>CM056813.1:38999681-41499681 GCA_029852735.1 Persea americana
TTCGCCCTGTTTTTATCATGTACAAAAGGGCTCATGCATGATCAATTGAACCATTTCGATAATGATCCAATTGTTATCCGTCTTTGTACATTTGTACTAAGGGGGTGTTTGGAAACCATATATCTCTAAAGATTTTACTATATTATCTCCTAGTTTAGAATATAATCTACACACAAAAACTAGGTGTTTGGATAACTAAGAAGGTATCCTATAACATCTCACTTTTTTACAAAAACCTTCATATTATAATATTCAAGTATGTGCTGTAGAAAACAATCCTTGGTTAAGAAAACTACCCAGAGTTTTTGCAAACACGAGTGGAAGTTCATGAGCAAATACTACCATGGTGGCCCACTACAATTTTTAACATTGATGGTTTCACTATAATTTTTAACATTGATGGTTTTTATAGTAGTCCTACTATGACTCTCAATATTAGATGAGCCTTTCTGTGTTTATAAATTTTATGTGGGTCCTAAAGCCCTGTCATAATTATATAGTTCCCTTATTGATTATTAATATTAGGTGGGTCCTACAATTGTTACATTAGGTGACTTCCACTATGATTACCAACATTAGGTGGGTCCCATACTTACCAGCATTAGGAGGGTCTCATACTCATTACCAATATTGGATTGTGTGACTGTAATTATTAGTTTGCTATCATTAAATGAGTCTCAATGTTTAATGTCCCCCCAGTGATTACTATAATTATCTTGGTCAATATGACTATTAACATCAAATGGGTCCCACATTGATTTTTCATGGATGAATTTCTCAATGATGTCTAACACTTGATAGGGTCCTCTGTTATACTCACCATTATATGTATTACGTTGTAGTTTCCAATGTGTTTGGACCCACATTGATTAAACAACATTGCTCTTGGTTTTTAACATTTAGTCCAACAATTAAATCACTCCCATGTGACTACTAATTAGTGGGTTCCCATTGGTCGATCTTCCCTATTTCTCTCTTCATTTCTTTTTTTCGGTGCATCATCTAGTGAAAATTTTATAAATTGCCAAACACATTAAGTGACACAATATTATAATATGACACTATTTTATTTTGTGATAATGAAATCTTGCAATATTCAAATTTGGTGATATACTCTGTATTTATCCAAACGCCCCCTAAATTATGATAAAACCTGCACTTGAAATTGCTTAGCTTTGGACCCTTTATAACTATGATTATTATTGTTCAACGTGTATGGGTTTTGTCTCTCTAATCCACGCCAAGACCTTCATGTGGCCTCCACATGCTAGAGTGCACTTTTCAAAACTAAACCTATGGTTTTTTTATGGCCTCACACTCTTCCTCCCTCTATATATATAATTTATGTTTTAGAAATGAGCATAGTTGGCAACTTGCAATCGAGGGGGGGGGTCGGTCTTCTACGCTCATGCGCTAAAAAATGCTTAGATATGATGGTGATTCCTGTCCTTTGAGGAATACCCTGGTTGAGATGTGGTGCATTTTAAAAGACCCATCACACATATTTAGGTCAACCCAAACGCCTCCTTAGTCCCTATCCTTCTCTTCTCGTTCTCTTCCCATCTCTCCATCTCCTTCCATTTCTCATCTCAATCTCTATTGTTCTCTCTCTCTCTCTACTTAAGCCCAAAAAAAATCTTTGTATCTCCATCTTCCTTTGTTTATCTCTCTAGTATCCATCATTCTTCCTTTCTTTCCCGATCTATCGACCCAATATCTATAAACACCTAGAGGAACCTTCAAAATGAGAGATTAAGAGATGGAAACCTCACATCTCATGTCCGCAATTAGTTTGGTCTCACCGTCTCAATCCAAACGTCTCAAATTTTAAATTTTAAAAAAAAGAGATAAAGATGTGAAAGATGAAGCTCTATATTTGATTAAAATCTGATCAATTATTGTATAAAATGTGAAAAAAATTAAAATCAACATAAGGATATAACATAATTCCTAAACATCCCATTGCAAGGCAATGTATTTGGCATATTTTCTGGCAATCTGAACTCTTATTCAGACATCTTCAATAGCTCTATGAAGATGGATTTCTTCAAATATGATAATGGAACAGAAGTGGCTTCCATCAATAGCGTACACAGCAAACTGCTCATAATTTGCCTTCCCAAGTCCTGATTTTGCAAATCTCAATCCATTCCTTAACAAAATCATTTCTTGATAACATGATTCTTAATCTTCTCCCTAAGACAGCTGATTTACTGGCCAAGTTGACAAGTCTTTTTGTAGACATGTTTGGAGTGTTTTATCATCTCAAGGTAGTACACAAAGTAATGTTTCTCTTCCAAATAGGAGTTCATGTGGATATCATTGTTCTTTCTCTATATGTTGTAAGCCATGCTCTGCTGCTATGGAAATGGCCTCTGCAATCTGTTACTTGGCCCAAATGTCTTTATCTGTCTCTTAATGTCTCTCATTTATTAAGGTACGTTTAGGTGTTCCCGTTTGGCTGAGTTGAGAATAAGACAGATTGGGTTGAGAGTGGGAGAGAGAGAGTGTGAAGAGAGAAGAAAAGGGAGAGGGAGATGCAAAGGTTTCCCTGGCCAAGTAGAGAGAGAGAGAGAGAGAGAGAGAGAGAGAGATAATGATTGAGGCATTAGGGTTGACATAAATACCTGTGGTGGGTCTTTTGAAATACACCTCAATCTCAACCGTTGGGCATTCCTCAAAGGATGGGATTCAACATTGTATATAAGCATTTTTAGCGCACAAGTGCAGGAGAAGGCCACTCTCTCTCTCTCTCTCTCTCTCTCTCTCTCACCAATCGAAATCGGTCACAAACAACCAACCCCTGTATCCCATGGGTTTGCACTGCACCATTGGAACTGGACCGTGGGATCAAGGGCCAAGTTTGTTGGATGTAAAGCCGTTAACTTGTGGATCACGAATCAAGGGGTTACAATGATTTGATGGGCCTGAAATTTTATACAGAGATTGGGCCCGTCCAGATCTTTGGATTCCCCACCTTCCACTTGACTGGTGGGGTCCTAGGTGGGTCCCCATAATGAGGTGCGCATGGGTGCTTAGGATAAGAGGTGTGCAGGAGATCAACCCTGTATGCACACCCACACATACATCTAGGAGAGAGTAGTCCGCAACATGTAATCATGTCTTTATGTTATTGTTCTTTCTTTCTGATTTTAGCTTGTGATATTTCAGTAAAACAAGAAATTCAGAGAGAGCGATGGTTATAGGACTTGGAGCATTTAATCTCTTTGGGGTTGTTGTCCTTAGTAGCATGTTAAAGTATGTTCTTTCATTCTCTGTCACAGTTCTGTGTATTTTTTCTATTATCTTTTAAGAAGTCAATTCTGTTGACAGTTTCCTTTCTGTTTGAAGAAATGTTGCAGTAACACCAGGCGGGGTTGTTTCATTTGTTGCTGATATATTTCCTGTACTACAGGTGTTTTCTAATGTTTCACTCCATCTATGTTTTAATTTTGAAGTGTTTTATTACTTTTATAAGTGTAGTTTGATGTTTCACTCAGCCTATATTTCAATTACTTCATCAATTATGTTCATGGATGGTTTTTATTGGGTCCTTATGAAAGCAGCAATTCATGAAAAAAGAAAGGTCCCCGTGCATCAGGACATGGTTAGTTTCCTGATTCCTGATGCAACATTCCCTGCCAGTGGAGCCCATGGTTGGGTGATTCAGATGATTATTTTGACTCCCTATTGACAATCTTCCATACTGGAAGCTCTTATTCGTAAAATGTTTGGTGTATAAATGGCCCAAGCAAAATACATCAACATCTGAAACTGAAGGCAAATGGTTTGGTGTGTATGATCTTCCAGATTTCTGCGTGATTTTGGGATGGTCATCTAGTATGAGATCCATAAATCGCCGTCATGTATAAGGAGATTTATTTTACTGATAGAAGACATGATATGAAAACTTGCAAATTATAATTTATACTATAACTGAGCCATTGAGAGTATTGGCATTCTTTTTAGATCGATTAGACTATTGGCATTGTTCTTAACATTTACTGCAAATATAAAGAAATTCCAACTGACAGAACTCTTTAACACCAAATTTTGCAAGTTTATCCAATTCAACATCAACACTCTTGTAACATGCGAAAAGGATGCATCAAAAGACTAGATATTCCTTTAATTCATCCATCATAAAGTATTCCTGCTTTTGCCTGCCTCCTTCTCTTAGAGAAGTTGTCAATTGAATTCCGTTCCACAAGGGGCCAAAAAAGAAAACTCTTAAAAGGTCTTAGACCTTCCCCTTATCAATATGATTTTGGCTATGAGAATCCCTTACTCCAGTTGGCCCCAAAGAAGCAAAACTAACCTCATTTTGAATATGCCTGATGCATACCATTAAAAAAAAAAAAAAAAAAAGGTGCCTGATGCAATTCCAACAATTTGTATAAGTCCTTGTTCTGAATCTTCATTTCAACGGGGGAAACTGAACCATGGAGAAAAAGAAGTGCAGGAAAATGTGAAACTTTTTTCAAAACTTGTAAAATAAATAAAGCTGAAAATTGTCGTTCCTTTTACATGAATATATAAGATCCTAAAGGCGTAAAACCTTAAATCATATCCATGCATCAAGAAATCAAAACATAACAAAGCCCTCACTAAAAGAGTCCTAATTACAATTAAAGATGAAACTACTCCAAGAAAATTCGTGACTCTAAATTCTTTGTGCTCTAGTTTGTCCACAAGCCCATTGCGTGAAGCCTTGTGGGTCCACTAGCTGGTCCTATGGGGCCAGTCTGATGTAGTCGGACCGGTGGAAGGATCTGTCCAACATAGGCTATCAGGTCTGTTGGGTCCCGTGAGCATTTGCCTCGGGGGGAGGGTGGGTGGGTGGGCGGGGTTTGGGGAAACTCTTAAGGACTGAGTATGCAGTGGTGCATAAGTCCCATATCAGGGCGCCTTAACCCCATATGAGGCCTTTTAAAAACCATTCGGCAAGATTGGGTTGAAATCCTATGAGCCAAAGCGGACAATATCATGTGGACAGTGGGCTGGGGTCGTTACAGATGGTATTAGAGCCGATGACGACTATGTTTTCCGGTGGGGGAAGTATGTCATGCCTGTTGGGTTCGGCGAGCATCTGCGTAGAGAGAGAGGGCAGGGGAAACTCTTAAGGATTGGTATATAGTGGTGCATAAGTCCCACATTAGGGCACCTTAACCCCACACAAGGCCTTTTAAAGCCGCGTGACAAGATTGGGTTGAAATCCCATGTGCCCAAGCGGACAATATCATGTGGACAGTGGGCCCGGATCGTTACAAAATGGTATTAGAGCCGAGGGACGACACTATTTTCGGTAGGGGAGAGAGTGTGATATCCCATCTGCCTGGCTTGCTTGTCATGTTTGTTAGCTTGCTTGTCTCTCAGGGGGCTTGGACTTCACTAAGTGCCACGCCGGAAATATTCAAGTTTTGATCCTGGGTTTATAGTGTGTCACGCTTGTGGCCTCATTGTAAAAGGGTGTTGGCCATTTTGTCTGGCAAGCATCCGCCTAGAGAGAGAGGGCATGGAAAACTCTAAAGGACTGGGAATGCAGTGGTGCATAAGTCCCACATTGGAAAAATGCAAGTGCTGATCCTGGGTATATAAGTGCGGCCTAGCATTAACCCCACATGAGGCATTTTAAGCCGTGCGGCAAGATTGGGTTGAAATCCCATGAGCTAAAGCGGACAATATCATGTGGAGGGTAGGACCGGTCATTACATAGGCATCTTCAAACCCACACAATTACACACAATTACTCTATGTTATACCAAAAAAGGAGACTTGCTGACCCAAATGCGATATGTGTGCATATTGGGACTGCGAGGCATATTGGGCCTAATTCTTGGTCCAAGTTAGTTGGGCCTAGACCCATTTGGGCTGCATCATTACCCCTGTTTGTAAAAAAGAGCTTAACCTTGAGCTCGGACCCTATCTAGATCACCCATATAGGCATGTCGTATTTGAAGCAATTCCTTCATAGCACTCAAACTCAAACCTCTCTTTTTTGGTTCTAGCTCATACAAAATAGTGTGACCTCCTTACCATGTTTAAAAAGTGTGTACATGTTATTCTCCTTATCGTACATCCATGATTTTCCAAATAGGACATCCCCACTTTCCATCAGCAGTTCAGCACTGTGTTGCTTCGCACCTTGTCCTAGTAATCATGACCAAAAGCAAAGTTTGAAAGTGTTGAATTTGCGCGCAATCACCTTTCATCAATCATTGAACAAAATAAGGTCGAGGGTGTTTGTGCACCCTTGAGTCGTAAGGGATCCACTAGAACTTATGACACAATATTGTCTGAGCCGCCTCCGTCAATCACCACCGCACAGACCTCACTATTTATATGGTATCTAGATCAAAAAATGTTATTCTATTTCTGTTACCATCTTTTCTCATTGGATAGTGTAGGTAATGTTAGCATCACCCTTTTATTCTCACTGCCTCCCATTTCAGAAGTTCCAAGGCTACTAATGTAAGGTCGTGCCATCAATATTTAGTTTCTTCAAACCTAGCGATGGCAGCTGCCTTCCCTTCTATTTTTTTTTGGAAGATTCTTCTAGACAATATTTCCAACTTACTGCAGCCTCTAGTTCTCCAAATCAGAAAATGGAAAACGTGGAAATTCCTTGGATCTTGTCTCCCGGTTGAATAGGCGGTGCTTGATTTTCACCATCACGCCTTGCAGAATGAAACACTATTCATAGAACTCCCTTGTTCTTTTCTTTCCCAAATTTCCAAGAAATTACTAGAATCTTCGTTTTCCATGTTTCAAATCAGTTGGCTTTATGGGAAAATCTATTCCCATCTAACCAATCGTCCATAAGGAATCCAAATGGCATGGTAAATAAATGCTTAACTACCAAACCATGGGCCTCACTTGGAGGGAATGCTCTTGGTTACTGAGGTTTCTTGAATTATCTCAATCCTATAATTTCTACTTTTAAGTCTGGCACAGTAAATAAATGCTTAACTACCAAACCATGGGCCTTACTTGGAGGGAATGCTCTTGGTTACTGAGGTTTCTTGAATTATCTCAATCCTATAATTTCTCCTCTTAAGTCTGCCCTTGCATTAGCAGTGGTTTTTTTTTTTTTTTTTTTTAACATTTTCTTTTCTGATGGTTTTCCTGGGGGTTGGTCTGATGGTTCCTTAGATTATGTAAGTAAAAAAGAGAAAGAAAGCATTCACGCAGTGTAAAAATTAATCATTCTGTGGCACTTACACTTTCAGTTTTAACCCCTTTTTCTTATTTTTCGACTGACTCTAAGCAGATCTATGCTGCATCCTTTTTTGCAATCCCAACATTTCGATGGTTTCTTTTACGCCGGAAGAATGCAGAGATAGAGAAGAGGAATAGCGCAAGAGAACAACGAGCTCAAGCACTTGAATTGCCAGTTTTGTCTCTCAAACGGAAGGTAGATTCCAGGGTCCAGATTATTGTTACCCACTCTCCACACACACACACTCTTGAATTACCAATTTTGTCTCTCAAACGGAAGGTAGATTCCAGGGTCCAGATTATTGTTACCCACTTTCTATAATGTCTCTCACTCACACGCATGCACGCACGCACATATAGGGAGATGCTCAGAGTATCTCTCACCTTACTATGAGAGATAGGGTGGGGGTCCTCACATCAATATCCAATGCCAACAACTTAAATGTGAGGGCCACTACCTATCTCTCATAGTAAGGTGAGAGATGCTTTCATAAGAGCTTCTCCCATATATATATATGTATATATGTATACATATAGGGGATATTTATGTGCATCCTTCCCTCATCATATGATGTGGGACAAACTTAATGGGGCCCACGTAGGGCCCCACTGATCATGAGACTTTGGGGGGATGGAAAGAGACATCTTGGATGGGTCCATTTATCAAGTTTGGGGTCAATTGCATGCCTCTCTGTCCATGGCCAGCAAATTTAATGACTTTATATTAAAGAAAAAAAAATTGACCTTCGATCCAATGGTCCACAATCCATTTGGATATGTGAAAAGTTGATGGATCTAGTGTACTTGAGGAGGTCCCATGTATGTAGATGGTTCGGATGTATCATGAAGTCGGCCCCACTATGCTGTCCCTCACCATGATATGGCGAGGGATGGATGCGCATGAATATTTCCCTATATATATGTATGTGTGTGTGTATAATCTAATATGTCCTTGGAGCGTGTGAAAGTCATGCTTTCTTCTCGATGTGAAGTAATGGAGTACACTTTTCTAGTAAGGAGTGATTCCTAGGCTTTTTCGGTGTCACCTTTTCTAATTAAATATCCCTTACCCTTCTGCCACATGCCATTTGTGAAGTCAGTTCCTACTGTCCATATGATGGATCCTGCTTTGGATGGGCCTGTTCCCTACAAACTACAGTAGTTAGCACTACCATAATTGCTAATGGAGGATACCCAAGGTGTACAAATGGATGGTTACAGAAAGTTCCCCCCAATGCTGGGGACTTCACATTCCGGTCACTGGGCAGAAGTTCTTAAAATTTTATGTTGTTGGGGGTCACCATCCCACTGCTTAATGCCTCGGTGAATTAGCATTTTGTCCAATAGATATACTTCTATCCTGGGAAAGGCCTTTAACCATTGTTCTTTCATTTTAGTAGGGTTTATGTGCTTAGTTATACAGCTCTAGGATATTTGGTCTCATAGATCAATACCATTTTCGTAGACTCATCCCATCATATGCTAATTCACATGGACATCTACTATATGTATGTGATTGCAATGGACTACTGAAATATGTTTCTTATCATACTAAAATGTTGTAAGGATGTTTCCACATATTGGGCTTCTTTAAGAGTTTGTATCCTACACCCTTTTTCTTCCTGTGTATGTGCAATATGGTTTTCCCGTGCTAAGCATGCGGAATTGGAGAACCTCTTATTTTCTTGTCCTTAGTTTCCCTGCTTGGTTTTGTTCCTGTTGCCACCGATGTATGACCTTTATACCTCCTGCTAACTTATGCAATTTATGTAGCTGTTGAGTGCCCGAGATTTGTCCCGGCGAACAGTCATTTCGCCAGACCGAATTGTGTATAGCACTGAGAAAGACTTATCTGAACAAGACTATGAGGCAAGAGAATGGGAACGCAGATTCAGCGAACTTGAGTGATCGGATTGAAAGGCCTGTATTACAATTGGTTAAAGGCAAATATACCTTCCATAGGGGTAAAAGAGCCCGGCATTTTACCTAGGAGGCTTCTGTACCGTATTACATATCATCTACATCGCTAATTGGAAAGCAATTGCTCGTGCTGCACGGGGAAGAGAAGTACATGAGTGGTGGAGCAGACCTGTTGTTGTATGGTTGGGGTCTTGTAATTTCTACAATTATTTGCAGTTTTGTACATTTTTTTTGACTAAGGGCTTCTTGATGTACCAAGTTAGAGGCGGAACAGTTTGTCAGTTTCCAATGCACAGATGAATTGTCATGTTCCTTCTCTGTCTGAGGATCAGTATGCAGATGCGATGACCTGGCCCATGGGGAATTCTGCCTCAAACCGTAAATCTATCAAGGTATCTGCATTTTGGGGTGAATCTGGGGGATGTAGACGGTTCTTGTTTAGGGTGGCGCCATTGTGTTTCCAGATGTTCCAGATTTTCACAAGATGGATCTGTTTTTGGATCTGGATTTAATATGGTTGTTGTGTTGGATATGGATCCGAGACAAGTGGGCTTTATATGAGTAACATCCAGACTGATGGGCCATTAAATAAGAAGTCTGATGAGTATACGAATGGGGATCCCAAAAGCAGGGTTGGCAAGGGGTCGGGTTAGGTTGAGCATCATGGATTCATATGTAAATGCCCAACCAGAAGTCTGTGGAACGGGCTCAAAATCTCAACCTAGACTCAACATGAAAGACAAGGGGTCAACCTGAACCGTAAATTAGCAGGTTGGTTTTGGGTTGGCATCTTAGTTCAATTAGGTTAATGGGTCAGCTTGTTTGGATCCACCTCAGCCTGATTTATTAATCTATTAGAACTGTCGAACCAAACACAACTCGAGATTAGAAAAGGTCAACCCAAACCCTAAGCAATCTAATTGGTGGGTCAGGTCAGGAATTGCCATCCCTATGCAAAATCACTGTCATTCGAACCACATAAACTCTGGCGATAATATGATCCGAGCTCTACAGTCTTTACACGTCTTAATAAATGGTCTTTGGATCCAAGTTGTCTAGTCAGAACACAATGATCCATATCCAAATTAGGAAACTAACAAAATCTATTCCATGGATTCAGAGCTCCCTGCATTTGAAAGAAGTTTCATACCTAGTTTTTATCAGATGGAATATATCCATTGACATTGTATTGTACATCTCTAATAGAAAGGCTAGATTTTGTTTTTGGCAACTCGTAGCCAATTTAGACAGCCCTTGGCATTTTGGATGTTCATGAAATGTTCGAAGCCCAGTTTCATTGTGGTTTTGGATGGAATAGGATCTGGCGCCTACTTTTTGGAAAAGATGAAAGTAGGTAGTGAAAAGGCTGGTATGGTGCCAATAGGTGACACTAGTAATTGCAAATTTATCTCTACATTGAGCAGATCTCTATAGAATTTGATGATCCCATTTGTGCTTTTAATACTTGTCAGTTTCAATATTTTCCTCGGAAAAATGGCAATGTTGTGCGTATAAAGCTCCAAAACTCTTGGAATTGCTTTTGAAACAGAAGCCCTAACCACTATTTATTTTTCCTAAATGGGCCTACACATGATTGGTCCAAACCTTTGTGCACCGATAATGCCTTATTAGATACATGGGTGGAGCTGCCAGTTTGAAATGTACCAAAAATCAATTCAATTTGATGTTTCTATCCATCCAATCAAAGGTAATCGAAATGAATGGTGGTAAAAACAACTAAATCTATTATCATCCTTATCAAAATGACATCAAACGGCTAGAAATGTCAATGATACTGATATTTTTTAGGTGTACCAATACAAAATCTTGTATACGCAGTAAAAAAGTCTTGTATACGCAGTTAACAAGGCCGGTTTATCCAACCACAATGCCCAGATGTATCAGATTTCAATTCATTTGTCTGACTAGCACCATCAATTCCTTTCGAATCAATTTTTATTGTGCTGGAATTTGTACTACAATCAGTAGTAGGACAATTTAATTATTCCCAATGCCAGATAAAAGAGATTTGAATATCATCAAGTGGCTAATGAAAATCACTCCTATCTAAACTTGCTTGCCATATGATAATGACCAATAAAACTTATGTTTGGTATGCTGACCAACTTTGAGTTGTACTGATCAATCAAAAGGAAACTTTCAAGGAATTCTTTTCGTTTTTTCGTTTTTTCTGGTAGAATGGGAACTCTCCAATTGGTCAGTGTTGGCAGGTACGTTCACCAACTTTCTTGGTCTGAACCATAGACATTGAATTACAGCAGGGGAATGAACTGGAAAATTCTGGTTGTAGGAGAATGATTTATTTATTTTTTTGGACTGTTTGAAAGAATGACTCGGCTTTGACCTGCTAATTAAATATTTGAAGCAGAAACATTTTTTTTTTTTTTTTTTGGGAAAATGCTTTTCGTTAAAAACCATGCTCTGGAGGATTTGAAATCCATAGATGGGTGTAAAAGAAAATGTATGTTCTCACTTTTTGTTATGGACCCAAAAGAAATAGAAATTTTGGACTATGAAATCCACACTTTAAGATGTCTACAAAATAGCATGCTATGAAGTCCACAAGCAAAATTCCTTTCAAACATGCCTTGGAGTTGCTTCTGGTCGACATCACACATTACCTAAAAGATTACAACACCTGGAGAGTGGAATGTTGTGGAAAGATCCATAAACACGACTTCCTATTATTTTTAGATTAATCTGTTTGGAGGCGGTATTTTATTACAGCCAACAATGAACAGCCACTAGTTACCAAAAATAAAATAAAATAAATCAGTGAACAGCTATTGCCACCCATGAGAGATTGTCCTTGCGTATTCACATTTTCTTCTTTTCTTTATTCTGTTTTTCTTATCTTTTCATGGAAGATAAGGTAGAATAGAATAGCTCTGAGGTATGTTTGGAGTGGATTTGATGAGAGTTTTAAGATTGATTTGGGTGAAAACCATCAATGGGGCTTTAGTTTTTTTGACTTTCAGTAGAGATTAGGGCATGGGTGAGGCTGATTTTGATTGGAGATGGTAATGAACGTTGGGTGCACTTAAGGAGCTAATTTATTGTAAAATGGTGGTGGTATTTGTAGTGTTTTTTTTTTTTTTTCTTCCTTAAATGAGATCAAGCAAACAATGATGATGAGGGAGTGGAATGTAATAGAAAGACCCACAAACATAATATTTTTTAAACTCTAAATCGAACTATGGGCTGTTTCAAGGGGCCATGACATTTGATCAAATGAACAGTCAAACTTTGAACAGCCAGCGGAAGAGAATGATTTCTCAGTCCTTTTCTGCTGTTAATCTGTTTCTTCGATGAGACCGAACAGCACGTGAAATCATTTCTGTTGCGTAAAACGCCATTTCATTCAATTCCATTTCCCACGCAGAGTCCACCAAATCGGCAAAAAAAGTCCAAATAACCATCTTGTTTTTGAAAGTGTGTGTAAATGAAATGAGTATGAATGCATTGGAGTTGCTTCCACACAACTCAAAGTAGCATTATCTTGAAATGGGTGTTGTTCATTTGGACGTGACAGTTACATGAATCTGTGATTTTATTTTGTTTGGCATTGAAATTCAACCAGACTTTAGCCCCAACAAAAAGACATACACAAACAGAGAAAGACAGAAAGAGAAGGAGCCATGCCTGCCCAATGCTTATGTGTATGGGTGGTGTTATTGTATGGGGAGTGGACTTTTGGTGTGGACATGTGATATTACAGGAATCTTGTCTGGAAACCTTCTGAGGCAAGGATGCTGTCATTTCATTTGGTTCCTATCCAGAGATGGTCCCTTTTTTTTTTTTCCTTCTCTTGCTCTCACGCCCCACCGTGAAACCGGGGTTTATGTGTGAGATTAGGGTCAATTACAAGTTTTCAACATTAATAACAACACTTGACCCAATCATATCCAATATGGATTAAAGATCGCAGTGAGGTGGAAACATTTCCTCAAATACATAAAACGTATAGCGGAAGCTTCATAATACAAATGATATACTGATGTATAGTTCAGAGTATAGATTGAAATATATATTAACTAGAGTTCAAATTTGAAACAGTTAAACAAAAGTATTATTTACAACAATAGGCCACACCAAAACTCGGGCGTAATCAAAAGAGAAAGAAACCAAAAGATGAAGCTAATCAAATATAACGTGAAGGCCCTCCTGTACGGGGTCAATACAGCTATACAACGCCGTCCATACTATAATCTAGGAAGTTAGCAGGCTAATCCGCCTGAACTTCTTCCATTGTCTCATCGGTAAAGAAGAGCTCGGTACCTATGCACCAAGATTAACATCATCAGATACGAAGATCGGCAAGCAATATATATATATAAATCATCCAGACATGTATAACGAATCAGAGTAGGTGATAGACAAGATTATAGCACATGCATAGCATCTTGATCGTAAGAAATACATAGCATTTGAGTCAAAATCAGTCTAACATAAACATCTAACAATTAGGCAACCCACATAACTAATACACCACATGATAGTTTCACATGACTCTCCTGGCTCAATATAAGAGCTGTGGTAGAGTGGCACGGGATAAAAACCTGGCGAGCAAGCAAGCAATATGGATACCAAAAGACCAACAGTCATCAAAATCAAGCGTTCAATATGTATCCGATGGTGTACATCTATCAAAATATAAAAAGTTGTACTGTGCATACGTTTAATCCAAAGTCCTCACACAGATGGTGCCCCATCTGTGTTGGGCGTTAACAGTTGAGTGGTGCCTGACACAAAGAGTCCTGAATAAGATTCATCAGTCAAAGAGAAACTACATTTCCATCATAAAATCAAAGCCAACGTCAAACATCAAACTTCTTCATAGGTAGTTCTCAACAAGCTTCGACAATCAAAGCCGCCTAGCCTCAACACCTCATCAGACTTCGAAACAAACGGAACATCAAAGGGGATCTTAAGTTCATCATCTAAGTTCTCAAAGTGATCCCAAAACAAAGCAAAGTAAACGGAGCTAATGAACATGAACATTGCATGTAAACAGTACCAGACGGTACAATTCATAATCCAAGGCAATAGACAATCAAATCCTAAGTTGATTGTTAAACCCGAAGCATCGTACAACTCTATTAAGTCAACGAAAGGGTTTAGGGTTCGCGATACCTGAATATATAATCTTCGTGCATAGATATAGAGAAGGTATCCCGTTGTCCCGTACCGTTCAAGATTGAGTGAAGTTGATTCCCGATACAACCGGAATAACGTGAAGAAAGTTGGCTCAAAACATCTTTACACATAGTCAAATGAGTTCGAATAGGGTACCAAAAGTCCCACCTAAGTCCATCAAAGATAAGTTCTAAAAGTCCCTTTCAAAAAGGGGACCCACATTTTTCAAAATAAAAAGAGGTGAAAAATCACCAATGTTCTGAGTGGGTGGTCGACCACGTGACTCAGGTTGGTTGACCGCGTGCATGGTGAACAGTATCCTCACCAGGCGCCTAGCACCTGGTTTTGTGCAATCGGTCGACTGCACCCTTGGTTAGTCGACCGCGGGTTGTAACAAAAAAGAGTGCACAGTGTTCGCATCAGGCGCTTAGCACCTGATTCTGTACAGCCGGTCGACCGCGTGACCCTGGTCGGTCGACCGCGTGCACTCCAGAAACAGAACTTCAGTTCTGTAACTGAAGTGAAATGGATCCAACCCATTTACAAATCATCTGAACCTGGTATAGAAGCAATTCAAGGATAAAACAAAGTTCATTGTTATCCTAACCATTCATCTAAACAAGCTATCTAAACATAATCCATTCATTAATCAATTCAAGCATAAATTATCATGTTTTTATCCAAAATCAAAACCATTGAGCATATGGGCTTCTAATCATCATCAGTCATCAAATCAAAGAAGAAGCAAATATATCAAATTATAAACATATATATAGACTTGCCTTGATGAAGAGCTTAAGTAAAAACCCAAGAGAAAATTGGTGAGAAATCTCTCTTTTGAGCTCAAAGTGAAGGAAAACAACTCTCCACCCAAAATCAATCTATACATGAATGCAATAGGTTCCAATGATCTACCCTAATCCATTAAAAATCAAAGAGAAGAAGATCTACTAAGCTTACAAGCTTTAGGAGCTTACCTAAAAGTGATTAGTGGACTAAAAACTTGGAAAAGTAGATGGGTGAGATCCTAGGAACTTGGAGAAGATGAAGTGGAGATGAAGCTTCACTCCGGTGGCCGGATTTAGTGGGAAGGTAGTGAGAGGAGATAAGAGTGTGAATAGTAGTGAAACGAAGAAGAGATGAGTGATGAATAGGAACTGGATGAGGCATTATTATTAGGTTCGGATTTGTTGCATATTTGGTTTTAGTCCTTGGGTTTGCAATTGATGATCTTTGGGCCCCTTCAAAGCGTCGGATCGAAACGCGGTAGAAGGCTAAAGTTCATGAAATGACAAGACCTATCCAATGCACCCAAACTCACAAAAACTCAGAATCTCATAAAAACCCCTGAAAACTTTCCGAAATTGCAAACCAACCCCCTACTCTACCCAAACGTACTCGGACTAGCGCGAGACTTCGCACGCGCAATCCACACGCCAAACTCGACTCGCTAAGACTCAAAACACACTTACTAACTAACCAAGCAATTAATTATAATTAATAAATGGTTAAGGTACGGGGTGTTACACTCGCTTTAGAAAATGATAAAGGGATGAATAGTTATTTAAAATGAAGGAACGAATGCATGTGATTGGCCCAAAGTCTTTCTTTTCCCATTGTAGATTCTTCTAGAAGATGTAAATGCAAGTTGTCCTTCTCTTTTTATTACTCTTTTCGTAAAATTGCTCTTTCTTATTACTCTCTTTCCAAATGAACCCACTTATTATAAATATGAACTTCTCTATTCCATGTTCTCCTCTTTTATTGAATGCGGCCAAAACTTATTCTGTCATGAGTTTGCCCCACCATGAAATTAAGCTTGAATAGAAATAAAATATCAAAATATTATGTCTATTTTATATTTCAGGATCCACTTTCTCCATCATGCAAATTTGATATAAGTAGAATTAAAGAAATTGAGAAAATTATATTTATTTCCAGTATCTTAATCATCTTAACTTCAGGTATATTATAAAAAAAAAAATTGAACTTAAAATAAGTTTTTTTATCGGTAGACTTAAATAAGTTAGGCTTAATTAATTTTTTTTAATATTAGGCAGAGTTTGAGGCCAATCACCTGCTTAGATAAAAGTCGTCAAAACACACTTAGAAAAAGTTTTTTAATTGATGGGAATGAATGGTGGTCATAATATAAATTTATCATTTCTTATTTTATTTTAAAGCATCAAACTATTTTTTTAAATGATACCGTATTTGACAATGAATTTTCAGTCCCCAAAATTTGAGCTCCACAATTTCAATGCTTTAAGATTGAAATAGACAGCATGCGTTTACTATCAAAGAAGGTAGCCCCTAATATATAAAATACACACACACACACACACACACACACACACACAGATTTATATATATATATATATATAATATTTTTTATGTGTTTTGTATGAAAGTAGCCCCAGTATAAAACACATATCATTTTCTATATTTTATTTAGAGTTTATGGAAAAGTTCCTGGTACGTAGCCATTGCACAAAAAAGGGTTGGTTGGCCCTTTTACATTTTTCTTAGAATCTTGAGAGGAGCGAAGCCCTAATCCAAGTGGGCATCGTTTCTTCATTGTTTATACTTCATAGTGGGTGTGGCCTGAAACATTGGTCAATGTTCCTTTTGAAATCGCATTGTCTAAAATTCGTTCACACTTGTGGAAAACTATAAACCATGAAGGAGACAAGCATCGTAGAGGGAAAACAGAAGCTTCGTCCACTACAAGTTGTTGAACGTGCAAACCATCTTAGGCTGTTGACTGCTAAGCAGAGGGCATCAATGGTCTGCCCATACATAGGCTGAACATGCAGACCATCTGAGGCTAAACTTTGTTTTTCATTTTAGAATCGATAGTTGACAATCTCTCTCTCTCTCTCTCTCTCTCTTTCACGTCTAAGCTCTTTTTTGTTAGTTTTATGGTCTCAATCCATTAAGGTTGATGTAATAAATTGATTAAATTCTTTATTTTATTAATATATTCATGTTTTCCTTTCATGAGATGAATGATGTTTTATTACTTAAATGCACATAACCAATACAAATAACATACTGGCTCATGAGATGAACCGAAGTCCATAAGTGTATTAGATGTAACACGTGTATGGATGAGATCCACATACAGGAGACATGTGTCACAAATCTTATACTTAAATTCATTCACAACCAGTGATGAGATTGGGCATCTCATCTGACAAGGTTACAGTATTATGATCACTATGAAATAGTATGATCTGTCTCGATCATAAGAATGTAAAATTCTAGATCATTATACTGGTACATTAGATGTATTGAAGGACCATGAGAAGCACCTCAAGGATACTGTCTTTTCTTTAAAGGTTTGTGTAGACACCTCATTTGGCCCCTATGATAGCCTTAAATACCTATCATATAGCGATGCCCCCATTTCACCCATAATTGAATGATTAATTACATAATTCAGATTAATTAATGACAATGAAGATGCTTTTGCTAATTTTAGACTTAGTTCGACGATTTCTAGAAATTCGCGAGAGAAAAGCCAAGTCGCGTCAAGACCTTGAGTCCAATTCACTACTCACACAAGGACTGAACCATGACACTACTCAAACCCTTTCCGGACCACTTAAGATATGCTTAGGCCAATCCCTCCAAAGACCATACTTAGTTTGGCAAAATATCACCCGATTAGCCTAAGTTAGGAAATCGAATTCATTGGTCCAGAGATCCCCCATATTTTTCAGCCCCTATTTGTCAAGACATTTAGACCATTGAATTCTTCACTTCGAGAGCTTTCCAGCGGTATGTAGAACGTCCAAATCCGATAAGCGAGTCAAAAGTTATGAGCTTCCGAAGTTTGTCCTAAGAAGAGATCACCTAGGCACCACCCATGTGGCGCCCACCCTATGGAAAACCATCTAGGCGCCCCATGGTGGGCGCCCACACAGCCCAGGACCACCTAGGCGCCCCATGGTGGGCGCCCAGCCTCCAAATTCCATTAGTTGGCCTAAAGTTAGTCCGGGACCACTCAACGTAGGGGCCGAACTCCGAAAATAAATCGACTCCACCTAGGCACCACCCATGTGGCGCCTACCCTCCTAAGTTCCACATAGGCACCAGCCCCGTGGTGCCCACACTGTCCAAGACTGCATAGGCACCACCCCTTTGGCGCCCACCTCCAAATTCCACTAATTGGCTTGAGATTAGACCGGGACCACTCATACATAGAGACCAAGCTCCGAAGACGAACTGAACCACTTAGGCACCACCCTGTGGGCGCCCACTCTCTCCAGGATCACCTGGGCGCCACCCTGTGGGCGCCCAGACTGCGCAGGCCATGTGGGCACCACCCCATGGGCGCCCATCCTCCCTCCAAACCCTAGTTCACCCTAAAACAACTTAAGCCGCCTAGGGATGCGTGAGACCTTCTAGAAACCCGAAATAATGAAGCCCTAGCCTTTCTAAACTCGTCCCAAACCTATATAATCCCTCTTAACTTCATATACAAGGGAGGCTACCCAAAAACCCTAAGAAAAGAGGCGAAAGGAGAGAATAGAAAAAGAAGAAGAAAGGTAGCCACCATTAGAGAAGAACTTCAGATCTATAGTAGAGGAATGGGAAAGAGAGGAGGAAGCTTCCATATCTTCAACTGGAGCTATGGATCTTTGCGAAAGCTTCGTTTTAGGAACTTGAGGAACGCGTCATATACCGGTATTCCTAGATCTCTCCTTTCTTTTTCTATATTCCATTACCATTCATTCTTAGAAATATGCTTAGGACCATTTGAGCATCGTAGATCTACATTAGCTTGTGATAAAAATAGTATTAGTGCATCATCATGTTAGTAACATGTTTAGGTTCATTCTAATATAGTAGATTCGTTTTGATTTAGTAGTTCTAATTGCATAGTTAGATCAGATCTCGCATTAGCATCATCATCATCATCATTTATATTGAAAAGATTGCGAACAACCATTGGCAGAAAGGCTGGGCGCCACCCACTGGGTGCCTGCCCTCTCGGGAACCACCTGGGCGCCACCCACTGGGCGCCTGCCCTCACCCGAACCACCTGGGCGCCACCCCCTGGGCGCCTACCCTTCTGAGAGAGGGTCTGGGTTCTAGATCTCCGCCCGTTGCGTCGTTTGCTCGTAGGTTCGTTAGTTGTATCATTAGTAGTTTGAATTAAAACATTCGCATCACGCACTGAATATCGTAAGTTGTCTTAAAAAATACTGAGATTCTTGTGCATTCGTTGTGTTCCGTTGAAAACCCTGACTGAGCAGGGTAGGCACCACAGGGGTGGCGCCCAAGTGGATTTCTCCACTTTTGTGCACAACTTCAAATCTTCCGCATTTAGTTCATTTAGAAACTGCATATTAATGATATGTTAGGTTGTTTAATCTGTTCTGAACTTCGAATTACCATTTTTGTCACACTTCACATCATATCATTTGAACCACACATCCATAGAAAATCCCAAAAAAAATCATAAAACATAAAACTCCTTCTTCTCTTTCCTTACTCTCTAGTAAATTAGAGGAGAAACCAAAAACAAATTAAAAGATATCCAAAAACCCAAAAAGAATAGTTAGATAGTCTAAGTTATTGAATTTAGTGCCTAAGTAGGACAAATCCTAAGATTAATTAAAACAACATAATTCGTAAACTTAAGAAACATCAAATCATTAAGAACCCTAAAACCTTAAGACCCTAATTAATTCGGATTTAGAAGTAATTAAGAACTTTAAAAAAAAACACAAAAAAAACCAAAACCCCAAAAAACAGCCACCTGGGCGCCCATCCTTCCACAGCCACCTGGGCGCCACCCTCTGGGCGCCCAGCCTACTCATTCCCTAAGACACCCCGGTTAAAGCTTAAGTTAATTAGTTAAGACCTTAAATTAATCCGAATCAACACAGTAAAACATTTTAAACCTAAAATAAGTAAACCTTAATTAACTTAATCTCTAATTAACTCAAAAACTCAAAACCAACAAAACTCTAAAAAGTCCACCTGGGCGCCACCCCCTGGGTGCCCAGCCTGCACTGCCACCTGGGCACCACCCTCTTGGCGCCCATCATATTCCATCACTAAAGAACCTTAATTAAAACTTCTAATTAATCACAACCCAAATTTAATCCTAGTTAACATAACAAAACACTTCTAAATTTAAGAAACCTAAAACCTCAGTCAACTTAGACTTGAACCAACCTAAAAACGCAAAAGCAACCTGAAACCACAAAACAGACACCTGGGCGCCACCCCCTGGGCGCCCAGCCTGCCTTTACACTTGGGCACTACCCTCCTGGCGCCTATCTTATCCCATTCCCTTAGAAACCACCACTTAATTAAACTTAATTGATTAAACCCGAATTAACACCTTAAAACACTATTAACCTAAAAGACTCGAAACCTTAATCAATTTGGACTCAAACCAACTTAGAAAATACAAAACGAATAAACCACAAAAACATCTACTTGGGCGCCACCCCCTTGGTGCCTATCCTTCCGCATCCACTTGGGCGCCACCCCTTTGGTGCCTATCCTTCCGCATCCACTTGGGCGCCACCCCCTTGGTGCCTATCCTTCCGCATCCACTTGGGCACCACCCTCCTGGCGCCCATCCTACCCAATCACTAGGAAACCCCACTTGAAATTAAATTTGAATTCAATCACGATCAACACACCGGAACACCCTTGAAATCTAAAACAATCGAAGCCATAAGCCCGAATAGATTTAAAACATCGAACCAACTCGGACGCACAAGGCAGACACTTGGGTGCCACCCCCTTGGTGCCCATCCTGTCACCTCCACCTGTGCACCACTCTCTGGGCGCCCAGCCTCTCCCGTCACTAAAGCCAAATTAATTGAAACGGAATTTAATCTTAATCATCGCAACAAAACATTTTTAATTTAAAATACATCAAACCGTAAAAGCTCAACCGCAAATCAACCTAAAAAATACGGAACCGACCCGAACATAGAATAGTTCACCTGGGCGCCACACTCTTGGCGCCCATCTGTCAAATCCACCTGGGCACCACACTCTGGGCGCCTAGCTTCCCCGTTTTCAGAAAAACTCAATTCACAACTTAGCCCAATTAATTGACGTTTAAATAAATCCCAATCGAATACGAATAGCATTCCACATCCAAACACACTAAGTCCTTTAATCAATTTAAACTTAAATTGACCTAAGAATCACCAAATCGACCGAACCTCAACACAGTCACCTGGGCGCCACCCCTTGGGCGCCCATCCTGCCAAATTCACCTGGGCGCCACACCCTGGGCGCCCAGCCTACCTGTTTTCATAACGAACCTCTAGCGAACAACTTAATATAATTAATTAGCATTCGAACTAATCCAAATCAACATATTAAAACACTTTTAACTTAAAACACTTGAAACTTTAATCGATTTGGACTTAGCACCCAAAGCCCTTACGAACCAACAAACAACCACCTAGGCACCACCCCTGTGGCGCCTATCCTACACTCTAACCTTGGTTCACAACTTCAATTTAAAACGAGTAACTAAACACCTTACCACTTAAATTAATTAAGACCAGAACCTAAAATAGTCTCTAGATCCGAAAACCAATATCGAATCCCATCCGGAATACCTGAAAATCTCAAGCCATCCACCTGGGCGCCACCCCCTTGGCGCTCATCCTCTCATTTGCACTAAAACGCGAATTCTAAATTTTGTTTCAAAATCCGGATCCGAATCCCTTTGACATTTGAACATCAGAGAATTAGAACAGTTTGAAACATTAAAATTCACCAAGTAAGAACCCCTTGGATTCTGAAAATAACATTGATACCATCGTCGCTAGCCAAACCACCCAGAAACAGCCACTTAGGCGCCACTGTCTGGGCGCCCAAGTCACCAGAGTAACCTAGGCGCCACCCCCCTGGCGCCCAAGTCTTCTGCCAACCCCGTTTCACGAATTTCGACATAATTTCACGTTTTAAATTAAAACCATAAATTCTAGAACCTCAAACAACTTAAACAGAACCTGAAAATACATTTAATCCACCTCTTAATCAATCTTCAACTCAAAACAAACCGAACCAATTAAAAATCACAATTAATAAGTTGCTTAGGCGCTGAACCATCAAACTCAGGCTATTCATACCCTAGGATTAGATCGGATTTCCCCGTTAGGTAGCTTAGCGCATTAGGTTTCTCCCCATCACTTTTCCTGTTCCGTTAGGGGACAGGGAGAGCTGATGTGGGCGGTCTAGGACCTTAGGTTAGGGTTAATCCGATGATCAGTAGTAAAGCACTAATAACGTAAATCCAAGTAAAATCCCCTAGTTAGGCCCTTCTAGCCCCATATAAAAAAGCCATAAAAACTATAAAACCAACAAAATAAACCCAAAAAGATTTTCCTTTTATTTCTTCCTCCACCTCAGGTGCCAGATATTTAATCGAACTTAATGATAAAGGGAATAAAGAACTGATTTCTAAAATTGAATAAATGAGAATAACGAGATGAGATGAGTGATTTCGCACACACTTTTAATCAATCACGGCCCATCGGCCATCCTAAAACAAACACTAGCCCATCGGCCATTTCCAATCAATCCTGGCCCATCGGCCACTTTCAATTAATTACGGCCCATCGGCCTTTTACTTTTATCACTCGTGTATCGCACACGAAAAACACAGAAATCACAAATCAAAGTCTCATTTGCATCATCATTTTGGTTTGAAAAATCAGCCTTTAAGCCCTATTTTGCCAAGGGATCGGAAGGGGGTACCCGGGAACGGGGCCGATCCTCTTCTTAAATATTTGGCACCTCCCCCTCTTTTAATTTATTTTCTTTATTCTAGTTATTTTATTTTACTTGGATATACTACGATTATGCTATGTGAGGATTAACCTTTATTCGGACTTTAACCCATGACCCTGAATTGACCCAAATTAAAGAGACCCAAAGAGACCCAGATTAATGTGACAGGACAACCGTCGTGTGTCGCCGGCAGCACATTAGACGAGAGGAAGAATCCACCTTATTATTTTTCTCCCTATATTTCTTCGACTTTTGTCGAAGAACGGTGTTACAGCCGTACCGTAGCTGGCGATCGTGATCCATCGATTTTGAGGGTAGTCGGAATCCTCATTTTCGATGTAAAATTTAAATAGCATATATATAGATGAATGGAGATTTCCCCAAATCATGCCTCTCTTGGAGAGGAAAATGGGGGGGTCGAAATTCACATCCGACAGTTTGTTCTCATAATTCCCTAGCAATGGGCCATCAACCCTGAGACATTGATGAACTCAAGTTTCTATCTATTCATTTGCTTTGAGTCACCAATGAGTGAGGCCAATTGTAGGTCAACACCTCGGTGTCTTGGGTACGTGGTAGTAAGACTGTGAGAACATTTAATGGTCAAGATGGAATCTATCTTTTCCCCTCATGCCAATTAATGGATCTATTTTTGGAAAGTGTACACCCATCTCATTTAAGAGTTAATTGGATGGTACTAATGATTACCATAATTAATTGGGTCTCAAGGATAATAAGATATGGATCAAAATTGGTGGGACAGTCTATCCAATTGATCCATGGATAATGATAGAGGGGCCCACTTGTAGTAATAGGGAAGTTTAGGGTCTTCATGTAATTTATTCCTAAGACTGGAGTTCAAATGCATTTATTTAGTGGAGTTATTTGCAATTAACTACGGGCCCGGATTGCACATGAGATGTGAGGTCGGGGTGTCCCAGTTGGAGCTAGCTTTCTATGGAATCCCTAGTGGTCCTCACGCTAGCCCAAGATTGGATCTTTACTAATTCTATTTGAACTAAAAAAGGAAAGCTACTATTTCTATTTGAAGTGAGACTTCTAATAGTGGTAATAGTAGAGCAAAGGGTTACTAAATGTAATGGAAGTTGGACTTCTAATTATACACTAAGAGAGAAGGTTGAAAAGCTATAAAAGGAAGAGGAGGGAGCCCCCTTGGACGTCCATGCCTTATTCCAAGGAGTTGTGCACGCCCACCTCTCTCTTAAGTTTGCAAGAGTTGCATTCTTCTTCTTCTCTCTCTCTTCTAGTTCCCTTCTAGTTTCCTCAGTGATTCTAGGTAGACTTTCTCTTGGAGATTCCACCATCTCCCTTAAGGAAAGAGATCTGAAGCGGGTTATAGCGTGGAAGACGATTGGGCATTGGAGATTCTGATCTTAGAAGAGCTCTTCATCAAAAAGTTGAATCAAGTTCTCCATTAGAGCACAACCAAGCTCCATAGGTATTTTCTACTCCTTGTATGTTGTGGAATTTCGTGGTTGCATGTTTAGTGTTGTTTCTATCCTTTTGATAGGTTTGTTTGCTGACCATGATGGCTGAGATTAAGGACATGCATCCTGGATTGGGTATTGATGGCTTTTGGATAGGTGTTCATCACTTCTAGTTGGTGAAAAGTTTTGAAACCTATCCAAGAGGTCCACCCACTTCCAACAATTGGTATCAGAGCCATACCTCGTCTCTGATCATGTAGGAGTAGCAAGCTTGCTCTGTTCTTTGCATGAGAGGTGAAGAAGATAGAGGAAGGGCTATGTATGGATCGGTTTTTATGGATTTGCTTTGTTTAATGGTGAATCCATGTTTGGATAGTCACAAAAGGGTTTAATAATGATGGAAGGATGGTAGGAAGCCATTGGGAGACTTCAAAAGTGTTTTGGAGTCGTTTGGACACGAAACAGAAAACCCAAAGTTGCAGGTGTTCCTCAGTCCGGTTGACTGGCCCCTTGCCCGGTTGACCGGGTGACTGTAGACGCAGTCGACTGAGCCTTCTGCCTGATCGACTGGGTACACTGACACAGAACTGGGCAGTTTCAGTTTCGAGTATGTTCTGTTTTCCTTTTTTTTTCGGGGCGCTGCCCCCTGGGCCCCCGCGAGCTGACCGGGCAGCTCGAAGCCCACCGGGGGACACCCCCGGACCCCCTTTGTGGAGTGCATAATTTCAAAAGGATAACAACTTTTGGTATCTTGTTTTTCCATTGTTTGGTAACCCGGTTTTGTGAGTTGCTTGGTTGTATGAGATACTAACTTGCAGGTGATCTTGTCCTCTCCATATGGCCCATAAGTCTTTTACTTTCTTAATATGGTTGTTGGTTTATTTAAGGCTAAGTGTAAAGGGCATCATGGTTTCCTTGGTTTCTCGTAAAAGGGTAAGGCATGGTGGTTTCCCTGTAGCCCTTTTATTTCCATGTTTAGATTACCATGTAAGTCTCATTGTAGAGACATAGGAATTTATGTAATTTTTTAAATTTGTAAATTCCAGCAATGTCCGAGACGAAGAAGGAAAGTGAAGTTGGACTCCTAATCAAAGAGTTTGAAGATTACCAAAAGGTGTTTTGGAGATGCCCAAAGAGTTTGTGGAATCCCAAAGTTTTGGAAAGTCTAGAAGTCCAAGAAGTCTATTCCGCTTGGGCCATGTGGAGGAGAGGATTAGTTACTATTTTTAGCATTTTCTATTTGTGGATGAATGCTTGATGTAGAATGTTTCCAAATCTGATCCAAACATAGCAAGTTACTAAAATTGGTCAAATCAAATAAATTTTTGGAAATATTTCTAATTAGTGTTGATGACCCATGAGATGGGCACATTGGTAACTCTAATTTAAGAAACTAGACTTTCCTTAAAATGACTTGACTTGGAATCAATATTTGATCATGTCATGAGATGATTTGATGTTCATATGTGTATATGTGGGCCCTAATACCTTAAAAGGAAAATCCTCAATCCTAAAATATTAAGTGGGAGCGGGGCATTAAATTGAGAAATCCCCATGGTTTTCCACCATAGGTCCATTGTAAGGAAAGTATTAGCCTCGCGCCATCTTGAGAATGGCCGTTCCCCACGGAGGGCTTTTATTTGTCTGGTTACTAGATATGGATCTCCCAAAAGGACAGTGTTGGTGAGACGGGGTGGGGGTTCACTCCCAAAGGAGGAGCTGCCCACAATGGTTGTCATTCAATGTTACTTGGTGGGTCACACTTAACTAAAATAGTGAAGTGGTATCCCCAAGGATTGGCCTCATGTATTTTAGAAACCAAAGAAAATCGGGAGTCATACATTATTTGGTATGAGATACCTAGATAATAGTGAATGATAGGGGATCATTAGTCTTAATTTTGACTTACTTTGATCCGCACCAATCTAGGTGATATTTGCACTCCCCAAGGAGCCATATCCAGGGATTGGAATTCCGATGTATTCTAAATTTTAGTGGTCATGAGGATTACCACATAAATTGGTAGAATGCTAAACCCTAATGTCATTAATATTCATTAATTGAATGTATGGTTATGTGTTACAGTTTTTTCAACATGAATTCGAATACTTTCAATCCACTTGCAACCATTCTCAACCAGAATAAGTTGGTGGGATCCAACTATGTAGACTGGAAGCGGAACCTGGATATTATCCTGACTGCATCAGGATATAAATATGTCCTTACCATGTCCCCCCTTGATGAGCCTGTGTCAGCTGCACCACAGGAAGAGAAAGACCATTATGCCAAATGGGCAAATGACAATGAGATGGCCAAAAGTTACATTCAGGCATCCATGTCTAGTGTTTTGCAACACCAACATCAATCCTACAAGAATGCATACGATATAATATCGAACTTGAAGGAGATGTTTGCGGACTAGGGCAGGCCTGCTAGGCAGGCAGCTATGAGGGTGCTCATAAGCACCAAGATGGCTGATGGTACACTAGTACAGGGCCACATGTTAAAGATGATGGACTCATTGAATGAGTTGGATATACTAAGTGCCGCGATTGATGCAGAATCGCAAATTGACATAATCCTCGAGTCGCTACCAGATTCATTCAACCATTTTAAGATCAATTATAATATGAATAAAATGAATCTGACCCTAGCTGAGCTATCTTGCCAGCTGGTAGCAACTGAGGGAATTATGAAGAAAAGGCCAACTGCCCTGATGACAGAAAAGTCAGATGCCAGGCCCAAGCCGAAAGGCAAAGGCCGGAAAGGCAAAATGAAATCGGTCCCTAAGGGTCCTAAGGCGGAAAATGGTCCTAATGGTGGTGTGGCAAAGGCTAAGGGTTCAGGGACTAAGGGAAAGTGTTTCCACTGTGGTAAGACAGGACATTGGAAGAGGAATTGTCCAGATTTTCTGTCAAAGAAAAAGACCTCAGGTATGATTGAGTCACTTGTTTCTGAAGTTAGTTTTGCAACTGGTACTTCAGAATCCTGGATATCTCTGTTTTGAAACATATATATTAGTAACATGATTTCAAAACCAATACAGAGTTTTTGCAGTTTTAAAAATATTTTACAATCCATGATTTTAATATGATTGGTTGTATCCTTAACATGTTCATCATTGTGGAATTGATTTAAAACTTTGGATACTACACCTTGATTCAATCCAAGTTGCACTCATATTGGTATATCTATTTAAATCTTTGGAACATTAATGATTAAGGTAGGATCGCTAGGAGAATGGGAGGAGACCCCTTACGTGTTGGGTTCGCCAAGCATAATTCCAGTATGTGGTAGCTTTGGTGCCAAGCGTAAATCCTTAGGGGGTAGCTGTGGAAAAGACCCGTAATTCTGTGTGATCACGTAAAACACTGCTCTGATGCTTCTATCCTCAACACATGAAGCATGATTCATAGACTTGGTTGAATCTCAAGTTGTTGTCCTCCATTACATGTAAATCTCTTTCAATCTGATCTATGCTTTGGAATCAACAATTCATTTATTTCAAAAGAATTTGTTTTTCAAAAATCTGAACTATACTAGAAACCCACATTGACCACTCTTGTACTCTTTATTGGTATATTAGTTTGACAGTCAAGTTGTGTGGAAACTCATTTTGCATATGTTCTTGATAGGTATATATTTTGAGATGCAAATTTGAATGAGATGTAATGAGTTAAAAAGCTTTTTCAATTGAATGTTCCATCTCATATTTTTCAAATTAGTTGCTTTGTCATTTTGAAAATAAATATGATTTGAAAAATGAATTTTCCATGGTTTTAAAGTTTTTTTTTCTCTTCAATGGAAAATTATGCAATTGATTTTCATTTTGGGCTTTGTTAAGTTACATGCTTTTAAAATGAAATTTTCAATTGGTACTCATCTATTCGTCATCATGTCTTTACACGATTAGCAACATCTTGGGAAATTTGATCAATGTGAGCTTTAATAGTTTTATTTGAGAAGTAACTCCATAGTTACATGCCTCCCATCTTCTTCATGCACTACATAGGGATATTCATTGTCGTCATGTTGACAAAAGAAGAGAATAATGTTGACGGGGAGTGTAGACATCTCTAAGATGATCAAATGAGAGTTTATATTTTGAGGATCATGGAGATACATATATGGATAGGATGAATATTTTTATTTTATTTAAAAAAAAAAAAACAAATCAATTTTTATTTGAGAATGCATTAACTTTTATAGGTACATCTTTATGTACTTCTCATATTGCCACATCCATGAGCTTTTAGTTTTAGTATTTTTCTTTGATATGGATGTTTTTATTGAGGATCATCACTATGTTTTGTGATGTGATTTTCTTTTGTTTTGTGTAATGATTTTGCAAGTCATATGCTTCTCTATTTGCAAACTTCCTAACTTTGACTTGTTTGGAATGCAATGTACCCAATTCATCATTTGGATTATAATCACCTAGTTTGATGATTGAATACATTTGGTGATATTTTCAACAGTTATATTTTATTGATCACCATTATCATATCTACTTACTTGTGTTCATAGTCATATATCGATATATGCACTTGTGGATATGATTGCATTTATTCTCATGACATTCATTATGCCTTTGTAAGTTACATTTTTCTAGAGACTGAATGTTATGGTTTTGGATTTTATTTTCATTGGTATCATTTTGAGTTTTAGACTTGAACTTTCAAAATCTAAAATATATAATGCGTGTTCCTATTATATGCTAATGAATGGATTAATTTTGTTTGGAACTTCATGCATTTCTCATAATCATTACATGTGCTTTATATTTATATTATTTTGTTAAACTAATGATTATGCAGGTTCATCACTAAGCTGAAGTGATGAAAAAGGTTAATGAAAATGAAATTTCATATGATCTTTATTGAGTTCATGATCTTCAATCGCTTGGTATCTTATGAAGGGCTTAGAGAATCCTTAACTGGATTCATGGGATTGATGTGGACCCACTTAGTTGATTTATATAATTCAATTCCAATTTAGCATGATTGAATCACTTTATAGTTGAGTCTTTTGATACCATGCTTGCTAACACCCCCTCTTGCTTATAGTTAAACTTGTTCTAGCTAATGCTACCATGATGTGCTCAAATTGTAGAAAAGGTCTAATTCTTTCTTTGAACCCATCTCTCTCTCTCGCTCTCTCTCCATACCCCGTATGTTTAGTCTTGGAAAATCTCTTTGTCAAATTCGTGACAAAAAGGGGGAGAATAAGTATGGACTCTTCAATGGGAAAGAAACTCTTAAAGGGGAGAAGAGAATGTGTTTGGATCTAATCTAGATTCAGTTAAATATGATGTCTTTGGCTAATGATTAAGGGGGAGTTGCAATCCCACCATAGAATGTGTGTTCCTTATCTTATGCAGGTATATCATTCAGATTAAAGCACATTCTCAGGGGGAGTAGTTAAGAGTCATGAGTCTTTATTTGAGTTGTAATTGTTGTATCCTAAGTAAAGATTACGTACTCTTGTAATCTTGGTTGTTCTTGAGTCCATATGTTGTAAGTATATCTAGAATAGGTGTTTTGCCACGGAATTGACAAAGGGGGAGATTGTTAGTGCCACATTTCCATGAGCACTTATATTGTCGATTCCGTGTCAAAGAATTCAAGACCTTGCCTCTCAGAGTATCACAAGGAAGATCAAGTTTGAAGTCAAAAGATCAAGTCTTGGAAGGCTTGAATTCATCAAGGAAGACCTCCATATGAGTGACAACCTATTCAGGTAAATGGGACCCCAAACCAACCAAGAGATGGCCCTAAAAACCCTTAGTTTAATGGCTTATTTAATAGGTTTTTAGAAAATGTTTTTTGGCCTTTTCAAGACTCAAAACTAGTCCCAGAAGTCGGCTAACCGCCATGTCTCGCGGTCATCTCGCGGTCACTTTTCCAGAGGCCGTTTTTGGCTGAAAATCAAACGGGCGGCCACCAGGCGGTCAGTAGTCGGTCAGTTGTCGGTCGACCGCCTGATGACCGACAGCTAGCCGCCCATTCAGAAAATTTGAAATATCTGACCGTTGGAAGTATCCGTTGGGGTAGCGGCTAACCGCGGATGTGAAGGAGGCTAGCCGCCATGTGCCGTTAGAGAGCCGTTTGAGGATTGTTTACAAATAGAAAAGGCCCCAAATCATCCAGGGGTGCTCAAAGATCATGAGAGCTAATGTCCTAACCATGGTATATCATATTTGAGCTCTCATAGATCATTCCACACACACTATGAGCTTGTATTGGCAAATCTAAGAGCTTCATTAGCTCAAGGAAAGTGTGATGTGTGAAAACCATATCATCTAGGGAAGAACTTGAGCCATCAAAAGTTAAAATCCATATCCCTAGACCAAAGACCTCTTCCCTTGATTGAGCACAACATTGGAGCATCATCATCAATATCAAGGAAGCATTGCAAGAGGCATAAAAGCTTGGAGCTACGGTGACAAGCTTCGAAGAGCATCCTCTGGACTTCATCAAAGGGGTAAGTAGCAACCTCTAGATTTTGTCAAAAGAGGCAAGTGTTCTTCTCCCTCACTTCATTCAATTCAGAGCATTGTAAGAGTGGTTTATTTCTTTGTGATTTAACCACTATAAAAATTATAGAGGGGAGTAGATCTTTGTGGTCGAACCTCGTAAACAAAAGAGGGGAGTAGATCTTTGTGATCGAACCTCGGTAACAAAATCGATGTAGAATCAGTACTTGTGTAGTTTGATTCTTTATAGTGGAACCAGGGGACTGTGTGGCCCTTGAGAGTGGATGTAGGTCTGTGTGACCGAACCACTATAAATCCCTTGTGTCAATTTCTCTATCTCTATCACCTGTACATGATTTACATATCTATATGTTGTGGAGATTGATAAGGATACTATTTCATCATTGAGTTTTATTGACACACATACACTTGTGCGAAAACAACATTGAACATATTGGTAAATCATATATTGTTTAGCACACACTCTTTTGCATTCATTCACTTGAGCACCCTGGTTACATAGTTATTTTTACATTGATGTGAATCACAAGTGAATTGTGAAGAGTGTCTTACACACTCTCGTGCTTATTAACATGAAACTAATTGTCATATCTTTGATTGTTTAAGCATTCACACATTGAACACATATTCCGCATAAGTTGTATTCTTAAATGTGTTCATTGTGTTCTTTGTCCTAATTGGGATTAAAATTGGACTGAGATATTTTTAATTGGCAAAGAATTTTAATTAGTCCTATTCACCCCCCTCTAGGACTTGTTCATTGGCCCTAGCTGCACTTTCATACGAAACCACCATTTCCTGAAGGTAAGGTGAGAACTGGTGCTGTGGTTAACCTCCTTTTCAACTCTTCAAAATTGGCTTCACACTGTTTGGTCGACACAAAGGCCACATTCTTCCGGGTTAGTTTGGTCAAAGGTGCTACAATAGATGAAAATCCTTGAACGAACCTTCTGTAGTAACCTGCTAAACCCAGAAAGCTCCTGATTTCGGTAACATTCTTTGGCCTCTCCCATTTGATAACTGATTCTATCTTTGCCGAATCAACTGCCAACCCCTCTTTAGAAATAATATGACCGAGGAATGAAACTTGTGTTAGCCAAAAGTCACACTTTTCAATTTTGACATATAACTGATTATCTCTCAGTAGCTGTAATGATGTCCTTACGTGTTGCTCATGTTCTTCTTTACTCTTGGAGTACACCAATATATCATCTATGAAGACAACAGTAAATTGATCTAGATGCGGTGCAAAGATCTTGTTCATTAGGGCCATGAATACCGCTGGTGTATTTGTTAATCCAAAGGGCATTACTAGAAATTGATAGTGCCCGTATCTCATCTGGAAGGCTGTCTTCGGTATGTTTGATTCTCTGAACCTTAACTGGTAATATCCAGACCTCAAGTCAATCTTTGAGAAATACTCTGCCCCTTGCAATTGGTCAAATAATTCATCTATCCTTGGCAATGGGTATTTGATGTTGATGGTTACTTGGTTTAGCCTTTTGTAATCTATACACATTTTCAAGCTCCCATCCTTCTTCTTGACAAATAACATCGGAGCTCCCCACGGTGATATACTCGGTCTGATAAAACCCTTTTCCAATAACTCTTGCAACTGTGTTTTCAATTCACCAAACTCCGCAGGAGCCATTCTATACGGTGCAATGGAAATTGGGGCAGTTCCTGGCATGAGCTCTATAGTGAATTCAACCTCTCTGACTGGTGGTAACCCTCAAATTTCTTCTAGGAACACATCTGGAAATTCGCACACTATGGGTATCTGCTCCACACCTCAGGACTGTTTGTCCTCTGAAATAAATGCTATGAATTCTTCGCATCCACTTCTCAAAAGTTTAACTACCGACAATGCTAAAATCACACTAGCCTCTGGAACCCTTTTCTCTCAATGAAATTCCACTCTTGGTAATGACCCATCTATCTTGAAAGAAATGGTTTTATTAAAACAGTCCATAATAGCATGATATCCAGACAACCAATCCATCCCTAGAATGACATCGAAGTCATGCATGTCTAAAAGAATGAGATTTGATGGAAATGTAACATTACCTATCTTAACTGTACAACTAGGGTAATATGTAGTACACACAACTTGTTTTCCCACTGGTGTCGTGACATTCAGGATAAAATCAAGTTTACTAACAGGCACATCAATCATTCTAGCAAACACAGGGGATAAGAAAGAGTGTGTGGATCCAGGATCAAAAAATACTTTAGCTTCTGTTTCACTAATAAGAAGTTTACCTTCTACCACATTGCCCGCTGCATTTGCATCCACTTGATTTAGATGATATGCACGCCCTTGATGTTGGGGTCTATTTCGATTCTGGTTCTGTCTCCCTTGTTGTGCATTCCGATTCTGCTGAGGTGGACGGGCATTCTGGTTTTGGGGCTGTTGGCGGGGCTGCTGTTGCTGGTTCTGTTGCTGTGGCTGCCTTGCTTGGTTCTGGATTGCTTGCTGATTCTGTTGAGCTGGTCCTTTATCCTGGTTCCTATTGTTCAGGCAATCTTTCATCATATGATCTGTAAGGCCACATCTAAAACAACCACCCGTAACCCTGTAGCTTTGGTGGAAATTTCTTGCCACAATGCTCGCATCCCTCTTGCCTTGGGGGATTCTGATTTTGTCTTGGCTTCTTGCCCTGATGAGACTTTTGCCCATGCTGTTAACGTTTCCTTCGAAGTTCCTGAACGACTTTGTTGTTTATGTACTCAAATTTATAAGCCCTCTTGACTGCTTCTTGGAAGGTAGCTAGTAGTACTACCCCGGTAGCATGTTGCTCAAGAATAGGATTAAGTCCCTCCAAAAATTTAATAATCTTCTTCTCCTCAGTATTCCACAAGTTCCGGGGCATATCGAGATAGTCTCTTAGATTTGGTGACATACTGTAGAACTGGCATGCTTCGCCTCACCGGCTGCGGGTCCAACATCTGACACCAAACAAGAAAGTATCAGACACAACGGTCTAGCAGGTGAATGAAACAGATGAGGTATACAAGTTTTATCAATATTGTATTTAAAATCACATAGTATATTTAAAACAAAGCGTGTGCAAAGAATGAGCCACATAAATTATTTCTATACAAAAGAAATATCACATTTAAAGTATTTCAAACCGACTGATAAATAAGCAGAATATTGGCAACCCACATATAGCTATATTCTCCTATTACTGAAGTAACGAGAGCAGACAGACAGAAACCGTTGCCATATAAAATGGCCGGATAAAATGCCATGCAAAATGGCCAGACAGAAACCGTTGCCAAACGCTGAGGCCAGAACAAACAGACAGAGGTCTAGACTGCAGCTGGTAGATAATTTAAAGATCCCAAGCCAGGTGATCAGCCCAACAAGGTGACCTAAGCTTAGTGGTGCCTTTCAAAAACCAAATATAAAATTGTACCATCAAACTAACAAAATTCATTTTCCATTGATAAAAAGAACTACCCTTGGCAAAGCACAAACGGATAAGTACGAACAAATTGACGGAGTAGTTTTATCGATTTTTTTCCAAGCGGGGCGAACCATTCAAATTCATTTCACAACAATTCATAAGAAATTGTACAAATCTGTTAACACAGAATAGGGTGATATACAGTAGTTGGCTGGCTTACCGTGAAAGCCTGGGATCCTTACCCTAGAAGGGTGGGGGTGAATAGGGTGAGTTACGACTTAGTGACCAATTATGACAAATTTTAACTTTCTTTAGAACCATTAGTCACAAGTGATGATTATAAAATTAAATGCGGAAGCTAAACAAAAACAATCACCACAAGACATACACCATCACACAATGATTTGTAGTGGTTCGGCCTCGATGCCTACATCCACTACCGGCTTGCGATCCAACACCCCATCGGATTTCCACTATCTATGCTTTTCAATAGGCTACGCAATAACCTTTACAATGATGTTTTTCTAAGCTAAACAACAACCTATCAATGTGCTTTTCTAGGTTAAGCAATAACCTTAACAAGATGCTTTTCAAAGGCTAAGCAACAACCTCTATAGTATGCTTTTCTTAGGCTAAGCAATAACCTTTACAATCAAAATTTTTTCTCTCAAAGTAGTGTCTACACAAACACTAAAAGAGATACAAATAAGCTCAATTACAATGCCTGTAAAATAGGCTGATATGAAATTGAAAATCCAACTCACACAACACTCTATAAAATGCAAAGGTGTATGCTTATGATGTGTGTGTGTGATAACTTCAATCAAGTTTTAAAAAGCAAGCTCAATCAATATATGCTCAAAGCATTTAAAAGTTTAAGGCACATAAGGAAGTGTTGATTGAAGTGTAAAATGCAATTCACATGTTTAGAAACTAACTTGTTTGTGATATGAAAATCAAAGACTCACAAGTTGTATGAAACTATTTAATATTAAACACGTGATGCAAGGAGAAAGATGTTTTCAAAACATTTAAGTTTTCCTATGAGTTTATGTGAAGAAAACAACTAGTTGAAGATTAAACCAAGTGATAAGATCATGCATAAAATCAAAGATGTTGAACAAGCATGTTTTATAAAAATAACAATAACTTGGTTTAAATCTAGGTGAGGAATTCAAAATAAATAAATCCAAGATTAGATATTTTAAAGGATTCTTCACATCATAGTTATCATGCAATTAATGATTTACAAGTCATATAAAAGAAGCATGTAACATATGATTTAGAAAACAAAGCTTACTAAAAGATGTAACTCAAGAATCCCAAGCTTTGCTTCCCTCAAGATTTTCTTCCTTTGTTGATGCCAAACTGGGTTTGAATGATTCTCAATAATAACCCAAGAATGGTCTCCAAAAATCCCCACTTCAAATACCAAGGAAGAGATCAATTTATAGAAAAATTTATCTCAACAGCTCTGCTGTCAGTCAGCCGACATACAGGGTTCAGTCAGCCGAACTCAACGGCTATATTTCCAACGGTCATATTTTTCCTGAACATTTCCATTGTCGGTTCACCGAACTTGCTCGGTTGACCGACAGGTGACTGATAACCTGACCGACCACACAATAGAGCTTGAAAACATGCTCTTTGGATTCCGAACCGACATGAGTTCAGTCGAGGTCTGAGACAGGTTCGGTTAACCGAACATCGACACAGACTGACCGACAGTCAGAGCACCATTCTGGAAATGGAACCGACATAAGCTCGGTCGACCGAAAGCATGACCTAACTTCCCTGATAAACATTTTTAACATTTTGTATCCGGAACCGACATAGGTTCGGTTAAGCTCGGTTCCACTTCGGCTAGCCGAGACCTGTCCGACAGGCTGATCGACGGTGAAAATTGAATCCAGAAAAAATCTGAAGGTTTAACTTAAAGATCTTTTGTGCAACCAAGTAAAATAGAGAGTTTCAACCATAAAACCATGTTTGAAATAAACATAAAACACTTAAAAGATGTTTTAGGTGAAACATGATAAATGCACCTCAAGAATGGATGTTTTAGAAATATGATTTTCAAGAAGGGTGTGCATGTGTATGAGATTAAATATGATATGCATAGTTGACATCAAATTGCAAAAACAAGAACACCCTATCATACCGGGGGTCGTCTCATCACATACTTAGTTTATAAACAATTTGTTTGGTGTCCCAGAAGATCTCCGGCATTGTAGACAAAAGTACATAATGAGGCTTACCATTATTTCCCGGTACTTCAATATCCCACTTCCTTTCAATCTCGTTGAAATTCCATATTTACATCATTCCTCATTATGGGGTGCTTAGTGGAGGATTGCACCTCAAACCACTCTAAATTAGATGCAGGAGCCATCCCCATGCCTAAGCCCAGGTTCGCTCAAGCGACTGGATGTTGTCTCGAGCGGAGCCTCCCAGAACCTCCTTCGCTCGAGCCAACAAGAAGTTCGTTAGAGCGGACGAGCTTCTACCGCCCATCTTCGCCAGACAGTATCAGGTTCGCTCGAGCGGAATAATGTTCGCTCAAACGAGGCCACTCCAGAAGCTCATTCGATCGAGCTGACATCAGGTTCGCTCGAGCGGATGGGTTTCTGCAATGTTTTACAACAGACAGTGACTTGTTCGCTCGAGCGACCTTCAGGTTCGCTCGAGCGGACAGTCCAGAAACTGTCTCGTTTCAATGTAGATCTTAGGAAATCTCTGGCAATCTCTCTCCTCCTTCAACTCAACCATTTCCCTTCTCCATTTCAGACATATTCTTCCATATTCATAAGCTCCATTCAACCACAATTATCACCATTCATTCTAACATTCAAAATCTGATACAAAATGGATTTCAATTCATCAACAGTGAAGTAAAACCCACATAGTCTTCATAGTCCATGTGTATAGAAAATAAACACAAATCATACACGGATTATTTCAAATATGGAATCCAACTCATTGTAGGGATAACAAAACCATAATAAAAGAAAGAGCTAAATTCCAGAATTTTCTTGAGAAATCATGTAATTAAATCGCATGCATCTCATTAACTGAGGTATTCACTTGCCTCAACTAAAATGGGTCTCAAGAACTCTCCAAAAATCCTTCCTACACAGGTCAAGCTTCAATCCTAGATCAAAACCCCATAAAAGCTAGCTCAAAATCCTTGAAAAATCTGGAAAACAAAGGAGCTCTTCAAGAAACTCCTTGCATGCATGATAATGGGCTTCTATAGGATCAAATAGACTCAAGGGTGAAAGGGGGAAACCATTGGTTACCTTGAGGACCCCTAAACAAGAAGGAGAGTTTGGAGAAGAGGAAAATCCCGGCTGAAATCTTTTGAAAATGGGTTCTTTGGAAAGCTAAGAAGAAGAGGAAGAGGATGATGCAACCAATTAACTCTTTGGATCAAGAAGTCCCAAGCATGTAGAGGGGAGAAGGGTGAAGGGAAAACAAGATTTTTCTCCCAGGTTCAGCTACAGCATAGGAAAATGGAAAGAAGAAGAAGACTGTAAGTGGGCTGGTTCTTTTAAATGAATGGGTTGTGGGCCCCAATGGCCCTAAAACTTTGAGGGCTTAAAACTCCTGTTTGTGGGTCCCGGATGAAGTCGACGAAGAAGAGAAAAATGATCGTCGAAAAATCTAGTTTTCAAAAGGTATATTTTCCTCGTGATTTTCAACTTTCGAAATTTTTGCACTGATCTGGGTGTGAAAGACTGTTTTGCCCTTTTTCTCGAAAAACATGATTTCTGGAGTTCCAACGCGAATGAAGCGAACATAAAAGTTATTGTGCTTAAAATAACCAATTGAAAAATATGGAAATCAATATTTTCTAAAAATCAAAGTCGAAACCCCACCTTGACACGTGTTACACTGGCCACCCCGAGCCCGGTCAAACCTGACTCAACGCGCTCAAAATTCCCCAAAGCTATTCAAAATTCTAATCTAACTAAAAATCCAAACTAATCGTCCTCTAGTCCCACTTAAAACTAATCACGATTAAAGTAATAATAAAAATATACTAAACCTGGAACGGGGTCTGACATCCTCCACCCCTCAAGAACATTTGGTCCTCCAAATGATCACTAACCTTAGATAGCAAGTGCGGGTATTTCTTTTGAATTTGATCACGTAAGTCCCAGGTGGCTTCTTCCGATTCATGGTTCTCCCAAAGTACTTTTACCCAATGAATTGTCCGGTTCCTTAATTCTTGCTCTTTCGTATTGATGATTCTGACTGGTCTCTCAACATATGTGGCATCTTCCCGAATTTCCAATGGTTCATGTCTGAGCACATGTGATGGATCTGAAACATATTTCTTCAACATCGATACATGAAACACGTTGTGCACAATAGAAAGTTCTGGCGGTAGAGCAAGTCTATAGGCCACTTCACCAATCCGGCTCAAAATCTCGTAGGGTCCAATAAATCTCCTTGATAATTTACCCTTCTGACCAAATCTGAATGTCCCTCTGATCAGTGACACTATCAAAAATACCTTGTCACCTACTTGAAATTGTAGGTCCATCCTTTGAACATCGGCATAGCTTTTCTGGCGACTTCCAGCAGTTTTCAAATGTTTGTGAATGAGCTTCACTTTCTCATTTGTCTCACCAATCAAGGTCGGTCCGTGGAAGCTGCGTTCTCCGACTTCTTCCCAACACACTGGGGTTCTGCATCTCCTGCCATACAGTGCTTCAGAAGGAGCCATACCTATGCTCGAGTGGTAACCATTGTTATATGCGAATTCACAAAGAGATAAGTTTTCATGCCGCTGAGTCTTGAAGTCGAGTACACATGCCCTAAGCATGTCTCCAACGGTTAGATGGTCCTCTCTGACTGTCCATCTGTCTGCGGGTGATACGCTGTGCTAAACTGAAGCTTGGTACCCATGGACTCATGCAAGGTTCTCCAAAATCTCGAGACAAACCTGCTGTCCCTGTCTGAGGTGATAGAAACGGGTTGACCATGTCTGCCGACTATCTCATTAACAAACGTCTGTGCCAACGATAACATTTGCATCTTCTTCCCCGTCTTCAATGGAATGAAATGTGCAGACTTTGTTAGTTGGTCAACTATAACCCAAATAGCATTATTTCCCCTGCTCGTAGTTGGCAAACCCGAGATAAAATCCATCGTGAGATGTTCCCATTTCCACCGCGGGATCTCTAAGGGTTGAAAAGGACCTGCTGGTTTCTGATGTTCCGCCTTTATCAACTGACATGTCATGCATTTAGATACGAAGGCGGCAATTTCTCTTTTCATATTATTCCACCAGAATCTGATCTTCAAAATTTGATACATCTTCGTACTCCCCGGGTGTATGGAATACCTGGTGCTATGTGCCTCAATCATAATTTCAATCCTCAAGTCATCAATTTTTGGAACACACAATTTGTCACGAAAATATAGTACTCCATCCATGATTCTGAAATCTGGACATTTTGAGATATGCTCTACAATTCGCTAAATCTGGATCTCGCAATTGCATCTCTTTGATTTTCTAGATAAAAGTAGGCTCAGACACTATCATGTTTGCTAGCACAACACCTTGGTGCAATAGCTGAAAATCAACTCCCAATTCTTCAAACTGTTGAAGTATACCCATACCTCGCAAACTGGTCATGCTTCCAGACTTCCTGCTCAATGCGTCTGCTACTGCATTTACCTTTCCTGGGTGGTACTTAATAAGAAAATCGTAGTCTTTAATATACTCCATCCATCTTCTCTGTCTCATATTCAATTCCTTCTGAGAGTACAAGTTATGGAGACTGCGGTGATCCGAATGGACTTCAAATTTTCCTCTGTACAAGTAGTGTCTCCACATCTTTAAGGCAAATACCACTGCTGCTAATTCCAAGTCATGCGTTGCATAATTCTTCTCGTGCTCCTTCAATTGCCTTAAGCCATACGCAATGACCTTGCCATCTTACATTAATACACATCCAAGTCCCACATGCGAAGCATCCGTATAGACTATGAAACCACCATTTCCTGAAGGTAAGGTGAGAACTGGTGCTGTGGTTAACCTCCTTTTCAACTATTCAAAACTGGCTTCACACTGTTTGGTCGACACAAAGGGCACATTCTTCCGGGTTAGTTTGGTCAAAGGTGCTACAATAGATGAAAATCCTTGAACGAACCTTCTGTAGTAACCTGCTAAACCCAGAAAGCTCCTGATTTCGGTAACATTCTTTGGCCTCTCCCATTTGATAACTGATTCTATCTTTGCCGAATCAACTGCCAACCCCTCTTTAGAAATAATATGACCGAGGAATGAAACTTGTGTTAGCCAAAAGTCACACTTTTCAATTTTGACATTTAACTGATTATCTCTCAGTAGCTGTAATGATGTCCTTAGGTGTTGCTCATGTTCTTCTTTACTCTTGGAGTACACCAATATATCATCTATGAAGACAACGGTAAATTGATCTAGATGCGGTGCAAAGATCTTGTTCATTAGGGCCATGAATACCGCTGGTGTATTTGTTAATCCAAAGGGCATTACTAGAAATTGATAGTGCCCGTATTTCGTCTGGAAGGCTGTCTTCGGTATGTTTGATTCTCTGAACCTTAACTGGTAATATCCAGACCTCAAGTCAATCTTTGAGAAATACTCTGCCCCTTGCAATTGGTCAAATAATTCATCTATCCTTGGCAATGGGTATTTGTTCTTGATGGTTACTTGGTTTAGCCTTCTGTATTCTATACACATTCTCAAGCTCCCATCATTCTTCTTGACAAATAACACCGGAGCTCCCCACGGTGAAATACTCGGTTTGATAAAACCCTTTTCCAATAACTCTTGCAACTGTGTTTTCAATTCACCCAACTCTGCAGGAGCCATTCTATATGGTGCAATGGAAATTAGGCCAGTTCCTGGCATGAGCTCTATAGTGAATTCAACCTTTATGACTGGTGGTAACCCTCGAATTTCTTCTGGAAACACATCGGGAAATTCGCACACTACGGGGATCTGCTCCACCCCTCAGGACTGTTTGTTCTCCGAAATAAACGCTATGAATCCTTCGCATCCACTTTTCAAAAGATTAACTGCCGACAATGCTGAAATCATACTAGCCTCTGGAACCCTTTTCTCTCCATGAAATTCCACTCCTAGTAATGACACATCTATCTTGAAAGAAATGGTTTTATTAAAACAGTCAATAGTAGCATGATATCCGGACAACCAATCCATCCCTAGAATGACATCGAAGTCATGCATGTCTAAAAGAATGAGATTTGATGGAAATGTATCATCACCTATCTTAACTGTACAACTAGGGTAATTTGTAGTACACACAACTTGTTTTCCCGCTGGTGTCGTGACATTCAGGATAAAATCAAGTTCACTAAGAGGCACATCAATCATTCTAGCAACACAGAAGATAAGAAATAGTGTGTGGATCCAGGATCAAACAGTACTTTAGCTTCTATTCCACAAATAAGAAGTTTACCTTCTACCACGTTGCCCTCTGCATTTGCGTCCACTTGATTTAGATGATATGCACGCCCTTGATGTTGGGGTCTATTTCGATTCTGGTTCTGTCTCCCTTGTTGTGCATTCCAATTCTGTTGAGGTGGACGGGCATTCTGGTTTTGGGGCTATTGGCGGGGTTGCTGTTGCTGGTTCTGTTGCTGTGGCTGCCTTGCTTGGTTCTGGATTGCTTGCTGATTCTGTTGAGCTGGTCCATTATCCTGGTTCCTATTGTTCGGTCAATCTTTCATCATATGATCTGTAAGGCCACATCTAAAACAACCACCCGTAACCCTGTAGCACAGGTGGGAAGGGTGATTCTTGCCACAATGCTCGCATCCCTTTTGCCTTGGGGGATTCTGATTTTGTCTTGGCTTCTTGCCATGATGAGACTTTTGCCCATGCTGTTGACGTTTCCTTCGAAGTTCCTGAACGACTTTGTTGTTTATGTCCTCAAATTTATAAGCCCTCTTGACTGCTTCTTGGAAGGTCGCTGGTAGTATTACCCCGGTAGCATGTTGCTCAAGAATAGGATTAAGTCCCTCCAAAAATTTAATAATCTTCTTCTCATCAGTATCCACAAGTTCCGGGGCATATCGAGACAGTCTTTCGGGGCATATCGAGACAGTCTCTCAAATTTGGTGACATACTGTAGAACCGTCATGTCACCTTGCTTAAGCAATTGGAATTCCACGGCCATCTGTCTTTTGATGTGAGAAGGCACGTACTTCTCGGTGAGTTGGCCTTTGACGGTAGCCCATGCAATGTCATTTGCAATATCTTGATAACCATCCTTGAGTGTCTTCCACCAAATCTCTACCAAGCCGGTAAACATGGAGGCTGCCAAGTGGACTTGCTGCTTGTCTATGCATTCAAAGAGATCGAAGATGTTCTCCGTGTGAGCCAACCAATCGTCTGCAGTCGAAGGATCTTCCTTCCCTGTAAACTCCATCGGGCCTCTCTTACGGAAGCGCTCAAACAAGATATTTGGGTCCTTATCACGGTTGTTAATGGCGATCTGAGGACCCGTATGCTGATGTTGTACAGGTTCCGGTCTCCTCCCTAATACTTCCAATAGTTGTCTTTGTACTTGAGCTAACTCTTCATCCTTCTTGGCCATTTGCTCTTGCAATCTGGCCTGATTCTCATTAGCTTTCCTCTGCTGTTCCATCATCATCTCGCTAGTTCTTTGTTGCTGTTCCATCATCATTTGCATAAAATTCCGAAATTGGTTGTCCTCTGAAGAGCCTGCAGTATGAGCATTGTTGCTAGATGGATTTGCATTGGAGGGGTCTCTGCGTGGAGGCATTTTGCTGCAAAACCACTTGTTAGTATAACAAAATATATTAAGTAAACGTACCCATAATCCCCACACGACACTAACTAACAAAATTCTAATGAATCCTCTCCACGTCTCTATGTTTCTAATGTCTTTGAATTGCCTGACATATTTTTCGCTCTGATACCAAACAACCTGTCACTCCCCCGGACCGAGGCCCTGATAATCAAGTCCTTAATCCGGGGTCGCGGTGCAACGGGTCAGAAAATTCCGCCCGCCTACGCTAATTATTTTCCCACAGGATTTCGCAAGGAGGATTCTCTGACAATCCATCACAACTATTTCACAGATAATATCTAAATGCGGAAGCTTGCAGCAAAATCAAATCCAACATTTCATAATAAGTAAGAGAGCTTATACCAAAAGGAGAAATATATTCATAGCATAATCCCAAGGTTAGTTCAAGTTATGAGGAACAAAAGAAACTGTGTTAAAGTTTACATCCCAATAGCCAACAGAGGCTAATTACAAAATTCCAAAAACAAAAGAAAGTCATTTCCCAAAAGCATTATCGGAACTCCAGACCCAATATGACGTCTACATGACATCATTTGGCAACCACTCGCACTCCACAGGAGGCTCTACTGCCTCAACCGCATGCTCTGCCTCACCGGCCACGGGTCCAACATCTGACAACAAACAAGAAAGTATCAGACACAACGGTCTAGCAGGTGAATGAAACAGATGAGGTATACAAGTTTTATCAATATCGTATTTAAAATCACATAGTATATTTAAAACAAAGTGTGTGTAAAGAATGAGCCACATCAATTATTTCTATACAAAAGAAATATCACATTTAAAGTATTTCAAACCAACTGATAAATAAGCAGAATATCGGCAATCCACATATAGCTATATTCTCCTATTACCAAAGTAACGAGAGCAGACAGACAGAAACCGTTGCCATATAAAATGGCCGGATAAAATGCCATGCAAAATGGTCAGACAGAAACCGTTGCCAAATGCTGAGGCCGGAACAAACAGACAGAGGTCCAAACTACAGCTGGTAGATAATTTAAAGATCCCAAGCCGGGTGATCAGCCCAACAAGGTGACCTAAGCTTAGTGGTGCCTTTCAAAAACCAAATCTTAAATAGTACCATCAAACTAACAAAATTCATTTTCCATCGATAAAAAGAACTAACCTTGGCAAAGCACAAACGGACAAGTATGAAAAAATTGAAGGAGCAGTTTTATCGATTATTTTCCAAGCGGGGCGAACCATTCAAATTCATTTCACAACGATTCATAAGAAATTGTACAAATCTGTTAACACAGAATAGGGTGATATACAGTAGTTGGCTGGCTTACCGGGGGTCGTCTCATCACATACTTAGCGCCCAATGTCGGTTTATAAACAATTTGTTTGGTGTCCCAGAAGATCTCCGGCATTGTAGAAAAAAGTACATAATGAGGCTTACCATTATTTCCCGGTACTTCAATATCCCACTTCCTTTCAATCTCGTTGAAATTCCATATTTACATCATTCCTCATTACAGGGTGCTTAGTGGAGGATTGCACCTCAAACCACTCTAAATTAGATGCAGGAGCCATCCCCATGCCTAAGCCCAGGTTCGCTCAAGCGACCGGATGTTCGCTCGAGCGGAGCCTTCCAGACCCTCCTTCGCTCGAGCCAACAAGAAGTTCGCTCGAGCGGACGAGCTTCTATCGCCCATCTTCGCCAGACAGTATCAGGTTCGCTCGAGTGGAAAAATGTTCGCTCAAGCGAGGCCACCCTAGAAGCTCATTCGCTCAAGCTGACACCAGGTTCACTCGAGCGGATGGGTTTCTACAATGTTTTACAACAGACAGTGACTTGTTCGCTCGAGGGACCTTCAGGTTCGCTCGAGCGGACAGTCTAGAAACTGTCTTGTTTCAATGCAGATTTTAGGAAATCTCTGGGAATCTCTCTCCTCCTTCAACTCAACCATTTCCCTTCTCCATTTCAGACATATTCTTCCACATTCATAAGCTCCATTCAACCACAATTATCACCATTCATTCTAACATTCAAAATCTGATACAAAATGGATTTCAATTCATCAACAGTGAAGTAAAACCCACATAGTCTTCATAGTCCATGTGTATAGAAAATAAACACAAATCATACACTGATTATTTCAAATATCGAATCCAACTCATTGTAGGGATAACAAAACCATAATAAAAGAAAGAGCTGAATTCCAGAATCCTCTTGAGAAATCATGTAATTAAATTGCATGCATCTCATTAACTGAGGTATTCACTTGCCTCAACTAAAATGGGTCTCAAGAACTCTCCAAAAATCCTCCCTACACAGGCCAAGCTTCAATCCTACATCAAAACCCCATAAAAGCTAGCTCAAAATCCTTGAAAAATCTGGAAAACAAAGGAGCTCTTCAAGAAACTCCTTGCATGCATGATAATGGGCTTCTATAGGATCAAATAGACTCAAGGGTAAAAGGGGGAGACCATTGCTTACCTTGAGGACCCCTAAACAAGAAGGAGAGTTTGGAGAAGAGGAAAATCCCAGCTGAAATCTTTTGAAAATGGGTTCTTTGGAAAGCTAAGAAGAAGAGGAAGAGGATGATGCAACCAATTCACTCTTTGGATCAAGAAGTCCGAAGCATGCAAAGAAGAGAAGTGTGAAGGGAAAACAAGATTTTTCTCCCAGGTTTAGCTACAGCACAGGAAAATGGAAAGAAGAAGAAGACTGTACATGGGCTGGTTCTTTTAAATGAATGGGTTGTGGGCCCCAATGGCCCTAAAACTTTGAGGGCTTAAAACTCCTGTTTGTGGGTCTCGGACAAAGTCGACGAAGAAGAGAAAAATGATCGTCGAGAAATCTAGTTTTCAAAAAGTATATTTTCCTCATGATTTTCAACTTTTGAAATTTATGCACTGATCTGGGTGTGAAAGACTGTTTTGCCCTTTTTCTCGAAAAACGTGATTTCTGGAGTTCAAATGCGAATGAAGCGAACATAAAAGTTGTTGTGCTTAAAATAACCAATTGAAAAAAATATGGAAATCAATTTTTTCGAGAAATCAAGGTCGAAACCCCACACTGACACGTGTCACACGAGCCACCCCGGGCCCGGTCAAACCTAACTCAACGCGTTCAAAATTCCCCAAAGCTATTCAAAATTCTAATCTGACTAAAAATCCAAACAAACCGTCCTCTAGTCCCACTTAAAACTAATCACGATTAAAGTAATAATAAAAATATACTAAACCTGGAACGGGGCCTGACAAAAACCGCATTGATGCTGACAAATACCTTCCGCTCTCTAGGATTATAGAATAACCAACCTTTAGCTCCATTTGGATATCCTACAAAAGTGCATACTTCCGACTTCAATTCCAACTTATTTGACTTTACCTTCAGCACATGTGCCGGACAACCCCAAATGTGTAAATGTTGCAGACTAGGCTTTCGCTATACCATAACTCCCGGGGAATCTTAGGTATAGACTTAGATGGTATGAGGTTTAGTTGTACATCACAGTATCCAAATCATATCCCAAAAGGACATGGGTAATCTGAAAAACTCAACTTAGACCTAACCATATCTAAAAGAGTCATGTTTCTTCTTTCTGCTACTCCATTCTGTTGAGGCATTCTACGAGCGGACAACTGGGATAGAACCCCATTTTTTTTTCTTTTGATAAGCATCCCATAAAATCAGCAGAGAGGTATTCCCCTCATCGATCCTATTGAAGAGCCTTGATACTTTTACCCAATTGTTGTTATGCTTCCGCTCAAAACTCTTTAAACTTTTCAAAAGTTTCGGGCTTGTGGTGCATCAGGTATATGTATCCATACCTTGATTAATCTTCTGTAAAGTGATGAAATACACAAAACCACCTCTCGCTCTTACATTCATTGGTCCACACACATCAGTATGCACTAAATCCAATAAGTCTTTGCCTTATTGCCCTTAGAAGAATATGGTATTTTCGTCATTTTACCTTCGAAATGAGACTCGCAGATGGGCATTGGTTCTACCACCAATAAAAGCAAGATACCATCTTTCGCCAGCTTATCAATCCTATCAAGGTCAATGTGACCTAGCCTTAGGTGCCAAAGTTTTGTTTGATTAGACGAAGGTGACTTCCAGTTTAATGATTGTCTGACTTATTAACCACTTCGGTGTCATGCATCTCATACATCGTGGGAGTTAACAAATATAAGCTGTTGATTACCTTGCCAGAAAGCAAGGAATCATTCCTTTGTATAACCACTTCAGTACTAAAGTTAACAGAATAACCGTTATTCACTAAACTTGATAATGAAATTAAATTCTTCCTTAAAGACGGTAGATATAAAATGTCTGATAAAATCAACTTAATATTTGAAAAATATAAAACTACTACTCTCACCGACACCACCTCTGCCTGTGTTTTCGATCCCAGGTTTACAATGATCTTGCCACCACTAAACCTCTTGGTTTCCCTGAACCCCTGCACCGAATTACAAATGTGATTAGTTACACCAGATCAACACATCATGACTCTCAAGTACCACTTACAAAAATAACTTCAGATACAAGTGACTCAATCATACATATGGTCTTTTTCTTAGATAGAAAGTCAGGACATTCACTTTCAATGTCCTTTCATACCGTAGTGGAAACACTTTTCCATGGACTTAGCACCTGTGCCATTGCTTCCCTTTACTACACCACCAGTAATACCATTATCTACCCTTTGGCCTTTGGAGAACGATTTCCCCTTGCCCATCCGGCCCTTGCCTTTTGGTTTGGACCTAGCAAATGACTTTTCTGTCATATGGGCCCTAGGCTGAACTTTGTGCATTCCCTCCACTGCCACCAGCTGGCTAGAAAGCTCAGCCATAGTCAAATTCATCTTGTACATGTTATAATTTAACTTAAAATTCTTAAAAAAATCTGGCTGTAACTTAAGAATAATATCAATATGTGATTCTGCATCAATCTCAACACCGAGGACCTCCAACTCGTTCAAAGAATCTATCATTTTGAGAACATGATCCTGAATAGGGGTGCACAAAAAATCTGTCAATCCGTCAATCCGATCCGATCCGATCCGATCCGCGGATTTCAATCCGATCCGAAGGCCAACGGATTGGTGGCGGATTGGATATTGTGTAATCCGTTAGCAACGGATCGGTGGCGGATTTCACTCTCAATCCGTGGATTCAATCCGATCCGACCCGTTGTCATTAAATATAAATAAAAAATATATAAGGGGTCTAAATAAAAATTAGGTGTCTAAATTTAAAATAAGGAAAAAAATTTAGAATATATGTCACAATGTATTTAAGTGATAATAATTTTTTTTGCAATTTGAATTTTGGCTGTGGACACACTGATGATATTTTAGGAATGATCCAAGAGGATTCTAAAACCCATCAGGTTACTTTCAACGTTCAATTATTTTGCTTATTCTGGTTAGCTTAGTGACAAAAGGTCACCACCACCCTTTGAAAGTCTCTTAACTAGTGTTCTGCTCTTCCACATGCTTACACTTGCATTTTCTTATCTTTCTGTCTCCCTCATTCCTTCATTTTCCCACTTGAACATTTCTATCTCTTTCAGATCATTTCAAAAGAATATGGCCACCAATCTCATATGGGGTATTATGTACATGTGAGTATTATGTACATTGTGAAACATTTTGATTACATATGCATCCATCTGTCTTGCTTATAGTATCTCTCAATTTCTTATTTTATTCATTGCATTGTTGGAGTATGAGTCTTAGAATGGTTGAGAGTAGAGGAAGAATCTGAATTTTTTCATGGGTTTTTTTTTTTTACATGTATTGTACAGTAACGGATTGAACGGATTAATCCGATCCGATCCGCTCGTCCACGGATCGGATCGGATTGGATTTCAACAGTAACGGATTGGTGACGGATTACAAATCCGTCAATCCGTAGGCAACGGATTGGTGATGGATTTGGCCAATCCGAACCAATCCGATCCATGTACACCCCTAATCCTGAAGTAGGGCCCTCTCAGCCATCTTAGTGCTCATTACTGTTTTAATAGTTGCCTATCTAGCAGGCCTGCCCTAATCCCCAAACATCTCCTTCAAGTTATAGATAATCTTCATTGCAGTCTCAAAAAAGTCGTGTTAGTGTTGTAGAACACTAAACATAGATGCCAGAATGTAACACCTAGCTATCTTGTCATCTTTCAGCCACTTGAAATAAATGTTCTTATCCTCCTGGGGTGTATCCGGCCCGAGTATTTCAGGGAAAAAGGGGGCAATGATATATTTGTGTCATGCAACAGTTAGGACAATATCCAAGTTTCTTTTCTAGTCCACATAGTTGGATCCTACCAACTTATTTTGATTCAGGATGGTTGCTAGGGGATTGAATGTAAATGAATTCATGCTTGAAAAACTATTGCACAAAACCATACATGCAATCGATAAATATAAATGACATTAGGTTTAGCATTCCACCAATTTTGTTGTGGATTCCTCAAACAACTAAAAAAAAAATCATAATGCTCCGGAATCTCAATCCCTTAGGACATGCGTCCTTGAGGATTGCAAATGTCCCTTAGGTTGGTGCCGATCAATACCAGTCTATCAAAAGGTTTAAGACTGACAGTCCATGATCCCTTATCACTCATTATCATCTAGATATCTTATAACAAATAATATTTGACTCCCGATTGACTTTGGTTTCCAAAGTACATGACGCAAATCCTTGAGAAAACTACATCACTACTTTAGTTAAGTGTGACCTACCGATTAGCACCGCATGACAACCGTTGCGAGCAGTACCTCCTTGGGAGTGCACCCTCACCTCGTTTCACTGACACTATCTAAAGGATCCATGTCTAGTAACCAGAAAAAGTAAGTGCCCTCCTTGGGGAACGACCATTCTAGGATGGCATGAGGCACCCACCCACCTTACAAAAGACCTACGGTGGAATACTATGCGGATTTAATGATTCAAATGCCCCGCTACCACTTAATCTTTTAGAACCGAAGATTTTCATTTAAAGTCTAATGGGCCACATAATAAAGCATCGAATCATCTCATGATATGAACAATGATTGGATCCAAGTCAAATTTATAGTAATGGAAAGTCCGATTAATAAGATTAGTATTACCAGTGGGTCCATCTCATGGGTCCACCAATACTAATTCCTTTTTAAAACGTTTCCCAAAACATTAAACTGATTTGTCCAATTATTGTAACCTGTTGTATTTGGATCAGATTTTGGAAAAACATAACATGCCACATAAAGCAAAGATCAAGCATAAATAGGCAATTTAAATAAAATCAGTCCTCCCCACCATGTGACCCATGCGGAATAAACTTCTTCGATGTCCAAATGCTTTGGGATTTGTCAACCTCTTTGGCTACCTCCAAACCCTTTGGTTAATTATCCAACATCATCATCCTTCTTGTCCTTGTAGCCGCTCGAATTTATAAAAAGTAATAAAATTACAAATACATGATCATCTATTAATGGAAAGACAACGGGCTTAGGAAAACCATCATGCATTGCCCTTTTGCAAGAAACCAAGGAAACTATGATGCCCTTTATAAACTGCCGAAATAAACCAATAAAAAAATGGATAGAAAGAGAAACTTAAAGGGCCAAATGGAGAGGATGAGAACTTGCATCACGTACAACTAATAAACCAGGAGGGATTACAGTAAGAACAAATCCTATCTGCCATCTCATGACAGACAGCCCATCCTGTCAAAAATCCAGACATAACGTCATCCACTTGACTCAAGTGTCAAATCCGCTCGAGCAGGTTGTGAAAAACCCTAGTCCGCTTAAGTAGACCCCATGGGAGCTCGAGCACGCGACGAGTTGTTTGATGAAAAAATTGTGATTCCGTCCCATCCTGATGCAAATAAAACCCTAGACCTATCCATTCCACATTCAAAAGAGAAGTAGGTCTGAAAAATCTGATCTGACACAGCCCTAGACCTATCCACTCCACCTCTCATATAGAGATTGAAAGTTCGGGATTCGAACCCTAGAGGTGGGGGGGGGGGGGGGGTGAATAGGGTGAGCTAGACTTTAATAACCAATTATGCCAAATTATAAACTTTTTTAAATTAACTAGTCACTAGTGATGATTATGTAAATAAGTGCAGAAGCTAACAAAAACAATCAACAAAAACAATCACCACAAATTAAACACCATAACACAAAGATTTATAGTGGTTCGGCCTCAATGCTTACATCCACTACCAGCTTATGATACTACATCCCACTAGATTTACACTATCTATGCTTTTCAATAAGCTAAGCAACAACCTTTACAAAATATGCTTTCCAAGGATAAGTAATAACCTCTCGGGTTTTATGATTCACCCCTAACCTTTACACTTATGCTTTTCTAAGGCTAAGTAATAACCTATAACCCTAAGATTGGTTGCCTCTAATAAGTGTCTACAATACACTTGAAGAGATACAAATTATGCTCAATCAATATGCCTCTTAATTAGGTGGATATGAAAGTGAAAATCTAACTCACACACTATGTGCTGCAAATTAAAGATGAATGCTCAATGTATTTGTGTGAAAACTTCAATCAAGTTTAAAAATGATAGCTCAATGAATATAAGCTTAAAGCTTTTCAAAGTTTAAATAACAAATGTTTTGATTGAAGTGAAAATACAAATCACATGTAATTGAAATGAAAAACTTGTAAAGATATGACCTATCAAGTTATGCAAGTTGTATGAAATTTAAAAACAACTAAAGCATGTGATTTGTGAACTTGTTGTTTCCAAAACAAACTAATTTACTTATATGTTTCAAGGAATGGAAAACAACAAGTTAGAAATTCAACCAAGTGTTAAGATCATGCAACAAGTGAATTCAAAGATGTTGGTAAAGCATGATTTATAAAATAGAAAACAAAGTTGGTTTGAATCAAAGTGAAGAATCCAAAACAACAAAGCAACTCAAAGTGAAATACATGTAATGGATTCAACAAAACATAGTTATCACGTTAAAATTGATTTACCAATCATTTAAACAAAGCATGTAAACATTAGATAAAGAAAGCAAAGCTTACTTGAAATGGTTTAACTTAATGAAATCAAGGTTTTAGCTTTCCATGGACCAACTAGCCTTTCCCAGCTCAATCTCTTTCCTTAGGCTTCAAAATCCCTCAAAGATTGCTTCGAAGTTGGTTCAAATCCCAAGGAAGAGCTTAAATATATAGCAAAAAAGTGGTCCAATGGCTCTCTATTCGGTCAACCGAAATCCCAACAATCAAATTTCCAACGGTGTAAAATTTAGGAGCAACTTTATGCGAAAATTTGGCTGACTGAATTGTAAAATTCGGCTGACCAAAATTGAAAATTCGGTTGATCTATTTTTTTTGGTTATGTGAAATTTTGGTTAGCCATTTTCCCAAACTCTGTCGACCGACTGGTTGACTGAATTTTCCCTGAAAAATGATATGAAAGTGATTTTCTAAAGAGGGAAGTTTGGCCATGGAGATTCGTTCTCAGCTTCATGTTTAAATCAATCAAAATATGAACTAAAATGCCTAAGATGATTTGAAAGACTAAACTCATAGGCCAGCATAATTCGAATATCTTCTTTTTAAAATCAATACATTCAAGTTTAAAATCCAAAACATACATGTAACATAAGTTATAAAAGTTTTAAAAACAATGCATGTGAAAATCAAGATTTCAAGCTTTTCAAAAAAAAATGCTCATGTGAAAATTCAAATGATGATAACATGATAATGCATCCATCAAATTGCAACACATAAAATCCCTAACAGAGATTACATCTAAAAAAACTAATGTAATACAATGAGGATAAATGGATCACTCTGATACCAATTGCAGGAAGTGGGTGGGCCTTCTTGATGGGTTTTCAAAACTTTTGACCCTCTTAATGTAGGGATCAAACCCCAAAAACTCCAAGCACCCATCCCTAGTTCTAAAACCCTTATCTCATGTATTAAGATCACAAATCTATCATCAAAGAATATCTGAACAAACACACACAAGCAAGAAGATCTACTAAAATATCTGATTGTAGATCTATACATAAGGAGATCGGTTATGCTCAAATTGAGAAGTTGATATTCTTGATTCCGCGAAGCCCTTTTGCAGATTTGATCTCATAGGCCTGTGATTTTCCACGCTATGACCTTCTCATAGAGAACTTTTCAAGGAGAATGGAGGGATCTCAATTGAGAAGAAAACCCTAAGTACTCAAGTGGGAAACCATAGGAGAAGAGAGAGAGAGAGAGAGAGAGAGAGAGAGAGAGAGAGAGAGAGTTGGACGTCCAACTCTTGGGCGTGCAACCCTATGCATCTCTACTTATAGGTTTTTAGAACTTCTTCTCTTACTATGTTTAGAAGTCTCACTTCTAACTCTCTTATGTAACCTACTCCTCCTTTCCTTTCAATTGGAATGTAACCTTTTCTTCTTAGAGCTAGCATGGGGGCCACTATGGATTCCTTAGTTCAGGCTCCAACTGAAACATCTGTGCCCCACATCTTATGTATGTTCCAGATCCACAGTTAGTTGCAAAAAACTCCACTAAATAAATGCAATTGCACTCAAGTCTTACGAATATTTACAAGAAGACCCTAAACTTTTCCATTACTGCAAGTAAGCCCCTCCATCAATTATATCTATGGATCTATTGGAGTTAAACTGTCTAACCAATGTGGATCCACCTCTTATTATCTGTCGCGACCCCGGACCGAGGTTCCCCAGTCCGGGCCCCGCGACGGTGAATGTCCATCCAACTATGATTAACCCACAGGTTTCCGTGGTGAGGATTCCCTAAACAACCATAGCACAATCTCACACGAACAATGATTTGCGGAAGCGTGCAAGTAATCTCAACCACAACTTAATAACATAAACCTTACGATTCCAAATTGCATAAGTTAAATCATCATTAAGGCAATAATCAGAGGAGGAAACGTAAGCATGGCATTTCCAAGATTAGTTGAAGTTTCAAGATAACAAAATGATGTTAAGTTACATATCCCCGAAAACAAGTATGAAAAGTCCAACAAAGGCCATACATCCCAAGATAACAAAATAATCCCATCTATGTGTATCGTACTCAAGACCCCGCCCAATGTCTAGAGGACGTCGTCGGGTTGCCACTCACGGGCTGGGGGTGGCTCAAAAGCCTCCTCCGGGCGCTCCTCCGCAATAGCAACGGCGCCTGCATCTAAACACCAAAACAAACGGATCAGACACGACGGTCTGGCAGGTGATCAATTTAGACATCATACAAGTCAGTTAGTATGGAAGTAATTAGCACTTAAAACATGACATGAGTTCTGAACAAAACATGTATAATGTGCAACTCAAAACTAATATGATTTTCAATAAACCATCATGATTCACGAATCCACATTGAGCTCATCCTTTCTCCGCCATACGTGATGACAAGAGCAAGAGAAACGAAACAAGACGAGACGAAACGAAACAAAAGTCCGAGCCACACAAGTTGGGCGGAAAAACCGGCCGCGGAACCGGACAAAACAAAGATGTGTATAAATACACGACTAATCTGCAGATTGCCCTTATGTTTAAGGACCCCCTAACTAGTAGATCAGACTGAGAGGGCAGTCCAAGCTCAGTGGTATTCTATGATATCCATGTATGCATAAAACATATCAATACTTGTACAAAACTTAGCGAAAATGGGGAAAAACACTTATCAAAACAATGCAAGACGAGACTAAACAAGAATAGCATAAGCTATAACAAACAAGGCTGGAAAAGTGTCCCCATTATAGTTCTTGAAACAAATCAAAAGTTAAACACATACTTGTAAATCAAAACAGGTACGAAACGGTATTCTTCGTGTCAAAATTCAAGATTTCGAAACAATTATGTCAAGTATATGCTAAGACTCTTTATTTGATTCTTGTGAAGTTGAAACCCAAATGTTGGAGTTTAAAATGAATTGGTGTCCCCGAAGCTAGACAACATTTCATGTTTCAATTGCACAGCATCAAGCTAAAGACCCCTTAACATATTCTAGTTTTTCTTACCCATCGAAACCCCTTCAAGATTCTCCTTCTGTGCACTCGGCCACCACGCGGCTACCTGGCGGCTAGCCGCCGGTTGGCTGGTCGGCTGGCCGACCAACTGACCGACCGCTGAACGACTGTTCAGGAGCAAAACTATTTTTTAGTTTTCTGCGCAGGTCGGCCAGCCGCCTACTGACCGACCGTGGGCCGACCGCAATTTGTGCAGAAACCGGGTTGCTGTTATTCTGACCGACACAGGGGCGGCTAGCCGAGGGTCAACAGTCGGCTGGCCGTCGGCTGACCGCCTATCCGCGGCAGCTTCAATTTGATTCAGATTTCACACCCCTTCTTCACCCCTTTTTCCACCATTTCATTCCTTTGTCAAATCCCTGCACATCCCCTGAGCCTCCATGCTCTCCAAGGGGCAATTTCCATTCAAATTTTAACAATCATCACTTCAATCATTTCACAACATACTCCTCCATTCTTTCATCCATTTATAAACCATTTTGGCAAGATAAAAACAACTTCAAATGAATGAAAACCATTAAGACAAACCATTAGCATATGCATTTCAATTAAAACAAGATTTCAACTATAACACATCTTTGAAACAATACATTGCCCAAATTAGAATGGAAAAAGAATCAAACCATGAAAGCTAAAACAATCAAACATTGCATGCATCAAGAAGCTAAGTTGATCACTTGCCTTTACCAAAATCCAAGCCCAAAAATCTCTGAAAAATCCTACTAACTGTAATCCACGAAACCTACAAGAAAACCCATGAAAAGAACTTCAAAAATCCACCAAAAAGTGAAGACCATGACCCATTTCGAAATGGGTGTTGCATGCTTGAAAAATGGGCTCCTAAGGAACTCAAAAGACTACATTGAAGAGGAGGAAGAGATCTATTACCTGAAGCTTGCTAAACAAGAAGAGGAGAAGAAAATGGAGTGGAAACACAGCTGGAATCTCCAAGAAAATGGTAGCAACGGATTCCTTGAGTTGAGAGGAAGAAGAAGGTATGATCAGTTTTTGGTTCGAAGCTTTCTACCTTAAGCATGCAAGGAGAAGAAGGGAGAGGAAGAAGAAGAAGTCTCAGCTGAGTTGAAGAGAGTTGCAGGGATGAACCGAAGTGAACAATGAAGGAGGGGAAGACTCATTTCAAATGGGTTCTTGTGGGCCCCATTGCTCAAAACTTGCAATGGTTAAAACACTGACTTGTAAGCCCCGGATGAAAACGACGAAGAAGACTAAAATGATCGCCGAAAAATCTAGTTTTCAAAAAATTATAAGTTTGGCAGAGTTTTGAGATTTCGAAATTTGAGTCCAGATTTGGTGTGAAATGACTGATTTACCCTTTTGGGCCAAAACTTGGGTTTCTGGGCCTAAAACACAGACAAGCTGAACACAAAAGTTAATCAATAAAATAAAATCATTCAAAAGAGATCGAAATCACGATTAAAATCAGAAAACTGGAATTTCCTCCCAAGCTTACACGTGTACACTCAAGGCACCCTTAAGTGTGACCAAATAGCACAAAACGCTCTCAAAATTCCCCAAAGCTAATTCTAGACTAAATCGGACCAATTTCTAATCCCACGAACACTAAACTCACATTACAACTAAACACGCACTTAGTTGACACTAATCGCGCTAATCCTGGGTCGGGGTTTGACATTATCCTAGTGACCCAATTAATCACACTGATCATCGATACCATCCGATTAATTTTTAATCAAGACGGGTGCACACTTACCGACAATAAATTCCATTAATCAGATCAAGGGGATATTTCTCTTTTATAGGATAGATCTCATCTTGAGAATATATGTTCCCACAGCCCCACTACCATCTACCTAAGATACCGAGGTGTTGACCTACAATTGGCTCACTCATTGGTAAGTTAAAGTAAATGCATAGCAGAAACTTGACTCCATTACTCTCTCAGGATTGATAGTTGTTTAGAAATTAAGAGAGCTTTCTTTAATCAAAGACAATATTTGGTTTACGGTGCTACTCATGGTCTTTCATATGTACTAGCACAACAACCTAGAGTCTTCCACTCTAATGGTTGAGACAAACCACATTATCTCAGCAATTGGAATGCTACAACCTTTTTCAGATGAGATGCCCAGTCTCATCACTAGTTGTGAACAAAATTTAAGTGTAAGATGTGTGATCTGTATCTCCTGCATGTGAATCTTATCCACACAAGTGGATACATTTAATATACTTAGGGACTCCTGCGCATCTCTTAAACAATCATGTCATTTTCTATTAATTATGTGCAATGATTATATAAATTCCTATTCTTGTCATGAATGAAGCATGAGATTATAATCGATTAAGATAATAAATGAATTTACTCACATCACCTATTGGATTAAGGACATACAATCTAACAAAAACATCTTCATTTGACAAATGTTGAACCCACATTTTGCTTCATTATACTCTATGTGTCGGATATTGCATCAAAGCGAAGTGATACATAGTGGATTAATTTGCCTTTGAAAACATAATTATCATGATGTGCATTCTTCAGTGGGGTGACCATTATATTGAGTACTATATTAAGGACTTTCCCTAGAAATAATGATTTGCATTCTGCACACGAATCAATAGATGTATCACAGTATCAATTGAGGATAAAGAACTGAATATTTATAAACTAGAAAAGGGTAAATGAGAAAACCTTATGATATCATGATAATAATAAAACTTAATTACAAACCCTATAAATTATCCTCCCACTACTGTTGCTAATATGCTTTGAAATGTAACTAAACTTTTCTTATGTAAAAAAAGATCTTTTTTGTAAAATAACATTTTAGGTCTTTCCAAAAAAATATTTATTTTAAATATTGCAATCTTATATTTAAGAGCTTGTGGGCCGTTCAAACAAAAAATGTCACTTTGCCTCTTCAACATCAAAAGCTACATGGAGCCATATCCTACCAAAAATAGGCAAATGCCGCTTCAAGCATCAAATCTTATCAAAATCAAACAAAAACTGCAAGATCATTCAAAATAGCCAAAAGTAGGGTACACATGAAGTTTCAGGCTATTTCAACATCATTTGGCCTAACTTTACTCCTCCAACAGCTGAACAGGAGCACTCAGCGGTGGTGAAGCTAAAAACCTTGACACACAAAGACTAGCACATAATTGGCTTCAAAATGCCACTAGGAGGCTCTACATCAAATTTCGGGCCATTTCGACATGGTTTAGCCCAAAAAGCAAACAACCGCAACGAAGTCAGCTCTCCCGGTGGCGATAGTGTCAAAGACATCAAATCTTCAATCAAAGCCTATGGATGGTCTCAGAATACCTCCAAAAGGCTCCATGTCAAGTTTCAAGTCAAACCGACAACGTTTGACCCTCCATCAACCCTCGAGCAACAAAATCAAGCCTCTCGGCGGCGAGAACCACCGAGAACATCAATCATCAAGAAAAGCACATGGGTGACTCTAAGATGCTTCCAAATGTCTACACGTCAAATTTCAGGTCATTCAGATGACGTTTGACCAGACTTTGACGCTCGTAAACAAAATCAGGCCTCCCGGCGGAGGAGCTTCCCGGGACATGGATCAATAATATCCAAATCGGAGATAATGGATCATCTTAAAATGACTCCAATAGACTCCTTATCAAATTTTAGTTCAATCGGATATCGGTTGACCGTACATCAAAGCGCGGCATCTTCCTCGTGGCAAAATCAAGCCTACTGGCGATGGGACCCCATACGACTTCAAAACTCAAATAAAAGCCTATGGTTGATCCTATCTACTGCTCAGGAGTCTTCATCTCAAATTTCAGGTCATTTCGACATCATTTGACCTTGTTTCGGCTTCTGGCGGCAAATCGGTAACAAAGTCTTCGGCTTTTTAGAAAATATGAAACTTTATGCTCTAATTTTCACAGCTTCTTGTCAGGTTTTCTTCAGAGAAATCAAGCCAATAAATGAGGGAAAATGTCAAGAAAAGTATAGGAGAAAAAAGAACTGAAAAAGACCGAGAAACGGCCGAAAAACGAAGACAAAAAAGGGAAGAATCCCCATGGTCGCCGGCGACCTCGGAAATCCGGGTCATCGGATTTCTGCCAAAAGGGCCATTTTTCGACCCTTTTCGCGTTTCGAGAATTCCAGCCCTTGTGATTTTTCGGGCATAAATTCAGCTGATCTTCACCAAGATCTCGGATCCACCATCAAAAGCACGTGATCATCATCATACACTTTAAAATCGCCAACCAGCCAATCAAGAAAGTACACTTTTTATCTGACCGATCGAAAAATTGACTGGACAGATGTTACCGGCCCATTGGTATCAATCAATGACTGAAGTTGCATCGCCATCTGACATCAAACAACATGTGAATCCATCAGTGATCATCGCAAGAAGAATTTCAAAAGATGTGGTACGGCCTGCAACTCTTCAAGCACTCTGGCAACTACTTAATGCAGTTAAATGACCCATTTTATGATAAGTTAATGCGGTCATTAACTCATTATTTTGGACGACCCAATCAGAAGCAAGGAAAAAGGAGTTACAAGTCCAAGCAATTATGATAATAAATCATGTAACTCCCCTCATCATGGAGTTTAAAGACAATTAAATGCCCATCATTCTCCATCTTCCAATCAGAAGCCAAGAAAAACGAGTTACAAAATAATGAGATAAAAACTTGTAACTCCTCTCATCATGGAGCATTAATGCAATCAATGCTCATAAACCCACCTAATGGCCACCAAAGGCCTATAAAAAGGGGGTCATTCCAAGAAGAAAAGAGCCCGGAAAAAGTCCATAAAATCTCAGAAAAAAATATAGAATTTCTACAACAACCTCTCCTCCGTTGAAGAGACTCTGCCACAACAAACACCACAAGGTGATTGAAATCCCTTGGGGGGCCACCCCCCAAGGTCCCCTCTCCTTTTATCCAACATGGCTAGATGTGGCTTTTCAGCCAGCTTATTCGGCTTTTTATTGGATATAGGACTTTGCTGTGGTCTTTATCTTCTAAAACTCTGAGGTCCAAAGCTAAGCCAAACAAATTGAAGCATCATATGTTCTCATTTGAAGGACGATGGCGAAATCTATACATTACTTGCGACCGTCGATCTGAACGAGCCCCACAATCTCCTGAGAAGTTAGAATTCATTTTCTTACTTTTCTATTCTATTTTGTATTTTTCTAAAGAGTCAAAAAAATCACAATTCTTGTCTTTACATCTTGATGAGATTTGTAAACCACCTTTTACGGCAAACAAAATGAAATCGCCCTTCACGACACAAAACCGCCTTTCACGGTAAACAAATGAAAATTGCCTCTTACGGCATTAAAAATCTGCCTCTTTTCTTAAAAATATATGTGCAATGGAAAGTTAGAAAGAATATTGATTTCCTTTTCTACTTGTGAAGGTGGATCTCTGGATCACCATTTCTAAATTCTAAGTAGAAAAGAAAATATGGTATACTCATACAAAAAAGTTGATGCTCTCTTTCTCCCCGCCAGACCCCGGCAGCCCTGGGGCAGAGGAGACGGAAGCCAGGTCCATCAAGTTGGCATATTGTCGCGACCCCGGACTGAGGCTCAGGCCCCGCGACTACTTAGTAGTGTGCCTAAGAGGGAATGGCACACCGTCATCTATGACATCCCACAGATTCCCGCGGTGAGGATCCCAAAGACACGGGACTAAACTCACACGATCAAGGTTGCGGAAGCGTGTAGCAAATCACGTCAATACGAACACATGTGATATAAAAATCACGTTTTCATAAATAAAAAATCTTCAAGACATGAGATTCAGAGAAAGAAACATAAACAGGACATAAACCCAATTACATTTAAGTTCAAGTTAACAAAAGTATGTTGATTAAGATACATCTCAAAATAAGAGGCCTTTGAAGTATGTTGATTAAGATACATCCCAAAATAAGAGGCCAACAAAGGCCAATACATCCCCAACAAAGAATCAAAATGGATAACCCTAGCCCAAAGGTTACGCGTCAAGATCCCGTCTAACGTCTAGATGACGTCATTAGGTTGCCACTCACGAGCTAGGAGTGGCTCAATAGCCTCCTCTTGGCACTCCTCCTCAAAGGCAGCGCCGCCTGCACCTGAGCACCAAAATACAAGGGTCAAACACAACGGCTTGGCCAGAAATCAATTTAGACAAGGACATAAAGCGGTAAAAGTTGGAAAAACGTTATTAAGAGCAATTTACTGAATTTAAACCAAAACAGTGCTAAGATACATTTCAAATAAGTAAAACTAACATGAATACTTATATATATATCATGAATAGACAACCCACGTTGAGCCCATCCTTTCTCTAGCATACAAGATGATAAGAGTAAGCATGACATGACAAGCACGACATGCAGAACACGATCCCACGTCACATAAGGTAAACGGGGAGGCCGGCTGCGGAACCGAAACAAGCACGATGTGTAATAAAATACACGACTAATCTGCAGATAGTCCACATGTTTAAAGACCCCCGGACAGTGGACCAGACTGAAGGGGCAATCTAAGCTCAGTAGTGTTCATCAAATATCATGAATGCACAAATCCAGAAGAAACATATACAAGATAGGTCAGAAATAGGGGAAAATCACTTATCAAAACAAGGCAAGCAAGACTTATCAAAAATAGCATAAGCTATAGCAAAACAAAACTTGAAGTGATCCCCTCACTAGTACTTGGAACAGATCAAAACATGGCTGAGACTTGTAAATCGAAACGAGTGCAAAACGATATGTATCATGTCAAAACTAAGGTCCTGAAGCAAACTTATCAAGTATATATATTAAGGCCCTTCATTTGACCCTTATGTACTTGAAAACCCAAATGTCGGAAATAAGATGGATTGGTGCTCCTGAAGCTAAAGGACATTTTGAGTTCCAATTTCATAATGTCAAGCTAAAAGCCCTTAGACATATTTTGGTTTTCATTTCTCAAGAAAATCCTGTAAAACAGACAAATCTGGAGATTCGGTTGGCTCGCAGTTACCTGTCGGCTGATCGTCAGCTGACCGCGAGTCTCAGACAAAAAATAGTTACATTCTGGAAAGGTGATTGAAAAGGGTCGGTCACCTGTCGGCTAGCCGCGAAGGTGAATTGCGGCTAGCCGCCAGCTGACTACCCAGCTGACCGCTGGTCCCAGACAACTTGCAGCATTCTGCATTTCTAACCGTGAATCTAGGTGACGTTGCGGTTACTTGGCGGTTAACCGTTGTCAAATTTTGACTAGCCGCCAGAACTTTCCAGCTCGAAATGAGTATTCTGTGTTTCTAACCGAACTGGGTCAGCTAGCCACCGGTCACTAGTCGACTAGCCGCTAGGTGACCGCCAGCTGACCACCAGTGCAAAAACAACACAGCAAGTCCAGATTTTCAAGCCTGTCTTCTCCATAACAGTCTCCAAACACAACTGGGAAATCCAAGCCAACAAAACTCATTCCAAAACAAGGCATTTTGAGTCATTCCAAACCACATACATGCAACTTATAATGGATTCCAAAACACAAAATGACCATATTACAAAAATCACAAAAACAACCTAGAAAATCACATTTTGAGGCTAAATGACATACAATTCAAAACAAGCAAGAAGAGCCAAAAAGATCACTTGCCTCTACCAATAAATGCAAATCCAACCTTTCTGAAAGATCCTACCCAAGAGAAGAGCCAAGATCTACAAAAGCCCCAAAAAGAACCTCAAAACCCTTACATTGTGAAAACAAAGAACCCATTTCGAAAAAGGGTTTACAACTATGAAGAACAAGATTCTTAGGAGTTAAGAATACTCCATTAAAGAGGTGGGTTGAAGCTCTTACCTAGCAAAGTCCAAACAAGAAGAAAGGAAGAAGAAGAGAAGGTTGTCTAGCTCAAAACACTCAACCAATGGGTCCAAGGGGAAGCTTGAGAGGAAAGGAAGAAGGTGATGAAGCCAAATCTTCAATTCGAGCTCCAACGATTGACATTGAAAGCTCCCAAAGCCTTGGACATTGAAACTCACGGACGTATGCAGGAAGAATGAGAGTGAAAGAGAGAAAAGGGGATATTTGGCTTGGGGTGAGTGTGTGGGTCCCAAAGGTCTGGAACTTCAAAGGCTTAAAACATGGTCTTGCGGGCTCCGGACGAGATCGACGAAGAAGGATAAAACGATCCTCGAAAAATCTAGTTTCCAATAAGTATATTTTTGACATATTTCTGAGCTATCAAAATTCGTGTCCAGATTAGGATTGAAAAGACAATTTTACCCTTTTTTGGCCAAAACACAGGTTTCTGGGTTTCAAACACGGACGGACTAAATACAAAAGTTATAGCAATAATAAAACCATTCAAAATAAATCAAAATCACTATCAAAGTAGAAATCTAGAATCACCCTCCCATGCTAACACGTGCACTCAGGGCGTCCCTGAACGTGTCTGACTCAACCAACTCTCTCAAATTTGCCAAACAAATACTAGGACTAAATCAAACTATTCTAACCCAATGATCACTAAACTCTCTTAAACTAAGCACTCGCTTAAAATAACACTAATCGACCTAATCTGGGTTGGGGTCTGACACATACCCGGTGGGACTCGTTCATTTGAGAACTTGATGTCTTTGGCTCCTTTCTCGTTGGTGGCCTATGTTGGATCTTGTATTTTTAAAAAAATGAGATGAGATTTTTTGGAAATTTCTACTTTTGAGTTTATTTCCAGTCTTTCTTGTTTCAAATTTTTTTTCAAGAAAACTGATTTTCTCATTTTTGGATTCAATTTTGAAAAACTTTGATCATTTCCTCTTCGAACTTGATAGCTCGCAGAAATGTTTGTAGCAATTGTTCATATAAGAAAATGAGCCATCTTTTCTCTTTGATAAGTTCGATAGGGATCTTAAAAAAAAAAAAAATTTGATTTCAAAGTTTTCAGATCTTTAAAAAAAAAAATCAGTTTTCTCTTTTTTGGATTCAATTTTGAAAAACTTTGATCATTTCCTCTTCGAACTTGAAAGCTCTCAGAAATGTTTGTAGCTATTGTTCATATCAGGGAATGGGCCATCTTTTCTCTTTGATGAGTCCGATAGGGATCTTTAAAAAAAATCTGATTTCAAACTCTTCAGATTTAAAAAAAAATAAATCAACTTTCTCACTCTTGGATTCAACTTTGAGAAATTTTGATCCTTTCCCCTTTGAACTTGATAGCTCACAGAAATGTTTGTAGCTAATGTTCGGATTAGGAGGGGACCATTCGCTCTCTTTGATGAGTCCATTAGTGATCTTCAAAAAAAAAAAAAAAAAGAAAAAAAAAAAAGGAAAGGTAGCTGAGAACACTAAGGTTTTACCGATTGCATTTTTTGACCAAAGGTGATCCAGGAAAAGCCTAGTCCAGAGTGTGAAGAAAGCTAGACTGTTATAGGCAAGGGTCCTCCAAACGGGTTCATTAAGTAATCTTACCCTTACCTGGGGGCTGATCTATCACTTGAGGTTTCATAAGACTGAATCGGGAAACCTCGATGTATTCTCAAACCTAAAAAAATCAGAAAAAAAAATCTTCAATAAAAAATCTTTAAAAAAAATCCTCAAAAACAAAATCTTCAAAAAAAAAAAAAAAAATCTCTTCAAAACAAAGAAAAAAAAAACTTCCGTCACTTTTGGATTCAGATTCGAGAAATCTTGGTTCTTTCCCATTTGGACAAGAGCTCGTGGAAATCGTTTGTAGCATGAGTTCAGATTGGAACCCCCTTGCTCTCTTTGATGAATTCAATCTTGACCTTTCAAAAAAAACAAAAAAAACTTCCGTTACTTTTGGGTTCACATTCGAGAAATTATGGGTTCTTCCCTTTCGGACTTAGCGCTCACAGAAATGCTTGAGCCTGTGCTCGGATTGGAATACCATTTGCTCTCCTTTATGAATCCAATCTTGACCTTTTGAAAAATCCCCGTCTCGTGTCCATTTCAAGGATGCGATTTGCAACATTTGTAACTAGCAATGCTAGTACGCCCTTTCGGGTCTACTGTATTCGCGACCGACACATTTGTACCTCCAACCCTATATCATCTTACCTCGAGTGAGCCTTGCTTCTCGGTAATTTAAATTAAGGTCTACAATTGCCAGCTTACCTGGCCCCTCTCAAGGAGAACCGGTTCTACCATCTCTCTTACATGAAAGAGGAGAGACCTACCATTCGCCGAACAAAATCAACTCAGCATGAACCGACTTGCTCCTACAAGCCTAAAATCAAGTCGTGCATCACAAGGTCTCTGCAAGAACATGCTAAGACTTGCACTCCCGCAGTTCGACCCTTCATCTCAACAGGGGCCGAACTCACAAAATTCGAAGCCTCACCGCGACAGGCAAAGGACCGCGTCTAGATCCTGTCCATGCCAAATTTCAAAGAAGACAAGCTCGTCTGCTGCACACGAGGGACTGCATCCTTCATTGCTAGAGCACAGCCATAGCTAATTGAAGCTCAAATTGCTCGTCATATATGTCGCCACATGGCGTATCGACAAAAGAGACTAGAGAAGCAAAGAACCCAGCATTCTACACTTCAAGTCTCTAAAAAACGGGTCGAAAAAGAAAGACCCGACACAAGTTGTTGTTGTCCATATGGTTGGCAAAACCAGAAGACGCCAGAAATCGGCAACAAAAATTCATGTCAGATGACCGGTGACTTGCAGCGTCTCCCAGATATGAAGATATCGGGAAGATTCTCCCGCTCCTTCAAGCTAAGGACATCGGAGTAACCATTCCTTGGGCTCTTCATCTAAAAGAATGAGCTCCAGCTCAGTCACCAAGACGGTATCCTCGTTCGACTCTAGAAGGGTGAACGTCCTGGTTACAAACTCTGAGCAACCCCCGCCGCACGATGACGTGGCTCTACCCATCCAACAGCTGGAGCAAGGATAGCGAAGAATTGAGACTCTGATGGAAAACCTTCTTCTCACTTTCCAACGTCCACCAAATAATGAAGTCCCTCTAAATGATGAGGCAAATAGTGGAGAAGATGAGTCATGCGGCCTTACTAAAAAGGACGTTGACAATATCCTTGCTAAAGCAAAAGAAGAGGATACACTAAAGGAGCATGGAATCAAGCCATCATATCCCTTATGGATGGACTCGGTTCCGTTCCCTGCAAAATTCAAACAACCTACTCTCCAAACATATACGGGAAAAGGTTCAGCCAGACAACACGTCATCCATTTCAAGATCCTGACGGGAGCTGTTGCGGATCAAGATGCCCTCAAGATCCGTCTCTTTGCAAGTACCCTAAAAGGTATGGCATTTGATTGGCACTCCACTTTGCCGGATGACCCTATTCAAAATTGGACTTTGCTAGAGACATGCTTCCTGACCCACTTCAAAGGTGAGGATCATCCTGTTACTATGGCTCAGCTTTGCAGCCTAAAACAAGGAGAGAATGAATCAACATACGACTTCATTCACAAGTGGAAGGCAATGGCATACAAATGCTCAAACGTACTGCCACAAGCGTCATTGGTTGACATCTGCCGTAACAACATGAGAGCAAGGATCCGCTCCATGATCATCGACAACAAATCAAAGTACCTGGGAGAACTCCTAGAATCATCTATGGAGGCTGAAACGGTGATCAAAGGTCTCAACAGTCAGAAATCATCGAAGAAAGAGCCGACCACCATTACAACCTCGAAACCAAAGAAAAAGGAGGTTCTAAACGTGCAAACTAAGTCAACTCCTCAGCTGCCAAAGAAACTTGAAAACAAAGCTGTAGGTAAAAAGCCTGAACTCTCTGATGCTTTCAAAGAACGAGTAAAGAAGAAATACCCGTTCGATGAAGATGTTTAAGAAATCTTTGGGGCTCTCTTAGCAAACGGCAAACTCATTTTGCCTGACCCGAAAAGACACGGAGATGTTGGCAAAACCAACGATTCTCGGTATTGTCCGTATCATCAGATGATCTCGCATCCTCTCAATCAATGCTTTGTTGTGAAATAGAAGATCAACGAGATGTGGAAAAATGGTTGACAAAAACTACAGGTCTGCCTCCGTCAACATGGTGTCATATGGATAAACACAAAAGTCACCAAAGGAGAAGATCACTAATTCCTTCAATTTGATAAAAATGACTCAAACGTCCCAAGAGTTGATTCCTTACCCAACACCAGATGGACAACGCATTTGGGTGCACCCTGATCTCCTGAAGATGAAAACTGGGAGATTGTCAAAACAACGTCAACCGCTCAACAGCGAAGGCATGCCAAAAGAAATCTTCCCAAGCTCAAACAGCAGGAGAAAGCTCAGAAAAAACAAGTCGTTGAAAAGGCAGAGACCTCCTCTACCGCTTCACTAGGGGCAACAGAAGAGTCCGTTCCCAAAACTTCAAAAGTGGTAAGAAAATTCACCCTCGGTGATTTCATGCCACTACAGCTCAGAAATGAGACTACGCAGGGGGCATCATACTCTTGTAACTCGGTAGTCGGATTCTCCATGGATGGATACGAGTCCAGTGACATTGACAAGTGGGAGGAATCTATTGAAACAGGAGAATACCTCTCCGATGAAGAATGGATTCCCGAATCTCACCTTATGCTAGTAATCTAGTATAACCCACTACAACCATAAGGATCCTGGTCTGATGATGAATAAGACCAAGAGGTTGTTCAAGAAAATGTTATTGCTCCAGTGGAACCCAATAATGTTGAACCACAAGGGGCAGATGAAGAAGAAGATTTGGCTTTTATGCTCGAATCGAAAAATATGCGAGGATCTTGCAACATCTTGCCATAGAGTAAGAGCAAGATCGCATCAATCAACTTCGTCGCAATCCAGAACCGGAAGTCCCTGAAAATCTACAGGAATCTCCTCCGGTAACTCCGGAAAATGAAGAAAGCTACTAGGTTGATGATCCTCTTACATCTGAGGACGAGTATGAATCCCAACAGTCCATTCTGGGGCCATCTCCTATTGGAGTTGCTTGCAATGCAATAGTTCGGGATGACAGCTCCCCTGAAGCCTCATCTACCGAAGACACATACTCTCAGACCACATCTGGTAGTATATCTTCTGGGGCTACATCTTCTCATGTGACTTCCATGGAAGTATCACCTTGTCAAGCTTCATCTCCTGAAACTGTGACAACAGAACTCAAGCCTCTTCCGACTGATCATCCTGAAGAAGCTTCAGCCAATGAAGTCTTCTTCAAAGAAAACCCGGTCAACTGGTCCCAAATACCAGACCTCATAGGTGATGTCTGGACCAATAAAATATTCAATAAGGAAGAAAAGTTGCTGGATGCTGTTCAGGACTTGTTCCCGGAAAATGCTCCATGCAATGCAATCACTAAAGACGGCAATGCTGCTACGGAAACGTCTTCAGCAAATGAGAAGGATTAACCCCTTGATTTTAAGGGTGATCTGCCGAACGAAGACCCTTCTCCAGAAGCTCTTGAAGTTGGTAGAGGTATCCGCTCTGGCCAGGATTACTACAAAAATTACAACCAACCTTCTTCTTCTTATGTAAATCCTTTGGGAAAATAAGCTGTAAACGCCCCAAGTAGCAACAATAATGAAAATGCAGGCCCCAAGGAGGCTTTCAAGTATGACTTGATTGAGTACTTCAAACACATACCTGCACGACTGCACATCCTTGATTAATTACGAATGTATCCACACACTCGTGATAATCTCATTTAAGAATCGTAAATGTTGAATGCAGATGTTGACAAACATGTCCCACAAGTCCTACAAATTGAAATGGAATATAAGGTAAAAAAAATCAAATACTTCCTCAAAGGAAGAAAAAAAAGAAAACTAAGAGATCTGGCATTGAATGCCTCTCAGTTCGAAAAACAGCAAGTACAGCAATCCCCTTCGATAAGAAAGACCTCCTGCTAGGCGAGACAAAGCACAACCGACCCCTGTACTTCATAGGGTACATCAAAGAGATGCCGATACACAGAGTCCAGATCGACCTAGGTTTTGCACTCAACCTCGTCTCTACTTCAGCACTCGAAGAGTTGCGTATCCCACCTAGCAAGTCGAGTCACACATCTGTGTCCATTTTTGGATACAATGGGAGCACTCAAAGGCCTATCGGCAAAATCAGGTTCAAGTTGCAAATCTGTGATCTTACCTCTGAAGTCAACATGTATGCAATAAAGACCCCTTCATGTTACAACATCCTTCTTGGATGCCCCTGGATACACGAGAATGGTGCCGTCCCTTCAACTCTACATCAATGCATCAAGTTCGTTGGCGACGATGGCTTGATACATCAAGTGTTTGCGGACAAAAAGCCCTTCAAAGGAAAAGAAGTTCATTTTGCAGACTCTCAGATGTATAAGGGTGAAAAAGAAGAAGAGGAGGAAGAAATAACATCCTTTGCCTGCAATCTCCAGAAAGATAAAGGCAAGGCTCCTAAGAAATCACCGGACGGAAACAAACCTTCCGGCAAATCAGAAGAGAGTAGTCAATCTACCTTCGTTGTCCCCCTCAAATCTTCAAAGCCTTTGGTAATCACAACCAAAGCAAAAAAGACAAAACAAAAGTCTGGTGGCAAGTTTGTTGTCTCCTTCGTGTCTATCATACAAGACACGGATTCAGATTCAAAGCCAGAAGACGACGCACCGTTAAGTCAAGCTGATACTCAGCAAGTTCGGCCTACTCTCACTCCATTGGAGACACCTGCTGACGTAGAAGATCCCACGTTTGCTTCCTTTGTCGTTCCGGCAGCTTCAGCAGAAGAAAAGCCAATCTTCTTCCATAGATCGGAAACTTCTTCATCAAATTCTTGGCTTGAACCTTTCCAAAATGAAGGTATGCCTCAACTATCCCTGTATAGTCCAATGGCACAAGCTATCATGCAGAAAATGGGCTATGACACTCAGAATCTAATCGGTTTGGGAGGTGGCCGTGGTATTCTCATGCCATTGGAACACCCTGACCAAAAGTCAACTGGAAGATTGGAAACTCCATCGTCATATAGACAAGGCTTCATATGGGTTGGGGTATGATCCTGACACTCCTTTGAGACAGTTGACACAAAGGCTAAAAAGTCGTTTTGCCGACCAACCCTCAACATCTCGTGTCAATGAAGACATCGATCTCCTCGGATATCTCTTTGAAGAGTCACCTGTCAAGGATCTAAGAATTTCATTTAGTTGGTACGATTTCTCTGATGATGAAGAGGAATTGTCCAATGACACAGACATACGGTTTTCTGATTCAGAAGAACCATCATCTCCAAAAGAAGTGCCCTACTTCAACCCAGTTTCAGTAGGTGATTGGGACCATTTCATAGCAAGCCTTGAGAAGAGTGCCGATCAAGAGGACTTATATACAGAAGTAGAGCCTTGGTCTGAAAATTCTTTTGAAACTCTAGAAGGTCTTGTTGAGTTGGAAGCCTCCGAAAATATTGTGGATGAACCACCTTCAAACCTTCTAATAGAAGATTATGTTCAAAAGATAGACTTGGGAACACCAGATAACCCACGTCCTGTATTCGTAAGTAAGAATATAAAGGATGATGAGTTTCCCGAGTATGTCTCTTTTCTCCGTGAGTTTGTTGATTGTTTTTCATGGTCTTATGCTGAAATGCCTGGTTTAGACCCTAAAATAGCAGTCCACAAACTCAACCTGTAAAAAGATACCAAGCCTGTCAAACAAGGCCAAAGAAGATTCCGTCCTGATGTGATGGGCAAAATCGAACAAGAAGATCAGAAACTCAAAAGCGTTGGCTTCATTAGCAAAGAACAGTATCCTGAATGGTTGGCCAACATCATACCCGTGACAAAGAAATATGGGCAGATTAGGGTCTGTATTGGCTATAGAGACCTGAATAATGCATGCCCCAAAGATGAATTCCCGCTCCCCATACTGGAGGTGATGATTGACAATACCTACGGATTCGAGCGAATGACATACATGGATGGCTTCTTTGGCTACAATCAGATAAAGATGCATCTTGAAGATAAAAAACACACATCATTTCGGACCCCATTTGGCATGTACTGCTACACTATCATGCCATTTGGTCTGAAAAATGCTGGTGCAACATATCAGAGGGCTATGATGAAACTATTCCGAGATATGCAGTACAAGATGGTCGAATGTTACGTTGATGATCTCGCCGTCAAAAGCTGAAGAAAAGAATACCATCTCAAAGATCTTCGATAAGTCTTCCTCCAACTTCGCAAACACAAACTGGGAATGAATCCCCTCAAATGCTTCTTCGGTGTTTCATCGAGTAAGTTTCTCGGATTCATAATCCGGAAAGCCGGAATAGAACTTGACCCCATCAAAGTCAAGGCTATCCTATAAATGCCATCTCCAAGAACCTTAAGAGAATTAAAAGAGCTTCAAGGAAGGTTGGCATACATCCGACGGTTCATCTCCAACCTATCAGGGAAGTGCCTTCCATTCTCTCGCTTGATGAAGAAAGGTGTAGACTTTGTTTGGGATGCCGAATGTGAAGCTGCATTTCAAGACATCAAGTCATACCTGACTAAACCTCCAATATTGGCCACCCCCACAACTGGGAAACCATTCATCTTGTACACAAAAGCCCTTGACTATTCTTTGAGAGCTCTACTCGCACAAGAAAATGATAAGGGAAAAGAGGCTGCTCTATATTACCTCAGCCGCATGTTCGTAGGTGCAGAGCATCGCTACTCTCCGGTCGAGAAAAAATACCTCGCAGTGATGTTCGCAGGTACAAAAGCTACATCATTATCTGCTGTCCAACACGGTTTACCTGATCTTGAGGATCAATCTCTTAAAAGTCTGTCACAAAAACAGGTTCTCTCAATGCCCGACTGGCAAAATGGTCCATTACTCTGTCACAATTTGACATTAGGTATGTACCACAAAAAGCAATCAAAGGCCAAGCTTTAGCAGACTTTTTCGCAGAGTATCCACTGACTAAGGATTTTCCACTCAGGGATGACCTCCCAGACGAACCTATCTACAATGTGGAGATTTCCTCATCAAATACTTCCTGGCACATGTACTTCGATGGTACAACCAGGACAAATGAAAAAGGAAAGCTGATATTGAGAACTGGCATCCTCTTTATTAGCCCTGACAAATACATGATTTCATACGCATTCTTGCTACTGGAACCATGCTAAAATAATGTAGTGAATACCAAGCTCTGATCATAGGATTGGAACTCGCCATTGAATCTGGCATCACCATACTGTAAGCCTTTGGGGACTCTCAACTGATCGTCAACCAGATAAATCAGAAATTTGAAGCCAGGAAGCCTGATCTGTTGCCTTACTACAACAAGGCACAATTACTTCGTAAAAAACTTGACATTTGTCACATCACCCACATCCTCAGAGGTGAAAACATCCATGCAGATGCCCTGGCTGGACTTGCTGCATCTATGGCAATCCAAGAAGGGAAAAACATGCAAATCACAGTGTGTAAAAGAAGGATTCTCCCTCCTCTCAACACACACCAAGCAGTTGCTGAATGCTATCGAGTGGTTGGAAGTCGGATCTCCATCCTTAGACCTTCGATCGACGACTGGTGGGATCCGTTCATTGATTACATTATGTTCGGAATCCTACCCGAAGATCCAAAAGAGCGGGCAAGCGTCAAAAGACGAGCCCTAAATTTTCATTTGGATATTCCTTCAAAAATGCTTAACAGAAAATCCTCCAACAGAGTACTTCTACGCTGCTTGTCACAACAAGAGGCAAAAGAAACACTCAAAGAAGTTCATGTGGTCTTTGTGGAGCCCATCAGGTTGGTCCTAAGCTCTACGATTAGATAAAAATCTTAGGTTATTATTGGCTTACCGTGGTAGCTGATGCAATGCAATTTGCTAAGTACTGCCAACAATGCCAAATTCATAGAGATTATGTACACATGCCTCCAGAATGGCTACACCCTACAATGATCTCGTGGCCTTTTGAAGCCTGGGGTATGGACATTATAGGCCCTATCTCTCCCCTATCAAGCAAAGGCCATCACTTCATCTTCGCCGCTTCGGATTATTTCTCCAAGTGGTCAGAAGCATTTGCGTTCAATGAAATGAAGACCTCATTAGTCCTTCAATTCTTGCGCACCAACGTTATCTGTCGCTTCGGCATACCTAAAAGATTTGTCCATGATAATGGACTGCAATTCCGGGACTCCATATAACCCGGCAGCGAATGGACTGTCAGAATCCTTTAACAAGACACTCTGCAAAATCCTCAAGAAAATGGTCTTTAGTCACAAAAGAGACTGGGGCGACAAGCTGCTAGAAGCTTTGTGGGACTATCGAACCACCATTCAAGGACCAACGCACAGCACATCATTCTCTTTGGTCTATGGATCTGAAGCTGTTGTCCCTTTGGAAGTGCAAATTCCTTCCTTAAGGGTATCTCTACAAAATGACATGACGCAAGAAAGCAATGTCAAATTGAGACTCCAAGAGCTGGAAAATCTCGATGAAAGATGGCTCGAAGCTCTACAAAGCATTGAGCTTTACCAAGCACTCATGGCAGGATCTTTCAACAAGAAAGTCAGGCAACACGCCCACAAAAAGGGTGACTTGGTTCTTACAATAAAAAGGCTAATGGTTTTTTCCCACAAATCCAAATGCAAATTTGAACCAAAATGGGAGGGACCATTCGTCATTGACAAAGTCTTCTCCAACGACGCATACTCTCATCTAAATATGGAGGGTGACAGATGTATGCTGCCCATCAACGACAAGTTCTTGAAGCAGTACTACCCTTGAAGACTTCCTCCACCGGGTTAGAGCGATGCCTATATGGCCAGAGCCTATTCCTAGGCACTTGCTCGTTAAACCCACTCCTTTTGGAATTGTCATCCTGACGTTGAAATTTCTAAAAAACCTCAAAATAATGCTTACTTTCAATGTTTCATTGTTCAAAAAAAAAAAATCAAATCCAAAACTCCAAGTCTAGGAACATCTTCCCTAACTTAACCAAAATTTTCGATCCTTGAATCCAAAATTCATGGTTTGAAACAAAAATCAGGACACAAGGATTTCAACCCTAGCCCGCTCCGGCTTTTACCACCAAAAAATGGTTTTGAGTCAAAATTTACGACCCTTGTGTCTTTAAACAAAAAAAATGGTTTTTCAAAAAAACCGTGGGGAAGCAATATTCTGTTGATACTCGCAAAACCTTAAAATCGGAAGGATGCGAACCCCATTCGATACTTCCAAAATTTCAAAACAGCAAGGAAGCGACACCTCGTCAATACTTCAAATTTTCAAAAATCATGGAGACGCAACATTCCAGTTGATATCCACAACCCAAATTTCAAATCTAAAAAAAAAATTGTGGAGACACAATATTCCAGTTGATATCCACAACCCAAATTTCAAAAATCGTGGGGAAGGGACATTCAGTCGATACCCGCAAAACAAAGTTTTTGAAAAAGCAAGGAAGCGACTCTCAATCAATACTTACACCCAAACCGCAAGGAAGTGACATTCCATCGATATTCGCAACCGAAAGAGCAAGGAGGCGACATTCCATCGATACTTGCAAAACCATTCAGCAAGGAGGCAACGCTCGGTCGATGCTTGCACCCAAACTGCGAGAAAGCAACATTCCATCGATACTCACAACCGAATGAGCAAGGAGGCGACATTCTATCGATACTTGCAATACCATTCAGCAGGGAGGCGACTTTTAGTCAATACTTGCATTTTTTAAAACAAAAAATCTGTCTTCCACGCCAACGAAACAAAACCTGGCTTTTATGCCAAAAATCAAAATATGGCTTCCACCCCAACAAAAGAAACCCTGCTTTTATGCCCAAAATAAAAAAATCTGGCTTCCACGCCAACAAAACAAAACCCGACTTTTATGCCAAAAATCAAAATCTGGCTTCCACGCCAACAAAACAAAACTTGGTTTTCAAAAAATTGGCTTTCACGCCAAAAACCTGGCTTTCACGCCAAAAATAAAAAAATCTGGCTTCCACGCCAACAAAATAAAACCCAGTTTATATGTCAAAAATCAAAATCTGGCTTCCACGCCAACAAAACAAAACTTTGTTTTAAAAAATTTGGCTTTCACGCCAAAAACCCGGCTTTCACCCCAAAAATAAAAAAAATTGTCTCTCATGCCACAAAAACCGGCTTTCACGTTACAAACAATTTTTTGGCTTTCATGCCATCACAAAAATCGGCTCTCATGCCACAAAATTTTGGCTCCCATGTCACAAAACCTGGCTTTCATGCCAAAAACAAAATTTCGGCCTTCATGCCATAAAAAAACCAAATTCGTCTTTTATGCCATCTCAGAATTTGGCTTTCATGCCATCTCAAAATTTGGCTTTCATGCCATCTCAAAATTTGGCTTTCAAGCCATAAAAAACCGGGCTTCTCGCCACAAAGTCTGGCTTTCATTCCAAAACAACCCTTTGACAAAAGATTTTCACAAAATGACAACCTTTTGATCAAATCTTCTAACAAACATTCCCATTCAACTTTTGCTTATTTTCATAAAAAAGAATTTAAGTGAAGCAAAGGGAATACAAAAAAATAAGAGGTACCAAAAATGTTTATACATGGAGGTACCAAAAGAAAAGAAGAAAAGAGTTTGTTACAAATCAAGAGCTCGGTCTTCAACAAAAGATTCAATTACTCAAGCAGACTTTTGGCCTTAGCCTCCAAAGCTTCTAGACCACGTTTCTTCAAAATCTTGCCATAAAACGCGACAGAACGCTGTGACTCATCTTCAGCACGAGGAAGCTCTTCTCAGAGAATTTGCCACTGCTCATACTCCTGAGTCTTCCTCCGGAGATTATTGTCAGCCTCTTTAACTTGGCGAATCAAAGTCCCCTCTCTAGCCCAAGCTTCCACAATAGTAGTCCACTTAGCAGCAGCTTGCTATTCCAATAGATGAAGGCACTGCCTGGCCTCGACAACCTCCCTATCAAGACGATGTAGGTCCTGTGTCAGCTCAATGATAGCCAACTCGGTGACGTTCCTCTCCTGAACGAATTGCTTACGAGTCCATGAAATCTCATCCGATTCAGATTTGACCTCGTTGGAAGGCTTCAAAAACATTTCATTGAAAAAGTCATTTAGGAAGGTCTTGGTCTCAGTCCACTTGTCGCCCAAAGCAATGACTTCATCAACAAAAGCCTTGGCACTTGCAATGTCCAAGTCGACCTCTTCGCTTTCAACAAGAATGTCCTACACATGCTTGATCATGCCAAACCCAGTTTCCAAGTGACCAGAAGAGAGAGTCTTGATCCAGTAACTGAAGATGCTCTTCAGCACTCTCTTTGAATATTGAAGAGACGACCCAGATGAAGGCTCGCCCCTCTCCATTGGCCGACTGCCCATGTCATGTCCAGTTGGAGGAATAATCAATAAAGTCTTTCCAATTGAAGAAGCTGGTGAAGGTGATGAGATTTCACTTCTGCCACACCAAAACTGGTAGAAGAAGTCCCTATTTTATGATCAACTGCTGGCATCCCTTGCTCTGGCCCTAAATGAACTTCTCCTGTTGCTTCACAACCTGCCAATGAAAGATGGAAAAGGTATGAATATGATCTTGTCAAAAAAAAAAATCATTATCGAGATTATTACTATGAAATACCTTCCTCGATGACCGACGGAATACTTTTTGCTACCTCCATGAACTCATCCGAAGCATCGTCAAAAGTTGCATGTATGGATGGTTCAAAATTGTTGGAATCTTGTGGCAAGTTAGCTGGCAAGAAAAAAGAAATATGTCACCAAGTGGTGGCAAAGATAAGCAAAAAGGCGAAAAAGCAAAAGAAAATCATACCAAGTGAAGGTTCTGGAACCACTTCAGAGTCGCTTGGTTCTTCCTCAGATGCCATAATTGGATCCATCACCGCCCCATCGGCCGGAACCTCGGGCATCACCAAATCATTATCTTCTGCAAAAAGAAAGAGAGCAGCAGATCAAAACAACAACCTCTCATAAAAGAAAGAAGCGGAAAGAGAAAGAAGGAGAATCATACCATCATTACCGGTCTCTTTCTCTCAGCTCCTCTTTTCCGGAGGCTCGTCAACATCTTTTGGCACCTCCTTAGCAATGGTAAGAGGGTCTTCCTGATCAGGAGAACTTTCATGCCATCTCTTATTACGACGCTGCCCTTTCTTCCTCTTGCTTCTATGGGTCGGTTTGCTTGAAGTACCTTCCCTGCTATCAAAGTCAGGCCTCTCACTAGAGTCCTTACTGGATGCTCTGCTCTTGCCAGTGGACTCCATGGAAGCCTTCATTCATTCCGCTTCCATCCAAGCGTCGATCTCGGCCTCCTCCTTCTCCAGCTGTTTCAAGACCTCACCCGGACTTCTTGAACAGTGCCTGATTTGATGACATCCTACTCTCCGAGAAAGCCTATCTTATGCTTCTCTCCAGAAAGGAAAGCCAAAACTTCCTCTTGTCGGACGCCATTTGATCTACCAAGACCCTTCCCAGAAGACTGCTTTATATCAAGCTCCTTCTTGGAAAGCCCCCGGTACACTGAAAAGCTCTCCTCGAACCATTTCGTGAAGCTAGCAGTCCGGAAAGTGGGCAGCTCAGGATAAGAAATCATGGCGGTAGTGTCTTCCGCACTATAGAAGGCCCAAGCATTTCTCCTATCCTGCAAACCCTAGAAGCGCTTCACCATGCTCGAAGGCGCTCTAACAATGCCTTGAGAGAAGCCCGACTGCAGTGCAAAACGCCGGACGAAAAGATGTCTACGATATACCATCGTGCCGATGCGTATGTTGAAAAGCCACCCCTTCTTTGCATTGGTCAAAGAATAGTGTCTCCCTGACCCTGCCCTAGTCGAATCACGAGAGACACCAAAATCAAAAGCCTTCTTCCGCAAATCCAGAGAAAGCTTCATAGAAAATTCCCCAATCTCGACGTCCCTAAACCATTGAATCCTCAAACGGGTAGACAAAAGAGATTCAGAAACGACTGTCCCTCTAGCGAACCGAATCATAAAAGGGTCATCATCCTATGCAATGCCTAATTGGTGGAAACCAGGACAGTGGTACACATACCACAAATAGAAAAATATGGGCTGACAATACCCTATTCATGGGGAGCCTAAGCCAAACTAGGAAAGCAACAGCCTGCAGTTCGGTGCATAGATAGGAGTAAAGAGCAAGCACCAAAGCAAGCTGCTCTCCAAACGCCATGTGACAAGTTGGAAAAATACAATGCTGCCTGATGTGCTTCCATCTCCTCTAGCAAAAACAGCCTCAACCAGACAGTGAGGTACACATCGAGATCTCTCCGCAGCGCAATGTCGGAATAAATGGCGTCTATGCTTGCAAAGAATTTCTTCAAATTTTTCTAGCATGACGGAGATCTTCTTGAAATCCGGGTTTTTAGCCCTAGCATCCTAGGTCATGCTATCAGAAGACTCCCACAGTCAAAGAAGTTGGGAGATAAAAAGCTAAAACTCTTCCAACTGCTGGACCTGACTTTCGAGTCCTCCTTCTCCTTCAAAAAATCGTAGAAGGCGATAAGCTGAAAGTACAGAAGCCTGAACTCCTTAGACTGCTCCTCAAAGACGCTGTCAATGGGCATAAACTCCTCATAGAGTTTACCGAGGATGGGCAGCCCGGCGATGGCGCTGAATTCCTTCAAAGAAAAACCAATCTCACCATTCGTGACAATGAAGGTGTTGGTTTGTGGAAGGAAGGACTCCAACATGGCCATGAAGGCTTCATCAAAGAAAACCACGGTTTGCCGAAAAGCACGAATCGCGTCAAAGATCTCGGCCTCCTTTAGAATTGCGCCACCAATCTGCAGGATGTGATTAGTCCATGACTCCCAGCTTGAGTCAGCACTGAAACGCCTACGAAGTCGAAAAGGCTTCACCCAATTACTGTCATCACTTCTAAAAATGCCAAGGCCCACTGGTCTCAAATCGACCGATGGATAATCAGAACCTTGGTAGCCGCTGGCTAGCATCAACATGTCCATGCGGACAGGCGACTTCTCTGCATAACCGGAAGGGCCGCCAACAAAAATTCCGGTCTTGATCACGTTGGTTTTCTTCACCCAGCTTGGAGGATCTTCCCTCTTAGAACATGTGGGAGAAAGACTCATGATCAAGATGGTACAATCAAAAGTCAACCAGGTAGAAACAGTTCTCTCCTCACCACTAGCTGTGTAAGAGAACTGAAAACATCTCCTTTGGTATGTCAAGTCGTCAGGGACTACATCACCAAAGAAAAAGGTGGGCTTGGGCACAATGCCTTGATCGTTCGTAACCCAAGGACGACTGCTTACCATAATCTTGTAAAGCTACTCATCCTTGAGGGCAATCAACCGCTGTCTCACCTCATCCTAGTTGAGGGAGTCGCACTCTTCCAAGTTCCTCTCCACATATTGGACCTTCTCCCAAGCCTACTGTATGGCCGCATTGGAAGATCTGACAAATCGGCGAGGCACATCAGTAACATGGCCCTTTCCCTTGTTCATTCTGGAGGAACCACCTGCAAAGGTTGGAAAAGAAAAGATCATCAATCATCAAAATGACAGAATTTTGCTATAAAAAAAATCTGGCGAAATTTTGGCATGGTTCTGGGGCAATTCCGAAAAAAAGGGAAAAACACCCCGCAAAAGATAGGAAGCTTGAAGATGAGTTCAACATCACTGCGGGCTCATATTCAAATGGAGGATTCTCAAAGAAGGCTTGAACTCAAACATCGCTGCAAGATCGAGCAATCTTCTCAAAATCTCAACAAGATCGGAAAAGGGCTCAACATTGTTGCGAGCTCCAGACTCCGAAATTTAAAAAGCTCCTCAAATCTCCGCAAAATCGGAAAAAAGGGCTCAACATTGCTGCGAGCTCCAACTCCCAAAACTTGCAAAAAGATTTTCAGGTTTGCATTATCATTCTTCCAATTCAATTTACCAAAAATCATGCATAAAAAAGGAAAATCATCATGCATTAGATGCTAGGAAAACCTTGACCAAAGTTTGACCAATTCCAACCCAACTTGGTCAAAATCAATCAAACTTTGTCCAAGTCAAAATTCATGTTGACTTGACCTAGAAACCCTAGCCTTTTATTTGATACATCAAAAGGAAAAAATGCATGAACATCTTGGACTGCATAAACCTCATTATCATGGTGAAAAAAAAAAAAAAAGAAAAAAAAAGGAGAGAAACCCCTTCAAAAAATTTTTCTGGGCTGGCCCACTGCCAAGTGGCAGTACGGCCAGGTCTGTACAGCCAAAAGAAAAAAAAGAGAAAGCAAAAAAATGGTGAAAAAAAAGAAAGAAGAAAAACTGTGAACAAAAAAAAAAACAAAAAAAAAAAGAAAGGAAAGAAAGAAAGAAGAAAAAACAAGGGGAACATGTTAAAAACCCAAAAAAAAAAAAAAAAAAAAAAAAAAAAAGAAAACACGTGGAAAAGAAAGAAAAAAAAAAGAGGAAGAAAAAAGAAAAGAAAAAAAGAAAGAAAGAAACCTTTTCTACTTCTACATGGAGTTTCTTGTGAAGGAAGAAAACTTAGTTGAAGCCATAGATGGAGAAGAAGGAGAACTTGAAAATCCTTAAGGAAGAAAAGGTTCTTGATCTTGGAGCACTCTTGAAGACTTTTTGCAAAAAGAAATCAATAAGAGCAAGAGATCAACCTCCCTTTGCTTTTATAGAAGAGAGCAAAACCAAAGAGGAAACAAGGAGAAAACCAAGGAGGTAAGTGCTAAAAATTAGCAACCTTCCCAAAAGAAAGATTCTTTGAGGGACTTTCTCCCAAAGAAAGATGCTTTGAGATATTCTCTCCCGAAAGAAAGGAAACTTGAGGGATTCTCTCCAAGTAAAGATACTTTTAGATATTCTCTACCCAAAAGAGATATTTTTAGATATTCTTTACAAAAAGATACCACATGAGATCTAAGCCATCTTCAAAGCTTAAGGTCCCATGGGTTAGCCCATATGAGCCTGGTTTGACCACCTAGGCACTAAAAGTGGTTTTTAGTCAAAAATTCCTCTTACTAAGATCATACAAAAATGGTTCCATGCCTCTTTTGAGTTGATTGGACCATACAAAAAAAAAATCCAAGCCTCACGAGTTTCCAAAAATCCAAACCATCCAACCTCATGAACCAAATTAAGCCAAAATCTTGAAATTGAAATTCCACAAAAACCCAAACCACTCCAATGGACCCAAAATTGTCCCAAAGAGTGACCAAAAAACCAAATCCATGGCCCCCTAACTCGCCACATACAACTTGTTAGGTCACAAGGCGAAAATCAAAAACCAAATCTCAACCCCCTAACTTTCCACATACAGCTTATTAGGTCACAAGGTCAAACCAAAATTCAAAACCTGACCCCCTAGCTTGCCATATACAGCTTGCTAGGTCACAAGGTCAAAAAAACCCAAAAACCCTTCTTGACTGCCTAATGCGCCACATAAAGCCTTTAGGTTCACAAGGTCAAAAAGAAAAATCCAAAACCCAAAAAAAAAATTACCAAATCCAAATGTCATTTTCAAAAACTTTGCATTGAGATGGTATGTGATCTCTCCCACTGCCATAAAATCCCCTTGAAAACTTAAAAGGCTACTCAATCAAAATTTCGGCTCAAAGACTCTTGGTCAAGTCAATAAGCTCTCCTACAAAATTCTCTTCGAGGCGCATCGACTGCAAAATCTATCGCCGCTGTACCTCAAGGGGGGCATTTATTGACACTAAAAATGCCACTTTGCCTCTTCAACATCAAAAGCTACATGAAGTTGTATCCTACCACAAATAGGCAAATGCCCCTTCAAGCATCAAATCTTGTCAGAATCAGACAAAAAGGGCAAGATCATTCAAAACAGCCAAAAGAGGGGTACACATGAAGTTTCGGGCCATTTCAACATCATTTGGCCTAACTTCACTCCTCCAATAGCTGAGCAGGAGCTCCCGGCGGCGGCGAAGCTAAAAACCCTGACACACAATGAAGAGCACACAGTTGGCTTCAAAATGCCACTAGGAGGGCCATTCCGACATGGTTTAGCCCAAAAAGGAAACAGCTGCAGCGAAGTTAGCTCTCATGGCGACGACAGTGTCAAAGACATCCAAGTCTTCGATCAGAGCCTATGGATGGTCTCAGAATACCTCCAAAAGGCTTCATGTCAAGTTTCAAGTCAAACCTACAACGTTTGACCCTCCATCAACCCTCGAGCAGTAAATTCAAGCCTTTCGGCAGCGAGAACCACCGAGAACATCCCTCATCAAACAAAGCACATGGGTGACTCCAAGATACATCCAAAGGGCTACACGTCAAATTTCAAGCCATTCCAATGACGTTTGACCAGACTTTGACGCTCTGAAACAAAATCAGGCCTCCCAGTAGCGGAGCTCCCCGGGACAATGATATCCAAATCGGAGCTAATGGATTGTCTTAAAATGACTCCAATAGACTCCCTGTCAAATTTTATGTCAATCAGACATCGGTTGACCATACATTAAAGCGCGGCATCTTCCTCACGGCAAAATCAAGCCTACTAGCGACGGGACCCCATATGGCTTTAAAACTTAAAATAAAAGCATATAGTTGGTCCTATCTACTACTCAGGAGGCTTCATCTCAAATTTCAAGTCATTCCGACATCATTTGACCTAGTTTCGGCTTCTAGCGGCAAATCGGCAGCAAAGTCTTCAGCTTTTCAGAAAATAGTAAACTTTGTTCTCTAATTTGCACGGCTTCTTGTTAGATTTTCTTCAGAGAAATCAAGCCAATAAATGAGGAAAATGTCAAGAAAAATACGGGAGAAAAAAGAACTGAAAAAGACCGAGAATCGACCGAAAAATGGCGACCAAAAGAGGAAAAATCCCCATGGTTGCCGGTGACCTTGGGCCATGGTCTCCTATGGCGACCCTGCCCATGGTCACTGGTTGTCAAACCCCGACCCAGGATTAGCGCGATTAGTGTTAACTAAGTGCGTGTTTAGTTGTAATATGAGTTAGTGTGCGTGGGATTAGAAATTGGTCCGATTTAGTCTAGAATTAGCTTTGGGGAATTTTGAGAGCGTTTTGTGCTTTTTGGTCACACTTAAGGGTGCCTTGAGTGTACGTGTAAGCTTGGGAGGAAATTCCATTTTTCTGATTTTTAATCGTGATTTCGATCTCTTTTGAATGGTTTTATTTTATTAATAAACTTTTGTGTTCAGCTTGTTTATGTTTTAGGCTCAGAAACCCAAGTTTTGGCCCAAAGGGGTAAATCAGTCTTTTCACACTAAATCTGGACTCAAATTTCGAAATCTCAAAACTATGCCAAATTTATACTTTTTGGAAACTAGATTTTTCGGCGATCATTTTAGTCTTCTTCGTCGTTTTCATCCGGGGCCCACAAGTCAGTGTTTTAACCATTGCAAGTTCTGAACAATGGGGCCCACAAGAACCCACTTGAATCATATCTCTTTCTCCTTCATTTGCTTCACTTCGGTTCTTCCTGCAACTTTTCCTCAACCTAGCTGTGGTTTCTTCTTCTTCTTCCCTTCCTTTCTTCTCTTTGCATGCCTAAGCTAGAGAGCTTCAAGGCACAAACCAACCCTACCATCTTCTTCCTCTCAACTCCAAGAATCTAGTGCTACCATTTTCTTGGGGATCCCAGCTGTGTATCCCCTCCGTTTTCTTCTCTTCTTCTTATTTAGCAAGCTTCAGGTAATAGATCTCTTCCTCCTTTTCAATGTAGTCTTTTGAGTTCCTTAGGAACCCATTTTTCAAACATGCAACACCCATTTCGAAATGGGTCATTGTCTTCTCTTTTTGATGGATTTTTGAAGTTCTTTTCATGGGTTTCTTGTAGATTTCGTGGAGTGCTTTTGATAGGCTTTGTTCTGAGATTGTTGGGCTAGAACTTTGGTTAAGGCAAGTGAATAACTTAGACTCATGATGCATGCAATGTTTGATTTCTTTAGTTTTTATGATTTGATTTCTCTTCCATGATAATTTGGGCATGTGTGTTTCCAAAGGTGTTATAGTCTGAAATTTGGTTTTAATTGAAATGCATATACTAATGGTTTGTGTTAATGGTTTTTCATTCATTTGAAGTTGCTTTTATCTTGCCAATGTGTTTTATAAATGGATGAAAGAATGGAGGAAATGTTGTGAGGTGAATGGGAGTGTGGATGGTTAGGATGTGGATGGAAATTGCCCTTGGAGAGCATGGAGGCAAGGGACATGCAGGGATTTGACAAAGGAAAGAAATGGTGAAAGGGGGGTGGAAGTTCTGAATCTAGCTGAAGCTGCCGCACACCGGCGGTCAGAAGTCGGTCAGCGGGCGGCTAGCCGACTGTTGACCCACGGCTAACCGCCCCTGTGTCGGTCAGAATTACAGTAACAAAATTTCTGCACAGGGCAGGGTCGGTCAGCAGTCGGTCAGCGGGCGGCTAGCCGACTGTTGACCCACGGCTAACCGCCCCTGTGTCGGTTAGAATTACAGTAGCTCAATTTCTGTACAGAGCGAGGTCGGTCCGCTGGCGGTCAGCAGGCGGCTAGCCGACCTGCGCAGGAAATTTGAAGAGTAGAATGTTTCCTGATCAGTCGGTCAGCAATCGGTCAGTTGGTCGGTCAGCCGATCAGCAACCGGCGGCCAGCCGCCGGGTAGCCGCGTGGTGACCGAATTGCACAGAAGGAGAAATCTTGAAGGGGCTTGAGAGAAAAAGAAAAACTAGGATATGTTATGGGGTCTTTAGCCTGATGCTGTGCAGTTGAAACATGTCATGTTGTCCAGCTTCGGGAACACCAACTCTTTTAAACTTCAACATTTGGGTTTCAACTTCACGAGGATCAAACAAAGAACCTTAACATATACTTGACTTAATTGTTTCGAAATCTTGAATTTTAACACGAAGAATACGTTCTGTACCTGTTTTGATTTACAAGCATGTATTTAACTTTTGATTTGTTTCAAGGACTATATTGGGGACACTTTTCCAGCTTTGATGTTATAGTTTTTGCTATTCTTGTTTAGTCTCGTCTGACATTGTTTTGATAAGTGTTTTTCCCCATTTTTCGCTAAGTTTTGTACAAGTATTGATCAGCTTTATGCATACGTGAATATCATAGAATACCACTGAGCTTGGACTGCCCTTTCAGTCTGATCCACTAGTTCGGGGGTCCTTAAACATAAGGGCAATCTGCAGATTAGCCGTGTATTTATACACATCTTTGTTCTGTCCGGTTCCGCGGCCGGTTTTCCGCCCACCTTGTGTGGCTCGGACTTCTGTTTTGTTTTGTCTTGTTCTGTTTCGTTCTGCTTGCTCTTGTCATTGCGTATGACGGAGAAAGGATGAGCTCAATGTGGATTCGTGAATCATGTTATTTTATTGAAAAGCATGTTAGTTTTGAATTACACTTAAACATGTTTTGTCCAGATCTCATGCAATGTTTTAAGTGCCGATTACTTTTATATTTCTGACTTGTATTATGTCTAAACTGTTCACCTGCCAGACCGTCGTGTCTGACCCCTTTTGTGTTGGTGTTTAGATGCAGGCGCCGTTGGCTTTGCGGAGGAGCGTCCGGAGGAGGCTTTTGAGCCACCCCCAGCCCGTGAGTGGCAACCCGACGACGTCCTCTAGACGTCGGGCGGGGTCTTGAGCACGATGCACATAGGGGGAATTATTTTGCTATTTTGGGATTGTATGGCCTTTGTTGGCCTTTTTCACTTTTGGGGTTATGTAACTTAATACTTTGTTATTTTGAAACTTGAACTGAATTTGGTAATGCTATGTTTACATTTTCTCCTCTGATTATCGTCTTAATGATGACTTAACTTATGCATTTCGGAATCACAAGGTCTATATGATTAAGTTGTGATGAGATTACTTGCACGCTTCCGCAAATCATTGTTTGTGTGAGATTGTTACATGTTCGTTTTGGGAATCCTCACCGCGGAAACCTGTGGGTTAATCATAGTTGGATGGACAACAACCGTCGCGGGGCCCGGGCTTAGGGGAAACCTCGGTCCGGGGTCGCGACAGGACTGGTATCAGAGCCGGACATGTTTCAGGCAATTAAAAGAAACTAGAAACTCTTAGGGACGTGGCGAGGATCCGTGAACACGTTAGATCAGTAGTGTGGACTTAGAGACCAAACCCCAATTTGCTAATATGTACTGACAATTTGTTTTACAGCATCATGCCTCCAAGAAGAACTCCGAATCAAAATGCTTCAGGGAGCAATACCAATAATGATAACAGTGAAACACATGATGAACAGCCACCTACAATGACTCAGTTTCAGGCACTCATGCAAGCCATGTTAGAACAGCAGAGGCAAGCTAATGAAAGTCAGACAAGGATGCAGAGGGAAGCTAATGAAGTCCATGCTAGGCTACAAAGGGAGGCCAATGAGAACCAAGCTAGGTTCCAAGAACAGTTAGCTAAGAAAGATGAGGAGATGGCACAAGTTCAAAGACAGCTTTTGGAAGTTTTACAAACTAGGCCTCTACCTCCGCCTAGGCAACCTGGGGGACCGAATATCATCATCAACAATCGGGAACAAGACCCTAACATTTTGTTCGAGAGGTTCAGGAAGAGAGGACCCAAGGAGTTCTCAGGTCAAGAAGACCCGTTAGCTGCAGATGACTGGCTCGTTAATGTAGAGAAGATCTTTGATGTATTCACTTGTACAGGCTTACAGAAGGTCAACCTCACGGCTTCTCTATTTTTTGGATTAGCGGACACTTGGTGGCAAACGGTTAAGGAACCGTATCAGATTATGCCAGATGGGGTTACATGGGAAACTTTTAAGATTCAATTCACTGATAAGTATGTCCCTTCTCACGTCAAGAGGCAGAAAGCTATAGAGTTTCAGCAGCTCAAGCAGGGTAACACGACAGTTTTAGAATATGTGACAAAGTTTGAAAGGCTTGCTAGATATGCCCGAGAGTTTATAGACACCGAACAGAAGAAGATCACAAAATTCTTAGAAGGGCTGCACCCCATCATCATGAGGGATGCTACAGGAGTAGTTCCACCAGCCACCTTCGACGAAGCAGTCAAAAGAGCATACAAGTTCGAGGACATCAACAATCAGATCATCAAGGATAGAAAGCAACAGTACCACCAACAGAACCAAAGGTCACCGAACAAGAAACCAAGACAAGAACAAAATCCTCCAAGGCAAGGTGCGTGTGCACATTGTGGCAAAAATCATGAGACTGCACAATGTCGAAAAGCCACGGGAGCTTGTTTTAGATGTGGGGCTATGGGTCATGCCATTCGGGATTGCCCACAAGTGCAAAATCAGGCCAACAGGAACCAGCCACAAAGGCAAGCAACACCACAGGCTCCAGCCCAGAACCAAGCAAGACCACCTCAGCAGCAGCAAGTCAGGCAACAAGTTCAAAATCAGAATGCTCGTCCACCTCAGCAGCAGCAAGTCAGGCAACAAGTTCAAAATCAGAATGCTCGTCCACCTCAGCAGCAGCAGCAGAGCAGAAATGCACAAGGGAGGCAGAATAGACCACAGCAGCAAGGCCGAGCATACAATCTTAATCGTGTCGATGCCGATGCTGCGGGCGATGTAGTGGAAGGTAAACTTTTCATCTGTGGAGTAGAAGCTCAAATTTTATTTGATCCTGGAAGCACTCATTCATTCTTATCTCCTATGTTTGCGAAGTTGATTGCTATGCCATCTAGAATTCTTGATTATATCTTGACTGTCACTACACCAGTAGGTAAGCAGGCCGTTTGTAGAATCTATTACCCAAATTGTTCAGTTCTATTAGGAGAAGTCAACCTTCCAGCAGATCTTATTATTTTAGACATGCATGATTTTGATGTCATTTTAGGCATGGATTGGTTAGAGAAGTATCATGCAACCATGGATTGCTTTAGTAAAACTATTACTTTTAAGTTGAAAGGAGAACAGGCAGATTTGATTGTTCAGGGAAACAGGAAGAAAGGCCAAGTGGGGATTATTTCAGCACTAAAGGCAAGCAGATTGGTATCTAGTGGTTGTGAGGCTTTTGTAGCGTTTATCACGGAGGATAAACGGTCCCAAGGGGTGGAGGAAATCCCCGTTGTATGTGAGTTTCCAGATGTTTTTCCGGAAGAAATCCCAGGATTACCACCAATTCGGGAGGTTGAGTTCACGATTGAGCTCCTTCCAGGGACAGCTCCAATTTCTATTGCGCCTTACAGGATGGCTCCAGCAGAATTAGGTGAACTAAAACTCCAATTGCAAGAACTATTGAGTAAAGGTTTCATTAGACCAAGCGTTTCACCTTGGGGAGCACCAGTGTTGTTTGTGAAGAAGAAGGATGGAAGCTGGAGAATGTGCATAGACTATAGAAGACTGAACCATATGACTGTCAAGAACAAGTACCCGTTGCCGAGAATAGATGAATTGTTTGATCAATTACAAGGAGCAGCATATTTTTCCAAGATAGATTTGAGGTCTGGGTATTATCAGCTGCGAGTTAGAGAGACAGACGTGCCTAAAACAGCTTTTCGAACTAGATATGGACACTATGAGTTTTTGGTGATGCCATTTGGGTTGACTAATGCACCCGCGGTATTTATGGCTCTCATGAACAAAGTCTTTGCGGAGTACTTGGATCACTTTACAGTGGTGTTTATTGATGACGTTCTTGTGTATTCTAAGAGTAAGGAAGAGCATGAAGAGCACTTGAGGACATCATTACAGCTTTTGAAGGACAACCAGCTCTATGCAAAGCTAAGTAAATGTGAATTTTGGTTAGAGCAAGTGGCTTTTCTAGGCCACGTTATTTCAAGAAAAGGCTTAGCAGTGGATCAGTCCAAAGTCGAAGCAGTTGTCAGTTGGAAAAGGCCAAGCAGTGTGACGGAAATCAGAAGCTTTTTGGGGCTAGCAGGTTATTACAGGAGGTTTGTCCAGGGATTTTCATCTATTGCAGCACCATTGACAAAGTTAACTAGGAAAAATGTGCCTTTTATATGGACAGACCATTGTGAAGAAAGTTTTCAAGAGCTGAAGAAAAGATTGACTACAGCTCCGATCCTCACTTTACCGTCGGGAAGTGGAGGATTTGTTATCTATACAGATGCTTCAAATGTAGGATTGGGTTGTGTGCTGATGCAGAATGATAAAGTAGTTGCTTATGGTTCAAGACAGTTGAAAGAGCATGAGAAGAATTATGCAACTCATGATTTGGAATTAGCAGCGGTTGTATTTGCTTTGAAAATGTGGAGACATTACCTATATGGAGAGAAATTTGAAGTACATTCAGATCACCGGAGTCTACAGTATCTATTTTCGCAGAAAGAGTTGAACATGAGGCAGAGACGATGGATGGAGTACATCAAAGACTATGACTTTCCAATCAAGTATCATCCGGGCAAGGTGAATGTAGTAGCTGATGCATTGAGCAGAAAATCAGTGGTTATGGCTGGCTTGAGGGGAGTCAGTGTCTTGTATCAATTTGAAGAATTGGGAGTAGAAGTGCAACCGTTAAGGCAGGGCGTGATGTTGGCAAGTATGATAGTGTCTGAACCTATTTTCATCCAGAAAATCAAAGACAGTCAATTGCAAGACCCGGATTTGGCCAAGATTGTGGGACACATTTCAGAACGTCCAGACTTCAGAGTTGTAGATGGAGTGTTGTACTTCCGTGACCGTTTGTGTGTGCCTAACCTCGAGGACTTGAAGAATGAAATTATGACTGAAGCTCATAACACGAGATACTCTATGCATCCTGGGAGTACAAAGATGTACCAAAATTTGAAGAACCGATTCTGGTGGAATAACATGAAGCGTGAGATTGCAGCTTTTGTATCTAGGTGCCTCACGTGTCAGCAGATTAAGGCAGAACATCAGAAACCTCCAGGGTTGTTGCAACCATTGGACATTCCGGAGTGGAAATGGGAACACATCACTATGGATTTCGTCTCCGGTTTGCCTACTACCAAGAAAGGGAACAATGCTATTTGGGTTATAGTAGATCGTCTTACGAAGTCTGCTCACTTCATTCCTATGAAGACAGGGAGTAAGATGCATATGGCACCACTTGCAGATTTATTTGTTACTGAGATAGTCAGCAGACATGGACAACCCGTCTCCATCACTTCCGACAGAGATAGCAGATTTGTTTCGAGGTTTTGGAAGACCCTATTCGAATCTATGGGCACTAAGTTGCAATTCAGCACTGCATACCATCCTCAGACAGATGGCCAATCAGAGCGAACTATACAGACTTTAGAGGACATGCTACGGGCTTGTGTGCTAGATTTCAAGGTTCAATGGGATGAGTATTTACCACTGTGTGAGTTTGCATATAACAACAGCTACCATTCCAGTATTGGGATGGCGCCTTTCGAAGCACTCTATGGTAGGAGATGCAGAACTCCTGTTTGCTGGGAAGAAGTCGGTGTTCGTAGCTTTCACGGACCGACAATAGTTGGAGAAACAAGTGATAAGATCAAGTTGATTCACGAACGGTTAAAGGTTGCTCGAAGTAGACAAAAGAGTTATGCTGATACTCGCAGAAGAGATTTGCAGTTTAAAGAAGGCGACAAGGTATTTTTGAAAGTATCTCCGGTTAGAGGAACTCTAAGATTTGGACAGAAAGGCAAGCTTGCGAGGAGGTACATCGGACCGTATGAGATTTTGAGCAAGATAGGAGACGTTGCCTATAGACTTGCGTTACCGCCGGAACTCTCCGGGGTACACAATGTTTTTCACGTCTCTATGTTGAAGAAATACGTCCCGAATCCTTCACATGTTTTGCGGCACGAACCATTGGAAATTCGAGAAGATGCATCGTATGTGGAGAAACCGGTTAGAATTGTGGACACCAAAGAACAAGAATTAAGAAATCGGACAATTCACTGGGTCAAAGTACAGTGGGAAAATCATGAGCCAGAAGAAGCGACATGGGAACTACGAGAGCAAGTCCAGAGAAAGTATCCTGAACTATTACCAGAGGTATATTTATTTTATTTGGAGGACCAAATAACCTAAGGGGTGGAGGATGTCAAACCCCGACCCAGGATTAGCGCGATTAGTGTTAACTAAGTGCGTGTTTAGTTGTAATATGAGTTAGTGTGCGTGGGATTAGAAATTGGTCCGATTTAGTCTAGAATTAGCTTTGGGGAATTTTGAGAGCGTTTTGTGCTTTTTGGTCACACTTAAGGGTGCCTTGAGTGTACGTGTAAGCTTGGGAGGAAATTCCATTTTTCTGATTTTTAATCGTGATTTCGATCTCTTTTGAATGGTTTTATTTTATTAATAAACTTTTGTGTTCAGCTTGTTTATGTTTTAGGCTCAGAAACCCAAGTTTTGGCCCAAAGGGGTAAATCAGTCTTTTCACACTAAATCTGGACTCAAATTTCGAAATCTCAAAACTATGCCAAATTTATACTTTTTGGAAACTAGATTTTTCGGCGATCATTTTAGTCTTCTTCGTCGTTTTCATCCGGGGCCCACAAGTCAGTGTTTTAACCATTGCAAGTTCTGAACAATGGGGCCCACAAGAACCCACTTGAATCATATCTCTTTCTCCTTCATTTGCTTCACTTCGGTTCTTCCTGAAACTTTTCCTCAACCTAGCTGTGGTTTCTTCTTCTTCTTCCCTTCCTTTCTTCTCTTTGCATGCCTAAGCTAGAGAGCTTCAAGGCACAAACCAACCCTACCATCTTCTTCCTCTCAACTCCAAGAATCTAGTGCTACCATTTTCTTGGGGATCCCAGCTGTGTATCCCCTCCGTTTTCTTCTCTTCTTCTTATTTAGCAAGCTTCAGGTAATAGATCTCTTCCTCCTTTTCAATGTAGTCTTTTGAGTTCCTTAGGAACCCATTTTTCAAACATGCAACACCCATTTCGAAATGGGTCATTGTCTTCTCTTTTTGATGGATTTTTGAAGTTCTTTTCATGGTTTTCTTGTAGATTTCGTGGAGTGCTTTTGATAGGCTTTGTTCTGAGATTGTTGGGCTAGAACTTTGGTTAAGGCAAGTGAATAACTTAGACTCATGATGCATGCAATGTTTGATTTCTTTAGTTTTTATGATTTGATTTCTCTTCCATGATAATTTGGGCATGTGTGTTTCCAAAGGTGTTATAGTCTGAAATTTGGTTTTAATTGAAATGCATATACTAATGGTTTGTGTTAATGGTTTTTCATTCATTTGAAGTTGCTTTTATCTTGCCAATGTGTTTTATAAATGGATGAAAGAATGGAGGAAATGTTGTGAGGTGAATGGGAGTGTGGATGGTTAGGATGTGGATGGAAATTGCCCTTGGAGAGCATGGAGGCAAGGGACATGCAGGGATTTGACAAAGGAAAGAAATGGTGAAAGGGGGGTGGAAGTTCTGAATCTAGCTGAAGCTGCCGCACACCGGCGGTCAGAAGTCGGTCAGCGGGCGGCTAGCCGACTGTTGACCCACGGCTAACCGCCCCTGTGTCGGTCAGAATTACAGTAACAAAATTTCTGCACAGGGCAGGGTCGGTCAGCAGTCGGTCAGCGGGCGGCTAGCCGACTGTTGACCCACGGCTAACCGCCCCTGTGTCGGTTAGAATTACAGTAGCTCAATTTCTGTACAGAGCGAGGTCGGTCCGCTGGCGGTCAGCAGGCGGCTAGCCGACCTGCGCAGGAAATTTGAAGAGTAGAATGTTTCCTGATCAGTCGGTCAGCAATCGGTCAGTTGGTCGGTCAGCCGATCAGCAACCGGCGGCCAGCCGCCGGGTAGCCGCGTGGTGACCGAATTGCACAGAAGGAGAAATCTTGAAGGGGCTTGAGAGAAAAAGAAAAACTAGGATATGTTATGGGGTCTTTAGCCTGATGCTGTGCAGTTGAAACATGTCATGTTGTCCAGCTTCGGGAACACCAACTCTTTTAAACTTCAACATTTGGGTTTCAACTTCACGAGGATCAAACAAAGAACCTTAACATATACTTGACTTAATTGTTTCGAAATCTTGAATTTTAACACGAAGAATACGTTCTGTACCTGTTTTGATTTACAAGCATGTATTTAACTTTTGATTTGTTTCAAGGACTATATTGGGGACACTTTTCCAGCTTTGATGTTATAGTTTTTGCTATTCTTGTTTAGTCTCGTCTGACATTGTTTTGATAAGTGTTTTTCCCCATTTTTCGCTAAGTTTTGTACAAGTATTGATCAGCTTTATGCATACGTGAATATCATAGAATACCACTGAGCTTGGACTGCCCTTTCAGTCTGATCCACTAGTTCGGGGGTCCTTAAACATAAGGGCAATCTGCAGATTAGCCGTGTATTTATACACATCTTTGTTCTGTCCGGTTCCGCGGCCGGTTTTCCGCCCACCTTGTGCGGCTCGGACTTCTGTTTTGTTTTGTCTTGTTCTGTTTCGTTCTGCTTGCTCTTGTCATTGCGTATGACGGAGAAAGGATGAGCTCAATGTAGATTCGTGAATCATGTTATTTTATTGAAAAGCATGTTAGTTTTGAATTACACTTAAACATGTTTTGTCCAGATCTCATGCAATGTTTTAAGTGCCGATTACTTTTATATTTCTGACTTGTATTATGTCTAAACTGTTCACCTGCCAGACCGTCGTGTCTGACCCCTTTTGTGTTGGTGTTTAGATGCAGGCGCCGTTGGCTTTGCGGAGGAGCGTCCGGAGGAGGCTTTTGAGCCACCCCCAGCCCGTGAGTGGCAACCCGACGACGTCCTCTAGACGTCGGGCGGGGTCTTGAGCACGATGCACATAGGGGGAATTATTTTGCTATTTTGGGATTGTATGGCCTTTGTTGGCCTTTTTCACTTTTGGGGTTATGTAACTTAATACTTTGTTATTTTGAAACTTGAACTGAATTTGGTAATGCTATGTTTACATTTTCTCCTCTGATTATCGTCTTAATGATGACTTAACTTATGCATTTCGGAATCACAAGGTCTATATGATTAAGTTGTGATGAGATTACTTGCACGCTTCCGCAAATCATTGTTTGTGTGAGATTGTTACATGTTCGTTTTGGGAATCCTCACCGCGGAAACCTGTGGGTTAATCATAGTTGGATGGACAACAACCGTCGCGGGGCCCGGGCTTAGGGGAAACCTCGGTCCGGGGTCGCGACACTGGTGACCATAGGTGCATGGTCGCCGGCAACTATGGAAATCCGGGTCGCTGGATTTCAGCCGAAAGGGCCATTTTCTACCCTTTTCGCGTTTCGAGAATTCCGACCCCAGTGATTTTCCAAAAATCTAATTTTTCGGGCATAAAATCAGTTGATCTTCACTGACATCTTGGATCCACCATCAAAAGCACGCAATCATCATCGCACACTTCAAAATCGCCAACCGGCCAATCAAGAAAGTACACTTTCTATCCGACCAATTGAAAAATCGACTGGACAAATGTTTCCGGCCCATTGGTATCAATCAATGATTGAAGTTGCATCACCATCTGACATCAAACAACATGTAGATCCATCAGCGATCATCGCGAGAAGAATTTCAAAAGATGCGATACAGCCCGCGACTCTTCGAGTGCCCTGGCAACCACTTAATGTAGTTAAATGACCCGTTTTATAACAAGTTAATGCGGTCATCAACTCATTATTTTGGATAGCCCAATCAGAAGCAAGGAAAAAGGAGTTACAAGTCCAAGCAATCATGGCAATAAATCATGTAACTCCCCTCATCATGGAGTTTAAAGACAATTAAATGCCAATCATTCTCCATCGGCCAATCAGATGCCAAGAAAAAGGAGTTACAAAATCATGAAATAAAAACTTGTAACTCCTCCCATCATGGAGCATTAATGCAATCAATGCTCATAAACCCACCTAATGGCTACCAAAGGCGTATAAAAGTGGGGTCATTCCAAGAAGAAAAGAGCCCAGAAAAAGTCCAGAAAATCTCAAAGAAAATATATATAGAACTTCTGCAACAACCTCTCCTCCGTTGAAAAGACTTTGCTGCAACAAACACCACAATGTGATTGAAGTCCCTTGGGGGGCCACCCCCCAAGGTCCTCTCTCCTTTTATTCAACATGGCTAGATGTGGCTCTTTAGCCAGTCTACTCGGCCTTTTATTGGATATAGGACTTTCCCTTGGTCTTTATCTTCTAAAAATCTGAGGTCCAAAGCCAAGCCAAATGAATTGAAGTATCATATGTTCTCATCTGAAGGAAGATGGCGAAGTCCATACATGACTTATGACCGTCAATTTGAACGAGTCCTCACAATCTCCTGAGAAGTTAGAATTCATTTCTTACTTTTCTATTATATTTTGTATTTTTCTAAAGAGACAAAAAAATCACAATTCTTGTCTTTACATCTTAATGAGATTTGTAAACCACCTTTTACGGCAAACAAAATGAAATCACCTTTCACAGCACAAAACCGCCTTTCAAGGCAAATAAATGAAAATCGCCTCTTACAGCATTAAAAATCTTTGTCTTTTTTCTTAGAAATATATGTGCAATGGAAAGTTAGAAAGAAGATTGATTTCCTTTTCTAATTGTGAAGGTGGATCTCCGGATCACCATTTCTAAATTCCAAGTAGAAAAGAAAATCTGGTATACCCGTACAAAAATGTTGATGCTCACTTTCTCCCTGCCAGACCTCTGCAGCCCCGGGGCGGAGGAGACGGAAGCCGGGTCCATCATGGACTTTGTCCCCAAGTCTTATTCATAAAGTATTTATTCATAATCACACTAAGGGTATGTTTGTTTGCATTAGAATATATAGGAATTGAATATATAAAACTCATAGTCAAATGAGCTCCACCTAAGGATTATTAAATATGTGAGTTATGAATTACATGAGGCTAGAAATGAAGGATATAAGTTGAAAATGTAGATGAGACCTTGACTTTCCTGTATATTGAATTACTAGAGTGATAGTTGGGTTTTCATTTCTTATTTTTTCTTGATTTAGTCTTCATTAAAAGGAAGGTTATTTGATGGTCATTTTTGTATATTTGACTTTGATTTTCATTTTTAAACACTTATAACGAGAATTCCTATGTAGTCATAACTTCAAAATCGGATCTTTGTCTTCCTCAAATTATTGTATCACCATTTAGTTTGAAAACTCTCTACTTATTAAATAACCCCTTGCCTTCTTCCTTTCTAGCAACTAATCATATCTATTAGTCTAAAATTCCCAATCAATCACCTTGACTGTTAGTCAGTGGTTAGAGAGAGAGAGAGAGAGGAATCCAACTTTCATTTGGATTCCACTTATAATATAAAAAGAACATTAAACTAGATCAATTTAACCAAATTTAGGCCTAGGAATTCTCTCATTCTTTTAGAATAAAAGATGTCAAATCTCCAAATTTGATAAAAAGATCAGTCTTTGTGTAAGGCCCCTAGCCTTAATTAGGTGGGTTAGCATAATCAATTAAGATTAGAGTTAATTAATTGAGCTTGGTAGCATAATTGGATGCATTGGATAGTTCTCATCATGCATGACATTCCCTATGTTGAACCCATCGTGACCCGTTGGCCCAAAACCCACCTAGGAACTCATTTTCATTTTGGCCGCCCTAAAACCCCTTTCACTTTGACCCAACACCTTATTTGTAATTCCCCAAAACTCTCTCCACAAAGAACAAGACCCTTATTTGTAATTTTCGTAAACTATCTCTACAAAATCCCTAGCCCCTTCATTCTCCCCATTTTAACCTCATCCCTTTCATTTTCCCTCTCCAGTCTCTACTTCTCCTCCTCTTCCCTCATCACCAAGCTCAACTTTGCCAAGGATCCCAAGCTAAGCTCAAGCTTTCCCAACCCCCCAAGCCTTCATCTTCATCTTCCCCATCACCTTCTTCTTCCGTTTCACTTTTTAAGTAAGTAAATCTTCCTCTATCTTCATACAGAGTTCATTATTCATGCAAGGATCATGCATTCATGGGTTGTTGACGTTTTTCTCTTCTTTGGCATGTAATAAGAAGGGTTGTTACCTTGGATTACAGTGTAAGAAGATGTGGTGGAAAGCAAGATTCAGGAAACCCTAAGCACCAAAAAAAGGGTTTTTGTGAAAAGATAACAAAGGCAAGTAGATAAATATATTTAATATGATATTTATACTTTGTTTGTTTGACTCCACATGATATTCATGCTACCAACCTATCTTGAGCTGATTTATGATGATATGAGTTCGTATGTAAGGATTTTAATGTATTAATGGCGTATGGATTAAAGGCCCTTAAGTTGATGGACTGATGTGTGGAATAGGTATTGGAAGTGGGTGGACCTCTTGGATAGGTTTCAAAACTTTTCACCAACTAGAACTGATGAACACCTGTCCAAAAGCCATCAATACCCAATCCAAGATGCATGTCCACAATCTCTACCATCATGGTCAGCAAACAAACCTATCAAAAGGATAGAAACAGCACTAAACATGCAACCAGGAAATTCCACAACATACAAGGAGTAGAAAATACCTGTGGAGCTTGGTTGTGCTCTAATGGAGAACTTGACTCAATTCTTTGATGAAGAGCCCTTCTAAGGTCAGAATCTCCAATGCCCAATCGTCTTCCACGCTATAACCCGCTTCAGATCTCTTTCCTCAAGGGAGATGGTGGAATCTCCAAGAGAAAGTCTACCTAGAATCACGAAGGAAACTAGAAGGGAACTAGAAGAGAGAGAGAAGAAGAAGAATGCAACTCTTGCAAACTTAAGAGAGAGGTGGGCGTGCACAACTCCTTGGAATAAGGCATGGACGTCCAAGGGTGCTCCCTCCTCTTCCTTTTATAGCTTTTCAACCTTCTCTCTTAGTGTATTATTAGAAGTCCAACTTCCATTACACTTAGTAACCCTTTGCTCTACTATTACCACTATTAGAAGTCTCACTTCAAATAGAAATAGTAGCTTTCCTTTTTTAGTTCAAATAGAATTAGTAAAGATCCAATCTTGGGCTAGCGTGGGGACCACTAGGGATTCCATAGAAAGCTGGCTCCAACTGGGACACCCCGACCCCACATCTCATGTGCAATTCGGGCCCACAGTTAATTGCAAATAACTCCACTATATAGATGCAATTGAACTCCAGTCTTAGGAATAAATTACATGAAGACCCTAAACTTCCCTATCACTACAAGTAGGTCCCTCTATCAATATCCATGGATCAATTGGTCAAACCGTCCCACCAATTTAGATCCATATCTTTTTATCCTTGAGACCAAATTAATTATAGTAATCATTAGTACCATCCAATTAACTCTTAATTGAGATGGGTGTACACTTACCAATGATAGATCCATTAATTGGCATAAGGGGAAAAGATAGATTCCATCTTGACCATTAGATGTTCTCACAGTCCTACTACCACGTACCCAAGACACCGAAGTGTTGACCTACAATTGGCCTCACTCATTGGTGACTCAAAGCAAATGAATAGATAGAAACTTGAGTTCATCAATGTCTCAGGGTTGAGGGCCCATTGCTAGGGAATTATGAGAACAAACCTTTAAAGAAAAGACAGTATCTTTGAGGTGCTTCTCATGGTCCTTCAATACATCTAATGTACCAGTATAATGATCTAGAATCTTACATTCCTATGATCGAGACAGATCATACTATTTCATAGTGATCATAATACTGCAACCTTGTCAGATGAGATGCCCAATCTCATCACTGGTTGTGAATGAATTTAAGTATAAGATTTGTGACACATGTCTCCCGTATGTGGATCTCATCTATACACATGTGTTACATCTAATACACTTATGGACTTCGGTTCATCTCATGAGCCAGTATGTCATTTGTATTGGTTATGTGCATTTAAGTAATAAAACACCATTCATCTCATGAAAGGAAAACATGAATATATTAATAAAATAAAAAAATTAATCTATTTATTACATCAACCTTAATGGATTGAGACCATAAAACTAACAATCTCCCACTTGGATCAATGCCAGTCAGGGTTGCATCTCATGCCCATCCCATCCACATGCTGCTCAAAGACTTTGGTGGTCAAAGGCTTAGTAAAGGGATCTGCGAGATTATCCGCAGATGCTATCTTGGTGATGGCAATGTCACCTCTCTGCACAATCTCTCTGACCAAATGATGTTTCCTCTATACATGTTTTTGGCTTTTATGGCTTCTGGGTTCCTTGGACTGTGCGACTGCCCCGCTACTGTCACAGTAAACTGTGAGCGGCTGTCGAGCCAAAGGTACCACTCCAAGTTCCATAAGGAATCTTTTGAGTAAAACAGCTTCCTTAGCTGCTTCACAAGCTACCACATATTCAGCTTTTGAGGTGGAATCAGCAGTAAATTCCTGTTTAATACTCCTCCAGCTGATAGCTCCGCCGCCAAGCATAAACACATATCCAGAGGTTGATTTCCTGGAATCCTTATCTGACATGAAGTCAGAATCTGTGTAACCGACTGGAATCAACTCATCACTGCCATAAATTAACATGTAATCTCTAGTCCTTCTCAAGTATTTGAGAATACACTTCACAGCAGTCCAATGGTCAGGACCTGGGTTAGACTGATATCTGCTGACCAAGCCCACTGCATGACAAATATCCGGTCTAGTACAAAGCATAGCATACATGAGGCTGCCAACAGCCGAGGCGTATGGCACTTCTCTCATCTACTCCTTCTCCTGAGGTGTCATGGGACACTGATTCTTGGAAAGGTGCACTCCATGCCTGAAAGGTGTGATACCCTTCTTGGAGTCTTGCATTGCAAACCTCACTAGTACCTTATCTATGGACGCAGCTTGAGATAAGCCGATCATCCTATTTTTCCGATCTCGATGAAGTTTGATCCTTAGGATTTAACTGACTTCTCCTAAGTCTTTCATATCAAAAGTTTTAGCCAACCAAACTTTTACTATAGACAGCATTCCTATGTCTCTTCCAAGAAAAAGAATGTCATCGACATATAATACCAGAAAAACTACCCTGTCTCCTTCACTTTTCATACACACATGACTCATCCGGATTTTGACAAAAACCAAATGCTTTGATTGCCTCGTCAAAACGGATGTTCCAGCTTCGAGATGCCTACTTTAATCCATAAATGGATTTCTGCAGTTTGCAAACTCTTTGCTCATGGTTTTTAGCCACAAAACCATCTGGTTGCATCATATAGATGTCTTCTTCAAGATGGCTATTGAGAAACGCCATCTTGACATCCATTTGCCAAATCTCGTAATCGAGATGAGCCGCAATGGATAAAAGTATCTAGATAGACTTGAGCATGGCTACCAGCGATAAGGTTTCCTCATAGTCGATACCTTCTTTCTGAGTACACCCTTTCGCAACAAGCCTGGCCTTAAAAGTCTCAACTCTTCCATCCGGTCCTCTCTTTCTCTTGTAGACCCGCTTGCACCCAATAGGTTTAATATTGGCAGGCAAGTCCACAAGTGTCCAGACCTAATTAGAGTACGTCGACTCCATTTCAGCTTTCATAGCTTCTTGCCAATGTCCCGAATCTGTATCATTGATTGCTTCATTATAGTTGCAGGGATCTTGTTCCAGTTCTTTCGAGATTGTCTCGTAAGACACTCCAAAAAAGGAGAACCTGTCAGGGGGCCTGACAATCTTCCCACTATGACGAGGCATTGGTGTAACTACTGGGTTAGGTATGGGTGGATTCTCTTCAAGTTCGGTCATACTAGGATTTGGAATTGAATTTTCTTGAATCTCTTCCAAGATAACCTTTTCTAAAGATTTCCGGTTAATCATATAATCTTCCTCCAGAAAAACCGCATTGGTGCTGACAAGTGTTAGTTTTATGGTCTCAATCCATTAAAATTGATGCAATAAATTGATTAATTTCTTTATTTATCAATATATTCATATTATCATTTCATGAGATGAATGGTGTTTATTACTTAAATGCACATAACCAATACGAATGACATGATGGTTCATGAGATGAACTGGAGCCCATAAGTATACTAGATGCAATACATGTGTATGGATGAGATCCACATACGGGAGATATGTATAGCAAATCTTATACTTGAATATCTTCATAACCAGTGATCAGATTGGACATCTCATCTGACAAGGTTGCAGTACTTTGATTACTTTGAGATAGTGTGATTTTTCTTGATCATCAGAATGTAAGATTCTGGATCATAGTGCTGGTACATTGGATGTATTGAAGGACCATGAGAAGCACCTCAAGAACACTGTCTTTACTTTAAGGTCTACTCTCATAATTCCCTAGCAATAGGCTCTCAACCCTGAGACATTTATGAACTCAAGTTTCTATCTATTCATTTGCTTTGAGTCACCAATGAGTGAGGCCAACTGTAGGTCAACACCTCGGTGTCTTGGGTATGTGGTAGTAGGACTGTGGGAACATTTAATGGTCAAGATGGAATCTGTCTCTATTATCCCCTTATGCCAATTAATGTATTTTTCATTGGTAAGTGTACACCCATCTCAATTAAGAGTTAATTGGATGGTACTAATGATTACTATAATTAATTGGGTCTCAAGGATAATAAGATATGGGTCAAAATTGGTGGGACAGTCTGTCCAATTAATCCATGGATAATGATAGAGGGGCCCACTTGTAGTAATAGGGAAGTTTAGGGTCTTCATGTAATTTATTCCTAAGACTGAAGTTCAATTGCATTTATATAGTGGAGTTATTTAAAATTAACTGTGGGCCCGGATTGCACATGAGATGTGGGGTCGCGGTGTCCCAGTTGGAGCCAGCTTTCTATGGAATCCCTAGTGGTCCCCACACTAGCCCAAGATTGGATCTTTACTAATTCTATTTGAACTCAAAAAGGAAAGCTACTATTTATATTTGAAGTGAGACTTCTAATAGTGGTAATAGTAGAGCAAAGGGTTACTAAGTGTAATTGAAGTTGGACTTCTAATTATACACTAAGAGAGAAGGTTAAAAAGCTATAAAAGGAAGATAAGGGAGCACCCTTGGACGTCCATGCACAATTCCTCCTAGGGATTCACGCCCATCATCCCCTTGTGCAAGAGTTGCACTTCTTCTCCTTCCCCTCTCTCTCTTCTAGTTCCCTTTTAGTTTCCTTAGTGATTCTAGTTAGTCTTTCTCTTGGAGATTCCACCATCTCTCTTGAGGAAAGAGATCTGAAGCGGGTCATAGCGTGGAAGATGATTGGGCATTGGAGATTCTGATCTTAGAAGAACTCTTCATCAAAGGGTTGAATCAAGTTCTCCATTAGAGCACAGCCAAGCTCCATAGGTATCTTCTACTCTTTGTATGTTGTGGAATTTCGTGGTTGCATGTTTAGTGTTGTTTCTATCCTTTTTGATAGGTTTGTTTGCTGATCATGATGGCTGAGTTTGAGGACATGCTTCCTGAATTGGGTTTTGATGGCTTTTGGATAGGTGGTCATCACTTCTAGTTAGTGAAAAGTTTTTGAAACCTATCCAAGAGGTCCACCCACTTCCAACAACAAGCACTTTCTACTATCTGGGATTATAGAATATCCAACCTTTAGTTCCTTTAGGATATCCTACAAAGGTGCACACTTCCGACTTCGATTCCAACTTATCCGTCTTTACCTGTAGCACATGTGCTGGACAACCCCAAATATGTAAATGTTGCAGACTAGGTTTTCACCCAGACCACAACTCCCAAGGAGTCTTAGGTACAGATTTAGATGGTACGAGGTTTAGTATGTACATTGCAGTATCTAAAGGATATACCCAAAAAGATATAGGTAATCCTGAGAAACTCATCATAGACCTGATCATATCTAAAAGAGTCCGGTTCCTTCTTTCTGCTACTCCATTCTGTTGAGGCATACCAAGAGCAGACAACTGGGATATAATCCCATTTTCTGATAAGTATCCCAAAAAATCAGCTGAGAGATATTCCCCTCCTCAATCTGATCGAAGAGTCTTGATACTTTTACCTAATTGCCTTTCCGCTTCCGCTCGAAACTCTTTGAACTTTTCAAAAGCCTCGGACTTGCGGTGCATAAGGTATATGTATCCATATCTTGAGTAATCATCTGTGAAAGTGATGAAGTACTCATATCCTCCTCTCGCTCTAATATTTATGGGTCCACACACATCAATATACACTAATTTCAATAAATCTTTGGTCCTATTGCCCTTAGATAAAAAGGGTCTTTTGGTCATTTTACCTTCCAGACAGGATTTGCAGACAGGCATTGGTTCTACCACCAGTGAAGGTAAGATACCATCTTTCACTAGCCTATCAATCCTATTTAGGTTAATGTGACCTAGCCTCAAGTGCCAAAGCTTTGTTGGATTAGATGAAGGTGATTTTCTCTTTAATGATGGTCTATTATTTATCTCGGTATCATGTATCTCATACATCGTGGGAGTTAACAAATAAAGTCCTTTGATTACCTTGCCAGAACATATGAAAGTACCATTCCTCTTTATGACAACTTCAGTACCAAAAGTAATAGAATAACTTTTATTCACCAAACTAGAAACTGAAATTAAATTCCGCCTTAAAGACGGTACATATAGTGTCTGACAAAATTAATTTATTATCTGAAAAACATAAAGTAATAACTCCACTGAAACCGCATCTGCCTTAGCTTCAGATCCTAGGTTGACAATGATTTCTCCATCACTAAGCCTCCTGGTTTCCCTGAACCCCTGCAACGAATTACAAATGTGATTAGTTGCACCGGAGTCAACACACCAGGATTCTGAAGTACCAGTTGCAAAACTAACTTCAGAAACACGTGACTCAATCATACCTGAGGTCTTTTTCTTTGACAGAAAATCTGGACAATTCCTCTTCCAATGTCCTATCTTACCACGGTGGCAACACTTTCCCTTAGTCCCTGAACCCTTAGCCTTTGCTACACCACCATTAGGACCATTTTCCGCCTTAGGACCCTTGGGGACTGATTTCTTTTTGCCTTTTCGGCCTTTGCCTTTTGGTTTGGGCCTGGCATCTGACTTTTCTGTCATCAGGGCAGTTGGCCTTTTCTTCATAATTCCCTTAGTTGCTACCAGCTGGCAAGATAGCTCAGCTAGGGTCAGATTCATTTTATTCATATTATAATTGATCTTAAAATAGTTGAATGAATCTGGTAGCGACTCGAGGATTATGTCAATCTGCGATTCTGCATCAATCGCGGCACCCAGTATATCCAACTCATTCAATGAGTCCATCATCTTTAACATGTGGTCCTGTACTGGTGTACAATCAGCCATCTTGGTGCTTATGAGCACCCTCATAGCTGCCTGCCTAGCAGGCCTGCCCTGGTCCGCAAACATCTCCTTCAAGTTTGATATTATATCGAATGCATTCTTGTAGGATTGATGTTGGTGTTGCAAAACACTAGACATGGATGCCTGAATGTAACATTTGGCCATCTCATTCTCATTTGTCCATTTGGCATAATGGTCTTTCTCTTCCTGTGGTGCATCTGACACAAGCTCATCAAGGGGGGACATGGTAAGGACATATTTATATCCTGATGCAGTCAGGACAATATCCAGGTTCCATTTCTAGTCTACATAGTTGGATCCCACCAACTTATTCTGGTTGAGAATGGTTGCAAGTGGATTGAAAGTATTCGAATTCATGTTGAAAAAACTGTAACACATAACCATACATTCAATTAATGAATATTAATGACATTAGGGTTTAGCATTCTACCAAATTTATGTGGTAATCCTCATGACCACTAAAATTTAGAATACATCGGAATTCCAATCCCTGTGATATGCCTCCTTGGGGAGTGAAAATATCACCTAGATTGGTGTGGATCAAAGTAAGTCAAAATTAAGACTAATGATCCCCTATCATTCACGATTATCTAGGTATCTCATACCAAATAATGTATGACTCCCGATTTTCTTTGGTTTCTAAAATACATTAGGCAAATCCTTGGGGATACTACATCACTATTTTAGTTAAGTGTGACCCACCAAGTAACATTGAATGACAACCATTGTGGGCAGCTCCTCCTTTGGGAGTGAACCCCCACCCCGTCTCACCAACACTATCCTTTTGGGAGATCCATATCTAGTAACCAGACAAATAAAAGCCCTCCGTGGGGAACGGCCATTCTCAAGATGGCGCGAGGCTAATACTTTCCTTACAATGGACCTATGGTGGAAAACCATGGGGATTTCTCAATTTAATGCCCCGCTCCCACTTAATATTTTCGGATTGAGGATTTTCCTTTTAAGGTACTAGGGCCCACATATACACATATGAACATCAAATCATCTCATGACATGATCAAATATTGATTTCAAGTCAAGTTATTTTAAGGAAAGTCTAGTTTCTTAAATTAGAGTTACCAATGTGCCCATCTCATGGGTCATCAACACTAATTAGAAATCTTTTCAAAAATTAATTTGATTTGACTAATTTTAGTAACTTGCTATGTTTGTATCAGATTTGAAAACATTCTAAATTAAGCATTCATCCATAAATAGAAAAAGCTAAAATTAGTAACTAGTCCTCTCCTCCACATGGCCCATGCGGAATAGACTTCTTGGACTTCCAGACTTTCCAAAACTTTGGAATTCCTCAAACTCTTTAGGCAACTCCAAAACACCTTTTGGGAATCTTCAAACTCTTTGATTAGGAGTCCAACTTAATTTTCCTTCTTTGTCTCGGACATCGCCAGAATTTACAAATTTAGAAAATTACATAAATCCCTATGTCTCTACGATGAGACTTAAATGGTAATCTAAAATTGAAATTAGAATGGCTATAGGGAAACCATCATGCCTTGCCCTTTCATGGGAAACTAAGAAAACCATGATGCCCTTTATACTTCGCCTTAAAAATCAATCAACCATAAAAGAAAGTAAAAAGACTTGTGGGCCATATGGAGAGGACAAGATAACCTACATGTTAGTATCTCATACAAACACACAAAACACACAAATAGGCTGCCAAACAATGCTGGAAAAATAGGACACACAAAGAAGACCCGAAATAGAAAAATTCTAAAAACTGCAAGTTCTGTCGCAGTGTCCCTGGTCGACCGGACTGCAAGTGCCCGGTTGACTGGACACGAGTCCCAGTTGACCAGACAGACGAACATCAGATTTTTGGGTTTTTCTTTTTCGTGTCCATTCATCTCCAAAACTCTTTTGAAGTGTTCCAATGGCTTCCTATCAACCTTCCATCATTATCAAACACTTTTGTGACTGTCCAAATATGGATTCACCATAAAACCAAGTAAAGCCATAAAAACCAATCCAAAGCATAGCCCTTCCTCTTCCTTCTTCGCATCTCATGCAAAGAACAGAGCAAGGTTGCTGTATTATCATGATCAGAGATGAGGTATGGCTCTGATACCAATTGTTGGAAGTGGGTGGACCTCTTGGATAGGTTTCAAAACTTTTCACCAACTAGAAGTGATGAACACCTATCCAAAAGCCATCAATACTCAATCCAGGATGCATGTCCTCAATCTCAGCCATCATGGTTAGCAAACGAACCTATCAAAAGGATAGAAACAGCACTAAACATGCAACCAGGAAATTCCACAACATACAAGGAGTAGAAAATACCTATGGAGCTTGGTTGTGCTCTAATGGAGAACTTGACTCAATTCTTTGATGAAGAGCCCTTCTAAGATCAGAATCTCCAATGCCCAATCGTCTTCCACGCTATAACCCGCTTCAGATCTCTTTCCTCAAGGGAGATGGTGGAATCTCCAAGAGAAAGTCTACCTAGAATCACGAAGGAAACTAGAAGGGAACTAGAAGAGAGAGAGAAGAAGAAGAATGCAACTCTTGCAAACTTAAGAGAGAGGTGGGCGTGCACAACTCCTTGGAATAAGGCATGGACGTCCAAGGGTGCTCCCTCCTCTTCCTTTTATAGCTTTTCAACCTTCTCTCTTAGTGTATTATTAGAAGTCCAACTTCCATTACACTTAGTAACCCTTTGCTCTACTATTACCACTATTAGAAGTCTCACTTCAAATAGAAATAGTAGCTTTCCTTTTTTAGTTCAAATAGAATTAGTAAAGATCCAATCTTGGGCTAGCGTGGGGACCACTAGGGATTCCATAGAAAGCTGGCTCCAACTGGGACACCCCGACCCCACATCTCATGTGTTATTCGGGCCCACAGTTAATTGCAAATAACTCCACTATATAGATGCAATTGAACTTCAGTCTTAGGAATAAATTACATGAAGACCCTAAACTTCCCTATCACTACAAGTAGGTCCCTCTATCAATATCCATGGATCAATTGGTCAAACCGTCCCACCAATTTAGATCCATATCTTTTTATCCTTGAGACCCAATTAATTATAGTAATCATTAGTACCATCCAATTAACTCTTAATTGAGATGGGTGTACACTTACCAATGATAGATCCATTAATTGGCATAAGGGGAAAAGATAGATTCCATCTTGACCATTAGATGTTCTCACAGTCCTACTACCACGTACCCAAGACACCGAAGTGTTGACCTACAATTGGCCTCACTCATTGGTGACTCAAAGCAAATGAATAGATAGAAACTTGAGTTCATCAATGTCTCAGGGTTGAGGGCCCATTGCTAGGGAATTATGAGAACAAACCTTTAAAGAAAAGACAGTATCCTTGAGGTGCTTCTCATGGTCCTTCAATACATCTAATGTACCAGTATAATGATCTAGAATCTTACATTCCTATGATCGAGACAGATCATACTATTTCATAGTGATCATAATACTGCAACCTTGTCAGATGAGATGCCCAATCTCATCACTGGTTGTGAATGAATTTAAGTATAAGATTTGTGACACATGTCTCCCGTATGTGGATCTCATCTATACACATGTGTTACATCTAATACACTTATGGACTTCGGTTCATCTCATGAGCCAGTATGTCATTTGTATTGGTTATGTGCATTTAAGTAATAAAACACCATTCATCTCATGAAAGGAAAACATGAATATATTAATAAAATAAAGAATTTAATCAATTTATTACATCAACCTTAATGGATTGAGACCATAAAACTAACAATAGGTACCTTGGCTGCCCTCATGTTATGTTAGAAACCCCATTGGAGGTGGTGTCACGACCCCAAACCGGATTAGAAATGATCACAGTCATCAGCCCGGGGTCATGTGCTATGCACGCGGAATGGTGCGATACATTTCGCCTATGCGCACGATTTCCCATAGGTTTCCACCATGAGGATCCCATGTGGAATCATACTCTAACATGAGTTATTTTTTAGCAGAAGTTTGTAGTAAATCATACATACGGAGTATAAATAGTAAGAGAGACATGCATCAAGGATAGACACATTCAGAACATGGCATTCCCATAACATTAAATTAGAATATTTACACACAAGTAAAGTTTAGTTACAACCCAAAATAAAGCAAACAATGTCTATTACAATAAAATTCCAAAATATTATAAACACTCCCTCAAATGATCGGCCACTCTGGTATAAGTGTAACTTCTAGACAACGTCATCCTCGCACCACATGTTCAAGTTCTGCTGCGCATTAGCCACCTCTTATGGCTCTACCTCAAAGGGAATGTGGCAATACCTACAACACCAAAGGGAAAGAGTCTAGCACGATGGTTGGCTAGTGTTTAATAAGAGTAAAATAACATGTTTGCTATGGTTACAATTAAATAGAAAATAAAGAGCATATACAGATCTCGGGTGACAAGGCATGATCATACGTGAATAACATACTGAAATAAAAGAGGTGTATGAGTGTCAATAAAGCATACCTGACATCATATCAGTCCTAGCAAAATGGAAAACCAGATGAAGCTACATTCTCGCCAATACACAAGGTAAGGAGAGTATGCACACATAGGAACTTATATAATTATAGTGAGTCAAACGTCATAAGAAGGCTTTATAACTGGTGCATACATACATACACACATACAAGGCATTGGCCATGGCTCTGGAGAAGATCTCATACAAAAAAATAAAACCCCAATTGAATTTAAGGACCTCAAACCAGTTGATTAGACCGAAGAGGGTGCCCAAGTTGAATGGTGCTCACTTACGTTACAATATCAAATACACTGGACATATGGATAGATCATCATAGTTGAAGGGTGAATCTCTGACAAAACAATGCTTACTGATCATACATGCTCAGTTAGTACCCCTCATGAACCCTAGTAGAACATGACATTAATACGTGGAGTAATACATCATAAACTATTATAAGTCGGGAAAACATGATGGGGTTAACATGATTGATCAAGGTCCTAGGGTCCCTAGAAAATCAGGTAAGCATTCTAGTATGGAATGACTCAACCCAAATGGGTAAGAAGGTAAAAGGGTGGATCTGGGTGACCAGGAGGGAGTGGGCAACCAAATGCTCGCTACACAACCCGATATATCACACCGTGGATCTTAACTCATACGGGTAAGCAGGGCAATAAAATGCACACTAAAACCCCGTGCGCAAGTGACAAATCCTATATGTTGTGTGAATGTTAGGTATGGAGGGTCTATGAAGGAATCATTCAAATTTAAGGACGGCGTACACTGTGTACGTGAATAAACAATAACGTAGGGGTTAGACGGGATAATTTTGTATAACAATCAAGGATCCATTACAAATAGCTAATCTTAAGCTATGGGCTTCCATCGACAATGCTCGGCTAGTAGGACTTGGCATTGCGTGTGCTAAGGGTCCAGTCACCAGTTATTTTGTTCCTTAGTGCTAAATTGCATTGTCTGGCTTCCCAAAACCCTAATTATGCACATCCCTAAGTCTGTAATACACCTACAATCCTCCGGATAACCCGCCGGGATGAAGACCTAGCTTAACAAACACCTTTAACTAATATCAAGTTCAATAAGTTAAAATGGGTCCAAGTCTTAAGTTGGGTACCGGCAAAAGGGGTAGGGGTGTGGAAGGCTCCACCACGGGGGTCAAGTTTCCCAGTGAGCTCGATGGGGGTGTAGGGGGCAGGGCATCACAGCTGAGGGTTCGATAAGGTTTTCATCAAGTTGGCCTCGAAACCTAAACAGATTTTCCATTAGGTTTCTAAAGGGCCTTATGGGTAAGTTTGGGTTCTAAGGTTTTTGGTTCATGGTTCATACCCAAATAAACGGGTCTTTTCCTCCTTTTTTGTCAATCAGAGATTCAAAGAAATCCACCTTAAGTGGCTAAGAAAAAGGCCACTCTCAATTGGCCAAAGAAGGGTGAAGAAATGTGATGCAAAATGGCTTGAACAACCCTAAGGAGGGCTGCCAACTGGTCTGGCCAGTTGTGCTAGACACAACCGACACTCGCCCGGTTGTGCCAGCAAGATGGCGAGGCAATCCCAGCATGGAACAACCAAGCACTTGACCCGGTGTGCCATGCAAGAACTGCCCAAACTGGGCAGCTCTGGGTACAAGTTGGGGGCCCGAATCTCAGGGAAAATCTGAAACTTTTTTGGGGAAAAAATGTTTCCATCATTCTCCTTCTAAATCAAGCACCATTTGAACATCAAACCACTCATGGAAAACTTGGAAAAAGGCATGAACAATAGCTTTAACAAACAAAAGAATTTCATGAAAAATTCATATTAGAATTGCATGCATGGTAGAAAACTCGAATTAAATACTGGCCTCGTCCTAAGATCTTCCAAACACCTCTCTAACACTCTCTAATAGCTGGGGAAAGTCCTAGAATAAAAACCCTAAAATACCCACTTAATTCACCCAAAATGGAAAATAGAGAAAGAGGAAAGGACATACCATGCATGTTGGAAGCTGGGGCATTCAAGGACTATAGGTTCGAGCTATAACAGGGAGTTAATGATTTGTTAGAGTCGTTTTTGTTGCAATTTGATTGGATGCATTTATTTTCATCATAGCTTGATCTCTCATACACTCATACTTTTTAATCTTAGAATCTCCATGCATTTTTATTTAAATTCTCATGTTTGGCATCATGTAATTAAGGCTTGACCTTTATGCATGTTTTGAGATTTTCAATTTGGCTTCAAAAGTTTTATCAAATGTATTTTGAAAATCCATGCATAAACTTGTTTTGAATCACATTTTAAAACTCATTCTTAAACATGTTAGTCTCTATTTAAGTCTAGTTCTCCATGGCTAAATTTTCGTTTTAGAAAATCATTTTCATATCAAAATCTCAAGGAAAGTTTGGTTGACCGAAATTGAATTTTGGAGATCTGAAAATTGTCTGAGCTTTCTACCAAAATTCGGTTAGCATTTCGGTCAGGGTTTGGTTAATTGAACTGGATTCCTGTCAACCGATTTTCTGACTGAATTAAAAAATATGACCGTTGGAATGTTACCATTGGAGTTCGGTTAACTGATAACCGAATAGAGAGTTGTTGGAGGCCTTTTTAGTATAAATTTGAGCCTCTTCCTTGGGTGAGTCTTTTGAGGGCCAAGGAAGGAGGAGCAACTAGGCTAGGAGGGCTAGTCCATGGATTTCAACCTTTGATTCTTCAAATGGGTTTGCTCCCATTGTCTCAAAATTAATTCATGCTATGTTTTTAAGTATTTGTTTCATTTAATGGCATGATTAAATGTTTGCTTAACTTGTTCAAATGTTGTTTCCATAACATGCTTGGTAATGTGATTTCAACATTTGACTAGATTTACACATGTTGTTAATTTCATGTTTTGAACAAACTTGCTAGACTTAGGTTGCATTTTCAAAAACTAGCTTGTTCATCATTTTAAACATGTGTATCATTTGATCTCTCTCTCTCTCTCTCTCTCTCTCTCTCTCTCTCTCTCTCTCTCTCTTATTTATGGTTTTCTCCTTTGCATCATTTATGAGCATTAAACTTCAAAAGGAGATAGAGGGTTTTAAGTATAAACATCATTCATAGATCTTTGTATTCATCATGCATATACTTTGAATTAAGATTACATTTTTACATTAGCCTATGTTAAGAGGTATCAATATGTACTTAAATGCATCTCTCAGTTCATTCTTAGGCATAGAATTGAGAGATAAAGTATCATATTATAAAGGTTATTGCTAAGCCTTAAAAAAGCATAAGTGATTGTAAGGTTGGAGGTGAGCCTAAACCTCAAATTGAGAAAGTGGAAAACCCGGTAGGAAAATCAGGAGTGGATGTAGGCATGTTTGCCGAACCACTATAAATTTCTTGTCTTGGTGGATGATTACATGTGCTTAGTTTATGTGTATGGTTGATGCTCATAATCCATGTTTATGGTTGATGTGTATGGTTATTGATTATATGCTTGATGTTTAGATCATATGTCTATGAACTTCTTAGAGACGTCACATGTATTCAAATTAATTGACCTTCACCAAAGCATAACTGGTTATAGGAAATTAAAACTGTTCCCCCCCCCCCCCCCCCCCCCCCCCACACACACACACAAAGGTTAGGATCCTAGACTCTCATGATTGCCTACCTATAAATGGTCTGACCAGCGAGATTTTGATGAAGGAAGGGACTGCCTAGCTTGGAATTATAAGAAAATGTTGCTCGGAGAGAGAGAGGAGAGGAATCTGGTGCTAGCCTCCATTTGACGAATGTGCAAGTAATTTTTGAGTTTGAAAGCAAGGAAGATGACGGAACAAGGGGAGGAAGAAACTGTTGCAGAAATCAGGGAGACCTGAACAAGGGAGAGAAGAAAATGAAAGAGAAAAAGGGCTTGTGGGTTTATATAAGGGTGAGTTGGTGGGGCCCTACAACTTAACCGATTTGCATCTAAAACATAAGGGATTTCTAGGCCTCGGAACAAAAAAATTCAAAGAACGAAAGTTGCTCAAAATTAAATTTAGTTCTTAACGAGCCTAAGCATGACATGATCAGAGATCTCGCGAAAAATTGTGAATTTTCGAAAGTGGTTAATTTACACCCAAACATACTAGAATAATTGGCTACGGGTTTCGAGACTCTTAATGGCTATGGCATGAACAAGAAAATTGTCGGAAACATTATTCCCCATCTAATGAGCTCAAGAATGAGATTTTTCGGAATTTACGAATAACCCCAACAATCTTTTTTGAAATTACAAAAATAGGACCCTATAGGCCTCCAACTAGGTTCAATGTTCTCCAAACTTTCCAAAGTTATTGATAACCTATTCTAATCCACAACTTAATTAATCAACATCTAATCCAACTTAGGAATCTAACAATACAATTAATTAGTTCTAAAGACGCGATTGACGGGTCAGCGTCTTACAGGTGGGGAAGCAGGCTCCCCCAAAAATCTACCTCGAACTCATTACAAGTTCAGTTTCTGTAGGGCCATGGTTGATCGTGGAGGAGTCATGGTCGACCATGAAGCTTCTGATTGCCAACCGTGAGCTGTACCACAGTTAGCACATGACTAACCGAGCAGACCCCATGGCTAACCGTGAGACCTCTCTATCTCAGGATAACTATAGAAACTGAGACGGATTGCGGCAGGGTTTGTGCACAGTGAGCTCACAGCTCACTGTGGAGCTAACTGTGAGAACCCACAGTCGACTGTGAAGTGGTTCACAATCAACCGCGGTTACATTTCTAGACTTTAGTATTTTGGGAACTTGGGACTCATACTCCTAGATCCATGACCCCTAGCCTAGGTAGTTAATAAATAGGAGTTGGACCAATAGTGAAAGGATGTGTGAGCTAACGTCTCCTTACGAGTTGTCTGGTTATGCATGTGCAAACCAGATTGGACTATGAGTGATGTAGCTGGATTTCAAGATGCCATTAACATCAGAAGCACCAAATGATTATACCCACCATCCTGGGCCCATGTAACCACTATATTAGACAGTATGAAACTTACAAGTTTTAGACAACCCAAACATTAAGTTGGTTTAGTGTCTACCCCTTGTAATCCCTTAATAATACATTCCACGTAGGTTACTAGTAAGTTAGTATCTCCACAAATTACAAGGTGTGCACATGTATCCACTCTATCCGTCGATCTTCTACTCTTGTTTAATATGTAATGGACCTAATATGGATTGAAATGGATTAATGGACTATGAGTATGGTATGATAGAGTGTGGTTCGTTAGGGAGTGTCCTGGGCTAGAGGATGCGTATCAGAGACTACTCAGGTTGTGATTATGGATATCATTGGTGAAACATGCGTGTGGAGTAGTTCTCCTATGTTTCATTTTATTTATTTGTTTGGTGGTGATTCCCAATGAGGATCTAGCCGGGACACTATGTGTGTGGGATGTATAGTCTTTGATCCTTCGAGTCAGGCACCCTTAGGTGAATTCAGCCTCCCACGTTTTAGGGCGCCTACCCATGGATTAGGTATTATGTGTATTTGTGTATTTATTGTCTGCAAATTGAGAGTTGTTCGTACGCCATCAGGTCAGCATGCATTATGTGAGATAATGTATAGATAGGTACTTTGCATTTATCTGTTTACCAGGTCTGCCTGGGGTTTGTTATGTTTAGCCTATGTGGGCTACCACATTGATAGAGTGTGTAAGTAGGGATTCTGTCTTTATATGATTTGTATGGTTTGTTATTTATTAATGTTTTATGCCTATCTTCCATTTATTGTTATGCACATGATTTATAACTTTCTTTACTCAGTTTTGATGCATAGTACCCGTTTATTTACATTTATTTATTAGACAGATTACCATAATCTGATGATGGTACATTTGATGCTTAGGTAGTGGAGCCTCATTGTGTAGGTGGCTGATATGGTCCCAAGGATTCACCAGGTGAGGGTTACACTAGTGAAATGTAGCAAAAGCGTGGTGTTGTTGGGCTAGTAATTAAGAGCCTCACATTACATCCCGGTGCATCTTTTATAGGTCATTGTTGTTGTTAGATTGTATGTCCTCAATCTAGTAGATGATCTAAATAAGTTGATTTATTTTATTAATTAATTTATATTTTCATGCTTTATTCATGTGATGAATGGTATTTGATTATATGATTGCACATAACCAATACAAAATGACATAATGGTTCATGAGATGAACCAGAGCCCACAAATGGATTAGATGTAATACATGTGTATGGATGAGATTCACATACAGGAGACATGGATCACAAATCTTATACTTAAAAGTATTTTCACAACCAATGATGAGACTTGACATCTCATTTGAAAAAGGTTATAGCACTGCAATTACTATGAGATAGTGTGATTTGTCTCAATCATCAGAGAATAAGACTCTAGATTGTTGTGCTGGTATATTAGATGTACTGAAGGACCATGAGTAACACCTTATTCGAATATGTCTTTGATTTAAAGACTATTCTCACAATTCCCAAGCAATAGGCTCTTACTCCTGAGAGATTAATGGACTCAAATGTCTACTATGCATTTACTTTGAGTCATCAATGAGTGAGGCCAATTGTAGGTCAACACCTGGGTGCCTTGGGTAGGTGGTAATAAGGTTGTGGGAACATATAATTCTCAATATGGAATCTATCCCCTTAATATCCCCTTATGCTAATTAATGGATTTTTATCATTGGTAAGTACGCATTCATCTCAATTAAGAGTTAATTGGATGGTAATGATGGTTACCGTGATTAATTGGGTCACAAGGATAATAAGATGTTGATCTAATTTGGTTGGACAAATTTATTTCAATAGATCCATGGATATAATTGATGGAGAGGCCTACTTGCGAGCAATTGCATTTAGGGTCTTCTTGTAATTATTCATAAGATTGTAGTGTAATTGCATTTATATAGTGAACTTATTTGCAATTAACTGTAGGCCTGGAGTTCACATGAGATGTGGGTTTCGGATTCCCAGTTGGAGCCAGATTCTAAGGAATCCCTAGTGGTACCCATGATAGTCCTAATAAGAGAAGGTTTCTAATTCTATTGAAACTCTTAAGGAAAGGACGAGTAGGACAGATACTAAGAATAGAAGTGAGACTTCTAATTTTGGATAAAGAGAAGGTACTTCATAGACTATAAATAAGAGGAGAGGGTTAAAGATCTCTACACACAATCTCAAGAGGGACATAACCTGGAAAAACACAAAGGCTAACGAGATCAAACTTGCGAAAAGGGTTTTCGTAGATATCAGGTTTTCAAGTTCTCAATTTAAGCACAACCAAGCTCCTTAGGTATAAATCTATATCTAGTTGTTTGTTGTAGATGTTCTATGCTTTTTTCCTTTTATCTGTCTTCTTGATAGATCTTTGATCTTAATGCAGGAGATTAGGGTTTTAGATCTTGGGATTGGGTTTTGGCCTTATGGGTATTTGATCCCTGCTTCAAGTGGGTCAAAAGTTTTTAAATACTTATCTACAAGGCCCACCTACTTCCAACAGTTATAGCATTGGACCTTCATTAAAACTTTAAAGAATTTTGTAATTAAACTTTAAGTAAATGTCTTTTTGTTACTTGTATCAGCTTTGACTAACAATATGTTATATCAGTGACCATCTAAGCACATTCTATGAATTGTTGCTTCCGCATTTGTTTATGATGACTGATCATCACTCATAATTTAACTTAGGACTTCAATGCACCTAGAATTGGAGCCTCAATTGCATTTAAATCTTTTTTTTTCTAATTGTCCTCAATTCTCATGCCCTAGGAATGCAGTTAGGATCCGGTTGGATTTTGGAGGCGTTACAAATTAATTACAAGCCAAAGTAATTAACTAAATAATTTATAAAGCAAAAACCAAAAAATGTTACCAGGTTATAAGTGGTTTTATGTGAGTTCGCCTTTTTAGTTTCGTCATTCTTCCTTTATAATTCGGTTGCATCAGCAAGTTCTATACAAATGTTATAGCCCCGTGACATTTAGCTGTTTGTCCATTAGCCGATCACTTGTTCCAGTGAAACAGACCCTTCACCACTTGTTCATTGTCCCTCACTTTCTTACCACTTGTAAATCGTCACTTCCTACTATATTGTGACATAGCAGACAAAGAAATAAGTTTTTGCCTTTAAACCGAAAAAGACCCTGCATATGATGAGTCCAAAGTAGTAACAACCACGCTATCTGCACGTCCTTATCATTTGCAATTGCAGCAAACCAGTCCACACAAAAGTTAGCAGAAAAGTTTTATTTGCCTTTGCCATCTTAAGAAGGATCCTACTTTTACACGGTTTTGTAAACAGGTTTCAGACGTCACCAGACTCACCTCTACTACTACTACTACTACTACTTTGTAAAATGGTTTCTAATTATTACTTTATCTATTTACACTAATGACGATTGATGAACCGCTGACTCGACATAGAAAGAATCTATTAGATACATTTAAGTTAAACTAATACTACAACAAGAAACAGCACTTCTCTCCCTTCTGCTGCTGGAACACCAACCAACCTCCAACTGCTTTCGCTTTATTGATAATCTGATGCCAAAAGAATTTTGAAACGGGAAGGAATTTCTAGTTACCCTTATTCCAGTTAGTGTAGACACAACAAATGTTCACGAAGATGGTTTTTCTCTTGGGGGTGGAGCTTGGAAGCCTGCATCCAGTCAGTCAGGTCAACAGATAAGAAAAAAAAATGACAACAGATTAGTCAAGATAAATCAAGAAATATATAAATAGAGCAGAAAGCAGATGAGATGTTCTATCAAAGACAAAAAAATCATACACACAGTTTAGATGAGGGACATAAACAGGTAAGGGTCAGAACATAGGATCCAAACCTAGAACTGGACCTAGTGATATTTAATCAGATTTATCAGTTGGGGTCAGGTCTAATAATTTTAACCAAAGTAGCATGTAAGTACTAAACAAATATACTATGACAATACTTTGATTTTATGATACTTGGACCAAATCTGGTCCAGCTTGTACTTGCCACTAAACCACAGCTCCATTCATTAGATCTACACTTGGACCCAGACACTGTATTTTCTTTTTGGTTGATGCAGTAGGACGCCTTCAGACCCCAAGCCCCCAACCCGTGTGAGCCCTTGCTGCACCCTTTGGTAAGCCTTATAAATTACAGGGCTCTAAACAAGCATCCAGTTGGCAACTCATGAACTTACAAATAGGAAGAAAAAATGGATGCACAAATACCTGGACCCCAACACATCAAAATATAAAAAAATATAAAAGGTATACATCCATCATTTGGGCCCATCTTTAATTTTTGTCTGGTCAAGGACAATAAATTCAGGTCTTGGTTCACACCCATGGTTCATACCTGACAATCTCAAATACCCATTTTCCACTGCATACTGTATATAAATATGCGAATACTAAATACAAAAATGTATATAAATATATTTCAAGGCCCCAATGGATTCAGCTTTAAGCTCTTTATCTGGGTCAGGGTTTAGACCCAGGCCATGTACCCTGGACCTAAGTCAGGTAAGGGCTTCGGCCTGGGTCCCTTTCAATAGTAGTGTCAGGTCTGATTATACTTGGGACCCCATCCTGAGCAATGGGGTTAGATTCGATTGGAAGCAGGGACGGGAGGTAATGGGACAGAGGCAAAGAGATACAGGAGAGAGGTCGTTCCATTATCAGGACTTTAAGAAAGAGATAGGGGCATATTGGGAAAAGAAAGGAAGGTCGTTACAGTTCATGATAGGGATGGTGGGCATCAAATGCTTTTCATGGATTACTTTTTGTTGGTATGATGAAATTTTGTGCAATTTGAAAAGATGAGGAGAAAGCAAATGCCGGCCAAGAAGATAAGGAAAGAATATTGTCTTCATTGCAGACAAGAAGAATATTGCTCACTAGAAGATGCATGCGTGATTTTCACTTAGAAAATAACATGAAGAGGGCCCTGTTGAGGGTGATAGCAAAAGATTCTCTCTTACCAGGAAGGATCAGACTCCTCTAACACCCTGGGAGGAAAACCGAATTCTCTCTGTATCACAGCTCCACCCAGATGGTCCATTCCCTTCTTTTTCTTACCAATTTCTTTCTTGATCTCTCTCTTGCCCGAATCCATCCTGGTTAGAAGTACAAAGATTTCCTCGGGTAATTTAGATCAGAAAGGCTGCTATCGTGATCAGAAATCCAAGAATAGACGCTGCCTGTGAAGACGAGAGCACCAATAAGATGATAAGACTTAATTCAATTATTCAGATGCAAACACTGATCATGATATCACATGTCACTAAACCCAATAATTCAGATTCAGATGCATTATGTCAAAAATTTTGGAAACAGATCTTCATTGTTTGATATGACATCACCAATAGAAAACTCATTGAATTAGAAATAATGCATGATAACAAGAAGAAAGGCCAAGCCTCGTCACCTCAATTGATCAAGATGACTTTGAGGCCTGTTTTGGGTAAATAAATAGGATTAATACAATTGGATTTTCCTGTGACAGTTGTTTTGTTATTTTCCGTGACAATTTCAGTTATAGAGAGGCTACAGGTAGGATGAGTGCAGGACAAGCTATCCAAATAAGCCTTGGGTTGTGTTTGGATGCTTTTAATCAAAATTTTAAATTTTATTCAAGTAAAGTTTTGATTGAAATGAAATTTTTAGAATTTAGATTAGCATATGACCTCCCATCCAACACCAAACCATAATAATAATAGTAGTAGGTAGTAGTAGTACTAGTAGTTACAACAACAACAACAACAAATATAAAAAAGGAAGAAAATAATAAAGGAGAGTCCAATTGAAATCAAGTTTTCCTTCAAAGAAGCTTGAACAAGAAGTAATTTCAATTTGGAGCCTGGTACTTTGATAACCATCAACAATATCAAAGGAAAGTAAATTTGGTCATTTCCTCTTTTTCAACTAAATTAGTACAATCCAATTTAACAGTAGATCCAAATGTTAAACATTGAACATAATGGCAATATTACATGATTACAATCATGTTACTCAGGTGATCTGAGACTACAAGATGAGTGAACTTTCATCATTAGAAGCATGAAAATCTGTATAACAGGCTAGATTCTCAGATGTCATCGGTTCCTCAGGAGCCAATCTATCAGGTATGTCTATAGAGGGGATTTGTTCCCCAAATAAGATACTTATTGCAACTAACCCAAGGGAAATAGAAAAGAAAACACGAGAAAGGAATGAAAACAATATTGGCTCTATCATGTACTTAAATCACAGTCAAAACATAATTTTGGATTACCTTTTGCAAATGCACAGTGACCAGAAAATTTACCTAGAAGGGCGACTAGGATCAACATAGTAAAAAGAAAAGAGCCTATTCAGAAGGGTTCCTTACCACTGTCCTATAAGCTGAAGAAAGCTGTTGAAGATATCCACTTAATCCAATATTATAGACAGGAGTACCATCTGGATAGAACAGACCGTAATTTCTCTCTGAAACTGGTCCAGGCTTCAAATCCTCATTAAATAGTGCAAAAACATAGATGTCAACTGGCACAGATGGCTTCATTGGAGTGCCTTGGTTCTCTGCTATCCTTTGCAGTAGATTCCCATTATATTTCCCTGCATTTTCTGGTGTAGCACCTACCTCATCAGAATCCCCCTTAGATGGCCACCCTGTCTCTGAAATTTTGATTTCAATATCTGTATGCCCCATTGCTTTGATTGCAGAATAGACAGAGTCGATTTGAGCATACAACATATTATCATACTTCAAATTTGTGTTGGCATCTGTCATCCCAGCATTGGGCTCGAAAAGTACATAGTCCAATGAGACTTGATTTGGGTTTGCTTTATAGGCAAAGTAAGGATAAGCATTTATGAGGAAAGGAGACTTGATCTGAGCATGGAAGTTGAGGAGAGGTTGAATGTATCCAGTGAGATCTGGTCGGAAAGACCCAGCAGAAGGAGGGTAAGAGTTTGATAAGATTGCAAGGGAATGTGCAGTGGAGATGTTCACTTGGCTGTCCAATCCAAGGGAAACAAGGGCTCCATGCAAGCTTTGCATTGCAGGGAGGAGATTGGACATTAAATTGGTGTCATTTCCAGAGAAGACCTCATTTCCAACTGTAATACAAGTGATTTTGGTTTGTGGGATGTAAGGCTGGATGTGTTCTTTGAGCCAGGCCTGAGCTTTGGTTGGATCCATCATGTTTAGAATGTTCTCATTGCCAACGCCAACGATAAATTCAACATCATAGCTGGAGAAGGCACTCAGGACATTGGGATCAGCATCATAGAGCTTCACCTTCTTGATACTCAGGGATTGAACAAGAAGTGCAACGCGGGAGGGTGAAGGGAGATTATTGGCAATCTGGCCATAGTTAATCCCAATACCATGACCAAAGGTTTGAAGAACTGGACCTGTAAAAAAAAAAGTTAAGGTTAAAAAATTGTGGAGAGCATATATTAGAATTGCTGAAAAAGGGGAATTCTGGAGCTTTAAGGAAGGGCTCTCCTTTATAGAGAAGACTAATCTGGCAGCAACATTCATATGGTTAAAACAAAAAATCAGGAGCATACACTAGAGTTGCTAGAAGAAAGGGGCGTTCTAGGCTATGATGCTCAGATATGAATACGGATACGGACACGGAAACAGGGATTGGGGATACGACTCCGCACTTCAAGAAATATAGGACACGGATATAGATATTGGAGTTCCAATTTTTCCTTTTAGATCATGTATAAATTAATGAAATTATTATTGTTTATGTTCTTTTCTAACATTTTATATGTTGAGAAGTAAGAAAATTTAAAAACTAAATGAAACAATGGACTTGCTAAGTAGGATATGCTAAACTTATACCCTAGAAGTATCGGTGCATTATCCAGGTATCAGCGGTTCAAGGAATTCAAGGATGGAGCACTCACTAGTATAGGGAAGTAATAATCTAGTAGCAATATTCATTTCTAGACCCCAATCACCAAGGAAAACCCCAAGAACAGATCACATTCAGAAGTTAACTCCTGAATAAAAACAAAATCTCATTCATTTCTGTACTGAATTGGGAGATGGATTGAGAAACAAATTTCCAAGCAAAACTACACCAAGTTAAATGAAGCCATTTTCGCACTAAATTTTAAATTTTGATCAATTACAAAATGGTGAAGATATTATTCTGCTCAGCTCATGCCAAGGAAAGAAGAACAGAGGAACCAGTGTCAAGCCATAAATACCCCAAAGGAATACAACTCAATGTCTTAACGAGCTCCATAAGACTAAAAAGCATAGTGACTCAGAATTACATCCGAAGATCCATACTCTAATGTTTGTGGCTTTAAGCATTTGAACAGAATATCTTAGCAAACTCAGTGAAAAAAGACAGACCTCAAACACTAGTACCGATTAATTAAAAAAAAAAAAAACACAATTTCAATGTACGATCTCACAAAGATCTATAAAATTGCCCAGGTTCCAACACAAAAATTAAAAAAAGAATCTCCAAAAGGCAAAAGAGAATAGAAAGATAAAATCGAACTACAGGGAACCCAGCACTCTTTCTAGCTCCCATAGACCCAGGCAATTTGAAAGTCTGATGGAATGGGCCTATATATATCCATGAGTGGGACCCAATTATGAAATCCAAACCGCTCATCATTGTGTCCCTCTACTAGGACTGAGACAAAAATCTAGTTTGGCTTACCTTCAGATTGATCACATTTAAAACACACGAGCCAAATATCCAAAATTGTTGGCACAAATCTGTTTCGGCTTAATCCCAAAAAAGAGGAGGCATTGATTTTGAGCGGTTTGGATTTACAAGTAATGCCACCCACAAGTCCTAGCACAAGAGGATTTCAAGTTTTCCTCTCTCAAGATAACACAATCCTCCATACCACCATATACAGAGTAGAGAGATCAACACACAAGAAGCAAACAAGATCTCTGCAGCCCCATACTCTACCCGGCTTGAGATCCGGAAAATCGTTTTCAACAATTGGATTTTTTTTTTTTTAGTTTTCAAACAAGTTAGTTCTCACATAACAGAGGAGAATCTCTGCAATTCATGAAACCTTCTATACCATAGCTGATCACCTTATAGATCTAGAAAAAAAATAAAAAAAGAATCACCAAACTCTACTTTCAGATCGGGAAGAACCAATTTAAAGAACTTTCATCTTTGTGGAGAAAATCTCAAAATCTCTTTTACTTTTCCCCAAAAAGCCACCACCGTAAAGTTCCATTTCACATCTATAAAGAAATCTAGAAAGTGGAAATTGCATAGACAATATATTCCACATCGTTTTCAGCTCCGATAGTGCGATTGTAACGGATTTCAACATGGAAAAATGCCTTAAAGACAACCATAGAAAAAAAAATTCACAAACTTGTTAAGAAAAACTCTATTTCTCCTCCAAAAGATACAGTTGAACCTCCATTTCAACTACCAATAGCTTCCATACGACATGAGGAAGCCATTTTTCATCATTCTCAGCTCCAAAAAAGAGATTGGATAGGATTCCACATTCAACAGACGAAGAAAACACGCAGAGCAGATCTATTTTCGACTTACAGAGATCTAGAAGAAGGTCTTACAGAAGAATAGTACATCAAAACCGAATTCTAAACCGATTTCAGCTCCAAATACGAGCGATGTGGAAAGGAACCTTCATGCCAAGGAAGAAATTCTCCGATTCAAAAGAAAGAATCGCAGAAAATCTCTATTTTCGATTCGTACAGTTCTAGAGAGACGCCTTAAGGAAAAGACAATACATTGAATTCAAATGACATACTGCTTCGGTTCCAGAAACATGAGATTCAAATCAATTTCAGCAATCAACATCCCCATCTTCGACTTACAAAACAAGATTCCATTTAAAATTCAAACTCGAGTCGTGAGCCGCTTTCAGCTCCAGTAATTAGAACAAAAGGGGATGGAAATGGAATCTTCATGCAAAGCAGGGAATTCTCCGATCCAAACGAAAGAAAAGAAGAAGAAAAAACCGCAAACGAAGCTCCATTTTCGATGTATAGAGCTCGAGAACTAGAAGAATGCCTCGTAAAACAAGAGAAAAAAAAAATGAAATTCGAATTCTACACTGCTTTCACCGCCTAAACTGGGGATTGAAACCAATTTCAAGAACCAACATTCTGATCTTGTCTGCAGAAAAAAAAAACGATAAGTACAAGATAAACAAAGAAGGCGCAGGAAGATCAATAACAAACTGATGTTTGAAAATCTCTGATCTGAAGCAATGAAAAGGAAACAATATCGCATCTCCATTCATTTCCGATCCGTACGAAGATATTGCCAAAAAGTGAGAATAGAAGAAGAAGAACAACAACAAGAAGAAGAAGAAACGCTTAAGAGGAGACAAGAAACCTGAAAGGAGGAGAAGCAGCAGAAGAAGATAATGAATCTTGGAGGGAGAGCGGAAAAGGTCGGCCATTTGATATCTGCTCTTTTATTAGGCCTTCCTTTTCCTTCTCCACCAGCGCTTCTGCTTAGTGGACGGATTGCTTCCATTGCTCCCTATTTATACATTGGAGAGGTCGGCTGTCTGTCTCAGGCCTCGTATTAGAAGAATCTGAATCATCTGAGGACGGCACAGCATAGCCACTAAATGCACACTGAGTTTTTGCTTGCCACACACGGTTTCTCTCTTCTTTCATCGTTTAAGTTTGAGATTTTTTATATGCCCCTCTAAGTTCTGTAGGATTTGTAAATAGGCTTACGAGGTTTTAGTATTTGCAAATAAACCCCTGCATCTTTATTTTATTAGCTTCTGTTTTCCTAAAATCAATATTCTTCCAATTGCCGTAGATTTTTAGAGCAAAATAACACTTTTGCGCATCTCTTTTATCCTTCTATGTAAATTTCAAAAGCTTGGACTCAGTTTTTTTTTATAAAGCATATAACGTTAAAAATCGAACTTAGTCAGAGAGAATAACCCTACATAAGTTCATTTTTTCTAATAACTACATGAATCATTTCATTAAATCTAAATTAATCATGACGACAACCAACACCTGTACTTATAATCAGTTATGATTTTTCCAATCCATACATAATCCACCATTGAATTGGTGAAAGTTTCAAAATGCATGATTATGCTTCATGTGTAGGGGTGTAAAAGAAATATTGGAGAACGAGCAAATTGAAAGGTGTTTGGCTTTATGTAAAAGAAATATTGCGGGAATAGGCAAATGTAAGAATATATATATTATTTTTTAGAATTGGTGGGGGGGTTGGGGGGACGAGGGATTTTAAACTTTTCTTATATATGGATGGGGGCTCCAGTCCCCAGGCCTTTGTACCTGGGTTCACCCCTAGTCGTGTGCATAAGAGAGTTATTGAGAGAAACCATTAGGACTTGAGATAAAATAATGATATTTTTGTAAATAATAATATACTCATTTTTGTTTTATGGTTGTAAGGGCAAAGCTGTTATTTATATAAAAATCCAACACAAATCGTATGGTGGCTGCCCATTCTTATTAGTAACATTAATTTTGAGGACATGAAAGGTATTAAACAAGAAAAGGAGTGCCCTATTTACAATTACTAAGACCTTAGGGGCCTATATACAAATCCTATAAACCTTAGGGGGTATGTACAAAAAGCTCTGTAAGTTTAAAAATCACACGATTTCTCTCCTCATCCATCATTTCAGTTTAAAAATTAATAAAATTACTCTCTACACATCCCTTTTTTCTTTTTTCTTTTTGAACTATCATATCCCGACTTCTCTCTAAGATGGGTGAATTTGAGAAATGAGAGATGTCCTTTTAGGTAATTTTACATAGGGGTATATTGGTCATAAAGTACAATGTGTGGAGAACAAAAGGAGAGCTACTAATGACACAACCAAAGTTTCTCCTTTCGCATCCTTTTTTTCATGACCAAAATATCCTTGTATAAAATTACCTAAAAGGAAATCTATCAAAATATCTCCCTCTCCACCTTCTTTCTACACTCACCCACCCGACCCCAATCTCGAGAGGGAGAAGGAGAGAGGGATAGGGAGGAGGAGGGCGGCGGCAGGGAGGAGGAGAGAGAGAAAGAGAGGGAGGGAGAGAGATAGGGAGATGGAGAGGGAAAGAGGAAGAGGGAAGGAGAGGGAGAGTGGGATAGGGAGAGAGGGCAGCCGGTGGCAGCAAGGAGAAGGAGAGAGAAAGAGGAGAGGGAAGGATAGGGAGAGAGGGATGGGGAGAGGGAAAGAGGGAGAGAAGGCGGGGAGCTGCGACAGGGACGGGGAAGAAGTGAAGTGAACTGGGAAGGGATAAATGGTATTTTGGAAAAAAAAAAGAGGTGTGGAGAGAGAAATTTTGGAAAAAGAAGGGATGTAAAAGAAGAAGATTTGGCTCTAGCATTAGCAGTGTGCATTTAGCAGCTCTCTCCTGTATGTCCTGTGTGCAGGACTAAAATTTTCTTCTCTAAGGCCTGTGTGCGGGACTAAAATATCATGTTGTCCATCGGACGGTCAAAATAAATCTGTTTGATTTGAGATTTGGGTATATGATCAGAAAAATTGAGATGGTGACTTTTATAGAGTTATTGATTGAGTATTTTAGTTTGAAAGTGGGCCACCTTTGATGGATTTACAAATTGCTGGTTCAGAGATTCCCCTTCAGTTCTCTGTCACTCCTGCAAGGGGTCACGGACAAAATGACAAAATTGACCTTTATGCAACAAAAAATACATGTAACGAAAAAGAATTCATCAAGCGAAAAAAGAACTCAACGAAGTAATTTGACCATTGAGGTCAGATTGAGCACTGTGGTACCCCCCACCTAAAATCAATTCCTGTTAAACTCAACAGGTTAGGACGCATCCAATTAGTTAACGAGTTGGCTTGGGTTGGTTTTCCATATCAATAGTGGAATAGGTCGGGCAAGGTTCGTATTAGTCCGGATCCTCTTTCATTGGGTTGGAGAAGAAACTTCATTGTGGGGCTTACCTTTTGAAAATCGGACGGCTCAAAACAAACACATAATTGTGTATGAAATATCTTCAAATCTTACTTTGAAAAAGGAATTGACCCCAATGTAAAATTGATCATGTGATGAATGACGTGGTTAGCAATGCATAAGATTGTATTAATCACGTCATTCATCACATGATCAATCTTAAGCTGAAACCAACTCTAATGGGAGTCAAAATCAGAAACATCCCATAGACAATTAGGGCGTTTCTTTCAACCGGCTTGGATTTTCAATAAATTAGTTCCACTGTGGAGTTTCGTCCTTTCAACTTAGCAATTATCTATAGGAGTTAAAAGAGTGGACTATATTTTAAATATTAGTAGATTGTATTGTTAAATTTTACTCATATCATTAAATTTCTATAAAATGGAAATTCTCATATTTATATTTTTTAAGGCTTTCACAAAATTCTTCTACTTTTTTTTTAAAGCAAATTATGGTTTTGGCTATTCCTTCATGATTTTGGCCATAACTATTATGAGCTCATGCTATATTTTTGCCTATGCTTCGTTGGACCTTATAGATAGGTGAAGGCTGTTGCAGCTACTAGCCTAAAAATTAGTCCAAAAGTCAACACATTGCTATGACTTTTGTGTAAACTTGTTAGCTCACAGACACAAGGTCGACCAGATCCAACTACAATTTTAAGATAATGAAAATGAAAAAACAAATACTAGTAGAAGTTTTTGGATTACATACCAAAGTAAATAATAAAAAAAAAAAATCAAAAAGCTCGTACGGCGTTTTGGGAGACCAATAATATAGTAGCAGTAGTATTTTTTTTTTCTATTAAAGGATCCAATGGTAGTTGTTGCATCAATATCAAAGATTACAACAAGCTTCTCATGAGACTTCTAGTATGCAAAAGGTCTGACCCACTCAACAATCCTCATCTGCATTTCCAAGTTTCAACTTACCTTCTACCTTCTATGAAAAGAAAATATCTTCTATCATTTTCATGTATACCATCCTCATCCATCCATCCAATCCTCAATTTATCTCATTTAATTACTTAGCTCTTAGTACTAGAAATTCCATAATAGGTGGTCTTGATTGTTGTTACGAAATCGATCTTCGTGATCTTTGAACTGGGCGACTGCTGCATCTGCAAACAGCCACCGCAGATTCAGGTTAGAAGAGCTGGCGTGTTCTTCATCTTCATGCACTCTACTTCTCATGTTTTTATTTTCAGTCATTGCTCTTGTGTGGGTAAAACACCGTAGTGACGAAGTTAAGTGAGGATTACGGCTAGACTCGCCAGTCACCTCGGCCTCTGCGGTCAGTCCCGTCAGCTCGGCAGCTCGGTCAAACAGTGCCAGCGCGGCTCCGCGGTTCGGCAGCTCGGCACAGGTTCCAGCTCAGTGCATAGGCACACCACGGCCGAGCCATCCTTGGTCTCAGACTAGAATGCTAGAGTCAGAGTGGGCCGCCACCCTCCTGGAAATACGGCGCGCTCAGACAGATATGAGCATTCATTTATGACGATAGGATCGCTCATTTATGGCGATAAGAGGTTTGCTTTAGCAGCCCTGTACGTCAACTGACTGAAGGCATGGAAAGTGAGGATGGGATGTTGCCCACTTTACCTACTACAGCCAGCCAGGGTAAGGATCGATGGGACCTCACCTCACCTACCCCCACTCAGAGAGAATGAACGAGGAACACTCGCTTATATATACGCATGGGATCGGTCCCATGAGAGGTACGCAATACACAACTCGCAATACTCCACACTGTTTCATTCTCTTCTTCCTCCTCCTGTTTAGTCTCCTCAGAACTAACTCAGGCATCGGAGTGCCTTCGGCTCACGGCAGCCAGGGGCTCTGACCCTAGCCTTTTTCCCTTCCGTTTCAGGTTCTTGGCGTTCAGCATTCCCCGTCCTAAGAAGTTCACCCCGATCTCATCTCAATCTAAGTAGGTGTCGTTTTTACCGCCTACAGCTCTAAAATTGAGCCCAACACAACTCACATTGCCTTCCTGCATCTTCTTCAACCCACACCAACTTCTCCTTTGGCTCTCTTTTTTCCTCACTTTCCCATAAAAATGAAAAAAGGAATCTAGCTCTACCATCGACCTTTTCATCTCATACTTCTTACTCAATATTTTCACACTTACGAGTTACCAATTCTTTCCAAAAAGTATAAAACTATTGCAAAAGACTTGGATTTCTATTTGAGAAAGAAGAAAGGGAGACACACAAATAAAGTGGTGAAAAGGAAAAAAAAATTAGAAAAACAAAAGGAGCAGCCAGTAATTTTTATTTACGAAATTTTTATCAAGCATTTCAGGAAAAAAGGTTTCTTTTATAATTTGTGGGACTGCTATTTAGAAAAGGAGTTACAGATACAGTCGGTATGTTAGGTTTCAGAGCTATGAATTGTTTGATGTTTTTAGAGTAATTTGGACTCCTATTGATGCTTTTCTGATTGAAGATCACTCCACGAATTGATGATTGAGCAATTGGAGCCAACTAAGGAGGCACGATATTCACTTTTGTACTAATCATGCAATTGTCTGTTGTTTTCTGGATTACCAAGAAATTCGATTGGACCCAAAGAATATCAGATAACCTCCTTGCGACTTTAGATCATCAGCACAACCAACCCAGTCTACATGAGAGAAAGCTGATAGTTGGGATGAATTAGAGCTTGAGATTTTGATGCATGCCATATACCAATGTGTGTTTGAGGAGATAGGGGAGAATTCTCTTGACGATCCTCCAATGTTCATCAGTGGGGTGTTGCATGAATTGAGAAGCCTTATTGGCAACAAAGAAAATGTCAAGCCTCACAATTGTAGCTGTGTGGGAAAATACCATAATACCGAGATTAAGAAAATGTCAGGCCTGATGGGACTTTACCCCCACCTACCTCCACTCACCAAGGAGAATTCCATCTACTAATACACATAGGGATCAGTCCCATGAAGTTACGCGCAAATACATGCACAAACTCACTTCTCTTCTCCACTCATCCTCTGCTTAGTTTCCAGAACTAACTCAGGTATCGGAGTGCCTTCGACTGACGGCAGCCAGGGCCTCTGACTCCAGTTTCTCTCCTTCCCTTTCAGGTCTCCGGCGTTCGGTCTTTCCCGTAATCAAGTTCTACTTCCTCCTAATTAAGTGGGTGTTGTTTTTGGCACCTACAGTTAGCGCTGTTTGTGGGAACGACTGAACAAAAATCTACAAACACAATGCCTCCAAAGACCAGAAAAGGCGAAGGATCATCAAAGGATCCGTCCCGACCACCTGCAACGTCAAAGAAGCTACAACCGCAGCCAGTTCCTCGCCAGAGGAGGTCCAGGGGGCGATCTGGCGCTGCAAGCATCGAAGAATTTGTAGTGACCCAGTCGGGCTCCTCGATGCGGGAGGTGACAGCACCCCCCCAAGGTGTTCCACCACCAGAGCAGCCCCACCAGAGCAAGGAACACATCAGGCGTAGTGAGAAATCATTCACCAAGCAAGGTGAGGCGTCAACATTGGCCAAGTCGCAATCTCATCATCAAGTCAATCCTTACGACGACGATGAACCGCTCATGGAAGATATCAGGGCCCAGAACCTTGTTATCCAAGAGAAGGATGAGCTCATCCGTCAACTTCGACAGCAGCTCCGGGAGAGAAAGAGAGCTCCGAGTCCACCTCCTAGACACAACCAGGCTCCTCCTTCGACTGAGCAGGATCTATGGCACGTCCTCAATAACAACAGGCGTGACCGAGTTTATGATGAAGGCTTGAGCAGCAGCCATCTGAACGAAGGATCCAAGAAGCAGCACCAAAAGCCGGAGGACGAGAGCGACTTAAAGGAATGGCTTGACCATTAGAGCAGACGATTTGGCAAAAAATGGAGATCACTAGCATCACCCGAGATGGGTTCAGCACCTTCGAAGCAGAGGATCTCGGCACGTCTCCCTTCTCTCAGGGGGTCAGAAAATTTTCTCTTCTAGAGAAGTTCAACGTCCTGAGGTTCGTCCTCTATAATGGAACCTCGGATCCTGCAGCGCGTCTCCGACACTTCATCCAGAGGATGTTGGTATGGGGAGACGAAGATTACCTGAACTGTCGAGTCTTTTCCTCCAGTTTGGGAGACCTCCCCCTGAGATGGTTCTGCTCACTTCCCGAGGGCTCCATCTCAAGCTGGCGGCAGCTTCGGAATTCCTTCCTGGAGAATTCCAGGCTCATAGGATAATCCCCAAAATGGACGCCAACCTCATGGCTCTCAGGATGCGGCAGAACGAGAATGTCACCCAGTTCGCCAAAAGGTTCTGGACAGTCTACAGCCAGATCGAAGGCGCTTTTGACGAGATGGCTGTCAAATCCTTTCAGCATGCTCTGCTGCCGGGCATCGAATTGTGGAAGGATCTGGTGTGGTTCCCTGTGGTCACAATGAAAGCTCTAATGGCCCAGGCAAACCAGTTCATCATAGCAGAAGAAGACGAGGTTCAAGGCCGGGAGAACTTTGGCCTCTACCAGGATGACAAGCCGTCCAAGAAGGACAAAGATCCTCCAGGAGGGAGGAGTCGGATCGACACAGGGCACTGTCAACCTCGGCCGCGACTTCAGTCCCGGCTTCGGGGGGTGGCAAGAAGTTCAGGCTGGAAACCACCTCCTACAGAGCTGTAAACACGATCTTCAAGGAGCCGATCTACAAGCTCCTCAGCAAGATCAGGACACAGCCTTTCTTCAAGTGGCCGCAACCAATGAAGGGTGACCCGTCCTCCCGAGATCATAACAAGTTCTGTGCCTACCACAAACAGAATGGGCACAGAACCAAGAACTGCAAGGCCTTTAAGGCCCACCTAGAAAAGCTCGTAAAGGATGGGCACTTGCGGGACTACGTTAAGGAGGAGAATAGGGACAACAGCCGATCTCACCACCGAGATGACGACAGCCACGACAGCGATGAACCAAAGGGCATCATCAACATCATCCACCTCGCCCCTTCGCCAAAGGGGAGCTCTCAAGCCCGTGCTGAGGCCAGGAGGGCCTCCCACCAGAAGCAGGTGATGATTGCCGAGCTGGAGCCTGCTGCAAAGAAGGCACGAATAGAAAGGCCCAAAATCTGGTTCTCAGATAAGGACCTAGATGGCGTCCAGCTCCCCTACAACGATCATCTAGTTCTCACCTTGAAGTTAAAGAACTTCCTGGTTCAGAGAATACTGGTGGATCCCGGGAGCTCATCGGAGATCCGCTACTATGATTGCTTCAAGACGATGGGTCTCAAGGACGAGGATCTCCAGGCAGCCCGTACCCCTTTAGTGGGCAGAATCTCCCTCAGAATCCAAGTCGGAGGTGCCTCCATGCAAGCCGACTTCCTGGTGTCAATGTACCATCCCCATACAATGTGATAATATGGAGGACTTGGCTGCACAGCATGGAAGCCGTGCCCTCCGCCACCAGAAGCTCGAATTTCCACTGGAAAGTCAGTCCGGCCAAATAGAACTGATTACGGTCAAAGGCGACCAGCACATGGCCAAACAGTGCCTGATTGTCGTGCTGCTTAGCAAAGCCGAGTCATCATAGGTTCACATGGCCGAGCTAGACAGAGAAACCGAGCTCGAGGATATCGGCCGGGCCCCAACACAAAAGAGCATCTAAGACCTCACAGAAATCAGTATCGACCTTAACGACCCTGACAGATTTTTTTCTGCTGGGGGGTCAACTTTAAGAGCCTGAGAAGACCGAGCTGCTCAACCTCCTGTTGTAGAACAAGGAGGTCTTTGCGTGGACTCCCTATGAGATGCCTGGCATCAGTCCCAAAGTCATGTGCCACAAGTTAAACGTGGACCCCAAACACAAACCTGTGATTCAGAAAGCTCGCAGAACGGGGATCCCACAAACTAAGGCTGTGATCGAGGAGGTCCAGAAGCTGCTAGAAGCCCAGGCGATCAAGGAAGTCCACTACGCGGAATGGTTGGCCAACACAGTGGTGGTCAAGAAGAAGACTGGGAAGTAGAGGGTCTGCGTAGACTTCATCGACCTCAACAAAGCCTGCCCTAAGGACAGCTTCCCCCTTCCAAAGATTTACAAGCTGATTGACGCCACTGCCGAGCACCACCGGATGAGTTTCCTCGATGCTTACCAAGGTTACCATCAGATCCCGATGTCCAGACCCGACCAAGAGAAAACCGCTTTCATCACACCCCAAGGCACTTACTGTTACAAAGTCATGCCCTTTGGGTTGAAGAACGAGAGAGCGACATACCAGCGGCTGGTCACCAAGATGTTTCAGGCCCAGCTCGGCAAAATGGTGGAGGTTTACACTGACGACATGGCTGTCAAGTCTAAAAGGTCACAAAACCACTTAGCAGACCTAAGTCAAAAGTTCGACATCCTCCGGCAGTTCCAATTGAAACTGAACACGTCCAAATGTGCATTCAGCGTCAGCTCCGGCAAATTCTTGGGAAGCCTTGTCACAAGAAGAGGGATTGAAGCAAATCCAGACCAGATCTCAGTGATCCAAGAAGTACAGAGTCCAACCTCGGCGAAGCAAGTTCAGAGACTGACCGGCATGGCTGCCGCACTCAATCGCTTCATCAGCCGAGCTTCCGACAAGTACCGACCCTTCTTTCAGCTTTTGCACAAAAGCTCCACGTTCCAATGGACGCCGGACTGCGACCAAGCTCTACAGCAGCTCAAACATTACCTATCTTCGCCACCCCTGTTGTCAATACCAACGCAAGGCGAAGAGCTGAACTTGTACTTGGCGGTCTCGAATCATGCAGTGAACTCGGTACTCATCAGAGAAGAAAACGAGCAGCAAAGACCTATTTACTACAAGAGCAAGATCCTCCTCGATGCCGAGACCAGGTACTTACAGCTGGAGAAATTTGCTTTAGCACTCGTCAGTGCTTCTCGCAAACTCTCCCACTACTTCCAGACATACACTATAGTGGTTGTTACAGAACATCCACTCAAGACGCTCTTCAGAAAGGCGGACTTCTCTGGCAGAATCTCAAAATGGGTTGTCGAACTGGGACAATATGATATCAAGTATTAACCCTGAACGGCCATCAAAGCACAAGTTTTGGCAGACTTCATTGTAGAGTTCACCTCTCCGAGTTCGGTACCGAGACTGCTCGACACTGAACTGGGGGGCAATAAGGATAAAGAAGAAGTCACTGAGACAGAGCAAGAGCGGTTTTGGAAACAGTTCCTTGACTCAGGTTGGAAGGTTTTCGTCGACGGATCCTCAACATCCAAAAGGGCCGGCGCTGGCATAGTCCTCTAATCTCCGGAGGGCTTTGTCATCGAACAAGCCCTGACACTTAGCTTTAAGGCATCCAATAACGAAGCTGAGTACGAAGCACTCATCGCCGGGCTGAACAACGCTAAAATCCTGGAGGCTCGGTAACTAGTGGTCTCCAGCGACTCCTAACTGGTGACGAGCCAGCTTAGCGGAGACTACCAAGCTCGCGACGACAGGATGGAGGCCTACCTGGCTCGTGCGAAAGAACTCCTTTCTCAGTTTCAAAGAGCTGAAGTCCAGCAGATCGGCAGAGAGTCCAATTCTCATGCTGATGCCCTCGCCAGCCTTGCCTCAGCTGTTGAGGCCGGGAACAAGAGAACTGTCGAAGTGGAGACACTCGAGAAGCCAAGCATAGAACTCCAGTCACCTCGGCAGCTCATGTGCGTTGATATTGGTCCAAGCTGGATGGACCCAATCACCGCCTACCTAAGAGACGACCAGCTACCTGAAGACAAAAACGAAGCTCACAAGATCAGGCTGAAAGCAGCCCAATTTTGGCTATCTCCAGATGGCAGGCTTTACAGGAAGTCATACACCAGACCCTACCTCCAGTGCGTCCATCTGAGCAAGGTCGAAGACTTCCTTTATGAAATTCACGAAGAAATCTGCGGCAGTCACATTGGAGGCCGGTCACTGGCATACTAAGCTATCAGCCATGGCTATTGGTGGCCCTACATGTAAAAGGACGCCCAGCTCTATGCCAAAAAATGCGAGAAGTGCCAGAAGTTCTCACACTCCCTTCACCAGCCAGCGCATGATCTGAGCCCACTCTCTAGTCCGTGGCCTTTCGCTCAGTGGGACTTGGATATCATAGGACCACTCCATCGAACTCCAGGGAATAAGAGGTGGCTACGATTATTGCACCAAGTGGATCGAAGCAAAACCTCTGTCCTCCATCACCGAGCAGGACATGAAGAACTTTTTGTGGAAGAACATCATTACAAGATTTGGGATCCCACGAACTCTAATCTCGGATAACGGGACTCAATTCGATTCCAACTTCTTTAGAAACTTCTGCCAGGAACTTGGCATCAGAAACGTCTACTCCACGCTGGTGTACCCACAGAGCAACGGCTAGGCTGAAATATCGAACAAGGTGGTCCTTGATGGGCTCAAGAAGATACTAGACCGAGCTAAAGGAAGATGGGCGGAAGAGCTCCCGAGTGTTCTATGGGCGTACAGAACAACTCCGAGATGCTCCACCTCAGCAACACCATTCTCCTTAGCCTACGGAATGGAGCAGTGATCCCTCTTGAGGTCGGCCCCCCAACCTTGAGATCTAAACTCTGCAATCAAAGACTGAATGATATAAACCTGGCCCGAGAGCTGGACCTCGCCAAGGAACGAAGAGAATCAGCAGCTATCTGCCTAGCTGCCTATCAGCAACAGTTGGCCAGGGGCTACAATCGGAAGGTCAAAGAAAGGGGGTTCTCGGTTGGAGAACCGGTCTTGAAGAAAATGCTCCCCGGAGACAAGCCGGCACCCAACTGGCACAGACCATTTAAAGTGCTTTCAGCCGCAGGACGATCCGCGTACAGACTCGAGGACATTGAGGGTAAAGAGTTACCACGGCCATGGAATACGATGCACCTCAAGAAGTACTATTTCTGAAAATGTATTCAAAGTTTGGATATCAATGGAAAAACATTCTTTTGGAACGGATTTGTCTCTCTCAATAAATGTTTCAAGTTATTCGACTCGGTGACAGCACAAGCTACAGCTCGGCAGTAGTGCCAGCTATATCCGGCTCGGTAACAGTACCAGCCACATTCAACTCAGTGACAGCACCAACTACAGCTCGGCAGCAATGCCAGCTATATCTGGCTCGGTAACAATACCAGCCCCGACTCGGTACCAGCCACATTCAACTCGGTGACAGCACCAGCTACAGGTTGGCAGTAGTGCCAGCTATATCCGGCTCGGTAACAGTACCGGCCATATTCAGCTCGGTGATAGCACCAGCTACAGCTCGGCAATAGTGCCAGCTATATCCGACTTGGTAACAGTACCGGCCATATTCAGCTCGATGATAGCACCAGCTACAGTGCCGCCACTTGGAGTAACGCTCGGTTGCAAAACTAAGTACTCTACCTCAGCAAAGAGAAAAGACTTTAAAACGTTCAAGATATTGACCTCAGCGTCCAAGAACACCTTGGGTTAGAGAACTGAGGTGGATTTCTTACGTCAAGTCAAAAGTCTGGCCCAACTCATTCTTCCAATGATTATGGGTGCAAGTTCCTGGGATTCCGGTTGCTTAACTAAGTTTAGTTACTTAAGCCAAAATCCAATTCTAAGCTTACAAGGTGATCGGTTAGAGTATTGAGAACAATTACTTAGACAAAAACAGACATTTGCAGCCAAACAAGAAAAGGAAACCATTTCAGACAAAGCATTAGGAAAATGGCATTTTTATTGAATAATGAATTCCACTACAAAAGAGATACAAAAGGAGAAAGAAAAGCTCAAGGAGTAGCAGCCGCAGCATTGCAGTCGATCTCCATTTGAGCAGTTACGGCTTCCTGGAGAGGTTCAGGGTCGGCTGGGCTGGCTTCAAGGTTGGCCGGGTAGGCTTCGGGCGCAGCGTCCACCGCTGAAGGAGCCTCAGAGGGCGGGGCAGGGTCAGAGGATGCAGCAACACTAGAAGAGGGGGCAAAGCCCGAGCTCTGAAACTTGGGAGGATTCCTGAAAGCAGGATCATCCTCAGGAACCCCAACCTTCTTCAGAGCGACTTTCCATCCAAGCCCCCAGGCGCGCTTGCGAATCCTCTACAACTGCGCTTTGTATTTCGCAGTCACTTCCCGAATCCCCTCCTCAATAGCAGCGTCGAACTCGGCCCCACATTGCTCTTCAAGTTCGGCCTTCTGCTTCGCTAGAGCAAACTTGAGTTCGGCCTACTTCTCCTCCAGGGCAGCTTCAAACTTGGCCCTCTCCTGATTCCTCTCGATAACTAGGTCGACATTCGCCCTTCTCTGATGGTGCATCTCCTCCTCCAGCTGCTCCACCTCGGCCATCGCCTTCTCAAGGTCAGCAGCAAGACCGGCGTTCTTGCTCGCCTCTTCCCTCAGCTCTTCGTCCTTGGCATCCAAGGCCTTCTGGAGCCCCTCCTTCTCTGCCTCCCACTCGGCGGCCTTGGTTTCGGCCTCCGCTAGCCTCCCAATGCCGAGATGGCTTTTTTGTAGCACCTGCGGAAGAAAACAAACGTCAGAAGATAAATGCCGAAGTCAAAAACTTACAGGATTTTTTCAGAAATTTACCGAGATCGCCGACTGCATTGTTGAAAGCAATAGCGTCCCACTGTCCATCTTTCCCCACCACTCCATGTCCAGAGGCAAGGAGCACGCTCGCCCCAGCGCAGCGACCACCATGGGACTACTGGATGCACGGTCCGTTGCAACCAGTGGCCTCCCAGGCATAGCCTCGAGGTCTAGCCTCCATATGTTCGGCGGAGGGGACTGGGGTGCTTCCTCGCTAGGTGGGGGCACGACGGGGGAGCTAGGTGAGGCCTCGATTCTAAGCCTCTTCTCTGGACGGCCGCCTTCCTCTAAGACCTCGGTGGGGCGCTCCTGGTCTCCTGCACCCGGAGAAAACGCAGGGGGCAAGTCAATAACCACAATGGCAGCCGGGGATAGGGCGGCAGAGGTGGTCGCGGCAGCAGCGAAGGTAGGAGGCGAAGATGGAGTGTCGCCAGCATGCTGGGGGGCATCCGAGGCCTGGTCCCCAAAAGCCAAGGCTTCCAGGTCCTCCACTATGACACGCGGGCGACGTTGGCGCAGCATTTCTCCCTCTTCTTCTTCCGAGCTTGAGGATACTGCGACTCATCTCCTCGGCCTCGAGGAGGTCTTGGCTGCGGCTGCAGCGATCTCGATAGGCCCCGAGTCCGAGTGAGTCGCTGAAGCCCTGTACCAGACTAAATCAGACGCCCGGCAGGGATTGCGACAATCACCTGCTCCACGCTCGTTCCTTCTCCAAAAAGCAGGGAATCTATCTCGGTCACTCTCCTCTTGTTGAAGGAGCGATACCTCAGTTCGTATCCGAGGAGCGACCACGCGGCTCGGGTGTTGTGTCCGTGGTAGCTCTTCACTTGCTGGAACCAGGCATCGTTTCTCACCCAACCGGTTCTCTTGGCTGTCAGTCTTCTCTAACGGAAACCTGCACAGCAAATAAAAACATCAGTCCGATAGATATAAAGGCAGAAAAGAAAAGGAAAGCCGAAAGTTCTCGGTCTTTACTGGGAGGGGTCCCAAGGCGACGAGGGATCCAGACTAGTCTTGACGCCTCTGACTCGCCGAACTCCCATTCACCCGAGACGAACACTAGATCGTCTCTCGCGTACCGGTTGGAGTCCTCCAAGGCAGTGACAAAGCCGGACCGTCTTGCCCTCACCTGGAGGTAGTAGACGTTCTCGTCTCCGGACTTGCACAGGTCATACACATCCTCAATATTCGAGACACCGAGGTTGATCCCTAAAATCCTATTCAACTCTACCACCCCCATGATTATTTTGAAGCTGTTCAGCATCAGTTGGCAGGGGCAGAGGTTCCACTCTCTAAGCCAGTCCCTCAAAAGCGGATGAAGGGGGAACCGAACCGCACCTTCTATTACGGTTACCAACCAGAATGGCATCCAACCGTTGTGGAAGATGAGGCCGTCAAAAGGGTCCTCGGGATTATCCAGCCTAACCTCTACGTTGTCTGGGATCCTATATCTAACCCTAAAGTCAACTACAGATTGTGGGTTTTCTAGCCAGTATCTATAAAACCCCATCTTCAGAGCTCAGAAAAGACGTAGGAGAAGAAAGAAATTAGCAGAGAAACACTAGAGAGGGGAATTCGCACAAGGAGACAACTTATGGACGAAAGAAAAACTCGAAAACAGCGATGTTCTCTTCAACAACAAAAACTTTCCTCTCCAGTGAACGCAGAAGAAGATGACCAATACGAAGGCGCCCTGATTTATAAGGGACAGAGGCATCGTTTCGACTTTCAAAAACGCCCGTACGAGGCATCACCTCGAGCAACCCTAACGCCACCTCGAAGCGATTGGACGGTAGCCGAGGAGACGACGCGTGGCACCAGCGGCGCATTCCCTGAAGACTATTAAATGCCTTGGGCAGACGAAGGGGTACATCTTGGTAAGAATCGAACGTCAGCTACCGTCATCAGGGTAAGGAAGATCTTCCTCTCCGAACTTATCTCTCAGAAAGGCTCCACTATCACGGTACTCTGCTTTTGTGCTTCGACAACGGTGCCAGCACGGCAGCTTCAGCTCGGCAACCATCTTCAGCTCGGTAGCGGTACCAGCTCGGCAGGACCACTTAGCTTCCGACCTCGAAGAATTCGAAAACTCTAGAGGTCAAGAGCTAGGAGGCAATTGTGTAGGAAAATACCATAATACTGATATTAAGCTAAACCTTGGTAATAGTACCAGCTAGTCACCTTGTTCTCGGTAACCACAGCTCGGTAGCTCGGCAGCTCAGCAAAGAGTGTCAGCTAGACAAAGAGTATCGGCTTGCAGCTCGGCAAGACCACTACTGGTCTTGGTAAAAGCACTGACGGCCGGAAGTGGGTCATCGCACTCCTATGAGAAGTACGGACGTGCTCTAACAGATAGGGTGGCGCATTATGGGATAAGAAGTTGGCTCTATCATCCCATCACGTCAGCTGTCCAAGGGGAATGGAAACTTCCGATGGGATGTTCCCTTTTTACCTACCACTGGGTGTCAGGGTAAGGCCTGATGGGACCTTACCCCACCTACCTCCACTCACCAAGGAGAATCCCATCTACTAATACACATGGGGGTCAGTCCCATGAAGGTACGCGTAAATACATGCACAAACTCACTTCTCTTTTCCACTCATCCTCTGCTTAGTTTTCAAAACTAACTCCAGCACCGGAGTGCCTTCGGCTGACGGTAGCCAATGCCTTTGACTCCAGTTTCTCTCCTTCCCTTTCAGGTCTCCGGCATTCGGTCTTTCCCGTAATCAAGTTCTACTTCCTCCTAATTAAGTGGGTGTCATTTTTGGCACCTACAATAGCATATTGTAGTGCACCAACTGTTTGTCCATATATACAAGGTTGGGACATCCATTGAGGTCCCACTTAACAAAGATATTCTACTAGTTGATGAAATCGGTGTACAAAGAGGCTTGGCACCATCCATCTTATGCATTGCAACAAGTCCAAAATATATTGTTGCTGGCTAAGACGTAACTTATTTCTAAAAGAATAGACTTTAATCCCTAACAAATAATGCAATGAGCCAAGATCTTTCATGGCAAGTTCTTGTCCATGACAATTCAGTAGAGCGGAAAGGGAAGGAGTATTGCTTGTTATGATGATATCATCAACATAAACTAACAAGTAAATGACCACTCCACTTTTCCTATAAATGAGTTATGGTGTTTCTGTTTTGGAAGCAACAAATCCCAATTCCAAATGAAAATGCTTAGCCTTTGAAACCAACCTCGTGGAGCTTGCTAATTCCATAAATGGATTTTTCTAGTAGACATACATGATGTGGATGGCGTTCATCAATGAACTCAGGTAGTTGTGTGATAAATATTTCTTCCCATAGATGGCCAGGAAGAAATGCATTCTGGACGTTTAATTGTCGAACATGCCACCTCTTTGAGACTACAATGGAGATGATAGTACGAATTATAGTTGGTTTCACCACTGAACTAAAGGTATCTATATAATCAACACCTTCTTGTTGACAGTAGCCTTAAGCACTAATTACGCTTTCTAGCATTCAATAGTTCCGTCAGCATGCCTCTTGATTTTAAAGATCCATTCGCAACCAACTACTTTCCTATTAATAGGATGTGATGTGAGGATCCAAGTGCTACTGCGGATTAGAGCATTAAATCCTAAGGCCATAGCTTCTCTCTAATGAGAGTGCTTGACTGCCTATGTGAAAAATGTCGGGTTATCATCCAAGGGTTCTATAACTGTAACTGCTACAATTGGTTATCGGCTTGTCAAAAAACTTTTTTTCTAAAGTAGGGATGTAGTCGTCATTTTTCTAGAAGTTTAGTTCTCTCTCGGAACCCTGAAAAATTCCTACTTTTAGCTTGTTTAAGCGATATTCTAATTTTGAGAAACTTTTGCCCTTGACTTAAATGGGACACAAATGTCATTTCCATAAAAAGTCGAGTGGATATAAGCCGGTCGATCTCTTCCTTTAATTTCTTCATCCCAACAGCTACTCCTTTCATTTCTCTCTCATTTTCTCCTCCTCCTTTCTCAACCATAAGAGATTTGGAGCCTCAAAGAGCTTGGTAAAGGTCCCCATAGAGATTGAGAATTTTGCAGGACCCACTAGAATGGATATTAGTTCTAATTTAATCAATCAATGCAGCGTAAATAACCAATTAGATAATATAGAACTAGCTATCTACCAATCACACACCATAAGAAGGCAGACATAGTATTTAGCGTTGAAACCCTTTCCAGGGAGAAAAACCACGAACTAGAAATCAAAACTTCATGAATAGCTACAAGATATACTCAGCTCATTTACCTCAGTATGTACCTCGACCTAAGGACTGTAGTTGTTCTTGTACAGAATCCACTAACACGACTTCCACCATGCACCGTTCTCCTTACTTGATCTCCACGTACCTTGTCAAACAAGATGATCAATCTTCTACAAGAGAGTAGAAGCAGCACAACCTTCTAGAGCAGCCCTTCAGAACGATCTCTTAATGGTTCTAGAGAAATAAGAAAATCTCTCTTAAGGTATTCTAACCCCATATCAAGAGAGAGAATTAACTTCTTGTATTGTGTCTTTGGGTCGAGAGAATCACCCAATTTATAGCCTTAAGTTCGTGCATAAGGTTCCTAATCATAATCCACTAAGATTTTCAATTCATCTCTAACTTAGCCATAGAGTTCGGACTAGACCTGTCTTTACCGCCCACGCTCGCTATAGCGAGCTTGTGTCCCGTTATAGCGAGACCCTCCTCTGGAATCGGTTTGCGTTACTCTCGCTATAGCGAGAATAAGTCTTGCTATAGCGAGACATCTTACTGTCTCGGGTTTGACAGTCCTAACAGAGTTCCTCACCTTCTCTCCAAGTTAATCCGCTTTCAGCCTAAATTCAAACTTGACAGCCCTTCTCCCTACCCAATTCAACCCGGCCAAGCCACCTTCAGGTAAGGAACCCCTCCATAACTTCTAGTGAGCTTATTAGGATCCATTTTAGTCCCATGGCCATACATGCAAGCCTTCTTTCTTCCTGCTTCATAGTTCTTCAGATTCTTTGGTTTTTCATGTAGGATTTTGGGGATTTTTCTATTGGAGTCGGTATTAGGTGATTCTAGGGTGTTCTTGAGTTGATTTGTGACCCAAAAAGAGCCAAGGCAAGTAGTTAATGTGAGTTAACATGCATGTAAGCATTTGGTTGATTTCAAATCCTATTCCCTTATTGGTGCTATAAAGCCCTTGTAGCTCATGTTAGTGTTTGCTTATTATTGTAACTGAATTAGAGCTTAGGTTAAGGTACTTAATGTGTTAAAAAGACCCTCAAACAAGTGCAAAAAAAAAAAAAATCCCTAAAAGGTTGGCAAAAGAAGTGGTAAGAATCAACAAGAAAGTGGGCCAAGTTCGCATGTAGTTGGACAAAAATTGTAGAGTACAGAGTACAGTGTGCAATCGAGCACGACTCTGAGACCCATGTCTAACCAACATGCAATCACACATAGGCCTTAGAGTACCTTAGGGTGCCTTATCTGACCAACCCAGGAACAACCCCTTTTGGGGCTTGTTTGCATGGCAATTGGTCCCCCTTCCGTTCCACATTTCACATTTTCAATTGATGGTTCGAGAACTTGTGCAATGTATTATGGGCCATTGTTTGTCCCCTCCAATTTACCAATTGGTGAGCCAAACCCTTGGTCCTTTAGGTTAGAATCATGAACTTTAGGACATGGTTAAAAACTTGTAACCTAGACTCATGCGTAACTTGGACTTGGACCTATAAGGGGGTTATGTTTGAGTTGACCGTCACCTCTAGGATTGTTCAGAGATAAGCATGATGTGAAACCATGATGACTGTATGTGAACTTAGAGTTTTAAATATCCTACACTATAAAAGCATTAATGTACTCAGAAACTTCGACATTGGGACTCTAAGAGCGCATGTTGCATTAGCAAGTTAATGGCAACATAAAGCCTAGGATGGACCTTTGTAATGATTTCTTGGATGTTATTGGCTCAGTTGTAGGGTCTAATCACATTTATTTAGATATTTGTGTGTGTTGTGCTTGCATTTTTATTTAAGTCTAGTTTACACAGTACGTTGTACTCCAGACCACCTGACCTTCACTTATCCATTTTGGTTTGTTTGAGTCATGCCCTAGGACTGGCTAGCATCATAATGTCGTCTCCCCTTCAAACGACAAGGACCACAATTGTGGCATACTTGTGTCGGTGAGCAAGCCTTGATAAGTGTTATCTTTCCTAGTTGCCCGGACCAAAAGTCTTAGGTCCCCGACCTTGTGTCTTTAATTTGACTAATTATGGGTTTAGTCTAATTAATTATTCCGTTAGCTAATTAAGTGGGTTTAGTACTTGAATGAGTCTATTTCTTCATTAAGAAGGTGTCTGTCGAGTTTCGTGTAATTCCGAGCACGTTTGAGTATAGTATGGGGTAGTTTGCAATTTACAAAAAAATTGAGTGGATTTTTCCAAAAACTCAGTTTTCATCGATTTTAGGTTTGTTGGAAAGGTCTCATCGCGCTCTTCAGCTTTCTCTCTTAGAGTATCACGATCCAACGTCTCTAAGTCCCTCAACTAATCTCATTTCAAGCATTTCACTCGGTTTGGGCTAAAAGGCAATTTCCAAAATTCCAGCCCATATAAACCCATCGTCCAACCTTCATTTCCTCCTCTTTTCATTTCATCTGCATAAGAGACTTGTTGGAACTTTCTTCTTCCCTTTCCCTCCTTGCATGTGTTAATTTGAGATGAAATCCAAGCTTGGAGGCCAAATCCACCGTCATCTTCTTCCTCTAGCTTTCCTCTTTCCTTATATTCCATTTTGGTAAATTCTCCCTATCTCTAACTCCTTCAACTCCCTTCTTAGATACCGTTAGGTGCTTGCATGTGAGTCAGTTTCTTTGTTTTCCTTTCTTGTTTTCCTTTCTCTGGTACTCTAAGAGTGGTGTAGGTGAGATTTGGAGAGTGGGTAGCTTAGGGTGTGTTTGGCATCGTGCCATTTGGATGTTCCCATGTTCTCACGAGATGGGGCTACAAAAAACATGTTTGGTTAGTGTTAATTATTGTTCCCAGTTTTGATCTGATGGGAAGGAATCTCAAGATCTTAACCCGCTGGCATAAGAAAGTTGGAATAAAAAATCTTTGTTTTTTTTAAGAAATAACTTTCTGGCATAGTTGGTTCCTACTTATCTCATATCTCTTTCATTTTAAATTAATCATTTAAAAAGATTTCAAACCCTCTCACTTATCCTAATGGTAGGGCCCATGTTCACAATCCCAAAGAAGGTGGCCCCACTTTGTAATTCTTAAAGGTGGGTCACATGGTCACAATCACAAAAGGTGAACCCATATTATAATTCTTATAATGGTGGGACCACATTATAAGGCCCCATGTTCTAATTTCTTAAGGTGGGTGCCACTTGTAATTTCTAAATGTGGGTCATGTATTTACAATCAATCAAAAGATGGCCCCGCATTATAAATTTTATAAAGGTGGGCCCACATTGTAAATCCTATAAATGTGTTCCCATATTCTCATTTCTAAAGGTGGGAACCACATTGTAATTTCTAAAGGTGGGTCATGTGTACACAATTACAAAAATTGTGTCACTACTTTGTCATTCTTAAATGTAGGTCACATGATCTTGATCACAAAAGGCGGACCCACATTGTAAATCTTATGAATGTGGGCCAATATTCTAATTTCTAAAGGTGTGTACGATGTTGTAATTTATAAAGGTGGGTCCTACATTTACATTCACAAAGAGGTGGCCCCACATTATAATTCTTATAAAGCGGGCCCATATCGTAAATCCTACAAATATGGGCCCTGTGTTCTAATTTTTAAAGGTGGTGCCAAGTTATAATTTTACAGGTGGGCCCCATACACCACAATAATAGAGTGCTGCAAATAATAAAAGGTGGGTCCCATATTATAAATCCTATGATTCTCTTGCTTTTATTCTTTGGAGCAAAACTTTTATAATGTTACATTCACTAAACTTTTATATGAGATGCCCATCCCATCCCATATTTGATATAAATTTATCTGACTAGATAAGATTTGGTCTGAATAGATTTGGTTTGGTTTATCTGAATCTGGTATAAAATTATCTGTGTCTGCTGTAAATTATGAATTTATTTATGATCTTATCTGACTTTGTTATGGTTCTATCTAACTTTGCTTTTGGACTGGGATGAGTTTGATATCACTTTATCTGAGTTGTATATGTATCCCAATAGCTGAAAGCACCCAAAATAGGGAGGAGAACACAAAAAAGAAGCAACATGCAAACCAACACTAGCAATTTAGATCAAATCTGGTATCAATAGTCAAACTATTTGACAGCATCCAAAAAAGAATAACCACTGTACATAAAGCTGAGCTGAAGAAGACACCTTTCTGGTTTCTTATAAATTCCATATTGAACAACAAAGTTACAGAGAAGAGATGCAGAAAATATGATAAACACATCATGCAAATTCTAGACACATACAACAACGCAGAAGGAAAATTCAAAATTGGAAGCCAGTATGTGTCGTTCACAGCAGAAGACATCTCTCTAATATTAGGAATACCGCATGGATCAAAGACCTTAGATTTGAAATATGCTAAGAAGAAAGAATCGGCATTCATAGCAAGAAGATTCCCAAACATTACAAGAGTATCAGCTCCAAAAATAAAGGAATAGTTGGATATTGCACTCAATGGAGCAACCAAAACTGATGTGGCTGATGTGTCAAGGTTGATATGCCTTTACATCCTTGTGACATTGTTTTTTTCAACACATGGCAACTCAATAGGATGGCCATATGTCAGTTATGTTGAGAATTACACTGAAATGAAAAATTATGCATAGACAGAAGAGATAACAAAGTTTCTCATGCAATCAGTTCACAGCAGAAATGAAGGTTCAGATAAAGTAATTGGCTATCTATTTGCACTACCGTATTGGTTATGCGAGCACACGTCGTTGTTGGAGCCAATCAAATCTAGTGAATTCCCTGGATTGGTGAAGTGGAATCTTAAGGGCTTAAACAATGCACTGCAACAAAATCCGTTGATTACATTACACGGTAAACCGGTAATATTATCTGAATTGAAAATTCTTGATCTTAATTAATATATTAGTAAGTTGTCTGCACTTATCTGAATAGGTAATACTATGTAACATATAGTATGGATAAATTTATCTGAATTTTATATGCCTTGTTATTATAAATTAATAGTGTTTCCCACTTCAGGTCATCGTTGGAAAATTGGAGAGGACATTGCATAAAGAGAAATGCTTCTTGACATATATGTATAGGAGCAATGATCATGATAATCAAACAACTAAGGAGGAAGCTGAGACAAAGAAATGGTTGAAGTAGGAGAAGAAGAATAACCTGTGCAATATAATGTTGACCATGATGATGATGTACACAATAATAAAGCCATTGAGGAATCAACATCAAAAGAACATGACCCCAGCGAATTTCAACTGCCCCAAACATCAGAAATGTTGTTGATTTCTGAATTAGAAGAACAAAGAGAAGTTGAAGGGCTAGAAGAAACAGCCGGGACTAAAGAAAGAATTGAATTTCTCACATTTCCTTCAGAGTGGAAAGACTATGAACAAACAATGGAACAAACAGATACAGTTGTAGAGAATGTTTTAAGTGATGTAATTGGAAGCACAAGTGAGTCATTGACTGAAATACAACCAACAAAGCTAGTTGAATTTGAAGGAGGCAATATTAAGAAAATGTCTCAGCAAATTCAACCATCTCCAACAATGGAAAACAAAGAAATCAGACAAATTATTGAAGAAAAAGAAAGGGCGATTTTACTCATTCATCAGCTAAACAAAAAGAAAGAAGACTACCAAGATCAACTTGACAGAATCATATTTGAATTGAAGACAGCAAGAGAAGAAAATAGTAATCTACAAAATGAAAGGATGGAGTTAGAAAAAAGGGTAAACAACTTAACCAAACAAATTGATGATGCTGTTTCAATTACCGAAAAGGTCACAAGTGAAAAAACTGAGCTACAAATAGAAAACAAAGAGCTCAAAAGCAAGCTGGAAAATTCATCTCTCGTAGTCAACCCCCATAATGAACAGCTAAAGCAACTGTAGCAGCTATCGGAGCAAAATTCTTCAAGAGCTTCACATGCAGAAGAGGAACTGAAAACATTGAAATATAAAGTTGTTGTAACTGAGGCATCAAATTTTGATTTAGAAAACAAGTTAAAAGAAGCTACACTACTTCATGCAGGCACATAGATAAAATTGGCTGAAAAGAGTATCGAAAAAATATATAATCCAAAAGCAAAACAAATGATGGAGGAGTAGCCTCATCAACCAACAATCAAAAGTAAAACTGAAAAAGATATATCTGACTTTTCAAATGAATTTATCTGAACCTTAAATGATTTTACATAGGTCTAATAAGATTTTATTTAATTTTGATATGATTTTATCTGAGAGTTTATATGAATTTATCTGAGATTTATATGTATTTGTCTGGCTTATATTTCAATTTATTTGAGTTTGGTAATGACTTTATCTGAGTTTTCTATGAAGATTTGGGTGTGTTTGATAACAATTTATTTGACTATGGTATGACTATATCTGAGCCTCATTCAATTCTATATGAATATTTCAATGGAGCATTAAATATGAAGAGATAGAGCAGGTCAAAAAGGTGCCGGAATAATCATCCATTATCAAAAGAGTAAAGAAGCGACGTGAAAGAGTAACAAGAAATGTTGAAGAGCAAGAATAGGAAAAGCCTAAGAAGCAAAAGAAGGTAGTAAAAGATAAAATGATTGCTCAGTCAAACGATTTTGTTGACATCACTAAGCAAATGCAACACAAAGCTACAACTAAATCAGAGAAGAAGAAACCATTTAAGCTCCCCAATAACTCAATCAGCAAGCTATTGACTAAAGCTGATAAGAAGAAATTAAAGCTCATATATGACACAAAAGGATATAAGTAAGTTGACATCATATATTACTTTGGAGAGTTGTCAATAACATTATAAACAAACTAATAACATTGCACATGTCCAAATGCAACGCAACAATTTGGGGAGGAGAAAGTGAAAGCAATGTATTATATGATTGCAATCCTAACTGGCGCTGATATATCAAGCAGCGAAAGAAAACTAATACAGTAATATCGTATATTTATTGAATGTTTAAATAACATTATTCTTATTATATAATAATATGTTTTTTAAAACGTACATAACATTATGTATTTGTAATCCAACAAGTTATTGATAGTTATACACAGATGCTTTATAAGGAGCAAACTGCCCTTGACAATGATCTTAAAAATCTGGGAAAGGAGGGCCTAGAGGAGGACAAAAAATCATATTTCATCACTAGCCTTTGCTGGGTAATACAAATGACTTTTTTGCATTTGTCTACAATGGAATTCATTAAATGACTTAATACGCTTAAATTCTTTATTTGTGCAGACAATGCTCACTGCTAAAAACAAATTTATGAGAGACATCATTCTCAATCATCAAATGTCTCCATATAAAATGCAGAATCACAAATTCGTCCACTTTCCAATGAACGCTAATGGAAAGAACAAAGAAGCAACACCATTCCATTGGACTCTGTTACTACTTGATAAAAAACAAGGCCAGTGGATGCACTACAACTCCATGAGGCTAAGGGAGAAAGATGCAATTGATCACTACTTCAAAGATGCTGAAGAGCTGGTACATGTCATTCACTATAACTTTCTTTAAATCATGGTTGACACTAGTCAAAACATATGTAGCTAATAAAAATGATGTGATTACAGAAAAAGTATGTAGAAAATTACAGCTTTGTCAACATAGAGGAAACACAGCCATATAACGAGCCATTGCTCAGCATGGAAGGAGCACCACGGCAAAAGCAAGGATCGTAATACTGTAACATGAACCCATATTATACAAATAAAACCATACACAACCAAACAATATGAATAACTAACAATACCATGTCGCATTGTAGACTTAATTGCGGCATCATCGTGTGCTACATCATGACCCAAATCGCTCGTTTTAAACTAGTTCACACCCACTTGGCACAAAGCGTTGTCAATAGTTTTAAGGCAGAATTAGCAGTCAAGTTATTGCATAACAAGACCTATAGTTGGACAAAAGAAGGCTTTGAAGCCAAAAAGTTCACATCGTTGAAGGAACTATGACAATCATCATGGATTTTTTTTGTTTTTTTTTGTTTTTTGGTTCACATGGATAACTATAAGATGTTCGAAGCATCATTAAAGGAAGACTGACAATCATCATGGATTTTGTTTTTTTTATATAAATGTAAAGATGTTGGAAATATTTTTGTAAATGTAAAGACGCTGATCAATTACAAAATGCAAGTCATTTTCTTCCATGTTGTTATTGCTTTATGTTTGTTACGAATTCAGAAAACATACATTATAAACAAACAGAAAAGGCCACAACAATATGTAGAAATCATAGACTTTCTCTGACTTTTGAAGGAAAGTTAGGTAAATTTATCTGTCTTTCGAATGAATCGCAATGAAATTTCTTTGACTTTTTCAAGAAAGTTAGGTAATTTTATCTGTCTTTTCAAAGAAACGCAGTGAAATTTCTCTGACTTTTGAAAGAAAGTTAGGTAAATTTATCTGTATTTTGATAGAAATGCAGTGAAATTCCTCTATCTTTTGAAAGAAACTCAGGTAAATTCGTGTAAAATTCATTACTAAAAAGAAAGATAACATCAATAATTAGAAGCAACACTGATACTTTGCAATTTTATTCACCAGACAAAATACCAATTGTTCTCTATACACATTGACAGTCAAACATTATCATCGCCAAATTACAAAAGATGACAAATTCAACTTAATGTCAATCAGGAAATAATTCAAAATTAATCAATAGGCTCCTTGCAGGACTTTTTATTATGACTCCTAATCTGCCCACATCGTCCTCATTTAATATGCCTTGTGATCTCACCTCTTGACAAGATCCTCTTCTTTTTCGGCCTTCTAGGTTGACGCCTCATCACAAGGGGCTTAATCACAGCTTCTGCAATTGTTGTCTCTGGCTTGCCTACAATTGGGATGGGAATTATAGATTCAAAGTATGCATGACTGTATGCCTCTATGTGAAAATACTGATCCACATAAAGGTTTAGATCCTTTCCACTCTTTTGAATAACAGCACATGCGTGGGCACACAGGAAGTCATTAATCTGCCACTAATAGTAGGAACATATAAGATTGTAAATATCAATAGAGACCGATGGGTACGAATGAACATAAAAAACAGTGCCACTTGACTGCCGAACACTCCACGGCGTACCAAACTTGATAGAAGCTTCCAGCCTCTTATCCATGTCTGGACAAATGACTCCCTTCCATAACCTACACATTTCCCTCCTATTGGCCATTTATTCCATTATCTGAACCCTTATCATGTCAACCATCTTCGTAATAGGCAAATGACGCACTTCTTTAATCTAGGAGTTGAAAGACTCTGAAACATTCGAACACATCTCACCATACCGATTGCCCTTAAAATAAGCATTGCTCCACCTATCATGAGAAAGTCCGGAAAGAAATCTGTCCACTTTCGAACCACCTCCATGCCTCAATGCCTGCAGCTTCGCATGGAATACAGGTATAGTGGACGCATAGGCACATTCACGTAGCAATATACCCATCCTTTGTCTAAATTCATTTGTGTACCCTCCTGAGAATTTATCTCTCAAATTTGCTTTCAAATGTTGGAGGCAGAAAGCGTGATGAGCAGAGGGAAATATATGTGCAACACCCTCCACGAGACCAGGATTCCTATCAGAAACAAACGTGATAGAGCATTTATATGCAACTACTTTCCTCAAATTCTGCAGGAACCATTTTTTAATTATCCTCAGTCTCCGAGTTTACAACCGTAAAAGCGAGAGGAAACAGACCTACCACATTCAGGAAATCATTTATTATCAATTAAGCAGCAATGTTATGTAAGCACTGAAATAAAAATAGTTAGTATCAACATTATTAAAAAAACATCAAAATCTACAAGATGACACTTTACCTTGATTACCATCCTTCCCTGTTGCTGCCAACAAATTTCCCTTGTACCTGCCTTTCAAAAATGTCCCATCTAGAAACAACAGTGGACGAACATAATTGAATCCACGAATTGAAGCATTGAATTAAAAAAATTAAACTCTTGAAGCACATGGTGGATTCATAATAATCTAATACAAACAGATTGCCTGGATTTGTCTCATTAGCAACATTAATGTACAAACGAAGATTATCAAAAGAAAGCGATGTATGACCATACAACTTATTCTTGGCCCTTTCAACCCCCACCATGCATGATGGTATGCAATGGTCAACCCAAAATTTGCATTGAAATGATGCACAACATCAATTGGACTGGTCAGTGGCTTCTCCCGAATATGATCCACCATTAAATCAGCAACAATTTCAGAGCTAATCCGGCTACTCTTGGATGTACGAACTGCTGCTCCACAAGTATGCTCATTATGAAATGACCTTATACAAAAGAACCCACTAGACTTCTCAAGCGATGCATGAACACGCCACTTGCAATCCTGTGATTTACGATGAGAGCACTCAGCTATGATCCTTACTTTGTCGTTCTTGACATACACAAACTCAAACCCCACCTCAATCAAATATTTTCACAGCACATTCTTAAATTCAGAAGCCCCACCCTCGAACCTTTATCCAACATGACTGATACCATTCACCCAATCCGAAGAAAGAAGAAATTTCTCCTTGTGTGAACAAAACTGTGGAATCAAATCTGTCTCTACATCTTTAGCCTCATACTCCACAACTGCAATTCCGTCTTAAAAAAATTCATCCACATTATCCTCATTGTCCTCATTATCATATTTGGATAATTCTGATACAAAGACATTGACTCGATCCAATCCCAATGAAACTGCCAACATAGACAAATTCAATAAGTCTTTGTCATTGTCAAGCATACACTTTGGGTGCCCAGGCAATGCATATGTGAAACAGACAGTGCTGGGCAACAAAGTCTTCCACTTGCTACAAATTTGGTTAACCAACTCATCCATTCTCATACAATCAGTGAAAAGAACAACATTGGTGAACATACCAAACTTGCAAAGAAGCATAATCAGTTTTTCCATTTTAAACACTACATACGAAAAATAAAGAAAAAATCAAAACACATCAACATTTGTATCTGAAATACTGTCTTACTTTCACATCAGTTTATATCAGTTTCGTGTAATTTTATGTGTTTCATATGAAGTTATCTGATACGAATTTATCTAACGGGAATGAATTTAGTTAATTTTGACATGATTTCATCTATTTATAGAATCAATTAAACTGGATTTGAAGTGAATTTATCTCACTTTCACATCAATTTATTTGAATTTGGTGTTAATATATTTGTTATTGCTATGAATTCATCAGAGTTCGGTGTGAATTTCTCTGACTTTTAAAATGGATTTATGTGAGTTTGATAGAAATATATCAAACATTAACATGAATTTATCTTAGTGTGATTTCAATCAGATCTACAACAAAATACTGAGAGTATAAGAAGAATTAATCTTAGAAAAAAAAATTAAAAGATCTTCTTAAACTAAAATAGATCAAAACATACATAATTACCTCAATAAATTGATTGAAATAATGATATCCGAGTTCAGTATTTTTTTAGATCTGAAAAGAAATATTGAGAATATAAGAAGAAATCATTGCAGAAAGCAAGATTAAAAGATATATTTAAACTAAAATTTGGATCAAAAGATTCATCCTTACCTCAAGAATTTCATTGAAATGATGAAATCTCAATTTGCTGTGAATGAGATCTACAAACGAATACTCAAAATACAAGAAGAACTATGCTCTGTAGCAACGTAAGAAGAAAAAGAAGAACAAAAAGGATTCTCACGAACTACAAAGGACCTGTTTTAGAAACTGAGGCAAAATTCCATCAATCATCATTCCCTCCAATTCAAAATTTGAAATTTGATCCAAAACTCATCTTACTAAATTTAAATTCGTCAATAATCAAAGAAACACAATGAGTTAGAGCTATAAACTAGGACTAGATTGCATGACAACTATTCAAATGGTTAGAAGGGCAAATTAGTCATAAAAAATTCTGACGTGTCATGCTAAGGCACCACTGCCCAAATTAATCCCATGCGTAAGGGACTTTACGCCTTAAACAACATTGTTGCATACTGGATGCCTTAAAAGACCAATTTAAGGGACCTTAGGCTAATTTACCCAATAATTTAATATAATGTTGCCAAACAAGATCTGGAGAGTATAGTCTCGGCACAACCCGATCTCAACAAAGCCTAATCCGAGTACAAAACTAAGAACAAATCGAGAACGATGCCAAACAGGCCCTTAGCTTGGGTGGAGAGTGTGTTCGGAGTACCTCTTTTCCTCAATCCTCTTCCTTTTTGGGTAAGGCATGTTGGTTTGTATTGTATATCGGGCATGCATATAGAATTGATTGTTTCTTATTGATGTAATTATACAGATAATCCCTAATGCCAACCTTGATCATGTTATATTGAATTTCCACATGCTAGTTTAGGGATTAATTGAATTGGACTTAATTGGAGGACTGGACAATCTTAAAAAGAGTTAATTGAGATGTGGGTATGCTGGAATAAGTATGGGATGAAGCTAAGAGATGAATTGCCCAATTTCTAAAATGCAATGTACTCGGAATTTTAATTCCATCAAGCCTACGGTTAGCTCCCGACTAGCTATGACCCTTACATAGAACCTGGCAAGGTTCTGTCTAATGGACTTTTATTTTTTAGTAGAATGTTGTTTGTTCTACAAAAAGTCTCATGGCTAGCCGTGGACTAAACAACAACCGACTATAAGGACCCAAGTTCTCTTTTTGAAAAGGGATTTCTAACCTAGGTTTGAGTCTTAGGTGTGGAACCCATTGACCTTACCCATGCATGACCAATTGGGGAAAATAGAAATGGAGCACGTTTGACTTGGTGCACTTCGTCGATTGTTTGGGGGATTAAGTGTGGGGTCCGTAACTTAACCGAATGCGAGTGGAAATGAGTCAGCAATGCTCCATAATTTTTTGTACACCACGGACTTGCCAAATAGGCAGTGATAGCTCATGTTCCATGCAGACTTGGTTGAGGATGTGTACCATGCACATGAACAACCCTTGACCTAGGTTTCACTCGTACATCTCTCAATGACTTACAATCTTGTATCTGTTGTTATGCTCACCTTGTACACTCTCCTCATAAAACACATGTTAATTTATAAACATAACCTGTCTAGACTTAGCGCTGTTGGACCGAACCTAGAGTGTGTCCTTAGGTACCTTGGTTATCTTGTGCTTGATGTGTTGGAAGTGGGTGAGCCTCTTGGATAGGTTTTCAAGACTTTTGACCAACTAGAAGAAGTGATCATCTATCCAAAACGCAACAAACCCCAATCCATGATGCATGTCCTTAATCTCAGCCATCATGATCAGCAAATAAACCTATCATGAAAGTAGAAACAACACCTAACAAGCAACCATGAAATTCTACAACATACAAGGAGTAGAAAATACCTATGGAGCTCGGTTGTGCTCTAATGGAGAATTTGATTAAACTCTTTGATGAAGAGCTCTTTCATGAAGCAAATCAGAATCTCCAATGCCCAATTGTCTTCCACGCTATATCCCACTTCAGATCTCTTTCTTAAGAGAGATGGTGGAATCTCCAAGAGAAAGACTAGCTAGAATATCTAAGGAAACTAGAAGGGAACTAGAAGAGAGAGAGATGAAGAGGAGGAGTGCAACTCTTGCCCACTAGGGGAGCCTTGGGCGTGAGTCTCCAAGGGATAAGAGCATGGGACGTCCAAGGTGTGCTCTCCTCCCCTTTATATAGTTTTGCAACTCTTCTCTTTCTTTATTATTAGAAGTCCAACTTCTATAATAATTAGTAACCCTTTATTCCACTATTACCACTATTAGAAGTCTCACTTCAAATAGAAATAGTAGCTTTTCTTTTTGAATTCAAATAGAATTAGTAAAGATCCAATCTTGGGTTAGCGTGGGGACCACTAGGGATTCCATAGAAAGCTGGCTCCAATTGGGACACCGCGACCCCACATCTCATGTGCAATCCGGGCCCGCAGTTAATTGCAAATAACTTAACTAAATAAATACAATTAAACTCCAGTCTTAGGAATAAATTATATGAAGACCCTAAACTTCCTTATTACTACAAGTGGACCCCTCCATCAATATCCATGGATCAATTGGACAAACTGTCCCACCAATTTAGATTCATTTCTTATTATCCTTGAGACCTAATTAATTATAGTAATTATTAGTACCATCCAGTTAACTCTTAATTGAGATGGGTATACACTTACCAATGATAAATCCATTAATTGGCACAAGGGGATAAGATAGATTCCATCTTGACCATTAAATGTTCCCACAGTCCTACTACCATATACCCAAGACACCGAGGTGTTGACCTACAGTTGGCCTCACTCATTAGTGACTCAAAGCAAATGAATAGATAGAAACTTGAGTTCATCAATGTCTCAGGGTTGAGAGCCCATTGCTAGAAAATTATGAGAGCAAACCTTAAAGTAAAGATAGTGTTCTTGAGGTGCTTCTCATGGTCCTTCAATACATCCACTGTATCGGTATAATGATCTAGAATATTACATTCCTATGATCGAGACAGATCACACTATTTCATAGTGATCATAATGCTGCAACCTTGTCAGATGAGATGCCCGATCTCATCACTAGTTGTGAATCAATTTAAGATTTGTGACACATGTCTCCTATATGTGGATCTCATCCACATACATGTGTTACATCTAATATACTTATGGACTCCGGTTCATCTTATGAGCCAGTATGTCATTTGTATTGGTTATGTGCATTTAAGTAATAAAACAGCATTCATCTCATAAAAGGAAAACATGAATATATATTGATAAATAAAGAAATTAATCAATTCATTACATCAATCTTAATGGATTGAGACCATAAAACTAACAATCTCCCACTTGGGCTCAATGCCAGTCAAGGTTGCATCTCATGCCCATCCCATCCACATGTTGCTCAAAGACTTTGGTAGTCAAAGGCTTAGTAAAGGGATCTACGAGATTATCCGCAGATGCTATCTTGGTGATGGCAATGTCACCTCTCTGCACAATCTCTCTGACCAAATGATATTTCCTCTGTAGATGTTTTTGGCTTTTATGGCTTCTGGGTTCCTTGGACTGTGCGACTGCCCCGCTGCTGTCACAGTAGACTGTGAGCGGCTGTCAAACCAAAGGTACCACTCCAAGTTCCATAAGGAATCTTTTGAGCCAAACTACTTCCTTAGCTGATTCACAAGCCGCTATATATTCAGCTTCCAAGGTGGAATCAGCGGTACATTCCTATTTAATATTCCTCTAGCTGATAGCTCCGCCGCTAAGCATAAACACATACCCAGAGGTTGATTTCCTGAAATCCTTATATGACATTAAGTCAGAATTTGTGTAACCGACTGGAATCAACTCATCACTGCCATAAATTAACATGTAATCTCTAGTTCTTCTCAAGTATTTGAGAATACACTTCACAGCAGTCCAATGGTCAAGACCTGGGTTAGACTGATATCTGCTGACTAAGCCCACTGTATGACAGATAACTGGTCTAGTACGAAGCATAGCATACATGAGGCTGCCAACGGCCGGGGCGTATGGCACTTCTCTCATCTGCTCCTTTTCCTGGGGTGTCTTAGGACACTGATCCTTGGAAAGGCGCACTCCATGCCTGAAAGGTGTGATATCCTTCTTGGAGTCTTGCATTGCAAACCACACTAGTACCTTATCTATGTATGCAGCTTGAGATAAGCCGATCATCCTATTTTTCCGGTCTCGATGTAGCTTGATCCCTAGGATGTAGCTAACTTCTCCCAAGTTTTTCATATCAAAAGTCTGAGCTAACCAAACTTTTATTGTAGACAGCATTCCTATGTCTCTCCCGAGAAGAAAAATGTCATCGACATATAATACCAGAAAAACTACCCTGTCACCTTCACTTTTCATATACACACATGACTCATCCGGATTTTGACAGAACCAAATGCTTTGATTGCCTAGTCAAAATGGATGTTCTAGCTCGGGATGCTTGCTTTAATCCATAAATGGATTTCTGCAGTTTGCAAATTTTTTGCTCTTGGTTTTTAGCCACAAAACCGTCTGGTTGCATCATATAGATGCCTTCCTCAAGATGGCCGTTGAGAAACGCCGTCTTAACATCCATTTGCCAAATCTCATAATCAAGATGAGCCGCAATGGATAAGAGTATCCGGATAGACTTGAGCATGGCTACCGGGGATAAGTTTTCCTCATAATCGATACCTCCTTTCTGAGTATACCCTTTCGCAACAAGCTTGCCCTTAAAGGTCTCAACTCTTCCGTCTGGTCCTCTCTTCCTCTTGTAGACCCACTTGCACCCAATAGGTTTAATATTTGCAAGCAAGTCCACGAGTGTCCAGACTTGATTAGAGTACATCAACTCCATCTCGGCTTTCATAGCTTCTTGCCAACGTCCCGAATCTGTGTCATTGATTACTTCATTATAGTTACAGGGATCTTATTCCAGTTCTTCCGGGATTGTCTCGTAAGACTCCCAAAAACGAGAACCTGTCAGGGGTCCTTACAATCCTCCCACTACGACGAGGTACTGGTGTAACTACTGGGTTAGATATGGGCGGATTCTCTTCAAGATCGGTTATAGTAGGTGTCAAACCCCAACCCAGGACTAGCGCGATTAGCGTTAATTAAGTGCGTGTTTAGTTATTATGTGGGTTTAACGCTCATGAGATTAGAAATTTGGTTCGATTTAGCCTAGAATTAGCTTTGGAAAATTTTGAGAGCGTTTTATGCTATTAAGTCACACTCAGGGGTGCCTTGAGTGTATGTGTAAGCTTGGAAGGAGATTCATGTTTTCTGATTTCTAATCGTGATTTTGACCCCATTAGAATGGTTTTATGTTATTGGTTAACTTTTGGGTTCAACCTGTTTTGTTTAAGACCCAGAAATCCAAGTTTTGGCCAAAAAGGGTAATTCAGTCATTTCACACCAAATCTGGACCCAAATTTTGAAATCTCAAAACTATGTCAAATTTATACTTTTTGGAAACTAGATTTTTTGGTGATAGATTTTGTCTTCTTCGTCGTTTTCATCCTGGGCCCGTAAGTCGATGTTTTAATCGTCGCAAGATTTGAGCATGGAGGGGCCCACAAGAACCATTGACTTAAGTGTTATCTCTTCATTCTTCCTCCTCACTCACGTTGGACGATTCTTGTAACTCCTTCTCTTCAACCCATCTAAGAAAAGCTCTTCTTCCTCTCACCTCCTTCCTTTGCATGCCTAGGCTAGAAAGCTCCAAATCAAGATCTGATCATAGCTTCTTCTTCCTCTCAACCTAAGCTCTCCATTGCTACCATTTTCTCAAAGTTTCCAGCTGAGATTACACTCCATTTTCGTTCTTGATTCTCATTTGACAAGCTTCAGGTATAGGGATCTTCTTCTTCCTTTCATTTTGATCTTTTGAGCTCTTTAGGACACAAATGTTCATGCATGCAAACCCATTTTTGAAATGGGAGTTTTAGTTGCCAAAATGGTGATTTTTGGAATGGGGTTCTTGGGGGTTTTGGTGTAGATTTCGTGGCTCTCCTTTGGATAGGAGTTTGAGAGATTTTGGCTAGCAATTGGTGTGAAGGCAAGTGATCCTTTTTGACTCTCTTAATGCATGTTGTATTTAGGTATTGTTTTGATTTTAATGGTTGATTCACCATGCTTGATTTGCTCATCTATTTCAATTAAATGCATGGGATTATTTGAAATGTTTTCTATATTCTTTTGTCTAAGTTTTAACATGATTCTTGAATTATGCATTGGTCAAATTAGATTTCTGTTTTGAGTTATAAGTTAATGGTTTTGATTGATGGAATGGTGATTAATGTGAATTGGAGAATGGATGGGTTAAGGGTATTGCATGGTGGTTGTTGAAGAGATTGGAGGTTGAGAATTTTTACAGGTTTCCATGAATTGGAGAAGTGAAAGAGAGGGAGTGGCAAAAATGTGCTGGGGGAGTGCAGTTTTCTGCACTACATGGTTTCAGACAGAAACCTGTTCGCTCGAGCGAATTTGTGGTCGCTCGAGCGAGCAAGCTTCTATCTGTGAGAAACACAACCAGAAACCTATCCGCTCGAGCGAAGCTTGTGGTCGCTTGAGCGAGCAAGTTTCTGTTTACAGAAAATGCTCCTGAAGCTAGTCCACTCGAGCGGATATTAGGTGAGCTCGAGCGAACCAACTTCTGGACGGGTCCGCTCGAGCGAACCTTATGGAGGCTCAAGCGAAGGATGTTCTGGATGGGTCCGCTCGAGCAAACTCATCATCACTCGAGCGAACTTGATGCTGCCAAAAATTTAGGAATGTGACAAAAGAAGGGAAGTTTTGAGGGAATTTCTAGAAGGAAGAAAACCTGATCATGTCAAGTGTCTTCCATCTGATATTGTGCCTTTGAGACTCAAAATAGCCTACACCTTATGAATACCAAAGCAATTGTTCTAGACTGGATATTTGGGTTCCTCAAATGCACAATGATCAACAGGCACTTAGCATGGGCTTGATTCAATTGATTGAAAGACTCGACTTTGACACTAAAAGCGTTATATCAACTTTGTCCTATTTTGCCAGTCCAGTTTTATTTAGAAGCATTTTTTCAGTTCAGAATAATATAGCACATGCTTTTCTTGCAATTTCACCCGTGTTGTTTTGATAAGTGTTTTTCCCCAATCATGACGAGTTCGTATAAGTATCGCTGTGTTTTCGTGAATTCATGGTTTTCGTCTAATACCACTGAGCTTGGACTGCCCCTTCAGTCTGATCCACTGTCTGGGGGTCCTTAAACATGTGGACTATCTGCAGATTAGTCGTGTATTATATTACACATCGTGCGTGCCCCGGTTCCCCGGCCGGTTTTCCCCGTCTACCTTGCGTGACTTGGGATCGTGTCTTGCGTGTCGTGTTTTGCGTGTTGTGCTTGCTCTTGTCACCACGTGTGATTGAGAAAGGATGGGCTCATTGTGGATTTACGAATCATGATTTATTTCTTGAAATTGTGTTAGTTTTGCTTTGCTTACTAGTAAACTTGGTTTTGCATATTGAATAAGTTTGCGTCGAAATTGTTAAAGTGTTTGAGTTTTGTTTACTTCAAACTACACACCAAATCTTTACTTGCATGTGTCTAAATTGATCACCTGCCGGACCGTCGTGTCTGACCCTTTCTGCTTTGGTGTTTAGATGCAGGAGCCGCTGCCCCTGAGGATGAGCGCCCAGAGGAGGCTTTTGAGCCACCCCCAGCCCGTGAGTGGCAACCTGACGATGTCCTCTAGACGTCAGGTGAGGTCTTGAGCACGTCCATGATGGGAATGGGTGTTTATTTTGTTTTGGGTTGTAAGGCCTTTGTTGGCCGTTGATACTTTAGGAATGTGTAAACTAACTTAACTTACTTTTGTCCTTTTTGTAACTGGAATGTTAAATTATAGTAATGCCATGTTATGTTTCCTCCTCTGATTATGGTTTGATGATGATTTAATTTATGCAAGTGGATGATATCACTTGTAAAGCATAGATAAGATTACTTGAACGCTTCCGCAAAACATAGTTTGTGTGAGATAAATTCCAAGTGTGCTATGGAAATCCTCACCGTGGAAACCTGTGGGTTAATGATAGATAATTGGTTGGTTGGATAGTATAACCTTCCCCCGTCGCGGGCCTGGGCTCGGTTAGTAGGACTTCGGTCCGGGGTCGTGACAGGACTGGTATCAGAGCGGGACATGTTTCAGGCATTTAAAAGAAACTAGAAACTCTTAGGGACTTGGCGAGGATTCGTGAGTACGTTAGATCGTTAGTATGGACCTAGAAACCAAACCCAAACTTGTTATTATGTACTAACAAATTATTTTACAGCATCATGCCTCCAAGGAAAGCCCCGAACCAAAATGCTTCCGGAAGCAATACCAATAACAATGCTAGCGAGACAGATCACGAGCCGCCACCTACCGTAACACAATTTCAGGCACTAATGCAGGCTATGTTGGAACAGGAGAGGCAAGCAAATGAGAGTCAGACTAGACTACAAAGAGAAGCAAATGAAGTTCAAGCTAGACTACAAAGAGAAGCCAACGAGAACCAAGTTAGGTTCCAAGAGCAACTAGCCAAAAAGGATGAGGAAATGTCACAAGTCCAAAGGCAGTTATTAGAAGTTTTACAGCACAGGCCTCAACCTCAGCCTAGGCAACCGGGAGGCCCCAATATAATCATTAACAACAAAGACCAAGATCCTAACATTCTGTTTGAGCGGTTCAGGAAACGGGGACCCAAGGAGTTCTCAGGTCAAGAGGATGCTTTGGCTGCTGATGATTGGTTAGTCAATACGGAGAAGATCTTTGATGTATTCACCTGTACTGGGAGAGAGAAGGTCAACCTTACCGCTTCTCTATTCTTCGGATTAGCGAACACTTGGTGGCAGAAGCTGTCAAAAGAGCATACAAGTTTGAGGACATCAACAATCAAATCAAGCAGGACAGGAAACAATACTACCAACAGAATCAAAGACAATAGAGTAACAAGAAACCATGACAAGATCAAAACCCTCCAAGGCAAAATGCATGTGCACATTGCGGCAAAAACCACGACACTACACAATGCCGTAAAGCCTCCAGTGCTTGTTTTAAGTGTGGAGCTTTGGATCATGCGATCAAGGACTGCCCTCAACTTCAGAACCAAGGTAATCGAAATCAGCAACAGAGACAGCCAGCTCCTCAGAATCAAGCACCAGCTCAAAACCAGGCAAGACCACCTCAGCAACAGCAGCAGCAAGGCAGACAGCAAGCTCAGAATTAGAATGCTCGTCCTCCACAACAGCAGCAGCAGAATAGAAATGCACCTGGGAGGCAGAATAGGCCACAGCAGCAAGGACGTGCATACCATCTCAATCGTGTTGATGCAGATGCTGCGGCTGATGTTGTAGAAGGTAAACTCCTCATCTGTGGAATTGAAGCTCAAATTTTATTTGATCCTGGCAGCACTCATTCCTTTTTATCTCCAATGTTTGCAAAGATGATTGCTATACCGTTTAGGGAACTTGATTATATATTGACTGTCACTACACCAGTAGGAAAATAGGTTGTTTGTAGAACCTATTACCCCAGTTGTTCGGTCCTATTAGGGGAGGTCAACCTTCCAGCAGACCTTATTATCTTAGATATGCATGACTTTGATGTTATCTTAGGCATGGATTGGTTAGAAAAGTATCACGCCACCATGGATTGTTTTAGCAAGACCATTACCTTCAAGTTGAAAGGGGAACAGGCAGATTTGCTGATTCAGGGAACCAGAAAGAAAAACCAAGTGGAGATTATTTTAGCACTGAAAGCGGGCAGAATGGTTAATAGTGGGTGTGAAGCTTTTATAGCATTTATCACGGAGGATAAACGGTCCCAAGGGGTGGAGGAAATCCCCGTTGTGTGCGAATTTCCGGATGTTTTTCCTGAAGAAATCCCGGGATTGCCACCAATTCGAGAAGTCGAGTTCACCATTGAGCTCCTTCCAGGGACAGCTCCAATATCTATTGCACCGTATAGGATGGCTCCAGTAGAGTTAGGCGAACTAAAACTTCAGTTGCAAGATTTGTTGAGTAAATGTTTCATTAGACCAAGTGTTTCACCTTGGGGAGCACCAGTTTTGTTTGTGAAAAAGAAGGACGGAAGCTTGAGAATGTGTATAGACTATAGAAAATTGAACCATATGACCGTCAAGAACAAGTATCCGTTGTCGTGGATAGATGAGTTATTCGATCAGTTACAAGGAGCGGCGTATTTTTCCAAGATAGACTTGACGTCTGGGTATTATCAGTTGCGGGTTAGAGAGTCAGATGTGCCTAAAACGGCTTTCCGAACCAATATGGGCACTGTGAATTTTTGGTGATGCCATTTGGATTGACAAATACTCCTGCGGTGTTTATGGCTCTTATGAATAAGGTATTTGCAGAGTACTTGGATCAATTTACAGTAGTATTTATCGATGGCGTACTTGTGTATTCTAAGAGTAGAGAGGAGCATGAAGAGCACTTGAGGACATCATTGCAGCGTTTGAGGGACAACCAACTCTATGCCAAGCTAAGTAAATGTGAATTTTGGCTAGAGCAAGTGGCTTTTCTTGGCCATGTTATATCAAAAAAAGGCTTAGCAGTGGATCCGTCAAAAGTTGATGCCGTTGTCAGTTGGAAAAGACCAAATAGTGTGACAGAGATTAGAAGCTTTTTGGGGTTAGCCGAATATTATAGAAGGTTTGTTCAAGGATTTTCATCTATTGCAGCACCTTTGACCAAGTTAACAAGGAAAAGCGTGCCTTTCGTATGGACAGACCGATGTGAAGAAAGTTTTAAGGAACTGAAAAAGAGATTGACTACAGCCCCGATTCTTACGCTACCGTCAGGAAGTGGAGGATTTGTTGTTTTTACAGATGCTTCCAATATAGGATTGGGTTGTGTTTTGATGCAGAATGACAAGGTAATTGCCTATGGCTCGAGACAGTTGAAAGAGCATGAGAAGAATTATGCCACTCATGACTTGGAAAAATACGCTGCTTCTTGCAATTGATCGAATAATTCATCTATTCTCGGCAACGGATACTTATTCTTGACAGTCATATGGTTTAATCTTCTGTAGTCTATGCACATTCTTAAGCTTCCATCCTTTTTTTTCACAAAAAGAACTGGTACTCCCCAAGGTGCAACACTTGGTCTGATGAAACCTTTGCTCAACAAATCTTGTAATTGGAGTTTGAGTTCACCTAATTCTGCTGGAGCCATTCTGTAAGGTGCAATTGAAATCGGAGCTGTCCCTGGAAGGAGCTCAATTGTGAACTCAACTTCTGTAATCAGTGGCAATACCGAGATTTCTTCTGAAAAACAATCTAGAAATTCGCACACGACGGGGATTTCCTCCACCCCTTGGGACCGTTTATCTTCCGTGATAAACGCAATAAAAGCTTCACACCCATTTTGTACCAATCTGCCTGCCTTTAGTGCTGAAATAAACCCTACTGGAGTTTTCTTCTTGTTTCCCTGAATCATTAATTCTGCTTGCTCCCCTTTCAACTTAAATGTGATGGTCTTACTAAAGCAGTCCATGGTTGCATGATTTCTCTAACCAAGCCATGCCTAAAATGACATCAAAATCATGCATGTCTAAAACGATAAGATCTGCTGGAAGGTTGACCTCTTTTAATATGACCGAACAATTCGGGTAATAGGTTTACAAACAACCTGTTTACTTACTGGTGTAGTGACTGTCAAGATAAAATCAAGTTCCCTAGATGGCATAGCAATCATCTTTGCAAACACAGGAGATAAAAATGAATGAGTGCTTCCAGGATCAAATAAAATTTGAGCTTCTACTCCACAAATGAGAAGTTTACCTTCCACTACGTCACCTGCAGTATCGGCATCTACACGATTGAGATGGTATGCCCGTCCTTGCTACTGTGGCCTATTTTGCCTTCCTTGTGGATTCCTGTTTTGCTGATGTGGAGGACGAGCATTCTAATTCTGAACTTGTTGTCTACCTTGCTACTGCAGCTGCTGAGGTGGTCTTGCTTGGTTTTGGGCAAGTGCCTGATTCTGGGGGACTGCTTGTCTTTGTTGCTGGTTTCTATTGCCTTGATTCTGTAATTGTGGGCAATCTCGAATGGCATGGTCCATATCCCAACACCTAAAACAAGCACCGGTGGCCTTGCGACATTGGGCTGTTTCGTGATTTTTGCCACAGTGTGCACATGCACCTTTCCTTGGAGGGTTTTGATCTTGTCTTGGCTTTTTATTTTGTTGCCTTTGGTTCTGCTGATGATACTGTTGCTTCATGTCCCGAATGATCTAGTTGTTGATATCTTCGAACTTATATGCTCTTTTCACAGCTTCATCAAAGGTAGCCGAGGGAACGACTCCTGTAGCATCCCTCATTATGATGGGGCTCAGACCTTCCAAGAACTTGGTGATCTTCTTTTGTTCGGTGTCAATCAGCTCTCTAGCATATCTAGCTAGCCTTTCAAACTTCGTGACATATTCGAGGACTGTCATGTTGCCCTGCTTGAGCTACTGAAATTCTATAGCTTTCTGTCTCTTAATATGCGAAGGGACGTACTTGTCAGTGAATTGGGTCTAGAAAGTTTTCCATGCAGTAGCATCAGCCATCGTTTGATACGGTTCCTTAACCGTCTGCCACCATGTGTCGCCAGTCCAAAGAATAAGGAAGCTATTAGATTTACCTTCTCTCTGCCAGTACATGTAAATACATCAAAGATCTTCTCTGTGTTTACCAACCAATCATCCGCAGCCAATGGGTCTTCTTAACCCGAAAACTCCTTGGGTCCTCTCTTCCTGAACCTCTCAAACAGCAAATTAGGATCATGATCCCTATTGTTGATGATAATGTTTGGGCCCAAAGGTTGTCTAGGCTGGGGTTGAGGCTGGTGTGTGTTCTGTAAGACTTCCAAACGCTGCCTCTGAACTTGTGTCATTTCCTCATCCTTCTTAGCTAGCTGTTCTTGAAACCTAGCTTGGTTCTCATTTGCTTTTCTCTGTAGTCTAGATTGGTTTTCGTTGGCTTCTCTCTATAGTCTAGTTTGGTTTTCATTGGCGTGTCTCTGCTGTTCTAGCATAGCCTACATAAGTGCCTGAAACTGTGTTGCTGTAGGTGGTTGCTCGGGATCTGTTTCATTGTTGTTACTTCCTGAAGCATTCTGATTGGGTGCATTCCTTGGAGGCATGATGCTGTAAAACAAAATGTTAGTAAATAATAACAAGGTTTGGGTTTGGTTTCTAGGTCCATACTAATGATCTAACGAACTCACGAATTCTCGCCACGTCCCTAAGAGTTTCTAGTTTCTTTTAAATGCCTGAAACATGTCCCGCTCTGATACCAGTCCTGTCGCGACCCCGGACCAAGACCCGAGACCGCAACCCCGATGTGTGATATAATTATCCCATAGGTTTCCGCGATGAGGATTCCCAAAACAAACATGGAACAATCTCACACGAACAATAGTTTGCGGAAGCGTGCAAGTAATCTCAATCACGACTTTTCAACGTAAATCAAATGATTCCAAGATGCATAAGTCAAATAGTTCAAATGACATAAACATTCAGAGGGAGAATGTATAACATAGAATTACCATAATTTAAATTCCAAGTTTCAATATAACAAAAGTAAGGTAAGTATAAGTTTACACTCCCAAGGTAAGAAAAGGGCCAACAAATGCCATGCATCCCAAAAATACAAAATAAGTCCCATTCAAATGTTTCGTAACTCGAGCCCACCCGACGTCTAGAGGACGTTGTCAGGTTGCCACTCACGGGCTGGGGGTGGCTTAAAAGCCTCCTCCGGGCGCTCCTCCTCAATGGCATTGGCGCCTGCATCTGAACACCAAAACAAATGGATCAGACACGATGGTCTAGCATATGATCAATTTAGACATAATATAAATCATTAAAATCTGAATGTTATGCTTGAAAATATTAAATGAATTTGAAACAAAACTTAAATAGTATGCAAGGCAAAACAAGCATGATTTCAAGAAAAAATCATGATTCATGAATCCACATTGAGCTCATCCTTTCTCCGTCATACGTGATGACAAGAGCAAGCAAAGACAAAACAAGACGAAACGAAACAAAAAGAAAGCCCGAGCCACACAAGGTGGGCGGGAAAACCGGCCGCGGAACCTGAACAAAACAAAGATGTGTATAAATACACGACTTATCTGCAGATAGTCCTTATGTTTAAAGACCCCCTAACTAGTGGATCAGACTGAGAGGGCAGTCCAAGCTCAGCGGTATTCAACGATATCCATGTATGGACAAAACATAGCGATACTTATACAAAACTTATCGAAAATAGGGGGATCCACTTATCAAGACAAAGCAAGGCAAAACTAAACAAGAGTAGCATAAGCTATAACAAAACAAGACTGGAAAAGTGTTCCCCATTATAGTTCTTGAACAATTCAAAGCGAATCTTATACTTGTAAGACAAAACAAGTGCTAAAACGATATTTTTCGTATCAAATCATGATCTCAAAGCAAAATTAATCAAGCATACGTTAAGACCTTTCATTTGATCTTCGTGTGTTTGAAACCCAAATATCTCAATGAAGAAGGGATTGATGCTCCGGAAGTTAAAAGACATTTTAAGGTTTCAAGTGCACAATTTCAAGCTAAAAGTTCCTAATCATATTCAAGTTTTCATTCTCTAAGAAAGTCTCTCAAAACAAATCTGGTTTGAAACTCGGTTACCTGTCGACTAGCCGCCAGCTGACCGACGGCTGACCGCCTGGTCTCAGGTCAGGAAAATCACTGTTCTGGAAATGGAACCGAACTGGAGCTCGGTTGGCTGTCGGTCGACCGAGGTTATATAGGTCGGCTGGCCGATAGCTGACTGACACTCCCCTATTGTCAAAATAGGCTACTGGAATTGGAACCGAACTGGTTCGGTTGGCTGTCTGTTGGCCAAAGTGAGCATGTCAGCTAACCGACAGCTGATCGTCAGCTGACCAACTCAATGTGGCAGCCCAGTTCAAGTTCAGAATTTCATCTTTTCTTCCTCCATTCTTTTCCCATTCCTCTTCCTTTCATTCTTTGTCAAATCCCTGGACATTCCCTGAGCCTTCATGCTCTCCAAGGGACCATTTCCATACAATTATAACAATCAAACTTATTCAAACATTTTACAATCATACTCCTCTAATCTTTCATCCATCCACAAAAGATTTGAACAAGGTAAGAATCACTTAATTAAATGGAGAACTATCAAAATAAAACCATTAACATATGCATTTCAAACTAAGACAAAATTTCAAACCATTTCACATATTTAAACCAATACATTGCTCAAACTAAAATGAGAGAAGAACCAAACCATTGAGGCTAAAAATGTTCAAATATTGCATGCATCAAGAAGAGCTAAAATGATCACTTGCCTTGACAATAGCTAAGCCAAAATCTCTCAAAATCCTACCCAAGAGTGAGCCACAAAATCTACAAAAGAAGCCCCAAGAATCCATTCAAAAATCATCATTTTTTGTCAACAAAACCCCCATTTTGAAAATGGGTTTGCATGTTAGTAGAAAAGCTTCCTAAGGAGCTCAAAAGACTCCATTAAAGAGGAGAAGAAGATATCTCACCTGAAGCTAGCTAAACAAGAAGGAATGGGGAAAAAGAAGAGGTAGCTCAACTGGAAACTTCAAGAGAACTGTACCAAAAGGAAGCTTGAGGTGAGGGAAAGAAGAGGGTATGCTCAGATTTTGATTTGGGACTTTGTAGCTAGGGCATGTAAGGTGAAAAAGGGAGAGGAAGATGAGTTTCTTCCTTCAGCTGTCACTCAAGAAGAAGTTGTAGGATTTCAGAATGTGAGGAAAGTGAGGGAGAAGATATGACTTAAGTTAAATGGGTTTTGTGGGTCCCATTGTGCTCAAAGCTTGTAATGGTTAAAACCTCAACTTGCGGGCCCTAGATGAAATTGACGAAAAAGACAAACTTGATCACTGAAAATCTAGTTTCCAAAAAGTATAAATTTGGCATAGTTTTGAAATTTTGAAATTTGGGTCCATATTTGGTGTGAAATGACTGTTTTACCTTTTTAGGGCCAAAACTTGGGTTTCTGGGCCTCGAACACGGACGGGCTGAAAACGAAAGTTGTAAAATAAAATAAAACCATTCAAATGAGATCGAAATCGCGATTAAAATAAAAAAAACTAGAATTTCCTCCCAAGCTTACACGTAAACTCAGGGGACCCCCGAGCGTGTCTGACTAACACAAAGCACTCTCAAAATTCCCCAAAGCTAATTCCAAGACTAAATCGAACCAAATTCTAACCCAACGAACGCTAATCCCACATTATAACTAAATACATACTTAATTAACACTAATCGAGCTAATCCTGGGTCAGGGTCTGACAATATATCATATGTTTATAACAAGGCATTGAAAATCAATTTGGCGAATCAGATTCAAGAGAAACCATTCTTAATAAAACTGCTTTCATCTTTCCCTACTCAGAGAAGAGATGAGAAGAGCTAGAATGCCCGTATTTTTCATGCTTAGGCTAGTGTTGAGTCCTAAAATCTTGGATGAGTGATTTTTCGCTTTTTCTTTTTCCACTCATTTTTTTTTTTTTTGTTAGTATTCTGATTTTTCTTTCAACATTTTTCTGAATTAGAAATATTAGTTTCCATCATTTTATGTTTGGTTTTGCACTTTCTATTTATGTCTTTACGTGATCTATTGTTGGAAAGTATTAATTGCATGCATAACGTTTAGGTTTCATGTTTGGACATGTTTTTTATGTTGAATATACAACAATTAATGACTGATTAAGAAGGTAAGTTTCGGACCTAGTTTGGTTTATTTGAAATTGAACATTGAAAAAAATTGCACTATTTCAACAGTTTCGGGCATACTGTGTTCCAAAAGTACATGAATTGAAAACTATGTAAAAAATGGAATTTTTATTTGAAATTCGACAAAAATAAAGTATGGGAATAGGTCTTTGAATACCCAAAACCTCAGCCCAAATAACCTTGGGAAATATTCGAACTAGTGGTTCAAACAGGGGTACCCAACAAGGTCGCATCAGATTTCAGCAGCAAAACTGATTCAACTAGGCATCTTTAGGCGATCATATCTTTTTCGTTTTAAGTCCCTTTTCACTTGTACTCTTTTTTCTTTTTCTTTTTTTTGTGCGCTCATGCATCATCAGAGTGTTGATTCCAAGAAAGTTAAGCCTGTGCAACAATTTCAATAGAAACTTTTACAGCATGCATCATATAGTTAGAAACTTTCTTAGAATTAATTGTTTCTTTTTAGTGTTGCATAATTCGTCCATATTTTCACAAATTGATGTTTGGAAAGTAGATTTAGATTTTTACTTTATTTATTATGTTAAATTGGTTGTTTTAATGAGTTTGTTATTTTTGCAAGTTCTAGTTAGAATAGGGTTGAATAACCTAGGTTTCTTTTCTTAGTTTAAGTTTATTTTTCTTGTTTGGGTGGTAGTTATTAATTTTTAGTATTTGGACAAGTTTTGTGTAATTTGATTAGTTTCTATTTATGTTAAATTTAGTTGCTAAATTAGGACAGATTAAAGTTGAAAAGTGCTCAAACGTATTGTTCCATGTGGATTCGACCCTGTACTCACCAGGATTATACTGCATTGCAGCACTGTACTTTAAGTTGTTGATCATTATCGCATGTCCATAGGAGGTCCAGTATAACAGTCAAGTCCATATCCTCGTCATGCATACCATATAGCCCATCATCATGCCCATAGTTCGTTTCCATGTTCCTTTCCACATCCATTGTCATTACAACCACCCATATATGCTCATTTCATGATTCATTCATAAATGGGTCCCTAGGACGTGTAATCCATCCATCTACTCCATGGTCATCATGTCCTTCCATCCATTAGGCCATGTAACAGCCCGCCTAGCCACAAACACAGGTCAAGTGCTCTCCATACATAGTGAAGGTCACCTCTAGGACACCCCGGTCAAGGTCCTCCATCTTGCATTTATTAATTAGGTGTAGCAATAATAATAAGGACAATAGTGAACAGTAATAAAAGAGCATCTAATCAAACATCGATACCAATTAAAGGAACGAGGTAACAACAATCCAACCTATGTCAACACCCCCTTTCAAGTCCAAGGTCACACTTCACCCAATTCAATCATTAAAAGAAGGCCCAGATGCCAAGAGAAGTATATTTGGTGCTCTGAAGTTACGGGCATCTAAGACCACCTTTAAGGACCAAACCAGAGTCCATTTCATAACCCTAAACCCTACTTTGGGTGGAGACATGCGTCAAGGTTAAGCCTGGCCCTCAATGAGTCTAACACATCAATAAGGGTCTACATTGAAGGTCAATGGGGCCCACATAAGATCAAATCATAAATAATACAGAATCTGGAATGCACTGCTCGCAGTGTGTGTGGTCAATATCATGAAGGGTCGGTTTAGCAAGTGCACTTGGGAGTCAAATATCTGACTGTCAGGTCTGTCTCAGTTGGTTGTGTGCCCAGCCGACCACTTGGGTACCCTCATAGACCGTGTAACAAGGGGTCGAAGAACATAAACCTAGCAAGCATGTCTCAGACCTATATTGCTGCAGTGTGGTGGGTCGACCTGCTACATGGTCAGTCGACAGGCTACACAGAAATACCCCGGGACTGGTCCATCAGTCATTCTCAGCTGTGCAATGTACTCGGTTGGCATCAGGCTAGGATGGTTGACCTACTACACTGTAATTGCGATACAGAGCTCAAATAGAATGGAGTTCATAGTGTCCCCGGTTAACATCCTTAGGGGTCGGTCGACCGAGTAAATATGAATCCCAAAAATTTCAAATTTCTGCCATTCGTCTCTTTCATCCAATTCTCAACCAAAATCAGTCAATCTCGACCTCATTCATCGACAAATTCGTTTTCAAACATGAAAAAACCCTTTACCCATCACAAACTCATCATCCATGGGCTATTGATCTTCCAAATGGGAGACCTCATCCATCAATGGCCATCAAACCATACAAACAACGCTTAAAAGATTTATCTAGGCATCAATTCATCATGAGGATGAGAATTCACATAATTCAAATGACAGAACAAGCATTATATGCTAAATGGATATATTGCACTTGCCTTTGGTTCAAATGAGGGTCTCCTTTGCTTAATCTTCAAGATCCAAGCTCCAGATCCTCATATCCAAACTCTAAGGTCTCTAACTCTCACAACAGCTCACCAATTCTCAGATCAACAAAGATCTAAGACTCCTACACCCTATTTCCATGGAGAAAATGCATAAGAGAAATTCTATAAGAAGAAATGAATCTATAAGGGATGGAAGCTAAGGGAAAAAAATTAACCTTGTTTGAAAGAGAAAGAGGAGATCTAGCTGATGGAGATAGTCTTATAGGCTTCTAGCTTCCTTTGGTGTAGAGAACCCTAGATCTAGGACTTCTTGTAGAGAATTTTGGAGGGAAATGAGATTGGAAGAGAGGAAAGAAGAGAGAAATGAGAGGAAAACAAGAGAAGAGAGAGATTGGCGTGGGATAGGGGCTGGGTTTAAATTTATAGGGTTTTTTTTTTTTTTTTTTGGTAATTTGACTAGAATGCCTTCCTTTAGTAAATAGTTTAGAGATAAGGCTTAGGGTATTTTGCGCAATTTAGCTTGGATTGCAAATTCTACAAGAGAAACCCCTCCAAGCTTAGAAATTACATCTAGGGGCCTCTAACTAACTAACGAATCCTAAAGAGTCCATCTAACACCTTACTAATTCTAGAAATCTCAAAAGGACCCTATTTCCAATGAAATAGGCCTAATTTCTAAGAAAAGGCTAATCTACCATTACTAACCCCTATTAATTAGCATAAATAGGATTAATATACTATAATTAAATATAATGAGGATCCACAAGGGTGGGGCCTCACACTACCCTTTCTAGAATCCCACATCTCCTAATTAGCATGGAAATTTTGTCAAACCAAGAGTCTAAAGCTGATCCAAATTTTACAACCAATAGTTTGATCCTTATTTGACTCTGGCAGAATAAGACTTGTTGAGAGTTCATCCACCGCACATTGCCGGGCTTGATCTGGCGTGGGCCCCATGGCAATTGGGCCATACAATTTTTCAACACATGCACCGTTTAGTTTTTGCCTATGTTAGACTGTACTTTATAGTCCTTAACAGACTCATGGCTTAGTGCAGAGTGAGCGAAAGCACTACTGATGGATCTGCCTTTGTGGATGTGGAGGTTATGACCACCTCCCATGGGTCCTATCAGTAAGGCTCTAAAGCATTCACTAAAACCATGACTAGCGCATGAGCGCGATGTGTAGAATATGGATGCCCAACCATATTGCATAATGTGAATATGTATCATAAACTTCACGTAAGTCACTTAGTCACTAAAGTTTTATAATACATATTCTACTTTCAAGTTAAAAGGACATTCACCTGGGAGGAATGCATTATACAGTTTTTAGTTATTTTCTTATTGCCACTATTATTAATTAATTACTTTTTGAAAAATGTATTTTTAGACAATAGTGGGGGATTGATGGATATTTTCTAAAAACCAACAATTTAAAAACAAAAATCTCAAGAGGCACTTGAGACTTGAGTGTATCTTTTCAAATTATTTCAAATTTTAGGTTTTTTTAAATATATTTATGCCCTTTGGATGGGATGAGTCTTTTGGATCATCCATGAGTAGACGTGGCCCATTTTCAAAAGTTACTTTCAAATATATAAATTAAGGTCATTTTCAAAGTCTTTATACAACACTCAAAATATAGAGGTAATAGATTTTTATTTTTTTTTATTTTACCGTTATTTTTTAATTTTTTAGTGGTAATTCCATAATTTCTATTCTAATTTGCAAACTTCGAATTAGAATTAGGTATTTTATTTTAGCGATGGAATCTCATCAAAATCACCTGCACTTGAAAAATTATTATTTTAAAAAAATATGTCTTAATTGGGGTGCCTTTTAAGATAAGAAAGCGTGGTACGTATCCAGCCAAAAACAGTCGGTGGAGGCATAACGCGTGTCCCCATCGCGCCGGCCACCAACCGAAATGGCAAAAACGATCCGAAAAATGCTGGCCGCTCGAGACAACAACTCATAAGCGAGCTTTCAGTGCTGACGCCTTTCCCAGTAGACCACACGTGCCTGTCGCTGCATCGACGTCCACGTCACGTGGGACCACTTGTAATCCATTCTACGTGTCACTTTCACGTGTATGGTGCAACTTACTTCTACTAAGGGTATGTTGGCAATTGGGCTTTTTTAACCTGCGGTTTTCAATTTTGATTGGGATGGAAGGGTCGAGTTGGCTGGGTCAGTACTCGTACCCGAACCTAAACCCGATTGCTCCAAGTTAGAAGAGGCAAACATTGTATCTAGTAGTAGCAATAAACGAAAGATCTTGACTTCAGTGAATTGTGAAGGGCTCCAATTGAGACCCACATAAAATGGGGAATTTTCTCTCCTTAGTATATTTACGTGAGCACATTTAATTCAGGATTCTGAATTTTTTATTTTTTATTGTCCCATTCTTTAACGACCAAATTGAAACATCCACATGTGGACGTTTCTAGAAGACGATATTTGGCCACATAAAGTATACTTAATTTGTTGGAACATACTTTATGAGGGCATATACTTAATTTGTTGGAACATTCGTTATGAGGGCATTTGGAGAACTAGCTCCGTCTTAGTTTAAATTGTCTAAGTAGGGCTGCTCAAGGCTACGATGCACGGATATTTCAAAATGGACAACGTATCGTATTGTATCGCATTCGATACTTCACTTTTTATGTGTAAGATTTGTGTCCTTGTCGTGCCTATCCCGTGTCCTTGCCGTATCCATGCCATATCCTGGCATCATAGGCTCAAGGCCTATGGCGGGTGAGCGGGTGGGCGGGGCTGAGGCATATATATTCATTCAAGCCTCATCCAACTTTAGAAACATATACAGGTTCATTCCTAGCCCAAGCCCAATAATATGTTCCGTAAGTGCCTGGCTCAAGCCCAACCCGCTCAAATATGTTAGACTTGAGCCCGGCATTAGGCCCAGTCCCAATCAAGGGTCAATTAATTGTAACAAGAAAAGAATCATAAATCTATATACAGCTATGTGAATAACAATAAAACAAAGAAAAGTATATTCAGGCTGGTATGCTGAGAGATGATTTCACTTAGAAAATAAGTAAGAAGACAGAGTTAGGTTAAACAACACTAACATAAAGTAATAATAATATATGATGAGATCCTTTACTCAAATGACATTTAACCATAATTATATAGTCGCTTTACACAATGCAAAAAAACCATTCAGCGCAACTCAGTTGGATGATACCATGGCACAGTACACATTTATTGGCATTGATTTTGCTATTTGTTCAAACCCACTCTCTAAGTCGTCAATATTGAATCACAATCCTAGCCCTTCTAAATTAATTTAGATTCTCTCCTTCCATGTAAATTGACTATGGACATAGGATTCTCTTGTGAAATTGATCACAGGAGGATGAAAATGAGTGTCCCAATACGCGATGAACTCAATCCGAAAAAATCAGGTGTGGGCCTAAGATTTGATCCACAGTACTGTCTTTAGTCAAGGGATCATTTACAGAATTTTAACTTGATTAGCATACGAGCCAAGCTCTTAATCAGAGCTTAGCTAATTAACTAAAATCAGACGCGGTTGGAAAGTTAACAATCCTACGAGGGCCTTTATGCAAATAAAAAAGAAGGGGAGGGGGGCCTAAAAGTAAAGAAGATGATTTGGAGAAGTTGCCTAGTCAGATATGTCATTTATTTAATGAGATATTGACTTAGTGGATCTAATTTTGTTTCATTAATTGGAAGATTTGTTGGAGCAACCCTTTCGCCGGATCTTTTACGACTTTCCATCATAAATTTCAGCCTTTCTGGGTGTCATCGTTTGCACTTTATTCTTCCTCATGGATGTATTCCTTGCTCTTTTGTGCAAAAGCTACGCGTTATCACAATCTGCCATCCGTCAGCTGGGAATATAAAGAATTAATGAGTAGGGATAGTGTAGGCTTTGCGCCTCTTGACTGTGAGTGGTTTTATCACAGTCCGCCACATCACCATGGACAACCTACAAATATAAATTCATTTCAACGGCTTGGTTGTCTAATATTCTGGCACTTGGAGTAGTTTATTTTATATGGAATGAGCCGAGCCTGTAACAACTGAAGTCAAATAGAGCCTAATATTTTTTTGAAAGACTGGGCTCGGCCCAAGCTTATACAAATCGAGTTGGGTTAAACTGGTTGATGTGCATTGTATTAGGTTATGCAGATCAGGTCAGGTTGATCCGGATCGGACGTGGGTTGGGTTAGCTGACCAGTTTAAAAATGGGTCGGATAAGGATTAGGGTTCAACCAGTAGACACCCCGGATCAACCCGACTCAATTTGACCTAACCCGACCAGTTTGCGACCCCTAGATTCTGTTGAATCTTAGCCTCAGGTGATCCAACCAGCCTCTGGCAATTTCTTAACCTACCTAGCAACTAATTCTAAGCTCGACTCAAAGTCAAGGTTGCCTTCATGCTGCCTCCATGGTAACGAGATGTGAAATTGCACACTCGTAAATTGGTTGTTTGTTCTTTATCTTTTCAATTCAAAACTTTACCCAAACAGGCATTGCACTATGGTTAGGGTTGCAAATGGGTAGGTTTTGGGCTGGACCGGAACCAGACCCATTTCTAAATTATGGTTCTGGTTCCATATTTAGTTCTAACTCAAAACCTATTTTGTAGGTTCAAGACCTGGTACCAATAAGAGGACTCGGACTCGGATTCAGTTCCAGAACCAGATCCGACTAGAAGATCTGGATCAAGTTCCAAAATTGCACCTGACTTTTTTTTTCCGTTTTTTTTCTTTGCTTAAAATAAGGGTAACATTCACCTTATAATAGTGTATCGAGTCTACTATATCTATGATTAAATAAGAAATATCCAGCCAATGTTGTTTTTGAGCTACAGTTTGCAATATTAAAGACTCGTATGACTGGTTCTGGTTCCACGGGTCGAACCTATTTGGCCCGAAACCGGACCTGTTTATTAATTGGAACCTAAAATTGAGCTCTAAGCTTGTATCCATCTATGAATCAGAATCTAAAATAGGTTTCAAGCCCAATTTTTTTACGAATCAAAACATTTGGATAATCGGAGAACCACATACTCATTTGCATCCCAAATTGTATTGTATAAACTCTCAACTCGAAGTTGACCTTTCAATCTCAGCTTTGCGTTGACCTTTTTAGCTCTATGGTTTGTTTCAATTTTTTAGAGTTTTTGGGCCTATCATGTGTTGACCTGACCCCATTCACTTTCGCAGGTGATTTGTTTGCCTGATATGGAGTGAAGTATTTTTAACCTATATTTGTGCTTGTGTACATGTGTGACTCACGTGATATTGTAGAAATTTTATTAATCATTGTTTTCAAAATGCAAGCCCCTTCAGTTGGCTCGAAAACGAAAGAAAATTATTTAAAATCAATTTTAAATCTCACTTTCAAAAAAACGTTTATATGAGCATTACTCGGTTTGCCCATCACATTTTCAAATATCTTCTATTTCTTCTTGATATAGATTGGTGGATAGTTATTTGAATTATTTCTAATATAATGATTTGGTGTCCACCAGGATTAAAAAATTTCACATGAGAAAGTATTTGAAAATGATGAGAAATGATTCAATGGTGCCACCAGTAGATTGTTCACTGATAAAGATTATCTAATATCAATGTTACAAATCCATTAGTGAACCCCATTTCTATAAATCAAACTAATCGAAAAGAGGATTTTTTTTTTTTTTTTTTTTTACAGTGGAAAAGACTAGGGCCCACTGTCAAGTTATTCAATTGTAAGAAGCACTATTCACTGGTGGACTCTTTAGTCAAATTATCTAATGGCAATGTTATAAATCCATCATTGGGTTTCATTTTTAACGACGCTTGTTTAAAGAATGAAATTAAAATGTGTAAACATTATATTATAGAAAATAATTATAAAATACTTTTAAAAACTATGATGAATGTATGATATTACATGTTTAAATGACTCACCAATCCCATTAAGTAAAATAGGTGTAAAAAATTTTTACATTTACCAAACTTTAGAATCATTGTTAGCTATTCTTTTTTCTTTTTCTTTTTACTTTCTTTCTTTCTTTCTTTTTTAGGTGAGAGAGTTAGTTATTCAATCTAAACCAATGAAATAAACAATTGAAACAGAAACCAACATCGGACAACTGACAGCATCTAATGAGGTGCGTAAGCCACCGACCCGTCTCTCCTCTCATGTACATGCAACATGCCACTTTAAAATAAACGTAAATTTGTCAAACCCCTAGTTGTTGGATTATCATTTTCTTTAGTGTAGTTGGGCGATCGTTTTCATTAGTGCAGTTGGGCGATCGTTTTCAGTGATATGCTAGTATGCTTTTACAAGACATTTTTAATGGGTTTTTTTTTTTTTTGTGTGTGTTTTTTTATTTGCTAGGCTGATGATCACTGGATTATTATTTCCTACACTTATTTGTGTCCTCACCTTTACTTCTCAATTAGCCCCTTCCAAGAATAACTATTTACCCATTCCAAGAATACCTCATCTATAGGGAAGGAGACAGTTCATGCAAATCCAAAGAAAAGCTATACCCATTCCAAGAATTTTGCACGTTCCTGTTTGATGAAAATGCCATGTGAAAACTTATAATACCCGGGCACTTCCGAAGGCAAATACTTCACATTTTATGCGTGAAATCCATATCACATCCATGCCACATCTATCTGAGCATCATTGGTGCATACAACAAAAGAGTTGAGGAAACCCCACACTGCAGAAGAATGTATTATCCTCTCCCATCTAAAATCTCGTGGCTGCCAAACAGCACCATAAAAGATCAGCAAGCTCAGGTACGTGAAGACAGCAAGGCACCACCACCATCACAAATCATACCAGCCTTATCCCATCTATGTAAGGCTCAACTTTTTGAGTAATACTTTCCCACCCAATCATATTCACAGTCATGTCTGTAGCCACAATTCACTATGCCCACTAAGGTTCAGGGATCTACTGTAGACCCTCTCAAAATTATTTTAAGGGCCAAGAATACGACTCCTAGGTCAATCAAGATCCAAATAGTAAAGTGCCCTTCCCTTCCTTGGGCACTTCCGAGGAAGTAATAATATTCTTAGATGCGGCTTTCTCCAAAGTGGATAGATCGTCAGCCTAAGGATGGATTATCTTCTCTAACAATGTCATTTAACAATGCCATTGTGGGAGCGGGTACGGTGAAAGGACCTAGAGTGTGGTCAGTCGGCTAAGGAGGCTGAAATGGGGCGATTTGGTTCGCCCTGGACAAAGCTAAGAAGAAAGGAATATCCAGGATTCATCTCTTCTCAGAAGCAATGGAGTTGATAAAGGCAATCAATGGGATGCTGGAGGACTGGACTATCTCCCATCAAACTTGGGATATTTTGGCCTTGAGCTCTCATTTTGAAATAGCCTGTTTTAATCACATTCCTAGATCCATGTATAAGGAAGCCCATGCCTTGGCTAGATTTGGTTTTTTGAGTAATATAGGGAGGAGGAATGGTATGATAATTTGCCGGAATGGCTCCCTGATACATTCCCCTAGGCTAATGTTCTTGTTGCTTTGCTTGGCCTCTTAATGAAATTGACTTTACTAAAAAAACAGAAGAAAACTGAATACTTCAAAAATAATAATAATAATAATAATAATAATAAAAGAAAGACAGTTCAAAAGGGAACCTCAACAAGAGGTGCCTAAAAGGGGCTCTCATGATTTGACGTACGAAACCATGGGAAAGGACACAATCTTCCTGAGCCGCTGGCCCAATAGAGATCCATATTGCAGGAGTGGAAGGATCATAAGCTCATACTCACAATTTACTAGCCCATATCAGCCCACATATTCATCGAAACAATGACAACACTGCTGCTTCAATAGCCATTCATTAGAGATGAGAGGTTAAGGAACATTTGCTGAGCATTGATTCGTGAGTGGTTTCTGTGCTTTGGTCATAACTTCCCACCCCCTGCGCTATTCCAGATGAGCCCTTCTCTACAAGTCAAAAACCTTACAAGGTGGTGGATCAGTTTTATCACACTATGCATGAATACATAGGCAAGACCACATAGTATTTCAGAACAGGAATGCGACAAAAAACCTGATTTCTATGGTTCATAAATCATAACCCCGAGTCCCTTGTCCAAAAATTTAGGATTGAAGCATTCAACAAGTGACAACAGCACCCAAAAAAAAAAAAAAAAGGAGATAAGAATCAAGATAGTTCCCGCAGAAGCAAATAAGTCAGCTCATTATCTAACTAAACACTACATTACCAAGGCATGATTTAGAAGACGCGTAAGGGCTTCCCCATGGTACTCTTCAAGTAAAGGCACCTCACCTGTCAATACAAACAACAAAAAGCAAGGACCTTACTTTTTTTTCTAATAGAAAATTGAAATATGAATATTGTGTACTCACGAAAGGGTCAGAGTTAAAGCACAGTTACTAGCACATCTTTACTTCCCCAGTGTTACCATTTTGACGAATAATTTGCCTTTTATCATTTATATTCATGCAGTTTGTCAGACAGATGTACAAAAATCTCAGCACCAGGGTACTGAATCACCAACACTAGAAGCACAACAGGCAGTTTTACAGACTCAGGATGTTACTTTGTTTAGAGAAGAACAAGTTCACAACATCTCCATCCCAGACTTTCAACAGACAATTACTGTGATCAGGATAACACCACATTGATGCCAGGGATCATCGTCTACAGAATGAGGACATTTAACAGGCACACCTTAAATATACATATACCTCTTATGCATATCTCTCTTCCCTTTTCTCAATGTATAATCTCTTTTAGTTTTGTATTATCCTTCTGCAAACTCTTATGTAATCCTGTTTTCTTCTAATACATTCATATCTTTTCTTAGCACAAAACAAAAAAACCCAGAAAGGGTCAGAGTCTGTGAACTCACATTTTGCCAATTCTTCTTCAACAATGAAACCAGGAAGTTGACGCTGAGTTGCACATTCTGGAAGATCTGCTTCTCTTCCATCGCAAGGTTGCCTACAGCAACTCCCATGCACAGAACTTTCTTCAGTTGGAACTTCACCATTGCCTTTGTCTCATTAACTTTTGACTCAAGGGATTCCTGATGAGATACCAATGTCGGGAATTTTCCTGCATTGCCAAAGGCACAATCAGAAGGTAACGAATATTGAGAAACAAATATCTCCCTTGATGATTCACAAGCCATATATAAGTATATATATGAGAGACCTTTCTAATTCTATATTATCAATTTCTGTCCATCCATTAAGGGCCAACGTAAATGCTTCACTAGGTGTATCTTTCCACTTCGATATTTTAATTTTCTATATTCATCAGCCTTAAAATTTCCAGTTCCTTTAGAATTTCCCATGAGTGAATTGTGAATCTTGCCAATGAGGCCCATCAGAATTGTTAAAATCTTCCTTTAATATATCAATTGGGAGGAAACTGATAAGGTGGAAGGAAGCAAGAAAAGTAGGAGTAAAAAAGCCTTCTTTACCACACAGGTTCTGTAAATGAGGAAAATGCCAAGAGGTCAGTTCAATGAGAGGAGTGAAGAAAATGGAGGTGAGAAATCCTACATTTCCTCCACCTCTTTCCCCCCATCCAAACTATCCCTAAGAAATCCATGTGGCTATATTGAGGCAATTCTATTGAGCCTGAGATACATCATTTGTTTTCTCTGAGGATGAAAAAACAAAAATGATGAAAAAAGTAAACAACAACAATAATAGTAGCAGTAAAGACACTTGCCTGCCTTGTTAAGACCAGGGCCAAGAAGACGAGGGATCTGCTTGATGATGGCTTCTGATGCTAGAAAAGCATGGTATTTCTTTGCAAGCTTCTTCACCAATTTCTTGTTTTTGTTCATCTTCTTCAACCCCTCAACATCCATATACTCAAGCCCTATCTTTTCTGCCTGTGGTTTTGACCAAACATTACCACATATATAAAAAAGCGCATTGATATTGACAGGATCATTAAAGCTAAGTTTGGGTGTGAGGGAGAAATAATATTACTTATTTATAACTTATGCATCCCTCATTATCACCTCAGAGTCAGGTTTTTGTTTTTCTTTTTTAAATGTTTCGCATGGACTGCAAACTAGAAAATGTGAACTAGTTATTCATTCAAACTAGAGAGAGAGAGAGAGAGAGAGATTTCCTTTTGCTGAGAGAAATAGCTGCAAAATGACAAATGGCAGCTAAGTTGTTGGAAACAACAAGCTAAAGATTAAAGGGGGAAATCACTTACCCTTGGCTTACTAGGTTAAGATCAGAAAAGGACTAATACCCTTGCATCTCTCATCACCCACATCAAAACCCAAAAAAAAAAAAAAAAAAACCCGAATGCGCACACACATTGTGCACACTACCTAGTAAATGGCTTGGTATTTGAACCCTCCACAAGTTGTTTATCAAGCCCTCTACATTTAAAGCTCATGCACGTGGCATATATTTTTCAGCCCTACCATGGATGGTGACACCCAAAAATACCCCAGGTCAGCATTTCTGGCTCCAGATTGGAAGACTTTCCAAGATCACAGATAAGAGTTAAGATATGTGGGAGGACAATCAAATCTTGACAAGTGGATACAAGTTTCTAAGCGATAGCCAGAAGCCTGGAATCTCTAGAACTATTATCCAGCCATGAAAGAGCCCAAAAGATGAACGGTTTGGATTTCATACATGCATAGATGCGTAGGAATATAGGGGGCCTGATAACTTAGACTGACAAGTCTAATAATGAATTTTAGTATCTTTGCAGTGTCTATGGTGTATGTATATGAAATGCTTGAAAATTTAGACACGCGGGTCGGACACCAGATCCTTCCACCTTGCCTATCTCATCAGAACATTGCACAATATGCATGGGCATGGGCTGGAGAATTAGAACGCAAAACCAAATGAATGTGTAAGAGTCTGATGCACTGATAGTATAGCTCAGTCTGTGCAGTTGGTGAGAAAATCCCAGGGAAAATGTAGCTAATTCTTGGGAAATTTCATGACAAACTTCCAAAGAGCACATAATGAAAACATTGCCACAGTTATTTCAAGTCACCCAATAAGTAAAGAGCTCCAAAGTCCAAACAACTCGCTCTTACTTCATAATCCAGAGTTTTAGTTTCACATAAACACGCAATTCAAACTGCATACATGTGAGCAAAGAAACCATCATAGCATTTTTTTTTCCTCTTCTTAAATTGTTTCAAAGTTCTAAAAACTGTCATTGGATCTATTTCTCTAATTGGCCATGAGAACGAAAATTTGACAAGTTTCCAAATTTGAATAATTTCCCATGCTTTAACAAAATTCAAGTTTAACCTTAACACCACTGAATTTGTGCCGTTGACCAACAGCAAACCAAACCCACCCCCCAACCCCAAAAAGAGAGGGAAAAAAAGAGCTGCAACTACAATTTGTGCATAGAACTTGGTAATTAGAGCTGAACTGACCTCCTCAACATGTTGAGCATCACCAAGCATGCAGACCTTCATTTTAGGACGAGGAATATGTGGCAGCTTTACAGAACCACTGAAACGCTTGTCCTTCTGTGGATCATAGTTTTTCAGCCCAATCTGAAGCTCAATGGTTTCAGTAAAGTTCCGCTTCTTCTCCTTAGCATCACTAACAACTTGGGAGATGGCTTCCCTCAACACATCACTCTGGAGCTTGCTGTTGAAGGATCAACCATGCAATGCAGTAAGAGACAGAAAAAACAAAACTAAAGTTTTTAACTCTAGAGAATTACATGATACTCATCCCCAGGAACCATGCATAGCATCCTCAATGTTTAGTGTGAACATGTAATCCCAAGTTTCAACCATCTGTTCCATCTCTTACCAAAAATCAGGCCCATCAAAATGAGAGAGCCAGACATGAATACCATGCTTCAAGAATATCCTTAACACTGGTACATTTAGTCAGAGGATTAACCGTGTCCCTTGAGTTAAATCCAACTGATTGTATTGCAGTACAACATGTAGAAGGATTGTGTGTTTGCACCTGTTTTTTCAACACTCCATAATACCTCAAAACAAAGGTTGATTGAGCTCAGCCTATAGTTATCTGATTCACTGCATCTACCACCAAATCTTGTACCATTCAAATCAAACAATTCAAGATTCGGTTCAGTGGATTCGAGATTTTGTAAGTGTGCAGTTCTGAGCAATTCATTTCATCATGAAAAAGGTTGTATAATAAGAAGGAAGGTGTGACGATGAAGAAGATGAAAAAGGAAAGAGAAGATAGAAAGGTGGTCTTCATGTAAATTTAAAAAAGTGCCTCTCAGGGTCTTTCCATCATAAATTTAATGCACAAAAGTACATCACCCCTTTCCACTCTATCTTTTATTTCAAAAGTAAGTCCATGTTGTCTATAACCAGATTCATGAGAAATCGCAAGATTCAGTGTGTGGCCCACCCTAGTAGAAACCTAAACCAATGAAGATGACAGTCCCTTTTTTGCACAAGATTTAGCTAAATTTCATTTCAAAAAAAGTTGGGCCCTCCTTAAGATTAATCACTTATAAACACATGTGAATACAATAATATCTATAAAAGTTTATGATTTATGCTGGTCAATTTGATGATAAAATCATCTCTTATTAAAGTGAGGTTTTTCAAGAATGCTTATAATTAAGTGCCAAATATATTGACCGATTTATATTTCAATAAATGGGCCCCAATTTCAAGCCTCGTGAACTTTGATTTAGTCTTATCTCTCTCAATTTTCCCCCCTCTTCAATATTCTCACTTCCTCCTCTTCCTGAAATTGTTTGAATCCCTAAAATTCTCTTGGAGGCCAAATCATATCTTTTATTTCATTAAATATAGAATAGATATGGTGATCTCTATCAATCCACAATCAAGGCCCACTTATGAAAATCCAAACCGATAATTAGCATTTCCGAGTTACTTGGTGGTGGGCAATTTCACACAAATTCGAATTTGTATTAGATTTATTAAATGTTAAATATGTAATTTCTCCCATTTATACTTGTATATTCTAATTAGTACATCAAACTCGAATTATGATATATTAAGCTTGAAGGCTTTGGATCCAATTTTGACTACACTTTATATTTTGACTAGAAGTTACTTTCAGTTTTTACAACTGCTAACATACTCTCCCTCCAATTTCCACCAATATACTTCCCCCACTTATTGACTCCCATCTTCCCCAATTTCTAACATACATAGAATTCTACCTCTTCATGCACACCCGTGATTAGCACAGGTTTTTGTGCTAGTTGTGAATTAAGCGAATCAAAAGGCAAATTAAGTGAACCTTTACCTACCCCAAAAAGTTTTTGAATCAAAGCAAGTCTCGAACTGAGAACTATAAAACAAAATGCGAGTTGATCAAATTGCAAGTTGGGTAAGTATGGCTCAGCCCCTGCTGACGGCATCAGTTCAAAAGGACACTTTTCAGTTGGCTAATCAAGACAGATCTTAAGGACTAACTGGATCTAGATCTGTCTGTTACTATATTAAATTCAGTCAAAATTAGTTCCTATTTGGGTAAGAACTCGAGATAGAAGCTAGCTAGTTCAGGAATTAGTATTATTACAGAGGGCACTTTTTCCCTTCTTTAGGTCAGAAAAGTGTCATATTTCTCAGAGTCTAACAACAGTTAATTAATAACATGATTGATAGGTGCAAAAAAAAAAAAAAAGCTTTGGAAAACTGAGTACATGATTGATAGGTGTTCAGTTTTGAAACCCTTTCACACTTTCACACAATATCTCAGTTTGGAAAATAAAAATTGGGCTTTGTTGGCAAAATGGTGGTGGAGGTTTGGAGAAGAAAAGGATGCTCTTTGGCGTAGGCTGGTTGCTTCAAAATATGGTGAGGACAAATGGGGGCTAGTGGCCTAAGCTTGGGCCCACTCCTTGTAGATCGGATGTTTGGAAAGCTATTGCTTCTGTTGGCGATGTGTCTAATGTGAGGGGGGAAGCTTTGTACAAGGGGCTGGGCTTCGTGGTGGGGGATGAGAGGGAAGTTAGGTTTTGGTCAAATGATTGGGTAACGATTTGCCCTCTGAGTGGGTTGTTCCCTAGGCTGTTTAGAATTGCAGTCAATAAGGAGTCATAGTGATTGTTTCGAAGTGAGGAGTGATAGAACTTTGTGGGGAGTGTCTTTTGGGATGAGGCTTTTGGCCTTTGGAGGGGGAAACATATGAGCAGTTGTGAAGTCTTCTTGCTAATGTGTTTTTATGCGGGAATTCTAAGGAATTCTAAGGACTCTAAGAATTCTAAGAATTCTAACAATAGATAATCTTCGCCGCAGACGCATTCTCCTTGTCAGTGTTTGCCCCCTCTGCTTAGCAGATGAGGAATCGGTTAATCATCTTTTGCTCCATTGCAAGCAGACGAAAGTCCTTTGGTCAACGATTCTGGAGGAGTTTAATTGTAGTTGGGTCATGCTGCAATCCTTACCTGACCTGTTCCATCAGTGGGCCATCCTTACTACTACCTCCAAAGGGAAGATAATGTGGCGCCTCTCTTTTTGGGCTTGCATATGGACGACTTGAAAAGAGAGAAATAGAAGGTGTTTTGAAAGGAACGGTTCCTCCCAAGAAGACTTAATCCTCAGAATGAAATTCTGCATTGCCTCATGGGTTTCCTATCTTCCAGAGTTTTGGGGCTTATCAATCGATGCAATTATGTTCAATTGGAGCGAAGTCTCTTCATCTTGACTTGGATCTCTCTTCCCCTCTCCTTGCTTTTGTTCCCCCACTTTTTAGGGAGGTGGCTGTTTTTTGGGGCTTCTGCCCGGCCGCTTCTCAATATAACTCTTTTATACTGTAAACCTATTTTGTATAGCTCCTTTCTTTTATCAATACAAGTTACCATTTCAAAAAAAAAAAAAATTCTAAGGACTCTCGAATTTGGAAGCCTTCCATTTTCGGGGAGTTCTCAGCAAAAAGCATTTTATCTGACCTTGGATGGTGCACACTCTCTTAGGGCCCCGTCTTCTCATGTGTGGGTGAGGTTGGCCCCTCCTAGGGTTGAGGCGATTTGTTGGTTAGTTATGGCAGGTGAAGTCTCCATAGTTGATAATTTAAGAAGAGGATTGACTTCTAATAATTTTTCAAATACTTGTGTGATGTGTGGCCAGGAGGAGTCAGTAAACCATAATTTTTTGCATTGCGAAGTGGCAGTTTGTGTTTGGAGTAATGTTATTGAGAAATGCGGCATTGCTTTGTGTTGCCAAAGAGTATTATATAGGCGGCAAAGTCATGGTGGGGTGGGTGTTTTGTTGGGTGTGGTCGAGCCTCATGGAGGTTGACCCCTTTTGCTATCTTATAATCTATTTGGAAGGAAAGAAATGATAGGATCTTTAAAGGGCTATGGTTAGAAATGGGCTATCTTAAAGCTCTAGAAAGAAAAGATAGGTTGACCCCTTTTACTATCTTAAAGCTCACAGTTGTCTTGATTTCCAAGGTCACTTTGAGGATTGCGAAATGGGCTATGGTTAGAAAGGAGCTTTCCAATTTCAACTTTAATGACATTTTTTTTAGTTGTGAAGCATGCATGGGGTGTGCCCCCGATGCAATCGTAGGGATACAATCGCAAGTGCCGGGGCACAATTAGGATTCCCAATGGAACAATCACTCAATGAAGACAATCTCCAACGATAAACCCACGCAGGGAAATTTTTATTAACTCCAAAATCTAATCTGAGATTACCAATCTCTACAATGTCATATTCATAAGAAAAGAAACTTAAGGGCTAAGAAAGAAATCCTATTCAAACTAGGAAACCAAATAATAATCCTATCCAAATTAAAAACTAATCCTAATTACAATATTTGCTAAAAATAATGCTAATAACAACTAAAAATCAGAATTTCACGGGTCCCACATGTGGGCCATGAGCCTTGTTGTAACGATGTGATATTGCTGCTGTATCAGCCCCTCTTAAGGAGAGGAGATCCATCTCTTGGTCTCCCCATCCTTTTCGGGTGTTAAGTTCAATGTCAATGGAGCTTCGAGGGGTAAGCCGGGGCAAGCGGGTATTGGAGGAGTGCTTCGCAATAGCAAGGGTGAGGTTCTCCTTATGTTCTCCAAGTATATGAGTGTTTGCAATTCCAACAAAGTGAAAGTGTTAGCTATTTTGGAGGCTCTTGGGTTGTTTTTAAGTGTACTTAAGAGTATGTACCTAAAGCTACAAGTAACCTAAGTACAGTGTAACCTCACTTCAAAGGTTAAAATGGGGCCCAAGCACTTGAATATTACACAAATCAAACTATCATAGTCAATTAGCCATAACTTACTAATCAAAAAGCAATTATCATCTCGCAGGAGAGTGCTCAAGAATGAAATTGGCCATCCTCCTTCATTCTCCATTACCTAACCTTAAGGGCACGTTTGTGTAGAGGTAACTTCTATAGAGAGATGAAATTGCCACATCAACAAATTCTATGGTTTTTAAATACCTTGGAAAAGGTTTTCTGAGGAAGTTAGAAATTCATGTTTGGTGCAAAAAGTTTTTGCTCGATGAATTGGTGTTAATGTTATTTGGTATAGCTACGGATTTCTTTAGTGAAAACTACTGGGTGGGTGGGTGGGTGGGGTGGGGAGGGGAGGGGAGGGGGAAGAAAGAGGATGGCTGGGTGGAGTGGAGGGCGGGAGTGAGGAAATGGGGGGTCAATTTTATGTGGAAATGGGCTACACAAACGTGCCCTAAAAGTTAAAACGAAAACCGAGTGTCCAGGTCTAAGGTCAGATAACAAGAATGAGACTACTTTGCAGTAGCAGTGAAAACATAATATCTGCATTCGTTTCCTATTAGTGACGAGAATAGCAGAAGTTGTTCAACTTGAACGCCCATATACATAAAAAATAATAATAAATAAATAAATAATAAAAAACATTAAGAAAACAAGTTCTGTTGCAACAGCCATGAGAAACACAAAGTCATACTTTAGAAGATCAATCCTAACAAGACGGATGCATGTACATACATACATCCACCTTATATGCAACACGCAAAATAAAATAAAAAAGAATCACTCCAGACTGCAGGAATCATGACGCCCGCATAGGAGGTTCGTAACCAAACCCAAAGGAAAGAAAGGTGGCATAGTCATACACCACTGGATTGATCAAATGAAGAAAACATAGCTATAAAGTATAAACATGCTAATATATTTCCCACAAGAAAACCCAACAGTTCATCTTTCTCCAATCCAAATGAAATTTGTGTGATACAATCTGACCAGATCAAGTAAAAATGAACCACAAACAGATTCTACGAGGTGATTAGCGACTATCAGCACAGCATTCGATCATTTCTCAATACAATTTACGTACTTAGATGCTCATAAATCAAGTGCTGTGATCTGAAATACCTCATGATTCCGATTTCTCGCTTCTTCGATCCCAATAACAACTAGTCACCTTTTTCAAAACCAAGAAGGATGAAGAGTCAGCAACGTAAACAGATTGCGATCAAATCTTTCGTACAAATGAAGTGGAAAAAATGAACGATTAGTTAGGGTTTCTGAAGGATTTGCAGAGATGAAAACGAGAGAAGTGAGATAGGGCTAAGGGAAATGAAACTCTCACCGGAAGAAGAGAAACCCTAAATTGAAACTCACGGCTATGAATATAAACCCTAACTGGGCTTGCAGTAGGGATGATCATGGGCCGGCTAGCCTGAGCCAGACATGGTCCAGCCCGCTTTGGGGTCGGCCTATATATAATCTGAGGTAGTTTAATATAGAAAGCCCAGGGTCCAACCCGATTCGGCAGGACTAGCAAAACCACGTGTGATAGGAAAATCATTCACACGTGCATCATTCATTTCCATATTCAATTAACGCCCATTGAAATACTTTCCATTGTTTGTCGAATTCACCAATGCAAATCCCACGGTTATGTATATAAATGGCTTGATAGAGGTGATTATGAGTCTGGCTAGCTCGGCCCAATCAAGGTCCAGCCTACTTTTGGCTGCGCATGTATATATAGTCTTAGCACATTTAATGTTTAGACCAACTTGAATTAAGCAATAGAAAGGCCAAAGCGTAACTCCTTCACGCGGCTGGAGTGAGGAGTGCTTGTAATTTAGTTATAATTTTTGCAAGAGAGCAGCTAATGCCAGTACCCAAGCTTCTCTTTCCACATCTCCTCTCTGTACACCCCACTTAAATTAAAAAATTCTCAAAATTTCTCTCTACACACCCTATTATTCCTAAAATACCCAAACCCCTCCACCCTTACTTTTTCAGTTCACTCCCCTTCTCTCCCCTTCTCTCCCTCTCCCTCTCCCTCTCCCTCTTTATCTCTCCCTCTCCCTGCTGCCGTTATGCCCTCTACCCTCTCCCTCTCCCTCCCTCCCGTCTCCCTATTCCCCTCCCCCTGTCCCTCTACCTCTCTGGTGGTGCTGCCGGAGAGGACAGTGGTGGCTGGGCTAGGGGATTGGGTTGGGGTAGGTGAGTGTAGAAAGAAGTCAGGGAGAGAGAGACTTTTGATAGATGTCCTTTTAGGTAATTTTACACATGGGATATGTTGGTCATCAAAACATGGATGTGGAAAGAGAAGCCTAGGTTGTGGCATTAGCAGCTCTATGTTTGCAAGCAATTGCTAGAAACCCCATACAATAGGGTTGGAACTAGAAAATCTTCTTGGGGCCACAATGTAATTAAGAAATTCTCTGAGGGCCAAATGTAAAAATGCAGGAGATTTTCTCTAAACGTAAGTGGCTTTTAAAATTTTTGGGGCAGGGGCAGGGTCACCCCTAGCCCCCCTCCGGTTCAGCGGTTCTGCCTCTACTGTACAACTGATAAAAAGCCTAGATCAACTCGGGCCAGCTAGGCCCAATTGACTATATGGGCAAGCTTCAACCTTGACATTTACAGGGGGAGTAAGGAGTACTTGTAATTTTGTTAAAATCTTTCCAAACAATTGCCAGAAAAGCCCATACAACTGATAAGAAGCCTGGTTTGGCTCAGCCTAGTGAAGCCTGATTGACTAAATGAGCAAGCTTGGGCCTGACATTTCCCGCCTGTGTTGGGCTTGGCATCGACGTGGGCACAATGTGTCCCAGCATCTATGGGACTCACAATGTATGTACCATGAATCTAGCTCGACAGATCCTGAAATCAGGGGAATCTCATGATTGGTCCTATAAATCAATCATTGAAGCCTGCTTATAAATCCAAGCTACTCAAAATAAATGGCCCCAAGCATATGGCTTAAAATTTCACGTCTTCGGGGGTAAGGCCGGCCATCAGATGGATCTGGTTCGTCACAAGGGTGAAATTTGATGGTGGGCCTAGATTGAATTAAGTGATCAATCTTATAATAATTTGTCTGTCCACTGATGGATTGAATGAAGCTCAAAGTAGAGCCACACTGTGGGCCATTTACTTTTAGCCGGTATAAGTGCCATGGATGATTTACTCGACCTATATATCCCCATGATTTATTTGATCACCTACAATGTTGGATCCGGACTCATCCCTAATCTTGTACAATGAAGAATGGCTATATTTTTTTCATGCATTCATTCCTTCATTATTTATTTATTTATCAATTAATAGTAATAGTAGTATTAGTTCTTTTTCTTCTTAGTTTAATATTATTGCATCTGCTATGTTATCACTTATCAATGATAATTGAGAATACCTATTGCATGGGTAGTTCAAATCCAAACCCATTGGGCCTTTTGGCATTCCTTGCTAGCTGCATCTTGGATCCAAAATATATCAAAATCCATAACGAAATGGGCTTGACTTTGGCCTAATTCTAGTAGTTCCTTTTTTTCAAAAAATCCATTGGGACTAAGTAGAACGCGGCCAAGTAAACTCTTATATACATGACCAAATGATATGTGGTCATTATCAAATACTAAGCTGTGGGTTTAAAGGCTGACTGGCATGAGGTGTGGGTTTGCTCCCCACGTTTGTGTGCTCAAATTCCAACCCAGACTTACCTAATGCATGTGTATAGGCTTCATATGTGCACATGGGGAAATAGTCATGTCTGACTAAAACATATTCCCAATGAGAGAAAATGAGAGAAAATTCCCAATGAGAGAATTTGAGAGGAGGATAAGAGAAAAAAAAATAAAAGTCATATTCCCAATGAGAGAAAATGAGCGGAGACTCGGTTCCTAGCAAGTTAAGGACAAATTGGGGTTAATTTGGTTAGAAACTTGGTTTCACTTGGCTAAGACTAGGTGATCAAGACTTAGTTGAGCATATTTGAATTAGTCTTACTAAAATTTCTTCTTTTTTTTTTCATGCATTGTACACTGGAAATTTCAGCTTTAATTGGGGGAATATCAAAATAGGCCCTAAGTTTTATGTTCATTTTAAAAAAAAGCACGTGCTCACCTTATAATAAAAAAAACACAACCCCATTTTTCCCTTTTCATCTTCTTCCTCCATTCATCTCCTCCATCGATATCAATCTAATTGGTCCCAAGTGCTCCCTTATTGATTGTGAAGCTTCCTCTTCCTCCACTTTTCACCTTTTAGCAAGCACGTGGAGATCCCAATTGTCTTATTCCTCTTCACACATTGAAGAAAAAGGAGGATATGTGCACAACTCAAAACCTAACCATATTCCACTATCGCCGCTCCACATCATGGGAAACCACGTACGTATCTTGCATCTATTTCAATTTGTACTTTGGTTTTGATTTCTACGTCATGTAGGTTCTTCTCCTCTATTTAATGTGTTTGATTTTAAGTTTAAATGCGCTTAATAGAAGTGATTTTGCATTCTCTTTCTTAAATGAAGGCCCAAGAGCCTTGACAAACTCTTGAAAATTTGTGGGAGTATATTTAAGAGAGTGTGGACTGTGGAGTCTTGTAGAAGATAGGATCTGATAGTTTTGACGAAGATGGATTAAGGATGTACACTAGGCTATTTGTGTGTGTTATGTTAGAGAAGATGAGAAGGTGGGAGTTAAAAATAAGGTGGGTACTAGTGTATTAATGGAGAGTGACAGTATGACTATTATCCTACCGTGCTCAAGCCATAATAGAATGCAAGACCTAGTGTATACTTTAGGAGTAGAGATTTCTTGAAGTTGTTCACTATTGGCTTAACATAGAGTTGACCACAACATACAAAGAAATTTGGAAGCACAAATCATTTCAATCATCTTAACAATCATCTGTCACTATAAACTAAAACATGTGTAACCTATCTCAAACATCTTATATGAAACATGTTTGTAAACTAGCTCAAACATCCGAGATTAAATTAGTTAATGTTATAGTGAAGAGGTGCACCTATGAGTTCATTTTTTGACGTGTACTTTTGAGTTCATTTTGAGTACTAGAATATTATTTATATGTTATAATAAATTGAAGTGTAGCTATAATTGAGTATACCAAAGAGTCCGGCTTCATTTTAAGTGACATTTATTCCAAAGACTCGGATGAACAGTTATGGATATCTTGCTCCTCACAAAATGCAAAAGGGTTTTACAAGAAAAGAACTAACTGAAGTTTTAACAATTGACAATTTGTCCTAGTTCATCATGGAACTTGAGTAGAAGAAATCTTTCCTATCCATTTTCTATTTAGATGGAAAAAAAAAAGGTATAATGTTCAATGAGGTGTACCTATGAGTTAACTTTTTTTTAAGTGTTTTGATCATATTGATGTGTACCATTTCAAATCTATTGCTCAATGGTGGAGATGAAGAATGTGTATTTGAGTTGAATCGAAAATGTTACGCTAAATGTCAAAGTCTCACCCAACATATAGGATTACTGAAAAATCAACTCAGTTTACCAATAATCTATGCAATATTAAGTTAAGTACATGCATGTCATGCATTAAGCTATCATATTCTTGCATATTCCTCTTATGTCACAATTTTCCTTATGTTAGGTCAATTTCACATTTAGATCAAACAAATAGAAATGGGTAAACTGGCAAATTGATTGAACATAAATGCATCTTTTTCTCAATGTAATGAGATGAGTAAGGGTATATGTATTCTCATATTTCCGAATTTATATCCCTAATAAAACATTAGTAAGACCGAAGTCTTTCATTAAAAAATGATAAATTGTACTATAGATGCAATCAAAATTAATACAAGATTGAGCAAATCATCAATAAATTTGGCACACCCTTATCTTGAGAAGATTTGGAAAATACACATTTATTTTGAAACCAACTGATAAATATCATTTCATCAAATTTCTCATACCATTGCTCAGAACTAGATTTAAATAATAGGCGGATAAAACTAATTATCAGACTTTATAGTCCCTTCTTGGAATAGCAAATCCGTCATATAGGTCCACATGGAATTTTTCTTCTAATTCATCATTAAGGAGAATTATTTTTCAAATCCATTGATAAATTTCAAAATTATGAATAAATACCCAAAAAACCTAGGTTTCTTATATATCGTAAATTTTTATTAGAGATCCATTTCTAGCTAGCCCATTTCCATAGATCCTAGGTTAATCAACTAATTATCAAGTCTTAACCTATTATGAAATCTATTGTCATTACCTTTAGCCTCCTCACATGAAGCCACATCCTGTGATTACAGAGCTAAACATAGTAGCCTCACCACATAGGCAAGGCCCCTTAAATTTGGAAAGGATTTATATTACATTAGTCATAATGTAGATAAAAAAAACACCACATTAGAAATTATCATCATCATCATAATGAGTCATATAGATAAGAAAAAAAAAAATTGATGATAAAGACAAAAATGTTTATCTAACAACTAAAACCATGATTTACTCATATGAATAAAGAAGATGATGGGCCATCCAAAACTTTATGTAATCAACAAGAAATAGCCTACTGCACAGTGAGAATTGTGTTTAATATATAATAAAAACTATTATCAAATCACGGCCAAAGAGTATAAGTTCTAAATAAATGGATATAATACTATTATTATGCATGGCCAATAAGAAAAAGGAGCCTTGAAAGGATCATCTATATTTAAGATTTGTGATTTTATGGCACCAAACAACTAGACAATCAAATAAGAATGCATTGTCTAACATAGAGTGAGAAGAATTCACATACAAGACACCATAAGAAATTATCATAACACGGTTATAACGGCCCCAATACTTCCTCACTACCTTAGCATATTTAAAAAGCTCATATGTGATGAAAAAAAAAATATGCGAAAGTGTTGCAAAATAAAGGAAACAAACAAGCAACACTATGGAATTTATGTTTTTAATGAAGGTAAAACATTGCATCAACAACATGGTCATATGTGTCAAACAATTCGGGCCCAATTATGCACTATCTACCAGTAACCTAAAGAATATTGTAGCTTGAAAGTGGCCAACAACAAACATGTGCATGGCATGCCAATAGAGATAGACCCAACTCTATAAAAAAATTTCTTAAAAAAATATCCATTCAATCTAATAGTTATAAGGACCCAAAAAACTTTTAAGAAAAAATTCGCATGTCCAAGGCATAATGTACCGTTCAGATCTTGCAAAAGTCACTCCCAAGAGTGCATAAAAATGACGTGATAGCATATTTTTTACATCTCTCAAAACCAATAAAGATATAATATCTCAAATTTCTCACTCTAGAATTTTGGGTGTCCTTTGCATGATCAATTGTTCAAATCTAACCGTAGATCCATCAAGAAATATAAAAAGAAATAAGGGTTCACAAAAATTATATAAGAGGGGTTTCGGGTTACCTCACCACAATCACTTACGAATCGATTTTGATATAAGCAAATAAGCAACGTTATAATACCATTTTTCATCTCGATGTCTCCATTTCAAGCCAAGCACATAGATTAAGAAGATCCAATCATTGAATTGCATTCATTGGTGCAATCAAGACATACCGCATCTTAATTTTCGATTGTAATGTCAATTGAGATAATCCAACCATTGGAAGCAAATGTGAGATGATCCATCTATCGGATACACTATCTCATATGATCTAGATCTAACCATTAAGAATAAAAATGTCGTAAGATTATTGGTGTTGATGGAGCTGGATCAATAAAATGAGAGAAAAAAAATGAATGCTTCAAAGTGTGTAATCCCCTTCTTTAAGACGTTTTCCGCCACCCCCTTGGTGAGACCAAGTCAGCAATGGGTTAACAAGCAGGCCGCCTCTAAGATACAATAAAGACCGCTAAAGATGTTGTTGATCTATGTTTGTTGGCCCGAAGGTCAACCCTGAACTCATCAGCCCTTTAAGAACCCAACAATAGAACTATGACCCATGGTGATGACATGAGAGTTAGACTCACATAATGATAATGCCAAAAAGTGTTTCTCCTTGTTTTAATTTATAGAAACTAAACCGTCACTATGAACGGATGTGACTCTTAATTTGAGATGTGCCTCTTAATTTGAAAGGACTTTTGGAGAAAACAATTGTGAAATGGTATGTTTATTAGGACATAACTACCTATGGTAGTTGATAAAACCATAACCACCTTCTTGGTCATCAAGTCCAACCTGACCCATAACCAAATGGGCTCAACCCAATTAACTACATATAAATAAATGCAAGTTTTCAAATATGAATTGGGTTCTCGAAAGGGTTATTTCTCATGGGATTTCAATACTTTTTCTAAATGAAAAATGCATGAATATGAAAAGTCCTTTCCATGAAGATAAAATCAAAACCTTGGATTTCTTATTTTTTAGAATTCCTAACAAGATGCACTATTCGATTACAGAAGAACCTTTCCTAACTCGTACAATCTTTTTATTAGAAGTAAGTTCTATGATAAGTCCACAAAATTAGGTCATTATTTTATGAGCATTTGTCGACTTAATTAGGTTTAGTTCCATAGAATTGCACTTAATTTCATGATTACATGTATTTGGGGATATTTTTAGGAAAATGGTCAAAATTGGTCAAAATTCATTGAATTGGATGACTTTTTTAAAATTAAGGTTTTTCATCTCATTGATCACCCTAAAATCAATTTTTTTGGCTTCATAAATTTATACCCACTATTTTTGGTACCATGTGCTATTTTTGGGAAGTTTGTCATTTTGGTGCATCATTAGGTATGTAGGGTCCCATGCATGATTCATGTTTATTTTCTTACACGTAATTAATGTTAAATTTATTTCTTTCAATTTATACGAGAAATCAACATGGGACCCACATTGATGAAATTTGAGAAGAGACGTCAAAGGAGAGTCAAATAAACAAGCAAGGAAAGAGTCCAAGCATGCCTTGGACGTCCAACATAGGTCCCACACACCCCATTGCATGCCAACATAGAAGCTTCCATTTGTACAAAATTTTTCCCGGATTTTTCAGAGACAGCAACTTAAAATGGCCATAATTCTCAAATCAAGTGTCGGATCGGCGCAATCTAGCCACCGTTGGAAAGGTCTTTTTGAGTAGATATTCATGGAGCCCAAGATTGCATAAATCAGAGCTATATTGAGGGAGATATGACCTCAGAAAGTTGTCTGCTACAGTTTTAGGCGGGAATTGTAAGAAATCTCAATATTTGGAAAGTTTCTGTCATCGACACCACTTGTAATTTTTTAGAGATATTTTAGGACTCTACAAGGAGGTGATTGTTCTCTAAGAAATTACAATTAGCAACAAATCCTCACAAAGTCAAATTCTTTACATTCTATAATGTATGATGGGTTTGTTTTGTTGCTACAATGCAATAAGTTTTTTAATATAAGGATGTATGTGCACTATAAATGATACTTGTAAGTGCATTAATGAGTATCATTTACCTCTTCACTATTAATCTTTTACTTTTTATTTTATTCAACATTGAGGACTGAAAGGTAAATGATATTTGGATCATGCAGTTAGAAGAAGAAAGACCGAAAGGGTTTGAGAATAGCCTCTTGTGTGACCAATACAACCACATATCCGAAGCAATCACTAATGGACCGGTATGTCTCCACCAATGTTTGTTTGATATTGACATGGTCTTAGATATGTTTTTGCGATCTTTACCAAAAAAATTTGAAGGATCTTATTAATATCTAATTGATGACATGGATTTGAATTTTAGCCAAGGAGCCACACAGTTTTGCTTGAAAATGTTTTCTTAACTCAGACACAAAGTTCTCTTCATCTTTAAGGCTAATCCAATCCTAACAATAGATGACAAAAAAGTATTGGGGACAGATAAAAGTAAAAATCAAAGTGTAGTATCGCTACGTAACTCTAAACTTTTAATTATCCTTTATTGACAAAAACACAATTTCTTATCATTAATTAGTCATTCATGGGTCTCTTTATAACTTCTTGGTGATGACTCCTATATTTTTCCTGTATCTTATTTCTAACTATTTACCATTTTCATTATTTTGTTGTTGAAAGGAACTTCACCGGTCAGGATGTATCCCTACTAGTCAAAAGCAAGAAAAAGAGTAGGTGCTCACTAAAAATCAAATGGTGTACGTGAGAGAGACCAGTCTATATCGTCTCTCAAATATAAACAAAATGAAAATTGACCATGCAATGATATCTGGTTTGATTGAGAGAAATAGACCCCATCCAGGGGTTAATACACATGGTATATGCAAAAAATTTGAGTGGCTTAGTAATAACTTCACTCATAAGTTAAAAGGGTAAGAAGACAAAGAAACTCTCCAAAAAGGAGGAGATCTATTACACTAGGGTCTTCCTCTTTTGTTTGGTTGATGGCCAAATTTTGGCCAACTCATCGGGATCGAGAAGTCCAACATACCTCCTCGAACTCTTCACAGAATCTACGTCATTCACTTGAGGGCTTGCATGTCTCACCAATTTGTATCGAATGTTGGCAAGAGCTACCAAGTGGATATCCGAGGGCAATGGAATTGAGGGAAGGGAAGAAGAGGAAGGGTCCACTAAAAAGCAGGCGAAGAAAAAAAAGAGTTTTCCAGACAAATCCAAGACCCTTACCGGTCCTTTACAACTTCCTCAGTTGAGGCCCAGTGAAAGTAGTATTTCTTCATTATCATTCCTTTGAGCATACTTAATGTATATTTATATTTGCGCTTTATGCATGCAGATATGGGATTACTCCCGGATGTCTATAGAAAGGTGTCCTCCAGCTAAGGATTGTTGAAAAAAGGACATTCAATTTCCTTTATTCAAGACATGGAAAGCAAGGTTAACTTAAATGCTATAAACATGGTCAAGGAGATCTGTCGTCAGTTGAATCACATGATACCTAATATAGAAGATTAATCGAAACCCAAAAACAGTTTATTAAAATGTATTGATGTAACTGTCAGTTCCAATCATTATTATTCCTTTCGTATTTGCATTGTAGTTTGTCTGGATGTCATATGCTTAGTACAATAAGCTTTTTAGACAACATGTCCTAGACGTTGATTATAGACTCTTTGCATCCAATGTATTGTTGATTCATTATTGGATTCTAGAAAGACACAATACCAGCCTGGTGATGAAACAATTCGACCTAAGCCAATTGGTCCTTCCACCATCTTAGATGCCATTTTTAAGGGCAAAAAAAGTGGAGAGTATCAATCGACTATACCCAGATACATGATGAGGTTAAATCATTGTGGGTAGAAATATAAAATTTTGTGATAAAAGGAAAGAAAGATGTGTCAATTGTGCATACTAATCAATATCAAATCTAGTATGGGTTAAACACCCGCATGTGAATAGGCAGAGTTCAAAGAGTAAAAGTGGCCCAAGATGTAGAAATTCATGAATGCAAAAAAAAGGCATAATCAAATACCAACCTTGATGGAACATATTGCCCATCGAAACTAGTGAACATTGTCTACTTATAAATTATTTTAAATGTGCGTTGAAGTGATCATCATGAAATGTCGCTAACATTCCTTCAAATTGTGTAGGTCAAATAACTTTTGTATATCATGGAGATATCTATAGATCGGGCGGATCATATAGAAACAAGTTTCAAGAAGTTTAAGGCCTCAATTCACAAGAAGAGAAAAACATTTTGATCTAGTCTATGGATAGCCTTCGAGAATTTCAGTATTGAAAAGTGCAACATCGCTGAATCAAATTCATCCAATAAAGAGGTAATTCATTTTGCGTACTCATTCTTAAATGAAAATAATTTTGCATACTACCACAATTTCAATTTGCGATACAAGAGAGGGAGAAGAAGAGAATTAAGAAAGCAGTACATAAGGGTAAAAGCCCACAATAAAAGATTGAATCCAAGTTATCATTAAACTCTTAATCCCACTCAGACCCACCATCTCATGGTTCACCATTTGCTAAGCCCAACTTCCTCCAATAGAATTGAGCTTTTCAACTCTTCCACCATTAATGAAATTACAACCGTCAATTGTAGAAATCGTGTCTCCTTCACAAATGAGTTTTTCTCAGGCACAAATTCTCAAAATTATATTCACTCCCTCACAGGAAGGACCTTCTCAAGCAATAGTAGTTTCTACTCTATCCACTTCAATAGAGTTATTAATTTGAAAGATCAAACGACTTCCCCACATGAGAAAAATACTAAATAAATTTGAAGATTATTCACATTCGCTTGTACAATCCGATTATCAATTGACTGAGCAGGATAAGTTTTTGGTCAATGGGTTTAGGGTGTTACATAAAACAAGGTGAGATAATGTGCACTTATGTGTAACTTAATTACTTTACCTACATTTAGTATTTTCCTTTATATTAATGATTGGTTTTTTGTATTGTCATAAAAAAAAAAATGAGGAATTGGTTATATACACTGTACATTAGTGTCCAATGATGTCCTCTACAAAGCCTTAGAAAATGAAACATGGTTGTGCAGGAACATAATGTACTTTGGTTTGAAAATTTTTGTGTAAAAGTTGTAGATGCCTATTTGTTTTATCCTAGTATTTCGGCAAGGCAAAATTAAATATTGATTGCATATTGATGTACTTTTATTGTGTATTATCTAACATGCATACACTTCTAATGCTAATTAAAACAACAAGTAGAGTTGGTGGCATGATAAGGATAGGTTTCATCACGCTAATCAAAATATTTTTAGTCCCAATGGTGGAAATTTGTGGTTGGCACGAACGTACAAAATGCTAATTTTTGTACTACACCATATAAATCATTTTAGTTTGCTCGTAGGTTACACAGACAGTGATCATTGCTTCTAAACCAATTGTAAGAATCTCATAAGTATATTATTGTATACCTTTTCCAATACATCATCCTTTCTCTCTCTTTATTGTCAAATGTGTTCAACTAACCGTCGCTATCTTGAATGTTTGTTCCCTATCTGTAGATCGATTAGTTGAATCAACAGTTTAGTGAGTGTGGCTAGGCAAACCCATATTTGCTGATGTTCAAAGTGAAAACTAACATTCCACATCAAGACAATGGTAACGATTGTGGTGTTTTCACATTAGCGTTTATAGAGCATTGTGTATTCCGCCGGCCGGTCAATTTTACTCAAGCCGACATAGCATATTATAGAAGTAAGATAGTGGTAGACATTTTCAAAAGGTGTTGGAAAACGAATACTTACAAAGATTTGATCTACAGAAACTTTTTGATGAGGTGTAGGAATATTACCAACTATGTTCATGTTAACATAGGAAGTCTCTTTTGTATATTTGTTGTCACCTTGTTAGAAGTTTTTTGGACAATTGTATCTCAACCTCTGAGTTGTGAATATACAATGGCTGTTCGGACAGTTACAAATTTGGGTTGCTGGACAATTTGTTTGGACAGTTGAAAGTGAGTTGTGAATTCTGAATGCGTAAAGTGAATTTGTATATTTGATCTCAGCATTGTATCAAGTTTTATGCCATTGTGTATTCTGCCTTTGGAGACATGGTTTTGTATGTTAATGTTGTTGGAAGTAGGTGGACCTCATGGATAGGTTTACAAAACTTTTGACTTACTTAACGCAGGGATTAAGTATCCATAAGGCTTCAAAACCCAATCCAGGATGCTAAACCTCAAGCTTATCAACCATAATAAGTAGTAAACTCTATCTAGAAGATAGAAACACCACCTAATAAGCAATCACGAAATACTACAACATACAAGGATGTAGATATTACCTTAGGAGCTTTGTAGTGCTATAATGGAGAAGTTGATATATTTCTTTGATGAAGAACTCTTTCACAAATTAAATAAGAATCTCCAAGACCTCTTAGCCTTCCACGCTATGACTCGCTTCAAATCTCTTTCCTTAAGGAGATTGGTGGGATCTCCAAGAGAAAACAACTAGAACCTCAAGGGAAACTAGAAGAAGAAGGAGAGGAGGAGTACACTTGCACTTAATGGGGGCTTGGGCGTGAATCCAAGGGGTTGGACGTCCAGCCCTCCAGCCCTCTATCTTCCATTTTATAGCTCTAAGCAACATCCACTTACTAATTAAAATAGAAGTCTTACTTCCATAAACAATTAGTAACTTTCTATTACGACTATTAGAAGTCTCACTTCCAATAGAAATAGTAACTTTCTAATTCCTTTCATTTTTTAGTTCAAGTAGAATTAGTAATGATCTAATCTTGGGTTAGCGTGGGGACCACTAAGGATTCCATAGAAAGCTGACTCCAACTGAGACACCCTGACCCCACATCTCATGTACAATCCGGGCCCACAGTTAATTGCAAATAACTCCACTAAATAAATGCAATTGAACTCCAGTCTTAGGAATAAATTACATGAAGACCCTAAACTTCCCTATCACCACAAGTAGCCCCCCCCCCTCCATCAATATCAATGAATCAATTGGATAAAACTATCCCACCAATTTAGATCCATATCTTATTGTCCTTGAGATCCAATTAATCGCAGTGATTATCAGTATCATCCAATTAACTCTTAATTGAGATGGGTACGCACTTACTAATGATAAATCCATTAATTGGCACAAGGGGATAATAGAGATAGATTCCATCTTGACCATTAAATGTTCCTACGGTCCTAGTACCTCGAACCAAAGACACCGAGGTGTTGACCTATAGTTGGCCCCACTCATTGGTGACTTAAAGCAAATGAATAGATAGAAACTTGAGTTCATCAATGTATCAGGATTGAGAGCTTATTGTTAAGGAATTATGAGAGCAGACCTTAAAGTAAAGACAGTGTTTCATAAGGTGCTTCTCATGGTCCTTCAATACATCTAATGTACCAGCACAATAATCCAAAGTCTTACACTCTGATGATCGAGACATATCACACTATCTCATATTCATCATAATGCTGCAACCTTATCAGATGAGATGCCCGATCTCATCACTAGTTGTGAAGTTATTTAAGTATAGGATTTGTAACACATGTCTCCCGTACGTGGATCTCATCCACACACATGTATTACATCTAATATACTTGTGGGCTCCGGTTCATCTCATGAACCTTTATGTCATTCGTATTGGTTGTGTGCAAACAAGTAACAAAACACCATTCATCTTATGAAAAAAAGCATGATTATATTGATATGAATCAATTTATTACATCATCTACTAGATTGAGACCACACAATCTAACAAATTTATCAATTGTCGAGCCGCTCAGCTTCTGCGAAGGCAAAGGCAATGAGAAAGAGAATATGATTCACACTATGGGTTACAGCCACTAATAACACACCTAGATACTTGCTCTGAAATTGTGGCCCATTGATCAGTCCACAAAATTAGCACATAAAGTCATCATTTCATGTACAGTAGTGAATTAATTTAGTCAATTCACATTCTATTACATAAGATTTCATGATTTCATGCATTTCTGCATAAAATTGGCAATTAGGTCAAAATTAGTTCAATTGCATGGTTTTCATGGAATTAGGGTTTTGGGCCACTTGATTATCCCACCAATTAGACTTTTTTATTTTCAAACATGCATTAATCTCTTGCATCATGATTAATTGGGCACAATGAAAACTTAGTTGGGTCTCATGCATGATATCCATTAGTCTCACACAATTAATTTTAATTGCAATGTTCTCTTTGTTTTGTAGGAGACTATCAAAGAAAGGGCCCCACACTTTGAGGGAAATTGAGAAGAAGAGAGAAAGAAGAAAAGAAAAATAAAAAGAGTAGGGACCACCCCACCCTTGGGCGTGAATCCTTATGCACGCCAAAGTTGGGGGGCTCACTTGTGTTGCTTGTAAATTTCCAAAATTTGAAGCATTCTTCTCTCCTTTGATGTCTAAGATTTTAAACACTCTCTCCTCTAACAAGAATGAGATTTGAATTCAAGCAAACAATGTGTTTAACTAGGAGAGAAAATCCAAGAGAAGTTTGAAGTGTTTTGAACTATGAGAAGATGAGACCTAAGCCAACTAGGAGATGAAGACTAAGAAAGAAAGATAAGAAGGAAAGCAAGAGAGAAGGTCCAAGGAGCTGGTGGACGTCCAAGGGGGTCCCACTCAGCCCTTGGATGTCCCACACAGAGAGTTCTCTCTCTCTCTCTCTCTCTCTCTCTCATTCCATTTGAATTTTCTAGAAGAATTATTTTTTGGCACTCAAGAAGATATTTTTGGGAAGTCCAAGATAAGATGAAGTGTTCAAGCAATATTCTCTCTCAAGCCAAGACTATTTGAATTTCAAATTATTGCAAAACGTTGGAAGAGTTGCTTAAGGATCAAGCCAAGAAGGAAGAGTCCAAGTAGGAGACAAGTCTCTCATCAAAGAGAAGTCCAAAGATTATAAAAGGAAGCCACCCCTATGAGACAGCTCCCATGCTCTCTCATCCTCTCTCTCTCCCACGCCATTCTCTCTCTTTCTCCTCCATCCACCTCTCTTCTTCTAATTAGTGTTGATCAAGATAATTCAAGAGATAATGTGTTTTGCGCGACGAATGCTCCTTGACTTGGTGTTTCATGTAACTAGAGTAGTAAGTGAGACTATTTAGAATTTCAATTAAATATTCTTGTTCATGATTTCTGAGTGATGTGCAAAGAATAAATCAGATTTATGAGTCGCATTAATTGATTTTAATTGATCAACATAGCGTGTTTATATGGGTGACATACCATGTTTGATGTTATTTTCTGGTTTGATTCTTTGGCCCTAAGCATGGAGTTTGAATGGTGGAATTCTAATTTCGAAAGCCCATATTTTCTTTTCATTTATTTTTATTTTCTTTGATTTTTTCTATTTTTATTATATTGATGGTTTAATGATTCTTCTATTTTACACTCTTTAGTATTCGCATAGTCTAGGATATTTTAGATTAGGGCTTTTCTTCAAGTTTGAAATTTCTATGGGATGTAATTAATTTTTAATTTCAGATTTATCAGTAGTTTGATTGATGTATGTGTTATATTTAGGCTGGTTCTAGTTTTTATTAAGACAGGTTCAAGTAAACAACTCCATGTAGATACGATACCGATTCACCGGGTAAAACTACAATATTGATGGCCTTGTACTTGGGAACCAGTGATTAGATCTCCCATCAACAACAATCATCAGCCTCAACGATGGCACGCAAGAAAGGTTCCATGGTCCGAAAGCCCAAAAGAATCTTTGGAATATATCATCATTTGTTGTTTTAATATTTATTACTCTACTTGGATTCGTCGTCCACAATTCAATGCAATAGAGAGGGAGAGTCTAGAAGAACTCTTCGTACAATCCTCGAATTATACAAAGGGTTATATCCTTCGCTTTATGTGCCATCCTGTAAGTAACATGACAACCAAACTCTATTTGGTGCTCATTAATGATATCCTTTGGTGTCAACTTATTGTTAAATTGGACTTTTAACCAAAATGAATTATGTGATAAGTTCTATAGACAGTTGTTGATGTGTCATGCTCATCATTGGCTTCGAGCATGAATAGTTTGAATAATACCTGCCTCCTTGGAAATATGGCCTAGATTCCACAATGGAAGCATGATATGCCAAAGACAGTTCTAATCACTGCAACACGTTGCAACTTTGGTGCGGTTCATCTTCAAGTGTTTCAAAGTGAAATTTTTGTAAATTGCAAACTTTACTAGAGTTTGCGGAACATGTCGCAATCCTAAGATTTTTGCCCTAACCACATCTCACGTGCCGAGTTTTGACATTGCTTCGTAATGTACTCTTAGGAACCATGGTGTCCTCTAAGTTAGCATTCGGCACAAACATTGAAGCCTCTACATTTTTTATTGAGGTAGCTTGTTTTGCATGTGGGCCCTTAACACCTATTGAGTTTCTATCTAACGGTACACTATCAATTGCCTCTTCCCCCTCTTTTTCTTCAATAACACGGTCAGCTTCCTTAAATTGTTCAACGGCAGCATAAATAGGTGCTTCTAAGAAATGGATATCATTGTCTTCATGAAGATTTATGGTGGGGTGTTCCCGCACAAATGTAGGATATATACCCTCCTTTCATTGATGTCTTTTCTCCACCTACTACACCCATAGTTACTTGCCTCATTAAAATCCATCCATTGAAGCCTTCAATACAGCGAAAAACACTAGAATTAGAAATTATACTTAATGAAATATGATTCTTTTTTAAGCATGATCAAAACTCTAATGAGATCAAGTACATAGATTGGCCTTGAGGCAGATCGACTAGTTTCTTCTTTGCACTTCTACATTGCCTTAACATCCATATGTTCTTCTATGGTAATAATATATGAGGATGCAATTCCCTTGTGAGAAAGATATTATAGTCGGCTACTCACTGGGTTTTTCCCACTTAGATATTTCAAGTGCAACATTAAGCAAGTTAACAAAAAAAAAAAAAAAGAAGGGCAACATTAAGCAATGATATGGCATTGGATAGATACCTCATCTTTTATCCAATACCTCATCTTTTGTTTTCCACTTTTGCAAGACAAGCCATATACTATCATAATCAATCTCTCTATTGTAGTGGAATGTGGTCAAAATTTCCCCGTGTGGCATCCTATTGGTACATAATACAAATCATTTGGCTTCTATTATTTAACTTTTTGTAATTAGACTATGCACCCTTGTCTTGGATAGCCTTGGAGATTGGACTACTTTATATTTAGCAATCAGACTATGCACTATTTAAAAGGACTTGTTTTTATGTATTCCAATTCCTTGGAAACAAACATGCCCATTTTTCATCATTTATAAAAATAGGTCCTTTTAATGAAATCTTATTTTGGTTACATCCTGTGATGAAAGTTTCAAGCATTGAAATCATATTTTGGTTACCAATGTCAGGCCCATGCTTAGCCTGGTTTAAACCATAAGCAGGCACATTCACAACAAGACAGTTGCATTGACCTTAAATCCAAACAAGAACTACATTCAAAGATCATATTTTGAGTTAATGAGTTGTTTTTGGGGTTATAAAAGAGGAAGAATGCCAGAGTTTTTCCCCATCCACTCTGTAGTCTTTCTTATGTTTGGTTGAGTATTTTATTTTCTTTTGGTCATTTTGTTATTGAGGTCTTCGATGTAGGGCTGTCAAATGGGCCAGGTCGGCCCTATTCGGCATGGCCCGGCCTGCCAGTCAACGGGCTGTGGCCCGACATGGCCCACAGGGCATGGCCTGTGACACTGGCCGTGCTGGGCCGAGGGCCCTAGGCCAGTTTGATCCATTTGGCACGGCCCATCAGGCACGTGGGACAAACCCTGCAGCCTGCTAGGCCCGCCTAACAGTCGGCCCGCTCTAGCCTGGAAGCAAGAGTTGACAGTAATGGAAGATTGTGATCCAGCAGAATACATTAGTAGACTACACATCTAATTTTTTTTATTTTTTTCTTCATTGTAATTTGTAAATATATAAGTTTTTCATTCTTTTTTTATTTTTATTTTCTAAAAAAGATTGTAAGGTTTTGAAGGTAATCCTATTTAGAAACCTTCAAGAAGTTAAGATCCAAATGGTTTTCTCTTCTCAGTGTAGTAGGTCGAGTTTGACTGAACCACTTAAATATCTTTGTCATTCTCCGTGCTTGTGTTCTAATTTTTTATTTTAATACTAAAAAGACAAAAAAAATTAGGAAAAAAAAAGAAAAGAAAGAGGCACGCCGGGCACGGAGGCACGGCACGGCCGAGCCCACTCCAGCCTAGCCCATGGCTGGCAGTGCCGTGCCAGGCTATTTTCCTGGTGGGTCGGGCCTGTGGCACAGGCGGGCCTCAATTGGGGCGGCCAGCACAGCCCGTTTGACATGCCTACTTCAGTGGAAAAATGAGAATATGGAAAGACTTTGTTAATTATTTTTATGTATAAAGATGTTGTTTATTTGATTCTTTGTTTGCATGAACAAAGGAGAAAAGAAATAATCAATTACTCACAGTGCATTTGGATTGTTCCCTCTCCCTTGTTTCCACTGCTTTATTACACTGAGTAGAAATGATGGGTTTTCCTTCTAGCCTTGTTATTATTAATATTATTGTTTTCCCTGGTTAGAAAGCTACTGTAAGGTCTGCGACCTTACTGGGTCAGTTGGGCTCAATAGTAGGCCCGTTGACCCGTTTATTTTCTATTTATTATAATTAATGTATTGTTAGATAATTAGGTGGGTTTAGATCATGAACGAGTTTCTTTTAGCATTAGAATAGCGTTTACAAAGTTTCGTGCGATTCCGAGTTCGTTTGATCATAGCAGGGGAATAGTTTGCAATTTAGGAAAAATTGAGTGTTTTTCCGAAAAATTTCAATTGCCGTAATTTTGGGTTCATTGGAAAGATCTTGTCGTGTTGATCATTTTTGTCTCTTGGCTCGTCGCTATCTGACGATTAGAAACCCTTCAAGTGGTCCATTCTTTCATTGGACCCACTTAAGGGCAAACTTGTCCTTTTTCCTCCCTTTCTTCTCTTAAACAGGGATTAACCCTAATCGTATCCCAAATCTCTGTAAGGAGAGTCACAGCAGCCCCTTCTTCTTCCTCATTTCTCAAAGCTCCAAAACTCCCTCCGGAACACACCATCTCGAAGACCCAAACCGCTAATCTTCATCCTTGCGATCTCCTCTTTCTTTTGATATTAGTTTGGGTAAGCCTTTCTCATCTTCGTAATTTCAATCATCTTTCCTTTTGGTTAGATTTAGGTTGTTCTTGATCTTTTTCCTTTCCTTTTCTCTCCTCTGTGATTTAGGTTACGTTTGGTTGGGTTAAATCGTGGTTTTCGTGTTATTAGAGCTTTTCCTCGATTTTTACCCAATTTCATCCTCTTCTTGGTTAAGGCAAGTAGATATGCAATTTACAATTTAACATTGATGCTTATTTATTTGATTGATGTTGATCATATGTTAGAATACCTCAATGCCAAGCTCTTGTATCTTGTTTTGTAGAAGAAGGAGCATGTTAGATTCATTTTGGAAATGGTTTGATTGAATTTGGTATTTAGATAATCTTAGATGAATGTGAATGAATGGATTGTGGCTGTTGGGAGAGCACGGTGGCTTAATTTCGTGCAGGTATAACCATTGGAAGGGTTTGGAATGGTTTGGAATGGAATGGAGAGGATTCGGAATGGAAAAACCTCGAAATTTGGGTTTCTGTGCGCGAACGTTGGAACGTTCCTTCAAATGTTCGAACGTTGGGACTCGCAGGAGAATGGCTGGGATTGAACGTTCGAACGTTAAAGCCTGCGGGTGTTTTGGCGTGGGATTGTGCTGAGTTTGAACGTTCCTTCTCGACGTTCGAACGTGGGTATCTTCAGGTGATGGGAGTGGGGAACGTTGAACATTCGAACGTTCATTCCGAACGTTCGAACGTTGGACTTTCCGGGACGCTGGGTGATGCCTTTTGAACGTTCGAACGTCCCTCCCAGACGTTCGAACGTTCAATGCTGCTGGAATGTTGGCCTGGAGCGCGAGAGTTCGAACTCTCCCTCCAAGAGTTCGAACTCTCGGAATTTGATTGATGTTTGGGCAAGTTTCCAAAGCCATCACTTTTGAACCGTTCGTTGGATTTTCGCGAGTCATATACCGTTGGAAAGCTCATTGATTGTAGAATCCATTGGTACATGTTTCGTGATGATCGGAGATCGAAAAATGAGGTAATGATGGAGATTAATAATTCAGACCATGTTTTGTTAGAAACATGACTGCTAACCTAGGTTTGGGGACTTAGATGTTGGAAACCCTTAACCCACTTCATGTGACCATTAATGGAATTGGAAATCAAAGCATGTGGCTTGGTATGCTTTGATGGGTTGTCTAGGTATTCCCGTATTAAACATGGGGTATCCGAATGTGTATGGAACTGAATCAATTGATGCTTCACATGATTGTACACCAAGGGATTTCCTTAAAAGCATCATTGATCAAATTCCATTCGTACTCCGTTAGAACATGTAGGATACGGGGATGACACCACTTGCCTAGGTTTGGTTCGTAATTCCCCTTTGAATTGTGGATTGTACCCGTTGTTACTGTTTCCTCGTACACTCTCTTGAAATAAAACACTTAACTAAGTATGAAATATAATTCCTTGTAGATTTAAGACTTGGACCTGATTTAGAGTGTACCTTAGGATCCTGTGTCAAGTATTGATAAACATGACTAGCTAGTTATAAGGGATTATCAGGTGGGCTTGACTTGTCTTGTATTGTTTGAAACAGGTAATCCCTATGATCACGTCTCATTTGTTGAAATAGCCAAACTTGCTTGTCTTGGTTTCCTTCGTGTCAGCACCACTTTATTACTATTTGCATGTCATGGCCAACTGCAGTTTGGGGTTTTATTGATGGGCCAGTTACTCGGACGTCGGGTGGGCAGTCGGCTTGGATGGCGTCTATGGCGTTGAATAGTTAGGAATGGGCTTGGACCGTGCTACTATTCCTAGGACCGGGAGCTTGGATCCCCCTGGAGCCGGACTTTGGTATCAGTAGTCTGAATTGGGATTGTTACTGGTACCCCGGGAGGTGGCTTAGACATCCTCAGAGTCTCCCACTTGATTCTTGCATTTGCATGTTTTGGATAGTGGTGATTGTTAGATGATGTTAGATTTCTTATTATTGACTCTGATGATTATTACTCATGCAGTATGCCTAGCATTGTTTTATTGTACTCTTATGATCTTGTCCTCGTCTTTATTCTTACTTGATGCATGTTATGTTTTTATTGTACCTTGCTTATCTATTGCTCAACATGTCGTTGACTCTGTTCCTTGGTGTGCAAACACCCCAGGTGAGTACTACTACGAGGAGCAGGCAGGTGAGGAGGTTCCAGAGGATCTCCAACCAGCCGAGGAGGAGCGAGAGTGGCGTGCCGATGACGTAGAGTAGCGTCATTATATCCGGCACGAAAGTGACACAGTTGGGAACATTTATTAGATTTTGTTATTCTTATATTGATTATCATTGTTGAACATTTCTTTCTTTGATTCTATGGTATTTAATGGCCTTAGTTATTGGGTTGGCCATTGTAATTAAATTAACTTTTGATTAGCTTTAATTGTCCTTTGCAACTTTAAATTAATAAATGAGATTTAGTATCAATTGTTTGATATTTAAATATGCCTCGAATTGTATGATTCCGTACAGTGTTATATTCTGCGGGTTTGAAATACATTATCCTCACAGCGGACTTACGATCCTTGGGCTTAAAGAGAGAAAATTTTAATTAGCCCTAAATTTCACTCACCGGATTCGGTTTATTTTCTAATCAGGTTCGGGGGACGTGACAGCTACAAGCAACTGTTGGGTTGATTTCTGCATTTGGGTTTGGGGTAGAAGTGCATCACAATCCTAAACCAAAATGTAAGATTAGTACATCAATCTCAACCCCAATACTAACAGTAGTCTTCTGTTGCTTAAAGGTGGTCCATAAATTTCATATAATACCATTGTCAAGGGAGGCATATCTGTTGTTTTTAAATTTTATCATGATATTTGGAATGTTTTAAAGATCTCTAAAAGCCCACTTGGTTGAGGTGAAGACGACTACTATGGAATCTCCTTTACCACAGATGGAGAATACCATTGTAGAGATTCACCACTATTCTATAGTATTGGATCTCCATCATTTTTCATTTGGATGCAAAAAACCATTTTAAAAGGGGGGGAAAATTGTTGGTTCAATATTTATTTTGATATTATCATTCATTTCACCGGAGTTTCTCCGTCCAGTTTCTTATGAGAGAACCATTTCTGCTACAATTTGCAAAATGTGGTCGAGAAGTTTCCTCCTCTGAGAGAAATTCAAACAGGACACATCACATATTTCATTATGTTAGGTGCTTGGGGATATGCAAGAGTTGTCTCTAATGATCCTAAGGCATGTTATTACATCCATCTATATATTTACATATATTGTGTTGGCACTTATACCTCATGTGGTGCTATTGTTTTATCTCCCACATAAACAACCAGTGATCGACCTTGATTGTAGCGCGGATGGTGAAATCGAGGCCCATATCCTGTTTTATCTCCGGCCAAAAACTGTCAAGATGATAAAATCGAGGCCCATATCCAAATCAGTAAATCAAACAAAAAATAAATAATAAATAACAACTACAGGATAGAAAACCAAAGCATTACAGAAGCTCCTGTTTTGGGATTTCAAATGGCCATAAATCCCTTTTTAGAAATCCATAGTATACAGACAGAGCATTGGATTTAGGGCAATTTAAACACAAAACTTCAAAAGGAAATGAAGGAAGGGCACTGCCGTGCACTTGCAAAAAATAAAATAAAAAAATGGATACTTTATGCAAGTTCTCACCTTTTTTGCTAGAGAAACCCTCCTTCATATACGAGATTGTCTACATCAACTCCGGCGATGAGAGAGCATCGCTGGTTGTTGGTGTGAGAGGATCCGACCGGAAAGGGGTTGATTGGGCGAAACTAGAGAGGAAGAGGGAAAGAGAGCACAAGGAGACCAGATGTTCGTGCAGAGCAAGAGGGAAGGAGAGAGGAGGGATCTAAGAAGGCAGGCGGGAAGGAGAGAGGGAGAGGGAGAAAAAGAGAAAAAGGCATGCAGTGAGGGAGAGTGCAGGGAGAGGGAGAAAGAGAGAAGCAGGCATGCAAAGAGGGAGAGGGCAGGGAGAGGGAGAAAGAGAGAAAAAGGCATGCATAGAGGGAGAGCGCAGGGAGAGGGAGAAAGAGAGAAAATAGGCTGAAGAGAAAAGTTACCGTGGGATATGACGACCAGGGATTAAGTGAGATGACGATGTCGTTCGGCATTTGTGGGGGTAAAGTGGTCCAAAACGTGCATACAAACACCGAATTTGGTGTTTCTTCGTATTTAAGGTTAAGCCGGGCTAATACACATTTAAGGACATTTATTTGGTAAAATTCCCAAAAAATAAAATGGCTTCATATGGTAAATTACATATTCTTGTCGTAATCCAGAAAAGGAGGACTACAGCAATATGAAAAAAGAAATGACATGCCGGTGGAACATGTCATCCATAATAAAACCTGAGAAAGTGGTATGGAAAGGCAGATATGATATTTCAGAAATAGTGGTATGGAAGGGCATTTGAAGTATTGAAAATGAGATCCAAAGCTTAAGCCTTAGATGTTTCTTTCTTCATCTCAATTTTCTAAAAACTATGATCTTTTACACATCTAAACTTTGATTATTTTGACTTGGATTGGCTCCTTTCAGTTCAAAAAACCCAAACACTAAAAAATCAATTTGCAACATCCAGTTTTTCTCGGTTCATACTTTAAGTATCAACGTTCAAGTTCGACAATTCAACCAAGATCTTAGTGTTGACCTAGAATATATGAATTTCAAATTTCGAACAGATCATTACAATTGTCTACATCCAAATAAATCAACAAAATGGGTCAAACTAAGAGGTGTCTTTCTTGGTTCGTGGATGTGGACAAATTGATGAACCACAAAATTCTTGTTGCTTCCTTTGTGTGTGTGATTGTTTAATCCTTTTGCTTTTCAATTTGAAATCTCCAAAAAATATAATTGGCTAAAATGCACAATTTTGTTGTATGCATGTATATATCTGCATCAATTTTTAACTATTTCCCTTGGTGGCGACTCGGGGACTCCAAGTCAACTCGCTGAAATAGATTTTTCGGCTGAGCTTATGTTTTCTAGTCTCCGGTCATGGTAATCCATTGGTCATTACAATCCTAAAAAATCATCTCAAGGGTAACATTACAAATGGATATCCAATTATTTGATATGGCGTCTCTGACATGCAATAAAAATGAATGTGACAAATCAATGGCTGAAAATTGATCGCATACATAGACCCATCATCGACCTTTTGAAGAAGATGGACGGTTCAGATTGGGATTTAGGGGCCCATATAAGTGTAAAAATTTAAAAAAAAAAATGGACACCAGAATAGCGATCACGCAAGGCACTGTAGATCACGCCCAGTAACAATAACATGTGATTCCTTCCACCATCTAATGAGGTGTGAAAAAATCTGGGCTCAAAATCAGCCCATTTTCACACCTATTTTACACATCTCATACGTAAATCAATACAAAGAAACATGATGGTGTGTAAATGTTACGCGCGTGAACCATTTAGAATAGTAAATGCCTGGGAAGAAACGGCCCCTAAGGTTGAGTGGTGTTGGCCGTTTTCCCCATCTTCTATTGAGTTACTCCAGCAGGCATATGGGAAAAACAAGAAACACCTGAGATCAGGACAGAGCCACCAATCCCAGTTATTACTGGATCTATGGCATTCATCAACCCAATGTAAAAATCCCAAGCAGTAAAAATAGCAGCAAAACCTTTGGTCAATAGAAAAAAAAGCAGTGAACCTAATCTAAAGGTACAAATAACAAGCCCCACTGTTGACAAACGATGAGAAAATGAAAAGTGGCCCCTCTAATGTGTAAATACTGCAGATACTAAGGGCATGTTTGGCAAAAATCCTCTTAGGGGAATCTATATCAGTTTTTTGTGCTATGGTGGAAAACCCACGTTTGGGTGCGATATGGAGAGAAGATTCCCAAAATCCCAAAGCTACAATAGAGAGGATTTCTACGGTTCGACCCACCCCCCTCGGACCCCATAAATCATTGATTTTTAAGAGGGGGTATTTAAGCCCCATTTTCAGCGTTGAATCAGAACCCTCGAGCTCTCCCGATTACAAAGCCCTCTCTCGTCTTCTTACCACTGCTACCGGGAAGGCGACGACGAGAGCTACTATAATCAGAGGCGATCAACCTGCTCTGACGCGCCCGGACGTGGCTCAACTCTGCATTGCTGCAACTGACACGCCCAGAGGTGGCTCAACTCTGCATTGCTGCAACTGTAGTCTCACTTGTTTTCTTCTCTCAGCAAGGAACAGCGACCCAAGGCCATCTCCAGTTCTCTTGCAGTACCTGTAGACCTTGACCACTGTCTGGCTGTACCATCCTGCTCCACCATTCCTCTTTCTCTCCTATCGAGTCATTCACTACAAATCAAGTTAGGGCTTTTCTTGTTTTTTCATTTTTTTTTCCCATTTTGCATATTTCTTACCTCTTTTCTTGTGTGGGAATGTGATATGTTTCGGTTTTGTGATTTTTCTGTTTCTAGAACTAGGCATTTCAGTGACTTGCAGGTTTGCTTAGACCAAGAGGAGTTCTCCTCATTGACAAGTTTAAAACGAAAGATGGGTTAGGAACAAATTAAAAAAAAAAGTTCTTTGTAGCACATTGGAATGTGTTTTTTTTTTTTTTTCCAGTTGATTGTGGTTGGGATGGCAATCTCGTTCACTTGGTTGTCATGGAAACTATCCAGGGTTTGGATCAAAACCATCTGAATATCATTCAAGAAATGAAAGTTGAGCTTCTCCAACCTCATCATGTTGGCAGCGATGCCATGAAGTTTCCTCTGTTGCTGTCCTTGCACATTGATTACATCTTTTTTGCCTAGGGAAAATCTTTGAAAATTTTTGGATAGCATGATTGGAATAGCCTTCCCTCATTCTGCATGATAAACCGGTTGAAGGTTGGGTCTGCTGAAACAATAGCTTGTCTGCCAAACAAGGTGCAAGAGAATATCCTTCCATGCCTGCCAAAATCAAAAGCACTTAACTTCAATCTCAACAGAGGAATTCTTTTCCACCTTCACAAGAACCTGCCTTCATACAGATAAAATACTAGCATAGAGATGTGCAAAAACTTGTTAATTTATTTGGAACTCAGCGAAATTAACTCTGTTTGGTGGGGTTTAAAACATGGCCAACTTAGTACAATCTGGGTTGAATTGAAAAGTGAGTTTATGAAGGAAAAGGGAATTTGATATGTGCAATTGGTCCACTAATTCATATTTACATGGTGACAGTCAAAGTCTATATGTCCTCCTTCCATGGCTTATTTCTTGCTTGTTTTCAATTTACTGTTTGTTCCATTTTTTTATGATCCATTTACTTTAGTTTTTTTTTATGCTATTTTGCTTGTAAAGATGTGAGTATGGTGGTATCTTGTGTGCTTTGCTTTTGATATAGTATACCAAAAGCCATCATGTTTGAAATTGCTGGCCTCAAAGTAGATTGATAATATGGGGTGGGGGGGCTGCTCATGGTAATTGTAATGAGCTATATAAATAGATATATAACCTATTATTTTCTAATAGAGCATGCTATTTATAGTGGTCTCTTGGGGCTGAAGAAAATGCTTACCAACCAGTCTGCTTGTGTTTCTTAATGGTGGATACATGCTCACATCTACGTTTATACAATCATTCTCTTAGATATTCATATTCATGATCCACCACTTCATAAATAGACATATATTTTTTTTTCACTATTCATATTCCATTGCTTTATATACATGTAGATGTGCACATGCTTTACTCATTTTTTTTCTTTCACGAGCCAAACCGACTTGGTTTTGGATGTGCACATGCTTTACTCATTTTTTTTCTTTCACAAGTCAATCAAATCCAAAGAGGCTTGAATATTATACCCTATACCTAAACAGACTGGGTCAAGACAAGTTTCAAGTCAGTATTAATAGTTAGGGATATGACTTTGATGATAGATGAATTTTAAGGTCTCATAGTTTATGGGCACTCATAGAATGTTGTTTATGGGAAATAGGTGGGGTTCAACTTTATTATGGCAATAAACTTTTGAGTGTTTTTTTTTTCATAATCAATAGATGGGCGGTATTCCAAATCAACATATATGTAGAACTTGTTTGTTTAACACAATGAAAAATGTAGGATGTCTCAACCAAGTAGCTCGCAAGCCGCAAGAGGATCTACTTTGAGAAACATGAAGTGGATGAACACAAATGATGTAGCGCTCCTCCACATCATGCTTGAAATGCGCAAAGAAGGCAAAGTTATTCCTGGGGGGTTTACCTCAGAGGGATGGGCTCTGATAACAAAGGAAATGCAAACAAAGTTTGGGCCAGAATTCAGTAAGGATAAGCTGAAGAATAGATTGAAGGGCTACAAAAAATGGTATAGCGCAATGAAGGTTTTGCTAAACTTAAGTGGGTTTGGATGGGATGAAGAAAGGAAAAAAGTCACTGCGGAAGCAGGGGTGTGGGATGATTACATAGCGGTGAGACCTTTATTCAATTTATAAAATATTATTTGGAATTGCAAGTATGATTTTGTTTCTTTGTTATTATTTTGGAACACAGGCACATCCTGGAGCCAGCATGTATAGGTCTAGGAGCATGCCCGACTACTACATCTTGTGCGAAATATTTGGCGACTCATTTGCCGATGGTCGAGATGAATTAGTTGCAAATGATATTACCCAATCACCACCTTCCATACATAACGATGCCTTAGATGAGAATGACATGAATGACAACGATGATGCCACCCCAAACACTGAGGAGGTTGGAGATGAGCACATCTCTACAAACAGGGGGCGTAGTGCCGCCCCTGGAGGCTCCTCCCGTCAAAGGTGCCAAAGCGCAGGAGATTCAATGGTGGTAGTCGTCCAAAACATGGCAGATGCGATACATATAATGGCAAGGAATACATCTGAAGAACGAATGAAGAAGGTGTGGGAAGCAATACTACCACTTGATCTAGAGCCGGTAATGAAGTTAAGGGCGTTTCAGCAACTAGAAAATGAAGAGAAGGCTTCACAGTTTCTGGCCTTAGATAACGAATATCGCAAGCTCTTTATACTTAACTTCCTTAACAACTAACTTCCTTAACATGTTTAACACTGGTGTTTTGGGTTATTATGTTGGACTTCTAATTGTTGGTCATGGTTGGTTTGTTGGACTCATACAGGCTTTCTTTTTTGTTTGATCATGTATAACTATATTAACAATTTATGTCTTTTTATTGTTGGAATGTCATGAACACTTTTATTCAACTTTATGGAATGTCTTGACTTATTTCAATTGGTTATATCTATCTTCACCCGTAGCATGGATAGACAGGATCTTCTGTTACTATTAACTAGTGTTGTTACGTCAACATGTCTTTTATGGTACCGTTACCAATATCTAACCAAAGATAAAGTTCATGAATCTGCGCAAAGTGGAAGGACTTATCTCAATGAGATCTTGACCGGACACCCTCGTAAATGTCTTGATATATTCAGAATGAGTAGTGGTTGTTTTTTACTATTAGTCAAATGAGCTAAAGCACAGGGGACATTTAAAAGATTCTCATACAGTGTCAGTGGAAGAACAATTGGCAATATTTTTATTTATTGTCGGCCATAACCTAAGAAATCGCGTAATGCAGAGCTTGTTTCAACATTCAGGAGAGACAATCAGCCGATACTTTAACTTGACCCTTGATGCAATTGTAAAACTCGCGCCATATTATGTGAAGCAGTTCGAAGGGGAGTGTCCACCTGAGATAGCAAATAATCATTTGTTCTATCCATCTTTCAAGGTAAATGTTTTAACGATAATGAATTGCAAAAAACAAAATGCCATATGGTGATGCATGTTGTACTTGTTTATATGATTGTGTTGGAGCAATAGACGGTACACATATCCCAGCATGGGTTAGACTTGAAGATCAAGTCTGTTTTCGCAATAGAAAGGGAGGATTGTCACAGAATGTTATGGCCGTCGTATCATTTGATATGAGTTTTCAGTATATCTGCGCTGGATGGGAAGGATCAGCCTCGGATTCGAAGATTCTACAACATGTGGTTTGGAGACGGGCCCAGAATAGGTTACGTGTTCCAACTGGTAGTAAACTTTTAGCCCTTTGTCATTAAATGCATAAAGCTTATTATGTTTAAGGCATAACATGACTGCCTCAATTTTGTTTTGTAGGAAAAATTTTTCTTGTAGATGCAGGTTATGCAAATACGTGGGGGTTTTTAGCGCCATTTCGTGGGGTTCGGTATCACCTTAAAGAATGGTCTACAACACAAGCGCCTAAAACTGAACATGAATTGTTCAACTTGCGGCATGCAAAGCTACGCAATATAGTGGAGAGAACATTTGCGTTGCTAAAGCAGCGATTTGCCCTTCTCCAAACTCCTCCAAGATATCCTATCAAGACACAAGTGAAGATCGTTGTGGCATGTTGTGTTGTACACAACTTTATCCGTCAATGGAATCTTGATGATGAGTTATTCAAAGAATCACTGAATGAGATGATGGAAGAGGCTGATCTTAATGATGAACAAGACCACGATATCGAAGAGGATAATGTTGCTGGTCCTAGTGATGCAGATAGACAATTTATGACAAATTTTAGAGAAAATCTATCTAAAGACGTGGGAAGCTAGGGGGGAAGGAGAGCTTGACAGATTTTTTAGGTCTTTCTTCTTTTTTTGTTATAAATATTTTTGTAAGTGGGGACTGATGAAGAGGTTTCTTGCTGGCCCAACCTATGGGCATGATTTTTGAGTGGTCCAGCTCCACCTCGGTTGTGTCTCTAAGATAAGATGCAAGTGGGGTGGAGCTGCTCCTAATTTTTTTGTGTATTTTGCTCTTTCCTTTGGAAATATATACTTATCTTTTCTATTAAAAAAAATCACTTCACTCTTTGTTAATGGATTGGTTGTGATGAATGCAAACTTTTTCAATGTGTTGGATGTTGAATTGCGCCATTTTGTTTTGTTCTTTCATGTTTTTTAGTCCCATTTCACTCTCTTGGGTGTTTGTGTTTGCTTGGGATTTGCATTGAAATACAGTTGATAGTGAACTGAGAAATGTTTTTTACTCTCTCTCTCTCTCTCTCTCTCTCTCTCTCTCTCTCTCTCTCTCTCTCTCTCTCTCTCTCTCTCTCTGTGTGTGTGTGTGTCTTCTTGTGTATTTGATTTTGTGACTTTTTCTGTGATTTCATGTCCAAGTTAATAAATTTGTTTGTTTTGCTTCGCCTCGGTTTGGGAGGAGGTCCCAGTTAATATTTCTTTTTTTTTCTTTGTTTATCATTTTTATATGTTAATATGGCCTTGTGTCTAGTCATAATCTGGTCAGAACACAAGTGAAAATGTACACTTTATGAAAGCTAAGATGCAAGTGGGGTGGAGCTGCAATATTGGTAAGGCCTGTACTACTTTATGAAAGTTTTTTGTAATGCAAGCCTAGCTAATCACTAAATGGAGCCTGATTTAATAGATCTGATTTATTTCTACTTCAAAGAATTCATTATGACCAATCCATGTTAGGTTATGGTTCTGTCATCCTGCATAATGGTTATCTTACCATAATTTTCATTTTCCAGCACATGAGAATTTTACAGGTATTTGCATTGGGTTTTATTGATAGGATTATGTACCCACAGTTTTTGACAACTTCAGTGCTAATGTTGTTGTGGATGGAAACATTATCAACTTAGGCCTCTGGGATACTGCAGGTATTGGATTCTGATGCTATGTCCTTAACAAGCATTTTTTATTGTGATGCTATGTGTTTTTCTTTAGCTTTGGACCTATATCTTTCGTTTCTCTGTTTTTATTTGCAGGTCAAAGAAGATAACAGTAGATTGAGGCCATTGAGTTATAAATTGACCAAATGCGATTTTAGGCAGCTCAACATTTTCAGCTTTTTTTCATCCTTCATTTGAAAGTCTAAGCTGTCTTCCCTCAGATTTATCACTTTGTATTGCCATTTTACTCTTTCCCACATAGTTACTGCAAAGCTCAGGCCTTCTTAGACAAAACTATTTAAGCTCTAAGCTTTGAGCATCTCACCAACTTTCCGTTTTCAAGTTCCTTTTCTCAGAATTCCAGCTTTCTTGTTTAGCTAGTTTCATATTCAATTCAGCATAATCAATGTGACCATTAACCTTAATGTTCGATTTGTTATTCATAAGCTGTTCATGCAACTCTCATTGGAGTTTTTATAGTAACTTTCATTTTCAAATGAGTTGTTCTTGGATGAGTGACTCACTTAAACTGTAACGCAGTTCAATGGCCTTATTTGGCTCTTCTTGGGTGTTCCTACACATAGTTATGGGAACTACTGAAGAAATGCAATACCTATATCTACATGTGTGGGCTAAAGGGAATGGAGAAGGGGATTGATGATGTCATGGTGTCATTGGCTGCCAGAGATGGTAAGAGTATAAAGAAAATATATAGCACTGCAGTTTGAAATCTGAATGCACCATTGCCTGGCTCTTAAGTTCTAACAATTTACGTTTTCCTTAAATGTGGAAATCTGAATTTACTTTTCCATTAAAAGAGAATGAAAATATGATGCAGTTTCTTTAGGCTAGCACCACAGAGTACCTCAAGAAATGCATGTAATTGGTTATGATATAAGCAGATTGGTCAGAAGCTTCTTTAGTACCTCAAGAAATGCATGTAATTGGTTATGATATAAGCAGTATGGTCAGAAGCTTCTTTAGGCTAGTTTTTTTTTTTTTTTTTTTTTTTTAATTATACAAGTGAGTTTGAGAGACTACTAAAAGCTTCTGATTTTCTCGGTTCTTTGGTTTGTAGGATCCACCTGAGAGACCCGAAGGACATGATCCAGTGGGTTCAGGGATTGAAAGCTTTCAACTGTGGAGAATCTCCGGCGAATCATGTCCAGAAGGGATGATTCCAATTCGAAGAACGACGGAGAAAAGGGTTCTAAGAGCAAGTGTTATCCGATTGTTTGTTTAGGATTATAATGCAGAATTCAACTTGCTCTTGAAACTATGATTGAACAAATTCTGGAAAAAACATGAATCTCAATTAGTGGGGGAGTTTGTGCAAGTATTCAGACATATCCTGATGCCAGGCATTTTGCGACCTCTGCAGAGACACCACAGTTTAGCAACAACAATAGGACTCCTGCATGTGGTTCAGTATTCTATAAAATTTGAGCTTTTTGACCATTATGGATGATGGGTAATCTTTTTTTTTTCTTCCACCCCTGGATAGGGTTTTATGCAGTATTTGGTTAGTTGGACCATTTATCTGAATTGGGCTTGTTACAGTCCAAATCCTAATACTTATTATGATTGGACATGCCCCACATTCCTGAACAAATCAAAGTGCATCCTGATTTCTCCTTTTTATTTCCTCTCTCATGCATGTTAATATCATGATGATTAGAGCTTTAAGAAGATGTTTCAGTTTATTTAAATACTCTGTTTTGGGTGTGGGTGTGGGTGTGGGTGTGGGTGTATGTAGCTCATGCAAGTAATGTAGAAGAAAGGAATGCCCAGTGCCGGCACATTTCCCACTCATTCATGTCAAAGAAGAGCCCATATGCAAGACCTTCCCACATTACTGTTTGTCTTGAAGATCTCAATTACAGGATGCAAGGCATTGACACTCTGCCTGCCAGGAGTCTCATACAGAGGAACCTTCTTAAGGGAAAAAAAAAAAAAGTGCATTTCATTCATGTATCACTCTTTCAATACTGTATATGTTTGGGTATTAACTTGGATCAAGGATTTTAAAACAAGAGTAAAAATTTGGCTATAAAAATGGTAAACCCTGGAAGGTCTAGTACAAATATGTTCAGATATGGTACAGTTTTCCTTGAGAAACTCAGGACAAACTGCGTATATCTGCGTATTTGTGTGTCTTAAGCTTTTTACTAAACATATTTTACACTGCTTTCTAAAACTGAACTTTAAGATTTACTACTTTTATATCCAGTGTATGTGCTTCTTGAAGTTTATTTTGAAAAACTATTGTTTATTTGTCAAGTCAAGTTTGTACATGACCCCTCAAAATATGGGACTAGTTCATACCATATTATTCAATTCAATTCTAGTTCTAGTGTTTGATGTGGGTGTTCTTCTTCTTCTTCTTCTTCTTTTTTTAGGCCTTTGTTCCAGATCCTGATGCTGAGGTAGTCTCTCTTTCACCAAAATCGTTGTTGGAATCGGATCGATACGTTTGCGAGATCTCCAATCAAGGATTTCAGCGTGATTAGAACCTTCAAATGCACCGGAGAAGGCACAAGGTCCCTTGGAAGCTGCTAAAGAGAGAGACACCAGAGATGAGAAAGCGTGTCTTCATGAGCTAGTGTTGGGCTGCTGCAAGTCATCCATCTCATGCATGTGTTGGGCTGATACACTTAAGAGCCTTCTTAGGACTAGAGATTCATCAATGCAGTTTGTAACATAATACATTTATGTAACTACCTGCCTAATGAGATTGGGCCCTCATTATTCTTTAATAAAATGTTTTCTATTTCTTTCTTCGTTTTCAAGTCATGCATTTGGGCCCTTATTTTCAATCCTGCAAAAAACTGACAAGCTACAGGAGAAAAACCATTAAATCGGCCATACAAATCGGCAGGAAAAAAAGGCTATATGAAGTTGATTTATTGAAGATCATAGATTGTTGCTATATGAAGTTATTATATAATGTTTCATTTTACAGATACCTAAATAGGTAAAAAAATAAAAGCCGTCCCATTAAGGGGAGATTATGTCAAAATTTTCATAAATTCTTTTGTGTACAAAATGGTTTTTTACATTTTAGGATGGATTAGAGGATATGGAATGGAATATCTTTTGGGTTATGTTAAATGGATTTGAGATGGAGAAATTCAAAAAAAAAAATAAAAATAAAAATAAAAAAATTGTTTTGTGAATTCCTCTCTCGTTACCAAACTTGGATCCGAAAGAATCATCGCTGATTCCTCCGTGCTCGCCAAACGTGGAATGCAATGAATCCTCTCTCTTATAAATCCTCAAATAAGAAAGTCTAATTCCGCGGATGCAATGATTCCTCTAAATAAAGGATTCCTCTTATTACCAAACATGCCCTAAAGTGACAAAACACATGCTTAACCAACATTTATGCAGAGAGTCAAACAACAGTCTTTTGTAATGATAGAAATTACAAGGAAAAATGAAAGGGAAATTGCTGGAACCAAATTGAACATGCAAGTCATCTTCCTTCAAGTCTGGGTCTTTAATAGATAATCCAAATTACCTCCACCCCTCATCCAAGAAGAAAAGGTCAGATTAAAAACAATAATCAGCATGTGCTCATCCACTTTGTTCGAATGAATACAGGGACCTACATCATATCTAGTATGTGGAAATGGGTATGCTGCACTGAAATGCCACTAAAATCGGGTAGGCTGATCTCTATCAAAAAATTTAGCTCAACATCTCTTGGACCAACTTGACCCTATAGAACTCGAGGTTCTTGTGGAACACAGATCCAATACCGAGCGCCATCTACAAGTATGATTTCAGCAAGATCATGTCGTCATTCTAAATGAACATTATTGAAGTGCAATCAACTAAATACTACAGGAAAGAAAGCTCCCAAACAGGGAACGTGCAGGAAACTAAAATTTTTATAAGGCTAATATGCAAGAAAATACATCACCAGGCACAAAATTCATACATCAAAAATTCCACTCAATAGTGTTTTAGGGCTTGAAATAACTCAAATAAATGTTCTCGTCTCCCAAAAACTCCTCTCACATGGCAGCTTCCATGTATGTATTACTCCTCTTTAATGTTGATGTGAAGGGAGAAAATCATGCGTTACTACTACATTGTGAAAATAGAAACAAAGCGCCATTCCCAAGGGAGATAAGGTGATATGCAAATCCCGTTCTACTTACAAGTTGTACTTAAGCACGCCATGAAAAACGTAACCTCTCCAGGGAGCCAAAACCACGGCTCAATTGTCAGAGAATTGAAGCAGATGATGTCATGACAATTGCCTTGGTTAAACTACACATCAGAGGAATTCTGGGTTACCTCACAAATTTCAAGAGGGTATAGTGTTCAACTAAAGATACTCATCATATCCTTGGATCTTGAGTAAATGCAAGTGGGCCTATGGTTGATCAAAATGGTTTTATCCTAAATGCCCCAACACGGACGGACCATGCCAAAAAAATCTCGAAGTAATCTACAGCACATAGGTGGCTAACAAAGAAATGTGGCAACAGCACACCACGCTAGATACTGAAGAGTTACTAAAATATAGAGCCCATTTGCCTGACTTTGAATCAATTTCCTAGGAATCAGAGTAAGTAAAAGAGTTCTATCAAAATAGAGTGTACAGAAGAAAGGAGTGTAAGGTAAAAGATGAAGATTTGGATGGGGCCAACACGTCCTGGGATTTAATAGAGTAGGATGGATGGTAATCGGCTTTTATCAAAGGGAGACCAATCCACTGACCCCTTGGTAAGCCTTCACTATTAATACTTTACTTTTAACTGCCTTGAAAATGAGGCATTGCTTAAAATTCCTAGGAATTCAATACCGATTCAACAAATGGGCTCATAACCGTGTTATTTTTGGGGCATCATCTATCCATGAGAATTAATTGTCTCTACTAAAACAACAGGCTTCACATATAAACTAAGCTCAAGGCCCAAGGATACCATGCATATCCTCTTAGTGGAGGAACATATAATTCCTCTGAGACGAAACAAAACATATATAAAGCCAAAGGAAGAAAACCTGGTGAGAATAAATTACATCAATCGTCAAGGTAGTAATAGGACCCAGCAGCTTTCTGTTCCCTGTCCTTGGTGGAGTCCAGTTTGTTTATTCGTGGCCGATAATTAGTAGGATCCCTCCTAAATGTAATATTCAGATGCTGCATACAACAAAAGTACAGGCATAAATATAAGTAACAAAGTAGCAAGAAGAATTTATTGATGTGAAAAGCAATGGTCAAGCATCTCAAACAAGTTCAAAGATATGATTCCAGACCAAGTAATCTGATGCCAAATCATTACATGCAAGGGAGAATATGAAACTACGGGTTGATATTGCTCACGATGGATGAATTATGAAAAAAATGCACTTTATCAAAGAACAAAAATTTGTCAAATGCTTGGGGCCTTAAATCAATGCTTGGGATGAATGGATGAGATTTGTCACACTCAAAAGGCCTTTTCTATCCAACTGGGTGGCATCCAAATGGCTCTTTCTATCAAAAGGGTGTCGTGTATAAATGATAGCCTGACATGGCTGAGAAAGAATTAAGTCAAAACTTTCTTTTCAGTTGGATCCATAAGAATGCAGTACACAGGACGTATAACTGTAGTTCTTCGATAAAGGGGAGGTACGAAGTATAGCAATCCAATAGCCCAGATCACCACAACCAACACCTATAAGTGCATTGCTTAGGAATGCCTTTCTACATATGGAGGTAGAGGTGTTCGAGCCTGGTCTGCTCCCAGTAGCCATAGGGACCCCCGACTGCCCAATGTGGGATGATTGATGGTGGAAAGTTTTCGTTAGTGCCTCACTCTACTGGAAAATGTTACTGCCGATCGATGTGGCAATTGGCAAAATCATTCAAAGACTTGGGGAGAAGAAGTATAATCAGAATAGAAAGAGAACGAAAGAAAATACAGAAAATCTTACAGATAAAAACAAGTTCATTCCCGTCACCAGGGACTGAGGTGCATTGGCAACGCAATCCAAGGATGGTATTCCCTCATAAACAATAACTCTATCAGCAAGGTAAGTCGCCATTATGAAGTCATGCTCGACAACAAAGGCAGTCTTCTTGGCATGTAGGATAAACCTCTTTATCACCTTTGAAGCAACAATACGCTGCTCTGAGTCAAGATATGCGCTTGGTTCATCAATCAGATAGATGTCAGCAGGCTGCATAATGGCCACCAAAACAAAAATCAATTAACAGAACAGCACCAAGAACGCTATTACTGTGACAAACATTAACGATCGCAACAGAATCAAACATTATCTTTCCTCATGAGAATCACCAACAATATATTTCGCAACTTCTTATTTTAAAATAATGAGAATCTTGTTGGAAAGATATTTAAAAAAAGTGCAACGCAGAGAAAATAAAGAATTAGCACAAAAGGTCTATTGTAAAATACAGGAAGATAGTCTAGTCTAGATACCACTTTCTTTGCAATGGTACAGTGACGATGGCTTTTTTTTAGGAATTGGTAGAAGGAAATGTTTGATGATGCCACTAAATGTTAGAGCACATTGACATCGAAAATGGACCCATCGCTCAGTACACACCCAATAACATTCTTTGATCTTGCTTTAACTTTTAAGAACAAAACCTTAAAGACACTGATTGTTACATGGGTCCCTCTGGCTCCTCTTGCTTTTTTCACGTACGTTGCTGACTAAAAAATCTCCGCTGGGGCTAGCTCTAGGATTGATTTTCACACAATCATTTGCTTTTGTCTCTAATCAATCAGCTTGTTGCTTCCCAATGTGGTAAAACACTCAAACTCCATATTATCTAATACCAGTCTGTCCCAATCCTCTTTAGATTGCAAACTTTTAGTATACCCTAAGATATCATAATCTCCTCCCAATTTTCAAGGTTAAGTGTCACCAATTCACCATCTTTTACTGCTGAGATTCTGCTTGTAGCGATTTCTCGTAGAAGCCATGCCATGTTTTTGCATTGGTCCCCTCGTTAAGCAGAGTGCTTCAAGATCTCTGCTTCCAGATAACCACTTCCCTTCTTTTGGAATTATATTCTCAATTCCTTTCTCTTCTGCTCATTTACAGCCAACAATGGACCGGTTTTTTCCTTCCATTATTAGTTTTAACTATTAACATTACCAAATTGGATCCTAACCCATTCTTTGACCTTCTCTTTAATTTCTTGAGCTCAATCGCAAATCTGAAATTGACCCATCCATCAACGTTAATTTCCTTCCTCCACACCTAGAATCAAATCTAAAATCCACTTTCCTTCAGCCACATAAGCTTGAAGCAGGGAGAAGGACCCCATCTCTCAAACTTAAGAATCCAAAAAAATAGGACAATGATCCAATATTGGCTTGAAGAGTAAACTGTGGATCTAGATAGAGATCCAACCGATCCCCAGATACAATAAATCTGTCCATTTTAGACATAGAAGGCAGCGGCCGATGGTTAAGACCATATTTAAGAGGTGCGATCTAAATGCAAGTCAATTAAAGAATGCATAAATGAAATCAGAGTCGTCGACTTTTGATAGCAATACACCTAGTCACCTACTATTTCAAGTCAATAAATTATTCCCAGCAGAACCATCAGCATACAAGCAATCTCTGTCTCCCCCAGCTTTAGATTTACAAATTTCCTCTTTTATGACCATCCACCTCTCCCAACTTCCAAGGGTCCCATATTCCCAAGAGAACATCTCATCTGCATTGCTTCTCTTTGACATTGGTTCTCTTATCACCATTGATAGAACATTGCCCCACCTCCGGACATCTGCTACTTTTCCCATAATCAATGGAACAAGCAAGATTTTGAAGTTCACTAGACCCCTTTCTGTTGGATCTCTCCACCATGAAAGCTTCACAGTTTTCCTTCAAAAAGCCACAAAACCAGTCCATCCCTTTTCTTCTCAACTGAAATACCCAAAGCAACTCCACATTGACGAGTTTTTCCTGACAGCCAGGGATTATACTGCTCTACTGAACAGCGTACTCAGTCACCACCCCACCACCCAAAAAAAGAATAAAAAGATATCCTCATCAACCAAAAAAAAATGCAGGCACTTTTTCAAGTATTGCAAACATCTCCACCAGTGAACTCGCAAATCCTCCAGTTCATCAATTTGCATTTTACCCTAGGGATGTCAAATGGGCCGGGCCAGGCCGTTGCAGTCAACGGCCAACAGCACGGCCTGTGCCATGCTGGAACGAGGGATGTGGCACGATGGGCCCGTTTCGGTACGGCACGCGATGGGCCGACCTATCCACAACGGCCGGCCCGCCTGGCCCGCAGGCACTTCCTCTTTTCTAATCTAAATTTTCACAATTCAGTTGGGTAATGTTACATGTACCAATAGACATCCACAACTTTTTTATTCTTTTATCCCAGAAAGAGAATATCTGGATGTTCTTATGGCTGTTACAGGCCGGGCCATGGCCTACAAACCAGATATTTAATGGGCTTGGCCAAAAGCGCCTTCTTTATGAGGAAGAACCATTTGTGGTCCTTATGCTTCAAATAATTGTAGACAGGATGATTGACGGCGTCTCTACTTTATTGTGGGGCGAATGATATTTTGATTAAAGCAGAATAAAATTTAATTTAACAAGTTTTTATAAATGAAATATAAAAAAAAAAAAACATGCGATATGACGAATACTTTCATCTGTTGACATGTGCATGAACGGTTCACCTGTTGACTGTTGGGCCCAACATCACGATGTCGACATATGAATACTCTTATCTTGAACACTTATCCACTTTTCAAAGGGCACAAAACTGATAAGCCCACCAATTCTGGGCCCATGCATCTATGTCAATGGCCCTACCTTATGAGATCATATTTACCCATGTTACTCCCAGCGTCCCAGGGTATCTAGCGCTGTCGATGACCTAGAAATGAGTTGCTACACACCCAGATTTTAGACAGGTTGGCCTTTGCCTATTCAGAAGTTCAATTCTAACACTAGAATAGAACTTGTCCAATTCAAGGGCCTCTGCCTACACGGCCTTTGACATAGATGAATGGAAAAAAATTAAAGAGGAACACCGAGCACGACTGGTGACGGGCCATACCGGCCCAGCCTGTGGCCCGTTTGACATCCCTAATTTTACCTTGTTTACTTCAAAGAAAACTAGCCCACTTCTAAAGAGGAGGATGCTTAGCAGGGAACATTCAAGGTGCAAATCCCAAGGACAGTTGAGAAACGAGGGTTTATTTGTAATTTTGGATTGATGGATTTATTTGTAACTATGAATTAGTTTCCTACATTAGGATTTGATTAAATTTGAGTTATTTTATGATAGAGTTATGATGGGATTAGCCAATTAGGGTTTCCTAGTTTGGGTCAACATCTTTCATGGCTGTTCACAATATATTAGATCAAACAACTGTGTCAACAGTCAAGACTTAGCTCTAAGGTTTTAAAATGACATCAAAGCTTACGTTTAGCATTAGGTAATCGTTAGATTCTTTATGTTTCATGTTTTCTTTTCGTTTGATTGTTTCCTTTGTTTTGCCCAAGACAAGATATGAAAGTTCACTTGGCAGCCCCCCACCACTTCACTCTGTTACTTCATCACGTGAAGACGAAAAAACGCCGAAATTTTCAACTTTCCATAAGAAGCACCTCACTGCCTTCAATGTCCACTGCTTCATGCTCACTGTCATCATCCACAAGGCCCTCAACCTTTGAAAGGCCAAGGACAAGTCCATCAAGCTCACTGGATCTGCCCATGGCTGGGATGTGCTATTCTACATCTTCAGCTTCTTTAAGAGGATAATGCTCTTCACCGTGATCGTCCTTACTGGCTGGTCGTTTCCTTAAATCCATGTTTCTCGACAATGGCCTCGCCTCTGAAATGATCTGTAGCCTCGATCCTCCTTTTCTGCTGCTGCTGCTGCCAAGATCCTTCTGGCTTATAAGTATCTTCACACTGGTAATAGGTATAGCCTTACTAGAGTTGCCAACCAGCTTCCTAGAATCCATAGAGCGAAACTAAGTGAGAAAATCCTCATCGGCATCTCGAATACAGCCACTTCTATCACCCGAAATTCCAAGCAAAGGGCCAAAGCAAAACATGTCATGAGAATACTTGACAAGGAACAAGGATGGAAAAACCAACTACAGAACACATTGTTCTGTGGACCAAGGATCTAGGACCTCGAACTGACCAAAGAAAGCTACAGATCTGTCTCTGAAACAACAAAGGGAGCCATTAAGTTTGTGCGGCTTAAAGCAGTGGCTCAACCCCAACAGATCCATCCCTCTTCTTGTTACTGGTAGCGATGCTATCACTCAAATGTCCTTCCTCTGTATCTCTCAACAAAAGATGAGATTGCATTTCTCGTGAAGTGGATTGGCCCGATCTTAGGGCTGAAGACTTAAAAATCCTAAAACTCTGTCCTTCCACAGCCTACTTCATCATCTCAAAACTTTCAAGAACAAAGAGTTAAATTTAGGTTTGGACTGGCACACCTTTTTTCCAAAAAGGAGCACAGCCCAGGCCCATCAACCAGTCCATGACTCAACACATAACTTCTGCTCACTCCAAGGTCCATCGAACCACCAAACTGCCCCTCATAATCCAACTTTCAGATAGGCCTGCCTAGCTTTGAAAGCATATTTGCTAATGGAGTCATCTTCTTCCTCTGGATCAAGGAAAAAAAAATCGGCCGAGTCCGAGTCGACTCGGCCGAGTCGACTCGGACTCGGCAGGGACCGATCCGAGTCCCCTAGACTCGGTACAGGTCCAGGGGGACTCGTCCGAGTCCAGTGGGACTCGGCCGAGTCCATAGGGACTCGTCCGAGTCCCCCCTGTTGACGAAGGGGGGGGCTTTAAAAGCCCCCAAAACCCTAAAATGCTCATTTTTTTGCCATTCTACTTTGTGGAGAGTGAAGGAGACTACTTCCAAATTGTGTTTCAAGCATCAAACATCATCAAATCCATCCATTTTTGAAGATCAAGCCTACCAAAGAATCCAACCACTATTTACATCAAAGAGGGTTTTTTTATTTCTCAACTTTGAGGTTTGTTTTCTTGATTCTACATGCATATATGGTTTAGAGAAGATGCTAAGATGAAGATATTGCTTGAAGATGGTTTGGAGGATCATTATTTTTTCTAAAAATGCATTTTTTTTAATTTTTGGGTCTTTTTTTTAAAAAAAAATTAAGAAATCCGAATTTTTTTTTGTTATTTACTTATGTTCTTTGTATGAAATTATTATTTTGGGTTTGTATAACATGGATCTATGGTTCTAACACTAGATCTATGCATATATGTGCAATAATAATATTTTCCTTACTTTTTCTTGTAAAAATAATTATTAATAATATGGATTTTTTGCATTTTACATTCTTAAATTATGTAGAGTAGATGATTACATGTGTGGGTTGTTTGTAGATGAAATTTCAACTATTTTTTTGTTAAAAGAATGTGATTTTCATGATTATGATGTAATTTTAAAAAGAAATAATGAGAAATCCGAATTTTTTATTGTTATTTACTTATGTTCTTTGTATGAAATTATTATTTTGGGTTTGTATAACATGGATCTATGGTTCTAACACTAGATCTATGCATATATGTGCAATAATAATATTTTCCTTACTTTTTCTTGTAAAAATAATTATTAATAATATGGATTTTTTGCATTTTACATTCTTAAATTATGTAGAGTAGATGATTACATGTGTGGGTTGTTTGTAGATGAAATTTCAACTATTTTTTTGTTAAAAGAATGTGATTTTCATGATTATGATGTAATTTTAAAAAGAAATAATGAGAAATCCGAATTTTTTATTATTATTTACTTATGTTCTTTGTATGAAATTATTATTTTGGGTTTGTATAACATGGATCTATGGTTCTAACACTAGATCTATGCATATATGTGCAATAATAATATTTTCCTTACTTTTTCTTGTAAAAATAATTATTAATAATATGGATTTTTTGCATTTTACATTCTTAAATTATGTAGAGTAGATGATTACATGTGTGGGTTGTTTGTAGATGAAATTTCAACTATTTTTTTGTTAAAAGAATGTGATTTTCATGATTATGATGTAATTTTAAAAAGAAATAATGAGAAATCCGAATTTTTTATTATTATTTACTTATGTTCTTTGTATGAAATTATTATTTTGGGTTTGTATAACATGGATCTATGGTTCTAACACTAGATCTATGCATATATGTGCAATAATAATATTTTCCTTACTTTTTCTTGTAAAAATAATTATTAATAATATGGATTTTTTGCATTTTACATTCTTAAATTATGTAGAGTAGATGATTACATGTGTGGGTTGTTTGTAGATGAAATTTCAACTATTTTTTTGTTAAAAGAATGTGATTTTCATGATTGTGCAGATTACTATTACTCAGATAGTTAGATTATATCACAAATGGCCCCAAAAAAAAAAGAGAAAGAAGTTGACCCCGGATGGGAACATGGGGAGATGGTTGCAGGAGACCGTCATAAGGTCAAATGCAAATGGTGTCATAAGATTCTCAGTGGTGGGATCCACAGATTTAAACAACACCTAGCAGGTATACAAGGGGAAGCTAGACCATGTGCAAATGTCCCCACTGAAGTGAGGAAAGAAATGAGAGACATGTTGCTTGAAAAGAAGAATGAGAAAGAAAAGAAGAAAAAATTTGATGAGAGGGTTGTAAATATGCAGAGGATTGACACTTCTGATTCTGAGGATGACTCTGACGGTGATGGTGATGTTGAGGCGAGGGAGTTAAGGAGGGCTTTTAGAGCGAGCCGTGAACAATTTGCATCTGAGCAGGCTCGTATGGATGAGACACGGGCTGGGGCTGGTTCTTCTAGAGCTCCTCCTGACCCTTATCGGGACACAGCAAGGAGAGGGACAATGGATCCATTCTTACATCGGTCTCAAAGTACAAAACAACCAAAGATTAGTAGCTCTATCATGGGCGATATGAAAGTTAGAGCCATGAAAATGGGGAGAGCCATCTCAAAGTTCTTCCATTATAATCGGATTCCACCGAATGTTGCTAATTCACCATACTATCGCTCCATGGTTGATACTATAGCTGAGGTGGGGCCCGGAGTTAAACCTCCATCCGCTTATGAGATTGGCGGAAAGTATCTTGACATGGAAGTTTCTGATTATTGGAGATACTTGGAAGATCACTTCAAAACTTGGGAGGAGTATGGGTGCACGCTTATGTGTGATGGGTGGACAAGCAACAATAGGCGGCACATTATTAATTTCATGGCTTACTGTGTAACGGGAACAGTTTTTATCAGGTCTGTAGATACAAGCGGACATAGAATGGATGCTGAATATTTGTACAGTTTAATTGATGATACCTTGGCCATGGTTAACAATTGGCACAAATATGTTGTTGCAATTGTGACAGATAATGCGCCTAACTTTAAGGCCGCAGCGAAGAAATTGCGTGAAAAGGGTAAGGGTATTATTTGGGTGCCGTGCGCGGCACATTGTATTGATCTCATGCTGGAGGACATTGGCAAATTAGATGATGTCCGTGAGACTATTGATGAGGGAAAGATGGTGACATCTTTGATCTATAACCATCAGTTCATGACAGATCTACTAAGAGAAATGAACGAAGGTCGTGAGATTTTGAGGCCCGGTATCACACGCTTTGCTACGCACTTCGTAGCCCTTGAGAGTCTTTGTCGTGCCAAGGCTAACATAATGCAGATGTGGACCAGTACAGCATATGTGAAATCAAAATTTTCACGTCAACCTTTGGCACGCAAAGTACAACAGATTGTCCTTGGGGAGGATTTTTGGAGCAGGGCAGAACGAATTACTGACTTACTCGAGCCTCTTGTCTTGGTTTTGAAACTAGTGGATGCTGATACGAAGCCCACAATGGGCTTTGTGTATGATGCCATGGATAGAGCAAAGCTAGCTATAGAGCAAAGGTCCAGAGGAAAGTATGGGACTTATTATAAGAAGATATGGAAAATCATTGATAATCGATGGGACAACCAGATGCATCAAGACATACATGCGGCGGGTAATTTTTGACTATTAATTTATTATGGTTATTATAAATAGAATACTAAGTAGTTATTGTTTATTACTTTATTTTGGAATCTAATGATGAATACTTATTACTTAATGACGTCATGGCATGCAGCGTACTACTTGAACCCAAGCTGCTTCTATAGCAAACACTTTTCTAACCATGAAGAAGTTTTCCGTGGCTTGAAAAAAACGTTAGAGGCTATGACAAATAACGCGCAACATCAAGTTACAATTCTTAACCAGGTAAAGATGTCATAGATCATGACATTATTATTCACAAATTAGTTGAAATTTGAAAAAGTGCTAACTGCTAGGTGCTAACTTCTAAATCTTAACTTTTATAGTTGAAAAACTACAAGGGCGCTCTAGGTAGTTTTGGATCAGACGCAGCCATATTGGGTCGTAAGCAGATGGATCCAGGTATTATTCTCAAATTTCAGTACTTAAATTAGATGAAATATAGTTTTTTATGAATTATAACAAACAATTGATTTTATTGTTTTGGTCTTTTAACACAGCTGAATGGTGGGCTACATTTGGTGATGAGGTTCCCCATTTAAGATCTTTTGCAAAAAGAATATTGAGCCAAACAGCCTCATCTTCGGGATGTGAAAGGAATTGGAGCACATTCAGCTTGATACACACTAAGACCCGTAATCGCCTTACTATGGCTAAGTTGGAGAAGTTGGTCTTTGTCCATTACAACATGAGGTTACGGGCAAGGAACCTGATGAGAAGAGACAACGGCGACTACGAACCAATTAATTTGGATTATATATTCGAGGAAGATGACCCTCTTGATGAATGGTTGGCTGAAAGAGAGGAGCCAGTATTAAATGATACAACATTCCTCGATGAAGCAATGGCTGATGTTGAAGAATTTCAGTCGAATGAAGCACATATTTCCCCACCGCAGCAGCCGAGTTCCAGATCTGCTACGGCTACTTCTACAGCGCGATCAGCGCGCGATAAGGGTAAGGGTGTAGCAACCTCGTCATTGCAAGGCTCGGGACGTGGTCATAACCGTGGTCCAGAGTTGACACGTTCTACTTCAGAACATGTCGAGGGGGCTAGAGAAAGATCAAAACCAACTTTCCAATACACGCGAAAGTCAAAGGATAAGGCTAAGAGCACTCATGCAAAGACAAGACAAGGCCAAAGGTTGGCCACTTATGAAGAAGAAGTGGAACAGCATAAAACATCATCTTCTAGCAAGAGTGGCTCACGAGAAGGAGGTGAACAGGGCCAGAACGAGGAGGCATACGAAGGTAGTGATGATAGACGTGGTGGTGGACATGACAACATTAATGTATATTATAGTCCAAGTGAGCCTACTGGTGGGTCACGTGAGGGGGGCAGAGGTGAAGGAAAAGGAAGTGAGCCAACGGATGAATATCCTCAGCCGCATCAAATGGCATCAAGCCCTTGGATCACAAGTTCTGATAGTTCATACGGATATGGGCAACAATATGGAGATCAATTTCATGATCCTTCGTCTGAGTATGGACTGCCGCATCAGTATGGTGGATACGGTGGTCCTTCGCATGGGTATGGGCAACAACAGTATGGAGTAACACCCCCACAAGTGCAACCGCCATATGAATATCCTCAACTTCAAGTTATGGCTCCATCATCAAACTATGGAGAAGGTCCTATAACTCCAAGAGCGGGGCAAGGGTTTTTTCATTTTGATGTTGCTCAATACTATCGTCAAAGTCAAAATAACGACGAAGATGAAGATCCAGAACCCGCAAGGCATTCAACATGGAATTAGCATTTAAATTTTAACAAGAAAGAGCTAAGGTATACTATGGTTTTACATTTTTATATGCTATAAATATAATTGAAATTTGAAGCTTAGTTACATCTTTGATGATTAATCTTACTAGTTGACTTGATAATTGACTAAATTGAGACTTGAGAGTGGATATTGAAAGTTGGAAACATGTACATTGTATTTTTTACTTTTTAGTTTTAAATTTTAAATTTTAATTACAATTAAATTATAAAATGGCTTGCGATTTTGTTATTATTATTCTATATTTCTATCCTTAAATAACGTATTAGAATGATCAATGAAGAGAGTGAAACTTTATATATGGAATTATGAATGGATTGGATGGAAAAAAGGAGAAACAAAATTTTTCCTTTTTTTTTTTTTTTTTTTTTTTACTAAATATGGGGACTCGGCCGACTCGGCCGAGTCCCATGCGACTCGGCCGAGCCGAGTCCGAGTCCGAGTCCGACTTTTAAAACCTTGCTCTGGATGGTTGCAGAACTTACCCATTCTGCAAAAATCACATCCGTCGTCCCTGGAAGCTTTAAGATCTCAACCGCTTTCAAAAGCAGAGAAACAGGATCCATCATATGCATCCTCTTCCACAAAAATAGAGGTCTTCAGGTCCTCAATTGAAAGGGATATCTGGGTTGGCAGATCACAGGCCCTTCCCACAGCACTTTTACATAGCCATGAGTCAAAACCTCCTTCGAAACAATGCACTGATCAACCTCCACTACGTGGCCCATGAAATCGCCTGGTAACCGAAAAATTACTGCTCTCAAAGCTTGTAGAGGAACTCCTTTTATCCTCATTCAGCAAGATGAGAAGGGCAACCAATCACCTCCATCCATTTTTCTACCACAACAAAGGGAGAGGATTTAAGATCCTTGCCACAACTAAGCACCTCATCCACCTCCTTCCCGACTAGAAATTGCATCCAGAAAGAGTATTTATCCATTGACTTGACTGTTACAAGCATTATACCCCAGACATAATTCCAACCATATCCCATTGCAACAGATTTCAAAAATGGAAGCGAAGCCCCATTTCTTGCAACTGGCATGATCAACTGGAACGAAGGAATCTACAACTTTTCTTGACCCTGCAAAACATAGATTCCAGCTCTAGTTTGGAGGTCCATCCGAGCAGATCTGATACATACGAGGGAATGAATCTGTTTCTCAGTACAAGGATGCAATCAGGCAATGGATCCCTAGTTGGATTATAAGCGGGATGAGAATGCTGAAACCCACTTTGTTGAGGATGAAGCTTATCTCTTAGATGAGACCAGGAATTTCATAGTTTCTGTAATTTCTTTAGACTTTACCATTTCATTCATTTCTTTGTCTATTTGAAGGTATAAGATTTTGTTTTGAATTTTTATGGGGTTTCCTAATTTTAAAATTCTATTTTCTCTCTCTTATTGGGAAAACTTTATTTTTATCCTCATTTTATTTTGCTACTCCAGTTTAATATTTGTGCAGTATATTTTGAATTTAATTGGTATCTCACTTTCCAGTTTCATTTTGTTATTGCCAATAACATTCTTCCACAATTATTTAAAAGAAAGTGCAATAAGAAAAATATATATATTCTTCCCTTCTGTGCATGCCACATGCATCACACAGCTCCTTCTGTAGTATGACAAATGTAGAGAGAAGATGGCTTCATCTTTTATCTTAATGCATCTTTTTTTTTTTTCCTTAAATGAAAAGATAGCTTGATCTTGCAATAATCTATCTGAATTGTAGGCAATTAAAAGACACAACGAAATTATATAAAATAGCATATTGTACGGTATGCATAAAAACAAATAAATAAATAATAACAAAATAGCATGATGTGCAGTATGCATAAAAACATAAATAAATAAATAAAATACCTTGCCAAGACAGAGACATAATGCAACTCTTTGCAGCTCACCACCAGAAAGATTCACAACTTCTTGATCCATTAACTGCTCAATCTGTAGGGGCTTCATGACATCGGACACAAACTGTGGATGCATATATGAATCACGAATTTTCTGATGTAGCAAGTGCCTCACAGTAGATTGGAACTTCGGACTGATCTTCTGAGGCTTGTAGGAAACGTTAAACTCAGGTATTTCCACATCCGAACCTTCGACAACATCAGGCTTCAACAATCCAGCCTGCATAAGTTGCAATAGAAATAAAAGGAAATGGGTTGAAGATACAAAATGAAGAAAGAGAAAAGAAAAGTGGATAAAAAGAACAAACAATGGTTTGTTACAATATTGCAAAATAGTAAGTTTTGACTTATAAAGTTCAGAGGCAGGAAATAACACAAACAGGAATACAGAAGCATACCAGCATGCGAATAAATGTCGTCTTCCCCGTCCCATTCTCACCCAGCATTACAACAATCTGAGAATCAGTAAATTCACCCTCAAATACTTTCATCTTAAAATTACCCTGGGTTTTAACCATAGTTGGGTACCGATAACGTGCATATGTCTCGATCTCCTCACCACTTTCCTGAGGAGTCTCCGCAACCTGAAAAAATGCAAGTGTCAACAAAAAATGACTGCTACATCACATAAAAGTTTTTCGCAAAATGCTAAGCATCTAGTTATCAAAATTATCACCTTAAATGTAAGGGACTCCTCCCGGAACCGCAGATTCTCAGTAGGGACAAATCCAGCTAAAAATATATTAATTCCCTCTCTAACCGAAAAGGGAAGGGTTACAACTCCATATGCTCCAGGCTTCCCATATAAGCAGCATATGAAATCTGATAAGTAATCTAAGACACTTAGGTCGTGCTCCACAACAATCACATAGCTGGAGAAGGAAACATAACAAAGAACAAAATTTTAGTTCTAGTCCTCCATGGAAGTAGCAGGTTACACATAAAGTATGATAGTATACGGTGAACTGGGACCTGTTAGGCCTGAGCAATGACCGAACAACTTCTGCTGCTTTAAGCCTCTGTTTTACATCCAGGTAACTCGATGGCTCGTCAAACATGTATATCTCTGCATTTTGAACTGCAACCACAGCAATGGCAAACCTCTGCAGCTCTCCACCTGATAGATCTCCTACATTCCTATCTATAACCTGATTTAAGTCAAGATCGTTGCAAAGTTCAGCCTTCATCTCTCTCTCATCCTTTTGCTCAAGCACCTGCCCAACATTCCCTTGGACTGCTTTCGGTATGTGATCAACATATTGAGGCTTAATGATAGCCTATTAAACACAAGCTTTAAGTTAAACAACAAGAGCTTTCAAAGCCGGAAAAAAATAAAAAAAGCTTCAGGAACAAAATTGATAAGGAAAAAGAACAAGATTTAGTGATCCCTGTTTAGAACGAACCCTCGCTCACTTTTTCTGATGGGTAACAGGAAAAAGCATAACTCACAATATAAATTAGAATGATTTATACAGTATGTTTCCACATCATACAATAAACATTGAGAAGTGGTTTTGGGCATGATATACAACCAATTTTATGACCGGTTCTATTTAAAGAATATGATTTAAAGTCTAAATCATACATGATATGACTTTAATAGCATGCCCATGCCCATATGCAAACATATATTTTTATTATTCGAAGTCACCCACTTGACAATCTAAAATAAAAAACCTTATTACCTTAAGACCACTGAAGTTGAAATTGTTCAAAAGTATGATGCAACCTCTGTATTTAAAAATAAAAATGACTATCTACCATTTGTTATTTAAGGATGAAATGGCTCTTTTACTCTTGCTGCTTAGCTTCGCCTTACAAATAACCACGAAAGGTCAACATGATAAGACCCACTTTTAACTTTAACCTTATGTTCTTTCACTACAGACATGTAGGATTAAAATTTTCTTTTATTGTTAAAGGGACTCGAACCCATTACAACCTCTCGGATGTGACAATGAGGACCTTCCAACATGCAGGACTAAGATCACTATGTTAGGGGAAAATGAAAAATGAAAGAGTAGGGGAATCATTATACATTCATAATTAGAGAAATGCAACAGCAATTTCGATAGAGATCAATGCACACTGGGTTCTTTGAGATTTATTTTACTAGGGTCGATTTATGAGCTATAAAGGTTAGCATCAAAATTGACACCTGCTTCCAATCCCCTCCAGCCAACCAACAAGTTAGGTAGCGTTTGGTTCACTGTAATGAAGGTCGGAATGGAATGGTCATTCCAACATAATGATCATTACAGCGTCTGGCTCCCAAAAAAGTGGCGGAATGACCATTACTTCCGAAATCACCATTCCTTGATGTAGAGGAATGGCCATTCCACTGGGGAGGTAGAGGAATGGCCATTCCATTCCTTTACAAAATTTTCTTGAGACCAAAATACCCTCCACCTTCCTCCTCCCAGTCGCCGGCTGGGAAGGAGACCAGCCAGAAGGCCACGGCGGTAGCCCTAGTGGGCCTCCCCCCGACCCCCCCTTCCCTTTTCTCTTTTCTTCTTCTTCTTCCTCCTTCCCTCTCTATTCTAGCTCTCCCCCTTTGTGCCGGCTGACCCAGACAGTGTAGTTGGCGGCGATTTCTAAGGCGATCTGAATCTTGATCTGGTAGAGGTTGTAGGCGGCTATAGACTCGACGACGATGGTGCTATAGGAGCTGCGGTTGAAGGGTCCAAATGAGAAGGAAATTTGAGTTCCCCGTGATGCTAAACACAGAGCAACAAATCACATGTATTTCACCTACCCCCCATTATATGAAGTTATGAGCCACCTCAAGTGTAATCTAAAAGTGCCCGTTTGGAATATGGAATCAGATAACCCCTGTAAACTTCCACAACATCTTGCAGCTAATCTTAACTAGTGCTAATGAATCAAAATCAGGAAAAAGAAAACTCAATCACGAGACAGAGATAGAGAGAAATCTTTAACCATCAGCAACGAAATCAAACATCAGAAGATTGCAATATAAACGAGAGAGAGAGAGAGAGAGAGCGTCGATGCAATTGGGAGGAGATGAGGAACATGAGGAGGTTTTCCGGCGAAACCATCCGGAAAATGGCCGGAGACTCGATGGAGAGTGGAGAAGAGAGAAGAGAAGGAGGGTATTTTGGTCCGTCTTATGTAAATGTTATTCCATTTCGGGCATCATTCCAACATACTAAACGCAAGAACAGAATAAGAATTTCATTACGGGATCGATTCTTCAATCTAACCAAATGTCGGAATGGAAATGACCATTCCTACCTCATTCCATTCCAGATTCATTCCACTCTCCATTCCATTCCTGCCTAAAACCATTCCAGCGAACCAAACGATACCTTACATTCATGTAATGACCTGGGCCCATTGTCCACATGATATTGTCCGCTTTGGCTCATGGGATTTCAACTCAATCGTGCCTCACAGTTTTAAAAAGTCTCATGTGGAGTTAAGGCTAGCTCGCGCTTATATGCCCAGGGTCAGGACGTGAATATTTCCAATTTGGGACTTAGTGCCTCACAGTTTTAAAAGGCCTCATGTGGAGTTAAGGCTAGCTCACGCTTATATGCCCAGGGTCAGGACGTGAATATTTCCAATTTGGGACTTAGTGCAGTCCAAGCCCCTGAGAGACAAGCAAGCTAACAAACAAGACAGGCAAGCCCAGGCAGGTGGGATCTCACACTCTCCCCTATCGGAAATAGAGCCGTTCTCGGCTCTGAAACCATCTGTAATGACCCAGGCCCGCTGTCCACATATTATTGTCTACTTTGGCTCATGGGATCTGAACTCAATCTTGCCTCACGATTTTAAAAGGCTTCATGTGGAATTAAGGCTAGGTTGCACTTATATGCCCAGGGTCAGGACATGAATATTTCTGATGTGGGACTTAGTGCAAGGCCCCTGGGAGACAAGCAAGCTAACAAACAAGACAGGCAAGCCCAGGCAAGTGGGATCTCACAATTCATTAGGCATTTTCGACCATGGGGAAAGTGAGTAGATTCCAAACATAGAAATATAGAAGTAGATGTTGATAATTCTCCATAAGAGAAACACCCCAGACACGGATGGATTAAAAGAATAAAATGTACGGCAAATTTATGAAAAGCTTAGCATTAGACAAGCAGCATGCTTATTGTTCATGTAAAAGCAAATGTAGAAAGTTTCTGCTAGGGAGCTCACATCAAACAATCCAATGGAGAAGATTAATCACAAACCATAACATAACTTCATTATTTACATAATTATCATGTGCAGAGGTTGTCATAATTCTCAATATGCGCGCACAGTTTTTCTTAAACATCCTAACAGTGAGGAAAATCCCTGTCCTAGCTCTCTTGTGGAACAAATTCGGTAAGGTGGAAGTCATGTTTTGTATAGGCTTAACGGTGGCAATGATCTTGCTGGATTCCTCCCACGAGATCCTTCAAATTCGATATCAATGGAGCTGCAAAGGGAAAACTAGGGCCAGCAATAGTTGCTGGAGAGTTGTTCAATGAAGCATAGGGCTCAAGCCATTAGGGAAGCCTTGAACACGTTTAGAGATTCTTATTGGGGATTTCCTTGTTGAGAACCAATAGAATAGCTTGGATCTCCAAAGATATCAAGTACTCGTGGAGGAAGATGGGTGTGCATGTTATTCACACGTTGACAGATGCTAATACTCATTCGCTGCACAGGGCGTTGAGAGAGATAATTTGTAATTTGTATGTAGGCCTGAGATTGTAATTGGTTTGTTCTCCCTCTAGTTTTTGCAGTTTTTCTTTGTCTTTATCTTCAACTGAGACAATTTGCATATAGGTAGCATTAACAATAGTAGTAAAACCTTTTTTCCTAGTATCTTTCATTTTTCTTCTTTCAACAAAATTCATCCTTATCTCTCCAAAATATAATAACAGTAATAATCATAATAATATGCTTCTTTTTTTTTTTTTGGAAAGAGAAAACTTCAACAACAGAAGCTACCATTAAAAAGATATGATAACCATAAACACCATCTAATGAATATTTTAACTTATGATAACATTAATGAAAAAAATATACAGTTACGCAAATGATACAACCTTCAAATTGTCTTCCAAAATACGAGTAAAATAGTTCTGAAGTTCAGAGCCTCGAAAGTAGGTCAATATCTCCTGCCAATCAGGAGGATTCTGCAAAGGAAGAAAGTGAGAGCCAACATGTGATGATGGTATTCAATGACAAATAAAAACAACAGCTGCTGCTGCAGGTGAAATGGATTCAAAGAGAGACATTACATTGAAACGACCGAGGTTAGGTTTCAACTTCCCAGCCAATACTTTAAGTGCCGTTGATTTCCCTATGCCATTTGTTCCAACCAGGCCCAGAACTTGACCAGGTCGTGGAACAGGTAACCTGTAAATAAATCTTCATTGATGAGTCTTCACAACAAAGATAAGCACACATTCATCTTCTCAATTTGCAGAAATCAGAGTGAACCTGTGCAGCTTGAAGGTGTTTGCGCCATATCGATGGGTGGTATCTTTATCCAGATCTTTTGGCAGATTGATGATTTGAATGGCCTCAAACGGGCATTTCTGCAAACATGAGTTTAAACCATCCAGTATGTCAAACTATAGAAACTCAAAACAATGAGGAACAAGCACTTAGCAATGTTCTACAAACCTTGACACAGATACCACATCCAATGCATAACTCCTCAGAGATGAATGCAATCTTTGAGGCCGGAGTCACCTCGATGCACAGTTTTCCTGCAAAAATGAAGTGCACAGGCAATTTAGATGAATGGCGCAACAATTGAAGCAATCAATTACAGTAGACTACAAGCAATTCCTTGTATTATTTATTACCAAACATTATTACTGGAAAACCAGAAAGGTGAAACACAATCACACAAAATCACTATTACAGCTACAAAACTAATAGGTAAACTGATTCAAAAATCCCCATTTAATGAAGTGGTTGCAGCAAAGCCATACTGGCCTTCCCCGTTCAAACAAGGTCTTAACTAGTCTTTCCCCTTCTCTTATTTCCTTGGATTAGTAGTAGTAGTGATGAAAACTACAACAATTCAAACTAGTAAAATAGACTTGAAAATGAATCTCATCCCATCTCTTTCATCAGATTAATATTTCACCTCCAACAATTCCGACAGATTTTCAATCCTTAAACAGCAATCCACCCAATAAAACTAAAATTTTTCCCTTGACAGCCCAGGTCCATTAACGGCCCTGATTAATTTGGGGAAAAAGGAAGTCCACATAGCACATACACATATACCTTTAGAGCATGTTTGGTAACAGGTGAGAAATCCATAAATTTGATGATTCTTCACTGCCATTGGAACAAGGATTCCTTACCGGGGATTTGTATAGTTGATGATTTTACATTGATATTGATGTGCATCGATGTATATAGCTGAGAAAAATAAGGTTCCGTGTGCAAATCCACTTAAGTGAAAATTTTCAAATCTTATGGGTGGTGGGATCTGAAAATCCTAACAAATGAAGATTTCCATTCTTCCAAATCCATAGCAATTTACAATAGCCAAACATGAATTTACCACAACTTTCAGAAACCGAAAATCTTTTCCCTTCTAAGTTCTTAACAAAACCCTAAAATTCACTTCATATCAGAAGTGACTACGTACTTTTAATCATCAATCAAACAACCTGCTTCCCAATCAAGTAAAACAACACAAACCCCTTCTTCTCTTCCACAACAGTCCCACAGTAAAAAAAAAACCCAAAATTCACATCTGAAGACAAATTATTTCCAAAAGCACCAAAAGTCCCCAATCCTCCATCAAAGAAACAATCTTTCCACTTATCAGATCCAGCAAAATCACTTCTGACCACAATAATCAGAGAACAAACGCCAAAACTCACCTCCAGAAGCCCAGAACCAAGCCAGCTAAACTGGAGCAGAGTTTCGGATTTTCGAACAAAACCACGAATCGAAGGAGAACGAACAGATAAAAGAAAGGATTTTTGGGATCTTGAGATACCTGTTTTGACGACGGGACAGCTCTTCTTGCATTCCTGTCGGCACTTCTTCGGTTTGCAGCGATCTGAACTTACGATTGCAATACGAGTCAGTCGATCCGCCATTTTTTTCGTTTGAAGGAGAATTCGAGAACAGGAAACCCTAGCGCGAGCGCGCTCTCTCTCTCTCTCTCTATTAGGAAGTAGATTGAGAGAGGATGAAACAGCGGTGACAGAAACCCTAGTTAGGAAGGAGCACACTTTCGGTAATAATGCGTGTGGAATCTCTCTTCTGGCACGAGCCCTCCCAGATACACTGCAACGAGGGGAAACCTCTTGGTAATGCTTTCGGTGGGTCCCACTTACTGTAATCCGATCGTGTTCACTGTTAGACGTGCTCATTCCATGTTCCTTAAAATCACCCATTTATACTTTTTTAGATGCTTTTTTTCAAATTTCTCAAAATCAATTAAATATTAAAATACAAAATTAAGGACACGTTTGGCAATATTCATCACGAATCCTCGTAATAATTCAAATTCAGTAAACAAATAAAAAGAAATGAAAGAAATCCTAGAATCCTTGCATCCAATTTTTTTAGATCCAACCTTCTCTTGTCAATAATTGGAAAATTGCGTGCCCATTGAAAAACGGAGCTACAATGCTCTGCTTGAGATTCTTAGGTCAGCGGTTTTTCAATATTTTTATTTTTTTATCCCTCAATTAAGATCCGTACCATTAATATTTTTGGAAAAGTCTACAACAACTGGAAGGTTAAATATTAGCCATTGATTCCTCATATATCTTGAAATATTTACAAAAAATATAGACTATTTGAATACGATTTCTAAACTTTTGTTGACTCCCTTTGTAAAATTTGAAGCTATGGATCATGAGAAAGTGGCAAAAAATAAAAAAACTTTTGACTATTGATTTGCTACAGTGAAATAAAAGGGGATTTTTTGTTGAGAAGGTATCAATTAAGTTTAGCAAAATTTTCACTCCATTTGTTTCTAGTTTTCCTTCGCTCAGAGATATTTGTGTATTTTGTGCTGATGATATAAGTTTGATCCATTTATAACAATAAAAGAAAGGATTTTTGTACTTTATATGTATGTTCATAAAGTAAAAACAATAAATTAAAATTAACACACGAATTACATAGGAATCAATAAGAAAACACATGGATTAAAGTGAATGACAAACCCATTGTGTAACTGTCAGTGTATACCTTCATATTATAATAAAAATATATATATATAGTACTTTAACAATATTTGAAAAAAAATATAAGTAAATTATCTTCTAGGAGATATCTATAAATTTACACGCACAATATTGGGCATTTCTTATTTGAGAGTTAGTGAAGAATATATAAATTCATTTGCATAGGTTTTGCTAAACAAATTTGGCACTAAGATTATAAAAAAATACATGTGTAAAAGATCGCTTTTAATATGAACAAAGGTTGCAATATGCACTAAAATTATAAAAATGTAATGTCTATCCCAAATCAAATGTATCAAGATTTTCATTTAAATTATTTTAAAAATTGATTAAATATTTATAAAATTTTAAATACATACTAATTCACTTGTTTCTATGATATTCATCCAAATTAACAAATCATTTATCAAGGATATATGAAAACTAAGTAATAAAAAACATCATTAATATATCTTTTAATATTTTTATATCTAATCTCCCTATATATTTGACTTGGCCCTCGTCCCAATAAGGTGACTCGACATAGCCATAAGTGAACTTGGCTCGTTTTATCCCCCGTGGCCCACACATAAGGCAATAAAAAGGCTAAGGCTTGGGCCAAGGTTATGCCCTTACACTAACCTCACATGTGTAGGCCGAAAAGAAAAGAAAAATCCTTTTTTCCCATTTTCATCTATGCATTCAAATTCCCATCATCAAACATGCCTGTTGTTAAAATGCATAAGAATTCATTGTCAAATCGATTTGTTCGTTTGTGTGAAATTGAAATACATAAAGAATCTATTATCAAATGGACCTATTTGTTTGCACCGGCTCCAAATTAATAAATCCATATATTCAAGGAATTACAAAGATAAGAAAAAAATTATAAACCGTCATTACAAATCTTTCCATACATACAGAGTCCCCCCTTAAAAATTGACTCGGCCGAGTCATGAGTCATAGCAAGTGGCTGGCGCCCCGTGAGTGACCGTGACCCACAAATGTACAAACAAAAGGGTCGTGCAAATCTCTAAATCATCGGGTCGAGTATCTTTCCGAATTCTCTTCCTTCGCAGCCGCGCCCACAATAAAAAGTCTCTTACTCCTTCGCATGCTTGTATGTTCTTCGTCTCTCTTCTTCTACTATCTTCGTCTCGCTTCTTCTTCTTCTTCTTCTTCGGACTTAGATCTGATATCTCTGCAGGCAGCGAGAGAGATAGAGATGGATCTTCTTGAAGGAGATGTGGAGCTGCAGGAGATTCAGAGGCTCGAAGGGCACATGGACAGGGTTTGGGGCCTGGCGTGGAATCCCGTCTATCCAATGCTCGCGTCCTGCAGTGGAGATAAGACTGTTAGGGTTTGGCAGCAGAATCCAGGGAAAAAGACCGATTCTTGGGAATGCAAGGTCTGATCACGATTTCATTGATTCCTTCTCTTAGTTCGCATTTGATCAAGCTTAATTTTGTAGTAGAATTGCGATGTTTTCGATAAAGTAGCGTTTTGATTGTTGTTGTAGATTTAGTGACATTTCGAATGGTTATGTAGATGTAATTGGGGAGTGATTAGTAGTTGGTTTTGACGGGCTTTTTGATTTTGGAATGTTTCAGTGGAAGACATTCGACATGCAATCCAATCTGTGGAACTTGATTTGGTTATGCGAGTGTTTTTGTGCTGTTGAGAGTTTTATTTTCTTTGTTCTTATTTTGATGTTATGGGGCTTCAAGAAAGTTCGGCTTGTTGCATATTTTTTGCTGATTTGTGGGAGTACAACGTCTGGTCGGCAGCCGCGTTGGCCTCAAGGGGGTCTTGTTCGCTGCAGTCTCCTGCAGACAGTCTTGAAGATGTGAAGAATGAGTCAATATCTGATGGTACAGTGCTCTCGAGGAGTCCCCTTGTTGTATTCGATTGCTCTGCTGGATACTCAAACGAATCTCAATCCCATATTGATCACATGATCATAAAAAAAAATTCCCTTATGAGACTTTAATCTATAATTTCTCAGCATCATCTATAAAAGAATGATATCTCAACTTGATATCTATCTGCTCCCACTAACTTCAAATCACTTCATGAGCGTTTCATCCAGATGGCTGGCCTCTTGGCTATCAATTGTGGGCTATATGTTTTGTTTCAGCTGTAGACATTGCTACCGAGGTCTATTTCTTACTACCCCAGGAAACATCCCCACAAAATGTGAAAACATGACTACTAATCGTGGACTTTTCCTTTTCCAAGTTACCGGTGTAATTGGCGTTTGAATAGCCATGAAGTTGCATGTTGTTAGACCTCTGATAGTACATGTGGTGTTTTAGTGTTCCTTTGATGTATGATAGATTCCTCTTTACTACTTGCCAATACAACAAACTTGGATTACTCAAGTATCTGCTTATGAGACCCACAACGAATGCTAAATCTGATCTAGTGCCTAGCATCACATACATGATGCTTTCCACTGCGTGAGTGCGAGGCTATTCACTCACATGACCTTATCCTCTTTGCTCATGGGACACTGACTGCCTGATAATTTCATGCTTTTGCAAATGGGAGTTTCGATTGACTTGGATGTCTTCATTTCAGACCGTTTTAACACATTCACCAAATACGATTCTTATGAAAAGTTCTCCTAATCGGCCTATTTCTTGTGATTTTTTTGTCTAGTACATATGTGGCTTCACCTATGTCTTTCATCTTAAAGTGGGGCTTTAATAATTATTTGGTTATAGAGATTGCCTTTAGATTGTTACTAGCAATCAAAATGTCATCTACATACAATGACAAGAACTTTTAACCACTCCCATTGTTTTTAATATAGAAACATACAGAAAAGTTCCTTCTTTCATTCAGTATGTTGCCTATGTTGCCTCTTCCGAGGTTATGTAGGGGTGATCTAGGAGATATATCCAAAACTTAAAAGTAAAAGGGAAGTTTAGAAACCACCGGCCACTATTGATAGCTTAATCCCTTTTTGAACCGGTGGATCATCTCTCTCTTTCTCCGATTATGAAGATATTTCCTCCCAGATGGCTGCAATATTTGTGACTGAAGTTGAACGGTCTTAATTTGGTCAATGGAGGGAGGTTGACTGCTACTTGCATCATCAGGTGATGTCAAGTGTTGACGCATGCTGATGATGTTAGCGCTACTGCTGTTGGGCACAGGTCTGTTTTACCTAAACCTGACCCTGTTCGACCTGGTTTGTCCGGTGACCCGTTCAACTTGGTTTGACTATTTGGTGCTGTCTGCATATTTAAATGGGCCATGCGCACGATAGTAGGCCCGAGTGGACGTCACATGTGCTGTAGGGTGACATGTGTCCCTTTGAGATTTGGGCTTGCGGAAAGGGCAGAGGGAAGAAGAGAAACTAGTCCTCTTTTGCACAACAAAAAGAAACAGGATTTTACCCAATGGATAGTAGAGAGTAGATGTTTGCCTTCGTATCTTTTGCAAGCCTAGAGATGCAGAATAAGGAAATAAGGAAGAACACGGAGAAGAACCCAATGGCCATTGTCGTAGCTGTTAGATTGCCAAATTTGAATGGCCATTAACAATTGATAGGTTGTTGCTTGCATTTGCTAGGACTGACATAAACGATGCTTTGGTCATTTGAACATCATGACTCTGTTGATTCCAATTGCCAATCACAAAATCAATTGTTTTTGGACCTCCTTACAAGCTTGTTGTACTCCGGAACTAATGGTTGTAATGGTGTATATCCATCAACTGTCTATGGCAGAACTGCCCCTCGATGATCCTGTATCTCTAGATTTAGAATATCCACGTTTGAATCTTTAATTGCTAGCTCTACCATTTCAAGATCTACAATTGAATCTTCATCCAGGGATGAGACCTCACTTTGAGGATCCAAAAATTTCCTCCAAATTCTCTTTGATTTTCAGCTCAATAGTGGTTCTCCAGTGCTGGTACTCTCAGCTGTATTATAAGCAACTTGTGATGCAATTCATTGTACATGATCATGTCTCTTGTTGTTATTTCTTGAAGCTAACTGTATTACAGGTAACTGGTGATGTAATACACTCATATCGATGTAATGATAATTCTTGTGTGTTTGTTGAATATACAAGGATTTCTTTCTTCTTCTTCCTTTATTTTTTTTTGTGTGATTTCATGTCATGAAAGCTCAGGAGATTCCCCTATTTTTTGTAATTGCTGTTCCCAAGCTCGGATAAAGGATGGTTACGTCAGGTAGGTTGACAGTCAGGTGTAAAACTTTTGTCACTACTCCAACATAAATTATGAGAAAATACTCCAATCAGGAACAATACATACAAAAAAATAGTTAGCAGTGATAAAAATGTTGAGACAGATGTGTGGTAAAATTAGGAAAGATGGAATTGGAAATGAGCGCATTTGGGAGCATTTAGGGGTAACATCAATAGGTGGTACATGAAGACACTTGTTTGAGATGGTTTGGACATGTCCAACATAGGCATGTGTGGTAAAATTAGGAAAGATAGAATTGAAAGTGAGTGCATTCTGGAGCATTTAGGGGTTAGCTTCAATGGGTGATGCACGAAGACTTGTTTGGGATGGTTTGAACATGTCCAACATAGGTTTGCGATTGCGCCAATGAGAAGTTTTTCTATGCAAGTTGATGGTCCCTCATCAAAAAACTCTAGGCGAAAGAGGACATGGATGAAAGTTGTAAGGATGGGTCAGAAAAGTGCAACCTATCTGAGGTCTTGGCCTAGGATAGACTAGAATGGAGAAATAGAATTCATGCAGTGACCGAAACATAGTTGGGGGCCTGGGGCAAGGCTTTAATGATGATGATGCCATGCAAGTAGGAATCTTGAGTTAAATGTCAGATTAGTCAAAAAACGTCTCCCTCCCTCTCACTCCCACTCTCTTTCTCTTCCATTTGTTTATTCAGTGGATATATGCATACTGTTCTTATCATAATCATTGCCAGCGAGTCCTTGTAAGAGTACAATATTTGCTTCTAAAACAATTCTTATAATTTTCTCAGTAATTATTGGAGTGTGAGATCTTATGCAGGCTATATTGGAAGATACGCATACAAGGACTGTAAGGTCTTGTGCTTGGTCACCATGTGGGAAACTATTGGCCACTGCAAGTTTTGATGCTACCACAGCAATTTGGAAGAATGTTGGGGATGATTTTGAATGTGTTTCATCTTTAGAGGTAGTAGAAACAATACGGGGATGTTTTTCTAATGATCCTCCATCGCTCTGCACCTGTTTTGTTAATTACAATTTTTATGTACAGGGTCATGAAAATGAAGTAAAAAGTGTTTCTTGGAATTCTTCTGGGTCTTTGCTGGCCACTTGTGGGCGAGATAAATCTGTATGGATATGGGAGGTACAGCCTGGAAATGAATTTGAGTGTGCTTCAGTATTGCAAGGACATACACAGGATGTGAAGATGGTGCAGTGGCATCCATTTATGGATGTTTTGGTTTCTGTTAGCTATGATAACTCAATTAAGGTGTATGAAGAAAATTATCTGTTTGTCCCATCGAGTTGAGAAGGTTTTCTATATTGGATAACAAATTCAATTTGTTTTATAAAATATCAGATTTGGGCAGAGGATGGCGACAGTGATGACTGGCATTGTGTGCAAACATTAAATCAATCTAGCAGGTATTATTTTACAATTTTTCATGTTTCCTTTTGTTTTGGAGTTGTCTCAGAGAATGGACTTGCAGCCATTTCAATTTTTTCTTTTAGTTTTTGCTTGTTGGAAAATAGATGAATTCTTATGTCTTTGTGCTTCTAGTTTATCTTTTCGTTCCCTTAGCATTCGTCTCTTTATGTTTAAAGTCTACTTTTCATAAAATTTAATGTTTCCACATCTACAATTAGATCTAATACTTGGTATGGTATCTGTTGTTTTCAAGTTTATCAACTCTAAGTTTGTAGCAAATGCTTTATGTTCTGCTGGAGACTTTGTTATACAAACTTGTTTAAGATGGTTATTCTGTACGTATTTCAATTCAAGATTTTAACTCTCATTTATATTTCATTTGGTGGACAAGTCATTGCAATTGCAAAACATTTAAAGTGTATTTTAGTTGCGCGCGCGATATATTAGCAATGAGACTGCATGAGTGATCTCCTTAGAAGTCAAGCAGAAAGCAACATGTGGCTATTGTAATGGAATCTATTACATAGAAAAGATTATCTACACTAGCCCCTGTGGGCCGAATCGTCAGTCTTTTGGAATTAGCTGGCTGCTTCTAGACTGTAGGGGTTTGGCAGAAGTTAGACGAGTGAAGAGTCCTTTTGGACTGAGAGGAATGCTATTTTCATTAGACACATTGTGGGCTTTTAGAATGAGAGAAATAACTGGATTCCTTGATAAGAATTACTGTACTCATTTCACTTGGAAGATATCATTAGAAGACTGAAAATGAACTATTTCAAAGCCACAACAATGTTACTTCCACATATGTAATGCACATTTTTTTTTTGGGGGGTAAAAATATGTAATGCACAAGTTACATTGCAACTCATGTGCAAGTATGGATGTTGTTCCTTATAAATTGATATTTGACAAATCAAAATAAAATGAAACTTTACATGAGTTCTTGGCTTGGAGTTGGCTAAGGATTAGACAGCTGCAGCCTCTTTAAAGTGCAGTGGCACAGCCCAGATCTGTGATTGATGAATAGATCAATCTCCCAAAGGATTGATCGAATCCAAAGATGAATAGATCCAGCCCTATGGAACGGAATCTTGATTTGGTGAAGGAATGAAGGAGAAGAGGGCCACAACAGAACCAGGTGAATGTCTTTTCTTGTTGGAGAAGGAAGAAGAAATAATCTGGGAATGGTCCTTGCTTTTGGGGATTTATGAGTTTGCCCTTGGAAACTTGTGGACAAGATTACATTGGCCTTAAAAAAGGGTTTTTTAGCCATCGAAACAAGTTGCGTTGTGCAAGATTGACAATTCTCGAGGTCTTGGTCAAAAAGTCAACTTTTCTAAAAGTGTCGTTTTGAACAACACTATGTGAAAAGCAGTTGGCTGGCCTAAATGAAGGTCTTTTGGGCACAGATGGGTAAGGATTCTTCATGAAAGTTTCTCAAAATAGTATTATCCTCCCAACGAAACCAAAATGACATAAAGGTCATAAAAAAATCCTGAAATACCCCTCGACCTTTCCCAAAATTCCAACTAGGTCCTCTAGGGCACTAAACCAAGGTTCTATGACCTTTGAATTGACCCAACCTCTACTCTAACATACAAAACCACTGAACCTCCACCTACACCTGCCTAACTAACAATAAACATAATTAGTTACCCTTAATCGTAGTTAATTAGTATTAAAGCAGTGAAATTAGGATCCGGCTCTTATATAGGGTGTAGACGCTTCTTGAAGATAGTTAAGAGTCCAGTTGAAGTGTGGCCAGAAACATCAACAATAACACTATCTTTGGGATCAAACTAGGTCCAAACTCAATCTGTCTCGTATTCACGTACAAAGATTATTTGTATGAACGTCTGTCTAATTGGTCAGTGCAATGTCTTCAATGAAAATTAAAGAATGAAGGTTGAGAAACCCATTTAAAGCTTCTCTTCTCAGAACTCACAGTTTGATAACACCATGATCACCGCGTTGGATTGTTTTGGCTGGCCTTTTTTAGTATAACGCCATGGCCATCATTAAGGAATTCATTACATGTGGTTTATCATGAAGTATCATTCTATTCTTGGTTCACTTAGTAGAGAAGTAATGTGATCATTTAATATATTCTTATCAAAGAAGATGATTTGTGTTTAATATGGTTTATCTATTCTTAGTAAAGAAGTAATGCATTCAATGCCCGTTTCTACGCATGCATTAGATGCCAAAAATAGGTTATAATTTCTTTGAAAGCTGACACTCAAAATCCAATAGGCGACTTGTGCATTTATCTTTAGAATATCAGAATCTTTAAAGCATGTTTTTAACTATATTATGCATATCAACAGTAGCACATAGCACAGTTGAAGGTGCTCATTGTTGCAACCATGAGGTGTGGGTTTAAATCAGCTTAATTTTAAAATGAAAGGCACTTATTATTGTTTATTATTAGTTTTTCACTTGAATGAAGCTTGTAGTGGAATCCTCCATGTCTTTTAGAAGTTTCTTTTGAGATCAGCATTCCGCACTGAATTTGTTTCCTATGCATCTTTATGTTCACCACTTTATTTTGGTTTGCAGAGTTTGTCTTTATTTTTTTTTCTTGGTGGTTATTTATTTATTTATTTATTTTTGCATTCTAGTGGACATTCATCTACAGTTTGGGCATTATCTTTCAACTCTGCAGGAGATAGAATGGTCACTTGTAGGTATGTATAAATGGCTTTGTTCTGTTCAGATTTCCTTGTTTATATTTTCACATCATCCAAGAGTGCTGACAATACAAAAATTGTTCAAAGATATGAGTTTACCTCAAGAACCTGAATAATGGTGGGTGGATTTTGCAGTGATGATCTTACCTTAAAGATATGGGATACCAGTGAGAGTCCAACAGAAACAAGTAGTGATGGTTATGGCCCATGGTAAGAAGCATGATTCCTTGCAACATTTTCGTTTTTTGTCTATGCAATCTTTCTGATCTTAACCTGTCTGTAATTTTTAAGACATTTCTCCAGTAATCTATATTATAGTTCCTCAATTACGGGCTGCAATTATGTGATCCTTCGGCTCAGAAACTCATGAGTCTCACCATCTACCACCATTATATGGCTGTAAGTAGGAGGGTAATATCTGTCTACGTCCTATCCATAAGAAAAAGACTCTTATCATTTTCATCTTGTTACGTACTTCAGATAGTAAATCACCACTCTCTTAAATTCAAAAATGACATCATGTCATTTTATTGTGCATATTTTGCCTTTTTTTTTTTTTTTTTTACTTGTGCATTTTTGCTCGACTAACTGTAATGACTTATGAGAAAGATCATCTTTCTTTTATATGCAAATTTAAGGTATGCTAAATTTACCTATAAATGATGCATAAAAGAGGAAAACTTGATGCAGATGGACCTTAGGCCACATGTGTAGGACCCAAGTAGATTTAAGATTTTTATTCACTAATTATATGCCATTAGTTTCTAATTTTATTTAAAGAATTGTAATTAGGATAAGATTCTAGTTTGCTTAGTTTCCTATTTTAATTAGATTTCTTAGGGACTAAGTTTTCTTTTTCCTATCTATATGGCATTGTAGATATTGGTTTTAGAGTTGATGAATTGAATTGGGTTTTCTCATTGAGGTGCATCCTCGCTATCGTCTTTGTGGAGACTTGCTGAAGTGTCTGTGGGCAGGACACGTGCTTTGGCACTCCTTGCAAGCCCTAACCCTAGGGCTTGCAATTGGTATCAGAGATGAATGATCTGTTGATCGATCGGCATGATTGCCCTATCCAGCCCATATCCATTCCTTACCCACCATCCGTTCCAATCCTATCCTTTTCACAGCCCTTCCCCACCGCCATCCTACTGCTGAAAGCCCTATCCCTCATTGGTCGAGATCCCATTCAAATCCTTTGCCAAAACCCAATAGAACCCATCCCATATTTCCACCCCTAATCGAACCCCCCATAATAATCACCCGGCCCCATCCTATCCTCCTCCAAATGCCAACGCCAAAAAAAACTTAAAAACCAAAAAAACAAAAAAAACCCCTTGATCGAACTCTTCTACCTAAATCCAAGCATCCCTAAACCGAAACCACTAGCTGCCCCCATCTTCCTCTCCATCTCCATCCCAGATCCCTAACTTGTTGAAAATCATCCCAGATCCCTAAAACCTGACCCCAAACCCCACTTGTCTGGAACCATTCCCATTCCCATCACAACACCCTATTTGACCTAGACCAAATATCCGAAGCTCCACCACTTCCAATCCCTGACCAAAATTGTAACGCCCCAATTCCGAATACCGAAGATAACGCTAAGGTACCTGAAGTTGGCGCGCTACTTCTCGGAAAATCCGAGAACTTCCAAGATCGTAGTCTGCAGTGAGGTCAAAATTTTAAAACTTTTAAATCAACATCATAATCAACAGTTGTATTGCGGAAGCGTAATAAAAGATAGCGGAAGCAATAGTATCATGCAAATAAATCAGATATAACAATGCGGAAGCCTGATAGTAATCTCAAAGTGTAGTTATCAAAATGTTTATACATATTTGACTATTTACCCAACTCACTACAAAATCTCTCAAAACCCCAAACAAACAACTGCACTCAGTCCCCCTGTGCAAGCTCTCTATCCTCTGGCTTGACCACATGGTCAGCTGGCCCTCACCCATAGTCTTCTACTACAGGTGCCTCGTAGATCGCATCACCCTCAGGATCATGGTCGGGACCTAAGCACCAAAGATGGGTCAGATCCAAGGATCTGGCAAGGCACCATATGCAGATAACACAAGATGTATACAACAAAAGAGAGTAATGACAGGTACGTAATCACAAGAGTAATGAGAAAACATGATTTAGGCAGTTGAGCAGTAATAGCAGTTTAGAATTAGAAATGTAAAGTACACTAATCTAATCAGACAACAAAGGGCACATTCACACAAGCTAAATACACCACGGGATATTATGCCGCGGCCCTCCCGTATTGTAAACGTCCCATAAAACAGTTTGCGGCGGGGAAATGGTAATAACCATGCGAGGGATAACAGCCCTGATAATAATAACATACAATATATAACACCGATCACACCCCTTTATCGCACCGATTACACCCCTTTATCAAATTAACCCGGATGCGGTATCACACCGTCCGTCTAATCACAGCTCATCATGATAGCTCTAAGTAACCGATATATATATAGCTCCTATCAGAAATGATCAGTCAACTGGTTGAGCTTAGAACAACTGAGTGAATGTTTAGTGCTGACTCGGGAAACAAGTACGGGTCTGTGTCTGTCTAGGCTTATCTTGCGTGAGCAAGGTCCTAACCAAGTCTCTAAGAGGTTAAGGTACATCAACATGGAACACAGTCCAATATCCAAGTCCAACATCATTGGATCCACTCCAAGGCTCACAACCGTGGCCTGAGGCAACACAAGTACCATACCATGTCCAATCCACAAGTAATCATCCCATGCTCATATACAATGAGCTAACCAACCATTTAACCTAACCTCTTCATGCTATGGTTTCACATTCCCAACCTTAGGCCGTATGAGGGCCCGCCTAGCCACAGACACGGGTCATTTATCTCCAAACACCACATGGGGTCACCAATAAGTAATCCTAGGTTCAAATCCTCCAATTTCCATTAATTAATAGGTTTAAGACAACAATAAGGATAAGAGAGAAGAACAACACAAGAAGTCCCTAAAACATGGAATCAAGTGGAAATAAACAAAAGACCAATCCTAGGTAATGGTCCACTCTTGGTTCAGGCCTTATCACATGATTGGATCCCTAACTGTAGTCTTAGGTGTCAAAGATGGTAATTCTGGTGCTCCTGAAGTTGTGGACACCATGGACTACAATTAAGGGTTGAATCATTGACGATTCGAATCCCAAAACCTCAATTGGCGGACCCCACGAGTCAAGGCTGAGCCATGCCATTGATTCGTGTGTGGCACACTTCATGGAAGGATATTTGGATGGTTAATGAACCCCGCAAATGATCAAACATAAAAAACATAGAAGTCTGGAAAATTCACTATTCACAGTTTGCCTGGTCGACATCACACCCTGGGATGTCGACCGGGTGAATTGGATGTTGACCTCCCAAGTCGACATCCTGCAGTGTCCCCGGTCGACATCATGGTCGTGATGTTGACCGGGTCCACTGGGACCTGGTGTCAAGCAGCTGGGGGGTTTTGCATGAAGTACTGTGTATCCGGTCGACATCATGGCCGTGATGTCGACCGGGTACACAGAGCTTCTGCTCTGTCTAAGAAATACATGTCTCAGCTATTTCTTGCCAGTTCCTGTGTGCCCGGTCGACCGAGACAGGATCCGGTCGACCGGGTACGCTGTCTGTGCACATTTTAGAAGAAAATAACTGAGACTTGGATTTCTGCCTTTGTAGTGTGCCCAGTCGACCGAGACAGGGTCCGGTTGACCGGGTACACGCAGATAGCTAAATTCCAGATTTCTAGGATTTTCCCCATTTCAATCCAATTCTCAATCAATTCCTCCCAATTCACCTCCATACATCACAAGATCGTACAAAGCATAGAAAACACTTCTATAATCCATTTATCCATCCATCCGGGCCATTGATCTTCCAAATGGGAGAACCCATCCATCAATGGCTATTTTTTCCATGAAAACAAGCTCAATAGAAGATCTAATCATGCATTATCATCTAATAGAACTGAAATTACAGAAACAAGGAAGGAAAGCATGCATCTAGTGAAATTGCATAGGGTACTTGCCTCAATTTAGAATTTGTGATAGTGTAGAGAGAGAGAGAGAAGAGAATTCCAAGCTTCTATTAGTGTTGTAGCTGAAATTGGGTGATCTCTAGCCTCCTTGTGCTGGGATTTGGGGAATTAGGGTTGCTTGGGGAAGAAGATAGGGCAATTGAGAGAGATGTGTGGAAATTAGGGTTTTGGGTAATGTTGCAATAGCTTAGGTTTATATAGATTAGGGTTTAGGTTAATGACTAAAAGGGTATTTTAGTTGTGAATGGAAATGAATTGGGGCCATGGGTATTTGGGTAATTTGGTGGGGTTCTAGAATGTTCTAATTCTCAAGCCATTTCCATTAGTGCTAATGATAATCAAACTCTAATCTAATCCAAAACCTATTAAATTAAATAAAAGCTACATTCTAAGACTTAGGAATATTAAAAACTATGCTACTAATTCCTATAATTAGCATACTTAAAGTAGAAATACCTTATTAATTATTATTTAAATCAAACTGAGGGCCCACAAGGGGTGGGGCCTCACAAAAGTCCCCATCAACCAATTTTCTCATTAAAAAAAAACAGAGAAAGAAAGAGGAGAAAGAGAATCAGAGAATGACGAAGAAGGTAAAAGCGTACTTGCACCATTGTCTCCATCATCACCAGCATCTGCATCATTCGGTATCAGCCGCCAAGAACACCATCATCTACGATCACTGCCTTCGCCGACGTCTTCTTTGCAATCGTCAAGTGCGCAGGAACCCATCGTCTTCTACAGAAACTCCATCGCCTAGCAGATTTTCATCGCAACCACGATCATCGTCGTCGTTGGCAAAACAGAGGAGAACCTTTCGATTTCTCTGAGCAAACGAAGTCGAAAGGAACTGGGTCTTCCAACCCTTTTTGTTTTTTTTTCCCGACACGTAAATTGAGTCAGGGACAGGAGTTGGGCTTCACTTGTCCTCTGCACGTGCCTGATCCAACTCAGGTTGGACCTGGTTACAAATCTAGGTCAGTGTGTGTCAGTTTTGAGTTGTTTAAAGAGGTTGCCCAGCCCAAGAACCATCAGTGGTATCCATTCCATAACAGCTTGACTTCATCGGTGACATCAACATAATTGATAAAAAGAGCAGATTGAAATCAAAGGTCTATATTATTTAAACGATATACTAGTCATCCGAGTTTCGACATTTATTTTCGCCTGTGTGCTTTTGAAGAGCAGATCTACAGAAAAGGTCAGTCCGTTCTTATATCAAAATCAATATGAAATTGCATATCAGTAAATTCTACAATGCACTTTAAAGAGACAAATATGCACTTAAATATGGAATATAGTATGCTGAGAATGAAGACTTTTTTTTGGCAATTTCTTGATTTGAACCAAGAAGAGTTGTCCATTCTTGAATACCCTGGCCAATTTTCAAGGCTCCAAGATGCATGTGGATTAGAGGATGATGAGGAACACGATTTAATTAGTTTTCTGAGAAGGCTTGGGACCGGATATAGTGGAGAGAACGAATGACTGCAAGATCATTCATGAGGCATATTGGAAAGCAATTCGTGTGGAGCGTGTTCAAACGATCTCATTTGGGGAAAGTTACGCCTCAAGAAGATAAATTACCTCAAATAACAGCAGATGACCATATTGAGGAACCAGTGGTAGAGGAATTACAGACTATGAAGATAGAGCAAGACACAAAAGATTCCACCGCTAAAGTTGTCCTCGAGTTTTTTCTTATGGGTAATAGTGACCAAAATATACAGGTAGCATGGGAAAAAGCACCAATTTTTGAAATCTCCCACATTGACTTCTTTGGAGATGATCGGTGGATAGTCAAAGATAATTCGATGGTGCATGTTCTCCAAGTAAAGCATCCAATGGATCAATCACTCATTGAAACAAAATCTGAACATCAAAGGAAGCGATGCATCAAGCCTAGCTCCAGTTGCAATAAGAGATCAGTTGAAGATTTCGTCATACATAGTAATTGAAGCTCAACCAATGTATCGGAAGTTCGTTTGACTGATCTTCAACCCAGGCGAACATGTACCGAGCTCGAGGTCGCGTTCTTTCTGAGCTAGGGAGAATGATGCAGGTGGACCTCAGGCCACATGTGTAGGGCTCAATTAGATTTTGGATTTTTATTCACTAATTATGTCCTTAGTTTCTAATTATATTTAAAGAATTGTAATTAGGATAAGATTCTAGTTTGCTTAGTTTCCTAGTTTAATTGGGTTTCTTAGTGACTAAGTTTTCTTTTTCCTATCTATATGGCATTGTAGATATTGATTTTCAGAGTTGATGAATTGAATTGGGTTTTCTCATTGAGGTGCGTCCTCGCTATCGTTTCTGCGGAGACTTGTTGAAGTGTTTGTGGACACGTGCTTTGGCACCATATTGTGCTTCGACACTCCATGCAAGCCCTAACCATGGGCGTCCATCAAAACTACAATTATTATACAATACAATCATATGACCAATGGCACCCTTGGATCATGGATGATGTCAATCATGCCTAGCTTGCCAACAATGATTTGCATTTGTTACTTGATTACCAACCTTCTTCTTCATAGGCCATAGCTGGTCTAATTGGTGTAGCGAAGCCCCACCAGTGCGCCTCTAATACCTTGAAGTGTGGCGCATTCAATGAGGCCCAGTCTAGGCGCGCACCTTGGCTCCAGGCGCAAGGCTCACGAAGCGTGAGCTTCTTCACAGTCAAGTAGCTGGATTAAAATTAGAAAAGAAAACTTCCAAGGGGCTAAATGTAATTTTTATGGCTTAAAATTAGAAAAAACTGTTGAGGGGGCTAAATGTAATTTCTTGTTACTCTTTAAAGGGCATCAAAAGCCGTAATCTTTGTTTCCATCGAAACAGAAAAAAAAACTCTGCTGCAGGCATTGTACGAAGAAGAAGAAGAAGAAGAAGAGGTGAAGAAGAAGAAGGGGAGTGAAGGCAGTGGGCCAGTATCATCTATTTCCAACGAAACAGAAAAAAAAGGCTACAGCAGGTAGCAGCATCGAAAGAAGAAGAAGAAGAAGAGGAGGAGGAGGAGGAGTGAAGGCAGTGGGGCCCTGACCTTTATTTCCAATGAAACAGAAAAAAATGAAGGTTGCAGCAGCATTGAACGAAGAAGAAGAAGAAGAAGAAGAAGAAGAAGAAGAAGAAGAAGAAGAAGAAGAAGAGTACATACATGGTCTCCTTCAGTCATCTCTACTGAGTACTGACTGCTACAGCAGAAAACAGCAGCAACATTGCAGCACTCTAGTCATCTTCCGTCTCCTTCAGTCATCTACACCGGCTACAACAGCATCGCCTCCTTCTCAGACCCAGAAAATAGCAGTATCACTGCAGATTGATCAAGATTGAGGGCCCAACTATTGTTTCTACACATCCGGTACCTTTTTTTTGGGTTTTTTTTTACTGTTTCCTTTTTTTTTTTTTTGTAATCGCCTCCTTTCTTTTTTTACTGCTGCAGGACATCTTTTTGTTGTTTTTTCTTTACCCATTTGTGCCCCTTTTTTTTTTTTGTTGTATTCATACACAACAAAATTGAATGCTACTGTCATATTTTTTGTTCCTTTTTTAAATCAAATGATGTCAGCTTGGCTGGAATTTGGATTACACACGTCTCATTTTAATTTAGTTTTTTCAATTGCTGTTGCTTTGAAATTGCAGTAATTGTTTTAGATGGCATCCGAAGGTAGTAATAAAAAAAACCTAGCATGGCAGTATGCACACTTGGAAAATCCCCAGAATATAAATAGGTTCAAATGCAGTTTTTGTGGTAAAAATTCAAATGGAGGTGTTTATCGGGTGAAGCGACATCTTGCTGGGGGTTACAGGAATGTTACTGTTTGTCCGAAATATCGACCTGAAGTTAGAGAAGAGATTAAAGAATACATGGCAAAAAAAATAAAAATAAAAATAAAATAAAAAAAAAGAACAAATGAGTATGTTTCCTCATTTTGATGAATTGGTTAATGCGTTTGAAGAGGATGAAGATGATAATGTAGAGGTCAATGAACGTGGTAAAAGACCCTTGGCTCATCATAGTCAAGTTTCTAGTGCTCAAAGTACTAGTATTTCCACTGCGTCCAAACCTAAAAAGCCAAAGCAAAAAGGGCTTATTGATGTATTCTTCACTCCCAATCTGGACGTTGTTGTGCAAAATTGAAAAGCCTAGGGAAAACAAACAAGAATTGATAATAATGACCTGTATAAAAAAGAATTAAGAGAGCGGCATGTTTAAGATTTGCAAGGTGGATGTTTGATGCTGGGATTCCTTTTAAAGGCAGTTAATTATGATAGTTTTGGACCAGTGATTGATGCTATTGGGCAATATGGTGCTGGTATGGAACCACCAACTTACCATGAGGTGCGAGTTCCTCTTCTCAAAAAAGAGATAAGAGCATACTAATAAATTGATGAAGGGTGTCACCGGGAGGATTAGGTAAAGTATGGATGTTCTATAATGGTTGATGGGTGGACCGACAAGAAAGGGAGTACATTGCTTAATTTTTTAGTGAATTGTCCCAAAGGAACCATGTTTGTGGAGTCAATTGATGCTTCTAGCTACTCAAAGGATGCAGAAAAAATGTTTAAACTAATTGACATACGCAGTTTGTGCGTATTGGAGAAGCTAATGTGGTCCAGGTTGTCACAGACAACAATGAAAAAAGTAAATTACTGCAATCTCAAAGCAACAACAATTGAAAAAGGTAAATTAAAAACAACAATGAGACGTGTAATCCAAATTCCAGCCAAACTGACATCATTTGATTAAAAAAAGGAACAAAAAATATGACAACAACATTCAATTTTGTTGTGCATGCATACAAAACAAAAAAAGTAAAAGGGCACAAATGGGTAAAGAAAAAACAACAAAAAGATGTCCTGCAGCAGTTAAAAAAAAGCAAGAAAGGATGCGATTACAAAAAAAAGGGGCAGCAGTACAAAAAAACCCCCAAAAAAAACCCATCTGAGAAAAAAAAAGGGGCAGGAGCAGCACCATCTGAGGAAAAAAAAATGGTACCTGGTGTAGAAAAAAATAGCTGGGCTGTCAATCTTGATCAGTCTGCAGTGCTGCTGCTATTTTCTGGGCCTGAGAAGGTGGCGATGCTGCTGCAGTGGGTGGAGATGACTGGAGGAGACGAGAGATGCTGGAGTGTTGCAATGTTGCTGCTGTTTTCTGTTGCTGCAGTCAGTGGAGATGACTGGAGGAGACCAGGTATGTAGTCTTCTTCTTCTTCGTTCGATGCTGCTGCTGCAGCCTTCGTTTTTTTTTTTTTTTTTTCTTTTTTCTTCTGTTTCGTTGGAAATAAAGGTTAGGGCCCTACTGCCTTCACTTCTCTTCTTCTTTTTCGTTCGATGCTGCTGCAGCCTTCTTTTTTTTTTCTATTTCGTTGGAAATAGATGTCACTGACCCGCTGCCTTCATTCCTCCTCGTCTTCTTCTCCTTCTTCGTAAGATGCCTGTTGCAAAGTTTTTTTTTTCTATTTCGATGGAAACAAAGATTAGGGCTTTTGATGCCCTTTAAAGAGGAAAGAAATTACATTTATCCTCCTTAACAATTTTTTTTCTAATTTAAAGCCATAAAAAAATTACGTTTAGCGCCCTTGGAAGTTTTTTTTTTCTAATTTTAATCCAACTACTTGACTGTGAAAAAGCTCACGCTTTGTGAGCCTTGCGCTTGGAGCCAAGGCGCGTGCCTCTAGCGCCTAGACTGCGCCTCATTGAATGCGCCTCGCTTCAAGGTATTAGATGCGCATCGGCGGGGCTTCGCTGCGCCTTAAACCTTGACATGCCTTTGACAACCCTGGTCTACTAGGTTCAAATTCTTCGCCGAGACCAAAAAGGAGAACGGAAGTTTGATTAATAGATAAAAAAACCCTTCCTATTTGTGAAAGAAGTAACATTTAGAAGATTCTTGTAGAGTAGGTTGGGTATGGCACTCATGTGCCCATTGATCCCTCTTGTAAGGTTTGGATCTGCATGGAGCTTGCTGCTGAACCTTAATATTTATGTGCATCTATACTCTTACTAAAATGGTAGCGCATAGGGTATGGCTGCAAGCACCATCCGTGGACTGGCGTCTTTTGTTCAATTGGTATCAGATGCTTCCTGAAGACCATGGGTAGTAGAGCACTACCCATACTCAATTTGTGATGGGTGGTTGTCCACTGCTTGTATATCTTTTGTACTTATGCCAACAGAGAGACTTATCTGCATGGACAACCCATGGTTCGTTTCTATGATCCATCCAGAAGTCTGTATATCATTTTCAATTTTTTTAAAGATTTGCCAGCTGTATATTGTGTGAGTTAAATAATAAGTTCTAGTTGCTTGCTTTTGAGGACATCCACTACTATGGATCGATGTGCTGATGATGCACCTTTTTATTTTATTTTAATTTATTTTAATTTTTTAAAAATTTGGTACATGGGAAGCTGTCTGGGCTTCTTTTTTCATTTGAGGAACTGTATTAATGATTTTCTTTTGTAAGTCTTGTTTAATTTGGTGTGCTACGTCATAGTTTCTAGTCCAAGTCTTGCAAGTTTCATGATTCCATCCAATTCTCATGATTAGTTTACTGTGACATAATTTCTTTTCTTTTGTGTGTTCATTTACTTATTTTTGGTATGTAGGCTGTAGTTAAACCAAAATTACTGTCTACTGGTATGACGGTTGTGGCGGCATGCTCCAGCCTTTGGTTCTAATCTTCTATAGCAAGAAGCAACAATGTTTTGGTTTTTTTTACTGCAGTATGTCTGCTAAAAAGGAATTGAGAATTTATTTAAAAAGATGGCAACCCCTGAGTATGTTAGTAATTGAGTAGTGTGTATCCATAGTCTTATGATATTTGTGCTTTCTTTCTTTCTTTCCTTTATTTATTATTTTTTATTATTTTTAACTGCAACTGTTAACCATGCTGTTATGTTTTTTTCAGGAGGCACCTTTGCACCATTTCAGGATATCATGACCGGACAATATTCTCAGTTCATTGGTCAAGGTACCTACTTTCAATTAATCTTTTATGTATCCTGCATCGTTTCTCAGCATTGTTTGTGGGGTGATCTCCTAATTCTTGATATCCATTTTGACATGTATATGTGTGTGCACTTGTCCTTATTATGTTTGTGGTTTGCTAATACCAGGCATCACTTACTGGTTTCGATCTGCATTTCAATTTGGCCACATAGTGGGGCCCACTGTTATGTACAGGTCACCTTGTAAAAACTAGATAGTCCTTCATGTGCAGGCTCTGTAGGTGTGATGAATGCAGAATGCAGTCTCTCTCTTCTAAACTATCTGCCAGATGGAGCGGCCGCTTTCTGTTTTAAGGCTTCATGTGGTAGAACCTGTTAGATCACTTCTTTATGCCAAAGTGGTCTTCATGGAAGGGCCCTACGGCTGTGACTTGTGAGTTGGGGCCACCATACAAGTGTAATATAATGTGAAGAAAGGAGAGGAGGAAGAAGAGAAACTGTGGGAGAAGGTCGTGCCATATACAGAGCATTGACAGTTCTATATATATTGATATGATGCCTTAATCAAGGCTCTAATTAAGTAAAGATTACAAATTAGATACAAATCAAAAGAACGGAAAGAATCAATCATATCCTATACAAAGAAGGAGAGAAATTAGGGACTAAATCCTATCCTATACAGATTTGAATATATCCCACGTGTGGGCTTTGTACATGGGCTGGGCCTGCTGGGCCTGTTATCTTCTACAAGAAGTACCTTTTTTTTATGTTAGGGTGATTGGTATGATGCGCATGAGTACGCATTGAAAGAGCCAGGTGTGGTATTTGTGAATCCTTCACTTCACGAAACATTGGGTGTTGAATAAGTTCCTACTATTACTCTTGCATGCAGAAAAGGTAGCAACATACCTTGTGATTGGCCACATTACCATCCAAATGAGCAGAAGGGAGCCATTTTTTTAGAAGACACGTGGAATACCACATGATATGCAGAATTAGATGTTAATATAACTTGAGAATTCATTTACTCCGTGCCTGGGGCATACAAGAGGTATTCATTGACTCCTATTAAAATTTAAGGGAGTTATATCTTTGACCTGATACAAATCCTTGAGCCTCTACTTTAATTTGCAGTCCAAAATTTGGTGATCTAGATTTGATCGTATGTGGTGTCTAGCCATCCATGACTTCCCTTTTTCCTTGAATGTGGAGCATTTTGTATTTTTTGTTCCTAGGGACCTGTTCGTTTGCATGTGGTGTGAAATAAAATAAAATTAAGGGTCAAATCAAAAGAAAGAGAAAGAAGAGAGACAAAAAAAAAAGAAAAAAAAAGAAAAAGAAACCCCTCTTTTTGTCATTTAGTGCCTTTTAAGAGTACCTTATTGTCATTTAGTGCCTTTTTAGGGTAGCTTTTTGTCATTTTGTTCCTTTACTTTCAACCCCTTTCTCTTACTTTTTTTTTTGAGTTGACCACTTAATTTTATTTCATTTCAACCCTAATGCAAACAAACAAGCCCCAAATTCAATTTACAGCTCGTCAGATGTAGTTGTTGGGCTGCCTAGCTAGGATAATTGTTAAGGCATTGGCTAGCCATTGTCATCCTGAACTCATCATCATTGTAGTGCTTTCCAATTTGTGCGGTGGGCTTTGTAGTTTCTACTTCTAGACTCATTCCTATCTAGGGCTATTTATGGATTGTTGTACTATAGATCTGTTCGCTAACCCTAAGTGTAGGGTTGCGAAGGAGTAATAACCCCAATGAGTAAGGGGTCGATCCACAGGGAGCAAGAACAAATCAAAGTTACGAGATTCGTTTCGGTTTGGACGAAATCTCCGAACAATTTCGGTTCGGTCATGAAAACCAATCGAATTGCCCTTTGAGAAATATTCGGCCAAGATTTTGGACCAATTCGGACGAAATCTGGAATTTTGAATAGAAATTCCAGATTTCGTCCTAACTGTCCAGAAATCTAGAGTTTCGGCCAGAAATAAAAAAAAATAAAAAAAGGAAGGGGCTGGCCACTGGTTGCAGGGAAAAATTGAGGAAAAAGAAGAGAGAGCAAGGAAGGCAAGAGAGAGAGAGAGAGAGAGAGAGAGAGAGAGAGAGAGCGTACCTGGTTCAGAGCCCTAGCCATCACCGTCGCTGCTCGCAATCTCCATCATGATGCTGACCGTTGCTGTGGCTGCTCGGCGCCGCCTTCGGCATCACATCGCCATCAGCTTCCCTCTCTCTCTCTCTCTCTCTCTCTCTCTCCTCTTTTTTCTTCTTTCTTTCTTCTGTTTCAATCACCCTAGAGACCATTTTGAGGGAAGCTTCCCGAAAGGCACCTTTGCCTCTTATATTTATTGAGTTCGTCATTCGGATCCTCGAAGCCCACATGCGAAATAGCTGATTGAGTTGATAAATGGGCCACCAAGGCACCAACACTTGTGGGTGAGCCGTTAAGTACATATCGGGTCCCCAGTTTTATTAATTATCGCTCCCTAGCTAGTAGCCTAGTGTGTGTGTGGTGTGTGTGTGTGTGGGGGGGGGGTGTTGGAAATAAATGGCCTACAATATATATTATATATCCTTTTCTTACCAAATTTATGTATTTATATAAATAAAAAATGGCTCTAGCCATTTTGTAGCAAACACGCACATATATAAAATAAAAAATGCGTCTAGCCATAGCTTATAGAATAAATTAAATGTATTACTTTATCTATTATTTAAAGTTTTAATATTTAGTTTATATTTTCTACATAAATATTATTTTTTATATTTTCCGAAATATTTCGCTGAATTTCTGAATCAGCTGGAATATTTCAGTTTGGCCACAAAACCGAAATGGGCGCCAAAATGAATTTCTCAACACTGGAACAAATAGTGTGTACCTGTCCTAAAGAAAATCTAATTCTATCCTAAAAGAATCTATACAACCATCAATCTACTAATCTAAAAATTAAATTAATTACAAGTCTTTACAAACCATAAAAAAACCTAATCTATAAATCTAAACTTGTAAACTGCAACCAACAAAAACAAGTTTAAACAACCAATTTGTGAAAATAAATATAAAAATAAAAGATTAGAAAGTTAAAATTCAGAATGGTGGAATTGTAATCCAAGGATTCAGATCCATTGCCTCTAACGACTAGAAATACGTATGGCTTAGATTTTCTTTCCCGTCGGGATGAGCCAAGATGCAATTACAAAATTGATTTTAGTGAGAGAGTGTATTCCTCTAGGCTCCTACAATTGTATTTTTTATCGTTAGAGATTTGTAGGGATTCCATTTTTTTTTTGTGTGGAAAATAAGAAACCTGAGAAACTTGACAAAAATAAATAAACAATAAAAAACAACACCTTGTTTTAAATCATGTCCAGCTTGTAGGACTAGTAGATTTATAACTTCACCTTCTCCTTGAATTACAATAAAAACCGCCTCTACCATCTTCTTAATTGTCTTCAAAAAATTTCTTTTAAGCCCCATGGACAAAAGAAAGAAAAAGAGAGGACGAGGGGAGAGAGAGATTGCGTGGGACGTCCCCTCAGGGGAATGGGAGAGTGCCCAGGATGTCTAGCCTTGCTCCTCTTTTATAGTTTTTGTTTGCTTGGATTCCAAGCTATGATGGAGAGATTAGGAAAGGTCTTCTAAATCTATCTCAACATCATCTTCATTTGCATCTCCTGTTGGAGTTCCGTAAGGGTTTCCAATTTCCTCATTTCATTGTATTTTCTTTGCTCTGTCCCTTTTACCTTCCAAAACGTGTCTTTTCATTTTCCATTTGACGTCTCTTGGCACCATTTTACATGGCTGTTCTTTAAGTCTAGTGATCTTTCCACCATTTATGTCCCTTTTACAATACCTACAAATTACATGTTCGATGTTGGCTAGAGCTGTGTAACCATGAGCCCATGCGGGATCATTGGATCTAATTGTTGTAGCAACAGATGGTAAAAGTGTACTTTTACTCTTTTTAAAATCAAGCAATCAATCTTCCAAATTTTTTGATACAATTGCTACACACAAATGATAGAAAAGTACAACGCTAAGTTTAATGTCTAAACTATTAATAGGAAAAACATTGAATTCTAAGAATATACATAGGTTTAGGACACTAATTTGATACTGCAGTAACAGTACTCAACTGTTGGGTACACTAGTCTGGTTGTAGGCTTGTAGCCCCAGGCCCCAGATAAGTTTAATGTGTAAACTATTAATAGGAAAAACATTAAATTCTAAAAGTATACATAGGTTTAGGACCCTAATTTTGTACTGCAGTAACAGTACAAAATGCAACAACAGTATTCAACTGTTGGTTACAATAGTCTAGTTGTAGGCTTGTAGCCCCCGGCCCCAGATATAATTTTATTTCTGTACAATTGCAGTAAAAATTATAGAAACAGTACCGATAAAAAAAAAACAAATATATATACAGTAGTCAACTGGTGGTGAGCACTGGGGCCACTGGAAGTTCAATTAGTATTGTTTATGGATGCCGCGGAAAGTTTAATTGCTGCTGTTTGATTAGCACACGGCACTGCTTAATTTGCTAATCAAAATTTTCAGCGGGGCACTTACCAAAAAAAAAATCGAAACCATTTAAATGGCCCACTCCAAATTGACACACACATTTTTTTTATAACACCTAAAATTGATATTTAAAAAATGGTTTCATAAAACTTGCTAATAACATCAAATATTACTGGAAGCAACTCGTCGGTATTTCTTAAATATTGAACAGTAGCATCAATTGAAGACTTCATCAATGTTTACAAATAAGTGGTCCTTTGATGATCATTTACGATTACAAATAAGTGTCCCTCTTATGACGTTAACGATTATAAATTAAGTGGGTGGGCCTCTAATGAACATCATCGATTAGAAATGAGTGGCCCTCTAATGAACATGGTGATTACAAATGAGTGGCCCCCACTTTCTATTACTCATCAGGACCCATTTATGAAGAGGCATTATCTCAAATCCTTTTTAAAAGTGACTCGTCGTCATCACAAAAGAGAATGTAGCCTTGAAGTCTTGAAGCCTTTTCTCAAGCCCTATCCTCAAACTGACCATGAAAGGAAGGAAAATGAAGAAGAAATGTGATGTACTATGGACCAAGCCAAGAAAGCCACTAGGAACACATGATTGACCTAGATGCCGACCTGGTCCGCTTAGGGAATGGATGGCTTTGAGTCTTCTTTTGACTCGGTCACTTGCTTGGTAATCAAAGCATACATCACACCTTGCTCTTTACTTTCAACTTCAAATTTGTGCATAGTAAGGATGTGAGGAGATGTAGTAAGGAGTAGCTTGCGGCGACGAGAATGGAGCCTCCTTGGGCTTCAATTGAATTTGGTGTCAATTCCATTTAAAAGTGTGTGTTATCTGCATGATCGGTGATGACCTTCAAACGTTTGAGCCAAGGCCGACCAAATAAGATGTGGGCGACATTACTTGGATGGCTTTGAGTCTTCTTTTGACTCGGTCACCTGCTTGGTAATCAAAGCATACATCACACCTTGCTCTTTACTTTCAACTTCAAATTTGTGCATAGGAAGGATGTGAGGAGATGTAGTAAGGAGTACCTTGCGGCGACGAGAATGGAGCCTCCTTGGGCTTCAATTGAATTTGGTGTCAATTCCATTGAAAAGTGTATGTGTTATCTGCATGATCGGTGATGACTTTTAGACATTTGAGCCAAGGCCGACCAAATAAGATGTGGGCGACATTACTTGGTTGGAAAAGACTTCGTCTTAAATTCCAATCATGAGGCATTGAAACATCTTCAATCTCAACAGCATATGAGTGATCATCGAGTCAAGTGGAGTGCATACCTTCAGGAATTCACTTTCAGTCTCCATCATAAAGCCAGCAAAGACAATATGGTGGCTGATGCATTAAGTCGTAGGAAACATCTCCTCACTACTATGGCAGTCATTGTACTGGGTCTTGAGCAAATAAAGCAGGAGTATGCAGGTGACAAATATTTTGGTGCAATCTATTCATATCTTCTTAATGGTGACCGGGACAAGCACCCTTGTTACGGCATACATGATGGATTCTTATTCAAAGGTAACAAACTTTGTTTACTTGCCACTGGTATTTGAGAACATGTTGTTTGCGAATTACATTCAAGAGGTTGTAGTGGTCACTTGGGATGTGACAAGACACTTGCTCTTGTGGATGATCACTATTATTGGACGCGTATGAGGGTTAATGTTATCGGCATTTGTGAAAAATATCACATCTGTCAATTGGCTAAAGGTAACAAAAAGAATACAAGGTTTTATCAGCCATTGCCAATTTCTAATGCACCATGGGAAGATATCAACATGGACTTTGTGTTAGGCCTACCAAAGACTGCAAGAAAAGTTGATTCCACCTTCGTTGTTGCGATGCACCCAACAGTTTCAGCGAGGGAGGAAATGCAACAATCTCTTTGATGAGAAGATCTTGTGGATGATATTTGCATTTTGGACTCCAATTTATAGATGGATTGGAATTTTGAAGGTTGCATGCTGCCGAAGAAGATGAAACGAGGGGTTGCCGGCTCTCTCAAATCTCTCTCCTCGATGATAAAATGTGTAATTTCATTTATTTCTCTTCAGATTCATCCAAATCCCCAAATACATTTCATTTCGCTTCTTTTAACAGTTGACCCCTAGTTCGTTCAAATCGTTAGATTCGGTTATTGTTCGTCTAAAATTAGAGGTTTTTGACCCATACCCTCTATTTTGGGTGAAGTAAAATAAAACCCAAATTGAACATCTTCAAGTGAGATGTTCGGTTTGGTTTTGGCTCCAAACCGAAAAAAATTGGACATTTTGTCCGAACTATGATGAATTTGACTATGACCCCCATTCAACCATTGGCCAAACCATCTACACCTGATTTCTTTAATTTTCACTTTTCTTATATCATAATCCTTAAATTATCAAAAATCCCTGTGGGAATTTAATTTCAGATCTAAAACTCTCTTTTTTGAGTAAACTATACCCCATTTGAACTAAAGCCTTGTTTCAAATCCTCGAAGTAGGAGCGATTAATCTGCTTGAGCTGGCTCATCCGTAATCAAGTGGAAGTTCTACCTTCCAATAGATCCATCCCTTCTTACTTAAGGGATCATTATTGCAAGACTTGTAATGACACCTTGGATTATCACATATTTTCCGACTGGATTTTCAATATTAGATTGTGTGGGTGGTATGGTTTATAATTTTAATTGAATTATTAATTCTTACTTGTTCTCACAATTCCATACTAGTCTTGATTTCATATTATTCTGCATCAGAAAAGGTCAATAAAGCTTTGTTGGGGAAGTGGTTGTAGAGTGGGGTTGAGCCTAGCCATGGTCTGTGAAGGAATATAATTGTTTGTAAGTACAAGTTGGGTAATGATGATTGGTGCTTGCTGAGTTAGGACAAGTGTCTGGTTTATGGAAGTTTGTTCTTTCTGTAAAGGATGATTTTCATCAGTGGATTCGTCATAGGGCTCATGATGGGAAGCAGGTTAGTTTCTTGTATGACAAATGCTGTGGACCGATGGCGTTGTGTGATCAATTCTCTACTTTGTAGTCTTTGGATCATCAGAGACACAGGCTCTTGTTGCTGAATCTTTTTGTTCATTGACAGGAGAGATTACTTGGAATTTCTCTTTTCGAAGGGACCTGGCAGATATTGAAGTTTCTGGCTTTGCTAGAATGATTGTCATGCTTGATAAGATTTATATGTTTGGTGGTAAATTAGATGTAAGAGTTTGGAAACCAGATATTAAAGGTCCTTTCCTAGAAATAATGGAAAGGGGTTGGATGTGTTGAATAGATACCTTTCTCTTTTTATTCATCACTCAGGTTGATGAAATCTTTTTTCAATTCTTTGATTGATAGTTCCGTTGGGGAGGATGGTTGGTCTTCTTTTTGGGATCCTGCAGTAGACCAAGAATTTTGGTTTTCTGTTGGGTTGTGAGGAAGCCTATGATTCTTACGATAGATAAATTGAGAAAAAGAAACCATGTCATAGTTATATAGGCATCCTTTGTGTCTGAAGGATGAGGAGTTTGGTTGGGTGGGAATAATGGAGTTTTCAAAAATGTAAGCAAACCAGTTGAGATGGTTTTTGAGTCTACTGTCTGAACAGTGTCAGAATGGGTGTGGAAGCTTAAAGAGTTTGAAGGGGTTTCCTTATAAGATCTCCATAGATCTTGGGCAGCTTCTTTGCATGGGGGTTGGCAGCCTAAAGTTTTGCGTTGAGTTCTAGGGATGAATCCTCCTTATGGAGTTCTCAAATTGAACTTTGATGGCAGTTATTTGTAGTCTATTCATAAAGGTGGTTTGGTGGTGTTATAAGGGATAGCAATGGTAGTGTTGTTTGAAGGTGGTCTGGGCACATGGATTCTTTGGATGCCAATGAAGCTGAAGTGTTTGCTCTCGTTTATGGGTGTCGTGAATTGCTGCATTTGGATGGTACTGATGCTATTTTAGAAGGTAATTCTTTTTCAGCTATTCAGTAGGCTTTCGGGAAGGTTTCACATCAGTGGGGATTGGTAGATTGTATGGAGGCACATGACTTTTCTCAACAGTTGGGGGCTTCTTTGCATCATATTCCTTGTGAATCAAATAATATGGCAGATGGTCTTGCCCGGGAAGGAGTTTTTCGCCCTTCAATCCTTTTTTTTTTTTTTTGTTGTTCTCATAACATAGTTTCTTTTTCCTTTTTGTTTTTTGTTTTTTGGCGTTTGTTGTCTTTTCTTCGGTTTGGCTAAAAGCGGTGTCTTCTGCGTAGTCTTTTTGTGTTGTTTTTTGGAAGAAATTTACTGATTAAAAAAAATCGAAAAAGAAAAAAGATTTCAAAAACTCCTTAGATTTGGTTCTACATTTTTTTAACACTTATGTATAATTGCTAAGCTATGTGAATCAAAATCTTGGGCGTATAAGGAAAAAGAAAAGAAAACTCAAAATAGATACCTCTTGGCTCTAACTCTGCCCCTAAGCCTGTGTGATACATTTATTTCTTTCGGCTAGGTTGGCCCACTAGCCAGGAGTGATTTTACCCAACTAGGACCTGGGGATCGATCCATCCCTGGGCATGTCTTTGATACCAAGGTGCCAACCCTACTCAACCATGCATTTGTTGGCCTGTGTGACACATTGAATCCCATCGATTCAAGATAAATTTTGATTTTTGTTATAAGAAATGGTGCTTAAAGATGTGTTAGAGGCGAGGAAGATGAAGACTTCCCCCTCAAAAATGTGAAATGGGGAAAGAAATGGGAAAAAGAGGTTTTAAGGGTTGTCGCCGATATTTTCAAAAATATCAGCCCTGACAAGAATTTGGACTAATATTCTGATTTAATTTTTGAGAGTTTTCTAGCAATATTGAGTTGTGAGTTGCAACAAATTATTGTTGTGGTTTCTGCTGATACAGAGTGGTGTCGGCTGATATTTTAAACCGTGATTGTACTCATTATTTATATGTTTATTCTTATTGCAATTCAGAACCCACATTATCATATTAAGTATTCAGATGTGTTTTCTAATAATAATTTATGGTGGTTCATTTGTGCATAATAATAGGGATGGTGTAATTGCCAGTGGAGCAGCAGATGATGCAATACGCTTATTTGTTGAGAGCAAAAATGATTTGGTATCTGCTATTTCCTCTCATTAGTAAATTATTCTTCTCTCGTTCTTCCTTTTCTTTTCTTTTCTTTTCTTTTCATTGTCCTTTTTCTTTCGTGAAGTTGAGGGCTAAATTGCTGATATGGTGGTGCACTCATTCATATTTTAACGATTGTGATTTCCTTGTATCCTTGTAAAAAAGGAAATAATTGAATGTAAATAGAGGAATGACACTGGGAGATCACTCAATTGATTCCAATAACCTTACATTTCTTCTCTTTTGTGACACATTCACACTACAAGCATCAAATATACAGCCTTTGAACAACAACCTGAATGAAAATGAAACACTCCAACAACAACAATCTGTTGTCCAAACAGCCACTTGAATCATAAACCAGCAACAAACAATTACCAAATGCAGTGTTGTCCACTGGTCAGAGCAGTAGCAGCAATCAAACGACTTGATTTAGGTTAAACAAATCTTTTCAAAACCCTGACTGCAATCTCCATAGAATATTGGGCAATCCACAGATCCTCAAAAACATTTTAAAATCTTGGCATAAACCCTCAATATTTACAAACAGTGACAAGCTGTGCTTTTTCCATCATTCAAAGGGGGCTTAAATAATAAATAGTACGTTCAACTGGTGGGTTTACATGGATCTCTACAAATCAACGTTGTCCCCAACAAGAAAACTCCTTCCCATATCAAACTTGGCTCGGAAACCCAAATCTTTTTCTTTTTTTTCTGTAATTTTCTAGTATAAAAATATTTTTGGTCTTGAGGAGATTTAAGGTTCAAAAAGGTGTATTTAATAAAAAAGCATAGGGATTCATAGAGTTATGAGACATTTTGGACTTAGTTGTGAGGGTTTTTCTGTAGGTTTTGGGAACTGATATGAATGAGTTTTATAAGAAAAAATGAAGAAGAATAAAAAGAAGGAAGAGAAGAGAATTGATGGAACGCTGATACCAAGTTGAAGTTTTTAATCCATAAGAAAATTAAGTAAAGAACCGAAAAGATTAAAGAAGTTGGAGAAGAAGATAAGGGTTTAGGGTTTTAAAAGAGAGACAATTTGGAGAGAATTATGATGACTGGTAATACAACCCTTATGATTACAAGAAACCTATTCTTGCAAAAGTTCACCTTTACTCCAAAAAGATTACATAGGAGTCCCTAACTGTCCTCAACATCATTTACAGTTGGTGTGGTTAGTCAGATTGTGCATGCTCCAAGAATTGGATATTTAATTGTGCTCCATAATATTTTAGGATAGCTGGAGGGGTTTCTCGGGCAAGAATACTTTATGCATGCCATGATCATTTACTATTAGAAACCTAAATTGATGTAGACTTGGTAGGATCCACATTAGACAGGAAGTCAAATTGTACCTTGGTGGCAATAATGTGTCATGGAAAAGTAAAAAACAACCAGTTGTTGCTCAATCAGTTTAGAAGTATAGTATCATGCTATGTTTCAAGGAACAGGTGAATTGTTGTGGTTGAAAATTATACTGGATGTATTTGGTCCCCTCAATATCCAATAATAGGATTACAATCTATGATGCCCAGGTACGACATGAATATGGCAGGGACATGGATTTTACACAAAAAGTGAAGCATCGTTTACGATCTACAAGATACGTTGCCCATTATGAAGTATCCGTGCATCTTAGATTACAATCATAGAAGTAGAGTTTCAGGTGGTAATCCTAAGATTTTACATCGTGATAGCATGTCATTGTGTATCTTGAGAGGACCAAATACATCGAAGCTGATTGTCATTTTACAATTAGAGTATTCTCGAATTAAATATTAAGGTCGACTTAAAGAGTTCTATGCCACTTGACCCTACTTAAAGCCATCTCAGTAACTCCATAAATCTAGGTTACACTCTTAACATAAGGGAAGATTCTAGAACAAAAGAATCTTGGTTAAATTTTGAATTACGTAAATTCTAAAAACCCAAGACTTTTAGTTGTCCAATTGCCTACTGGTTCAAGGCTATATAGATTTTGTCAATTGTTAATAAATCTCTGACCCGTCTGGAGGGTAACTGAACAGGCTATTGCCAGTTTGCTGCATTGAACTTTGTTTGGACCTCAAATAACGGCCAAAAAGATACATGATGAAAATATGATGCGTAGACGTAGGCCCCGGAACTAACTAAAATACATAATAAATCATGAGTAAAAGTTTTGATGAAGACTAAATAACCTTTTTAAGAAGAGGTCTATGGCCATTAAAAACTTGAATGCATCAGATAGTTACTCTGATAGATCGTAGGAAGTAATTTTTGACACTGATGGGTACCACAGAGTTTGAGAATGACACAAGGGCTTGTGAATTTCCTTTCAATTAGTAAGCTGGGTTGAATATACAATTGTGATGCAGCCTTCCAATTATATCCATGCCAAATAGTGAATGGTAATAATTCTCAATGCATAAATTGAGCATGACTGTCTTTATCAATTGATGCAATCTCTAGATTTTTCTTATATTTCAAATACACACGAAACAGGTGGATGGACCATCATACAAGATGCTGTTAAAGAAGGAAAAGGCACACAACATGGATGTGAATTCAGTGCAATGGAACCCCAAGGTGCACTGTATTTATTATTTTATTTGTTTCCATGTTATTTTTCCCTACTGAAATCTGGTCTATTTGTTGATTAAGATGCCAGCGGGAATTATGAGTGTTACTTTTATGAAAGCTGCAACTTTTTTGGTGAATAGATGAGTGGTTTAATTAATTTTTTTTTTCTGAAGGCTGTAACTTGATAAGTATACATGAGTATTTACTTCCAATTTACAGAGAAGCTTTAATCCTAAATGTATCTAAAATATAAAGGCTGGCCTAAAACTGCTAATTTTGAAACCATTCATTTTTATGAACTTCTTTTTCCCCTTCTCTTCTTACATTAAATAAATTTTCTAATTTGTTCTCCTTTGTCATGTTTTTATGATATTGTTAGGAAACCGGGCTTTTGGCTTCGGCAAGTGATGATGTGACCATAAAGATATGGAAATTGGCTTCAGTATCCTGATAATCACTTTTTTTTCTTTTGTATTTTCATGTGTGGCCATGTGTCTATGGAAATGTAGAGTTCTTAAATACAGTATAAAAAATCACACCATTCAACATTGGCCAGTTACTTATGTTGGACTCCATTAATGATAATTTTTGACTATTTCACAATATATCAGTTCAATTCCCCCTGAGATTCTGTCTTCTTCGTCGTCTTCTTTTTTGTTTTTTTGGTAGAAGAGGTTCTCTCTTAATTTACCTGAGAGCTCATTCTAGAAGTTCCTTCTTCCCTGTATTGTTCAGCAGACAGCAGGGGCCACCTTTATTTGTCCAAGCTGTTAAAATTTCCATAAGATACTTTATTTTCAGTGATTCTTCCTGAGAATGTTCCTGTGCACTGTTAAAAAGGAAAAATAACAGTTATCTTTCCGGAGAACAGTTTACTGTAAATATTTTTCGTGAGAATGTTCTTGTGCACTGTTAAAAAGGAAAAATAACAGTTAGCTTTCCAGAGAACAGTTTACTGTGAATATTCTTCCTGAGAATGTTCCTGTGCACTGTTAAAAAGGAAACATAATCCAGAGAACAGATTACTATAAATAAGTTATATCGTGGCCGTGGGCCATGATGGATGGATGCATCAGGAAAGGAGTTAGGTTCATGAAGATCTGAATCCACCTCCGCAGTTGCTGGCCAAAACCATGCATTTCCTGGTGTTCTAAGATTTCTGAACCCGATGTCCCAGAGCACGTCACGAGACTTCTGTATGCAGTGTCGTCTCCCTGGGGTTGATAGCTTCACTCCTAGGGTATGTTTGTCTTTGCCAGTTGTGGTTTATACATAAGACAAAAGATGAGATATGGATCTGAATTCATTTTTCTCAATTTCACTCTCTGTTTTCCATCCATCCTTCTACATTCGGTGAAAACAGTTCATCAGTGTGCCAAAATGTCCGTGGTGAGAGGGCGAGGTGGTGTTTGGTTGTTTGGGGATTCTAGGAAAATGGGAGATTATGGGCTTCATTCTGGGAATGTTGCATTTTGCGAATGAATGAAGAAAAACTTTTTCGGCAGGCATTCTCTCCCTTTTTGGGTGCACGCGCACACAATCTCTCCCTCTCTACATCTATAGTTTTTCTCTGGCACAAAATTCCAGCCAAACAAGTTTTTGTTCATTCATTATCCATGAAACATTCCCTATATGCTTGTGCCCTGAGAAAATGTGTAGTTAGGAAGGAACAATCATTCGACCATTGTTAAAGTGAGCCGGGTCTTCATCTGTTGGGCCATTTTTGGATGGAAGATAAAGAAAACGGTTATCTTAGCCATGCGATCAGTAGCTTAGCAGAGGACTAGTTAAAATTGGAAAACATCAAATGCTCCACGTTCATCTATCAGTTTGCTGAGTTGATCATTCAGTGGAAGAGAGTTTTCACTCGTTGCCATCTGCTTATGGCCTCACACAATGATTAATATAAACCACTGAAATATGGGCCTGAAGGGCAAAATGTTTGGCCCAACTGTGGTCTACACTCTCAGGTCATTTTAGACTGCAGACAGTAAGAGCAACCATAAAATGTGGAATATGGAGCAAGAGAGGTGAACAAAGAGAGATCAGATATTGTTATAAAACAATCTGAAGTATGGTATTGGTGCGTTTCCTCTTATTCTGATAATCGGCTTCTTTTCATTGTTAATGACATCTGTATGTGATCGATTAATTTGCCATGTCAAGATCTAATGGTGTATGTCATACCCTTTTGTAATCCTGCAATCATTTGTTACACAGTAAATCTGATTGCAAGCCACATGTAACCAGAGTTTGCATATAAGCAGAATGTTGTTTGGATTGCCTGTACTAAACCTGAACTTTCCAATGTGAGTTCCAAGCTTTGTAGAAGAATGGCCCCATTTTGAACTCTTACAAGCCGAGTGCAGGAAACTGTGTGTGTGAAAACAAGGGTTCATTTGTTTGGATTACATGATTTACTCGTAATTCATGGCTTTTCCTTTCTTTGCCAAACCAAAAATAAGTACAGTTGCCGGTAACCCAGAAGGGACCAATGTGTTGAAGAAACCGTATTGTTAGGATTACTAAAATTGTTAGGATATTGGTGTTTAATGGATTATTCTTATCCTTAAGATAAGGTTAGTTTGTATTTGCATTATAAATGAACATCTTTTTGTGAAACTTACGGTGAACTTATGGGAAGAAAGTGATTCTCTAAACTCTATACAGTGGATTTTCCATTATTTACTGCAATCATGTGTTACATAGAAGCCAGTTTACACACTGGGGATAATCAAACCCTTACATAGGTTCAAATTGAGTTGCCTGCACTTGGTTTACATAGATCTAAATGGGCTTATAGTTGAAAATTTTAACTCCATTATAATTGGTGTCTGGGTGTGACTCAAAAGAAATGTTGAGTCGACTGGGATGGCTTAACCAATTCTTGAAATACTTTGTCTGCTCGGTATTGAGTTTGTAGAATTGTTTTTCGTAATGTTCCTCTGAACAAGAGAACATCAAAGATGTGAAGAGTGAAGGTTATATGGTGTAAATAAGAACCGCACTTTCCTAAAATTAGATTTATTAGTGTGCTGGTTGGGTGATTATTTCTCAACAAAATGATGATTTTTTTTACAGCCGCTTATGCTTTTGGACAGTAGCTCCTTTGATACGTTGCATAGAATCCCCAGGAATTCAATATCCAGCAAATGATCATGCCCTAAAGTGAATAATATGAATAAAAAAAACTTGACTTGACAGAAAAATCAGTTTGTTGACTTACGGAGCTGCAAAGTGCAAGTAATGTTAAATCAAGATCAGTTTGGTAAAGCTTAGGATGGGGAGGTGGTGGTGTTGTTTTGGTGTTACAGGAGGAAACCGGTGTGGCTGCCATGCAGGATTGTGGGGGCTTTGGTTTTCTCACAGTAGGAAACCTGTGTGGCTGCCATGTGGGGGCGGGGGTTGGTTTTGTTTTCTCACAGGAGGAAACCTGCGAAGCTGCCATGCAGGATTGGGGAGCTTTGGTTTTCTCACAGGAGGAAACCTATGTGGCTGTCATGCAGGGTTTTCGATCTTTTATCTTTGATTTAGGGTGTTTGGAAAGGGGGTGGTTTTGGTTTTCTCATAGGAGAAAATCTGCGTAGTTGCTATGCAGGATTTTCAATCTTTGTCTTTGATTTAGGGGTATTCCGGAGGGGGTCGTTTTGAATTTTAATAGGAGGAAAACTGTATGGCTGTCATGCAAGTTTTCGATCTTTGTCTTTGATTTAAGGGTGTTCTCACCTTGCAACGGTTAAGTGAAAAATTCTATATCTCCTCACAATCAATAAAGCCTTTTAACATACAGTCATATTACCACAACGGAGAAAAAAAAGGAACTAGAAAGGAAGAAGAGAGAGGGAGAGAATCGCAGAAGCATCTTCATATATCCTTTTCTATTAACAAACATGACATAATATCTTAAGCAAAACTAAAGGAAATGAAATCCAACATGAACTTATATGAATTAACACCGGTTTTCAATCCTCAAACCGCCTGAATTCACGCGCTGGCACTCCTCCACCAATGCATCGCGAGCCGACATTATTCCGCTGGAGACAAGCGATCGATCAAAGGCTGCACAGTCGACCCAATCCTTCATAAGCTCCTCTTGGCCCCATATCTCCGGTATCCAAACCTGACCAGCAACATCACTCCTATGTCTCTGCAGCTTCTCACGTCCACCATCTTCCTCCAACTTATCAGAACTGTCTGCTTCCTTTGCAACTTCCAATCCATCACCATATGGGGCAGGACTTGTCCCCATAGCTGGAGAAGAGTGGTGCAATTGTGCCATGCCCGATCGGTCGGATTTTATGGGTTCTGAGGAAATCACAGGATTACGGCGACCGCAATTTCTTCGCTTTCGACGAATCATGTTGTTGGGTTTCTTCTCTAGTGATTATAAAAGATTGAAAGCTGCTACGTCGTCTTCTTCTTCTTCTTCCTATTCTGCTTCCTATTATCTTATTATTTCCTTTCTTCTTACTTCATATTCTACTTTGTATTCTCTTACTATTTCCGGTGTTGGGACACCGAAGTCCACATGAAATTTTGTACGTGTGGGCAGCAAGCTAGTAGAGGAAATGTGTGGGGTTATGGTGGACACGTGGAAGCTGTGGACATTTCCTTTGTATGGTCATGGCTATGAGTACGTGTCATGGTTGTTGCAGGGCTAAAGATTGTGTGGTGTTTCTCACATGGTGGAGAATTCAAAGGGAGATTCCTAGAAGGTGTGAGGTTGATGTCGATTTGGGTTGAGTGATACAGGCCTTCTGGCCAATTGGGTTGGAGGACTTGATTGGGTCTTTTGGGTGGTGCAGACACATCCTGGTAGAAGGGAAAGGGATTCTATTGTGTGGATGGAGACTGAAAGGGGAGATTTTTTTAGTGGTGTGCACCTACCAGCTTGTTTGTTTCTCTACTTTTTTATCTGGTATAAAAATCTCACCCTTCCCATTTATTGTTCTTGGTGTGCTTTCTTTTACAATGTGTCCAAAAAACCACTCAGAGAACCCATCACCTTTCGTTCAAAAAAACCTATCTATCATTGGGAAGGAAGTAATACAAAGGGAAAGACCACCTCTCTCTCCCTTTCATGTGGGGTGGTGAAAAAGAATCAAGAATTTCTATGTTAATGATCTCTAGTTCAATGATCTGTTTGTTGAGTGGGTTCCAACACAATGGGACTGGTGAAAAAATGCAATTTCATCTTTAGCCATCCCTTCTTGCACTTTAATGGTTCGGCTGTTGTGAGTCAATCTTTAATCCCACCATCACTTCTTCCCCATTCAATGATTATGGTTGGGGTGATTAAAATGAAATTATCTCTCAAGCAATATAAATTATCATCATCATCATCAAAGTCTACTAATCCCCACAACTATCAATTCGTAATCTCCATTTCCATCCATTTGAAGTTAAGTCCTCATATGGGTTTCACTTTTTAATATCTATCTTTACTATTTAAACTCATATACTCTTTGGTGTACCTCTTCTCCTTTGTAGGCTATCAACTTAAATAGAAGAATTTTCTTAATAAGAATGTAGTTGTTCGGCATTGGATATGCCTAAATCATTTCAAATGAGTTTATCTTAACTTATAACTTATTGATGCTACCCCTAAATGCCATTGAAACTACTGATTTCTAATTCTTTCGTAGTTTTATACACATCCATCTCATTACTCTCATCTTTACTATATTATTTTTGTAAATGTATTGCTTCTTGATTGGTCAATAGTCTCATCTCTACTACACTAATTTTGTGCACGTGCTGTGAGTTCATCTTTCATCCCACCACCACTTCTTGTGCATTCAATGATTATGATTGTAGTGAACAAAACGAATTTATCTCTCAAGCAATATATATATATATATATATATATATATAAAATACTTGTGCGGTTGTCTTACACATTGCGAGACAATTTGTGGGTCCCGCCTGGAGCTCCACACTATCAATTCAACTTAGTATCTCACTCCCACCTCTCCTAAATATCATGAATCTCATGGGTTTTACATTGATCCAAATGAGACTGACTGTTGGATTTCAATCAAATAAAATAATGCTTCCTTAAACAATATTGATCCAAATGAGACTCGTAGTTGGATTTCAATCAAATAAAATAACACTTCCTAAAACCATTAAACTCGAGGGCCATGTATCAAGGGTTTGGAATGATTGAATGGACTTGAAAAGGTCACATTTGGATCTTTCAATACCCTGCCTCAACTATAATTGGTGGGGCCCTAGGTGGGCCCCATAGGTTGTCTAGCATGGTCTCCTATATATGCGGGACATCTGCACGGGATCACAACCTATATATTCATCATTTCTCTCCTTCAATTAACACTTCACAGCTAATCTTAAGGTGGTTAAGATAATTGAAGAGCCCACTTTACCTTTACTTGATTTGCTCTCTCATAGGAATGTCTCGAGAACTTGGCCAAAACAAATCATATCGCTTGATGTGTAACAATTTTTGGCCAGGACAAATACCCATATTCCATGCGTTCAATCTGAAACATAAATTGTACTGGAGCCTCAATACCAATCACCTTTATATTCTAATTTGTTATTTTATTTACATCTCAAACACAGTAACTTATAATAAATATTTATAATTTTTTAATTAAAAAAAGTCCCAAACAAACCATATCAAGGAGGTAAGGAGAGAAAGGGCATCTAGCATACCCTTGTTTTAAAACCATGCTCCCGAGTCTCATTTATCTTGTCCAAAGCATGAAGACTTACTGTAAATTCTTGAATTGCCCAATCTCTCTCTCTCTCTCTCTCTCTCTCTCTCTCTCTCTCTCTCTCTCTCTCTCTCTCTCTCTCTCTCTCTCAAATTCGAAAAAGTTTAAATTCTCTCTCAAAATTCAAAAAAATTCAAAGCATAAGAGGTTTAGGGTTTGATGACTTAAATATTCACTTTATTATTTAGGTGACCAGATTGAGTTTCAATGACCAATACTAGGATAAGAATATATAGAAATTAACAAACTGCATATCCTAGGCTAATGGTGGAGACATCACAGTATCTTATTTTTTACTACAACTCTACCTCCTCAAGTTTGGGTTGATACTTCTCAAACTCTCCCATCTCAGATATGTTAAAATATTGATCCCTAAAGAACAATTTGGTGACTAAAAGATGACCATCATCGGCATTATCATCAAAGCATTGTCCTAAATGTTAGGGGTTGTTATGGACCTAACCAATATGCCAAAAGCCTCAAGACTTGGCTACTTTAACTTCAAAGAAGATCCTCAATCGTAGGATGGTTAAGCGAAATACTAGATGATGGAAGCACTCGTACAATTGCAGGGAAAAGATCATGAAGATACTACTTGGGCACCATTTTGGCCTTTTAAGGAATGTTACCCAGAGTTTATAACCTTGAGGACATGGTTGGTCCAAGGGGTTGGAATGTTGTGGTCTTGCATTACACAAGCATGATCAATCCTATGTGGGGCCCATATGACAGTAGGAGAGTTATTGGGAGGTACTCAAGTGGTGTGGGCAGTTGTTTTGCAAGAGTTGTAAGGAAAGTAATGGGTCATGGAAAGTTGGTTGGTTAACTTGGTTTGCATTTAGGAGTAGTTTTCCTAAGAGTGTAAATAGTGGGTGCAGTTGTTTGTAGGAGTATAAGTAATGGGGAAGTTATGGTAGGTGCACATTAAAGGAGGTATTAGTCATAGAGAGCGGGTCAAACTTTGGTGGTTATGAATCCATGTATCTTGTATTTAATGATGTCATAAATTAATGAAAGGGATATCCTATCTTCTAGCAAGTCTCTATTATGTTATTGGAGGTTAAAGGTTTCCCTTGAAGTAAACCTACAAACTTTTTTTAACTCCTTATGAAAACAAGTTGAAAGAAGAATTGTGTACATAACAGGGGCATTCCAATTTATCTTGAGCTTCTTCTCCATACCGTTAAGGATTTTGTATGTTGTAATTTGATGGATACATGTTCATTTTAGCATCATTTGAGTTTTCACATATGCATTGATTTTGAATATTTTGAAATCATGAACTTTCTCAAGCATGGTTTTATAACATTTAAAACTTATTTTTCATGCATGATTTGGAGTTTTAAACCTGGATACATTAGTAATTGAAAAAAATATTTTTATAATGTATGCCTATGATCTTAGAAATTCAAAATCATCTTAGGTATTGATAGGTTCATGTTTTGAAAAACTCCTTTTGAATTGATTTAAACTTGAAACCAAGCATGAATTCCATGACCTAAAAAATCACACTTAGAAAATCATTTTCGTTTAAAAAATCTGCCAGTAGGTCACCAGTAGGCTAGCCAACCTTAGGTCGGTTAACCGACTTATGGAGGCGGCTAACTACTTTAAATGTTTATGATCGTTGGAATATGATACTTGGAGGTCGGTTAACTGACTTGTAAAGTCGGCTAACTGGCATGATAGCCGCTGGACATCATTTTCTATATAAAAATAAGCTCATTCCATGGCCATTTGCAACCAATTCCGAGGCATTCTTTGAAGAGAAATAAGGACAAAGAAAGGGGGATGAGCTAAGGAAGGATAGTGGGTCATTTAGAAAGCAAAAGCTTGGATTAATTGAGTTAAATCTCTAAATAATTTTTGTTTTTCGACATTATATGTTACATGCTTTGTTTAAATTATTGGTAAATTAATTTTAGCATGCCGACTATGATTTGTTGAATGCATTACATATATTTCACTTTGAATTGCTTTATTGTTTTGGATTTTTCATTTAGATTCAAACCAAGTTAATTTTAACTTTCATATCATAATGGTTTCATGCTTGATTTAAAATATTATTTTCTTACATAGCATGAATCTCATACTTGGTTGAATCTTTAGCTAGTTATTTTCGTTCAATGATCTCATAACGTAAACTAATTCATTTTGAAAAAAAACTATGCTTATACTTCACATATTTTAGATTTGAGATTTTCATAAAACTTGTAAATATTTGATAGGCATATCATTATCAAGTTGTTTTTCATACAACATGTAATTAGTATTTTCACTTCAATTAAAATATTTGTAATTTAAACTTTCAAAAGCTTTAAGCTTATATTCATTGAGCTATCATTTTTAAACTTGATTGAAGTTTTCACACAAACACATTAAGCATTCATCTTTGCATTATGTAGTGCATTATGTGAGTTAGATTTTTACTTTCATATCCGCTTAATTAAGAGGTATTGTAATTGAGCTTAAATTTGTATCTCTTCAACTGTTTTGTAGACACATCGTAGAGAGAGCCAATCTTAGGGTTATAGGTTAGTGCTTAGCCTTAGAAAAGCATAAGTGTAAAGGTTATGAGCGAAATGTAAAATCCGACAGGTTATTGCTTAGCCATGGAAAGCATATTGTAAATGTTATTCCTAAGTCTTGAAAAGCATTTTGTAAAGGTTATTGCTTAGCCTATTGAAAAGCATAGATAGTGGAAATCTGATGGGGTATAAGATCACAACCCGGCAGTTGATATAGGCATTGAGGGCGAACCACTATAAATCATTGTGTTTTAGTACATGCTTTGTGGTGATTGTTTTTGTTACATTCTGTACTTTAGTTCTATATCATCTTTTGTGACTAATTGATTTAAAGAAATTAGAAATTTGCATAATTGGTTACTAAGTCAAGCTCATCCTATTCAATCAGGGTTCGGATCCCGGACTTCCATATACTACTTCTATTATATATAATGAAGCCGGATGATGCAATTGCCAATTACTTGCCAATTTCAAATTTGATTTTAACCCTTCTCAAATTTGGACCTTCTACAAAAATCAACCCTACTAATGCGAACTATTAATGGGAATTTTCTCTTCCCCACGTGTGGAGACCCTTTGGTTTTGTTTGGACCTTCCATTGAGTTTCCACACATTTCTTCTTAATATCTTTCTTACATTACTGCTCCTCTAATTACTCTTAACGTGCAAAAACGTTTCTTCTTAATTTCTTTCTTACATTACTGCTCCTCTAATTACTCTTAACGTGCAAAAACGTTTCTTCTTAATTTCTTTCTTACATTACTGCTCCTCTAATTACTCTTAACGTGCAAAAACGTTTCTTCTTAATTTCTTTCTTACATTACTGCTCCTCTAATTACTCTTAACGTGCAAAACCTACATATCCCAACCATATTATGCAATAGAAGATCATTTGAATTTAATTTGACGGCCTGTTGAGCTTCACACTTCTCTTCTTAATATCTTTCTTATCATTACTCCTCTAATTACTCTAACATGCAAAATCTACAGATCGGAACCAACATTCAAAAGAAGATGTTGGTATATGTGAGTCTATGATATCGGTCTCGAATGAAATCCATGCCGTCCATCTTCTCCATTAAGGTTAATCAATCAACCCAAAACGGGGAGTTATTCTATAGCTTTCCTCTATTATAGAAGAGGAAGGGAACCACATCGATCACCGCTGCTGTGACTACAACATCAAATGATGCTGTGACTACATCATCAAATGAAGACTCCTCCACAAGTATTGGCCTCATAGAATCTAGAAGTGACTTTTCTCAGGACCTCTACTTCTCCCTCATTCGATCTCTACCATTCATTTAAGATATTTGGTTTTGAAAATCTTGCTACTAATATTGCATTCAAATGATTTGTTTTGATGATGTAACATATGAATGTGGCTAATGAAATTGTAAAGTTCATACCCATTAGAACTTACTTGGATACTATCCATTTTTAGATTGGACGACCCTTGAAGCTTCTCCCTTGCAAATAAGGAAGCCTGCATTAAGATTTTAAGAAAACTCTTAAAAACCAAGTTATAAATAAATGTCTTTGATGAATTTCACCGAAAGTCACTGGTGAGGCGAATTTAGTATTAGATGTGTCTCAATCTTATTATTCCTGAATTTGGCTGCTGGGAGTTGGGAATAGCCAAAATATACTAAAATGATTGAACCTAAAACAACTAGGATTTTGTGGCTCTCTCTCGCTCAGTTGGTTCATATTTATTTATTTTACTTGGCCATGGCTTTCCATTTCGTCCAAATAACTAGCTGCGTATATTGTCTTTTGCAGTTGATCTCTATGAAGATCTATTGTTTCAACATCTTTAAACTCCAACCCTTTTTCAGGGGTCGAACTTGACACAAGGGAACTAGATTCTATGAACTATGTCCAAGTTTCATTGTTAGTTTCATGTATGTTGTTTTCCATTCAATACCTAAACATCACAAGTAATGTCTCCACTACAAAAGTGCCAACTTCAAGGGGAGAAAAAGAAGGAACAAAAATAAACAAATAGTACTTGGTTGCTTGATTGTTGTAATTTATTGTGTTCTTTTAGTATAAATCACAATATCACTAGATGTGGGTCTGGTTGTTCTAACCTTCTGCCTTCACCAAATGATGAATGGATAGATGCATGCCAAATGATGAATGGATTCATGGATTCTATATAGAGAATTTGTTCTCAAGACTCAAATCCCATGGAGTTATGCTAACTGAATCGGAGAATGACCACTGTTGCAGATGGGCTCTATGATGACTCCAGATATAACTAATTTCTTAGAAGGCTCAAATCCGAAGTGACCCACATTGACCCATATATGCTGTGACCTGGGTTTGTGTGTTATGTCAACTCTTAAATCAAACTATATTTAAACGATGGCAACAAACAAGTGTTAACAACAGGGACAAAAACAAAGTCAAAGTGAAGTTACTTCTAACCATTCTTTAAAACAGCCAGAAGCACTTAAAATTGTAATATAGGTGTTTGCTACATCTTATCCATCAAAGAGATGAGCCAACTTTTAGAGTACCTTTCCCCAATATCAGGCCAGTATCCACCTTACACTATCTTGATTGTATTTAAATTCACAAAAAACTCATTACTTCAAATTAAGTATTGTTTTGTAAGTATATAATAATGATTGCCTGTGGTAAGTACGGGCGTATTTTGCTACTCCATGATGAAAGTAGTAACTAAAAGTTAAAGTAGCCAAGTCCTTTCTTTGGACTAACCTGTGATGGAAACTTTTCCACAATCCTCACACCAAACAATCTGATTTGAGTGACGTTACACCTCTGCTGTTTTGGGGGCCTTTGTCTTTTAGGCAAGGGATAGGAAAATAGGTTTTATATTTGTAAATGTTACATATGAAATACATTATCATGTCTGATAAAATTATTATTTCAATATGAGTAATGAACGCACCCAATGGTTTTAGATTTGTTTGAAATTCCTAGAATATTTTCATAATTTTATCAAGATTCATGCAAAATTAGGATATAAAATTAAATATCTTGATACTAGTGATACAAGATTACTGAATGGCTCATAACATGAATTGGGAACCACAATTCACAATCAGAAGAAGAGCCCTTTTAAGTATTTTCAAACACCAAGAAAATCAGATTCTTAAGACACTAGGATCAAGAGGACACTCATGCATGTGTGACTACAATTCACTGTGTGTTTGTAGGGACTCACGTGGAACCATGTGGAACCACAAGATAAATGATCTCTCTCTCTCTCTCTCTCTCTCTGTTCATCATATCATATGAGCCACAACTACAACTCTGAAGTGTACTCTCTCAGTCGGTTCTTAATTTCATATGAGCCGCATCAACTCTGAAATGTACTCACAGCATGAAATTTCTACTTCATATAATTCTTTTTTAAAATGATGCATGACTAATGGTGATTGAAGATTTGGATCCATGCACCTGGCCTCATTTTATGGAAAAATCTGATTTCATTGACATATGTGACTAATATAATAATATGTGATTTAAGAACATAGTTCGAAAACTTCTCCAAACGAATACTGGTGGTTGGAGTAAATTATGTATAGAATAACATTGGAGGATAAATATGTATTTTTTAATTTTTTATATGCGATATGAATGGATCGGATAAAAAATAGGCCGGACTAATTCAAAAGGTAACTTTTTTAAAGGCACGTTTGTGTAACGCTGGAATTTGCTAGGAATTTTATTTTTATAGTGATGTAAAAAAGTGATTCCTACATCATCGAAACAAAAAAAAGAAAAAATTGGATTTAAGAAATTTTTTTTTTAATTTTTCCTCTCTTTCATATGGAAAAGCCCTCCATACGTGCACGAATGTGTCCTAATTTTCTTTATAAAAAGAAAAAACTTAAAACCCAATCCATATGAGTTCCGGCTTGATATTAAGGTCACATCTAGTGTCAATCAGGGTCCAAGCCAAAAAATGGTTGTCACCATCTGCAATTAAATGTTTTGTTTCTTAATGGATGGGACATGTATTCTATCCATGCAACCAAAGTGGTTGATACCCCTCCACGGCTCCACATGGTTGCACCATCTCTCCTGGGCCCCACCCACGCGCACAGCCTTCTCTTTTGTGCTTGAGTGTCTCCTTCTTCTGAGGTGGACCCCACTGATCACACACATTAATGAAGAATTGTAGGGTTCGTTCTCGACAGAGAATGTACGGTGGGATCCATCTTATATCTGACATCAGACGTGTTGGGTCCCACCGTGGATGATATTTCCTCTTTAAACATAAATCAAATGCGTGTAGAGAGTAGCCCTATAAGTCAATTGCTGGGCCCACATATTTATGCGGTACAATGTATGGCTCTCTTCTAGTCTACTATTGGGACAAATCTTATTCCAATTGGGAAAATGCCCCACCTTCTGACTAATCAGATGTGAAGTCCATGGTTTAAAATAGAGAGCTCCTAAATTCACACCCATAATTTCCTTTTCCACTCCACATTTTTCTTTAAAAAAAATATTACCAATATGCCCCTATAGAAAATCCCCAAACCACTCTCTCCCTCTCCCACCCTCTTTCATTTAGGTTGGTGGGGCCACAGTCCAAAATCCATAGTAGGTCCCACAGTTTGGGCGCGGAAAAGAATACATAGATTGGGGATGATGGGTTGCTAGTATACTTATGAAAAAAAAAAAAAAAACCCTTTGGTGTTGTTCCTTATTAGGGGCAATACTTTTTCCAAATATGAAACGATTTAGAAAGGAGATCAGCTAAATGCACACACTTTTTTCTATCAACACTCACCATTTAAAAAAACTTATTACCAATTACCCATTGGAAAACTTCCAAACTACCCCTCTCCCTCTCTCTCCGTCCCTTCCCGCCTCTGCCTGCCACCCTCCCTCTGTCTCCCTCTCTTTCCTTCCTTGCCTGCCTCCCCTCGCTGCCCCGCCTCCTCCCTCCCTCCCTCCCTCTCCTCCTCCGGAGGTGCTGCCGGATGGGGCGATGGTGCCTGGAGAGGGGGTGGGGGTGGGGTAGGTATTATGGGGGGTGTGCAAAAAAACATTGAAATCCCCACACTTTAATGGTAAGTGTCGAGAGAAAGGGAGTGTGGAAAAAAAAAATGGTGTGCATAGAGATGTCAAACGGGCCGTGCCGGCACGACACGACACCGGCCATGCTGTGCCTCCGTGACTATCGTGCCCTAGATGTTTTACTATTTAGGCTTAGAAAATTATGGTCTTATACTAACAAAAAAAACTAAAACATACACACTTAGAAGAATATGACACGTAGATTTAAGTGGTTCGGTCAAACTCGACCTACTCCACTCAGAAGAGAACCATTTGTATCTTTTCTACTTGAAGGTTTTTCAATAAAATAACCTTCAAAACCTTTACAATCTTTTTGGAGAATAAGAACATAAAAAAATAAAACACTTTTATATTTACAAATTACAAAGAAGAAAAGGAAAACAAAAATTAGATTTGTAGTCTGCTAATGTATTCGGTTGGATCATAATCTTCAATTTTTTCCAACTCCTACTTTCTTTTGTCAGCCAAATACTAGTCATGTGGGCAAACATAGTACTACATTGTTTCTTCAGTTAAATTCGTCAACCTGTCATTCACCACGGGTCTACCTGCACTAAAAGCATATTCTGATTCTACATAAGATATTTGAATAGTTAGTTGATAATTTTAAAAAATTGGGTCAAAAGCCTTCGTTTCATTTTCATTTGTGGACTTAATTAATTAATCAGAGGTCAAGTAACAATATGTCTAAGCAAAGTTAGTGTATCATGATAATAACAGAAAATAGACTACATTCTAATTGGCAACCACGTAGTATAATCCTTGGAAGGGGAGCATTTGTCTACCCAAACGATCAAGCTGATAGTACCATGAACTAACCTGGGAGCCCCTATCATGGGAGTTCTCGGTTTGCCCCGGATAGGTCATTGTCATGGGAGTTCCTGGTCTGCCCCAGACATGGTAGGTATATTGGTGACACTGGTCATACACAAGACTACAAACTGCAGCGAGCGATATATCTATATATATGGTAATAATAAATATATAAACAACTGAGTGGTGCCGACTCGGGAATCAATGCAAACTCGGGGTTTCAAGTGTAGGATAGTCCAGTGTCAAGTCAGATTATGGTTAGGGATATTGGAGAAGTTCCGATTTAGTGTTTAGTAGGGGGTACATGAGTAATTCTAATACTCTCAGTGTATAAATACAAATACGGAAGAAAACATATAGTTCTGTCTGGTGTAAACAACTCAAAAATGAAAACAGTATAATTTTGGACTAGAAAAGCAGTTCATCTAAGTCTAGAAAATCTCACAGAAAAATGGGTAGCATTTCGGCTAGAAGTGGAGACCCCGAACGGGTAGGAAAAAGACAAGGTGATTCGGGTAACTCGTAGGGGCTGGGCAATTGAATACTCGCACACCACCCGAAGAAATTGCCTAAAGATCCTGGTACATCCAGGGTCAAAGCAGGGCGAATACCGCGCGCTAATTCCCAAGGAGTCCCATAAGTCATAATGCTAGGGCTGAGTTAGTCCAGGTATGACAAGACGCATAAAAACACCGAGAATAAGAGAGATGTGCTCCTTGCATATGAATGCATAATAACTGATTAAGAAATTCTATCGAGCCTGCAGAACAGTTGATGGTCCATTACGAGTGTATCTTTTATCATTATTGGCCTTGGACATGCAAGTACAATGATATTCAAAACTATTAGCACCAAGGGTTGGATATCATGATAGGTTCTACACTTGGTGCATTCTGAAGGTGGGAATATCCAAACCATAAGTTCGGGTAGAGAGATAATCACTATGCTCCACATGTCCCTTAATTTATCCGGGTATAAATAACAAGTTAAAAGCCATATTTGGTTAAGGTCGGGATGGGTTCCTCAAAATTCTAAGTCTTGGTTCCCTTTTATGTACGGGGATCCACATCAGTTTATTTCAATGTTTATTCCCCTATGGTTTATGGTTCATGCCCAAAAGATCAACTTTGGTGCACAAATTCGGGTTCAAAACTCCACAATTTCCCTTCTTAAAATCATAAATAATTTTGGGTCAAATAGGAGCTGAAATGGGCTCAATCTAGGCCCAAAAGGAGGGTCCAAGGGGTACCCCGGGTGCCATGGCCGGACCCACCTGCTAATGTGCGTGGGGCACGGCCAGTCAGACATCCATGGCTGCTGGGCGCATGCCCAGGCTATGGCCATTGGGCACACAGGCCCTGGTTGCTGAGGTCGGCTGGGTGAAATGGCTACGTGAGTGCGTGCTTGGGTGATGGCTGCTGGTGTGTGGGCAAACGATGGCCGTGCATGGGCGCTGCATGCTGCGACTGCATGAGTGGGCTGTGGCTACTGGGCACAAGCAAGGCCAACTGGCCCATGGCCGCTAGCTCATCGACTCAAGGGGGAAAGAAATCCCTCAGTGGGCCCCACTAAGTTCAATTAAATTAATTACTCATAATTTGAAAAGGATTTAATGATCTAGACATGATTAAAAACCACGCATCCTCAACATCTAAACCATTGCACATATTTATGTGAATCAAGAAAACAACCATAACATGCTATGCAATTTCGTTTGGAAACTTGCCTTGGCCTAAGATCACTCTAAAGCAGTCCAAGCACTTAACCAATGACCCAAATCTCAGCAGGAACACCTCCTCAAGACTCTCACAAAAACCACCTCCAAAAGCCCTAAAAACCAAAAGCCAATCTAAAATCAATCCCATCTCAGGCATGCCAAAGAAAATACGCAAAAGGGCTCTAACTCAAGAAATCAATGAAAGGGGAGGGAGCTCTTACCTCTAAAAATCTCGAAGAAAGAGAAGAAGACGAATCAAGGGACTGCCAGTCACGGATTTGCACAAAAACAAACTATGTTGCTTAGGAGATGACGTAGAATCGATCGATGGGATCCAATTTGGCATGTGGGGCCTCCTGCTAGATGATCTCCACTATGGAGATTAGAAGAAAAGAGAGGAGAGACTTCTCTTGTTGGTTGGCTGATGAAAATGAGGATAATTGAGAGATGGTGGTGGTAGGTGGGGTAGGTGGGGAGCAATAATGACAAGGGGGTAGTTGGGATATTTTTGTGGGAGGGTTAGTTTGTGAGTTTGCCACACTTTAGCTGAACTTGTGACGCATAAAAGGAGGTCGTGGGAAGCTTGGCTAGACTTGGTCAAAGAAGGGCAATTGTAGACCACAAGGAGTGCTTTCCAACAAGCGTAAGATCAAAATTTTGGGGGATCACTAGCAGAAGTTATAATTTTCCGAATTACAGGTAAACACCTCGAAAACTGTGTTAGGGGTCAAACTGAGCTCCCAGGGCCTCAAATGGGTTGAACATGAAAGTCATTGGGCATGTTAATATCTATTTTTTTTAGCTCAAGAGCCACGCATTTTGGGGTTCCGAGGGAGAAGTCCACTATTTGGTCAAAGTCTATCAACTTATGGATAAATTGGCCAATTGAAGGGTTGCAGGGCCTCAAATTGATTCGAGTTAAATCCAAAAGTTGTTCGGAATGATAATCTCGAGGTAATAAGGTCAAAAAAATAGTTTTGCAGAATTTATGAATAACCCCCCAGTATCACTGAAAATTATAGACATTCTTCAAAAAGGGTCAAACTAGACTCAAAAGCTCTCAAAAGCTCTCAAAGTTGTTCAAAGACTACTTTAACACATAAAACACCATGATTGGCCTCTAATCCCACTTAGAAATCATAATCACAGAAATAGTAAGTGCTAATCATAAGGTTAAGAGGTCGGGTTCTTACACTCATTTGTGAGGAGTAGAAAATAAATTTAGCAATACTTTTAATTTTTCTGTTGCCTTTGAAATATGTTTCAAACCAACTTGGGCAATGAGATTTAAGATGTGATATACATATGTATTTTGAAAAATAGAACCCTCTATCAAACTTGCACTTGACATCAACAATCCCATTAGATTAATAGCCACTTTATTATTTGTTGCATTATCTAAAGTTACAGCTATAACTTTATCCAAAATATTATATTTTAGCAGTTTTTCCAAAATAAGGGGCCCTATTGTATAGCCAAGGTGTGGATATTCAAGTTTAGAAAAAGAAATATTTCGTTTATTAATAACCCATTTTGCATCTTTTTTATGAGCAGTAATACAAAGAAATCTATCTTCACTTTTAGATTTTCATAAATCTATAGTTATAACTATTCTACCAGGACTATCTGTAAAGTAATTTTTAACATTTTTCTTCTGACTTTGCCAACGCCTAATAGCATCATTTCTAGCAGTATTTCTGAAAATCTTTCTAAACTGTGGGAACATATTGTTTTGGACATATTTTTGAAAAAACTCATTTTCAATAAAAATAAATGGTAATTCAGGTAAAACAATTATTTTAACAAGTGATTGTCTAGTAGTAACAACATTATAAGAAAAAAGCCCCAAACTACTACCACTAATAGTAGAGGTTTGGGTTTGTGTCCTTGACCCCCTTCCCCTTGAGTTCCCCTAATATGTTTGGGTTCACATTTTTTCTTATGCCTTAGCAAATGGCCGATACCCCAACCTAAATCAGAAACATAAATCTTACCACAATATTTAGCTTTTGCCTTCTCAATCTCATTTCCATATTTCTTTTTAATCGTAATAATTTCATATGCATCCCAAACTTGAGAAGTTCTAGGCCTCTTAGGTGTTCTATAGGCACTAATAGCTTGTACTAGGACATGTTTCCCTACTTCTTCTTGTTCCAATTCAACACAATCGTCTTCTTCCCTTAAATTAACGGGAAGAAGCGTCTTGGGGAAGGGGGATATTTCTTCTAGATCGTCCAACCATATTCCAAAAAAGAACTTGAGAAAAAAAGATATATAATAATAGTAATAAAGATTTTTATGATATTTAACATAAGAAAGGGGAGAAGATGAGAGCTAATATAATATAGTATACACTATATATAAATATGGAATCTCGAATTTAAATGAAATAAATACCTCAAGATTTTTTAAGGCCCCTTAACCTTGTCTCTTGCTGACATTATCTTTGGCCCAAAACTTCTCAAAAATATGATATTAGAGAGAGTTGAATGCTTTGAGAGAGTTAGAGAGTTTTGAAAGAGTGAGAGAGTTGGATGATGTTAGTGAGAAAAGAGAATGTGAGCCCTCGCCTCCCCACCCATTTATAGAGTTTTGAAAATTCAAACATGCCAAAAATGCCCATAATATAACAATTTTATGGTTGTTAGGAGAGGGTAAAACGGTCAAAACACCCCTATAGTCGTTTTATGATCGTCGTGGGGTGGCAAAATAGTCGTTTTATGACCGTTGGGCCGTGCCAAATCGTGCCGGTCGTGCCCGGCAAAGCGGCACGGGCGGTGCCATTAACTGGGATGGGCCATGTCACGACACGTTAACTGCTGTGCCCGGATGCATTTGACACCCCTAGTTGTGCGTCTAACAACTCTCTTAAAAAATGATCTAATGTTATCAATCGAGGCCCCTAGGGAGTTATATGAAATTTTGCAGTCAAGAATGACCTTAGAATTATCCCAAGGCCAGGGCTCTATTTCTAATTATAAAAAGTCGGGTTTTTTTTTTTTTTTTGAAAGAATCCCCTTAAAAACCAAAATGAATTTTCATTTTTTTTTTTTTTAGGATCCAAATCAATTATTCATTTTACAATATCTCTCCATATTTTCACTTTAATGATATTTTGAAAATAATATCCCAATAAAATACAAAATATAAAATTAACCCCAAATTGTTTGCCACACATATTATATTGGGAACGATATTTAGCAACATTGATTACAAACTTGTGTCAAGTAAAGCATCGTTTACTGAAGAAGAAGAAGAAAGCGTGGTTTCTTTACCAAAAAAGAGAAAAGAAAAGGTAAAGCATGGTTTGCTAATCCTTATGTTGAGCACCGATGGCTAAGCATCTATGTGGGGCTCACCTCAGGCCCCACCCCCCACTTGTGTATGGTGATGAAGATTGGATCATCATCCTAATTACTTGATCAATAGTCCACAAGTTTTCACCATCCAAATGAGTGCATAGTCGATTCCACTATCCAGTCCATTATAATAGATTCCAAACTCAGAACCGGAGACTATTGGGGGGGGGGGGGGGGGGGGGGTGTGGTGTGTTGGTGTGCCCTATTTTATAGTCCACTCAGACGGATTGTAAGGTGGGCCCATTAGTACACATGCATAGGAATGATATTTTTGTAAAGTACTAGTGATGCCCAACACGTGCAAGGCACGTGTAGTGTCCAGACAAATATTGGAAAAAATTACACTTGGTTACATTGATATTTATTGTATTCAATTGAGAAAATCGACACTGCTAGATTGAAATAACTTATAAGTGTGATGTCTGATGTAGAGTATCCATTGTGTATATCTATATACTACCTACTTAAAAAAAAAAAAAGGAAGAAGTGTCATGCTTCCTCCTGCTTAACAATTTCTCTACACACCGGGGCCACTTAGTGGCAGTGCCAACATATGTTTAGCTTGGCAAGGGCCATCTGTGGAGTTCCTCTCTACACATGCTTGAGGAAAAATTATAATAAATCTAATACTTCTCTTGGACCCACTTAGTTCTATGCTTGCGAAATCGTAATTGATTATTGGGCCCCACTTAGAAGCATACTTGCCAAATCATATGAGTCAGGTTGAGAGTTTATGTTGTGTCGAGCATAGAGGGTAATGTACAGGTTCGGCTTAAATGAATACATTTGTTAATCAAGTTGAAAATGTTAACTTGAAAGGTAGATGGGTGAACCGAAAGCTTAATTAACATGTTAATTTTGGATTGAGTTGGTATGTGATGCTGTTATCATTTGGGTTGGGTCGATTTTAGGTTGAATTTTTAAGTGAAATACAAATAGTGTACCAAGCTAAACTCAAGTCAACGATGTCAGCCGTCACAAAAAACTTAAAAAAGAAAACAAGGTCAAACGTAAGACTAAATTAATGGGTTGTGTTGAGGGCTGAATTTGTGGCTTGGGTTAGAAATTGACACAACTATAATGCATCTCTCTAATTGTTGGATTGCCAAAGGGAAAAGGTGATTGGCCTTATCTAGATAAACACTTGGGCCTATTTGTTTGCATTAGTATTGGAGTACATAGGAATTGAATATACTGGAATTCATGGTCAAATGAGCTTCATCCAAGGGTTATTTAAGAGGTGTGGAGTGGATAAAATGAGATTAGAAAAGAAGAGCTCTACGGATTTATTAGTTTCTACTCCAATATTTTGGTTTCTTCTCAATTTTGTGAAGAACTCTAAAGACTTATAAGTTTTCCATATCTTCATATTACCAAAATAAATATGATAGAAAATTTGTTGAGAATTCAGGTTAAAATACTTTAGATCATATGAGACTCTTTGCACATACAGTAAGCAATGGAGCATGATGTATAAAGTATATGAGGCCCTGAACATATGTTTAATATGTTTGAAATTACATTTAAACAATTTAGACCATATGCAACTATTATTCATACAATAAAAAAATAATTGACAAAATAAAATGGGTACTTTCAGTCTTCTTTATGGCATGTTGATAGATTTGATGCACGTGTCACATCATAACCACACCACTTACAAAAAATGGTACATTGAAAATCAAATCATATAATTGATTTTACAAAAGAGATACTACCACATCATGCTATAACATTCAAGTGAATTCATCATTTTATTAGGTTCTTATAACTGTGCTCATAGTGATTTTGCCATTCTTATGTCCTACAAAACATTTAAATGGAATGCCATAGTAAGATCTCCTATTAAAACACTAAAAAAAAATCCTTATTATTGTTATATTTAAAACTCCTGAATGAATTTTGTCCTACGAACTACAAAAGTATAATAGCATAGAAAAAATGTTTTATGTAAAAAACATAAAAGTTAAACCCGAATCATATGTTATGAATGGAATACATGTCTTTTTACCAAAAAAAAAACTGAATGGAATACTGTTAAACCCCGTCCCAAGTTAATCAAGATTAACTCTAATTGATTGAAATTAATACTAATTAATTATGTTTAATTAAGCTAATGATGGTTAATGACCAGATTGAATTGAATTAGTCTCAAATGATTACTTTGAGCTTAAGGAAATGATGTTGAATGAAATTGAGTGATTTGAATTGATTTTTAGACTTGAACAAGGTGATACAAGGACTTTTTCGTAAATACGAATTTTCGTATATTTCATCGAATACGGAAACTCTTGATACCAACACATGTATCTAGAAGAGTACGTTAACTCCTGTAATGAACTTGAGTTCATTTGACTTGAGATTAGTCAAATGAGCTCTCATTTGACTTGAATTGTAAATAGTGAAGTGGAAGAGGGGTTTGTGTGCAAAATGGTGTTAATAAGGTTCTAAATGAACCCAAACTCATCTCATTCCATCATTTTCCAGCTCAAGAGAAGCCCTAGATTCTATTCTTCTTCTCTTTCCGTTTCTTCTATCACTTGTCAAGATTGAAGTGATTCAAGTGAGTTTTGAGAAGACTTCACCTTCTTCATCTTCCCCACCAAGCTCTTGCCATTAGTGGAGTGTTTGGAGTTTAAAAGAGATCTCAAATTTCTTCCTTTGGATTACAAGTAAGTGCCTAGGGTCTTTTGGAGAACTTTGAAGTTCTATTAGGTGTTTAGAGTTGGTTTTCAGCTTGATTAGCTCATAGGCATCTATTTGTCATGTTTTTGTTGATTTAGGGTTAACATTGAAGGGATTTTCATCTCAAATCAAGCTAACAAAGAGGGGTTTTTGTCAATCCATCTTCAGACAAAGTAAGTATATACATTTCTTGTGATTTAGCATGCTAAGAATGGAGTAAGAACTCATAGAGTTCAAAATCAGAGAATTCAGTTCAGAAGTTTTCTGAGCTGCTGGGCTTCATTCGGCCAGCCGAACTGCTAACCGAACAGGTGACCAAGTGCCCATGTTCTGATTTTCCGCAAAAGGTTCAGCTATTAGAAAGCTGACCGAGTGCTGACCGAATTTAGTTGGCTAACCAAGCTGGGCCGAACAGGTGACCGAACACACTGACAGGAATTTTCAAGAAATGTGAGGTTCTGGAAAGTTGATAGAAATTGTTCGGCTAGCCGAGCTTTGCAGTTCGGCCAGCAAAAAGGTGACCGAATTTATGCGGGTAGCTGAGCTTTGCAGTTCGGCCAGCCGAAAATGTGACTGAACTCATGGTAGTTCTTATGCTGAAAAATCTGAATTCTCAGTAATCGAGCCTATCGAATCGGAGATTCTTTATGGCTATTAATTAGATAATTTTTAGACTAATTTGAGTGAACTTAATGGTCATAATTGGTTTTGATTCGTGATAAATCCAAGTCCTGGATTGACCGGAATGAGTAGTGAATTGATTGAGAACTGTACCTAAACTTTCATGGGTGTTAGCTAAGGTTATCCTAATGTACAAATTACACTTAAAGTGATGCTCATCAAGAATAACACATACATTAGATAACGAACGTTTCACCAGAATGTTTGGTTTAGAAGTTCGAATAGAGTTAACTGATCTGATTTGATTTGATTCTCGAGTCTGGCACTACATAGTAGTTTCTTAAGCTCAGATAGAGCTGAAATGAATTAATGAAATAAATTAATGAATAAATTAATGAACAATCCTACAGCAGTAGATGGACTGGGGTGTTTCGGAACTCCGTGGTGATGCCAGTGATCTCTGATTAAGACACTGGTAGATCCCACAAATATTGAATGACAAGTCACTTAATAAAGAGTACTCATTGAAATTAATAAATATCAATGAATATGAATGAATGACTAGTATTTGTGTTTACAAATACAATGACTGTTTCCATTGGAAGAAATGAAATGAAATGAACCGAATACTATTGTAGTTGCCAATGTAGTAATTGTTATTACTTGACTCCATTGTATATGTTACTGTTATTGATTTGAATTGTCTAGGATTGATTGTTAATTATAGAATTGATAAGTAGGTTTGTTAAATGTATTAGCATGTACTATCATAAATCTGTACATACATTGTTAAACCGTCGTGTTCACAGTGTTACTGATGACATTATAGGCTCAGTTGCCCGTGCTGGTCCCGCAGAGGTCGAGCCACCCGCGGAGGAGGCCAATCCGATTCCTCCAGGTGGACTGATCGAATGGACATGAATCAGAGTGTGAGTTGAATTGGAATTATTTTGGAAATGTTTTGAACAAACTTTTGTTATAATTGGTTTTGTAAATGTAAATAGTTGTCTTGTTGCGTTGTATTTTGAATATGCAAGGTGTGACATGAACATGGAAAGAACTGAGACCTTAATTGTATATAAGGAACTTTACTTTTGGTAAAGCAATCATGTAGTTGTATTTTTGTCAATGTATATATATATATATATATATATTTCCGCATGAGTGTACATTTGACAGGTACGAATGTGTGTTTATCCTTTGTGAATTTCGTTTTAATTTCGGTTAATTTGGAGTTTACAGGATTAGGTATGGTGATCGCAACTCGGGGTTTGTCCAGAGTAATTAGAACTCGGGCCAAGTCGTGACAAATACAGGTGTCCTTGTATTCAAGAATTGGGGAAATAGGGTGCATATTCATTGTCCACATGGGTGCACAACAGCATGCACTTTGTCAAAACAGGTGTAGTTTTCCCTTCTTTTTTTTTTCACTTTCATAAACATGTTGCAGAAAGGCAGCAACACTATTTAATACGGTAATGGTTATGCATGATTAACCATGCATCTGATAATCTGAATTCATCCAAGCCTAGTTAGATTGATGTTCTTTTAGTCCCATGGGATTGGCCAAGCCCTCTCTATGTTGTGATAGTGAAACACATATGCTTCAAAGCCCAACTATACAATGGCCTAGTCCTACAGAGTAACAAAAAGGATATTTTGCAAATTGCATTAGGCCTGTGGGCTAGATCCACGCTGAAATTATCAAGTCTGAATCCTGACGGCCACTTGTGCATATATATACTCCTGTTAGAGAAATCACATATGTACTCACGTATCAGAGTTATCTAGACCATCGGATTGTAATTTGCAGTTGGTTGTTGTAGGTGGCAAGTTCACTTTGTTCACCTAGGGTGGTATAAGATAATCCATATTTATGAAGTGCTCGTATTGATACAACAATTCATTTAAATTCTTTAAAGCAGGGCAATTTTTACATCCAATATTTCGAGCGCTATTTATATGATGGGGTGGGTCATGATCATGATTAATTTTCAATCTAGACATTACATTATCACAATTTTGCGTGGGTACAATTTTTCAAGATCTCGACCTATCCACGAATTATAAGTTGAATCAAAATCATGTTAGAGTATTATTTATTATTATTATTTTTTTAACATGGGAACCCGCCGACCCCCCTTCGGTTGATCATTGGTAAACCTACGAATACATATAACCACTCACTAGCCCTATGTATCGGGTAAAGCTTTAAAGGGATTTGAAGGCAGGACCTCCAGGTTCAACCTGAACTTCCTAATCACACGATCATTTTAAGTGGGTGTTACAAATCGCAACAAAAAAAAGAACCAACCTAGAACTGAATAATTGTGACCCAAATTATGGATGGAAATGGTGGTATATCAATCCAGATAACCTTGCATGACTGATAGATAAACACTCCTAGTTTTGTGGGTTCCAACTTCAAAATTCTCTCCACATTACCATCTCATCTATTTTCTTTTTTCTTTTTCTTTTTTTTTCAAATTTATGCTTGTTCACTTTTCCTACTATTAATGTTAGTTGTCAGTGCCATTTACTTCTACTATAGATAAAAATCTCAACTGGGTGCCTAAGTTCTGTCACTATTTAAGGTGGATCCTAGTATTCTGTATTCTTGCAGTCTTTTTTAATGAAAATTATCTATTACTATTTAAAAATAAATAAATATTATATACATTTTCTCAACACTGCTACTAAACAACTCCAATCACAATGAAGTGGGGATTTAAGGAGAAGTAAAACACAATCTAATCATTTTTTATGTATAAAAAACAGTAAATTAAGAACTTATTTGGGATCTAATCGCTGCACCTTGTACAGACTACGAGGCCACTTAATTTGAATGACATGTTGAAGAAATTTCAGTAAATCTCTATAATCCTTAACTATATTACATATCAAGAATGCTATGTATATTTCAAAGAATTCTTACTCTCCCTAGAAGCAATTACTAAGGAATAATAAGCAAAAAAATGTTCAAGCATCATCCAAGAAATCAGCCACAAAGTTTGAAGTTTGAAACATAATGGAAGCACAGAAAGCAAATTAAGGTTTTTTTTTTTTTATAGCACGAAAACGAATTAATATTTTAAAACCACTTTAAGATGATAGAATTTGTACAACCTATATGCATGCCTCAAGAAAGCCACACTAAAATTACGGATAGAGTCCAGCCATCAATACTGCTGGTTATTAGATTCAATTCCGAAATTTGAACAAGTGTAATATCATTGCTTAGATTAATTGCTCGGATAGCAAAGACTCAGTTCCCTCCGTGTGGCAAATATGCATCTAAATGGGCCCCAATCATCAAACATGATCTGGCGATCACAAACATGTCATCTAATCCAACCCTCTGCCGCGGCAAGCATGCATTTGTATAAGTATGATTTGCCAAGGGGCCCAATCATCAATTGCGATTTGGCAAGCATGCAACCAAGTGGGGTCTAAGAGAAGTGTTAGATTTATTGTAATTTATCCTCAAGCCTGTGTAGAGAGGAACTCTATAGGTCGCCCTTGCCAGCCCAAACACATATTGGCATTGCAACCAAGTGGGCCGGTGTGTAGAGAAATTGTTAAGCAGGAGGAAGCTTCTTCCATTTTTATAAACGTGATTGATTTAGGCCTCAATTTGGGCTTACCTAGAGGCCCATTTTGATCTTTAAAACGGGCCACCGATTTAAACCGACCCATATATTGCAGGCAATAGTCTCATTCCAACCCTTCTCTCTTCTCTCTCTCTCTCTCATGAATGAATGAAACTTGTCAGGTGGCCTTCCCTTCCCGCCGGCGCATTGCAGAACTCCACCACCTTGGCGCACGTTATCCAATCCTACGCCCAAACCAAACAACTCAAAAGGGGCAAACAGCTCCACGCCCAGCTAATCTACGCCGGCCACGAACCATGCATCTTCGTCTTCAACCACCTCCTAAACATGTACGCCAAATGCGGAGATATCTCCCACGCATGCCACCTGTTCGAAGAAATGCCTCAGAGAAATCTCGTCTCTTGGACAGCCATGATCTCTGGGTTTTCCCAGAATGGGAAGTTTCAAGAAGCTCTAGGGACCTTCTCTCGAATGCGGACTGCTGGCGAAATGCCGAATCAGTTCGCCTTCTCGAGTGCAGTTCAAGCGACTTCTGCTCTGGGATTGCTGGCATTTGGTAAGCAGATTCATTCACTTAGTTTGAAATTGGGTTTCCAGGTAGAACTGTTTGTGGGCAGTAATCTCGCCGATATGTATTCGAAATGTGGCGCATTGGCTGACGCTTGCCGGGTGTTCAACGAAATGCCCCTCAAAGATGAGGTCTCGTGGAATGCGATGATCGATGGGTATGCTAAAAATGGAGATTTTATTGAAGCGTTGCGGGCTTTTAGAAAGATGCGTCTTGAAGGGGTTGCTGCGGATCCACCTGTGTTTTGTAGTGTCCTTAGTGCTTGTGGAGGGCTCAAGGAGTCTGGATTTGGAAAATCTCTTCATTCTTGTATTGTAAAGTTCGGTTTTGAGTCAGAGGTTTTTATGGGCAATGCACTTACGGACATGTACTCGAAAGCTGGAGACATGGAGAGTGCTTCCTTTGTGTTTGGAATTGATCGGGAGCATATGAATGTGGTCTCTTGTAGTTCTTTCATCAATGGTTATGTTGAGGCTGGTAAAATTGAAAAGGCTTTGAGTACTTTTGTAGAGTCGCAGAGGCAAGGGATTAAACCGAATGAATTCACTTACTCCACGTTGATCAAGGCCTGTGCTAGTGAAGCGATGCTGCAACAGGGGTCCCAACTTCATGCTCAAGTGATCAAAATGCACTTCGATGACGACCCATTTGTGTATTCCGTTCTCGTGGATATGTATGGGAAATGTGGGCTGCTGGAGTCTTCGATCAGGGTTTTTGAAGGGATCGACAGCCCAACTGAAATTGCATGGAATTCCATGTTGGGCGTCTTTGCTCAACATGGCCTTGGGAAGGAGGCTATTAGAATTTTCGATGAAATGGTCGTTGGAGGGCTGAAACCAAATGCGATTACATTCATCAGCCTTTTGATGGCATGTAGCCATGCCGGACTAGTAGAACAAGGTTTAGATTACTTCAATTCCATGAAAAAGATGCACGGGATTGAGCCTCAACAAGAGCACTACTCTTGTGTTATCGATTTACTGGGGCGTGCTGGAAGAATTAAGGAAGCGGAGGAATTCGTCAGCAAAATGCCATTCGAACCAAATGCTTTCGGATGGTGCTCTTTGCTTGGGGCTTGTAGGACTCATGGTGATAAGGAGAGGGGTGAAGTTGCTGCTGAGAAGCTGATGGAGCTCGAGCCGGACAACAGCGGGACCCATGTCTTGCTATCGAACATCTATGCATCAGCAGGTCAGTGGGAGGATGTAAAGAGTATAAGGAAGATGATGAGGGACAAAAATGTGAAGAAATTGCCGGGCTATAGTTGGGTTGATGTGGGTAACAAGACCCATGTGTTTGGAGCTGAGGACTGGTCTCACCCACAGAAGAGAGAGATCTATGAGAAGCTTGAAAAGATATCTAATGAGATAAGAGAAGTAGGATATGTTCCTTATACCGCGGCTATTTCATGTAATTTGGATGAGAGTTTGAAGGAGAGGCTGCTTCAGAATCACAGCGAAAGGATTGCTGTGGCATTTGCTCTGATTAGTATGCCTGTTGGAAAGCCTATAATTGTGAAGAAGAATTTAAGGATCTGTTTGGATTGCCATTCTGCTATAAAGTACATTTCCAAGGTTGTGGAGAGGGAGATTATAGTGAGGGACAACAGTAGGTTCCATCATTTCAGAGATGGAATGTGCTCCTGTGGAGACTATTGGTAATGTTATTTATTCTTTATTCAAAGAAGATTTTCCTTTGATACTCTTTTTCATGTCCATAAACATAGCCACTATAGAAATGACATAAATTTATCAATATGCCTCATTTTTCTTAATTCCGAGAATCACAAAAAATATATCAAAACAGATGATTCCGGAACTGTGAGTGGGAATATGACTGATCAAATGAATGGTTAAGATGACGTGTGGTCTAGATATCAATTCAATTAACAATTGTTTGTTGACTAAAGATTAGGGTTATCTACTAAACCTTATTATGGGGCTAAAAATGAAGAATAGCTTCCTTACAAAATTAAGCAACATTAAGGATTTCATTACTTTAAATAGAGACAATATAATCCTCCCATTAGCACACATGAGATGACTACAACGAATAACTCCTAATACAATAACTGGGCGAACAAAGTAAAAATGTATTAAACATAAAATTAGAACTAAACACTAGATAGATGGGTATGGATGGTCCTCATGTGGGCGCAGACGTAGATAATAAAAGGAAGATGTGCCTAGGGGACTCTAAGAAGGTACTTTTTTTTTTTTCCTAGAAGTGTTTTAAAGGTAGGACTATGTGATCAGATTCCAAACCATCAACAGCCCAATGGTTGCAGGAAACTTGGTGGGGGCAGATAGACTTCTATCTGAAAGAATAAAGTCCCCAGCTTGTTTTATCCAGATAGAGTCCCCTCTTCTATAGGGATCAAAATACGATCCTGCAATTTTTTTAAATTCAGGCCAAACAAAGATATGCCTATACTATCTATAACATTAAATTTCGATTTTTCACGTAAACATTCTTTTATATAAACTATTATTTTCAACCTATAAGCCTATGTACATTAATGAAATTATCACTACTTAACGGTCCTTTTTAACATTTTTGTGTCAGAGTAAAAGAGAGTTACTAAAACTCTCTGAAATAATTGACTTGGTGCAGTAGAACATGCTGAAACTGTATTTACCAGTACTATATCTTAGAATAAGGGTACAGCATTCCTGTTCGTTTGCAAGAGGGATAGAGTTAAGAGAGGAGTTAGAGTCACATTATGCAAAAAGTTAAAGAGTGGGTTGAAATACAATGAGTAATAGGTCACTTTGCTTGTGTTTGGTTGGTTGGGATAAAGATAGATTATTTTATTCATCATGCATTTGGATAACATGAAGTAGAGTGAAAGAAAAAGGGTTTTCAGTCTTGTTAACCATCCATCATGAGTATAGGACAGTGTGATTACATCCCACCAGACAAAAATACATTCAACCCTTACTCCCTCTTCTATCCTCCTCTTCTATTCTATCCTATTTGCAAACAAACAGGCCTGCATACAAGTATCTGGGTTTAAAGTAATGACAGCACAAGCACGGTCTTCGCTTCGACAATCAGCCACCAGGTTCCTAGACAAGTATCTTGCCGCCTGAGTTGATGACTTCGATCCAGTAATTTCGATCCAGTTAACCTATTAACTGAGCATTGAACACGCCAAGTTGGATTTTAGTTTAACTTTGCTATGTTTTATAGGTAGTGAGTACAAAGGGTGGTAGACTGATCAGAGGTGGGCGCAAGTAGGGACCATGGAGCTGGGCCCCATACATACAATATGCAGTCTGCAGATATAGCTGCATTATAGGATTCCCTTCACACTTGAACCCACAACCTCAGGGCTGCAATAGTCGAGGACCTGATCTTTCTGATTTTTAGATTGAAAATGGAAGAAATACACAGCAAGATTTAAGTGGATAGGGATCTATAATGGGGCCCACCAGCTCACCAGGTGAACCACACCAGATACTCAACTGAATTGCTCATGTATCATTTGAAAGGCAACTCTCTTATGTAGCAATTGAAACATGATCATGGATGAATGGTAATGATCCTAAAAAGCGTTCCAATCAATTACATTTTTTTTTATAACAGTTCCAATCAATGACATTGCAGTTCATGTGGACTAATATATAGATCATTGATATATTGGTCCATAGAGGATGTGCCTGGGCTATAACTGTTTCTGATTGAAGTACCCTCAATCTTACTGTCAGCTGTATAAAAACTTCACAGTTGAGAACAGAATACACCACAATTATGATCCTGCCCCATCAATGGCAATGTCCACCGTTTCATTTCTAGACTAGGAAAACATGGACCAACAGCTTCACCTCAGGAAGCGGAGAGGTCTTGTGTACGACACCTACCTCCGTTGGCCACCTCCCATAGTTTTACCCATTACATGTGGATAGGAGGGTTTGCATGTGGCCCTAAGGATTAGTTCTCGGCTGTCATGAATTGAGTGTCCCTCAGGCCAAAGGCTTCTAGGCTGGGCAGGAAGATACCCTGGGTTAAAAAAAAAAAAAAGGGCCAAAATGAATTGTACCATTTGATCTCAGGTAAACACAGGCCCCACATCAAACCAATATTTCATTAGAACGGGTGAGAGAAAAAGCCATCATCTTTCCAACAACTAGCAATGCGTCTCTCTGCATTTTTGGTATTATTGCTACTGGTTAAAGCATCCACGATCATAATTTCCAGAGAGGTCTATCAAATTCCTAAGCAAGAATTTAAGCTACCTGACGGGCATAAAAAGAATAATATATGTACAGAAACGAATATATCAAGCTCTAGGATAGCGTGACCGCCCTTTCTTCTTTAGGAACTCTGGGATCTCCACGGACCCACCCTCGGTGAAAGACACGGATGGTCGTCGATTGTATCCAAGGTTGGAATCACTTTGTGATAGCTGATGAGTCCCCTGGATTCATTCAGCATGATCATTAGAGTAATAGAATCTAGAACAAAGCAAAAGATATTCATTATCAAATTCAAGAGGATCTTGACTGTGCACATGCTTACTATTCTTGTGTGGTTCATTCAAATATGGTCAACCATGAACATACCACAGCCCTAGGCCGGTGACCTCATCATCAAGAGGGCAACGCGTATGAGAAAAGTGAACAGTTCCAAGGTCCCAAAAAAAGAAGAAAAAGGACAGCCCATTTTTGGTGTGTGCATTTTTTATTTTTATTTTGGGGCGCAAGAGATATGATGGACCAATTTAAAACTGACCCCACATTGATGGGATAAGTCTAAGATGGTTGTGATGGTGACAACACATGACCCACTGATAGGAAGACCAGCAGACTTGAAATATATGGTGGCCCCACCTACAGTAAGTCTGGGTGTTGCACATATTTATTTTTAAAGTAGACAGAATCGTCTTTTTGCAAATTATCTTTGCGAAGCTCTACAAAAATTGGATGCAAAACTTATGTGACGATGGTATATAATGTGGTGAAAATGGTACCTGCGAAGGCCTGCCTTCTGCTTCATCCTGTCGTTTGAATCCAGTAGCAATGAGGGTAATGCTCACCTAAATATACACATACATTGCAACTGAGTTAGCTGGACAATCTTAAATGGACTCTATTTACATCCATGAAAAATACTACATAAAGGCATCCAGAATTACATGTAAAAGGCCAAAATTAAATATAGAAGGACGTCTTAGGCTCCATGCCATTTTAGGAGCCTCAGAGTTTATCTTTTTATTTATTTTATGGATGTTTGAGAATTTGCAAAAGAAAACTTTTTTCTTGACAGACTGATTTCATTTTTAATTATTCATGAAATTCAATAGACTTAAATCTTGTTATTTGATTCCACCAAGTGCATAACTTGAACAAGGACACATGATGTGCAATTTTTTTTCTTGATAACCAGACATATGATGTGCATTATCAGGCAGATTTTTAGATGTAGTAATAAAAAATTTGCTCATTCATAAATAATATAAAGTTAAAATGCATTCAACTGATATTATTATCGTTTATTATCATTATATTTAATAGCATACGAGCATTGTTAAACCATGAGAATATAAAGAGAGAATAACCATAGCACCCTTGAAATTTTACTATTGTGACCAAACACCTATGATGCACAAATACTTTAAAATGGGCAACGTATCGTGTTGTATCGTGTCTGATACTTCACTTTTTATGTATAAAATTCGTGTCCCGGCCGTGTCTATGGCGTGTCCTTGCCATATCCATGCCGTATCTGTGCATCATAGCCAAACGCAATAAATTTCATCCTAGAAAACAGCCAGACTTCAAACCATAAATATACAATGGTTGGCCACATGCTCACCAGTGTTTGCTCTGCAGGTTGTGCAATCTGTACTTCAGCGATCCACTCTTGAAACAATGGAGACTGGCCATGGATAACCAATAGACAGCATATGTCATATTGGAAGTGTTCTCTGTACTTGTAGTTGTATGGTTGGTTGTTTGTTGCTCTGTAAAGTCTAACCTTCTGACCTTAAAATAATGATTGTAGTAATATTTCATACAAGAAAAATCCTGTATCCTATCCATCCAGTACTTTCAATTTTTTGTTAGAAAGTCTACCATAACACAAACAAAGGCTTTTTGGGCTTCATTTTGAACTGTCCGATTTGCCAGAGGCCAATTAAAGCATAGACTCTGATCTGGAAGGTTTTTATTTATTTATTTTATTTTTCAAGATAACCCATCCACAGCTGCAACTATCACACTATCAACTGTTTCGATCATTGAATACTGAACCTATTAGTACAAATATGAGACACAAGCAAACACTTTAAAACTACAGCCCTTTTTTTTTTTGGAAAAGTATATAACGCTTGTCAATTGTCATGTTTATTGACTAACCAGGGTAACTGTGCTAGCGTCGTCAAAGATGAGGGAGCTTGTATTTTATGTAGTCATATGGTGTACCATATTAGTTGATTATTTATAGAAATTAGATTAATATATTGTATCAGTCCTTAGGGATAGGATAGCTTAGCTCTTTCCAATTTTATCATCATCATCTCTTGTGCCCAGATATTATATAAAGGGGCTCCGTGGCTGATCTTATTGATCATCCTCCACCACGCATTTTTTTAATTTTATTTTCAAGTTTAGAAAAATGGCAACATTCTTGAAAATATCAAAACCTTCCCATGCCCCTACCCAGTAATTGGCATGCGCCCAAGTGGGTCCCACAAACGGGGGTGAACTTTTAAAATCACCAAAGTCCAAGTCAACTGGGACTCAGGTGGCGAGTTGAGTAAACCCCCAATAAATGGCTAATGTCCCATTGTTTTGTTTATGGACTCTCACACACTTATTTCCTACTTTTTCTTTTTAGCAAAAAAAAAGAAAAAAGAAAACAAAACTATTTTTTTTCTTAAGATATAAGCATTTGATGATCAGTGGTACTATTGAGATCTGACTAAATGAAATACAAACGTAAACACCTATACCAACTTAAATTCTGTCCACCCTGATCCCCCCCTTCAGAGTCCCATTTTTAGAACCTTGTTTTAAAATTAAACCCGGTTTTTTTTATACCTTTCTACATATGTATCTCTGTATTTATGTGTGTTGTATGCTGATAATGTAAACATATTTTTCAATATCTTATCGACTTACGAACTAGGAGCTATAAAATAACACCCTTCATACTTTGAATGCATAGTAATAACAAAAATGACAACAACAATAAAATTAATGACGACGATGACGTTGTTATCATTACATTTTTAACCGTTATTACACAAAGAAAGACTCATAATTTAAGAGAAAAAAGGAAATATTAGTCAAATTAGAAGATTAACATTTGTATCAATTAATCTAGATATGTAGTTCCTTTAAAGGAACATCGAAAGCTGCCTAATGCAGCCATAAAAAATTGTGCAGCATTCAAACAAGCAAGGCAAAAGCAATGTAAATATCTATTTAGTGAGATTTGCAACTTAACACCACCAAATAATGTAAATAAGTAGTCTCAAAAAATTAGAAGGGAGAAATTTCTGATAGGTATGAAACGTACCTGACCACTAAGTGATTGATCTATCACTGCCCCAAATATCAGGTTTGCACTTGGATCAACGAGGTCATATATTACTTCTGCTGCGGCATTTACCTGCAATATATTATGGGAACTGAGCACTAAGAAGAAAGTTAAAAGAAATTAAAAGTTTGACTGTGCAACCACTTTAATGGGTCAGTGCAAAGGAAACCTTGACTTAAATGGGTTAGAGAAACCCAGTATAACATTTTCTCCCACCAGAAACTTTGCACTTGTTTGAGAACGGCAAACAAAGTTTAAGAATGGTAACATTGTAGATATTAGATACCATATGGTGTCATAATGCTGGCAAACATAAGGCAAGCCTCTATCACAGGTGTGAATGGAGGTTGGGTCATTGTAAGTATCCTACCCTCTAACTTCATATTCTGTACCAATTTCTTTCTCCATACCGATTTCAAATCCTCAAATCTCTAAGGACGGAGAAAGAAATTTGGAAAACTACAGTGATGTAGAACCAAATTGTTGATTGTATCAAAATAGGTGCAAAATAAGTGCATGGAGAATTGTAAGAAAAAAGAAACTTCGATAAAGAAACCTGGTGGTGGAGTGAAGAGGTTTAGGAAGGTATTCGAGAGAAAAGATGTTGATTTAAGATTTGGTAGGAGACTAGGAATATGTAAAACTATGAAATGTAAGAAGACAAAGAAAGAAGTTAGAAAATTAGTGAGTGATGCAAAGTCTGAAGCATATGATTACCTATAGAATCAGTTGGGAACAAAACAAAGAGAGAAATATTCCCAAGCTTCCAAAAATGAGGGAAAGGAAAATTGGGGACTTAAATCATTTAGATGTATAAAAAGCAACGGCCAAAAGGTTTTCTTGAAAGATAATGATAATAAAGAAAAGCAGAGATAATATTTTAACAAACCTTTAAATGAAGATTCTATAGCAGAATTAGGATCACGAGAGGATACTTTGTTAGCAGGACATACCTTCGTTAGCAAAGGTGAAGAAAGCATTGGCAATGATGAAAACAGGAAAGGCTAAGGGCCAGCTGACATTCCGATAGAGGCTTCGAAATGCTTTTGATAAATTGGATGGGTTTGGTTAACTAGGCTATTCAATAAGATATTAAGAACAAAAAATGTGAATGAATGGATAAGAGTGCTGTAGTACCGATATACTACAAGAACAAAGGAAATTGCACCAAGAACAAAGGGGATTAAACTTATTAGTCGCACTATGAAACTATGAGAGAGAGAGTGATGGAGCAAAGACTTAGGCACGAGACAAAGATATCTGAAAATCAATTTTGGTTTCATGTCAGGGAGGTCAACTATGGAAGCTATCTTCTCTCTTAAACAATTAATACTGGAATAAGAAGAAAAATTTTCAAATGGTCTTCAAGAATCCAAAGAAAGCCTACGAGGGAATGTAGAGATTTGATTTGGTGGGTTTTAGATAAACCGAAGGTCCCAAGAGGTTATGTTGACGTCATTAAAGACATGTATGAGCGAGCCGTACCAAGTGTGAGAAGTCCTTTTGGAGAGACAAGTGAGTTTCCAGCAACCAAAAGTTTGCATAAGGGATCGGCTTTAGGCTTTTATCTCTTTGCATTTAACATTGACTATGGACGAGTTAATTACTCAAAGTCGAAGGGAGGTACATTCATGTATTTTGTTTACAAATGATATTGTGTTGGTGGATGAATCAAGAGATGGTGTGAGTACAAAACTTGAGAGATGATGGGAGGCTTCAGAATACAACGGCTATGTACAAAGACAATTTATTAATTACAACTTTAGGGGGATGTGCAAAGAACTGGAGCTCCTATGAGAATTGAAGCTTAAGAGATACCACAAAGAGATTCATTCCAATACCTCGGCTCGATAGTTAGTAAGGACGGAGAAATTGAGGAAGATGTCAAACATAGGATAAGAGTTGAAATGTAGACTTGATTATGGAGTGCTTTGTGATTGGCAGATACCAACAAGATTGAAGGAAAGATTTTACAGGATACCGATTAGGCAGCTATGAAATATAGAGTAGAATGTTGGCTAGTCAAGAAGAAACATATGCACAAAGTGAGTGTAGCAGAGATGATAATGTTGAGAGTGGAAAGATTAAATTAAAAAAATAAGTACTTTCGGGGTCATTTAGGGGTAGTATCAATAGGTGATAAATTAAGAGAGACTTGTTTGAGATGATTTGGACATGCCCAACACAAGCTAGCAACGGCACCATTGAGTAAAAGTTTTTCTCTACATGTGGCTGGCCCCCCAAGGAAAAGGTTTGAGGCCAAGGAGAACATGAATGACAATAACAAGGATAGATTTGAAGAAGTGAAACTTATCTTGGGATTTGGCTCGGGTTAGATCTGAGTGGAAAAACAAAATTTATGTAGCCAACCGCAACAAAGTTGTGACAGGCCTTTGATGATGATGATGAAATTCTAACAAATTTTGTGGTTGTTGATTTCTCCCCTATCTAGCCTTATTTTCTCCTTTTATGAAAACCAATTTCACTGTTCTTGTGCTTGTTTACTGCTAGTCTAATCTCCCCGTATTAATCTCGAATGAGTCTTAATCTCAATCATACAATAAGAAAAATATCAATTCAAAGCAGGGTTATATTAGATTGATAAAAAAAACTTGTAAGGCAAGTCCTTTAATCAAGAAACATTTTATTGAAAGAAAAAAAGTTCCACAACAAAGAAAAAAAAAATCTGACCAACCCCGCTTTGAAACAAAATAGCAGGACAAGGGCATACTCCTCCCCATGACACCAACAACCCCATCTCCCAACCTCCCCCTCAACTGCAGCAGGAAGAAAGGAGCGTACACTAAATATGGGATGGTCTACAAATTACACCCGTTGGCGCAAGTACAACCAAACAAAGGAAATAAACTTCATAAGCAACTTCTGAAATGGAAAAAAAACAAATGTACCATTACCTCATACAAAGTAAGATCACTTCCTCCAGTTATATTCCAGACAATGCCAGTAGCCCGTTCAATGCCAATATCCAATAATGGTGACTGGATGGCATTCAATGCAGCATCTCGTGCCCTTGTCTTGCCTGTAGAGGAAAAAGTACCACAGAAAATATGTGAAATGCATGTCAAAAATAGAACTTCAGATGTGATACAAGCAATAGTCTTGGGTACAAATTACTTAATCAAGAAGAACTCAACGTATGAAGTATGAAAGTGAAAACAATTATATGGCAACACTTATTTTTCATTATGAGATGACAATGTGATGTAATCCAGGTTCTTACAAATGCAGCCTGGAATTCCCTGATCCCAATTCTTGACACAACTAATTTTGGATTCTTAAATTTCTAGTCAACATCATAGAGTAGGTGAGGATTACATGTTCAAAATCCAAAAATGCACCTGGAATGGTTTGATCCAATTTAAATTTATGGTTGACTTAACATATATAAGAGGCCTTAGCCTTTATCCCATGAAACAAGGATTGAGAGACCTTTCATAAAGTAACCGGCCAAGCAACGACAATTTGCTAGTTGATATATTACTTAAAAACATGCCATATGGACTCTTGGCTCAAAAACTGACACCAGACTCTCAGCAACTCAGATTCTCAAGTATTAGCCAACTTGCCATATCATGTAAGACCTAACTAATAGGAGAATGATAATTAGACCTTAACCAATACGGTTCTACCAAAATGAGGGAATCCCCTCAACTGTTAAGGACTTAAGGGAATTCTGTGCATGGAATAAATCCATGAAAACTGTAACAGCCAACAAAATGACTCATAGCTAGTCATGTGACAAAAGGACACCAGAATCAAATGGTTGCAAATGGATATTGGGTCAAACCAAACAAAGTTGGTTCTTTCTTCAGCTGGTTTACTTTGTTTACCTTCAGTCTTATGTGTTCCCAAACTTTATTTAAATTTGTTTTCCATTAGTCAAATGGTTGGTAATGGATATGAAATATCATCTGCTACTATTCATTGTTTTGTCCAAGACCCACATAGAAAGAGTCCAAGAGACAGATGAAGTCAAGGCATAGATCAGGAGACTTGTACTATCTAGAACAACTGCATTTGCCGGTTTCCACTCCAGTTGGTTTTCTCACTATATTTGCAGAAACCATTTTCTCAACAAATCAGCATTCTCTTTGGCATTCTAGATTACAACATTTATCTTTTGAACATCTAAAACTGTTAATTTCTTCTTATGTGTACTTCTTGATGACATATCTATACAGATATTATTGTTGTTTTGGATGCAAAATATCTAAACAAACTTCTTTATAAAATTACTAAGGTTTCTACTTACCCCATGATTTAGTCGACTCTGACATTAGGGCCTGGCTTATGATACATGGATACTTCAAAGTAGGCAACATATTGTGTTTTTGTATCCGTTACTTCATTTTTTAAGTATAAAATCTGGGGCCCTGTCATTTTCAATATATATATATATATATATATATATTGGTCCATCATATCTATGGCATCTCAATACTGTATCCATTTGTATGCAGCAATTATAGGGTCTAGAATCCCAACAAACAAAAGGTGGATCCTTGTATTATTTTATTTGTGGATGACTACTCTAGATACACTTTTTTTTTTTGGTAAAATTTTTCTCGATACACTTGGATATATCTCATGAAGAAAAACACCCAAGTTATTCAACATCTATGCTTCATTTGCTACTATGGTTGAAACACAATGTTTCTGTTAAAATGAAGAATTTCCAGTTTAATTCCAAGGGGAAAGTATCTGTCAGCTAGTTATAGAACCTTCCTTTCCAACCAAGGCATGTTACCTCAGCTCAATTGTCCTTAAACTCCTGAAAAAGATGGAATCAATGTCCTTCATTATCTCTCGTTTCATTCAGTTTGTAGGATGAATGTGTTCTTACTGCACTCTGCAGTATACCTTATCAGGCAGACCTCATCCTCAGTGCTTTCTTATCTCACCCCTTATGAGAAGTAATTTCATAGGAAACCAAGTTATACACATCTATTCGGGTCTTTGGGTTCACTGGCTGTATTATTGCCGCCACATGAGCAACCAAATTGTCTACTCGGTCTGTTATTTGTGTTTTTTTGGGGAATCAATTCTATGATCCTAAGGCCAACCATCTTCATATTCAAGGCATATCACATTTCTAGAGCACAATGCCTTTTATTTCCTACCAATCTCTTCTGTCTCTCCTCAACAATCATCTGTTATTCCCGTTGACCCCCTCCCAGGTCAATTTCCAAGCTTATGCTCCTCCCTCATACAAAACCTGAAAATCCTGGCTCCGCCACTTATTGGAATCATCCATCCTATTCACTCAGCCAGATCTCCTCCATCCTCTCTTATTATTTTTCATTTCTATTTTTCATCTCTTCATCAGTCTACATAGCTTGGTTTTATCAAAACCCATAGCACTGTCATACCTTCCACCTAAATGCAACCTTGACGAAGTAAATGCACTTAGGTATCATATCCAATAAGGTATTATCTACCAAGGCTCCTGTTATCCGTTGCAATCATTCAGCCTTTAGAGAGTCCAAATGCGAAATAAATCCATAATATGCATTAAGGTAACTTTTAAGAAAAAAAGGCGGAGGATGTATAATAAAAGGATCCTCAAACTCATGCAATGAACCATATAGGACTCTTACCTTCCATCTCCCACTCCGAATCTAAGAATAATAATAAGGTTGAAGCTCCCCTTCCATAATTCCATAAAAGTCCAATATGTGCATACATTTGTCTATATGGACAAAGTTTTGCTCTTTTTTTTTTTTGGGGGGGGGGCGGCGTGGGTGGGTGGGTGTTGGTCCCACCATGCGATGGCTGGTAAACATAACTATAAAATGGATACAACTTTGCAAGAGTTCATCCAATGCCTCAACAATTGGTGAAAAATGTTGAGTTTAGAAATAGTAAACCTAATAAAATCAAGATTCTGCCTGAATTGTATTTACAAGTATCCATGAAGTATATAGTCTTGGCATTAGTATTGATTTTTTTTTTTTTTTTTTTTCATTTTTTTACTTTTTATCGGAGTATCTGGGTATCCTAGAATCCACCATTTACATTTATTAACAGATGAAATAAAACAGAGATCATATCCAAAAGTAAGAACTGAACAGTTGCAGGCTGCAGCAATAATAAAGTAGGATTTGACGTGGAAAAGGCACTAGCTGAAAAGCTTAAAGTACACTGTGATATGCTTACAACAAAGTCTTAAAAGGTTCTTGAAAGTACCTGTTGCAGTTCCTATCCCCATTAGAGAAGAACCTGCATTTGCCATTATAGCTCGGACATCAGCAAAATCAACATTAACGAGACCAGGAACCTGCAATCGACACAACTCACCAATTAGACAATATTGCAAGGAACTTTAAAAGATGCCTTACACAGTTCCACAAAGGAAGCTGAATACAAAGGAAAAACCAAATACCAAATCTCTATTATATAAAACTAACCAACACCCATTTCAAAATAATTAATACAGAGAATGGACTTGCTTCAATAGTTATTAGTCAAGTTCTTTACTGCACAATTTCATGGGTGAGTGAGTGGAGAACAAAGAACCAACAAAAAGTCTACAGCAGGATATCTTACAATGGTTGGAGGAAATCTAGTTTTATGGAAAAGTAAAAACAAGCTGTTACTACCAAGTCTATGGCAAAAGCCGAGTACAGAGCTTGTAGCTCATGGCTGTTGCGAGCTATTGTGGCTAAGGATATTGCTGGATGAGTTGGGATTCAGGTAGGGTGGTCCAATTTTTCTCTAGAATCTCTACTCTAAGAGTATGTTAGCGATTGAACTTGCTAATAACCCTGTCTATCATGAGAAAACAAAGCATGTAGAAGCAGACTGCCATTTTATCCATGAAAATATGGAGAAGAAGGACGTGGTATTGGTACAGGTTCCTACTGAAGAGCAACTAGTAGACTTTCTCACTAAGGTGGTAAATAAAGCTAAGTTGCAATTTGTTCTGTTCAAGCTTGGCATAATAAATATCTATGTGCCCGCTTGAGGAGGGAGGTGGGGATGGGTGTTGTGAGTTAGAGTAGAACTTCTTTAAAATTAATAGTAAGCCGAGGGGTTCTAAGTAAATATCATGAGCTTGAGGGACTTTTATGTAATTTCCAGAAATAGTGAAATAACTTCATAACAGTGGTCGACTAACCTAACTGGTTTTTCGACTCTTCTATTGCTTCTCCAATTTCCTTCTCTTTCTATCTCCTTTTTTACATTCTTCTCTTTTTACATTTTCTTGATAGTCTAGAATAAAACCCTAGATCTAAGAAGATCTAGACTCACAACTAGTAGATGTGAATCTAGAGAGACTTAGAAACCTCTTTTACGTGATGATTCGTTCTCCGAAACGAAGAGAAGAAATTAGAGAGCCATAGGGCTCTGATACCATGGTAATAGACATAGTTGTTCGAATCCTATGATTCGTATCAAATCCTGAGGAAAAGATTAGTTTCTATGCAATGAATCCTATTTACAAGTGAATCTTAGAATTCAAGTGTAAATCTTACGATTCGATACTTTATAAAAAAAAATCAAATTTAACGATTCAGGCGATTCATCTAGGTGGGAATAACCACAGCTGAATGGCTAACATCAATAGTTGTTTACTTGTTTTTATTAATGTTTCTTATTTTAATAGGTCATCTAGTAATTAAAGAAACTCTCACAAATTTTTTAGGAGGTTTTAAAGACAAATAAAAAAAAGCATATGATTGGAACATTTGACTGTTCCTGTTTGGAAACTTCACTATTAAAGTGAAGTGAGGTGAAGCCTCCATTTAAGAGACATGAAAAGATGAGGGGGTCATATCAAAAGTACAAAATTCCCCCCTTCTTTTTAAAAAAAAAAAAAAAAAAAAAAGAGTCAAGAAGCAACATTCTCAAGCCACTAAATGACAAAAGGCCATCAACTTTTTACACAAAAAAGTAAAAAAGATTCCTTATCAAGCCACTTAAGACAAAAGGTCATCACATTATGATTAGACCCCCTCATATTTTATTTTCTCTTGATTTGAGGCTTCGCCTCAGTTCACTCTACAAGTAAAGTTACCAAACAGGGGTTTTGTGCTATTTCTTTTTCACTTTTTTCTTAATATACACTTCGTTAACTTCAAGAATAGTGTCAATGATTTAGATTTTATTTTTATTTTTTATTTAAAAAAACTGAATCTCATTCATTTTTCTAGTAACATTGCTATCTTAAGCATATCTAACATCCAAACATATATTAATTTATTATATATTAATGCATGTCAATGATGTTTTTCGTACATTAATGAGGAATTTACAGGAAAAAACCCATACATGGACGCTACACCAAAAAAAGACCCACTAAAACAATGTAGATAGAACGGGTCCTTCAGGCCCCTTTCGTCTTTTTTTGTTTTTTTTTTGGACGGTTGATATTGACCGTCACTACGCATCTACTAAAGGCCAAAAGGCCTTTATTCCCCCATTCTTTCTGCTTCCTCTTTTCCCTATTTTCCTTCTCCTTGTCATCGTCGACACTCCCTGTGAGGCCCCACCCCTTGTGGGCCCTCAATTTGAATTGAATAATTATTAATATGATATTATCTATCTTAATATGCTAATTAATAGGGCTTAGTAGAATAGTTTGTTAATATTCCTAAGTTTTAGAATTAGACTTTTATTTAATTCTTCATAGATATAGAGTGATTTTTGTGATTTATTAAGATTCTAGTTAGACTAGGCCTTAGTTAGTAATTTAGTTTAATTATGGGAGTGTTAGCATTAAGGAACCTTCTAGAATTCCTCTTATTGACCATCTTGCCCATTACCCTACCTTTCCCCCTAATTAAACCCTAAGGACCTATTAGTAAACAACCGCCAACTCCAAATCTATATATTCTAACTATTGCAATAACATGAACCCTAAACCTAATTCACTCTCATCTTCCCTATCTCTCCCTAAGAAACCCTAATTCCCCAAATTCCAGCACAAGAAGAAGTTAGAGATCACCCCATTATACAATCAACCTTTTAGGAGCTTGGATTTCTCATCTCTTTCTCAACTCTCTTTGCAATTTCGAATTGAGGCAAATACCCTATGCTAATATCACAGAATGCATGATTTTCTTCTCTTGATTCTGCAAATTCAATTCAGTTATGTATATATGCATGTTAGATCTACCATTTGAGCTTTGTATTATGGATATTGGCCATTTGATGGATGGGTTCTCCCATTTGGAAGATCAATGGCCCGGTTGGATGACGGTTGGAGGATTATAGAAGTGTTTTTATTGTTTGTTTATGTTTCTGAGATGAATGGAGGAGATTAGGAGTGAATTGGATGAAAAATGGATTGAAGAAGGAAATTCCAGAAATCTGGAAATTTCACATCAATGCGTGTACCCGGTCGACCGGCCTGCAGCTCGGTTGACCTGGAACACTAAAAACAGGGGAGTTCAAGTCTCAGTTGAATTTTCTGAAAACAAATACAGACAGTGTACCCGGTCGACCGGACCCTATACCCGGTCGACCGGATACACAGGGCCCTGCAGGAAACAACTGAGGCTTGATCTTCTCAGTCAGTCCAGGTTCATGTGAACCCGGTCGACATCATGGCCACGATATCGACCGGGGACACTGCGAAATCTGAGGACAAAGAGACAACACCCCAGCTGTTTGACTTCAGATCCCTATGGACCCGGTCGACATCATGGCCACGATGTCGACCGGGGACACTGCAGGATGTCGACCTAGGGGTCAACATCCAGTGTACCTGGTCGACATCCCTGGGGATGATGTCGACCGGGCATACTGTGAACAGTGAGTTTTCCATATTTCAGTTCTTTTGATATTTGATCAACTGTGGGGCCCATTGACCATCCAAATAGACTTCCATCAAATGTGTCAAGCACGAATCAATGGCGTGGCTCAGCCTTGACTCATGGGGTCCACTAAATGGGTTCTTGGGATTTGAATCGTCAATGATTTGACCCTTAAATGTAGTCAATGATGTCCGTAACTTCAGAAGCACCAAACATATCATCTTTTGACATTTGAGACTACAGTTAGGGATCCAATTACTTGATGAGGCCCTGAACCAAGAGTGGACCATTACTTAAGATTGGACCCTTGTCTATTCCACTTGATTATATGATTTCGAGGATTTTATGTATTGTTCTTCTCTCCTATCTTTATTATTGTTATAAACCTGTTAACTAAAGGGAAATTGGAGGACCTGAACCTAGGACTACTTAGTGGTGACTCAATGATGTGTTTGGAGATAAACAACCCGTGTCTATGGCTAGGCGGGCCCTCATACGGCCTAAGATTGGGTATGTGGAACCCTAGAATGGAGAGGTTAGTTTTAATGGATTGATGGCTCATTGTGTATGAGCATGGGATGATTACTTGTGGAATGAACATGGTATTGTACTTATATTGCTTCAGGCCATGGTTGTGGGCTTAGTGTGGATCCAATGATGTTGAACTTGGATTTGGATATTGGACTGTGTTCCATGTTACTGTACCTTAACCTCTTAGAGACTTGGTTAGGACCTTGCTCATGCAAGACAAGCCTAGACAGACACAGACCTGTACTTGTTCTCTGGGTCGGCACTAAACATTCACTCAGTTGATCTAAGCTCAGCCTGTTGACTGATCATCACTGGTAGGAGCTATATTTATATTGGTTATGACTAGAGCTATCCTGATGAGCTATGATTAGACGGATGGTGTGATACCGGGTTCGGTCTAATTTGATAAAGGGGTGTGATCAGTGTTATATTTATATATTGTTATTAGCAGGGCTGTTATCCCTTGCATGGTTTACCTTGCCCTTTCCCCACCGCAACTGTTTACAGTATGGGAGCGCCGCGGCATAATATCCCGCAGTATATCCAGTTTGTGTGAATGTGCCATATTGTTATCTGATTAGATTAGATTACTTACATTTCTGATTCTAAACTGCTATTTACTGCTCAATTGCATAGTTTATGTTTCCTTGTTACTCTTATGATTATATACCCGTCTCTATTCTCTTTTGTTGCATACATCCTGTGTTATCTGTATATGATGCCTTGCCAGATCCTTGGATCTGACCCATCTTTGGTGCTTAGGTCCCGACCTTGACCCCGTGGGCGACGCGTACCATAAGGCGCCTGTAGCTGGTGACTACAGGTAGGGGCCGGTTGACCAAGTGGTCGAACCGGATGATGGAGTGCCTGCACAGAGGGATTGAGTGCAGTTTATTTTTTGGCTTTTTGAGAGTTCTATGTAGTGAGCAGGGAGGTGGTCAGTTTTGTATAAACTTTTGATAACTACACTTTGAGATTTTATTGGACTTTAGCCCTATTATATTTGACTCAGTTATATGATACTTATTGCTTCCGCTATCTTTTCTTATGCTTTCGCAATATATATGTTGATTATATTATTGCTCAAAAAGTTTTAAAAATTTGACCTCACTGCGGACTATGATCTTGGAAGTTCTCCGATTTTCTGGGAAGTAGCGTGCCAAATTCGGGTACCTTAGCGGTAACTTCAGTATTCGGAATTGGGGTGTTACACTCCCCGCCATGGTGGTCCTAGCCAATGGTCGCCGACTCGCCGACTCAGCCCTCCAATGGCACCACTGTCTACGAGCTCCTCCCCAAGTACGGCCTCCCAAGCGGCCTCTTGCCGGACTCCGTCACCTCCTTCTCCCTCTCCGACAACGGCGACTTTGTCGTCAAGCACCATCACCTCACATGACCCGACTTCCATTCCCAACCCATCTTCGTCACCTCTCTAAAAATCATGTCATCCAAGTCCGGACCTCCATATTTTCATTGCGACACTATCCATGATTGTGGCCCATCATAACCCACCTTGTCCCTCCATCACCATGCCAAACTCATCCCGATCCGGCAACCAGAACAAGACCCCAGACTCGTCATCTTTTTCCCCATCATTGCCAACACCTTTTTATCCTTCTCACCTCATAGAACCTCTAAACCATCACATGTTGCATTGACTCATGGCCTGTGCAACCCATCTCTCTCTCTAGAACAAAATCAAAGCCCAAACAGCAGCCCTTCATCTTGCTGGCCAAACACCAAGTAAACTCAATCTTCTCCAGCCACACCCATTGTTCTATACATCAAACAGCCACCCCTCATCACCGATCCACTATTCATTAATCCAAACCATGAAATCCACTTGCTCAAATATTCACCTTCCTCATTAACAAAACCAACCCACCAACAACTCAACTCACCTGCTATGCATGGCCATGCCATCTCTATGTCAAGATAGAACCGAACAAACCACCTTCACAAGCAACTCAGCCACTCCATAACACCAACTCATCTTCAAAAACATATCCTACATGATCTTTTCTGCTCTTGTTCCTTTAAACAAACAGTCTTGCACCCACCTTTGCACCAACCAAGTTTTCATCTCCTCTATGATTTCAACAACACCATCTTCTCTACACCTTACTGCAGTCCATTCAATGAGTCCAAGTATCAGACCTCCAGTTCAATTGGATTGTCACTAACATGACTTATGGTCAATATCGACCATAGCCACTTAGAGGTGATGGTTGATATCGACCAACCTATCAATCAGGATTCACCCCAACTGAAGCTGGCATTTTTGCTTAAACATTACTTATGGTCAATATCAACCAACTTGTCAGACAAGATTCACCTCAACTGAAGCTAGCATTTCTGCTGAAACATGACTTATGGTTGATATCAAAACGACAAAAAAAAATAAAAATAAAAAAGCAAAGGGAGGACCTTTTCCGTTTGCAAAAGTTAGTGGGACTTTTTCTGTGTAGCACCCATCTATGGGGTTTTTTTCCCCATAGATTCCTCTATATTAATTTATTATATATTAATCTGCCTTAATTATTACTCTGTTGTTGCTGCTATAGATGGAAAATGGATGGATTATGAATATCTAATTTTCTTGCTTTTTTAAAATATTCTCTTTTTTTTTCATTTTTACAAGAAAATAAAAAATCCTATGATTGGTGATCCGAGCATGGTTGGAAAAGTCCCAGAGTTGACTCTTGACTCTCCCGAGTCATGTTGTTTTGACAAAGGACCGAGTCAAATAGAGGAGAGACTCGACCAGTCGTCTTGATTTAGTAAGTTATTTGCATTTGAACCATTGAATAGGTATATCTAATTTTAAACAATTAATATTTTTTTTTTAAATAAGTATGCACAAGTCAAGATTTTAAAAATGATGATTGGTATGTAATTTGAAACTTATATTTGATATTTTACATTCGATATTTGGACTAACAAATTATGCAAATTTATTAATTTGAACTTATTATCATGAATGCATGTTATATTTATATTTTATAAGTATTTGATCCTTTTTTAAAATTATTTTAAAAAAGATATGACTCTCTCGAGTCACCGCATTGACTCTATCTGCGTCATTTTTTTTCCATTGGACGAGTTGAGTCCGAGTCCTGAGTTTTCCAACCTTGGATCCAAGAGTAGGTGGCATGAACTATGTCCACAAGGACCCACAACAATCAAATGGGAACAGGAAACCATCCATTTATCAGATGGGTAAGAACATACAATCCTATCTCTACAAGTTACAATCAGGAGTACATCCAAAATTTGCCCCAGCTGATGACACCATATTACATACTATATTTACAACTACAAAAAAATTTTTTAAAAAAATTCACTTGTTGGATGTTTCATTTGCCGCGGATCGCTCAGCAAAATTATGCTCCTGAAGTTGGGCCTCTTGTGTAATTTTGCATTTGCTTTGTTGGTGTAGCAGTATCTATAAATCTTTTATACTGCCATGTAAGTAAGTTTTCTTCTCTTCTATGATAAGATTTACCTTGTTACTGATAACAAGAATGGTAGAATATCTAGGGAGGTTGAATGTTCAGACAACTTTAAAAGCAAAACAACAAAAGGCTGCACTGGACCAAAAAGGAGAAGAAGAAAGGCTGGAGAAAATATTTTATATACATATGAAGCACAAATACCAAGCCTGTTACAAAATTCCTTACCGTAATGATATCAGAGATCCCTCGAACACCTTGTCGAAGTATATCATCAGCCAAATTAAATGCTTCTGTCACAGGCGTGGACTGGGAAACAGCAGTCAACAACTTGTCATTAGGAATGACAATCAATGTGTCAACATTGTCTCTCAAAGCTGCAATCCCTTCCTGTGCTTGAACCGCTCGCCTTCTTCCCTCAAAAGAAAATGGGGTTGTAACAATACCCACAGTCAGTATGCCCATTGATTTTGCAACACCTGCAATGACTGGAGCTCCGCCAGTGCCAGTTCCCCCACCCATTCCAGCCTGCAAAGAAACTAGTTTATTACTTCGTCACAATTGCAGCTAGTATCCAGACTTCTGTTCCCTATTTATAACCAAAGACGACTTCTTCATTCACATTACATTTTATTGAGTGACATGAATATGAAGGAAAATGTTCTCCTACCAGTGTTCTGCATGTGCAGTTTGTTGGGAAGTCCCACATCCCACATCGCCTAAGTAATAGGCTTGACATGTCTTAATATACCTTTATGGGCCTTCCACCTTTCAGCTTAAGCTTTTGGGTTGGTATATGGATTTTTACATGGTATCAAAGCGGGTTCCGAGTAATAGGCTTGACATGTCTTAATATACCTGTATGGGGCGTCCACCTATCAGCTTAAGCTTTTGGGTTGGTATATGGATTTTTACACAGTTCAACTCTATAGGGCTCACCATTGATCAATGTAGCCCATTTGATAATCTTGTCATCCAATGATCTGGCATTAGGCCCAATTTTACACTCATTGAACCTTCACTCACCACTGGATTGAATTTCAAAAAAAAAAAAAAATCTACAATTAATAAGCCATTAAAATTTAAGCCAGTTAAATCAAGGCCTAGGATAATCTGGTGGGGCTGATTTTTCGGCTTCCCCTTGTCCATAAGGAGACCTTTCCGTCCGCCCTCCACCATTGATAGACATGGATTTAAGTGGACCCCACAAGCTGGACTGCAATTGAACAAAATGCAATCTGCTCGTAGGAGAACTTTCTCTATATATGAATCAAATATCACCTGGGGAATAATTAATACATTTTGGTAATTAGCTATGCATTGTCCAATAGTTAAAACCATGCAGTTATTCCTAATCTAGTCCTGAATGTAGCAGAATAAGCAAGTTGATTTGTTGTGAGAGAGAATGATATATATATATATATATATAAACAATTAAGGCAAATACAAGAAAGCTATAGACCAAGAACCAAATAACCAAAATTTAAGCCAAACTCTCAATTAACTTGTACCAGATCCTACTTGATAGAAGCCCCTGCTACTATGCTAAAAGAAATGCATAAACTCGATCGGCTCTGCCTCACTCAAACAACATTCATTCGTTGACACCAAGTGAGGGCCTCAGAGTTGCACTCGGATCTTTACCCTGCTTGATAACTCATTTAGTCACATAGGGATAGCGACCATGGTGTCACAAGTAACACTGCAATATTAACAAGGGAGCTGACCCAAACATAAGCAGAAAACTGAGTCAAATAATACAAAAAACTATACTCCTTTCTCTTGACACATAACACAAGAGAACCAAAATCCCTTTACAAAGCAAAATAGGCCACCTGGATCTCCCTCTCTTGATTGAAAATAAATAAAAGAAGCCAAATTCAATTGGTTTGCTTGTGACTTTACTTCTTTCCAATCATAATGGCAACTACTTTCTTAAACAACCCCTTAAACATCTAGGACTATCAAACCCTTAAGACTCTCAGCTGTAGTGTATTTTTATAAGACTTGCATAACTCACAATAGGAATGCGAAATTGGTGGAGCCCTTTGACTTGATATGAACCCCCTTTTCGATCCTCCAGGCTCTCTTCGATCTGCATCATCATCCTTGGCTTGAAGGAAGTCAACCTCAAGTTAGACTGGGGTCCACTTGGATCGAAGATCCACAATACATATTTGCAAATTGCAGTCATACAGTTGATCATCTTGCTTTTATCGTGGCCTAAATGGATCATGAGATGGATTCATACAACTAGAAGTATAACAGAAGCACAGCTTTTTGTGATGGTAAAGATTGGATCTACAATGTCACTGGGCTGTTGATCAGCAACAGCTCTGAATCTCTGATTTAACCATTAGACTAAAATATAGTTGCGAATCAACCATTGATCTTTCTTTTGTTTTCCAATCTCAATCTCCAAAGATGGAACCCATGGAAAGGCTAGAATTTGAAATCTCAACAATTTGATCATCTTTCAGGCCCTTCTGATTTATCTACAAGGAATCTGAATTCTGAACCCGCTTCCTGAGGTTGGACACAGAGTCATCTGACTGATCTGTTCCATATGATATTCTGAAGAACAACTGGATCTGTATGTGGGCTCTAATGCAATTTGTCTTCCGACAATCGCTTGGCCTTCTCCATCAATTGGATCTCTTCTTTTATCACCTCCTCATCTACCAATTGTTCCATTGCAACTGAATCAATCAACCGCTTCGTGGCCAACTTTTCATGCGACTCATCCAATACTACATACAAGTTGGTTTCGATCTTTGTGAGAATTCCACTTCCATCACTTTCTTTTGCCTAAGGATTTACGAGAATGGTTTCGATATTTTAACAACTTCATTGCCAACAATTGTCAAATTATGACTCATTTGATAAGAAAGGAAAAGCTGCTTAAAAAAAAAAAAAATTTAATTCCACTTCCATCAATTTCTTTGGGCTTTCAAAGGCCTGTTTCGGCAGCGGGAATTCCTGATAAGTTATTCCAACAGGAATGTCATGTTTGATTTCACGCATTTGGGAAAAGCACATTGCCAAGAGTTAGGAATGACCAAAATTTTTTTTATAACAGTTAAAAATTTATTTCAATTTGACTTCTAGAATCTTTACATTGGTCATGTACTCCTTTCCTTCACAATTATTCTCTATATTTTGTAGTGGAATAGCTTTAGTTGTTTCCTCAATCAATTTTTTCAACCATCAGATGCACAACACCTGGACCTTTCTCACGTCAGATGGGAATTTGACTCCACCTCATTATTAGGACTAGAAATAGAATGTACTTAAGGCCTTCATGTTTCTTTTTGGACAAGCCATTCATTCGTATATGGAAAGCACTTTTAGTACCATGAGAAGGAGCAAGTCATTTTGTTGTCATTCTGACAATCATCCCCAAGAGGACTGTCCACTTTGAGTAGACATGCTTGATTCTGGGAATAACAAAGAACTGAAATTGGTGATGAAAGGGACTAGATTAATTTTGGGATGGTCTGAGCTATGGAAAAGAAACCACCAAGGTGCTGTTTGGGACCGTCTTGAGGCCAGTTGAAGGGGATATAAGCACAGGAATAGAGGGCTTCTGTAAAGTTTTAGGGGAGCAGATATTTAACTATAGAGGTCTGGTTACTGTTACAAATATAACAGGGCTGGAGTTTGGAACCATGACAGATTTGTAATAGATCTTAGAGGTTGTCGACTGTGTAGAAAAATATATTTTATAAAGAGGTTTTTGTATTTTAATTTCTTACAGGTGCTTTTATAATTAAGCAATAATTCAAGGGCTATATGTAATTTTTTACAAAATAAAGGGATTACGTATTGCAACAAAAATTGTTACCCTTTCCTCTCTTTCTTTGTTCTTCCTGTTCTTCATCTCATCTTCTCTTTGTCAAATCGCCCATCACACACACACAAATTATCCTATGCACACTCATAGTGGGGCCCACCTGATGATGACCCATCCAAATGGATCACACACAACCCCCCTTGCCAGTCACTAATCCCTTTTTCTATACCCATTCAAATGGACTGCACCGTGGATCGACAGGTCAATTCTTTAAGGGGTGAAACTTGTTTGCCTTTGATCAAGAGGTTAGAATGATCACTTGAGCCCCAGCCACTGTACACCGGTAGGACCCACCCAGATGAATCAATCCCACCCAGTCCCATCCCCAGGTGGGACCCATAGCAAGGTGTGCATGGAGGCTGGATAGGTCCTATATATATTTATATATATATAGAAAGAGAGAGAGAGAGACGTGCATACATACATATATAACTTGGTATCAGAGCAGTGAACAATGCATGAACAGTTGTATCTGTAACAGAGCATTAACAGTGCATAAAAAGGGCTGGTATGTGAGTTTAATTCCAATCTAGCGAATCTTTTGAAGAGCTTTTTCTGAAGTGAGAGAAAAACAGGCTCCATTCACTGGATGTGTATCCATCTAGTTGCATGGAGTTTCAAGGAGTTGTATCAGTCGGTCAAGTCTATCTAGGAGTTGTATCAGTTGGTCAAGTCTATCTTGGAGCAGCAATTCATTTGGCTAGTGCAGTTTGGCTGTTGGGACTGCTTGTGTATAGAAGTGTAGAATATAGCAGTGCTGTGGTGCCGTTCACAAGTTGAACCTACAGAGTTCAAGGGTTTCCATGTGGCTGTTCAGGGCTGTCCAGCCTTAGAACTTTTTGTCCATAGAGAGCTCTGTCTGGGGCGGCTGTTTGTGTTCTGTTTGGTCGCTGCATCTGTTACCTTTAGAGTACAGCACCAATTAGACTGAAATTATGATAAAGTATTGAGAACCTTTTTATGAGAGAGGATCAATTTAGTGTTTTTGTTACATTTAATAAGTCCTTGTTTCAAGCTTCATGGGGTGTATGAAGTTAATTGTTCTCCAGAATTGTAGAAGTGGAATTTGTCGCTCACAATATGAACTACTCATATGGAACATTCATAATCACTCTCAAGGAGGAAGTTAGAGAGCTTTGTCATTGCTCATGGTTCTGGAAAGATGTTGCGCTACTTTCTCTCATCATACACCATTACAAACAATGAGTCCAGTTTAGATCATTGATTTTGGTACGACACATTATATGACTGGACTGAGACCTTCCTTTGTGGACTATTCTCCTTCACATTAATAGTTGTCAGGCGATGGTTCATTGGCTCACATTCTAGGCACACAGAATGCTAGACCTTCTGAGTCTCTCTGTCCTATGTTTTCGTGTGCCAATGTTGTCTATTGATTTGTTGTTACTTAGTAGTCTAAGAAAGCCCTTGAAGTGTTGTCACATTTATCCCACACAATGCATTTTCCAAAACCCGGTGACAGGAAAAAATAAATGATGGAGGTCTCGAAAGTGGAAGGTTGAATCTATTTTAATCTTGTGGCTAATGCTCTTTCAGTTGTTCAATTTGGGAGGAAGGATAACTCTAAAATGGGTCAGATTATGTTTTGACATCATTGTCTGGGTTACATTCCCTTGTCAAATTTGAAATTATGCTCCCCTCGTTATTTTCTACCAAGGAGAGTATTAGCCTACAACATGATGCTTGACAGCTTGGTAAACACACCAGATCTGCATTTCTTATCAGTATTGATAAGAAGTCTAATAAGATCTTCTTTTTCATTCATTCCGATGTATGGAATCCTTTAAAGTCCAAACAATATCTGTTTTTATGCAGAAAGGGTTTTTATATTGCTGTAATTTTCAGAAATTCAGGGGCTGACTTGCAAAGTTATTCAATGCATGGGGTGCTTTTGTAAATACTGAAAGTTATGGTAGCCCAATACTTCAAAATAGGCAATGTATCATGTCATATCATATATGTGATATCTGTGTCCTTGACATATCCATGGCATGTCCCTACCGTATCAGGGCATCCTACACTGAAAATTGACAAAATAGACATACTATATTGGTGGGGCACCCAACCCAAGGTTGGACAACCAGCAGTTCCTTTTTCCCTAACATCTTTCTTTCATGTTCTTTTTCTACCGCATTCTTCTTTTTTCTTCCAATCCAATAACATGCTTATTGGATTAAATTCAATCTTTTCTCTAAACCAAAAGTTTTAAATTGGTAACCAAGCATCATAAATTCAAGTAGGTTTATCAACCATCAAGGAGTAGAGGTCCCTCTTGAAGATTTCTTTGTTTTTCTTATTAATAGGTAAAATAAACCTAAATTATAAAGAGACTGCATTGTCCTGTTCTTGCTAAACAACTTAGGCAATTTGCAATAGGCAGGCAAAACTAGTGGGGCTCTTTGACTTGATGTATTCCGGGTTCCCCACTAGATGGCGACTCATCCAATACTACATACTTTCTCAAATCAGCATCATTTGCTTTGGCGAAGTCACACATGGCGACTCATCCAATACTACATACAAGTTGGTTTCGAGCTTTGTGAGAATTCCACTTCCATCACTTTCTTTTGCCTAAGGATTTATGAGAACGGTTTCGATATTTTAACAACTTCATTGCCAACAATTGTCAAATCATATGACTCATTTGATAAGAAAGGAAAAGCTGCTTAAAAGAAAAAAAAAATTAATTCCACTTCCATCAATTTCTTTGGGCTTTCAAAGGCCTGTTTTGGCAGCGGGAATTCCTGATAAGTTATTCCAACAGGAATGTCATGTTTGATTTCAGGGATTTGGTAAAAGCACATTGCCAAGAGTTAGGAATGACCAAAAAAAAGTTCAATTTCTAATGAAATGGATTATTGTCATTTCAAATTCTCATCCTTGCTCTTTGTTTTGTCATCTTTCCAAATTCCTCAAATCCCAACAGACACAAATTGTTAAGATCACTCCTACCAAAGGGGCCCTGAGAGTTTTAAGGAGAGGGATTACACTACTAAATTTGTAATACCCCAGGACCTACAAAATTATCAACTAATGTGAGAAAACCTGTTACAAATGTTTACCTTGTTCAACTTATTACTATATCTCTTATTTTTTTCCAATGAAATCTTATTACCAAATCTCAAGTCAATTAGAGAACTTAAGTTGATTTGAAATCACATTTGCTCTCAAACATATAGATTACACATAAAACATCCATTATCCTCGAACAACCCTTTCATTTTTTACACATTCTTTACAAGTTTAGATCTTAGTTACTTGAACTTGTTGGAATTGGTTCAACTCAGCCAAAATGATTCATTTTAAAAAAGTCAACTACGTCCTGGTCAAAACCAAATCCAATGCAAAACTGAGACTATTTTTCTTAGCAAGAAAAAGTTAGCTTGGTCAATAGATATAGACAATGAATCATTTAAAACATCTTATCGGAGTTTCTTTGGATTGAATAGAGCATAAATAGCACATATTCTTCCCTCATGCATTGAATGCAGCAGACAAGCAAGGAACAAACAAACTATAATCTAAAAGTTAAAATCCAAATAACACAAAGTAGGAGAGCAAGCTAAAGTTGATAAACAAAAGATTACCGTTACGAAGACCATATCAGCGCCATAAACAGCCTCCTCTATAGACTCTTTACTTTCCTTTGCAGCATTCATACCAATATCTGGGTTCCCACCCGCACCAAGACCTCTGGTCAGCTCTCGACCAATTTGTAGACGGTTCTCAGCATAGACAGGTGACATTTTCATTGCCTGGACATCCGTATTAACAATCCAAAATTCTACACCCTTCATGGAACTCTCGATCATTCTATTGACCGCATTGGAACCACCACCTCCAACACCAATAACTTTGATCTTGGCCTCATTATAATTATTTGGAGCAGAAGAGTCTCTCAAGTTCTCAGTGACACTGTTTCCTGAACTCTCCTTTCCCGGAGAAATAACTGCATCATTCCCCTCTCCACGGAGCATTGAGACCTCTGGGTGTAGATTCAAGAAAGGGTCTTTTCTATGATAGGGGCTTACATTATTAGTATTTGCAGAACATTTGACAGGATCAGAAGCAATCTTTTGCCCGAAGGATCTAGACCCGCTTTTATCATAAGCCATTTTCAACAAGCTGCTTCTACCCATTCGATTCTCCGTCGAGACCCTCCCTCCAAGAACAGACAAGACACCGACTGAATTTCGACCATCACAAGTAGTAGTAAGATACGAGATATGTGATGCTGCCATCTTGAGCACGTCAGGCTGAAACTCTAGCAAATAGTATCACTTTAAATGAAGATGAGTCGACCGCCTTAGATACCGTTCTGCCAAAAATAATTGTAATTCCATTAGACACTTTCCTTCCTTTCAGACCCAGCTATTGAATCCAAAGAATCCATTAACACCCAACAAATTGTAGCAAGATACATCAGAAATCCAAATTACCAAGAAAGCAAACCTACCTCCTCCCTCCCAAAGACCCTAAACCACAACAAATCAACACCCTTAATGCAATAAAATCCCAATACAATTGAAACCCAATCCTCACTGAAATGAAAACCCACTGAAAACCCAGTTGATTAAGTAGCCCAAACCATCAAAACATCATATGACATGTCAAAAAGGGAAAGCTGGGTCTTGGAGAAGAAGAGGAAGAATAGGAAAAGATAAGGAAAGTGCACCTGTGAGATAGCTGTGGAATATTGCTTCAAGCATTTGTACTGGGATTACTGTTTAAGAAGAGCATTTCCTCGCCGTTTCTGTCGCTGCTGATGCCGCCGATTTTGTGCTTTCTTCCTCACAATGGTCTGAGTTTGTTTCGAGTAATAGAAGAGTGACAAATATAGAAAGCAAAATTTATTTACATGTAACCGGTTCTTCTTTCTAGTATGTATTTACATACAAACACCTATCTTTGGTTTCTAGGTATTATGCATGGCATTGTGATGTAATGCCCTTGGGTTGGGTTGGGTCTGATAGTTGAGTAGTGCGGACCCAAGTGTGATCACGCGGGTGATGTCGCATCCGCGTTATTTGATAAATTCCTTTCATAACATCTTAAAAAATATAATTTTATTATTTAACGTCTTCACTTGACTATATACCACACCACCCAAAAAAAATCCTGGGCCGGCCATTATCAAGCACTGAGGGTCGCATAATTGGGCTAATCCTAAATGGGGATTATTGATTTGAAATTTCCAACCAATGTCCAGCTCAAACGTTAAAAAAAAAGGTCAACCTAAATTTTGATTTACCAAGTTGAGTTGGAGACTCCAAGTAGTGTTAAATAGGGCACAAGGGTGAAACCAAAGAAACTTGGCTTGGGCGGGTTACTATGTAAAAGGAATTCTTGGAGGGGCCAACATAATAAAAACCCTAAAATCTTCTATATTATTTGAGTTTTTTCCAAACTTGTGGGTGTTGAATATGAAAAAAAAGAGAAAATTCTCATAACACTAGGGGTTTTTTAAATTTCTAGGGGGATTTTCTCTCATTAGGGCCCACATAAGGCTCATCATGTGTGATCGGAACTAGCCTTCAAAGCATGGTGGGGCCCTCTACACTAATGGTAAGGGGTCAGTTTCATGGAGGACAATGCACGTGGACTCCTACAAGAGAAATTTTCCGCTGTTAAATAGTCATAGTATAAATAGTTGGATTTCAATTAGGTCAGCAAGTCAAATAATAATAAATGACCATGTTCAAACCCAATTCATTTATTAATCAAGTCAAGAAAGTTAATCTGTACTCAATCCCAAACTTTATAAAAGGGGTTAAATTGAGCCCTAAATTCTAAAATCAGGTTGGTGAGTTGGGCAAAGGATTGTTACCCCTACTTACAGCCACTTAGGTTCCCTATCCACTAGCCATGTTGGCTAATGATCCACAACTGATAGGGGTCATTCTTAGCATTTCCAAAAGATCTCTATTAAAAACCAATAAAAAAAAAAAAAGTTTGAAATGCCGTTTGACTATATTCACCCTCCAAAATTTAGCCTTGGTTAAAATAAATTCTGTGATCATTAAAAAAAAGACTATGGAAACTAATGTTAACTTTATTTAGTTCAAAGATGAAGTTACTCAGTATTAAATTTGAGTTATTCTAACTATGTTCAAATACTAAGATCACTGCAAGTTAATTTAATACAAGGGCATTTTACCTTTTTGCTAAAATATTAATTGAGTTCAGTAAGCATGGTAGACTAATATATTGGTGTTGACTGATATATTTAGAGAGATTAAGGTTGTTTTATGTAAACCCTGAGGGGTAGCTCGGTTGGCTTAGGACCATGGTTTTCTACTAGAGGTTAAGAGTTCGAGACTGCGCTACCATACTGAGGCCATAGGAGATTTACATGACTTCCCTTAGGCCTGTAAGGATTAATTCAGACCAAAGGGTTGAGACACCCTCCATTATGAAAAAAAAAAAAGGATTGTTGAATGTAAAATCCAAATATAGAAGCAATTATTTGGTAAGTATATGTAAATTTCTCAAAAATGTACACACTTGTTTAGTTCCAATTGATATGGCTTACATGAGATGGAGAGATGTGGGCTCACCAGGTGCAAAAACAAGCGAAGGGACAAGATCCGATAAGGTGAGGGTTTCAGCTATTGGTTACCTCATGAGACCTTAAATCCCACTTAGCCAATCAACTTCCCAAGCCATTCACTTTTAGAAGAAAGTGAACAAAATCAGGAAGCTTGACTCTGATGTCAGTCTTGCACATTATAGGCTGCATACTACGTGGGCAAGCTCGCATGGAAAGATACAAATATAGATATATGTGCTGACAGGACTTGGTGGATCTTCTCATGACACATTGATGCAGCCGTGAAAATTCTTACGGGGCAAGAAAAGGCCCCCAAGTTGCGAAGTTCTCTATGCAGTGCTTTCTCATTCAAAAAGAAAACAAAAGTGGAACTATTTTTCCTCGGTTCATAGAAAACTGTTTCCTATGTGATTGAATTGGTATTAGTTTCATAGGCCTGCGTAATTCTAACATCACACAAATGGAATTAGTTCTATAGGTCTGCGTGATTCTAACATCACACAAATGAGTCCTACATGGGTTTGGCAAATTTTTGTTGGTTTTCACTCATTACATTTGTAAATGTTACAATACGAATGAGGACGTTTGTTTGCACGAATTTAACCATCACATGTGCAAAGTTTGGTGTGAAAATGGTGTAAAATGGGACAAATTTCACATTAAAATCCTCAAATTTCTCCTATTACACATCTTGCTCTTCAGAGTTGCCGATACAAATTGCTCTCTATAATGGTTTGCTGGACAAAATTCATCAACCACATTACATATTTTCCTCAATCTTGTGGGCACCCCAGACTGCAATCCAAATAGTTCAAGTTCTTTTTATTGAATTACTAAATGTAAGATGTTTAACAAAGGACTTTTAGGGCATGTTTTTCTGTTGGAATTAAGAGAAGGGTGCATTTTTTGCCCTAGTTTTCATGGTTCCATGGCGACTAGGGATTCTCCCCTCTTCGAATGACTGATCCATCTGCCTCCGTTCTCAATTGGCTACCATTATCAAGTACTTCAACGTTGATCGAGAGCCAATTCTTTCTGTGCTCGTGATGGCTTTGCGCAAAGAATAAGAGTCTTCCCTTCCTATTGATATTCCATCGGACATGATGGTTGGTGCCATCTTGCGTCTCAAGCATAGAGATGAATACACATTGAATTTTGGGTAGAACCTTTTCCAATCTCCAAATCCGCCCTCGGGTTCTTTGGATAAGCATGTGGCTCATAAGATGGATGTATCTGTCAAAGCTCCACTCATTCAAATACGTGAGCTTAGAGATTCGGATTTGGCACTTGGTGTTGCTATTGGCAAGGTGCAAAAGGCTACTACAAATCCGCTTCTTCAATCAAGTTTGGACCATCGTTCTTCTTCTATGCATACGCAATCACATGATGCTGAGTTGCAAAAGGCTTCATCATCTTCTGAGAATGTCTCTTTCAAGGATGGTCCTCCGATAAGCCATGTAGATAAGCCAAGATGGACTTCCTTATTGAAACAGACAGATGGCAATATCATAACTCTTTCTTTCTTAGAACCTCTGATTCCTATGGAACTCAATGCCAAAATCAATCAGAATGATGTTAAAGACTCAATAGCCCAATGGAAGGATTCGTTGGTAGGTTACTTTATGGGGAAGCAGCCTCATTTGGCTGCTGTTAAATTTCCCCTTTCAAAGGTGTGGCAAACATAGGATTTTTAGGTCTTTCCTATGGAAGATGTATTTTTCCTCTTTAAATTCCCCACCTATGCTCCTAGCCAGAAGATCCCAGAAGACGGACCCTAGTTTGTAAATGGGCACCTTTTGGTGCTAAAAAGATAGGGAGTGGACATAACTATGCAAATGAGTGATTTCAAATCCATCCCAATTTAGGTGAAATTTCCAAATCTTAATTTTTGTTTTAGATCAAAATCAACGTTAAGAAAAATTTCAAGTTTGATAACCTTTACATGGAATTCCATAGCAACTAGGACATGGATTGCCTTTGCATGCATTTGTATTGAGGTAAATGTTAACTTATCATTACCAAATGAAGTGTTCATTAACTATAATGACAAAGCCATATTACAGTGGGCGAAATATGCGTGGAGACCATCTTCGTGTACAAAGTGCAGCACATTTAGTCACAGTGACGAGACCTGTCCCCTCAAGCTAAAGATTAAACGAGTCTGGGTCCAAAAGGATAAGAATAATGGGGAAAAGTCTAATGGCCCTCTTACACCCCCCTACAGAGACAATGGTTGCAAAAGGTGATCCTTCTCCTAAAACCAATGAAGTAAGTAGTGTTGGCAATCACAATGATGGATTCCAACGAAAGAAAACAACTCGTCGAAGATCTACTAGTCCCACGGAAAAAAATACAGGAAGTTCATCAAAAGCTCCAATGCCAAATAGATTTTCAGTCTTATCGGATCTAGATGGCAATTTTATTAGCCTCACAAGAAGAAATTGAGCGAGCTAAGCAGATCGTTCTTGTAGCTGTGAATGACAAAGAAGGAAAACGAGCATCTACCTCTTCACCCTCTCAGCATGGTGGAGACAGAAGGAAAAAAACACCTTTCGAGAAAGGATTTCTCATATTATTTCATCTGATAGAAAATTTATTTGTAATAATTTATGGCCTATTTTCAAGTTGTTTTCTTTGACCTGTTTTTTGTACTTTTAGCTATTATCTTTTGATTGTTTAATGGGGGATGCCCCTTTGGGGGTTCTTTACCAGATGATCTTGCCTTCCTGTATATTTGCCTCTTTTTTAATGAGTGCTGCTTACCATTCAAAAAAAAAAAAAAAATGTAAGGTGTTTAATTTCATATCTTAAATCTTCGTAGGTTTTGTAAAATATGTAAATACACTAAAAAACTTCAAACCTTTATAATTTATGCAAATTTTTAGGCCCCCAATTCATGATCTAAACCATTGAATGTTCTCATATAAATGACAAATTAATCCAAAACCATGAAGATTCATTCATATCTTAGATCCTCATGGATTTGGAGAATAATGTGAAAAACCTGAAAACAACTATCCCATCTCATTTACTCGTTTAGAAATTTGTGCTTCCAAACCAGCATGGAAGTACAATGCTTGTCTGACATCTGCTAACGTGGGCCTCTAAATGTCAAACAAGAGTTTCATAAACCTGCTACCTATTCAATCTACAAACTACTTAGTTAGATCACACCTTTAAGGCTAATCATATGTTATAATTCTATTTAGCATGTTAATTTAGTATCTCCACTTGATTATTCAAATATTTGATAATGGGCTGCGATGACTAACCATGCCAAATGATCAAACTAGATAATCAGTTTTCCTATAGACTAGAAATTTGTACTAGATCTAGTTGCTTGAATCCAACCATTCAAGAGTCACTTTTTTTACTAGATCTAGTTGCCTGAATCCAACCATTCAAGAGTCACTTTTTTTTTTGTAACCCATCCAAGGGGGCTGGGACCCAAGAGAGAGCCTGCGGACACACGGGAAGGGAGCCCACTCGAGTGGGAAAGAAGCCCGACCAAGGGGAAAGAAAGCTCACATAAGTGGGAAAGGAGCTTGCACAAGCATGAAGAGGTGACGTATCCCTCCACCCCCCTCCTCCCTCGGGTAGCCAGGTAAAAACTGACACTCATTACCACTTGGGTAAGGAGTCATTCTTCATTCATGAGTCACTTGATATATCTTTCTAAGGACACGTTTCAATAATGTCTTTGGAGAGGAATCCTTTCTAGTTTTCCTCGATTTCGAGAAAATTCCACGTTCAGGTGAAAAGAGAAAAAAACAATAAAGGTTTTCAACTCCTCCTAACCCATCAAAAACCCTCTGTTCCACAAAATCCTTAGTCCACAACCCCCCCCCCCCCCCCCCCACCAATCAAATTTCGTAATCCCACGGAGGCAAAGAAGCACTCGAGTTACAAGGAGTGACTCCCCCTGTTTTCCAAACCTGAAATGCAGTAGTGATTCCTCTCCTCATAAATCCTCAAAGAGGATAGCATCGTTATCCAGAGGATAGAGAGGAATTCTCCATTGTGCATTTATTTCCATTATTGATTGGAGTACTATGGGCTAATAGTAATATGGGCTGACTTCTTATATATATAGTTGTGACTTTTTTTCTTTTCTTTTTTTTTTTTTTTTGTGGTAAAACTATAGTTATGACTACTATGATGATGCTCTTGGATTAATTCGGTCCATCCCGTTGGATACACATTACACATTTTGAGTGTGATCGGTGAAGGCCTTTTGTTAAAATATGATGCGTAATGCACCCCTTGGCTCCATCAATTTGGTGCTAGGAAGAACTACCAGACTGAGTTTTGCATCAATGCATTTTACCATGGGAGAATTGCTGAATTTGATCCTGTGAGACTTAGTGTGACAGTTGGTGATTCCTATCCCTAGTTGTGTGGGAATTGTTTACATATTTTTACCTGTGCAAGGGTTGTGGACATGATTCTTTTAGGGCATGATTGTGTAATATTTTTCCGCGGAAAAGTGGACGGTTTTCCACAGAAAATCTATTTTTCAGGCATTTGGTGCGGAACTATTCCACGGAAACGCTTTTCTGCCTCATCAACATTTTTCTTGATAATGGTGGAAATTCCGGGCCAGGGGGGGTGGTGGGTATGGGAAATGAATTTCTTCGGAAAACTTCTCCCTCTTTTCCTCACTTTTGTCCTTTTCAACCCAAAACCCTACAACTCTTTCATTTTTTATTTTTTAAAATAAATTTTTATTTGATGTTGAATAAATAATATACAGGTTATGTTATTTTTCTTCTAAAAATTGTTTCACCAAATAAGAAATTTTGATTTTCTATAAGGAATCCACAACCGCACCAAACAACATTAGCACAAATTCAACGAGGAATTTTTTTTCACCAAACATGAATTTGTAAATTCTATGAAAATCATTTTCCAAGGTTTCCATTTCTATGGAATTTGCTAATGTGGCAATTTCCCCTTTCCATGGAAAGGGTGTGCACACAAACATGCCCTTAACGTTTGTGTAACCATTTTCCATAGAAAAGTTGGCAATTTTCCGAGGAAAACTGGTTTTTCATGTGTTTGGTGCAACAAAGTCTGCATAAAACTAAATCTTGCCACATCAGCTTTTTCCACATAGAGGTCAGAATTTCATTTCCTATAGGGAGTCTTGAACTTCCGGTTCCTCGGAAAAAAGGGCCTTCATATCTAGACATATTTCCTCGTCTCTTCCTCCATACCGACACCTTTCTAGTGAAAAAAGTACAGACCTCTCTCTCAACCACCTCCATCGCCTATCTCCAGCTTCCATCTTCATCTCTCTCCCCATTTGCATATTATTTCCATCTCCTTCACTAACTTTCCAGTAGCAAACAAACCCCATGATCCATCTCCATCTCTTTCAGAAAAATGCAGGAGAGATATCAGAGAAAAAATGAGTAGATTTAAGTTGGGGATTGAGATGTTGAGAGTAACATCTAGGTTGTGAGAGACCCATCTCGATTGTGAGATATTGAGTTGATATGGGTTGTGGAAGTGAGAAGTGGAGACCTAAACCACTCAAACTGATGAGCAAGGGATGTATGATCTCTACTGGTCTCATGCACTTATTTCAAATGAGACCATTACCAAAATTCACAAGCACTGCGATTTCTCCTCATCGACTGATCATAGCAAGTAATGCGATGAAGCTACTAATTGTTGATGAGCCCTTCTCGGTTCAAGTCATTTGATGAGTGGGGACATCAAGCATATTCTCCATCATACTCCTTTGGCCTTTCAAATTCCAATTCACCATTCCAGCTCTTGGGTTAAGTTTAATCTTTCTTGATGATGTTAATTGGAGGGACGGATCAAAGGGTTGATTGGTTTTCTATTATGAGGAATTTGCATCTACACCAAACATTGAAAGCATCATTTCACCAAGGAAAAACATTCTACACCAAGCATGGGTTTTTGCCATCCACATAAAACCTTTTCTTTGGAATTTATTTCCCATGGATTTTGCTGATGTGGCAATTTCCACATTCTATGGAAAACCCTTGTACACAAACGTGCCCTTTAGCATTGTTTGACTACACGAAGGGGAGGGGATTTTTCTCTTGACACTCCCGCATGAATATGTACTATGTCATCATGACGGGACCCTTGATATTTAGAGGGTCTGAGGTTTTTTTATGGGGCCTCGCTTCTTTAACGTCCAAATCAAGACATCTACATGCAAACATTTTTACAGGAGAAAAAGTTGCTCAAGATAATTCTAGTACAGTCTATTTCACTTCACAGTTAATTAGTTCAACAACATTAAATGTGAATGGGTTTAAATATAAATAAAACTTATAAATGTTAAAGTATCATAGAAGGTAAATGTTAATGTGCATGTCACGTCCTAAGAACGAGATTTCGCTCATCTCGAAGCAACGTATGCCTGCGTGGAACTCGAGCTAACTTGATGATTAATTGAATTCCACGAACGGATTTTCCCATAGAACGTCACGTGTGATATTAAATTTCCATAAACCTGTGCAATTTCACCTATATAGTTCAACAATAGATATACATCAAAGTTCATCATCTATCACATAAAACATGATATAAGGGCATAACTAGTCCATGAGCATAAGTTAAGAGTTCAGGTTTCAAGGTTAACGAAAGTAAGAAAAGTAGCGGAAGCAAAGTATTAGTTAAAGTTTACAATCCAAGATAAAACATCTTAAACAACATCTAGTCTTGTGGCAATCCAAGCCACGGTTATGGGAAAATGTAACGACGAATATGCTCAATGAATAGATGTCTAAAAGACATCTTCTGAGTCCACTCTGCTAGTTGTTAAGGAGTGTCCTCCCCAACCTCCCTAATCTCCAGGGCAATGGCACCGTGGTCCTCACTCTAATGCCATGTGTAGTACTATTAGACTAAGCTAAGCAAGGTAAATGAGTAAAAAGTGAAACATGGGTATCAAATGAGTAGATGTGACAAGATAGATCATATGAAATTAAAATCAGTAATCTAGGCATAATTAGTTCGTGAATAGACATGATACAAAGGAATCAAGAATGACAAGTACTTAAACACAACATATATTAGGTAGCACAACTATATAAGTTATATTCTACCACATAAGCATGTAAATATGAAATCACATTAGAGCATGAGCATAACATAACAACACATGAGGTACCACTAGGCAGCTTAGGGCCCGAAAACTCCATTGTGGGCCTGACGTACCGGTCAAGCCCCCATAAAATCCCATCTACAGAGGTCTATGAAAATTACTAAACTCACACCTTGCCAGGTCCAACCGTGTTAAGGTCAAAGCTAAGTGGTGCCGACTCAAGGAATAGAGTGTACAATATATATCATAGTGTAACATAACATGAGCATAAGCATGTAAAAAATATAATCATGAACAAGTACATGACCATAATCATAAGTGCGTAACGACGACATAGTCTATGAACATGTACGAATACATAGTGCATAAGGAAATATATGACGTAATATGAACAAAGTACATGAGCTAAGCAATTAGATGCGATAAGTATGTAAATATTATGCAATAGTACTAGTAATGTAAACTAATGCATGCACAAGGATCATATAATGAGTCAAGGATGAATAATAATTAAATCCTATGGTTTCAGGAATACTCGGCTTCACCGCCCAACATTGTATAGTCCTAAGGCTTCCAATGTCATTGGGCTACAAGGACCCTTGGAGTTACATAATCTAGAACACCAAATGCCTTAAGATAAGACATTTCGTTCGGAGTCGAGAAGTCCAAGGAAGTGACCAATCCGTGTGGGTGGATGGTAGCTCACACCACACCTATCAAATTAACAGTTCATTAGACATGAATTAAGGTTCAAGGGTTCCAATACTAAGGTCCAAGACTAGGTCCAAAAACCACCTAAAATCCTAGGCAATTCGGTCACTACTCGGTTAGTTGTCGGTTCACTGAAAAGGAACATGTATGTTAACCGACACTTGACTGAGTGTTAGTAAGTAGGAAAACGAGTGTCCAGCTAAATAAACCAACAAAGTTCGGTTAACTCTCAGTCAAGGTTTGGTAAGTCGAGGTTCGGTAACCGAACTCACTGTTTTTGTAATTTTCACCCTTCTGCTATTCTAATCGAATTCAGGGTCGGTTAACTGACACCTGATCGACAGACCACAGGTTTGGCCTGAGAAAGTTCTAATTCGAAGATCTATCATTTTCAAGCATTTTACTACCTTCCCAAGGCTTAACACATGCACTGTAGAAGCATCCTAAACCCTCCAAAACATCCGTTTAACATAGATAACCATAAATTAACCAATTACACATGTGAACCTACCCATTTACAAAGATTGAAACTCAACTAACCTATGAGCTGAAATTAGGGTTTCTATCTTGAAGAACATACCCAGAATCATACATTATGAGTACATAAAACAAATTGCACTTGTTTTACTTGCCTTTTGGTTCTTGAATCTCCAAATCTACCAACTCCAAGCCTTATCCATTTAATACCAAGCTCTAAGCAAAAACCCCCAAATAGAACCTCAAACCAAGCTTCTCCAATGATGAAATGAAGGGAAAGCTACCAATCAACATGCATTCCGGAATTGAAATCTCCAATCATTGATTTGAAACAAGAGAGAGAGAGAGTGATTTGGGAGAGATTTGCTTACCTATAAAGTAAGAGAGATGAAGAAAAACAATTGGAAGATTAAAGAAGATGAAAGCTTGAAGAAGATGGGTTCCTTCTTGGAGAAGATGAAGTAAAACACTCACTTCTCTTTTGAGGCTTGGAAGCAAGAAAATGGAAGGAGAAGTGATGGAGAACCAAACCCTAGGTGCCTCTTGCAATTGGAGATGAGAATGAAATGAAAGAAGATGGGTTTTAGGGTCTTAGCTAGGGTTTTATACAATGGGTTTTTGACATCTGCTGGAAAGTCCAAAATAAAATAGAAATTTACAGTTTAGGGCTTTTGAATCATAAATGAATCTAAATGGGCTCAAATGAGTTGGGTCAAAGCATGAAAAATTGAAGATTGACTCATGACCTATGCGATGCACCCCAAAATCCTCGGAAAATAGAAAACACATGCGCGGGACCCATGAAAGCAAAAATACCCAAAAAATCATAATGCTACCTAGTTAATGGTCAATCCCCTTCTAATCTACCTAACTAAGCCCAAATACATTCAAGACATCCATCAAGCATCTAATTAGGATTAATTAGACACTAAATACAATTAGGATAGGGTCGGGGTGTTTCAGTTCATCCCTCCCTCAACATGTGAAGAACACATAGTGAGGATAACTTTATGATCCATCCAAACCACCACACACACGGGACCCCCTGAATTACTCTCGATCATCAAGTTTTCATCGATTCAGATGGATTAGACCATTGGATCAAGGGTCATATCTTTTCTTTAATATAAAAATACTAAACTTGTGGGCCATGGATGAGGGGGTCAGAGGCATGTGATCGACTCCAGTCCCCAAACTTGATATCTGGGCCCATCCAAAATGTGTCTTTCCATCCCTTTAGTCCTGTGATTAATAGGTCCTCGAGTGGGCCTCATCAAGTTGTTCCTCACCATAAATCGGACTCCCGCAGCGGTCCGACCTCGGGGACGCAAATTGGGAAGTAGGTGATAAATATATTTCTCCCCAAGGATCCGTGTGTGTGAGGAAGACAAAAAAACTCTAAATACATCGAGAACATTCGCGGAAGCTTATGTGGCGTTGCGACCCGAAGCCTGTGGCTATCGGATTCCATGTCGCACTCAACCAGTCAGCATAATGCTGTCATACAATTCTCATACTCAGACTGGAACAAAACATGTTATCAAAATATACAGAGCTGACACTAATAGGCTTAACATTACCCAAACATATTCAAGTTATAATTTAACAAGTACATTAATTACAATCCCAAGGGGAAATAGGCTAACAAAAGCCTTACAAGACAATAAGCTAAAACAACACTACCCAGGTGTGCAACCAATCTCCAGAGTCACTCACGATGTCTACATGACATCACTGACAACAACAACCAGCAAACTAGTGGCTCTATAGCCCTCTGCACCCATTCTAGCTCAAGACGAGAACCTGCTATCTAAAGCACCAAACAAACAGGGTCAGACACGACGGTCTGGCAGGTGATCAATTTAGACATGAGTATGAATCATTTAAAATTTATAAGAAACCATATATCGAATTTAAAACTGTTTACAAAACTTGAAACGATGCTTGAACGATATACATGTCAAGAAAACAAAAGTCCACGAACGAGATATGAGGCAAAACTAGCATGAGTACATATGATCTAGTGTTTAAAGTCATTTAATGAATTTAAAACAGTACATGAACAAAAGCAAGACAAAGCTAGCATGATTACGAGAAAACATCATGATTCATGAATCCACATTGAGCTCATCCTTTCTCCGTCATACGTGATGACAGGAGCAAGCAAAACGAAACAAAACGAAAGCCCGAGCTACACAAGGTGGGTGAAAAAACCGGCCGCAGAATTGGACAAAGCAAGAATGTGTATAAATACACGACTAATCTACAGATTGTCCTTATGTTTAAGGACCCCCTAACTAGTGGATCAGATTGAGAGGGCAGTCCAAGCTCAGCGGTATTCAATGATATTCATGTATGCACAAAACACATCGATACTTGTACAAAACTTATTGAAAATGGGGAAAAACACTTATCAAAACAATGTAAAGCGAAACTAAACAAAAGTGGCATAAGCCATAGCGAAATAAGGCCGAAAAGTATTCCCCAACATAGTTCTTGCAAAATTCAAAACACAGCTGATACTTGTAGATTACAACAAGTGCAAATCAATATCCGAAACAAAACTGATACTTGTAAGTCAAAACAAGTGCAAAACGATACCCGAACGAAACCGATGCTTGTAAGTCAAAACAAGTGCAAAATGAGACCCGAGACAAAACCAATGCTTGTAAGTCAAAACAAGTGCAAAAACGAGACCCGAGATAAAACCAATGCCTGTAGGTCAAAATAAGTGCAAAACGAGTCCCGAGACAAAACCGATGCTTGTAAGTTAAAACAAGTACAAAATTATATTCTTCATGTCGAGACTACGTTTTTCAAAACAAACCTTCAAGTATATGCTAAGACCCTTCGTTTGATCATCGTGTACTTGAAACCCAAATATCGGTGTTTAAAGATAGTTTGGTGCTCCGATGGTATTAGGTATTTCAAGTTCAAGTGCACAATACCAAGACATAAGTCTCTCAACATATTCTGGTTTTCATTTCCCTAGAACATCACACCAAATACGTCCATCTTGAAATTTCGGTCAGCTTTCGGTCGCCTGTCGGCTAGCCGAGATGGTGTCTGTCTGTTAGCCGCCTGCTGACCGATGTCTGACCGACTGGTCCTAGCCAGAAGATTCACCATTCTGGAAATGGAACCGAACTGAGCTCGGTTGGCTGTCAGTCGACCGAGGTTGTGTTTGTCGGTTGGCCGAAAGCTAACCGACGATTCACTGTCACCAAACACGCTTCTGGAAGTGGAACCGAACTCAGCTCGGTTGGCTGTCGGCTGACCGAAGTGAGCATGTCGGTTAGCCGACAGCTGACCGACTGAGCGCGGCAGCCCAGTTCAAGTCAGATTTCCCCAATTCTTTCTTCTTCCCTTCTCTTCCCATTCCACTTCCTTTCCTTCTTTGTCAAATCCCTATGCATCCTTTGAGCCTCCATGCTCTCCAAGGGCCATTTCCATACAATTTCAATAATCAAACATTCATGCATTCCACAACATGCTCCTCAATCTTTCATCCATTTCCAAGACATTTAAACATGGTAAAATCATCTAAATTGAGTGGAAACCATCAGAAACTAAACCATTAACACATGTATTTCAAACTAAACAAGATTTCAAACCATGATACATATTTGAAACAAAATCTTGCTCAAACAAAAATGGAAAAAGAGCCAAACCATTGAAGCTAAATATTCAAACATTGCATGCATCAAGAAAAGCTAAGTTGATCACTTGCCTTTGAGCCAAATGTCAATCCAAAACCTTCCTCAAGACCACTCTCAAGAGCTGAACCGAAATCTACAAAAAGCCCCAAAAATAAACCTCAAAATCCAACAAAATTTGAAAAATAAAAGCCCACTTCGAGATGGTTGTTGCATGTTAACAAAACAAGATCCTAAGGGCTTAAGAAAACTCTATTGAAGAGATGGAAAAGAGGTCTTACCAGTAGCTAACCAAACAAAGAGAAATGAGGAAGAAGAAGATGGGTTTCAGCCGGGATCTTCAAGAAAATAGTAGCAATGGAAAGCTTGTAGTGAGAGAAGGAAGATGGTGTGATCGGCTCATGGATCGGGGCCCTCTAGCCTTGACATGCAAGGAGAGAAATGATGGCTGGGAGAAGAGTTCTCACTCTCAGTTGTGTAGTTGCAGGAAACACAAATGGGCTCAAAATGTGGAAGAGTGAGGGAGAGAAGACTTAAGTGGAAAGTGGAAAAAGTGGGGCCCATTACAGCTGAAACCTAAAATGGTTAAATCATGGTCTTGCGGGGCCCGGATGAAATCGACGAAGAAGACAAAATCGATCGTCAAAATATCTAATTTCCGAAAAGTATAAATTTGGCCTAGTTTTGAAATTTCGAAATTTAGGCTCTGATTTAATGTAAAAAGACCGTTTTGCCCTCCGGACTGAAAAATTGATTTTCTGAGTCTCGAATGGGGTAGGTTTAAACACAAAAGTTGTTGGGTCTAATTTGACCTATCAAAAGAAACCAAAATTGTAATTTTTTCAAAATCAGTAACAATCCCCTACGCTGACATGTACAACCCAAGGCACCCCCGAGCTGTCAGATCAGATCCAACCGCTCTCAAAATTCCCCGAAGCTATGGAAAACCATTCTAAACCACAATCTAACTCAATTAGGCTCAAATCTCACTTAGGGAACTAAACAACGGCTAGAAACACACTAATCACGAAAATTAGGGGTCGGAGTTTTACAGTGAGGGATAAAAGTATATGAATATTTCCCGTCATTAGAAAGGGCTGAATATGTAACCATTAAAGAGGCTATAAGGTAAGCATCATTAGACATAAGCTACATCAAAATCAATGTAGTTAAAAAACAAAATCAATAGGCTGATTTTATATGGTACCAAGCAAAAAAAAAAAAAAGGCCCAATGTTTAAGCCCAAGGGAATTTCTTAGAAGGCGCAGTAAAAGAGTTTCTTAGGTGGCCTGATATAAAAACAACAATGACTGAGATTCACAATGTATGCTAAATTTGGTTGAACATTGGTATGACTAAACATCGTCACACATATAAGTTCTTTGATCATAACGCAGCCACCATTAGGTACTGTCAATACCTTAATCAACTTTCGAAGTTAAAAAAGTTTTTGATGTTAAAAATGTCATATAGGGAGGACCGTGTGATCATTAGTATAAGCTCGTGATTATTTTGGTCATTCAGGGGAAGCATTCTGCTGTAAATCCCACAAAGTCTTGAACACTTTGACCTTAAAATAGATTTTTTTTAGTACTCTTCAGGTAAATACTCCTATTATCTTGAGCAGAAGTGTTTGGAATGGTACCAAATCTTTAACCATGACTAGTATTTGATTTAGGGCTACATAAAGTATTGACTCAAACCAACAGACCCATTTTAGTCCTCTAATTTTAGTTATGAGATGGGTTTGGTTTTGCTACGAGTCCAATTAACCCATTCAAATCTACCTCACTTGATGTGATCATCATACTATCTATCCATACCATGGAAAAAAAAATCGGCCAATACTGGTTCATATCGGCTGATATGATCTGGTATCGGCCCATACTGATACGATTTATTACCGCGATACTAATATAGGTATCGCATGCCAAAAAATTGCCAAAACATCAGTTCATCTCGACCGAGATGACCAAAATATCGGTTTTACCGATATCTAGGCCGATATTTTCAAAATATCGACCGAGATGGTGTATGGGACAAAAATTCTAATTTTTTTTTTTCACTTTTTCCCTATTCCCTGATCTTCTTCTCCTCTTCCCTCATCTCCTTAAAGCAACCATATCTCCATAGCTCATTTCTCTTGCATATTTCCAAACTCCAACACTATTTCTTGAAGAAAACATTTTATTTGGTAAGAGAAAATCAACTTAACTCCCTTATTTTTACTATTATGTGTTTTTAATTTTTTAGTTTTAGAAAAAGCATAGAAATGAATGAAAAGATTATTGGGTTTATCACTTGTGTTGTGTTCTTCACTTAGAAGTTAGATCTACATACTTTCATGCTAGATCTACTAATATATATGATTTTGGGTGTAGAAAAATATATATTTTTTAAATCTTCTACATTTTTAAAAAACAATTATTGGAATATTTATGATACTAAATAGTAAATACTAAATACTAATGGCTTATTAATAGTGTATAGATGATAGATTTACTCATACACATGATTTTGGATTTTTTTCAATTCATTTATTTTTGGATTTTTTAATATTTGAATTATAATATATCATTTTTTGAGGATTTCATCATAAATATGTTCTTTTAATGATTCATGCTCATTGCATGGTGTGTAAATGATTGATCTACATATTTTTATGCTAGATCTATATATTTAGGACTTTGAAATGATTTTATTAAACCTTTATTTTTTTTTCTAAATATAATTGTTGTTACTTGTTAGAGTATTTATGATACCAAAGGCTTATTAATAGTGTGTAGATGATAGATCTACATCTACTCATAGCCAAATGCATGATTTTGAATTTTTTAAATTATTTTATTTTTGGACTTTCTAATATTTTAATTATAATATATCATTTTTTGGGGATTTCATCGTAAATATGTTCTTTTAATTACTCATGATCATTGTGTGGTGTGTAAATAATTGATTTAAATACTTCTCTGCTAGATCTATATATTTAGGACTTTGAAAATGATTTTATTAAATCTTTATTTTTTTTGTAAAAATAATTGTTCAAGTGTACTTATGATACTTTAACTACCAAAGGCTTATTAATAGTGTGTAGATGATGGATCTACATCTACTCATAGTCATATACATGATTCTGGATTTTTTCAATTATTTTATTTTTGAATTTTTTTAATATTTGAATTATAATATTTCATTTTTTGGGGATTCCAAAATAAATATGTTCTTTTATTTATTCATGATCATTGTGTGGTGTGTAAATGATTGATTTACATACTTTTATGCTAGATCTATATATTTAGGACTTTTTATTTTCATTAAATCTTTATTTTTTTTGTAAAAATAATTTTTCAAGTGTATTAATGATACTTTAACTACCAAAGGCTTATTAATAGTGTGTATATGATAGATCTACACCTACTTATAGTCATACACATGATTTTTATTTTATTTTTTTAAATTATTTTATTTTTAGATTTTCTAATATTTGAATTATAATATATCACTTTTTGGGGATTTCATCATAAATGTGTTCTTTTAATGATTCATGATCATTGTCTGGTGTATAAATGATTGATCTACATACTTTTATACTAGATCTATATATTTAGGGTTTTTAAAATGATTTTTGTAAATCTTGTACTTTTTCTAAAAATAATTGTTGTTAGAGTATTACTATTATATGAATTTCTTATTTTATAGGAACAATGGTGTGTGAGATAGATTCAGCATGGAGCCACGGTGAAGCAGTTGGAAGCAAAAGTAAAGTAAAATATAATTATTGTGCACGAGTGCTCAATGGGGGGATTACCCGATTGATACAACATTTGGCACATGTAACAGGACAGGTGGCAAAGTGTCATAAAGTGCCACAAAATGTGAGAGCTGAAATGTAGGAGATCCTAAATGCATCTTAAAAAGAAAAAAAAAAGTTGTACAAGAAAGAAGAAGAACTGAGGAATTTGATGCATGCAGAGAAGAAGTATTTGGTTATAGGGAGGTGGAATTAGTTTCCTCCGATGATGAGGGTGAAGACCTGGAAATGAGGAGGGGTAGAAAAGAAAGTGTGAGGTCACTTTAAGAGGAGGAAGAGAGGAGAAGAATGCAATATGAAGCAGCCGCTAGAGGTAGCCAATTTAAATAGGGTGGGTCATCCAGACCGGGGGAAGCAAGTTTGCGTCAGGCATTTAGTAAAAAACAATCCCGTCAAGATCCAGACATTGAGGAGGTTGAAAGACCTCCTATACATGCACCTCGTAGGCCAGATGTGTTGGGGCCAATTGACTCATTTGCTTATAGAAAACCAATATCAAAGTAGTCCAGCATCATGAAAGCACTAAAGGGTAAGTTTGATAAAGGAAGAGAACATCTAGTGAGAGCTACTGAGAAGTTTATTTTTGGATGGAGGCATTCTACCCAACAAGGCATTTTCTTTTTATTTCACCACCATGCTAGATGTAGCTGCAGAACATGGTCCAGGTATAAGGGCACCCACCTTATGAGATTGGGTATGTCTGTGTTGAGAAAGAGTATGAGGAGTTGTAAGCTTGGGTACAAACTTTCAAATGAACATGAAGGGAAAGAGGTTGCACATTAATGTGCGATGGGCGGACGACCATCACACATCGTCATCTCTTATATTTTCTACTCTACTCGTCTATATGCATGTTGTTTATCAAATCAGTTGATGCAGCTGATTACATCCAACATGCAAAATATATTAATAGGTTATTGAATGAGGTGATTGAAGAAATTGGGAAAAATTATGTAGTTCAGATTGTTACTGACAATGCTGCAAACATGAAGGTTGCAGGTATGATGCTTATGAAACAAAGGCCAAGGAATTTTTGGTCTCCATGTGCAGCACATTGCCTGGATTTAATGCTTGAAGATATTGCAAATGAAAAAGTCATGCTGCAAGTGATTGGTAAGATAAAGAAGATCACCAATTTTTTTTATCAGTCATGTAGACTCATTTCTATGATGAAAACGTATACAAACAACCATGAACTACTGTGGCTTGGCATCATTAGATTTGCTACCCACTTCATTGCCATCGAAAGTGTTCACAAGTATAGAGAAGGACTTCTCCAATTGATAAAATTACAAAAGTTCATGAATTCAAAATGGGGAAAGAGGCTAAGTCCCATTACAAAAGAAGTATGTAAAGTAATTGAGTTCAATAAATTTTGGCCTCATGTGGTGCTGTAAATGTTTTTGATCCCCTAATAAAGGTTCTTCGATTGGTTGATGGAGGTAATAAGCCAACAATGGGCTTTTTACATGAGGCCATAGAGAGATCAAAGTTGGCTATTCAAGCAGGTTGTAAATATTACAAAAAGTTTTGGAAGATCGTCGACGATCGATGGGGACGACAATTGAAATATGATTTACACACTGCTGGTAAGCGAATGTTATTTCCTATAATACTTGTTGTATTCAATTCTCCTCACTATATTAATTTATCATTGACTAACATTCATTGGTTTTACATGATACTTCTTTAATCTAGAATTTTCGGATGGACACATACTGATGAACTCTGTTTGGGGCTAAAAAATGTTATTGAAAGACTAGCAGAGAGTACAGATGAAGTAATTTAGGCTACTAATTAGGTAGGCTAATTAAGGGAAAAAGTGTATAACATTGTAATTTCTCCAATTTGTTTTTCTATGTTAATGTCTTCAGATTGACATATACAATGTACATGCTGGAAGCTTTAGAACGACAGCTATGCGGAGAGCTATTACATAGACCAATCCTAGTATTAATTGTAATGTCATCTTTATATTATTCAAGGACTTATTATTATTCTATTAACTCTAATATCATTTCTATTTTTATTTTCAGCTGAATAGTGGTTGAATTATGGAGAGAGTGCTCCTGCACTAAGGACGATTGTTATTAAAGTGCTTAGTCAAAATACATCTTCTTCTAATTATGAAAGAATCTAGAGCACATTTTCATTTATCCACACAAGACCAAGAAATAGATTAACAATGCAAAAGTTAAATAAATTGGTCTATATCCACTACAACTTCAAGCTCTAGAGTCGAAATAGAAAGAGAAGATAGTTTGAGGATCAACAAGATTATTTTTGTTCAATTAATTTGGACTATATCTTTTCAAAAGAGGAGACTGTGTTGTGAATGGCTGGAGGAGTAAGAAGAACCGGTGTTAGACCAAGACCCAGCATTTGAGAAGTTGATAGAAGAATTGACTGGGGATAGGCCTGAGCCATTGAGGGCCTCAGAAAGGGTAGAAGAAATAAACTTGACAATGCAACATGGGCGTGCACTTGATACAAGTGAGCCAAGGGGAAAGGAAGTGGACGAGGAGAGTGAGTCAAGTATTTCTACTTCTTTATCATCAGCAGGAATTCCACCTGACTCTCACGGGGATGGTGGTCATCATGGAGATGATGAGCCTTTCACTTATGAGATAGTTGAGCATTTTCCTGGTGCTACCAATTTAGATCATAGCCGTGCCTATGCCAACATGTTGGACAGACTGAGGCAGGGAATAGTAGTGGCGCCGCTGGGAAATGAGCGGGGGAAGGTACTCATGGTTGTCAAGGGCGTTATGTTGGCCAACAAGGTGCCATGTATGGACAGCATGGAGGTTATTCATATGACCCTAATTGGGTACCCCCTTCACCGACACCGCTACTTTCTATCGAACAGATATTAATTGTGCAAGGGAGGCTTGCCCTACCACCATATCCCGAACGACCTTTTCATACCCTTCATACCTATTTCATGCCATTTGAGTACAACCAGCCATCTAAATTTATAAGGGATCAAGATAGTTCATCATCTTATCAAGAACAATCTGAATATGGTCATGGGTATAGTAGTGTAGTGCAAAGTATGGAGCATACCTTTTTAACCAATATCGTAGAAATGATGATGATAATGATGATGATGATGATGATGATGATATCAAGCCTGGGCGACACTCCACTTGGAATTAGGTTGTCATACTCATCAATCTCTCTCTACTCTCTAGTCCCCCCTAATTTCTGGTAAACCATGAACCTTTTGATGTCCAAGTGATTTATGATTTATCTATCCCACTATCATGTTTCAGATTTTAATATGTTATTTTCATGGTCTTAAATTTCACAACTTATTTGATGATTGAGTTAGTATTAAATGATAATTGATATGTTATCCGTATTTTCTTATATTTTACACTAATAAATTGATCATGAGCCAAAATAATAGTTCCACTATATGAAATACTGGAAAAGGCAGTGAACTGCGATACAGACAAGACTCATAACTTAAGGTGACAGATATTTTGATTTATTTTTGGTACTAATGGAAAAAAAAACATTGTTTTCCAGCATTTTCTAATATTATGAATTTTTTTGGATATTTTTGTGATTATCTTTTAGATTAAAAAAAATATTCACTCCTCGACAGAACGATAACCGCGACCGATACCAATATCATATCGGTTTTCCGGCCCGGCCGATACTGCAACCAAAACTGCGATTTTAAACCATGATCCCAACTAGTGACGAGTTTATAATATGTGATGTCAAACCTACGTCAAATTAAGTTTGATATGAGTTATCGCTTCAAATATTATTAAGATACTAGAACGTTGAAAATATTACTTATATTATATCTCACACACCAAACAAAGCTCAAAATTGAGAGCTAACCACTCTTTTTCTCAAATGTCTAAATATCAATTACATTTGCTAAGTTTCTTTTATTATATTAACAAATATGTAAATTGGGTTTAAATAAAACTGCGGATGTGGAAGGGCATTTATATGTGGGTAATTGTGCAGGGGTGATTTTTGTGAAAATGGCATGGAGATAGGGTGTTGGATTTTCTAACGCCTTCCACCTTGGGTTTGGGTGTAACAACCATTTCTCTCCCCCTAGGTTTTTTTGTGCGCATTTTGAAACCCTTATTTCTTTCTCGAGAAAGGATTGAAGTTTCCCACCTCTCCAATCAAAAATAAAGTGTTGCGGCCGTGGCATTGTACAAACGCCCATCGTAGCCCTAATTGACTCGAGTAATAATTTATAACCCAAACTTGACCCAAATCTAAGAAAACTAACATGTAATATAATAAATAGGAGCAGGTCATCCAACCAAATTCCATCCCAAGCTAGGCATTGCAGTCTTCCCCTTAGTAAATGAAACTCCCCTCCTCCTCCTCAATCCCACTTCGAAAACGCGGAACAACATTTTTGGAGCGGATCCATCCTTGGAGCGTGGTCTGACAATCTTCAAAGCGCGGATCAATCGAATATGAAGCGAACCGTGCAAAATCTTTAGTTTATGTACATTTTTTTTCTGTAAGCTTGACATTATATATATTAAAGCAAACGGGGAGGAGAGCTGTGAGGGGTGCCACATCATCACTCACATGAGTTCTCCTTTCAGAAAAATACTTATAACAACATACAGAGCTTTGGGTTTAATGTGGAACACTACACATTCCAAATCTTCTCCCTAAATCTCTCCATCTCTCTATTTAAATTAAGATTATTTCTTCATAAACCCACATTTCTAAAATCCTTCTAATTTCCCCTAAAATCTCTCTTTTCCTAACTTTTATATTTTATCTTCTTATCTTAATCCTCAAATCACTCTCTAATCTTAATCCATCATAAAATCTGTTTGACCAATCCACCCATGTGATTGAGATCTACAAGGTGGACCCCACATAACCCCACATAATTATTGGTATGCAATTGCTGTTAGTTTCCACGCATTTTGGTTTCTAATTGGCTACACAGCTAGCACTACAGGCCCCACATGTGAGATTGTTACTTCACAAAGGCATGAAGCCTAATTGTGAGGGGTGCCCACCTCAGCCCTGAAAAGTCTCTCCTTTCAGATAAATGCATAAGAAAATATGAGTTTGTCTGGCTTTGGCGAACGGTGAAATGGTGAGATGGTTTGGCTTTGGTGATTTGATGGAGGGTCAGGATCAGATACTCTCATATTTGGATTCTCTCAAATGGGGCCTTCTCAATCTCCTAAAATCTCTCTTTCTCTCTTCATTAAGAGATAAGAGATCCATAAATCCAAGATTTATCCCCTAAAAATTCTCTCATTCGCATTACCAAATCCCTCCATCATCTCACACCCATCTTCTTCCAGCGCACCATCTCCATCTCCCTGATCAAATCCCTCCATCATCTCACGCCCATCTTCTTCTAGCGCACCATCTCCGTCTCTCTTATCAAATCCCTCCATCATCTCATGCCCATCTTCTTCCAGAAACCATCAAATTCCTCACACACAAAAACCTGGGCAGTTAGAGAAGGGGTGAATGCCGAAGAAGAAAAAGATGAAACAATGGAAGTAGATTTGAGGTGCGCTCTGGAACCGGTATTTCCAACTTTCTTTCTTTTATATTCTTTTCCCACACTTTGGTGATTTTTGTTGAATTAGTTTTATGCATTCGCAAAATAGAATCCAGTCTATGCCCGTGCTAACATCTAGCAACCTCCTATTTTCTCATATAGGCCATCTATCTCCCAAACGCCCGAAAGAAAAGGCTGATGTAGCCCATTTTCTCTATAAGAGGGGAAAACCAGAGGAAATACGATTCCAAACCAGAGAGATAAGCGGCGGTAGCAGCAGCAGCAACCTAAACTCCGTCTTCTATGCAGAAAACTACAATCCAATCCAAGCAGGAAGCATCAACGGAACAGACATCCTCCCTCACGACAACGACATCTACAGAGCTCTCCTCTGTTCTTTTGTTGGTCTATGTATGCCAACTTCCTTACCCAAAACGAAAACAACCCATGTCCTCTTCTTTTTTTTCTTTGTTCTTCATCAAATATCACTCAAGATTTTATTTTTCATATGACCCATTTGGGGATCCTAAAGTTATTGGAGACCCTTATTGTACTGTGATCGCGAGGCATCTTTCTCATCTCACAAACGCAGAAATGCTGCGAAAGGTGGTGTGTCTTTTTTTTTTTTTGGTTTTCCTACATACCATTCGTAGTGCTTCTTCTTCTCTCTCATTGATGGGTCTGAAGTTCTTTTTTTTTTTTTTTTTACCGCCTATAAGCTATGAGTAGATATGGGAGGGTGAAAAACTTGCGACTGGTGAGAAAGATTGGTAGGTTTTCTTGCAGTTGTTGTCACTTTTTATACATATGTTCCAAGGTGTTAAGTGCTTTTCTATTCATGTACTTCAGTAGTTTTTTTGTTTTTAACAGCATGTATGTTAAAATCTAACTGCTGAATTTGGTGCTTACGAAATTGTGCTTTTGTTGTTGTATGCTATAAGACTCAATTGTTAGCTTTTTTGTGAATTGATATTGAAGTGTTGATATGGTCGGATGCGATATTTAGGATAACTTTTCCATGAGTCCCATAGGGAGAGAGGCACCCTTGCGCCTTAGTCTTTAATGATGGAAACATTCATTTAATTTGTGACTTTCAATTTATGCGGGTAGGCGGGCTTCGAAAAGAAAGAAGCACCATGATAATTTAGATGGAGTTTCTGTGTTGTTGAGCTAGAGATTTTGAATTTTGACCAAAGGGTCAGTCCTTGTATCAGTTCTATGACAGTATATATCTCATATACTATTGATTTAATGTTTTTCATTGCTATTATAGTACTGTTTCAGTTTTATTTGATCTGTGGACTTGAAAACATTAATCTTATAGTATTGTTTCAGTTTTAATAAGATTTTCTGTTGTCTATCTAAAAAAAAATAAAGAAATTCATTTGATGTTTGGAGCTGGTACTTGGTAGCCTAGATGTTACATTATATGACGAAAGGTATTTCTTTTTTACAACTTACAAAATTATTTAAAATATTCTATTTGATGAATATACTAATTTCTCATTTTCCCCTCTACTCTTGTAGTTTGAAAAAATTGAATCTAACATTATGGGGAGATTTGGCATCATACCACTTTTATTCTTTAACATCAAATGTTGGAAGGGTCCTCGTGACTACATCAATTAAGGAATACAATGGTAATTAATTAAACTTTCTTCTATTAATTTCAGCGTATAGTTTAACGCTAATGTTAAAATTAAGTGCAAGCAATATTTATCTAAGCACATCATTCGCTACCAGGTTAATGATCAACCCAAATATTCCAGAGCAACGTCTTTATTAAAGTGGTGAGATTATCATCTTCTCAAATTTACTAATTACATAATAAAATAAATCATTCTAATATGTGTTTGAGACGTTAAATACAGGAATAAATGCCACAGTGGTGATTCAATGAATAACATAATTTTATTGGAAGATTTAGTTTCAATAGTGGAGAATGGAGTAACCGAAGTAAAATACTTATCATTCACTTCTTTTCATTATTACTGTGTGCATTTTTCATTTATATTTGTATTGTATGAATTAAAATTATATATTTTAATCCTACATGTTTATGGGTGAAATATGTTGCAATCAAAGTTACCGCTGCAATGTTGCAGATGGATAGACCATTATCATTCGTATCTTGTAGTAGGTGTGATAAAAAAAATCGATCCAGGTGTAAATAATGGTCAATGCAATTATTGCGCTTTCCCCACATGAACAAATAAAATAAGGTAAGTAATTAATAATGCACAACGTTCACGTGATATGTTAGATTTATAAATTAGATAAAATCATTAAAAATTTATAATTCTTAACTTTTATAACTGTAGATACATTGCAACAATAACAGTCATAGATCACACTGAAAGTACAACATTTTTGCTCCAAGACAATGTCGTTAAGAAATTCATGAATACATCAGAAGAAAATTTTGAAGTAAATGCAGCTAAGGTAATGACAGAGTGTTTGTTTGTTTCTGTTCTTTTAAATATGATCCTATCATATACAATATATCTAAATTGCACTTATGTAATTCATTGTCTTATAAATTTATTTTATCACATTTGGTAGGATGATTGGTATACCCATTTTGCACCTCAAATCTAAAAAGCACTATGGCAAGAATATTTGTTCCATATCAAGATAGGAACGAACATGAGCAAATCTACTTTGGATAGTGAAGTTCCAATTAAAAAAATAGAACACATAAACATCAATCATGAGGGAAAGTTGTTACTGTCAGAAATAGAACACTGTGAGCATTTAAAGTTTAGTTTTAATAAGATCTATTCTTTTAAAAGATTTTTTTATTTCACTAACTTATTTTCAATTATGTGAACAGCATTGAAGATGAAAGATAACATCAACCCTTCAGCCATTGGGATAAGTAATGCACCTGCTCAATTGGAAAGTAAAGTGACAACATCAGTGACTGATGCTGAAACAAGTGGATAAACAAGTAGATGAATTGCACAACTTTATTTTTGAAGCAAAATTTGTTATTTATTATTTTGGATAAACATACTTATTTCATAAACTTTTAGTTTATAGATTCTTTCATATATTAAATTATACTGGTATGACAACTATGTGCAACTATACTTGTGCACCGGTGTCTATATGATACTCTTTGTTTCAATTAAATAATATCTTTCCTCTTACTTTAATTCCAAATATATTCTCAGCTTTGGCCGGGCCTAAATATATTCTCAGCTTTAAGCACGAGCCTTTGTTGCTAGTTATATATATTAAAGCAAAGGGGAAGGTGGGCAGTGTAGGGTGCCATGTCATCCCTAAAAAGTCTCTCCTTTCAAAGAAATATAAAAGAAAAAGAATGCATGATTTGACGTTCATCCAACGATCCGTCATTACTAATACATGGAATACTTATATATGCATTTTGAATGTCCAAAATTTTCTCTCTAAGGCCTATAATATCTCTTTGAATTCCTGAAATCTCTCTTAATAGTAGCAAACATTATCATCTAAATAAAGCACAAAAACAGAATATGGGACCCATTACATAGGACTTAACCAATACACACTTTGAAGTGGAACCTACTAGATAAAGATCATAATCAAGCTACTTCAGTTAGGATAATTTTTCATGGGTTGCTTGGATCTCAAGACATGTGTGCACACAGGGTTGTTGAAGGTATAAGAAGATGCATCGTTTAAGAACTTCTCAGCTTTGTGGGACCCACCTAATGAATGGATGGGATGAACTATGAGCCATGTAGTGGGGCACCACCTTTTCACAAACCTGGGTGCCGCACTGATTCATGTGGCTCGGGCTGCGCCTGAGAGGCCATGGACATGCTTGTGATCTGGGCTCTGGCCTATTGGCCTAAATATAGGTCACATCTCACATGGGCCCTACATGGGGCATGATGGGCCACACCAGTATGTCTAAGGATATGGTTATAATAGTGGAATGATCCTTGCTAATTTTTTTTTATCATGACCATTCAAGTTGTGGATCTAACCACTATCCTAGCACCCTTGCTACATCAGGCGAGGAACTCACCGTTTTGGAAGAGGTTCTGCTTCAGAACCTACGTTGACAGGAAGAGGTGAGTGTGGGAATTGGATGACCTGGGGGTGTCTAGGAAAGTATGGACCTTGTTTTGACCTGAGGGTGTATGGGAAAGTGTGGACCTCACTTATGTTTCAAAACTTAGAGTTCTGTTAATTCACTTCCCTTCCCTTGAGTTTCTTGAATTTAGAAAAAGGCCCCTTAGCCTTCAATGAACTTAAATTAGACCCTTTGACTTATTAAGAATGTGATTATTAAATTTGTTTGCTGTCATTTTACTGTGCTTTTATTATTACGTTTTTTTCTTGTGTGGGTTTGATCATTTATTGCCTAGATTGGTCTAATTATATCACTTTTATTGGGTTTGCCTATTTTTTGGGTCCTATGCTTAGGGCCCACCGTTTGATTTATATACATGGATGTTTGAAAACCACAATATGCTATAAATTAAGCGTAGCCTAATCTTTTAGAGGCACCACTAATGGCATTATAACCAACTAGATTAGACCCCTTTATGTCATTTTATGAATGCTATTAATTCAATTGATAATAATAAATTATATGTTTCTTTATGTAAAATCTATCTTTCCATTAATAATTAAAAAAAATCCCATATTTTAATATTGGATAGATCATCTACATTTGTTTTACTACCGGATCACAGATTTTAAGGTTTTTCATTATTTGATTAGTATTCCACTTCTTTTTGTCACTTAGACAATGACTTGAGTCACTCTCATTATTATAAATGACCGAGGCGAGGCTTATTTGTCATCAGTTTAATGATCCACATCATCTTTGCCATTGAATTGATGATCTATTGTTTTCTATAATTTCATCAAAGATGCTACAATTTCATCAAAGATAATGGTTTACACTCTTTACCATTTGACAGGTGAATTCATAAATTCTCAAGCATACATTCCATTATGAGAATATTGGAGTTTGAATAATTGTGTAAGTTAAAATTGATAATTCACAAAGTTGGGTTTTTTTAATTAAAGATTTCACATGTTAGATAGGAAATTCCAAACGCTATGGAGGCAACCACTGACTTGTTATTATAAAAGTTTGTCAACAAATAGAATTATTTTATTACAGTTGTAAAGCCACACAAGAATAGTATTTCAGTTTAAGTTTTATATGTAAATAAGGAGGAGCCCACTTTCTAATGTAATTGCACATTTCTTTGTTCTGTTTTTATAAGAAAATTTTGATATTAATGTTGAATTTCTTTGTTGAAATGCTGTTTTGGTTATGTGGGTGATTCAAATAATGAGTACTTAAGAGTGGGAATTTGATGTTTTGAGTTTTGCAAAGCCACACGAGAATAGTTTTTCAATCTAAGTTATATATGTAGATAACGATGAGCTCACTTTCCAATGTAATTACCTATTTCTTTTTTATTCTTTTTTATGGTTTTTTAAATTCTTTTTTGGGTTTGATGTTGATTTTCTTTTTTGAAATGTTATTATGGTTATGTGGGTGATTACATAACTTGGACCAATAGTTATGTGGTCTCTTTCTCTGTTTTTTTAAACTAAATTCAATAGATATTTTTTCTGTTAGCTTATTCTAATTTACATACTCAATATGAATGCATTAATATATATATATTTTTATATGTATTTAAAAATGCAATTTTGACCCAACACCTTTATCGTGCTCACTGTGTGTATTAAATAATATTTTTATTTAATATTTAATATATTTTACAATTAGGACCGGGCTAAGCACGGGCCTTTGTTGCTAGTTATATATATTAAAGCAAACGGGGAGGAGGGCTGTGAGGGGTGCCACATCATCACCCACATGAGTTCTCCTTTCAGAAAAATACTTATAACAACACACAGAGCTTTGGGTTTAATGTGGAACACTACACATTCCAAATCTTCTCTCTAAATCTCTCCATCTCTCTATTTAAATTAAGATTATTGTTTCATAAACCCACATTTCTAAAATCCTTCTAATTCCCCCTAAAATCTCTCTTTTCCTAACTTTTCTATTTTATTTTCTTATCTTAATCCTCAAATCACTCTCTAATATTAATCCATCCTAAAATCTTTTTAACCAATCCACCCATGTAATTGAGATCTACAAGGTGGGCCCCACATAACCCCACATAATTATTGGTATGCAATTGTTGTTAGTTTCCACGCATTTTGGTTTCTAATTAGCTACACGGCTGGCACTACAGGCCCCACATGTGAGATTGTTACTTCACAAAGGCATGAAGCCCAATTGAAGTGGCCCACCATTTGCCATTAATCACATAAATGTTAGATTATATTGAAAGACCATGAGAAGCATCTTATGAAACACTGTCTTTACTTTAAGGTCTGCTCTCATAATTCCCTAGTAATAGGCTCTTAATTCTGAAACATTGATGAACTTAAGTTTCTATCTCTTCATTTGCTTTGAGTCACCAATGAGGGAGACCAATTGTCGGTCAACACCTCGGTGTTTTGGGTACGTGGTAGTAGAACTGTGGGAACATTTATTTGTCAAGATAGAATCTATTCTAATTATCCCCTTGTGCCAATCAATGGATTTATCATTGGTAAGTGTACACCCATCTCAATTAAGAGTTAATTGGATGGTACTAATAAGCACTGTGATAAATTGGGTCTCAAGGATAATAAGATATGGATCTAAGTTGGTGGGATAGTTTATCCAATTGATCCATGGATATTGATGGAGGGGCCTACTTGTAGTGATAGAGAAGTTTAGGGTCTTCATGTAATTTATTCCTAAAACTGGAGTTCAATTGCATTTATTTAGTGGAGTTATTTGCAATTAACTGCGGGCCCAGATTGCATATGAGATGGGGGGTCGCGGTGTCCCAATTGGAGTCAGCTTTCTATGGAATCCCTAGTGGTCCATATGCTAGCCCAAGATTGGATCATTACTTATTCTATTTGAATTCAAAAGAAAAGCTACTATTTCTATTTGAAGTGAGACTAGTTACTAATTATTATGAAAGTGAGACTTCTAATAATAAACAAAGAGGAGGATGCTCAAGCTATAAATAGAGGAGCAATAGGGTTGGATGTCCCATGCTATTCCCACCCTAGGGATTCACGCCCAAGCACCCTTGTGCAAGAGTTGCACTCCCTTCTTCTCCTTCTCTTTTCTAGTTTCTCTTTTGGTTTGCCTTTAAGGTTCTAGTTAGTTTTTCTCTTAGAGATTCCACCATCTTCTTTGAGAAAAGAGATCTGAAGCGGGTCATAGCGTGGAAGACAACTGGGTATTGGAGATTCTAATTTGCTTTCCGAAAGAGTTCTTCATCAAAGTGATTAATTAAATTCTCTATTATAGAACTACTGAGCTCCGAATGTATAATCTACTTCCTTGTATGTTGTGGATTTCGTGGTTACTTGTATGTTGCTATTTTTATCTTCTAGATAGAGTTTTCTACTGTACATGATCATAAGAAAGAAGCCATGAATCTTGGATTGGGTTTTTGTTGTCTTATGGATACTTGATACCTGAGTCAAGTGGGTCAAAAATTTTGAAAACCTATCCACGAGGCCCACCTCCTTCCAGTAATTGGTATCAGAGCCATACCTCATCTCTAATCATGTTGGAGCAATAAGCTTGCTCTATTCTTTGCATGAGATGCGAAGAAGATAGAGGAAGGGCTATGTACGAATCAGTTTTGATGGATTTGTTTTGCTTAATAGTGAATCCATGGTTGGATAGTCACAAAATGGTTTAATAATGATGGAAGGATGATAGGAAGCCATTGGAACACTTCAAAAGAGTTTTGGAGTTGAATGGATGCGAAACAGAAAACCCAAAATTCTAATTTTCGTCAGTTCGGTCGACCTGGCTTCATGCCCGGTTGACTGAGTATATGTAGGCCAGTCGACCGGGGACACGGTAACAGCAGGTGCAGAATCTGGATTTCTCAGTTTCAGGTCTTCTTTTGTGTCCTATTTTTCCAGCATTGTTTGGCGGCCAATTTGTGTGTTTTGTATGGTTGTATGAGATATTAACATGTAGGTTATCTTGTCCTCTCCATATTACCCATAAGTCTTTTACTTTCTTTATATGGTTATTGGTTTGTTTGAGGCTAAATGTAAAGGGCGTCGTGGTTTCCTTGGTTTCCCGTGAAAGGGCAAGGCATGATGAATTTCCCTATAGCCCTTTAATTTCCATAATTAGATTACCATGTAAGTCTCATTGTAGAGACATAGGAATTTACGTAATTTTATAAATTTTGTAAATTCTGGCGATGTCCGAGACGAAGAAGGAAAGTGAAGTTAGACTCCTAATAAAATAGTTAGAAGATTATCAAAAGGTGTTTTGGAAAGTCTAAGAAGTTCAAGAAGTTTATTCCGCTTGGGCCATGTGGAGGAGATGACTAGTTTCTATTTTATGCACTTTCTATTTATGGATGGTTATTTTTATAGAATGTTTCCAAATCTGATCCAAACATAGCAATTACTAAAATTGGTCAAATCAAATTAATTTTTGGAAATAGTTCTAATTAGTATTGGTGGACCCATGAGATGGACCCATTGGTAAGACTAATCCTAGAAACTGGACTTTCCTTAAATATAACTTGACTTGGAACCAATCTTTGGTCATATCATGAGATGATTTGATGATTATTAGATGGGCCTATAGACCTTAAAAGGAAATCCTCTATTCTAAAATATTAAGTGGGAGCAGGGCATTTAAATTGAGAAATCCCATGGTTTTCCACTATAGGTCCATTGTAAGGAAAGATTAGCCTCGCGCCATCTTGAGAATGGCCGTTCTCCAGGAGGGCTTTTATTTGTCTAGTTTCTAGATATGGATCTCCCAAAAGGATAGTGTTGGTGAGATGGGGTAGGGGTTCACTCCCCAAGGAGGAGCTGCTCACAACGGTTGTCATTCAATGCTAATTGGTGGGTCACACTTAACTAAAATAGTGATGTAGTATCTCCAAGGATTTGCCTCGTGTATTTTAGAAACCAAAGCTAATCGGGAGTCATACATTATTTGGTATGAGATACCTAGATAATAATGAATGATGGGGATCATGGATAGTTAGTCTTAATCTTAATTTTGACTCACTTTGATCCGCACCAATCCATGTGGTAATCGCACTCCCCAAGGAGGCATATCCCAAGGGATTGGAATTCCGATGTATTCTGAATTTAGTGGTTATGAGGATTCTCACATAAATTTGGTAGAATACTAAACCCTAATGCCATCAATATTCTTTAATTAAATGTATGGTTATGTGCTACAGCTTGTTAAGCATGAATCCAAATACCTTCAATCCACTTGCGACCATTCTCAACCAGAATAAGTTGGTGGGATCCAACTATGTAGACTGGAAACGGAACCTGGATATTATCCTGACTGCATCAGGATATAAATATGTCCTCACCATACCCCCCCCCCCCCCCCCCCCCTTTAATGAGCCTGGACCAGATGCACCACAGGACGAGAAGGACCTTTATGCCAAATCGACCAAAGACGATGAGATGGCTAGATGTTACATTCAGGCATCCATGTCTAGTATTCTGCAACATCAACATCAATCCTATGAGACTGCATACGATATTATATCGAACTTAAAGGAGATGTTTGCGGACCAGGGCATGCCTGCTAGGCAGGCTGCTATGAGGGTGCTCATAAGCACTAAGATGACTGAGGGTACACCAGTACAGGACCACATGCTAAATATGATGGACTCATTGAATGAGTTAGATGTACTGGGTGCAGCGATTGATGCAGAATCACAGATTGACATATTCCTCGAGTCGCTACCAGATTCATTCAACCATTTTATGGTAAATTACAACATGAATAAAATGGATTTGACCCTAGCTGAGCTGTCTAGCTAGTTGGTAGCAATTAAGGGGATTATGAAGAAAAAGCCAATTGCCCTTATGACAGAAAAGTCAGCTGCCAGGTCCAAGCTGAAAGGCAAAGGCCGGAAAGGCAAAAAGAAATCAGTCTCCAAGGGTCCTAAGGCAGAAAATGGTCCTACTGTTGGTGTGGCCAAGGCTAAGGGTTCGGGAGCCAAGGGGAAGTGTTTCCACTGTGGTGTGACAGGACATTGGAAAATGAATTATCCGGATTTTCTATCTAAGAAAAAGAACTCAGGTATGATTGAGTCACTTGTTTTTGAAGTTAGTTTTGCAACTGACACTTCAGAATCTTGGTGTGTTGACTCCGGTACAACTAATCACATTTGTAATTCGTTGCAGGGGTTCCGGGAAACCAAGAGGCTTAGTGGCGGGGAAATCATTGTCAACCTAGGATCTGATGCTAAGGCGGATGTGGTTTCAGTGGGAGTTATTACTTTATATTTTTCAGAGAATAAATTGATTTTGTCAGATACATTATATGTATTGTCTTTGAGGCGGAATTTAATTTCATCTTCTAGTTTGGTGAATAAAAGTTATTCTATTACTTTTGCTACTGAAGTTGTCATAAAGGGGAATGGTACTTTTATATGTTCTGGCAAGGTAATCAATGGACTTTATTTGTTAACTCCCACGATGTATGAGATACATGATACCGAAATAATTAATAGACTATCATTAAAGAGAAAATCACATTCATCTAATCCAACAAAACTTTGGCATCTGAGGCTCAGTCATATAAACCTAAATATGATTGATAGGCTAGTGAAAGATGGTATTTTGCCTTCATTGGTGGTAGAACCAATGCCTGTCTGCGAATCCTGTCTGGAAGGCAAAATGACTAAAAGACCCTTTTCATCTAAGGGCAATAGGGCCAAAGATTTATTGGAATTAGTGCATACTGATGTGTGTGGACCCATAAATGTTAGAGCGAGAGGAGGATATGAGTACTTCATCACTTTCACAGATGAGTACTCAAGATATGGATACATATACCTTATGCACCGTAAGTCAGAGGCTTTTAAAAAGTTCAAAGAGTTTCGAGCAGAAGCGGAAAAGTAATTAGGTAAAAGTATCAAGACTCTTCGATCAGATCGAGGAGGAGAATATCTCTCTGCTAATTTTATGGGATACTTATTAGAGAATGAGATTCTATCCCAGTTGTCTGCTCCTGGCATGCCTCAACAGAACGAGGTAGCAGAAAGAAGGAACCAGACTCTTTTAGATATGATCAGGTCTATGATGAGTTACTCAGGATTACCTATATCTTTTTGGGGATATGCCTTGGATACTGCAATGTACATACTAAACCTCGTGCCATCTAAGTCTATACCCAAGACTCCCTGGGAGTTGTCGTCCAGGCAAAAGCTTAGTCTGCAACATTTACATATTTGAGGTTGTTCGGCACATGTGCTAAAGGTTAAGACGGATAAGTTGGAACCGAAGTCGAAAGTGTGCTCCTTTGTAGGATATTCTAAAGGAACTAAAGGTTGGATATTCTATAATCCCAGAGAGCAGAAAGTACTTGTAAACACCAATGCGGTTTTTCTGGAGGAAGATTATATGTTTGACCGGAAATCTTTAAAAAATGTTATCTTGGAATAAATTCTAGAGCAATCAATTCCAAATCTAAATATGACCGAACTTGAAGAGAATCCACCCATACCTGACCCAGTAGTTACACCGGTGCTTTGTCGTAGTGGGAGGATTGTCAGGCCCCCTGATAGGTTCTCGTTCTTGGGAGAGTCTTATGAGGCAATCCCGGAAGAACTAGAACAAGATCTATGTAACTATGATGAAGCAACTAATGACATAGATTCGGGACGTTGGCAAGAAGCTATGAAAGCTGAGATGAAGTCCATGTACTCTAATTAAGTCTGGACACTTGTAGACTTGCCTGCTAATATTAAACTTATTGGGTGCAAGTGGGTCTACAAGAGAAAGAGAGGACCGGACGGAAGAGTCGAGACCTTTAAGGCTAGGCTTGTTGCGAAACGGTATACTAAAAAAGAAGGCATCGATTATGAGGAAACATTCTCGCCGGTAGCCATGCTCAAGTCCATCCGAATACTCTTATCCATTGCGGCTGATCTCGATTACGAGATTTGGCAAAGGGATGTCAAGACAGCGTTTCTCAACTTCCATCTTGAGGAAGACATCTATATGATGCAGCCAGACGGTTTTGTGGCTAAAAACCAAGAGCAAAGAGTTTGCAAGCTGTAGAAGTTCATTTATGGATTGAAGTAGGCATCCCAAAGCTGGAACATCCGTTTTGACCAGGCAATCAAGGCATTTGGTTTTTGTCAAAATCTGAATGAGTCATGTGTGCATATGAAAAGTGAAAGAGACATGGTAGTTTTTCTGGTATTGATGTCGATGACATCCTTCTCCTCAGGAGAGACATAAGAATGTTGTCAACGGTAAAAGTTTGGTTGGCTAAGACTTTTGATATGAAGGACTTGAGAAAAGCTAGCTACATCCTAGGGATCAAACTCCATCAAGACTGGGAAAATATGATGATTCGCTTATCCCAAGCTGCGTACATAGATAAGATGCTAGTGTGGTTTGCAATGCAAGACTCCAAAAAGGGTATCACACCTTTCTGGCATGGAGTGTACCTTTCCAAGGATCAGTGTCCTAAGACACCTCAGGAAAAGGAGCAAATGAGAAAAGTACCATATGCTTTGACTGTTGGTAGCTTCATGTATGCTATGCTTTGTACTAGACCGGATATCTGTCATGCAGTAGGCCTAGTCAGCAGATATCAGTCTAATCTAGGACCTGACCATTGAACTGCTGTGAAGTGTATTCTCAAATACTTGAGAGGGACTAGAGATTATATGATGATTTACGGCAGTGATGAGTTGATTCTAGTCGGTTACACAGATTATGACTTCATGTCAGATAAGGATTTCAGGAAATCAACCTCTGAGTATGTGTTTATGCTTGGGGGTGGAACTATCAGCTGGAGGAGTATTAAACAGGAATGTACCACTGATTCCACCTTGGAAGTTGAATATATAGCGGCTTGTGAAGTAGCTAAGGAAGCAGTTTGGCTCAAGAGATTCCTTATGGAACCCGGAGTGGTACCTTTGGCGCTACAACCACTCACAGTTTACTGTGACAGCAGCGGGGCAGTCGCACAGTCCAAGGAACCCAGAAGCCATAAAAGCCAAAAGCATGTACAGATGAAATATCATTTGGTCAGAGAGATTGTGTAGAGAGGTGATATTGCCATCACCAAGATAGCATCTGTGGATAATCTCGTAGATCCCTTTACTAAGCCTTTGACTACCAAGGTCTTTGAGCAGCATGTAGATGGGATGTGCATGAAATGCAATCCTGACTGGCATTGGGCCCAAGTGAGAGATTGTTAGATTGTATGGTCTCAATCCAGTTGATGATGTAATAAATTGATTTATTTCTTTATTTATCAATATATTCATGTTTTCCTTTCATGAGATGAATGGTGTTTTATTTACTTAATTGCACATAACCAATACGAATGACATGATGGTTCATGAGATGAATTGGAGTCCACAAGTGTATTAGATGTAACACGTGTGTAGATGAGATCAACATATGAGAGACATGTGTCACAAATCTATATTTAAATTGATTCGCAACTGGTGATGAGATTGGGCATCTCATCTGACAATGTTGCAGTATTATGATCACTATGATAAAGTGAGATCTGTCTCGATCATTGGAGTGTAAGACTCTGGATCATCGTATTGGTACATTAGATGTATTGAAGAACCATAAGAATCACCTTATGAAACACTATCTTTACTTTAAGGTTTGCTCTCATAATTCCCTAGCAATATGCTCTTAATTCTGAGACATTGATGATCTCAAGTTTTTATCTATTCAGTTGCTTTGAGTCACCAATGAGTGAGGCCAACTGTCGATCAACACCTCGATGTCTTGGGTACGTGGTAGTAAAACTGTAGGAACATTTATTTGTCAAGATGGAATCTATTCTAATTATCCCCTTGTGCCAATTAATGAATTTATCATTGGTAGGTGTACACCCATCTCAATTAAGAGTTAATTGGATGGTACTAATGATCACTGTGATTAATTGGGTTTTAAGAATAATAAGATATGGACCTAAATTGGTGGGACAGTTTATCCAATTGATCCATGGATATTGATGGAGGGGCCTACTTGTAGTGATAGGGAAGATGGAATTTATCATAATTATCCCCTTGTGCCAATTAATGGATTTATCATTGGTAAGTGTACACCCATCTCAATTAAGAGTTAATTGGATGATACTAATGATCACTGTGATTAATTGGGTCTCAAGGATAATAAGATATGGATCTAAATTGGTGGGACAGTTTATTCAACTGATCCATGGATATTAATGGAGGGCCATACTTGTAGTGATAGAGAAGTTTAGGGTTTTCATGTAATTTATTCATAAGACTAGAGTTCAATTGTATTTATTTAGTGGAGTTATTTGCAATTAACTGTGGGCCCAGATTGCAAATGAGATGTGGGGTCACAGTGTCCCAGTTGGAGCGAGCTTTCTATGGAATCCCTAGTGGTCCCTACGCTAGCCTAAGATTGGATCATTACTAATTCTATTTTAACTCAAAAGGTTGAAATAAGACTTCTAATAGTGGTAATAGTAGGAATAGAGTTACTAATTATTATAGAAGTGAGACTTCTAATAATAAACAAAGAGGAGGATGCTCAAGCTATAAATAGAGGGGCAATAGGGCTGGACGTCCTATGCTATTCCCACCCTAGGGATTCACGCCCAAGCACCCTTGTGCAAGAGTTGCACTCCATTCTTCTCCTTCTCTCTTCTAGTTTCTTTTCCGGTTTCCCTTTGAGGTTCTAGTTAGTTATTCTCTTAGAGATTCCACCATCTTCTTTGAGAAAAGAGATCTAAAGTGGGTCATAGCGTGGAAGACAATTGGGTATTGGAGATTATGATTTGCTTTGTGAAAGAGTTTTTCATCAAAGGGACTAATCAAATTCTCCATTAGAGCACTACTGAGCTCCGAATGTATACTCTACTTCCTTGTATGTTGTGGATTTCGTGGTTGCTTGTATGCTGCTATTTTTATCTTTTAGATAGAGTTTTCTACTGTACATGATCATGAGAAAGAGCCCATGGATCATGGATTAGGTTTTTGTTGTCTTATGGATATTTGATCCCTGAGTCAAGTGGGTCAAAAGTTTTGAAAACCTATTCATGAGGCCCACCCCCTTCCAGTAATAAAAACTCATAACCTAATGATATGCATGAAGTTTTGAGATTTTTACCAATGAAAATCTTATAAGAAATCCCTGAGCCCCACGTGAGAGATTTTACTTCACAAAGGCTTGAAGTATACTTGAAGTGGCCCACCACGTGCCATTGATCCATAGAAATTAACCTTGATTCAGGGAGGACCAAAGGAGGTGGATGATCAATGGGGAAACAAATAGGCCCAAAAAGAAAATAATATGCATTTGTGAATGCATATTATTGATCATGCTAATTTCTTCTATGAGGCATCACTAGGTTTTATAATAAAAGAAATGCACTCCTTTGGACTGAATTTAGGAAGGAGTTGGAGTTCATATGATTAAAGAACTCAATTTAGGAAAACAAATACACTCCAGCATACTGAATTTTTAATGATATTAAGAGGATGGTCATCATTCTATGTTTCTTTGAGTGTTTGGCAAGCTTCGTGAATGACTTGGATAGTCTTATATAGGGATGGCAATGAGGTGGGTTAGGATTGGGTCATACTAATTTTATACCCACCTCATTTGATATCCTAAACCTACGCCACTTTATAGTGAGCCTCATGCCATTAATTTCAAACCTGCTCCATGACCTTCTATTGAACGCCATGACCACATACACCTGCACAATATATAATGGGTTGGGTTTGGGTTTCGTTTTGGTGGTAAGCTCATTGCATAAAATGCCACATTAAAGAAATAAAATATTAAATATATATATATATATATTATATTATATATAATAAATATAAATTATTTATTTATTTATGTAAAATCTATTCTTTTTCAATAATACCTAAGAAAAGAATCACATATTTCATTACATTTTTTGAGCCCGGGTACCATATCTATCCATTTAGTTATGTAAGCTTACGCTTGTGGGGCCCACCCTTGGTCTATCCAAATGAACCAAACACAATCCCCCCTAAATCACACATGTCTACTAGCTTTTGGCCAAATTTGGATCTACTGGACCGTTGGATCGACTGTGTACCGATCCGAATGGATTGTTGACCATTAAACTTCTGAGGCTAGATGGAGATGGTAGAAACCACGGTTGAGACTATTTTTTTACAAAGAGAATGGTCCTATGGAGTCCTTGAAACCCACTCATCCCCACCCCCATGTGGGCCCCATCCCACACTTGTGCTTACCTTATCCTATGCTTTAGCTTATGAGAGCTATCCCATATAGACACGCATTCATACTTGTGTAATGGTCAATGCCTTTAAATTCACGGGGTCATCATGTTATGTAAGTTTACTTCATTTTATATTTATTTTCATTACATGTTAAAAGATTCTAAAATTCAAAGATAATAAATTTCTTTAGTTTAGATTTATTTTAGAGGATTTTACGGGAAAGGTCCCGGAACTTAGCCATTCATCGGAAAGGGTCCCTGCAAAATATACAATACTAACAAGGTCCATCATACCTTGTTTTGTGGTTTTTTTCAACTTTGAGAGGAGCGACGCTAGCGTCACTCATATCTAACAGGGGCGACGCTAGTGTCATTCGTCATGGCATCTCCTGATCTCTCCTTCTTCCTCTCCTCCTCCTCCTTCTCCATCTCCGATTCTAGGAAAAGATGGAGATTGGAAACTATTATTGGGTTTATGAAGAACAAATTACAAAATCTGATATACCATTTAAAAAGGCCCTCAAGAGCCCCACCACCCAAAATACCAAAAGTGTCCAAAATGGGAAGAAAGTTTAGTTCAGTACACACTACATAGGACCCATTTCAATAAACAAAGAGAGAAATATAACCCTAATTAAATCAACTGATTCAAATCACAGGCAAACAAAACCAAACTCAAAGACTTAAATCCCACCCAAATCACTGGCAAACAAAACCAGACTCAAAGACTTTGTTGTTTTCTGTCCTTCGCATTAAGCCACTTCACATGCTTCCACACAGGTGTTTTACTCCAATCTACACATACTTAAATGCATAACAACCAACTTCACTTTACTAAATAAATGTAAGTCTACTATATGCGGGGCAGGTGGGAGTCTTCCATGTGGACAAGATGGAGAAAGAGGAGGAGAGGAAGAAGAAGACACTTTGATGAGTGATGCATGTGCAACGTCGAGTGATGCTAGCATCACCCATGAGTCGCCCATGGTGACGCTATCGTCGCTCAGAAAAAAGTTTAAAAAAGTATAAAAAATTGGCGAGAGGACCCTATTAGTGTTGCACATTTTGCTAGGACCCTTTGGAATAAATGGTTGTATTTTGGAATTTTTCCAGTAAAATTCTCTCTCTTTTTTATCTTAATAATTTTTAAAATAATTCTTAAATTTTAATATATTTTCATTTTGGCCCTGGCTTAGCACGGGTGTTTGTTGCTGGTTTATCTTTTAAATGAGGAAAGTTCTTCCGAATTATTAATTATTGTCTATTTGATATGATCAAATTGTAAAGTTAAGTTTTTTCTTCATTTTTGGTTTTTTTTTTTTTAAAGAGTAAGTTAGTTCTAAAATATATGGAGAAGATATATTTGTTACTAATAATTAATAATTAATTATTTATAAGCCCATAAGCATTATATTATATAGGTACTCCATATGTATAATTATTTGAAAATTTAACATTTCGGTGGTCCTTCTCCGGCTTCCGCTCGTGCTCTAACTTTGGTCTGCCCTAACCGGGCCAATTTTCCTTGGAGGGCGAAATCGCACATGTCATGAACACGTGCAGCGAATGGGAGAGGAGCCAGAGGATTCAGTAGTGCGCGTCGAGGCTCCCCACTTCTGCTTCTTGACCTTTTCTCCCATCTCCGAATTCAACAACTGAAATTACGATTCTGTCCCCAGCCTTCAAATCCTCCAAAAAAAAATCCACCCCAAATTTCTCCTCCTTCGATTCCATCGGTTCCTTTTAGCTCAACCTCTTCCCTTGACCTATCAGACTTCTCAATCTCTCTCTCTCATCCCAGAGGTACGGTTTCCAGTCGATCTCCCAGCTTTTCTTCATCTATTTTAGAAGAAATAGAAAACAATCTGTGTTTGTGCTTTTTTACTTGAAATTTGAATTACATTGATTGCGGTTTCTGATAAAGTTGAGATCTTTTTACCTATTTATTAGAAACCCAGAGTCCAGATTTTCAAATCTCTGTTGATTTTATTTTCCCATCTGGGATGTTTTGGAGTGCTTGTTTTTCTTCAGGAACTAAATGTGAGAACTGGGTTTCCTGATTCTTCAATGATTATATGCGGGTCATATGGTATCGAGATGACTTTTTTATCTTTTTGAAGGAAACCCAGATGCCGGGTTTCATTTTTTTAAGGATAGTTTTCATCTGGGAATGAATGTGATCTGTGGTTTCTTCAGGAATTGAGCTCTGGGTTTGTTGGTATTTTTACTAGTTGAATCGAATTACATGGGATCCGATGAAATCTTGCCTTTTCCTTAACCCAGGTGCAGATTTTTGTACTGTTGTTTAACTTCTTTTGTTGGGTATGTGTGGGGTTGACTTGTAAGAATTGGTTTTCCTTTTTTTTTTTTTTTTTCTTTTAATAATTGGTTTGAGTTTAGATGAAATATGGCTAAATGTAGAATTTTTAATATAATTTTTGGATCTTAATGAATTGAGTCTGTACTCTTTCCCTTTGGATTTTTTTTTTTGGAGAGATAACAGAGAATTTTGCTCTTTGGGAGTAAACATGTCTTTGCAAAGAGTAAAAATTAAAATAAAAACACACCCATTAAGCTAATGGATGATGAGACTCCTTCTTCACATGGAACGCAGTGAATTTGCAACAACCAATTCTAATCTCAATAACCCCATTGTGGCAAGTACATCCATCTTGATATGGAACTCATGGGAAAATTTTTCCTTTGGAATTTGAAAAATAAATGATTGCTGTTTTTATTGGCTTAAATTGGGATTTTTTTAAAGATATGTTAGAATCTGGACTGTATGTATTGTATGCATCAAACCTGAACTATATATTTACATTTCATTGTTACTTGTGGTGTTCTTTTTGACTTGATGAAAAAAAGCTAATCGGTTTCTTGATGATTGGCCCAACATTAGTGAAATCTGATGGTCTTGTAATCAACTCCATCGACATGGAAACCTGATAAAGTTGATTTTTCTATTTATTGGGTGCTGTGGTTTGCAAATTGGACGTGGACTGATAATGTTGATTTTCTATTTATCACTTCTGACTCTGAAGCTCCTGAAATCTGATGAATTCTCTAACCTTCTTATTTCTTGTGGAAAGCTAGGATTTTGGATTTGACATGTCTTTGCTTACTGGCAATTTGGTACAGGGTATATTCCTTTGGAATCTATCTTGGAGGACTTTCAGAAATTCGTGGATTCCATGAAAATATAGAAAGTTGAAAACCTTCTGTATCAATCTCTTTTTGCAATGGACTCTCTTCCTGTGGAAGTCATCGGAAACATTCTATCTTGGCTTGGAGCTGCTCGAGATGTGGTGATTGCTTCTGCAACTTGCCGGAAATGGAGAGAAGCCTGCCGAAATCACCTCCACACACTTTCCTTCAATTCCAATGACTGGCCTGTTTACCGCGATCTTACTACCAGTCGGCTGGAGATTCTTATAACTCAGACTATCTTCCAAACTACAGGCTTACAGTGTTTGTCGATCTTTATGGACGATGTTGATCAGTTCTCTGCAGCTCCAGTAATTGCATGGCTCATGTATACTAGAGAAACCTTACGACGGCTTCTATATAATGTTCGCACAACTCCAAATGTCAACATTTTGGAGAAGTGCGGTAGGCAGAAGTTGGAGATGTTGGCCTTGGCTCGCAATTCTATAACTGGGGTTGAACCAAGCTACCAAAGATTTCCTTGCTTGAAATCTCTTTATTTAAGTAATGTCAGTATTTCAGCCTTGGATCTGAGCCTGCTGCTCACTGCCTGTCCAAAACTGGAGACTTTGGCCCTCATCAATCCCGATATTGCGATGTCAGATTCGCAGGCAACAATGGAGCTCAGCAGCCCTACTCTGAAGAGTATTTACATTGAAACAATTAGTTTGGACAAGTTTATACTGGAAGCTGATAGCATTGAAAGTCTGCATTTAAAAGACTCGACCCTTGAGCTTTTCGAGCTTATCAGCAATGGTGGTTTGAAATATTTTAAAATCGATGATGTCAGTGTTGTTGACTTTGATATTGGGGAGAGTACTCAACATCTGGAGGTTGTAGATGTAAACAACTTTACGATCATGTGGCCCAGGTTCTACCACATGATATCAAAATCATCTAAACTGAGAAAGCTTCGTCTTTGGGGTGTTGTTTTTGAGGATGAGGATGAGTATGAGGTTGTGGACTTGGAAACAATTGCTATGTACTTTCCTCAGCTTAGCCATCTTTCACTGAGTTATGATCTAAGAGATGGGCTGGTTCACCATGGATTGCAAGGGTCATCCTGTTTGGAGAATGTGGTGATTTTGGAGCTGGGATGGACTGTGATAAGTGAGCTCTTCACTCACTGGGTCACAGGACTGCTTCATAGATGCCCCAACCTTAAGAGGTTAGTTATCCATGGTGTCATCTCGGATGCCAAATCTCCCGAAGAATGCCATATGCTGGCAAATTTTACTTCTTCCATTGTTCGGCTCATGAGGAAATATATGCATGTTGATGTGCATTTTGAGTATGAATAAAAGTCTTGTCAATCCCTTGGCAGTTGTTCAAGTCTTGATCTTTCAAGACACTCATAAGTAGGTAAGTCACACTGCATGTAGAATCTGACCATTTTCCTTGTTCCATGTCTAAAGCAAAATTTTCCTCTCTGTCAGCGAACTTGACAATTTCTTGTGTAAATATAGGTTTATTTCTGTTCACTTTTGGTAAGGAACATATTTACCTTTCAATTTGTAATTTTCATCGTTCTTTAAGGTTGTGTTTCGATGCTTCCTAAATGGTCAATAACAAGTGGTTAACATGATCTTATGGGAAGCATATTGATACCCATCTTGCTGTGTATTTGTGTCAATCTAGAAATCTGAAACCACATCAGTTACGTACTGTTTTTTCTGCCCTCTGCTTAAAATGGGATTGATTGCTGATATTGAATCTGGGCAGAAAGTTCAAAAATATTAACCCACTCAATATGATGTCTTATTTTCATGCTTCCCAAGCACATAATGGAATCGATGATTGTTCATTGCGACAAAATATTGAAACTGAACATGGTTTACATTAAATGCACCCTAGTACGTCTATAAATTGTTTTCTTATTTTTGTCTTTTCCAGATTTAATTACTCTGGATTTCCATGATGAATGTTCCAAATAGTTATTCCCTTCTGTATTTGTATATGCTGTTCTTCTCATGCTTGACATGGAAACTAGCTGTTATTGTGACCAGACTAGTATGGGGTGTAAAATTAAGATGTTGCCTTTTGCATGCTACTTATGTTTAATGGCATGATCAATGTTTTGACTGTTGATTTTTTTTTATTTTTTGATAACGGTTGTTTTGACTATTGATTGCATTTGGTTCTTCCTTTTATTTGTTTTATTTTATTGATAACAATTGCATTAGTTGTTTTACAGGGGTCCTAAATATTATTCTAGGTGATAAGAATACATGCTCCTGACAATTACATTATTTTGATTTCCTGGTTCTTCTAGAAGTTCAGTTATGATAGGCTCCATGTTATGGAACTCCTGTAACGTTCAAAAGGGATAAGGATAATTAAGATGTTGAAACTAAAACTTAGGAAAGATCAAAGTGTATAATTAAATACTGCCATCTGAAAATACCCGTTGACATATGTGATGAAATTTAAAAAAAGATATGTGGATGAATGCATATTCATGATGGACGACTAGTATCCTCTTTCCATCTCACTTTCTTCATTGTTAAAACCTGATTTTCTTCTCCATTTTTGTTCTTTTTTTCTTGGATATGTTTCGTATGCAGTGGGTCGTGCCTAGAACTGTTAATGATCCTTTTCTTCAATGGCGATTGGGTTGCCATTATGTTTGTGGCAGAATTTATTGGAAGCTTGTATTATATGCTATCCTTTGGAAGCTTTGGCTGGAAAGGAGCAATAGGGTTTTCAAGAATAAAAGCAATTTTGTGGGTTGTCTAGTATGTGTCGGAATGGGTAAGGAATAGAAAGGAGTTTCAAGGTTTAGATCTAAACGATCTCCATAAATCTTGGGTGGCTATTTTGAATGGAGGTTGGCGTGTTAAATCTATGACTAGAGTTTGTTGGATGACTACTCCAATGGGTTGTCCTAAAGCTCAATTTTGATGGAAGTTTTATTCGCTCGGTCAGAAGAGGTGGAATTGGTGTTAATAGAGATTGGTCTAGCAAAGTTATTTGGAGTTTTTCAGGGCCGCTAGATTCCTTAGATGCTAATGAAGTTAAATTTTTTGCTCTTTTGATGGGTTGCAATGAGTTGTGTAGAATGAGATGTTTTAATGCTATTCTCGAAGGTGATTCTTTTTCTGCTGTTTAGTGGGGTTCTGGTAATTCTTCTTATCCTTGGTGGTTGGCGGATTGGATTGGAGTGGTGCAGGATACTTCACGTCAGTTGGGTGCTTGTTTTAATTGTCATCTTGAGAAGATGAGAGAGAGAGAGAGAGAGAGAGAGAGAGAGAGAGAGAGAGAGAGTTCACGTCAGTTGGGTGCCTGTTTTAATTGTCATCTTGAGAAGATGAAATATAGAACAAAGAGAGAGAGAGAGAGATTGCTGAAATTGTGTGTCCCTTTTAGGGATCTCTCATTAGCATTATATAAGGGTTTGATACCCTATTACCAGTCTCCTAATACAACTTAAATCCCTAAATTATAGCTACCCTAATATAGAAAGAGTACTTGACTAATTGTAGCTTAACTAGAATACAATATCTAATTATAATACAAGTATTGGGCCTAGTTGGGCCAGTGTATGATGGGTATAATTGACACCCCCCTCAAATTAATGCTGGGGAGTCATATATCAGCAATTTGGTAATAAAAAACTGATGTCGAGGCCGGGGAAGTCCTTTGGTGAAGATATTAGCAAACTGAAGCTCAGTAGGAACTTGAGGTAAAGAAATGATGACATCACGCTTAAATTCATTCCGAATAAAGTGACTGTCCACTTCAATATGTTTGGTGCGTTCATGGAAGACATGATTCTTAGTGATCCTGATAGCCCTAGTATTATTTGCATGCAAGGAAGCAGGAAAGGATTAAGCAAAGCCGAGATCCGAGAGAAGTCTCTGGAGCCATAAGATTTCAGAATAGGCAGAAGACATTGTCCTATACAGCCTCTGTTGAAGATCGAGAAACATGCTCTTGCTTCTTACATTTTCAAAAAATGAGAGAATCTCTGAGATACATGCACCAACCAGTAATAGACCGACGAGTATCCTGACAGCTCGCCAAGTTAGCGTTTGTATAAACAGTCAACTGAAGAAGATTATTCTTGGGATACTATAAACCACGAGTGACTGTGCCCAACAAATATTGGATAATGTGCTTGACGGCAGTCTGATGAAGGTGTTGCGGAGTTGTCATGAATTGGCTCACAAGATTGATAGCATAAGAGATATCCGGTTGAGTGATGGTGACATAGACAAGACTACCTACCAAGCGCCAGTAGGTATGTGTATCAGGAAGAAGATCGCAATTATCTTTACTCAACTTTAGGTTGACCTCTATAGGTGTATCAACTGGCAAAGATTCATGTAGATCAGCAAGCTCAATAAGATCTGATGTGTATTTGCATTAATTAAGAAACAGGCATTTGGGAGATTGATGCACTTCTAAGCCCAAAAAATAATGTAAAGGGCCTAAATCCTTCATATGGAAATAATCCCTGAGAGAAACTTGGATAGACTAGATCATACTATCATCAGTGCCAGTGATAATAATATTGTCAACATACACAAAGAGAACAGTAACATCAGTAGATGTAGCGTGCATGAACAAAGATTGATCGTAAGGGCTTTAAGTAAAGCCACTCGTGCATAAGCGCCCCCTAAAAGGTTCGAACCATGCCCGGGGAGCTTGCTTTAGATCATAAAGAGATTTTCGGAGGTGACAGATAGATCTTTTAGATGGAGAGGCGACATCATGTGGTATTCTCATATAGACCTTTTCTTTCAAATCCCCATGGAGAAAGCCATTTTTTACATCCATTTGGTATAATGGCCAATATTTATAGGCAGCAATGGCTAGAAGTAACTGAACAAATGTCATTTTTGCCACAAGTGCAAACGTTTCCTCGTAGTCAATGCCATATTCTTGTCTGTTTCCAATTGCTACTAGTCTAGCTTTGTGTCTATCTAAGGAGCCATCAGATTTAAGTTTGATGGAGAATATCCATTTGCAACCGATCGGTTTAACTATTGATGGACAATCCACAATGTCCCATGTGTGATTCTGATCTAATGCATCTAAGTCAGCCTTCATAGCCTGGTTCCAACTTTCATCTTATACTGCTTGCAAATAAGAACTTGGTATAGAAATAGATGAAATGGTTGTCATCAAGGAAGCGTGTGTGAATCCATACCGCTCAGATGGCTTAGAAGTTCTGGAGGAGCGACGCAGGAGATGAGGAATTGTGGAACCAGTTGCCGGCGGAGGATCAGGAGGACGAGCATTTGCAGTGGTAGGTTTTGCTCGACGATGATAAACAAAGTCAGGATGAAACCTAGTAACAATTGTTTTATTTGTAAAACTCGGTAAGATAGCAGGAGAAGATGGAGGAGGACTATCCAAGTTAGTTTGGAAAAAGTACTGATTTTCAAAGAAAATAACATTGCGAGAAACCCTGATGCGACGATTAATGGAATCATAACAAACAAAACTTTTTTGATTAGGAGCATAACCCAGAAATGCACACTGGCGAGATTGTGCGATTAATTTTGTTCGTTTTGTGGAGGGTAGATGAACAAAGCAAACACAGCCAAAGGTATGTAGATGATCAAACATAGAATGATGCCCAAACAGTTTAAAATGTGGTGTTAATTGAGCAATGCGAGGTGATGGAAGACGGTTTATTAAATGTACTGCAGTGGTGAGAGCTTGAACCCAAAAATGAAGAAGAACTGATGATTCAATCAATAGGGTTCTAGTTACATCAAGGAGATGCCTGTTTTTCCGTTCCATGACTCCATTTTGTAGTGGAGTGTACAGACATGTACGTTGAGAAATGGTTCCTTTAGTCTTTAGGAAAGATTGAAAATTATTGGAAACATAGCCCCCCCCCCCCCCCGAATCTGAGTGCAAAGTTTTAATGCATTTTGAAGATTGGGTTTTAACATAGCTAAGAAAAAATTGAAATGCAGTAAGAACATCAGACTTATAATGCAATAGATAAACCCAAATAAACCTTCTGTAATCATCAATGAATATAAAAAAGTACTTGAAATGACCATGGAAAAGGTGAGGAGCAATGCCTCAAACATCGCTGTGAATTAAGTTAAAACATTTAGTGCTATATGTTGTGGATTGAGGAAAATATAAGGTTTTACTTTTTCCTAATTTACAAGCTTCACATTCAAAAGAAACATAATCAATAGTTTTATTTAATAATCCAGATTTAAATAAAGTAAACATCGTAGAAGCATTCGAATGACCAAGTCTATTATGCTACAACCGAGAATTATTCTCAAGAAAAAAACAGAAAAACTGGTGTAAAGATTTATTATGAAAAAACTAGCATAACATCCCGTGCAATGCATGGTTAGTGTCTCATGTCAATTAAATGATAAATTTAAATTTAATAGTAATTAATAAAAAGCATAACTTGAGTGAATGATAAGCCTATTTATATAAAGATAAATCAGTAATAAGAAGTCTATATTTAGTGTCTCAATAATATGTTAGCAAATATTTGTAAATGAATTGTGATTCTTTTAACTCAAATTAGGAAATCAAATTTCCACACTGCCATGGTGCATAATATAAATTCTTTGAACTTCTAATTACATTTATAATAAATGAAACTTTTGAAAAAAATAAATAAATACCGAGTGGTCTTTCCTTGTTCCAAGATTTATTCAAATATTTGCCAAGTAGTCTTTCCTTGTGTTGACTTTGACTAGAATGTGATATACACAGATATGCATTACATGATTTCCTATAGATACGTTTGCTGGACCATGATCGACACAGATCGTACATGGATGACTTGATCATACATATCTGGAATGATGAGAAAAAATCATGCATGGATGATTTCAGTTCCTTAATTTGGACTTGGATTGGATTGCTTATTGAGAGAGAAGATATAGTTCTGATGATGCTTATTGAGAGTATTGAGAGAGGGAAAAAGAACTTTAAAATATCCATGAACAATCCCAACCTAGAGTCCTAGACGTTCCAATATGACATTAATATGGCTGATATTCATCTATGGACAGGACAAAACCATCTGTATACTCTTAAAAACCAGGTCACCATCATCAATGGGGTTTATTTTTACTCCACCATAATCCAAATCAAAACCTCCCTATCTCTTCCTACCCATGATCGACACATAAAAAAAATAGGGTATGTATCACCCTAGCAACAAATGCACGTGCTAAGCCCGGCCAAAATGAAAATATATTAAGATTTAAGAATTTTTTTAAAATATTACTAAGATAAAATAAATCTAAACTAAAGAAATTTCTTTTCTTTGAATATTAGAATCTTTTAACATATAATGAAAATAAATATAAAATAAAGTAAACTTATATTACATGACGACCCCTTGAATTTAAAGGCATTGGCCATTACACAAACATGAATGCGTGTCTATATGGGACAGCTCTCTTAAGTTAAAGCTTAGGATAAGGAAACCTCAAGTGTGTGGTGGGGTCCACATGGGGGTGGAGATGGGGGGATTTCAAGATCTCCCTTTCTTGCTTTTCATTGTAATTTGTATTTTTCTAAAAAGAAAGAAAAATCACAACTCTTGTCTTTACATTTTGATGAGAATTGTAAATCGCTTTTCATGGCAAAAACATCGCCTTTCACGGCGAACAAACAAAAATTGCCTTTTACGGAAAAACATATCTCTTTTCTTAAATATATATGTGCAATAAGAGTTAGAAAAAAATTGGTTTCCTTTTCTACTTGCAAAGGTGAATATCCGGACCACTACTTTTAATTTCGAGTAGAGTAGAAAATCTGGCATACCCATACAAAAAAATGTTGATACTCGCTTCTTTCTCCCCCCGGTCACGAAAGAGTTGTGCCTCACAGACTCTCACGTCCGCCGACCTCGGTAGTCCCGGGACCGAAGAAAGCCGAGTCCATGAATCACCTAAAATCATTGGCCGCCAACTGAGTTACATTCATGGTTCTACTTTGTGAAAATTAGAGAAACCCTGAAACTCTAGCCACCTTCTCTATGGATTGAGCCCAAAATTCCAGGTGCAGTAAACACTAAACGAGAGAGTCTTGGTCTCTATTAAAAAAAAGGGGGGGGAAAAAGAAGAGGAAGGATGAGGAACCCTTTCGAATGATTCACGGTCGAGGCCAAAGTCACTCCAGCAGGCATTGACAAGAAAGCAAGAAAACATCGCGAAAGGAGAAGGGAAGAAGCGGATTGAAACACACAAACAATACTATGCATTCAAAGTGATCTAGAAAAACGAGTTTACCAGCCATTGTTTCCGAAAAGGAAGAAACCACAAAAAGGAGGCTTGGAGAAGAAGAAGGAGAAAACAGAGAAGGCTTGGGCTCAAAGAACTCTTGAAAGCTCTAGAATGTGAAGAAAATAAAGTAAATAAGAAAGGAAAAGATGATCAAGCCTTTTATAAAGCATAGGGCGCCTTGGTTTTCGCAAGGGATGTCCGCTGCAAGCCATCTGACACCTCGATTCCTGTAAAAGGTGCAGGCAGAGTTAAATGCTCATCGGCCATTCCGGAAACAGAACGACGCCTAGCGGCTACTACTACAATGAAAAGACGCCCAACGACCATTCAGAAACCACTTCAGTGGCCAAAGCCTAAAGCCAGCAAAATAAAAACTGGTCGGTCAAAGTGCGATTCAAGGAGGTGCCATTTGGATTTTCAACTGCTCATCGAAATCCACGAAACCGCCAAAATCTAAGAAGTAACATCATCATAATGATCCATTTGAAAATATCTTCGAAAAGATTGATTACATATCCAATTTGAAGTCAATTTGCCTACCAAATTACCCAAATTCCATCAAAAACACAAATCAATGCCATAAAATCCTAAACTCTAATAGAATTAGCCTACCTTTCCACCTCCAAAACAAAATTTTTCAAATAAAGGGTTGTTCTATATCTCAGGGATCCTTCCTTGGGCCTCTTCCTATAATCCCCGCGGAGATGCAAATAATTGATATCCGCGAAAAGCAGGGCACGAGCAGCCTTCAAAATAAATTTTCTATACATTTTCATTATAAACCCTGATTTGTGAAATTCCCGATGCACAATGATTACCATAATGAGTTCCAATCATTGTATCTCGGGGTGGGCATTTGTTGGCACATAAAAAATCCATTTGCCCATGCATAACATTTTCCAAGGCAAAGTATACTCTTTCATAAAAATATGATGACAACTTGGTGACCGCTAGAATCTGGCCGGCTACAACATGAATCATCCAACGGTTACTGATTCTAAAATGTCACCGGCTACTGCAGTCTTCAAAGTATAGACCACCTATCACGTCCCTCGAACCCGATTAGAAAATAAACCGGATCCGGGGAGTGAAATTTAAGGCTAATTAAAAATTTTTCCCTTTAGGCCCAAGGATCATAAGTCCGCTGTGAGGATATTGCATTTCAAACCTCAAGTAATATAAAATCGTGAAATTCATACAATTCGAGGCATAATTTAAATATCAAAACAATGAATAACAAATCTCATTGATTAATTTAAAATTACAAAGAGTAAATAAAGCTAATCAAAAGGTTAATTTAATTACAATGGCCAACCCAATAACTAAGGCCATTAAATACCAAAGAATAACAAAATCTAATAAATGTTCCTAAGTGAGTCTCTCTCATGCCGGAAGTGATGACGCTACTCTACGTCATCGGCACGCCACTCTCGCTCATCATCTGTTGGTTGGAGATCCTCTGGGATCTCCTCACCTGCCTAGTCGTCATAGTAGTACTCACCTGGGGCGTCTGCACACTAAGGAACAGAGTCAACGACATGTTGAGCAATAGATTAGCAAATTATAAATAAACATGACATGCATTAAGTATCAGAATAATGACAGGTATAATAGTGATGAGAATATAAGGAACAATGCTAGGCATAAAGCATGAATAAATAACCATCAGAAACAATAACAGGAATCTTAGCAACACTAACAATCTCCACTATACAAGCAATGCAATGCAAGTAACAAGAAGGAGACTCCGAGGATGTCCAAGCCATCTTTTGGAGTACCAGTAACAATCCAATCCGGATTACTGATACCAAAGTCCGGCTCGACGGAGATCCAAGCTCCCGGTCTTGGGAATAGTAGCACTGTCCAAGCCCGCTCCCAACTATTCAACTCCATGGATGCCGTCCAAAGCCGACTGCCCACCCCGATGTCCGAGTAACCGGCCCATCAATAAATCCCCAAACTGCAGTTGGCCATGACATGTAAATAATAATAATAATAAGTGGTGTTGACACAAGGAACCCAAGACAAGCAAGTCTGGTTAGCTCAATATACAAGACATGCTCAGAGGGATTATCTCATTCAAGCCAATACAAGACAAATCTAATCTCATGATAATCCATTCAGTCTAGCCAGTCATGTTCATCAATTAAATGACACAGGGTCCTAAGGTACACTCTAAGTCAGGTCCATATCCTAATTCTACAATAGTTTATGTTTCATAATTAATTAGGTATATTATGCCAAGAGAGTGTACAAGGAGCAATAACAACGGATATAATTCATAAGTTAAGGAGGAATTATAAACCAAACCTAGGCAAGCGGTGCCATTTATGTATTGTACCTGTTTTAACGAAGTGCGTGGGGAAAATTGATTCAATGATGCTTTTAGAAGAATTCCTTGGTGTATAATCATGTTAAGCATCTGTTGGAACAATTCCATACGCATTCGGTTAACCCATGCATACTACATGAATACCTAGACACCCAATCGAAGCACACCAAGCCATGCGCTACGATTTTAGTCCCATTAATGGTCTGATGAGAGTATGTTCATGGTTTCCAACATCTAAGGCCCAAACCTATGTTACCGGTCTCATTTCCAATAAAATATGAGCTGAAGCAATAATCCAAGTATTTACATCACTTCCCGATCTCTGATCATAACGAAACTAGAACGATTGGATTCTAAGTCTCAAGGGCTTTTTAACGGTATATTACACATCGAAATCCAACGGGTGGATTAAAAGTTACAAATGTTTGAAGTTACCAAGTGCTGTTCGAAATTAACCCTCCGATCGATCGGACAGAACTGTCCTATCTATCAGATAGTGCCAGAATGCTGTTAACCATGGTTTAAAATCTCGGTTTCGATCGCGGTCTCGGCCGGGCCGAAAAACCGATATGATATCGATATCGGTCGCGGATATCGGTCCGTCGCGGTCATTGCGGTGTGAATTTTTTTTAATAAAAAAAAATTCGCAAAAATATCCAAAAAATCCAGAATATTAGAAAATGCTGGAAAACAATATTTTTTTTTCCATTAGTAACAACAATAAATCAAAATCTCAGTCACCTTAAGTTATAAGTCCTGTTTGTATCGCAATTCGCTGTCTTCTCCAGTATTTCATATAATGCAACCATTATTGATGCTCATGATCAATTTAGTAGTGTAAAATATAAGAAAATAAAGATAGCATATCAATCATCATTTAATACTAGCATATCAATCATCATTTAATACTAACTCAATCAACAAATAAGTTAAGAAATTCAAGACCATGAGTGTATGACAGATTGACAGATTGATAGCCTAATTCCAAGTGGAGTGTCGCCCAGGCTCGATAATATCACCATCATAATCATTTCTTCGGTATTGGTTAAAAAGATATGCTCCATACTGTTGCACAGCACTATCATACCCATGACTATATTCAGATTGTTCCTGATAAGATGATGAACTATGTTGATCCCCTGTAGATTGAGATGGCTGGTTGTAATCCAATGGTATGAAATAAAAATGAGGGGCATGAATAGGTCGTTAGGGAAGTCGTGGGGGAAGCCTTCCTTGCTCAATTAATATCTATTCGATAGAAAGTATCGGTGTTGGTGAAGGGGGTTCCCAATTAGGGTCATATGAATAATCCCCATACTGTCCATACATGGCACCTTGTTGGCCAACATAACCCCCATAATGACCATGATTACCTTCCCCCACTCCTTGTCCAGCAGGGCCCGCGCCACTACTACTCCCTGCCTCAGTCCCTCCAACACGTCTAACATAGCCACGACGAGGATCTAACTCGATAACACCAGGAAAATGCTCAACTGTCTCATAAGTGAGAGGCTCATCATCTCTATAATGACCCTCATCCCCGGGAGAGTCAGGTGGAATTCCTGCTGATGATGATGAAGTAGAAATACTTGACTCACTCTTTTCGTCCACCTCTTTTTCCCTTGGTTCACTTGTATCAGGTGCGCGCCCCTGTTGCATTGTCAAGTTTATTTCTTCCATCCTTTCTGAGGCCCTTACTGGCTCAGGCCTATCCCCAGTCAATTCCTCCATCAACTCCTCAAACTCTGGGTCTTTATCTAACATTGGTTTTTCTTGTTCCTCCAACCATTCACCTAACACTGTATCCTCTTCTGAAAAGATGTAGTCCAAATTAATTGGACAAAAATAATCCCGTTGATCCTCAAGCTGTCTTCTCTTTCTATTTCTACTCCGGAGCTTGAGGTTGTACTGGATGTAGATCAATTTATTTAGCTTCTGCATTGTTAATCTATTTTTTGGTCTTGTGTGGATAAACGAGAAGGTGCTCCAGTTTCTTTTACAATTAGAAGACGATGTAGTTTGACTAAGGACTTTAATAACAATCGTCCTTAGTGCAGGAGCATTCTCTCCATAATTCAACCACCATTCAGCTAAAATTAAAAATAGAAATGATATTAGAGTCAATAAAATAGTTAGCGTCCTTGAATAATATAGAGATGACATTACAATCAATACCAGGATTGGTCTGTGTGATAGCTCTTCGCGCAGTCGTCGTTCCAAAGCTTCCAGCACTTACATTGTATATGTCAATCTGAAAACATTGAAGTAGAGAAATAAATTAGAGAACTTACATTCTTACAATGTCATATGCTTTTTCGGTTTTTCTCTTAATTAGCCTACTGCCTACCTGATTAGTAGCCCAAATTGCTTTATCTGTATTCTCTGCTAGTCTTTCAATTAGATTTTTTTAATCCCAAACGGATTTCATCAGATATGTGCCCATTCGTAAATTGTGGATTAAAGAAGTATCTTGTAAAAGTGTAAAACCAATGAACTTTAGTCAATGATAAATTAATATAATGAGAATAATTGAATACAATAATTCAAGTATTAAATGAAATAGCCTTCACTTACCAGCAGAGTGTAAATCATTTTTCAATTGTCGTCCCCATCGATCGTCAATGATCTTCCAATACTTTTTATAATATCTACAATTTGCTTGAATAACCAACTTTGATCTCTCCATGGCCTCATGTAAGAAGCCCATTGTTGGCTTATCATCGCCATCAACCAAACGAAGAACCTTTATTAGGGGATCAAAAACATTCAAAACACCCTTCACATGAGGCCAAAATTTGTTGGACTCAATTGTTTTACATACTTCTTTTGTAATGGGACTTGGCCTCTTTCCCCATTTTGAATTTATGAACTCTTATGATTTTATCAATTGGAGAAGTCCGTCTCTATACTTGTAAACACATTCGATAGCAATGAAGTGGGTGGCAAATCTAGTGATGCCAAGCCGCAGTAGTTCATGGTTGTCAGTATACGTTTTCATCATAGAAATGAGTCTATATGACTGATAAAAAAAATTGGTGATCTTCTTTATCTTACCAATCACTTGCACCATGACTTTTCATTTTGCAATATCTTCAAGCATTAAATCCAGGCAATGTGCTACACATGGAGACCAGAAAATCCTTGACCTTTGTTTTATAAGCAACATTCCTGCAGCCTTCATGTTTGCAGCATTGTCAGTAACAACCTGAACTACACAATCTACCCCAATTTCTTCAATCACCTCATTCAATAACCTATTAATATATTTTGCATATTGGATGTAATCAATTGCATCAACTGATTTGATAAATACTATGCCCATAGATGAATAGACTAGAAAATTCAAGAGATGACGATCTGTGATGGTCGTCTATCCATCACACATTAGTGTGCAACCTCTTTCCCTCCATGCCCATTTGAAAGTTTGCACCCAAGCCTGCAATTCCTCGTACTCTTTCTCAACACAGGCATGCCCAATCTCATAAGGGGTGGGTGCCTTTATACCTGAACCATGATCTGCAGCCGAATCTAACATGGTGGTGAAGTAAGGAGAAGATGCCTTGTTGTGTGGAATGCCTCCATGCAAAAAAAAAAACTTCCCAGTAGCTTTCACTAGATGTTCTCTTGCTTTACCAAACTTGCCCTTTAGAGCTTTCATAATGCCAGGCTGCTTTGAAGTTGGTTTTTTATAAGCAAATGGGTCTGTTGGCCTTACCACATCTGGCCTACGAGGTGCATGTGTAAGAGGTTCAACCTTCTCAATGTTTGGATCTTCACAGACACGGCGTTGTTTTTGACTAACTACCCGACGCAAACTCGCTCCTCCCAGTCCAGATGACCCACCACCATGCTCATATTGGCTACCTCTAGTGGATGCTTCATATTGCATTCTTCTTCTCTCTTCCTCCTCTTGAAGTGACCTCATACTTTCTCTCCTAGCCCTCCTCATTTCCGGGTCTTCATCGTTATCATCGGAGGAACCAACTATTTCTTCTCTGCATGCATCAAGTTCCTCAGTTCTTCTTCTTGCTTGTACATCTTTTTTTTTTTTTTTTTTTTTTGCAGATGCATCAAGGAGCTCATGTATTTCAGCCCTCACATTTGGTGGCACTTTATGACATTTTGCCACTTGTCCTGATACATGTGCCAAATGTTGTTTCAATCGGGTAATCCCCCCATTGATCACTCATCCACAATAATTACATTTTACTTTACTTTTGCTTCCGACTGCTTCACCATGGCTCTATGCTGGATCTAGGTCACGCACCATTGTTCCTAACTTCCTATAAAATAAGAAATTAATGTAATAGTAATACTCTAACAACAATTATTTTTAGAAAAAAGTACAAGATTTAATAAAATCATTTTCAAAATACTAAATATATAGATCTAGCATAAAAGTATGTAAATCAATCATTTATAAACCACATAATGATCATGAATCATTAAAACAACATATTTATGATGAAATCCCCAAAAAATGATATATTATAATTCAAATATTGAAAAATCCGAAAATAAAATAATTAGAATAAAAATCTAAATCATATTTATGACTATGAGTAGATGTAGATCTATCATCTACATTCTATTAATAAGCCCTTGGTATCATAAATACTCTAAGAAGTAACAACAATTATTTTTAGAAAAAGTACAAGATTTAATAAAATCATTTTCAAAATACTAAATATATAGATCTAGCATAAAAGTATGTAAATCAATCATTTATAAACCACACAATGATCATGAATAATTAAAACAACATATTTATGATGAAATTCCCAAAAAATGATATATTATAATTCAAATATTGAAAAATCTGAAAATAAAATAATTAAAAAAAATTCAAAATCATGTTTATGATTATGAGTAGATGTAGATCTATCATCTACATACTATTAATAAGCCTTTGGTATCATAAATACTCTAACAACTAACAAGTAACAACAATTATTTTTAGAAAAAGTACAAGATTTAATAAAATCATTTTTAAGATACCAAATATATAGATCTAGCATAAAAGTATGTAAATCAATCATTTATAAACCACACAATAATCATGAATCATTAAAACAACATATTTATGATGAAATCCCCAAAAAATGATATATTATAATTCAAATATTGAAAAATCCAAAAATGAAATAATTAAAACAAATTTCAAAATCATGTTTATGACTATGAGTAGATGTAGATCTATCATCTACATACTATTAATAAGCCTTTGGTATCATAAATACTCTAACAACTAACAAGTAACAACAATTATTTTTAGAAAAATCAAGATTTAATAAAATCATTTTCAAAATACTAAATATATAGATCTAGCATAAAAGTATGTAAATCAATCATTTATAAACCACACAATGATCATGAATCATTAAAACAACATATTTATGATGAAATCCCAAAAAAATGATATATTATAATTCAAATATTGAAAAATCCGAAAATAAAATAATTCAAAAAAATTCAAAATCATGTGTATGAGTAGATCTAGCATGAAAGTATGTAAATCTAACTTCTAAGTGGAAAACACAACCAAAGTGACAAACCAATTGATTTCTATGATGAATTAAAAAAAAAAACAAAAAACAAAAAACACATAATAAAATGGTGTAAGTTGATTTTCTCTTACCTTAAGGCTTGAATAATATTTTCTTTAAGAAATAAATGTGGGATTTGAAAAGATGGAAAAGGGATGTGTGGTTGCAGCCCCTAAGGAGTAAGGAGATGAGAGAAGAGGAGAAGAAGAGGAAGATGAGGGATTTTTTTACAAAAGGTAGGGTTTTTTTCAATATATATTATCTCGGCCGATATTTTGCAGATATCAGTTCTGCCGAGATATTCAAAATATCAGCCGATACCTGTTCATATCGGCCGATATGAACCGGTATCGGCCGATATTTTATACCATGCTGTTAACTGAGACATGTTTTCTGTCCGATCGATCGAATAGACAGTTCGATCGATCGGACAGTGAACTATCTCAGTTAACTAGGACAGAAACCCTATCCGATCGATCGGACAGAGCTTCCGGTCGATTGGCACTGCATTGGAACCCCGAAATTGGGTCATTTTCTGCATTTTTTCTCAAGCCATTCCATGGCTAAACTTGCACACACTGAGCCTCCATGCTCCCCATTCAATCCATTCAACATTTCCATCATTTCCAACAAATTAAATACATCTAAAGGCTACCAATTTAATCATTTAATCCAACCCAAACCCTTAAACCTAATCTAACACGTGAATCTCAAATCAATAACATAAGCAAGCTTGGAATTAAGGTAATTTATCAAGAAAATGTAGCCAATCAATAAGAAACATACACACATGATTAATTATATAATGCAAATCTACTTGCCTTAAACGAGAAGAAGATGAAATTAGAGAAAAACTTGGGAAGAAGCTTTCTGCCACGAAAAACCACGATCTACCTTGCTCAAGAGTAATCTAACACGCAAAGGAGAACGAAGGAAAGAAAAAGATCAAGAACAACCTAAATCTAACCAAAAGAGAAGATGAATGAAAAGATGCGGGTGAAGGAAATCTTACCAGACTAGGATCAATGGAAAGAGGAGATTGCGAGGAAGAAGACGTGCACTTTGGATCGCGGAGATGATCTCTCCCGAGTAGAGTTCTGGGCTCGAGAAGATGAGGAAGATGAAGAGGCTGCTGGAGTTCCTTCGTTGCAGAGAATGAGATTTGGGTTAGGGTTAATCTCTGCTTAAGGAGAAGAAGAGAGGAAAAATGACTAGTTTGCCCTTAATTGGGTCTGGTGAACAAATAGGTCACTTGAAGGGTTTCTGATTGTCGGATCGCGACGAGCCAAGAGACAAAAACGATCAGCGCGACAAGACCTTTCCAACGAACCCAAAAGTACGGCGATCGGGATTTTTTGGAAAAACACTCAATTTTCCCTAAATTGCAAACTACCCCCCTACTATGATCAAACGGACTCGGAATCTAACGAAACTTCACAAACACTATTCTAATGTTAAAAGAAACTCGTTCAAGGTCTAACCCACTTAAATATCTAACAAAATAATTAATTATAATAATAAAAAAATAAACGGGTCAGCGGGTCTGTTATTGGGCCCAGTAAGGTCGCGGACCTTACACCACCCAGCATGAGGGAGTGGTCGCTAGCTCTCGTTCAAGGACTGGCAGCTAGTCGACTTCACTCAACGATGCAAGAGTGGCTGCTGGACGCTGCATGACTCTATACATTGGCTGCCGAGCTCCTTCTTCCTAGGCCGCACGTCGCCCACGACTTATGGTCAGTTATTTCTTCCAATGGTCGCTGGACCTGCAAGGGAGGAATGGTTACACGCCTATCAATAGCAGTTTCAAAACTACCTTCACTCCTCCATGATCTCCTACAATTATGGCTCCATAGAGGTTATAAAATGAAGACTCAAAAGACCAAGGAGGTCGGCAAAAAAATTACCTTTGGCGCAAAAGGCTACTGTCTCTAGGATTCCGAAGTCCAGAAACTCTGTCACTGTGAAAACTCTCTCATTCATCCATTAGGTGAGAATCAAGCAGTGATAAACGCTCCTCTTTTGGCCCCTGAGCGATAGCCTTTGAAGGTCGACCTTTGTTCTTTTCACCAGGGAGGAAAAGCAGAGATGACCTCTGCTGTTCTGAAGCGGGTCTCTCTGTTTTAATCCCCATTTTCCATTAATGGTGATGAATTACAAAGATTGATTGAAGAAGCTTAATTGCAGACTTCTCCGATCCTGCCGCCAGCAAATCCTCGAAGACAACAACTTTCTCCTCCATTCCTTCACTCAAACTTTCATCTTGATCTCCTAAGCCTGATGATGGGGTTATAAAAAAAAAAAAACATATAATGTAAACAACCTGCACTCAAAAGGTGAAACAGCGAAGAACCCATGTAAAAATAAAAGTGGGGATGACTTGTTTTCTTTTTGTAATTTAGTTGTCTTCATGTCTTTTTGTAATGTTCGAAAGATAAAATGAGAAATGAAGCTTCTACAAAGACTCTTTCACCTCTCAGCCATGCATATCATCGTCATGGAAGATTTCCATTTTTCGAATGGAATAACAACTTCATTCACATCCACTCTAACGGTGAAGATTGGGTATATGAAGAGTATGACCTTCAATGTGTAAATCAATGTGTAAATCAGTCTTATAAACAGGAAGATATCAATGAACCAGATGATGATTATAGCACGGATGAGTGACGTTGGAAGGGCAATAGAATGCCGGAAGCAATTGCAAATGCTATGTGGGATGAATACAATATTTGCATTAGAAGGCTAAGAGATCGGCATCGACATTAATAAAATATTTATCATGAGTTGTAGTTTTTGTCTTGATTCCTTTCGTTATGAACTTTGACACGAAACTATAAATTTGCTGATCATTGTTTGTTTGACTTTGAATATGTGATGAATTTGTTTTAGCATATATTATAATCTTCAGCATTTGCTAAACAACTCAGCTTAAAATCTATTGCATTCTTAAAAAATTGCCAAACAGTGACAGCGTTGCAATATTATAATATCGCACCATTGTAATCTACAATATTTGATTTTGCTATTATCTAAATCTGAAAATATTATATTTTGCATGTATCCAAATGGGCCCAAGTTTGGATCTTTTAAAGCTCTCATTAAAATCAATTTGGGAAGGTCACGGAGTTCAAGTAAGAAAGAACCTCTAAAAAGAGTCTAATGGGATTTGGAAAGATGATGAGGATAATCAAAAAATTCAATTTAATCGGAAACGCTAGGGATCCCTAAAATTTCTCCAATTCAAAATTGGGAAAAAATCGAAATCTCAATTGAGGCTCAATTTCTTAATCAATTGAGAAATTGAGTCTCAAGAGATCAAACTAAACATGGAAATTCATCAAAATAACAAATCAAGAGAGTAAGAGGAAAAAACAAAAAAGAACAAAAACCCCAACATGAAATTAAATATCACCCTACTCAATTTTTATGCACATTGATTAATCCAACAACGTATAATAATTCACTGAATGTTGGGTTGAAATAAAAAGAACTACATGTCAGTAGAGTAAGATTAATTACGACAGTACTTGACGGGTCATTACAGGATTGAGGTAATTCTATTGGGTTGAAATAAAAAGAACTACATGTCAGTACAATAAGATTAATTACCACAGTACTTGATGGGTCATCACAGGATTGCGGTGATTCTATTGGTTTGAAATAAAAAGAACCACATGTCAGTAGAACAAGATTAATTACAACAGTACTTTATGGGTCATCACAGGATTGAGGTGGTTCTAAAGTGCATATATTTCCATTTTAGAATGGTTATCACAAAAGAAAAACTCAAACCATATAATTTAAGAGCTGTTGATATATAGGATGACATAACATATGACCCTGTAACAAAGTTAAAAAAAGGGGCATTTGACGACAGGTCCCTCAACATTTCACTTTCTAGGCTTAGATCTACAATCTATTTCATAGTGTGATAGGTCCCTTTCTTCAAATTTGAAGACCTGAAATGTCCAAGTTACCCTTTCTTTAAATGTACTTATTTACAGTGACGGAGCCAGGAATTTCTCTTAGCGGGGGCAAATGTTGCTCTTAATGAGAAATTTGAGAAAGAAATAAAAATACTTTTGCATTATACCTCAAAAATATTATTACATTATAATGGATATAGAGAGTTAAACACTAGTTATTACATTATACCCCAAAAATGTTAAAAAGGATGAATTTAGATTGCCTTTTATATCCAACAACGCTAAAAAAAATTGTGTGCAAAAGATTAAAGCAGAATTGTAAATTCTATATTTTTTAGTATTTTTTCCCATGTTGGACAACTTGTCAATAGTGATATTTTCAATGTGGAGGCTCAGGGATCAAACCAGGGCCACCAGCATGTTGGCTATAATTTTAGCATTTTTACCAATGAGCACATGATTATAATTAAAAAATTAAAGTAAATAATTTTCTAAATCATAATATGGGGTTGACATTTATAAAAGCCTTGATCTTTGACCCATTGTTTAGAGCTCAAATATTTCTAAAACTTTACAAAAATCACCAACTTTGATGAAACCTTTGTCATGTAATTAGTATAAAAAAAAACTTTTAAGCACCTCTATCTATGGTAAGACACATGAAATTTCTTACTTATGAGTTAAATTAGATCTAATTTAATCTAGATTTTGAATTAAATTTTTATAAATTCAAATTTTGATAATAAATTAAATGAGATGCGCTAATTATGAATTTTAGCCTTTGAGAAGATTACGATTCTTTGCTAGATAATAGTCAAGAAAAAAAAAAAAAGATGAGCAATCATAGCATAACGCATATCTTAATGGTGATCTGATGAGTTGCATTTTTTATGAAAGGAAAAGACCAAAGTCCCCTTACGTGTTTTAAAAATTCTATTCTTTACTAAGAGAAAATTTTTTTATTGAGGGGCAAATAAGAGAATAAGAAAATTTGAGGGCAAAAGGATAAGACCAAGATCTATTGTTGGATATGCTCTCTCCTATTTTATGATTAGTAGGATATTCCATTAATAATTGTCGACTACCATTTAATTGGCCACAATTAATGAAAATCTCTTTAATGAGATTTTCAAATACACCTTAAAAAAACAAAAATAAATTTCAAAAGACACAAATAAATTTCTAAAGAAAGCCGATAAATTTAAAAAGATGCAAATAAATTTCAAACGATTCAAATAAATTTAAAAAAATGTAAATAAATTTCAAAAGACGCAAATACATTTCAAAAGACGTAAATAAAATTAAAAAATGCAAAGAATTTCAAGAAACGCAAATACATTTTCCAAAACTAAGATTAAATAATTTTCTAAATTTCAGAAAATTTTTCCAAAGCTCAATTAAATTTATTTAAAAAACGCAAATAAATTTGAAAAAACACAAATAAATTTCAAAAGACATAAATAAAATTAAAAAACACAAAAACATTTCAAAAAATGAATTTTTTTTTCCAAAAAACTGAGGTAGATTTTTCAAAAACTCATATAAGTTTTTAAAAGAACTTAGATAGATTTTCCAAAACACAGAACGATTTGTTCAAAAACTCATTTAAAATTTCCAAAATAGAGATAAATCTGTCAGAAACTTAGATAAATTTACCAAAATCTCTGATAGATTTTCCAAAAAATCAGATAAATTTTTCAAAAACTTAGATAGATTTTTCAAAGCTGAGTTAAATTTATCAAAAACTAAGATGAATTTGACAAAAACCCAGGTAGATTTGATAAAAACTAAGATAAATTTGACAAAACTCAATTGAATTTGACAAAAAAATCAAATAATTTTCTTCGCTTTGGGTTCTACTTCAGAACCTTTGGCGCAGCAGAGCCTCGCTGCTCTTCTCTAACGATGGCGCAGCACCGTCAATTGCTGTCGGCGACGATCGGAAATTGCAGCTGCGGCAACAACAAGACCAACAACCTTCTCCAGCGAACCTCTTTTCTGAAATAGGACCGCAAAATCAGTGCCTTTGCTGATCTTCTTCACTGCGACGAGCTTGGCAGCAGGCACAGCGATGATTGCGATGCTGCTGTTGCAAATTCTCTGATTTCTTTTACAACTATGGCGAGACTCTGCTTCGCATATGTATTCAGATCATGCAAAACTGCGGGCCACTTCGAGACCAACCGAGGTCGGGATATGTTCACTACAAATTAGGGATCGGTCCTTGTTCATCAACAATCAACAGATCCGCAACAGCTCTGTTATGTTCTCTGCGACTGTAGCCTGATCGCCCACTCCAACATCGGCACTGCTTTCTCGAGCCTCCCCAAGATGCAGTAGATCACCACCGCCACATGGAGGCTCATTGTTGGCTCCAAGCTCTGCTCCCCCTCCCATGCACACCTCTTAAAGGACTCGACGCCTGGATTGCTAAATCCATGCATCACCCGGATCGCAAAATCTAACGCCTTATTCGCACTCTCCACGGCCATGACTGTGTCTCGCGCCATCTTCAGTAGGACAGACCCGAGATTTGGGTTTTCCAAGGCCGTCTCGTCGAACTTCAGCTATTTCGCTGGCGTGGATTTCTTCTTCATAGATGAGCTGTTGTTGCGATTGGGCGAGGGTTTGATGCGGGAAGAAGAAGAATGAAAATGTCTGATGTGGCGTATTTATGGACCTCTCGCCAAAATAAGTCCAGCTGTATGGATTACAGGCCTTAGAGAAAAAGTTGTCGGATCAGAGGCTTTACAAAACCGATCTAAAGAACTTTTGGCTAATTTACCCATAGAAAAAATAGCAGTAAGTTTTTTATAGTCGACATACAAAGGACATTCCACTTTTTTCTTTGGGAAATGATCGGGTGAGAACTGTTCTCACCTGATCCGTGTGAACTCAAATCTGGATTGTCGGATTGCATGTTAGATCCAACGGTCCGGGTCATTTACATAAAGCATTCCAAAAGGTCAAAAGCCCTCCAAATCCCCTAATCGCTCCCGCTCCCAGGCCCTCCAAATCCCTCAACGAAAAAGGGGGAAAACCTTTTCAATCGACCACTGCTCCTAGCTCCTCTTCTCGTTTCTTCTTCAACAAGTACAAGCAGTCTCCCCCATCTCCTCCAGTCATCCTCGACGCCTCAGCTTCGACCAAACTCGCCTTCCAAATCCCTCAATCGCTCCCGCTCCCAAGCCCTCCAAATCCTTTAACGAAAAAGGGGAAAAACCTCTTCCTTCCCTGGTTTGACGGTCATCTTCTTCCCATTCTCATTTCATCTTCGACGCCAGTCTTCGTCCCAGATTTGCTCCACCACGAGTCCCAAGGCTCTCGACCTCAGATCTGCCCCCTCTTCTCCGGGCGTCTTTGACGGTCATCTTCTTCCCCCTCAGATTTGCTCTTCTGCTTTACTGCAAGTCCAGACTCAGATTTGGTGAGTTTGGATCCCCTCCACCTCATTTCCTGCTTGGAAAGGTAAATCGTCTCTTTCTTTGTTATTGCGATCTTTTTTACTCTTTGGTTTTAGAACCGTGGGTATGAGTTGATGAAGTGGGAAGATGATCACCCATATTAGGTAAGGAACACCCATCCATAGATAATGCTGATTGGTAGCAAATGAATGAAAGCTGAAAGTAAATAATGGCGAGCAGTCCATAATTGCTTTGAATTTGTAGGCTAAAATGTGTAGTTGGTGCGAAGCTACAATTTTTGAATGGTGGCCTGTTCAGTGGATGGTGAATCAACTGGATAGACTGTTCTTGCGCTGGATGAACTGAATTGAATTCTTGTTTGTGGAATTGAATGTGTACTGATGAAGACAATACAAGCATTATCATTTTCTTTTATTTCTTTCAAAAACCTTGATTGAGTGTTATTTTACAATCCTAAATAAGAAAATCTAGTGATTATTTGCATCTAATTTTTTTAAATCATAGAAATTTTTTTAATTACTTGTCTGCATCCTGATTATTTTTATTTAGTAGATTTCTCTCGAGTTTAACTTATTGCAAACAAGCGTGGCCATGTCATCGTCAAATTCTAATTCCAATCAATGGGTGCCAAAGTGCTCATGTGGTGATATGATTTTTTTTTATCTCTCAGACAATGTCTAATCCAAAAAGAAAGTTTTGGAGATGTCCTAATTGGAAGGTAAGTGTTTCATATGCGTTTTTTTAGCAATAATGCTATGATGTACTGATTAGAGATAAAAAAAAAATTTGGCAGCATGAACATGGTTGCAGAAGCTTCAAATGGAAAGATGAAATTGACAATGTAAAGAATCTAGCATATATGATTGAAGATATGCGAAAAGATGATTGCTAGTATGATGGATAGGCAGAATGAGATTTTATGGGCAGCAGTTGAAGAGATAAAACATGCATCTGAAGAAAGGAAGAAATTAAATAAACGAATTTGTCTAGTGATGTTTTTGTGTTGTCTTATGAGTGTAATTTGCATGTTGAGAATATTATGTTAAAATATGTCTCTAAGAACTGGAGGAAGGAAGTGTTAAATGGATGTTGTATACGTTGACAAAATTTAATCTAATGGATGTTAGCCCAAGCGTATATATGGTTATCCTCTCATGTTTATTGTTCTCTTTTGATTTGTGACATTGTAAGTCACATTGGATGCTATTTCAGAAAAATTCATGTTACACTACAATATGAATGAATACCACCTTTTAGACAATCAACACTACAATGGACTCAACGAACACCACTTGCAGCAAAATATTCAAAACTAAATCTGATTGTACTCAATGAACAAAATTGAGACCACAAAATTCATAATGGGTTTCTGTCTTGAATTAGAACTTCTACAGGGCCCTTTGTCGAAAGTTAGGAACTCAAATGTCAGAAGAATTATTCAAGAACTATTAGAATCAGATTTACTATAGCTTCTGACTAGAACCAATCTGCTTACCTGTAATCGTTGTTGATGCATGTAACTAAGTTCCAAGTGGATGGACCCCTGTAAAAAAGACTTTGGTTGCCAAGTAAATCTGATTATCTAAAACTTGCATTCAGTAAAACAGTATTGTTGTTTGGATCCATGGTAAATCTTATCGGCACAACATTTTCACAAATGTGATCTACCTTGCTGAGTACCCCAGTTTAGGGAATTTTTTAGCCCACTTCTCGATGGATTTTTTGGCTGAAATTTGGGGTTTTCCAAGTCCATATTATGAACTTAAAATCTGCTAGTTTTCAGTTAATTACAACCACGTTTGCGATGTTTTCAACTCATGCACTTTTTCAACTCAGTTAAGAAAGTCTGCACAAACCTTGCTAAGTACCCTTGTTTAGGGAATTTTTTAGCCCACTTCCCGAGGGATTTTTTGGCTGAAATTTGGAGATTTCCAAGTCCATATTATGAACTTAAAATCTGCTAATCTTCAGTTAATTACAACCACGTTTGCGATGTTTTCAACTCGGGCACTTTTTCAACTAGGTTAAGAAAATCTACACAAACCATGCTGAGTACCCCTGTTTAGGGAATTTTCTAGCCCACTTCCCAAGGGATTTTTTGACTGAAATTTGGGGATTTCCAAGTCCATATTATGAACTTAAAAATATGCTAATTTTTAGTTAATTACAATCACGTTTGCAATGTTTTCAACTCGGGCACTTTTTCAATTTGGTTAAGAAAATCTGCACAAACCTTGTTGAGTACCCCTGTTTAGTGAATTTTTTAGCCCACTCTCGATGGATTTTTTGGCTAAAATTCGGAGTTTTCCAAGTTCATATTATGAACTTAAAATCTGCTAATTTTCAGTTAATCATAACCATGTTTTCAATGCTTTCATCTCGGGCATATATGGGGAGGCATAAAACACCCAGACACATGCATGGAATTTATGGGGATGGGAATTGGGAAGGCATCCCATAAATGGTGTAAATTCGAGGTGATTATAACCATGGATATCAACATTTGTAGATGATCAACAAAACATGGTCAGAGATTAGGTGGTCAAAGTCTACCCTAGATTATAAGTCCCAAGTGTCCCTCAAGAATATATAAGCTCACCTACTTAAGAATTAGGCCCCTCACCCTCCAAAAGTAAAAAAGATCGTGATTGCAATCTTTCAGAGGTCCAGAAGTTAAGGTATTAAAGGTATTATAGAAGCCTTAAGTGGCACAGTTCAGAAAATTTAATGTTGCAGATCAAAGACAATACAGGATGCTGGTGCACTTGCCTTTAGAGGACATTTGTAGCACAATTCTTCACATGGAAAGGATAGACCTATGAAGCTCTGATCAAAGCTCAAAGAAATATCAAAGCCTCAAGAAAAGCTTCAGAAATTAATTTGATTCAAAGAGGAAAGGTTCTGAGAGATGACTTGTCACAAGCTGTGCTGCATGCACTTTCAGATTCCCATACAAGAATTTGACTCTTTAAACAAAATCTTGGAGCACGCCAACACAGGCAAGTCATATATGAAAGTCAAAATTGACAACATCAAAACAACTTGTGGAGCACCTCAAAATTACAAATCAAAATGAACCAACAACCACCACAACTGAAACTTGATGCCACCAATTGAACCACTGCCAGCTGCAACAACATAAACAATTCAACCCAAAGCATTTAATCCAACACCACCTCTTTCATTCGAAACAAATGACCATAATACATTACAAAGTCCAACATCAAAACAACCTATGGAGTCATATGAAACTACAAAAGTTCAACATTGAAAACATCAAAACAACATGTGGAGCACCTCAAAATTACAAATCAAAATGAACCATCAACCATCACAACTGAAATCTGATGCCACCAACTGAACCATTGCGAGCTACGACAACATAAACCTGTGGTGCACATCTTCATTTGAAGCCTACAAAATAAAATTGTAAAAGTCATTAACACTCATATAAACTGAAATATGTGTCAGTGAACTACAAAAATAAAATCTCTCTTTTTACAATGTAACTGCATACCTAAATATGTGTCAAAGTACCATCATCGGAAGTAGCCATTTCCAAGCCCTCATATTCAATAAGATCATTGTCCTCGTCTTCTAAAATACTCCCATCGTTTCCAGAAACATGAACTATAGGACTGAAGAAGAATAGAAAGCACAATCTATATGATAATAAAATTAAAAATCAAATATAAAAGATTCTAATGTAAAAAAAAAATTATACCTCTTGACGAGCATTGGAAAATTGCATGTCATGTGCAACGTCGCGCCTGCCACATCCACGATAAAGCCGGGGTTTTCTCATTGCTTTTTCCTTAGAAGACTTCAATCTCTTTGGATGACCCTTTGTCTTCACATTCTTTGGAACAAGATATCTCTCTTCATGGCAAGTCCCCTTGTCTCTTCTCTTACTGTTATCTTTTGTCGTTACTTCCTTTTCATTTATCTCACGAATACTCTTCTTTAACTGTTGTAAAACATTCTTCGCATGTTGGTATGCTGTTTTACACATGGATGCTTCATCAATGACTACTGCAACATCATAAGATAAATCTCCATGTCGTTCAAGCAATGAACCATCACATGAAAAGCATGCTCTGCTGTAAGATTCATCGTCTATTCTTGCGAACCTTTTCCATCTTTTTAAAATATATTGTTGAGGCAATTCATAAATTTTCTCTTGTTTGAAAACACAAATGATATGTCCACATGGAATTCCTCGAATCTCAAATAATTGACATGAACATTTTGCTTCTTTGTCATCCTTTTTTAAGAGGACAGTTCGTTCAATTTCTTGATCATTTTTGAATGAAGAAACATTATAAACACGTTGCTCGATGTCAACATATATGAAATCAACAATGCCGCATGTTATGTAATAGAACTGTTACTGAAACTTGTAGAACATCTTTTTCTTATATATTTCGAACATCCTCTTCTCCATTGGCAAATCTGTCATCAATCTTGGTCTTCCATTTATAGTGTCATGATCAGCCTTCAACTGACGATACTTTTGAGTTGCGATGCCTTGCTCATATCGCAACATAAATCATACAAACCATTCTTCTGTGTCACGTATTGCTTATGGAAGGCATTGATACTCTCACTTCTTGAAGTTGTAGACATCCCTCCAAAAAATATTTCTCTCAAGTACATTGGCACCCACATCTCACGAATATCGTACATTGAATACAGCCATTCATTGTCTACAAGATCAAAATCTGTCAACATATCCTTCCAAGCCATCTCAAAATGTTCTATTGTGATAGAATTATATGCAATCTTCTTAAATTTTTTGATGAAGTTTGGATTACGAATCGCAATTCTACCCAAATTCTTTTGTAAATTCTGCATAATGTGCCACAAGCAATAACGGTGGCATGTGGTGGGAAAAACGGATTTGATCGCTTTTGTCATTGCAGCATCTTGGTCCGTTAAGATTGCTTTTGGCGGGTCCCCTCGCTTTGCTTCAATCCATTTGTTGAAAACCCACACTAATGTATCAAAAGTTTCATTTGATATTAGGCAACATCCAAATAATATTGATTGATCATGGTGATTAATTCCAATGAATGCACAAAAAACGAGACCATATCTATTTGTATTGTATGTTGTATCAAATGAAACAATATCCCCAAATTCCTCATGACTTCTGAAAATAGTAATCAGCCAAAAACACATATTTAATGTGATCATCATCATCTTTCTCAATGGCAAAATAACATCTTGGATCTCTCTCCTTCATTTGTTTAAAGTACTCAAAGAACATCTCACCATATTGATCTTTTGTTTCTTTCCTTTTGTTTCTAATTTGATTTCGAAAATCTGTCTCAGTGAAACCAACTTTATCTCTCCCAACTGCTTGCAGCTCTAATAGTGCCATTTGATCATTCGGTAGTAGATTAGCAGCCCCATAAGTATAGATCAATTTTTTCTTGGGAGCGCTGACTATACGGTGTGATTGTAACATATGAGTTTTTCTCGGGGTACTTAACAAATGAGTATGCTCCACAATAATTTCAAATATCACCCATTTCCCCTCCTTTGTTTTTTTAATTTGAAGGTGTGCCCCACAATCTGCCCATGTATCTGAGTTCCGTCTCTACCCTATAGATTCAATGCCTAATTTTTCTTTCCTAGAACCTTCTTTGGAGCATACAAACTTTTTCCTCACAACTTCATTATTCAACCTTGTCTCAGAGCTTCGTCCAATACTAAAACCCGCCAATTTCGCATAAATGTTATAAGCATTGTAAGCCTCCTCTATGTTCTCAAAAATAATTCCAACTTTCGGTATGTTCTCCTCCTCAACTTGTGGTATAAATGTATTCATTGGTAAAGATGGACTTGCACCATTCTTTTGGACGGTTTAAGGACAATAATAGAACCACACCATGAAAATCATGCAAAACAAAACCAAATAAAAGTAATAAGAAACTAATTATTAAGGATGTAGTAAATTATTCCAACAATACTAATTTCATGTCACATGTTATAATCAACGATAGTCAAAGTTTGGATCTAAAAATCAAGATAAATTCAGATTATTTCAACACATTGGTTGGGTCACTTATTCCCTTGACAGAAACTTTTTCTCAAATATAGACAACTGAACCAAGACAGAAATGCTGACCATATGGTAGAAGAGTAATTCATTGGCTCTCTTTTCAGCCAAATGGTTTGACAAACTCATAAATCATTGCCGACGATAGGATGTTCCTCTTTTGAATACAAACTTTGGGTTCTGCACTCCATATTTTGAATTAATTTCTTGTTAGAATGAAAATTGTCTGCCATAAATGTGGTGTTTACATACATCATAGTTTTTTTTACAACCACATTATATAGAAATCAAAAGGTTGATGATTCAACTGAGTTTCTATTTGGTTACTTTTGAATTTGTTAATCCTCTGGTTTGATAGTTAGACTAAGTCATGACAATGGTATTCAAGCCACAAAACCACACCAAACAGAGCAACTGTCATCAGATTTCGAATAATTCATGATGGGCGATGCATGTGGCAATTGGCATACTTGCAAATACATTAATCGCAAACATCGATTGTAGAGAGAGAGAGAGAGAGGGAAAACCTACAAAACTTCAGTCTGGTAACTAGCCTCACATGGGAATGGTTGCTGCGAGAGTGCTGTGACGTCGATGGGGATGGATGTCCCTGTCTGCCACATGCCATGAAACTCATATGGGGATGGTTGCTCCGAGGTGGTTTCAACAGGGATGGCCGCCGTATCAGACCACGAGCTTGGAAACTGAGATGGGGATGGCTGTTGTGAGGGGGTCCAGACCTGAGCCGCAGTTGGAGAGCTGAATCTTCAACATCCATTGGGGACATAATCATTGGACGATAGCGAGGATCCGCGCAGGGGAAGAAGACAACCGTCGAACCAGACAAGCTTTTCCCTCTTTTTTCGTCGAAGAAGAAATGAAAAAGGGAAGAGTCCGATCAAAGCTGAGGCATCGAGGATGACCAGAGGAGATGGGGGAGACCGCTTGTACTTGTTGAAGAAGAAACGAGAAAAGGAACTGGGAGCAGTGGTTGATTGAAAAGGTTTTTCCCCTTTTTTGTTGAGGGATTTGGAGGGCCTAGGAGCGGGAGCGATTGAGGGATTTGGAGGGCTTTTGCCCTTTTGGAATGCTTTATGTAAATGACATGGACCGTTGGATCTAACACGCGATCCGACTGTCCAGATTTGAGTTCACACGGATCGAGTGAGGACAGTTCTCACCTGATCATTTCCCTTCTTTATATTGCAATAGCGGAAGAGTCATTTACCTGCTGCTTCGTCAAAGGAAATGTAGCCACCTTTCACAATAACAGTGAGCAATATAATAGCAAATCCATATGCATAAGGTACATGTAAACCTGAAAGTCAGTTTATCATCAGCACCTGTAACAAGTACGGCACACAAATCCCCGGACCTCATTACGCCATCATCCAGAACAAATTTTGGATATTAAATGAGTTTGATCATGAGCGCCCAACCAAAGTGATGGCAACTTGGAAGAAATTGTACAAGAAAATATAGTCAGTAATGAATAATGATTGGTGGTTGACCCGTATGAATATTTAGAACTATAAATCTTGTAAAGGAATACAAAGATGTAATTGAGTAGAACAAACTCAACTTTAAGTATAACAAAAAAAGGTTTGGATGCCTCATAGGATTTATCTTTTCTCTTAATGATTCTCAATATATATATATATATATATAAAACACAATTAGTAACAAATCACATTGTTGCATATATATATGCGAACAAAACCTGTAATCATTTTTGCAATAGAATATTGTAAGCTTGTCAAGCTTCATATGTTTCTAAGCTGACGATATGCTTGCAATTAGGGTTGCAAACGGGGCGGTTTCAGAACCATAGTGGATTCGGAACTAGACCTTTTTCTACATAATGTTTTCGGTTCAGGATCCGGTTTTGACTCGGAACCTGTTTTGTTGGTTCCAAGCCCGATTCTGATAGGAGAATCCAGTTCTGGAATTGGGTTCACCTAAAGGACTGAAATCTAGTTCCAAAATCGATGCTAATTTCTTTTTATTTTGAATTGTTCTTAAAATAAGCATATCATTCAACTTATAACAGTGCATTAAGTCTATTACCTCAAATATTATACATAAAAATGTGGAAAAAAAGGTTTAATTTTGAGGTACAATTTGCAATATCAAAGGCTCATATGTTGGGTCCCAGGTCCACGGGTCGAGATCTAAATGGACTCAGAACCCGACCCGTCTATCAATCGGAACCTAAATTGGGTTTTGGACTCGCACCCGTTTATGAATCAGAAATTAAAATAGGCTCCAGACCCGATTTTTTGAGAGTCAGAACTTCCGGTTAATCGAAAAATCGAATACCCGTTTGCAGCCCTACTTGCAATTGTAGAAGGAAGTGATAAGTTAATGGGCCACTCAGGATAGAGTTTATGGATGAAAAGCATATCTCAAGGAATGAAGATTTCTTGCATATGGATTGCATTTTCCCACGTGTATAAATCACTATCTGGGATCCACTTTGAAAATCACAAACGTTTAAGGTTTCCTAACCATAATAGATATATTAAAATTCTCAGTTCACTTAAAGAAGACTCATTTTAACTTGGCTGGATAGAGTTATTGTACAAGGTGGAGTTCTTGCTTCATCCGGAGTATTTAATCTCTTAACTATAATAGATATATTAAAATTTTAAATTCACCTAAAGAAGGTTAACAAAAGTAGACTCTCTATGTAAATCTTAAGATTCCTCTCCAATAAAAATTGAAATTGAAATTGGAGTTCTATTTTCATAAATAAAATCTCAATTGAGCTCTAATTTTTCAACCAATTGTGAATTTGAAGCTCAATTGCGAAATCGGCAAAATTGAATCCTATCCCTATAATATATAATAATTGTAAAAGTAAAAAAGGATGGTGGTCATTTGTAATTTTCAAAAGAATAAAATGCATACCGTATGCATAAATTTCCCTTTGATTTATAGTAGCTGTAGATCTTAGTTGTTCTGTCAACTTTAGACCCTCCCTCTGATGGTAATGCATAGCTTAAAATTCATATATAGGAGGAAATCTATACCCCATCAAACAAACAGGCTTAAAGCTTTCAAGCACACAGTATGTTCTTTCCACGCAAGTTTTCTTGTTCCATGTCAAATTTTAAACTTTCTTCCATGGCAATGGAAAGCTAGAACAAAGGTTGCATTTGAGAGGAGAAAACCTTGTAATGATGTTGTGGATCTGCTAATTATTGTGGGCTCACCACAAAATTTTGCTCTCTCTTATGTGAGTCTAGATCCTTATGTACACTTCTAAACTCATTTCGATTTGACTGAGTTATGTTGAGTCACTGCATATAGCTCGCCGAGTCAAAATAAATGAATGGTCTGACCAAATCTAGAATACTCATTGAATTGAAAGAGTTATAGTTCTCGAGTTTGAGTAAAATTTCTACGTTTTTAAATGTACTTTATGTCATGTGGAGGCCAACACCTTGGCCCCAGAAGATCTGTCATGAATGAAATGAAAAATAGACCAGTCTTGGAGCTCTGATTTGAGTTTTTTCTCATTAATTGGCCTACAGGCATCATCAGGTGGGTCATGGTTGTTGTTTTCTTCAAATTATCTAGGATTAAAATCACAAGGATATGTTTGGAAACAGGACATTAAATATCCCAATGGAACATAGGGTTGAGTGGGCTACCTTCCCGTGTGTATGCGGGCTCTCTCTTGGGTCCCAACCTCATGGCTGGGAACCAAAGAAAAAAAAAACTGAACAAAGGGTTGGCAAATCCCGATTAGATCTGAATCAATGTCGAGAATGGCTTCTTATCCAAGTAGTAAAGAGTAGCAGTTTTCAACTAGGTGCCTAGGGTTTGAACCCTAGGTGCGCCACCTATTCTCGTGTGTATGGGCTTCTTCTCACTTGTGGAGGCTTTCTTTCTGCGTGCGCAAGCTCTTTTTCCATGTGAGTGGGTTGTCGTCTCGTCTGTGTGCGTACTCTCTCGTGGGTCCCAGCCCGTCGGCTGGAGTGAAAAAAAAAAAAAAAAGGATCTGAATCAATGTCAAACTTGATTTGAAACATAAATGTGTCGGTTATCTGTCAAGAAACCTTGACATGGAGTGGAATGATTGGGCACCAGTTGATTACAGGGGTGGAAAAATCTGGCCTCAAAATCCGACCAGCATTCAGGATATATGCTCTCTCGGTCATGGGCTAGTAGAACTTGACCTGCGATAGAGATGGATTGGGTTGAGGTTGATATTTTAATACCTAGAATAGTTTAATTTATATGGAATGAGCAGAGCTTGTACTGTTTGGCTTTTTTTGCCCTACAATCTAACTCAAATATATCCTTAATATTTGAAATGGATAGAGTTTGGGAACACTTCCATAGGTTGGGTCGAATTAAGCAGGTTGTCCTGCTTTGTTGATTGGCAATGAGTGTGGGTTATAAAGTTACTTAAGCTGTTCTAAGATATGGGTTGGATTTCAACCCATAGACAAGCTTTGTTAACCCAATTTGTTTGACCCAACCCTACTCGTTTGCCACCCCATCCTCCTTATCCACCTAACCCACTAAATCTAGTTGGAACATTCTTTTCTGGACCAGGCTGATGGGCCCATTTTCCTTATCATGCACCAATTTTCCATTAGAACCCACTTAACCGGGTGAAAAAATTGATCGTCAAATTTATTATTCTCAAATGTAATAGCATCCCCCGCAAAATATATTAAATAGATTAAGCAGATCGGGCCGGGTTGGCTGCATCTGGTGCAGTTGGAGTTAGTGACCCATTTAAGTTGGATAAGGGTTGGGCCTCAAACCATAGAATGGCTTCTCAACACGACCCGCTTAGCCACCCCTAGTTAACATCCCTTACACCTAAAGCAGAATTGGGGATGCTGATGGTCTGGGGCAGTTCTCACTAAGCCCAGCTTGCGATGGGCCGGAGTGGACTGTGCACCATGAGCTGAGTTGAGAATAATTTTTCTGAGCTGATATATAAATGGGTCACATCGGGGGCTATGCAATGCTTAGCCCATATTCAGGACAAATGACATATGTCTTTGGCAAATAGGCTCGGCCTCTAACTTTCAGATCTGTGGGCTATATCCGGTTCTGATATTAGGTTTGGAAACTAAATTGGCTGAGCTTGACATTCTTCAGCCTATCCTGACAAGCCATGAATTCCCCTATGTTGAGTCCAATGGCCCAACTCAAGTGAAAATAGGATAGCTTATACCAAGCTAACTGGTCCCAACTCCAAGCATTTGGAGATTTCAGGGATAAGATGTCACATTATGTCCAAGAATTCCCAACATAGTGAATTCCCGATAGAAATTCCACGAAAGAAGTAGGCCCAAATTCTATTTTGTTCAGGAAAATTCCTAACAGGGATTCCTAGTAACGGGTATTCTTGGAATTCCTGTTAGAAATTCTACATTTGAGTGGGTTGGATAGATATTTTTGAAGGATGGATATTTTTGAAGAGAGCTTATAAATTCCACACCACAACCACCCCCCCCACCCCCACCATATCATTGAATTTGAAATCTTCAAATCTTTCTTTGCATACCCCCATAATACCTAAACTAACCACATCTCAAAACAAACCCCCCCGCACAACAACCCAACCACCACTGCCCCCCTCCGGTAGCACCGCGGAGGGGTAGAGGGAGAGGGAGAGGGAGAGAGGAGGGTGAGGGTGAGGGTGAGGGAGCAAGAGAAGGAGAGGGACAAGGAGAGCGAACAAGAGAGGGTGAGAGACATGGAAAGCGGAGAGGGGCGATGGGGATGGAGGAGGAGGTGGAGAAGGGGAGGCGGCCAAGGTCACTACGGTGGTGTTGCTGGGCGATGGAGATGAGATTGATAAGGAGGTGGAGAAGGGGAGAGGGGTAGTTTGGGAATTTACTACAAGGGTATATTCGTGATAATTTTTCTTAAAATTGGGGGGGGGGGGCGCTCATTTTTAAAACCAAGATTCTTGAGTGAAATGGCTTTTGCAGAGCAAGGAAAACTGTGACTTACAGGCCTTGAAGAAATGGTGCGAAAATGGAAAGTGGTCATCAAATTATGGTGTATGTTAGTGTGTATTCTTAGTAATGGAGTTCAAGGAGATATGAAGGTTGCATGTAAATGTTGATTGTATCTTTGTCAAGTTTGTAATTTATGCCCCATTATTTGTATCTTTGTTAAGGCTCTTTTTTTTCTTTTTTTTAATTATAGTAAGTTATCAAATAGAGAATTTCTAGGATTTAGTGTAGATTGAATTCTCATGCATATTCTTGCAACCGAATGGGCCTTAAACGGTTTTAGAAGAAGAGAATCTATTAATGGCAAGCAGTTCAATGCAACCATGTATCCACATATATAGGTATGGAGGCTATTGCCGCTATATATCCAACTTGGGTCCATCTCTATAGCTATCGATCCTCCTCCTTCGATGTGGATTCATAAGATGGCCTGGGATGACCTATGTGAATATGGTTATGTTTTAAGTGTTCAAGTCTAGTATATATAAATAACGGTTCCTTACCCAAGTGGTAAGGAGCTTCAGTTCTTACCTGGCTGCTCGGGGTTTGAACACTGGATACGTCAATTTTTCCCACTTGTGCAAGTTTTTTTCCCATTTGTGTGGGCTTTCTTCCCGTTTGTACGGGCCTCCTTCCCAATTGAGTGGGCTACCATCCCGTGTGTATGCGGGCTCTCTCTTGGGTCCCAGCCCCCTTGATTTGGGTAAAAAAAAAATTTGTCTAGTATATATAAGTGAATATAGGGATAGGCCTGATTGGATATTCTTTGTCATCCAACTGTCCATTAGGGGTGTAATGGTTCGGTTAAGCGTTTCTTTTGGGAAAATCGTTAAGCGAAAAGTATTTTACGGTTTTCAGATTTTACGGTTTTCAGTTTTTAAAAACCGTAACTGTATCCTAAAAAACTTTTAAAAAACGAACCGCTGTTAATCGTATTAGATGGTTCGATTACGGTTAATTGTTACTTTAAAAAAATCTATCTTTGCCCTCTGACTCTACATGCAGAAGAACACGGTCATTTTTCACATATTAAACAAAACAACTCTATTACTTTTTACGAAAATAAATACAACTAAAAGTCTAAAATGATACTACAAAACATCTATCATGCAATACAATTTTAGGAAACATGAGACAAGTATAATCCAACTCACGAAATAATTATATTCTCAGAGGCGAAAATGGAAAAGGGGGGCTTAACTTAAGTCATTTTATTTCATTTATGCCCTTTAGTTTTTTTATTAGTGTAACGGTTCGGTTAACCGTGTGTTTTAGAAAAACGGTTAACTAAATCGTATTTTACAGTCCGGTTTGGTTAATAACTGTAAGTCGGGATTGAAAATTGTAACCGAACTGTAAAGCATCGTTTTCTCGATTTTAATAACCGTAATCAAATCATGAAATATAGTTATTAACCGTCGGTTTAGTTCAATTATATGGTTTTTCAATTTTTTTTTACACCCCTATTGTCCATGGTTCGATCCATGGGACCTCTTTTCATGTGAGCGGCCATTATCTCCGCTGGGTTCTCTCATTGGGTCCTCTTTAAACAAAAGATGGAAAATTGAGATGGGCCAAGGACAGATCTACCCTTAGATAGGTAGGTGGGAATTGAGATGGGATTATTATCATGTATCCTGCTTGCTCCTTGACAGGTTTAATTATATTATAGCATCACAAATATGCCCTGAGATAGGCACGAGCTGAGATGGGCTGATGTATGCTAGGTATCTTGTACTCCTTTTGGTTTAAAAGAAATATTAAATATTTTTAGAAATTATCTTTATATGTAATATTTAATAATGACTATTGAGATAAGATAAAAATTGGTTAGGACTGCAGCCAAATTCGAATTCAACAATTACCAGGGCAGAACTAGGAGCAAGGGGTGGCCATGTCCCCTCAATATCTTCCTCTTCACCTTTTCTTTTTTACATGGCCCAAGGGATGGCCATGGACCGCACATAAAAACTATCTGAATAATCCTCATATATATATATAGGGAGATGCTTCTACGAGAGCATCTTTCACCTTACTATGAGAGATAAGATGGGGGCCCTCACATTTAAGTTGGACCTTCACATCTATATCCAATACCAATAATTTAAATGTGAAGGCCCCCACCTTATCTCTCATAGTAAGGTGAGACCCATATATATATATATATATATATATTTTTATGCATGCATATGTAATCTACATGATGTGTGATATCTCCCTAGGCTAGTGTGTGATTTGCCAATTCTTTTGCACTGGGAAACCTCGGCACTAGAACATCTCGTCTTTAAAGAGGAGACAAATGGGTGCACCCATCAATATCACGGTCACCTGTACTTTCCCTTTAGAAAACATTTAGATTGCATTTCACACTTTAGTAATGGTGCACAAAAGGTTGTACCTAATCCATGGCACTCCTCTGTTTGCGTTAGACCTTTATATTTTAAGGCCAATCATTGGACATCAGAAATAATAATTCGTAGGGGGGAGGGGATACTACCTACAAAGGGTAGTAGATGAATGCAATATAAAAAACTTAGCATCCACCCCCTACGGGGGGACGCCGGCTCCATGACACCTCTCTCTCTCTCTCTCTCTCTCTCTCTCTCTCTCATTGGGGTGGCGACTTGACCCAACCTATCACCAAATTTGATAGGAAACACCCTCCCAACCCATCACCAAACTTGAAAAGAAACACCCTATCGATTGATTTATTATTATTATTCTTGTTATTATTATTGTTGTTGCTTTTGTTATTATTATTATTGTCGTCGTCGTCGTCGTCATTGTCTCTAAATTGTAGGATTACGTATAAGTAGGCATTTCTACTCAATTAGTAAATTGATTGGTTTTAAGTTAAACCTGTTTTCATTGTTCAACTTGCCAACTTGATAATCAGATCCAATCAAACCAATTGCTCTATGACCCGACAACCCGTTCCAAAACCAACCTTGTTAAATACGGGGTTCAAGTTGAGTTCAAGTTGTTATTTTTAACATAATTAAAGAACCTTCAACCGAGAAAAAACATAGTTAAAGAATGGGTCAGACTTGGTTTGTTTATACATGTGACCTATATTGCAAAGCCCAACTAGAACCCGATGCAACCTGAGCTGCCCTTCCCTAGTATTGAATACAATATGAACAAAAATCCCTTTAACGGGCATCTTTCTTTCTCTAGCCATGTGGGGAATACCGAGGATTGTTGGGATTCTTATCATGTTTTATAATCATGCTTTTGGGAGCTAACATTAGAGGTTTAATTCACAACCCAACATACCATAGAGTAGGATGTTATGATAAGAGGTACCTCTCAAGAATTACGTGAGCTAACTTCTTTACCATCACATGGGACCCGGTGGTAAATCTAACCCATTCACATTGACTATCCACCATGAATTTGCAGTCACCATACTTTGGCATAAATCTCAATCTATTAACTATTGGATTGAAGTTTATGAAAAATGTAATTTAAGAAACCATTAAACTTTAATGTAAGATCCCTAAATCAATGGATGTGATCATTTGATTGAGGTGATTTTTTCCCCTTTGTCATATCGATAATGAGACATTTCCATCATAACTTCATCTCATAATTGAAATGCATCCAAGTGGGTCTGGAAGGGACTTAAAATATTACCTCATGCAAGCTAAGGGAGGTACTTTTTTTTTGTTGTTTGTTTGTTTGTAAGTGGGAGGTACCTCTTAGCAGAACATAATCCCCATAGAATAACACCACGGCTAGTATTTCTGTTGTGGGTTCTTATGATTTCTAATAATCTTGCCTTTGGGAGTTATTATTAGTGGTTCAATCCACAACTCACCCAAAGTGTGGAATAAGTCCCTAATTAAATATATATATATATATATATATCTTTCTCTCTCTTTCAGACTCTCACTTTACATATATTATATCTTTCTATCTGTCTCTAATTAACATATCTCTCTTCTATTGGGCATAGGGGAAATGACAAGAGTTATAATTAGTGGTGTTCTTAAACTTCTCATTATCATGCTTTTGGGGGTTACAATTAGTGGCTTAGTCCACAGGCCTCTATCTCTCTACATGACTCGGATGAAATGAAATCGCTCCCTCTAAAAAGCCAAAAAAACAAAAAAAAAAAAAAAAAAAGGAACCCCATCTGTACTGTGTGGAATAATGAAAAATGAGGAGAAATTTCTTCTTATGATTGCATGCTTTTGGAAGATCATCATTAGTGATGAGACAATCACGAGCCCATTACCTAATATGGAAAGTGTCCCTTGAGGAGGCCATGTGCCTCAGGTTCTTGAAGACTCACAGTCCTATACAATTTTCTATTTGTGGTGAGGAATCTTGGTGTGGCATGGTTTTAGGTATTGACAAGGCCTGGATGTTGACCTATCAACAAAGGGATAATACCAAGCAAATCCATTTCAATGGAAGGATTAAAAACACAAAGTGGATTTGCTGATGAATGATTATTGTAATGTTTTGGTTGAAATGAACAAAATTCAAATCAGCATTTTTTTTTTCAAAACTTAAAAAGAATTGGTACTTTGGGATAGTATGACAATTGGTGTATATCCACGAGACTGTGGGGGCCTCGCTTTGCTGGAATTCCAGGAATTCCTGTGTGGGGAATTCCTAAATTCCCAAATAAAGTGAAATTTTTGGATGCTCCTTTGAGTTTGAGCATTAGGAATTCCACCAAAATACGAAGGAAGTGGAACTTCAGGATTTCCAAAGGTCAAAAGAGACCTTTTATGTGGTTGGAATCCCGACATACTAGTAAAGAAATATTGAATTAAAAAATTCTAGGGGATAGCCTATCACATCATGTCCATGAATTCTTGGACATGGTGAATTCCTAGCAGAAATTCTACTAAAGAAATAGGGCTTTAGATGTCATGTTGCATGCATTCATGTACATTAATCAATACTTTTTAAGTCTTGAAGTCCAGCATAAATATTCTATGACCCAAATCAAATTCCTTGGACAATCCTAACCTCAAAGAAGTGGGCTTTTCGTTCAACTTAGAACGGTGACTGTTTCCATTATAACCATTCATCTGGACGCCTCTAATTGGTCTTTTTTATGTATTACCTTTCCTGGTAGCTATTGAATTGAGTGTGTATGCAAACAAGATGAGAACTGTCCGCATGGGTCTCATACATGGTCAACTATATTCTCTAAGCTGAGTTATTCCTCGAGTACAATGCTCTCCATGAATTCTAATAGCCGTAAATTTGACACTCATTCAACCAGTACTCATCATTGGATTGAAATATGAAAAGTGATGTATTCTAAAACCATTAAATTTGAAGACTATCAATTAAGAAATTATGATGATCTAATAAAGGTCTTTTTGAAATTTTTTTATCATCCACTTCCGCATAATTGGCATGGGACCATGTTGGCCTCAAAGGCGAGTTTCCATGGTACTCTGTGTGTGGTTCTCATCAAAATAAGATTATATGCAGATGCATTGACCAAAATTTTATGCACTTTAGAAAGTTAGGAAGTCCAAATATAAAGTGTTTGGGCATTTACAACTCATCGTTACTTGTGTGCTTTTGTTGCAAAACTTTCACCTGTAAAAGTCCACACATTAGTGACATGGGTTAGACAAAGCAGGACCTTTGATTTTTTTTTTTTCTTTTTGGGGGGGGGGAGGGATCTTGTAAAAGAAAACCACCCCTCTCTCTATCTTTTAAATTTCTTGAGCTACCCATTTATATCAAAATCTTAAGGTGTTAGTGGAGACAGCATAAATACTTTTCAATACTACTCATTGGTTTGGGCCTACTCCACAATAATCTCTCTCAAGTCTAACCCGTTCGGCACACTTTTATTGACATTCATTTCTTTAACTAACAATTCCTATAAAAATCTCGAGTCATTTGAAGAGTCAGTATAAATATTTTTCAATACTCCTACTTGGTTGGAGCCCACTCCTTAACACTCTCAGATACCGTGTATTTGCTTTTAAGAGGATTATGGGACAGGAATAAGATGATTATAATGGCATCCAATTGGGTAGATTGGGCTTCAAATACAATTGTATATGAACTAATTACTCTTGCAGAGTACCCAAACTTAACACTTTTCTCTTTTCTTTCTCTAAATTTAAAAGGCCAATGAGGTGTCAAAGTAAACTCAACTCTTCATGTCAGTATAAAATCAGCACAGACAAAAGTCACAAAACTTATCAATCTTTTTTAATTGAAAGAAACCTTGTCTATCTCTTAATTGAATGCTTGTTTCCTTTCAATTAGGGAGCGCAGACAACAACCAATGAAATAGAACAGTCGGTTTAAGGAGTGGAGTAGGAGTCAGTGATTCTAGTGGGTTCCTGCCAATGACCCTACCTTTTGATTTATTTATCTATTGGGGAACTATTTGATACTCCGGCGGAGCACCGAATTACTAATCATGCACAAAATTTCCGTACACATTCCAAAAATATATCCAATCCAAACCTTCCAAATCTACAGACTACTGGGTCATATCCCAAAAATAATAATGAACAGTAAAACAACCCCAAAAAGCTAATGATATGTCAAATAATAGGTTTGAACCTACATCCAATACCTTCAATTCATGGGCCCACATATGGTATAGTCCAACCAATAGTAAACAAATGGGTGGTTAGAGTGAAAACCACCTGAGGGTCAAAATCAGTTACCCAAATGTCCAAACACCATCTAGCAGATTTGACTTTTGACCAAGGACCCATAAAAGGTGGGACCCACATATTGGAGGGCATGGATTTGTTTGCAAGCATGGCACACATTGAGTGTCAGAGCACTGTGTGAATTACCATACTCTGGCAGAGGCCCTGTTAGCTCCTCTTTATTTTTATTCTTCTTTTTTGTTTTCAAACCCCACACCTTTGAGACATGTTTGCAAGGACAAAATCTTCTGTTTCATGGATGAATTTCAGAGCTGATATTATCACTGCTGGAGGTGCTAAAATCCCAACAGAATACGAGAGAGAGAGAGAGAGAGAGAGAGAGAGATACTTATAAAGGGAGAGAAACAAATCATTTGACCACATACTAGAAGAAAGCTTTGATCTTTTCCATCTCTGTGTCGGGTTTCTTTCCTGTGAAGTTTCCAATACAAACTGAGGCCTTGCATGGTAGGAGTCATTGAATTTTGATTTGATATTCCTCTGTTTTTCAATAGGGTGTCTTCATTTCTATATATTGTTTCTCGAAGATGGCCATCTTTGAGCTTGTCAAAGCTCTCTGGGTGGAAAGAAACAGGTGGAAATTTTATTTTCTTCTCTTCTAAATTTTGGTTTTTCTTCCATTTCATCTTTCTTATCTCTAGTTAGAAGAGGAAGCAGAGAACAACAGCAGGGGAAGGTTGAATATATGAAAGCTTTTCTCTTTTTCCCTGAAAGCTGAGATGGTATGAGAAACTAGTTTCATGCATGGCTAGTAATAGAATTGGAGAGACAGGTCTTTCAGGCTCAGGAACCTCAAATCAACATATTGCATATGGAGTCGTTCATGGGATCACACCTCCCACCAATTTCTTGTAAATTCCTCTCATATCCCTTCATGTCTTCTTATTTCTATTCAGTCCTTTTATTCATATTCATTCATTCATAATCAATCTGCTTCTTCTATTTCCATTATACATATCAGTATCTTATATGGGTATTTCTTATTGGGATTGCCTACACCTTCCTATCTCCGATTTCAGGCACTTGCTTCCTAATCCACTATCCTTCTGTTTTTCTTTCATCAAATCAATATATTAAATGGGCAATCTTTACTGGGCTTGTGTAACTCTAATACCTTCAATCTTTAATCAAAATATCATCATCTTCTTTATTGTACTGCCATTTTATTTTTATTTCTAGTTATCTGCTGACTTATATGAAATTTTGATTGTTTTTCAGTGATCAACAAGGATCTGCTTATGACTTTGGAGAATTGGAAGAGGCTCTGATGCCTAAGCTTATTCATGAAGTTGGAATTAGAAATGAAGAGAACAAGAAACGTATGATTATCCATCTCCTCCCTTGGTGACGTTTATTATCACAACCAGCTCCAAAAAAGCACACACGCGAGAGAGAGAGAGAGAGAGAGAGAGAGAGAGAGAGAGAGAGAGAGAGAGACCTGTAACAGGTTTGAAATAGTCGACACAAGGTGGCTTACCTTATCCGTCACAGCAATGATTCCCACACAAGAAACTTGAATGGTGTGATGCATCAAAAATGGAAACCTGTTCTCATTCCAGCAGGTTTTCTTACTGACTCTGTAACAACTGCAGGAAAGAGAAAGCTCCTTTTTTGAAAATTGAAGTCTAGTGGGGTCTTTTTCTCTCTTGATTCTGTAATTGATTTTGTGTACTGACTCCTGATAATCTGATCTCTTTGATCTGCTGCAGCTGTTTTCACCATCAAACCTACTCTTGAAATCTTCCCTTCATGGCCAATGAGAATCCAGCAAACTCCCAGGGTAGGTACCTGATAGCTGCATCCTTTGACCATTTTTCTGATATGGGATTTTTTGTTGAGAATCACAAAAACTAGAGTAGTCCTTCCACTTCCATGGTTCTGAAACGTTTTTCATATATTTTTAGAGGATTCCTCGCTACCCAATAAAGTTTCTATTATGGGTTTCTGGCATAAAATCAGAACATTGATTGAGCTCTTCTACTTTTATGATTTTGAGAATATTCCTTACAAACCATTTGGATTTCTCATAAGAGTTCTTTGTATTTCCCCTTGTAGAGAATACTACACAAGAACTGGCTCCCTTTTTTTCCCATGATTTTTGCCTTCTTCGATTTGGTTTTGATATGTTTTGTAGGGCCTCTTTTTGCATAGAGGATCATATGTAGGACTAGCTATTCTCTCTCTATGAATTTGATTTCTTTCGAGATGATTTCTTGAAACCCCATTTCCAGATGTGGGCTTTTTGGTAGACAGTGAGAGAATCAATGACATGATCAGAGGATCTCTTGTACTGTTACATGGTGTTGATTTGGTTTTGATATGATCTTTTGAGGATGCACTACCACCCCATTTAAAATTACTGATGTTTTCCCTTGTAACTCTCAGTCAGCAGAAAGTACTGATTCAGGATCTGCTCAGAACACAGTCTCCTGCAAGGCAGATGCACTTATGGAATCAGAATCTCCAATCAGTAAAAAAGCATCAGATCAGTCCTCAGAGCAGCTGCAGCAGCAACAGCAGATACCAGCAGAGATGGCAAGTGATGTCTCTAGAGGAGGACCACCACCAAATCATCAGACCAAAACCCAAGAAAAGGTATGAATCCATGCAAAAAACAGTACCGTACTGTGCCACCAAAAGCCAGGAAAATCTGATTTATTGCTATCATTACATGGCTATCATTGGCATTGTAATCATATTGTGGTTTGAATACAAAGTTTTCTTTCACTTCCATTCCAACTCCGGTGAACTCAATGTAGAGCAGAGCCTTTTGTTTATGATTCTTAAAATCTTTGCAATCATCATTTTCTGATGAAAAAGAAGAAAATTCAAAAGACGCACTGTCCTGTTCTGTTTGCTTTCATCAGTTTCTTTAAAACCCAGATCCCAATGCAAATAGAAAAAGGTGCTGTGTATAGTTTTTAAGCTTTCTACGAGCAACCATCATACTTTGCATATATTTCTCCATTCACCTTCTGATTTTAAGATTGGCATATCATGAACCCACCAAAAATCAAGGACCTGAGTCTCAAAAGGGAAAAGAAAAAGGAGAAAAACAGAAAAGGAATGGAAACCCCATGAAGTGATGGGATTTGAGCCTTTCAGAATGTGATTTTTAGGATTGATTGCATTTGAATCTGGAAAACTCATGAACTGATAGGATATAATGCTTAGAATATGTATTTCGGGATTGTTGCATTCTGAGAAGGGACCCACAAATTTTCACCTTCTCTTTTTGACGTTTATGACCCTTGTTCGTGTGTGTGTAAATTGTGGTAAGTGGTTATCAAAAGTTACATATGCATCAAGAAGAGTGGGTGTAAAATATCACTTCCACTCCTAGGTCTTGACTTAAAACATTTTACTACCTATAGAACATGTTATGTGACCCAATCAACATGTGGGCCCCAGTTTAAAAATACACTAATGGTACAATCCTCTCAATTTGTTGGCGAAGTCTTGCAAAGTAAATGGGCAGTTAAGAAAAGGTCAAACAAATTTCTATTGACTATATCAAAGGTGAAGGGAATAGATTATGGTCTTAAAATATGGTAATGGTTCCTCACAATGTCAAGGGTGAAAACCGTCACTATTGGACATTGTAATAGCGTGGTGTAACATTCCATCTAATCACCCTTTATCCAGAAAATCTTACAATGCATCTTAGAAATTAAAATAAATAAGAAGAAATAGAACCATTTTTCAGAATTCACAGTTGGAAAAAAACATGATGGGTTCCGAAGTAGTTACACAAACCATTATGAAATTATGTTTAGATCATTGTATTTCTGCTCCAAGAATTTAATTTTTTGGTGTGAAATTGCAGAGAAAATGCTTCCTTTGACCATTTGACAGTGGATATGTTTTCCTTGTCTCTGCGTTTTTTACCTTTTTTAAATGTTGCAGAGGAAAGGAGCTGATCCTGGTTCAAAGACATTGGATGCAAAGGTCATGAAAACAATATCGTATCTTATCAGTTCATTTCTCTTCCTATTCTATCTTCTCTCAATTTTTTGAAGGGCATGATAACAAGAAGATAGTAATGTCAATAGGGAACAACAAAAGAATCATTTTTATTTTCCATGCACTCAGGGTCAAGAGTAGTAAGTACTATTTTCAAGTTTCACCCACTAGAATTGATGTCTCATCCATCAATTCAGACCACCCAAAACACAGGCAGACCTAGTGCATGAAGTATATAGCAGCAGCATCTAATGGTGGTCATCTAACGGAGAGTGAGAAAATGGTGAATGGTCAAAATTTGACCCAAATGCACCAGGCTAAAACAGATGGTCAAGATGCTCCACCTGTAGTTGGCCACGCGATCTTATGGGGCAAGATTGATGTACATGTTTGCCGCGTGCTTATGAATTGAATGCACCCCAAGTCCTAATATGGTCTTGTGGTCCCATTTAATTGAATTCATTGACTATTTGCACTTGAATGCTGAATTGTAGATTGGAATTTTTTGCAGACACTGAGACGTTTAGCTCAAAACAGAGAGGCAGCTAGGAAGAGCAGACTCAGAAAGAAGGTGGGTCAGTCAAACAAGATTTATGCTTTTGAATGAACCGGGCATATATCGGTTGTCACAGTTACCATTATATTAATGAACCTATAATATACCTGTTCAAGAATATAATGTATACACTCTTTATTGTAATTTTCAGTTGATTTGGATACTAAACATCAGAAAAAGATTTTTAAAAATGCAGATTTGCAAATGTTTCAATTTTTTTATGCAAAAGTGTTACGATTTTTTGATTTTCTATATTAAATATTTTATTTATTTATTTATTTTCTTTATTTTTGCAGGCTTATGTACAACAGCTAGAGTCAAGTAGAATAAAGCTTACTCAGCTAGAGCAAGATCTTCAGAGAGCAAGATCCCAGGTTTGGAAAGTCAAAGAGTTGATCCAGACCTTCCAACTGTGGGTCCCATTCTGAGATGGTGTGCATTATCTGAGATTAACAATGACTACGTGATCCTGACTGTCTAGTATTTTGAAAGGCGAAATTGGATGGTCAGGATTGCCTGATCAGCGAGATCTTTAAGCTCTGGTGCCGCTGCAGTGGCCCCACATTACGAAGGGTCTAGATTTATTATCCAGTTCCTTAACCAAGAATTATGTAGGCTTAATGATTTTTTTTTATTTTTTTTTTTTAAATATGGTGGTTTTTAGGGGCTGTTCTTGGGAGGAGGAGGTGGTACAGGTGGAAATATCAGCTCTGGTAATTTTAGATCAACTGCTCTTTTTTCCTTGGATTTTTGGAAGATTAATATACATCTGTGAGTAGGATCAAACCATATCCATTATGTGGGCCACGTTGATCCTTTGTGGGTTTGTGACCGTCGCAAATTCATAGATCTGATGTCGAAATGGACATGATCTACTATGTTTGATCTGCCTAGTGCAAAAAGTTAGAAAAGGTTCCAAGTTCAATGGCTAGGATTTCCATTCGCCTGGAAATTAGTGTAGTAGCCCCTCCACATGATGTTTAACTAGATCTAATGGCACTGATTACTGCATCCTTTGCCCTTTGCACTGTGGGGACCACCATCAATCAGAAGACTTTAGCAGGCATATTGGGACCTTATTCATGGCCAGGTCAATGGTCAGGATTGCCATACACCAAACACAAGAATCATTCCCGTGACTAGTGACTTATGAGATAGATGGGGTACTAAAAGTCAAATCATTTCATGTTGTCAAGGATCCGGTTTAAGTCCATCAAATAAATGGTCAAAATTTTAAACCGTTATTCATTTTATGGCTTAAATCTGATGCTGGATAGCGCGCAGCATTTAATCATATATATATATATATATGTACGTTTTAGTATGCGGCCTATTCAAATACATTTATACCTCCCAATGCTTAGTAGTTTTTTAAAAAAAAGTTGCGGCTTTCAATTAAAATATGGGCATATTAGCTATGCTGAAAGGCATAAACATTTTTATTTTATTCAAGAAAAGAACCAAAAAACATATGTTTGTTGAAGTATTGTATTTTGATTGGAAGCCACAACTTTTGTTTGAAATATTGTGATGTACTCTTAGAACAGGGTGGGCCCAATAGACCTACAAGCATGATGCATGTCATTTTTCTTGTAAGCTCAAGAGAAATGTACTATTTCAATATACATATGCATTGCCATTGTTTTTTAGTTGTAAATGGGTTTTGAAGGTGCTGCAATCTTCGACGTGGAATACACAAGATGGTTGGACGAGCACCACAGGCATATGTCGGAGCTCCGAGCAGGGTTGCAGGCCCACCTATCGGACGGTGATCTGAGAGTCATACTAGATGGGTGCCTCTCGCACTACGATGAGATCTTCCGGCTCAAGGGAATTGCCGCCAAGTCCGACGTCTTCCACCTCATCACTGGAATGTGGACAACACCGGCGGAGCGGTGCTTTATTTGGATGGGTGGGTTCCGGCCATCTGAATTACTCAAGGTTCGGAATAAGAATCATTCTTTTATATCATATATACAAAGTTGATGGCACTTCCTAGTCTTATATCATAAAATAAGGGTTTTTGAATTAAATATATATCAAAAGTAAGCCTCATTAGATGTAGACAGTTTGACCAATGAGATGGGGATCACATGGATGGCACTATCGGCTCATTTTTAGTAGATGTCTAATTTACCAAACCTTCATTTATTATAAGATGGTGGTTCCCCATTTTCCTACGACTGGTTTGACGATCTATTTTGTCTTATAATCATAATAATGATTCTCAACCATTAGCATTTTCATCAAAACTTTGTTCTTTATCAATTTGAGGTTGATAGAAAGGAGTATACTAAAAAAAAGTTACAAACTAGAAAGTAAGGTCTCTTTTTTATTCAACAGTCTCTCATGCTATGAAATAATACCAAGTACCGCCTTCCTGAGGTTTTGATTGGCTTCTCCTTCCACTGAAACACTTCAATTTATCTCACTTGGGCATTTTTTCATACCTCTATAAACAAGCTCAGACCGTCTTAAATGGTATTCTATATGATTTTATCTTGCATTGTCGTCTCCTTTTCCTTTGGATGCTACTTATGTATTATTTATTTCTATTTCTATCATTCATAGCAACTCTGCGTATCATTCTAAACCTGTGTATCTTGGCCACATGAACTTTATCTTATCATGGTTTTTTTTATTTTTTTGGTTTGCTCAATGTAAATCTCTGCATAATATACAAGGTTCACTGCTGTTTTGTGCAAATGACCTTTTAATTTAAGAACAATCGATTTTCAGCCATAGTTTTAAAAGTTCATTGTCCCTACATTTCTAACACTTAATTAGACTTACTTTTGGATATAAATACCGGAATAAAATTTAGCAAAGTGAGATATTTCATAGATTCCATTCTCAGCTCATTTCCCAATAAGTTTCCCACAATAGCTAAAGCAAGGTATCTAAAGTCTAAACCATATCTTACATTTTTATTATTTAAATGAGAAAGTGACTTAAATCTACAATAATAACTATACATCCACATTCCCAAGAAGTATCAAGTACCAAATGGTGAAGGAGTTTTTGAATCAACTAATAATTCTTTATTTCTAAGATAAAAAACCTTTGAATATCAAAGACCTGAAATGGAATAGTTATAGTGAAAGAATTCTTCTGTTGGTAACAAAGAAAAAAAGAGTTCTGTTGATTCCTTAAAAAACCCAAAAATCTTTAAAAAAAATCCCAATATCTAAATTTCAGAAACCACAATATGGGCTTCTATCAGCCGTCCAAGCATCCAGACAACTTTGGGTTATTTTGGTCTTGTAAAAAAAGCTTTGGAACTCAGTACAAAAAGTACATTACCTTATCTTCGCAAGCTTGCAGGATCTTGCATTTATTTAGCAAATTATTGGCATCCTGTCGTCAGTTTCTCAGCTGGAAGAAGCCTTTATATCCCGTATAGAGCTGTAGAAAGAGCAGTCACTTGGCCTTCTAGTTGGACAAAATAACAAAACTCTCTCTCTCTCTCTCTCTCTCTCTCTCTCTCTCTCTCTCTCTCTCTCTCTCTCTCTCTCATGGTTTTCATTTGTGCTTTTTTTTTTGGAGCAGATATTAGTTCCGCAGCTAGACCCTCTAACTGAGCAACAGTTCATGGGCATCTGCAATCTCCAGCAGTCGTCCCAGCAAGCAGAAGAGGCTCTCTCTCAAGGATTTGAGCAGCTTCAGCAGTCTCTTGCTGACACCATTGCTACTGGCTCACTAAGTGAAGGCTCCAATGTTGGGGAGTACATGGGCCACATGGCCATTGCCTTGAGCAAGCTCTCTAACCTTGAAGGTTTCGTCCGACAGGTTCTCTCTCTCTCTCTCTATATATATATATATATATTATTATTATTATTACTACTACAGACACAACAAGTACTACCACCATTTTACCCTTTAAACAATACCATGAATTTTGTTAGACGTGTGTTTCATGCCATTTTATTATGTCAATAGGTGGTGCTCTATTTAAGTTGTTAATTTCTTGCTAGTCTTTGCCGAAAGGGTTTTTAAGTGCTTTTATCCCGTTTTTATTTGGTCCAAGCCATTCATATTTTATGTCATTTGGAATTAATGCTGGTCCAAATATCACTCATCATATAGATTTGCACCATTGATGTATCTTTCTCCTACAGGGGTGCAATTTGGACCAATTCCTGTTGATGGTTGGGTGTATGAAATGAATATGGATCAAATTAGGTTGGAACCCACGTGGATCAGAAGAAGGTGATCACATGTGATGACTTGTAAACATCTACGTGAAGTCAGTGGGGTTAGCAATTTCCACTGGTATGGTTATCCTAATATGACTCCCATCTTTCCATGGGTCCAGTATCCATGTCTGTTAGGGTTGGTTTAATAGTCCGTACTTAATTATAACCTAATTAACAGACAACTTCTATAAGAAAAATGATCCAATACATGAAAGTGTAGCAAGGAATGTGGCTTTTACCTACGTGAGGCCTGCCTTTACTTGATAAAACTGGTTCATATCACTTTCCACTGTATATGTAAGAAATACGTCAGATTTCACTAGCAGAGTGATCAACACTATTGATTGTTTTATTTTTTTAAAAGGAAAATGTAATAGTATATTTACATGCATATACTTGATCCTGTGTAACATTTCCACTAGAGTAAGATTTGAGCCAATGCCTATACATAGGAAGGCCTTGACAAGAACTAGATTGATTAAGCAAGTGTAAGCTCCGAATAAGTCAAATCAGGTGATTAGTTGAGTACGTAAGCCAATGTAAGGGTCAGTTCTTGTAGTTATAATTACAAGAGAAATATGTTGCTGTTGTTGTTGTTTTGGTTTGTTATATTATTATCACCATCATCTTGCCCAGGACCAGCCCTATCAGATCTAATCTAATGTAGCCTTTGACCCTTTTTTTCTCAGCATCACTAGCATCATGAATCAGACTTAACCCATTTATAGCCATTATTTAATACTCCTGCCTTGTTTATCCCGTTAGAACTTTATATTTTAATTTTGGGGAAGTAAAATTTCATTGTGTAAACCTTTTGCTAGCTAATTATGATTTGCTGCTGGTCCTAAGCCCAAAAAAGTGATGGAGTTGTATTAGGTAGGTTCACGACCAACGTAAAACTTTGGTCACATCTATAACATTTTCATCATCATCATCAACTCCAAATTCATCTTCGGGTTGTGACAAAAATTTTACACCAGTTTTCAATTTGAAGTAACCCTATTCCTTTATTCGGATTTGGGACATGCATTAAATTGGCAGGCTTTATATTATCTACTCATATAGATGCTCTATATTTACATCTTATACACTCACAAACCCATCAAATCAAGTAGATTTTCTCATTTCTGGATTTTTATTTTAAGAATATTTTAAAAGACCATGGGCATGTTTATATAGCCCATTTCAGCGGAAAATGATGTGGTTTTCTACGGAAAACTCATTTTTCATATGTTTGGTGCGACAATTTTTCACGAAACTGCTTTTTCGCTACGTCAGCTTTTTCCTTCTTAGGCATAGAAATGAACTTCCCATGGGGGGGGGGGTGTATGGGAAGTCCATTTCTACGGAAAACTGACTCACCATTTCCTCACTCCCACCCCCACTCCACCCAGCCACCCTCTTTCTTCTCCCATCCCTCTCAACCCCACTTACCCACTCACCCACCCCACGCACATACCGACACACCCACCTAGTAGTTTTCACTAAACAATAGTTTTCACTAAAGAAATTCGCAACTGCACCAAACAACATTAACACTAATTCATCAAGGAAATTTTTTTTGCACCAAATATGAATTTCTAACTTCCTCAGAAAACATTTTTTAAGGTATTTAAAAACCATAGAATTTGCTGATGTGGCAATTTTATCTTTTCATGGAAGTTACCTCTACATAAACGTGCCCTGTATAACAAAACAAAGTCAACTGATGCAAATTCCCGGCACATTACATTGCTCATTACAATTATTGGTTCAGGTACAACCATTATGGCTGGAGGCCATGTTAATAAGCGCGCCAGAGCCATTTTTGAAAAGAGATCAAAGGACAGGTGAGAGTTGGTTGTGGCCTTGACCATGCAGTCGTGGGTTCAAGTCATGTGACTTGAATTAAAGAGCCACCTTTTATGACTTAACCATAGAGAATCTTCATGAAAATATGTTTGGCTTCAAAGAGCCAGTGGCAGCATTATAATTTCTCGCACTGTCGTTTTGAACAAGTCAGGAGGAAATCTTTCATTTTCCACAAGTAGCCTTTGTCTATATTGCTTCTTTCAGGTCTTTTTCCTACTTCTAAAATAGACCCGGCCCCTTAAACGTCAGGCACAGCAGTTGAAAAACATAATAACCATAATAAAAAAAATTGCTACAGTTGAGAAATAAGATACTAAGAAAAGGACCCAAGTAGATTGCTCCAATAGAAAATGTGATCTATACCCATCTCTTGATTAAAAAAGCATTGAGAAAAGGTAAATGAAACCATTTTAATATAATTAAATAAAGGTGTTTTTTCAATCTATGATTGGAAGAAGCCAAATCACATTAATAAGACAAGCTCATGGGTTTCAACCCTTTGGAAATTCTTGTTTATTGTTTGTGCCCATCTCTCTCACACAATGACCCATTGCAAATACATTGAACAAATGAAACCTGTCTCTTTCTATCTACATTTCTTTATACCTCCCTCCCTCTTTTCTTTAATTGTGTTCTAAACAAACAATTTGTTTCTGCTCATCTGCAGGCTGATAATTTGAGACAGCAGACTCTTCATCAGATGCGCCGGACTCTCACTGTCCGGCAGGCCGCCCGATGCTTTTTGGCAATCGGAGAGTACTATAGCCGCTTGCGGGCGCTAAGCTCGCTCTGGTCGTCGAGACCACGAGAGTAAGCCTAATTAAGTACATGCTATTTGTATGTTTGTTTTATAAGAGTTTCATTTAATTGATTATTATTCGTAGCTATATATTGTGTTTGGGTATGTGCTGGTCCCAAATATATATATTTTTTTAAGAAAGGGCTCTCTGAACTAGACTATGAGTTACTTCCATATGAAAGTAGCAATTGACCTACCCCACGTCAGGAAGAAAAGGTTATTGCCGATGATAAAGTATAATTCTAATGATTCCCAGTGGGTCAATGGGGCTAAGTTTAGTTCCAAAGTTAATATTATCATGGAAACAGCCTTTGTGTCTATTATATGACTTCGTTCTTTTTTAACTTAATGAATGATTGATTAATGAAGAAACGTACTATTTAAAATTCATTGTTTAACTCAATATGTTTTTAGTGTTTAGATTTGTATAGTTTGTGTCTGTACAGACGTATTACATACATTACACACGTTACTTATTCTAATCATAGTGCTAATAGCACCATGTGACAAGTTAGGTCTTTCTAATCATCTTTCCTATATATATATATATATATATATATCTTGCAGTAAAGCAATGTCAAAATTCGACCATATCTTGCAGTAAAGCAATGTCAAAATTCGACCATGTATTATATGACTTCATTCTTTTTTAATTAAATGGATGATTGATCAATGAGGAGAAACACTACTTAAAATTCACTGTTTCACTCATTTAACCAATATGGTTTTGGTGTTTAGATTTCTATAGTTTTTGTTTGTACAGACGTATTATGCATTTATTATATCACACGCATAACTTATTCTAATCATAGTGCTAATACAACGATGTGGCAAGTTATTTCTTTCCCGTCATCTTTCCTTTTACACATATCATTTATCGTGCAGTAAAGCCAATGCCAAAATTAGTTAGTACTCTCAGTTGAAAAACCACTTCAATGCAGATACCTTCATATATTTTTTCTTAATAAGTATGTCTTGATTATCAAGCATTTAGAATTAATCACTTATTTTCATAGTAGCATTAGGTTAAAGTGTATCTCACTTAAACTCCAAGTGGAAGAAAACCTTTAATAGTTGTTTTTTGTTTTTCAAATAAAACCTTCCTTGAATGTTTGCTAATGTAATCATATATCACACTTAAACTTATAATGGAAGAAACCTTTAAACATCAAGCATTAATGTTGTTCATCTCTTATCATGCTTGTCTTGATTATCACGAAGCATTATTCTAATAATTTCAATTGCTTAAACTACTGATTGAAGAAACTATAGAGAATGTCCTTAAGGCTGTGGAATGCATTGGGATCGTAGATTATGATTAGATTAGACTTGGGTTATCTAATGTTAGTATTATCTTGTGATTAGGTTTCTTATTGAGAATATCCAATGGCTACTTGCAATAATACTATAACTCTTTTAACCAAAAAAGAAAAAGAAAAGGAATGCAATGACTCAAATTAGGAAACCTAATCAAAAGATAACACAAGCCTAATATAACGTAAATATAATCTATTCATAATCTAAAATGTATAGATGAAACCCTATACAGCTCGTTACTTGGGCCGGCTCCGATACCATGTACCAACCCAAAAGCTTAAGCTAATAGGTAAAAGGCCCAAACAGGTCTATGAAACCTTATCAAACTCATTAGTTAAGTGATGTGAGACTTTCCCAACATATTCTCTATTAGAAACGCCACCTTAATATAACACATTTAAGTTGATGTTGATATCATGCTTTTAAGGAAATAATACACTCTCACTTATACATTGGAAGAAGTCTTCTAATGTTAATGCATTGATATTTGTATCTTAATGCATTAATTTTGATTATCATGATCAATGCGAAACTATGTTTCTTTAACACCAAGACATATTCATCTCTAATTATCAGCAAAACTTATTATGATTATGAAACTTTTCAACATTGGTACCAGGAACATGATCCCAGATGAGAATGCATGCCAGACGACGACGGATCTACAGATGGTCCAATCCACACACAACCATTTTTCTACCTTCTGATTGAAAGCCCATGAGAAAGAGATGGGTCATAGGATATGACGTCGCTTCTAGCCTTTTGCCGGTTATATGATTTCTCCAGGCCACAGAAGAGGAAAGAGAGAAAGGGAGAGAACCATGTTTATATTTTATGCTGTAATCCAATGTAATTAATGTGGCTTTTAATCCAATGTAATGTGGGCCTAGAAGCTTTACTTAGAGGAATGAAAAAGTGAAGGTTATATACATGGGTATTGTTCCTCAAGGATCTTAGGAGTAAAATAAGAGGCTAAAACGTAGGAGGAGAAGCAGAGGGAGAAGAAAAGGAGGGTAGTTGCTCCTCATTTACTAGCAGTTGTAAAGAAAAAAATATATAATGTAGAAAAGATATGAAAAACCTGCAAAAGGAAGTTTGATTTTCCTTCTTTTTTCCCTTCTTTTTATCCTACTGGATTAGTTTACATATGCAACTTGCATGGATACGCGACAAGGTAGAGCAGTTAGCCACTAAAATAATATGAATAGAAAATTGATGGTAAAACTATCATACCTTTTTTTCTTAATCTAAAATGCCAAAAGAGATCATCATGTGGGGTACCGAAAAAATTTTAATTCTTTTTTTGATACTTTGGAACATTGCCACAGAACATTTCATTCACATCAATCCAAACCGCCCTAGTTGCATAAGCCAATGTAGATAGAGCATAGCCCCATAATTGGATTAATTAGACCATATTTTTATGCCATCTTAACTGTTCATTTCCTCTCCACTGATGGGATGATTAAGATGTATCAATTACAATGAATTTTGTGTTATGCCACCCCCCACCCCCCACCCACCCACCCCTACAAGGGTTATCTTAATTTCGACGTCCTGGATCAGGCACGTGATATGCCATGTGCACAATGGTTGGGTGCATGTGTATAGATTGGTGTACTCTGGCAGGATATATCAAGGAACCCTCAAAAGGGAAACTAGGTTTTGGATTTGTTGTCGGGTTGCAACTATCCTGTAGTAAAACCATTTCCATGCTTATGTCAGTTGAAAATTACTAGGGTTTTGATTGGTGGTACACGCATGGACCTTTAACAAGTGATGTGTGCATGAAGATGTGCCAAATACAATAAAGGAATGCATGTAACTAACCTAGGCCATAGCTTAACGTGGATGTAACAGACCTCCACTCTCAAATGGTTAAAAGAAGAATATAATATTGCCACCTTTAGAAGCACACTTATTATCGCCAACCATCTTTTCCTGTATCCACCATCACCTTCCATTTATTAAAGAAATCCCACCAATTGATATTATTTTATGAGGTCATATACCAAATTAACCTACCCAAGCTTAACATCTTGGTAATTTAAGAATCAACCCTCTTTCCAATGTAGGCTCTAAAGTTCAGGAAAGAATCCTACCATGATCATCGAGCCAAAGTGTTTAATGGTTTTTCATGATTGAAATAACTTTCCCTGCTCCAAAAATCTTTGTTCTTAATGTTATTATCTACATGATTGAATATCAAGAAATCTGTGTCTCATGACCTATAATCTTAGTAAAAGTAATGCCTATATTGACTTCTTACGCTTTCACCTTGTAAGGTTTATTTGAGTATTGGCTAATTCATTGGGTAATGGACAAAATCGAGAATTTAATTTATAATATATTTTATAGATAGACTGCCCAGAAGAAGAGCTGAAAGATGAAATTCGTCATGACTCGTATTGCAAATAGAAGACATGCCCGCTCGAGCGAGCCCTAGCCAATTCGCCAGAAAGAATGTGTGTCCGCTCAAGTGAACCATCTAGTAAGTCGAGCAAATGAGGCAGTGTTCATGAGCGATTAAAATTTTAAGTTGTTGATTTTGGATCAAGTTGTTATTCATAGTCTTATCCAAAGTGCTACTAGTTCCCACGACTTTGGGCTATACATTGAGCACCCTAGCAACCCTAAAGTGTGTCTCTTACAATTCTCTCCTATTCTAAGCCCTAGAATCACATTGAGAGATTCTCCTTCTCTAAAGTCTATCAACTTGCTGACCTGAAGATCAACTTTGGAGTTCCTTTCTTCTACTCTTCTGAAGTAGATTCACCTTGAAGAGGCTGTCAAGGTGGTTAGTTCAAGATCGGTAAATGTGAACTGCGAGTAGTCGGCAAGATCGTCTCAGTCCTTAGGTTGAGTTACAAGTGGGAATGGGATCTATGAGTTGTTGTCACATTCAATTATTAGTGACTGGTTGTTGTTGGCCTAGATAGTAAAGCCCGTGATTTTTTTCCCAAGTAGGATTTCCCACATATAAACCTTATGTCTCCTTCTGTTTGTGGTTGCTTGTCTATAATTGGACTTAGTTTAATCAGCTAGTTTAATAACTAGAATAAAAATCTAATAGAGATATTGTTTAAAGGAACCTTAGCCTGCGTTAAGGCTGTCTTTTAATTGGTATCGGAGCATACCTTCACACCTTAAGTTATGGCTTCAGGTAGTGGGGTTAAGAGTAGTGGCAGACCAAGAAAATTCTCCTAGGAGTGGGGGTATTTGAAAAAACGCATTATGTTTTCAAAATGTACAAGGGGTTTTAAAACATCTGGTTCCGCCCCTAGTTGAGAGAGTAGTCCACAATGGATTATATATCATGGTTGAAAAACTCTCTGAATTGACTCTTGGCTCTCTGGAGTCGTCTCATTTTCATGAAGGACCGAGTCAAATACAAGAAAAACTCGGCCGAGTTATCTCATTTTAATAAGTTGTTTGCATTCTGAACCATTTTGATGCGTAGATCTAATGTTAAACAATTTATGTTCACTTTTAAGTAATTATGCACACAGGGCTTGGAGTCGGCAATTTAAAAATAATGATTGAAATGTAATTTGAAACTTATATTTGATCATTTACATTTGATATTTAGACTAAAAAATTATGCAATATGCAATATTTTTTCTTTTATTCTCCTTATTGTACGTAGTGTTTTTCTTGCAGATATAAATTTATTAATTTCAACTGATTATCATGAATGTAGGTAAATAAATGTATATTTATATTTTTTTTAAGTAATGGATTCATTTTTAAATAATTTTGAGATAATTTTGAAAAAACATGACTCTCCCGAGTCTCCACGTTGACTGTACCCAAGTCAGTTTTTTTTTTGCATTGGACGAGTCGAGTCCGAGTCGCGAGTTTTCCAACCTTGTTATATATAATACTAAAGTATCATTGATGGAAAATGTTCTTGTACATCCAATATATTGTGCATATTTACAGTGAGAACTTCGAGCAGGTCCACCTTATAATCCATCCAAACCATTCACACTCATGGTCCCCCCCTGGTTGTCACCAAACCTGGGGATTTATACCCACCGAATGGACTAGACTGTTGGATTGAGAGTCAATTTTTTTTTTCATTAATATAAAGTCGTTAAACTTGTGGGCCATGGAAGAAGAGATTAGATGCATGAGATCCAATTTTTTATATTTTGGTCCCATGATCTGTGGGGCCCTAGGTGGGCCCTAGCAGCTGCCACAAGAATGCTACCCATCATTAATATGATACTTTCTACTAGAAATCTTATGTACAAGGTCCACTATATTTAGGTGAAAATCTTTGAATTTTGGCATACTATCGTATTCAGGTGATATTCACAATTGCATTGATCAATCACGCCGAACGGAATGATTCAATCTAGTGGTTAAGTAACGCCCATAAAATCATAACGCTTTTTTTTTTTTTTTTTTGTACCACAGCAAAGGGGGCTGGACTTAAGAGAGAGCCCGCATACACACGGAATGCCAGCCCACTTAAGTGGAAAATGAGCCCACATACACACGGGAAGAAAGCTCATACAAGTGGGAAAGGAGACTACGAAGTAGAAACACGTGACATACTCGGGGTTCAAACCCTGAGCAACTAGATAAGAACTGCCTCCTTACTACTTGGGTAAGAAGTTGCTACGTTGAAATCCAATGGTTTATAATAGTGGTCCTTGTATATACAAATCAACTCTAGCTATTGCATCATATAAATGAAATACTTGGTCGTATAATCAATCAAATATGTTGAACCAATAAAACACTTGTGTGTTGTAAATATATATATATATATATATATATATTATGAGAATATTCGTGTGCATCTATCCCTCTCCATAGGGTGAGGGACACTTCCATAATTCAAAATTTTCAGATGCAAATAAGGAAAAGTCACATATGGTCATATGCATAAAAGGAATATTCATATGTAAAAAGGGAAAATTCTCTCACCCTATGGTGAGAGATGGATGCATATAAATGTCCCCCATATATATATATATATATATATATATATATGAGAAGTGTTAGAAAACTCCCAGTCAATTTTAGTATAAAAACACCCCTAATCTTATCCAATAAAGGCATCCATGATGGAGAAACTAGAGATGCCCGAGTGGAAAGGGAATCTCTCTCACACAGTCTAACATGCACTGCAGCACTGACCCAACTAGGCAGAGGGAAGAAAAAAGGGGGCAACCATGATCTTATGTCATCTAATGTAAAAAGGACATGCATTTGTCCTTTGCCAAATTTAAAGAAGTGCAAAAGAAATATTTGAAAAATAAGAACTTCCTTCCCGCCCTGCAGTTCCTCATTTTAGTTGTAATTTCTTGGTGCATACTTTTGATTGATCGTTTTTAGACAAATTCATGAAGCTTTACATGTGGATCACCTATTTAAAATCAAGATCGTAGAAAATAAAGACCTTTCTCTTTGGTAGGATATGCCAAAATTTATCTAAATCTGTTCGGTCTTACCTTAAACATTGATAACCTATAATATAGATGAATTAGGTATAATGTTTAACCTTATATTCAGACTCAACTCCAATGGCCCACCTATTGGAAAAAACAACAAACTGAAAAACAAAATGCTGTAAGAGTTCAATGGCATGCAGTAAAGGAAATTAACAGACTATTTTTCTCTTGTTTTCTATTTCAATAAGCGATCCATTTGTTTGTTCGGTATTTAATTCATGATAACTCAATTCAGTGCATTCTATCAACGGCTTAAAATTATTGAGTTAAAAGATAAGTTCAACAATACCATCAAATAGTCTTCTCTTGAATAATAAATGATTGCTCAACCATCATCTTAAATTAGATTGTCTTAAAGTGAATTTCCATCTTACAACATGTTGCTTATTGCATTGCATTGATGACCCTAGCTTTGGATAAAGGAGGCTTACATCAAATTTAGTACTCGGTGCCCAGTGGTAGTGTACAAAAAAACTAAAAATTAATTCTTTTCTCGGCGGGCTCTTAGCACAACCCCAGCCTAGTCCCGGCTTGCAAGGGCTGAGAAAGGGCTAGGTTGTGGAAGCCCTCCCATGCCTTTGGCACACCCTTATTCCCCTACATATGCAAGCGGTCTTTTTTTTTTTTTTTTGTGTACAAGCAATCTTCTCCCCTCATATACAAGTGGTCTTCTTTTATCTACCCCTAAAACGAAAGTAAAGAAATTATCATCATCACCAACAAAGCATTATCCTGTCCAGGTAAAAATATTCAACTGAAGACTTACGACTTCTATCCAAGCTAACACTTCAAAACTTGACTAAATATTGCGACCAAGAAAATAAGGTCTCAACACGTGGGGATGCATATTAAGAACAAGAAAATAAGGTCTCAACTCGTGGGGATACAATTGGAGTTTGCCAATTTGTTTGTGGGAACAACATTGTAGTTTCTAAATACCCTTATTTGGGAAAGAGAACTAAAAGAGATATATACCTTCCTTCCAGATAAACAATCAATTCCTGGCTGTAGACTTTATGATTAAGGATTTGGAAGGATCTAATAAATTGGTTGGGTTTAGGTTGATTCAATTCTAACTATTCTATATGCCAACTCATTATTGACTTAACCCAATTCAACCAATCACATTATAACCTACCAACCCAACCTAAAAACCGACATATTAAGTAGGGTTCAGGTCAACCTTTTTAACTCCCACGTTGAGTTTAATTTGACATTTTCAACCTATTTAAAGAATAGGTTGTGTTCGGGTTGAGCCTACACATATTACCTACTGTGCTTAGTCCCATTTGAACCCGACATGACCTACCTCATTTCCATCCATTGTCGAATAATAGACCATTAAAACTTTCTCTGCAAATAGGAGGCCCGCAACCTTTCACTCCCTCGCACCTAGTGGTTGGTATGAAACGAGGTCGGCCCCACCATTTGGCTTGTTTGTGTAATGAGTGGACTTTGCACTACAAGATTTTTCTTTCCACAGAAAAGAATCATGCGTCTCTACCTCTCCCATAGGAAATCAAAATCTACTTTATGAAGGAAAATCCATTCATTTCTTAGAAACTTTTTTGTAAGGAAAAAGTCAAATCAAACAATTGAATAGTGGACTGAAAGGAGAATCAGAACAATTTTCCTTTTGCTCAATGATAGATTGTATCCCCTAGGACTTTACAATGATATCAGTATATCAATGTGAATAGTTGAAAAAAAGTTAGTATTGGTGTGTGAAGTGTGAATCCACAAAAATGAGTTTTTTTTGTGTGTGTGTGTGTGTGTGTGTGTGTGGCTGGGGGGTGGGGGTGGTGAATTGGACGTGAGAAAAGTCTTCAGAGATTTACAATTGCCAAACATGAGTTTATCTCCAAGATTTAATTGGATGGGCACCGAGTTCTCTCTTTTTTGTTTGACCATCTACATAAAATGAAACCGTGTAAGCAATTTGCACTCTCCATCCAGTTGGGCAGCACATTGTGACATTAGAAAGACTTCTTTGTGATGATACAACGAAAGGGACAAATCGTGCAGTACTGTAAAGAAGTACATCACCGTCACCCGGTGGACCACACATGCAGATTTCTGCTCGTTATTCAGTTGTCAGCTATGGAAACGTCTTGGTCCAACAGAAAATCTCTACACTCCTAATTCCTCTTTGTTGGCTTCTAGGGTGGGTTGTTTGTTGGCTATAGATTTCAACAAGTTCCTGTTGCTGATTGCTACAATCCCAGTGTTGGATTTGTTAGGGAGGAATAAAATACAAATAGTTTTGGCTCTTTGAATTGGACTTGTTGAGAAAGACTCAATTGTGTTTATTCTCTTCTGATATTTATGTGCACGCCCATCTGATCCACAGATCTAGATCCACGTAATTTTAGTCTTGGACCATGTTACTGCAAAAGTACAGATCTGGGTATCCATGCATAGGGCTGCACAGAATTTAGGGGGTGTCTGTTTTTGACAAAACTGGTTAACCAGATCTCAACCCAGTTACTGAAGGCTCAGGTTGACCCTTTCGATTTTCCAGGTTAGATTCAAGTTGAACATTTCAAGCCTGATCAATAAATGGGTTGTGTTCGGCATAAGTAAACACTTCATAGAAACGCAGACCTGACCTGAACTAACCAATCCAACATGACTCTCTGCACTTTCAGTCTTTTACCCACCAACCCAACCTTCTAACTTCTTGGTTGTATTATAGGGTTGATACTTAAACCCAGTTAATAAATGGGTCACATGCAGGTTGGGCATATATATGTTACCCACAGTGGTCCAACACAATTTGATCCATTGCCCATGATCAAATATAGTTATAGATCATGATAAAATTTATACATTCACTGTAATGAAAGGTTTCAGCTCGACTTTCTCATGGTTTTTCATTGAGGGGTCTGTTTGGGTGCAAAAACCGTTGTGCAAGAAAAAATAAATTGTGTTAGTTGTTAAGTAATAACGGGAAACTCTGTTTCCTACATCCGTCGTTTTCCTGCAATTGTTCAAGTAGAGTAACTTACATGAATTGCAGATAAAAAAGCAATACCATCCAATATGAACCTGCTTGAATCAATTTTGAACAAAGAAAATATGTTTTTGGGGTGGAACAATACAATATGGAGAATCAAGATCTTAATCCTTAGTTTGACTAGGATGACAAACAGACCCACCTAATCATTTTAATAAAAGAACAAGAAGAAACATAAAAAGATGAAGAACAAAATGACATTCTATGGTGGTTGTTGAGACTAACCACCCTATAAATTTCAAATTCTTGAGAAGCTGTCCCAAAGATACCTGCCAAAATAACAAAAGAGAACAACCACCCATATGGGAAATAAAAGAAAACCTGGCATGATTACACCTGCATAGTCCATGAGAATGAGCATAAAGTATTATTGTAGATTTTGAATGATGTGGTTGTTGAACGGTATTAAGTGCATCCCAAAAACATAATGCAGCAGAATCTGCAGTGGCTAGTAACCATTGATTAATGGGAAGCACTTTATGAACAAGACTCAAAAAGTGGTGGTCGCTCACCAAGAAAAAAAATTAGAATAGGATGCAACAAACCATAGAAACCAAATCAAGACTGGAAAAAAAAATTTAAAAATGAAACAGTCAAGTCAGAGATCTGTCTCTTGCTTGAGTTCATCCTTCTTCAAGATACAAACAAGCCCTAATAGCTAAACCAATCGCTCACAGGCCTAGTATATTAAGACAACGTGGTCTCAGCTGATCTAAAAATGCCACATGACCCGTCTAAGCAACAATTTGATCTGTAGCTCAAAAGATGCACACTGTAGTGACTCCTCTATTGGTTATAACACATTAGTCCTGCATACACTATGCAAAACCATTATCTTTTTTGCTTCATTCTGAAGAAAATTAAACTAGGCCTCATGAACTAGATTTAAGAACCTCTCCCATACTGGGAGTATATCTTGCCCCTGCCCCCAAGCACTGGTTTGGCAGCCAAAACCAAAATCTAAAATATGAACTCAATGAGCCACTCTTCTAAAAAGATGAACATTTCTTTTAAAGTATGTTGTGGTAACCCCCTAGAGCCAGATGAAGGTTCATTTTGGCACCTTTTGGGAAGACAGCTAGAGGTTAACAAAGGGGGCTAGCCTCAAACAATAGAGCCAAGCTATACATATGCAATAATATGCCAAGAAGAGGTCCCTCAATAAGAGAGTCTAAAGGGTTCATCAAGGGTACGCCATCTAAAAGAGTTCAAAAGTAGTAAGGCACATACTGGCTCATCTATCTTCATCAAGGGTATGCATTCTACGTCATCTATGAGCAGTCCCTTTAAATTAGCGATGAAGAAGAAAATAAGGGAAATATAGATGTGTTTAGTAGGGAAAAAACTTCACAATGACATACACTGTGACCAATGAGATCATGGAAATGTGAAGTGGCTGGAAGTTGGGGGATATCTGGACCCAGTTGTGAGGGCCATGGCCCACACACACAGCCCATATATAGGGATGTCAATGGACCTCGAACTACCAAGTTACCTGAAGGACCCAATTTAGAAAAATCAGGGTGCAGACCGTTCTTTTGGACCCAATTGAGAATCAAGTCTGGGTCTGGTCTAGTAGGGTCCATGCCAAAATTGTCAATTTCACAGACTCTATTTTAGGTTGGGTCCTGATTGAAACATTTCAACATTTTGTTGTTCCATTTCAAAAACAATTTTGGAGTTGTATAACATGAAATATAGTAAAAAACTAAACATTAAAAAAGTATAAATTTCATTTGCATATTCACTACTGCTCTTTCGCTCAAGTTAGTGACAAAAGAGTTTCCAAATGGCAAAGAAGGGAGACATGGAAGAGTTTGTGGGCCCCACCAGCCCTAAGATACAGGGCTTTAAGGATTAGCATTCTACCCTCAAGATTATCTTGTATTTTAGGGGTAGTGGGCCCCATAAACTCTGCCACATCTTTGGTGCCTTCTATTCAAGTTGTGGAGGATCATCTGGCATGGCCCCACAAATAAAACGAAAATAAAGAAATTAGAGAGAGAGAGAGAGAGAGGAGCATGCCTGTCACTTTTTTGTCAGGAATTGAAGGTCGGCAATTGCAACAGGTCAACTATGACGCCCAGATAAGGCATGGATATGGCAAGGACACGTCAATGATAGGGCAGGGACACAAATTTTACAAATACAAAGAGTAGTATGTATCAAATACAATACAACTGGATACATTGCCAATTTTAAAGTATCTGGGCATCATAGTAGGTCGCAGCTCTATAAGAATGACAGGGACACAAATTTTACAAATATAAATAGTAGTATGTATCAAATACAATACAACTGGATACATTGCCAATTTTAAAGTATCTGGGTATCATAGTAGGTCGCAGCTCTATAAGAATGAAGTAGATGAAGCGTTGGCTGCATTGCCTCCAACTGGCAGCATTTTGTAAGGACCCAACCCGAAAATTCTATTTCTCACAATATTTAATTATGTTATATTGCTTTAAATATAATAAGTAATAATTAACGACTAAAAGACACTATGATCGAATTCAGCCATTGTATTTAGGTAATAATTATGATCATTAGTAATTATTAATTAAATTAATTAGGCATTAATGGGTGGTCATGCATAAAACTGACTAAAAATTTAACAATTAATGATGCGGGGCCCATGTGGGACCCATTAGTGTTGCAAGACCAAGGCATTGACTGTGTTTAGCTTTAGGTTATCCCAGTTGGTAGCCTAATCACAATAAAATATCTATTTGAGTCATTAGTAAACCCAGCTGATAAAGGGCAATGATTTAGGAAAACATGCAAAGAAGGATACAGGCACTAGACTCCAACACAAATTAGGAGGATGAGGACATCCCATAAGGGAGTCACAACCCTAGTACAAGGAAGAGTCCTAGCACAATTAAAAGAGGCAATAGCAAATAAGAGTCCCATTCAGAGAAGGGAATTAAGGAGACTACTAATAGAATACAACTTGTAGATGTAATAGGAAAACTAAGCCACGTCCATTATTAGAAATACGCGCCCAATAGGGGTAGTGTTTGAGTGCAATCGAGGCTTGAATAAACCATGAAGAGTTGCAACTTAAATAGAACTAGGAAAGGGACTTACTACTAGGATTACAACTCCTAGTTGCAATTAGACTAAACCCAAATCCATCAATTGGATTGGATGCACAACCCATTCCCCTTCATATGTCTTCAACTTCAAAGACCCAAATCCCCTAGACACACTTGCACGCCCAACCTTTGCAATAACCCGATCCCCTATGGTAAGAATTTAGGGTAATTAAGATATATTTAATTAATTTAAGTTATTTTCTTCAAATATTGTTTTTGGAAGTTGGCTGTATTTTGTGAATTAAGTACCTTGTGGTTATCATTATTAATTAAGTTGTGGATCAAAGTTAAATGGGACCCCATGTCATTAAAACTTCGTGGGTTTGATTTAGGACCAATTAAAAGAGTGTTAAGAAGCCTTAGTGGGACCCAGGAATGTAACCGGTGGGATTTAAAATATGTACTGGAAAAGAGATGGGACCCATGACTTTTGAAATAAGACAAGTAAAGAAGGATTTCAACCCTGATGGGTATTGTACACGCATCCCGAGGAGGGTACTGGCATGCGCATGAATCCCTATGTGATGTTAGCAAGTGCTGCATGACCCCTTGAACCCTTTAAAGCTATTTGAACCCTATATCTCTCTAATTTGCTTCTTTTCCTCGTTTCAACTTGCCTTTCCTCATCAACTACAACCCTAACCATAATCCTTGGTGAGAACCAAAAGAAAACTTGAAGAAAATTAAGGGAAAATCAAGGGAAAGAGAGATGAACATTTAGTTTTAGATGACATATAGCATTCATCAAGTCGTTAGAGCAACTAGAGCCTATACAAGGTTAGTAACTATCCCCATCTACTTGTAATCCTCGGGTTTTCTCCAACTTTAAAACCCTAATGTGTGTACCAAAGACACCGGATATGAAATCTATAATAAAATAAGGTTTTATGATGGTGGAGATAGGAAAAAGGGTTTCGTATAAGAGTGCTCTGCCCACGACTCAAGAAAATCTAGCTAGCTTCCCCATATGGCACTCATGCAATCACTAAACTCAGCCTAACTCATTAGAAACTCGTGTAGCTAAGACACTCGCACCTCATTAGCATACTACAAGAGTAGAAAGCAAGGCAAGCTCAAGGGGAAAGGAAAATTATACTGCTAGGGAGTGTTAAAACTTTTGCATGGATACAAATGATGACACGAACCCTTATTTATACTTAAGCCCTTTCATATGAGTGGTGGCATAGGCTCATATCCTCGATCGAAAATAAATCAATCTCCCAAGGGATTTATTGAACCAAACGATGGATTCAACCACTAAGGCACACTCACGACAATGGTAAACACCATAACTGAAGAGAAAACTCAAAGATAAGTTGATTGATAATAAGCATAAGCAATTACAATGAGATCTCAACTATATATAAAGGAGAAGAATTGTTCCTTTCTTACTTGGACACTAAGACTTTCCAAAACATGAGAGAAGACTAAATCAAAAGAGGAAACTAGCTAATAGCAATCCTAATAACAGAAAAATAGAAATAGACATAAAATTAGAATCTCATAGCATCTCTTAGTCACAATTGGGCCTATGGGCTGAACCCAATGGAGGGGTTGACCAATGGGTCAATGGGGCCAGGTCTATACTGCATCAAATCTCCCCGACTTGGAAAAACTCAACTCCAGCAAATTAATAGCTTGATAATAGTCATAGAAATCTAGATTCAGGAGTTGGATGTCAGAAGCAGTAATCCATGTAGCATTGAAAAGCGGATAGTTTTTCCATCAGGGCTGACGAAGGGTTTGGCTTGCATTAGTTCTCCTCGTCTCGGAGAGAACTCGACCTCAAGTTCGGCAAATGTCCTTCTGGATAGAAAATTAATCGCACAAACTTCAGATAGTTATTTTGATCTTCATTCTATTGACATGGCTTAGAAACTTGACTCAATCTTCACCTCCATGTAGAAGTAGACCGGAGGCGTCACTTCTTCTGATGACTGCACTCAGCTTGGATGTGTGATTTGCCCACCATTAGATACTTCAATTGTAGAATCTGCCACATCTAAGTGCAATCTTCAAGTTTCCATCGTTTGATGCACGAAGATAAAATCAATGTAGGGGATTTCAATGACTGGTCCTTTCTTCGAATCCACTTAAACACTATCATTTTCTTTTGATGATTCATAAGGCTCTTTTGGAATTATCATCAAATGCAATTGATCATTAGGCTTGTTTTGTTGATATACAATGTCATGCCGTCCACTAGCAGCTCGAGCTTTTGGTGTTACTAGTTATTAACATGGTATCAGAGCCAAAGGTCATGAGTTCAAAACCGCTGGGAGGCATGTCACCTCCATCTGTTTGTCCGGTTTGTTTGTTTTGTCTGTTTGTTGGGTTTCGAATTCGAAAGGCTTCCCGTTCAAGATGGGGTGTTGATATAAATTGTTATGCCATTCACTAACAGCTAAAGCTTTTGGTGTTACTCGTTATTAACATGGTATCAGAGCCACAGGTCACGAGTTCAAAACCCCTAGGAGGCGTGTTACCTCCATCTGTTTGTCTAGTCTGGTCTGTTCCATTCATCTGTTTGGGTTTCGATTAACATGGTATCAAAGCTAGAGATCATGAGTTCAAAACTCCTAGGAGGCATGTTACCTCCATCTGTTTGTATAGTCTGGTCTGTTCCGTTTGTCTGTTTGGGTTTCGATTAACATGGTATCAAAGCTAGAGATCACGAGTTCAAAACTCCTAGGATGCATGTTACCTCCATCTGTCTGTCTAGTCTGTTCCGTTCTGTCTTCTGGATTTCAACTTCGAACAGCCTCCCGGTTTTGTTTTTTTTTTTTTTTGTGGTGGTGGTGGTGGTGGTGTGTGTGTGTGTGTGTGGGCAGGGGGGGGGGGGGGGGGGGGGTGGGGTTTATATACATTGTTATGCCGTCCGCTAACAGCTCGAGCTTTTGGTGTTACTAGTTATTAACATGTTTCTCATTAGATCCATGTCCTCAATACCCCGTTTTTCTTGTTCTTTAGTTGCCTTTGCTTCCTTTTGATTGATGTTGTTCATAGAAAGAAATCCGGGCTTTTGTTTTCTAATTCAGCCGAAGTTTCATCCATCTTAGGAGTCTCACATGTTTCACCTAAAATTGCAGTGACATCATTCATTGATCTTGCTTGGTGCGGACAGCGGAGGTAGAGATGTGGGAGGGCAATGAAATAGAAAAGATAGGGAAGATGATACCTTTTCTTAGAGATGGACTAATGGGAAAACCTGGGGTTGAGATCTAATGACAAGGGTCGCAGATCTAATGATTGGGTTCTTAAATGGATATTTAGGGTTAGTGCAGGAAGGCTGCTTGTAGTAAAAGAAATAGAGAAAGAGAAGATGATACCTTTGATTAGGCTCTCACCAAACTCTAATCCGGAGGTGTTACGTCAGATGAGCAAGGTAGGGCTCAAGAGACTCAAAACTTGGGCTCTCACCAAACTCCAATCCATGAGGCATTAGGGATTTCTTGGAGGAGAACTTGAAGAAAACTCATTTTCATTAATCATCAATAATTCATTAAATAGCCAAAGAGGTTTTACATCATTATGTAGGAAAATAAATAACCCAAAGACTAATCTGGACCATCCAAACACACTGATGGCCAGGATTAAAACATCCTAATAAGCAACCTAAAATATATATTAAAGGCCTAAATAACATAAAATAAATGGGCTGGGCCCAAAGGCTTGGATAGGATAATTGGGTTGGGCCCGTTGGAGGGTTGGCCGATGGGGGACAATGGGCTTGTCCTGCATTATTACTTCTCAAAGTCGGCAGTTTTTTTTCTTCTTTTTGTTCTTCAGTTGAGGTGATGGGATTGTTGATTACAATGGAAAGAGCATAATCCTCAGTTGGCCAAGGACTCTGCGCCTCAAGAAGCGGAGAGGTCTTGTGTTCGACACCTACCTTCGTTGACCACCTCTCATAGTTTTACCCGGTGCATGTGGATAGGAGGGTTTGCATGTGCCCCAAGGTATTAGTTCTCAATTGTCCAAAATTGAGTGTCCCTCGGGCTCAAGGCCAAAGGCTCCTCGGCTGGGTTGGGTAGGAGATACCCTAGATTATAAAAAAATAAAAAAAATAAAATAAAATAATTGGAAAGAACATAATCCGTCATCCTTTTCACAAGAAGGAAAATGTGTTCTTCATCATGGTACACTTTCCCATAAAAATTCCATGATCATCCAAAAAGAATATGAGCGATATTCATATGAATCACATAACACCAGATCTTGTCCTATACCAAACATCTATGAGTCACGGGAATGACAACCATTAGACCATCTAACTTGGTAGGATTTAGGTAGCTTCTCAGTTGACCAATTAAGCTTGTCAATAACCTCTTTTGCAACAAAGTTTATTGCATTACCATTGTCAATCATCAAATTAGTTGACATGTGTCACATGTCTTCAATCCCTACTTGTGTTTGGAATTTCATAGTCTGTCTCCACTCTCCTTTTTCCTTCTCATTTGTGATGAGAAGCCAAAGAACAACAAGTGTAGGATTATCCTCTCTGGCAAAATGCATCTCCACAACATGCGCTCTAGGTGCAGAGTCGGGTTTTGAAGTGGATTAGGGTCTGCCTGAGTGCAGAGTCAAGTTTTGGAGTTTGGCAGAGTCTTGTGGTTCGACAGTAGGTTTGATGGCTAGGTTAGGGCGGGCTGGAATGGATCGATTTGGAGAGTTCTGGGTAAAGGTGGTGACGATTTTGGTGGAATGTGATGGATTAGTCTAGGATGAAGACAGTGGGCGGCAAGAGGATGCTTATTGGCAGTGGTGAATGATGATGAATGACTGTAAACCCAAAGATCAGGAGTTACTGATTACCTCAAAACGCCGATCGGGACAGCAATCTGAGAGTGGATCTTCGCTATGATACCAATACCAATTTGGTGCAACCCAGCAATGATCACGGTGAAGATCTACAGCTTCGACGGTGAGATCGAGCCACTCAAGCCCTAAGGCCAATTAGATGAGAACTCCCAAAGGCTCACACACGAGAATAATTTTGAATTTTATTTATGAATATAGCATACCTTACAATCAAACATCCCTCTCTATTTACAATAGAGGAATGGTCTAATAGGGAAACTACAATTATTCAGTGATGCCTTAAATCACTCCCAAAAATCTCTAATTAAACTAAATCACTAAAATCTCTCATATTAAATCATATCACTAAAATTACTAAACTATTTAAGGAAAGCAAATCAATGGAAGGTTCCTTGGTGGGGGCCATTAGTGGGCCCTCTTCTTCTTGGACCACACTGCATCACATTCAGAGATCACATGACCATTCTTCTTACAATAATTATAGTAATTTTTCTTTCTACAGTAACGAGCAACGTGCCCATAACCTTTGCATTCAAAACATTGTACTTTTGGAGTAAGAAAGGTTGCTTCTGCGGATTTGTCAGCAACAAAGACCTTGGGTTCCTCACCGATAGCATGTTGCGATTGGAGACGAGTTTCTTCTCTGAGAACCTCCTGAACACAAATATCCAAACTAGGAGATACCTCTATGTTCATCAAAGCATATCGAACAGACTCAAATTCTGGACGAAGATTCATCAAAAACTGGCTAGTGTGAGATTCTTCAAGGATCTCGATAACATCAGGTTTGGCCTCTTTCTGAACCTTAGCTAATGTCATGGCATCTTTCTCATTCCAGAGAACCAGGAATCCGTTGTAATATTCCTGTACAGACCTATCCCCTTGACTGTATTTGGCCAATTCAGTATCTAAGAAAAATTTCCGAGCTTTATTAACTTGATGATAAAGCTTTTGCAGGTGTGTCCACATGTCAGAGGCCTTTTCAAATGCCTGGAGAGATAAACTGATATTTGGATAGATGGAGCCAAGAATCCATGTTATGACCTTGGCATTGTTTTGATCCCAGTTTTTATCTTCTGTCTCCTTGTAGTACCATTGAGATAGCCTGCTAGACCTTTGCCGGTAACAAAATATTTTAAATGAAACGACCATCCAGTGTAGTTCTTCCCATTTAGTTTGATTGGAATGACCTCAGTTTTGTCCATGGTAATGTTATATGAATAAACAGAGCTTATTCACTGATTAAAACCAATCCCGAAAGTAAAAAAAAAAATTCAGAAATCTGCAGAGTTTGTCGACCCTATTTTTCAGCAGTAGAATGCTGAAAATGCAGGTCTTCAATCTCTTGTTCACAAATCAACCTTTCAGATATTGTTTATAGGGTATTTCCACACTTAATATGAAATCTTAGAATGATCAGACTGAAAGATTCACAGATCCGGCAGTTTGGTAAAAATAGTTTCAACAAAGTGTCAACTCAGAAAAGTGTTGAAAACCAACCTTCCAAAGCTTCAAGAAATTTCTGAAAAATACCAATAAATCTCAGAATAGCCTGGCGACCATGGAGATGAAATCTTTCCTTGATCAGAGATGAAGAAGCAGGGCCCGCTTGATGATCGCACGACTGCACAGGTTCAGCACTGCTGTATGAGATTTGATGATCACAAGGATGTAACTTATCTTCAGATCTGAGAGATCAACAGATCAGAATGATCTGGAGGAGAGATTTTGACAGACCTTTGTTGAATCCCAGGAACAAATAGATGAAATCGACACCCTTCTTCTGGTGTCAATAGATATGAGCAAACGAAGGATTCAGAAATCCTTAGTTTAGATTACTAAAACAATTGAGAAAAAAAATCCACTCTGATACCATAATAGACTATGCAATATCAGAAATTGCGAGATAAAAAGGATAGAAATTGGGGAAAATCAGTGTACCCAATCCTTGGGTCAACTGTGATATATATATAGGAATCCCTTTGGAATCCAATCAATGATCTTACAGTAATTTACAGCAATCTTCTCTAATGAATGAGGAATTACAGCAATTTAATGAAAAAGGAAACATATTAAATAGTACAACTATTGTATCCAAACTATTGACTTTGTGTCTTTCTAGAAGATCACACGGGATTTTGTACAAGATTCTTACACAGGTGAATATGTCACATGTGTGATAATGATTTATTGTCTTTACATTATCAACCCAAAAGCTTAAGCTAATAAGACTGGTGGAAGGCCCAAACAGGTATATGAAACATGTCCAACTCAGGACTTAGGCGATGTGGGATGTGGGACTTCCCAACACTCCCCCTCACGTACAAGGCCACTAGATTTCATGGACGGGCCTGCCACGTGGGCTACACAAGAACGACATGATCGGAATCCACTCAGATACCATGTAAGACAACCATATACCAACCCAAAAGCTTAAGCTAATAGGATAGGTGGAAGGCCCAAACGGGTATATAAAGACATGTCCAACTCAAGACTTAGGCAATGTGGGATGTGGGATTTGAGACGTCTTGATGCTACCAATCCTCGATACCTTGTCCTCAAGGTGCGGTTTCAACAATACCACCACTAGAGAAGGGCTCTTGGAAGGAATTAGAATTTCATCGCAACATCGCATACTCCTTTTCATCGCATGGATCAAGTCCATACATACATATACATATATATGTGTGTGTATATACATATATGTATGTGTATGTGTATGTGTATGTATATGTACACATACACATACACATACATATATGTATATACACAGACATATATGTATATATACGTATATATATATATGTGTGTGTGTGCGTGTGTGTGTATATACATAATTTTGCTATATAAAATACATATTAACAGGGGCGGACCCAAGGGGTGGCCGGCAGGGGCCATGGCCCCCCCTTGCATCTTGAATTCCCCTCATAACATCACTTTGGCCCCTCCATCGTGTGGCCATCCAATTTAAGAATTTTTTAACATGATTTTGAATCATAGAAAAAAAGGAAATAAAAATATTGCCGATTTTAGGGGAATTTTAAAATGAAAAAGGAAAGGAAAAGAAAGAAAAGGAAATGAAGGAAATGAGAACAAATGAAGAAGGCTTGATGGAGATCAGGAAAAAGTTTTTTTAATATTCATTCTAACCCATCTACACTTACCCCAAATCTTATGATCCAGGAGGGGACAAACTTGTAGAGACTTTGACGAATAAATAAAGAAGAACAACAAACCCACTCTCTCTCTTATAAAAATTTTTTTTACATTGCATATATATACTAATTTCACTACATGTTATTATGTATTTTCAATCTCCGTGGCTTATATTGAAATTTAATCCGCTTAAAAATAATGTTTGTTTGGGTTCTATTATTACATTAAGTTTTAGTTCAATTGGAGTTTTATCCATTGTTGATAAAGAAATATAGTTGTATTTTTTAATTATTATCTATTTTAGAAAAACCTGATTAAAGAAATTTATATTAAAGAGAAAAAAACTAGTGGAACCATGCTTTTGAATGGTTTAGATTTTATATATGGGACGATGTCATTACTTTCTTTGAGGTTTTAAATAATAAAGTCTTAAATTGTAACCTACAAATTACATGCATAAGAAAGGACGGTACCACTTAGAGAACTTTTTTTGTCCATTAGTACATATACTTACATATTGTTATTCATTCGTGGGGCCTTATACTTGAAATCTAACCCACTCAAAAGAACTTTTCTTTTATTTCTTTCCTATTATATAAAATTTTAATCCAATCGTAACTTATCTACCATGGATAAATATAGAAAAAGTTATTTTTCTTATGATTATCCATGTGGTATTGTGGTTTGAGTATTATGTATTTAATTTATTGCATACTTTATTACTAGATTTTGAAATTTTGTTTAAATTTTTGTTTTTATTTTGGCCCCCCCTAAACACAATTCCTGGTTCCGCCCCTGCTATTAATAAATAATATATCGATATTATTATGCATAAAAATGAAGCACACAAGAGCTTGCAAAACAGGTGGTAGCTGCTTATGATAGATCCGAGTCATGAAGCCATTTCATTAGACCAGATAAGATATATTTTATCTATTTTAAATGTTGAGACGAGTTAGGTTCCCACTGGACTTGACTCTAGGCCTAGGTATTTTAGATGTTTTATCTATTTTAGACGTTGAAGATTGGAATATCCTAATTCCACAGTTAATGACCTCTGAAAGAGCAAAGAAGAGAATACCACAATGGTCCAGAAAATATGGCAGACGACAAAGAACAAGAATCTTCTGGTCTGGTATTTTCGGGGAACCCATCATTCAAAAGACGCATCAAAAAACCATGAGCTTCACATGTATGGGAGGGGAGCCATAGCAAACTCTATACTTGCGGGTGTTAGGGAGTTGTAAGTTGTAACCAACTTCTAGGTACTGGGACTAGAGTATTAATTAGTATGGGTGCTCTAGTCTATAGTCTTATTTTAAAAAAATACCAAGCAGTCACAGTTATTTACCAACGCAGTATGCTTGTGAATGTGTGATGAAAATGAACACAGGTATATCTTGCCATGATCTGTGTGATTCAAATATCAAGAAGCTCGATTAATCTAAATTATTGGTATCCTTCTGAATATGTCAAAGATTTCAGATTTTTACAACCGTACTGTTCATATACTTTGCAAACAATGAAAAAAAGAAAAGGACCAGAAAGAAGGAAAATAGCTGGGCAATTACTGATAGACAAGTTTCAAAAGTTCATGTGCTTTCCATCGAATAAAAATGGAACTTGCCTTATTTTCCAACATTTGGATCATTGGTTTCTTGAAGCACCACCCGACAGAACTTCAGAACTCACATTAGACTCTTCACTTCCTTTAGAGGACAGTAGGCATTTTGACCACTCTTCCAAACTCTTGCGATGAAGGGCATTCATCCTGATACAAGGCCGCCGTTCTCGTATGATCTTCTCAGCAATTTTCCAGTCTTCGGCTACACCAAGTGCAACTAAAAGTGCACACATAACTGAAACACTTCTCCCATGACCTACACCATAGATTTCCAATAATAATTAATTTATGAAACATATGTAAATCCATGTCCAAACTACTGATTTGATGAGACACTGTGGATGCGGCAGATAGGAGTTCTGTAAATGAACATTTGGCATTTCCATATCATCTACATATGGGAGCGTAGCACATACAAAGTAGCATGGCCAATGGTGAGACCACAAAATTTTCCTAAGTGGTGAAATTTAATTCATAGGGGAGACGATAAGAAACTACATAACATCAAAAGTAGGAAAGGTGAATTGTTTTCGTGTTTGGCCATGCACAGTTGCACACACTATCTTCCACATTTCACCCATCTCTGATCAGATGTAACCAATTCTTTCGTTTCCTTTGGTCACTGGCCATCCGCTGGGAGTTTCGGGTTTAATACCGATATTTTAGTAACAAATCTAATAAATCTAAGTGTAGTGCTTGGTGTATTGATCTTTTTTGGAAAGGGAGTGTGTGCGAGTTGTGTATTTCAAGAATAGGCTGGATCCAACCGGCTGCACTTTCCTTTTTTTTTTTTTTTTTGAATGGGAAAGTTATAAATAGGAAAGAAAGGTGCACGATCTCGACGAATTACTTCTGAATAAATTAAGAAATCATATGTAAGATGATAAGAAAATATCAAACATCCCTAAATATCTCCTCCCAAATTGAAATATTCTAACCCTTCAATCACTGGACTACCTATAGATCATATCAAAGAAAGAAAAGGCGAAAATCAACAGAAAAAGAGAAGCAGAAATGCAGAAGAAATTCAATCAAGGAAAACATTGTGACATTCACCATCCACAGCAAGGCCTATCAGATCAACAGTCTGGGATTTTTTTTCTTTTGTCCTTATTTTGAGATAACAAAATTTATTGGTCAGATGTAAATTTAGTAGTAGTATCAATCCCAAAAAATGCATTGAGGTAATGGACTTTGTCAGCCAAAAGCAAATATGAAATATCAATCATTTCTAAAAAAACAAACAATATAATCCACAATAAGCAGTGACACCCTTGAAGCTCAGGCCTAAAGCCAAAGCAGCCACCCTGATTAAAACCCCCTTCGATCAACAGTCAGGAATCAGGATTACTAATGCATGTGCCTAACAAACACAAATTAGAGACCCTGGAGGCTGAGCACAGGAAAATTCCTCTGAAAACGGAACCAATACAGGCCTTCCAAACAAACTAACAAAAGACGCATGAAGCAAAGGCGTGCCAGATAGCACCACTGCATCATAAAGATTTGCTAAGCCAAAGAGTCCATTTAGAGCCAGCCAATTTATACTTGACTGAAGCACATATGCAGCCCACCCAATGAGTGGGTTCCACCAGAATTCTCAGCCAGGGAAATCAAATGCTGTGCCCCACAGTACACCTACCGCAAGACTTGATATGGCACATAAGTGACGTCCCTTGCAGAGCTGGAAACACATCCTTGTGTCAAGGATGAAGCCTATGCTAGCATTAGGCCATTACAGGGTTACTCTTGTAATAATCTAAAAGACTAAAATTGCAAAAACTAGGTTATTATATTTGTCATTTTTGAATTGACATAATTATATATGGTAATTTGTAGAAGAAAAGCAAAGCAAAAGGTAGTTTTTTTCCCGTTATTCATGCATATAACTCTTAACGACAATTCTAGTAACAACAATAATAATAATTAAGCAGATTCTGAGCACTCATGATATCATCTCAGAGTACTTGCATACAATATATTCAAGGGTTACAAGTTCAAAGAAGTAGCAGAATCGGAAGACCAATAAAAACCTTTAATTAAGTTGCGCGGACATGACTGATCATGTAGATACATAGAACACAGCTTTAAATAGGGTTGAGTAGAAAACTAGATTTCGTTTCGGACTCCATTTCGGTCTTGGCTTGTAGAATGAAATGTTTCGGCTGATTTGGAATTTCGGTGAAACATTTCGAAGTTATATTTTGGAAAATTAAATAAAATCAAAATATACATATATTCTAGAAAAAATATAGAATATAATCTATGTGTTTAATTCATTATGAGAAAACAATACTATAACATATAAGTATAAAAATTTAAGCACATTCCTTACCATAATAAAATCTAAACACAATTTTCGTAATCATAAAAGTTAACAACCTTTAAAATTGAAGTTCGAAAACACTCCCTAAAACATTTCAGCCATTTCTAGAATTTCGGATATTTCGGCCATTTCGGCCAAAATCCATGTTTTAGGCTGAAATTGACAGAAAGTCAAGCTGAAAAGGTACGCCATGCATTTCGTTTCGGCTTCATGACTGACACAAAAAATTTCGGACAGTTAGGCCGAAACGAAATGAAATTGATAAGTATGCTCTAGATAGATGGGATAATGCTTCAGTGGTGATAATAATGGTAAACAGATTCACACCAAATGGTATGTTCCTTTTTTTAAAGGCAGAAATACGAAAAGAGAATGGCAGGATTACAGGTATTCAATAAAACAACAAGCGAATTAAATAAAATAATAATGGCACCACTCTGCATTCATGAAAAAAAGGAATTCAATTGGGCTATGTTCCAATATAGAAAGAGAAAAAATTTAGAAAGTAGACATTTCCAATTTCTGCTTGCCTAACTAGCACATAAGCAGAAGTCTTGTCCAAAGGCTAACAATCTTGCTCTACAGGCAGAATCCACAAAAAGGAAGAACTTTTGCCGATGTGTCAGTGTGTGGCTCTAAATCCAGAAAAATGAAAATTCAGTGAGTTTTTCTCCTAACATAGATTAAAAGAATTAATCTATGGCAGTATGGTGCATGTTATTCATGATAACATATAAACGAAAAGAAATCAAGATAAGGATTAGAAAAATCGAAAAAATAGGTCACAAACGCAAAACAAAATGCTTACCAAAAGCACAGTGGATGTAAATTGGTTTTTTCTGAGACCTCTTTCTGCAAGCCCAGCGAACTGCCGATTCAATTTGAAATGGTTGTGGGGCCCTTGTATCCCATGTAGGAAGGCACATATAAGCATTCTTTGAGAAAGCAGGGTTTCTTGGAAGCTCACATGTGCAGTCAATAATTGCAGGTTCACCAGGAGGCAATCTATCTAATGATGAAGGCCACCCTCCAACATATAAACCTTCTATAACCTCATTATATGCTGGCTCCCTTGTTTTCAGCCTCTTCAAGGATGCATATAGTCGAACAGATGCCAGATATGGACCGAACAAAAGTTTCGACCAAAGTGGAAAGTTTCCATCAGAACTCTTCCCCAAGAGAAGTGGAAGATTGATGGAAGGATGTGATGCAATAGCAACCAAAAAATCCACTATAGAGGCATGTAAGAAAGGTATAGAAACCAATGTCATGCCAGCTTTTCTGAAGTATACAAATACCATAAAACATATGGATGCCTTCAAGCCAATCACTTTGGATATTGCCATGATTACTTTTTGCTCCTTGTTCAGCACTTCTCCTCAAAGTTCTATACCCATAGACAATGGAAACATATAAGAAAATATTTAAATCACCCAAAATTCGAAACACAAAAATTAGAAGTTAAAAAATTGGCCAAAATCGAACAAAGTCACTCAAAGATAATTATCTGACTTAATGATATATTCTTTTTTCCACTTCTTGCTAAATGTTTGACAAAGATAGAAGAAGGTGCCAATGATATTCTTTTTTTTTTTTTATTTGATAACTGGCAATGGTGTTCTTTAAAGAAGAAATACACAAAATAACATCATTTATTGATGATTCTACTAGATGTACATTGGTATACCTCATGAAATTTAAGGATTAGGTGCTATATATGTTCAAGAATTTTCATAAAATGATTAAAACCAATTTTGACTAGAAAATTTAAGTGTTCCATTCTGATGAGGGTGGAGTTTTAAGAATTCCAATCCTACTTGTCTGATAATGGACTCCAGTCATAAACATTATATGCACATACACCAGAATAAAATGAAGTTGCTAAATGGAAAAACAGGCACATTTGTTAGCAGTAACAAGAACCCTTCTAATTGAGAGATATATATTCCAAAACCATACTGGTGAAATGGTGTGTTGACAGCAGGATTATTGATAAATCATATTCCGCTGAAAAGGTCCTTTGCAGGTTTTTTGTCCAAGTGTGCTCTTTTGTTCCCAATTCTCCTCAAAGACTCAAGGTGAACTTGTTTCATACACATACCAAAGCAACAATGGGACAAGTTAGACCCAAAGTCAATAAGATGTATATTATTGGGTTATCTAAGTTTACAAAAAAAAGATACAAGTGTTATCTTCCTGGTACAAAAGGAAAGGTATTTGTTACTATGAATAAAACATTTCATAAAGATGTTCCATGCTACTCTCTATAAAGTAAAGAAACAAGTCATGCATTTCATCAAGGGAAGACTACCTCTTGATCAATAGGTTTCTCCTCCATCTTTTCAAGGCACTACTAATGACAACAAAGAACACGTGGGAGACTTGAGAAACACCAGAGGAAACATTACTAATTGTACTCATGAAGAAAAGAGAAGCCTAGACTATTGCTTTAATCTCGCACTTCAGCGGCAGAAGCCCTAGGTTTGGACCCTCCTCCGTCTGGTAAACCTTTACATAGTAATTAACCCTTCACATACAGATTTTAATACTGATCTTCCTCTTGCATTGCGCAAGGGTACACGATCAGATGTTACTCAGCAGCCAATCTAGAATTCTATTTCTTATCATTGTGTATCATCCACGTTTCGTGCTTTTGTCACTCAGTAATCTTCGAAGCATATACCTACAAGTGTTAATGAGGCATTGTTATCATCCTAAGCGGAATGATGGTTATCATTGATGAGATAATGGGACTCAAATGAATGGAACTTGGGAATTATAAAGATTACCAAGATTTGATATGATATGACCAAGTGGGGCTTATTTTTTGGCTGATCTAATATATTCATTTAACATAGCCCCTAGATTTCACTCCAACACTTTCTATTCTAAAATCGTGACCCCACATTGATGTTAGCCATGAGAGAGAGATAGAGAGAGAGAGAGAGATGTGATTTACCTGATGGGGTAGGACCTTCTTCTTCTTCTTCTTCTTCTTCTCTCAACGATGGATTTAGGTAAAGAGAGCGGAATGGCGAATGGCGAGGGAGGGGAAAAAGGGGATGACAGAAACTGAAGTTGGAGAAAGAGATGATGAATAGCTTTTCGTTTGTGGCTCCTGAGATCGCTTGAGTCTCCATACAAGGAATAAAGAGGAGGTCAGAGGTCTGCTTCATTAATAAACCAGTGCGAGAGGCCCGTGTGAAAAAGGCCAAAAACAAAAAAAATAATAACAAGAATTTACTATTTTTTAAAATAAAATAAAATAAATTCAAAATAAATGGATATATTATTTAACCTTTTGAAATTCTCTGTATCAAATCTATTAAAAAGAAAAAAATTTGGAATTAATCTTTTTTTTCAATCGAGATGCTTTGCTAATAGTGTATCATTGATTGAGAGTAAGATAACGCCTCTTGCTTAGCCCGGAGCAAAACGTAAGATATTACATTTTGAATTGATGATATATCAAAATTAATTATAAACATATAAGAATATACTCATGCATATTTATATAAAAGCAGTCAACTCATCTTTAATTACAAATACAATTGGTCAACATTAACAATAAACTATTATAGAGAAAAAGCTAAAAAATCCATCAACAATAACATAAAAATAATAATAGCTGTAATAATTATTAAAGAAGATATAGAAAAGCGAATTATGTTAATATATATAATATTAGTAATAAAAAATGCATTCAAGTTTTTGTTACCCATTGATAATTTCAAAGCCCGATAAAACAAAGCACCCCGTTTGGACTTGTTTGTGCAACAAGAGGATTCTAGTTTATGCAAAAAAAATTTCCTCATGAGAATGGAATTTTATATTTTCATAGAAAATCAAAGTCATCTCTATTAAGGAAAAATGATTCAAAATACATTACACCAAACAACATAATATTGTTAACAAAGAAAATCATAAAAATGTGTAATCCTCTCGTTGCACAAATGCACCATTTTTTTAATTTTCACATAGGTCAATGGTCATTTCAGTCCCTCCACACAAATTTCTTCTTTACCCCTTTGAAGTAGCACCAATACAATTTTTTTTTCAAAAAAGATTAATCCACTTGAGGAAGAAAAACTAAAACCTCGCCATTATGATCAAATCAAATGAAAGTCAACTGCTAGAAAATTGCAGTCATCAATAAGATGACAAATCATCTCCCTATCATGACTATAAAAAATACAAGAAAAGTGTATATTGCAAGAGAGGCAAAAAAAAAAAAAAAAAAAAAAAAATGCAAGAGAGGATAGCCTATCTCCATGGTGATCTAGCTGTAGGGAATATAAGAAAGAAAAATGTAAGTATTTTTTAATACTAAAAATGCAAGCATTAGAAATTAATGAGTCAATAAAAAGGGGCATGAGAATGAGAGATGGAGACCTTTGTTGCCTATGATGAGGAGAGAAAGGATCGATTAAGCGAGGGGAAGAGGATAAGGGAAGTAGGGACCTACATCTCGATGTCCGATACCGTGAGATAGGGTTGGATATATAATACTATGAGATACGTTTGAAATACGGTTGGATATAACTATATTTGAAATACACATTCCATATTGGATTGTTTTAAATTTCAAAGCCAGGAAAAGATTTATACATGAGATTGTGATTTTCATCTAACTCGATTTGAAATAAATTCAAAAGTGTGGCCACAATGAACCTACAATCAAGATCTCTCTAGTTCTCAGTAGGTCTGGGAATAGTAGGGCCCACAAAACATATTTAACATGGGACCCATTGATGATTGAAAATATAAGGAAAAGAAAACAAGCAGGATGGATCTACATCTACTAAAAAGAACCAAAAGAAAGGGATTTAAAAATTAACATGTTTGGTCCATTAGTGGGGGCCACCCTTGAAATGTTTTTAACTTGTGGGACCCATTGATGGCTCTGCATCCAAAGAAGAAAAAAAGGAAGATAAGAAGAAAGGAAATGGAAATCAAACGATTTAATCCTCAATGGGCCACACATGACATATGGATTTGTGGAGATGGAACAGTTGGCCCCCACAGATGATTGATAGTATAAGAAAAAAAAAATGAAAGAGAGGGGGGCGAACAGGTGTAAGAGAAGAAAAAAAACATAAAAGATGTACATTGCATGGGGTGAGTGTATATGGATATAGATATGAGTCATCATAGCATATTTCTATTAGTTCTAACTCATGCACACACAAATCACATCCTAACAATTATCAAAGAAATTTAGATTATGTATGATACCAACCAGTCTGATTGCCCACTACAGATACATATTGACTTAGAAAAATAATATTTATGTATAATCCATGAGTGGGTCCCACTGCAGAAATAAGTTAAATGTGCAGGGCCCACTAATTGATTTGCATCCATTAAGAAACCAGACAGAGGCCAACAGGCTTGCCTCCGTCCATCAGTGGGGCCCACTCTTAAAAAATGGGGTTAAGAGAAGGCCATTGGGATGTCATCAAATACTAGAGTCCAATCTTGAAATATATTTGATACGAACTGGTGCCCACTACCGGATCAGTCTGATTGCCCACTACGGATACATATTGACTTAGAAAACTAATATCTATGTATAATCCATGAGTGGGTCCCACTGCAGAAATAAGTTAAATGTGCAGGGCCCACTAATTGATTTGCCTCCATTAAGAAACCAAACAGCGGCCAACAAGCTTGCCTCCGTCCATCAGTGGGGCCCACTCTTAAAAAAAGGGGGTTAAGAGAAGGCCATTGGGATGTCATCAAATACTAGAGTCCAATCTTGAAATATATTTGATACGAGCTGCTGCCCACTACTGGATCCATCCATTTAGGGAATAACAATTGAAAGGAGAGTAAAGGAGCAACAGTTAGGATTCATTTATCGGTAGGGCCCACAAAACATATTTAACATGAGACCCATTGATGATTGAAAATCTAAGGAAAAGAATACAAAACGACTGTAAAGATTTGCTTATAATTTGAATAACGGCAAGAAATAGGACTCAAATTCAAACGTTCGTAAAAATCTCTTATGAAAGAGGTTTTAGGAGAGTAAGATTAGCGCAAAGTGAGGTGGCACCTTAAAACAGTGTGGGCCTTTTTTGCATATTTCTTTAAAAGGAGAACTCATTATTGCTGATATGGCACCCTTCACGGCCCACCTCCCCGATTGCTTTAATATATATAATTCCGATGGATTTTATCCGGTAGGAAACTATGTTGTAGAGCCCAGGATTGCATGAGTATTTTAGGGAATTACGAATCCTCTATTTTAGGGAGTTAGGAAGCTTGAGGGAGAGATTTTTTATCTCATTGCTTACTTGTGTAAGTACCATAAAAGAGAGATTTTAGGGATAATAAAAGATTAATTCACACAATTTTGAATGATATGATGAGATGAGTGGCCACATGTCACCGCGAAAACTCAAAATGGAACGCCACGTATCGCTCTCTCGAGAACAGGCTATTGCTTTAATATATACAGCTAGTGAAGCAGGCCTGCGTTAGGAGAAAAGATAAATAAAATTTTAGTTAAAATATTTGTAAATTTTAAATAAATTAAAAATAAATATTAACATGTAATTCATAGTACAAACACAATTAAAATCGAACTTCAAGAATCAAAGGTTTTTTTTTTTAAATAAGTAATATTATCTAATATATGATATTGAAAGAATGACTTAATTACATAGAATAACGGGTTAAAAAATAAAAAATTTGAAGAGTAATTGTGAATAATATAATATATGATGAAGAAGAACATATAAAAGGATAATCGATTTGAATTGTTGATGGTATGAAGACTTAATTAATTTATAAAAACTATTCATGATTGAAAGGCCCTATCCATTACTCTGTCCAACTTCTTGATTTGCCGTATTTTATTATTTCTTTGATTTTTCATATTTATTATGTCGTTAAATTAATAAATTTAAATGATTATAAGAAAATATGTGATAAAGATGGAAACTTGTGAGAGAAATTTTAGGGACATGGAAGATTTTAGGGAAGATCAAGTAAACAATAGATATTTTAGGACCTCGATTTGATTATGTTTGTGCTTAGGCATAAACTAAGTGTGAATTTCAAAATTAAACACAGATTTTGAAATCAATTGGCTTCCACAATGGGACCTACAGATTAATTTTACTGAATATGAAAGGAAAACAAGGAGAAAGAAAGTAGCAAAGCACAACTTATAAAAGTGGCCCCCATAAATTGTGAGTTTGGAAAAAAATCCAAATTTAGTCAAATTATTAAATGTAAAAGCTAGTGAAAAATTGTAAAAAAGATGAAAGCTCATGAGAGGAATTTTAGGGAGGTAGGGGATTTTAAGGGAAAGGTCAAGTAAAGAGGAGAGACTTTAGGACCTTAATTTGATTATATTTGTGCTTAGGCATAAATCAAGCGTTAATTTCAAATTTTAATTTGGATTTTGACATTAAATGGTTGCCACAATGGACCCACAGATTATTCTTATTGGATATTGAAAAGAAAATAAGGAGAAACAAATAGCAAAATACAACCTATGAAAGTAGGCCCCGTAAATTGTGAGTTTAGAAAGAAAAAAAATGGCTTTCACAATGGTACCCACGGATTATTCGAACTTGGAACAAAAAACAAAAAGAAAAAAACTGGCTTTCACAATGGGCACCACAAATTAATTAAAAACAACAAAGAAAAAGCCAACTGTGATATATAAGTAGGCCTCAAATTTTTGCATCTTGGATCTGACATGAGGGTTCTACAAATTAATTTGCAACAAAATCTAATACATACGTGGCCACCTATTATTAAAATCATATATAGCGAACTTGATCTCTATATTTTTCATAAGTCTATAGGGCCCACTATCAAAGCCAAAGTGTCTTTTGATCCTTTTTTATCTCTTTTAGTTAGTTTAATAATCCTTTTTTTATCTCTTTTAGTTAGTTTAATAATGTATGGGGCCCATTCGAGGTAAATGGTCAATGTGATTTCGGAAAAATGATTTTAGGAGGGTCCAAAGAGAAATTGGTATTATATGCTACGTTTTAGGGAAGAATAGTGAGTGAAGGGATTTTAATTTAAAAAACAAAACACATGAATTATCTATATGGATTAGGTGGGGTATGCTATATGTCGTTGCGAAAGCCCAAAAGAGAGTGCCACGTGTCGCTCTTCCGCAAATAGGGCTACTGTCATTATATATATAACTAGTGCAATAGGCCTGCACATAATTACAAAATCAATAAAATTTCTAATTAGAAATATGATATGTAATATGAGCCTAACTAAAGGTATTGGATTTCTGTCGTTTATGAAACCCATTTGAGAAATGTATAAAGGAGGGAGGAAAGGGCAGAGAGAGAGAGAGTGATACACTCTAAAAGTGGAGGTGTATAGTTGTATTGTACATGTCACTATGTCGTTCTGGGTTAGATAAAATCTGCAGGCTAGTCCACATGATCAATCCAACCCAATCAGTCACCTAAACCCTAAACCCTAAACTGATAGAATCAATTAGATATAAACATCTCTTAAAATAAGATTTAAACTATTAGAAATATGATTAAAAAATAAATCTAAAAGGAATATACAAACTTTGAAATCCATTCAACAATGTAACACAAAAAAAAAAAAAAAAAAACCTAAGCTAGATATAGAAAATTAATGTTATACCAACAATGTCGCAAGACACCTATAAAGAAATCATTGTAAGAAGATATTTTAATTAGATCTCAAGACAGCCAATGAAGACAATGATAAAAAGTAAATAATATTTTAATTAGTGGTTTTTATAACTTTTAAATAAATTATAAATAAAAATTAATATATAATTGATAATACAGACACATTAAAAATGAACTTCAAATGTATTAAAATCTCAAAGGAAAACAAACATATAATGAAGAAATAAATTATTAAATTTTTGGCTTATTATTTAAAACATCTAATGAGGGTCTAAATTTTTAGATAAACATCATACTATTTTAATGCAATGAAATAGAATCATTAAGTTAAAGCTAATGCAAAAGGCCCAACTAATATACGTGAAAACATGTGATTAGATTTGAGAGAATTACTGTAGGGATTTTTGAAACTATGGTTATGGGCCCACCTAATATATATGGAAACGTGTGATTAGATTTGAGAGAGAGATTGTAGGGATTTGAAACTATGGTTCTGGGCCCACCTAATAGACATGAAAACATGTGGTGATTAGATTTGAGAGAGAGAGAGATTGTAGGGATTTTTGAAACAACGGTATTTTAGGGAAAAGGAGAGAAAACGTGTAGTGTTAGATTTGAACAAGAGATTGTATGGAATTTTGAAAGTACGGTTCTGAGTCCACCCAATAAACATGAAAACCTGTGGTGTGATTATATTTGAGAAAGAGAGATTGTAGGGATTTTTGAAACTATGGTATTTTAGGGAAAAGGAGAGAAAACGTGTAGTGAGAGAGAGATGGTAGAGAGAGATTGTAGGAACTATGGTTATGGGCCCACCTAATATACATGAAAACTTGTGGTGTGATTAGATTTGAGAGAGAGAGATTGTAGGGATTTTTGAAACTATGGTATTTTAGGGAGAATGAGAGAAAACGTGTAGTGAGAGAGAGATGGTAGAGATGTTAAAAATAGGTGGGCCTTGTGGACAGGTTTTCAAAACTTTTTGACCTACTTGATCCAGGGATTAAGTATCTATAAGGCTTCAAACCAAATCCAGGATCCAAAACCTCAATCTCATCAACCATGATAAGTAGAAAACTATCTCTAAGATAGAAAATAACATCACCATGCATCCACAATAAATCCATAACATACAAGGAAGTAGATAATACCTTGGGAGCTCGGTTGTGCTCTAATAGAGAAGTAGGGAATCTGCTATATCAAGAACTCTTCTTTGTAGCAAATTAGGATCTCCAACACCTTGTCGTCTTCCACGCTCTGACCCGCTTCAGATCTCTTTTCTTAATAAGAATGATGGAATCTCCAAGAGAAAACCAACTAGAAGCTCTAAGGAAATCAGAAGAGAAGCTAGAAGAGATAGGACAGGAAAGAGGGGCATGAACAAGTATTGCACAATGGGCGTGGATTCCAAGGCATAGAAGTCCAAAGGGTGGCTCCCCTTATTTATAGCCTCAAGACATCTCCTCTTACTAATAATTATTAAAATTTTCACTTCCATAAGAATTAGTAACTTTCTTTTTTTACTATTACCACTATTAGAAGTCTCACTTCAAATAGAAATAGTAACTTTCTATTTCCTTTCCTTTTGAGTTCAACTAGAATTAGTTATGATCTAATTATTGGGCTAGCGTAGGGATCACTAGGGATTCATTAGAAAGCTGGCTCCAACTGGGACACCCCGGCCCCACATCTCATGTGCAATCCGGGCCCATAGTTAATTGCAAATAACTCCACTATATAAATGCAATTGAACTCCAGTCTTATGAATAATTACAAGAAGACCCTAAACTTCCCTATGACCACAAGTAAGCCCCTCCATCAATGTCCATGGATCAATTGGATAAAACATGTCGCACCAACTTAAATCCATATCTTATTATCCTTGAGACCCAATGAATCACAGTGATCATCAGTACCATCCAATTAACTCTTAATTGAGATAGATGCGCACTTACTAATGATAAATTCATTAATTGACACAAAGGGATAATGAAGATAGATTCCATCTTAACCATTGAATATTCCCACAGTCCTACTACCACCTACTCAAGACACCGATGTGTTGACCTACAGTTGGACTTACTCAATAATTGGTGTCTCAAAGCAAATGAATAAATAGAAACTTGACTTCATTAATGTCTCATGATTAAAAGCCTATTGCTAGGGAATTATGAGAGCGAACCTTAAAGTATAGATAATGTTTCATAAGGTGCTTCTCATGGTCCTTCAATACATTCAATATACCAGCACAATGATCTAGAGTCTTACACTTTGATGATTGAGACTAGTCACACTATCTCATAGTGATCATAATGCTGCAAGATTCTTAGATGAGATGCCCAATCTCATCACTAGTTGTAAAACAATTTAAGTATAAAATTTGTGACACATGTCTCCCGCATGTGGATCTCATCCACACACGTGTCACATTTAATATACTCGTGGGCTTTGGTTCATCTCATGAACCTTTATGTCATTCGTATTGGTAATGTGCAGATAAGTAATAAAATACTATTCATCTCATGAAAGGATAGTATGATTATATTGAAAAAGATCAATTTATTACATCATCCGCTGGATTGAGACCACACAATCTAACAATCTCCCACTTGGGCTTAATGCCAGTCAAGGTTGCATCTCATGCCCATCCCATCTACATGCTGCTCAAACACTTTGGTGGTCAATGGCTTAGTAAAGGGATATGCGAGATTGTCTGCAGATGCTATCTTGGTGATGGCAATGTCACATCTCTGCACAGTTTCTCTGACCAAGTGATACTTCGTCTATACGTGCTTTTGGCTTTTATGGCTTCTAGGTTCCTGGGATTGGGCGACTGCCCCGTTGCTGTCACAGTAAACTTTGAGTGGTTGTCGCGCCAAAAGTACCACCTCAAGTTCCATAAGGAATCTTTTTAGCCAAATTGCTTCCTTAGTTGCTTCACAAGCCTCTACATATTCAGCCTCCGAGGTGAAATTAACGGTACATTCCTGTTTAATACTCCTCCAGCTGACTGCTATGCTACCGAGCATAAACACATACCTAGAGGTTGATTTCCTGGAATCCTTATCTCACATGAAGTCAGAATCCGTGTATCCAACTGGAATCGGCTCATCACTGCTGTAAATCAACATGTAATCTCTAGTCCGTCTCAAGTACTTGAGAATACACTTTACAGCAGCCCAATGGTCAGGACCTGGGTTAGACTAATATCTGCTGACTAGGCCTACTACATGACAGATATCCAGTCTAGTAGAAAGCATGGCATATATGAGGATACCAACAACAGAAGCATATGGCACTGCCCTCATCTACTTCTTTTCCCTAGGTGTCTTAGGACACTGATCCCTAGAAAAGGTGCACTCCATGCTTGAAACGTGTGATACCCTTCTTGGAGTCTTGCATTGTAAACCGTACCAGTACCTTATCGATGTACACAGCATGGGATAAGCCAATCGTCCTATTTTTTCGGTCTCAATGGAGTTTGATCCCTAAGATTTAGCTAGCTTCTCCCAAGTCCTTCATATCAAAAGTCTTGGCCAACCAAACTTTTACTATTGACAACATTCCTATGTCTCTCTCGAGGAGAAGGATGTTATCGACATATAAAACCAGAAAAACTACCCTGCCTCCTTCACTTTTCATATACACACATGACTCATCCGGGTTTTGACAAAAACCAAATGACTTGATTGCTTGGTCAAAACGGATGTTCCAGCTTTGGGATGCCTGCTTCAATCCATATATGGACTTCTGCAGCTTGTAAACTCTTTGCTCTTGGATTTTAGCTACAAAACCGTCTGGCTGCATCATATAGATGTCTTCCTCAAGATGGCTATTGAGAAACGTCGTCTTGACATCCATTTGCTAAATCTCGTCATCGAGATGAGTTGCTATGGATAAGAGTATCCAGATGAACTTGAGCATAGCTACCAGCGAGAAGGTTTTCTCATAATTAATACATTCTTTCTGAGTATACCTTTTCGCAACAAGCCTGACCTTAAAGGTCTCAACTCTTCCATCTGGTCCTCTTTTTCTCTTGTAGACCTACTTGCACCCAATAGGTTTAATATTGGCAGGCAAGTCCATAAGTGTCCAGACCTGATTAGAGTGTATAGACTTCATTTCAGCTTTCGTAGCTTCTTGCTATCGTCCCGAATCTATGTCATTAATTGCTTCATCATAGTTTCAGGGATCTTATTTCAGTTCTTCCGGGATTGCCTTGTAAGACTCTCCCAGAAACGAGAATTTGCCAGGGGGCCTGACAATTCTCCCATTACGATGATGCACTGGTGTAATTACTGGGTCAGGTATGGGCGGATTCTCTTCAAATTTGGTCATACTTGGATTTGGAATTGATCGCTCTTGAATTTCTTCCAAGATAACATTCTCTAAAGATTCTCGATCAATCATATAATCTTCCTCAAGAAAAACCGCATAAGTGCTGACAAGCACTTTCTGCTCTCTAGGATTATAGAATAACCAACATTTAGTTCCTTTAGGATATCCTATAAAAGTACATACTTCCGACTTCGATTTCAATTTATCCGTGTTAACCTTCAACACGTGTGCTGGACAACCCCAAATATGTAAATGTTGTAGATCAACTAGGCTTTCGCCTGGACCACAACTACCGGGGAGTCTTAGGTACAGACTTAGAAGGTACGAAGTTTATTATGTACATTGCAGTATCCAAAGCATATCCCCAAAAGGATATAAGTAATATTAAGAAACTCAACATGGACTTGGTCATATCTAAAAGAGTCTGGTTCCTTCTTTCCGCCACTCCGTTCTGTTGAGGCATACCAGGAGCATAAAACTGGGTAGAATCCCATTCTCTGATAAGTATCCCATAAAATTAGTAGAGAGATATTCCCCTCCTCGATTTGATCAAAGAGTCTTGATACTTTTACCTAATTACTTTTCTGCTTCCGCTTAAAACTCTTTGAACTTTTCAAAAGCCTCGGACTTGCGGTGCATAAGGTATATGTATCCATATCTTGAGTAATCATCTGTGAAAGTGAATCGTAACTTTCGATTTCCTTTCCTTTTGAGTTCAACTAGAATTAGTAATGATCTAATTATTGGGCTAGCGTGGGGACCACTAGGGATCCATAGAAAGCTGGCTCCAACAGGGACACCCCGACCCCACATCTAATGTGCAATCCGGGCCCACAGTTAATTGCAAATAACTCTACTATATAAATGCAATTGAATTCCAGTCTAAGGAATAAATTACAAGAAGACCATAAACTTCCCTATGACCTCAAGTAGGCCCCTCCATCAATATCTATGGATCAATTGGATAAAACATATCTCACCAACTTAGATCCATATCTTATTATCCTTGAGACCCAATGAATCACAGTGATCATCAGTACCATCCAATTAACTCTTAATTGAGATATGTGCGCACTTACTAATGATAAATTCATTAATTGGCACAAGGGGATAATGAAGATAGATTCCATCTTGACCATTGAATGTTCCCACAGTCCTACTACCACCTACCTAAGACACCGATGTGTTGACCTACAGTTGGCCGCACTCATTGGAGACTCGAAGAAAATTAATAGATAGAAACTTGAGTTTATTAATGTCTCAGGATTAAAAGCCTATTGTGAGGGAATTATGAGAGCGAACCTTAAAGTATAGATGGTGTTTCATAAGGTGCTTCTCATGGTCCTTCAGTACATTCAATGTACCAGCACAATGATCTAAAGTCTTATATTCTGATGATTGAGACTAATTACACTATCTCATAGTGATCAAATGTTGCAACCTTCTCAGATGAGATGCCTAATCTCATCACTGGTTGTGAAATAATTTAAGTATAAGATTTGTGACATATGTCTCCCGTATGTAGATCTCATCCACACACATGCATCACATCTAATATACTCGTGGGCTCCGGTTCATCTCATGAACCTTTATGTCATTCATATTGGTTATGTGCAAACAAGTAATAAAACACCATTCATATCATGAAAGAATATAACATGATTATATTGAAAAAGATCAATTTATTACATCATCCACTAGATTAAGACCACACAATCTAACAAGAGAGAGATTGTAGGGAAACGTGTGAATAGATTTTTAATTTTTCAATTGAATAGGGGGAGAGAGATTGTAGGGAGGGTTATAAATAAAAATAATCTGATGGAGTCCGGAATCAAGCAGTGCAAAAAGCTTGAGGTTGCGCCACGTGTTGCTCTCCTAGAGAATCACATGCTGCTTTAATATATATAATTTTGAATGATATGATGAGATGGGTGGCCACATGTCACCACGAAAACCCAAAATAGAACGCCACGTGTCGCTCTCCCGGGAAGAGGATATATATAATTACCTAGGTTGGCGTACTTACTAGGAGTGATACTATCAACTTGAAGGCCAAAGAATCGATCCGTATGCTCATGTGTAATACCACAGAGGTGCCATGTTCCAACACCACTTAATTGTGAGAGTGTTAGCCACTGTATTCGTTATATGGTCCATCTTATGGTGAGGCCAACTTTTATAAGATTAAAACTTGATGAAATCTCACGCACATCAAGGCCATTCATTTTCAGTAGTTTAAATTTTCAATAGGTGGACCTTATTGTGGAGTTCTACTCTTTTTTTACTTAAGAATTTCCTAAGTTACCATTTAGACTCGTTAGAAAATGATTGATGTTCTGCTTCAATTTCTTATTATTACTTTTTAAAAAAATTCAAAAAACTCTTCAAGTTTTCAAAGAAGGGTCTCATGAATTATTTATCTAAAAAAGGCTATCAAGTTTTTTAGTCATCTTTCAAATAAGTCCTTTTTGGTGGTCAACTCTTGTAGTGAGCAAAATTTTCCCACTTCTTTTAGACTAAAACACTTTTTTAAAAATAAAAAATTATGGTTTTTTAAACATTTACCAAGGGGAAGAAGGAGGTGAATGTTGGTGGGTTGGCAAGGATGATACAAGAGAAAAAAGAGTAAAAAAATGAGATAGAAGACCACTCCCTCCCCCCCCCCCCCCCCCTAATTTTTATTTTAAAAAGGGCACTTTAGTCATCATGAAAAAATGGGAAAAAGTCGAGAGCTGCTAATGTCACAACCCTACCTGCTCTTTCCACATCCCTTCTCCATAGACAACTAACTCATTGCTAAAAATTCTCTCTACACATTCTTGTGTTCCCAAACTGCCTAAACACTCTACCTCAATTTCTCTGTGCACATCCCTTCTTCCCTCCCTCTTGCTTGACCGATCATCTGATTTGAACTTCACGATCACCCCCTTCTTCCCTCCCTCTCACACAACCTCACTTTGGATTTGTTCGGCTGTCATCCAATCAGGTTCCCTCATCGTTCCCTCATTCTCTTCCTGTCTTCTGCCTCTTCTTCCTCTCTTATCACACTTGGATATCAAGGTATGTTTTCTCTCCTTATACATCTCCTTTTTTTTCATTCATTTTGGTAGTGGATGCACATGAGAGATGAACGTTGGTGTTTAAAATGTGTAAAGGGACTGGACCATAGCCGAAGTACCTCCATTCCTCTCTCATTCCTTCACCATAGAATTTCTTTTTTAATTTTATGTTCGTGCTCGTTCGGACTTGAAGGTCCAACCAAATTCCATTTGTTCAGATGTAGTCAGTCGAACAAAATATTCTTTGTTTGGCTTTATGCAACCAAACAAATCTATTTTGTTTGGTTGTCTTCAGTTGAACAAATTAAATATTTTCGGTCTGTCAGGGCCGAACATTTCCTATTTTCTCTTTTCTTATACATATATACATATACACGTATGTATATATATGTATATGGGATATGCTCCTATGAGAGATATCTCTCACCTTAAATGAGAGATGGGGGGGGGGGGGGGGGGGGGGGGCTCACGTTAATATCCAATGCCAACAACTTAAATATGAGGGCCCCCACCCTTATCTCTCATAGGAGCATTTCCCTATATATATATATGAGGAGTATTCCTATGCGTCCATTCCTCACCATCTGGTGAGGGACACTAACATGCAATCGTCATGACCGTTCAATCGGGTAGGAGATCCGACGGTAAGAAAACACCCTTTATAAACGGAAACTTAGGGCATGTGAAAGACAAACAAAAGCCGATCGTTTCCTCTTCCTCCTCCCGCTCCCCCTCTTCTCCAAACTCGATCCCGCTCCCCCTTTTCTCCAATCCCGATCCCCCTCTTCCTCCTTCCTCTTCCCGCTCCCCCTTTTCTCTTTTCATCCTCCCAAGTGGCCAATGGCATCCTATCTTCTTACTTTGAAAAAGAGAGAGGGCTTTTGCTCCCAGTCCAGTGATCAAACGATTTTGGCTTCCTTTTCTTGCTTTGAGAGAGAGGGCTTCTGCTCTGACCATTGATCGAACGATTTAGGCTCCCTCTACCTGCTCAGACAAGATGATTCCATTTTCGATCTTCATGGATCATGTGCAAGATCTCTAAATGCTTCTCTCACTGTCATTCTCCACGTCTGAGAATGCAATGGTTGCTGCATCGGACCCATCAGACCCATTTGGCCTTCCTCTCTGAGTGAGTCGCTCCTTTTCTCCCTCTCTAGCATCAATGGCAGGGATCTATGGCAATCTCCATTCCTATTTTTTTCCACTCTACAATGGTTTCAATGGATGCCCTCCTTTTTTTGTGCCAAATTCTGCAGTGTTTGGGATACTAACAACGATTTTTAAACTCCTATTGTCTCGAGGCATGGAGCTCCAGCCCTTGTTTTTCTGTGCGCTAAATTCTGCAATGTTTGGTAATGTATGCGTAATCTCAAGCAAATAAAAAAAAAACATCTCTGATTATTAAAACCACTATTGTGAATTTCTCATGTTAGACATTCTTTAAGTTGCTCATATATTCATCAATTTATGCTCGTCAATGCTCCATTATTAGTGTTAAGGCTTTTATTTTGCATGCTCTATATTAATTTCTCAGCCATAAAATTCTGTCAAAATGGTAATATGCTGCCAATATGTTCAATTATTACATAACACTCCACTCAATGCAATGTGGAGTAACCTTTGATTTTTATAGACAAAGTACAATGTCACTAATTTCAACAAAGTATCTGAAATATGCGTGGGATATGCCATCTTTTGGATGAATGATGGTCTAGCTTGATATTTAGCATCTGCATTTAGTTTTGTTATATAACTCGACTTACTGCTTCCCAATAGTTTGGGATACTAATATCAATTTTTAGACTCCTACTGCCTTGAGGCATAGAACTCTGGTTTTTCAGAATGCAACATAATTATTATATATGAATGTTTAACTTTGTTTTTTTTATACTAAGTTTCATGGATTATAAATGATTGGAACCTCCCTAGAGTTGTTGTTGATTCTATGAATTTGTTTATGAAACAAGATGTAGGTAGAACCAGCTACCTCTTTAGAAATTAAATCATTTATTCCAAATGTTGACAATGAGAAATGCCCAAAGTTAGGAATGCTTTTTACAACAGTGGATGAAGCGTTCAATTTCTATAATACTTAAGCTAAAGACGTGGGATTCAGTGTAAGAAAAAGCTCGGAGAAATAGAGAATCGATGCAACAACAAAGGAGAAATTTACCTATTGGAAAAGATTTGTATGCTCGAAAGAAGGTCATACATAGTGTAGATAAGTCAGGCTCTAACATTGCCAATGAAAGGCATGTTATGGAGACACGGGAAAATTGTAGTGCAAAGTTTCAGGTTAAAAAAAAAGAGGGGGAAATCCAATTATTCGGTTTGTAAGTTTGTTGTAGAGCATACTCATATGTTAAGTACTCCTCACAAGCGGCATTTGCTACGATCACACCAAACAATCACTCCTGCACAAAAAAATTTGATAGATACGTATCAAAGTGGTAATGTTAGGACTGCAAATGCTATGGTGGATTTGCATTGCAGGAAAATGGTTTTGAAAATATAGGGCTCACTGAAACTGATCTTCACAACCATGACAAGGATAAAAGGACGGGCAAAATAGAAAATGATGGTTAGTTGGTATATGAGTATCTGCTGAATTGTAAAGAAAGGGATGATCGCTTTGTTTCTCCTATAGAGAGAGATTCAGACAAGCATATTACATATATTTTTTGGATCGAGAATCTTTTCCAGCAGTCTTATCCTGTTTTCAGAGACGTTGTGGCATTTGACACAACCTGCATGACAAACAAGTATGACTTAATATTTGGTGCATTCATAGGTATCAATCACTATGGTGGCTCAGTTTTATTTGGTTGTGGTATCATTTCAAATGAAAAGCTTGAAACATTTGTGTGGTTGTTCAACAAATGGCTTGAATTAATGCCGGAAGGACCACTAAAGGGATTTATAACCAATCAAGATCCGGGAATGACAAAGGTCATTCAATATGTTATGTGCAAAACACAAGCCATAGATACTATATATGGCATATTATGAAAAAGTTTCCAGTAACGTTGGGTGGGGTTGCCCTCAATTTCAAATTTTCTTTTAAAGACTTGAAAGATTGTATATACAACTCGGTCACAAAGGAACAATTTGAAGTTACATGGAAGAGTCTTTTGGGGGAATATAAATTGATCGAGCATAATTGGCTAACTGACATGTATGAAATACTTGAAATGTGGGTACCAATATTCTGCAGAGGCGTGTTCTTTAGGGGTATGATCTCAATGATAAAGAAGTGGGAGCATGAATTCTTTTGTCAAGGGGTATGTTACAAGGAAAAATACTTTATTTGGATTTTTTACGAACTTGGAGCATGGCATTAGACGTCCGAAGCAACAAGAATTAATAGCACAACATCAAACATTAGATGGAAGGACAAAGCTAAAGAGCAAGATGCCAATGGAGATGCAGATTTCTGAGATTTGCACAAGAAAGAAATTCTACGAGTTCCAAGAGCAGGTAATGTCAATGGTGAGAAGTAGTGCAAGGTGCGTAGGTGAAAGTGATGGAGAGAGGAGTTATATCGTCTCAGACATTGAATATGGAATAGAAACTGAACGAATGGTTCAATTAAAAAGTGATCCAAATTTACAAATTGTTCTTGTCAAATATTTTAGTTTGAGGGGATCCCATGTTCTCATATTCTTAGTGTCTTGAGGCAAGAGAAAGTTTCACACATTGCCAAAAGATTTCATTTTGAATAGATGGAGTCGGAATGCCAGAGTGGTTCCCAATGACAATGAGGCTATTATCAATGTACAAAGTCCTAGTGGTGACACATTGGTTGGAAGACACAATGATTTATCATATTGTGTAATACTCCTTGTTGACAAGGGTTGTATATCTACGAAGGCATATGAACATGCAAGAAAGGGAATTTTACAACTTAAAAAAGGTCATTAGATAAATGAATCTGAAGCAATTGTGGAGAAGGATTACATGAAAAAAAGAAAGATCGATTCACATATAGTGCAATATTATCCACCGGCGCATGCTAATACGAAGGGTCGTTCAAAAAGGATTAAATTTTCTAAGGAAAGGAAAAAAAAAAAGCACAACTATGTTGCGGGTGTAACAGGCGAGGAATGTCACATGATCGGCACAATTGTCCTGTTCTATTGAAAAGGTAGCACATAGAAGTCTACTTTTTTTTTTCCAATGTGATTCTCTTATCATTGCTTCTTTATTTAAATAATACATTGTCTCATTCGGATTTCAAGTTCACGGAACAAAAGATGACACATAAACTTTGAATCGTATGATGGTGAGTCTTTGGACATGTCCACTTCCGATGAGGAATGTTGATCTGTCCTACGAAGGTATAATTTTATATTAGTTCATGTAGAATATAAAGAAACCCTATTTCAATGATGATACTAACCTTTCTTGTTGTTTTTTCTTTTTTAACTTTGATGTTGTTAGGGTGTCCTAAAATGTGATGAAAGATGTTGAATCTTCAAGTTCTTCTGCAGATGTTGAATTTGAGGTGTGATGGAGGATGTTGAATTTTGAAGTGTGATGGAGGATGTTTCATTTTGAAGTGAATGATTCAACCTATGGCTGCATACTGATTTTTGTTATTATATATTCTGTTTTTGTGATGTGAAAGTCAGAGATTATGGCTGTATTCCAACCTAAGAAAACATACACGGGTTCACTTAAGCTGAAACTGATTTTTTTGATATTTTTTGTGATTTTTTTTAAAAATTTTTTGCGATTGTTTTCACAGGTTATGATTGTTTCATAAATAAACGTGCTTTTTTCTCTTGCTCTTCTTATTGTGATCTTTTTTGTGATTGTGTTCATAGGTTATGATTGTTTCATATGTAAACAAGTTTTTTCTCTTTCTATTCTTATTGTGATCTTTTTTGTGAATGTGTTCACAGGTTATGATTGTTTCATATGAAAACAAGTATACCTGTCTGGTTAAGTCCAACCGTGTTCCTTAATTTAAGACTTCTCTGGATTCTTGGAGATGGTTATGATGAAGTTTATCCTGGGTACTGGGAAGGAGGGCGTGTGGTTTGCAAAGTTGAGGACTTGGGATTGGGAGAGGAAGAGTACTGGGAAATGTCTCATGAAGAGGAATGTTGGAAGTGGGTGGGCCTCTAGGATAGGTTTCAAAAACTTTTGACCAACTAGAAGTAGTGATCATCTATCCAAAAGGCAACAAGACCCAATCCAGGAGGCATGTCCTCAATCTCAGCCATCATGGTCAACAAATAAACCTATTAAGAAGATAAAAACAACACCTAACAAGCAACCACGAAATTCTACAACACACAAGGAGTAGATTATACCTATGGAGCTCGGTTGTGCTCTAATGGAGAATTTGATTAAACCCTTTGATGAAGAGCTCTTTCACAAAGCAAATCAGAATCTCCAATGCCCAATTGTCTTCCACACTATGACCCGCTTCAGATCTCTTTTCTCAAAGGAGATGGTGGAATCTCCAAGAGAAAGACTAACTAGAATCTTTAAGGAAACTAGAAGGGAACTATAAGAGAGAGAGAGAGAGGAAAGAGAGAGGTGCAACTCTTGCACTAAGGGGAGGTGGGCGTGAACTCGAAGGGGGAATGGAACATGGGACGTCCAAGGCACCTCTCCTCTCCTTTTTTTAGCTTTAAGCAACTCCTCTCTTTGTTTATCGTTAAGAGTCCAACTTCCATAATAATTAGTAACTCTCTATTCCCACTATTACCACTATTAGAAGTCTCACTTTAAATAGAAATAGAAACTTTCTTTTTGAGTTCAAATAGAATTAGTAATAATCCAACCTTTGGGCTAGTGTGGGGACCACTAGGGATTCCATAAAAAGCTGGCTCCAACTGGGACATCGCGACCCCACATCTCATGTGCAATCCGGGCCCACAGTTAATTGCAAACAACTCCACTATATAAATGCAATTGAACTCCAGTCTTAGGAATAAATTACATGAAGACCCCAAACTTCCCTATAACTACAAGTGAGCCCCTCCATCATTATCCATGGATCAATTGGACAAACTTTCCCATCAATTTAGATCCATATCTTATTATCCTTGAGGCCCAATTAATCACAGTAATCATTAGTACCATCCAATTAACTCTTAACTGAGATGGGTATACATTTACCAATGATGAATCCATTAATTGGCATAAGGGGATAATAGAGATAGATTCCATCCTGACCATTAAATGTTCCCACAGTCCTACTACCACGTACCCAAGACACCGAGGTGTTGACCTACAGTTGGCCTCACTCATTGGTGACTCAAAGCAAACGAATAGATAGAAACTTGAGTTCATCAATGTCTCAGGGTTGAGAGCCTATTGCTAGGGAATTATGAGAGCATACCTTAAAGTAAAGACAGTGTTCCTAAGGTGCTTCTCATGGTTCTTTAACACATCCAATGTACCAGTATGATGATCCAGAATCTTACATTCCGATGATCGAGACAGATCATACTATCTCATAGTGATCATAATACTGCAACCTTGTCAGATGAGATGCCCAATCTTATCACTGGTTGTGAATCAATTTAAGTATAAGATTTGCGACCCATGTCTCCTGTATGTGGATCTCATCCACACACATATGTCACATCTAATACACTTGTGGACTCCGCTTCATCTCATGAGCCATTATGTCATTTGTATTGGTTATGTGCATTTAAGTAATAAAAAAGCATTCATCTCATGAAAGGAAAACATGAATATATTGATAAATAATGAAATTAATCAATTTATTACATCAATCTTAATGGATTGAGACCATAAAACTAACAAGCAAGGGTGGGAAACGTGTCATAGAACATTGCCATCTTTAATAGCAACAATACTTGGTAACTGTCCAAAATTCAATTCACATCCTTCAGGGTTAGGTGACTGGCTTGAAATTTGGGAAAGGAGCAGACAAACTACTCATGGGCTATGAAGAAATATATGGCAGCAATGTTAGGAATTTCATTTATTGCAATTTGATTGGATGCATCCATCTTAAATAGCTTGATCTCTCATGCACTCATACTTTCTAATATTGGAATCTTCATGCATATTTATTTAAGTTTTCATGTTTGGCATCATGTAAGCTAAAACTTGATACTTATGCATAATTTATTCTTTTTAATTTAGTTTCAGATGGTTTTTTTGTTCGTCAGCCCCAAGTGTAGGGTGCGAATGTAGTAATAATCTGGTAAATCTAGGTCGATCCATATGGAGTAATGCTTTTTAAGAAACTTTCCAACTTTGACCTATCCTAAATAAACACTAAATCTGGCCTAAATGGAAACTAATTAAATTACAAGAAAATTCCTAAAAACTGAAAATTAACGATTACAACTTTCCAAATAAAAAATAAACCAAAACTAAGTAAATAAACCTAGTTTATTCAAGCCTATTCTAACTATAACCTGCAAAAGTAACAAACTAATCAAAACAACAAATTTAATATAAGAGAAATCAAAGCAAAATTTCCTAAATTAGATCCTACTTACCAAAATCAATTTTTATGCAAATATGAATGATCTATAATGCCCTAAATGATAACAATGCAAATCTAGAAAAATTTCTAAAAATCTGATGAATGCTGAAAATTTCTAAGTATGGAAAAAACTGTGCACAGACCCAATTTTGCTGGACTGTACGACTGGCCTAAGATGATGTGAACCGAAATCTAATGGCTGGGATCAATATTTTGATGATGCATGAACACAAGAGAAAAAGAAGAATCGAGAAAGGACTTAAAACGAAAAAGATAAGATCACCTAAAGATGCCTAGTTGAACTGTTTTGTACTGAAAATCTGATTGCAGGCTGTCCAACTACCCCTGTTTGGGCTTTTGGTTGACACGGTTCCCGAGGTTATTTTTGGCTGAAATTCGGGGTTTCAAAGTCCTATTATCATACTTTAAATCTGCTATTTTTCGAACCAAAATATTCATGTTTACCTGGTTTTTGAATCGCGCACTTTTGTAACGTGGTTGGGTCGATTCTGCTGAAACTGTGCATAATTTTTCACTATTCACATACCAGGTCCGAATTTAGTCTTTCTTCTCAGTTGATAATATTGTGATTTCAGCAACAAAACCTTTTCTAATGCAATTTCTAGATATGATGCATGCAAAAAACACTTTCCAACCATATGTTATGCAAATAATAAGAATAGAAAGTTTCAGCTAAACATAGAAAGATGCAAGTTGTAATATCGAAATTTAGAATTTGTAACTAAAAATAATCAAAATATTAACTTAAACAAAAACAAAAGGGGTGGAAAATAAAAAGCGGAAAAGTAGTACCAAAGATCTAGAAACTAGACAATCCTACAAGTATTGACAATGCAATGATGATGTCCTCTCTTCTCAGAGTTGGAAAAAAAATTATGCAAGTGATCTTTCTTTTTTATGTCTTTCGACTTCTAATCAGTTTATTTTATTTTCAAAATCCTATATCTAATCATATGAAATATTGTCTCCAATCAAAACACATAAAAGAACCAGAAAAAGAAAATTAAACCACTTACATTATAAACACGCAGAATCAATCCAAGTAGTATCTTTATTCCTTGATCTTGAAATACAAAAAAAAAATAAGATTCTCCTCTCTTCATTATTCTCTCAACATGATCTCTCAACCTATGTCTAAAGAATTAGAAGGGAGAAGAAGAAGAAAGGGACTTAGAGAGAAAGGGTGGATGGGGTGGAATGGAGAGAAAAGGAGAGCCTCCAAGCTATGACACAAAGTGAAGGACCTCCAGAACCTCTTCATGGGATGATTTTATTGTGTGTGATGCCTCCTCTTTTGCTAAGAATCTCCTCTCTTTTAGAGACTTGTTTCCTAAATGTGTAGAGATTTTTTGCCTAGGCCTCAAGCTAGGCTTTACACTTGGAAAGAATTTGACTTTGTGAGGATTTGTTGCTAATTACAATTTCTTGGAGAATAATCACTTCCTTGTAGAGTCCTAAAATATCTCTCAAAAATTGCAAGTTGTGTGGATGAAAGAAGCTTTTCATATATTGAGATTTATTGCAATTCCCGCCTAAAACTGTAGCGGACAACTTCCTGAGGTCATATCTCCCTCAATATAGCTCTAATTTACGTAATCTTGTGCTCCACGATATCTACTCAAAAAGATAGATTGCGCCGATCCAACACCCGGTTTGAGAATTATGGCCATTTTAAGTTCCCACTCCTGAAAAATCCAGGAATAATTGTGCACAAATGGAAGCTTCTATGTTGGCATGCAACGGGGTGTGTGGGACCCATGTTGGACGTCCAAGGCATGCTTACTTGACTCTCTTTTGACCTCTCTTCTCAAATTTCATAATGTGGGTCCCACTCTTGATTTATCCTACAAATTGAAAAAGGCAATTTTAACATTAATCATATGTAAGAAAATAAATATGTACCATGTATCGGACCCTACATGCCTAGTGATGCACCCAAATGACAAACTTTTCAAAAGCACCACATGGTTCCAAAAATATCGGGTATATATTGATGAAGCCAAAAAAAATAAAAATAATAATAATAATTTTGGGGTGATAAATGAGATGAAAAACCTTAATTTCACAGAAGTCATGCAATTCAATGAATTTTGACCACCATTTTCCCAAAAAATATCCCCAAATACATGTAATCATGAAATTAAATGCAATTCTATGCAATTAAACATAATTAAGTCCACAAATGCTCATGAAATGAGGACCTAATGACCTAATTTTTGAGAACTTATCACACCCCTCACTTGCTTTTTGCTAGTCCCTTAGCAAAATAAGCGGCAAGGAATAAAACTCATCCTGAGGTAAAAATATACTAATGCAGAAAACCAAAATGAAAACCACCACTTTCGCTAGCACTCTCGACTGCATTTAGCCTATGTAGTAAGCCCTTAAACCCCTACGTTCCTCCTAGTGGATGAGTTGTGCCTTGTGAGGGTTTGCAGTGAATATACCCACAAAATTCTCCTTTTTTTTTTTCTTTTTTCTTCATAGTCAAAATAGAAACCTAACAAAACCTTGAGAACATTTTCAAAAAGAAAATTTACAAAACCAGATATTCTCGATTCTTGGAATTTTTCAAAGGAAAATCTTAAATTTGGTTCACAAATCTCATCTTGTGGTCAGTAATTCTCCAACTCATGCTGAATTGATTGTGCACGGTGATAAGTGCCTATACCAAAAGCATAGGCATCAAATGATCCACCAAAAATTTCCATGAAAACGATTTTTTATCCAAAATTCTGGGCCACCTAACCTTAGCAAGAAAAACAGTCTTGCTCTCAAAGCAACCATGACGACTTTCGCACTACTATTTTTCCAAAGGCCGCAAGTTTTTTTTTTTTTTTTTTAACACACATATGTGCCTGTGCAATGTCCAAGTCCCTTAAGCTTTCTAATTAACCCATGTAACGAGCATTCGGCCAATGACTCCCAAAACAGATGTCTTTAGGGCACTAGGTATGTAAATACCCCTACGGGCTTACTAGCTAGGGTTAAAAAGGCTACGAACCCAAACTAGTCACACAACTTTTTATTTTTATTTTATTTTCAATACTAAACACTTTTTTTTTAACGGTCCCAAACAATAGGCAGCCCTTTCCATGTGCCCGAATTAATTCAACGGTTTGTGGCTGATCAAACCACCCATATGAACCAAGAAACTGTGAAACTAAGGGTCGGCTTTCCATTATATTTTCAATCCAATCGTCAAAGAAAACAGAAATCATAGCTTCACATTCAAAATTTTGAAAACGTATACAGACTGTGTAAAAGTGAGGGATTAAAATTCAGCACTTTTCCAAAAACCCTTTCCTTAAACAAAACAGTGAACCATTTGTTCTCTTTTGCTCAAAGCATCAAAAATTCCAAAATTCGATGTATCTTCGTTTTATAAAAAATCCTCTCGAAATCCCCCCCCCCTTTTTTTCAAAATCCTAATAGCAAATAAGAATAGAATTTTTTTTTAATTAAACAAAAAGAGTGTAAAACTTTTTTCTAACGATGGACAAGTGTGCGTGTCCCTACCCCCCAACCTAGCACGAACGTCGTCCTCGATGTTAAAATGAATGAAATGCAATGAAACATATGAAACATGAGGATTAAAAGTATCGGAGGGTAAAGTAAAGAAGTCACCTGAGAATTTGAAACTTTTCAGAAACCCTATCCATGGTTAGACAAAACAAAAACAAACAAGAAATATAAAAAGTAGAAGCTACACTACTGGGTACTCAACAAAGAATACACCTGGATCCCAAACAAAATTTTCCTCTACACATTGGACAAAGACTAGATGAGAGTTCTCAACAATTTGGACTACACATTTCTTGTCCAATGGTGAGAAGGTAACCACCATTAAAGTCTCTTCCTTTAAAAATGAACCATATAAGTCTGAAGGAAGAGATTGCATAGATGAGCTCGGTGGTTCAAGTGATTACCGTGCATGAAATTCCTTAAAATCGAGTTTCTCAAATTCTTCTAGCACGGGTGTGGAACATGCGGTGGCAATGTCAACATTTGAATGTTTGGAGGCTTCCACGCATGATTCTGAAAATTCAGACTCGAAGGTCTGAAGAAGGCCATTTTCCTCAAATTTGATAGCAGGGTTCTCCTTAGGGCCCACAATGAACGCATTATCTATTTCCCATAATGATTGATCATTAAAAACTAGGGAATAAACAATGCATGAGTCCAGTGATTTCAAATTATCAGATTCTGGAATTTGAAAAACATCCACAAAAGTTTTAAACTCATCAGGAGGATCAAAATGTATATTTTTTATTTCCTTCAAAATTGGAACATCAAATTCTTGGAAATCAACAATACTTAATTCCATTGTTGCGAAAGAATTAGAATCTAAGAGGGACTTCTGGGAATCTTTCTCCAAAATCTCCTAGTGGGACCGTCTCAACCGTTGGGGAAAAGGGATTACACGCTTATATGGTTCAGAGTCAAATTGTATTTTAATCATGGCACCAGCACTACTCTCATCTCCACCGTTAGATATGGATTGTGCATTTGTGTGATCCGGTAATAAAAAGTGGTCAAGGTTTTCCGGATCATCTATTTGAATATAATCTTCACTACTAAGGGTGACGTCCTCTTGTATGATATGGCAAATTGAAGCTGTCAAGTCCCGTAGTTCTTGCGTAATGGTTTGATTGAATTCATTTTGATCCTGGATAAATTCATTTTGGCTCTGAATAAATTTACTGATCACATCCTCCAAAGACTGCACCTCCGAGGGTGGTGGTGGGGGTACATATGAGCACTGGGATGGTTTCTCATATGACCATTCAATTGATGGGGGTACAAATGTCAAGTCTTGCACATATGACCCATCCAGAGTAGGTTCTTGGGGGAGGTTAGAAAAATCATCCATGTGCCCATTTTCCCAGCTGTAATCATAATGATCATCCCATTGTGGGCTATGCACGTTACCCATGTTATTGGAACAATGCCATTGGTATGCGTTGGCTTCATCCTCGATTTCTTGCAACACCTTAATGTAATAATCGGATCTTGTTGGACAAGTCCGTGAAGATTGGGTGTTGTATTCACATCCTCCCCACACGTTCATAGATGAAGAAGTGTTCGCATGTGTGGGGTATAGGTAATCACGCAAAGACCTTTTGGTTTGGTCATCTTTCATTACTTGCCAATTTGGATGGAGATTATCATGTAGGCTCTTAGACGATTGGGTCCCACTCGAATTCTCGCATCTTTCATATTCCATGGTGTCACTAGATGAACTTGAAGATTTTGAGAAATTGAGATTTTCAAGTGCCCTCTTGATTTGCGATCCCCTCTCTTGGAACATGGTTCAATTATGGAATCAAGCGGGCAGGGTGGCCAATTTCTTTTTTTAATTTAATGAAAAAAACTAGCCTAGAACAGACACCTAATCACTCTTAAGGTTGTAGAGTGCACCTAGGCCTCCAACCCGATCCTATGAAACCAACTTAGCCAAGTAAGCCCCTAGGTCAGTGGTGGGGTCACAACGGTCCCGCTTAAAAACCAGTTTTCTTAAACATAAAATGTCTCCCATTAATAGGACAAGGCTTTCCTTGATACCGAGGTGATCAAGGAGCGCAATTGGTGTAACCTTGAGTGGACTTTCCTTCCTTTAGAGTGTCCTACTAAAAGTAAATCCTAAATAAAAAAAATTTGGAGAATTTCGGTAACTTTTTGGAATTTTCTAAAAATTAATGGTGAGAGTTGCTAACATTCCATACACTTTCCTATTCCAGCTTAGGGCAGTTTACCATTCAAAGCATGCACCTCCTATATTCTAGAAAGATGCCAAAAATATCACACCCATAAAGCAATGTAAATGTGAAAGTCAGGAAAGTTACCTTATATAGCGCTCCCCGGCAACGGCGCCAAAAACTTGTTCGTCAACCCCAAGTGTAGAGTGCGATTGTGCGAATGTAGTAATAATCTGTTAAATACAGGTCAATCCACAGGGAGCAATGCTTTTTAAGAAACTTTCCAACTTTGACCTATCCTAAATAAACACTAAATATGGCCTAAATGGAAACTTATTAAATTACAAGAAAATTCTTAAAAACTGAAAATTAACGATTACAACTTTCCAAATAAAAAATAAACCTAAACTAAGTAAAGAAACCTAGTTTATTCAAGCTTATTCTAACTATAACCTGCAAAAGTAACAAACTCATCAAAACAACCAATTTAATATAAGAGAACAAAATTTCCTAAATTAGATCCTACTTACCAAAATCAATTTTTATGCAAATATGAATGATCTATAATGCCCTAAATGATAACAATGCAAATCTAGAAAAATTTCTAAAAATCTGATGAATGTTGAAAATTTCTAAAGTATGGAAAAAACTGTGCACAGACCCAATTTTGCTGGACTGTACGACTGGCCTAAGATGATGTGAACCGAAATCTAATGGCTGGGATCAATATTTTGATGATGCATGAACACAAGAGAAAAAGAAGAATCGAGAAAGGACTTAAAACGAAAAAGATATGATCACCTAAAGATGCCTAGTTGAACTGTTTTGTGCTGGAAATCTGATTGCAGGCTGCCAACTACCCCTATTTGGGCCTTTGGTTGACATGGTTCCCAATGTTATTTTTGGCTGAAATTCGGGGGTTTCAAAGTCCTATTATCATACTTTAAATCTGCTATTTTTCGAACCAAAATATTCACGTTTACTTGGTTTTTGAATCGCGCACTTTTGTAACACAGTTGGGTCGATTTTCCTGAAACTGTGCATAATTTTTCACTATTCACATACCAGGTCCGAATTTAGTCTTTCTTCTCAGTTGATAATATTGTGATTTCAGCAACAAAACATTTTCTAATGCAATTTCTAGATATGATACATGCAAAAAGACACTTTCCAACCATATGTTATGCAAATAACAAGAATAGAAAGTTTCAGCTAAACATAGAAAGATGCAAGTTGTAATATCTAAATTTAGAATTTGTAACTAAAAATAATCAGAATATTAACTTAAACAAAAACAAAAGGGGTGGAAAATAAAAAGCGGAAAAGTAGTACCAAAGATCAAGAAACTAGACAATCCTACAAGTATTGACAATGCAATGATGATGTCCTCTCTTCTCAGAGTTGGAAAAAAAATTATGCAAGTGATTTTTTTTTTTATGTCTCTCGACTTCAAATCAATTTATTTTATTTTCAAAATCCTAGATCTAATCATGTGAAATATTGTCTCCAATCAAAACACATAAAAAAATCAGAAAAAGAAAATTAAACCACTTACATAAACACGCAGAATCAATCCAAGTAGTATCTTTATTCCTTGATCTTGAAATTAAAAAAATAAGATTCTCCTCTCTTCATCATTCTCTCAATATGATCTCTCAACCTATGTCTAAAGAATTAGAAGGGAGAAGAAGAAGAAAGGGACTTAGAGAGAAAGGGTGGATGGGGTGGAATCGAGAGAAAAGGAGAGCCTCTAAGCTATTACACAAAGTGAAGGACCTCCAAAACCTCTTCATGGGATGATTTTATTGTGTGTGATGCCTCCTCTTTTGCTAAGAATCTCCTCTCTTTTAGGGACTTGTTTCTTAAATGTGTAGAGATTTCTTGCTTAGGCCTCAAGCTAGGCTTTACACTTGGAAAGAATTTGACTTTGGGAGGATTCGTTGCTAATTACAATTTCTTGGAGAACAATTACTTCCATGAGAGTCCTAAAATATCTCTAAAAAATTGCAAGTTGTGTGGATGAAAGCTTTCCAAATATTGAGATTTATTGCAATCCCGCCTAAAACTGTAGCAGACAACTTCCTAAGGTCATATCTCCCTTAATATAGCTCTGATTTACATACTCTTGGGCTCTACAGATATCTACTTGAAAAGATCTTTCCAACGGTGCCTAGATTGTGCCGATCCGACACTCGGTTTGAGAATTATGGCCATTTTAAGTTACCACTCCTGAAAAATCTAGGAATAATTGTGCACAAATGGAAGCTTCTATGTTGGCATGCAATGGGGTGTGTGGGTCCCACTCTTGATTTATCCTACAAATTGAAAGAGGCAATTTTAACATTAATCATATGTAAGAAAATAAATATATACCATGTATTGGACCCTACATGCCTAGTGATACACCCAAATGACAAACTTTCCAAAGCACCACATGGTGCCAAAAATGTCGGGTATACATTGATGAAGCCAAAATAATAATAATAATAATAATTTTGGGGTGATAAATGAGATGAAAAACCTTAATTTCATAGAAGTCATGCAATTCAATGAATTTTGACCACTATTTTTCCAAAAATATCCCCAAATACATGTAATCATGAAATTAAATGCAATTCTATGCAATTAAACATAATTAAGTCCACAAATGCTCATGAAATAATGACCTAATGACCTAATTTTTGTGGACTCATCATTTTTAAAATGAAAATTTGAAATTTATGCATAAACACGTGTTGTATCAGATTTTGAAACTTCAAATTAAACATGTTAGGTTCTATTCAAGTTTAGCTTTTAATGTAAAAAAAAAAAAAAGACCCTCTGAGAAAATCATTTTCAAATCAGACTTATACCGGTGACCAATATAACTTTTATCGGCGGCGTTAACCCCCGCTAAAAGTTGTTTTTTTTTTTTTTTTTTAAATTATGACCGTTGAACTAGCCATTGGAGCCTCCTTTTTTCTATATATAAAGCTCTTCCTTTGGCTTTTAAGTAAGATTTTTGAGTCCTTTGAAGACCAAGGAAGGAGGAGCAATCCAAGATAGGCTAAAGGGAGATTAGGAGGGCTAATCCATTGTTTCAACCTTTGATTCTTCAAATGGGTGTGCTTCCTTTGTCCCAAGATTAATTTATGCTTTCTTTTCAAATCATTGTTTCATTTAATAGCATTATCAAATGTTTGTTTAACTTGTTCAAATGTTGTCTTCATAATATGCTTAGAACATTAAACATGATTAGCTTTATGTCTTCTGTTGAGGTTAACGTCCACCCTTGGTCCTGAGCGTTCATAATCGTGGTCGAGCCCTCGCCCTCACCATAAAACTATTATTGTGCCGTTTCCTATCACCAATTGGTTTTGGGATAAGTGGTACCTCAATGGGGTGTAAGATCCTATAAGTGGTATCAGAGCCTCGTAGGTCGGGTGTTCGACTCTCGGGACATGCGTTTTGCGAGTTCGCAGCAGGAGTCGCGGTGGGTGTGTTGTTGAGGGAGGGATTGTTGAGGTCAACGTCAACACTCGGTCCTGAGCGGTCATAAAAGTGGCCGAGCCCTCACCCTCACTCTAAAACTATTGTTGTGCCGTTTCCTATTACCAATTGGTTTTGGGATAAGTGGTATCTCAATGAGGTGTAAGATCCTACATCTTCAACATTTGTTTGAGTTCCATATGTTTAGTTTCATGTTTTCTAAAACAAGATAGTTAGTTATTAATTAACAACTTTCAAAAACTAGTTTGTTTATCTTTTAAAACATGTGTGTCTCATTAACTTCTATCTCACATACATAGTTTTCATCTTAGCATCATTTATGTGCATTTATTTTTAAGAGATAGAAAGTTTTATGTATATGCATCATTCTTAGGAATTTTCAATCATCATGCACTTACATAGAAGTTGAGATTTCTTTTTCAAATCAGCCTAATTAGAGGCATTAAATTGTACTTAATTGTTCTCTTCCAAATACATATTTATGCATAAATTTGAGAGAAAAGAATTTCATGTTGTAAAGGTTATTGCTTAGTCTTAAAAGCATAAAGAGTGGTTGTAAAGGTTAATGCTAAGCCTAGAAAAGCATAGTGGTGATTTGTAAAGCTGGAGGTGAACCTAAACCTCATATTGAGATAGCGAAAAATCCGGCAGGGAAAACCGGCAGTGGATGTAGGCACTTTGGCCGAACCACTATAAAATCTAGTGTTATGGTTGATGTTTATGTCTGTGAATGATGATCACATGTATGGTTGATACTCATAGTTTATGCTTATAGTTCATATGCTTGATGTTTAGGTGACATGCTTATGTACTTCTTATAGTCATCACATGTATTCAAATTAGTAGACATTTACCAAAGCATAATTGGTTATAGACTTTTAAAATTGGTCTAGTTCTTTGAGCTCACCCTATTCACACCCCCCCCCCCCCCACACCCACCCCCCCCCCCCCCCCCCCCTCCGAGTTCATCTTTTGTTGTTTGTTTCTTGTTCGCATGTTTTCATTGTATTGTAGATTGTAATGAATTATTTTCAATCTTGGGCTATGGATGCTATAAATATTTGCAATGTGATACAGATTTCATCCATTTGTGTTCTATTTTATGAAATCTAATGCATCCTTTGAAATTCAGCTCCCATCAAAAGACCCTACACTTTTAGTATGAGGATTCTTTGTGATTGGGATCCATCTTCACAAACCCAAACTACTCACATACCCATTCTCAATTGTTTGGTCCAAATTTCGTTCTACTATTTTATTCCAAGTTAGGCCTAGAGTCAAATTGATCATGCTAATAAAACGTGATTAAAAATAAGTGGAAAAAGAAATTGAATCATAGGTTCTAAACTTGATCAATTTGAAGATAGGCTCAAACTTGATTAGAATAAAATTTGGTCAAGCACAAAATTTTAAGTTGATTAGCCTACAGCTGCTAGGACTAAGATTATCAAGGCCTAGCCTTTTTAGTTGACTGGTCCAAATGTTCGTTTCCTATCAAGTCATTTGTCTCAAAAACTAGACTACTACCAGCCCATTTGTAGCATAGTAGGCCCCTTATAAAATAAGTTTTGGGCTAGCCTAATCCATTTAAATCTAGTTGGATGTTTTGTCGATGGGTGTTGAGATAAACATTAATATTGTGCCAAGTATTAGACAATCGATACATGGGGAGCGCTACAAAGCGCCCGGGCATTTTTTAGACATGGACCAATCCCACCTAAAGACCAATCTGTCCTAAGGGTAGAAAAGTTTAATATTTCAACTAACTCCATGGATTTTCCTACGTTAAAAAGGCTTTTGTAAGGCTTTTGAAATGCATGAGTTTTTATTTCTTTTCTAAGATTTTCCGTGGGTATTTTTGCTCGGTTGGGAGCTCTGTGGTTTTCCTATTTTATGAAGTTTATTTCTTCTCTGTTAACTTCTTCATGGCTGAGATGTAAATTTCAAGAACTTCATTGGCCTTCAAATGTAATCAGCCTTTAAGAATGGGTTTTCTTTAGGTTGGTCATCTCCCTTTTGGTTATTGTTCACTCTACTTATGTTTATACTATATATATTTTCCTGTTTTCCTTGATAAATTCCAATGTTGGTGTGTATGACACTATTCTGTTTTATGTATTTGTTTCATTTAGATTGGAAAGCTCATTCAATGACATGTGGAACTGAGTATAAGTGTGATTGTAGAACCCTTTTCTTAAGGTAGTCTGTCAATTTCTTTTAGTGGTTCTTCATCTAGTTTTGGGTGATAAATCTCATGGTTCTTGATATCTGGTTAGATATTGATGGTCGAAGGAAACCACCTTGTGTGTTTATATTGTTCTGATATCTGGAGGACATAGAGTTTCTTGCATTTGTACATGTTTAAACTTTCCAAAATTTGATCCTTGGTCATATAGAGTTAGCTGGATGAGCTTTGATTTTCTGTTCCCAGCACTACGATTGCAGAATGACTATAATATTGATGCTACATCTGGTTCTAACATTTCATTAGAGACCACAAGGTTTCCATTCTTTCGAACAATCTATCTCCATTTATGTGCTGGTGTTGAAATGGACATGTCGATGGTTCGCTCGAGGATGTGAGTAAGCTTGTAAGTGTGATGATCTTTTATACTTTCTTTCGTGAATTCCCTATCAATCTTTTATACTTTTTTTCGTAAATTCCCTAAGTATATTTGGTTAACTGGTTTGGAATGCAGGGTTTCATTTTAGATTGTGTTGAGATGGTGGATGTAATGGCTAAGTTGAGGAAGTATCTAAAGAGGTGAGTCTTGTAACTGCTAAAGCTAAATAAAGTGCTCTTCTAATGGTCGGTTTTTCTTGTATTCTGAGAAGGCCCTTTTTTTCTTTCTCATCATGAGATTTTGTGATTTTCTTTTTCATTCCCATCATGTCATAGAAATCATTGACTTTCTTTTTGTCATGTTTCTTTGTAGAACTTTTTGTCATGTTAATGAAACATCTAGTGGCCAAGCTCTAGTTACGGTGGACATGTCACAAAGGATGATCATTTTGAATTTATGATCAAAATTGTAACTATTAATCATTCTCATTAATTGTAGAAAGTAAAATTTGAATTAGATGTTAATGAAACATCTAGTGGCCAAGCTCTAGTTACGGTGGACATGTCACAAAGGATAATCATTTTGAATTTATGATCAAAATTGTAACTATTAATCGTTCTCATTAATTGTAGAAAGTAAAAATTGAATTAGTTCCTGTTTTCTAATATGATATCATGACATCATAATGTAACATAAACAGTTTGTGCATAGTGAACAATTGTTAGTGATTAACAATGCAAGTTGTTTGAGATTTACTTCTCTTTGTCACAGCGTACTTCATGTTATGATGTTCTTTGCGTGTTATTTTAGAGTCTCATTTTATTTTGTAATGATTGTGCTTTTATCTGCTAAAAGTCTCTCTTCATAATAAATAATAAGAATAATCTGGTTTTTTCTTTTTTAGTTATAAAACGACTGTCGAAGATTGTGGTTTTATTTATTTATTTTAGAGATTTTGTTTTTTAAAAAACATATTATAAAAAGCGACTGTCTTGGAAAGTCGGTAATAACCAACTACCCACATCCGCCGCTTTTTGAGAATTTGTCTACTGTTTCAAGCAATCGCTTTTAAAAAACGACAATAGAATTACCGACTACTCATATCAGTCGTTTTTCGTGATGTAGGTCCATTTATGTCTTAAAAGACACCCACAAAATTAGTGATGAAAGCAACATAGAGCATGGCCCTGCAAATAACTAAGTCGCTTCAACACTTCAACATAGTCTCCATTCATAGTTAATTTGTTTGTACAATCATCCATCCTCAAACACTTCAACAGTCTCCATACATATACCAGAGCATACTTTCTATTACATGTTCAACAAACAAGCTAATCCAAAACACATAATGAATGCCACAAACAAGATCACATAATAGATTTTTTGAAAATACAAATTATGTAAATTCACCATTTTTTCCTTCTTTTTTTTTTCTTTAGTCGATTCTGCGTTTCAATTACTTTCTTCAAGTCTTTGACCAACTTTGCAAGATTTTGCAAACACTTACTTACGTCACCTCTGTCCTATGTCATTGTATTCGATTCAGAAACATCTTCTCTTGTAGCTTTATCTTTCCATAGAAATGTCCCACAACCATTTCCGTCGTACAATATATTTTTGAAAAAAAATAGTTGAAATTATACTTGAGTCATTAATATATTTTCTTACTAAAAAGACAAAAAAACTAGCACACTTACAGTCCATTTTGGGCATCCCCAAAATCTTCGATTTGAATTGGACCTTGTATGGGAGGTGAACAGTCTTATGTCGCCGTTCCCACACCTACACTTGGGAACTATTTCAGAACTTGAGGAAATTGATAGGCAACATTCTGCCAAGTTTGTTAAAAAAAAAAAAAAAAGGCAAATCAAAATTTAAAAACAAACACCATTGGGATGGAGTAAAAACAGAATAGACCCGCCTTGGGATAGAGAAGAACCAGACCTGGAGAGAGAGGAAGAGAGAGATTGATTGGCTTGCCTGGAGGTTCTTCTCGTTTTGGAGGAACGATTGTTCTAGAGGTTCTTGTCAAACTTCCTTTTTGAAACAAAAATTTGGGCTGGGTCTTCTTATTTTAAATCTGGGCTTAGTAATTGTATCATCAACATCCTCATCACATAACCTTAAAAAAAATAACAATCAGAAAAACAGGTTGTCTATGAACCTGAAAAACACAAAGCTCTGTTTCTTTATCTTAATCTATGAACCAGAAAAACACAAACCTCTGTTTCTTTCTCTTAATCTATGAACCAGAAAAACAATAAGCACAAGAAAAAAATAGCAGAAATCCAACTAAACCCTGGGATGGAGTCGAAACGGACTAGGAGAGAGGGGCGGGGGGAGAGACAGAGAAAGAAATCCAAAGCTCTGATTATTTCTCTTAATCTATGGGCCAGAAAAACAACTGTGTGGGTAAAACACCGTAATGACGAAATTAAGCAAGGATTACAGTAGGACTCGCTGATCACCTCGGCCTCTGTAGTCATAGCCCATCAGCTCGGCAGCTCGGTCAAGAGTACCAGCACGGCAGGGCGGCTCGGCAGCTCGGCGTGAGTGCCAGCTCAGCACAAAAGCACAGCACGGCCAAGCCATTCTTGGTCTCGGAACAAAATGCTGAAGGCAGAGTGGGCCGCCACCTTCCTCCGGGAAATGCGGCGCGCCCTGACAAATAGGAGCATTCATTTATGATGATAGGATTGCTCATTTATGGCGATAAGAAGTTAGCTTTATCAGCCCTTTACATCAACTGACTGAAGGCATGAAAAGTGAGGATGGGATGTTGCCTTTTCACCTACTGCTGCCTGTCAGGGTAAGGATCGATGGGACCTCATCCCACCTACTCCCACTGACAGAGAGAATGAACGAAGAATGCCCCCATATAGACACGGGGATGACCCCATAGAGGTACGCAACACAATGGACAACACATCGTCTCATTCCCCTCTCCAGCCTCCTCCTGTTTAGTCTTTCTCTAGAACTAACTCAGGCATTGGAGCGCCTTCGGCTCACGGCAGCCAGGGGCTTTGACCCAAGCCTTTCTCCTTCCCTTTTCAGGTTCCTCAGCCCCGTGGAGGTTCCCGGCGTTCGGTCTTCCCTGATCTAAGAGGTTCATCTCCTCAATCTAAGTAGGTGTCGTTTTTACCGCCTACAGTTTGGCGCCGTCTGTGGGAATCACTGAACGAAAAGACTTCCAATACCATGCCTCCAAAAACCAGAAATGGTGAAGGACCCTCCAAGGGCAGGGGACCGACCGTGCAGCCTGTGCTGGCACAAGGTCCACCCCCTCAACAGAGAAGATCAGGAGGAAGGTCCCCTACAGTCCAGTCGGTATCACAGTCTAGGGAATTGGCGATGCCTTCCCTTCACAATGTCATGCCTCCAGAGCAGCCCCACCACACCTATGAGCACGCCAGGCGAGGTGACAAGTCAGTCACCAAGCTGCGTGAAAAGTCAGCAAGGGCTGGACCTCAGTCCCACCATCAGGCCAACCCTGGAGAAGACGAAGATCCTTGCCTCGACGAGATCAGAGCGCAAAACCGCCTCATTCAGGAGCAGGACGAGCTTATCCTACGGCTCAAACAGCAGCTCCAGGAGAAGAGGAGGGCCCGGAGCCCACTCCATGGCTGTAGCCACGCCTCCGGTCCTCCACCCAGGCAGAGCCAGGCTCCTCCGGGGCACGGGCGAGACCTGAGGCACGTCCTCAATGATAAAAGGCGTGATCGGATCTGCGGAGAAGAGGACTCCAGCAGCAGCCAAGAGCGTGTGGAGCCAAAGAAGCAGCGGAGGATACCAGAAGACGAAGAGGAGCTCAAGCAGTGGATCGACCGGTAGGTCAAGCAAACCGTTCGCTAGAATATGGAGACTGCTGGTATCGCTCAAAATTGCTTCCAAGTTACGCAATTCGGCCGCTATACCAGCTCCCTAAGGGTTCGGTGCCTACACCACCCCGCGGCTCGGCAGCTCTGTTCAGAGCGCCAACCGTCCTCAGCTCGGTGCCTGCACCAGCTTTGGCGGCACAGCCATAAGCGTCTAAGGGTCCGATGCCAGCACCACCCCTCGGCTCGGCAGCTCTGTTCAGAGCGCCAACCGTTCTCAGCTTGGTGCCCACACCAGCTTTGGCGGCACAGCCATAAGCGTCCAAGGGTCCGGTGCCAGCACCACCCCGCGGCTCGGCAGCTCTGTTCAGAGCGCCAACCGTCCTCAGCTCGGTGCCCGCACCAGCTTTGGCGGCACAACCATAAGCATCCAAGGGTCCGGTGCCAGCACCACCCCGCGGCTCGGCAGCTCTGTTCAGAGCGCCAACCGTCCTCAACTCGGTGCCCGCACCAGCTTTGGCGGCACAGCCATAAGCGTCCAAGGGTCTGGTGCCAGCACCACCCTGCGGCTCGGTAGCTCTGTTCAGAGCTCCAACCGTCCTCAGCTCGGTGCCCGAACCAGCTTTGGCGGCACAGCCATAAGCGTCCAGGGGTCCGGTGCTAGCACCACCCCCGGCTCGGCAGCTCAGTCGAGTGCCCGCCGTCCTGGCTCAATTCTAGCACCAGCTGCGGCGATAAAGCCAAAAACTTCCAAGAATACCTCGAGCTGTCAGCTTCTGCTCTCAAGGGTTATGGACACTGATCAAGACCACGGTTCATAAACTAAATCTCGGTCATGGGCAGATATCCAATTTTGAGAATGACAAGGAGTTCGGTTATTCAGACCAACAACTTAGCAAATAAAGCATGGCGACATGAAGTCGACCACACACCCATTTCATCAGAGACAAGGAGAAAGAAAGCCAGAGAATGCAAAGAAAGTTTTCACTAATCGAGATCCTGATTACAAGATGAATGGAAATACAATAAAAAAAAAATTACAAAAGGGACTCAGAGGGCTGCAGCGTCCACATTGTAGTCAATCTCTGGAGGGATCTCAGGAGGGACCTCGGCCACGACCGCGCTGGCCTCGGGAGTGGTCGGAGTGGCTTCAGAGACGACCGCGTTTGCCTCAGGAACGCTAGCCTCAGGAGCAACGGCTTCGGGAGGGGCCTCGACGACCACGGGCGCATGGGGGTCTTCAAGGTTCGCGCTGGCAGCTGGAGGAGCCTCTGGAGGCGCTTCGGGGGCGGCGCTCGCCTTCGGGCAGGCTTGCGGAGGAAGGCAAGGGGAAGTCCGAGACGCGGCAGCGAGTTCCGAGTCCGAGCAAGGGAACCTTGGGGGATTACAGAGGAGAGGGCTATCCTCAGGGACCCCAGCTTTCTTCAAGGCTGCTTTCCATCCGAGCTCCCAGGCTCGGTCCCGGATCCCTGGCAGCTGAGCCTTGTAGTCAGCCGACAGTCTGCCAACCTCCTCCCCCATGATGGAATCATGCTCGGCCAGGAACTCCTCCTTGAGCCTGGCTTCTTGTTTCGCTAGAGCAGACTCAATCTCGGCCGCCTTCCCCCTCAACGCCATCTCTAGGGAACCTTGTGCCTAGTTCCGTTGAGAGAGGAGCCTCCTGTTTGTCCCCTTTGCATTCCGCAGGTCCTCTTCCAGCCGCCCCACTACGGTCCGGAGGTCGTCAAGCTCGGAGGCAAGATGGAGGTTCTGGGTCTCCTCGTCCTTCAGCTCGCCCCTGAGACGCCCGACCACGACTTGGGACTCCTCGAGATCGAAGACGAGGCCAGCATTTTTGCCTACCTCTTCTGCCATCATCGCATCCTTAGCCGCCAAGGACGCCCGCAGCTCGTCCCTCTCGACCACCCATTCCGCCTCCCTCGCCTCGGTTGCGTCGAGCCTCTCTATGCCCATCTGGCATTTCTGCAACAGTTGCAAGAAGAGAACCCGAAGTCAATAAAAGAACACCGGACTAAAAGCTCTGGGGGGGGGGGGATATTGCACTTACCGATACCAGCGAGCGCATCGAGGAGAGCAGGAGCGACTCGTTGTCCATCCCAGCCCACCTCGCCATGTCCTGAGGAAGGGCGCAGGCGCGTCCTAGCGCGGCGACCACTTGGGGATCGGTCGCACGGTCTGTCTTGGCCAGCTGCCTCCCTAGGACTTCCTCGATGGCCAGCCTCCACGGAGCCAGAGGAGGGGGCGAGATCGTTCCGCCAGCAGGCAGAGGCGAAGAGGGGCCAGGCGAGGCCTCGACCCTTGCTCTCTTCTCGGGTCGCCCCCCCTCAGTGGCCTCGGCGGAGCGAGCCCGACCTCCAGCCCTTGTAGCGTGATCGGGGAATGAGTCATCCACGACAATGGTTGCAGGAGGCAAAGCCGAGGCGACCTCGGTCGCAGCTGACTGAATAGCCTCGGTCGCGGCTGCACGGACCGTCTCGGCATCTGGGGCAGGAGTTCCACCCGCAACGGCCAGAGGCGTCGCAGCCACTGCCTGAGGGGGATCCCGGACCTCGCCTCCGATGTCCCCGAAGGCCGCCGCAGACAGGTCTTCTGCAGCTTAGCGCCGCCCGCGCTGGCGTAGCATTTCTTCCTCATCCTCTTCCTTTTCCTCTTCCTCGGAGCTGGAAGCTACTAGCCTCTTCCTTCGAGAAGGCCGGGGCTCGGCTCCCGAGGTCCCGACAGGCTCCGCGACGGGAAGTGCTGGAGCACGGTCTCCAGACTCAATTAGACCTCCAGCAGGAATCGCGACTGTCATTGCTACCGAGCTGGGCACCGCGGTCGTCGTTGATCCTAGGCTGACGCCTTCCCCGCGCAGCACGGAGTCTATTACCGACACCCTTCTGGAGGTGTTGAAGGATCTGTAATGGGGTACGTACCCCAGGAGAGACCACGCAACATGGCAGTTGTGACCGCGGTAGTTTCTCGCCTTCTCGTGCCACGCACTGTTCACCCTCCAGTGGTTTTTCCTGGCGAGCTCCCTCTTTTCGCGAAAATCGGCATAGACAAAAAAATTTGTGTTAGGAGCCAGGCGTAGAAAAGAGAAAGAACTGCAAACCGAAAGGACTTCGGTCTTTACTTGGAGGAGTTCCTATTTTTCGAGGAATCCGGACCGTGGTGCCAGGCTCCGCTTCACCAAACTCCCATCCTCCTCTGACGAGTACTCGGTCTTCGCCCGCGTACTTGTTGGAATCCTCCAGCGCAGTCACAAACCCAGTCCGGCGGACCCTCAGTCGGAGGTAATAGGTGTCCCCTTCTGCGGATTTGCAGAGGTCATACGTGTCCTCGATGTCCAGGACATCGAGGCCGATTTCCAGAATCTCGTTCAGCCGCACTACTCCCATTATGATTTTGTATCCATTAGGAAGTAGTTGGCATGGACACAACCTCCACTCCCGGAGGCAGTCCCGGACCAGTGGATGAAGGGGGAAGTGGACCCCTCCTTCCACTACGGAGACCAGCCAGAACGGCATCCAGCCATTGCGGTAGGCGAGGCCGTCATCAGGGCCATCTGGTCTGACCTCCACATTGGCGGGGACCTTGTACGCATCTCTAAAATAGGCTATGGAACCTGGGTCTCCTAATAGATGTCTATAGATCCCCATTCTCAGCCCAGACGAGAGTCTACCTAAAAGAAAAGACGAGAGAAACAGAAAGAAGCCCTACGAAGGGGGACTGCACAGACAGGATCGCCGGAAGTTCGCGGACGTTGAAGAAGTTCTCTTGCAGAGCGCAATAGAAATCCGAAGAAATTCGAAGAAAGTGAAGACGAAGGAGACGCCCTGATTTATAAGGGCCAGAGACGTCGTTTCGGCTTTCGAGAAGAGCCTTTAAGAGGCTTCCCCTCAATCAGCCGTAACGTCCCATCTCGCAGCCCTAACGTCTCCTCGAATTAATGGCGTGGCAACCAAAAGAGGCGACACGTGCCACCATCGGCGCGATATCTGAGGGCTATTAAATATCCTGGACAGGCGAAGAGACATCTCGAAGGGGACCGTACGTTAGCGACGACCACCAGGCCCAGGGGGGACCCTCCTGATCCGAAGCTCCTCTGTCCTGGTAGCTCCCTCCCATACGTCGGTAACCCTCACTCGAGCTCGGTAGCGGAGCCGGCTATACAGTCACCAAGCTTCCGACCTCCTCGAGCTGGAGGACTCTCAGAAGTCAAAAGCTAGGGGGCAATTGCGTGGGTAAAACACCGTAATGACGAAATTAAGCAAGGATTACAGTAGGACTCGCTGATCACCTCGGCCTCTGTAGTCATAGCCCGTCAGCTCGGCAGCTCGGTCAAGAGTACCAGCACGGCAGGGCGGCTCGGCAGCTCGGCGTGAGTGCCAGCTCAGCACAAAAGCACAGCACGACCAAGCCATTCTTGGTCTCGGAACAAAATGCTGAAGGCAGAGTAGGCCGCCACCTTCCTCCGGGAAATGCGGCGCACCCTGGCAGATAGGAGCATTCATTTATGACGATAGGATTGCTCATTTATGGCGATAAGAAGTTGGCTTTATCAGCCCTTTACATCAAGTGACTGAAGGCATGGAAAGTGAGGATGGGATGTTGCCTTTTCACCTACTGCTGCCTGTCAGGGTAAGGATCAATGGGACCTCATCCCACCTACTCCCACTGACAGAGAGAATGAACGAGGGATGCCCCCATATAAACACGGGGATGACCCCATAGAGGTACGCAACACAATGGACAACACATCGTCTCATTCCCCTCTCCGGCCTCCTCTTGTTTAGTCTTTCTCCAGAACTAACTCAGTTATCGGAGCGCCTTCGGCTCACGGCAGCCAGGGGCTCTGACCCAAGCCTTTCTCCTTCCCTTTTCAGGTTCCTCAGCCCCGTGGAGGTTCCCGGCGTTCGGTCTTCCCTGATCTAAGAGGTTCATCTCCTCAATCTAAGTAGGTGTCGTTTTTGCCGCCTACAACAACAACAACAAAAAAAAAAAAATGAAAGAAAAAGAAATCCAACCCAACCTGGGATGGTGTAGAAACTTGTGTCGAGAGAGGGGGGGAGAGGAGAGAGAGAGAGGGAGAGAGGGAAATCCATTCTTGCACCCTGGGATGGAGTAGAAACTGATTCTTTCTCTTAATCTATGAACCATAAAAATAATAATAATAATAAAATAAAATAAAATCCAACCCAACCTGGGATGGAGTAGAAAATCGTGTGGAGAGAGAGAGGGAGGGAGAGAGAGAAATCCACTCTTGCACCCTGGGATGGAGTAGAAACTCGCGTGGAGAGGGGGAGAGAGAGAAATCCAAAAAGGAGAAAAGGACCTGGACGTGGCTTGCCTGGGAACTTTTCGTGAAGAAGAAAGCAACGGTCTTCTCATTTTGGAAGATTTTTTGAAACAAAAATTTTGGGCAGGTTTAACACAAAGTCTTTGGGCGGGCTTCTTGAAATAGAAGTTTTGGGTGGGCTTCTTGAAACAAAAATTTTGGGACTGGACCTTTTAGTACTGTCCATGTCAGCGTCCCTCACCATCTATGCATAGGAATACTGCCCTATATTTATATATTGTGTTGGCTAACACTTATATCACTTCTTTTACAATCAGCCAGGACATGCCCGGTACTTCATGAATTCGGCCTATAGCCTCAAGTATGGAATAACACGCTAGACGCATGCAGCCTAAGGTTGTGGAGGAGCCTGAGTAGCCCGAGGTTGTGGAAGAGCATGAGCAGGCCGTGGTCTTGGAGGCGACAGACCAGCCCGAGGATACATAGGACACCGGAGTTATCCACAAGGATGTGGAGGATATTGAAGACACGACCGGACCATTTCTAGGAGGTCCAGTCATTTTTTATTTGCTACCAAGCTTCAGGACACGTTGCTGCGGCCATTTGGCAGGGACATGTATTCTTAATTGATTGCATTGATTTCATTATTTATTTTATGTAACGATATATGTTCCTTTGCAATGCAGGAGCATATGCCATTAAAGTGCATTAATCATGGCAAAGAAATAAGAGGACGGCTAGAAATTATTGAAGGAGCGTAAAACATAGAGTCCAGATATTTGGTTGCCTGATCAGGGCTATCTCCACTTATTACAACATCCTATAGATTTACCAATAGGAACGTCGTTTCAACTTTTGTGGAAACACTACAAGAAAACCGCCTATCAGCGACCGCATATCATCGACCGCATGCGGTTGCTGATATGTAATAGCGACTGAATACGGTCGCTGATAGTGGTCGTAGATTATCTAGTCGCTGGGTGGATACCGGTGACGGATAATAGCGATTGACTTATCAGCGACCGATACTAGCGACCGATAATTGCGACCGCATTATCAGCGGCCGCTATCCGCGACCGAATGCGGTCGCTGATAGTGAAAAATAATTAAATTAAAAAATTAAAAAAAAAATTTATTTTCGGTTGCAGCAGTTTGTTAGCGACTGCTGCTGTCGCCACTGCATCTGCTGACTCATCAGGATCCAGGGACTGCAGATGCACACACAGTGTACGAAGGAGATCACGATCTCGACAGATCGCTCTCACACAATCAGCAGCAGTATGTGGCATCGGCTGGTATGATAATTGCGTAGACTGGCTACTAGAGCTGCCTGTGCCATTGATAGTCGGTCGTCGTCGTTGTCCTTAGCCTTTAACGTAGTTCTTCTTGACAACCGACACCCTCTCCCACAGCTCTTGATCTATCGGCGGCCGCGAGGTGCCCTCAGGATAGCGCTTGTCCAGCAATGTATTATAAGTCTCCTGTCATCAGGTTAAAATATATATATTTATGCTATAAATAAATAATTACCCTAAAGAATGACATTAAAAATTATAAACAACATAGACAAGTTATAAAAACTTACAACTATCTGGACAGCCTCAGGCAGACCATCGCGGGTTTCCACGTAAACATCGAGCCAATGGATAGGCTGACCCTGGGAACTAGCCCCCTACAAATATAATTCAGGATCCACACATATGAATATATATATTAATCACATGCTCTCATACTAATACCATGATTGTAAACGAAAAAAAAAAGAAGAAAAAAACAAAAACTTTGCAAAATACGTACCCTGGCAGCAACATGCTGCAGCTGGGATATACTGCCACCTTTATACGTGCCTGGTGCCTTGTTGCCTTCAGGTGCACCTGAGGCTCTATTCACAGCGGCAGTCCTGCGTCTCTTAACCCAGCTTTCAGCTTTCCATTGCTCACACATGCCAGCCCATATGGTGGGGGCACACCACCAAGGGCTGTACTCGTGCATGTACTCCTCAGCCTGCCCTGGATGGTCGATCTGAGCATTCTGCAAAGCTTTTTGTCGTTCTTTACTCAAATTATCTTTTGTTCGGACGGCGCACTTTTGCCAGAAAATTGTCTATATTATTGATGCGTGCGCGTCATCCCATCTATACCTTTTCTGCAAATAAAAATACAATAACCATTAATATTAAAACCGTGATAATACAATCCAACACTATTAAATGATATTAGTTCATTAATGATATTATCTTATAGAATTAATAAAAATACCTGAAATTCTGCCCAAACTGCATCCTTGTGGGCGAGAGGTGTGCTCGCCCACGTAATCACTGGCGTAGGCCAGTTCTGCAAACAAAGCTGTGAAATGCACTTCACAATCTTGCTATCTGCAAAATCACTAAAATATACAACAATTTACATTAAAGATAAGAAATCTTATTTTAAACGGGATGAGGTAGATAACTTACGTGCTGTCAGGATGAGGTCGCATCTGAATGAGAATCCGCTCATCCAGATTAATTGGGGCCTTCGGGATCTGATTCGGACCCCGACCCAAGCCGTGCTTTTTTGGCGTTGATGAAGAAGACATCTGCATAAATAAAAATTTCATGATGTTATTATGACTTATATGATCTATACATATACAAATAAAATGACAATAATAACATGTAATTGTTTGCAATAGTTAACTACGACAACTATAAATGAAATGCACATGAATATGACAAATATATAGAGAACATGTATATATGTAACTACACGTAATGCAAGTAAAATTAAACATACAGTTTAGTGAAAATTGTTGTTTGATTCAGAATCATCTTGAACATCATGTGGAGATTCATAATCATCATCTTCTTTAGATTCAGTGTCAGTGTCAATTTCAGACAATAATTCTTCTTCCTCAGTGTCACTGTCAACTGGCACAGGTACTGACTCGGGATCCAGTTCATCAGGTTCATCTCCACCCACTAACTGGTTCAGTTCATTGTTGTCGTCCACATTTATTACAGGAGGTCTATGTAACATCTCCTCTTGGTAGAACTCCCTGTCTACTAATTGGACACAAGTGCGCCCAAGAGTATGAATTACAACTTGCCAATCTGCAGGCGGTCTATCCCTTTTCCTAATAGGACTAGGAGTGTAGTATACTTGTAGTGTTTGAGTTGGCAACACAAATGGTACATTGACGTACGTGGACCTATGGACGTCAATACCGGTGATTCCATGTCGATCGACATGTATCCCTTTTTCTGAATCAAACCAACGACACTTGAACAAATTGATCTGACCCCCATAAGTACCCTTGTACGACAACTCAATGATTTCCTCCAACTCCCCGTAAAAGGCACGACCAAGCTCATTGTAACAATCTCCTTGAACACACACTCCAGTGTTAGTTGTTCTTTTTCCGCGGGCGTATGCCTTTGTATGAAAGTCATAGCCATTTACTTTATAACCATTGCGGCAGACTTGGTCCCTGTATGGGCCCATAGCTAGGACTTGTACATTTGAAGGGATCGAAACATCATTAAGAGCCTACACGAAATTTAATAACTTGTGAATTATCACTTAATAAATTCAATCAAATTAAATGAATTCATAAATTAACTTAACTAACTTACTTTGTCCTTTAGCCACAGTGCAAAATTTTGATCACGACTGAGTTGAATATCTTTATCAGTGATGCCGCTTTGATTTGCTTTTAACTCGTCATCGTATGATCTATACATATATTATAACAATGAACATATAAATATATGAGAGTACAGGATAAAACATAAAGTTAAATCTCTATTTATCATGTATACCTGACAAAGTCGTCACTCTCCTCGTAGTTGAAAAGAATGTAAGTATGTGCAGCATGTAGTTCTTGCTCAGAGAGGAATATGCGCTTCCCTTTTCCATAAGCGCGACCCGGTAGACCAAATACAGAAAGCCGACCATTTAGTTCAACATTGCGCCCATCATCATGTCTCGGGACTCGATTGGCCTTTGTCAACACTTCGTCGGGAAAATAGTCTGAGACAAACATAGATATCTCATCGAAACTGTATGCCTCACATATAGACCCCTCCACGTAAGCTCTATTTTTCACCTTCCTTTTCAGGTTTCCCATCACCCTCTCAAAAGGATACATCCATCTATATTGAACTGGACCACCAACACGAGCTTCATAGGGTAGATGGATTTGTAAATGCTCCATGGAGTAAAAAAAACTAGGTGGGAATATTTTTTCAAGCTTACACGTGATCTCAATGATGTTCTTCTCAAGTATAGACATGTCCTTTTCATTTAACGTTTTTGAACATATGTCTCTGAAGAAATGACTAAGATCAGTCAAAGCATCCCATATTGGTTTATCAAGTAAGTCTCGGAATGCTAGAGGCATGAGTCTCTCCATGAACACATGACAGTCATGACTCTTCTTCCCTTGCAATTTCCCACCGGTAACACACCTTGCAATATTTGAGGCATATCCATCTGGTAGTTTCAGAGACTTAATCCATGTGCACACATCTTCAACCTGTTTTTTGGACAATGTGTACTTTGCATGCGGTTTGGCTATCTTACCATTATGAGTTTCATATAGTTCTAATCCAGGACGCTTAGAGATGTCTTTCATATCCAACCGTGCCTTATCATTATCTTTCGTCTTGCCCGGAACACCCATCACGGTACTAAATACATTGTTGAACACATTCTTCTCAATATGCATCACATCCAGATTATGACGAATCAAATTTGTAGACCAATAAAGCAGTTCCCAAAAGATGCTTCTCCGAACCCAATTATGAGAATCGCCAAACCCATTGATTATTTCTGAGGCAGTAATCTTACCGAATTGAATGACCGGCAATCTCATCACACGATCAAGCATCTCTGTCCCAGACAGTTGTGGTGCAGGCATATCATTCTCTACTTTTCCTTTCTTGAAGTTTTCTCTATTTCTTCGAAATGGGTGATCTACCGGCAAGAAATGACGATGACAGTCAAACCAGCAAGGCTTTCGACCATGCGATAGATTGAAAGACTTTGTATGCTCCATACAATATGGACAAGCCATCTTTCCATGTGTACTCCATCCGGATAACATGCCATAAGCAGGAAAGTCACTAATAGTCCACATAACGGCTGCCCTAAGGTTGAAATTTGTTTTCGTGGAAACATCCCAAGTCTGTACTCCATCCTCCCACAATACCTTCAACTCGTCTATAAGAGGTCTCAAGTAAACATCTAGATTCTTTCCAGGACTCTTGGGACCAGGAATCACGAGTGAAAGAAACAAGTATGGTTGTTTCATACACATTCAAGGAGGCAAGTTGTACGGAGTAAACAATCATAGGCCAGCAGGAGTACGGAACAGCTGAGTGGCCAAAAGGGTTGAAACCATCAGTGGACAATCCAAGCCTCACATTTCTGGGTTCCATTGCAAACCCAGGATGTGTTAAGTTGAAATCTTTCCAAGCCTTCCCATCTGCAGGATGGTTAAGTTCCCCATCTTTAGATGGAGATCTCGCATGCCAAGTCATATGTTCAGCTGTTCTGGAAGACATGTACAGTCTTTTTAGTCGATGTGTAATTGGAAAATACCTTAAAATTTTAAAAGGTATATTTGTCTTTTTTGTAGTCACACCCTCTTTATTAGGCTTGAACCGATCATGACTGCACAATGTGCACTTTGTCTTATATTCATTTTCCTTATAAAACAACATACAATTGTTCGGACATGCATCGATCTTTTGGTATCCAAGACCCAACTTTTTCACCATTTTCTTACAAAAGTAGTAGTTATCCGGCAATTTTTCACCATCAGGCAACATACTCTTAATCGCCTTCAAGAGCGACTCAAAACACTCATGGCTCATGTTGTGATCAGCCTTGATGTTAAGTAATGTCGCCACTGCAGACAACGTAGTTTGCTTGGTGCAACCAGGCCACAACGGTTCGCTGCCCTCGTCTAATAACTTAAAGAACGCTTTGGCATCAGAATTCATAACTTGCTCTCTGTCTTGTTCCCAATCAAAATCAGGCCCTGCAATATCATGAACCATGTCATTCATACGATGGGTACTGCTGCCGGGATTATGTACTTGGGTGATGCCACTATCTCTTCTCTACCCATGTGCCCACCAGCAGTCTTCGTAATTATTCATGAGCCCCTTAACAAGTAAATGATAGGTGACCATGTCTCTGTCCATATAATTTACATTCTTACACTTCAAACAAGGGCATCTTATCTTGTTCTGGCCGTTGACACATTCCGGGTGACTATACGCATAATCCAGAAACACTTGGCAACCAGTTCTAAATTCAGTTGTAGCACCTATCTGGGCACTTGACTTTCGCCGTCTCATCCAACTACGGTCTGAATAGTAATCCATGATACTACGATACCTATTTTGACAAGAGATATTGTATTAAACTGTGTCATCTTTAGGTATAATTAATGCATGGTTCCTATCTAAATATGTCTCCACCCTTATTATACCGGTCATGCTTCTATCCCATTCTTGTATGCGATGTCCCACTAATGTCAACGACTCAAACAAATGCATCTATTGTTCAAAAGAAATTTCGGGAGCATCCCCCATCAGTCTCCAAGTACACGAAATAGACTATAATTTATATAGTCTAAGTATGCACCCGGAGAACAATAGAAGATAAACAAACCAAAATTTCTTTATAACAAACAGATACATTTGCTTCAGTCGTTGACACCAGCCTAAATGGGAGCATGACATACAAGAACAGTCCCAAACTGGGGACTATTCAAAATTCACTCCTAATAAGTGAATTTTGAACGGGTTTCTAAGCTGAACATGTCCTATTGTTTTAAATTATATCATTGACAGAGACCTCATTCTAACGGTTTGAGCTCGGGCAATCTTGGACGAATTAGTGCCCATCCACCGCCACCACTATATCTTCAATCGTTAGAATGAGGTCTTTGTCATGATATAATTTAAACGGGTTTCTAAGCTGAATGTGATCCTCTACATGCAACAATCTTAACTAATATGATCCTATTTATGCAATATTATATTATTTGTATTTTTTTTCTTTCATTTTAATTTTATTATATTATATTATTGTATATAATATAATATGATATTGACAATTAAATTAAATTATATTATTTTAGATCATATTATTTTATTTTATATCATATTATATTATTTGTATTTTTTTAATTTTTATATCATCTTAATTGTATTATATTATAATATTTTATATAATATAATATGATATTTAAAATTAAATTAAATTCTATTATTTTATTTTATTTTAAATTATTTTATTTTATTTTATTTTGAATTATATTATATTATTTTATTTTGATTTATATCATATTATATTATTTGTATTTTTTTTAATTTTTTATATCATTTTAATTGTATTATATTATAATATTTTATATAATATAATATGATATTTAAAATTAAATTAAATTAAATTATTTTATTTTATTTTAAATTATATAATTTTATTTTATTTTGAATTATATTGTATTATATTATAATATTTTATATAATATAATATGATATTTAAAATTAAATTAAATTCTATTATTTTATTTTATTTTGAATTATATTATATTATTTTATTTTGATTTATATCATATTATATTATTTGTAATTTTTTAATTTTTTATATCATTTTAATTGTATTATATTATAATATTTTATATAATATAATGTGATATTTAAAATTAAATTAAATTCTATTATTTTATTTTATTTTAAATTATATTATTGGGGGTAGTGGGCAGTGGATATTCGATAGTGAAAATTATAATGAAGTAAAAAAGAAAGAAAGAAAGAAAATGCATAGATTTCAATCAAATATAATATGACAAATTTTGTTCATTTAGAGACAGAATCCTGCAAGCACACAAGTCTTCAACCATCCATAAAGTCACTATTTAATTTAATGGGATGCACCCTCCTGACCTCATCAAAATTTTAGGTAAAGGTGCAAACCTCTTTTATATTTGACATGTATACTCCTTAGATTCCCTCCAACCAATCAAACATCACCAGAAATAATAATCCTCAAAATAACTAAAACAAAAAATTAGCAGCCCACCTACAGAACAAAGGAGAAAATTGGCTAAGATACCTGATTCAGACAATTCAACAGATTACCACAAACCAATGGTCTTCCATCAGAAGCCCCCGATACCAAGCCAGATGATTATGTTGACGATTGATATGAGAAACCCAAGTTTTTATATGCAAGTTAAATAAGAAATAAGGAGCAATTTCCTTGGCAATTTGCTCGCCTTCTGATGCTTGTTTTGCGGGGGAATTGATGTGATGTTAGTTGTTGACAGAGAACAAAATGAGAGTAGCATTGGCATGAAGAAGTCAAATAAAGCACACGAACATTGGAATGAATCAATGGGAATGAGTGGAAAAAAAAAAAGATACACATACTTCATTCCTTTTGCATCCTTCTCATCCCACCGAAAGCTGCCGTTTCACTTCAACTTTGGCTTTCGTGGCACCTTTTCTTGTTTGTTCATCATAAATTGTTGATTTGGTGCATGGGACATTAGAAGTGTCAAACATTTTCTACCATGACTGACTGACTCTTGATAGATTCACCCAACCATGTATAGAATGTAGACCACAGCCCGTCATCTTCCAATTCAAATGATTTGTTTTGTCACCCTTAGTTCACATTAAGATCTTGTTGTCCCTTACATTGTGATTCACATGCATCTGGGTCAAGCCCCATTGAAGATCATCACTCTAGGCCCATATTTTTCGCTCATAGGCAGATGATTTAAAATAGAATACAACTAATGTATAAAACTTGACATTCGAGCGTTCTTTTTTTTCTCCTGGTACCCCAACCCTTGTCTGGGGACCCAACAGAGCCCCACAAAGTGGGTAGAGTTGACAATAGAAATTGATAAAGGCTAGTTGACAAAATCTACAAATGCATGTGAAAATAAATGGGAGCATTTCCCCCACTGAAGCCCATAAGAAGGACTGCAGTAAACAAAACAAGGAACCCATTTTTTCAATTTATGGTATGAATTTATGGCTTACAACTGGAGGCATTAATGGGTTAGACCGGGTTTGAATTCGGTCAGGTTCTCCCCTTGGGAATCAATTATAGGTGAGAATGGGCCTAGCCCGATGGCTGATTGACGGGTCAAGTACAATAACTTGGGTTGATGGGCCAATTAGATGGGATGGTAACATTCTATTATTCCCACTTCCAAAAACTAATACTACTCCTGTAACTGGTTTGGACATAAACAAAATCACTACGTAGTCCTCACAAACTCAATCCTGAAACCTGCTTTCTTAAAGCCTTGTTTAGACCCTTGGAACTCACTTGCCTGCATTTAGGTCACTTGTAAATCTAATTACCTGTAACCCAGTCATGGGATAGAACAGAACCACTGTTGCTTAAGGTAACTCAGGCTATCCAAATGCATGAATCTTCATTTGCTTTTAACAGAGTCAACTTGGGATTGGGTTACAAAGATCCAGATGAGCCATAGAGGAGGTTATTAACTAGAGCACTGCTCATTTTGTTTGCAATGTTCCTTGATAAAATCCTAGCCTGACTTCTTAGAACCCATTAGTCTAGACTCTCTGTTAAACTGGTTGTACTTATTATTGTATGATTAGACATTGGTGGAGGGTGGTTCACTCATATAAATTAGGGAGATTATAAGGCTCTTGCTTCACTTCAGATATGGGGATGGGTTTTAGTTGATTTTGGTTATTTGTGAAATAGGTTTGCGTTTGTGAGTACTCCAAATCATCAAAATGCTTTTTTCCCCCCTGTTTTTGGATATAGTGCAATTTCCTTGCTTTTTCTTCCTTGACAGTGGTAGGAGGATATGCACGGGGGAATATTTTCCAGTCATGTTATTGTTATCCAACATTATATCAACCCATTAAGGAGGGAGTGATATTCAAAGCACATCTAGTGAACTTGATCTGTTCTTGTTGATGATAATAATGATCTAGTGAACTTGGTATTTAAAACTTTGATGTGGTTCTCTGTTAAGTACTTAATCTATTGACTAAAAAGAATAGAGGGATCCCTGGAACCTCTAAACATGTATTAGTAGCGGGCCTCCCACATACGATTATCTAAAACTCTAGTAAAAACAATTTACCTCCAACTGAAGCCAAAACCACTAGTGAAAAAAAAGAAGAAAAGAAGACTTTGAACCAAACAATATCTGATACTAATTTGTTGCATATAATGAGTGGCACCGACAAAGAAAAACAAACAATCACAACACAATAAATAAATAAAGCATTTAGTTGGTTTATACTAAAAGCTACATCTTAAGATGGATTGTTTGGATCCAATTTGGGTGTCTTCAATCAAACAAAGGCATCTTAATGAGCCAAGAAGATTAAAAGTATAGGACATTTGAACACGTTTAAAACAATTGAATGCGGTCATTTACTCATTTAAAAATGATAATTTTGACAAACATGACAATATTGTTCGTCTGTGCAACATTTGTATATATAACATTTACCTATGTAAAGACTCATTTTCGTATCTCATTGCTAAAAGGCAAATGGGCCCTTACCTTCTTCTTCTCCTAATTCCTAGATGTGTTACTCTGATAGAAGATGATCTGGGCTGTCTAATAACACATCAGTCTAGATCCTCTACTCAGCCGGTTACTCAATTAACAAAGCTCAATCCCACACAGAACAATTCTAGTCATTGATGCAAGGTCTCCTATTGGATGGCTAAAAGAACAGATAGGAACTTAATTTTGGTTGATGTCTTTCTATATGACTCCCCTTTTCATCTTTCTTGGTGGGTCCACATTCGATGTATAGGGTCCTTTGTAGGATCAATCTCACTGAAGTCTTACATGCATTGTCATAGCTAACCCAATTAATTAAGTACATTGATTTGCGTCTTCTAATATAATTTGACATTTCCTACTCCATCCACCGAGTTCCTCACTCTCTCCTTAGACATAATAGAAATGAGTTGCAAGTGGCATATCAAGCCTCTCACTGAGGGTGATATGCATCTCAATACACACTTTGTACATGCATTTTTGAAAGGCACTTCAGATAACAAAGGAATGGAATCAAAATTAAGATTAAAGGGATGAAACCCAAGAATTCTCTGATCCAAATATCAACATTGCAAGGAGATTTTTTTGATTGAACACATCAACTCACACGATTAAACGAAAAGAAAAAAAAAAGCCTAATTCAAGAAGCCCAAATGAAAAGTGATGAAATCGATTCGATTACTTGTGGAATATGTAGCAGTTGATTGAAGCCCAGATCTTGAAACCAGAGATTAGGATTTCGAATGTCGGATTAGCGAAAGGAGATAGATCGTGGGGTGGTCCGGCTTGTGAACGCAGAAGAAAGAAAAGGGTGAGCGTGAGCCTCAGCTAGCCCTCTCTGCAGTTCTTTGACTTGAACGAAAAGAGATGGAGCTGAAGGTGAGGACGATGGCGATGTTGGGAGATGAAGGCGCTGGGCGTCACAGCGGTGGCTTGACTGCAGTGGTCCGTTGCCAGGTACGCCGGACTACTTCTTCTTCTTCCTTTTCTTCTATCTTTGCTTCTCTCTCTCTCTCTCTCTCTCTCTCTTCTTTATTTGGATTGCAAATCAGCAGATGGGGTTGGGATGCCTCGGATGTAGGGTTTTAGCGGGGTCAGAATGGGTTTGGGAAGAGGGTTTGGATTCTGCTATGGGTTGATGGGTTTTTATTTTTATTTTTTTTGAATGTCGGGGATTCTTCCAAATGGACATGAGTGGGGAAGGATTGATGGATGGATTATTAGGTTCGGTTATGATGCTGGGTTGGGTGATGGTTGGCAGTCGTTAGGCTTGGATTTGAGTGGATACGGTGGAATGATATGTTTGGTTCTGCAAGGTGGGTTCCTACTGTTGGCTTTGGGTGGACGAGGATTAGGGTTTACGTGGGTCTCTGTGAGATGAGGCCGTCACAGCAGTGGCTTGACTGCAGGTACGCTGGACTTCTTCTTCCTTTTTTTTTTCTTCACTGTCTCTGCTTCTCTCTTCTTCTCCTTCTCTTCTTTTCGTTCTCCTTCTTTTTCTTTCTTATTTCCTTTTGGGGGATTTAAGAACCATCAGCGACCTCTTTCTCTTTTTGCGACTGCATGCGGTCGCTGTTATTTTTCAGCCCTCCCACCGACTCTAGCGCCAATTTTTTGTGGCGGGAAATATCCATTAGCGACCGATCAGCGACTGGTATGTGGTCGCTGATACTAATAGCGACCCCTTTTGTAGGCGGTCTTTAATAGCGGTCGCTATTGTCGTCATTAGCTACCGAATATTGCGGTCGCAGAAACTTTTGGTCGATGTTGGGCCTTTTTCTTGTAGTGAAAGGTGACAGCCCAAAACCAACACCTTCCACATGTCGCCTGGTGAGATGACAATCACCTTAGACGACGTCGGCACCATCCTCGGGATTCCAGTGACGGGTAAATCAGTATCAATTGATAGTTTGTCAATTGAGAGGGTGGTGTCACTAGTGAGCTATGCGTTGGGAGTGTCACCCGAGGATGCACATAATGAGCAATCAGGTGCGCAGGGTGATTCGGTGAGGTTGAAGTGGCCCAGGGACGTATTTGGAGATGTATATGATGCAGACCCAAAGCCGCAAATTAGGAATGCAACGAGAGCATTCTTTTTATACATATTGGGATGCACACTCTTCACTGACAAGTCCGGCACACGGGTCCCAGTGATCTATATGAGGTTTGTTAATGGACTTGGATGAGGTGCGTACATATGCCTGGGGTGTTGCTACATTGGCATTTCTGTATACACGGTCTAGACTTGCTATCCGGATTGGCATCAAGTAGATAGCTGGGTATTTGACCCTACTTGAGGCTTGGATATTGAGCATTTTGGCCATTGTTACTCCCAACCACCTGCACATGAAATTCCAACCTAGAGTGCATTGATGGATTCCCCAGAGAGAGTCTGGAGATTACATGGCTCTTTTACAGACTCATCAAGAGGCTCTTAACAGACTGAGAGGTCCTGAGGTAATACGATAAACAATCTATTACTTGGGGGGTCTTGTTAATAGCATTTTATTTAATTGATGCGCCTATTCTCTTGTGTGTAGGTAGTGTGGGATCCATATTGACAACACAGGGGTGACCATCCATTCCATGAGGTTGCTTATTAGACCGCCTGTCTAAGATGTATGACCATCATTGAGCCATACCATCCCGATAGGGTACTGAGGGGGCACAAGTGATTCCTCCCTCACCACTTGCTCAGAAGTGCGACGCGCGAGGTTCCACCGCAAACCATTATTAGATTGCGTATGAATACCTAAACCAAATATGGGAGAGGTGGCACAATCACGTATCATCTCCTCTAGAGCTTGGTTTGCTAGTGGCTCATCCATGGGATTGTGTACCTGGATACATGGATTGGTATGCATAAGTGTCTCACCCAACTGTCCATAACCCAAATCATCGCTCCACATATGACCCACGCATGTAAGACTCAGGGTAGCTCCACAATAGGCCCTCAGTTGGTATGGTTAATAAGACCAATTATCTTATTCATGCTATATTTTGATCGTAATATATAACACTAATCAAACATTGATTTCTTTTTTAGATTTTCCAAATGTAGCTTATCGCGAATGTGCAAAGCATCCCGTGACCGATCTTTTAGAGGGGACATGATATGAGCGTTCTAAACCCAGGTAACCTATACTTGGCTATTGAGCAGGTGGACAAATTGATGCATGGATCTTCTCTAGATAATGTCTAGTAGCCCATGCACTGTACCTAGATGAAGACATACACCCGCAACCACAGAAGGGAGACTGATGTGTATTTTATTTTTTTGTAAAAGGGAATCATGATATGTTGGTGTTTAACTTATGTGTTGGACGGTTTATTTTGAGTGGACAACATTGATGTAAAACTTGTTAACTTTTTGGTTGTATTGAGTTCCATATAGATGTGTTGGATGGATTCGTATTGATTGGATAACTATGTGTTGGATTTTACTGAATTTGGCTTGATACACATGCATCACATGAATAATTGGAACCTGTCCGAGATCATGAAAAATAAGCAAGCAACCCTAAAAATAACTAAGAATGAATTGTTCGGCCTTGAGTGGTCGAACAGTTCACAACGAATGCTCAAGAAAACCACAAAGAAATTAGATTGCATCCTTTTGGCCCCCAAAAAGATCATAAGCCATGATTTGCCTGTCCATTGCTCAAGAATGACACATGAGAACCGCTTAAAAGGTGAATGAATGAGGATGAAGATCGAGATAATGACATGAAGAGTGAGATATGAGTAATGAGAGTGAAGAGTGACAAATGACTGACAAGAAGAGTGGGATGAATGTTGAGTTGAATGTGAGATGAATGTTGAGAGAATGGAGAAAGAGAAGTAGGGAGGAAAAACGTTGAGGAAGAAGGAGAGCAGCATGATTCTATGAGTGGGAGGGAAATCCAAATGTTTTGTGGAATAGTGTGCAAAGAAATTGGATGACCTCCTTAAAGTATTAGTGATGTCCAAGTTGGTCATCTCACAAATGGGTATATTGGTCTTAAAAATATGGAAAATGGAAACAGTAAAGTAGGGATGTGGCACTAGCAGCTCTCAAAAAGTTCACTGTCATTATATATAATGAGGCGATTTGGTTTCAAATTGAAATCAGTTCCAATTCACTCCAGTTGATTTTGACTTATCCAATTTAATTTAGTTTGACCCTGACAAACGGGTTGGATCGGGATAAATCGGGTTGGGCCAGAGGTAGAGCATACTTTTTGGACTATCAACCTGTGACCGACCCGCATCTGAAACTGATTCGCAAACCTGCAACCCGCACCCATTAACTCTCGGGTCGGGCTAACCTGTCTAGCCCGCATTAGACCCGACTTGACCCGTGTATTTTTAATGATGTGGTAAATATTAATCATGGTATGTGTAGAGACTCAAACTTAGGATAATTTGGATTTCAAAGAGGCGGCCCTACCACTACACCATAGAGAATCCTTTTGCTAATAATTATCAACAAAAACTTAAAATTAGTTAATGAGGAAGGGACCCAACTCCACTTTGGAATATTGACCGGGAGTTGGAATTTATCTACGAGGTATTTTTAAAAGTAACTATTTTTTTTAGAATATTGACCCCTATAAATACTGTTGTTACTGTTTTCATACTTATGCATTGTACTTTAAGTATAGGTGTTCAAACTTTTGAAATAACTATTTTATGTGGTTTCCTATATAGTCATTAATTTTCTATGATAACCATTTTATAATAAAACTAAACTCAAATGAATATATAATATATGGAATTGATCAACAAAAATAACAAGTTTCATAATTAACAAGAAAATGACAACATTACTGAACAAAAAAACAAACTCGCGACAAGAACGTGGAGCTAAAGAGGAGGCGGGAAATTTTCCATGTAACTGATGTGCTATCATGCACGCTTGCCGTGGGAGAAATGGTGGATTTTATTTTATATTTTTTTTCTTTAACTTTTATAAATCGTGATGCAAAAGGAGTGGAGCACAAAGATAGACCCCATCTATTAAAATCACAATTATTAAGACAAACATCCTTGCTATTTATGGGATATCCCAAATTTTCACCTCAATCTAGGTTATTTCCACGGTCAAATTGATTCTCTAATAAATAAAATAAAATACTTGAGTTTTCTCAATAAAGTTTTTTTTTTTTTTTTTTTGTGATTTGGACTCTCCATTATGCTTTTTGTCTATTAAGAAACTCCTAAAATCATCCTATTTCTATTAACGCAATAGCATTTAACTGTTAATGGGTCCCAGTGTCCAACTGCTACTAATCTAAGGAATTTCAAGTATTTTTGTTTGTTCTAATTATATGATTCTAATTTTTTTAGAATATGAAATGCTGAGTTTTGGGTTGTCTGGTTTGTTTAATCCTTAGTGTTTTTTATTTAATCTACTTTCAGTTCTAGGTTGCCTGGTTTCTTTTTTATCCATTGATTTTTATTGTATACATTTTTTTTAAGAATGTGGAACTAATGGTAAAAAGAATCTCCAATAATATTGGTCCATCTATATAAAGAATTAAGCTCATTCTTATTATCATCATTTTCTACTTTTTCCAATATAATTTCATTTCTCTATGTCAATTTTCTATGTCAACAAGAGAACTTTCATTTTTCTCATTCATTTACTTTTGAGTTCATTGTATTTGATTAGAGCAACTTCAATATTTCTTTTGTTTCTTTGTATCTTTTTTTAGTACTATCTCATGTCTCATTTGCATGCTTAGTTTAGATTAGTGTTCAATCCATTTTAAAATATGAGCATCTTGAGACAATTGGTGCAATTATTAAACGTTTCAATTTGAGAGGAAAACCTTTTTTAATTCATTTACTTTTGAGTTCATCATATTTTATTTGAGCAATTTTAATTATGTCATTTTAATATAATTTTTACAAAAGAATCATCATTTAAATTTTTTTTTATAGATTTGCAAAATTTTATGGTTTTTACTTGTATGGTTTTCATAGATTGCGTGTTTCTTTTTCTCCCCTTTTTTGTTTCAACTTTTGGGCATTGGGTTCTCCTTGGTTTTTCTTTTTCTTTTAAATCACTTTTTATCATGGATTTTATGTGAATTCTCATTTTTATGTTGTATTTTTTCCTTTTTTATTGCTTATCATTATGAGTTAATTGTTTATTTTACTTCTATTGGGTTCTTTTAGTTTTCTTTGTGAAATATTTTTATGGATTTTTCATATTTCATTTGTGGCTTCAAATTTTCATTTTTGAATATTAGATTATCATAAGTTAGTTTGGTTCTTCTAAATTTCTTTTATCATTGTATTGCCTATGGTTCTTTATTTATATTTATTTTTTAATAAAAAAATATTTTATTTTGTATTTATTTTATTATTATTTCTCACTTGTGATGGGTTTTTAGTTTTTTTTATGATGGTTTTTCATGAATTTGTAGGTTCTTTTGTCTTTGCCCTTTTGTGCTCCACTTTCTAGTTTTTTTTTTCTCATGGGCGTTTGATTGTTTTAAATTGCTTATGTTATTGAGTTGATTATAGATTTTCAATCTTATGTGGCATTCAAAATTTATTAGATTTTATTAATAGTTTATATTATTTGTTTGTTTTGACTTTGTTTTTTTAGCTTTCTTGGTCATTAATCTTGAATTTTAATGGGCTTGTATGTCTTTTTTTTTTTTATTTTAATGATATGATATTAGGTATTGAATTCTTACGGACTTTTTTCCCCCTTCTCTCGGACTATAACCTTATGTATTTAATTTTAAAAAAACTGATCATTTTTATAAATTTTGATATTATGATTATATTGATGTTTTTCTAGTGGGAGTTGATGACCACAGGGAGGATCTATTTGAAACATGCTCGAAAAACTTACCCTTTTAAATTTACAGCAATTCGTGAGACATTCTTTAAAATCCAACAAGAATTTTTAATTTTTTTTAAAAAAATCCTCCTTTTTTAACCCAACACACTGACAATTCACTGATACTCAATGGGTAGGCATCTGTCGCTTCCATAGAAACAATACAACAAAGATCAAGACCCTATTGTGTTGAAGGCGTCTTGGTTAGTGTGTGGGTGAAAGTATATACCGGAGAAGGGGAAAAAAACAACCACCCACTCCTGTTTTAACGAAATTTGTGAATCCATATGATGAGGTGCACTTATTTAAAGTCGCTCAAAAGAAAACCACATCCCAAAAGGCATCAGATATTTTATTTTGGAAGGATGTCCTTCTGCTTCAATTCAAATGTTGGAATATCCACACAGACACTGAGGACAGAAATGAAACCATCTTAATACACTCGCCACGCAAACTAGTCAATGATTTGTTTTTCTGTGATTTTATCATATTTATACATGTAAATTTCCAAAAGAACCTAAGTGCAGATGGATCACCACTATCATCATCATCAAAGGTTTTAAAATCTAATGTATTATTGCATAAAGTTTCTTCAACACTGTTTGTGTATTACATTATTAATTCCTTTTTAGAAAAAAAATATTGTCCTTACTATAAAAAATAAGTGTACAAAAGCTCATGACACAATGAAAGGTGCTCACTATTGCAACCTAACGTTATGTGTTTGAGTTATATTTTACCAATAAAAAAACTAAGTGACTTCCCATGCTGACTCTCGAAGTGGTTTTAAATATGCAGTGGAAATAACGCCCCACCAATTCTATAGTAGAAAAGCTATTTACTTTTTACAGAAAACTTTAATGTCACATGAGCTTTATCCAAATGTATAATTTTATGTCACATCAGCCTGGTTTTGCTCCTCTTCTACTCTACATCACTTTATTTCTCACCTTAGTATTTAAATCATTTGTACTCACTTTATTTTTCCCCTTAGTATTCAAATCATTTATACAACACTTTGACATGTGTTTTTTTCTTGAGTTTATTTTTTACTTCAATGCATTTTCCATATTATAGCCCAATAAAAGCATAAAAATTGAAGCTGCATGCCCCAACATCATCTTCAATACTATCCTGAGAATAGTATTTGTATTATTCATGAAATGTGCTATGTTTGCATGGCATACACAGAAATTGAATATATAGGAATTCATTGTCAAATGATCTCCACTAAAGGATCATTAATGGGGTTAGGAGTGAACGATATGAAGTAGTGATGGAGTTGGGATATTGGCTTTTAGAGGTTTTGAATTACTTATGTGATGGTTGCATTTTCATTTTCCATCTAACCTTGCTGAATATATATATATATATATATTAAAGGGGAGGTTATTTGATGTTCATTTTTGTATGTTCGCCTTTGATTCTTCATTTCAACTACTTATAGAAATACAAAGTCTTAGAGTTAAAAAAAAATCAAAATACATGATGTGGCAAGTTTGTTTATTACCTTTGATTCTTCATTTCAACTACTTATAGAAATACAAAGTCTTAGAATTTATAGAAATTAAATTACATGATATGGCATGTTTGTCTGTAAAAAGGATGCATAGGAATTCATGCCATTAGTAAATAAGAAAATCCAAGGGAAAAATATAAAATTAAACATTAAATAACCTCCCCTTAAATAGAAGCAAATCAAAGGAAGATGCGGAAAATAAATATCCATCCATCACCAAAGCAATTAAAATCCAAGCAAAGTCAAGTTCCCTTATAGGTTCCTACCTTATATATCTTACCCCTTACCTCATGTACTTCACACTTCACATCTTTAATAATTGTTTGACGTAGATCATTTGTATTCTATTGGGAAAAAAAAAAAAATGCCTACGTGTTGTAAAATGGAAAGAATAAATGAGCTACATTTATAGAGATACAAATATCTTGACAATGGCTTTTGCATAAAATTTAATTCTTGAGAATTATAAGAAATTAACATATTTTTAAAACTGAGTTCGAGACAAACGTCAATGTTAAGAAAAAAAAAAAAAAAACAACTTATCAAATACTTTCCTTTAATAAAACACAATTTAAGAGAAGATTAAAACCGAATACCCACCCATCACCCTAGTAAAACAAATATTAGGAAACACATATCTTGTCCGCCTTGTATACTTGAAATTTCACCCATTTCATCAAATTCCTAATGCTGGAACCCTACTCCATCACCTAATTATAGTTTAAATGAATATATGATGATTCTGAAAATTTTCTATCTAGGGATATAGGAGTTAGAAAGAAGGTTCTGCCCTTTCAAGAAAAAATGCCTGTTTTTTGGATATGCCTTAAAATGGCAAAGATCTTTTGCACCCTTGAGTTTCATTTTTTGGGCTGCACAGTCCATTTAAACAAACAAATACAGTAGAGACTAGACTCTAGAGTCCCCTCCCCCACAAACCCTTCCCAAGAGGCCCAGCTGCCCAAACCGCATCCTTTCCTCCAACAGAAGACTGCCTTCCCTTGTCTCCTTCACTCCTGATCCTTGACGACACCTGCGTCCCACTCGCCGAGTCCGAAACCGAAACCTGCCTTTCTCTCATCGCCATGGCCCTCCTTACGGCCTCGCGAAACTTGACGATCTTCTGAGCTTCCTCGGCGGATCTCCGTTTGGCCTTTTCTCGCGAGAGCAGCAGGGGCGCATCTTCCTCCTCGGCCTCGCCCAACTCGCATTTGTGCAGCCTCGAGTAGAAGCAGTTATTCATCGGGGGAGCGAGTTGGAGAATCGTCGACTTTGTTACTACTTACTGATCACTACTGAATAATATTGTCAGTCTCGAGAGCATTTATAAGGATTACGGAGGAGTATGTGTATGTCATTCTCACGCACGAGAATACCAACGATGGAAAAGACGAGCAATCGCCCTCACCGGCCTTTGAGGCCTATAGAATAAGATGCAGATAAAATGTTTTTGAATTGCCGTGAAGGGAAAGGAGCTCGGGCTGGAACGATAAGCACGTACGTAGGGATGGGGATGGCAAGGATAGGGTTTAGAAGGGATCCGGCCAGACCCGCTCTTATTTGTGGCGGGTTTTAGATTTTGGTGCGTTTGACCTATTATGCCTCGACCCATTTATTGATTGATTTATTTGCTAGATGGGTGGGTGGTACATAACCTATGAGAGCCGATGCAACTAACTGCCCACGGTATCCCATGTCCCTCGGTTTAGTTTATTTATGTCATCTATTTCTAGCAAGTCTTTTTTCAGACGACTTTACCAAGCAAGTCTTTTTTTCACACAAGGCTGTAGTAGCACAGGTGGGGATCAAAACCCGTCCCATATTGAGGGGTTTTTTTTTCTCTTCTTTTTCTTTCTTGGTATATTAAAATGAAAAATCTATTCACAAACCCTACCCGACCTGCCCCATACCAACCTAGGGGAAGTCTGGTGGCGTTACAGAGCAAATAAAGTGTCATTTTCACATGATCAATTGGCTTTGTCTCGGGATCGTCGTGACTTTATATCTTCCTTTCAAGTTGATGCCTTGCTCCTCCGGGCATCAATTTAAAGGGAAGTGTAGATATAAAGACAGTCAAGTTAGGCCCATAGAGAAAATATTCCACGTGTGGGATTTGGTCAAGATACTGTGCATAGGCATTCTTCCTTTAGATAATTATACATCTGTATTTTCCTTTTTTTTTTTGCCTTTCAATCTATTGTAAATAGATTATAGTCTCAACCTAGCTATGATTAGGCAATAGTTCAATATTAATATACAGTCGATCCCCATTCTGGGATACGACTGTGTGTGTGTGTGTGTTTTACAAGGGATTCCTACCAAATTGATAGTGAGCCACTAGGTCCATCTCCTTCCCATATCTCCATTATTAGAGTCTAATTCCATGATTGCCTTCATTTTGATTTTCTAGGCTTTTATTGGCCATTTTGGGGCTTCCACTGTTTAGGAGTGATTTGGACCAACCTTTGAGTTTGGGTGGCACCCACTAGGAGCCTAAGAACCGAACGCAAATGCACAGTTTAATTTGAATTCATGCATGCTAGAAATTCTATGTAAATTCGCGTTTTCCTTTACTTGTAACATATGTTAGCTTATGTATTAATGCTTTTGAGTATGTTTTTTTTTTTAGGCTTAAGTAAGAGGGAACTTGGTGTACAAGAGACCCTCAAAACTCTGCCAAAAGTTCCCCAAAGGATGGGACATAAAACTTGGAAAAAGGGGCTTTCGAATTGCCATGTTCAGGAAGAACCTGACGGCAAGATCCCATGTCCGGCAAAATATAGAATCCCACTTCCGGCCAGTTGCATTCCATGTTTGGGAAAACCCTGTTTCGCCTATTTAGGCCTTTTTTCAAGGGTGTTTTGGGCCAGTAACCCATGCACATTTTTCAAGACTTCTAAGGGAAATAGGACCTTTTGGGCTTGGAATTGCCTATGTAATGGACCGATTGGAAGGTCTTGACCATTGGTTCTTTGGACAAGAATCTTTTACCTTAGGACATGGTTAATGACTTGGACCTCAACCCTTCGTGAAACATGAACTTGGACCTTCTAAATGGGAATGTTGACTGGGTTCACATCCCGATAACTTACCCAACAATGTGCACACGCAGTTCTCAGTCTTGGGTATGTTAACATAGGGTTGAATGCCAACTTCTGTTTCGAGCACCAAGTGAATTGTATTCAAGGCATTGAACTCTAGGAAATGCATAGTGGGGAATGGCAATGCGTGGTCCGCCAATGGTAATCCAGAAATCGAGTTAAGACCTACTAATGACATCCTGATCGGTAAATTGGTAAAGGTAAATCATAACACCCATCTTGTGTTGATTCACATATAAGGTGCATGTAAACCCCGTTATGAGTAACATGTACCCAATTTGTGCATAGTTCGTACCCGTATCCGACCTGAGACCTACCCAGCCTTAGCGTAGCTCATTTTGTTATGGTTGAGTCAAGTCCTTCAGAGCGTGTGCACTTCGGTGTCATTACTACCTTTGGAATGACAAGATCATTGTGTAGACACGTAGTTGGTGAGTCGGAACATGAATCCATATTTCCTGCAAAAATATTATCCATTTGAACTTAGGACAAATGACCCTTTTATTTACTAAGTCAAGTCGATCTAGTTCAGTATCGGTAAGTTTGACCTAGTATAACTTGTTTAGCCTCGTATGTTTGTTTTACTTCGTTTACCAGTTTCTTGGAATGTCGAGCACAACTTGATCTATTTGTATAAGTATCCAGTGGTTTCATACCCTATTCAACCGTACCTTGGTCTTTGTTTGGAGATAGCCAGATGTGAACCCCATTGGACCTTTTAGAAATTGTGTAATCCGTTAGCAACGGATCGATGACGGATTTCACCCTTAATCTGCATATTCAATCCGATCGTTGTCATTAAATATAAATAAAAATATAAATAATAAGAAAAAAAAATGTAAAGAGTCACTAACCTTATGAATAGAAGAGGATGGGATAGGCATACAACCCTCAACTCATGCGTTTTTAATTTAGTGGCTTCAGAATTCATGGGTTTTTTCTTCTTTCTTTTTCCATATAATGTATAGGGACGGATTGAATGGATTAATCCGATCCAATCCTCGGATCGGATTTTAACAGCCACGGATTGGTGACGGATTCCAAATCCGTCAATCCGTAGACAATGGATTGGTGACAGATTTGTCCCAATCCGCACCAATACGATCCGTGTACACCCCTAGCGTGTATCATAGATCGTGCTAATAGCCCTTCCACAGCAATGTCGTAGAGTTACTATGCAATTGGAATTGTGTGAAGGGGTTACCGAGATGGCGGAGTCTCGGTTCGAAGAGGGGGTCCCTCCTCAAACCCCAACCTAGGATTAGCGTGATTAGTGTTAATTAAGTGCGCGTTTAGTAATTATGTGGGTTTAATGCTTGTGGGATTAGAGATTTGTTTGATCTAGTCTAGAATTAGCTTTGGAAAATTTTAAGAGCGTTTTATGCTATTTAGTTACACTCAGGGGTGCCCTGAGTGTACGTGTAAGCTTGGGAGGAAATTCCAAAATTCTCTATTTTATTGTGATTTTTGATCGATTTTGAATGGTTTTATTTTATTGTTCAACTCTTGTTTTCCACCTGTCTGTATTTGAAGCCTAGAAACCCAAGTTTTGGCTCAAAAGGGGTAAAACAGTCATTTCACACCAAATCTGGACCCAAATTTCGAAATTCCAAAACTATGCCAAATTTATACTTTTTGGAAACTAGATTTTTTGACGATCATTTTTGTTTTCTTCGTCGTTTTCATCCGGGGCCCGTAAATCGATGTTTTAATTGTCGCAAGTTTTGACCATGTGGGGCCCACTAGGACCCATTGACTTAAGTCCCTCCTTCTCCCTCACTACCTCACGTTCCGGGCCATTCTTTGCAACTTCTTCAAGCTAGCTGAGAGGGAAAGAGAGAACCTTCTTCTTCTTTTCCACACCTTGCATGTCCCTCTTCTAGACCTCCAAATCAAGATCTGAGGCCATCATCCTCTTCCTCTCTTCCCAAGCTCCCCATTGATAGTATTTCCTTGGAAATTCTAGCTGGAAGAGACTTCCATTTTCTCCTCTCCTCCTTGTTTGGTTAGCTCTAGGTAATGGGATCTTCTTCTTCCTTTCATTTTGATCTTTTGAGCTCTTTAGGACACTAATTTTCATACATGCAAACCCATTTTCGAAATGAGAGTTTTGGTTGGTTTAAATGGTGATTTTTGGAATGGTTTTCTCGGGGCATTTGTGTAGATTTCGTGGCTCTTCTTTGGATAGGGGTTGAGAGATTGTGGATAGCAATTTGGGGAAGGCAAGTGATTCTCTTAGACTCTCTTAATGCATGTTGAAGTTAGGCATTATTTTGCTTTCTAATGGTTGATTTCATAATGCTTACTTTGCTCATTTACTACTTTCCAATGCATGGGATTCTTTGAATTATTTTCTATATCTTCTTGCCTAAGTTTCAGTATGATCTTTGATTTGTGCATTGGTCAAATTGATTTCTATTTTGGTTGTAAGATATGGTTTATAAATGGCTGGAATTGAGAGAGGTGGGGTTGGATAATGGAGGAGTTGGGGTGATGAATGGTTGTATGAAAAGGTTGGGAAGATCATGTATATGTAGGTTCTTTTGAGAAGGAGAATTGAAGGAAAGAGGGTAGCAGAGAGTTGAAAGGAGGATGGGTTTTCTATACTGGGCGAGTCCTCCAGAAGGCTGTTCGCTCGAGCGGAGCCCTGGCTCGCTCGAGCGAACAAGCTTCTGTCTGGAGGATCGCTCCCAGAAACCTGTCCGCTCGAGCGAACATTGGGTAAGCTCGAGCGAACAAGTCTCTAGTTGCGACCGCTCGAGCGAACTTCGGGGAGGCTCGAGCGAAGGATGTTCTGGATGAGTCCGCTCGAGCGAACATATCATCGCTCGAGCGAACCTGATGCTGTCTGATTCTGAGTATGAATGAGAAAAAGGAGGAGATTGAGGAGATTGCTACAAGAAAGAAAACTTGATCATGTCAAGTGGCTTAAATTTGATATGGTGCCATTGAAACTCATAATATCAAATAACATAAGAACACCAAATTATCTTGAACCCTGATATTTGAATTTCAATTGCACTGAGATCAAACTTAGGTTCTTAGCATGAACACAAACTAGATTGTTTAAAAATCCTAGTTTTTGGTCACTATGAGTATTGCTTTGCAAGTTGGGTTTTCTTCGAATTATTTAGAAAAGGAAAAATGGGAGTCACCTCTTTAGTTTATAATAATATAGTTATGATATCTTTGCAAATCCTGTTTCGTTTTACTTTGATAAGCGCATCTTTCCATTCTTGATAAGTTTTGTACAAGTATCGGCATGTTTCGTGAATACATGAACATCATGGAATACCGCTGAGCTTGGACTGCCCTCTCAGTCCGATCCACTAGTTAGGGGGTTCTTAAGCATAAAGACAATCTGCATATTAGTCGTGTAATTGTACACATTCTTGTTTTGTCCAGTTCCGCGGCCGGTTTTCCCACTCACCTTGCGTGACTTGGGCTTTTGTTTTGTTTCGTTTTGTTTTGTTTCGTTTTGCTTGCTCTTGTCATTCAATATGACAGAGAAAGAATGAGCTCAATGTGGATTCATGATTCATGACGTTTTCTTGAAATTATATTAGTTCTACTCGTACCATTTATATGTTCAGCTCAGAACTCATGTCAAGTTTTAAATACTAATCTTTCCAAATATTAATCGATTTGTTTATTACTAAATTGATCACCTACCAGACCGTAGTGTCTGACCCCCCTTTTGCTTTGGTGTTTAGATGCAGGAGCCGTTGCCCCTGAGGAGGAGCGCCAGGAGGTGGCTTTTGAGCCAACCCCAGCCCGTGAGTGGCAACCCGACGACGTCCTCTAGACGTCGGGTGGGGTCTTGAGCACGACACATGATGGGAATGGGTGTTTATTTTGTTTTGGGTTGTAAGGCCTTTGTTGGCCGTTGTTACTTTGGGAATGTGTAAACTTAAATTATTTTTGTCCTTTTTGAAACTTGAATGTTAAAGTTTGGTAATGCCATGTTATATTTCCCCCGCTGATTATTGTCTTGATGATGATTTAATTTATCAAGGGCATGTAATGATACATGTATGGCAAAGATAAGATTACTTGCACGCTTCCGCAAATCATAGTTTGTGTGAGATAAATTCCAAGTGTGTTTTGGGAATCCTCACCGCGGAAACTTGTGGGTTAATCATAGATAATTAGTTGGACAGCACAACCCTCATCACTGTCGCGGGCCCGGGTTCGGTCCGGGGTCGCGACAGGACTGGTATCAGAGCGGGACATGGTTCAGGCATTTAAAAGAAACTAGAAACTCTTAGGGACGTGGCGAGGATCCGTGAGCTCGTTAGATCGTTAGTATGGACCTAGAAACCAAACCCAAACTTATTATTATGTACTAATAATTTGTTTTACAACATCATGCCTCCAAGGAAAGCTCCGAATCAAAATGCTTCAGGAAGCAATACCAACAATAAGGCCAGCGAGACAGACCATGAGCAGCCACCCACAGTGACACAATTTCAGGCACTTATGCAAGTAATGTTGGAACAACAAAGGCAAGTTAATGAGAGTCAAACCAGACTACAGAGGGAGGCAAACGAAGTCCAAGCTAGATTGCAAAGAGAGGCCAATGAGAACCAAGCAAGGTTCCAAGAGCAGTTAGCTAAGAAGGATGAAGAAATGGCCCAAGTTCATAGACAACTTTTGGAAGTTTTGCAGAACAGGCCTCAACCTCAGCCTAGGCAAACGGGAGGCCCCGATATAATCATCAACAATAGGGACCAAGACCCTAACATTCCGTTTGAGAGATTCAGGAAAAGAGGACCCAAGGAGTTATCGGGTCAAGAGGACGCTTTGGCTGCTGATGATTGGTTAGTTAACACGGAGAGGATCTTTGATGTATTTACCTGTACTGGGAGAGAGATGGTCAACCTCACCGCTTCTCTATTTTTCGGATTGGCGGATACTTGGTGGCAAACAGTTAAGGAACCGTATCAGGCCATGGCAGATGATACTGTATGGGACACTTATAAGAACCACTTCACCGACAAATATGTCCCTTCTCACATCAAGAGACAAAAGGCCATAGAGTTTCAGCAGCTCAAACAGGGTAGTATGTCAGTGTTGGAGTATGTTACAAAATTCGAGAGGCTAGGCAGATATGCTAGAGAGCTCATTGACATAGAACAAAAGAAGATAAAAAAATCTTTAGAAGGGCTGAGCCCCATTCTTATGAGAGATGCTACAGGGGTAGTCCCTCCAGCCACATTCGATGAAGCTGTCAAAAGAGCATACAAGTTTGAAGACATCAACAACCAGATCATCAAGGATAGAAAGCAACAGTACCACCAGTAGAATCAAAGGCAACAGAACAAGAAGCAAAGACAAGAACAGAACCCTCCAAGGCAAGGTGCATGTGCACACTGTGGCAAGAACCATGAGACAGCTCAATGTCGTAAGGCCACAGGAGCTTGTTTTAGATGTGGGGCTATGGACCATGCTATTCGAGATTGCCCACAATTGCAGAACGAAGGCAATAAGAATCAGCCACAGAGGCAAGCAGCTCCTCAGAATCAGGCACCAGCTCAGAACCAAGCCAGACCACCTCAGCAGCAACAGCAGCAAGGCATACAGCAAGTTCAGATCCAGAATGCTCGTCCTCCACAACAGCAGCAGCAGAACGGAAATGCACAAGGGAGGTAGAACATGCCACAGCAACAAGGACGTGCATACCATCTCAGCCGTGTCGATGCAGAGTCTGCGGGTGATGTAGTAGAAGGTAAACTTCTCATTTGTGGAGTAGAAGCTCAAATTTTATTTGATCCTGGCAGCACTCATTCATTTTTATCTCCTATGTTTGCAAAGATGATTACTATGCCGTTTAGAGAACTTGATTATATATTGACAGTTACTACACCAGTAGGAAAACAGGTTGTTTGTAGAACCTATTACCCAAGTTGTTCGGTATTATTAGGAGAGGTCAACCTTCCAGCAGACCTTGTTATCCTAGATATGCTTGACTTTGATGTCATTTTAGGCATGGATTGGTTAGAGAAGTATCATGCTACCATGGATTGTTTTAGCATGACCATTACCTTTAAGTTGAAAGGGGAACAGGCAGATTTGCTGATTCAAGGGACTAGGAAGAAAAACCAAGTGGGGATTATTTCAGCACTCAAAGCGGGCAGAATGGTAAGCAGCGGGTGTGAAGCTTTTATAGCGTTTATCACGAAGGATAAACGGTCCTAAGGGGTGGAGGAAATCCCCATTGTGTGCGAATTTTCGGATGTTTTTCCTGAAGAAATCCCGGGATTGCCACCAATTCGAGAAGTTGAGTTCACCATTGAACTCCTTCCAGGGACAGCTCCGATATCTATTGCACCTTACAGGATGACTCCAGCAGAGTTAGGTGAACTAAAACTCCAGTTGCAAGATTTATTGAGTAAAGGTTTCATTAGGCCAAGTGTCTCACCTTGGGGAGCACCGGTGTTGTTTGTGAAAAAGAAGGACGGAAGCTTGAGAATGTGTATAGACTATAGAAGATTGAATCATATGACCGTCAAGAACAAGTACCCGTTGCCAAGAATAGATGAATTGTTCGATCAGTTGCAAGGAGCAGCGTATCTTTCCAAGATAGACTTGAGGTCTGGGTATTATCAGCTGCTGGTCAAAGAGTCAGATGTGCCTAAAATTTTTTTTCGAACCAGATATGGGAGTTTAGTGAAGCAGAGGTTGGCACAGCGGTCCGGATCCCTCGAAAAATGGGAACCCCTCCAAGTAAAGGCCGAAGTCTTTTCGGTTTGCAGTTTTCCCTTCTTTTTTATTTCTGCTGGACTGACATCCTTTTTTGTTAATGTAGATTTTCACCAGAGAAGGGAGATAGCCAGGAGAAACCACTGGAAGGTAAACACAGCGTGGCACGAGCAAGTGAGGAATTACCACGGGCACAACGGCCGAGCTGCGTGGTCACTGCTCGAGTATACACCGCACTACAAGTCCTTCAACACCTCGAGGAAGGTGACAGGGGTAGACTTCGTGCTGCGCAGAGAAGGCACCAATTCGGGGCCAGTAACGGTCGTAATCCCCACCGGGCATTTGGCCGAGTCCGGTGACCGTGCTTCAGAGCCACTCCCAGACTCGGGCCCTGTCGAGACCGCGACAACCGAGGCCGGACCCTCTTCGCGGCGGAGGAAGAAACTTGTAGCGTCCTCCAGCACATCTTCAAGCTCGGTATCTTCCAGCTCGGAAGAACAAGAAGAGATGCTGCGCCATCGCCGCTCACACTTCGCAGCAGAAGACTTATTTGCCGCGGCCTTCGGGGATGTCAGGGGAGAGGCCCTGAATGCCCCCCGGTCTACTAGCGATGCTCCGGCTTCGCTGCTTCCTTCTGCTGCTGCTGCGGCAGTGGCCGCTCCTGCTGCTGCCGCCTAGTCCGAGACCACACCCGCCGCCATGGCCGAGGTCGTTTCTGCTCTGCCTTTAGTAGCCATCATCATCAACGATTCCCTTCCTGGCTCTACTCCAAGGGCAAAAGGTCGGGATCGACATGCCGAGGTCGCTGAGGAGCGCCGCGCGGAGAAGAGGGCAAGGGTCAAGGTTCCGCTCGGCCCGTCGTTGCCATCGCCCGCTAATACTCTCCCGCTCCCGCCCCCTAGCTGGTCCCGTGGAGACCGGATATCGAGGGTGCGTTGGGGAGGTCGTTGGCCGTGACAGACCGTGCGGGCGGCATCCCCTAGGTAGTCACCGTGCTGGGGCGAGCTTGCGCCCTCCCACTGGACATGGCCAAGTGGGAGACGATGGATAGCGAATCGCTGATGCTTTCGTTAGTGTGGTCGCTGATAATGGTAAGTGTTTGGATTCTTTCATATTCAAGTTTTCTAACTTCGATATTCACCCTTTGACGCTTGTTTTTGTTCCACAGGTGCTGCAAAAATGCCAGGTAGGCATGGGGAGGATGGAGGCAGCCGAAGCCAAGGCGGCTGATTGGGCGGCTGAGAGGGAAAAGCTGCAGGCTGAGAGGGAACAGCTGCAGACTGAAAGGGAGGCGCTGCAGAAGGCCTTAGAGGCCAAGGATGGGTTGCTGAGAGAGGAGGTGAGCAAGAGCGCCAGTCTTGCCGCCGACCTTGAGCAGGCTCAGGCCGAGGTGGCGCGGCTGACGGAGGAAGCGAAGGATCAAGAGCGCCACCCTTACTGCTGATCTCAAAAGGGCCCAGGCCACGGTGGAGGAGTTGGAGGCGGACGCGCATATGTTGAGAAGGTTCAACAATGACCTTTTTGCTGAAGCACGGCCGGCGAAGACTCAGCTGGAAGACGCTCTGAAGGAGAAGGTGGCCGAGCTCGAATCTGCTCTGGCAAGGCAGAAGACCGAGCTCGAAGAGAAATACGTGGCCGAGCTTGACACCGCCATGGTGGAGGAGGCGTGGAAACTGGCCGCGGACTACAAGGCGCAGCTGCCAGGGATCCGGGACCGAGCCTTGGAGCTCGGATGGAAAACTGCCTTGAAGAAGGTTGGGGTTCCTAGGCATAGCCCTATTTTCAGGAATCCCCCCAAGTTTCCCCGCTTAGATTCCGATCTCCACTCCATAATCGCCTCGCCTCTTGTCCTTGGGCCGTCTCCCCAAGCCCCTCCAACGGCGAGCGCTGAAGCCCGCGCTGTCGTGCCTTCGGAAGCTCCTCCAATGGCGGGTGTCGCGCCTGAAGCCCTCCAGGCCACTCCCGAAGCCACCCCAGCCGTCCCCGAAGCCAGCGCGGTCGCATCTGAAGCTCCTCCAGAGATTGACTGCAACGTTGATGCAGCAACCCTCTGATTTTCTATATATATATATATTTTTGTAATCAGAATTCACATTAATGAAACAGTAATTTTTTTACACTCTTGGCTTCTCTTTGACTTTCTTTTGCTTGTCTGAATGATGGAATGGGCGTATGGAACGTCAAACTTTCTTTCGCTTAAGTAATTGGTCTCGGTAACCGAACTCATAAGCTTAAAATTGAACTTCCCTCAAGGGACCGAGCTTGGTCCATCAACCGAAGCCTCAGAGGCCTGTACCCATTGTCATCTGGGGAGAACCCATCTAGTGCTGACTTGACGAAGGGACCCACCTCGGTTCTCTAACCCAAAGTGTCTCTAAGCGCCGAAGCCAATAGCCTTTGGATGTTTTTGGCTTTGGCGCCATAGCTGGTGCTGCCACCGAGTTAAGGGCGGTTGGTACTCTAACTGAGCTACCGAGCCGGGGCTGGGACTGTCACCGTGCCCCTGATGTCTTTGGCTTTGCAGCCGTAGCTGGTGCTGTCACCAAGCTAAGGGCGGTTGGTACTCTGACTAAGCTACCGAGCCAGGGCTGTGACTGTCACTGTGCCCCCAGGATGCTTTTGGCTTTGCCGCCATAGCTGGTGCTGGCACCGAGCTAAGGGCAGTTGGTACTCTGACTGAGCTACCGAGCCGGGGCTAGGACTGTCACCGTGCCCCCAGGATGCTTTTGGCTTTGCTGCCATAGCTGGTGCTGGCACCGAGCTAAGGGAAGTTGGTACTCTGACTGAGCTACCGAGTCGGGGCTGGGACTGTCACTATGCCCCCAGGATGCTTTTGTCTTTGCCGCCATAGCTGTTGTTGGCACCGAGCTAAGGGCGGTTGGTACTCTGACTGAGCTACCGAGCCGGGGCTGGGACTGTCACCATGCCCCCAGGATGCTGGCACTACTGCCAAGCTGTTAGCTTAAAGCAATTTGAGAGAGATTCGTTCGAAAGACTGCCTTTTTATTGATATTTGAATTTGAGTACATTTTTCAGAAGTAAAATTTCTTGAGGTGCATTGCATTCCATGGCCATGGCAGCTCCTTGCCTTCCATGTCCTCAAGTCTGTACTCAGATCTTCCAGTTGCTGAAAGTACTTTGAACGGCCCTTGCCAGTTAGGCGCCAGTTTGCATTCGCTTGGATTTCTGTCGCCGGGAAGTGTTTTCTTCAGAACAAGCTCTCCCACCGCGAATCTTCTTTCTTTGACCGTCTGGTTGTATCCCCTGGCCAACCGCTGCTGATAGGCGGCCAGGCGGATAGCTGCCGCCTATCTTCGCTCTTCAGCGAAGTCCAGCTCTCGGGCCACATTCAGGTCGCTCAGCCCTTGGTCGCAAAGTTCCGACCTCATGGTCGGAAGGCCGACCTCAAGTGGAATAACTGCTTCCATGCCGTAGGCAAGGAAGAACGGTGTAGCCAGGGTGGGACGCCTTGGAGTCGTCCTGTAAGCCCACAGGGCACTTGGAAGCTCTTCTGCCCATCTTCCTTTGGCTCGGTCGAGTCTCTTCTTGAGTCCGTCAAGGATCACTTTGTTCGAGATCTCAGTCAGGCCATTACTTTGCGGGTATGCCGGGGTGGAGTAGACATTTCGGATGCCGTACTCCTGGCAAAAGCTCTTGAAGAAGTTGGAGTCGAACTGTGTTCTGTTGTCGGAGATGAGAGTTTGGGGGATTTCAAATCTTGTAATGATGTTCTTTCATACAAAGTTCTTCGTGTCCTGCTCAGTGATGGATGACAGAGGCTCTACTTCGACCCACTTTGTGAAGTAATTTGTGGCTACTATCAGCCACCTCTTGTTCCCTGGAGTTCGGTGGAGTGGTCCTATGATGTCCAAGCCCCACTGATCGAAAGGCCACGGACTGGAGAGAGGGCTCAGGTCCTGCGCTGGCTGGTGGAGAGAGTGTGAGAACTTCTGGCACTTTTCACATCTTCTGGCGTAGAGCTGGGCGTCCTTCTGCATATATGGCCATCAGTAACCTTGGCTGATAGCTCGGTAAGCTAATGACCGACCTCCAATGTGACTGTCGCAGACCCCCTCGTGAATTTCTTAGAGGAAATCTTCGACTTTGCTTGGATGAACGCACTGGAGGTAGGGCCCGATAAATGACTTCCTATAGAGTCTGCCATCCAGGGAAAGCCAGAACCGGGTCGCTTTTAGCCTGATCTTGTGAGCTTCGGTTTTGTCTTCTGGCAACTGGTCGTTCTTCATATATGCCACGATCGGGTCCATCCAGCTCGGTCCAAGGTCGACACACATGAGCTGCCGAGGTCGCTAGAGTTCGATGCTGGGCTCTTGCAGAGTTTCCACTTCCACAGTTCTTTTATTACCAGCTTCGACAGCTGAGGTGAGGCTAGCGAGGGCGTCCGCGTGAGAGTTGGACTCTCTGCCGATCTGCCAGACTTCGGCTCTTTCGAACTTGGAGAGGACTCCCCTCGCGTGAGTTAGGTAGGCCGCCATCCTGTCGTCTCGGGCTTGGTAATCTCCACTGAGCTGGCTCGTCACCAACTGAGAATCACTGAAAACCACTACGCGCCGAGCTTCCAAGATTTTGGCACTGTTCAGTCCGGCGATGAGCGCTTCGTACTCGGCCTCATTATTAGATGCTTTGAAGCCGAGTGTTAGAGCTTGCTCGATGACAAGGCCCTCCGGAGACTGGAGGACTATGCCAGCGCCAGCCCTCTTGGATGTCGAGGATCTATCGACGAAGACTTTCCAGGCAGAGTCTAGGAACTTCTTCCAAGACTGTTGTTGCTCCGTCTCGGCGACTGCCTCTGTATCCTTATTGCTCCCCCAGTTTGGTGTCGAGTAGGGTTGGTGCCGAATTCCGAGAGGTGAATTCCATGATGAAGTCCGCTAGCACTTGGGCTTTGATGACCGTCCTGGCTGATATTTGATATCGTACTGGCCCAGTTCGACAGCCCATTTGGAGATTCTCCCGGAGAAATCTGCCTTCTGGAAGAGAGCCTTTAGTGGGTGTTCTGTCACGACCACGATTGTAAAGGTTTGGAAGTAGTGGGAGAGCTTTCGTGAGGCACTGACGAGCGCCAGGGCAAGCTTTTCTAGTTGCAAGTACCGGGTCTCGGCGTCGAGCAGGATCTTGCTCGTGTAATAGATAGGCCTCTGCTAGCCGTTGTTCTCTCTGATGAGTACCGAGCTCACTGCGTGGTCCGAGACCGCCAGGTACAAGTACAGCACTTCGCCATGGGTTGGAGTCGACAGCGGTGGTGGTGAAGAAAGGTAGCGCTTGAGTTGTCGCTGGGCCTGATTGCAGTCCGGCGTCCATTGGAACTTGGAGCCTTTTCGCAAGAGCTGAAAGAAAGGCCTGCATTTGTCGGAAGCTCGGCTGATGAAGCGGTTGAGTGCGGCAGCCATGCCGGCCAGCCTCTGAACTTGTTTTGCCAAGGTCGGACTTTGGAGCTCCTGGAATGCCGTGATCTGATCAGGGTTTGCTTCAATCCCTCTTCTTGTGACCAGGCTCCCCAAGAACTTTCCGGAATCGACACCGAAAGCGCATTTGGACACGTTCAGCTTCAACTGGAACTGGCGGAGGATGTTGAATATTTGACTGAGGTCGGCCAAGTGGACCTGCGACCTCCTGGACTTGACGACCATGTCTTTAATGTAAACCTCCACCGTCTTGCCGAGCTGCGCTTGGAACATCTTCGTCACTAGCTGTAAGACCCCGACCCCTAATTTTCGGGATTAGTGTGTTTTTAACCGTGGTTTAGTTTTCTAAATAAGATTTGAGCCTAATTGAGTTAGACTGTGGTTTAGAATGGTTTTTCCATAGCTTTGGGGAATTTTGAGAGCGGTTGGACCTGGTCTGACAGCCCGGGGATGCCTTGGGCTGTACGTGTCAGCGTAGGGGATTGTTCTTGATTTTGAAAAATTACAATTTTGGTTTCTTCTGATAGGTCAAATTAAATCCAACAACTTTTGTGTTTAGACCTACCCCATTCGAGACTCAGAAAATCAGTTTTTCAGCCCGAGGGGCAAAACAGTCTTTTCACATTTAAATCTGAGCCCAGATTTCGAAATTTCAGAACCATGCCAAAAATATACTTTTTGAAAACTAGATTTTATAAGGATCATTTTAGTCTTCTTCGTCGATTTCATCCGGGGCCCGCAAGACCATGATTTAGCCATTTTAAGTTTCAGCTGCATTGGGCCCCACATTTTTCCACTCACCCCATTTAAGTCAACTCCTTCACCCACGTTTCTTCACTTGCAAATTCCCTCCCAACTGCTGCAACTCAGGAAACCAGAGAAGAACCCATTTTTCCTTCATCTTCTCCACCTTGCATGTCAGCCCATTCTAGCTTGGAGTGAAAATCTGATCTCATCTCCTTCTTCCTCTCCTCCCAAGCTTTCCATTACTACCATTTTCTTGAGAATCCCAGCTGGATAGCTCCTTCATTTTTGTTCTTACTTCTTGTTTAGCAAGCTTCAGGTAAGGGATCTTCTTCTCCTTTTCAATAGAGTCTTTTGAGCCTACAAGGATTGTGTTTTTCATACATGCAACAGCCATTTCGAAGTGGATTCTTATTTTTCAAATTTGGTTGGATTTTGAGGTTTATTTTTGGGGCTTTTTGTAGATTTCGGTTCAGCTCTTGAGAGTGGTTTTGAGGAAGGTTTTGGATTGACATTTGGGTCAAAGGCAAGTGATCAACTTAGCTCTTCTCATGCATGCAATGTTTGAATGTTTTAGCTTCAATGGTTTGGTTCTTTTTCCATTATAATTTGAGCAATGTGTTGTTTCAAATATGTGTTATGGTTTGAATTTTTGTTTAGTTTGAAATGCATTTGCTAGTGGTTTATCTTGCTGGTTTTCATTTAATTGAAGTGGTTTTTGTCTTGCCTAAATGTTTTGTAAATGAATGGAAGAATGGAAGAGTATTTTGTGAAATGATTAGATGTGTTGGTTGTTAAAAATTGAATGGAAATGGCCCTTGGAGAGCATGGAGGCTCAAGGGATGTGCAGGGACTTGACAAAGGAATGGAAGGATGTAAAATGGGTGAAATGGTGTGAAAAATTTGAATCCAGCTGAAGCTGCCGCAGACAGGCGGTTAGCAGTCGGCCAGCAGTCGGCTAGCCGACTGTTGACCCACGGCTAACCGACCCTGTGTCGGTCAGAATAACAGTAACTAAATTTCTGCACAGGGCGTGGTCGGCTCGCGGGCGGTCAGCAGGCGGCTAGCCGACCTGCGCAGAAATTGAAAAGTAGTATTGTTCCTGAACAGTCGGTCAGTGGTCGGTCAGCCGGTCGGCTAGCCGACCACAACCAGCGGCTAGCCGCCAGGTAACCGCGTGGTGACCGAGTGTGCATAATGAGAATTTTGAAGGGTTTTCGATGGGAGAGAAAAACTAGAATATGTTAAGGGCTCTTTAGCTTGATGTTGTGCAATTGAGACATGAAATGTTATTTAGCTTCAGGGGCACCAATCTGCTTTTAATTCCAACATTTGGGTTTCAATTACACAAGAATCGAATGAAGGGCCTTAGCATATACTTGAAAGTCTGTTTTCAGAAACTTAGTCTTGACATGAAGAATATTGTTTTGTACTCGTTTTGACTTACAAGCATTGGTTTTGTCTAGAATCTCGTTTTGCACTTGTTTTGACTTACAAGCATTGGTTTTGTCTAGAATCTCGTTTTGCACTTGTTTTGACTTACAAGCATTGGTTTTGTCTAGAATCTCGTTTTGCACTTGTTTTGACTTACAAGCATTGGTTTTGTCTAGAATCTTGTTTTGCACTTGTTTTGACTTGCAAGCATTGGTTTCGTTCGGCTATTGTTTTGCACTTGTTTTGACTTGCAAGTATCAGTTTTGTTTCGGATATTGTTTACACTTGTTTTGACTTGCAAGTATCAGTTTTGTTTTCGGTATCGCTTTGCACTTGTTTTGAGTTACAAGTATCAGCTTTGTTTCAAATTGTTTTAAGAACCCAAAAGGGGACTACTTAGTGCGCTTCGACATGCTTATAGCTTATGATACCTTGTTTTGTCTTGCGTGCACCGTCCACCCTGTGGTCTATAAGGGAAATGTGAGAACTTGGTCCGGGAGGCACCCTTAACCACGGGGCGTAGCGTGTCAACCACGGGCCTCAAACGGCGAGTCTCCATTAGTTTTGTGCATTCATGAATTCCGTTGAATACCACTGAGCTTGGACTGCCCTCTCAGTCTGATCCACTTGTTAGGGGGTCCTTAAACATAAGGACTATCTGCAGATAAGTCGTGTATTTATACACATTTTTGTTCTGTTCCGGTTCCGCGGCCGGATTTCCCGCCCACCTTGTGTGGCTCGGGCTTCTGTTTCGTTTCGCCTGTCGTGCTTTGTCTTTGCTTGCTCTTGTCATCATGTATGACGGAGAAAGGATGAGCTCAATGTGGATTTACGAATCATGACGTTTTCTCGTAATCATGCTAGCTTTGTATTGCATTTTGTTCATGTACTATTTGGAAATTTATTAAATGGTTTTAAACACTAGACCACATGTACTCATGCTAGTTTTGCCTCATATCTCGTTCGTGGACTTTTGTTTTCTCGAGGTGTATATCGTTCAAGCATCGTTTCAAGATTTGTAAACTGTTTTAAATTCAGTATATAGTTTCTTATAAATTTTAAATGATTCATACTCATGCTTAAATTGATCACCTGCCAGACCGTCGTGTCTGACCTTGTTGTTTGGTGCCTTAGGTAGCAGGTTCTCGTCTTGAGCTAGTACGTGTGCAGATGGCTATAGAGCCACGAGTTTTGCAGGTTGTTGTTTCAGTGATGTCATACAGACGTCGCGCTTGATTTTGGAGATACGTTTCACACATGGGTAGTATTTGTTCTTAGCTTGTTTTTGTAAGGCTTTTGTTAGCCTTTTCTTTTGGGATTGTAATTAATGCACTTGTGTAATTATAACTTGAATATGCTTGGGTATTGATAAGCCTGTCCCGGTCAGCTCTGTATATTTTAATATCATGTTTTATTCCAGTCTGAGTATGATTATGCTATGACAGCTTTATGCTGACGGGTCGCAATGCCACGTAAGCTTCCGCGAAATGTTCTTGATGTGTTTGGAAATTTTGCCTTCCTCACACACGCGGATCCCGGGGAAAAATATATTCATCACTTAATCCCCAATTCGCGTTCCCGAGGTCGGACCGCTGCGGGGGTCCGGGTTCGGGGACGCGACACTAGCCGCTAGTTTGTCACTCCTGCATTCTTTAACCCGAAGGGCATCACCTTGTAACAGTAGGTGCCCTAGGGTGTGATGAAGGCTGTTTTTTCCTGTTCCGCTGCGTACAACGAAATTTGATGGTATCCCCGATAGGCGTCGAGGAAGCTCATGCGGTCATGTTCGGCAGTGGCATCAATAAGTTGGTCGATCTTTGGAAGAGGGAAGCTGTCCTTGAGACAGGCTTTATTCAAGTTGGTGAAGTCCACGCAGACCCTCCATTTCCCCGTCTTCTTTTTTACCACCACTATGTTGGCCAGCCATTGCGGATAGTGGACCTCTCTTATTGCTTCTGCCTCGAGCAGCTTCTGGACCTCCTCAATCACGGCCTCAGTTTGTGGGACCCCAGGGCGGCGTGCTTTTTGGATCACGGGCTTGTGGTTGGGGTCCACATTCAGCTTATGGCACATGACTGTTGGGTCGATTCCGGGCATCTCATATGGTGTCCACGCAAAGGCCTCTTTATTCTTGAGGAGGAGGTTGAGCAGCTTCATCTTCTCGAGCTCGGGGAGCTGGCTTCCTATCAGGAAAAATCTGTCTGAGTCGGCAGGGTCGATTTTGACCTTGGTGAGGTCTTCTATGCTCTTCTTCGCCGGAGCCCTGCCAACATCCCCGAGCTCAGCCTCTCTGTCCAGCTCGGCCATGTGGACTTGGGATGATTCGGCTTCACCAGGCAGCACGGCCAGCAAGCATTGCTTGGCCATGTGCTGGTCGCCTCTGATAGTGATCACATCAGTCCGGCCGGATTGGTTCACCAGAGGGAACTTGAGTTTTTTATGGCGGGTGGAGGGCATGACCTCCATGCTATGTAGCCACGTCCTCCCCATGATGACATTGTAAGGGGAGGGAACGTCGACCACTAGGAAGTCGACCTGCCTAGAGGCGCCTCTTACTTGGACTCTGAGGGAGATCTTGCCCTTCGGGTACGCTGGCTTTGAGCTGAAGCCGACCAGAGGGGTACGGGCCGTTTGGAGATCTTCGTCTTTGAGTTTCAGCTTCTAGAAGCAATCGTAGTACAAGATCTCGGACGAACTCCCTGGGTCGACAAGGACTCTCTAAACCAAGAAGTTCTACAGCTTCAAGGTGAGTACTAAAGGGTCGTTATGTGGGAGCTTGACGTCCTCTAGGTCCCTGTCTTAGAACTAGATCCTGGGCCCCTCCGTCTTAGCCTTCTTTGCAGCTAGCTCTGGCGCGGCAATCAGCACCTGCTTTTGATGGGAGGCCCTCCTGGCCTCAGCACGGGCTTGGGAGCTCCCCTTAGGCGGAGGAGCGAGGTGGATGACATTGATGATGCCCTCCGGTTCACTGTCCTGACCGCCTTCCTCTTTGCGCGGAGGTCGGTTGTGGTCTCGGCCTTCCTCCTTGATGTAGTCTCTCAGGTGCCCCTCCTTCACAAGATTCTCCAGGTGGGACTTGAAGCTCTTGTACTCATCGGTTCTGTGCCCGTTATGCTTGTGATAAGCACAGATGTTACTCTGGTCCCGAGAGGAGGAGTCACCTTTCATCGACTGCGGCCACTTGAAGAAGGGCTGCGCCTTTATTTTGCCGAGGAGCCTATAGATTGGCTCCCTGAAGATTGTGTTCACCACCTTGAAGGTGGCAGCTTTGTGCCTTGACTTCTTGCCACTCCCTGAGGCCGCTGCTGAGGTGGAGGGGGGCCTGCGTCGGTCTGGGGACAAGGCCCTGCGCCGGTCAGGGGATGGGTCTCTGCGACGGTCCTCCCTCCTGGAGGACCTGTTGTCTGCCTTGCGGGCAGCCTTCTGGGTGAGGCCGAAGTTCTCCCGACCTCGGACCTCGTCTTCTTCTGCCTGGATGAACCGATTCGCTCGGGACATCAGCTCCTTCATTGTGGCCACAGGGTACGTGACCAACTGCGCCCGAAGCTCGATGCCCGGTCGCAGAGCCTGCTAGAAGGACTTCACAGCCATCTCCTCAGAAGCGCTTTCGATCTGGCTATAGATAGTCCAGAATCGCCTAGCGAACTGGGTGACATTCTCGTATTCTCGCATCCGAAGGGCCATGAGGTCGGCATCTGTCTTTAGGATGACATGATGGGCTAGGAACTTCTCCAGGAAGGAGGTCCAGAGCTGCCGCCAACTAGAGATAAAGCCCTCCGAGAGCGAGCAAAACCACCGCAGGGGGAGATCTCCCAAACTGGAGGAAAGACTCAATAGTTCAGGAAATCATCATCACCCCACACCGACATCCTCTGGACGAAGTGTCGAAGATGTACTGCAGGGTCCGAGGTTTCATCATACAGGATGAACCTCGAGATGTTGAACTTCTCAGGGAGGGTGAACCTTCTGATATCCTTAGAGAATGGAGATGCTCCCGTGTCTTCAGCTTCAAAGGTGTTGTACTGGTCTCGGGCGATACTAGTAGTCTCGATATTCTGGCGGATAGTTTGCTTGATATGCCGGTCGAGCCATTGCTTCAGCTCGGCCTCGTCCTCAGACTTCTGACGCTGCTTCTTGGGGCCTGCACGTACACGGCTACTGCTGGAGCCTTCTTCATCATGGATCCGCTCACGCCTCTTATTTAGAACGTGCCTCAGGTCCCGCTCGTGCGACGGAGGTGGAGCTTGGTCGTGCCTGGGTGGAGGAACCAAGGCATGGCTGCGCACTGGAGGGGGACTCTGAGCCTCCCTCCTCTCCTGGAGCTGCTGCTTGAGCCATCGGATGAGCTCTTCCTGCTCCTGGATGAGGTGGTTCTGAGCCCTGATATCATCCTAAACAGGGTCTTCGTTGTCAAGGTTGGCTTGATGGTGGGACTGAGATCTGGCCCGCGCTGACTTTTCACTCGGCTTGGTGACTGATTTGTCACCTCGCCTGGTGTGCTCTCTGCTCTGGCGGGGCTGCTCTGGAGGTGGAACATTGTGGAGAGAAGGCATTGTCAGCCCTCTCGACTGCGATGCTGTTTGGACCGTGAGGGACCTCTCTCTTGACCTCCTCTGTCGAGGGGGTGGAGGGGGTAGGTTCTCGACTAGTACAGGCTGTAGGGATGGGGCCTTGCCCTTGGAGGTTCCTTCGCCATTTCTGGTTTTTGGAGGCATGGTGTTTGTAAGCTTTTCTGTTCAGTTTTCCCACAGACGGCGCCAAACTGTAGGCAATAAAAGTATCACCCACTTAGATTAGGATGTAGGATTTGGGAAGACCGAACACTGAGAACCTGAAAAGGGAAGGAAAATGGCTTGGGTCAGAGCCCCTGGCTGAAGTGAGCCGAAGGCACTCCGATGCTTGAGTTAGAAACTGTAAAAACTAAGCAGAAGGAGGAAGAAGAGAATGAAAGTTTCAGTAGGGGTTCACGTATTGTGAGTTAGCGTGTACCTTCATGGGGCTGATCCCATGTGTATTTGTAGATGATTTCTCGTTCATCCTTCTTTGTGAGTGGGGGTAGGTGGGGTAAGGTCCCATCGGGCCTTACCCTGACATTCGGCGGTAGGTAAAAAGGGCACATCTCATCAGAAACTTCCAGTCTTTCAGTCAGTTGATGTTAAGGGATGATAAAGACAACTTCTTCTCGCCATAAATGAGCAATCCTATCACCATAAATGAGCGCTCCTATCTGTTAGGGCGCGTCCGTACTTCTCATAGGAGCGTGATGACCCACTTTGCCTTCAATACTTTTACCGGGACCAGGAATGGTTTGGCTGGGTTGGCACTTCCGCCGAGCTGCCGAGCTGATAAACGCTGAGCTGGCGCTCCTAACCGAGCTGCTGAGCTGGGGAGTGGGGGAGCCTCTTGAGCCGACGCTTCTTAATGAGCTGCCGAACTGCTGGCTATGATTACCGAGACCGAGGTGAATGGCCAGTGTATTACCGTGGTCCTCACTTAGTCCCGTCATTATAGTATTTTACCCACACAGATGGGAAATAAAACTTGGAAAAAGGGGCTTCGAATTGCCATGTTCAGGAAGAACCTGACAGCAAGATCCCATGTCCGGCAAAATATAGAATCCCACTTCCGGCTAGTTGCATTCCATGTTTGGGAAAACCCTGTTTCGCCTATTTAGGCCTTTTTTCAAGGGTGCTTTGGGCCAGTAACCCATGCACATTTTTCAAGACTTCTAAGGGAAATATGACCTTCTGGGCTTGGAATTGCCTATGTAATCGACCAATTGGAAGGCCTTGACCATTGGTTCTTTGGACAAGAATATTTTACCTTAGGACATGGTTAATGACTTGGACCTCAACCCTTCGTGAAACATGAACTTGGACCTTCTAAATGGGAATGTTGACTGGGTTCACATCCCGATAACTTACCCAACAATGTGCACACGCAGTTCTAAGTCTTAGGTATGTTAACATAGGGTTGAATGCCAACTTCTCTTTCGAGCACCAAGTGAATTATAATCAAGGCATTGAACTCTAGGAAATGCATAGTGGGGAATGGCAATGCGTGGTCCGCCAATGGGAATCCAGAAATCGAATTAAGACCTACTAATGACTTCTTGATCGGTAAATTGGTAAAGGTAAATCATAACACCCATCTTGTGTTGATTCACATGTAAACCCCGTTATGAGTAACATGTACCCAATTTGTGCATAGTTCGTACCCGTATCCGACCCGAGACCTACCCAACCTTAGTGTAGCTCATTTTGTTATGGTTGAGTCAAGTCCTTCAGAGTGTGTGCACTTGGGTGTCATTACTACCTTTGGAATGACAAGATCATTGTGTGGACATGTAGTTGGTGAGTCGGAACATGAATCCATATTTCCTGCAGAAATATTATCCATTTGAACTTAGGACAAATGACCCTTTTATTTACTAAGTCAAGTCGATCTAGTCCAGTATCGATAAGTTTGACCTAGTATAACTTGTTTAACCTCATATGTCTGGTTTACTTCATTTACCAGTTTCTGGGAATGTCGAGCACAACTTGATCTATTTGTATAAGTATCCAGTGGTTTTGTACCCTATTCTACCGTACCTTGGTCTTTGTTTGGAGATAGCCAGATGTGAACCCCATTGGACCTTTGCATTTTATTTACTTAGTATTATATGTATGCGCATGTATTAGGGGTGTACAAAAAATCCGTCAATCCGTCAATCCGATCCGATCCAATCCAATCCGCGGATTTTGATCCGATTCGAAGGCCAACGGATTAGTGACGGATTAGAAATTGTGTAATCTGTTAGCAACGGATCGATGGCGGATTTCACCCTTAATCTGCGTATTCAATCCGATCGTTGTCATTAAATATAAATAAACATATATATAATAAGAAGAAAAAATGTAAAGAGTCACTAACCTTATGAATAGAAGATGATGGGATAGGCATACAACTCTCAACTCATGCATTTTTAATTCAGTGGCTTCAGAATTCATGGGTTTTTTCTTCTTTCTTTTTCCATATAATGTACTGGGACAGATTGAACGGATTTTAACAGCCACGGATTGGTGACGGATTCCAAATCCGTCAAATTGTAGACAATGGATTGGTGACGGATTTGTCCCAATCCGCACCAATCTGATCGTGTACACCCCCAGCGTGTATCATAGATCGTGCTAATAGCCCTTCCACAGCTATGTCGTAGAGTTACTGTGCAACTGGAATTTTGCTTTGCCTTCCATAGGTATGTTGTAGCGCTGTCGTGTGATAGGGTTTTGCCAACTCGACAATGGATCTCGGTTCGTTTATGGGATTTATTACCCATCATGTGACTCCGTTTGACCATGGGGTTTGGTTGCATTGCATTTCACTGCATCATACATGTAGTATATGTATATATTTATGACCTTTTCGCTAGAATCACCTGATGTTAGTCGTTATTATCATGGTTCCACAAGTATTTCTATTCCATCATGACTTGCTTAGCTTTACTCCTACTGTTCCACACAATCATATGTCTTTCGATTCAGTATTATGCAACATGATATGCCATTTATTTTGAGTATTTGCTAAGTCGTCGTACCTAACCCATTTACTAGACTTTGGTGCCATAGATAACGGTTCTCTTGCCTTTGCCTAGGAGATGGATGATAAAACAGCGGCAGTGGAGCCGTAGTACGTGAGAAATGTATGTGCAGAGGATGTCTTGTAGACATGGTGTTAGCACTAGAGCCGTCATCATATCTTGGGTTACTAATAATTTGTACTGCCCTTTATTGGCCCCTTTCATTTGGGGAATGTAATTGATGGACTCACTTTTTCGGTCCCGGGACTACCGGGGTCGGCGGACGTGAGAGTCCGTGGGGCCCAACCCTATTGTGGTCAGAGGACGAAGTGAGCATCAACATTTTTTATACAGGTAAATTTTCTACTCTACTTAGAATTGAGAAGTGGCGGTCCGTAGATCCACCTTCACAAGCAGAAAAGGAAATCAACTTTTTTCTAATTTTCATTTCACATATATTTAAATAAAGAGACATGGTTTGCCATGAAAGGCGATTTTTATTTGTTTGCTGTGAAAGGCGATTTTTATTTGTTTGTCGTGAAAGGCGATTTTTCTTTTGTTTGCTGTGAAAGGCGATGTTGTCGTGAAAGGCAATTTACAATTCTTATCAAAAGGAAAGACAAGAGTTGTGTTTTTTTATGTCTCTTAAAAATATACAAATGATACAATGAAAAGTAAGAAAGGGAAATTTGACTTCTTAGGAGATCACAGGGACTCGTTTAGATTGACAGTTGCAAGTCATGTGTGGACTTCGCCATCATCCTTCAGATGAGAACAGAGGACGCTTTTGATTTTCTTGGCTTGGCTTGAACCTCAGATTTTTAAAGGATGAAGACCAAGAGGAGGTCCTATATCCAATAAAAAACTAAGTAGACGGGCTGAAATTAAAAGCCACGTCTAAGCCATATAGATAAAAGCAAAGGGCCTTGGGGGGTGGCCGCCCAAGGGACTTTTGTCACCTTGTGGTGGTTGTTCCAGAGCTTTTCTTAGAAGTAAAGGAAGTTGTTGTAGCAGCTTTTGCAGAATTTCTCGTGTGTTTTCTGGATTCCACGGATTCGATCCCCGAAAATGGTAGAAATGACCTCCTGTTATAGGCTTTTGGTGGCCATAAGGTGGGTTTATGAGCATTGATTGCATTAATACTCTATGATGTCAGGAGTTACAAGTTTTAAAATTGTATTTTTGTAACTCCTTTTTCTTGGCTTTTGATGGGCCGATGGAGAATAATGGGCATTTCATTGCCTTTACGCTCCATGATGGGAGGAGTTACATGGTTTAATGCCATGATTACTTTGACTTATAACTCCTTTTTTCCTTGCTTTTGATTGGGCCATCCAAACTAATGAGTTAATGGCTACATTAACTTGTTATAAAATGGGTCATTTAACTGCATTAAGTATTCGCCGAGGCATTTGAAGAGTCGCGGGTTGCGCCGCGTCTTTTGGAATTCTTCTTGCCATAATTGCCGATGGACCTTCATGTTGATTGATGTCGGATGACCATGCAACTTCAGACATTAATTGCTACCAGTGCTACCAGTGGGCCAGTACTATCTATCATGTCGATTTTTCGATCAATCGGGCAGAAGGTGTGCTTTCTTGGTTGGCCGGTTGGCGATTTCGAAGCGTCCGTTAACGATCCCATGATTTTAGCGGTGGATCCGTGATGTTGATGAAGATCGACGGAGTTCATGCCCTGAAAATCAAATTTTTGGAAATTCACAGGGACCAAATAGCTCGAAAAGTGAAAAGGGACCGGAAAAATGGTCTCTCGGCAAAAATCGGGCGACCCAGATTTCCAGGGTCGCCTGCGACCATGGCCGTGAAAATGAGGACTTTTTGTCCATTTTGGTCACCGGTCTTCAACCGATTTCTGGGTTTTTCTTATTCCTTTTTCTCTAGTATTTTTCTTAACATTTTTGCACATTTATTGGCCTGATTTCCCTGAAGAAAACTTGATGAGGAGCCTTGCATATCAGTTCCTGGAAAGTTGAAGACTTTGTCGCATGGAGTTGCCAATTTGCCGTCAATAGCCAAAACTAGGTCAAACGATGTCGGAATGACCTAAAATTTGAAGTGAAGCCTCGTGAGCAGTAAATAAGACCAGCCATAAGCTTTTGTTAGAGTTTTGAAGCCGTGTGAGGTCTTGTTGCCAGTAAACTTAATTTTGTCGCAGGGAAGATGCCGCGCTTTGATTTACGGACAACTGTTGTCCAATTGACATGAAATTTGATAGGGAGCCTATTGGAGTCATTTTCAGACGATTCATTAACTCCGATTTGGAAATCATGGTCCCAGGCGGCTCCGCCGCTGGGAGGCCTGATTTAGCTTCCAGGAGTCAAAGTTGGGACAAATGTTGTCGAAATGACCTGAAACTTGACGAGTAGCTCTTTGGAAGTATCATGAAATCACCCATGTGCTCTATTTGATGAGTGATGGCCTCAGTGGTTCCCGTCGCCGAGATGCTTGATTTTGCTGTTTGAGGGTTGATGGGGGGTTAAATGTTGTCGGTTCGACCTGTAATTTGATATAAAGCCTTTTAAAAGTATTTTGAGACTATCCATAGGCTTTGATCGAAGACCTGATGTCTTTGGTGCTGTCGCCACTGGGAGAGCTGACTTTGCTACGATGGTTTCCTTTTTGGGCCAAACGATGTCGGAATGGCCCGAAACTTGATGTAAAGCCTTCTAGTGGTATTTTAAGTCCAACAATGTGCTCAGTTTTCTAGATCAAAGTCTCTGGCTTCACCGCAGCCGGGAGCTCCTGTTCAGCCGCTGGAAGAGTGAAGTTAGGCCAAATAATGTCGAAATGACCTGAAACTTCATGCGTACTCTTCTTATTGCTATTTTGGAGGATCTTGCAATTTTTGTTTGATTCTGACAAGATTTGATGTTTTAAGCAGCATTACCTGTTTGTGGTAGGATGCGACTTCATGTAGCTTATTGATGTCGTGAGCGTATGAAGAGGTAAAGTGACGTTTTTGGTGTCAATAGATGCCCCATTGAGGTACAACGACGAATTGCATAGCTTTTGTAGTCGATGTGCCTCGAAGAGAACTTTGAAGGAGAGCTTATGACTTGACCAAGAGTTTTTGATCAGTTTTCTTTTGATAGAGTAGCCTTTTGAGCTTCCAGGGGAATTTCATGGCAGTGAGAGGGATCATGTACCATCTCAAGGTAAAGTTTTGAAAATGATTTAAGGGATTTGGATTTGGGCTTTGGATTTTCTTTTTGACCGTGTGAGCCTAAAGGCTTTGTTTGGCACATTTAGACAGTCAAGAGGGTTTTTGGTTTTGGGGTCTTTTTTTGTTTCTTTTTTACCTTGTGACCTAACAAGCTGTATGTGGCAGGTTAAGGGGTCAGGATTTAGATTTTGGTTTTGACCTTGTGACCTAATAAGCTGTATGTGGCAAGTTAGGGGGTCAGGATCGGTTTTTGGTCACTCTTAAGGACAATTTTGGGTCCATTGGAGTGGTTTGTGTTTTTGTGGAATGTCAATTCAAGTGTTTTGGCTTAATTTGGTGCATGGGGTTGGATGGTTTGAATTTTTGGATGCTTACGAGGCTTGGATTTTTTTGTGGTCCAATCAACTCAGAAGAGGCATGGAACCATTTTGTGTGCTCTTGGTAAGAGGGATTTTTTATGGAAGCCCATTTTAGTGCCTAAGCGGTCAAACCTGACTCATGTGGGATAACCCATGGGATCTTAAGCTTTAAAGATGGCTTATATTTCATGTGGTGTGACTTTGTAGGGAATATCTAAAAATATCTCTTTTGGGTAGAGAATATCTAAAAATATCCTTACTTAGAGAGAATTTCTCAAGTTCCCTTTATTTTGGGAGAGATTTTCTCAAAGTATCTTTCTTTTGGGAATGTTGTTGATTTGTAGCACTTATCTCCTTACTTCTCTCTATGTTTCCTCTTTTGGCTTGATCTATTCTATAAAATTAAAGGGAGATTGGATCTCTTGCTTTTATTGCTTTCTTTTGCAAAAATCTTCAATAGTGCTTCAAGATCAATAGCCTTTCTTCTTCAAGGATCTTCAAGTTCTTCTTCTTCTTCATCAATGGTTTCAAGTAAGTTTCCTTTTCCAACAAGAAACCCCATGTAGAAGTAGGAGAAACTTTCTTCTCTTACTTTTTTTTTCTTTCTTTATTTCTTTTCCTTCCTTTTCTTTTTCTTTCATTTTTTTTTTTTTTTGTTCCTCATGGTTTTTTTTCCTTCTCTTTTTTTTCTTTCTTTTTTTCGTTTCTCTTTCTTTTTTTCTCTCTTTTTATTCTCTTTTTTTTTCTTTGGCCATATGGACAGGTCCATACGGACATGGCCGTACTGCCAAGTGGCAGTGGGCCACGGCCTGTGGGCCAGCTCCTCTTTTTTTCTCCTTTTTTTTTGTTCTTTTGTTCTTTTTTTTTTTTTGCTCACCATGAATATGAGATTTATGCAAATCAAGATGTTCATGCATTTTTCTTTCTTTGATGCATCAAATAAAAGGCTAGGGTCTCTAGGTCAAGCCAACACGAGTTTTGACTTGAACAAAATTTGATTAGTTTTGACCAAGTTGGGTTGGAATTGGTCAAACTTTGGGCAAGAGTTTCCTAGCATCTAATGCATAACAATTTTCTTTTTATGCATGATTTTTGTAAATTGAATTGGAAGAAAGGCATGATAATGTACACCTGGAAGGATTTACAATTTTTGAAGTTTGGAGCTTGCGGCAATGTTGAGTTCATTTTCAATCTTGCAGGGATTTGAGAAGATTCGCTTGAGCTCGCAGTGATGTTTGAGTCCAGGCTTTCTTCAAGAATCTTTCATTGAACATGCACTCGCAGTAATGTTTGAGTCCATCTTCGAGCTTCTCATCTTTCTCAGGGTGTTTTCCTTTTCTTCGGAATTGTCCCGGAACCATACCGAAATTCTGCCAGGATGTTTTTAGCAAAATTTTGTAATTTTGGTGATTGATCTTTTCTTTTCCAACCTTTGCAGGTAGTTCCTCCAAAACGAGCAAGGGTAAAGGCCCTGTCACCGATGCACCTCGCTGATCTGCTAGATCTTCCAATGCAGCCGTACAGCAGGCCCAGGAAAAGGTCCAGTATATGGAGAGAAACTTGAAAGAGTGTGATTCTCTCAATCGTGATGAGATGAGGCAGCATTTGGCATTTGATCGATCTCAAGGATGAGGAATTCTACAAGATCATGTTAAGCAATCGTCCTTGGGTTATGGACGATCAGAGCGTTGTGCCCAAGCCTACCTTTTCCTTTGGTGATACAGTCCCTGAGACTTGACATACCAAAGGAGATGTTTCCAGTTCTCTTATACAGCAGATGATGAGGAGAGAATTGTTCCTACCCGGTCAACTTTTGATCGTACCATATAGATCATGAGTCTTTCCCCCACATGCTCTAAGAGGGAAGATCCTCCAAGCTAGGTGAAGAGGACCAATGTGATCAAGACCGGGATTTTTGTTGGCGGCTCTTCTGGATATGTGGAGAAGTCGCATGGACATGTTGATGCCAGCCAGTGGCTACCAAGGTTCTGATTATTCGTCGGTCGATTTGAGACCGATGGGCCTTGGCATCTTCAGGGACGATGGCGACAATTGGGTGAAACCGTTCCGGCTTCGCGACCGTTTCAATGCTGACTCGGATTGGAAGGCATGGACTGATCATGTCCTGCAGATTGGTGGTGCCATTCTGAAGGAGGCCAAGATCTTCGACCATGTCTGCGCTTTTAGGGAGACCGTGATCTTTTCTGATGAGGCCTTAATGGCCATGTTGGCGTCATTCCTTCCACAAACCAACACCTTCATTGTCACGAATGGTGAGATTGGTTTCTCTTTGAAGGAGCTGAGCACCATCACTGGGCTGCCTATCCTCGGCAAACTCTATGAGGAGTTCATGCCTATTGACAATGTCCTTGAGGAGCAGTCTGAGGAGTTCCAGCTTTTGTACTTTCAACTTGTTGCCTTCTATGATTTTTTGAAGGAGAAGGAGGGCTCGAAAGTCAGGTCTAGTAGTTGGAAGATTTTTAGCTTTTCGCCTCCCAACTTCTTTGACAGCAGAGAGATTTTCGACAGCATGACTCAGGAAGCCAGGGCTAAGAATTCAGGTTCGAAGAAGACTTCTATCATGCAGGGAGATTTGAAGAGGTTCTTCAGGAGTACAAATGCCATTTGCTCTGATATTGCGCTGCGAAGGGATCTCGCTGTTTACCTCATTACTGGCTAGGTGAGGCTGTTTTTATTGGAAGGGATGGCATGTACATTAGGCTGCATTATATTTTTCCGGCTTGTCAGATGGTGTTTGGAGAGCAGCTTGCTTTCGTGCCTGCTCTTTACTCCTATGTGTGCGTCGAACTACAGGCTGCTGCTTTCCTGGTTCGGCTTGGGCTCCCTATGAATAGGGTATTTTTAGCCCATATATTTTACTCATGGCATGTGTACCACTGTCTTGGCTTCCACCAATTGAGCGTTACTCAGGATGATGACCCCTTTATGATTCGGCTGGCTAGAGGGGCAGCCATCTCCGAATCTCTTTTGTCTGCTCGTTTGAGAATCCGACAGTTCAGGAACGTCGAGTTATGGCAGTCTTCAATGAAGCTTTCTCCAGATTTACGGAAGAAGGCTTTTGATTTTGGTGTCTCTCGTAATTCCACTAGAGCAGGGTCGGGAAAACACTATTCTTTGACCAACGCAGAGAAGATGTGGCTTTTTAATATATGTGTTAGCACAATGGTGTACCGTAGACATCTTTTTGTTTAGATCCAGCCGTATGTCCCTTCGCATTTTGTGTTGCAGTTGGGCTTCTCTCAAGGCGTTGTTGGAGCGCCTTTGAGTATGGTGAAGCGCTTTGGAGGTTTGCAGGATGGGAGAAATGCATGGGCATTTTATAGTGCGGAGGATACTACCGCCATGATTTCTTATCCTGAGTTGCCCACTTTTCGGACCACCGGCTTCACGAAGTGGTTTGTGGAGAGCTTTTTGGTGTATCGAAGGCTTTCCAAGAAGGAGCTCTATGTTAAGTAGTCTTCTGGGAAGAGTCTTAAAAGATTAGATGGCGTCCGACAACAGGAAGTTTTGATTTTCGTTTTTGGAGGGAAGCATAGGATAGGCTTTCTCAATGAGCAGGACATCGCCATACCAGAAGGTGTGCAAGAAGTACCCGATGAGGTCTTGAAACAGCTTGAGGAGGAGGAAGCCGAGATGGACACCTGGATGCAAGCAGAGCGAATAAAGGCTTTTAGGGAGTCCACTGCCAAGAGCAAACCATCTAGTGAGGGCTAAAGTGAGAGGCCTGATTTTGACAGCGGGGAAGGTTCTTTGAGCAAACAATCTCACAGAGGCAAGAGGAAGAAAGGGTAGTGCCGCAATAAGAAATGGCATGAAGACTCTCCTGATTTGGAAGTCCCTCTTACCATCGATGAGGAGGTCTCAGGGGATGCTGATGAGCCCCTGGAAAAGAGGATCAGAGAAGAAGAGACTACTGGTGATGGTATAATTATTCCTTTTTCTCTTTCTGTTTCTTTTCTTTCATGAGAAATTTTTTGTTTTGATCCCCTACTTTCTTTCTTTTAGCAGAAGATGATGACTTGGTGATGCCTGAAGTTTCGGCCGATGAGGCGGTGATGGATCCGATCGCAACATCGAAGAAGAGCCGAGGGATTCTGGAGTGGTTTCAGAACTTTCACCTGGTATGATTTCTTTTGCTTTTCCCCTTTTTTTTTTTTTTCTCTATGACGTCATTTGCTGACATATTGTTTGTTTTCTTGCAAGCTGACTTGCCACAAGATTCCAACGACTTTGAACCATCCATGGATGCAGTTTTTTGTGATGCTTCGGATGAGTTCATGGAGGCAAGGAGTACTTCGCCGGTCATCGAGGAAGCTATTTTATAGTAACAATCTTGATAATGATTTTTTGACAAGATCATATTCATACATTTTCATCTATCATTGGCAAGTTGTGAAGTGAAGAGAAGTTCATTTGTCTTCTTCAGGGCCAGAGCAAGGGGTGCCCGCAGTTGATCCAGACATAGGGACTTCTTCTACCAGTATTGATGCGGCAGAGGTAAAACCTCGTGATGAGATTCCTTCTCCAGCGTCTTCAATTGGAAAGAGCTTATTGATTACTCCTCCAATGAGACATGACACTGGCACTCGGCTAATGGAGTGGGGCGAGCCTTCATCTGGGCCATTTCTTCAATATGCAAAGAAGGTGTTGAAGACCGTCTTGAGCTCATGGATTGAGACTCTCTCTTTTGGTCATTTGGAAGCTGGGTTCGGCATGATCAAGCATCACAGGTGCCAGGGCTTTTGTTGATGAGATCATCGCACTGGGCAACAAGTGGTCTGAGACCGAGAACTTTTTGAATGGGGAATTCTTCAGGGATTTGTTTTTTAGGCCTTCCAGCAAGGTCAAATATGAACTGGATGAGATCTCACGGACTAGGAAGCAGTTTATTCGAGAGAGGAATATCACTGAGTTGGCTATCATTGAGCAAACACAAGACCTACACCATCTTGATAGGGAGGTCGTCGAAGCCAGGTAGCGTCTTGAGCAATTAGAAGCACAAGCTACTGCCAAGTGAACTGCCATTGTGGAGCCTCATGCTAGAGAGGGGACTCTCATTCGCCAAGTTGAAGAAGTCGACGGCAATCTCCAGAGGAAGGCTCAGGAATATGAGCGATGGCAAATTCTCTAGGCAGAGCTTCCTCTTGCTGATGATGGGTCGCGGCGTTCTGCTGCATTTTATGGCAAACTTTTGAAGGAGCGTGGCCTAGAAACTTTGAAAACCAAGGCCAAGAGGTTGCTTGAGGAGTTGAATCTTTGGCTGAATGCCATGGTAGACTGAGCTCCTAATTGTTTTTATAACAAACTCTATTTTTCTTTCTTTGGTACCTCCATGTATAAACATTTTGGTACTTTATTTTTTTTATTCCCTCCTCTCACTTAAATCATTTTTTAATGATAACAAATTTAAGCAAGAGTTGAATGGGAATGTTTATTTGAAAATTTGATCAAAAGGTTGTCATTTTGTGAAAATCTTTTGTCAAAGGGTTGTTTTGGCATGAGAGCCAGATTTTGTGGCAAAAAGACTGGTTTTTTTTATAGCTTGAAAGCCGAATTTTGAGATGGCATGAAAGCCAAATTTTGTGCAGTGAAAGCCAAATTTGGGTTTATGGCATGAGAGCCAAAATTTTATTTTTTGGCATGAAAGCCAAGTTTTGTGGCATGGGAGCCAGAATTTTATTTTTGGCATAAAGCCAGGTTTTGTGGCATGGAAGCCATTTTTGTTTGCAGGATGAGAACCGAAATTTTGTTGCATGGAAGCTGAAATTTTGTTTTTGGAGTAAAAGCCAAGTTTTTCTTTTTTTAAGCCAAGTTTTGGTTTGTTGGCATGAAAGCCAGATTTCTTTTTTTATTTTTTGGCATGAAAGCCGGGTTTTTTAAAAACCAAGTTTTGGTTTGTCGGCGTGAAAGCCGGATTTTTTTTTTTTTGGCATGAAAGCCATGTTTTTTTATTTTTGGCATGAAAGCCGGGTTTTTGGTATGAAAGCCGAGTTCTAGTTTGTTGGCGTAAAAGCTAGATTTTTTATTTTTTGGGATGAAGACCGGGTTTTTTATTTTAAAGAATGCAAGTATCGACTAAGAGTTACCTCCCTGCTGAATGGTATTACAAGTATCAATGGACTGTTCCCTCCTTGCTCATTCGGTTGCGAGTATTGATGGAATGTCACCTCCTTATGAATTTGGGTGTAAGTGTCGACTAAGAGTCGCCTCCCTGCTAAATGGTTTTTTAAGTATTGATGGAATGTCACCTCCTTACTCATTCGGTTGCAAGTATCGATAGAATGTCGTTTCCTCGTGGTTTTGGGTACAAGTATTGACTAAGAGTCGCCTCCTTGCTGAATGATTTTGTAAATATTGATGGAATGTCGCCTCCTTGCTCATTCTGTTGCGAGTATCGATGGAATGACTCCTCCTCGCGGTTTGGATGCAAGTATTGACTAAGTGTCGCTTCCTTGCTTTTCAAAAACTCTGTTTTACGGGTATAGACTGAATGTCGCTTCCCCATGATTTTTGAAATTTGAGGGGTTTTTTTTAACCTTTGATTGGTTCTTTTTTTTTTTTTTGAAATTTGGGTTGTGAATGTCAATTGAAATGTTGCATCTCCACAATTTTTTGAAATTTTGGGAGTATCGACAAGATGTCGTTTCCTTGCAATTTTGAGATTTTGGAAGTGTCGAATGTGTTTCGCATTCTTTCGATTTTTGGGTTTTGCGAGTATCGACTAAGCGTCTGTCGCTTCCCCGCGGTTTTGGAAAAATCATTTTTTTGTTTAAAGACACAAGGGTCGTAAATTTTGACCTCAAACCTTTTTCTTTTTTTTTTGTGGTAAAAGTCTGGGCGGACTAGGGTGGAGTCTCAATTTCACATTGCTTTCTTGAGTCTTGCAAAGATACCCTTAAGGAAGGAATTTGTACTTCCAAGGGCACAACAGCTTCGTATGCATAGACCAAGGAGAATGGTGTGCTTTAGGTTGGTCCTCGAATGATGGTTCGATAGGCCCATAAAGCTTTAGGCAATTTGTCGCCCCAGTCTCTTTTATGACTAGAGACCGTTTTCTTGAGAATTTTGCAGAGTATCTTGTTGAAGGCTTCTGCTAATCCGTTTACTGCCGGATTATATGGAGTCGAAGGACAACTTTGAATTTTGTATTTATCGTAGAACCTGTAGAATTTGTGATCCCGAAATTATGGTCCGTTATCATGGATGAATCTTTTATGTATGCCAAAGCAACAAATAATGTTGGTGCGCAAAAATTGAAGGACTGATGAGGTCTTCTTTTTGCTGAGCGCAAATGCTTCTGACCACTTGGAGAAATAGTCCGTCGCGGCGAAAATAAAGCGATGACCTTTGCTTGATAGGGGAGAGATATGACCTCTGATGTCCATACCCCAGGCTTCGAAAGGCTATGAAATTGCTGTAGGATGTAGCCATTCTAGTGTCATATGAACATAATCTCCATGAACTTGGCATTGTTGGCAATGCTTAACAAATTGCATAGCGCCAGCTACCATAGTTGGCCAATAATAACCTAATCTTTTTATCTGATCGTAGAGTTTAGGATCAGCCTGATGGGCTCCACAAAGACCAACATAAACTTCTTTAAAAGTTTATTCGCCTCTTATTGTAACAAGCAGCATAGAAGTACTCCATTGGAGGAATTTCTGTAAAGGATTTTTAAAGGAATATCCAAATGAAAGTTTAGGGCTCGTCTTTGAATGCTTACCCGTTCTTTTGGATCTTCATGTAGAATTCCGAACATAATGTAATCAATGAACGGATCCCTCCAGTCGCCGATCGAAGGTCTAAGGATGGAGATCTGAGCTCCAACCATTCAGTGGCATTCAACAACTACTTGGTGTGTGTTGAGAGGAGGATCCTTTTTACACACTGTATTTTGCATGTTTTCCCCTTCTCGGATTGCCATAGACGCAGCAAGTCTAACCAGGGCATCTCTATGTTGTAGACAGGTTTCTCTGGGAGATCATCCCTGAGTGGAAAATCTTTAGGCAACGGGTGCTCTGTGAGAAAGTCTGCTAAAGCTTGGCCTTTGATTGCTTTTTGTGGTACATACTTAATATCAAACTGTGACAGAATGATGGACCATTTTGCCAGTCGGGCATTGAGGGAACCTAATTTTGTGATAAGGACCTTTAAGAGGTTGATCCTCGAAATCAGGTAGATTGTGTTGGACAGAATGTAGTGACGTAACTTTTGTATGGTGACCATCACTGCAAGGCATTCTTTTTCGGTTGGAGAGTAGCGATGCTCTGCACCTACCAACATGTGGCTAAGGTAATATAGAGCAGCTTCTTTTTTCTCGTCATTTTCTTGTGCGAGTATAGCACCCAAAGAATGGTCGAGGGCTTTTGTGTGCAAGATGAATGGTTTTCCAGTTGTGGTAGCAGCCAATACTGGAGGTTTGGTCAGGTATGACTTGATGTCTTGAAATGCGGCTTCACATTTAGCATCCCAAACAAAGTCCACACCTTTCTTCATCAATCAAGAGAATGGACGGTACTTCCCTGATATATTGGAGATGAACCATCAGATGTATGCCAATCTTCCTTGAAGTCCTTTTAGTTCGTTTAAGGTTCTTGGAGAGGGCATTTCTAGGATAGCCTTGACTTTGACGGGGTCAAGTTCTATCCTGCCTTTCCGAACTATGAATCCAAGGAACTTACCTGATGAAACACTGAAAAAGCATTTTAGGGGGTTCATTGGCAGTTTGTGTTTACGAAGTCGGGGGAAGACTTCTCGAAGATCTTTGAGATGGTCTTCTTTTCTTCGGCTTTTGACGGTGAGGTCATCAACATAACATTCAACCGCCTTGTGCTGCATATCTTGGAGTATCTTCATCAAAGCCCCCTAATATGTTACACCAGCATTTTTTAGACCAAATGGCACGACAGTGTAGCAATACACACCAAACAGGGTCCGGAATGATGTGTGCTTTTCATCTTCAGGATGCATCTTTATCTGATTGTAGCCAGAGAAGCCATTCATGAATGTCATTCGCTCGAATCCGCAGGTATTGTCAATCATCACCTTCGGTATGGGGAGCGGGAATTCATCTTTAGGGCAAGCACTCTTCAAGTCTCTATAGTCGATACAAACCCTAATCTGCCCATTTTTCTTTGTCACGTGGACAATAGTGGCCAACCATTTAGGATGCTATACCGCGGGAATGAAGCCAATGCTTTTGAGTTTATGAACTTATTGTTCAATTTTGTCCATCACGTCAGGACGAAATCTTTTTTGGCCTTGTTTGATAGGCTTCATATCTTTTTGAAGATTGAGTTTATGGACTGCTATTTTGGGGTCTAAATCGGGCATTTTAGCGTAAGACCATGCAAAATAATCAACGAACTCATGAAGAAAAGCGAAATCCTTGGGTAACTCGTCATCCTTTATATTCTTACTTATGAATACTGGACGTGGGTTATCAGGTGTTCCTAAGTCTATCTTTTGAACAGAATCTTAGATTTGAAGGTGGTTCCTCCACAATATTTCCGGAGGCTTCCAACTTAACAAGACCTTCTGGAGTTCCAAGGGCATTTGTAGACCAAAAGGCTCTACTTTTGTCCATGGGTCTTCTTGATCGGTAATCTTCTCAAGACTTGCTATGAGATGGTCCTAATCGTCTGCTGAAATTAGGTCAAAGTAGGGTACTTCTTTTGGAGAGGATGGCTCTTCTGGACCAGAAGACCACACGTCTGTGTCATTGGACAATTCATCTTCATCATCAGAGAAATCGTACCAATTGGATGAGCTTCCTGGATCCTTGATGGGTGACTCTTTAAAGAGATATCCAGGCCTATCGATGTCTTCATGGACACGAGATGTTGAGGCTTTGTCGGTAAAACGACTTTGCAGCCTTTGTATCAACTGTCTCGAGGGAGTGTCAGGATCATACCCCAACCCATTTGAAGACTTGTCTATATGATGGTGGAGTCTCCAATCCTCCAGTTGGCTTTTGCTCAGGGCAGGTTCCAACGACGTGAGAATACCACAGCCACCTCCCAAATCGATTGAATTCTGAGGCTCATAGTCCATTTTCTTCATGATAGCTTGTGCCATCGGACTATACAGGGATAGTTGAGGCATACCTTCATTTTGGAAGGGTTCAAGCGGAGAATTTAAAGAAGAAGCTTCCGATCTATGGAAGAAGACTGGCTTTCCTTCTGCTGAAGCTGCCGGAACAATGAAGGAAGCAGACGAAGGGTCTTCTACGTCAGCGGGTGTCTCTATTGGAGTGAGAGTGGGTTGATCTTGCTGAGTATCAGCTTGGCTTGACTGTGTGTTGTCTTCTGGCTCTAAATCCAAACCCGTGTCTTGTATGATAGACACGAAGGAGACAGCAGACTTGCCCCCAGGCTTTTGTTTCGTCTTCTTTGCTTTGGTTGTGATTACCAACGGCTTTGAAGAATTGAGAGAGACAACAAAGGGAGATTGACTGTTGTCTTCGGATTTGCCAGAGGGTTTGTTTTCTTTCGGTGATTGCTGAGGAGCCTTGCCTTTATCTTTCTGGATATTTTCGGCAAAGGATGTTATTTCTTCCTCCTCTTCTTCTTTTTCGTCCTTGTACATCTGAGAATCTGTAAAATGAACTTCTTTACCTTTGAAGGTCTTTCTGTCTACAAACACTCAATGTATTAAGCCGTTGTTGCCAACAAACTTGATGCATTGATGTAGAGTTGAAGGGACGACACCATTCTCGTGTATCCAGGGGCGTATGAGAAAGATATTGTAGCATGAAGGGGTTCCTTATTGCATACATAGTGACTTCAGAGATAAGATCACCGATTTGCAACTTGAACCTGATTTTGTAAATAGGCCTTTGAGTGCTCCCATTGTATCCACAGATGGATACTGATGTGTGACTCAGCTTGCTAGGTGGGATACCCAGCTCTTCGAGTGCCAAAGTAGAGATAAGGTTGAGTGCAGAACCTGGGTCGATCTGGACTCTGTGTATTGGTGTCTCTTTGATGTACCTGTGAAGTACAGGGGTCGGTTGTGCTTTATCTCGCCCAGTAGGAGGTCTTCCTTATCGAAGGTGATGGTTGTACTTACTGCTTTTTGAACCGAATGGCATTCAATGCAAAATCCCTTAGTTTTCTTCTTTTCTCCCTTTGAGGAAGTATCTGATTTTTTGACTCTGTAGTCCATTTCAATTTGTAGGACTTGTGGGGTATGTTTGTCAACATCCGCATTCTGTATTTGCAGTTCTGAGATGAGGTTGTCACGAGTGTGTAGAGACATTCGTAATAAGTCTAGGATGTGCAGTCGTGCTGGTATGTGTTTGAAGTGATCAATCAAGTCATACTTGAAATCCTCCTTGGGGACTACATTTTCATTATTGTTGCCACTTGGGGCATTTACAACTTGTTTTCCCAAAGGATTTACATAAGTAAAAGAAAAAGGTTGGTTATAATTTTTATGGTAATGCCGGCCAAAGCAGGTACCTCATCTAACTTCAAAAGCTTCTAGAGAAGGGTCTTCGTTTTGAAGATCACCATCGGGATCATGAAGTTGATCTTTCTCCTTAGCTGAATAAGTCATGAATAGCATCCAGCAACTTTTCTTCTTTGTTGAATAATTTATTGGTCCAGACATCACCTATAAGGTTGGGTATCTGGGACCAGTTGACCGGGTTATTGCTGAGGAAGACTTCATTGGCCGGAGCTTCATCAAGATGATCAGTCGGAAGAGGCATGAGTTCCGATGTCACAGTTTTAGGAGACGAAGCCTGAGAAGGTGATATCTCAGTTGAAGTCACTTTGGAAGATGTAGCTTTGGAAGATATACTACCAAATGTGGTCTGAGAGTATGTGGTCTTGGCAGATGAGGTCTTAGAGGAACTATCATCTCGAACTATCACATTGCAAGTTGCTCCGATAGGAGTCATTCCCAGAATGGACTGTTGGGAATCAAACTCATCTTCAGATGTATAAAGATCATCAATCTAGCATCTTTCTTCATTTTCAAGAGTTACCGAAGGAGGTGCCTAAGATTTTCAGGGATTTCCTGCTCTGGATTTTGATTGCGATGAAGTTCATTGATGCGATCCTGCTCTTGTTCTATGGCAAGACGCTGTAAGATCCTTGCATTTTCTTCACGATAAGGCATGGGAGCCAAATCTTCTTCTTCGTCTGCCCCTTGTGGTTCATCCTGATTGGATTCCCCTTGAGCAATGGTGGGTGCTGGGTCAATAGCAACCTCTTGGTCCTCTTCATCATCAGACCAGGACCCTTGTGGCTGTAATGGATTACTTATATGAGGTGAGATTCATGAACCTATTCTTCGTCGGAGAGGTATTCTTCTGTTTCAAGGCATTCTTCCCTCTCTCAGTGTCACTGGGCTCATATCCATTCATGGAGAATCCGATCACTAAATTACAAGAGTATAATGCCCCCTGCGTAGTTTCATTTTTGAGCTGTGGTGGCATGAAATCACTGAGAGTGAATCTTCTTGCTTGCCTTCGTTGTTGAGCTATCGGCTTTGTTTTGACAACGTCCCAACTTTTATCTTCAAGGAGATCAGGATGCACCCATATGGGTTGTTTGTCTGGTGTTGGGAAAGGGACCAGCTCTTGGGAAGTTTGAATTCTTTTTATTACCTTGAAGGAAGTAGTGATCTTCTCCTTTGGTGACTTTAGTGTTTGTCCACATGACACCATGTTGACGGAGGCAGACCCGTAGTTTTTATCAAAGGTGATGACTTCATTTTACCACATCTCGTTGATCTTCTATCTCACAACGAAGCATTGATTTAGAGGATGTGAGATCATTTGGTGGTATGGACAATACCGAGGATTGTTGGTTTTGCTAACATCTCTCAGTCTTTTAGGGTCAGGCAAGGTGAGTTTGTCGTTTGCTAAGAGAGCCCCGAAGATTTCTTCAATATCTTCATCGAACTTGTATTTCTTCTCTACTCATTCTTTGAAGGCATCATAGAGTTCAAGTTTCTTACCTGCAGCATTGTTTTCAGGTTTCTTTGGCGGCTGAGGAGTTGACTTGCACATTGAGAACCTCCTTTTTCTTTTGCTTTGAGGTTGTAATGACGATCGACTCTTTCTTTGATGATTTCTGACTGTTGAGGTCTTTGATCATCGTTTCAACTTCCATGGACGCTTCTAGGAGTTTTCTTAGGTTCTTTGATTTGTTGCCAATGATCATTAAGCGGATCCTTGATCTCATGTTGTTACGGCAGATGTCGACCATCAATGCTTGTGCCAGTACATCTAATCATTTGTACGCCACTGCCTTCCACTTGTGAATGAAGTCATATGTTAACTCATTCTCTCCCTATTTTAAGCTGCAGAGCTAAGCCATAGTAACAGGATGATCCTCACATTTGAAGTGGGTCAGGAAGCGTGTCTCCAGCATGATCCAGTTTTGGATGGAATCCTCCGGCAGAGTTGAGTACCAATCAAAGGCCGTACCTTTTAGGGTACTTGCAAAGAGACGAATTTTGAGAGCATCTTAATCCGCAATAGCTCCTGTCAATATTTTGAAGTGGATGACGTGCTGTCTGGTTAAACCTTTCCCCGTATATATTTGGAAAGTAGGTTATTTGAATTTTGTCGGGAACGAAACCGGGTCCATCCATAAGGAATAGGGTGGCTTGATCCCATGCTCCTTTAGTGTATCCTCTTCTTTTGCTTTGGCGAGGATATCGTCAACGTCCCTTTTGGTAACGGCGCATGAGTCATCATCTCCTCCGTTTGCCTCATCATTTGGAGGGACTTCATTGATTACTGGACATTGGAAAGCAAGAAGGAGGTTTTCCATTAGAGCCTATATTCTCTGCTGACCTGGCTCCAACTACTAGATGCATGCGGTCACGTCATCATGAGGTGGAGATTGCTCAGAGTTCATAACCAGGACGTTCATCATTCGAGAGTCGAATGAGGATATTGTCTTGGTGACTAAGCTGGAGCTCATTCTTTTGGATGAGGAGCCCGAAGAATTGTTACTCCAATGTCCTTGGCTTGAAGGAGCTGGAGAATCCTCCTATTGTCTTCATGTCCAAGTGACGCTACAAGTTACCGATTGTATGACATGAATTTTAGTTGCCGACCTCTGGCGCCTTCTGGTTTTTCCAACCATATCGACAGTAGCAACTTAGTCAGGTCTTTCTTTTTCGACCCATTTTTTAGAGACCTGAAGTGTAGAATGTCGGTTTCTTTACTTCTCTAGTCTCTTTTGTCGCCATGCCGATCGGCAATGTATGCGATGAGCAATTTGAGCTTCAGTTAGCTCTGGCTGGGCTTTAGTAATGAAGGATGTACTCCCTCGAGTGCAGCAGCCGAGCCTGTCTTCCTTAAAGCTTGGCATGGACAGGATCCGAACACGGTCCTTTGCCTGCCGCAGTGAGGCTTTAAATCTTTCGAGTTCGGCCCCTGTTGAGATAAAGGGTCAAACTGAAGGAGTGTAGGCCTTAACAGGTTCTTGTAGGAGCCTTGTGATGCACGATTTGATTTTGGGCTTGTAGGAGCAAGCCGGTTCGTGCTGAGTTGATGTTGTTGTTCGGCGGAAGGCGGGTCTATCCTCCATTTAAGAGAGAGGGTAGAATTGGTTCTCCTTGAGAGGAGCCCGGTATGCTGCCTTTGTAGATGCTTGGGACCTTCTCTATTTTGGTGAAGGTCTTGGGAACCAAGTCTTGGAGTAGACCTAGTTTCTTATAGGTTGAGGTTTCGCGGGAGTGCTGCGGGCTTCAGGTTTTTTGATGGCCGCCTTTGGTGTCAAGGCAATGATATTTCCAGAGGCAGTTTTCTGCTTCTTGGCAGGTGCGGTTTCTTCTATGGGGAGTGGGAATGGCCCCAATGACCTGAAGACAATGATCCGGGGAGTAGAGGTCGGCCCGGTGTTTAGAGAGTTGCCGAGAGAGATGACGCTTCGGCAGCTAGCAGTGCGCTTGCGAGTGCGCATGTTTTGCTTTTCTAGAAGCATGAGTTGGTACTTGTTTTTGTCGAAAGTAATGGTCAAAGAAGCTACCATTGTTAGTTTCGAAAAAAGTTCTGAAACAAAGCCACATCCATTAGTAATCACAAGAATATAATGACCATAAATAGAAAAATTATGGTTTTGTCTTTTCAAATCGCTCGAGGGGACATGGCCCGGTCCAAGCGAGGTGAAGAAGGCAAAGAGCCATAAAAGGTATAATTGTTCTAATCACAAATATGGTAGGCTCGGAATGAGCATTCTAGTGACTACTAGAAGCAATTGTACACCTTAATTCAAATTGCCGAGAAGCAAGGTTCACTCGAGGTAAAGTGAATATAAGGTTGGAGGTACAAATGTGTCGGTCGCAAATATAGTAGACCCGAAAGGGCGTACTAGCACCGCTAGGAACAAATGTTGCAAATCGCATCTTTGGAATGGACATGAGATGGGATTTTTTGAAAGGCCAAGATTAGATTCAGAAAAGGGAGCAAATGATATTCCAATTCGAACACAAGCTACAAACATTTCTGCAAGCTTTTATCCGAAAGGGAAGGAACCAAGATTTCTCATATCTGAACCCAAAAGTAACGGAAGTTTCTTTTTTTTTGTGAAAGGTCAAGATCGAATTCATCAAAGAGAGCAAGTGAAATTCTAATCCGAACGCAAGCTACAAACATTTCTGCGAGCTTTTATCCGAAAGGGTAGGAACTAAGATTTCTCAGATATGAACCCAAAAGTGACGAAATTTTTTTTTTTTTTTTTTAAGATATTTTTTTGAAAAGTGAAGATCGAATTCATCAAAGAGAGAAAGTGGTATTCCACTCCGAACACAATCTATAAACATTTCTGCGAGCTTTTATCCGAAAGGGAAGGAACCAAGATTTCTCAGATCTGAACCCAAAAGTGATAGAAGTTTTTTTTTTTTTTTGAATTTTTTTTTTTTGAAAAGGCAAGATTGAATTCATCAAAGGGAGCAAGTGGTATTCTACTCCGAACACAATCTACAAACATTTCTGCGAGCTTTTATCCGAAAGGGAAGGAACCAAGATTTCTTAGATTTGAACCCAAAAGTGACGGAAGTTTTTTTTATAATTTTTTTAAGATTTTTTATTGAAGATTTTTTTTTTTTTTTTTATAAATTTCTAATGGTTGGAGAGCACACCCAGGCTTCCAATTCAGTCTTATGAAACCTTAGTAGATAAATCAGCCCCCAGGTAAGGGTAGGATTACTTAATGAACCCGTTTGAAGGACCCTTACCTCGAACAGTCTAGTTGCCTCCACACTCTAGATGAGGCTTTTCTTAGATCAACTTTGGTTGAAGAGCGTAATTGGTGAAACCTTAGTGGTCTTTGACCTTCTTTCTTTTGTTTTGAAGGATCACTAATGAACCCATCAAAGAGAGCAAATGGCCCCTTCCTGATCCGAACGTCAACTAAAACATTTCCGCGAGCGATTGTCCGAAAAAGTGAAAGAACCAAAGTTTCTCAAATCTGAATCCAAAAGTTAGAAATTAGATTTTTTTTTTGTTTGTTTTGAAATCAAAGAGAGCAAATTGCCCCTCCTTGATCCGAACGTTAGCTACAAACACTTCTACGAGCTATTATCCGAAAAGGAGAAAGAACCAAAGTTTCTCAAATCTGAAAAGTTAGAAATCAGTTTTTTTTTTATATATCAAAGAGAGCAAATGGCCCCTTCCTGATCCAAACGTTAGCTATAAACATTTTTGCAAGCTATTATCCGAAAAAGAGAAAGAACCGAAGTTTCTCAAATCTGAAAAGTTAGAAATCATTTTTTTTTTATTTTTTTAATTTTGAAATCAAAGAGAACAAATGGCCCTTCCCTGATCCGAACGTCAGCTACAAACATTTCTGCAAGCTATTGTCCGAAAAAGAGAAAGAACTAAAGTTTCTCAAATTTGAAAAGTTAGAAATCAGAACTTTTTTGAAAGATCACTAATGGACCCATCAAAGAGAGCAAATGGTCCCCCCTAATCCGAACGTCAACTCAAACATTTCTGCAAGCGATTGTCCGAAAAAGAGAAAGGACCAAAGTTTCTCGAATCTAATCCAAAAGTGAGAAGTTGGATTTTCTTTTTTGAAATGAGAAAGAGTGGAAATAAATTGAAAGATAGAAATTTCCAAAAAATCCTTTCTCATTTTTTTTTTTTAGATGCAAAATCCAACAAAGGCTACCAACTAGAAAGGAGCTAAGGAATCTAAGCATCATATTCTAAAATGAACGAGTCCCACCGGGTATGCTAGCTTGATGGACTCGCTTTTTTGGTCTCCGGACTACCGGGGTTGGCGGATGTGAGAGTCCGTGGGGCCCAACCATTTCGTGACCGGAGGACGAAGTGAGCATCAACATTTTTTATATGGGTATGCCAAATTTTCTACTCTACTGGAGTTGAGAAGTGGTGGTCCGTAGAACCGCCTTTACAAGTAGAAAAGGAAATCAACTTTTTTCTAATTTTCATTGCATATATATTTAAGAAAAGAGACATGGTTTGCCATGAATTGCAATTTTTATTTGTTTGTCATGAAAGGTGATTTTTCTTTTGTTTGCCTTGAAAGGAGATTTTGCCATGAAATGCGATTTACAATTCTTATCAAAAGGAAAGACAAGAGTTGTGATTTTTTATGTCTCTTAAAAAAATAAAAATGATACAACGAAAGGAAAGAAAGGGAAATCTAACTTCTAAGGTGATCGCGGGGATTCATTCAAATTGGCAGTCTCAAGTCATGTGTGGACTTCTTCATCATCCTTCAGATGAGAACAGTGGACGCTTTTGATTTACTTGGCTTGGCTTGAACCTTAGATTTTTAGAGGATAAAGACCAAGAGGAGGTCCTATATCCCATAAAAAAAACTAAGTAGATGGGCTGAAAAGCCACGTCTAATCTATGTAGACAGAAGAAAATGGCATTGTGGGGTCCCCCCCTAAGGGACTTTGATCACCTTGTGGTGGTTGTTGTAGAGCTTGATGGACCCGGCTTTTCCTTTTGTCCCGGGACTACCTGGGTAGGCAGACATGAGAGTCTGTGGGTTCCAGCCCTTTCGTGCCCCGGGGGGCGGAGAAAAGCGAACATCAATATTTTTTGTATGGGTATGCCAGATTTTCTATTCTACTTGGAATTTAGAAGTGGTAGTCCGGAGATCCACATTCACAAGTAGAAAAGGAAATCAACTTTTTTCTAGTTTTCATTGCACATATATTTAAGAAAAGAGACAAGATTTTTTTAATGCAGTGAGAGGCAATTTTTCTTTGTTTGCCATGAAAGGTGGTTTTGCCGTAAAAGGCCATTTTTTTCGTAAAAGGCGATTTACAATTCTTATCAATAATGAAAGACAAGAGTTGTGATTTTTTTGTCTCTTTAGAAAATACAAAATACAATGAGAAGCAAGAAAAGGAATTCTAACTTCTTAGTTGATTGCGGGAACTCATTCAGATTGTCGGTTGCAAGTCATATATGGACTTCGCCATCATCCCTCAGATAAGAACAGAGGATGCTTTGATTTGCTTGGCTTGGCTTAGACCTTAGATTTTTAAAGGATAAAAACCAAGAGAAGGTCCTCTATCCAATAAAAAACTGAGTAGACGAGCTAAAAAGCCACGTCTAGCCATGTGGATAGAAGGAATGGGCCTTGGGAGGGGGTGCCTGCCCCCCCCCCCCCCCAAGGGACTTTGGTCACCTTGTGGTGTTTGTTGCAGAGTCTCTTCGACGGAGGAGAGGTTGTTGCAACAACTATTACAAAAGTTTTGTTGTAGATATTCTGGATTTTTTCTGGGCTTTCTAGACCGATTTCGATTTCTTCTGGACCTTGATTTCTGGTTTTTCTAATCGATCCCGCTCTTCTTGGAATGACCCCCCCTTTTATAGGTTTTTGGTGGCCATTAGGAGGGTTTATGGGCATTGATTGCATTAATGCTACATGATGAGAGGAGTTACATGTTTTTAATTCATGATTTTGTAAATCCTTTTTCTTGGCTTTTGATTGGCCGATGGAGAATAATGGACATTTAATTGCCTTTAACCTTCATGATGAGGGGAGTTACATGATTTAATGCTATAATTGCTTGGACTCGTAACTCCTTTTTCCTTGCTTCTGATCTGGCCGTCCAAAATAATGAGTTAATGGCTGCATTAAATTATCATAAAACGAGTCATTTAACTGCATTAAGTGGTCACCAGGGCGCTCAAAGAGTCGCAGGCCGCACCGCGTCTTTTGGAATTCTTCTTGCAATGATCGCCGATGCATCTTCATGTTGTTTGATGTTGGATGATCATGCAACTTCAGACACTAATTGATATTAACGGGCCAGCAACATCTGTCCTGTCGATTTCTCGATCGGTCGGACAGAAAGTGTACTTTCTTTGTCAGTCGGTTGGTGATTTTGAAGCGTCTAATAATGATCCCATGCATTTGACGGCGGATCTGAGATGTTGATGAAGATCGGCTAATTTCGTGCCTCGAAAAGCAAATTTTTAGAAAATCACAGGGGCCAAACATCTTGAGATGCAAAAAGGACCGAAAAAATGGCCCTTTCGGGGAAAATCTGGCGATCTAGATTTCCAGGGTCGCAGACGACCATGGGGGATTTTTCCCCTTTTGGTTGCCGGTTTTCGACCATTTTTCGGTTTTTTTCATTTCTTTTTTCTTCGGCATTTTTTTAACATTTTCGCATATGTATTGGCCTGATTTCCTTGGAATAAACTTGACAAGAATCCTTGCATATCAAAGCGCAAAGTTTCCGATTTTCTGAAAAAGCCGAAGACTTGGTTGTGTGGAGTTTGCTGATTTTCTGTCAAACAACGTCGGAATGAGCTGAAATTTGAGGTGAAGCCTCCTGTGCAATAAATAAGACCAGCCATAGGATTTTTTTTTGAGTTTGGAAGCTGTGTAGGGTCTCGTCTCCAGTAGACTTGACTTTGTTGCGATGAAGATGTCGCGCTTTGATGTATGGTCAATCATTGTCCGATTGACCTGAAATTTGACAGGGAGCCTATTGGAGTCATTTTAAGACAATCCATTAGCTCCGATTTGGATGTCATGCTCCCGGGGAGCTCCGCCGCCGAGAGGCCTGATTTAGCTTCCAAGAGTCAAAATTGGGTCAAATGTTGTCGAAATGAGTTGAAACTTGACGAGTAGCCCTTTGAAAGTATGTTGAAGTCACTCATGTGCTTTGTTTGATGAGTGATGGATGGCCTCGGTGGTTCTCACCGCCGAGAGACTTGATTTTGCTAATTGAGGGTTGATGGAGGATCAAACGTTGTAGGTTTAACTTGAAACTTGACATAGAGAATTTTGAAGGTATTCGAAGACCATCCATAGGCTCTGATCGAAGATTTGCTGTCTTCGACACTGTTACCGCCGGGAGAGCTGACTTTGCTATGGCCGTTTCCTTTTTGGGCCAAACAATATCAGAATGGCTTGGAATTTGATGTAGAGCCTCCTAGTGGCATTTTGAGGCCAACTGTGTGCTCTGTTTTGTGTGTCAAGGTCTCTGGCTTCACAGTCGTCGGGAGCTCCTGTTCAGCTGCTGGAAGAGTGAAGTTAGGCTAGATGATTTAAAAATAGCCCGAAACTTCATGTTTACCCTTCTTTTGGCTGTTTTGAAGGATCTTATAGTTTTTGTTTGATTTTGACAAGATCTGATACTCGAAGTAGCATTTGCCTATTTGTGGTAGAATGCGTCTCCATGTCGCTTTTGATGTTGAAGAGGCAAAGTGACATTTTTTATGTCAACAAATTCCCCCTCGAGGTACAGCGACGAGTTGCATAGCTTCTGTAGTCAATGTGCCTCAAAGAGAATTTTGAAGAAGAGCTTCTTGACTTGAGGAAAAATTTTGATAGAGTAGGCTTTTGAATTTCTAATGGGATTTTATGGCAGTGAGAGGGATCACATACCATCTCAAGGCAAAGTTTTGAAAATAACCTTTGGATTTGATTTTTTGGGTTTTGGATTTTTCCTTTTTTTCTTTTTTTACCTTGTGAACCTAAAGCCTTTATGTGGTGCATTAGGCAATCAAGAAGGATTTTTTTTTTTTTTTGGTTTTTGATCCTGTAACCTAACAAGCTGTATGTGGCAGGTTAGGGGGTCAGGTTTTGGATTTTGGTTTTGACCTTGTGACCTAAGAAGCTGCATGTGGCAGGTTAGGGGGTCAGGTTTTGGATTTTGGTTTTGGCCTTATGACCTAACAAGCTGTATGTGGCGAGTTAGGGGACCATGGTTTGGTTTTTTGTGGAATTTCAGTTTCAGGATTTTGGCTTAATTTGGTTCATGAGGTTAGATGGTTTGGATTTTTGGAAACTCATGAGGCTTGGATTTTTTTTTTTGTATGGTCTAATCAACTCAGAAGAGGCATGGAACCATTTTCGTATGCTCTTGGTAAGAGGAATTTTTTACTAAAAGCCACTTTTAGTGCCTAAGTGGTCAAACCTGGCTCATATTGGCTAACTCATGGGACCTTAAGCTTTTAAAGATGGCTTAGATCTCATGTGGTGTCATTTTTGTGAAGAATATCTAAAAATATCCCCTTTGGGTAGAGAATATCTAAAAATATCCTTACTTGGGGAGAATTTCTCTAGTTTCCTTGATTTTGGGAGAGACTTTCTCAAAGTATCTTTCTTTTGGGAAAGAATCCCTCAAATTTCCTCTCTTTTGGGAGAGAATGTCTCAAAGAGTCTTTCTTTTGGAAAGGTTGCTAATTTGTAGCAATTACCTCCTTGCTTTTCTCATTGTTTCCTCTTTGGCTTGCTCTCTTCTATAAAAGCAAGGGGAGGTTGGATCTCTTGCTCTTATTGCTTTCTTTTTGCAAAGGCTTCAAGAGTGCTCAAAGACCAAGATCTTTTCTTCTTCAAAGATCTTCAAGTCCTTCTTCTCTATCAATGGCTTCAAGTAAGTCTTCTTTTCCAAGAAAACTCCATGTAGAAGTAGGGATCAAGAAAACTTTCTTTTCTCTCTTTTTTTCTCTTTTTTTCTTTCTTCCTTCTTTTCTCTTTCCTTTTTTTTTCCCACGAGTTTTCTTCCTTTTTTTTCACACGTTTTTTTTTCTTTCTTTTTTTTCCCGTGTTGTTTTTTTTCACACGTTTTTTTTTCATGTGTTGTTTTTTTTTTTTTTTTTTTGTAACCGTACGGACTGAGTCGTACGGCCGTGGTTGTACACGGCCTGTGGGCCAATCCATTTTTTCTTCTTTTTTTTTTTTTTTTTTTGGTTTGCTTCTTTTTTTTCTTTTTCTTGATTTTCTTTGTTTTTTTCTTGTGGCCACTCAACCATCTTTCTGCCTTTCCCCTTTGTTTTTCTCCTTTTCTTTGGCATTTATTTTCCTCACAATGCAAATGATGTTTTTTAGGCAAGACAATATGCACATGCATTTTTTTTTTAGTGAATGATATCAAGAAGAAAGGGCTAAGGCTCGATGTTCAATCAACATGGATTTTTATTTGAACAAAATTTGCTTTGGACCAAATTTGGGTTGGCATTGGTAATATTTTGGAAAAGGCTTCCTAATTCCTAATGCATGAAGATTTATGTAAATGCATGAGTTTTTTTATGGAAAGGAATTGGACGGCATGGAATGACATAGCTGCGAGGTTGTAGCCTTTGGAGTTTGATGCTCGCATCAAGAGACAACAAGAGTCATCTTCTAATGTTGGAATTATGCCGGTTTCAATTCTGATGCTTACAGCAGGAGATGATGGCTTGGCGCTGCTCGAGGTTCCGACCAATGAGGCAGTGACGGATCCGGTTGCGGCATTTGAAGATGAGCCGAGGGACTCTAGAGTGGTTCCAAAACCTTCACCTGGTATGATTTCTTTTGCTTTTCCCCTTTTTTGTTTTTTTTTTCTTTCTATACCGCCATTTGCTAACATATTTTTTGTTTTCTTGCCAACTGACATGCCACAAGATTCCGATGACTTTGAACCATCCATGGATGCAACTTTTGACAATGCTTCGGATGAGTTCATGGGGGCAGAGAGTATTCCGCCGATCGTCGAAGAAGGTACTTTGTAGCAATAACCCTGATGATAATGAGTTTTCAACAGGATCATATTCATACCTTTTTGTGTTTTGCTAGCAGGTTGTGAGGTGACAGGAGAGATCTCATCACTTTCTTCAGAACTCGAACAAGGGGTGCCAGAGCTTGATCCAGAAGTAAGGGCTTCTACAACTAGTTTTGATGCAGCAGAGGTGAAATCGCATGATGAGATTCCTTCGCCAGTGTCTCCAATTGGAAAGAGCCTATTGACTACTCCTCTAAAGAGGGATGACACGGGCAGTCGGCCGATGGAGCGGGGTGAGACTTCATTTGGGCCATCTCTTCAATATGCGAAGAGAGTGTTGAAGAGCGTCTTGAGTACCTGGATCGAGACTCTCTTCTGGTCATTTGGAAGCTGGTTTCGGCATGATCAAGCATGTGCAGGAGATACTTGCCGAGAGTGAAAAGGTTGGTCTAGACGTTACAAGTGCCAAAGATTTTGTTGATGAGATCATTGCACTAGGCAACAAATGAACTGAGACCGAGAGCTTTCCAAATGGTGACTTCTTCTGGGAGATGTTTTTGAAGCATTCTAGCGAGGTCAAATCTGAACTGGATGAGATCTCGTGGACTCGGAAGCAGTTTGTTTGGGAAAGGACCGTCATCGATTTGGCTATCTTTGAACTGACACAGGACCTGTACCGTCTTAATAGGGAGGTCATCGAGGTCAGGCAATGTCTTGAGCTTTTGGAAGAACAAGCTACTGCCAAGTTGAGTGCCTGATCGTAGCCCCAAGTGCAAGGCCGCGATTGTAGTAATAACCGGTGAAACCGGATCGATCCACGGAGAGTTTATTTATCGCAAGACCTGTCCTAATAAAAAAAACTAGTACTAGCCTAAAAAAAACTATACAAATCAAATTATCTAATTGAATTAAGAATTAATTACAAATCTGAAATATTAATTACAACCAAAGAAAATTAAAATCCTAATCTCGAAACCTAATCTAACCACTGCATCACCATAAGATTTATTAGCCCAACCAATTGCAATAATTGTTAAGGTGCATAAAATAAAAAATAAAATAAAATAAAATAAAATCAGAGAATAAAGAGATTATATTTTAATTCTAAAACTTTGCAATAATTACTTTGCTTAATGTTATCAAGAAAAATCAAGACCACCGCACCAAGTGCGCACTGTCACTACGCACAAAAATTCAATGTTGACTCATTGGTGAAGACCAAGACCCCATAAACTTGATTTATTAATGAAAGACCTATTACAAGCAAATAACCATTACAAAATCCTTTTAATAAAAATAAAGTGCATCCAACCTTACCATAGACACAAGAAACACTAAACGGAGGAGAGGGACTCGCGGTCTTGAACGGCAATCCAACCGGCTCTCGTTTCGCTATCTGAAATCCAAGCAAGGGAAGATGATTTCAAGGATGATCCGATGGTGGAGTGACGATAGCAACGGCGGCGGCGCGACGGCGTAGAAACCCAAGTGGTGGTAGCCTTAGAGAAGCCTTGGGTGAGTGAGCATGGTAGAGGAGAGATGGAGAAAAAAAATAAAAAAAAAGAATGGAGAGGCTGCTGGTCGTCCAAGAGGAATGGAGGAGTGGAATTGACGTCCAGCCCTCTTTTTGGGCTCTTTTTATATCTTTTTTGATGGCTTGGGTTGCAAGGTTTTGGTTGGGTAAGGATTAGTAGTGTGGGGTCCAAGTTGGATTAGGATTAGGAGGGCTTTTGAGAGATTTTCTAGGGGTTGGCCCACAATCCTAGTAAAAATAGGATTGTTCTTATCTCATGCAACTCCCTCTCTTGGGTCCCACTTTGGTTAAGAATCACTTCAAATCTGAAATTTCAGATTTGATGTGCAATTTTTGAATGCATGTGGACCCACTTGGGTGTAGACAACATGGAACGTCCCCTGCTTTGGCTAAAATAATTTCAAATCTGAAGTTCAGATTTGTATCTCAAATTAGAACAAATGATGGGCCCCACATGAGTGTGCAAGCCTTAATTCTCTTGCCTTGGACGTCCTCACCTTGGAGGGATTTTCTTTTGCAATTTTGTTTTCTTCTTTGTTTGGCTTGAATTGAATCTTAGCCATCCATCTTGACATGTAAGCAATATTTGTTGGAGAGTAGATAGGACACCTCATCATCTCATGGCCCACAAATTTGGAACTTATCTTCAAAAGATTAAATCTGATTTTTTTCTTGCATATGAGAGCGGACCCTACCATGGCCGGCCCTACCTTAGAATCCATGCCAAAGGAAGGTGGGCCCATGGTGCATTTAATTCATCAATTCTCTTCCGTGGGCCCCGATTTTTGAAATTCCCTACAAAAATAAAAGCAAAGATCAAAGAATAATCTAATCATATAGGTAAGGAATTATGCAAGATGCGGGCCTAATTCACACTAAAATAAATGCATAAAATGTCACCATTTTATCAAGTTTTCTTCAATTAAATCAATGGTACAAAGAAAATTCATCATTTCATGTGTGTATAAAAAGTTATGGGAAATTTGTGACTTTCAATGTAAAAAATAGAGAAATTCATGATTTTATGTGAAAATGCAATTTTTGGATGAATTTTGACTCGAATTTAGACTTTGATGCTCAAAAACATAAAATCATATTTTTTTACTAAAATGGTCCATGATTTGATGATTAAGTCCTTAATTACTCTAAAATGATGAGGAAATTCTACATTTTTAAGGACTTATCAGTGCCCTAGTGGAAGCTCACGCTAGAGAGGGGACTCTCATTCGCCTGGTTGAAGAAGTCGACAGCAATCTTTGGAGGAAGACTCAGGAATATGAGCGATGCCAAATCCTCCAAGAAGAACTTCCTCTTACTGATGATGGGTCGCGGCATTCTACCGCATTTTATGGCAAGATTTTGAAGGAACGTGGCCTAGAGACCTTGAAGGCCAATTCCAAGAGGTTGCTTAAGGAGTTGAATCTTTGGCTGATGCCATGTCAAACTGATCTCCTAGTTTGTTTCATAACAAACCCTCTTTTTCTTTCTTTGGTCCCTCCATATATAAACATTTTTGTTACTCTATTTTTTGTATTCCCTCTTTTCACTTAAATTATTTTTTATAAAAACAAACTTAAGCAAGAGCTGAATCGGAATGTTTGTTTGAAAATTTTGATTAAAAGGTTGTCATTTTGTGAAATTCTTTTGTCAAAGGGTTGTTTTGGCATGAAAGCCAGATTTTGTGGCGAAAAGCATGGTTTTTTTATGGCTTGAAAGCCGAATTTTGAGATGGCATGAAAGTCGAATTTTGTGGTGTGAAAGCCAAATTTTGGTTTATGGCATCAAAGCCAAAATTTTGTTTTTTGCATGAAAGCCAGGTTTTGTAGCATGGGAGCCAAAATTTTGTGTTTATAGCATGAGAGCCAGATTTTGTGGCATGGAAGCCCTTTTTTTATTTTTGGCATGAAAGTCGGGTTTTTAGCATGAAAGCCGAGTTTTTGAAAACCAAGTTTTGTTTTGTTGGCGTGAAAGCTAGAATTTTTTATTTTTGGCATGAAAGCCGGGTTTTGTTTTGTTGGCGTGAAAGCCAGATTTTTTATTTTTGGCATGAAAGCCGAGTTTTTGGCATGAAAGCCTGGTTTTGTCATGAAAGCTGGGTTTTTGGCATGAAAGCCGAGTTTTTGGTTTTCAAAAATGCAAGTATCGACTAATAGTCATCTTCTTGGTGAATGGTATTGCAAGTATTGTTGGGATGTTGCCTCTTTGCTCCTTCGGTTGCGAGTATCAATGGAATGTCACTTCCACACAGTTTGGGTGCAAGTATCGACTAAGCGTCGACCCCTTGCTGAATGGTTTTGCAAGTATCGATGGAATGTCGCTTCCTTGCTCATTCAGTTGCGAGTATCGATGGAATGTCGCTTCCTCGCGGTTTGGGTGCAAGTCTCGACTAAGTGTCGCCTCCTTGCTTTTTCAAAAACTTTGTTTTGCGAGTATCGACTGAATGTCGCTTCCCTACGATTTTTGAAATCTGGGTTGTGGATATCAACTAGAATGTTGCGTCTCCACTATTTTTGAAATTTGAAATTTGGGTTGTGGATATCAACTGGAACGTTGCGTCTCCACGATTTTTGAGATTTTGCAAGTTTCAACAAGGTATCGCTTCCTTGCAATTTTGAAATTTTGGAAATATCAAATGTGGTTCGCATCCTTCCAATTTTTGGGTTTTGCGAGTATCGACTGAACATCGCTTCCCCGCGGTTTTTTGAAAAACCATTTTTGTTTTTTTTTTTTTTTTTTGTTTAAAGACACAAGGGTCGTAGATTTTGACCTAAAACCATTTTTTGTGGTAAAAGTCAGGGTGGACTATGGTGGAAATCCGTGAGTCCAAATTTTTGTTTCAAACCATGAATTTTGGGTTCAAGGATCGAAAATTTTGGTCAAATTAGGGAAGAGGCTCCTAAACTTGGGTTTTTGGATTTGATTTTTTTTCTGAACAACGAAACGATGAAAGTAAGCATTCTTTTGAGTTTTTTTTCTTTTAAAAACTTCAACATAAGGATGAAAATTCCAAAAGGAGTGGGTTGACGAGCAAGTACCTAGGAATACGCTTTGGCCATGCAGGCATCGCTCTGACCCGGTGCAGGAAGTCTTCAAGGGTAGTACTACTTCAAGAACTTGTCGTTGATGGACAGTATACTTCTTTCACCCTCCATGTTTAGAAGAGCGTATGCGCCGTTGGAGAAGACTTTGTTTACGACGAAGGGTCCCTCCCATTTTGGTTCGAATTTGCCTTTGGATTTGTGGGCGAAAACCATTGGCCTTTTTACTGTAAGAACCAGGTCACCCTTTTTGTGGGCCGGTTGCTTGACCTTCTTGTCGAAAGATCTTGTCAGGCGTGCTTGGTAAAGCTTAATTCTTTGTTGAGCTTCGAGCTGTCTTTCATCGAGATTATCCAGCTCTTGGAGTCTCAATTTCACATTGCTTTTTCGTGTCATGTCATTTTGCAGAGATACCCTTAAGGAAGGAACTTATACTCCCAAAAGGACAACAACTTCACATCCATGGACCAAGGAGAATGGTGTGCTATGGGTTGGTCCTCGAACGGTGGTTCGATAGGCCCATAAATCTTTAGGTAGTTTGTTGCCACAGTCTCTTTTATGACTAGAGACCATTTTCTTGAAGATTTTGCAGAGTGTCTTACTGAAGGCTTCTGCTAATCCGAGCTTGATATTCCAATCAAAGCTTGATATTCAGCTTGATATTCAAATGCAAGTTATAATCTTACGATCAGAGCTTGATATTCAGCTGCATTGTTTGAGCATGGTTCCAGTAGCGAGAAAGTGTGTGGAATCATGTACTTGTCGGGGCTAATAAAAAGGATTCCAATTCCCGATATCAGCTTTCCCTTTTCATTTGTTCTGGTCACGCCATCGAAGTACATGTCCCAGGAAGTATTTGTTGAGGAGGTCTCCACGTTGTAGACAGGTTCATCTGTGAGGTCATCCCTGAGTGGAGAATCTTTAGACAATGGGTGCTCTGCGAGAAAGTCTGCTAGAGCTTGGCCTTTGATTGCTTTTTGTGGTACATACCTAATATCAAACTGTGACAGAAGGATGGACCATTATGCCAGTCGGGCATTGAGAGAACCTGCTTTTGTGACAATGACCTTTAAGAGATTGATCCTCGAAATCAGGTAGACTGTGTTGGGCAACAGATAGTGACGTAGCTTTTATACAACAAACATCACTGCAATGCATTCTTTCTCGACTGGAGAGTAGCGATGCTCTGCACCTACCAACAAGCGGCTGAGGTAATATATAGCAGCTTCTTTTCCCTCTTGATTTTCTTATGTAAATAGAGCACCCAAAGAATGGTCGAGGGCTCTTGTGTACAAGATGAATGGTTTTCCAGTTGTGGGGGCAGCCAACACTGGAGGTTTGGTCAGGTACGACTTAATGTCTTGAAATGCAGCTTCACACTTAGCATCCCAAACAAAATTCACACCTTTCGTTACGATCGGAGATCGGGAAGTGATGTAAATGCTTGGATTATTGATCCAGCTCATATTTGATTGGAAATGAGACTGTTAACCTAGGTTTGGGCCTTAGATGTTGGAAACCATGAACCTACTCTCACATGACCGTTAATGGGGTTGAAATCGAAGCACGTGGCTTGGTATGCTTCAATGGGTTGTCTAGGTATTCGTGTATTAAACATGGGGTAACCGAATGCGTATGGAACTGAATCAATGGATGCATGACGTGTTGTACACCAAGAGATTTCATTAGAAGCATCATTGATCCAATTCCGCACGTACTCCGTTAGAACATGTAGGATATGAGGATCGATCAGCTCAGGGAGCTCAATTCTTTTCAAAGATAGATTTGCATTCCGGATACCATCAGTTGCGAATCAGAAAGGAGGATGTTTATAAGACTACATTCCGGACGAGATATGGTCACTTTGAGTTTCTCTTAATGCCTTTCGGGTTGTTGAATGCACCAGCAGTTTTTATGGCATTGATGAATAAGGTGTTTACCCCTTTCTTGGATCAGTTTGTGGTTGTCTCTATAGATGATGTGTTGGTATACTCGAAGTCTAAGGAGGAGCATGAGCATCAGTTGAGAACATCATTTAGCTTTTGAGGGATAACCAACTGTATGCTAAGTTGAGTAAATGTGAATTTTGGTTAGAGTAAGTGGCATTCTTGGGCCATATTATTTCTAAAGATGGACTGATAGCGGATCCTAAGAAGGTAGTAGCAGTTGTTAATTCGGGTAGTCCACGAAATGCAGCGGAGATTCGTAGTTTTCTGGGACTTGCAAGTTACTACAGGAGGTTCATGAAAGGATTTTCTACCATAGCTTCCCCACTCACTACGTTAACAAGGAAGGATGTTCCGTTTATGTGGAAGAAAGAGTGTGAAAAGAGTTTCCAAGAGTTGAAGACCCAATTGACTACAACACCCATACTTGCCTTACCCTATAGCAATGGAGGATTTGTGGTTTTCACAATGCATCAGGGATTGGATTGGGCCTTGTCCTCATGCAAAATGACAAGGTGATAGCATACGGGTCTAGGCAATTAAAGGATCATGAGAAGAAGTATGCCACACATGACTTAGAGCTGGAAGCAGTGGTGTTTGCATTGAAGTTGTAGAGGCATTATTTATGTTGTGTAAGATTTGAGGTGCACACAGATCATAAGAGCCTGCAATATCTATTCACACAGGGTGATTTGAATAACAAGCAACGGAGATGGATGGAGTACATTAAGGATTATGATTTTCCGATCAAGTACCATCCCGGGAAGGTGAACGTTGTAGCAGATGCCCTCAGTCGACAGGTAGCATTCAGTGGTTGTATAATGCCAGAATAGAGGTGGATGGAGCAGTTCAGTGATATGGACGTGGAAGTATTCCCTGTTAATGAGAAAGTGTTAGTTGCTACTATAGGAGTTTAGGAACCAAAAATAGTTAACAGGATCAAGGAAGCTCAGAAGGATGATCCAGAGTTGCAAAGAATCATTGAGCATGTAGATTACAAGCCATAATTTAGATTAATTGATGGAGTTCTGTATTGCAAGGATAGGTTGTGTGTGCCCAATGTTCGAAGCATCAAGTCAAAGCTGATGATAGATGCGCACCACACCAGATACTCTATTCACTCGGGGAGCACTAAAATGTATCAGAATTAGAAGAATCACTATTGGTGGGTGAAAATGAAGAAAGAGATTGCAAAATTCATTTCTAAGTGTATGACTTGGCAGCAGATTAAGGCAGAGCACAAGAAGCCTCCTGGTTTGTTTCACCCGTTGGATATTCCACAGTGAAAATGAGATAACATCACCATGGATCTCGTGTCTGGGTTGCCTAACACCAAGAAGGGAAATGATGCTATTTGGGTGACTGTGGATAGATTGACGAAGTCAACACATTTCCAACCTTTCAAGACCGGTCAGTTTATGAATAAGATGACTACGTTGTACAGAGATAATATAGTCAAGCTGCATGGAATGCCGAAGTCCATAGTATTCGATCGAGACACCAAGTTTGTCTCTCGGTTTTGGTCTACTTTTTAATCATCTATGGGTACTCAGCTGAAGTTCAGTGCAGCTTACCACCCTCAGATAGATGGACAGTCAGAGCATACCATCCAGACTTTGGAAGATCTTCTCCGAGCATGTGTTTTGGATTTTAAGGAGAATTGGGATGAAAGTTTGCCTCTGTGTGAGTTTGTCTACAGTAACAGCTATCATTCAAGTATTGGTATGGCACCATTTGAGGCGTTGTATGGATGGAGATGTAGGATTCCAGCATGTTGGGAGGAAGTAGGAGTTCGAAGTTTTCATGGCCCCTCAGAGATTGCTGATTTCAGCGAGAAAGTCAGAATTGTTTTAGATGAGAATGAAGGAGTCACGTGATCGTCAGAAGAGTTATGCAGCTAAGAGGCGGAGACCTTTAGAATTCCAAGTGGGGGATATGGTGTTTCTGAAGGTGTCCCCGATGAGAGGTGTTGTCAGATTTGGGCAGAAACGGAAGCTTGCCAAGAGGTTTGTGGGACCGTTTGAGATTAAAAGTAGGATTTGAGACGTGGCTTATTGTCATGTGCTACCGCCTGAGCTAGCCTGTGTACATGACATTTTTCACGTCTCAATGCTTCGGAAGTATATTCCAGATCCTACTCACGTGTTGCAGCATGAGCCACTTTAGTTACAAGCAGATGCAACCTATGTGGAGCGGCCGACGCAGATCATTGACACAAAGGAGATAGTGTTGCGTACCAAGACCATCCAGTGGGTCAAGGTACAATGGGAGCATCATAGTCTGGAGGAAGCTACGTGAGAGCTCAAAGATCAGATTCAGAAAGTGTATCCTTATCTCTTTCCTGATGAGGTATGTTTCGGCATTTGGAGGACCAAATGTTCTTTTTAGAGGTGAGAAATGTAAGGTCCTCGACCTTACTGGGTCAACTAGGCCCAATAGCAGGCTGTTGACCCGTTTATTTTGTTATTATTATAATTAATTGTATTGTTAGATAATTAGGTGGGTTTAGATCTTGAGCAAGTGTCTACGAAGTTTCATGCGATTTCGAATTCGTTTGACTCTAGCAGGGGGGTAGTTGGTAATTTAAGGAAAGTTGAGTGTTTTTCTGGAAAATTCCTATCGCCGTGTGATGGACCCGTCTTTTTCTTTCTCGCCTTCCTCCGTCCCGGGCCCGCCGGGGTGCGGCGGGGTGAAGAGAAAAAAAAGAGCAAGCATCAACATTTTTTTGTACGGGTATGCCAGATTTTCTATTCTACTTTGATCCGGAGATTCACCTTCACAAGTAGAAAAGGAAATCGACTTTTTTCTAACTTTCCATTGCACATATATTTTAAAGAAAGAGACAAAATTTTTAATGCCGTGAAAGGCGATTTTCATTTGTTTGCCGTGAAAGGCGGTTTTGCCTTGATAGGCCATTTTTTGCCGTAGAAGGCAGTTTACAAATCTCATCAAAATTTAAAGACAAGAAATGTGATTTTTATGTCTCTTTAAAAAAATACACAATACAACAGAAAAGTAAGAAAAGGAATCTGACTTCTCAAGAGATTGTGGGGACTCGTTCAGATCGACGACCGCGAGTCATGTATGGGCTCCGCCATCGTCCTTCAGATGAGAACACTTGATGCTTTGATTCACTTGGCTTGGCTTGGACCTCGGATTTTTAGAGGATAAAAACCAAGGGAAGGTCTTATATCCAATAAAAAACCAAGTAGACGGGCTGAAAAGTCGCATCTAGGCCATGTTGGATAGAAGAAGAGAGGAGATCTTGGGGGGGTGGCCCCCCCGAGGGACTTCGATCACCTTGTAGAATTTGCAGCGGAGTTTCTTCAAAGTGAGAGAGCTTCTTTTTGCAGTGAATTCTTCAGGACAGTTTTCAGACAATTTTTCAGGATCTCTAACAATTTTTTCTGCTCCTTTCTCCTTGGAATGACCGCCTATTTATAGGCTTTTGGTGGCCATTAGGAGGGTTTTATGGGCATTAATGGTATTAATGCTCCATGATGGGAGGAGTTACAAGATTTAATTCTTTATATTGTAACTCCTTTTTCTTGGATTTTGATTGGCCGATGGAGAATAATGGGCATTTAATCTCCATGATGATGGGAGTTTCATGATTAATTACCATGATTAATCTCCATAATGATAAGAGTTACATGGTTAATTGTCATGATTAATTGGACTTGTAACTCCCATTTCTTGGCTTCTGATTGGGCCGTTCAAAATAATGAGTTAATGACCTTAATAAATTGCCATAAAAGAGTCATTTAACTTCATTAATTGGCTGCCGAGTCGCTTGAAGAGTCGCGGGCCGCGCCGCGTCTTTTGGAATTCTTCTTGCGATGATCATCGATGGATCCGTACGTTGTTTAATGTCGGATGACGATGAAAATTCAGACATTGGTTGCCACTAATGGGCCGGCAGCATCTGTCCAGTCGATTTCTTGATCGGTCGGGCAGAAAGTGTGCTTTCTTGGTCGGCCAGTTGGCAGTTTCGGAGTGTCCGATGATGATCAAATGATTTCGATGGCGGATCCGTGATGTTGACGAAGATCGACGGATATCATGCCTCAAAAATCAGATTTTAAGAAAATCACAGGGGCCAAACATCGCGAAACACGAAAAAGAACGGAAAAACGACACTTTTGGCGGAAATCCGGCGACCCGGATTTCCAGGGTCGCCGGCGACCATGCACCCATGGTCGCCGGCGACCATGGGGCTGGCGACCTTGGACTTTGGTCCATTTTTTCGGTCGCCTTCCTGTCGCCGTTTCTTGGTCGTTTCTCGGGTTTTTTCTCTTCTGTTTTCTCCTGTATTTTTCTTTGACATTTCTCCTCATTTATTGGCTTAATTCCTCTAAAGAAAACCTGTTGAAAGGCTGTGCAAATCAGAGCACAAAGTTTCCTATTTTTTGGAAAAGCCGAAGACTCTATAGCCGATTTTCCGTCAAGAGTTGAAATTGGGTCAAACGGTGTCGGAATGACCTGAAATTTGAGGTGAAGCTTCTTAGGCATTAGATAGGACCAACCATGGGCTTTTATTTGAGTTTTGAAGCCGTTTGGGGTCTCGTCGATGCTTGACTTGATTTCACCATGCGGAAGATGTCGAGCTTTGATGTACGGTCATCCGATGTCCGATTGACCTGAAATTTGAAGGGGAGCCTATTGGAGTCATTTTGAGATGATCCATTAGCTCCGATTTGGGTGCCATGGTCCCGGGGAGCTTCGCCGCCGGTAGGCTTGATTTTGCTTCGGAGCATCAAAACCTGGTCAAACATTGTCGGAATGACCTGAAATTTGACATGCAGCCCTTTGGAAGCATGCAGAAGCTACTCATGTGTTTTGTTTGATGAGTGGCAGCATCAGAGGTTCTCGCCGCCGGGAAGCTTGATTTCACAGTTCGAGAGTTGATGGAGGGTCAAACGGTGTCAGTTTGACTTGAAATTCGACATGGAGCCTTTTGGCGGTATTTTGAGGCCATCCATACACTCTGATCGAAGATTTGATGTATTTGACATTGTCGCCGTCGGGAGCTCCCGCTCAGCTGTTGGAGGATTGAAGTTAGGCCAGATGGTGTCGACATGGCCCGAGACTTCATGTGTACCCTTCTTTTGGCTACTTTGAAAGATCTTGTAGTTTTTGTTTGGTTCTGTCAAGATCTGATGCTTGAAGCAGCTTTGCCTGTTTGTAGTAGGATGCGGCTCTATATAGCTTTTGATGTTGATGAGGCAAAGTGACATTTTTGGTGTCAACAAATGCCCCCTCTAGGTACAGCGACGAATTGGATAGCCTTTGCAGTCGATGTGCCTCGAAGAAAACTTTGAAGGAGAACTTCTGACTTGACCAAGTGTTTCTGAGCATTTTTCTTGATAGTGTAGCCTTTTGAGTTTCCAAGGGAATTTTATGGCAGTGAGAGACATCACGTACCATCTTAAGGCAAAATTTCGAAAATGACATTTGGGTTGGGTTTTTGGGTTTGGGATTTTCTTTTTGACCTTGTGAACCTAAAGGCTTTGTGTTGCGCATCAGGCGGTCAAGAAGGTTTTTAGTTTTTGACCTTGTGACCTAACAAGCTGTATGTGGCAAGTTAGGGGTTCGGGTTTTGAATTTTGATTTTGGTCTTGTGACCTAACAAGCTGTATGTGGCAAGTTAGGGGACTGGGATTTGGTTTTGGTTTTGGCCTTGCGACCCAACAAGTTGTATATGGCGAGGTAGGAGACCATGGTTTGCATTTTTGTCACTCTTTGGGACAACTTTGGGTCCGTCGGAGTGGTTTGGGTTTTTGTGGAATGTCAATTTCAAGGTTTTGGCTTAATTTGGTTCATGAGGTGGGATGGTTTGGATTTTTGGAAACTCATGAGGCTTGGATTTTTTTTCTGTATGGTCCAATCAACTCAAAGGAGGCATGGAACCATTTTTGTATGCTCTTGGTAAGAGGAATTTTGACTAAAAGCCACTTTTAGTGCCTAGGTGGTCAAACCTGGCTCATGTGGGCTAACCCATGGGACCTTAAGCTTTAAAGATGGCTTAGATCTCATGTGGTGTCATTTTTGTCAAGAATATCTAAAAATATCTCCTTTTGGTAGAGAATATCTAAAAATATTCTTACTTGGAGAGAATCTCTCAAGTTTCTTTGATTTTGGGAGAGATTTTCTCAAAGTATCTTTCTTTGGGAGAAAGTTTCTCATAATCCCTCTCTTTTTGGAGAGAATTTCTCAAAAGATCTCCTCATTGGGAAAGAATATCCCATAATTCCTTTCTTTTAGGAAGCTTGCTAATTTGTAGCACTTACCTCCTTTCTTTTCTCCTCCTTTCCTCTTTTGGTTTGCTCTCTTCTATAAAAGCAAGGGGAGGTTGGATCTCTTGCTCCTATTGCTCTCTTTTTGCAAGAACCTTCAAGAGTGCTCCAAGATCAAGAATTCTTCTTCTTCAAGGATCTTCAAGCTTTTTCTTCTTCTTCTCCATCAATGGCTTCAAGTAAGTTTCTTCTTTTTCCTTAAGAAACCCCATGTAGGAATAGAAGAAGGTTTTCTTTGTTTTCTTTTCTTTACTTTTTTTTTTCTTTCTTTTTCTTTTCTTTTCTTTTTCTTTCTCTTCTTTTTTTTTTCTTTTCTTTTTCACGTGCATCTTTTTTTTTTTACACGTTTTTTTTTTCTTTCTTTCTTTTTTTTTTGCACGGTTTTCTCTCTCTGTTTTTTTTTACCGTGGCTCTTCTTTCTCTTTTTTTTTTATTTTTCTCACGGTTTCTTTTTTTTTTTTTTACCATGTGTTTTTTTTTTATCTCTTTTTTTTTTTTTTTGTGGCCGTACGGACAAGACCGTACGGTCATGGCCGTACGACCACGTGACCGTACGACCACGTGGCGTGTGGGCAAAAAAAATTTTTTTTTCTTTTCTTCTTCTCTCTTTTTTTTTTGAAAAGAGATTTTCTCTTTTTTTTTTTTTTTTTTTTTGAGATGCGCATGCATGACAACTTTCCTTCTATACATTTTTTTTTTTTAGAAAATGGAATTGGAAGTATGATAGTGCACACCTGGAAATCTTTTTCGCAAGTCTTGGGATTTGGAGCTCGCAGCAATGTTGAGCCCTTTCTTGGTCTTGCGGGGATTTTCTGAGGAGCTTTGCAAGTTTTGGATTCTAGAGCTCGCAGCAATATTGAGCCCTTTTCCGATCTTGCGGATATTTGAGAAGCTTTGGCTTGATCTCGCAGCAATGTTTGAGTTTCGAGCCTTCTTCGAGAATTTTCCATGATTATGGGCTTGCAGCGATGTTGAGCCCATCTTCAAGCTCCTATTTCTTTCGGGGTGTTTCCCTTTTCTTCGGAATTGCCCCAGATCCTCTAATGCGGCCGTACAGCAGGCCTGGGAGGAGGTTCAGTATGTTGAAAGGAACTTGGAAGAGTGTGACTCGCTCAACCGAGTTGAGATGAGGCAACGTTTGATTGCCCTCAAGGATGAAGAGTATTATAAGATTATGGTAAGCAACCGTCCCTGGGTCACGGACGATCAGAGCATTGTGCCCAAGCCTACCTTCTTCTTTGGTGATGCCGTCCCCGACGATTCAACATACCAAAGGAGATGTTTTCAGTTCTCTTTCATAGTTGATGGTGAGAAGAGAACTGTTTCTACCCGGTCGTCCTTCGATCGGACAATCTCGATCATGAGCCTTTCCTCCACATGCTCGAAAAGGGAAGATCCTCCAAGCTGGGTGAAGAGGACGAACGTGATCAAGACCGGGGTTTTTGTTGGTGGCCCTTCTGGTTTTGCAAAGAAGTCGCCGGATCGTATGGACATTTTGATGCCGGCCAGCGGCTACGAAGGTTCAGACCATTCTTCGGTCGATTTGAGACCGGTGGGCCTTGGCATTTTCAAGGGCGATGGCAGCAATTGGGTGAAGCCTTTTCGACTTCGTGGCCGTTTCAGTGTTGACTCGAGCTGGGAGTCATGGACTGATCACATCCTGCAGGTTGGCGGTGCCATTCTGAAGGAGGCCGAGATTTTTGATGCGGTTCACGCTTTTCGGCAAACCGTGGTTTTCTCCGATGAGGCCTTTATGGCCATGTTGGAGTCGTTCCTTCCACAAACCAACACCTTCGTTGTCACGAATGGTGAGATTGGTTTTTCTTTAAAGGAACTGAGTGCCATCACTGGGCTGCTTATCCTCGACAATCTCTATGAGGAGTTTATGCCTATCGACAGCGTCCTTGAGGAGCAGTCTGAGGAGTTCAGGCTTTTGTACTTTCAGCTCGTCGCCTTCTATGATTTTTTGAAGGAGAAGGAGGGCTCGAAAGTCCGGTGTAGCAGTTGGAGGAGCGGTAGCTTTTTGTCTTCCAACTTCTTTGACAGCGAGGAGTCTTCTGAGAGTACGACCCAGGAAGCTAGGGCTAAGAACCCAGATTCGAAGAAGATCTCCGTCATGCGAGAGAATTTGAGGGTATTCTTCGCAAGCACAGACGCCATTCATTCTGACATTGCGCTGCGGAGAGATCTCGCTATCTACCTCACTTATTGGCTGGGTGAGGCTGTTTTTGCTGGAGGAGATGGAACGCACATCAGGCCGCATTGCATTTTTCCGGCTTGTCAGATGGCGTTTGGAGAGCGGCTTACTTTGGTGCCTGCTCTTTACTCTTATTTGTGTACCGAACTGCAGGCTGCTGCTTTCCTGGTTTGGCTTGGGCTTCCCATGAACAGGGTATTTTCTGCCCACATTTTTTATTCGTGGTATGTATACCACTGTCCCAGTTTCCACCGATTAGGTGCTGCTCAGGACGATGACCCGTTTATGATTCGGTTGGCTAGAGGAAAGCCTGTTTCCGAATCTCTTTTATCTGCCCGCTTGAGGATCCGACGATTCTGGGACGTCGAGATGGGGCAGTCTTCAGTGAAGCTTTCTCCGGGTTTGAGGAAGAAGGCTTTTGATTTTGGTGTCTCCCGTGATTCGACCAGGGCAGAGGGTCTGGGAGACACTATTCTTTGACAAATGCCGAGAGGAGTTGGCTTTTTAACATACGTGTCGGCACGATGGTGTACCGCAGACATCTTTTCGTCGACATCCAGCCGTATGTTCCCTCACTTTTTGCCATGTAGTTGGGCTTCTCTCAAGGCGTTGTTGGAGCGCCTTCGAGCAAGGTGAAGCGTTTTGGAGGTCTGCAGGACGGGAGAAATGCATGGGCCTTTTATAGCGCGGAAGACACTACTGCCCTGATTTCTTATCCTGAGTTGCCTACTTTCCGGACGGCTAGCTTCACAAAATGGTTTGTGGAGAGCTTTTCAGCATACCGGGGGCTTTCCAAGAAAGAGCGTGATGTAAAGCAGTCTTCCGGGAAGGGCTTTGGAAAGTCAGACGGCGTCCGCCGAGAAGAAGTTCTGGCTTTCCTTTCTGGGGAAAGGCACATAACAGGTTTTCTCGAGGAAAAGGACGTCATCAAACTGGGAGCTGCACAAGAGATACCTGGTGAGGTCTTGGAACAACTTGCTGAGGAGGAGGCTGAGGTTGCTGCTTGGATACAAGCCGAGCGAGCAAAGGCTTCCATGGAGTCTACTGGCAAGAGCAGACCGTCCGGTGAGGACTCTGGCGAGAGGCCTGATTTTGATGGTGGGGAGGGTGCTTCCAGCAATTCGTCCCGTAGGAGCAAGAGGAGAAGGGGACACCGCCGAAGTCAAAGGCGGCACGAAAGTTCTCATGATCTGGAAATTCCTTCCACCATTGTTGAGGAGGCATCAGGGGATGATGACGAGCCTCCAGAGAAGAGAAGCCGAGCGGAAGAGACCATTGATGATGGTATGCTTTTCCCTTTTCTCTTTCCGTTTCTTTTCTTTCATGAGAGCTTTTGTTTTGATCTACTGCTTTCTTTCTTTTGGCAGAAGATGATGGTTTGATGATGCCCGAGGTTCCGGTCGATGAGGCGGTGACAGATCCTATCGTGGCATCTGAGGAAGAACCAAGAGATTCTGAAGTAGATCCAGGATCTCCTCCTGGTATGATTTTTTTTTTCTCTTTTTTTTTTTTTACCCCCACTTGCTGACATATATATATATTTTTTGCCAGCTGACTTGCCAGAGGATTCCGACTAATTTGAGCCATCCATGGACACAACTTTTGATGATGTTTCGGATGAGCTCATGGAGGCAGAAAGCATTCCACCAGTCGTCGAAGAAGGTACTTTGTAATGATAATCTTGATATTTTGATTTTTGACAAGATTATATTCATACCTTTTTCATTTTTCATTGGCAGGTTGTGAGGTGACAGAAGAAGTTCCTCTATCTTTTTCAGAACCAGAGCAGGGGGTACCTGTGACCGATCCAGGAGTAGGGGCTTCTTCCACCAATTTTGATGAGGCAGAGGCGAGTCCGCCTACTGATATTCCTTCCCCAGCGGCTCCGATTGGAAAGAGCTTCTTGATTACTCTTCCAACGGTGCCTGACACTGGTAGTCGACCAACGGAGCATGGCGAGTCTTCATCTGAGCCATCCCGTCAGCTTGCGAGGAAGGTGTTGAAGAGAGTCTTGAGCTCATGGGTCGAGACTCTTTTTTCTGGCCATTTGGAGGCTGGTTTTGGCATGGTGAAGCATGTGCAGGACATTCTTGCCGACAGCGAAGAAGTCGATCTGGACATTACAGATGCCAAGGCTTTTGTTGATGAAGTCATCGCTCTAGGCAACAAGTGGACTGAGACCAAGAGCTTTCCGAATGATGATTTCTTCAACGAGATGTTTTTAAAGCCTTCCAGCGAGGTCAAATCTGATTTGAATGAGATCTCGCGGACTCGGAAGCAGCTCGTTCGGGAGAGGAACGTCACCGAGTTGCCTATTATTGAGCTGACACAGGACCAGCACCACCTCGATAGACAGCGCCTTGAGCTATTTGAAGAACAAGCAGCTGCCAAGGGGACTGCCACTTTGAAAGCTAGCGATAGAGAGAGGGCTCTCATTCGCCAAGTTAAGGAGGTCGAAAGCAATCTCCGGAGGAAGACTCAAGAATATAAACAATGGCAGATTCTCTGGGAAGAGCTTCCTCGTGCTGAGGATGGATCGCGACGGCCTACTGCTTTTTATGGGAAGATTCTGAAGAAACGCGGCCTGGAAGCTTTGGAGGCTAAGGCCAAGTGTTTGCTTGAGGAGTTAAGCCTATGGCTGAAGACCATATCGGACTAGCCTCCTGATTTGTAACAAACTTTTTCTTCTTTTCTTTTGGTACCTCCATGTATAAACATTTTTGGCACTTTTTTTTTGTATCCCCTTATTTCACTTAAATTCACTTTTGATGAAATATAAGCAAAAAATGAATGGGAATGGTTTGTTTGAAAATTCGATCAAAAGGTTGTCATTTTGTGAAAATCTTTTGTCAAATGGTTGTTTTTAGGCATGAAAGCCAAATTTTGTGGCAAAAAGCCTGGTTTTTGGCATGAGAGCCGATTTTTGTGGCTTGAAAGCCAAGTTTTTTGTTTTGTGGCATGGAAGCCGATTTTTGGCATGAGAGCCGATTTTTGTGGCGTGAAAGCCAAGTTTTGTTTGGCATGAAAGCCGGTTTTTGGCATGAGAGCCGATTTTTGTTTGTGGCATGGAAGTCGGTTTTTGTTTGTTTGGCGTGAAAGCCAGATTTTGTGGCATAGAAACCAAGTTTTTTGAAAACCAAGTTTTGTTTTGTTGGCATGGGAGCCAGATTTTTTGATTTTTGGCATGAAAGCCAGGTTTTTGGCATAAAAGCCGGGTTTTCGCGTGAAAGCCGGGTTTTGGCGTGAAAGCCAGGGTTTTTTAAAACCAGGTTTTGTTTTGTTGGCATGGGAGCCAGATTTTTTGATTTTTGGCATGAAAGCCAGGTTTTTGGCATAAAAGCCGGGTTTTGGCGTGAAAGCCAGGTTTTTGGTTTTCAAAAATGCAAGTATCGACTAAGAGTCGCCTCCCTACTGAATGGTATTGCAAGTATCGATGGAATGTCGCTTCCTTGCTCATTCGGTTGCGAGTATCGATGGAATGTCGCTTCCTCGCGGATTTGGGTGCAAGTATCGACTGAATGTCGCCTCCTTGCTTTTATCTCAAAAAAAAAATTTTGTGGGTATCGATGGAATGTCGCCTCCCCACGATTTTTGAAATTTGAGGTTTTTTCGAACCTTTGTTGTTGTTTTTTTTTTTTTTTTTTTTGAAATTTGGGTTGTGGATATTAACTGAAACGTTGTCTCTCCACGATTTGTTTTGAAATTTTGCAAGTATCGACGAGGTGTCGCTTTTTTGCGATTTTGAGGTTTTGGAAGTATCAAATGGGGTTCGCATCCTTCCGATTTTTGGGTTTTGTGTGAGTATCGACTAAATGTCGCTTCCCCACGGTTTTTTGAAAAACCATTTTTTGTTTAAAGACACGAGGGTCGTAAATTTTGACTCAAAACCATCTTTGGTGGTAAAAGTCAGGGTGGACTAGAGTGGAAATTCCTAAGTCCTGATTTTTGTTTCAAACCATGAATTTTGGGTTCAAGGATTGAAAGTTTTGGTCAAGTTAGGGAAGAGGCTCCTAAACTTGGATTTCGGATTTGGTTTTTTTTTTTTTTTTTTGAACAATGAGACATTGAAAGTAAGCATTGTTTTTGGCTTTTTAGAAATTTCAACATAGGGATGAAAACTCTAAAAAGGGTGGGTTTGACGAGCAAGTACCTAGGAATAGGCTTTGGCCATGCAGGCATCACTCTAACCCGATGTAGGAAGTCTTCAAGGGTAGTACCGCTTCAAGAACTTGCCATTGATGGGCAGCATACATCTGTCACCTTCCATGTTTAGAAGAGCATATGCGCCATTGGAGAAGACTTTGTCGATGACGAAGGATCCCTCCCATTTTGGTTCGAATTTGCCTTTGGATTTGTGGGCAAAAACCATTGGCCTTTTCACCGCAAGAACCAAGTCACCCTTTTTGTGGGCGCATTGCCTGACTCTTTTGTCAAAAGATCCTGCCATGCGTGCTTGGTAAAGCTCAACGCTTTGTAGAGCTTCGAGTCGTCTTTCATCGAGATTATCCAGTTCTTGGAGTCTCAATTTGACGTTGCTTTCTTGCTTCATTTCATTTTGTAGAGATACCCTTAAAGAAGGAATTTGTACCTCTAGGAGGACAACTGCTTCGCATCCATAGACCAAGGAGAATGGTGTGCTATGGGTTGGTCCTCGAACGATAGTCCGGTAGGCCCATAAAGCTTCAGGCAGTTTGTCGCTCCAGTCTCTTTTGTGAGTAGAGACCATTTTCTTGAGAATTTTGCAGAGTGTCTTGTTGAAGGCTTCTGCTAGTCCATTCGCTGCCGGGTTATACGGAGTCGAAGGACAACTTTGGATTTTGTATTTGTCGCAGAACCTGTAGAATCTGTGATCCCGGAATTGTGGTCCGTTATCATGGACGAATCTTTTAGGTATGCCGAAGCGACAAATGATGTTGGTTCGTAAGAATTGAAGGACTGACGAGGTCTTCATTTCACTGAACGCAAATGCTTCTGACCACTTGGAGAAATAATCCGTAGTGGCGAAGATGAAGCGATGACCTTTGCTTGACGGGGGAGAGATAGGACCTATGATGTCCATACCCCAGGCTTCGAAGGGCCATGAGATCGATGTAGGATGTAGCCATTCTGGAGGCATGTGTACATAATCTCCATGAACTTGGCATTGTTGACAACATTTAGCAAATTGTATTGCGTCAGCCACCATGGTAGGCCAATAATAACCTAACCTTTTTATCTGATCGTAGAGCTTGGGACCAGCCTGATGGGCTCCACAAAGACCAGCATGAACTTCTTTTAGAGTTTCTTCCGCCTCTTGTTGTGACAAGCAGCGTAGAAGTACTCCATTGAAGGATTTTCTGTAAAGCATTTTGGAGGGAATATCCAAATGAAAGTTTGGGGCTCGTCTTTGGATACTTATCCGCTCTTTTGGATCTTCAGGTAGGATTCCGAACATAATATAATCATTGAACGGATCCCTCCAGTCGCCTATCGGAGGTTTAAGGATGGAAATCCGACCTCCGACCACTCGGTGTCATTCAGCAACTGCTTGGTGTGTGTTGAGAGGTGGGAGAATCCTTCTTTGACACACTGTAATTTCCATGTTTTCCCCTTCTTGGGTTGCCATGGATGCAGCAAGTCCAGCCAGGGCATCTGCACGGATGTTTTCATCTTTGCGGATGTGGGTGATGTGACAGATGTCAAAGTTTTGATGAAGTGATTGCGCCTTGTTGTAGTAAGGCAACAGATCAGGCTTCCTAATTTCATATTCCTGATTCATCTGGTTGACGATCAGTTGAGAATCGCCAAATGCTTCCAGCATGGTGATGCCAGATTCGAGGGCGAGTTCCAATCCTATAATCAGAGCTTGGTACTCAGCTGCATTGTTTGAACATGGTTCCAGTAGTGAAAATGCATGTGGAATCGTGTATTTATCGGGGCTAACAAAAAGAATGCCAATTCCCGATATCGGCTTTCCGTTTTCATTTGTCCTGGTTGCACCATCGAAGTACATGTTCCAGGAGGCATTTGGTGGGGAAGTCTCCACGCTGTAGGCAGGTTCGTCTGGGAGATCATCCCTGAGCGGAGAATCCTTAGGCAGTGGATGCTCTGCGAGAAAGTCTGCCAGAGCTTGACCTTTGATTGCTTTCTGTGGTGCATACCTAATATCAAATTGTGACAAAAGGATGGACCATTTTGCCAGCTAGGCATTGAGAGAACCTGCTTTTGTGATAAGGACCTTTAAGAGATTGATCCTTGATATCAGGTATATTGTGTTTGACAGCAAATAGTGACGCAGCTTTTGTAAGGCAAACATCACTGCCAAGCATTCTTTTTCGACTGGAGAGTAGCGATGCTCTGCTCCTACCAACATGCGACTGAGGTAGTATAGAGTAGCTTCTTTTCCTCCATCATTTTCTTGTGCAAGTAGAGCGCCCAAAGAATAGTCGAGAGCTCTTGTGTACAAGATGAATGGTTTTCCGGTTGTGTGAACAGCCAACACCGGAGGCTTGGTCAGGTATGACTTGATGTCTTGAAATGCAGCTTCATATTCAGCATCCCAAACAAAATCTACACCTTTCTTCATCAGGCGAGAAAATGGACGGCATTTTCCTGATAGATTGGAAATGAACCGTCGGATGTATGCCAATCTTCCTTGAAGCCCTTTTAGTTCTCTTAGGGTTCTTGGAGATAGCATTTCTAGAATTGCCTTGACTTTGATGGGGTCAAGTTCTATTCCAGCTTTCCGAACTATGAATCCGAGGAACTTACCCGATGAAACACCGAAGAAGCATTTGAGGGGATTCATTCGCAGTTTGTGTTTGCGAAGCCGGAGGAAGACTTCTCGAAGATCTTGGAGATGGTCTTCTTTCCTTTTGCTTTTGACGGCGAGGTCATCAACATAACATTCGACCGTCTTGTGCTGCATATCTTGGAATATCTTCATCATAGCCCTTTGATATGTTGCACCAGCATTTTTTAGACCAAATGGCATGACAGTGTAGCAATACACGCCAAATGGGGTTCGAAAGGATGTATGCCTTTCATCTTCGGGATGCATCTTTATCTGGTTGTAGCCAGAGAAACCGTCCATGAAAGTCATTCGCTCAAACCCGCAGGTGTTGTCAATCATTACCTCCGGTATGGGGAGAGGGAATTCATCTTTGGGGCATGCATTATTCAGGTCTCTATAGTCAATACAGACTCTGATTTGCCCATTTTTCTTTGTCACAGGGACGATGTTGGCCAGCCATTCAGGATGCTGTTCCTCGCGGATGAAGCCAACGCTTTTGAGTTTCTGAACTTCTTGTTCAATTTTGTCCATCACATCAGGACGGAATCTTCTTTGGCCTTGTTTGACAGGCTTGATATTTTCTTGCAGGTTGAGTTTGTGAACTGCTATTTTGGGATCTTCATTTTGGAAAGGCTCAAGCGGGCAATTTGATGAAGAAGCGTCCGATCTATGGAAGAAGATTGGTTTATCTTTTGCCGACATTTCCGGAACGACGAAGGTAGCAGACGCAGGATCTTCTACGTCAGCAGGGGTCTCCAATGGAGTGAGAGCAGACCGAACTTGCTGAGTATCAGCTTGGCTTGACGATGTATCGTCTTCAATCTCTGAATCCGAATCCGTGTCTTGTATGATAGACACGAAGGAGACAACAAACTTGCCCCCTGTCTTTTGCTCTGTCTTCTTTGCTTTAGTAGTGATTACCAAAGGTTTGGAAGATTTGAAGGAGATGACGAAGGGAGACTGATTGCTCTCTTTGAGTTTACCGGAAGGTTTGTTTTCTTCTGATGATCGCTGAGGAGCCTTGCCTTTATCTTTTTGGAGATTGCCGGCAAAGGATGCTGTTTTCTCCTCCTTTTCTTCTTTTTCATCCTTGTACATCTGAGAGTCTGCAAAATGGACTTCCTTGCCTTTGAAGGGCTTTTTGTTTGCAAACACTCGATGTATCAAGCCGTCATCGCCAACAAACTTGATGCACTGATGTAGAGTCGAAGGAATGACACCGTTCTCGTGTATCCAAGGGCGTCCAAGAAGGATGTTGTAGCATGAAGGGGTTTTTATTGCATATACGGTGACCTCAGAGATAAGATCGCTAATTTGCAACCTTAACCGGATTTTGCCAATGGGCCTTTGAGCACTCCCATCGTATCCAAAGATGGACACAGATGTGTGGCTTAGTTTGCTAGGTGGGATACCCAGCTCTTCGAGTGCCGAAGTAGAGATGAGGTTGAGTGCAGAACCCGGGTCGATCTGGACTCTATGTATCGGCATCTCTTTGATGTACCCTGTGAAGTACAAGGGTCGGTTGTGCTTCGTCTCGCCTAGCAGGAGTTCTTCCTTATTGAAGGCAATGGTAGCACTTGCGGATTTTTGGACCGAGAGGCATTCGGTGCAAGGTCCTCCAGCTTCTTTCTTTTCTCCCTTTGAGGAGGTTTTTGATTTTGTGACCCTATAGTCCATTTCAATTTGCAGGACTTGCGGGGCATGTTTGTCGACATCCAGATTCAGCCTTTGCAGTTCTGAAATGAGACTATCACGAGTTTGTGGTGACATTCGTAATAAGTCTAAGATGTGCAGTCGTGCAGGTATGTGTTTGAAGTGCTCGGTCAAGTCATACTTGAAAGCCTCCTTTAGGCCTGCATTTTCATTATCACCGCTGCTTGGGGCATTTACAACTTGTTTTCCCGAAGGATTTACATAAGAAGAAGAAGAAGGTTGGTTATAGTTTTTGTGGTAATCCCGGCCAGAGCGGGTACCTTTCCCAACTTCAAAAGCTTCTAGAGGTGGTTCTTCTTTCGGAAGACCCCCTTTGGGCTCAAGGGGCTGATCTTCCCCATTTGCTGAAAACGCCTCTGCAGCAGCATTGCCGTCTTCAGTTATTGCGTTGCATGGAGCATTTTCCGAGTACAAGTCCTGAACAGCTTCCAACAACTTTTCTTCTTTGTCCAGTATTTCATCGGTCCAGACATCTCCTATGAGGTTGGGTACCTAGGACCAATTGACTGGGTTTTCTTTGAAGAGGCTTCTTCATGGTGATCAGTCAAAAGAGGCTTGAATTCTGATGTCACTGTTTCAGGAGACGATGGCTGAGAAGGTGCTATCTCAGTGGAAGTCACCCGAGAATATGTAGCTCCAGAAGATATGCTACTGGAAACATTTTGAGAGTCCGTGGCCTCAGCAGATGGAGCTTCAGAGGCACTATCATCCTGAACTATCACATTACAGGCAACTTCGATAGAAGATGCCTCCATAATGGACCGTTGGGAATCAGACTCATCCTCCTATGTAAGAGGATCATCAATCCAGCAACTTTCTTCATTTTCCGGAGTCACTGGAGGAGATGCTTGTAGATTTGCCGGGACTTCCGGTTCTGGATTTTGATGAAGTTGGTTGATGCGATCTTGCTCCTACTCTATGGCTAGACGCTGCAAGATCTTCACATATTCTTCAAGATTGGGCATAGGAGCCAAATCTTCTTCTTCATCTGCCCCTTGTGGTTCGACCTGGTTGGGATCCATTAGAGCATTTGTTTGTACCGTGTTAACAGCATTTTGGGAAGCCACTTGGTCTTCATTATCATCAGACCAGGATCCTTGTGGCTGAAAGGGGTTATACCAAATTACTGGCATAAGGTGGGATTCCGGGATCCATTCTTCGTCGGAGAGATATTCTCCGGTTTCAAGGGATTCCTCCCACTCATCGGTGTCACTGGCAGTGTCACTGGACTCGTATCCATTCATGGAGAATCCAACTACCGAGTTACAAGAGTACGATGCCCCCTGCGTAGTCTCATCTCTGAGCCGTGGTGGCATGAAATCATTGAGAGTGAATTTTCTTATCACTCTTGGAACTTTGGGGAGAGACCCCTCTGTTGCCCCCAGTGAAGCGGTGGAGGAGGTTTCTGCTTTTTCAGGAACCTCTTGTTTTGTTTCAACCTTCTCCTGCTGTTTGAGCTTGCGGAGTTGTCTCTTGGCTTGCCTTCGCTGTTGAGCGGTCGGCTTTGTTTTGACAATTTCCCAATTTTCATCTTCTAGGAGATCGGGATGTACCCATATGGGCTGTCCCTCTGGTGTTGGGTAAGGCACCAGCTCTTGGGACTTTTGGGTCATTTTTATCACCTTGAAGGAAGTAGTGACTTTTTCCTTTGGTGATTTGGATGTTTGTCCATATGACACCATGTTAACGGAGGCAGACCCATAGTTTTTGTCAAAGGTGATAACTTCGTTTTTCCACATCTCGTTGATTTTCTCTCTCACAACGAAACATTGGTTGAGAGGATGCGAGACCATTTGGTGGTATGGACAATATCGGGGATCGTTGGTTTTGCCAACATCTCCCGGTCTTTTGGGGTCAAGCAAGGTGAGTTTGCCATTTGCCGAGAGAGCCCCAAATATTTCTTCAACATCTTCATCGAACGGGTATTTCTTTTCTACGCGTTCTTTGAAGGCATCAGAGAGTTCAGGTCTCTTACCTGCAGCTTTATTTTCAGCTTTCTTTGGTGGCTGGGGAGCTGACTTGGTTTGCACATTGAGAACCTCCTTTTTCTTTGGCTTGGAGGTCGGAATGGCGGTCTGCTCCTTCTTTGATGACTTCTGACTGTTGAGGTCTTTGATCACCGTTTCAGCCTCCATAGATGCTTCTAGGAGTTCTCCCAAGTTTTTTGATTTGTTGCCTATGATCATGGAGCGGATCCTTGCTCTCATGTTGTTTCGGCAAATGTCGACTAGCGACGCTTGTGGCAGCACATCTGAGCATTTGTATGCCATTGCTTTCCACTTGTGAATGAAGTCGTATGTCGACTCATTCTCTCCCTGTTTAAGGCTGCAGAGCTAAGCCATAGTAACAGGATGATCCTCACCTTTGAAGTGGGTAAGGAAACGTGTCTCTAGCATGGTCCAATTTTGAATGGAGTCCTCTGGCGGAGTGGAATACCAATCAAAGACCGTACCTTTTAGGGTACTTGCAAAGAGCCGGATCTTGAGTGCATCTTGATCCGCAATTGTTCCTGTCAGGATCTTGAAGTGGATGACATGCTGTCTGGCTGAACCTTTCCCCGTATATGTTTGGAGAAGAGGTTGTTTGAACTTTGGGGGAAACGGAACCGAGTCCATCCATAAGGGATATGGTGGCTTGATCCCATGCTCCTTCAGTGTATCCTCTTCTTTTGCTTTGGGGAGGATATTGTCCACGTCCTTTTTAGTAAGGGCGCGTGACTCATCTTCTCCACCGTTTGCCTCATCTTGTGGAGGAACTTCTTCATTGTTTGGTGGACGCTGGAGAGTGAGAAGGAGGTTTTCCATCAGAACCTCTATTCTCTGCTGTCCTTGCTCTAGCTGCTGAATGCGTAGAGCCATGTCATCATGTGGTGGAGGTTGCTCAGAGTTTGTGACCAAGACATTCATCCTTCGTGAGTCGAAAGAGGATACTGTCTTAGTGATTGAGCTGGAGCTCATTCTTTTAGATGAAAAGCCCGAGGAATGATCACTCCGATGTCCCTGGCTTGAAGGAGTGGGAGAGTCTTCCGGATGTCTTCTCGTCCGGGAAACACTGCGAGTCACCGGTCGTCTGACATGTATTTTCGTCGCTGACTTCTGGCGTCTTTTGGTTTTGCCAACCATGTGGACAGCAGCAACTTGGTCGGGTCTTTCTTTTTCGACCCATTTTTGGGAGATTTGAAGCTCAGAATGCTGGGTTCTTTGCTTCTCTAATCTCTTTTGTCGATATGCCGCGCGGCGACGTATGCGACGAGCAATTTGAGCTTCGGTTAGCTCGGGCTGTGCTCTAGCAATGAAGAACGTGGTCCCTCGTGCGCAGCAACCGAGCTTGTCTTCCCTGAAGACTGGCATGGACAGGATTTGGACGCGGTCCTTAGCCTGTCGCAGCGAAGCTTTAAATTTTGCAAGCTCGTCCCCTGTTGAGATGAAGGGTCGAGTTGTAGGAGAGCAGGCCTTGGCAAGTTCTTGTCGAGGCCTTGTGATGCATGACTTGATTTTGGGCTTGTATGAGCAAGCCGGCTCGTGCTGAGTAGTTTTTGTTGTTCGGTGGAGGGTAGGTTTCTCTCCTTTGATGTAAGCAAGAGGATAAAACCTATTCTCCTTGAGAGGAGCCAGGTATGCTGGCTTTGCAGATGTCTTGGACCTTCTTTGTTTTGGTGAAGATCGCGGGGACCAAGTCTTGGGATAGACTTGGTTTTTTGTAGGTTGAGGCCTCATGGGATTGCCACGAGCCTCAGGTTTCTTGGTGACCGCCTTTGGTGTCGGAGTAGCTACACATTGGGGGACGGTCTTCTGCTTCTTAGCAGGCATCGTCTCTTCTGCGGGTAGTGGGAATTGTCCCAGTGACCCGAAGACGATGGTCCGGGGAGTGGAGGTCGACCCGGTGTTTTGGGAGTTGCCAAGGGAGGTGATCCTTCGGCAGCTGGCGGGGCGCTTGAAAGTGCCCTTGCTTTGCTTCTCTTGAAGCTTGACTTGGTATTTGTTCTCATCGAAGGTGATGGTCAACGAAGCTACCATTGTTAGTTTTCAAAAACTTTTCTGAAACAAGACCACATCTATTAGTAATCACAAGAATATGGTGATCATAAATGGGCTATACTATGGTTTTGTCTTTTCAAATCGCTCAGGGGCATGGCCCGTTCTGAGCGTAATGAAGAAGGCCAAAAGCCATAGATGGTACAATTGTTCTAAACGCAAGTATGGTCGGCTCGAAATGAGCGTTCCAGGGACCGCTAGAAGCAATTGTAAACCTTAATTCAAATTACCGAGAAGCAAATCTCACTTGAGGTAAAATGATATAAGGTTAGAGATACAAATGTGTCGGTCGCGAATACAGTAGACCCGAAAGGGCGTACTAGCACCGCTAGACACAAATGTTGTAAATCGCATCCTTGAAGGACACGAGATGGGATTTTTTGAAATGTCAAGATTGGATTCGCAAAAGAGAGCAAATGGTATTCCAATCCGAATACAGGTTCAAACATTTCTGCGAGCCTATATCCGAAAAAGGAAAGAACCAGGATTTCTCATATTTGAATCCAAAAGTGACGAGAGTTTTTTTTTTTTGAAAAGTCAAGATTGAATTCATAAAAGAGGGCAAATGGTATTCCAATCCGAATACAGGTTCAAACATTTCTGCCAGCCTAAATCCGAAAAGGAAAGAACCAAAATTCCTCCAATTTGAACACAATAGTGACAGAAGTTTTTTTTTTTAATTTTTTTTTTTTTTTTTTAGAGTGCACATAGATCTTCCAATTCGGTCTTATGAAACCTTAGTGGATAGATTAGCCCCCAGGTAAGGGTAGGATTACTTAATGAACCCGTTTGAAGGACCCTTACCTCGAACAGTCTAGCTGCCTCCACACTCTGGACAAGGCTTTTCTTAGATCCACTTTGGTCAAAGAACGCAATTGGTGCAGTCTTAATGCTCTCTCTTTTTTTTTGAAAGACCTCCAATGGACTCATCAAAGAGAGGAAAATGGCCCCTCCCAATCCGAACGTTGGCTCAAACATTTCTGCGAGCCATTGTACGAAAAGGAAAAGAACCAAAGTTTCTCTAATTTAAATCCAAAAGAGAGAAATTTGAAAAGTTTTTTTTTTCTGAACTTTTTCTTTTTTTTTTTTTTTTTTTGAAAGATCTCCAATGGACCCATCAAAGAGAGGGAAATGGCCCCTCCCAATCCGAACGTTGGCTCAAACATTTCTGCGAGCCATTGCACGAAAAGGAAAGAACCAAAGTTTCTCTAATTTCAATCCAAAAGAGAGATATTTGAAAGGTTTTTTTTTTTTTTTAAAGATCTCCAATGGACCCATCAAAGAGAGGAAAATAGCCCCTCCCATTCCGAACGTTGGCTCAAACATTTCTGTGAGCCATTGTACGAAAAGGAAAGAACCAAAGTTTCTCTAATTTGAATCCAAAAGAGAGAAATTTGAAAAGTTTTTTTTGAACTTTTTTTTTTTTTGAAAGATCTCCAATGGACCCATCAAAGAGAGGAAAATGGCCCTCCCAATCCGAACGTTGGCTCAAACATTTCTGCGAGTCATTGTACGAAAAGGAAAGAACCAAAGTTTCTCTAATTTGAATCCAAAAGAGAGAAATTTGAAAAGTTTTTTTTTTTTTGAACTTTTTTTTTTGAAAGATCTCCAATGGACCCATCAAAGAGAGGAAAATGGCCCCTCCCAATCCGAACGTTGGCTCAAACATTTCTGCGAGCCATTGCACGAAAAGGAAAAGACAAAAGTTTCTCTAATTTGAATCCAAAAGAGAGAAAACCCTTTTTTTTTGTTGAGAAAAGAAAGAATGGAAACAAGTTCAAAGAAAGAAGTTTCCAAAGAATCCCATCTCATGTTTTTTTTTTAGATACAAGATCCAACATAGGCCACCAACTAGAAGGGAGCCAAGGATTCTAAGCATCGTGTTCTCAATTGAACAAGTCCCACCGGGTATGCCAATTTGATGGACCCGTCTTTTTCTTTCTCGCCTTCCTCCGTCCCATGTCCGCCGGGGTGCGGCGGGGCGAAGAGAAAAAAAAGAGCAAGCATCAACATTTTTTTGTACGGGTATGCCAGATTTTCTATTCTACTTGGAATTTGAAATGGTGATCCGGAGATTCACCTTCACTAGTAGAAAAGGAAATCAACTTTTTTCTATGTTTCCATTGCACATATATTTTAAATAAAGAGACAAAATTTTTAATGCCGTGAAAGGCGATTTTCATTTGTTTGCCGTGAAAGGCGGTTTTGCCGTGATAGGCGATTTTGTGCCGTAGAAGGCAGTTTACAAATCTTATCAAAATTTAAAGACAAGAAATGTGATTTTTATGTCTCTTTAAAAAAATACACAATACAACAGAAAAGTAAGAAAAGGAATCTGACTTCTCAAGAGATTGTGGGGACTCGTTCAGATCGACGGTCGCGAGTCATATATGGGCTCCGCCATCGTCCTTCAGATGAGAACACTTGATGCTTTGATTCACTTGGCTTGGCTTGGACCTCGGATTTTTAGAGGATAAAAACCAAGGGAAGGTCTTATATCCAATAAAAAACCAAGTAGACGGGCTGAAAAGCCGCATCTAGGCCATGTTGGATAGAAGAAGAGAGGAGATCTTGGGGGGGGGGGGGGGGGGGTGGCCCCCCCGAGGGACTTCGATCACCTTGTAGAATTTGCAGCGGAGTTTCTTCAAAGTGAGAGAGCTTCTTTTGGCAGTGAATTCTTCAGGATAGTTTTCAGACAATTTTTCAGGATCTCTAACAATTTTTTCTGCTCCTTTCTCCTTGGAATGACCGCCTATTTATAGGCTTTTGGTGGCCATTAGGAGGGTTTTATGGGCATTATTGGTATTAATGCTTCATGTGGGAGGAGTAACAAGATTTAATTCTTTATATTGTAACTCCTTTTTCTTGGATTTTGATTGGCCGATGGAGAATAATGGGCATTTAATCTCCATGATGATGGGAGTTTCATGATTAATTACCATGATTAATCTCCATAATGATAGGAGTTACATGGTTAATTGTCATGATTAATTGGACTTATAACTCCCATTACTTGGCTTCTGATTGGGCCGTTCAAAATAATGAGTTAATGACCCTAATAAATTGCCATAAAAGGGTCATTTCACTTCATTAATTGGCTGCCGAGTCGCTTGAAGAGTCGCGGGCCACGCCGCGTCTTTTGGAATTCTTCTTGCGATGATCATCGATGGATCCGTATGTTGTTTGATGTCGGATGACGATGAAAATTCAGACATTGGTTGCCACTAATGGGCCGGCAGCATCTGTCCAGTCGATTTCTTGATCGGTCGGGCAGAAAGTGTGCTTTCTTGGTCGGCCAGTTAGCAGTTTCGGAGTGTCCGATGATGATCAAATGATTTCGATGGCGGATCCGTGATGTTGACGAAGATCGACGGATATCATGCCTCAAAAATCAGATTTTAAGAAAATCACAGGGGCCAAACATCGCGAAACGCGAAAAAGAACGGAAAAAACGACACTTTTGGAGAAATCCGGCGACCCGGATTTCCAGGGTCGCCGGCGACCATGCACCCATGGTCGCCGGCAACCATGGGGCTGGAGACCTTGGGCCATGGTTGCCGGCGACCATGGGCCAAGGTCGCCGGCGACCTTGGACTTTGGTCCATTTTTTCGGTCGCCTTCCGGTCGCCGTTTCTTGGTCGTTTCTCGGGCTTTTTCTCTTCTGTTTTCTCCTGTATTTTTCTTTGAAATTTCTCCTCATTTATTGGCTTAATTCCTCTAAAGAAAACCTGTTGAAAGGCTGTGCAAATCAGAGCACAAAGTTTCCTATTTTTTGGAAAAGCCGAAGACTCTGTAGCCGATTTTCCGCCAAGAGTTGAAAGTGGGTCAAACGGTGTCGGAATGACCTGAAATCTGAGGTGAAGCTTCTCGAGCATTAGATAGGACCAACCATGGGCTTTTATTTTAGTTTTGAATCCGTTTGGGGTCTCGTCGATGCTTGACTTGATTTTACCGTGCGGAAGATGTCGAGCTTTGATGTACGGTCATCCGATGTCCGATTGACCTGAAATTTGAAGGGGAGCCTATTGGAGTCATTTTTAGATGATCCATTCGCTTCGATTTGGGTGCCATGGTCCCGGGGAGCTTCGCCGCCGGTAGGCTTGATTTTGCGTCGGAGCATCAAAACATGGTCAAACGTTGTCGGAATGACCTGAAATTTGACATGCAGCCCTTTGGAAGCATGCAGAAGCTACTCATGTGTTTTGTTTGATGAGTGGCGGCATCAGAGGTTCTCGCCACCGGGAAGCTTGATTTCACAGTTCGAGAGTTGATGGAGGGTCAAACGGTGTCAGTTTGACTTGAAATTCGACATGGAGCCTTTTGGAGGTATTTTGAGGCCATCCATACACTCTGATCGAAGATTTGATGTATTTGACATTGTCGCCGTCGGGAGCTCCCGCTCAGCTGTTGGAGGATTGAAGTTAGGCCAGATGGTGTCGAAATGGCCCGAGACTTCATGTGTACCCTTCTTTTGGCTACTTTGAAAGGTCTTGTAGTTTTTGTTTGGCTCTGTCAAGATCTGATGCTTGAAGCAGCTTTGCCTGTTTGTAGTAGGATGCGGCTCCATATAGCTTTTGATGTTGATGACGCAAAGTAACATTTTTGGTGTCAAGACCGTGATTTTTGGGTTCGATGGAAAGGTCTCGTCGCTCTAATCATTTCTATCTCTTGGCTCGTCGTGATCCGATGATCAAAAACCCTTCAAGTGGTCCGTTCCTTCACCAGACCCACTTAAGGGCAAACTTGTCTTTTTCCCCTTCTCTTCATCTGAAGCAGGAATTAACCCTAATCGTCCCGTTTTCATTCTCTGCAACGAAGTTACAGCAGCCCCTCTTCTTCTTCCTCTTCATCTTCTCAAGCCCAGGGTTCTTGGGAGAGATCACATCCAAGATCCAAACTGCACATCTTCTTCCTCACAATCTCCTCTTTCCATTGATTCTAGTTTGGTAAGATTTCTCTTACCCTCATCTTTTCAATCATCTTCTCTTTTGGTTAGATTTAGGTTTGGTCTCGATCTTTTCCTCTCTTTTCTTCTCCTTTGCGTTCTAGGTTGCGTTTGGTTGGGTTAGATTCGTGGATTTCGTGGTAGAATGCTTCTCCTCGAATTTTCCCCAATTTCATATTCTTCTTGGTTGAGGCAAGTAGATATGCATTTTATATTTAAACAAGTATGTATGGTCTTCTATTGATTGCAATGGTTTCTTGTTAAAATACCCTAATTCCAAGTTTTGTTCTAGTTTGATTTGGGATTCACATGTTAGATTAGGTTTGGGGATTTGGGTTGGATTAAATGATTAAATTGGTAGCCTTAAGATGTTTCTAATCTACTAGAATGTATGTGAATGATGACTGAAATAGATGGGGAGTATGGAGGTTCATTTTCTGCAGGATTAGCCATGGAATGGCTTAAGGAAAAAGAGGGCAAAAAACCCAAGTTCGAGTTACTGTTCGATGTCCGATCGATTGGTCGCACTGTGCGATCGATCAAACAGGAACAGTCCCCAGTAACTGAGGGACATTACAGTCCAATCGATCGGACGCACAGTCTGATCGATCGCACTGTGCGCTAACTGAGAGCTGTCTAGTGTCGATCGATCGGACCTATCGGAGGGTAAATTTCTGACAGCCCTTAGCAACTTCAAACACTTGTAACTTTTAATCCGCCCGTTGGATTTCTATGTAGTATATACCGTTGGAAAGCCCTTGAGACGTAGAATCCAATGGCATAGGTTTCGTTAAGATCGGAGACCAGAAAGTGATGTAAATGCTTGGATTATTGATCCAGCTCATATTTTATTGGAAGTGAGATCGTTAACCTAGGTTTGGGCCTTAGATGTTGGAAACCATGAATCTACTCTCACATGACCATTAATGGAGTTGAAATCGAAGCACGTGGCTTGGTATGCTTCGATGGGTTGTCTAGGTATTCGTGTATTAAACATGGGGTAACCGAATGCGTATGGAACTGAATCAATGGATACTTGACATGATTGTACACCAAGGGATTTCCTTAGAAGCATCATTGATCCAATTCCACGCGTACTCTGCTAGAACATGTAGGACACAGGGATGACACCACTTGCCTAGGTTTGGATTGTAAGTCTTCCTTGACTTATGAATTGTATCCGCTGTTATTATTCCTTGCACACTCTCCTAGCATAAAACACCTAACTAATTATGAAACATAATTCCTTGTAGAATTAGGTCTTGTACTTTACTTAGAGTATACCTTAGGACCCTGTGTCATGTGTTTGATAAACATGATTGGCTAGCATGTAAGGGATTATCATGTGGTTGACTTGTCTTGTATTGGCTTGAATGAGATAATCCTTATGAACATGTCTTATGTATTGAACTAGCAAGACTTGCTTGTCTTGGTTTTTACTTGTGTCAACACCACTTTATTATTATTTGCATGTCATGGCCAACTGCAATTTGGGGATTTATTGATGGGCCGGTTACTTGGACATCGGAGTGGGCAATCGGCTTTGAACGGCGTCCATAGCGTTGATTAGTTGGGAGTGGGCTAGGACCGTGCTACTATTACCAGGACAGGGAGCTAGGATCCCCCTGGAGCTGGACTTTGATATCAGTAGTTTGGTTTGGATTGTTACTAATACCCCGTGAGATGGCTAGGACATCCTCGGAGTCTCCTTGATATTTGCATTGCATTGCATGGATAGCGGTTATTGCTAGTTCATGTTAGGATTTCAACTGTTGTTTGTGATTAATATTACTCATGCTTTATGCCTATCTTCGATTCCTTGTATTCTTTTGATTATATATACCTGTCATTATTCGGATATTTGATGCATGTCACGTTCATTTATATTTTGCTTATCTATTGCTCAACATATGGTTGACTCTATTCCTTAGAGTGCAGACACTTCAGGTGAGTACGACTATGAGGAGCAGACAGGTGAGGAGATCTCAAAGGATCTCCAACCAGCAAAGGAGGAGCGAGAGTGGCGTGCCGATGACGTAAAGTAGCGTCATCACTCCCGGCACAAGAGAGATTCACATGGGACCTTCACTAGATTTTATTCATTCATTTATTATTCTCTCGTTGGACCTTTTATTTGTTGGCATCATTGTTTCTTTTAAAATGGTCTTGGATAGTGGGATGGCCATTGTTAATAACTTAACTTCTTGATTAGTTAAATTGTTCTTTTGCAACTTTAACTATTAATGAGATTTTTTATTCATTGTTTTGATATTTAACATGCCTCGAATTGTATCAATTCCACAGTTTTATATTACTTAAGGTTTGAAATGCAATATCCTCACAGCGGACTTTTGATCCTTGGGCCTAAAGGGCAAAAATTTTAATTAGCCCTAAACTTCACTCCCCGGATCTGGTTTATTCTCTAATCGGGCTCAGGGGATGTGACATCCGGTATAGGGAGCGGAATTCATCTTTAGGCATGCATTATTCAGGTCTCTATAGTTAATACAAACCCTAAAATGCCCATTTTTCTTTGTCACGGGGACAATATTGGCCAACCATTTAAGATGTTGTTCCTCGCGGATGAAGCCGGTGCTTTTGAGTTTCTGAACTTCTTGTTCAATTTTGTCCATCACATCAAGACAGAATCTTCTTTGACCTTATTTGACAGGCTTGATATCTTTTTACAGGTTGAGTTTGTGGACTGCTATTTTGTAGTCTAAACCAGGCATTTCAGCGTAAGATTGTCCAAAACAATCAACGAAATCAAGAAGAAAAGAGATATACTTGGATAACTCATCACCCTTTATATTCTTACTTATGAATATAGGACGTGTGTTATCTGGTGTTCCCAAGTCTATCTTTTGAACAGAATCTTCCATTGGAGGTTTGAAGGTGGTTCCTCCACAATATTTTCAGAGGCTTCCAGCTCAACAAGACCTTCTGGAGTTTCAAGGGCATTTTCAGACCACGGCTCTGCTTCTGTCCATGGGTCTTCGTGATCAGTAATCTTCTCAAGACTTGTTATGAGATGGTCCCAATCATCTACTAAAACAGGGTCGAAGTAGGGCACTTCTTTCGGAGACGATGGTTCTTCTGGATCTGAAAACCGTATGTCAGTGTCAACGGACAATTCCTCTTCATTATCAGAGAAATCATACCAATTGGATTGTTAACACCAAAAATGTCACTTTGCCTCATCAACATCAAAAGCTATATGGAGCCGCATCCTACTACAAACAGGCAAAACTGCTTCAAGCATCAGATCTTGACAGAACCAAACAAAAACTACAAGATCTTTCAAAGTAGCCAAAAAGAAGGGTACACATGAAGTCTCGGGCCATTTCGACACCATCTGGCCTAACTTCAATCCTCCAACAGCTGAGTGGGAGCTCCCGACAGCGACAATGTCAAATACATCAAATCATCGATCAGAGTCTATGGATGGTCTCCAAATACCTCCAAAAGGCTCCATGTCGAATTTCAAGTCAAACCGACACCATTTGACCCTCCATCAACTTTCGAACGGCGAAATCAAGCCTCCCGGCGGCGAGAACCTCTGATGCCGCCACTCATCAAACAAAACACATGAGTAGCTTCTTCATGCTTCCAAAGGGCTGCACGTCAAATTTCAGGTCATTCCGACAACGTTTGACCCGGTTTTGATGCTCCGAAGCGAAATCAAGCCTACCGGCGGCGAAGCTCCCCAGGACCATGGCACCCAAATCGGAGCTAATGGATCATCTCAAAATGACTCCAATAGGCTCCCCGTCAAATTTCAGGTCAATCGAACATCGGATGACCGTACATCAAAGCTCAACATCTTTCTCACTATGAAATCAAGTCAAGCATCGACGGGACCCCAAACGGCTTCAAAACTCAAATAAAAGCCCATGGTTGGTCCTATATAATGCCCAAGAAGCTTCACCTCAAATTTCAGGTCATTCCGACATCGTTTGACCCAGTTTCAACTCTTGGCGGAAAATCAGCTGCAGAGTCTTCGGCTTTTCCAAAAAATAGGAAACTTTGTGCTCTGATTTGCACAGCCTTTCAACAGGTTTTCTTCAAAGGAATTAATCCAATAAATGAGGAGAAATGTCAAAGAAAAATACAGGAGAAAACAGAAGCGAAAAAGCCCGAGAAACGACCAAGAAACGGCGACCGGAAGGCGACCGTAAAAATGGACCAAAGTCCAAGGTCGCTAGCCCCATGGTCGCCGGTGACCATGGGTGCATGGTCGCCGGCGACCATGGGTGCATGATCGCCGGCGACCCTAGAAATCCGGGTCGCCGGATTTCCGCCGAAACGTCCGTTTTTCTGATTCTTTTCGCGTTCCGCGATGTTTGGCCCCTGTGATTTTCTTAAAATCTGATTTTTGAGGCATGATATCCGTCGATCTTCGTCAACATCACGGATCCGCCATCGAAATCATTTGATCATCATCGGACACTCCGAAACTGCCAACCGACCGACCAAGAAAGCACACTTTCTGCCCAACCGATCAAGAAATTGACTGGACAGATGCTGCCGGCCCATTAGTGGCAACCAATGTCTGAATTTTCATCGTCATCCGACATCAAACAACGTACGGATCCATCGATGATCATCGCAAGAAGAATTCCAAAAGACGCGGCGCGGCCCGCGACTCTTCAAGCGACTCGGCAGCCAATTAATGAAGTTAAATGACCCTTTTATGGCAATTTATTAGGGTCATTAACTCATTATTTTGAACGGCCCAATCAGAAGCCAAGAAATGGGAGTTACAAGTCCAATTAATCATGACAATTAACCATGTAACTCCTATCATTATGGAGATTAATCATGGTAATTAATCATGAAACTCCCATCATCATGGAGATTAAATGCCCATTATTCTCCATCGGCCAATCAAAATCCAAGAAAAAGGAGTTACAATATAAAGAATTAAATCTTGTAACTCCTCCCATCATGGAGCATTAATACCATTAATGCCCATAAAACCCTCCTAATGGCCACCAAAAGCCTATAAATAGGCGGTCATTCCAAGGAGAAAAGGGTAGAAAAATTGTTAGAGATCCTGAAAAATTATCTGAAAACTATCCTGAAGAATTCTCTGCAAAAAGAAGCTCTCTCACTTTGAAGAAACTCTGCTGCAAATTCTAAAAGGTGATCGAAGTCCCTTGGGGGGCCATCCCCCCCAAGATCTCCTCTCTTCTTCTATCCAACATGGCCTAGATGCGGCTTTTCAGCCCGTCTACTTGGTTTTTTATTGGATATAAGACCTTCCCTTGGTCTTTGTCCTCTAAAAATCCGAGGTCCAAGCCAAGCCAAGTGATTCAAAGCATCAAGTGTTCTCATCTGAAGGACGATGGCGGAGCCCATACATGACTCGCGACCGTCGATCTGAACAAGTCCCCACGATCTCTTGAGAAGTCAGATTCCTTTTCTTACTTTTCTGTTGTATTGTGTATTTTGTTTAAAGAGACATAAAAATCACATTTCTTGTCTTTAAATTTTGATGAGATTTGTAAACTGCCTTCTACGGCACAAAATCGCCTATTACGGCAAAACCACCTTTCACGGCAAACAAATGAAAATCGCCTTTCACGGTATTAAAAAATTTTGTCTCTTTCTTTAAAATATATGTGCAATGGAAAGTTAGAAAAAAAGTTGATTTCCTTTTCAACTTGTGAAGGTGAATCTCCGGATCACCATTTCAAATTCCAAGTAGAATAGAAAATCTGGCATACCCGTACAAAAAATGTTGATGCTTGCTCTTTTTTTTCTCTTCGCCCCGCCGCACCCCGGCGGACCCGGGACGGAGGAAGGCGAGAAAGAAAAAGACGGGTCCATCAAGTTGGAATACCCGGTGGGACTCATTCAATTGAGAACACGATGCTTAGAATCCTTAGCTCCCTTCTAGTTGGTGGCCTATGTTGGATCTTGTATCTAAAAAAAAAAACATGAGATGGGATTCTTTGGAAACTTCTTTCTTTGAACTTGTTTCCATTCTTTCTTTTCTCAACAAAAAAAAAGGGGGTTTTCTCTCTTTTGGATTCAAATTAGAGAAACTTTTGTCTTTTCCTTTTCGTGCAATGGCTCACAAAAATGTTTGAGCCAACGTTAGGATTGGGAGGGGCCAGTTTCCTCTCTTTGATGGGTCCATTGGAGATCTTTCAAAAAAAAAAAGTTTTTCAAAAAAAAAACTTTTCGAATTTCTCTCTTTTGGATTCAAATTAGAGAAACTTTGGTTCTTTCCTTTTCGTACAATGGCTCGCAGAAATGTTTGAGCCAACGTTCGGATTGGGAGGGGCCATTTTCCTCTCTTTGATGGGTCCATTGGAAATCTTTAAAAAAAAGAAGAGAAAAGTTCAAAAAAAAAACTTCTCAAATTTCTCTCTTTTGGATTCAAATTAGAGAAACTTTTGTCTTTTCCTTTTCGTGCAATGGCTCGCAGAAATGTTTGAGCCAACGTTCGGATTGGAGGGGCCATTTTCCTCTCTTTGATGGGTCCATTAGAGATCTTTCAAAAAAAAATAAAGTTCAAAAAAAAAAAAACTTTTCAAGTTTCTCTCTTTTGGATTCAAATTAGAGAAACTTTGGTTCTTTCCTTTTCGTGCAATGGCTCGCAGAAATATTTGAGCCAACGTTCGGATTGGGAGGGGCCATTTCCCTCTCTTTGATGGGTCCATTGGAGATCTTTCAAAAAAAAAAAAAAGGTTCAAAAAAAAAAAAAAAAAAAAAAACCTTTTCAAATTTCTCTCTTTTGGATTCAAATTAGAGAAAGTTTTGTCTTTTCCTTTTCGTGCAATGGCTCGCAGAAATGTTTGAGCGAACGTTAGGATTGGGAGGGGCCATTTTCCTCTCTTTGTTGGGTCCATTGGAGATCTTTCAAAAAAAAAAAAAAGTTCAAATTTTTTTTTTTCAAATTTCTCTCTTTTGGATTCAAATTAGAGAAACTTTTGTCTTTTCCTTTTCGTGCAATGGCTAGCAGCAATGTTTGAGCCAACGTTCGGATTGGGAGGGGCCATTTTCCTCTCTTTGATGTGTCCATTGGAGATCTTTCAAAAAAAAAAAGGAAAAGTTCAAAAAGAAAAAAAACTTTTTAAATTTCTCTCTTTTGGATTCAAATTAGAGAAACTTTGGTTCTTTTCCTTTTCGTACAATGGCTCGCAGAAATGTTTGAGCCAACGTTCGGATTGGGAGGGGCCATTTTCCTCTCTTTGATGGGTCCATTGGAGGTCTTTAAAAAAAACAGAGAGAGAGCATTAAGGTTGCACTAATATCGTTCTTTGACCAAAGTGGATCTAACAAAAGCCTTGTCCAGAGTGTGGAGGCAGCTAGACTGTTCGAGGTAAGGGTCGTTCAAACGGGTTCATTAAGTAATCCTACCCTTACCTGGAGGCTAATCTATCCACTAAGGTTTCATAAGACCGAATTGGAAGACCTATGTGCACTCTCAAAAAAAAAAAAAAAAAAAAATTTTAAAATTTTTTCTGTCACTATTGTGTTCAAATTGGAGGAATTTCGGTTCTTTCCATTTCGGATTTAGGCTCGCAGAAATGTTTGAACCTGTATTCGGATTGGAATACCATTTGCCCTCTTTTATGAATTCAATCTTGACTTTTCAAAAAAAAACTCTCGTCACTATTGGATTCAAATATGAGAAATCTTGGTTCTTTCCTTTTTCGGATATAGGCTCGCAGAAATGTTTGAACCTGTATTCGGATTGGAATACCATTTGCTCTCTTTTGCGAATCCAGTCTTGAGATTTCAAAAAATCTCATCTCGTGTCCTTCAAGGATGCGATTTACAACATTTGTGTCTAGCGGTGCTAGTACGCCCTTTCGGGTCTACTGTATTCGCGACCGACACATTTGTATCTCTAACCTTATATCATTTTACCTCGAGTGAGCTTCGCTTCTCGGTAATTTGAATTAAGGTTTACAATTGCTTCTAGCGGTCCCTGGAACGCTCATTTCGAGCCGACCATACTTGCGTTTAGAACAATTGTACCATCTATGGCTTTTTGGCCTTCTTCATTATGCTCAGAACGGGCCATGCCCCTGAGCGATTTGAAAAGACAAAACCATAGTATAGCCCATTTATGATCACCATATTCTTGTGATTACTAATGGATGTGGTCTTGTTTCAGAAAAGTTTTTCAAAACTAACAATGGCAGCTTCGTTGACCATCACCTTCGATGAGAACAAGTACCAGGTCATGCTTCAAGAGAAGCAAAGCAAAGGCACTTTCAACGCCCCGCCAGCTGCCGAAGCATCACCTCCCTCGGCAACTCCCAAAACACCGGGTCGACCTCCACTCCCCGGACCATCGTCTTCGGGTCACTGGGACCATTCCCACTACTCACAGAAGAGACGATGCCTGCTAAGAAGCAGAAGACCGTCCCCCAATGTATAGCTACCCCTACACCAAAGGCGGTCACCAAGAAACCTGAGGCTCGTGGCAATCCCATGAGGCCTCAACCTACAAAAAATCAAGTCTGTCCCAAGCCTTGGTCCCCGCGATCTTCACCAAAACAAAGAATGTCCCAGACATCTGCAAAGCCAGCATACCTGGCTCCTCTCAAGGAGAACCGGTTTTATCCCCTTGCTTACATCAAAGGAGAGAAACCTACCCTCCATCGAACAACAAAAACTACTCAACACGAGCCGGCTTGCTCATACAAGCCCAAAATCAAGTCGTGCATCACAAGGCCTCGACAAGAACTTGCCAGGGCCTGCTCTCCTGCAACTCGACCCTTCATCTCAACAGGGGACGAGCTTGCAAAATTTAAAGCTTCGTTGCGACAGGCTAAGGACCGCGTCCAAATCCTGTCCATGCCAGTCTTCAGGGAAGACAAGCTCGGTTGCTGCGCACGAGGGACCACGTCCTTCATTGCTAGAGCACAGCCCGAGCTAACCGAAGCTCAAATTGCTCGTCGCATACGTCGCCGCGCGGCATATCGACAAAAGAGATTAGAGAAGCAAAGAACCCAGCATTCTGAGCTTCAAATCTCCCAAAAATGGGTCGAAAAAGAAAGACCCGACCAAGTTGCTGCTGTCCACATGGCTGGCAAAACCAAAAGACGCCAGAAGTCAGCGACGAAAATACATGTCAGACGACCGGTGACTCGCAGCGTTTCCCAGACGAGAAGACATCCGGAAGACTCTCCCACTCCTTCAAGCCGAGGACATCGGAGTGATCATTCCTCACTAAGACTCTTCATCTAAAAGAATGAGCTCCAGCTCAGTCACTAAGACAGTATCCTCTTTCGACTCACGAAGGATGAATGTCTTGGTCACAAGCTCTGAGCAACCTCCACCACATGATGACATGGCTCTACGCATTCAGCAGCTAGAGCAAGGACAGCAGAGAATAGAGGTTCTGATGGAAAACCTCCTTCTCACTCTCCAGCGTCCACCAAACAATGAGGAAGTTCCTCCACAAGATGAAGCAAACGGTGGAGAAGATGAGTCACGCGCCCTTACTAAAAAGGACGTGGACAATATCCTCGCCAAAGTAAAAGAGGAGGATACATTGAAGGAGCATGGGATCAAGCCACCATATCCCTTATGGATGGACTCGGTTCCGTTTCCCCCAAAGTTCAAACAACCTCTTCTCCAAACATATACGGGGAAAGGTTCAGCCAGACAGCATGTCATCCACTTCAAGATCCTGACAGGAACGATTGCGGATCAAGATGCACTCAAGATCCGGCTCTTTGCAAGTACCCTAAAAGGTACGGCCTTTGATTGGTATTCCACTCCGCCAGAGGACTCCATTCAAAATTGGACCATGCTAGAGACACGTTTCCTTACCCACTTCAAAGGTGAGGATCATCCTGTTACTATGGCTTAGCTCTGCAGCCTTAAACAGGGAGAGAGTGAGTCGACATACGACTTCATTCACAAGTGGAAAGCAATGGCATACAAATGCTCAGATGTGCTGCCACAAGCGTCGCTAGTCGACATTTGCCGAAACAACATGAGAGCAAGGATCCGCTCCATGATCATCGGCAACAAATCAAAAAACTTGGGAGAACTCCTAGAAGTGTCTATGGAGGCTGAAACGGTGATCAAAGACCTCAACAGTCAGAAGTCATCAAAGAAGGAGCAGACCGCCATTCCGACCTCCAAGCCAAAGAAAAAGGAGGTTCTCAATGTGCAAACCAAGTCAGCTCCCCAGCCACCAAAGAAAGCTGAAAATAAAGCTGCAGGTAAGAGACCTGAACTCTCTGATGCCTTCAAAGAACGAGTAGAAAAGAAATACCCGTTCAATGAAGATGTTGAAGACATATTTGGGGCTCTCTTGGCAAATGGCAAACTCACCTTGCCTGACCCCAAAAGACCAGGAGATGTTGGCAAAACCAACGATCCCCGATATTGTCCATACCACCAAATGGTCTCGCATCCTCTCAACCAATGTTTCGTTGTGAGAGAGAAGATCAACGAGATGTGGAAAAACGGAGCCATCACCTTTGACAAAAACTATGGGTCTGCCTTCGTTAACATGGTGTCATATGGACAAACATCCAAATCACCAAAGGAAAAAGTCACTACTTCCTTCAAGGTGATAAAAATGACCCAAACGTCCCAAGAGCTGGTGCCTTACCCAACACCAGAGGGACAGCCCATATGGGCACATCCCGATCTCCTAGAAGATGAAATTGGGAGATCGTCAAAACAAAGCCGACCGCTCAACAACGAAGGCAAGCCAAGAGACAACTCCGCAAGCTCAAACAGCAGGAGAAGGCTCAAACAAAACAAGAGGTCCCTGAAAAAGCAGAAACCTCCTCTACCGCTTCACTGAGGGCAACAGAGGGGTCTCTCCCCAAAGTCCCAAGAGTGATAAGAAAATTCACTCTCAGTGACTTCATGCCACCACGGCTCAGAGATGAGACTACGCAGGGGGCATCGTACTCTTGTAACTCGGTAGTTGGATTCTCCATGAATGGATACGAATCCAGTGACACTGCCAGTGACACCAATGAGTGGGAGGAATCCCTTGAAACCGGAGAATATCTCTCCGACGAAGAATGGATCCCGGAATCCCACCATATGCCAGTAATCTGGTATAACCCCTTCCAGCCACAAGGATCCTGGTCTGATGATGATGAAGACCAAGAGGCTGCCCAAATTGCTGTTAACACAGCACAAACAAATGCTCTATTGGATCCCAACCAGGTCGAACCATAAGGGACAAATGAAGAAAAAGATTTGGCTCCTATGCCCGATATTGAAGAATATGCTAGGATCTTGCAGCGTCTAGCCATAGAGCAGGAGCAGGATCGCATCAACCAACTTCATCAAAATCCAGAACCGGAAGTCTCGGAAAATCCACAAGCATCTCCTCCAGTGACTCCGGAAAATGAAGAAAGTTGCTGGATTGATGATCCTCTTACATCGGAGGATGAGTCTGATTCCCAACGGTCCATTATGGAGGCATCTTCTATCGAAGTTGCCTGTAATGTGATAGTTCAGGATGATAGTGCCTCTGAAGCTCCATCTGTTGAGGCCACGGACGCTCAAAATGTATCGAGTAGCATATCTTCTGGAGCTACATATTCTCGGGTGACTTCCACTGAGATAGCACCTTCTCAGCCATCGTCTCCTGAAACAGTGACATCAGAATTCAAGCCTCTTCCGACTGATCACCATGAAGAAGCTCTGGCTGATGAACTCTTCAAAGAAAACCCAGTCAATTGGTCCCAGGTACCCAACCTCATAGGAGATGTCTGGACCGATGAAATACTGGACAAAGAAGAACAGTTGTTGGAAGCTGTTCAGGACTTGTTCCCAGAAAATGCTCCATGCAACGCAATAACTGAAGACGGCAATGCTGCTGCAGAGGCGTTTTCAGCAAATGGGGAAGATCAGCCCCTTGAGCCCGAAGGGGGTCTTCCGAAAGAAGAACCACCTCTAGAAGCTTTTGAAGTTGGGAAAGGTACCCGCTCTGGCCGGGATTACCACAAAAACTATAACCAACCTTCTTCTTCTTCTTATGTAAATCCTTCGGGAAAACAAGTTGTAAATGCCCCAAGCAGCGGTGATAATGAAAATGCAGGCCTAAAGGAGGCTTTCAAGTATGACTTGATCGAGCACTTCAAACACATACCTGCATGACTGCACATCCTAGACTTATTACAAATGTCACCACAAACTCGTGATAGTCTCATTTTAGAACTGCAAAGGCTGAATCTGGATGTAGATAAACATGCCCCACAAGTCCTGCAAATTGAAATGGACTATAGGGTCACAAAATCAAAAACCTCTTCAAAGGGAGAAAAGAAAGAAGCTGGAGGACCTTGCACTGAATGCCTCTCGGTCCAGAAAGCCGCAAGTGTTACCATTGCCTTCAATAAGGAAGACCTCCTGCTAGGCGAGACGAAGCACAACCGACCCTTGTACTTCACAGGGTACATCAAAGAGATGCCGATACATAGAGTCCAGATCGACCCGGGTTCTGCACTCAACCTCATCTCTACTTCGGCACTCGAAGAGCTGGGTATCCCACCTAGCAAACTAAGCCACACATCTGTGTCCATCTTTGGATACGATGGGAGTGCTCAAAGGCCCATTGGCAAAATCCGGTTCAAGTTGCAAATCGGCGATCTTATCTCTGAGGTCACCGTATATGCAATAAAAACCCCTTCATGCTACAACATCCTTCTTGGACGCCCTTGGATACATGAGAATGGTGTCGTTCCTTCGACTCTACATCAGTGCATCAAGTTTGTTGGCGACGACGGCTTGATACATCGAGTGTTTGCAGACAAAAAGCCCTTCAAAGGCAAGGAAGTCCATTTTGCAGACTCTCAGATGTACAAGGATGAAAAAGAAGAAAAGGAGGAGAAAACAGCATCCCTTGCCGGGAATCTCCAAAAAGATAAAGGCAAGGCTCCTCAGCAATCTTCCGAAGAAAACAAACCTTCCGACAAACTCAAAGAGAGCAATCAGTCTCCCTTCGTCATCTCCTTCAAATCTTCCAAACCTTTGGTAATCACTACTAAAGCAAAGAAGACAAAGCAAAAGACAAGCGGCAAGTTTGATGTCTCCTTCGTGTCTATCATACAAGACACGGATTCGGATTCAGAGACTGAAGACGATACATCGTCAAGCCAAGCTGATACTCAGCAAGTTCGGCCTGCTTTCACTCCATTGGAGACCCCTGCTGACGTAGAAGATCCTGCGTCTGCTACCTTCGTCATTCCGGAAACGTCGGCAAAAGATAAACCAATCTTCTTCCATAGATCGGACGCTTCTTCATCAAATTGCCTGCTTGAGCCTTTCCAAAATGAAGGTATGCCTCAACTATCCTTGTATAGTCCAATGGCACAAGCTATCATGAAGAAAATGGGCTATGACGCTCAAAATCCAATTGGTTTGGGAGGTGGTCGTGGTATTCTCACACCATTGGAACCCACCCTGACCAAAAGTCAGCTGGAAGATTGGAAACTCCACCGTCGCATAGACAAGTCTTCATACGGATTGGGGTATGACCCTGACACCCCGATGAGACAGCTGACACAAAGGCTGCAGAGTCGTTTTGCCGACCAAGCCTCAACATCTCATGTCAATGAAGACATCGATCTCCCTTGATATCTCTTTGAAGAATTACCCGACAAGGACCCAGGAAGCTCATCAAATTGGTATGATTTCTCTGATGATGAAGAGGAATTGTCCGATGACACAGACGCACGGTTCTCTGATTCAGAAGAGCCATCGTCTCCAAAAGAAGTGTCTTACTTCGACCCAGTTTCAGCTGGTGATTGGGATCATCTCATAGCAAGTCTTGAGAAGAATACTGCTCAAGAAGATTTATGGACAGAAACGGAGCCATGGTTTGAAAACGCCCTTGGAAATCCAGAAGGTCTTGTTGAGCTGGAAGCCTCCGAAAATATTGTGGAGGAACCACCTTCAAACCTTCCGATAGAAGATTCTGTTCAAAAGATAGACTTGGGAACACCAGATAACCCACGTCCTGTATCCATAAGCAAGAATATAAAGGATGAGGAGTTACCCGAGTATGTCTCTTTTCTTCGTGAGTTTGTTTATTGTTTTGCATGGTCTTACGCTGAAATGCCTGGCTTAGATCCCAAAATAGCAGTTCACAAACTCAACCTGCAAGAAAATATCAAGCCTGTCAAACAAGGCCAAAGAAGGTTCCGTCCTGATGTGATGGACAAAATTGAACAAGAAGTTTAGAAACTCAAAAACGTTGGCTTCATCCGCAAGGAACAGCATCCTGAATGGTTGGCCAACATCGTCCCTGTGACAAAGAAAAATGGGCAAATCAAAGTCTGTATTGACTATAGAGACCTGAATAATGCATGTCCCAAAGATGAATTCCCGCTCCCCATACCGGAGGTAATGATTGACAACACCTGCGGGTTTGAGCGAATGACTTTCATGGATGGCTTCTCTGGCTACAACCAGATAAAGATGCATCCCGAAGATGAAAGGCATACATCCTTTTGGACCCCATTTGGCGTGTATTGCTACACTGTCATGCCATTTGGTCTGAAAAATGCTGGTGCAACATATCAAAGGGCTATGATGAAGATATTCCAAGATATGCAGTACAAGACGGTCGAATGTTATGTTGATGACCTCGCTGTCAAATGCAAAAGGAAAGAAGACCATCTCCAAGATCTTCGAGAAGTCTTCCTTCGGCTTCGCAAACACAAACTGCGAATAAATCCCCTCAAATGCTTCTTCGGTGTCTCATCGGGTAAGTTCCTCGGATTCATAGTTCGGAAAGCTGGAATAGAACTTGACCCCATCAAAGTCAAGGCAATTCTAGAAATGCCATCTCCAAGGACCCTAAGAGAACTAAAAGGGCTTCAAGGAAGATTGGCATATATCCGACGGTTCATTTTCAATCTATCAGGAAAATGCCGTCCATTTTCTCGCCTGATGAAGAAAGGTGTAGACTTTGTTTGGGATGCTGAATGAGAAGCTGCATTTCAAGACATCAAGTCATACCTGACCAAGCCTCCGGTGTTGGCTGTTCCCACAACCGGAAAACCATTCATCTTGTACACAAGAGCTCTCGACTATTCTTTAGGCGCTCTACTTGCACAAGAAAATGATGGAGGAAAAGAAGCTGCTCTATACTATCTCAGTCGCATGTTGGTAGGTGCAGAGCATCGCTACTCTCCAGTCGAAAAAGAATGCTTGGCAGTGATGTTCGCCGTACAAAAGCTGCGTCACTATTTGCTGTCAAACACAATATACCTGATATCGAGGATCAATCTCTTAAAGGTCCTTGTCACAAAAGCAGGTTCTCTCAATGCCCGGCTGGCAAAATGGTCCATCCTTTTGTCACAATTTGATATTAGGTATGTACCACAGAAAGCAATCAAAGGTCAAGCTCTGGCAGACTTTCTCGCAGAACATCCACTGCCTAAGGATTCTCCGCTCAGGGATAATCTCCCAGACGAACCTGTCTACAGCGTGGAGACTTCCCCACCAAATGCCTCCTGGAACATGTACTTCGATGGTGCAACCAAGACAAATGAAAAAGGAAAGCCGATATCAGGAATTGGCATTCTCTTTGTTAGCCCCGATAAATACATGATTCCACACGCATTTTCGCTACTGGAATCATGTTCAAACAATGCAGCTGAGTACCAAGCTCTGATTATAGGATTGGAACTCGCCCTCGAATCTGGCGTCACCATGCTGGAAGCATTTGGGTTTCTCAACAGATCGTCAACCAGATGAATCAGGAATATGAAATCAGCAAGCCTGATCTGTTGCCCTACTACAACAAGGCGCAATCGCTTCGTCAAAACTTTGACATCTGTCACATCACCCACATCCGCAGAGGTGAAAACATCCGTGCAGATGCCCTGGCTGGACTTGCTGCATCCATTTGACATCTGTCACATCACCCACATCCGCAGAGGTGAAAACATCCGTGCAGATGCCCTGGCTAGACTTGCTGCATCCATGGCAACCCAAGAAAGGGAAAACATGCAAATTACAATGTGTCAAATAAGGATTCTCCCTCCTCTCAACACACACCAAGCAATTGTTGAATGCCACCGAGTGGTCGGAGGTCGGATTTCCATCCTTAAACCTCCGATAGGCGACTGGAGAGATCCGTTCATTGATTATATTATGTTCGGAATCCTACCTGAAGATCCAAAAGAGCGGGTAAGTATCCAAAGACGAGCCCCAAACTTTCATTTGGATATTCCCTCCAAAATGCTTTACAGAAAATCCTTCAATGGAGTATTCCTACGCTGCTTGTCACAACAAGAGGCGGAAGAAACTCTAAAAGAAGTTCATGCTGGTCTCTGTGGAGCCCATCAGGTTGGTCCCAAGCTCTACGATCAGATAAAAAGGTTAGGTTATTATTGGCCTACCATGGTGGCTGACGCAATACAATTTGCTAAACGTTGCCAAAAATGCCAAGTTCATGGAGATTATGTACACATGCCTCCAGAATGGCTACATCCTACAGCGATCTCATGGCCCTTCGAAGCCTGGGGTATGGACATCATAGGTCCTATCTCTCCCCCGTCAAGCAAAGGTCATCGCTTCATCTTCGTCGCTACGGATTATTTCTCCAAGTGGTCAGAAGCATTTGCGTTCAGTGAAATGAAGACCTAGTCAGTCCTTCAATTCTTACGAACCAACATCATTTGTCACTTCGGCATACCTAAAAGATTTGTTCATGATAACGGACCACAATTCCGGGATCACAGATTCTACAGGTTCTGCGACAAATACAAAATCCAAAGTTGTCCTTCGACTCCGTATAACCCGGCAGCGAATGGACTAGCAGAAGCCTTCAACAAGACACTCTGCAAAATTCTCAAGAAAATGGTCTCTACTCACAAAAGAGACTGGAGCGACAAACTGCCTGAAGCTTTATGGGCCTACCGGACTACCGTTCGAGGACCAACCCATAGCACACCATTCCCCTTGGTCTATGGATGTGAAGCAGTTGTCCCCCTAGGGTACAAATTCCTTCTTTAAGGGTATCTCTACAAAATGAAATGACGCAAGAAAGCAACGTCAAATTGAGACTCCAGGAACTGGATAATCTCGATGAAAGACGACTCGAAGCTCTACAAAGCGTTGAGCTTTACCAAGCACGCATGGCAGGATCTTTTGACAAAAGGGTCAGGCAACGCGCCCACAAAAAGGGTGACTTGGTTCTTGCGGTGAAAAGGCCAATGGTTTTTGCCCACAAATCCAAAGGCAAATTCGAACCAAAATGGGAGGGACCCTTCGTCATCGACAAAGTCTTCTCCAATGGCGCATATGCTCTTCTAAACATAGAAAGTGACAGATGTATGCTGCCCATCAATGGCAAGTTCTTGAAGCGATACTACCCTTGAAGACTTCCTACATCGGGTCAGAGTGATGCCTGCATGGCCAAAGCCTATTCCTAGGTACTTGCTCATCAAACCCACCCCTTTTAGATTTTTCATCCCTATGTTGGAATTTCTAAAAAGCCAAAAAACAATGCTTACTTTCAAAGTTTCATTGTTAAAAAAAAATCAAACCCAAAATCCAAGTTTCAGAGCCTCTTCCCTAACTTGACCAAAACTTTCAATCCTTGAACCCAAAATTCATGGTTTGAAACAAAAATCAGGACTTAGGAATTTCCACCCTAGTCCACCCTGACTTTACCACCAAAGATGGTTTTGAGTCAAAATTTATGACCCTTGTGTTTTTAAACAAAAAATGGTTTTTCAAAAAACCGTGGGGAAGCGACGTTTAGTCGATACTCACACAAAACCCAAAAATCGGAAGGATGCGAACCCCATTCGATACTTCCAAAACCTCAAAATCGCAAGAAAGCGACACCTCGTCGATACTTGCAAAATTCCAAAAAAAAAATCGTGGAGACACAACGTTTCAGTTGATATCCACAACCCAAATTTCAAAACGAAAAACAAAGGTTCGAAAAAACCTGAAATTTTAAAAATCGTGGGGAGGCGACATTCCATCGATGCCCACAAAACCAAATTTTTGACAAAAAAAGCAAGGAGGCGACATTCGGTCGATACTTGCACCCAAATCCGCGAGAAAGCGACATTCCATCGATACTCGCAACCGAATGAGCAAGGAAGCGACATTCCATCGATACTTGCAATACCATTCAGCAGGGAGGCGACTCTTAGTCGATACTTGCATTTTTTAAAACCAAAAACCTGGCTTTCACGCAAAAACCCGGCTTTCACGCCAAAACCCGGCTTTCACGCCAAAACCCGGCTTTTATGCCAAAAACCTGGCTTTCATGCCAAAAACCAAAATCTGGCTTCCATGCCAACAAAACAAAAACCTGGCTTTCATGCCAAAAAACAAAAAATCTGGCTTCCATGCCAACAAAACAAAACTTGGTTTTCAAAAAACTTGGCTTCTATGCCACAAAATCTGGCTTTCATGCCAAACAAACAAAAATCGGCTTCCATGCCACAAAACAAAATTTGGCTCCCATGCCACAAAATCTTTGGCTTCCATGCCACAAAACCAAAACTTGGCTTTCACGCCACAAAAACCGGCTTCCATGCCACAAAACAAAAACTTGGCTTTCACGCCACAAAAATCGGCTCTCATGCCAAAAACCAGGCTTTTTGCCACAAAATTTGGCTTTCATGCCAAAAAAACAAAAAATCTGGCTTCCATGCCAACAAAACAAAACTTCGTTTTCAAAAAACTTGGCTTCTATGCCACAAAATCTGGCTTACATGCCAAACAAACAAAAATTGGCTTCCATGCCACGAAACAAAATTTGGCTCCCATGCCACAAAATCTTTGGCTTCCATGCCACAAAACCAAAACTTGGTTTTCACGCCACAAAAACCGGCTTCCATGCCACAAAACAAAAACTTGGCTTTCACGCCACAAAAATCGGCTCTCATGCCAAAAACCAGGCTTTTTGCCACAAAATTTGGCTTTCGTGCCTAAAATCAACCATTTGACAAAAGATCTTCACAAAATGACAACCTTTTGATCAAGTTTTCAAACAAACTGTTCCCATTCAATTTTTGCTTATATTTCATCAAAAGTGAATTTAAGTGAAATAAGGGGATACAAAAAAAAAAAAAAAAAAAAAAAAAAGAAGTGCCAAAAATGTTTATACATGGAGGTACCAAAAGAAAAGAAGAAAAAGTTTGTTACAAATCAGGAGGCTAGTCCGACATGGTCTTCAGCCATAGGCTTAACTCCTCAAGCAAACACTTGGCCTTAGTTTCCAAAGCTTCCAGGCCGCGTTTCTTCAGAATCTTCCCATAAAAAGCAGTAGGCCGTCGCGATCCATCCTCAGCACGAGGAAGCTCTTCCCAGAGAATCTGCCATTGTTCATATTCTTGAGTCTTCCTCCGGAGGCTGCTTTCGACCTCCTCAACTTGGCGAATGAGAGTCCTCTCTCTATCGCGAGCTTTCAAAGTGGCAGTCCACTTGGCAGCTGCTTGTTCTTCCAATAGCTCAAGGCGCTGTCTGGCTTCGGTGACCTCCCTATCAAGGCGATGCTGGTCCTGTGTCAGCTCAATAATAGCCAACTCGGTGACGTTCCTCTCCCGAACGAGCTGCTTCCGAGTCCGCGAGATCTCCTTCAAATCAGATTTGACCTCGCTGGAAGGCTTCAAAAACATCTCGTTGAAGAAATCATCATTCGGAAAGCTCTTGGTCTCAGTCCACTTGTTGCCTAGAGCGATGACTTCATCAACAAAAGCCTTGGCATCTGTAATGTCCAGACCGACTTCTTCGCTATCGGCAAGAATGTCCTGTACATGCTTCACCATGCCAAAACCAGCCTCCAAATGGCCAGAAGAAAGAGTCTCGACCCATGAGCTAAAGACTCTCTTCAACACCTTCCTCGCAAACTAACGGGATGGCTCAGATGAAGACTCGCCATGCTCCGTTGGTCGACTACCCGTGTCAGGCACCATTGGAAGAGTAATCAAGAAGCTCTTTCCAATCGGAGCCGCTGGGGAAGGAATATCAGTAGGCGGACTCGCCTCTGCCTCATCAAAATTGGTGGAAGAAGCCCCTACTCCTGGATCGGTCACAAGTACCCTCTGCTCTAGTTCTGAAAAAGATAGAGGAACTTCTTCTGTCACCTCACAACCTACCAATAAAAAATGAAAAGGGTATGAATATGATATTGTCAAAAATCAAAATATCAAGATTATCATTACAAAGTACCTTCTTCGACGACTGGTGGAATGCTTTCTGCCTCCATGAGCTCATCCGAAACATCATCAAAAGTTGTGTCCATGGATGGCTCAAAGTCGTCGGAATCCTCTGGCAAGTCAGCTGGCAAATATATATATATATATGTCAGCAAGTGGCTGTGAAAAAAAAAATCATACCAGGAGGAGATTCTGGATCTACTTCAGAATCTCTGGGTTCTTCCTCAGATGCCGCGATAGGATCCGTCACCGCCTCATCGGTCGGAACCTCGGGCATCATCAAACCATCATCTCCTGCCAAAAGAAAGAAAGTAGTAGATCAAAACAAAAGCTCTCATTCAAGAAAAGAAACGGAAAGAGAAAAGGGAAAAGCATACCATCATCAATGGTCTATTCCCCTCGGCTTCTCTTCTCTGGAGGCTCGTCATCATCCCCTGATGCCTCCTCAACAATGGTGGAAGGAATTTCCAGATCAGGAGAACTTTCGTGCCGCCTCTGACTTCGGCGGTGTCCCCTTCTCCTCTTGCTCCTACGGGACGAACTGCTAGAAGCACCCTCCCCACCATAAAAATTAGGCCTCTCGCCAGATTCCTCACTGGACGGTCTGCTCTTGCCAGTAGACTCCATGGAAGCCTTTGCTCGCTCGGCTTGTATCCAAGCAACAACCTCAGCCTCCTCCTCAGCAAGCTGTTCCAAGACCTCACCAGGTATCTCTTGTGCGGCTCCCAGTCTGATGACGTCCTGTTCTTCGAGAAAACCTGTTCTGTGCTTTTCTCCAGAAAGGAAAGCCAGAACTTCTTCTCGGCGGTCGCCGTCTGACTTCCCAAGGCCCTTCCCGGAAGACTGCTTTACATCAAGCTCTTTCTTGGAAAGCCCCCGGTATGCTGAAAAGCTCTCCACAAACCATTTTGTGAAGCCAGCAATCCGGAAAGTAGGCAACTCAGGATAAGAAATCAGGGCAGTAGTGTCTTCCGCGCTATAAAAGACCCATGCATTTCTTCCGTCCTGCAAACCTCCAAAATGCTTCACCTTGCTCGAAGGCACTCCAACAACGCCTTGAGAGAAGCCCAACTGCATGGCAAAACGCGAGGGAACATACGGCTGGATGTCGACGAAAAGATGTCTGCGGTACACCATCGTGCCGACACGTATGTTAAAAAGCCAACTCCTCTCTGCATTTGTCAAAGAATAGTGTCTCCCAAACCCTGCCCTGGTCGAATCACGGGAGACACCAAAATCAAAAGCCTTCTTCCTCAAACCCGGAGAAAGCTTCACTGAAGACTGCCCCATCTCGACGTCCCAGAATCGTCGGATCCTTAAGCGGGCAGATAAAAGAGATTCGGAAACAGGCTTCCCTCTAGCCAACCGAATCATAAACGGGTCATCGTCCTGAGCAGCACCTAATCGGTGGAAACTGGGACAGTGGTATACATACCACGAATAGAAAATGTGGGCAGAAAATACCCTATTCATGGGAAGCCTAAGCCGAACCAGGAAAGCAGCAGCCTGCAGTTCGGTATACAAATAGGAGTATAGAGCAGGCACCAAAGCAAGCCGCTCTCCAAACGCTATCTGACAAGCCGGAAAAATGCAATGCGGCCTGATGTGCGTTCCATCTCCTCCAGCAAAAACAGCCTCACCCAGCCAATAAGTGAGGTAAACAGCGAGATCTCTCCTCAGCACAATGTCAGAATGAATGGCGTCTGTGCTTGCGAAGAATACCCTCAAATTCTCTCGCATGACGGAGATCTTCTTCGAATCTGGGTTCTTAGCCCTGGCTTCCTGGGTCGTACTCTCAGAAGACTCCCCGCTGTCAAAGAAGTTGGAAGACAAAAAGCTACCACTCCTCCAACTACTACACCGGACTTTCGAGCCCTCCTTCTCCTTCAAAAAATCATAGAAGGCGACGAGCTGAAAGTACAAAAGCCTGAACTCCTCAGACTGCTTCTCAAGGACGCTGTCGATAGGCATAAACTCTTCATAGAGATTGCCGAGGATAGGCAGCCCAGTGATGGCACTCAGTTCCTTTAAAGAAAAACCAATCTCACCATTCATGACAACGAAGGTGTTGGTTTGTGGAAGGAACGACTCCAGCATGGCCATAAAGGCCTCATCGGAGAAAACCACGGTTTGCCGAAAAGCGCGAACCGCATCAAAAGTCTCGGCCTCCTTCAGAATGGCACCGCCAACCTGCAGGATGTGATCAGTCCACGACTCCCAGCTCGAGTCAGCACTGAAACGGCCACGAAGTTGAAAAGGCTTCACCCAATTGCTGCCATCGCCCTTGAAAATGCCAAGGCCCACCAGTCTCAAATCGACCGAAGAATGGTCTGAGCCTTGGTAGCCGCTGGCCGACATCAAAATGTCCATACGGGCAGGCGACTTCTCTGCAAAACCAGAAGGGCCGCCAACAAAAACCCCGGTCTTGATCACATTTGTCCTCTTCACCCAGCTTGGAGGATCTTCCCTCTTCGAGCATGTGGAGGAAAGGCTCATGATCGAGATTGTCCGATCGAAGGACGACCGGGTAGAAACAGTTCTCTTCTCACCATCAACTGTGAAAGAGAACTGAAAACATCTCCTTTGGTATGTTGAATCTTCGGGGACGGCATCACCAAAGAAGAAGGTAGGCTTGGGCACAATGCTCTGATCGTCCGTGACCCAGGGACGGTTCCTTACCATAATCTTATAATACTCCTCATCCTTGAGGGCAATCAAACGTTGCCTCATCTCATCTCGGTTGAGCGAGTCACACTCTTCCAAGTTCCTTTCAACATACTGAACCTCCTCCCAGGCCTGCTGTACGGCCGCATTAGAGGATCTGGTAGAACGGCGAGGCGCATCAGTGACCGGCTCCTTACCCTTGTTCGTTCTGGAGGAACTACCTGCAAAGGATGGAAAGAAAGAAAAATCAAGCATCAAAATGACAGAATTTTGCTAAAAAATCTAGTGAAATTTTGGCATGATTCCGGGGCAATTCCGAAGAAAAGGGAAACACCCCGAAAGAAATAGGAGCTTGAAGATGGGCTCAACATCGCTGCAAGCCCATAATCATGGAAAATCTCGAAGAAGGCTCGAACTCAAACATTGCTGCAAGATCAAGCCAAAGCTTCTCAAATATCCGCAAGATCGGAAAAGGGCTCAACATTGCTGTGAGCTCCAGAATCCAAAACTTGCAAAGCTCCTCAGAAAATCCCCGCAAGACCAAGAAAGGGCTCAACATTGCTGCGAGCTCCTAATCCCAAGACTTGCGAAAAGATTTCCAGGTGTGCACTATCATACCTTCAAATTCCATTTTCTAAAAAAAAAAATGCATAGAAGGAAAGTTGTCATGCATGCGCATCTCAGAATCAACAAAAAAAAAAGAGAAAATCTCTTTTAAAAAAAAACAGAGAAAGAAGAAAAAAAAATTTATGCCCACAGGCCACGTGGCCGTACGGCCATGACCGTACGGTCTTGTCCGTACGGCCACAAAAAAAAAGAGAGATAAAAAAAAACACACGGTAAAAAAAAAAAAAGAGAAACCGTGAGAAAAATAAAAAATAAAAAAAAGAAAGAAGAGCCACGGTAAAAAAAAAACAAAAGAGAGAAAACCGTGCAAAAAAAAAAAAGAGGAAAAAGAAGAAAAACGTGTAAAGAAAAAAAAAGAATACACGTGAAAAAAAAAAAGAAAAGAAAGAAAAAGAAAAGAAAAGAAAAGAAAGAAAACCTTTTTTTTTTCCTACATGGGGTTTCTTAAGGAAAAAGAAGAAACTTACTTGAAGCCATTAATGGAGAAGAAGAAGAAAAAGCTTGAAGATCCTTGAAGAAGGAGAATTCTTGATCTTGGAGCGCTCTTGAAGACTTTTGCAAAAAAGAAGGCAATAGGAGCAAGAGATCCAACCTCCCCTTGCTTTTATAGAAGAGAGCAAACCAAAAGAGGAAAGGAGGAGAAAAGAAAGGAGGTAAGTGCTACAAATTAGCAAGCTTCCTAAAAGAAAGGAATTATGGGATATTCTTTCCCAATGAGGAGATCTTTTGAGAAATTCTCTCCAAAAAGAGAGGGATTATGAGAAACTTTCTCCCAAAGAAAGATACTTTAAGAAAATCTCTCCCAAAATCAAAGAAACTTGAGAGATTCTCTCCAAGTAAGAATATTTTTAGATATTCTCTACCAAAAGGAGATATTTTTAGATATTCTTGACAAAAATGACACCACATGAGATCTAAGCCATCTTTAAAGCTTAAGGTCCCATGGGTTAGCCCACATGAGCTAGGTTTGACCACCTAGGCACTAAAAGTGGCTTTTAGTCAAAATTCCTCTTACCAAGAGCATACAAAAATGGTTCCATGCCTCCATTGAGTTGATTGGACCATACAAAAAAATCCAAGCCTCATGAGTTTCCAAAAATCCAAACCATCCCACCTCATGAACCAAATTAAGCCAAAACCTTGAAATTGACATTCCACAAAAACCCAAACCACTCCAACAGACCCAAAGTTGTCCAAAAGAGTGACAAAAATCCAAACCATGGTCTCCTAACTCGCCATATACAGCTTGTTGGGTCGCAAGGCCAAAACCAAAACCAAATCCCGGTCCCCTAACTTGCCACATACAGCTTGTTAGGTCACAAGACCAAAATCAAAATCAAAACCCGACCCCCTAACCTGCCACATACAGCTTGTTAGGTCACAAGGTCAAAAACCAAAAACCTTCTTGACCGCCTGATGTGCAACACAAAGCCTTTAGGTTCACAAGGTCAATAAGAAAATCCAAAACCCAAAAACCCAACCCAAATGTCATTTTCAAAATTTTGCCTTGAGATGGTACGTGATGTCTCTCACTACCATAAAATTCCCTTGGAAACTCAAAAGGCTACACTATCAAGAAAAATGCTCAGAGACTCTTGGTCAAGTCAAAAGTTCTCCTTCAAAGTTTTCTTCGAGGCACATCGACTGCAAAGGCTATCCAATTCGTCGCTGTACCTCGAGGGGGCATTTGTTGACACCAAAAATGTCACTTTGCCTCATCAACATCAAAAGCTATATGGAGCCGCATCCTACTACAAACAGGCAAAGCTGCTTCAAGCATCAGATCTTGATAGAACCAGACAAAAACTACAAGATCTTTCAAAGTAGCCAAAAGAAGGGTACACATGAAGTCTCGGGCCATTTCGACACCATCTGGCCTAACTTCAATCCTCCAACAGCTGAGCGGGAGCTCCCGACGGCGACAGTGTCAAATACATCAAATCATCGATCAGAGTCTATGGATGGTCTCCAAATACCTCCAACAGGCTCCATGTCGAATTTCAAGTCAAACCGACACCGTTTGACCCTCCATCAACTCTCGAACGGTGAAATCAAGCCTCCCGGCGGTGAGAACCTCTGATGCCGCCACTCATCAAACAAGACACATGAGTAGCTTCTTCATGCTTCCAAAGGGCTGCACGTCAAATTTCAGGTCATTCCGACAACGTTTGACCCGGTTTTGATGCTCCGAAGCGAAATCAAGCGTACCAGCGGCGAAGCTCCCCGGGACCATGGCACCCAAATTGGAGCTAATGGATCATCTCAAAATGACTCCAATAGGCTCCCCGTCAAATTTCAGGTCAATCGGACATCGGATGACCGTACATCAAAGCTCGACATCTTCCGCACGGTGAAATCAAGTCAAGCATCGACGGGACCCCAAACGGCTTCAAAACTCAAATAAAAGCCCATGGTTGGTCCTATCTAATGCCCAAGAAGCTTCACCTCAAATTTCAGGTCATTCCGACATCGTTTGACCCAGTTTCAACTCTTGGCGGAAAATCGGCTACAGAGTCTTCGGCTTTTCCAAAAAATAGGAAACTTTGTACTCTGATTTGCACAGCCTTTCAACAGGTTTTCTTCATAGGAATTAATCCAATAAATGAGGAGAAATGTCAAAGAACAATACAGGAGAAAACAGAAGCGAAAAAGCCCGAGAAACGACCAAGAAACGGCGACCGGAAGGCGACCGGAAAAATGGACCAAAGTCCAAGGTCGCCAGCCCCATGGTCGCCGGCGACCATGGGTGCATGGTTGCCGGCGACCCTGGAAATCCGGGTCGCCGCATTTCCGCCGAAACATCCGTTTTTCCGATTCTTTTCGCGTTTCGCGATGTTTGGCCCCTGTGATTTGCTTAAAATCTGATTTTTGAGGCATGATATCCGTCGATCTTCGTCAACATCACAGATCCGCCATCGAAATCATTTGATCATCATCGGACACTCCGAAACTGCCAACCGACCGACAAAGAAAGCACACTTTCTGCCCGACAGATCAAGAAATCGACTAGACAGATGCTGCCGGCCCATTAGTGGCAACCAATGTCTGAATTTTCATCGTCATCCAACATCAAACAACGTACGGATCCATCGATGATCATCGCAAGAAGAATTCCAAAAGACGCGGCGCGGCCCGTGACTCTTCAAGCGACTCGGCAGCCAATTAATGAAGTTAAATGACCCTTTTTATGGCAATTTATTAGGGGCATTAACTCATTATTTTGAACGGCCCAATCAGAAGCCAAGTCCAATTAATCATGACAATTAACCATGTAACTCCTATCATTATGGAGATTAATCATGGTAATTAACCATGAAACTCCCATCATCATGGAGATTAAATGCCCATTATTCTCCATCGGCCAATCAAAATCCAAGAAAAAGGAGTTACAATATAAAGAATTAAATCTTGTAACTCCTCCCATCATGGAGCATTAATACCATTAATGCCCATAAAACCCTCCTAATGGCCACCAAAAGCCTATAAATAGGCTGTCATTCCAAGGAGAAAAGGGCAGAAAAATTGTTAGAGATCCTGAAAAATTGTCTGAAAACTATCCTGAATAATTCTCTGCAAAAAGAAGCTCTCTCACTTTGAAGAAACTCTGCTGCAAATTCTACAAGGTGATCGAAGTCTCTTAGGGGGCCATCCCCCCCAAGATCTCCTCTCTTCTTCTATCCAACATGGCCTAGATGCGGCTTTTCAGCCCGTCTACTTGGTTTTTTATTGGATATAAGACCTTCCCTTGGTCTTTATCCTCTAAAAATCCGAGGTCCAAGCCAAGCCAAGTGAATCAAAGCATCAAGTGTTCTCATCTGAAGGACGATGGCGGAGCCCATACATGACTCGCGACCGTCGATCAGAACGAGTTCCCACGATCTCTTGAGAAGTCAGATTCCTTTTCTTACTTTTCTGTTGTATTGTGTATTTTTTTAAAGAGACATAAAAATCACATTTCTTGTCTTTAAATTTTGATGAGATTTGTAAACTGCCTTCTACGACACAAAATCGCCTATTACGGCAAAACCACCTTTCACGGCAAACAAATGAAAATCGCCTTTCACGGCATTAAAAAATTTTGTCTCTTTCTTTAAAATATATGTGCAATGGAAAGTTAGAAAAAAAGTTGATTTCCTTTTCTACTTGTGAAGGTGAATCTCCGGATCACCATTTCAAATTCCAAGTAGAATAGAAGATCTGGCATACCCGTACAAAAAATGTTGATGCTTGCTCTTTTTTTTCTCTTCGCCCCGCCGCACCCCGGCGGACCCGGGATGGAGGAAGGCGAGAAAGAAAAAGACGGGTCCATCATGGATGAGCTTCCTGGATCCTTGATGGGTGCCTCTTTAAAGAGATATCCAGGGAGATCGATGTCTTCATGGACACGAGATGTTGAGGCTTGGTCGGCAAAATGACTTTGCAGCCTTTGTATCAACTGTCTCAAGGGAGTATCAGGATCGTACCCCAACCCATGTGAAGACTTGTCTATATGATGATAGAGTTTCCAATCCTCCAGTTGACTTTTGTCAAGGCTGATTCCAATGGCGTGAAACTACCACGGCCACCTCCCAAACCGATTGGCTTATGAGCATCATAGCCCATTTTCTTCATGATAGCTTGTACCATTGGACTACACAGGGATAGTTGAGGCATAACTTCATTTTGGAAAGGTTCAAGTGAAGAATTTGATGAAGAAGCTTCCGATCTGTGGAAGAATATTGGCTTTCCTTCTGCCGAAGCCGCCGGAACAACAAAGGAAGCAGACGCAAGATCTTCTATTTCAGCAGGTGTCTCCATTGGAGTGAGAGCAGGCTGAACTTGCTGAGGATCAGTTTGGCTTAACGGTGTGTCGTCTTCTGGCTCTGAGTCTGAATTCGTGTCATGCATGATAAACACGAAGGAGATAGCAAAATTGCCCTCAAACTTTTGTTTTGTCTTCTTTGCTTTGGTGGTGATTACCAAAGGCTTCAACAACTTGAGGGAGACAATGAAGGGAGATTGATTGCTCTCTTCAGATTCACCGGAAGGTTTGTTCTCTTCCGGTGATTGCTGAGGAGCCTTGCCTTTATCTTTTTGGAGATTTTCGGCAAAGGGTGCTATTTCCTCCTCCTCTTCTTTTTTGTCATTGTACATCTAAGAGTCTGCAAAATGAGCTTCTTTGCCTTTGAAGGGCTTTCTGTCTGCAAACACTCAATGTATCAAACCGTCATTGCCAACGAACTTAATGCACTGATGTAGAGTTGAAGGGACAACACTATTCTCGTGTATCCAGGGGCGCCCGAGAAGGATAATGTAGCATGACAGGGTCTTTATTGCATACACAATGACTTCAAAGATAAGATCACCGATTTGCAACTTGAACCTGATTTTGCCGATAGGCCTTTAAGTGCTCCCATCGTATCCAAAGATGGATACAGATGTGTGACTCAGCTTGCTAGGTAGAATACCCATCTCTTCAACTGCCGCAATAGAGATGAGGTTAAGTGCAAAACCTGGGCCGATCTAGACTCTGTGTATTCACATCTCTTTGATGTACCCTATGAAGTACAGTGGTCAGTTATGCTTTCTCTCGCCCAGCAGGAGGTCTTCCTTATCGAAGAAGATGGTCGCACTTGCTACTTTTTGAACTGAGAGGCATTTAATGTAAGATCCCGCAGTTTTCTTCTCTTTTTTTTTCCCTTTAAGGAAGTATCTGATTTTTTGACCCTGTAGCCCATTTCAATTTGTAGGACTTATGGGGCACGTTTGTCGACATCCACATTCAGTATTTGCAGTTCTGAAATGAGGTTATCACGAGTGTATGGAGACATTCGTAATAAGTCAAGGATGTGCAGTCGTGCATGTATGTGTTTGAAGTGCTCAATCAAGTCATACTTGAAATCCTCCTTGGGGCCTGCATTTTCATTATTGTTGCCACTTGGGACATTTACAACTTGTTTTCCCGAAGGATTTACATAAGAAGAAGAAGGTTGGTTGTAATTCTTATGGCAATCCCGACCAGAGTAGGTACCTCTACCAACTTCAAGAGCTTCTAGAGAAGGTTCTTTGTTTGGAAGATCACCCTCGAGATCAAGGGGTTGATCCTTCTCATTTGCTGAAGACTTTTCTTCGACAACATTACCGTCCTCAATTATTGCGTTGCACGGAGCATTTTCCGAGAACAAATCCTGAACAGCATCCAGCAACTTTTCTTCTTTGTTTAATAATTTATCGGTCTAGACATCACCTATAAGGTCGGTATCTGGGACCAATTGATCGAGTTTTCATTGAAGAAGACTTCATCAGCTAGAGTTCCTTTAAGATGATTAGTCGAAAGAGGCATGAGTTCCAATGTCACGGTTTCAGGAGACGAAGCCTGAGAAGGTGATATTTCAGTGAAAGTCACTTGAGAAGATGTAGCCCCGGAAGATATACTACCAGATGTGGTATGAGAGTATGTGTTTTCGGCAAATGAGGCTTCAAATGAACTATCATCCCGAACTATCACATTGCATGTTGCTCCGATAGGAGACATCCCTAAAATGGACTGTTGGGAATCAGACTCATCCTCGAATGTAAGAGGATCATCAATCCAGCAGTCCTCTCCATTTTCAAGAGCCTGTGGGTCTTTTGGGACTTCCGATTCTGGATTTTGATTATGACAATACTGACTAATGCGATCTTGCTCTTGCTTTATGGCAAGATGCTGCAAGATGCCTGCATTTCTTCAGGATCGGGCATGGGAGCCAAATCTTCTTCTTCGTCTGCTCCTTGTGGTTCAACATAGTTGGGTTCCATTGGAGAGTTTACGTGTGCTAGATCAACAGCGTTTCCTTGAACAGCTTTTTGGTCTTTTTCATCATCAGACCAGGATCCTTGTGGCTATAAGGGGTTATACCAGATTATTGGTATGAGGTAAGGTTCAGGAACCCATTCTTCAACGGAGAGGTATTCCCCTGTTTCAAGGGATTCCTTCCACTCGTCGGTGTCACTGGACTCGCATCCATCCATGGAGAACCCGACTACCGAATTGCAAGAGTATGATGCCCCCTGCGTAGTTTCATTTCTGTAAGGAAGTGGCATGAAATCACTAAGAGTGAATTTTCTTACCGCCTTTGAAGTCTTGGGAATGGACTCTTCCATTGCCCCTAGTGAAGTGGTAGAGGAGGTCTCTGCCTTTTCAGGAACTTCTTGTTTTAGTTGAGCTTTCTCCTACTGTTTAAGCTTACGGATTTGTCTCCTGGCTTGCCTTCGTTGTTAAGCTATCGGCTTTGCTTTGACAACCTCCCAGTTTTCATCTTCCAGGAGATCGGGATGCACCCATATGGGCAGTCCTTCTGGTGTTGGGTAAGGGACCAGCTCTTGGGACGTTTGAGTTCTTTTTATTACCTTAAAGGAAGTAGTAATATTCTACTTTGGTGACTTTGATGTTTGTCCATATGACACCATGTTAACAGAGGCAGACCCATAGTTTTTGTGAAAGGTGATGACTCCATTTTTTCACATCTCTTTGATTTTGTCTCACACAATGAAGCATTGATTGAAAGGATGCGAGATCATTTGGTGGAATGGACAATACCGTGGATCTTTGGTTTTGCCAACATCTCTCAGTCTTTTGGGGTCAGGCAAGATGAGTCTGTGGTTTGCTAAGAGAGCCCCAAAAATTTCTTCAATATCTTCATCAAACGAGTATTTCTTCCCTACTCATTCTTTGAAGGCATTAGAAAGTTCAGATTTCTTACATGCAGCTTTGTTTTCAGGTTTCTTTGGCAACTGAGGAGCTGACTTGGTTTGCAAATTGAGAACCTCCTTTTTCTTTGGTTTTAAGGTTGTAATGGCGGTCAGTTCTTTCTTTTGATGATTTCTGATTGTTGAGGTCTTTGATCACCGTTTCAGCCTCCATGGATGCTTTTAGGAGTTCTCTCGGGTTCTTTGATTTGTTGCCGATGATTATGGAGCGGATTCTTGCTCTCATGTTGTTACGGCAAATGTCGACCAGCGATGTTTGTGGTAGTACGTCTGAGCGTTTGTACGCCATTGCTTTCCACTTGTGAATGAAGTCGTATGTTGATTCATTCTCTCCCTGTTTTAGGCTGCAAAGCTGAGACATAGTAATAGGATTATCCTCTCCTTTGAAGTGGGTCAGGAAGCATGTCTCTAGCATGGTCCAATTTTGGATGGAATCCTCTGGCAGAGTGGAGTACCAGTCAAAGGTAGTACCTTTTAGGGCACTTGCAAAGAGACGGATCTTGAGGGCATCTTGATCCACAATAGCTTTTGTCAAGATTTTGAAGTGGATGATGTGTTGTCTGATTGAACCTTTCACCATATATGTTTGGAGAGTAGGTTGTTTGAATTTTGCCGGAAACGGAACCTAGTCCATCCATAAGGGATATGGTGGCTTGATTCCATGCTCCTTTAGTGTATCCTCTTCTATTGCTTTAGCGAGGATATCGTCAACATTCTTTTTGGTAAGGGCGCGCAACTCATCATCTCCACCGTTTGCCTCATCATTTAGAGGGACTTCATTATTTGGTGGACGTTGGAAAGTGAAAAGGAAGTTTTCCATTAATGCTTCTATTCTTTGTTGACCTTGCTCCAGCTGCTGGATGCGCGCAGTTACATCATCGTGTGGCGGAGGTTGCTTAGAGTTTGTAACCAAGATGTTCACCCTTCGAGAGTCGAATGAGGATATCATCCTGGTGACTAAACTGGAGCTAATTCTTTTGGATGAAGAGCCCGAGGAATGGTTACTCCGTTGTCCTTGGCTTGAAGGAGCGGGAGAATCCTCCTGATGTCTTCATGTCCGGGAGACGCTACGAGTCACCGGTCATCTAACAAGAATTTTAGTTGCCAATCTCTTGCGTCTTCTAGTTTTGCTAACCATATGGACAGTAGCAACTTGGCCGGGTCTTTCTTTTTCGACCCTTCGTCTCAATAGGGGCCGAACTTGTTAGGTTATTTGTTTCTCTAGTCTCTTTTGTCGATATGCCACGTGGCGACGTATGTGACGAGCAATTTGAGCTTCAGTTAGCTCTGGCTGTGCTCTAGCAGTGAAGGATGTAGTCCCTCGTGCGCAGCAGCTGAGCTTGTCTTTTTTGAAGCTAGGCATGGACAGGATCCGGACGCAGTCCTTTGCCTATCGCAGTGAGGCTTTGAATTTTGCGAGTTCAGCCCCTGTTGAGATGAAGGGTCGAACTGCGGGAGTGCAGGCCTTAGCAAATTCTTGTAGAGGCCTTGTGATGCACGATCTGATTTTGGACTTGTAGCAGTAAGCCGGCTCATGCTAAGTTGATTTCTTTGTTAGGTGGAAGGTATGTCTCTTCTCTTTCATGTAAGCGAGAGGATAGAGCATGTTCTCCTTGAGAGGGGCCAGGTATACTGGGTTTGTAGATGCTTGGGACCTTCTCTATTTTGGTGAAGGTCTTGGGGACCAAGTCTTGGGGTAGACCTAGTTCTTTGCTGGTTGAGGCTTCGTGGGATTGCCGTGGGCTTCAGGTTTCTTTGTTGCTGCCTTTGGTGTCAGGGAAGTGATACGTTCAGGGGCGGTTTTCTGCTTCTTGGTAGGTGCAGTTTCTTCTACGAGGAGTGAGAATGGCCCCAGTGACCCTAAGACAATAGTCCGGGGAGTAGAGGTTGACCCGGTGTTTTGAGAGTTGTCGAGGGAGATGACACTTCGGCAGCTGGCAGAGCGATTGTGAGTGCACTTGTTTTTCTTCTCTTGAAGTATGAGCTGGTACTTGTTCTCATCAAAGGTGATGGTCAATGAAGCTGCCATTGTTAGTTTTGGAAAAACTTTTGAAACAAGACCACATCCATTTGTAATCACAAGAATATGATGATCATAAATGGAAAAAGAACTATGGTTTTGTCTTTTCAAATCGCTCAAGGGGACATGGCCCGTCCCAAGCGAAGTGAAGAAGGTAAAAAGCCATAGAGGGTACAATTCTTCTAAACGTAAGTATGGGAGCTCAGAATGAGCGTTTCAGTGACTGCCAGAAACAATTATAAACCTTAACTCAAATTACCGAAAAGCGAGGCTCACTCGAGGTAAGATGAGATAAGGTTGGAAGTACAAATGTGTCGGTCGCGAATACAATAGACCTGAAAGGGCGTACTAGCACCGCTAGGCACAAATGTTGCAAATTGCATCCTTTGAATGGACACGAGATGGGATTTTTTGAAAGGCCAAGATTGGATTCATAAAAAAGAGCAAATTGTCTTCCAATCCGAATACAAGCTACAAACGATTTACGCGAGCTTTTATCCAAAATGAAAGGAACCAAGATTTCTCATATTTGAACCCAAAAATGACGGAAGTTTTTTTGAAATGTCAAGATCGAATTCATCAAAGAGAGCAAGTGGTGTTCCAATCTGATCACAAGCTACAAACAATTTCCACTAGCTTTATCCGAAAGGGAATGAACCAAGATTTCTCAAATCTAAACTCAAAAGTGACGGAAATTTTTTTTTTTAAGAGATTTTTTTTTGAAGATTTTTTTTTTGAAGATTTTATTTTTAAAGATTTATGAAGATTTATCTAGAGGTTGGGGAATACATCGAGGTTTCCTGATTCGGTCTTATGAAACCTCAGTTGATAGATCAGCCTCAGGCAAGGGTAGGATTACTTAATGAATCCATTTGGAGGACCCTTGCCTAGAACAGTTTAGCTGTCTCCACACTCTGGACAAGGCTTTTCTTAGATCAACTTTGGCAAAGAACACAATTGGTACAACCTTAGAGTTTTTCCCCGCCCCCCTTTTTTTTGTGAAGATCACTAATGGACCCATCAAAGAGAGTGAATGGCCCCTCCCGATTCGAACGTTAGGTACAAACAATTTCCACGAGCTATTGTCCGAAAAGGAAAGAACCAAAGTTTCTCAAATTTGAGTCCAAAAGCGAGAAAATTGATTTTTTTTTTTTTTTTTTTTGAAAGATCTCTAACGGACCCATCAAAAAGAGTGAATGGCCCCTTCCGATCCGAACGTTAGCTACAAACGATTTCCGCGAACTATTATCCGAAAAAAGAAAGAACCAAAGTTTCTCAAATCTGAAAAGTTTGAAATCAGATTTTTTTTTTTTTTTTTTAAAGATCCCTATCGAACTCATCAAGGAGAAAAGATGGACGATAGCTGCAAACATTTCTGTGAGCTATCAAGTCCGAAGAGGAAAGGAACAAGGTTTCTCAAAATTGAATACAAAATAAGAAATCAAATTTTTTTTAAAACGAGAAAGAGTGGAAATGAACCCCAAGATAGAAATTTCCAAAAAATCCCTTCTCATGTTTTTTTTAGTTGCAAAATCTAACAAAGGCTACCAACTAGAAATGAGCCAAGGAATCTAAGCATCATGTTATCAAATGAACGAGTCCCACTAGGTGCGCCAACTTGATTCACCCGGCTTTTCCTTCAGACTCGAGACTACCGGGGTCGGCAGACATGAGAGTCCGTGGGTTCCAACCCTTTCGTGCCCGGGAGGAGGAGAAAAGCGAGCATCAACATTTATTGTACGGGTATGCCAGAGTTTCTATTCTACTTGGAATTTAGAAGTGGTGGTCTGGAGATCCACCTTCAAAAGTAGAAAAGGAAATCAACTTTTTTTCTAATTTTTCATTGCACATACATTTAAGAAAAGAGATAAGATTTTTTTAACGCCATGAGAGTCGATTTTTCTTTGTTTGCCGTGAAAGGCGGTTTTGCCGTAAAATGCGATTTTTTCCGTAAAAGGGGATTTTTGCCGTGAAAGGCGATTTACAATTCTCATCAATAATGAAAGACAAGAGTTGTGATTTTTTTGTCTTTTTAGAAAATACAAAATACAATGAAAAGCAAGAAAATGAATTCTAACTTCTCAGTCGATTGCGGGAACTCGTTCAGATTGACGGTCGCAAGTCATGTATGGACTATGCTTTGATTCGCTTGGCTTGGCTTGGACCTCAGATTTTTAGAGGATAAAGAAAGACCAAGAGAAGGTCCTATATCCAATAAAAAGCTGAGTAGTCGGGCTAAAAATCCACGTTTAGCCCCCCCCAAGGGACTTTGGTCACCTTGTGGTGTTCGTTGCAGAGTCTCTTCGACGGAGGGGAGGTTGTTGCAGCAATTATTGCAGAAGTTTTGTTATTGATCTTCTGGATTTTTCCCGAGCTTTCTGGACTGATTCCAACTTTTTCTGGACCTTGATTTCTGGTTTTTCCGATCGATCCCGTTCTTCTTGGAATGTCCCCCCTTTTATAGGCTTTTGGTAGCCATTAGGAGGGTTTATGGGCATTGATTGCATTAATGCTCCATGATGGGAAGAGTTACATGTTTTTAATTCATGATTTTGTAACTCCTTTTTCTTGGCTTTTGATTCGCCGATAGAGAATAATAGACATTTAATCACCTTTAAGCTCCATAATGAGGGGAGTTACATTATTTAATGCCATGATTGCTTGGACTTGTAACTCCTTTTTCCTTGCTTCTGATTAGGCCGTCCAAAATAATGAGTTAATGACCGCATTAACTTGTCATAAAACGGGTCATTTAACTACATTAAGTGGTCGCCAGGGCGCACAAAGAGTCGTGGGCCGCACCGCGTCTTTTGGAATTCTTCTTATGATGGTCGCTGATGGATCTTCATATTGTTTGATGTTGGATGATCATGCAACATCAAACACTAATTGCTATCAATGGGCCGGCAACACCTATCCTGTCGATTTCTCAATCGGTCGGACATAAAGTGTACTTTCTTGGTCAGCCGGTTGGTGATTTTGAAGCGTCTGATGATGATCCCATGCTTTTGACGGCGGATCTGAGAGGTCGATGAAGATCGGCTGATTTCGTGCCCCGAAAATCATATTTTTAGAAAATCACAGGGGCCAAACATCTCGAAACGCAAAAAGGACAAAAAAAATGGCCCTTTTGGCGAAAATCCAGTGACCCGGATTTCCAAGGTCGCCGGTGACCATGCACCCACGGTCGTCAGCGACCATGGGGGATTTTTCCCCTTTTGGTCGCTGGTTTTCGACCGTTTTTCAGTTTTCTTCATTTCTTTTCTCTTCGGTATTTTTTCTAACATTTTCGCATATGTATTGGCTTGATTTCCTTGGAGAAAACTTGACAAGTATTCTTGCATATCAGAGCGCAAAGTTTCCGATTTTCTGGAAAAGTCGAAGACTTGGTTATGCGGAGTTTGCCGATTTTCCGTCAGAAGCCAAAACTACGTCAAATGATGTTAGAATGACCTGAAATTTAAGGTGAAGCCTCATGAACAATGAATAAGACTAGCCATAGGATTTTGTTTGAGTTTAGATGCTGTGTGGGGTCTCGTCGCCAGTATACTTGATTTTATCGCGAGGAAGATGTCGCGCTTTGATGTACGGTCAACCAATGTCCGATTGACCTGAAATTTGACAGAGAGCCTATTGGAGTCATTTTGAGACGATCCATTAGCTCCGATTTGGATGTCATGGTCCCAGGAAGCTCCGCCGTTGAAAGACCTAATTTAACTTCCGAGAGTCAAAGTTGGGTCAAATGTTGTCAAAATAACCTGAAGCTTGATGAGTAGCCCTTCGGAAGTATGTTGAAGTCACCCATGTGCTTTGTTTAATGAGTGATGGCCTCGGTGGTTCTTGCCGCCGAGAGGCTTGATTTTGGCTGCTCAAGGGTTGATGGATGGTCAAACGTTGTCGGTTTGACTTGAAACTTGGCATGGAGCCTTTTGAAGGTATTCTAAGACCGTCCATAGGCTCTGATCGAAGATTTAATGTCTTCGACACTGTCGTCGCCAAGAGAGCTGACTTAGCTACGGCTGTTTTCTTTTTGGGCCAAACAATGTCGGAATGGCCTAGAATTTGATGTAGAGCCTCCTAGTGGCATTTTGAGGCTAACTGTGTGCTCTATTTTGTGTGTCAGGGTCTCTAGCTTCACCGCCACCGAGAGCCCCTGTTCAGCTGCTGGAAGAGTGAAGTTAGGCCAGATGATGTTGAAATAGCCCAAAACTTCATGTGTACCCTTATTTTGGTTGTCGCCGGGAGCTCCTGTTCAGCTGCTGGAAGAGTGAAGTTAAGCCAGATGATGTTGAAATGACCCAAAACTTCATGTGTACCCTTCTTTTGGTTGTTTTGAAGGATCTTGCAGTTTTTGTTTGATTCTGACAAGATATGATACTTGAAATGGCATTTGCCTATTTGTGGTAGAATGCGGCTCCATGTAGCTTTTGATGTTGAAGGGGCAAAGTGACATTTTTGGTGTCAACAGAGCATTTCTTTGAAGTAAAGGAAGTTGATGTAGTAGCTTTTGCAGAGTTTCTCTTGTGTGTTTTCTAGATTCCACGGATTTGATTCCCGAAAATGGTGGAAATGGCCTCCTTTTATAAGCTTTTGGGGGCCATAAGGTGGGTTTATGAGTATTGATTGCGTCAATGCTCTGTGATAGGAGGAGTTACAAGTTTTAAATTTGTGTTTTTGTAACTCCTTTCTCTTGGATTTTGATTGGCCGATGGAGAATGATGGGCATTTAATTGCCTTTAAGCTCCATGATAGGAGGAGTTACATGGTTTAATGCCATGGTTACTTTGACTTGTAACTCCTTTTTCCTTCTCTTGATTGGGCCGTCCAAATAATGAATTAATGACCGCATTAACTTGTCATAAAATGGGCCATTTAACTGCATTAAGTGGTCACCAAGGCAATTGAAGAGTCACGGGTCGCACCGCATCTTTTGGAATTCTTCTTGCGATGATTACCGATGGATTTTCATGCTAATCGATGTAGGATTACCATGTAACTTCAAACATTAATTGCTACCAATGGGCCCGTACCATCTATCATGTCGATTTTTCGATCAATCAGGCAGAAAATGTGCTTTGTTGGTCGGCAGGTTGGCAATTTCAAAGCGTCCAATGATGATCCCATGATTTCAGCGGCAGATCCGTGATGTTGATGAAGATTGATGGATTTTATGCCAGAAAAATTAGAATTTTGGAAATTACAGGGACCAAATAGCTCTAAAAGTGAAAAGGGACTGGAAAAATGGTCTCTCGGAGAAAATCCGGCGACCATGGCAGACTTTTTGTCCCTTTTGGTCGACGGTTTTTGGCCGATTTCCGGTTTTTTCTTATTCTTTTTTCTTAGGTATTTTTCTTGACATTTTTGCACATTTATTGGTCTAATTTCCCTGAAGAAAACTGGACTATGAGCCTTGCACATTGATGGACCTGTCTTTTTCTTTCTTGCCTTCCTCCGTCGGGGCGAAGAGAAAAAAAAGAGCAAGCATCAACATTTTTTTTTGTACGGGTATGCCAGATTTTCTATTCTACTTAGAATTTGAAATGGTGATCCGGAGATTCACCTTCACAAGTAGAAAGGAAATCAAACTTTTTTCCTAACTTTCCATTGCACATGTATTTAAAGAAAGAGACAAGATTTTAAAATGCCGTGAGAGGCGATTTTGTTTAGTTTGCCGTGAAAGGCGGTTTTGTGCCGTAGAAGGCGATTTTGCCATGGAAGGCGATTTTACAAATCTTATCAATAGTGAAAGACAAGAATTGTGATTTTTTGTCTCTTTAAAAAAATACAAAATATAATAGAAAGGGAAGAAAGAGGGATCTGACTTCTCAAGCGATTGTGGGGACTCGTTCAGATCGACGGTCGCGAGTCATGTATGGACTCCGCCATTGTCCTTCAGATGAGAACACTTGATGCTTTAGTTCACTTGGCTTGGCTTGGACCCCAGATTTTTAGAGGACAAAGACCAAGGGAATGTCCTATATCCAATAAAAAAACCGGTCGACGGGCTGAAAAGCCGCATCTAAGCCATGTTGGATAGAAGAAGAGGGTGAAACCTGGGGGGGGTGGCCCCCCAAGGGACTTTGATCACCTTGTATTTCTTGCAGCAAGGTTTCTTCAAGGCAAGAGAGCTTCTTTGTGCAGAGAATTCTTCAGAATAGTTTTCAGACAATTTTTCAGGACCCTTTCCTTTTGGAATGACCGCCTATTTATAGGCTTTTGGTGGCCATTAGGAGGGTTTTATGGGCATTAATGGTATTAATGCTCCATGATGGGAGGAGTTACAAGATTTAATTTCAGAATTTTGTAACTCTTTTTTCTTGGATTTTGATTGGCCGATGGAGAATAATAGGTATTTAATCTCCATGATGATGGGAGTTTCATGGTTAATTACCATGATTAATCTCTATAATGATAGGAGTTACATAGTTAATTGTCATGATTAATTGGACTTGTAACTCCCATTTGCTTGCTTCTGATTGGGCCGTTCGAAATAATGAGTTAATGACCCTAATAAGTTGTCATAAAAAGGTCATTTAGCTTCATTAATCGGCCGCCGCGTCGCTTGAAGAGTCGCGGGCCGTGCCGCGTCTTTTGGAATTCTTCTTGTGCTGATCATCGATGGATCCGCACGTTGTTTTATGTCGGATGACGATGCAAATTCAGACATTGGTTGACACCAATGGGCCGGCAACATCTATCCAGTCGATTTCTCGATCGGTTGGGCAGAAAGTGTACTTTCTTGGTCGGCCGATTGACGGTTTTGGAGTGTCCAATGATGATCGAATGATTTCGACGTCAGATCCGTGATGTTGACGAAGATCGACGGATATCATGCTCCAAAAATCAGAATTTGAGAAAATCACAGGGGCCAAACGTCGCGAAACGCGAGAAGGATCGGAAAAAGTGGGTTTCTGGGGAAAATCCGGCGACCCGGATCCCTATGGTCGCCGGCGACCATGCACCCATGGTCGCCGGCGACCCTGGGCCATGGTCGCCAGCGACCATGGGCCAAGGTCGACTGCGACCATGGGGTTTTTGCCCATTTTTCGGTCGCTGTTTCTTGGCCGTTTCTCGGGCTTTTTCGCTTCTGTTTTCTCCTGTATTTTTCTTTGACATTTCTCCTCATTTATTGGCTTGATTCCACTGAAGAAAAGCCGTCGAGAAGTCATACAAATCAGAGCACAAAGATTCCTATTTTTGGAAAAGCCGAAGACTCCGTAGCCAATTTTCCGCCAAGAGTTGAAACTAGGTCAAACGATGTCGGAATGACCTGGAATTTAAGGTGAAGCTTCTTGAGCATTAGATATGACCAACCATGGTCTTTTATTTGAGTTTTGAAGCCGTTTGGGGTCCCGTCGATGCTTGACTTGATTTCACCGTGCGGAAGATGTCGAGCTTTGATGTGCGGTCATTTGATGTCCGATTGACCTGAAATTTGACAGGGAGCCTATTAGAGTCATTTGATCCATTAGCTCCGATTTGGATGCCATGGTCCCGGGGAGCTCCGCCACCGGTAGGCTTGATTTTGCTTCGGAGCGTTAAAACCGGGTCAAACGTTGTCGGAATGACCTAAAATTTGACATGCAGCCTTTTGGAGGCATGTAGAAGCTACTCATGTGTTTTGTTTGATGAGTGGCGGCATCGGGGGTTCTTGCCACCGGGAGGCTTGATTTCACCTTTCCAGAGTTGATGGAGGGTCAAACGGTGTCGGTTTGACTTGAAATTCGACGTGGAACCTTTTGGAGGTATTTTGAGACCATCCATAGGCTCTGGTCGAAGATTTGATGTATTTGACACTGTCGCCGCCAGGAGCTCTCGCTCAATAGTTAGAGGATTAAAGTTAGGCCAAATGGTGTCGAAATGGCCCGAAACTTCATGTGTACCTCTTTTTTGGCTATTTTGGAGGATCTTGCAGTTTTTGTTTGATTTTGACAAGATCTGATGCTTGAAGCAGCTTTGCCTATTTGTAGTAGGATGCGGCTCCATGTAGCTTTTGATGTTGAGGAGGCAAAGTGACATTTTTGGTGTCAACACACATCAGAGCGTAAAATTTCCGATTTTCCGGGAAAGCCGAAGACTTTGTCGCGTGGAGTCGTCGATTTGCCGTCAAGAGCCAAAACTAGATCAAACGATGTCAAAATGACCTGAAATTTGAGGTGAAGCCTCCTGAGCAGTAAGTAAGCCCATAAATATGCTTTTGTTTAAGTTTTGAAGCCATGTGGGGTCTCGTCGCCAGTAGACTTGATTTTGTCATAAGGAAGATGTCGCTTTTTGATTTACGGTTACCGATATCCGATTGACCTGAAATTTGACAGAGAGCCTATTGGAGTCATTTTAAGATGATCTATTAACTTCGATTTGAGAATCATGGGCCCAGGGGGCTCCGCCGCCGAGAGGCCTGATTTAGCTTGTGGGAGTCAAAGTTGGGTCAAATATTGTCGAAAGGACCTGAAACTTGACGAGTAGCCCTTTGGAAGTATCTTGAAACCACCCATGCACTTTATTTGATGAGTGATGGCCTCGGTGGTTCCCGCCGCCGAGAGGCTTGATTTTGTTGTTTAAGGGTTGATGAGGGGTCAAACGTTGTCGGTTCGACCTGAAATTTGACATAGAGCCATTTGAAAGTATTTTGAAATTATCCATAGGCTCTGATCAAAGACCTGATGTCTTTGGTGCCGTCGCCGCCAGAAGAGATGACTTTGCTACGATTGTTTCCCTTTTGAGCCAAACGATGTTGGAATGGCTCGAAACTTGATGTAGAGCCTTTTAGTGGTATTTTGAGTCCAACTATGTGCTCTATTTTCTGGATCAGGGTTTCTGGCTTCACCATCGCTGAGAGCTCCTGTTCAGCCGCTGGAAGAGTGAAGTTAAGCCAAATAATGTCGAAATGGCCCGAAACTTCATGTGTACTCTTCTTATGGCTATTTTGAAGGATCTTGCAGTTTTTGCTTTAATTCTGACAAGATTTGATGTTTGAAGTAGCATTGCCTGTTTGTGGTAGGATGCGACTTCATGTAGCTTCTTGAAGTCGAAAGCGTATGAAGAGGCAAAGTGACATTTTTTGTGTCAACAGTAATTAACTTATCTTGTATGTTATTAACTTTAATATATTTTGTTTACTTGTCAAGATCTATTTATTTCTTGATTATGTACATACTGGTCTATTGATGTACTACATGATAGTATGCATAGATTATGACGTTTGTGATGCAACACGAAATCCGATGAATTCCAGATTTCGAGTTGCACCGCAATGTAAGCTTCCGCTGAATATTCAGTAATCATATGAGAATTTTTATATCCTTATATGAGAAAATCCTGGGTTGGAAATATGATCATCATAGTAAACCCCAACTGACGCCCTAAATTTGGTTTTACGATTTGGGGTTATTACAATTTCTTACCTTACTTGTATGCTTTGGTAGTTAGTTTATAACTAACTAAATACATGGAGCTCATCCCAATACACAAGCATTTTTACAGATGTCAAGGTAAACCATAAGCATGTTGACAAGGATAAAGTAAACTACAAACACGTAGTGGAAGAGGAACTGCAGGAGGAGGATAAGGGGGAAAAAGAGTGGAACTATGCAAATCTCCTTTGAGAATTATTTAGTCTTTTAAAAATATAGACTTTGATTTGGCTATTCCAATTTAAAGTTTATGGTGATGTAATAAGGATTTTATTTTTGATTTATGTCAATTAATTTTGAGATGTAATGTAAAGATCATTTAGATGTGCTCTGTTTATCAATGGATGTTTTAAAAAAAATTCATTGCAACCATTTGACCTATCTCACATTTGTTTGAGTTTGCGACGCGAGATACGGGATTTAAGTAATACGAATTTCAAGTTGTGACAACTGAAATATGTCAAGATTAATTATAAAAGTGTTGATATGGTTGGGGATCCAAACCAGATTCTTAATGGTCTCGCTTGGCATTTGCTTGTCAGGTCCCTTTAGGCCTGTATAGGACCCACAATCCCCAAATAACGGGCTGAGGCCCCATGGGCTCGACCCACCTGTACCTGGCCCAAAGCAGTTAAGATAAGCCCCAAAAAGGTTGCACCAAACTTGGCAACCAAATCCCAGCAAATTACTAGTCCCACAGGGATCATAAATGGGCCCCACAATGCCATTTATGTAGGACATCCGAAACTCCATGTATTCAAGGGTATTCAAGGCTATTCCAAGTTTCCTTTTCATTAGGGATGAAACATGACTCTTTGGTTAAGTAGTTGCTACGGAGAAGGTGCGATTAGAGATTTGCTTCAATTAGTTAACATGTGGATCCCATTAATGCAAAAATAGCAAGACACCCACAAAGCATTCACATGCAAGGGGGGAGTTCCAATCATGGTTCAAAATCGCAGTATCGGTCGGGATAAAAAATAATATCATATTGGAATCGGTCGTGGTTATCGGTTCGTCATAGTATCCAAAAAAAATTATCCAAAAAAATTCACAGTTATCTATCTGTCATGATACCAATTTCGGTATCACACCAAAATATCGGACCTGTTAGGACCAATACCAGTTCATATCGAACGATATAAACCGCTATCGGCTGATATTTTATACCACGGCTCCAATCCTCTTTGAGTAGATTTCTTTCTTGTTTTGAGTTGACTTTTATGATTCCAGTTGGTTTCAAGTCATTAGATAGGTCATAACCTGATCTAGACTCAACCTGGCCCAATTTAGAAAATTCATAGCAAACTGTCACATTATTGGGCCACTCAAAATAGGACATTACTGAGCCTAAACCCAATAAGTAAAATGACTATATGGATCGCCCAGACCAGTCATTTACCTGATGGGGCATGCAGATGAGCTTGTGGGCATGTGGGCCCCATTGCAGGTTTTGGCTACAACAATTTTGGACACCAGCCACCACAGTGTTTTATTTTGACTTTTGAATTATATCTTCTAAATATGGCGAGGATAGATAAGGGTGGGTCCCTAATGCGTCCCTAGGTATCAGGTGTCCAGGTTGTGGGGTGTCATTTCGTAAAATTCTCAGCAAGGGTGTTGGGTATTTGCTGGGGTGTAACATTCGGTTTTGGTTTAATGTATGGGTGGGGAAGGCTTCTTTATGTGTTCTTTATTCTAAAGTGTTTAGGGTGGCATCTAACAAGAGTTTTCGGTTAAAGATTGTTTATGTGGTTGACGGGAGTGTGTCTTGGGAGGTCATAGAAGAGTCTTGCATCCCTTGGAGTTAAAGGAGTATGAGTCCATGTTGAGTCTTTTCTCAAACCTATCCATTTGCAAGAATGAGGCAGATATTCGCAGTTGGAAGTTGCGTCCCTCCGAAAATTCCTCCTTTGGGTCCTTTTATAGGGCATTGGAGGCTTCTTAGGTTGAAAGCCCATACATACTCAGGCCTAGAATGGTTTGGCTCCTCCTAAAGTTGAGCTCTTTTGATGATTGGTGGTGGCCGACAAAGTTTGCACAGTTGATAACCTCACAAGGAGGGAGATAGTCTTGGGGTCTATTTTCTAAATTTGCTACTTTTGCAGGAGGGGAAGGGATAGAGACGGACCTACCCATAGATGACCTAGGGCGGTAGCCCCAAGTTAAATTTGAAAATGAATGAGATTTGAATGGGCCTGGACCTCTCCCATGTATATCTAGTAAATAGTTGCCCCACGTCTAAATATTGTGATTGCCCCACGTCACAAAACCTTGGTGAGAACACTCATCTTCTCTTTTGACATCTTTTTCTCACCGAGAGTACCATATCCTCTTTGCGCAAATCTCTTTCTACTTAATGTCTGATATCCTCTTCGCACCATTATAGTTCTCGTTGTCAATCCTCTTGTGGTTAGTCTCTCTCTCACCAAATAATCATAAATAAAGCAATCTTCCTCCCTCCTCAGATGTAATATAAGCATATCTACAAATACAAAGATGACCAAATCACCACTGGGCACACTTTAAACTTCAATTTATACATAAATCTGGCCTTAGGGCTCATGTGTTTACATAACTTGAGTTACATTGATGTGGCAATTTTTCTTCTTTGCTATGATTCCATGACCAACTATAGGGAATTATTTTTACAACTAAGGTAAGTGCAGGCAACCAAATTCCTTAGACCTCTTTGGGAATCTAAATTTGGTAAATGGGTGCTCAACCAAATCATCGTTATAGGGCATCCAAACACCTAGGATTAAAGGGAATAATTTATTAGGTTGTTTTGTTGATGATGAATTGATGATCAATTGAATTTGGAAGAGGTAGTGGGAAGACACTTCAATTGGGCAGGAGATCTAAGCATGGGAAGAAAGTTTTGTCTCTATTTAAATGCAATACATTTTTTGTATTGTTGATGTGGGGTCCCACCCCTTGTGGACCCTCACTTTGATTTGAATACTATTAATTATAGTATAGGTTATCTAATTATACTATTTATTAGGGATTAGTAAGGGTAAAGTAGTATATTACCCTATTTTTTAGGAATTAGTGTCTTTTATAGTTTATAGGTTCTATAGGGTGTCCATTGTTATTGTCAGAGGTTGTTAGTTGGTTAAACGCCCTAGCTACTAAATAGAGTTAATAAGAGGAGTTTCCACTTAAGAATATTCCAATCTTTTCCAAAAGAGCAAATGCCCTTTGTACTTATCCTCATTTTCTACTAAGCTAGGAAGGTCACTTTGGTAATTGCCCGCCCAACTCAATTTATATAACAAACCCCTCCCATCCTAAACATATGTTACTTCCCTCATCTCTCATTTCCCTCTCTTTTCTATATTCTCTCTCATTTTCCCTCCAATTCCCTTATTTCCCTCCCTTTCTCTCTCTAAAAACCCTAGATCTAGAACCCTAGCTACTAGGAGGAGGAGAATTACTACAAGTTTCTGTTATCAGTACACCTAAGGAGTTCTTCCATCTTATAGATCTCGTATCTCTCTTCTAATCAAGATATTTCTCTTCTACTAGTTCAATGTCCCTAGAATTCTCTCTTTCTCTCTCTAGATTCCATTCCTTATTGCAATTCTCTTGTGGATCTAGGATTAGGTGTTAGAGATCTCTTCATATCTGTATTTTTGGGCTGGTTTAGTGATTGGAAGACCTTAGTTGCTTAGATTTTCTACTTGGAGCTTGGATTTCTCTTTTTATTGTCTTTTTCATTGCAATTTGGATTGAGGCAAGTGCAATATACTGATTTAGCATAGAATGCATGTTTACTTGATGTTGATTCTGTAGTTTCAATTCAATTGATGTCTGATTTCATAGATCTACTTGTTTTGAGCTTGTTTTCATGGTTTTTGGCCGTTGATGGATGAGGTTGCTCATTTGAAAGATCAATGGCCCAATTATGGATGGTTTGATGTGGATTGAAGTGCTTCTATTGTTTATGTATGTTTCTGTAATGGATGAATGAGATTGGAGGTGCTTTTGATGAAAATTGGTTTGAATTGAGGAAATTACAGAATTCTGGAATTTTGGAATTCTAGTATACCCAGTCGATCGGCCCCGCAGGGTGTCGACCAAATACAAAGGAACTTCAAAAAATAATTGGGACTTGAATTTTCTCTCAATCCCAAAAATCCAGTGTACCCGGTTGATTGGTGCTCGGTGTCAACCGGATGCAAAGGATTTCCAGGATTTTAACCGAGACTGGATCTCTCTCCCAAACACAGAATTCCTGTGTAACCGATCGACATCCAGGTCATGCGGTCAACCGAGCACACTATGGAATTTTCAGAAGCAAAGTGATGCCCCCAGTTATTTGTCCTAGATTTCATGTGTACCCGGTCGACATCATGGCCAAGATGTCAACCGAATATACTGCAAGGGATGTCGACCTGGGTAACCAACATCCTGACTCTCCCAGTGTACCTGGTCAACCAGCCCTTGGGGGATGTCGACCAGATACACTACAAACGGTGAGTTTCAGATTTTCAGTTTCTGATGTGTTGATCTGTTGTGTGGCCCATTGACCATCCAAATGGACTTCTGTTGATATGCCAAGCATGAATCAATGGTGTGGCTCAACTTTGACTCGTGGGGGCCACGAAGTAGAGTCTAGTGTATTGATTAGACGTCAATTCGATCCTTAAATGTTGTCGAAGATGCCCGTAACTTCTGGAGCACCAAACACAGTATCCTTGGCATCTGAAACTTCATTTAGGAATCTAATGGACTAACATGGACTTGGACCTGAAAAGAGGGCCATTACTTAGGTTGAACCTTTGTTATATCCCTTTGAGCTGCTTGATTTTGGAGATTTATTATACTTGATTCTTTACTATCACTCTTGCATCATTTCTATTGTTAATACCTGTTAATTAAATGGAAATTGGATGACTTGAACCTAGTATTACCTAGCGGTGACCTGATGTTGTGAATTGGTGATTGATTACCTGTGTCTATGGCTAGGCCGGCCATCATATGGCCTAAGGATAGATGTTGTGATACCTTAGTATTAAGAGGTTGGATGTTGTGGACTTATGACCCATTGTGAATGGAAATAGACTGAATACTACTGAATTAGACTTAGATGTTATACTTGGACTATTTTGGACTAAGGCCACGATGTTGGTGGGCCTTAGCATGGATCCAATAGTGGACTTGGACTTGGACTGTATTTATTGACTTGGACCTATACCTTGGACCTCTTATGGACTTGATAGGACTTTCTCGCGCAAGGCAAGCCTAGGCAGACACAGACCTTTATTTGTTCCTTGAGTCAGCATTAACATTTACTCAGTTGTTATAAGCTTAGCCTTTCGATTGATCATCACTGGTGAGAGCTATACTGATTACTATTGAGAGTTATCATGATGAGCTATGGCTAAATGGACGGTGTGATACTGGTTCCTGTCTATTGAGTGTGATGGTGTTGATATTGAGATTGATGTTGTTATTATTTGGGGGATCGTCATCTCTTGCACTGTTACTTTATTTTTGCGCCGTGACTTTTTGCAGTATGGGAGGGCCGCGGCATAATATCCTACAGTGTCCAGCTTGTGTGAATGTGCCACGTTGTTGTATGTTTAGACTAGTTGCTTTATCTTCCATTATGATTCTATTTGATATACCTTACTCAATTGCCTAGCATTTGTACCATTGACAATCTTATGATATTATGATCGTCTCTATTCCCTTTTATGCATATATCCTATGTTACTTGTATACTGTGCGTTACTAAATCTTTGGATTTGACCCATTTTTGGTGCTTAGGTATTGACCCTGATCTCGAGGACAACGCTTTCGTTGAGGCGCTAGTAGTGGATACTACGGATGGGGACTAGCTGACCAAGTAGTCGAGCCGGAGGATCAAGTGCCTACACAGGGGGTTTGAGTGCAATTCATTTTGGGGTTTTGAGTGACTTTTGTTGTGAGTAGGGGTTTTCTTTCATCTGATATGTACAGACTTTATATCTTACTTTGAGATTAGTAGACAGATGCCATGCTATATTTGATATATGATTGAGATACCCTATTTGCTTCCGCTATTCTTTGATATTGCTTCCGCTATCTATCTTATACTTCCATAATTAACCATTGATCATTATATTATTTCAAAAGTTTTAAATTGAACCTCACTATGGACTATGATCTTGGAAGTTCTTGGATTCTACGGGAAGTAGCGCGCCAATTTCGGGTACCTTGGCGGTAATCTCGGCATTCGGAATTGGGGCGTTACAGTTAATGTGAAAAAAAGTTAGCAAAGTCAAGTAAGAGTTTAGCCCCATCCAAGCAAAAACGGACCCACTAGGAAGGGAGACGATTAATCACCTATTTCTCCATTGTGGTTTTTCTTCTTATAAGTGGGGCTGTCTTCCTAACGGTGTGGTTTGTTGTGGTGCTTGCCATCTTTCTTAAGGGAGTTGATTGAGGCTTTGAGACAGGTTCCTTTTAGGGTTATGGCTTAGAGAGCCGCACCTTTTGGAAATTCTTTGGTCCATTTGGAAAGAGAGGAATGGAAAGAAAAGATTAGAGGAGCTTCAAGGTCTATGGAAGAGAATTTTCAAGTGATGCTTTTAAGGTTATCCAACTAGGTCATTTACAAAAAGGAGTTTGTAGATCTTAAGGTTAACTATATTCTTCATAATTGGGATGCATGTATGAGATTAGGGTTGTCCAAGGTGAAGAGATAAGTTTCTTGGTCTCCTCCACATGATCCTTAAAGTTTAATGTGGACAAAGCAGCTAAAGAGAAGCCAAGACCAGCAGATATTGGTGATGTTCTTCACAATGACAATGGGCGGATGATATTTATGTTTTCCAAAAATATGGGTGTTGTAGAATCCAAAGAGACAGAGGTGAAAAATCGTGCATAGATTTTGATTCAAAAACGATTAAAATCGTGCATAGATTTTGATGTGAAAAATCTATTTTGCCCTTTTTGGCTAAAAAATTGGGTTTCTAGGCTTCGGACACGAATGGAATGAATTTGAAATCAAGAATAATTCCCTCCACAAAATTGGTTAATTTCAAAATGAGAGTACTTTAATTTGTTTAAAACCAATTGAGTATTTTGTTTCAAGTATTTTTTTGAAATCATAAGAATAAACCTATGATAAAAAGATAAAATTGATAAAAACACCTCAAAAATATCATATGAATACAAAAGCCCATATACAATCCAATAATACAAATAACTTAGGAGAAACAAGTAAACACATAGAAAGCCAATGCATAAGAACAAAAAGTTGAAACAAAAAGATTAAAAACAAAAAACCATGAAAACCTATGACCACAAAAACTAAAAGAACACATCAAAAGCGGAAAAAACAAAAAAAAAAGACTATGATAAAAAATAAAAAAATATTAAGACACAGGAAAACATATAAAAAGGAAAAAATTAAGAAGGGGGAGATTTACGACACAATCGTGTTACAAGAATCAATGAAAACACAGTCGTGAGAATCTTTGTATTTCACTCACTCTCATAAATTTGAACTACGTGACTGAAGGGAGATTAAAGAGTTTAGATCTGATTAAACCCCATCTAAAGTAAAAAAATCATGATAACATTGTACAAGATAAGGGATGGAAGGTTCACATGACAGACTCTTTAATATGACGCACTACAAGAAAAAGGCCCAACAGCGACCAAAAGTTTCTGCGACAGCACTATTCGGTCGCTAATGAGGATAATAGCGACCACTATTAGCAACAACAACCGCCTATGAAACGGGTCGCTATTTCTATCTGCGACCACAGATCGGTCGCTGCTATATTTTTCCCGCCACAAAAATTGGCGCTACAGCTGGCGAGTAGACCGGTTGCGACCAAATAATAATAGTGACCATGTGGCGGTCGCTAATGCATAATCAGCGACCGCATGCGGTCGCTGAAAGTGGTCGCTGATGGTTCTAATATCCCAACCCAGTCAGTCGCCCAGAAGGAAATAAGAAAAAAAAAGAAGGACAACAAAAAGAAGAGAAGAAGAAGAGGGAAAAGAGGGAGACGCGCCGAACCACCCCACGCCGGCCCACATTCTCGACACTCGGGTTGGGATTTCAGCTGTGTTTGTTCTTAAGATTGTGTGGATCATTCCATGTCAGTGGACTCAAACCCACTCATCTCCACCAACCTTCTAAAACCCAAAGAGCAACAACGGCTTCCTTCGTGGCCCGTCTCCTTCTTCCCTCTCGCTGTCGTCGCGGTTTCCATTGGAACCCTTGCCCTAGATCTCAAAAGAGATCCCTCTCTCTGTGATTCCTCTCTCGATTACATGTCCCAAAAATCTCTACCCCTATTGATTTCTGTCTGATGATTCTTTTGATTTGGATTTCAACCATGTTCTTGCTGGATGCTTTCTTTTTTGCTTCTCATGATTTTTTTCTTTGTGTGTGGATTGAATAAGCAGTTTGTAAAAACTGGGTGTTTCTTCTTTTTTTTTGTAAACTAAAGTTTGGAAGTCTACTGATAATCTAAGCTAAATAGAAGTCAAATATTAACAATTTTTGCATTTGTTGGATTCCGTTCTACTTCGGATGATCAATTATGAATGCTTCATTTCCTTAATAATAAAATATTTTTGAGAAACTTTTTTTTTTTTTTAAATGTCCCCTACACGACTAATTCTTGAAAGGGGAGGATCTTCGCCTAGGACCTGATTTCTGAGTGGAGTGGTGATTCTAATTACAGACCTAGAACAGAAGGATGTAGATGGTAGTGCCAAGTGGAGGGGTAGGGTCGATGATGCTCGAGATGCGTGAGTTGGTAGTTCTTCTAGGGGATTTTATTTTTGTTTTATTATGATAATTATCAGTTGGAATGTCAAGGGCCTAAAATTTCTTCCAAATATTCTCCAATGTTTCTTCTTCCTAGATTACAATGGCTAGCGATCGTTCAAACAATCGGACAGTCAAGTTTCTAATAATTCCATTTGAATAGCCATTAATTTCATCTGGTATTTAAACGTAATAGACAGAGATTGGAGAGCTAGAAATTGGTTCTGGTTTTCTGTTAGAGATGTTATACTTTGAATTCAACAAGAGTAATTTCGTTTCATCATCAATGAATCATTTCATGAGTTCCTCTGTTTCTTCTGTCATATTTCTCAAGTGAGCCAATGGATGCAGGTGAGTGCATGGGTCATCTGTCGATGAACAAAAGCAAGGAGTTTTCTATTTCAGTAAGGGTCACATGGAGCCAGTACTATTTTCTTTCTTACATAACCACTGTTCATGATTTCGAGGGAGAAATTCAACTCCTTGGTAAAGGAATGTATTCTTTTGATTCCATTGGAACAAATTTTCATTCTCGCAATCAGAAGACTGACGATCAGGAATCAAACCAGCTGATTGCGATATTTAACGTTTCCTCTAAAACCCTTTTGATGCATTATTAATTTTCAGTAATGGGCATTTTAATTCATGCTCTTTCATCTTCTAACACACCCACCCACCCAAACACACACACACACACACACAAAAACGCGCTGCACCTCTATTGATTCCAGTTGATTTTACAAGTGTAGCTAAGTAAACCTAGAGAAGCCGTGATCCGATTTAACCAGAATTGCCAAGGCCAACAGGTCAATATCCTTCTGCACTATTTTTAAATGCTTCTGATATGATGTCCACAACAGGTTCTATCTTCTACGAAGACATCCTACTGAATATCTTCCTCTGTTGGTGACTATGCTTGATTGGTTTGTCCAATAGATTAGGCTTCTTTTGCTAATGCCTTTTACTACTCGAGGACATGTCTTAGCCCATCCAAGGAGCTTGCAGCTTTGGATCTTCATGGATTTGAGTGGCATTTTGAGCATATTTTTAGAGGTGTGGACTGTTGTTTGCTTCCCTTCTCAAGTTGGTATATTCTTTATAACATGGAACTACATATTATGGGGCATGTGCATAATGACTTTGAGTGGTATTTAATGCTTTGGCCCAAAGGAAGATAACCAATCTGTTTAAATGAACGGAATGGCTCAAAATTTCCAAGTTGTGGTAATCTGTCTAAAAAGGCGGTGATCAGGAGGTTGGTGAGGATTTATAAAGTGGATTTATCACCTATGCAGGAAATAAAAATTCACATAAATTTAGGAGTTCTTTGTATGATATGGGGGTCCCAGAATTCAGGGTGGGAGTGGATTCCATCTGATGGAGCTGCAAAAGGTCTTATTGTTATTGGAATGAGTTGTCCATAAAGAAGGTAGATGTTTTCAAAAGTAAAAGAGTATTAGCTATTCTATTTCAATCTGTGGTCCACAACTTTAGGGAAAATTTAAAATGTTGTACTAAGATTGCCCTATGTTGCCTGTCCCCCAATCTATTGTGTAGGGGTTCAGAGTTGATCTCCAGTCTCTGGCTGAGGTGATTTTTCTTATCTATAGATGTAGATTTAGTGCTGGTATTTCATTCTATGTGCGAGGATTCACATTGGAAAATATAAAAAAAAATAAATTCTGAAGATCGAAGAGGATGACCCTGTTTTTGTAGATTATGATCAATCCATCATCCGTTTGAGATTGATCTGATTGGTGACCCGGAATGGCTCTCTAAAGGCCTTTTTAGATCCTAGCCGTCTGAGTCTCTCTGGTAAAATGATAGTTTTTTTTTTTTGTTTGGTTTACTTGTTCTGTTTTGGGCCATGGTCGACTACAGTGCAAGAGAGTTTCAGCTAATTAGAGGGGCCGGCGACTTCATTACCAGACAACTAAATTCCGTGTATCAAATGTTGGGTTTATGTTGGGCTGAGCTGAAATTATAACAGGAGAACAATATTGATCAAATTGAAGGACAATTACCTAGAGCCAGTCAATTAATCGGTAGCACATGACAGTAAGGCATCAGAGCGAAAGAGACTAAAGTAAGCAGAAAAAATTTGTCTTTCGATTTCAGAAACTCGGATACCAATTTCCAGAAGACTTGAAAGCCCACCCCTAGTACCTTAACGCTAGATAATTCTATCAACAACTGGGACTCAGCAATTTTCAATCACACACCTACAAAAAAAAAAAAAAAAAATCTACCAATTTTGCTTGTGATTTTTCTTTCTTTTTTGAGATTTGATTAATGTTTTGGGGATTTCGTGATTTCTGGAATGGTAGATTATGGGAATGTAGTCTGTAGATGACTTATACAAGAATGGAATGTAAGAGAGATCTTCTTCTTTTTTTTTTCTTTTTTGATTTGGGTTTGGGTTTGAGGGATCATTCCAAAGTGGTGAAAGCTGCGAATTTGTACCATTGTGCTTATGGTTGAGCTTATGGTTGGACACATTTGTCCTTCATAGCATATTTCTGAGCCCTCAACATTTCATTCTCATCAATTCTGGATCAATGGTTTTTATTTCAAATGGTGTTTTCAGGAAATACAAGTGTGTATTGTTTCCTATGATTGATGATCCTTTTTTTTTTTCCATGTTTGTTGGTGACTGTAAAATGGTCCTTTTGTAGTTGTCTTTACTTAGCTTGAGAAACAATTAGAGAACATTTTCTTGTACTCTTTTTCCCATCCACCTGGTAGGATTTTTATTTTCTTTTGGAAGAGGGGCCTGTAATATATTTTATGCCTCTGTTTCTTAGCAACTGCATTCATTTGGATAATATTTCTTTTATAATGCAGTAGCTTCTGTAGGTGTTTTGAGATGTGATATGTATGTCATAGGTAGTTAACATCTCAAAAACATTATTTCAATATGTGGGATACGTGTTTCTGATCACCCGTAGTGCACATGAATGTTACCTGTAATTTTTTATTAATAAAAGGGAAAAGATGATGGAAGGCAATAAAAAAGAAAGAAAGGAGGAAGTTGGAAGTTTAAAAGCTGAACCTTCTCCCTGGTGGTGATGGAAGTGGGAATAAATAATCAGGTTAGGGTTCTTTTTGGGTCTTATCCATCAAAACAATTGAAAAACAAACAAATAAGGGAAAATAAAACTGAAAAATATAGTCAGAAGTTTGGTTGTCTTCATGTAGTGAATGCAAAGATTTAACTTGGGAGTATGCAAATGTGAACAGTCATGCAATGATGATCTTTCATCAGAAGCTCCCAATTCATCTTATCATCATCTTATTATATTCAACACTCCCAACTTCAAACTCAAGAGGAAGGTAATCAACACTGCTTAATAGTGCTGGAGGTCTAATCTTGAAGGTTCCATGATTGACCATAATATAAACTGCAAATGTTCCGTCCGGATTTTTCCCTAGAGACTATTTAGTGTTGGCGATCCACGCAAGTTGGATCCAAGCCTTTAAGGGTTCTCAACCCTATCGAACTTTTTCATTCAATTAAAAAATGAAAATCCAAGATGAAGAGTGATTCGTTCATCTCTTCTATGTATAAGATGAATGCCATATCCTATAAAAACGTCATCTTCCCATTATTTACATAAGAAAATAGCATTTATCAAATGGGTGATTGTAGGTACTATGATAATTATGTAAGTGACCAGTTTTTCACCTTTGATGAAAATGAGCTTTTTTCTGCCTATACCCTATGAAGTAATTCCCCCATTTGTGGCTAAGTTTGATGATCTTCATTGTTTATATCCTCTTTTTTCATTGTTTATATCCTCTTTTTTCATAATCCAATTCTATTTCAGACCTTGAAAGTTCCTTGTCCTTGCTTCCTGAGCATCTTGAGGGGAAAAGTCACCCACTTCCAGGTACTGCCAATACTTTAGATTGATGTCTAGTATAGATAACTTGTATGATGAATATCCACTGCCCACTACCCCCAATACACACACACACATGTATAAAAAAATAGATGTACAACAGTGTTCAGAGATACAAGGCATGCAGATATCTTCTACATTAGACAAGTTGCATTAAACGAGTATAATATAATATGATATAATTTACAATAAAACAGAATAATATAATTTGAAATAAAATAAAATAATAGAATTTAATTTAATTTTAAATATCATATTATATTATATAAAATATTATAATATAATACAATTAAAATGATATAAAAAATTAAAAAAATACAAATAATATAATATGATATAAATCATAATAAAATAATATAATATAATTTAAAATAAAATAATATAATATAATCTAAAATAATATAAAATAATATAATTTAATTTAATTGTCAATATCATATTATATTATATACAATTATATAATATAATAAAATTAAAATGAAAGAAAAAATAAAAAAATACAAATAATATAATATTGCATGAATAGGATCATATTAGTTAAGACTATTGAATGCAAAGGATTACATTCAGCTTAGAAACCCGTTTAAATTATATCATGATAGAGACCTCATTCTAACGGTTGAAGGTATAGTGGTGGCAGTGGACGGCACTAATTCGTCCGAGATTGTCTGAGCTCAAACCATTAGAATGAGGTGTTTGTCAATGATATAATTTAAAACAATAGGACATGTTCAGCTTAGAAACCCATTCAAAATTCACTTATTAGGAGTGAATTTTGAATAGTCCCCAGTTTGGGACTGTTCTTGTATGTCATGCTCTCACTTAGGCTGGTGTTAACGACTGAAGCAAATGTATCTGTTTGTTATAAAGAAATTTTGGTTTGTTTATCTTCTATTGTTCTCCGGGTGCATACTTAGACTGTATAAATTATAGTCTATTTCGTGTACTTGAAGACCGATGGGAGATGCTGCCGAAATTTCTTTTGAACAACAGATGCATTTGTTTAAGTCGTTGACATTAGTGGGACGTCGCATACAAGAATGGGATAGAAGCCTGACCGGTGTAATAAGGGTGGAGACATATTTAGATAGTAGCCATGCATTAATTATACCTAAAGATGACACGGTTTAATACAATATCTCTTGTCAAAATAGGTATCGTAGTATCATGGATTACTATTCAGACCGTCGTTGGATGAGACGGCGAAAGTCAAGTGCCTAGATAGGTGCTACAGCTGAATTTAGAACTGGTTGCCAAGTGTTTCTGGATTATGCATATAGTCACCCGGAATGTGTCAACGGCCAAAACAAGATAAGATGCCCTTGTTTGAAGTGTAAGAATGTGAATTATATGGACAGAGACATGGTCGCCTATCATTTACTTGTTAAGGGGTTCATGAATAATTACGAAGACTGCTGGGGGGCACGTGGGCAGAGAAGAGACAGTGGCATCGCCCAAGTACATAATCCCGACAGCAGTACCCCATCTTATGAATGACATGGTTCATGATATTGCAGGGCCTGATTTTGATTGGGAACAAGACAAAGAGCAAATTATCAATTCTGATGCCAAAGCGTTCTTTAAGTTATTAGACGAGGGTAGCGAACCGTTGTGGCCTGGTTGCACCAAGCAAACTACGTTGTCTGCAATGGCGACATTACTTAACATCAAGGGTGATCACAACATGAGCCATGAGTATTTTGAGTCGCTCTTGAAGGCGATTAAGAATATGTTGCCTAACGGTGAAAAATTGCCGGATAACTACTACTTTTGTAAGAAAATGGTGAAAAAGTTGGGTCTTGGATACCAAAAGATCGATGCATGTCCAAACGATTGTATGTTGTTTTATAAGGAAAATGAACATAAGACAAAGTGCACGTTGTGCAGTCATGATCGGTTCAGGCCTAATAAAGAGGGTATGACTACAAAAAAGACAAATATCCCTTTTAAGATTTTAAGGTATTTTCCAATTACACATCGACTAAAAAGATTGTACATGTCTTCCAGAACAGCTGAACATATGACTTGGCATGCGAGATCTCCAGCTAAATATGGGGAACTTAAACATCCTGCAGATGGGAAGGCTTGGAAAGATTTCAACTTGGCACATCCTGGGTTTGCAATGGAACCCAGAAATGTGAGGCTTGGATTGTCCACTGATGGTTTCAACCCTTTTGGCCACTCAGTTGTTCCATACTCCTGCTGGCCTGTGATTGTTACTCCGTACAACTTGCCTTCTTGGATATGTAGGAAACAGCCATACTTGTTTCTTTCACTCATGATTCCTGGTCCCAAGAGTCCTGGAAAGAATCTAGATGTTTACTTGAGACCTCTTATAGACGAGTTGAAGGTATTGTGGGAGGATGGAGTATAGACTTAGGATGTTTCCACGAAAACAAATTTCAACCTTAGGGCAACCGTTATGTGGACTATCAGTGACTATCCTGCTTATGGTATGTTATCTGGATGGAGTACACACGGAAAGATGGCTTGTCCATATTGTATGGAGCATACAAAGTCTTTCAATCTATCGCATGGTCGAAAGCCTTGCTAGTTTGACTGTCATCGTCGTTTCTTGCCGGTAGATCACCCGTTTCGAAGAAATAGAGAAAATTTCAGGAGAGGGAAAGTAGAGAATGATATGCCTGCACTACGACTGTCTGGGACAGAGATGCTTAATCCTGTGATGAGATTGCCGGTCATTCAATTTGGTAAGATTTCTGCCTCAGAAATAATCAATTGGTTTGGCGATTCTCATAATTGGGTTCGAAGAAGCATCTTTTGGGAACTGCCTTATTGGTCTACAAATTTGATTCGTCATAATCTGGATGTGATGCATATTGAGAAGAATGTGTTCGACAATGTATTTAGTATAGTGATGGGTGTTCCGGGCAAGACGAAAGATAATGATAAGGCACAGTTGGACATGAAAGACATCTGTAAGCGTCCTGGATTAGAACTATATGAAACTCCTAATGGTAAGATAGCCAAACCGCATGCAAAGTACACATTGTCCAAAAAACAGGTTGAAGATGTGTGCACATGGATTAAGTCTTTGAAACTACTAGATGGATATGCCTCAAATATTGCAAGGTGTGTTACAGGTGGGAAATTGCAAGGGATGAAGAGTCATGACTGTCATGTGTTCATGGAGAGACTCATGCCTCTAGCATTCCAAGACTTGCTTGATAAACCAATATGGAATGTTTTGACTGATCTTAGTCGTTTCTTCAGAGACATATGTTCAAAAACGTTAAATGAAAAGGACATGTCTATACTTGAGAAGAACATCATTGAGATCACGTGTAAGCTTGAAAAAATATTCCCACCTAGTTTTTTTGACTCCATGAAGCATTTACAAATCCATCTACCCTATGAAGCTTGTGTTGGTGGTCCAGTTCAATATAGATGGATGTATCCTTTTGAGAGGGTGATGGGAAACCTTAAGAGGAAGGTGAAAAATAGAGCTTACGTCGAGGGGTCTATATGTGAGGCATACAGTTTCGATGAGATATCTATGTTTGTCTCAGACTATTTTCCCAACGAAGTGTTGACAAAGGCCAATCGAGTCCCTAAACATGATGATGGGGGCAATGTTGAACTAAATGGTCGGCTTTCTGTATTTGGTCTACCAGGTCGCACTTATGGAAAAGGGAAGCGCATATTCCTCTCTGAGCAAGAACTACATGCTGCACATACTTACATTCTTTTCAATTGCGAGGAGATTGACGACTTTGTCAGGTATACATGATAAATAGAGATTTAACTTTATGTTTTATCCTGCAATCTCATATATTTATATGTTCATTGTTATAATATATGTATAGATCATATGATGACAAGTTAAAAGCAAATCAAAGCGGCATCACTGATAAAGATATTCAACTCAGTCATGATCAAAATTTTGCATTATGGCTAAAGGACAAAGTAAGTTAGTTAAGTTAATTTATGAATTCATTTAATTTAACTGAATTTATTAAGTGATAATTCACAAGTTATTAAATTTTGTGTAGGATCTTAATGACATTTCGATTCCTTCAAATGTACAAGTCCTAGCTATGGGCCCATACAGGGACCAAGTCTGCCGCACTGGTTATAAAATAAATGGCTATGACTTTCATACAAAGACATACGCTCGCGGAAAAAGAACAACTAACACTGGAGTGTGTGTTCAAGAAGATTGTTACAATGAGCTTGGTCGTGCCTTTTACGGGGAGTTGGAGGAAATCATTGAGTTGTCGTACAAGGGTACTTATGGGGGTCAGATTAATTTGTTCAAGTGTCGTTGGTTTGATTCAAAAAAAGAGATACATGTCGATCGACATGGAATCGCCGATATTGATGTCTATAGGTCCACGTACGTCAATGCACCATTTGCGTTGCCAACTCAAACACTACAAGTATACTACACTCCCTGTCCTATTAGGAAAAGGGATAGACCGCCTACAGATTGGCAAGTTGTAATTCATACTCTTGCGCGCACTCGTGTCCAATTAGTAGACGGGGAGTTCTACCAAGAGGAGATGTTACATAGACCTCCTGTAATAAATGTGGACGACAACAATGAACTGAACCAGTTAGTGGGTGGAGATGAACCTGATGAATTGGATCCCGAGTCAGTACCTGTGCCAGTTTACAGTGACACTGAGGAAGAAGAGTTATTGACTGAAACTGACACTGACACTGAATCTGAAGAAAATGATGGTTATGAATCTCCACATGATGTTCAAGATGATTCTGAATCAGACAACGATTTTCATTAAACTGTATGTTTAGTTTTACTTGCATTACATATAGTTACATATATACATGTTCTCTATATATTTGTCATATTCATGTGCCTTCATTTATAGTTGTCGTAGGTAACTATTGCAAACAGTTACCCGTTATTATTGTCATTTTATTTGTGTATGTATAGATCATATAAGTCATAATAACATCATGAAATTTTTATTTATATAGATGTCTTCTTCATCAGCACCAAAAACGCGAAGCTTGGGTCAGGGTCCGAATCAGATCTCGAAGGCCCCGGTTAATCAGGATGAGCGGATTCTCATTCAGATGCGACCTCATCCCGATAGCACGTAAGTTATCTACCTCATCCCGTTTAAAATAAGATTTCTTATCTTTAATGTAAATTGTTGTATATTTTAGTGATTTTACAGATAGGAAGATTGTGAAGTGCATTTCGCAGCTTTGTTTGCAGAACTGGCCTACGCCAGCGATTACGTGGGCGAGCACACCTCTCGCCCACAAGGATGCAGTTTGGGCAGAATTTCAGGTATTTTTTATTAATTCTATAAGATAATATCATTAATGAACTAATATTGTTTAATAGTGTTGGATTGTATTATCACGGTTTTAATATTAATGGTTATTGTATTTTTATTTGCAGAAAAGGTATAGAAGGGACGACGCGCATGCATCAATAATACAGACAATTTTCTGGCAAAAGTGTGCCGACCGAACAAAAGATAATTTGAGTAAAGAATGACAAAAAGCTTTGCAGAATGCTCAGATCGACCATCCAGGGTAGGCTGAGGAGTACATGCACGAGTATAGCCCTTGGTGGTGTGCCCCCACCATATGGGCTGGCATGTGTAAGCAATGGAAAGCTGAAAGCTGGGTTAAGAGACGCAAGACTGCCGCCGTGAATAGAGCCTCAGGTGCACCTGAAGGCAACAAGGCACCAAGCATGTATAAAGGCGGCAGTATATCCCAGCTACAGCATGTTGTTGCCAGGGTATGTATTTTGCAAAGTTTTTGTTTTTGTTTTTTTAATGTTTACAGTCGTGGTATTAGTATGAGAGCATGTGATTAATATATATACATATGTGTGGATCCCGAGTTATATTTGTAGAAGGCTAGTTCCCAGGGTCAGCCTATCCATTAGCTGGATGTTTACGTGGCGACCCGCGATGGTCTGCCTGAGGCTGTCCAGATAGTTATAAGTTTTAATAACTTGTCTATGTTGTTTATCATTTTTAACGTCATTCTTTAGGGTAATTATTTATTTATAGCATATATATATATTTAACCTAATGGCAGGAGACTTATAATACATTGATGGACCAGCGCTATCCTGAGGGCACCCCGCGGCCGCCGATAGATCAAGAGTTGTGGGAGAGGGCGTCGGTTGTCAAGAAGAACTACGTTAAAGGCCAAGGACAACGATGACGACCGACTATCACTGGCACAGGCAGCTCTAGTAGCCAGTCTACATTGTCATCATGCCAGCCAATGCCACATACTGCTGCTGATTGTGTGAGAGCGATCTGTCGAGATCGTAATCTCCTTCGTACACTGCGTGTGCATCTGCAGTCCCTAGATCCTGATGAGTTAGTAGATGCAGTGGCGACTGCAGCACAGCAGGAGACTGACGACAAGGTAATCTTACTATTTAGTATAATCAACTTAATCACTTAATTATTCTTTTGTTACAGGCACGTTTGGACGATAATGAGTGAGATCTATTCATGTATTCTCTTCATTTTGTTCTACCTTTGTACTTATCTACTTTAGACATTGATGTTTATTGGACGATGATGGATGTTTGTATTGATCTACGTACTTTAGGCATGGACGTTTATTGGATGTATATAAATTTTGATTTGGTTTATTTCTATTTCAATTCGGATGAATCATATTATATATTTTGATATATTGAATGAGGTTGATATTACCACGTGTTGGAGTTACTTTATATATATGAACTGTTGTGTGTTGGGATATAAAGCAGGTACATTTTTTTTTGGGAAATCCAAAAAACATGCAATTTTTTTTATTTTTCACTATCAGCGACCGCATTCAGTCGCTAAAAAGCTTCTGCGACCGAAAAAAATATTTTTTTTAATTTTTTTAATTCAATTATTCTTCACTATCAACGACAGCATTCGGTCGCTAAAAAGCTTCTGCGACCGAAAAGAATGTTTTTTTAATTTTCCTAATTCAATTATTAGCGACCCGCATGCTGTCACAATTATTATTACAGTGACGGAATCCCGTCGCTACTACTATTAGCGACGTCAGATATCAGCGACGGAATCCGGTCGCTGACATGTGGAGCCACGTCACGCTACATCAGCGCGAAAATCTGACTCATCTTAGCGACGGCATCGGTCGCTATTATCGGTCGCTGATAATTCGGTCGCTGATGTCGATCGCCGGAGTCCACCCAGCGACCAGATAATCTGCGACCAATATCAGCGACTGTATTCGGTCGCTATTACATATCAGCGACCGCTGCGGTCGCAGATAGGCTATTTTGTTGTAGTGACACCGGCTAAGGTTTATTTAGCTTTGACATAGATAAGAAAAATCTATATATGCATTGATTGATTAGAGACCATGGGAGATTATGTTAGTGCCACATTTCCATGAGCACTTGTTTTGTATTGTCAATTCCGTGTCAAAAAGTCCAAGACCTTGCCTCATAGAGTTTCACAAGGAAGATCAAGTTTGAAGGAAGAAGATCAAGTCTTGGAAGGCCCGGATTCATCGAGGAAAAACTCCATGTGTGTGCCAACCTATTCAAGTAAAATGGGAATCAAACCAACCAAGTAGTGGACCTTAAAGACCCTTAGCTTAATGGTTAAATTGATAGGTTCTTAGAACATGTTTTTGAGCTTTTTAAGACTCAAAATATGTTCCCAGAAGGCGGCTAACCGCCATGGTTTGCGGTCACGTCGCGGTTACTTTTTCATAAGCTTAATGTACAAGTTTTTGTGAAAATTCGGTTACCTCGTGGTTACCTCGCGGCTAGCCTCTTTGAAAATTTGGCTACCTCGCGGCTAGGGCTCACCGACAGCTTACCTAAACTAGCCGTTTATGACCGTTGGGGGTGGCGGCTAACCACGGATTTGGAGGGGGCTAGCCGCCAAAAGTCGTTAAAGAGCCGTTTGAGGGGAGTTTATAAATAGAAAAGGCCCCAAATCATCCCAACTCTCTCCAAGATTATGAGAGCTCATGTCCTAACCATGGTGCATCATATTAGAGCTCTCATAGATCATTCCACATACAGTATGAGCTTGTATTGGCAAATCTATGAGCTTTATTAGCTCAAGGAAAGTGTGATGTGTGGAAACCATATCCATATCCATATCCATAGATCAAAGACCTCTTCCCTTGATTGAGCACAACATTGCAGCATCATCATCAACATCAAGGAAGCATTGTCAGAGGCATCAAAGCTTGGAGCTGCAGTGACAAGCTTGGAAGAGCATCCTCTGGACTTCGTCAAAGAGGCAAGTGGCAACCTCTAGATTTTGTCAGAAGAAGCAGGTGTTTTTCCCCCTCACTCCATCCAATTCAAAGCATTGTAAGAGTGGCTTATTTCTTTCTGATTTAACCACTATAATGTAGAGGGGAGTAGATCTTTGTGATCAGACCTTGTGAACAAAAGGAGGGATTAGATCTTTGTGATCGAATTATCTCGGTAACAAAATTACTGTAGAATCAGTACTTGTGTATTTTGTTTCTTCATAGTGGAACCTAGAGACTGTGTGGCCCTTAAGAGTGGATGTAGGTCTATGTGACCGAACCACTTTAAATCCCTTGTGTCAATTTCTCTATCTCTATCTCTTGTGCATGATTTACATATCTATATGTTTTGGAGATTGATATGGATGATATTTCATCATTGAGTTTAATTGACACACACGCACTTGTGTGAAAACAACATTGAACATATTGGTAAATCATATCTCGTTTAGCACACACTCTATAACATATATTCACTTGAGCACATTGGTTACATAATTATATTTACATTGATGTGAATCATAAGTGAATTTGTGAAGAGTGTTTTACACACACTTGTGCTTATTAACATGAAACTAATTGTCATATCTTTGATTGTTTAAGCACTCACACGTTGAACACATATTCCACATAAGTTGTATTCTTATTTGTGTTAATTGTGTTCCTTGTCCTAGTTGGGATTAAAATTGGACTAAGATGCTTTAATTGGCAAAAGAACTCCATTAGTTCGATTCACACCCCCCCCCCCTCGGACATTTTCATTGGCCCTTGCTGCACTTTCAGATTAGACTTTTCAAAAGGAGATTCCTTTTTTACTTACGTCTTTATTTAGATGAATAATAATATTAGTATTGTGATATATAGCATTACATTTTCATAAACACTAATGTACATATTAACGCAATATGATAATATATTACACATATATTTATCCTCAATATCTTCTTTTTCATGGTTTTGTTGACCTTCAAGTTTCGATCTTCTCATTATCCTTAAGAAGTAGCAAAAATTCATCTTCAATCTCTACAAGCATGTTTGGTAACAGGCAAGGATTCCATAGATTTAATGATTCTTCACTACCACTAGAATAAGGATTCCTCACCGGGGATTTGTATAGTTGAGGATTTTATATTGATATTGGTGTGTATCGATGCATATTGCTGAGAAAAATAGGGTTCGGTGTGCAAATCCACATAAGTGGGGATTTTTAAATCTTATGAGGGTTGATCGGATCTAAAAATCCTAACAAATGAGTATTTCCATTTGTCCAAATCCTTAAGAATTTACAATTGCGAAACATGGATTTACCACAACTTTAGATAAACCAAAAATCTATTCCCAAAAGATTTGGTTACCAAACGTGACCTACAAGTTCCCATTCCATATAGATTTCATGAATTTGGAAGAGAGCTTTGATTTGCTACATAGTAACTTGAGGGGCCACATGTGTAAGAAATTTCAATATATATATATGTTGCGTGCATGCTTGCGGAAGCGCGAAATCTGCGATCGACAATCAAACCACACACAAGAAAAGAGAAACTCACAGGAGATTTGCGTGGTTCAGCGAAGTGAACCCACTCTCTTTTCTATTCCACTCTGATTAAGTTAAGGATTAGATATTTCATTCTATTTATAAACTCTTCTCTCTTAGCCCCTAAAAAAGCTCTAGTACAATGACCAAAATACCCCTGACCCAAAGCTTGGTCCCTAGTTAACCCAATGGACCAATCCAGTCAAACCAGAATACAAGACATAAACCTAACAATCTCAACCTTAGCTTGAAATCTGTGGAACTCAAGCCAAGAGAAGAATAACTGACAATGTCTTTAATCTTCTTGTACCTCACTAAAAGGTATGTCCATATGCCCACTGTCATTGGGTGTAGCCTTCACTCTTTAATGGCGAGTGACGTGGGTCAAGTCCAAGGAAGACTTGAACTTGTCTTTGACCCGTTTTTTCGTAATGCACAAAATCGCTTGTACCATTGTCTAGAAGCTTGCTTCAACCCGTACAATGATTTCTTCGAATTGCATGATCAGGAACTTGGAACTGCACTCCACTTGCACTAGAAGTTCCTTCATTTTCTTGTAAACCCACTCGCATCTGATGGCCTAATATCCCTCATCAAGAGACTCCATCTCTTTATTCATAATTACTGCCTGTTGACTACTTTCCTGCCCTTCCATTAACTCTAGAGCCGAGGATGGCTCGATCGTCAATGGATATGCAACTATATCATCATGACCATTATCTGATGTTGATGCATACGTCATCATATCCTCGAGACCGTACCTATCTTGTAGTTTTCTTTCTTTCTACGGTTTACCTGTCTACGACATCTGCTGCTCGGTCTACTGCACAGTCTTACTATCCCTTGTATCCCTGGAGGAGCCAAATGCACTCTTCTTCCTTACTTAGACATTTGACTCCATCTGAACGGTGTCACTGCTTCTGCATGCCTTTGTATTCTTCAAATGCTTTCTCGCATTGAGTAAAGCATCATCATGAAATGTAACATCCCAGCTAATGACAAACTTGGGTGAATCCTGATCAGTACACCACAACCTGTATCATTTCACCCCATAAGCATAATCTACCAAGATGCACTTCACAACCTTTGGTTTTAACTTATCGGTTATCACACGAGCATAAGTTGGACAACAGAAGATCCTAAAGTTAGAATAATCAGCTAGATTACCTAACCACATTTCTTCCGGTGTTTTTGCAACCAATCCTTGAGTGTGGAGACATGTTTATCAAGTAGCCTACCGCGTGTACTACGTCAGCCCAAAAGTCGTTAGACAATCCTACAGCAAACGACATACGACGAGCTCTTTCCAAAATCTTTTTATTCATCCTCTTTGCAACTCCATTATGTTATGGAGTTCTTGTATTGGTGTAATGTTGAGTTATGCTATGATCCTTGCAATAGTTCTCAAACTCTATTGATCTATACTCGTTGCCATTTTTTGTCATCAACTTCTTCACCTTCTTGGCAGTCTGTTTCTCAACCATTGCCTTCCATTGCTTGAATATAGCAAATGTCTGATCCTTCATCATCAGTGTATAAATCCAAACTTTCCTTAAATAATCATCAATAAAAGTCAACACATACCGGGACCCACCCTTGGAATAAACCTTAGAAGCCCCCTCCGCCCCCCCCCCCCCCCACCCTCTCTAACACACATTTGAATGAATATAATGAAGGACACCTTTCGTGCAATGAATACCTGTTTTGAAATTGACTATGTGATGTTTTCTGAATATCCATTTCTCACAAGAATCCAACTTGCTTGTCTTTATACCACATAACAAATCCCGATTGATCAGTATTGTCATTCCCTTTTTCACTCATGTGACCCATGCACAAATGTCATAAACACGTTGAGACAGATTCGTGGTCATTCGAGGATGATACTGCAGTTTCACCTAAAACTTTATTTTTGAATAAAATATATTAGTTTCTAGCTCTATTCCCTCTCATAGGAACTAAAGCAATCTTCACAACCTTCATAACTCTACCTTCAGCTGAAAATTTACAACCGTCGGAGTCCAAGGCACCCAAAGTAATAAGATTTATTTTCAGATCAGGAACATGCCGAATCCCTACCAATGTTTTGACAATTCCATTATACATCTTGATTTTGATTGTTCCAGTTCCAACCATCTTACATGCAATATTGTTACCAATCAAGACACTACCATCGTTGATTTCTCTATAAGTGGTAAACCAGTCCCTATTGAGACACATGGTAAGAGCAACCTAAATAAAGAATCCATTCGTCGGGATAATAATCTGATTTTCCCTTTGCATTACTAACTAAATGATAAGAGGGTGAATCTTTTATTTATTTCCCTTTCCTTTGCCTTCTAGGACAATTCTTTATGATGTGCCCTTTTGATACGGAATTCTGTGAGTGAGTGGGTTTTTGAATTTAGATGAGCCTCAACTTGCTGATGGTTTCTTTGAACCTTACCTCTCTTGTCCTTGGCTATTTTGAAAATGGGTTTATGAATAGAAATGGAATAAGAGAAACAAGAGAATGATTGATTTCTTCAAGGGAAACCGACCTCCTTTAGTTTCAGAATAAATTCACCGATGATCTTTTATTTCTTCATGCCATGCAATTTATAAGGTAAGTTACATAGCTCATTTGAACATTGAAACAAACTCCTAAAAACTGGAAACAAAATAATAACTAAAATAACAACATTTGACTAAACCAATTCTATAACTAGACTTATTCCTAACCACTTGTTCAAACCATGCAATTCCACACATGAAGGCCCATGCAATGTCAGGCACGTAACAGCTCCCCTCCTGTAATTTTTCCTTTGTCCTTAAGGGCAATGTTTGAAAATTGCTATTTGAAAAGTTGAAGATCTTCCCAGGTGGCTTCTACAGGGGACATTCCTTACTAATGAATTAACACTTCTGAATGACCCCTTTTTGTGCGACAATCTAGGATGGCTTGAGGCATGGGAAGAAGAGAATCATCTTCCCTTTGTATAATTGGCAATGAAGGTTGAACTAAGACTTTTGCCCCGATATGGCTTTTGAGAGCTGAAACATGGAAGACAGGGTGGATGCGGGAGTAAAATATTAAAGCATGGCCGCATGCCATTCCAATAAAATTTAGAGAGGACCCGGTGTAACGTTTTATGGTAGCCTTCGTGAGTACTAGAATGAATCTCCTGGATGATGGTTTCAGTTAAGGGAAAGTCTTCACTCAAATAAATTCGTCCTTTAAAGAAAAGCACCCCATCTCGAAAATCCCATGGCCCAATTGCTTCTCCCTCTTTATGAAACTTAACCAACTGCTGTAGCAAATGATTCGTTAAGACTTCTTCCTTGATTGTCTCTAGCCACAATGGTACTGGTTGAGAAATAGCAGCAATTTCTACCTTTACATCCCTTTTAGATAAGGCATCAGCTACCAAATTTTCATTTCCACGTTTATATTTTATCTCAAAATCATAGCCCATTAATTTAATCAACCATCGTTGTTGGGCTATTGTGGTGATTTGTTGTTCCCAAAGATGTTTTAAACTGCAGTGATCAGTTTGAACAATAAATTTTCAACCCAAGAGGTAGGGCCGCAACTTTTGCACCACCAAAACTAAAGCCAACATTTCTTTTTCTTAGGTAGATAATGCCAGGTTTTTACCATGCAAAGCTTGACTGAAAAATGCAATTGGCCTTTGATCTTGCATCAATACCCCACCAATTCCCAAGCTCGAGGCATCACACTCGACAATGAATGGCTTTGAAAAATCAGGCAATGCTAGGACAGGGGCTTGTTGTCACGCCCCCAACCCGAACCCTACAACGGCCCGACCTCGGGGGCGTGAAATTTGTGATTTAAGTAATAATTATATTCCTCCCAGGATCCGCGTGAGTGAGGATGACAATTCCAACTCATTCTGAATATTTTGCGGAAGCTTACGTGGCGTTGCGACTCGGATTCCGAGGCCATCGAATTCCGCATCGCACTCAACCGCTAGCATATAGCTATTGTATCAAGAATCATATCAGACTGGAACCAACCATCACATTATAAATACAGAGCTGACAGTAACAGGATATTTCATTCCCACATATGTTCAAGTTACAAATATCAATGTGCATTAATTAAAAATCCCGGAGAACAGGCTAATAAAAGCCATACAAATAACAAGCTAAATAACCACTACCCCACATGTGACGTAACTCAGATGTCGAGCTAAATGTCTACATGACATAGTCGACGCTACAAGTCTGCAACTCATGGCTCCACAGCCAACACGTGCACTCAGCTCGGAGCAAAGAAATCTGGACCTGAGTACCAAAAGAGTGGGTCAGACACGACGGTCTGGCAGGTGGATGAAAAGATATAAACGATAATCTGAATAATAAAGCATATGGTAAATCATGGTATTCGATCAAGAGTTACATAGATTTAAAACCAGTGTAAACATGTATATCTGACAAAACATGTAATCATTTTAAAGCATGTGTAAAAGCATAAATATCTGGTAAATCATGCATTCCTTTAAAACAACTGTAAAACATGTATTCCTTTAAAACAACTGTAAAACATGTATTCCTTTAAAACGACTGTAAAACATGTGTTCCTCACATCGCAAACCCAGTCCATAGGCGGACCCTGCAAATTGCCCTTCTTCAGGGGAGCCACAATCGTGGGGAACGGATTGGCAACCACACTAAAGCTAAATCCTCTCTATCACTAATGTGATGAGAGCAAGATCGGGCGTTGGTCTCTAACACGCGAGGTGACGAGAACCGACATTATACATACATATACATATAGCTAGACAAGACCACGGCCGCGGAACCGGGTAATCGGGACAGGATCCAAGCTGCAGCTGGCGGGAGCACGATGGGGGAGGCCCAAGTCAGTTGATCAGACTGACAAGGACGTCCAAGCTTAGTGGTGCCGACTCACGGTGACATGAGAAATCAAAACATGTACAAAACTATATCGGTATAAAACACTCGGGCAGGCGGGATACGGTGCTCGTAGGCACGTATTTCATATCACTATCTTTTCATGCATAAACGGGGCAGGCAGAACATATCGGGTGCATAAATCAGAGTTTGCGATAAAACCAGTGATATCGGGTAAGGATACGTATAATCTGAGTAAAACAATAAAAATGAATCCTTATACAGTTCCGGACTATATATTGGGGCTCCTATATTAAAACAACATGTATAAGGATCTTGTATGTCTATTATTACCCTTAGTATGGTACTCGAATGATAGAGGACATACCAAGTTTCCTTATGCAAGTTGATGAATCCAAAAGTCCCAATACATTTCCGAGATGGTGTTTCTTTCTAAGTCAATCTCCTTATGTCATCCCCTGGTTCTTTCCAAGGTGGTAGGGCATCAGAACAACCCATCCAAACCTTTAAATACCATATTTGAAAACTATAGAAAAGACTCAGGAATTCTGGGTGAAACTCGGTCACCTGTCGGTTAGCTGGCGGTTAGCCGCCGAGGTGATCGGCGGTTAGCCGCTGGCTGATCGCGGGGCTGACCGCGGTTCACCCTGCTAAAATGTAGCATTCTGTGTTTCTAACCGCGCATTTCGGCTACCTGGCGGTCACTGGGTTTGGGGTTGGCGGTTAGCCGCGAGCTGACCGCGCGGCTGACCGCGGTTCACCTGTCAAAACGAAGCATTCTGTGTTTGTAACCGCATCTGGGTCGGCTAGCCGCCGGTCACCTGTCGGCTAGCCGCCAAGGTGACCGCCCGCTGACCGCCCAGCTGCGGGGACTCTACATCAGATGCAGATTTCAGTCCTTTCTTTCCCCAAACCATTTCACTTCAACTTCACCCATTTCCTAACATGAAATGGGTCTATTCTCTTCCATTTCTCATCTCATTCTTTCCTCCAATCACCATTCTATTAAGGCATTAATTCTCATTCCAGAACAAACTTCATTCAATGCAAGTACAATCTCATTCATGAAATCCATAATGGCAAAACAAGCTTTAGTAAATGAATGCATACATTCTCATGAAATTGGCTAGGAGAAAAATCTTATCAATAAACATATTTCCAAAAGCATTATGAAGCATAGGAAACTAGAGGAGGATGAATAGTAAATCCACATTTTCAATAAAACCAAAAGCTCATTCAAGTCAAATCCATTCATTCACTTGCCTTGGTTTCCAAAGTAGCTAATCAAGCTCCTAATCACCCTCTCAAGCCACAAATCTCCAATCTATACAAAAACCCCAAAATAAACCCATCTTAGAACCCTAAAATGGCAAACCAAAGAACAAGAAGAAGAGAGCTCCCAATAGAGAAGGTGGAGACTCTCTAGAGCTAGGAAAACACAAATCTAGGAGATTGAAAGGATTGCTTACTTGGAGGTGTTTCAAATGAAGAAGACTAGCTCAAGGAGAACCTCAATGTGGCTGGATTTCTCCTCTAATGGCATCCATAGAGAGCTTGAGATGAGGGGAAGAAGGAGATGGGCACAAATCTCTCATTTTGGCAAGCTTGGAGTGGGTCTTGTGAGAAAACAAGAAGAAGAAGAAGAAAGGGGAAAACCCTAGGCAGAGGTTCCTCTCACACTGCTGGAAACGAATGGGGAAGAAGAAGATGGGCTGGCCTCTTGTAAAAAGGGTGGGTGTGGGTCCCACCATCACTTAAACTTGTCGGGATTAAAACATCGGTTTCTGGGCCCCGGATGCGATCGACGAAGAAGAGAAAAATGTTCCTCATAAAATCTATTTTTCAAAAAGTATAATTTTGGCATGGTTTTGAGATCTCGGAATTTGGGTCCAGATTTTTGTGTAAAAGGACTGTTTTACCCCTATCATTAGCAAAGTAGGGTTTAGAGGTCTCGAACGGAAACGGAGCAAATACAAAGGTTGTCGGGAATAATAAAATACATTAAACGAAGCAAATTACCGATTCCCGGAATTATTGCATAAACCCAAAACTAATCAAAACATAATAAACGAACCCCCAAAATCACACAAAACTCACAAGGGAAACCCCCAAAGGTTCCACTCGATCAAAAGAGTTCTCAAAATCATTCAAAGCTATAAAAAACTATTCTAATCCAGATTTAACCAAATTCCACTAATCCCACTTTAGAAAACTAGTCCAAAATTAAGAAGACACTAATCCCAGAAATTAGGGGTCGGGTTCTCACACTTGTTTCATTGCAAGCTTCAATTCTATAAAAGCGTTCTCTACTTCATGAGTCCAAAAGAAGGCATCTTTCTTAAGCATAGATGTCAAAGGGCCTGCTAATCTTCCATATCCTTGAATGAACTTGCAATAATAACCAGTTAGGCCTAGGAAACCATGTTATGCCTTAAAAGTTGTAGGTTTTGGCCATTCAACCATAGCTGCTACTTTATCTTGATCTACAGATACCCCACTTGTAGTGATCACATGGCCTAGGTACTTGACTTCCATTTGTCCAAACTGACATTTCTCTCTTTTGACATATAACTTGCGGGCCCTTAAAGTAGACAATGTGATGTCCAAATGGTTCAAATGTTTTTCCCATGTATGACTAAAAATCAAAATATCATCAAAAAATATCAAGATAGATTTTCGCAGAAATTTTTTGAACACCTCATTCATGAGTGATTGGAAGGTTGATGGAGCGTTTGTGAGCCCAAATGGCATTACCAAAAATTCATAATGCCCTTCGTGGGTTTGAAACGCTGTCTTAGAAATGTCACTTGGATGCATGCATATTTGGTGATAGCTTGATCGCAAATCAAGCTCAGAAAAGATTTGGGCTCATGTAGCTCATCAAGTAACTCATCTATCACAGGGATTGTAAATTTATACTTGATAGTGATTTGATTTAAGGCCCTATAATCAATGCACAACCTCCAAGATCCATCATGTTTTTTTACAAGTATGATAGGCGAAGAATAAGGACTAGGACTGGGGTGGATTATACCTTGGGAGAGCATGTTAGATACTAGCCGTTCGATCTCATTTTTTTGGAAATGAGGATATATATATGGCCTTACACACACGGGCCCACTTCCTTGAACTAGTGAAACCCTGTGGTCATGAGATCGATGTGGTGGCAAGCCTGTAGGTTTAGCAAACACATCTGCATAAGAGGTCAAAAGTTGTTGCAACTGATGGTGAATGGTGTTAGGTGAGACTTTAATTGAAAGAGAGTAAAGTTGTAACAATATTCCCTGCTTTTCTTTCCTCAGATCTCGATTGATTTCTTTTGCATTAACAACTTTATTTTGTGGTACAGACATACCTTGTAAGGTTACCTCCTTATCGCCCACCTGGAATTTCATTAGGAGCTTTGAAAAATCCCAAACTATCGGACCTAAAGTCTACAACCACTGGGCACCAAGGACCGCATCGCACCCTTCTAATGGTAAGAGGTAGAGATCAATAACAATGGGAACTCCTTGCAGTGTCATGCATAATTCTTTGCACCGTTCAGAACTTGCCAGTTTTTCGCCATTAGCTACAGCAACCTCAAAGTGCGCTTCTTTACTGGGAAGCAGCCCAAGCTTTTTTGCAATATCTTGGCTTAGGAAGTTGTGAGTGTTTCCAGAGTCCACCAAAACTATCACTACCAACCGCCCCATAATTCCCTTTCTGCGCATTGTCTGCGGAACTTGGGTGCTAGATATGGCATGCAAAGAGATTCCAGGGTGGTTTCTTCCACCTCCATGTGACCACCTTCCTCGTCATCATCTAAGAGGGTCTCCTCTTCCTCAGGCCAACAAGCTTCCAACGAAAAGAGTTTCTTGCATTTGTGACCAGGTCGGAACTTCTCATTGCAATTGAAACATAGACCTTTATTGCGTCGTTCCTGCATTTGTTTAGGTGTTAGTCTTTTGATGGTTGACGAGCTCATGCGGACTGACATCGCAATTGGTGCTAAGACTACTCTCTTGCTTTCTAGATTTGCTAGCTGACGGTGTGTCAAACTCCTGGCTTCATAAAGTCTTGCCATTCCAACAACTGCAAAAAGGGTGGCTGGTCGCATAGCGTAGACATCGACTCACAAGTTCTCTTGAAGACCACTGACAAAACAACCCACTTGTTGTGCCAGAGTCAATTTTCTTGCTCGAGAGAGAAGTCTTTCAAACTAGGTTTGATACTCTTTGACCGACCCAGTTTGTTTGAGTTTTGTAAGGTCTCCAAAGAAATCTTCAAACTGGGTGGGGCCATACCTTGCATGCAAGCCTTCCTTTAACATATTCCAAGAGATCAGTCCTTCTTCTTCTTTAAGCAGCTGGTACCAAAGCTGGGCCTCCCCCTCTAGATGGTAGGCTGCCAAAGGAACTTGTTCCTTAGCGGGAGTGCCTTGGAATTTAAAGAATCGTTCGGCTCTGCAAATCTAGCTGGTGGGATCCTCACTCCCATTGAAGCGAGGGAAGTCAAGTTTAGCAAGTTTGGGAGCGAAGGTGTGGGATGGGCACCCTGAGTCACTACTCCCCCCATTTCAATTGTAGGAGTTTTCACCATGGGCTCGGCTTGCCAAAAGCTGATCAAAACGCGTGTTTATGGCTGCAAAGATATCTTGCATTTCCGTTAGGATTTTCTCCTGGCCAGAAGATAAAAGGCGGACATCTGCTTCCAGTTGATCAATACGATGTTCCGCTATGGCCGGCTCCGATACCAAACTGATAGGGACTTATGTGAGTGAGTGGGTTTCTGAATTTAGATGAGCCTCAACTTGTTGATGGTTTTGTTTTACCCTTACCTCTCTTGTCCTTAGCTATTTTGAAAATGGGTTTATGAACAGAAATGGAATAAGAGGAACAAGAGAATGATTGATTTCTTCAAGGGAAACCGACCTCCTTTAGTTTCAGAATAAATTCACCGATGATGTTTTATTTCTTCATGCCATGCAATTTATAAGGTAAGTTACATAGCTCATTTGAACGTTGAAACAAACTCCTAAAAACTGGCAACAAAATAATAACTAAAATAACAACATTTGACTAGACCAATTCAACAAATAAACTTATTCCAAACCACTTGTCCAAACCATGCAATTCCACACATGAAAGCCCATGCAATGTCAAGCACGTAACACCTTTCTAATGGCAGTAATAACATTTAATGTTTTTTCTGTTGGATCTAGACGTAGATCTATGTCTGTCCTTACTCTTGGAGTCTTTTGTTCTTCCTCGTACTACCCAGCCCTCAGCTTAACTCTCATTATTGTTTGCAGCTGGCACTTTTTCTTCTACTCCTTATAGTTTAAGGTCGCCGCTACATCTTCTTTAGACATAGTTTCTCTACCATACATCATGGTATCAATAAAATGCTCATATGAGGGTGGTAAAACACAACAACATAATGGCCCGGTCCTCATCATCAATTTTGATATTGATATTTTTCAAATCCATGATAGCTTTATTAAATGAATTAAGGTGGTTTGCAATAGACGTACATTCTTGCATTTGTAAGGTGAACAACCACTTTTTCAAGTACAAGTGGTTTGTGAGAGACTTTACGATGTACATGTTCTCTAACTTCTGCCATAACACAGTAGTGGTTTTCTCTTGAACAATCTTTCGCAATACTCCATCGCTTAAACATAGCACAATTGTACCATATGCCTTTTCCAGCAACTCATCTTTGTCTCCGTCTGACATTATCGCAGGCAGAGTAATCTATCCCTTCAAAGCTTTTTGCAACCTATTCTGAACCAACAAAACATCTATCTTCGTATACATAGACTGAAATCGTTTTTTCTCGTGATTCACAATGGGCTTCTCTAGATGACTTTTCTGAACAATCTTTTGCTGCACCTGCATACGTCTCATCACCACAAGTACGTTGGAAGAAATGGATTTGAAATCCAACTTCGAATAGTTCCGATATCACAAAAACAAATTTATTCGCTTCGATTAATCAAACTCCTTCATTGACCATTGAACAACCAATCTTCTTCCACAACTGTATATATCTGTTCGCCACTAGTCCGTAGGTTCAAATGGATCTTCGATCGGGCTCCATATCATCATTATACCGGCAAGACAATTTCACTCTTTGATCCCGGCCAAACTAACTTTTGACAGTACGGTCGTTGACCTCACGGCTGACGTCAGCGCTGCTGTGGCTTTGTTGAGCTGGGCTTCTCCTGTACTGGTCAGGTCAACCCGAGCAAACCTGAAAACCCAGGTCTAGAACCCTAGCCCCTAGGCCTTCCTTCTTCTTCGTTGCTGTTTCTGTAACCGAGAGTGACTTCGGGCTGCTTCTTCCTCAGCGGCCACGTAGGCAGCGACTGTGACCGGCGCGACATTCCTCTTCCGGTTTGGCGATCAAACTCCGGCGAAGATCTTTAACTCCGATCACAGAAAACCGAGAACACCTCTGTATCTCGACTGCCCTGAACTACAAGCAATCGAACCAGTCCTCTGGTTTTCTTCTCAGGGTTCGACAATAACTGAAAAACACTCCTCTCTCGATCGTCTTCTCCGATCGATGCAATTCAATTGGCAGTGACTGAATCCTCTTCAACCAGGAAGAAACCAGCACAGAACCCCTTGCTTACTGTTTGTGGATCTTCTCCGGCGACGATCAACTAGTCCCAGTCCTCTACTTCGGTTTTGATCCGCTAGACGAACCAGAAACGTATCGATCCGAAAACACCTGAATCTTGGATCAGACCTTTGCAACCTGTCGATGGAAAAACACATCATAACCCGAAACCTCTCTTCTCCGGTTTTTCAATCTCCTTCGATACTGGTGGCCCATCAGAGATCAATCCGACCCCCTTTTCCTAGCTCCAATACCATGGATCTCCGTCAATCGCAACAACGACACAACCTAAGTGTTGATATCACTTGTTGTGCGCATGCATATGGAAGAGTGAGCCACTTGAAGACTGATAATTCTGAATGGTTTTGACAATAACAAAACACAGCTAGGAATCTCGATACCTCATCTTCATACTTGAAGACCAACTGAAATCTGCAGGATTCTCACCTGATAAAATTTTCCAGAAGCTACTGTATAAAATGATATCTGATTCGAATGTGTTTGGTTTTTTGATGAAATGCTGGATTCTTTGCAAGAAGAATGCCACTCTTACTGTTACTGTAAAGCCTATTAGACTCTTGCTTCTTACCCAACTCTTCCATTAATTGTAACCAAATCATTTTCTTACTAGTTTTTGTAGCGACAACATACTCTGCTTATGTAGTTGAAAGTGTTGAGACTTCCTACTAATTGCTGCACTACCCAATGTGAAGATATAACCTATAGTGCTTATGCTTCTCCGTGATCAACAATCAAGCCACAGAAAAGGGAAAATCATACGAGAGATTTACGTGGCTCGGCAAAGTGCCTAAGTGTCTATGGCCAAAGAGAACTCACTCTTTATTCTATTTTACTCTCATTAGGTTTAGTGCTACAGATTACAATGTATTTATAATATATGCTTTCTTAGTCCCCAAGAAAGCCCCGATACCATGAACAAATTACCATTGACCTAAAGCCTGGTCTCTGACTAACCCAATGGACTAATCCGGTTTAACCGGAATACAAGACATAAATCCAATAATATATATACATATATATATTTTTTTCTAACAAGAAAAAAAAAACACACATACTTTGTAGAGTCAGTGATAGTTCATTAAATCCTACTTTAATTAATACAAAGAAGATCAACATTCAAGGGTGGTGATGTCCCCCAGAAATCTCAAAAAACCCTTATAAATTTAGATTTTTATCATTAATTACTAATTAGTGAATCTCATAATAGTTTTTTAATAAAAAACGCTATAATTTACTTCTCTTTTTTTTTCCTTGTCTTGCAGTAAAAATGTCAAATTTAAAAATATCTCGTAAACCATAGACTGATAATTAGGGTTGTAAACGAGCCGGTTCCGGTTCGGGTCCACCAAACCTAAACCATTAACGAGAAGGTGGAACTGGATTCGAACTCGGAACTGTTTCGGAACCAGTTTCTTGGCTTCAAAACTCGAACCAGAACCATATATAGGACGGGTCTGGATCTGAGTCCGGATCTAGATAGAGAATGATATTAAAAAAAATATGATTTTTAGGAGAGATTTTCTAAAATTAAGATAATTTGTCAGGTCTCGAGTCCACGGGTTCGAACTAAAGTGAAACCGGACCCAAACCTATATATTTATCGATGCCTAAATAAATATCCGGATTTGATTTTTAACCACCCCAACCTTTGGATAATTAAAGAATGTGGATCCATTTACACCCGGACTGATAATGCTGTCCGACTTTCCCTGCCACCGAGCAGAGAACCGTGCCAAATTGCACAGCAAAGACATGATCGGTCCAAATATCATGACTGACTAGTTGACCATGTGCTGCATATTATCGCTCCACTAGCTCACAGCAGGATAGGCCAAAAAATCTTTCCCATCGAGTCCAATCAAACAACAAAACCAACGGTGAGCCCCGCAGAGACATCGGGTCCCACTTCAACTACAGCACCAATGGCCCAACAAGTGAGACCCACAACTTCACAAGCCTCTATAAAAGGCCACCTAAAGAACGACGCCTTCTTTTCATCATTTCAGACACAGGAGAAACACAAGTAGAGCAGCAGAACAGATGGCTGTCGCCAACGCCGCCTTCTCCGACTCCCCCCGTCTCCCTCTCCCTCTCCCTCGATCTAGGGTTTCTGACCCGCAGATTCTCCTCCATTTCCCTCCTCGTGAAATCTCCAACATCTCTTCTTTCCGCCATGGCCTTTTTCGTCTCGAAATCGGATTCTCAAGAAAAAGGCAATTTGACACTCACCTGTTTATTTCTCTTTACTCATCCTTTCTTTGGGATTTTAGTCTAGGCAGTTTGAACTTTTCTTTCCTTTCTTCTTGTAGGCAGCAGCTGTAAATTAACTTGAAGGGTTTTGATTTTGCATTGATGAATGTGATGATATAGATATTGCAGTGTGAAGTTGCCCTGACATTTGTTGTTGTGTCATCAATTGTTCAGTGTGCATGTCACTTTAATGACTAGCATTGCTGGCTTGGTGGATTTTGGTTAAGATTAGATTAGATGAACATGAGGATCATCATGTCACTTTATTCCTTTTTGTACTCTATAAATTGAAATTGGTACTATCTTTTGAATCTAATTGCATACATTTGATTTGAGTTAATTTATAGATGGATCTGATCATCTGTCTTTTAGGATTGAATGTGATCATCTATCTTTGGCATGTATGAACCTTGTCTTCTCTCTTTGGATCTTTGTTTTTTCTGGCCATAGATCTGATTGTTGACCTTATGTTTTCTAATATCTAGATCAGCTCATCTTATCATATGTTTGCCTGATAATTTGATGTTGATTTTGGATTGGTTTCTAGCTTGATCTTTAACTTGCGCTTTGTCTTTGGATTTGACCCTGTCTTTGAATGTATTCAGCCATGGATCATTGATTGCTTAGGTTGTGAGCTTTTATATTCGGAAAACATCATTTGTTTGCCAGATTCCGGAGCTAGTAGTTTCCATCTAGATCATATCACTGAATTTGATCTTTTGGCTTGCTTGGACCCTTGTATCTGATATTCGCTTGCATCTGCATTGACACTGCCCATCTTCTACATCTCCACTGTCAACCTTTTTACATATTCAGCACTGTCGGTCTACTGTTTCACCTGCAACTTTGATATCTTGCATCACCTATACCTTTTGATGGGATCATCTTCTGTGTAACCTTTTGCTCATCTGTAATCTTCAATATGCATCAGCAACCATTCACAGTTGAACCATTGTATTCTGCCGTACTATGCAAACTCAAGACTCATACCATCTTGAGTTTGAGTAGTGTTGTGTAGGATAATAATGAATGATCTTATCATAGGATAATATAAGATATATGATAAGTTTGTTTGTTTGTTTTTTCTTTTTGAATGTTGATAGGTTTGTTTGTTAGGATTAGTTGGATAAGATTAGATTAGATTGTGCTCACCATGTTGCTTTATCCAAGATCATCATTTTGCATTTTTGCTTTATCCATTTTGTACTCTGTAAATAACTATTATTACCAATGATAAGCACACCTTTTACGTGGAATTCTCTCTGTCACATCTACAATATAAAGCTTGTTTCTTTAGAAAAGAAAAGAAAGAGGCTTGAATGGGACCCAATGGAACAAGTTGTAATGATTTAGATCTTTTAGTGAGTTGAAATGGAAAACTGAGTTTGGAAACCCCTGGCTTGAACCTTACGTTTCCTGTAAAATTAGTATGTGCCAGAAACCAACAAGAACCACGTGAATTGTAATACAAGGAGATATTATATGATGTGTTATACCTTTGAGTAGGAAAAGAAGGGCACGCTATGGATTCTACATGGGCAAACAATTCCCCAATTTGCTGATGACTGATGATAGCTAAAGAGACCATTGCACTAACTTTTCTAACCTTTCATTTTGCATGTATGATGAAATGCTGTAAAGCTCTACTGGAACTGAAGCATTGTTGAAGTGCTGATTGATGCAGTATGGAAGTCCAGAGGAGGATCTGGGCCCACATAATGGACCCAGCCATCCAACCCAGCCCTTAGGCCCAAACTAGCTGAGAAGTTACCGTGGATACTGTTTTTATCCTAGGATTATTTGATTAAGAATTGTTTCTAATTTTATTGTTATTTAGTATTAATAGCTTTCCTTAATAGCAAGAATATTGCTCTTATATATAGAAGAGCCTTTCATTGTATTTAGGTATGCTCTTATATATAGAAGAGCCTTTCATTGTATTTAGGTATGCTTTCAATTAATCGACATATTTCTCTGAGTTGCTCACGTGAATTATGGATTGTTTTATGGTTATGTTTGTGCCCTAGTGGATGGAATCCATCTTTGGATTCTATCAATCCTTTGGGAGATTGATCTATCGTCTTGATTGTAGATCTTGGTTGCGCCAATTGGTATCAAAGCCGAATTCCGATTGCCGTAGAGACGTTGTCCTTCTTGGAATTCCTCTCTTCACACACCGTCACCCATCTTTCTCCCACCGAAACCCACCACCAACACAAAAAAAAAAAAAAAAAAAAAAAAAAAAAATCCAACCCCACTGTTACGCTTCCCTCCAAGCCAACATCAGAACAACTTTCCTGCCAAACATCCGAACCCATTCCATAACCTAACCCCACTGCCAAAACCCAAATCCCCAAACCATCCTCCATCATTGGAGTCACCATATCCCAACACCACCAAAAAAAGAAAAAGAAAAAAGCCTTCCCATCGAGCCACTGCCCAAAAATCCAATTCCCACCAGACCCTTAATCCCTAAGACTCTCGAGTAAAAAAAAACCTAACCCATATTACAAAATCCCTAATTTCCTGAAACCCTAAATTTCAAAAACTTTCCCAAACCTCACCACTTCCCTTTGTCACCACCACCACCAAAACCCCAACCCAAGAGGCCCTCCAAAATCCACCACTGAACACAGCCCACCGCCACACCCAAATCCCAGCTGACCTCTGTCTAGCCTTTCCTCCCTCTAGCCTCGTCAAAACCCCACTCCGCAGAAACAAAAAACAAAAACAAAAAAAGAAGTAGAATAAGAGAGCAATAGAAGCAGAAGAGCGAAGAAGAGGATCTGAGTTGAGGAGTACCTGGCACCACGAGTCATCGCTGCCTTTTCCTTGACGACCACCATCTCTCAAGCCTGCATCCAGGGCACAAGCTCCCACTAGCCACGTCCCTGCTACATTGACACCATCGCCTCCGTTTCCATCGCTAGGCTGCCTACCAAGAGCTCATCAACGATCTGATTCCTTCCCCTTCTCGTTGCAGCAACAACGCCTCTCCCATCTCCATTTTTCATATCCAAGCAAGTAAGAGAGAAAACCCCATCCCAACACCACCCCCACCACCCCCCCACCCCCCCCCCCCCATCCCCATCTATTTTCTTTGCGCACAAGCCCCAAGGAAAAAGAGAAGATATTTTCTCTCCACACGTGCTCTGTCTAGGAGCTGAACTGGGCCACAGTTTGGGCATGACCAGCCGTCTGGGCTTGATTTGAGCCCATACCCGAATCCAACCCGTTGGTATAAAAATAAAAAAAAAACCTCCTCATTCATGGCTACTCGCATTGGCCAAGTTTTCTGTGGCAGATTTACCAACATTCAACGTGATAACTGCATAAGAGAATTATATGAGCAAGTCGAAGCCTTACAACTCACAGTCGATGAACTTAGTAAGGTCACTTCAAACCCTCATGGTGAATCTTCCAGCGGTGAATCTTCTAGCACTACTACTGTCCCACAACCTCACCAACGACAGTTGGATAATATTCCCTGAGAATTAGTCCAAGAATTCTTCCAACGTCTCTTTGATGAAAGGGGCATTGGTGAATGAGGCCCACACCAAGATGATCTCTCGAGGAAAATCAAATTAGAGGTTGCTAATTTTTTTGGGCACGGTGATGCTCGTGCCCTTCTTGGCTCGTTTACTTCAATTGTGGATTATTTCACTTGGTATCACATTGAAGATCCTCAATGAGTCGCTTTCGTCAAGATGAAGTTAAAAGGTTCTGCTCAAATTTGGTGGAAAACTATTGATGACCACAATGTGCAAATGGGATGCCTTCTTATCACCCGTTGGGAAGTTATGAAAAAAAGATTGGACAATAAATTTTTTCCATCTGACTACACTGATTCATTTAATAAAGAGCTTATCAATCTTTAGCAAGGCTTTATGACCATAGATGAATACACTCATAAGTTCCATGAGCTTTGTATTTGATGCAACACTAATGAAGATGATCGCCTGATGGTCACTTGTTATCCGGAAAGATTGCGCCTAGATATACATGATAAATTGGCAGTATATGACGTCACCGCTATTGATGCAATCTCTAGCAAGGCGCGAAGCATTGAGCAAGCATTGCGTCAACAAACTGGGCGATGCTTTGGTAACCAAGTTGGGGAGTCCTACAAAAAAGGTCCAGATTCTACTTTTAATTGGGCCCCACAGCAAGGGTTCCGACTATCTCCAGGCGAACCACAGAACCAAATCCAAAGGCAATAGCAAGCTCCACCACAGGGTTAACAGAATCCTCAGTACAATTAGAAGTGGCAAACAAATCAGAATAATGCTAAAGGAACCGGAATAGCCGCTAAGTGCGACATTGTCTGTCATTCTTGCAAAAACCGAGGTCATTATGCTAAAGAATGTCCACACAGGAATCTGCATTATAAAGGTGAAACTTATGATGATGAACAATATGATGAGAAAATTGAAATGGAGAAACCTGATGCACAACTTCCAACAAAACCAGAGTTAGCACTTAAGGTATTCACAGCTGATGATGACAGCCCATTGTGTTTCCTTCATCGGCGACTATTGGTTGCGAATGGTACTGAGGAAGACGATGGAAACCAAGCTCCAATTTTCAGAACAAGAGTCACTTGTAAAGGAAGAGCTTGCAATGCCATCATTGATGGTGGAAGTGCTATGAGTGTCACATCCAAAGAAGCAGTTGATAAATTTCAGTTACCAACTATAAAGCACCTGAGGCCTTACAGAGTTGCATGGGTAAATGATTATTCGATTCTTGTCAGCCGCCAGTGCATTGTTCCCTTGAAGATGGGCTTGTATGAAGATAATGTCAAGTGTGATGTTATTCCGATGGATGTTGCCCACATCTTATTTGGCGGACCTTGGCTGAAACGCTTGAAGGTCATCACTGATAATGCGGATAACAACTACACTTTTAAATGGATTGGATGCCGAATTCAATTGACGCCCATGGAAACTCCATTCTCTACAAAGCAAACCACTCCTAATGTCTTTCCTCACATCCTCACCATGTGCAAATTTGAAGTTGAAAGTAAAGAACAAGGTTTGATGTATGCTTTGGTTGCCAGACAGGTGACTGAATCAAATGAAGACTCAAAGCCGTCCACTCCCCAAGAGGTATAACCATTGCTTAATGAAGTTTCTGATTTAATTCCTGAGGAGCTTCCAAATGAATTGCCGCCAATGCGAGACATCCAGCATGCAATAGATTTAACTCTTGGAGCATCTCTCCCTAATCTTCGTGCTTATCGGATGAGCCCTTCCAAACATGCTGGATTCAAGAAACAAGTTGATGATCTGTTGCAACTGGAATATATTCGGAAAAGCCTAAGCCCATGTGCCGTACCCGCTCTCCTCACACCAAAGAAGGATGAAAGTTGGCGTATGTGCTTGGATAGTCGTGCCATCAATAAAATCACTGTAAAGTATCGCTTCCCTATCCCTAGACTTGATGTTATGCTTGATTTTTTGACTAGTGTTTCTGTTTTTTCTAAGATTGATCTTCGTAGTGGTTATCATCAAATCAGAATTAGACCAGGTGATGAATGGCAGACAGCCTTTAAAACTAAAGATGGTCTGTATGAATGGCTGGTTATGCCTTTTGGTCTTTCTAATGCTCCTAGCACATTCATGTGTGTAATGAATCAATTACTGAAACCATTTATTGGAAAGTTCGTTGTTGTCTACTTCGATGATATCTGGATTTACAGCAAATCCAAAAGGGAGCATCTTGATCACTTGAAGAACATATTTCGGCTTCTTCGCCAGGAACGCTTCTATGCTAATATGAAGAAGCATACTTGTATGAGCAATTCTGTGATTTTCCTTTGGTTTGTTGTCTCTTCTAAGGGTATTGCAATGGACCCATCCAAGATCCGAGCTATCCTCGATTGGCCTATTCCGACAACTCTCAACTGAAGTTTGTAGTTTTCACTGACTTACTACTTTCTATAAAAGGTTCATTCGAGATTTCAGTAGTATTATGGCTCTGATTGTATGAAACGGGGTGAATTTAAATGGACAAGTGCAGCAACTAGAGAATTTGGAGATATCAAGCGCAAGATCACGGAAGCCCCTGTCCTACGACTTTCAGATTTTGACAAAGTCTTTGAAGTTGCTTGTGATGCTTCTCATGTCTGCATTGGAGGAGTTCTTAGCCAAGAAAGTCACCCAATTGCATTTTTCAGTGAGAAGCTCCCTGATGCCAAACGCAGATATTCTATTTATGATCTAGAATTCTACTCTATTATGCAAGCGTTGTGACATTGGCATCATTACTTGGTTGGAAACGACTATCTTATATTCCGATCACGAGGCATTGGAGCATATACAATCACAACAACATGTCAGTGATCGTCGATTTAAATGGAGCTTTTGCCTTCAATAATTTACATTCAGTCTCGGTAAAAAAGCTGGAAAGAAAATCTGGTAACTGATGCTTTATGTCGTTGGAAACATCTCCTCAATACTATGACATGTTTTGAGTAGACAAAGCAGGTGCGTACAAATGACAAGGATTTCGGCACAATCTATGCGGATTTTCTGAACGACGACAAGGACAAGCACCCTCATTACAGCATATATGATGGATTTTTATTCTGAGGTAACAAACTTTGCCTCCCTAACACTTCGATTCGAGAACATGTTCTTGAATTGCATTCAGGAGGTTGTAGTGGTCATTTTGGGACATGACAAGGCACTCGCTCTCGTGGATGATCGTTTTTATTGGTTGCGCATGAAAGTTAATGTTATCAGCATATGTGAAAGATGTCGCACCTATCAATTGGCTAAAGGTAACAAGAAGAATGTAGGTTTATATCAGCCATTGCATGTTCCTAATGCACCATGGGAAAATAGCAACTTGGATTTTGTGTTAGGAGTTCCAAAGACTGTAAGGAAAGTTGATTCCATCTTTGTTGATCGTTTTTCTAAAATGGCACCTTTCATTCCATGCAACAACACATCAGATGCTTACAAGGTTGCTCAATTATTCTTCAAAGAAGTTGTCCGTCTTCATGGCCTCCCCAAGACAATCGTTTCAGATCGTGACACCAAATTTATAAGTTACTTTTGGAAGCCTTTGTGGATGACAACAAAGACAAAGCTTCATTTCTTTACGGCTTACCATCCGCAAATTGATGGACAAACTGAAGTTGTTGATAGAAGTCTTGGATAGCTGTTACGATGCCTTGTACGTGATCATATCACAACATGGGATCAGGTTCTACCTATGGCTGAATTTGCTTACAATAATTCAGTTAATCGGTCCACATGCATCTCACCTTTTGAAGCAGTCACAGATGTTCGACCGCGCTTGCCTATTGATCTTGTCCCCTTGCCTCTTGAAGCACTCCCTTGTGCTGAAGCCGATAACTTCATCAAACACATGCAACAAATACATGATGAAGTTCGACGACATATTGCAATTAGCAATGACAGTTACAAGGCTCATGCCGACAAATGTTGTCGTTTCCTAGAGTTTTCTACAGGGGACATGGTTATGGTCCGTATTCATCTGGAAAGGTTACCGCCAGGAGCTAATAAGAAGTTGCATCCGAGAAATATAGGTCCATTCAAAGTGTTGAAGAAGCTTAGTTCCAATGCCTATACTCTCGAGTTGGCATCAGATATGAGTATCAGTCCCACCTTCAATGTTGCATAGCTCACTCTCTATCGTGGGTATGATAATAAGGATCATTCTGATGAGCAAATAATTAATTTACTAGCTGCTCCGCCACCGCCTAATAATCATTGATGTTCTTGATGATCCAATTGTTTCTACTCGTCCCTGCTGAGGATTTCAGAAGTTCCTTGTTCGTTGGCAAAACCGGCCCATCTCCGCTGCTACCTGGATTACTGTTACCGACTTCCAGCGTCTGAATCCAGATCTTGATAAGCACTATCAAGAAATTAACTCTTTGGAGTCGAGTTCTTCCAAGACGGGAGTTGATGTAGTACGGAAGTCCAGAAGAAGACTTGGGCCCACATAATGGACCCGGCCTTCCAACCAAGCCCTTTGGGTGTAGCCCACAGGCCCAAATTGGCCGAGAAGCTACTGTGGATACTATTTTTATCCCAGGATTATTTGATTAAGAATTGTTTCTAATTTTATTGTTAATTAGGATTAGTAGCTTTCCTTAATAGCAAGAATATTGCTCTTATATATAGAAGAGCCTTTCATTGTATTTGGGTATGCTTTCAATTAATCAATAGATTTCTCTGAGTTGCTCACGTGAGTTATGGATTGTTTTATGGTTATGTTTGTGCCCTAGTAGCTAGAATCCATCTTTGGATTCGATCAATCATTCAGAAGATTGATCTATCGTCTCGATCGCGGATCTTGGCTACGCCACTGATGAAGATATATCTTATAAAGTCCAATAGGATCTTGCCATCGTCATTGATATTTAAGATTTTCTTATAATGCCTTAATTTTGTCCCATGGTTTCGGTAAAGTGACTTTAATATGCCTGTTGTTTCTTCATTTGGGGATAAAGGGGCTAGTGGATAGTCTGCTGATTGGAACTATGAATATGTACTTGGGCACCATCATGGATTCGCCGTTGTCAGACTACAAGTGACTGGGTTGATGCTATTAGGCTATGGTCAATGGATTTCATTCAATCGGCGGGGACACAATTGGTGGTTAGGAATCAGGTTCATCATACAATTGTATGTTTGGATGGTGATTGATCATTATTATCTTGATTACATGTGGCGCATACTTGATTCACGATCGAAGAATAGATCAATCTTCAAGGGGATTGATCGAATCCAAAGATGGGTTCTTGTGCTAGGGCACACTAACGATCATGGAAAACACCATAGTTGAAGAGAAACTCAAAGAAAATCTTTTTAATTGATAATAGGCATAAATTACAAAGAGTTTGTCTCTCTCTCTCTCTCTATATATATATATATATATATGGAGTTGGATTGGTCTTCTCTGTTTCGTGGACACTATTACTTTTCTAAACATGAAGTTTAATTAAAATAGAAACATAGAGTAGCAATCCTAATAGGAATAGATAATAGAAATAGGATAGAAGAGGAAGCCACAGTAGCTCTTGGTTAGATTGGGCCTATGGGTCGAACCCAATGGATTGGGTTGACCTATGGGTCATTGGGTTGGCCTAGTTGACTTGGGCCCGGTCCTTATTGCGTCAACATGCTAACTTCTCAATGGACACTTTAGATAAAAAAATGCATGATATCTTTTTCTTGATCTATGTTTTCTTTTGGATTGTTATCTTTTGTCTAATTTTCTCTCATTTGTTGGCATTGACGTTCTTGCTTGATGGCTGAGAAAAAAAGAAGATTTATCACTATTATTCTTGTGTGCACTATTATGCTCTTCAGTTAAAACATGATAAGGACAAATAAAATGCCCGATGAATGGAGAAGAAGTGCTATAGTATGATGCATGCCCTAGGGTTAGGCTTGCATGGATTGTTGAAGGCTGAAGCACGTGTTCGCAGACTCTTCAACACGTCTTGACAAAAACTTCAACACGAGGATCCACCTCAGGGATAGAAACTTACAGTAATTCTATTCAATAGTCAAAGTTTGAGAAATAAATTGCTACAATACAATATAAATAGGAAAAACAAACTTAGGGCCTAAGAAAACCTAAACCAACAATAGAAGCTATCCTAATTACAACTCATTCAATAAAATTAGAAACCTACTAATAAAAATAAAATATTCCTAAACTACTTTGCTAGGCCCCACACTTGGGTCATTTGTTCCGCATCATTCCCCCAGGTTGAAAGAAGAGTTCGACCTCGAACTTAGTTCTTCTTTATGTTGCCTCTGCAGACATGGTGTACGTGAAGCACTTCCTTTGTGATAATGGATCTTGATCCTTTCTTTGGTGGTTATGGCTTCTTTGGATGGAGCGTGACTTGCTTCCAACCATGCATGAACTTGTATGTGTTGTTGGGCATACCATGAGTTTCATTTTTGTCATACATCTATGGATGACCCAACAAGATATCACCGCTATCCATTGGTAGCACATCGCACCAAACTCTGTCTTTATAATCTTCACCAATGGCAAAAGTAACTTGACATGTATGTTGCACTTGCACTTCAACACGTGTCATTAGCCATTTGACAAAGTAGGGACGATTGTGCTTATAAACTTTCAGCTTCAACTGATCAACAAAAGTTTGAGAGATGTTTTCGCAACTAACGCCATCAACCACAACTGTGCAATTTTTTTCATGTACTGCACTTTTTGAATGATAAATATTTTTGCGTAACCATTTCTTCTCAATAGTAGGCGTAGTTTCTTTAAGGACCATGAGAGCTTCAAGACCCTCCTCACGACCTACTTCCTCTAGTTCCTCTATGTCATTACCCTTAGGATCATCTTCACTTCACCTGCAACTTCAATGAGGTGTATGTGTTTTGGACATTCCATTGAGAGAAAATTTACAATGAAAGCAAGTGATCCTATTCTGACCTTCAGGTTTGGAGAAAAGTTTTTCTGATGAACAACTTGGTTTAGAATCTTGCAATGATGAGGTCTTTTGTGCAACCCATTTAGATGCACTAAATTTTCAGGCTTGATAATTTGCAATATCCTCGGCCTTGATGGCATGTTGGATGATCTCATCAACATCATCAAAATTCTTGAATGCAAGGATATGTTGTATATCAATTCTCAACCTATGAAAATATCTGTCAACTAACACATCATCAGCCTCATTTAAGCCACAATGAGCTTGTATGGTCATGAATTCTTCAGAGTACTCAACAACCGTCCTAGGTCCTTGTTTCTAGTCTTGAAAGCTTGAACGTAGATCTCTGGAGTAGTTGATGGGGAAGAACTTTTGTTTCAAAGGATTCATTTCAATCCATGTCTCAATAGGATCTATGTGTTGGTTCCTCTTTTTCTTTTGCAACTCAACCCACAATATTGCAGTGTAATTGTGAAATCGAGTTGTTGCCAGAGTAAGTTTATGGCCCTCTGTCATTGGCTTGTGTGCAAAAATATTTTCCACACACTAACCAATCCATAAATTTATTTGGCTTCAATTTTCCTATTATATTCGGGGATCACGAGTTTAATTCCTAAATCTCAATCAACATTATTTACGGGGCTGATCTCGTTGATTCCAAATATTTTCTCCATCATCTCGGTGATTATTCGCACGACAATTAGTTTCTAAATGGGCTAATCTAGTTTCCATTCTTGCAAGAGTTTCTTGCATTTGGGTAATCGTTGCGGACAATATTGCAATGGGTCCAATCAATTCTTCCATGGATGAAGATGAAGTCCCAATTCTACATGCTTCTTAGGAGGTTTTTTTAGTAATTAAAAAAAATTGATTGACCTAATTTGAAGATCTCGTTATGATGAGTGCGCTGGTGAAAACAAATTCCAAATCAGACTTCGGATCGCTCCAAAATCGTAGAAAGATCGCTGGCTCTTGATCACTTGAATTTACCCCCAATGAAGAAGGCTTGTCGGGTCATGTGAGGCAGACACATGTGAGGGACCCCTTTTCGTTCTTCTCGGGTTAGATGCAACGAAGGAAGAAAAAGGGGTTTCAAGTTTTGATCCTTTTCATTGCTGTATGACGAGAAGAGATAAGAGGGGAGGCGATGGGCTTAGGGCATTGACGGTGTTGGTGTGCAATGATGTCGACGACGATGGTGGGGCTGGGCATTGATGCGTACACTGTTACTTCCCTCAACCTTTCTTTCTTTTGTCTTTATTTATTTATTGGTTCAGCCTCTGTTTTTCTCTTCTCTCTCTCCCGCTTTCTCTTCCTCTACTCGGATAAGGCGTCGACGAAAAGGCGTCACGTGTAGGTGGTTTTAGGTGGAGTGTCTGTAGGGAAGATGGAGGCCAAGGTTGGGTGTAGCTAATTGGTTCTCTTTTTTTTCTTTCCTTGATCTGGGTGGTATTGGTGGTGACGATGGGTTTAGTAGGGAAGGTTTGAGGCAGGGAAGGGGATTTTTAGGGTTCGACTATGTTGGAGATTGGGGTTTTGGGTCTCGGTTGTGGGAGATGATAGGGTTTGGGTAATAGAGGTCTTGATTGGAATGGGTTAGGGGTTTTGGTGATGGTTACGACGATGAAAGGTGAATGATGAGATGGAAGGGATTGAGGAGGGATAGGCTCCGATCAGAGATCGAAGTGATGTGGATCTTTGCTCGGATACCAATTGATGCAAACCTTAGGGTTACGCTTGCGTGGAGTGCGGAAGCACGTGTTCGCAAACACTTCAACACGTCTCCACATTGATTTCAATACGAAGACACTTTAGGGATAGAAACCCATAATAATTCTATTCAATAATCAAAGTTCGAGAACTAAATTGCTACGATGCAATATAATTAGGGATAGCAAACTTAGGGCCTAAGAAAACCTAAACCAATAATAGAAACTGTCCTAATTACTACTTTTTTAATAAAATTAGAAACCTACTAATAAAAATAAAATATTCCTAAACTACTTTGCTGGGCCCCACACTTGGGTCATCCGTTCTGCATCATAGTACTTGAAAAGATGTATAGAATAAATAGACAAAGCTGCACCAATTATTGTGGGACTGAACTTATGAGTCATATTATGAAATGAGGGGGAGAGAGTAATGGAGCAAAGACTTGAACAAAAGACCACGGTATCTGAAAATTTCATCCTAGAGAGGTTGTATGAAAGTTATCTTCTTACTCTGACAGTTAATGGAAAAATACCTAGATAAGAAGAAAAATCTTCTTATGATCTTCATCGATATAGAGAAAGCCTACAACATGGTACTTAGAGGTTTGATTTGGTGGGGTTAGATAAAAGTAGTGTCAAAGAGATTATTTCGACATCATTAAAGACATGTATGTGAGAGCGGTAACTAATGTGAGAACTACCTGTGGAGAGATAGGTGAGTTTCTAGTGACCATTAGTTTGCACCAGGGGTTAGCTTTAATCCCTTATCTATTTGCACTGATTATGGATGTGTTTCCTACTCATATTCAAAAGGAGGCACCTTGGTGTATGTTGTTCACATGTGATATAGGGTTGGTGGATGAATTGCGGGATGATGTACGAGACTTGAGATGGCAGTAGGCTTTAGAATCCAAAGCTTTTATGTAAGTCGCACAAAGATGGAATAAATGACTTGCAACATAAGTGGGGATGTGTGAAGAAATATAACTCTTGTGTTAAGCTCAAGAGATACTACCATGAGATTAGCTTTATAATTAGTAAGGATGGAGAGATTGAGGAAGATGTCAAACATATTATAAGAGTTGGATGGTTGAAGTGTAGACTTGCTTCTAGAGTATTTTGTGATTTGCGACTTACTTTTGGAGTGTTTTGTGATTGGCCCATAAACAAGATTGGAAAATTTTTCTTATAGGACAACGACTAAACCATCTTTGATCTATGGAGCAGAATATTGGCCAATCAGGGCACAACACATGAAAAATGAGTGTAGTAGAGATGAGAATGTTGAGATGGATGTTTGTTAAAACTAGCAATGATAGAATTAGAAATGAGTGGACTTGAAAGCATTTAGGGTAACATCAATTAGAGATAAATTAAATGACTCATTTGAGATGGTTTGGACATGTCCAAAGTAGGCCATCGGCGATGTCTGTTCGGAAAAGTTTTTCTATATAGGTTGATGGCCTCTTGAGGACGTGGATGGAAGTAGTAAGGATAGATCTGAAGAAGTGCAACCTATTTGAGGATTTGGCTTAGATAGACTGGATTGGAGAAATAGAATTTATGTAGCTGACCTTAACATAGTTGGGACAAAGCTTTGATGATGATTATAATTAGATTTATTTATTCTGATTCCCTAGTAAAAAGGTGTTTCATGGGGGGCGGGGTCAGGATCCCATTAGACATGTGGACATTCTCGAATTACATTAATTCTCATTCTTGGATTTTATATATTATTATTATTAGTATTATTTTTACTCTTATCCTCTACCCTATAAATAGGGATGTTTCTCATAATGACAATACAATCAATTTTATGCAAATGTGGTTCCATAAGTTTCTAGATGGTGCCTAGTAGTGATCGCATGATCAGATAGGCCATGGTGCTGCCTTCTTTTGCTTTTGCAATAATCTCACCATTTTGGTTTTTCTCCCTTCTAGATAAAAATCAAATATCCTCTTTCATCCACACATTCATCCAAGCCCAATTTCGTCATTTAAGTCAACTTGAACGATCATATTTTGTATGCTTCTTGAAGGAATCATGACAAATTTGATCCAGTGGGCCACCAACTTTGACGGACTTAAGAACAAGATGTGACAGTGGACTTTACAGACAAACAATGATCACCACGAAAGCATGATACAGATCAAGTGGTTTGTATTTTTTAATGTTACCAATCACACGATTCTTTCTTTGTTCTTGAGAGGGCCATGTGATTACCGAAGAGTGTCAGATATGTTTATTTCAAAGTTTAAATTTGAATTTTAAGTAAGCATGGATTAGAATTGGAAAAGGTTTGAATTAGATTAAGGTTTATTTATTTATTATCTTTTTTATTCTCTATTATGTAAATAAGGATGTTTCTCATAATGACAATCCAGTCAAATTTATAACTCAGGTTTCTACATTTAGCTCATGAGGAATCGAAAAAGACTGTTTTCATGTATCATTGATAATTTGCAGCAGTGCTGCATACTGTTTGAGGTCAAGACAGATTTCATTGTTGATTGTTGGCTCTCTTTGGGATTTTTTTCTCTGTTGTGGTTGAGGCATGTATATGACGATTGACATCCTGGTTTTATGTTGTTTATACATTTTCTAAGGGAGTCATTTTTTTTATTATATTGGACTCATATCTATGATGCCATCTCATTTCCATCAGTATGTCTCACTTTCATACATTGTTTCAGGAGTATTTCCCAGGCTTTTGCTGACTTTCCAGGTGTATTAGGATCATCTTCTCTTGTAAGTGCTGTTTGTCTGGAGTCAAAATTTTCCCATCAAGAGTGTGTTGAGCAGATGGATTTGTTCACTTGCATTGGGTTGATGAAAGTAGTGTTTTCTTTTGGAGTTCCCATTGGAATAATTTTACTTATTTTAACACTTCAAAAATGGTTTTTTTTTAAATGACTTCCCTAAAAATGAGTTTATCTCAACATGTTGTTTGGCTGATAGAAAACCAATTTTTTGTTTTATTTAAAGGGGCAGCTGTCATCTAAGATGCACAAATAAGCCAAGACACGCCATAGACACGGCTGGAATACGGATTTTACACATTAAAAGTGAAGTATCGGATACAATACGACATGATACGTTGCCCATTTTGAAGTATCCGTGCATCATAGACTGTCATATAGTTCCATTGATTCTGATTTTGGATTAGAAAGCGCTTTTTGTTTTTCTTTTCTTTCTTTTCGCCTTTATTATTATGTGCCATTTTGTTCATCTTTTGGGTTTTTTTGTAGTCAAATGTTGGAAAAGATATAAATAATATTATTTAGTTAGTTTCATGGCTGGGTTGAGGTAATCCATGAGAGATTAAAGAAGATATATTGACAGCCCAAGAGAGATAATGCAAAATTTGTTTGAAGGGTTTCTAGTGGGCTTTTAGACTAAAAAATGTTTATAGAGTTGGATTTTGTGAGTACTGCTGAGGTATTTTTCAACAAAATGAGTTTTTTCCCAAAAATGTTTTTTTGTTTATAAAGTTGAGATTAGCAGCCCAGGAGAGCTGTTTTTGGGTTTTTTTTTTTTTCTTTTTTTTTAAAGGTAGTTGGTTTCTAGGCTTAAATTTTTATTTATTTATTTATTTTATGTAATGAGGATACATACAACGTATCTTCAAATAATTGGTTTCTTACCAAAATGGTTTTTTTTTAAGAAGAGACTCACCGTCCTCAAGTTTTTTTATTTTTTTTATTTTTTATATTTCACTTCTTCAACTAGTTCTCTTAATTTAGTGGATTCAGCGTGGATAATTCCTTTCTCCCAGGTTATGTGGCATATGAGCATTTTTATGTCGAGCTTCAATGATAGAGATGCTGATGATGCATTTAATTTTGTTTATATTTAACGGTGATGTCCATGCTAGCTAACTTTTTTTTTTTTTCCGAATAATAACCATACTGGATAGTTTGACTAGTAGTAAACTGCTATAATTTTTAAAATAATTCAACACGGACAACTGTGCCTTTGATTTCTTACATGATCAATCTTGCAGTCATTGGTTCCTCAACTGTATTGCATTAGGGAATTTTCTAGCAATAAGCTGCACATATTCGTGACTTCTAATAATGAGATTGATTTATTATAAATTTGCTTTCCTTGCTACTATTGAAGTGTTACTTGTCCCCTTGCTCTATCTAGGGGGATTTTAGATGACAATTTACTGTGCTAAAAATATGTGTTGAACCCTATTCAAGTCTCACAAGTCATTTATTGATGTACAATGTTTTCATTGTGCATCTTCATCATCTTTGCTGCAGCCCATCAATCAGGGGTTGGTTTAATGAGTTCTGCTAAAGCATTAACATCATCATCATCATCCAAGCCCAGTCACAACTATGCTGGGGTCGGCTAGTTCTACTAAAGTGTTGACATCATTTATGAATAAGCTAATCAATGCTTTAGTTGTTCGGTAACTGAACTAAATTGTGAAAAACAGATTGTTTTTTCATAGTCCATTGAGGATCTAATCGGCTTTTCTTTTTTCTCTTTTGAATGCTTATTATCAATGATAATGTGCATTAGAGGTGTAACTCATCTCACTAAGAAATACTGGGACTCTCTTTTGCATTATGACATTCTGGATTTGCAATGCCCATGCTTAAATATCTATATGTTGTCCTTTTATATACTGGGACTATTCTTTTTCCTGATATTTTACTTGCTACTGATTAGTTTTGTAATTGGCAAAAGTTTGATCAGGATGTTCCTAAGCCAATCATTGTGATAGATCAAGATTCAGATTCTGATGCAACTATTGTTCAAGTTAGCTTTGGGGATCGTTTGGGTGCTCTTCTTGACACGGTGAATGAATATGCAAATTCTATCCTGTAATTCATGCTGCTTGTGACATTAACCAATTATGGAAAAAAAAAGATGAATCATGCATGTTGATTGTCTTTGCTATTTTTATTATTATACACATCAAATGTACGCAGATTGTGATCCTTTGGGCATCATTTTGATGAGGACAACCTGAACGGTGTAGTATTGCATACTCCTTGGGGTCTTTTAGTGTTTTTTCTTATTTTTTCTTTCGGGTGGTTGGCTCGTTTCTTGTTTGATTTACTTAATAAATGTTGCCATTCAAATATTATATATAAATATAGATAGATAGAAAATGAACTACTTTTCAACTATATTGCATTTCTAAATCAATGGAATTGTCACTAGAGCCTTTTTATGATATCTTTCATGGTGAAAAGTGTGAAAGCGGGTATAACTCTATGAAATAATGACCTTAATACTGTTAGATATGCTGAAAATATATCCTAGAAGTATCATTGTTATATGAGTGCCAATACTAGTATTATATCCTTTGGATACGGGTGTCCAAGTATTATCATACTCATTGCTATCATCATCATTATCATCTTGTCCTTATCTTATTAATCCGGGCTCAGCTTAACTTGTTCTGCTTAAGAGACAAGTACAGGATAACTAAAACCTTACCAATTAAGTCGTAAAAATGTGCTCTCTATTCTCTTCCAAGTCCGTGTGTGAGCATAAGTGTATGAATGAGGCATCAATCACTAGTATGTGAGTTACTCTAATCCTATTTATTTGGGGTTGCCTTTAAGAAGGACCAAGGACATCATCGCTATCATATTCATCTTAGACTTATGTTGTCAATTTGGAGTCGACTTAATTTGTTCTACTCAAGAGCAGTAAAGAATAACTAAAACATAACCAATACAGTTGCACAATAGCTCTCTCTCTCTCTCTCTCTCTCTCTCTCTCTCTCTCTCTCATTTCTCAGTGTGTGGGAGCAACAATGTGTATGAATGGTTTATGAATGTGTGTGACTCCAATCCTATTTCCTAAGGGCTTCTTTTTCTTGAATTTATGCTCACTGTAACTCCACACTGTCCTAATTGCTTCACCCTATTAATAAGTCTCTTTTGACAGATAGAAGAGATCAGTCAAAGGCATAATTGGATGAATGAATCTGGAATTGTATTGAAATTTTGTGGTCCTCAATTAGGAGTCTTTCACCTTATAGTATCCTATCATCTAAAATACAACAAGTTTGACAAATCATAATCCCCTCTGGGGTAATTTACATGAAAAATCCTACTAATTGGGTAATATACATAAGAGAGAATCCCACTAACTCGATCCTTATATTTGATAGGATGAAGACCCATATCTATCAATTGGATTTATTGGGTTGGCCCATATTTTGGACTGGGTTAACTCAGGTTGACCCATATCTTTGACATCATCCCACTACCCCAAACGATTTGTTGTTTTTTTTATCGGTAGTAGGGTCCCAAAAATTATAATGAATAAATGAGAAAGGCAGATGAGACTTTTGTATTTACACTGTCAAGATATGAGGATCTAATACATTTAGCAAGTTGACATGTCTCAAAATGAACAATACTACACTTACTAGAAGATAATGAGGGAAGCAACTATTTCAAACTTGGGAAGGGGATGTGTCCTAGATGACGATACTGATGCTTATTCCAATCTTTTGTTTGCACTCTCTCTGCTAGTAGGCTAAAAGACAGAAGCGACATCAATCAACAGATTGAATGAACAAAGTCCACTTTTATGCCCACCACCAATATTTGGTCCTATCTGAATCGTGAGAGACAATGAGTAGGGGAAACATTATGCTAGAAGTAAAAGATTGATGAGATTACTCAAAGATAACAAATTAATAGGCAATTTAGGTACAAATAAAGGATGATTGCTTGAAGGAGAATTAAAAACGAATGGAAAGTTTATACCAGTCATTTGGTCTGCTGTGTTGAAATCAATAAGTTAATGATCCATCGGGAACTTGTATAGGATGAGGACACTAAGTGGGTTAAAGTTGATGATGTGCCTGATTAATGCAGCAAGGGAGGGGAAGAGTAACCAACATTGACTTTCCTAGATGAAGCTTAAAGGGCATCTAGACGTTTAGGCCTTATACCAACACAGATTCAACACCAAAATAGAGAGAATTGTCATTCATTCAGTGCTTGAGAGGAAAGGATAGCCCTTAGAGGATAGATTGTACATGATTTGACTAACCATGCCACTCTTTAATATTTTCTATGAAATCTTAAATTACTAATAATTGTAAGATTTCCCATGATCTAGTTGGTTGTGCAAGGGGCCCATAGATTAACTCAGGAATGTCATCTGGTCGACCAACAGTTTGGGAGATCTCCAAAATTTGATCCAAACTTAAATAAATCTTGTTATTGATCTGGAGAAAAGGCAGAAGCATACTGTATAACTAAACTGCATCTGTTCATGCGTCAAATGCGTCACTAATAGAAAGCCAGTTGTCTGTACATGTCACAAATTCACACAGTCAACCATATATGCTTCAAGGATGGCGCACATATCTATCACTTCTCCTCCAAAATTCCCAAAATCTCTGGTTGAATGACAAAAGCATAAAGATAAAAAACCAATTTAAAAAGTGTCATATATAAACATCTTTGACCTATCCATAAAAGTGCAAACACGGAATGGAATTCATGGAGCTTTTCTTCTGATATCTGCTACAAATACCTCATAATGATCCCCAAAAAGTTGCACAAAGGTTACTGGAATCTCCTTTATTTCCCATTGAATCTGGTGATATAGTTCTTTCTCTGCCGTCGTGAGCAATATAAACTGCTGAAACCAGCCCTGGATGTAGAATGGCAGCAAAGCCATTGATTTAGTCTCTGATACCAAGTTGAAAAGAATGTTAATAAAGTTCAGACCTCGGGCTTTGATGTGAGAAGAACTAAAGAGACAAAGAGAACAGGAGAATGAGAGAGATCAGTGCCATCTCAAAATAGAATGAGAGAGAATCGTGGATGTTAGTCATAATGGTCGATTAACACCTCTTAGATTATCATACTAATGGTTTCTTGCATGACATACAAAATGAATGCATAAAAAGAATTGAAATACACTTATTGATCCCTCTACATAGCCGATCTGAGCTGGCTTGGCTCGCATCTAATCTGTACCAGTATGTTTGATTATTAAATGCTTTTATGGCTTTGATTCTCGTTGCTGATTATATAAAATTATGTGATGTTTAGTTCTTTAATCTTTGTAATCTGTCATAATTCTGTGTATTTGGGTCTAATTTCCTGCAGATGAGGGCCCTCAAGGATTTAGGCTTAGATGTGGCCAAAGGGACCGTTACAACCGACTCTGAGGCATCAGTGATACAAACAAAATTTTTCATTACACGACTGTGAGTATGTGGTCTATCAGGTTTAGCTTTTTTATCTGTAGGGATTATTATAAAATCACCATGGTGAGACAGACAAAATGTTATGTTTTCAATTGAGGCGGGACTTGAACCAGTACATAGGTCCTCATGCACCTGTCCCTAGGACCCAGTCCCCTGACAAGAAATGAGGTAGTGCATGAGTCATGCTGTTGGTGGAGTCATTATTTTATGTTATTTTCTGAATGTAAAGAAGAAATTTGTCACTATGTTTTGTTTAAATCCTTAAAAGATAATAATACAAATGAAATGAACATTAAAAGAATATGAAATTGCTGTTACTCCATATCAATAACTGTCAGTTGTGATTCTTCATTGGTTAGCTGATCACAACCACGTACGTGGCTGAGGATTCTAACTTTGCTTCATTATACATTGCTGAAAGATGCATACCAAGCAAAGAGGATTAGGTCTCAGTTATCACGGGCTCAGATAAATTTAACTCGCACCATTTATGCTTGATCTTGGGCAGATTTGGCCCAGATTAGATGTTTTCTAAACATATATAAAGATCTATTATTAGATACAGAAGTTTGCACTGCAAAATCTGCTTTCTAAACTTGTGATATGAGCTCAAGTTGCTGGCAAATTTTCCAATGGCGTGTTTGATGGAAATACACCAATTGTTTGGTTGGCTTTGGTTTCTAGTGCTTATCATCAAGGATTAATTTCTCCCTTCTATCAACTAGAATGACATGGTCTTTCTAGGAACTGATGACATGGCCTTTCTAGAAATGAAGTCAAATACCCAAATGTTTTGGGACTTCATCTGAAATCCAATGAATTGGCAGAGTTTTTCCAGTTAGAGAAGTATTGTTTGAGTTGCATATATGACTTTTATCTTGTGAAAATATTGATGGCATTTCTCCATTTTCTTCCACTAAAGTTGGGATTTCAAATTTAAGAAAGAATTTTATTTTCTCTCTGCATTGTTATTTGAAACTGGTTCCTACACCAATAATATTTGTTCTTTTGATGGATTGAACAAGAGTGAAATGATGTCATTATTACTGGAGTTTTTTGGGTATTCTCTCTCATTAATTATTATTATTATTATTATTATTTTTTACAATTTTTGCTCAAATGCTTTCATGTCTGGTTGAAATATACATATTTTAAGCATGTACTGCAGGATCACCAATGCATGTTTCCTTTCCTAGCTTGTAGTTGTCTAGGCATCATGGTCAAGGATGAAAATAGCGGTAGCAATGGGCATAGCGGCCTGCCGCTAAAACGCTACGTAGCGGTGCGATTTGGAAAAATCTTCAAAAAAAAAAAAAAAAAAAAAAGTAGAAAATCTAGAATATTGGAAAATGAGGGAAAATGTAGTTTTTTTCTTTCCAAAAGTATCTAAGATAAGGGGGCGTAGCGGTCCCCTCATTGTATGAGTTCCTGTATCGCTGTATAAATAGAAAATAATAGTAATGATCATTTTTTTCACATGTGTTCATGTTGCGTACTTATGTTAACTTAGAAACTAATGAAAGGCTCATAAAAGAAAAAAATATGTCATGAAGTCAAGACTTAAGACTTAAAGAGTACCTAGAGAAAAAATTACATCTACCAAAGGGGGTGTCTAATAGGATGTACTTAGAGAAGAATCCTTAAGAAGAACTCTCTGTATTGACTCTAACTCGGCGAGATTATGTGCTTTTTGGTGTTCTTTTAAACATAAAAGGGTAGAAGGGTTGTGCAGAAATGTTATTTGGAGAGAAGAAGAAAAGAAATAAGTCTTATTATGCATTTTAAAAAAATTTGGAAAGTAGGAATTTCTCTCACCCCGTAGCGGCCCCTGGTGCGAAGGCCTATAAATCGGCCGTAGCGTGGCGGTGGCTACCGCTACGGCCAATATATCGGCTGCTACGCTGATATTTTCATCCATGATCATGGTTTCTTCAGGATGCTTCTGCTGTGCTCTCGTTCTTCAATAAGATCTGTTACTGTTCTAGGGAACAGGCCATCATTCCAGTGAATGAGGTGGCTTGGGGGGTGGGGTGGGGGTGTAGGGGGGTATTAGGCAAAGTAATTTGGTTTTTGTTGGTGTAATTTCCAACTCAATCTCATTTCTTTTTCTCTGCCTATGGCAGTAGAATTGTACATTTTCTATTTGGTTCTGGCAAGGCTAAGTTTTTTTCTTCTTTGCCCTCCCCTTGTTTAGTGTAGCTCTCATACACTGGTCTTATTTCTTTATTATGATACGAGCATTACCATTGAAGAATAAAAAACTGTAACCATTGAAAAGAAAAAGGTTTTTTTTTTCTTGTTTACCTTCAGATGGGATACATTGTAACATTGAATGTGTCTTTACCATTGTAATAGTTTGTTTATGCTTCCTTGTATATTTTAGGATTTTCTTGTAGAGTGTTATCAGATCAATCATTGAACAACAATTACTTTTGAAATCTTTTGTGTTCCATCTAGTTCTGATATTTGAGTTATTTGAGTTCTCATTGAAAGATGAATTTGATTAACATGTCAGGGACATTGGTCGCAAAGTAGAGGATCCTGATATGCTAGAGAGAATTCGGCTGACCATCATTAACAACCTCTTGAAGTATCATCCTGTATGCCTATGCCATTTGACACATTTACTTTTATCTCAGCTTGGCTGATGCTGCTGCATTTCCTTTCTTTGAGTGTCTTGAAGCCTTGTATTGTTCTTAGGAATCTAGTGAACAGCTGGCGATGGGCGAGACTTTTGGAATAAAGGCACCACAAAAGAAGGTCAGATTTTTCACTGAACTTATAGGGCCTGTTTCTTTACTAGAATTTCTGACAGGAATTTGGGATGCTGGGGTTTTTTGGACATGATGTGACATCTTGTTCCCTGGGATTTCCAAATGCCTTGTTTCTTCATATGCATTTCATAATTCTAGTCACTTGAAAGGTCTCAAATGACCTTTGGGCATTCATAAATTCCAGCCCCTTTGTATTTTGGTGAATTTTTGGATGCTCAAGTATAAGGGAGCATCTAGGAATTCCACCTTGTCGGGGAATTCAAAAATTCCCCAGATAGGAATTCCTTGAATTCTAACAAAGAAACTTGCCCATAAATTTATAGTGATTCTTTCTATTTTCACATGGTGATGCTTTCTATTTTCACATCAAGTGTATTCGTCTCTAGCAAGTGATGCCTTTTCATGCAATGACACAGCTACATACTAAACATGTTCTATGGGTTTGGCCATCTGTAGAATTTTTCCTTTGAGAATATTGTAGCCATCAGAACACTTGTCTTCACCTATTTTAAAAATGAAAAAGCAATAGATGGAAAATGTTCTATGGGTTTGGCCATAGTTATAGCTGTTGTAGTGATGAAACATGAAGTCTGGAGAATATGAATGATTTAGATGAATGCTTCATTTAGATGTGCCCACATACTGTAGCTATAGTTTATATGAGAGTGATGCCTCCTACATTTTGCTTGGCCTAAGTGGAAACCACGTTAGGATTTTTTTCCGTTGTTTGTATCTTGAAGCATGGTTGTGGGTTGATGTTGCCAAAGTGCTTGTGGCGTATCGTAGTACAAGGAGAAAGGTAAAACAACAATTTTCTAGTTTTAATATGCGTTGTGTTATATGGATATGCCCCACTTTTCTTGTAACTGGTGCATAACTGTAGGCTATTTGATTACTTTCCAATTTGGCTTTGTGAACGCTAATACATTTAGATGGCCATGGTTCAAAACTGACATCCCCTACCATAGAGAGGGTTCATAATTCCCTCATTGTCTGATAAACATCCTCCAGATTACTAGTATGAGGAGCATGCATGAATTTCTAACGACTACGACTCTGACTTCTGAATAAACTCCAGGCCTGTGGGCCTTAAAACAGGTCCAAACTGACATTACAAATCAGCACAATGGCCCATATAGGGCTGCCGACTGGTAAAACCATTAAGAAAACCTGCGCAATGCGTAACTTGCTGGTGCCTCTTTATTTCTTTACTTTCTTTTATTTCTTTCCTTTTCATTTTACAATCAGTCTCTATCTCAATTATTTCAAGCTATGATGCCTAGATATGGCAAGGACACTCCATGGATATCGCAGGGTCACGAATTTTACACATTAAAAGGGAAGCATTGGATATGATAGGATGTGATTCATTGTCTATTTTGTAGTATTTGGGCATCATAGTTTTCAAGTGCTAATTGAATTTGATTCCTTTTAAACTTAGAAAACAGTTTTGTGGTTCAGTTTTCAACTTGTATACATGCAGTGGGCCTAGTGGCTGTGGTCCAGCCCAAACTGCCTGGATGAATTTTCTTAACTTAAAATCATCCTTTTTGGCTTGAGGTGTTGTGGAGTTTGGATTACTTGTGCATATTAGATCAGATCTAGATAGGTTTGTGCTATATTGGTGCTTGAATTTCTTCCTTTTCTCTCTTTTTGGTGTGACTTTGGAAAGACATAGCCCATAGGTGCTGAATTTTTACAATCAAGTAGATCACCTTGTTGGTTGGTGCTGCTGCCCCCTTTACCCGTTTTAGGACTGCATCATTCTAATACAAAATCATAACTCTCCTTGTCTCTAGATCCCCTCCCACTGTGAAAATCCTAGCCTTCTCTTTGTGCTGTACTGGTCCTTGGATTTCTTCCATTTCTTGCTCTTTTTGGTGTGACCTTGGAGAGACATAGGTGCTGGATTTTTACAATCAAGTAGATTAACCCCTTCCTTGGAGCTGCCGCCCCATTTATTTGGGTCAGGCCTGCATCATTCTAGTACAAAATCATGACTCTTCTCATCTCTAGATCCCCTCCCACTGTGAAAATCCTACGTTTCTCTTTGATCTTTTCCAGGGGGCCCATACTCCCCACCTGTCCTTTGTCTTTGGCTTTATGAAGATGGAAAGTTCTAGTTTCACGATCACGATTCCTTGTCTTAGTTTGTAGGATACATTCCCAAACAAATATCAGTATCACAAACATTGCATGAATTCCAATAAGAATATTAAAAAAAAAAAAGAAAAAAAAAAAAAAAAAAACTAGACAGGTCAAGCTCAACCATGTCTAGGAAGTTCCTATATTCCAGACATGACCTTCTGGTACAAAATAAGGAGAGTCACTGGCTGAAAATAGTGAATAGGTGCTGAGTGGATGGTTATTTGCGAGCTTCAAATTGTAGATGGGGCTTCATGAGTTTGAGTTCCTAGATGGCTGGTTTAGAAGGGAGATGGTCTTCTTAAGTTCGATAGTATAGATGGGGCTGCTATTTTATGAATAATAGAGGAGATAGAGATCTTATATGTATGTGGTTGTATGAGATAAAAAGGGTCGGATTTGATAGATTAGAGATGTATTTTGTAAATGAGAAATGATTGTAAATGGAGTTGGTAGTCAAATGTTGTAAAATGCTCATCATTTGTAATCCTTTTTCATGCTTGGTTTACATATCATATGCATAACAAATGAGTACACTGTGTACTTGCTTGACAAACGAGTGCTTTTGCGTGGGGGGGATGGGGTCAGCATTGTATCGTGTTTTATGTAATCCCCTTTTGTCTACCTATACATGCCTGTTTTTCTTTTACTGTTTGTCTTCTACATAAATTCTGATACACTACAGTGATGGGATAAGGAGAGTTGTAAATGACTCACTTGGTACCTACAAGTGACAGCATCTTCATTTATTTCATAATCAAAGTCTATTGTGGTTAAAATAACTTCTCTGCAAGTGGATTAGCTTTATGGTGCAACACAATCGTATTTTTAACTTCAGTACATGGTGTCCTTATAAACTGGAATTGAGTTCTATTGGATTTATTATTATTATTATTATTATTATTATTATTATTATTATTATTTTGGTGTGTTTGACAGCTTGATGTTGATATTGCAACACATATACATGTTAAAGATGATGGGCCTAAGAGAAGGTATGCTACTTTGCATGATTATGCTTTGTTTGTTTAGTGATTTTCTTTTCTTTCTTTCTTTCTTTGTTTTTTTTTGTTGCTGCTGAGAATGGGATTTTTTTTTTTTTTTTGCATGTTAGTCAAGTGATGAATTTCATATTAGTAATTTGTAAGATTGAGTGGATATTTTTTTTTTCATTTTCTTTTCTTTTTGTAAGATTGAGTGGATCTTAATTCATGATTTTGTTGTCAAATCTTCATGTCATTCTTATATGCGTCAACCTCTGATTTCTGACCTCTGATGCTTCATTTACATTCTTTGCTTAAGTTGTTGAGAAGATTCATCCATTGTTTAAAACTCATTAATTCTTATCATATGTATATATTGAGGATTTGATATGGTTCATCTATCATAGTTGTCAGTTTTGTTTCCTTTCAGCTGAAATGACTGAAAATTCTTCGTCTTTGTCATTCAGCCGAAACAAAATGTGCTGCATAAATTTTCAGATTAAATTTCAGCATATTTTCTCCAAAATGTATTATTTTGGCCGAATCGGCTGAAATGAATGAAAAGGCCGAAATGCTCTCTCTGTCTCTCTCTATGGGTGGAGAAACAGCAACAACAAGAAGATGATGATGAGAAAGGGCATACTTGTCACTGTCATGACCCCAAAACGCTATACCAGATATAGGGCCGTGAACTGGGGTTTACTGTAGTAATCATATTTTCACCCCAGGATCTGCGCATATGAGGATACAAAATTCCTTCAACACTGTTATAGAATATTTAGTGGAAGCTTTGCATTGCAGTGCAACCCAAAGTAAGGAGCTCATTCTGGCTTGCATCACCAATGTTATAATCTCCGTATACTGTAATGGGGTACAACATCAGACTGATATGAGCAAGATTATAAAATAGATAGAGCTTGACAAGTAAACAGGATGTTGCATTCCCAATATTCAAGTTTATAAATAAAAGATGAGTAAATTACAGTCCCAAAAGCCAGTACAGGATATAAATAAGCCCAAATACAACTGGCCAAAATGTGACGATAGCTCTTGTGCAAATACCATGTCTACGTGACATCCTCTGCACATACCCACTCGCGTACTATGGCTTTGCAGCTGTCACATCGTCAGTCAGCTCTGGGGATCAGGTTGGAGAAACGTAACCTATGGCACCAAGTGTAATTACGGGCTAGACACGATGGTTTGGCAAAATAGCATGTAAGCCTAAATAAGAATCGAAAGACAGGTAATCATGTGAGACAATAACAGTATAACTTGGCAAGTCATGCTAGGGCAAAAGTAATAATAAAATCAAATGGTGCATGCTAACGCCAATGCTAGACTGATCATCATATAAATAACATGCATATATAACCATGATGCAATGCAACCCAATCCCACGGTAGAATGGCGGCCATGACAGGGATGAATCCCGCGGACTGGCCAATGTCTCGTTGTTTGGTTGGCAAAACCTATCACATGGCAGCGTTGCAACATACCCGTGGAAGGCAAACAAGATCCCCTCACACGGTAGCTCATGGCGTAGCTGTGGAGGCTAGCATGCGTGATACATGATATGAGCAAGTCATGATACGAGATATGTATAATGCAAAGGTCCAAGGGTTCCATATATAGTCATCTCCCAAAGACAGGTACAGTAGTACGGGCAAGACTAGTATGGGCTATCAACTAGTATGTACGATGGAAGGATGGTACTAGAACCCAAATAATCAAGAGACAGGGCAAATGGGGGAAAACAAACCAGTCTGGTCTTGACTAGATTGATTGATCAAACTAGACTAAAGACTTGATTGAAACGAGTAAAACGACCATTTGACCTAAGTTCAAAAGGACAACATTTCGGCAGGAAATTGGTGTTCGGAAAGAAAAGTCAAGGGGATCAGACCATCATGGAGTTTGCCATTTGGCCTCAAGTGCCAGCTCCCAAACCATGTGTCGATGATCCTGTCCATCCAACGGCTAGTAACAGTACCAAAGTACGCCCTTCTGAAGGACCGGACTCAAGGAAAACGATATCAGCTATGCTAAGGTTGGGTAGGTCTAGGGTTGGATACGGGTACAAACTACACATGAATAGGGTACAAATTACATATGACGGGTTGTACATGCTCCGTGCATGGAGATATAAATATGTGTGGTGCTATGATTGATTTACACCAAGTCACCAATCAAGGAGCCATTACAAGTCTTAATTACCAAACCTGCACTGTCATTGGTGAACCATGCATTGCTATTCCTCACTATGCATTTCTTAGGATTCAATGCCTTGAACATGATTCACTTGGTGCTCGATGAGGAGTTGGCATTCAATCCTAAGGTTGCATACACAAGACTTAGAATGCGTGTACAGTCATTGGCCTAGATGTCGGATGCGAACCCGGTCCATACTCCTCTTGGTAAGGTCCAAACTCAAGTATCATAGAGGGTTAAGGTCCAAGACACTAGCCATGTACTATGGTGCAAGGTTCGACTCATGGTTAAGGCGTTTCAATTGGTCCCATGCTTAGGCAAATTCCAAGCCTAATCATATTAATTAATCCCTTAATTATCTAGGAAAGCGTGCAAGGGTTTAGGGGTCATAAACCCACTCAAAACAGGCCAAACAGGGCTATACAGGGTCCCATCGGACATGGGACCCAAACTGGTCGGACATGGGCCAAGACAGGGCCCCATGTCCAACCAGAATTCAATCTGTTCGGACATGGGGCCACGACTAGTCAGGTGGCGTTTCGGACATGGCCACATGGCCACCCGAGACCACTTTTTCCAGATTTTCTTCCCCTTGAGGGATCTTTTGGGGATCTTTTGGCCACATTATGGGGAGTTATTGTTGATGCAATCTTAGGGTTAGGATTGCAGGTGCCGTAGGCACAATTGCGGTTTCCGCAGAAGCAATCACACGTAGAAGAAAACTGTCCAACGATAAGTCCCACAAGGGAAAATTCTATTATTCCAAATCTGTGATTATCTCTACAATTCCATATATATAATAAAAAAAACTTAGAGCCTAAGAAACAATCCTAATCAAACTAGGAAACAAGATACGATAAAATTAGAAACTAATCCTGATTACAACTCTTTATTAAAATTAGAACTAATAACAATTAAAAAAAATAATCCTGATTTTTATATTTTTCTTATTGATATTTCTCCCAGCTTGCTTTATATAGAGACAGCAGATCGGCCTGGACTACTTATGGAAATCATCCAGATTATAAACGACATCAATATTAGCGTGGAATCAGCAGAGATTGACACAGAAGTATGTCTAGAAAGTTTTTTCTCCTGGTTTTTGTCATCACATAAACCGTTATTTCTGTATATGAAACAGGGTTTGGTAGCCAAAGATAAATTCCATGTCAGCTACAGAGGTGCAGCTTTGAACAATTCCTTATCACAGGTAATTTGCTGGACCATAGTTGCATGTAATTATTTGTGACTTGATCTCTCTTACAAACTGAAAAGTTGAAACCATAATGATGAAGAATTTTCAGGGCCAGTATATTGTTTCCTTACATTCTGTTTTTCTTTCGGGCACATTTGTGTGTCTGCGGAATACCACGTCTGCAGACTACGCCCCCGCCCCGCCCCGCCCCACAATAGGAAAAGCTTTTCCTTGCAATTGCTGAAAATTTAACGCATTTTTGCTCATTTTCCCACGGAAAAAGGGCCACACAAAGCGTTGATTTCACTATAGCATGGAAAAAGCATTTCTACAAATCGTCCTTTTTCTGTGGAAAACCAGCAGCACAAATATGCCCTTAAGGTGTACGACGAATATAAACCCTAGCTGGAATAAAGATAACTCTACTCTATAGGCCCAGCCTTACTGTTCAGCTCCAGTAACTGAAAGTCTGCCTATTCTAAACATGGTACTAGACTATCCAGTTCACTAATGGTAGGCACGTCAAACAGCTGCCCAGATCCGGGCATGAGTGGGCCACGGGCCAGGCCGGCACGGCCCGCCAGGGATTTACCCTAGAAGGGCATAGCCCGCAACGGGCCTTGCCTGGAGCGGGCTGGGCCGTGTCATGCCTTCGTGCCAGCTGTGCTCGGCGTGCCTCTTTAATTTTTTTTCGATTAATTTTTCCCTTTTCGGTATTAAATTTAAAATTAAAAATTAAAACTCAAACATTGATGTTAAATAAGATGGTTATCAATATTGGCTGGCCCCATTTTTGTTGTTGATTTCGAAGATTTTTTTGCATTTGGCAGATCCATTAGATACTGTAGTATTGTTAGATTTCTGAGATTTTGTTCATGAAGTACCTGAATCTAGATACGATCGGAGTTCTGTATACCTGGAGTTAAGAGGTGGACTCAGCATGGGTAAGATGTATAAGAGTCGGACCTAACTCTGGTGGACTCAACATCTACTTAGCACATCCCATGTAGAAATGTCCCTTCCCAAGGCTCTTGGAGAAATGGTTCTTCACAAAAAATAACGTTTTGGGAAATAGGAACAAAGAAGGGTGTTGTTTTTCACAGAAGATGGGTTTTTTTTTTCTATGGATTTGTTTTTGAATCTTACAAATGACCACTCATACTTCTAACAATTGCCAATTTCTCCTTTGTGCAAATACGATATTTTCACGGCAAAGGGCCCTTTTTTTTTCTTTTTTTTGGGTAGAATTTTGGAATGCATGGTCAAATTAACCCAAGACTTAAAGATGTGAGGGTGAAGGATATGTGATGAAGGGTGAAGGATAGAATATTTAGATGAGACCTTGACAGTTGGATATCTGTTTGACATCTTCGATCAATTCAATTTCCATTAAAAAAAAGGTTTTTTATGATTATCTTGAATATTTATTATCGATCGTTCATTTTTAGGTACTTATAAAAATACGACGTCTTAGAATTCCTTGAAATTCAATTACATAAAACAAACATGCCCCCTACATGAATAGTTACATTTGTAGATAATCTATCCAACTATTTCCTCCCCTACATGTGAATTGATGCTATGATCAAGTAGAGAGTCATCTTACCATTACTCAAAGTTGGATTGCATCTTCAGAAACATTTTATTAAAAGATGATTAGATTTTAAGGATATTAAATCAAGTATTAGGATAATCTAAATGAGCTGATCATTTGCCTAACCCTTATTTACAACAAGACCTTTCCATCTCCTCTACCCTTCCGCGGCATGCATGAACTTGACTGGATATGAGGAATATATAGTCCATTTGCAGGAGAAAATTTCCCATCACCCGCCTACATGAAAATCTGAATCATCCGTATTGATCATTTGTTAATAGAGGTGTTAATGAGAAAGGATGGGCCAGGTTGAAGGCTGTGTATACCCAACCATCTAGTATTGGGCCTAATATTCAGGCCTCAAACATTTAAAGGCCCATAGTCCACTTAATTGTCAGGCTAGAAAATAGGGCCTAAGGTGGGCCTGGCTAGCCGATTGTTATGGACAGGTTGGCCCATGGCGTACCGTGCCTTGCTAGATCCCTAGGGGCCGTGCCGTGCCGTGGGCTGATGACTTGCGAGCTGGGCCGGGCCTGGCACATGCCCTTTATTCATGGAGTAGTCTTCATAATACTCACAATTATCAGGCCCATTTGCAACAGAATGGTGCTATCTATATATCTATGGAACTCATTTCAATAAAACAGTGACAATAGCAACCGCATTGAGTGTTTTGTGGTATTTGTTTTTATCAATTGTGTACAGTTATACTGTATTCGTCAGTTTCACTGACTATATATTGGTTTGTCAGTTGGTTTCGGTCATTTTGTATTTTGACAAGTTCTACCGTATAGGAAGTCCCTTTTTCCTTTTGTGAGGGGAACTCTCTCATATTTTCAAGTATATGAACATGCAGGTGTTAACAAACTCTCTGCGGTACTCCCTTCGAAGGCCTGATATAGATGAAGATAGTTACTGACAACCTCCAGCAAAAGCAGCGCAGCACATGGCAAGAGATCTCACTTAATCTCCATGAACTCCTTGTTCTATGAGACTTGATATTCCATTTTCATTAAGCCAGTCTCCTACCATTTTGATTGTCTAATCTGTACATAATCACTTTCGACACTTCTTGGCACAACTTTACAGGTAAGCGTTCACTGTTACACATTACTTGCATTTTGCTGTAGACTTGAAATTTTTATTTATCTTGACTTGACATTTGGGTTTAAGGGTTGGACTCCATCGCACTGTTAGGTGCTGTATAAAGGTGCCAAGCATACATTCATTGAGGGGCCCGACTTAAATTCATACTGCTCAAAGTAATCCAAATTTACTTCCTTAAAAGGAGTGGGCCCACCATCAGGTCGATAACATTTTAGACACCTAATTTTAACTGCTTTGGATTTTTGAATGGATAAGCTGTGTCTTATTCATGATCAGTCCAATGAAAGGTACCACTCCTTATTAAAGGGTGAGATTCTGGCTACGATCTCTGGATTTGCGGACACACCGGAGTCAGGCCTGAGTCAAGTCTGTTGCAGGAAAATCAATTAAAGAAGTGAAAGCAACGTTTGTAAAGACCCAAATGAGTAGCCTTAATCCATAGTTTAATGCACTTGGTTGGCAGTTGGCTCAGTGAATCGGCAATCATAAGCTGACTAGGGCCCATAGTCTATGTTCAGATGCTAAAACTCCACTACTTGAATAGTTGAGACAGGCCAAAAGAGCTGTCCACCCTGCACGCTTACAAAAATGTGGTTGCCTTCACTGAAATTAGCGTTACTTGGTAATACCTCGGGAGTTCTGATTATATAACATGGATATAAATCATTTAGTTGGATGATAGCCCAGAGAATAGCCAAGAGTATACAATCAGGATCTTCATTCTAGAACTTAATTACAAAGTAGTATTGCAAAAAGCATACAGGGTTACTGTTGGAGAAAAAAGAGGAAAACATGTGGGGAGAGGCTAAATGAGGTTGATCAGACAAGATGGTCAATATAATGCCTAACCCCACACTGGCCCACGGGTCTCACGGTTTTGCTTCTGGTTGGCCTCAACCCACCAAGCCTCATGTTGAGCTGCATGTCCTTGTGCTATAGCCTGGCTCTGATATCATTGGTGATGCCCTACCCCACAATGAATGCAAGATGTTGTCCGCTGTCTCACAGGTCTCACGGTTTTGTTTATGATAGATCTCAATTCACCAAAAGGTCTCATGCACAAGGTGAGGGTGCACGCTCTACATATAATTCTAGTCACTTTCCTCTTTATAGTCAATGTGGGACTCTAGGATTTCACATTCAAAGTCAAGTCAAAATTTATACATAAATGGGCCATCCAAAGCTGAAACTTTCTCCTAGTGAAGTCTGCACACGGGGTGGGAAAATGCCCATTGTCCCAACAGCGGTACAGGTACATTCGGCGCGGTTAGTATGCAGGATTTCTGTTAATAGAAATCCATCCTACCTGAGCAAGCTTAGCTCTTCTGTAAAGAGAGCAACATCTACAGGCGAGAGCACTGATTAATAATTAACAATAAGAAAAGACCCACGTCTAGGTCCTTTTTTTTGTTTTTTGTTTTTTTTGCTCCAAGATTGGACTATGCATTACGTGTACAATAATATATGGAATTTCTCACTTCAATCAGAATATCTCACTTCATTATTGGATTGAACTTGTACACTTTCAGCCATTTATTTTTCGTGTTTAGAACTTATAGTCCAAATATCTTGCTGCCATACTGACTTGAAGCATGGAGAGAAGATTGAATTGAGGGGGTTTGACGTGAGCCCTTTTGATTGACATTGATTTTATTAAAAACGTTTGGGATCAATATGGTAGACAACCAGTGGGCCCCAGGTAGGGTCCACCAATCATGGCTGACAGGGTGATTGGAAGATCTAGATGGGCCTAGTCCATGCATGAAATGAAATTTCAACTAAATCCCATATCTATTGCCTTCAAGTTTAATGGTTTTAAATATATTTTTTCATTTATTTAATTTTTATGTCTCAGTCCATTCGGATGGGTTAAGATTCATCATAGATGGATTTGGTGTTTTAGTTTTGGGAGTAGAGATGAAACGGCACGGCCTCCTTTTGTTTACAGGGTCAAGCCATGCCTGGCCCAGGCTGTGCAAGCCCATGAAACTTCTTGGGCCGGGCCCATGTTGGCTGGGATTGGCCCTGAGGCACGGTCCCCAGTCGGCCCGTGGTGGGCTCTGCCAGGCGGGTATGGGCTTGGCTAAGCCGGGCTGGGCTTCTCTCTTGAATTTAGTGGACCCTATTATCAGTAAGACTTTTGCCCCCTTTCATATTGGCAAGAACAGAAACAGACAAAAGCCGAAGGAAGGAGGGGGGGAAGTGGCAGAGGAGAGAGAGAGGGAATGAGAGAAGAGGAAGAGAGAAGAGGAAGAAGAAGAGGATGAAGGGCTTTTGCCGTTCAGTGATGATGATACATGTCAAATTTTGTGCACCACAATTGATGCATCATCTTAAAGTGGACCATGTGCTTTGTGACTGAGGATCTAAACCAGTTCTGTTTAAAGGGTCCTAAATAATAGGAGTTATTTGACCTAGTTTCCTTTTGAATGAGCAAGAGTCATGTTGGTAGGTGGTTAGCATTATTGGAGTTTTTATAGGAGAATGTGGATGTTGGAATGTAGACGTTGGAGACTTCAGTCTATGTGAAATAGTTGAAGCCTCTCTATTGAAAGGAGAACTTGTAATAAGAAAATGATCATCACTGATTTTTTAATTAGAAGCCTCTTTTTGGTACACTCTCATGTGAGATTTTTTATCTTCTTAATGAGCCTCTTTGAGCAGTGTTGCAACTTGGGCACCATAGCTCGGGGATTAAAAAAAGTTACATATCAGGTGAGCAGCGGAGAACAGCTTTATTCCCCACCATAGCCTACAGCGGTACAGCCACATGTACAAAACCCCTTCTCTCCTTTTGTTTTCTGCAATCCCTCGTAAGGAAACCAACCAATCTCATCTAGATGCAGTCCCAAACTCTCTTTCTGACAAATACTACTTGAAGCTAGAAACACAGATGAGGAAGATAATGAAGGAGATGACCCTCCAAATTTCTCCAGACCAAAACAAAACCCGCCCACCCTTTCTTTTCCTTCCCTCATCTCTTTAATAGTCCTTTATCGATAATAACCCTTCCCTTCCTTTTACCTCTTTAATAGTCCTTTGTCGAGGTCATTTGACCATAATAACTATATATTCAATTCCCTACAAATAAATGGCCAATAATAAGTTTGGATCACATTACTTTTCTCAAAGTCTAAAAAACAGGTATCATATTGCCGTTTGACCCACTTGTATGCGTCACAAGTTTATTTTGATAAAAAAAACTTTTATCTAAATATTTTGGTGTCGGATTTTAGTTTGAAATGTCGGCTTTTGTGGGATTCGGACAGGAAGAAAGGCATTTAATTCAACAAAATAAAAATTGATCCAGACTTCATTCAGCCTAATTGCATCCACCAGCGAGAACAACCGAAGCATAGTTTTAAGTATTTGTATCGGATCTATATACATTTCGGCCATATTTGTATTTTCGTTTTGTAAAACATATCTTCATGAGTTAAAGAGAATGTTGAAGCATTTTTCAATTGGACATCTATTCTTTGTAATTCCTAACAGTGTGACATGATTAAACAAATATGATATTTTAGTTTCATTGTAGTTTAACTTGTTCTTAAGCGCAATAATTGTAAAACGTGCTATTATAGTTAGGCACATTACCTTTTAAATTTTAGTGTTTTTAAGAATGAGTGTATTCTCATAAAAGTACACAATTTAAAAAAGTTTTATTCTCTTGAGGTTGGAAATTAGAATAGAGTTTTTAAGTAAGTGTCATCATCCTCATCATCATTGAAACCTTGTCCCAACATATCTGATAGTTGTTTCTCCATCCCGAACTGTCTTGAGCCAAATCTTGGGATAGGTTGTGTCAGACCCCGACCCAGGTTTGATGTGCTTAGCACCGATTAAGACGAGTACTAGCTCTCTAAGAGGGATTAGGGGATGTTTAGCTTAGATTTTGAGTTTGACTAGATTTTTCATAGCCTTGGGGAAATCTAAGAGCCGTCGAGCTTAGTTTGACACGGCCAGGGGTGGCCTGTGTGACTCATGTACATGTGGCGGATTTATTCTTGATTTCTAAAAGTTCCGATTGTTACTTCTTTTAATTAGTCATATTAGCCATTACAACTTTTATGTTCCTTCTGACCGTATTCGAAACCAAGAAATTCCGTTTCCTGCAAAAGGGCAAAACATACTTTTCACATCAAAATTTGTGCACAATTTTCAACGTTTTTGAATTATATGGAAAATATATTGTTTAGAAACTAGATTTTTCGATGATCGATTTCCCCTGCTTCGTTGATCTCATCCAGGACCCACAAATGGGTTTCCAAGCCCTTGAAGTTTGGGGCCAGTGGGGCCCACAACCCACTTAAACTCAAAACATACTCATGTACCCTTCCTCCTCATCCAATTTCTGTACCCAGCACTCAGTAGAGAAGAGCTCTCTCTTCTTCTCCTTCCAAGCCACATTCTCCTCCTTGCATGTCACTCTTTCTTGGACCATTACGGAGATCCGAGCCCTTATTCATGTTCTCCTCTCCCTAAGCTTTTGCATCATTCAAAGGAGTTTCTTGGAGAACTCCTTTCAAAATGTTCGGATTTTTGAGGTGTCTTCTTGTGGGTTTTTGTAGATTGGAGGTGCTAGCTATGAAGGGGAGTGTTAGAGTGATCTTTGGTGTCCAATTGATCTAAGGCAAGTGATTGAATGAGATATGAATGTGCATGCAATTTATTTGTGAAACTCTAGTTTGATTTCATATTTTTGAACGATGTTATGTTAATTGCTTTGAATTCAAGCTTGCTAAACCCCTATTTTTGTGCATATATGTTTTTGATTTGCCAATTTGCCTTGTTTTTGTTTCAATCCACTTGATTTTTTTTTTTTTTTTTGGGTTAACATGGGAACCCGCCGACCCTTCCTTCGGTTGATCATTGGTAAACCCATGGATACATAGAGCCACCCACTAGCCCTATGTGTTGGATAAGGCCTTAAATGGATTCGAAGGCAGGACCTCCAGGTTAAAACTACACTTCCTAACACTACGAACATTTTAACTGTGGGTAACATTTTAAGTGTGGGTAACATTTTAAGTGTTTCAATCCATTTGAATTGAATTCTATGTTTGGATTTTGGATTTGAAATGGGAAGCTTGTAGGCTCATTTGGTTATAGGGAAAGAGTGGATTGGATTGGAAGGAGAATTGCTTTGGAGGAGAAATGACATGAAATAGAACGTGAAGTGAAATTCCTGCAAGCAGGCGGTCAACTGGTGGTCACCAGTCGACTAGCCGACTAGTGACTGACAAGTGACCGACCTCTTGGTCAGTCACAATTCTAGAATGTGGAAAATTCTGGGTGAGCAGGTGGCGGCTGGCCGACCTACGGCCGAGACTAACCGCCACTTGACCGCCAGGTCACCGACATTTGGCGGTTAGAAAGACAAAATGCTCGAAAATTTATATCAGGCATCCACAGTCAACTAGCGGCTAACCGTCGAAATCCCCATATCGAGCGAAATTGTTGAGGGTGCAAGGATCCTACTTTTCAAAAATATTTCCTTCTCTAGTCTTGATGTGCACTCAAAGATTCAAATGTCGGACAACTTTGGAGGATCCAAAACTTGTTAAAAAACCAACATCCGAATTGCTAAGAGCCCATCAAGACGAATCTTGGAAAGGCACTCAACCACAAATCTTGATGCAATTCTGGTTCTGAAAACATGTTTGTTTTCTCATGAAATGATTTGAAGAAATTATGAGTGGTTTGCCACAATATAAAAATCTTGATAGGGTTACTCGTCTGTTTCATTTTCGTATGTTCGTACACGTTTCTGTTAAAGGCAGTTCCAAATCAATTTGAAAGGTATTTCGCTTGATTTGATTTGCGTTTGTTTGGTTTTAGGTCGGCACCACTAAGCTTTGGTCACCTAGTCGGTTTGATCATCCGGCTAGGGATCCTTAATTAATTCCACCAATTGCAGCTTGGAAATTCTATTATATGCCATCCGTTCTGCGGCGGATTTTGTTTGATGCCTAACTATATCGGGTTATATATGTATTACATGTTTGTTCTAGCCATTTCATATGGCGACCGTTATACTTTGTTTGCTCTCGTTACTTTGGTAATGGGAGAATATAGCTTAGTGTGGTTGCAGGGTATTATTCGATTATTAGAACTCTTGTAATTGTTTCCTATTTTATATATTTGTTTTCATTACTTAAATCCGTTATTTCATAATTATCTATGTTTAACTTTCAAATGTATTGATTTATTTAAAAGTGATTTTGTTCACACTTGTCATGTTCTTATCTGCCTTATTCGCTTGTCAGACCGTCGCGTTTGATACTCATTTGTTGTTGCTAGATGTCGATCTCGTTGCCCTTGAGACGGAGCATGAGGAGGAGGCGGTTGAGCCGCCGTTGGCTCGAGAGTGGCAGCCTGACGATGTCATCTAGACATCGGGTTGGGTTATGAGTTATGTGTCCCATTTTGAGGATGACCATCACTTTTTGGGAACTTGTTTTACTAGCCTTTGTTGGCTGCACTTTTGGGAATGTATAACTTAAACTCATTTTCTTTGGCACTGTAAAACTTAAATTTTAACTTTGGGTATGCTTATTTATGTTTCTCACTTTGACACGAGCCTTGGATATTATCGTTTGGCTTTGGACTTCAGGTTGTGTTTTGCTACATGTTTCTGCAATTTACTTATTGATATGTGATTGTGAGGCTTGGATTGTGGAATCCTCACCGTGGAAACCTATTGGAATCAGCGCGAGTGGGCAAAATTTTCTGGCCCGCCGCGCCGCCACTCCGGATTAGGACCTTGGTTGTCTTGGCCCCAATTTGGGGTCGTGACAGGTTGCACTTTGTCAAATCTCTTATTTCTACATTCATCCACGTCCTCTTCAGCTTACCCCTTCTCGGTGGGCCGACAACCTGCATAGAAAAATCTTTTCTGATTGGTGTTGTTGCTGGCCTGTGTCGGACATTTTCAAACTATCTTAAACAAGTTTATCTTATTTTAAACCCTATTGATGTTATCCTTAAATGCTCTCAAAAGAAACAATTTCTTATTTTATCTTTTTTAGTTTTACCACATATCCATTTTAACATTCTCATCTCTACTACATTTATTTTGTATATGTATTAATGCGGTGAATCAACTATATCTGTTGTGTAGTCGATACTCTTTAATGTGGTGAATTGATGATAATGGATCTCACATGTACAAATATATATACATATATTTATATATATTACAATACCTTTTTTTTTTATATATATCATTAAGTTGTATAGTTCAAATATAAAGGGTTGTTGTATTTGGACAGGATTTGGGCTAACAAGTATTTTCAAGCCTTAATCTTAATCCCAGTCCAACTAGTTTGATAAGTTGAGAATGGCTTCTTACTCAAGTGGTAAGGAGTGAGACTTCTCACCTGGCTGTCCAGGGTTTGAACCCTGAGTGTGCCACCTCTTCCCGCGTGTGCAAGCTTCCTTCCCACTTTGTGGTCTTTTTTCCTGTGCGTGCGGGCTCTTTCCCACTTGAGTGGGCTGTCTTTCAGTGTGTGCGCTCTCAATTGGGTCCCAGGCCCCTTGGCTGGGTTAAAAAAAAAAAAAAAAAACTAGTTTGATAAGGTTGAGCCAGCATAACTGAATTCAGGATGAACCTAGGTCCATTGATACCCCTGCCTAAAATTCTAATACATAGAGGACTGATACACAAAAAAAGTTGTTGACAAACTCTAGAAAAGGCTTTCATTAGAGAAGCAGATTTTCATGACCCAATAGCACACCATAGAGAAAAATTTTCTCCTAGAAGAGAAATTTTTATTACAAAATGTTAATTTCTACACAGTGAAGTGATTTCTAGAGAAAGGAAAGAAGAAGCTAAATGGGAGATTTTCATTGGAACAACCAATCCTCTCCTTTATAAAGTGGTGTTGCTATCTTCTATATTCTTTTGTCCTTTTTTTTTTTTTTTTTTCAAACGTAGGGTGTCCCAACCCTTTGGGCCGGAATAATCCCTACGGGCCTAGGGGAAGTCGGGTAAATCCACTGTGGTCCCAGTGTGGTAGTGCAGTTTCGAACCATCAACCTCCGGGTGCAAACCGTGGTCCTAGGCTAACTGAGCTACCCCTTGGGGTTATATTCTTTTGTCCTTAGTGAGTTTTGCTAAGAGGTAATTCTACTCAATCCTTTATAATAAGTCTCAAGCATGAGAAAATTATGAAGAATCACAACAATAGGTGAAAGCAGAGGCAAACAGGAGCGGTGAAAGTCAATTACTCCCTATGATGATGATGAATGATTTTTATTAATTTTAAATTTTTTAACCCTAAATAAACCCAAAATCTACATTAAATAATGATAATGATATGCAGTTTTATGGACTTATCATTTCTCTGTTAAACTTCTTTAGCTAATCATTCCTACCAAATCTTGGAGGCGTACTTTTCAACAGTCCCCGGGATTGTTTGGTTGGTGTTGAAATAATTTGAAATTGACAGGTGCCTAATGGAATCCCATCAATTTATATTTGGCTGCACTCACATGCATAAATGAGGTGCACTTTCAGCCCAAAATCCTCACACCTCAAGGGATGTGAAAGAGAACCGCATGTGTGTGAAAAAAAGGAGGAACCAAGATGCAGTGCTACTGTAAATCACGTCAACAATGCCCTAGCCTTTTTTTTTTTTTTTTTTCTAAATCGTATGGGGTCCATAATCAAGATCTAAAACGTTTAGATTCTTTGAAAGGCCAAAGACAACCAACGGGTCTATTTTCAGTCTTTGATTCATCACGGATTTTGAGATATTTGCAGAAAAACCCAAACATTTAAATCTACAATTCTGGACTTTTGTGGGGCCCAATTTCATGATAGAAATCGTTAATCCTCTTTAAAAAATGGCTAAGGGGTGAAAATCTTCATCTGCACTCTTCATGGATTGATGGATTGCGAGAAATCATCAAAAAATGTAGAATCGATGGATTAAACAATCAATATGACATGTTTATGGGTGTCCTTAACCACCAGTCCACTTTTCCGTTTTCTTTTATTTGTGTGGCCCCTTAAAACAATGTCTGAATGGTTGGAATTCTCTATAAGGAAAAAAATAGCCATGTGATCAAATTTTGTTCATTGATCTATCATGGATTTCGAGATATTTGCGAAAGAGTCTAGACCCTAATATCTGTGATTTTGGACTTATGTGGGATCCATTTTCCCGATTCAAACCATTGATCTATTTGTAAGGAAAAATAATGTTTTAGAAAAATAAAATTCGTATTTTGATTAAACATGGTTTTCGAGAAATCTGAGAAAGATGGTTAGCCATTTGATGGGAATTGGCATTTTTTAATGTGGTTTTCAAGCATGTGTGAAAATAAAAAATAATAGAAAGTGTTTCCATGGGAGTATGGGACTCAATTGCAGATGGAAACGAGTTTCATGTGCATCATTTGCACATGTGAGTTATTTGGGAAATTCTATATGCCTATTTTGTCTGTTGAATTATTTGGGACTCCATTTGCACACCCACATTCTGAGCTCACCACACAAAACATATAAAGGATTTATTTTTGCTGAGCCCACCCACAGTAATTCCCAAAGTACCGTTCTCCTCTTTCTCCTCTTCTTCTTTTCTCTTCTCCTTTTCTTCTAAAAAACGGAATGTGTTCTCTTCTTCAATGCTTGTCTTTGGAAAAAGAAAGCTCCTCCAATGCTTTTCTTCTCCACCAGAGGTAACCTCATCATCTTCAAGTTCTTCATTTTTTTTTTCTTCTATTCTTAGGTTTTTTAAAATTTTTTCCAACTAAATAAATATTTTTCTAGAAAAATAGGTTGTAATTTATGCAAATGGAATGGAGGGTGGGTTGCAATTGGCAGGGAAACACCATTTAATGGAAGGAATGGGAGAAAGGAGAAGGGAAATCCCGAATGAAGTGAAACACAAAAAAAGATTTTTGTTCGCATTATTCATGGAAACGCAGAGATGTTCACATAAAATTGTGCATGGCAACTCCAAGACGTGCACAAATTTTTTGCACAACGACTCCAAGACGTGCACAGGATTTTTTTGTGCAACGTATGAAAATCATGCAGGTTGCATATGCACGATATTTCACAGCCATGCATAGATGGACCCGTCTTTTCTTGCCTTCCTCCGCCTCGGGTCCGCTGGGGTGCGGCGGGACGAAAAAAAAGCGAGCATCAACATTTTGTACGGGTATACCAGATTTTCTATTATACTTGGAATTTGAAATGGTGATCCGGAGATTCACCTTTACAAGTAGAAAGGAAATCAAACTTTTTTTCTAACTTTCCATTGCATATATATTTTAAAGAAAGAGACAAGACTTTTAATGCCGTGAAAAGGCGATTTTGTTTAGTTTGCCATGAAAGGCGGTTTTGTGCCGCAGAAGGCGATTTTGCCATGAAAGACGATTTACAAATCTTATCAATAATGAAAAATAAGAATTGTGATTTTTTTGTCTCTTTAAAAAATACAAAATACAATAGAAGAGGAAGAAAGAGGGATCTGACTTCTCAGGAGATTGTGGGGACTTGTTTAGATCGACGGTCGCGAGTCATGTATGGACTTTGCCATCGTCCTTCAGATGAGAACACTTGATGCTTTAGTTCACTTGGCTTGGCTTAGACCCCAGATTTTTAGAGGACAAAGACCAAGGGAAGGTCCTATATCCAATAAAAACCTGGGTAGACGGGCTGAAAAGCCACATCTAGGCCACGTTGGATAGAAGAAGAGGGGAAACCTTGGGGGGGGGGGGGGGGGGGGGTGGCCCCCCAAGGGACTTCAATCACCTTGAAGTGTTTGCAGCAGAATTTCTTCAGGGCAAGAGAGCTTCTTTGTGTAGAGATTTCTAGGACAATTCTTCAGGACTCTCTTCAGATGATTTTTTCGGGCCCTTTCCCTTTGGAATGACCGCCTATTTATAGGCTTTTGGTAGCCATTGGGAAGGTTTATGGGCATTAATGGTATTAATGCTCCATGATGGGAGGAGTTACATGATTTAATTTCATAATTTTGTAACACCTTTTTCTTAGATTCTGATTGGCCGATGGAGAATGATGGGCATTTAATCTCCATGATGATGGGGGTTTCATGATTAATTACCATGATTAAACTCCATAATGATAGGAGTTACATGGTTAATTGTCATGATTAATTGGACTTGTAACTCCCATTTGCTTGCTTCTGATTGGGCCGTCCAAAATAATGAGTTAATGATCGTATTAACTTGTCATAAATGGGTCAATTAACAACATTAATTGGTTGGCAAGTCGCTTGAAGAGTCGCGGGCCGCTCGGCGTCTTTTGGAATTCTTCTTGTGATGATCATCGATGGATCCGCATATTGTTTGATGTCGGATAGCGATGCAATTTCAGACATTGGTTGACACCAATGGGCCAGCAACATCGGTCCAGTCGATTTCACGATCGGTCGGCCAGAAAGTGTGCTTTCTTGGTCAGTCGATTGGCGATTTCGGAGTGTCCGATGATGATCGAATGATTTCGACGGCGGATCTGTGATGTTGACAAAGATCGACGGATATCATGGCTCAAAAATCAGAATTTAAGAAAATCACAAGGGCCAAACATCACGAAACGCGGAAAGAATAAGAAAAACGGTGGTTCCGGCGGAAACTCGGCAACCCGGACTTCCAGGGTTACCAGCAACCATGCACCCATGGTCGCCGGTGACCATGGGGCCGGGGACCTTGGGCCATGGTCGCTGGTGACCATGGGGCTTTTGCACCTTTTTCGGTCGCTGTTCGGTCGCCGTTTCTCGGCCGTTTTTCGGGCTTTTTAGCTTCTTTTTTCTCCTGTATTTTCCTTGAAATTTCTCCTCATTTATTGGCTTGATTCCTCTGAAGAAAAACCTGTTGAGAAGCTGTGCAAATCAGAGCACAAGGTTTCCTATTTTTGGAAAAGCTGAAGACTTTGTAGCCGATTTTCCGCCAAGAGTCGAAACTAGGTCAAACGATGTCGGAATGACCTGAAATTTGAGGTGAAGCTTCCTGAGCAATAGATAGGACCAACCATGGGCTTTTGTTTGAGTTTTGAAGCTGTTTGGGGTGCCGTCGATGCTAGACTTGATTTCATTGTGCGGAAGGCGTCGAGCTATGATGTACGGTCAACCGATGTCCGATTGACCTGAATTTTGACAGGGAGCCTAATGGAGTCATTTTGAGACGATCCATTAGCTCCGATTTAGGTGCCATGGTCTCGGGGAGCTCCACTGCCGGTAGGCTTGATTTTGTTTCCGAGCGTCAAAACCGGGTCAAACATCGTCGAAATGACTTGAAATTTGATGTGCAGCCCTTTGGAAGCATGTAGAAGCTACTCATGTGCTTTGTTTAACAAGTGGCAGCATCGGAGGTTCTCGCAGCCGAGAGGCTTGATTTCGCCGTTCGAGAGTTGATGGAAGGTCAAACAGAGTCGATTTGACTTGAAATTCGACGTGGAGCCTTTTGGAGGTATTTTGAGACCATCCATAGGCTCTGATCGAAGATTTATTATCTTTAACACTTTCATCGCCGGGAGCTCCTGCTCAGCTGTTGGAGGATTGAAGATAGGCCAAATGATGTCGAAATGGCCCGAAACTTCATGTGTACCTCTTTTTTGGCTATTTTGAAGGATCTTGCAGTTTTTGTTTGATTTTAACAAGTTCTGATGCTTGAAGCAGCTTTGCCTATTTGTAGTAGGATGCTGCTCCGTGTAGCTTTTGATGTTGAGGAGGCAAAGTGACATTTTTTGGTGTCAACAAATGCCCCCTCGAGGTACAGCGACGAATTGGATAGCTTTTGCAGTCGATGTGCCTCGCAGAAAACTTTGAAGGAGAACTTCTGACTCGACCAAGAGTCTCTGAGCATTTTTCTTGATAGAGCAGCCTTTTGAGTTTCCAAGGGGATTTTATGGCAGTGAGAGAGATCACGTACCATCTCAAGGCAAAATTTTGAAAATGACATTTGGATTGGGTTTTTGGGTTTTGGATTTTTCTTTTTGACCTTGTGAACCTAAAGGCTTTATGTGGCGAATCAGGTGGTCAAGAAAGTTTTTGATTTTTGACCTTGTGACCTAACAAGCTGTATGTGGCAGGTTAGGGGGTTGGATTTTGGATTTTGATTTTGGTCTTGTGACTTAACAAGCTGTATGTGGTAAGTTAGGGGACCGGGATTTGGTTTTTTGTTTTGGCCTTGTGACCTAACAAGCTATATGTGGCAAGTTAGGGGACCATGGTTTGGTTTTTGGTCACTCTTTGGGACAATTTTGGGTCCATTGGAGTGGTTTGGGTTTTTGTGGAATGTTAATTTCAAGGTTTTGGCTTAATTTGGTTCATGAGGTGGGATGGTTTGGATTTTTGGAAACTCATGAGGCTTGGATTTTTTTTTGTATGGTCCAATCGACTAAAAAGAGGCATGAAACCATTTTTGTATGCTCTTGGTAAGAGGGATTTTGACTAAAAGCCACTTTTAGTGCCTTGGTGGTCAAACCTGGTTCATGTGGGCTAGCCCATGGGACCTTAAGCTTTAAAGATGACTTAGATCTCATGTGGTGTCATTTTTGTGAAGAATATCTAAAAATATCTCTTTTTGGTAGAGAATATCAAAAAATATTCTTACTTAGAGAGAATCTCTCAAGTTTCCTTGATTTTGGGAGAGATTTTCTCAAAATATCTTTCTTTGGGAGAAAGCTTCTCATAATCCCTCTCTTTTTGGAGAGAATTTCTCAAAGAATCTTCTCTTTAGGAGAGAATATCTCAAATTCCTCCTCTTTTAGGAAGTTTGCTAATTTTTAGCACTTACCTCCTTTCTTTTCTCTTTCTTTCCTCTTTTGGTTTGCTTTCTTCTATAAAAGCAAGGAGGTTGGATCTCTTATTGCTATTGCTCTCTTTTTGTAAAAATCTTCAAGAGTGCTCCAAGATCAAGAATTCTTCTTCTTCAAGGATCTTCTAGTCCTTCCTCTTTCTCCATGGCTTCAAGTAAGTTTCCTTCTTCCTTACGAAACTCCATGTAGAAGTAGGAAAAAAAAGTTTCTTTCTTTTCTTTTCTGTTTTTCTTTTTTTTTATCTCGTGTTGTCTTCTTTTTTTTTTTTCACACGTTTTTCTTTCTTCTCTTTTTTTCTTTCCTTTTTTTTTTCTTTTTTTTTCTTTCTTCTCTTTCTCTTTTTCTTTTTCTTTCACAGTTTCTCTTCTTTTTTTTTTTTACCGTGTTTTTTTTAATTTTTTTTTCTTTCTCTGTTTTTTTTTTCTTTTTTTTTTGTGTGACCGTACGGACAAGACCGTACGGTCATGGCCGTAGGCCAAGTGGCCTGCCCTTTTTTTTCTTCTCTTTGTTTTTGTTTTTAAAAGAGATTCTTTTCTTCTCTTTTTTTTTTCTTTCCCGGATTTCGAGACGCGCATGCATGACAACTTTCCTTCTATACATTTTTTTTTAGAAAATGGAATTGGAAGTATGGTAGTGCACACCTGGAAATCTTTTGCAAGTCTTGGGATTTGGAGCTCGCAGCAGTGTTGAGCCCTTTCTTGGTCTTGCTGGGATCTTCTGAGGAGCTTTGCAAGTTTTGGATTTTGGAGCTCGCAGCAATGTTGAGCCCTTTTCCAATCTCACGGATATTTGAGAAGATTTGGTTTGCTCTTGCAGCAATGTTTGAGTTCAAGCCTTCTTCGAGAATTTTCCATTGATTATGAGCTTGCAGCGATGTTGAGCCCATCTTCAAGCTCCCTATTTCTTTCGGGGTGTTTCCCTTTTCTTCAGAATTGCCCCGGAACCATGCTGAAATTTCGTTAGAATTTTTTAGCAAAATTCTGTCATTTTGATGTTTGATTTTCTCTCTTTCCATCCTTTGCAGGTAGTTCCTCCAGAACGAACAAGGGTAAGGAGTTTGTCACTGATGCGCCTCGCCGTTCTACAAGATCTTCTAATGTGGCCGTATAGCAGGTCTGGGAGGAGGTCCAGTATATTGAAAGGAACTTGGAAGAGTGTGACTCGCTCAACCGAGATGAGATGAGGCAACGTTTGATCGCCCTCAAGGATGAGGAGTTTTATAAGATTATGGTAAGCAACTGTCCCTGGGTCACGGACGATCAGAGCATTGTGCCCAAGCCTACCTTCTTCTTTGGTGATGCAGTCCCCTATGATTCGACATACCAAAGGAGATGTTTTCAGTTCTTTTACATAGTTGATGGTGAGAAGAGAACTGTTTCTACCCGGTCGACCTTCGATCGGACTATCTCGATCATGAGCCTTTCCTCCACATGCTCAAAGAGGGAAGATTCTCCAAGCTGGGTGAAGAGGACAAACGTGATTAAGACCGGGGTTTTCGTTGGTTGCCCTTCTGGTTTTGCAAAGAAGTCGCCTGCCCATATGGACATTTTGATGCTGGCCAGCGGCTACCAAGGTTTAGATCACCCTTTGGTCGATTTGAGACCGGTGGGCCTTGGTATTTTCAAGGGCGATGGCAGCAATTGGGTGAAGCCTTTTCAACTTTGCGGCCGTTTCAGTGCTGACTTGAGCTAGGAGTCGTGGACTGATCACATCTTGCATGTCGGCGGTGCCATTCTGAAGGAAGCCGAGATTTTTGACCCAGTTTGCGCTTTTCGGCAAACCGTGGTGTTCGCCGATGAGGCCTTCATGGCCATGCTGGAGTCGTTCCTTCCACAAACCAATACCTTCGTTGTCACAAACGGTGAGATTGGTTTTTCTTTAAAGGAACTAAGCGCCATCACCGGGCTGCCTATCCTCAGCAAACTCTATGAGGAGTTCATGCCTATCGACAGCGTCCTTGAGGAGCAGTCTGAGGAGTTCAGGCTTTTGTACTTTCAGCTTGTCGCCTTTTATGACTTTTTGAAGGAGAAGGAGGGCTCGAAAGTCCAGTGTAGCAGTTGGAGGAGTGGTAGCGTTTTGTCTTCCAACTTCTTTGACAGCGGGGAGTCTTCTGAGGTTAAGAACCTGGATTCGAAGAAGATCTCCGCCATGCGAGAAAATTTGAAGGAACTCTTCGCAAGCACAAACGCCATTCATTCTGACATTGCGCTGCGGAGAGATCTCGCTGTTTACCTCACTTATTGGCTGGGTGAGGTTGTTTTTGCTGGAGGAGATGGTACGCACATCAGGCCGTATTGCATTTTTCCAGCTTGTTAGATGGCGTTTGGAGAGTGGCTTGCTTTGGTGCCTGCTCACTACTCTTATTTGTGCACCGAACTGCAGGCTGCTACTTTCCTAGTTCGGCTTGGTTTTCCCATGAATAGGGTATTTTCAGCCCATATCCTTTATTTGTGGTATGTGTACCACTGTCCTGGCTTCCACCGATTGGGCGTTGCACAGGATGATAACCCATTTATGATTTAGTTGCCTAGAGGGAAGCCTGTTTCCGAATCTCTTTTATCTGCCCGTTTAAGGATCTGACGGTTCTGGGAGGTCGAGATGGGGCAGTCTTCAGTGAACCTTTCTCCGGGCTTGCGGAAGAAGGCTTTTGATTTTGGTGTTTCCCGAGATTCCACCAGGGCAGGGTCGGGGAGACACTATTCTTTGACAAACGCAGAGAAAGCTTGGCTTTTCAACATTCGTGTCGCACAATGGTGTACCGTAGACATCTTTTCGTCGACATCCAGCCGTATGTTCACTCGCGTTTTGCCTTGCAGTTGGGTTTCTCCCAAGGCGTTGTTGGAGCACCTTTGAGCAAGGTGAAGCATTTTGGAGGTCTTCAAGACGGGAGAAATGCATGGGCCTTTTATATTGCGGAAGACACTATTGCCATGATTTCTTATCCTAAGTTGCCCACCTTCCGGACTACTGGCTTCACGAAGTGGTTCGTGGAGAGCTTTTCAGCGTACCGGGGGCTTTCCAAGAAGGAGGTCGATGTAAAGCAGTCTTCTGGGAAGGGTCTTGGGAAGTCAGATGGTGTCCGCCGAGAGGAAGTTTTGGCTTTCCTTTCAGGTGAAAAGCATGAAATAGGCTTTCTGAAGGATCAGGACGTCATCAGATCGGACGCTGCACAAGAGATACCTAGTGAGGTCTTGGAACAGCTCGCAGAGGAGGAGGCTGAGGTCGCTGCTTGGATACAAGCAGAGCGAGCAAAGGCTTCCATGGAGTCTACTGGCAAGAGCAGACCATCCAGTGAGGACTCTGGTGAGAGGCCCGATTTTGATGGTGGGGCAGGTACTTTGTCCCATAGGAGCAAGAGGAGAAGAGGGCAGCGCCGAAGTAAGAGACGGCACGAAGACTCTCCTGATCTGGAAGTCCCCTCCACCATTGCTGAAGAAGCATTAGGGGACGACGATGAGCCTCTAGAGAAGAGGAGCCGAGGAGAAAAGATCAATAGTGATGGTATGACCCTCCTTCTCTCTTTTTCCGCTTCTTTTTTTTATGAGGCTTTTGTTTTGATCTACTACTTTCTTTCTTTTGGCAGAAGATGATGGTTTGGTGATGCCTGAGGTTCCGGCCGACGAGGCAGTGACGAATCCGGTCGTGGCATCTGAGGAAGAACCCAGAGAGTCTGAAGCAGATCTAGAATCTCCACCTGGTATGACTTCTTTTTACTTTTTGTTTTTCTTTACCGCCACTTGCTAACATGTATTTGTTTCTTGCTAGCTGACCTGCCAGAGGATTTTGACTACTTCGAACCATCCATGGATGCAACTTTTGACGATGTTTCGGACGAGCTCATGGAGGCAGAAAGCATTCCGCCGGTCGTTGAAGAAGGTATGTAATAATAGTCTTCATATTTGATTTTTGACAAGATCATATTCATACCTTTTTCATCTTTCATTGGCAGGTTGTGAAGTGACAGGAGAAGTTCCTCTATCCTTCTCAGAGCTAGAGCAGGGGGTGCCTGTGGCTGATCCAGGAGTAGGGGCTTCTTTTACCAGTTTTACTGAGGCAGAGGCGAGTCCGCATGCTGATATTCCCTCTCCAGCGGCTCCGATTGGAAAGAGTTTTTTTATTACTCTTCCAACGGTGCATGACATGGGTAGTCGACCAACGGAGCATGGCGAGTCTTCGTCTGAGCCATCCCGTCAGTTTGCGAGGAAGGTGTTGAAGAGAGTTTTGAGCTCATGGGTCGAGACTCTCTCATCTGCCATTTGGAAGCTGGCTTCGGCATGGTTAAACATGTGCAGGACATTCTTGCTGATAGCAAAGAGGTCGATCTGGACATTACGAATGACAAGGCTTTTGTTGATGAAGTCATTGCTGTAGGCAACAAGTGGAATGAGACTAAAAGCTTTCCAAATGGTGACTTCTTCAACGATATGTTTTTGAAGCCTTCTAGCAAGGTCAAATCTGAACTGGATAAGATCTCGCAGACTCGGAAGCAGCTCGTTTGGGAGAGGAACGTTGCCGAGTTGGCTATTATTGAGTTGACACAGGACCAGCATTGTCTTGACAGGGAGGTCACTGAGGCCAGACAGCGCCTTGAGTTATTGGAAGAACAAGACGTTACCAAGTGGACTGCTATTTTGAAAGCTCGCGATAGAGAGAGGACTCTCATTCGCCAAGTTGAGGAGGTTGAAAGCAATCTCTAGAGGAAGACTCAGGAATATGAACAATAGCAAATTCTCTGGGAAGAGCTTCCTCGTGTTGAAGATGGATCGCGATGGCCTACTACATTTTATGGGAAAATCCTGAAGAAACGTGGCCTGGAAGCTTTGGAGGCTAAGGCCAAGAGCCTACTTGAGGAGCTAAGTCTTTGGCTGAAGACCATTTCGGACTACTCTCCTGATTTTGTAACAAACTTTTTTTTATTCTGGCACCTTCATGTATAAACATTTTTCTAGCACCTTCTTTTTTTGTATTCCCTCGTTTCACTTAAATTCTTTTTTTTTATTTTATGAAAATAAGTGAAAGTTGGATGGGAATGTTTGTTTGAAAATTTGATCAAAAGGTTGTCATTTTATGAAAATCTTTTGCCAAAGGGTTGTTTTGGGCATGAAAGCCAGATTTTGTGGCAAAGAGCCTGGTTATTTGGTGGCTTGAAAGCCGAATTTTGGATGGCGTGAAAGCTAAATTTTGGTGGCATAGGAGACAAAATTTTGTTTGTGGCATGGAAGCCGGTTTTTGGCATGAGAGCCGATTTTTGTGGTGTGAAAGCCAAGTTTTGGTTTTGGCATGAGAACCAAAATTTTGTGGCATGGGAGCCAAAATTTTATTTGTGGCATGAGAGCCAAATTTTGTTTGTTTGGCGTGAAAGCCAGATTTTGTGGCATGGAAGCCGAGTTTTTTTTTTTTGAAAACCAAATTTTGTTTTGTTGGCATGGAAGCCAGATTTTTGATTTTTGGCATGAAAGCCAGGTTTTGTTTTGTTCGCGTGGAAGCTAGATTTTGGGTTTTTGGCATAAAAGCCAGGTTTTTGGCATAAAAGCCGGGTTTTTTGGTTTTCAAAGTGCAAGTATCGACTAAGAGTTGCCTCCCTGTTGAATGGTATTGTAAGTATCGATGGAATGTCGCTTCCTTGCTCATTCGGTTGCGACTATCGATGGAGTGTCGCCTCCTCGCAGATTTTGGTGCAAATATCGACTAAATGTCGCTTCCCTACCTTTTTTTTTTAAATTTTGTTTTGTGGGTATCGATGGAATGTCGCCTCCCCACGATATTTGAAATTTGAGGTTCTTTTCGAACCTTTGTTTTTGTTTTGAAATTTGGGTTGTGGATATCAACTGAAACGTTGTGTCTCCACGATTTTTTGAGATTTTGCAAGTATCGACGAGGTGTCACTTTCTTGCGATTTCGAGGTTTTGGAAGTATCGAATGAGGTTCGCATCCTTCCGATTTTTGGGTTTTGTGTGAGTATCGACTAAACGTCGCTTCCCCACGGTTTTTTGAAAAACCATTTTTTGTTTAAAGACACGAGGGTCATAAATTTTGACTCAACCATTTTTGGTGGTAAAAGTCAGGGTGGACTAGGGTGGAAATCCCTGAGTCCTTATTTTTGTTTCAAACCATGAATTTTGGGTTCAAGGATCGAAAGTTTTGGTCAAGTTAGGGAAGAGACTCCTAAACTTGAATTTTGGTTTTTTTTTTTTGAACAATGAAACATTGAAAGTAAGCATTGTTTTGGGCTTTTTAGAAATTTCAACATAGGGATGAAAACTCTAAAAAAAAAAAAGGGGTGGGTTTGACGAGCAAGTACCTAGGAATTGGCTTTGGCCGTGCAGGCATCGCTCTGACCCGATGTAGGAAGTCTTCAAGGGTAGTACCGCTTCAAGAACTTGCCATTGATGGGCAGCATACATCTGTCGCCCTCAATGTTTAGAAGAGCATATGCGCCATCGGAGAAGACTTTGTCGATGACGAAGGGTCCCTCCCATTTTGGTTCGAGTTTTCCCTTGGACTTGTGGGCAAAAACCATTGGCCTTTTCATCGCAAGAACCAAGTCACCCTTTTTGTCGGCGCGTTGCTTGACCTTCTTATCGAAAGATTCTGCCATGCGTGCTTGGTAAAGCTTAACACTTTGTAGAGCTTTGAGCCGTCTTTCATTGAGATTATCCAGTTCTTGGAGTCTCAATTTGACGTTACTTTCTTGCGTCATTTCATTTTGTAGAGATACCCTTAAGGAAGGAATTTGTACCTCTAGAGGAACAACTGCTTCACATCCATAGACCAAGGAGAATGGTGTGCTATGGGTTGGTCCTCGAACGGTAGTCCGGTAGGCCCATAAAGCTTCAGGCAGTTTGTCGCTCCAGTCTCTTTTGTGACTAGAGACCATTTTCTTGTGAATTTTGCAGAGTGTCTTGTTGAAGGCTTCTACTAGTCCATTCGCTGCCGGGTTATACGGAGTCGAAGGACAATTTTGGATTTTGATTTGTCGTAGAACCTGTAGAATCTATGATCCCGGAATTGTGGCCCGTTATCATGGATGAATCTTTTAGGTATGCCAAAGCGACAAATGATGTTGGTGCGCAAGAATTAAAGGACTGATGAGGTCTTCATTTCACTGAACACAAAAGCTTCTAACCACTTTGAGAAATAATCTGTAGCGGCGAAAATGAAGCGATGACCTTTGCTTGACGGGGGAGAGATAGGACCTATGATGTCCATATGCCAGGCTTTGAAGGGCCATGAGATCGCTGTAGGATATAGCCATTCTGGAGGCATGTGTACATAATCTCCATGAACTTGGCATTGTTGGCAACGTTTATCAAATTGCATTGCGTTAGCTACCATGGTAGGCCAATAGTAACCTAACCTTTTTATCTGATCGTTGAGCTTAGGACCAGCCTGATGGGCTCCATAAAGACCAGCATGCACTTCTTTTAGAGTTTCTTCCGCCTCTTGTTGTGACAAGCAGCGTAGAAGTACTCCGTTGAAGGATTTTCTGTAAAGCATTTTGGAGGGAATATCTAAATGAAAATTTGGGGCTCGTCTTTGAATGCTTACCAGCTCTCTCGGATCTTCAGGTAGGATTCCGAACATAATATAATCAATGAACGGATCCCTCCAGTCGCCGCTCGAAGGTCTAAGGATGGAAATCCGACTTCCGACCACTCGGTGACATTCAGTGATTGCTTGGTGTGTGTTGAGAGGAGGGAGAATCCTCCTTTGACACTCTGTAGTTTTCATGTTTTCCCCTTCTTGGATTGTCATGGATGCAGCAAGTCCAACCAGGGCATCTGCACGAATGTTTTCACCTCTGCGGATGTGGGTGATGTGACAGACATCAAACTTTTGTCGAAGTGACTATGCCTTATTGTAGTAAGGTAACAGATCAGGCTTCCTGATTTCATATTTCTGATTCATCTGATTGACGATCAGCTGAGAATCCCCAAATGCTTCCAGCATGGTGATACCGGATTCAAGGGCGAGTTCCAATCCTACGATCAGGACTTGGTATTCAGCTGTATTGTTTGAACATGGTTCTAGTAGCGAGAATGCGTGTGGGATCATGTATTTGTCGGGGCTAACAAAGAGAATGCCAATACCCGATATCAGCTTTCCTCTTTCATTTGTCCTGGTTGCACCATCGAAGTACATAATCCAGGAGGCATTTGATAAGGAGGTATCCACACTATAGACAGGCTCGTTTGGGAGATCATCCCTGAGTGGAGAATCCTTAGGTAGTAGATGCTCTGCAAGAAAATCTGCCAGAGCTTGGCCTTTGATTGCTTTCTGTGGTACATACCTAATATCAAATTATGACAGAAGGATGGACCATTTTGCCAGCCGGGCATTGAGAGAACCTGCTTTTGTGACAAGAACCTTTAAGAGATTGATCCTCAATATCAGGTATACTGTGTTTGAGAGCAAATAGTGACGTAGCTTTTGTACGGCGAACATCACTGCAAGGCATTCCTTTTCGACTGGAGAGTAGCGATGCTCTGCACCTACCAACATGCGACTGAGGTAGTATAGAGCAGCTTCTTTTCATCCATCATTTCTTGTGCAAGTAGAGCGCCCAAAGAATAGTCGAGAGCTCTTGTGTACAAGATGAAAGGTTTTCCGGTTGTGGGAGCAGCCAACACCGGAGATTTGGTCAGGTATGACTTGATGTCTTGAAATGCAGTTTCACATTCTGTATCCCAAACAAAGTCTACACCTTTCTTCATTAGGCGAGAAAATGGACGGCACTTCCCTGATAGGTTGAAAATGAACTGTCGGATATACGCCAGCCTCCCTTGAAGCCCTTTGAGTTCTCTTAAAGTTCTTGGAGATGGCATTTCTAGAATTGCCTTGACTTTGATGGGGTCAAGTTCTATTCCAGCTTTCCGAACTATGAATCCGAGGAACTTACCCAATGAGACACCGAAGAAGCATTTGAGGGGATTCATTCGCAGTTTGTGCTTGAGAAGCCGGAGGAAGACTTCTCGAAGATCTTTGAGATGATCTTCCATGCTTTTGCTTTTGACGGCGAGGTCATCAATATAACATTCGACCGTCTTGTGTTGCATATCTTGGAATATCTTCATCATAGCCCTCTGATATGTTGCACCGGCATTTTTCAGACCAAATGGCATGACAGTGTAGCAATACACGCCAAATGGGGTGCGAAATGATGTATGCCTTTCATCTTCGGGATGCATCTTTATCTGGTTGTAGCTTGAGAAGCCATCCATGAAAGTCATTCGCTCAAACCCGCAAGTGTTGTCAATCATTACCTCCAGTATGGGGAGCGGGAATTCATCTTTGGGGCATGCATTATTCAGGTCTCTATAGTCAATACAGACTTTGATTTGCCCATTTTTCTTTGTCACGGGGACGATGTTGGCCAACTATTCAGGATGCTGCTCCTCGCGGATGAAGCCAAGGTTTTTGAGTTTCTGAACTTCTTGTTCAATTTTGTCCATCACATCAGGAGGGAATCTTCTTTGGCCTTGTTTGACAGGCTTGATATTTTCTTGCAGGTTGAGTTTGTGAACTGCTATTTTGGGATTTAAGCCAGGTATTTCAGCGTAAGACCATGCAAAACAATCAACAAACTCACAAAGAAAAGCGATATACTCGGGTAACTCATCATCCTTTATATTCTTACTTATGAATACAGGACGTGGGTTATCAGGTGTTCCCAAGTCTATCTTTTGAACAGAATCTTCTGTTGGAAGGTTTGAAGGTGGTTCCTCCACAATATTTTTGGCGGCTTCCAACTCAACAAGACCTTCTGGATTTCCAAGTGCATTTTCAGACCATGGCTCTGCTTCTGTCCATAAATCTTCTCGATCGGTACTCTTCTTAAGACTTGCTATGAGCTGATCCCAATCACTTGCTGAAATTGGGTCGAAGTAAGGCACTTCTGTTGGAGATGATGGCTCTTCTGAATCAGAGAACCGTGTGTCTGTGTCATCAGACAATTCCTCTTCATCATCAGAGAAATCGTACCAATTTGATGAGCTTCCTGGGTCTTTGTCGGGTAACTTTTCAAAGAGATATCCAAGGAGACGATGTCTTTATCGACACAAGATGTTGAGGCCTGGTCGGCAAGACGACTTTGCAGCCTTTGTGTCAACTGTCTCATTGGAGTGTCAGGATCATACCCCAACCAGTATGAAGACTTGTTTATGCGATGGTGGAGTTTCTAATCTTCCAGCTGACTTTTGGTCAGGGTGGGTTCCAATGGTGTGAGAATACCACGGCCACCTCCCAAACCAATTGGATTTTGAGTGTCGTAGACCATTTTCTTCATGATAGCTTGTGCCATTAGACTATACAAGGATAGTTGAGGCATACCTTCATTTTGGAAAGGTTCAAGCAAGGAGTTTGATGAAGAAGCGTCCGATCTATGGAAGAAGATTGGTTTCTCTTCTGCCGTTGTTGCCGGAACGATGAAGGTAGCAGATGCAGGATTTTCTATGTCAGTAGGAGTCTCCAATGGAGTGAGGACAGGCTGAACTTGCTGGGTATCAGCTTGGCTTGAGACGATGTATCGTTTTCTATCTCTGAATCCGAATCCATGTCTTGTATGATAGACACGAAGGAAACAGTGAACTTGCCCCTAGTCTTTTGCTTTGTCTTCTTTGCTTTGGTAGTGATTACCAAAGGTTTGGAAGGTTTGAAGGAGATAATGAAGGGAGACTGATTGTTCTCTTCGGGTTTGCCGGAAGGTTTGTTTTCTTCCAGTGATTACTGAGGAGCCTTGCCTTTATATTTTTGGAGATTACCGGCAAAGGATGCTATTTTCTCATCCTTTTCTTCTTTCTCATCCTTGTACATCTGAGAGTTTGCGAAATGAACTTCTTTGCATTTGAAGGGCTTTTTGTCTGCAAACACTCGATGTATCAAGCCGTCGTCGCCAACAAACTTGATGCACTGATGTAGGGTTGAAGGGACGACACCATTCTCGTGTATCCAGGGGCATCCGAGAAGGATGTTGTAGCATGAAGGGGTCTTTATTGCATGCACGGTGACTTCAGAGATGAGATCATCGATTTGCAACCTGAACTTGATTTTGCCAATGGGCCTTTGAGCACTCCCATCGTATCCAAAGATGGACGCAGATGTGTGACTCAGTTTGCTAGGTGGGATACCCAGCTCTTCAAGTGCCGAAGTAGAGATGAGGTTAAGTGCATAACCTGGGTCGATCTGGACTCTGTGTGTCGGCATCTCTTTGATGTACCCTGTGAAGTACAAGGGTTGGTTATGCTTTGTCTCGCCTAGCAGGAGGTCTTTCTTATTGAAGGCGATGGTAGCACTTGCGGCTTTTTGAACCGAAAGGCATTAAGTGCATGGTCCCCTAGTTTCTTTCTTTTCTCCCTTTGAGGAGGTTTTTGATTTTTTGACCCTATAGTCCATTTCAATTTGTAGGACTTGTGGGGCATGTTTGTCGACATCCACATTCAGCCTTTGCAATTCTGAAATGAGACGATCACGAGTTTGTGGTGACATTCGTAACAAGTCTAGGATGTGTAGTCGTGCAGGTATGTGTTTGAAGTGCTTGATCAAGTCATACTTGAAAGCCTCCTTGGGGCCTACATTTCCATTATTGTTGCCGCTTGAGGCATTTACAGCTTACTTTCCCGAAGGATTTACATAAGAAGAAGAAGAAGGTTGGCTGTAGTTTTTGTGGTAATCCCGGCCAGATCGGGTACCTTTCCCAACTTCAAAAGCTTTTAGAGGTGGTCTCTCTTTTGGAAGACCCTCTTCGGGTTCAAGGGGTTGATCATCCTGATTTGCTGAAAACGCTTCTGCAGTAGCATTGCCGTCTTCAGTTATTGCGTTGCATGGAGCATTTTCCGGGAACAAGTCCTGAACAGCTTCCAGCAACTTTTCTTCTTTGTCCAGGATTTCATCGGTCCAGACATCTCCTATGAGATTGGGTATCTGAGACCAATTGACCGGGTCTTCTTTGAAGACTTCATTGGCCAGAGCTTCTTCATGGTGACCAGTTGGAAGAGGCTTGAATTCCGATGTCACCGTTTTAGGAGACGACGGCGGAGAAGATGCTATCTCGGTGGAAGTCACCTGAGAAGATGTGGCTCCGGAAGATATGCTCCCAGATGCATTTTGAGAGTCTGCGGCCTCAGCAGATGAAGCTTCAGAGGCACTATCATCCTAAACTATCACATTGTAGGCAACTTCGATAGAAGATGCCTCCATAATGGACTGTTGAGAATCAGACTCATCTTCTGATATAAGAGGATCATCAATCCAACAACTTTCTTCATTTTTCGGAGTCACTGGAGGAGATGCTTGTAGATTCTCCGGGACTTCCGGTTCTGGATTTTGATGAAGCTGATTGATGCGATCCTGCTCTTGCTCTATGGCAAGACATTGTAAGATCCTTGCATATTCTTCAAGATTGGGCATAGGAGCCAAATCTTCTTCTTCATCTGCTCCTTGTGGTTCAACCTGGCTGGGATCCGCTAGAGCATTTGTTTGCGCTGGATTGACATCATTTTCTTGAACAACCTCTTGGTCTTCATCATCATCAGACCAGGATCCTTGTGGCTGGAAGGGGTTATACCAGATTACTGGTATAAGGTGAGATTCTAGGATCCATTCTTCATCGGAGAGATTCTCCGGTTTCAAGGGATTCCTCCCATTCATCTATGTCACTGGCAGTGTCACTGGACTCGTATCCATTCATAGAGAATCCAACTACCGAGTTGCACGAGTATGATGCCCCCTGCGTAGTCTCATTTCTGAGTCGTGGTGGCATGAAATCACTGAGGGTGAATTTTCTTACCACTCTTGAAGCTTTGGGAAGTGACTCCTTCGTCGCCCCCAGTGAAGCGGTATAGGAGGTTTCTGCCTTTTCAAGGACCTCTTGCTTGGTTTGAGCCTTCTCCTGCTGTTTGAGCTTGCGGAGTTGTCTCTTAGCTTGCCTTTGCTGTTGAGCGGTCGGCTTTATTTTGACGATCTCCCAATTTTCATCTTCTAGGAGATCGGGATGTACCCATATGGGCTGTCCATCTGGTGTTGGGTTAGGCACCAGCTCTTGGGACATTTGGGTCATTTTTATCACCTTGAAGGAAGTGGTGATTTTTTCCTTTGGTGACTTTGATGTTTGTCCATATGACACCATGTTAATGGAGGCAAGCCCATAGTTTTTGTCAAAGGTAATGACTCCGTTTTTCCACATCTCGTTGATCTTCTCTCTCACAACAAAACATTGGTTGAGAGGATGCGAGACCATTTGGTGGTATGGACAATATCGGGGATCGTTGGTTTTGCCAATATCTCCCGGTCTTTTGGGGTCAGGCAAAGTGAGTTTGCCATTTGCTAAGAGAGCCCCAAAGATTTCTTCAACATCTTCATCGAACGGGTATTACTTTTCTACTTGTTCTTTAAATGCATCAGAGAGTTCAAGCCTCTTACCTGCAGCTTTGTTTTCAGCTTTCTTTGGTGGCTGAGGAGCTGACTTAGTTTGCACATTGAGAACCTCATTTTTCTTTGGCTTGGAGGGAGGAATGGCGGTTGGCTCCTTCTTTGATGACTTCTGACTGTTGAGGTCTTTGATCACCGTTTCAGCCTCCATAGACGCTTCTAGGAGTTCTCCCAGATTCTTTGATTTGTTGCCAATGACCGTGGAGCGGATCCTTGCTCTCATGTTGTTTCGGCAGATGTCAACCAATGACGCTTGCGGCAGCACATCTGAGCATTTGTACGCCATTGCCTTCCACTTGTGAATGAAGTCGTATGTTGACTCATTCTCTCCCTGTTTTAGGCTGCAGAGTTGAGCCATAGTAATAGGATGATCCTCACCTTTGAAATGGGTTAGGAAGCATGTCTCTAGCATGGTCTAGTTTTCAATGGAATCCTCTGGCAGAGTGGAGTACCAATCAAAGGCCGTACCTTTTAGGGTACTTGCGAAGAGTCGGATCTTGAGGGCATCTTGATCTGAAATAGCTCCCATCAGGATCTTGAAGTGGATGACGTGCTGTCTAGCTGAACCTTTCCCTGTATATGTTTGGAGAAGAGGTTGTTTGAACTTTGGAGGGAACGGAACCGAGTCCATCCATAAGGGATATGGTGGCTTGATTCCATGCTCCTTCAGTGTATCCTCTTCTTTTGCTTTGGCGAGGATATTGTCAACGTCCTTTTTAGTAAGGGTGCGTGACTCATCTTCTTCACCGTTTGCCTCATCTTATGGAGGAACTTCATCATTGTTTGGTGGACGTTGGACAGTGAGAAGGTGGTTTTCCATCAGAACCTCTATTCTCTGTTATCCTTGCTCTAGCTGCTGAATGTGTAGAGCCATGTCATCATGTGGCGGAGGCTGCTCAGAGTTTGTGATGAAGACATTCACTCTTCGTGAGTCGAAAGAGGATATTGTCTTAGTGACTGAACTGGAGCTCATTCTTCTGGATAAAGAGCCCGAGGAATGATCACTCCGGTGTCCTTGGCTTGAAGGAGCAGAAGAGTCTTCCTGATGTCTTCGTGTCTGGGAGACGATGCGAGTCACCGGCTGTCTGACATGTATTTTCGTTGCTGACTTCTGGCGTCTTTTGGTTTTGCCAACTTGGTCGAGTGCTTCTTTTTCGACCCATTTTTGAAAGATTTGAAGCTCAGAATGCTGGCTTCTTTGCTTCACTAATCTCTTTTGTCTGTATGCCGCGAGGCGACGTATACGACGAGCAATTTGAGCTTCGGTTAGCTCGGGCTGTGCTCTGGCAATGAAGGACGTGGTCCCTCGTGCGCAGCAACCGAGTTTGTCTTCCTTGAATACTGGCATGGATAGGATTTGGACGCCGTCCTTAGTCTATCGCAGCGAAGCTTTAAATTTTGCAAGCCCGGCCCCTGTTGAGATGAAGGGTCGAGTTGCAGGAGAGCAGGCCCTGGCAGGTTCTTGTCGAGGCCTTGTGATGCACGACTTGATTTTGGGCTTGTATGAGTAAGCTGGCTCGTGCTGAGTAGTTTTGTAGTTCGGTGGAGGGTAGGTTTCTCCCCTTTCATGTAAGTGAGAGGATAGAACCGGTTCTCCTTGAGAGGGGCCAGGTATGCTGGCTTTGCAGATGTTCGGGGACCTTCTTTGTTTTAGTGAAGATCACGGGGACCAAGTCTTAGGGCGGACCTGGTTTTTTGCAGGTTGAGGCTTTGCGGGATTGCCACGAGCCTCGAGTTTCTTGGCGACCGCCTTTGGTGTCAGGGCAGCGACACGTTCAGGGGCGGTATTCTGCTTCTTAGTAGGCTCCGTCTCTTCTACGGGTAGTGGGAATGGTCCCAGTGACCCGAAGACAATGGTCCGGGGAGTGGAGGTTGACCCGGTGCTTTGAGAGTTGCCGAGGGAGGTGACACTTCGGCAACTGGCAGGGCGCTTGTAAGTGCGCTTGCTTTGCTTCTCTTGAAGCATGAGCTGGTACTTGTTCTCGTCAAAGGTGATGGTTAATGAAGCTGCCATTGTTAGTTTGGAAAACTTCTGAAACAAGACTACATCCATTAGTAATCACAAGAATATGGGGATCATAAATGAAAAATACTATGGTTTTGTCTTTTCAAATAGTTCAAGGGGCATGGCCCATTCTGAGCGTAATAAAGAAGGCAAAAGGCCATAGAGGGTACAATTGTTCTAAACGCAAGTATGGTCGGCTCGAAATGAGCGTTCCAGTGACTGCTAGAAGCGATTGTAAACTTTAATTCAAGCTACCGAGAAGCGAAGCTCACTCGAGGCAAAATGATATAAGGTTGGAGATACAAATGTGTCGGTCGCGAATACAGTAGACCCGAAAGGGCGTACTAGCACCGCTAGGCACAAATGTTGTAAATCGCATCCTCGAAGAGGATACGAGATGGGATTTTTGAAAGGTCAAGATCGAATCCGCAAAAGAGAGCAAATGGTATTCCAATCCGAATACAGGTTCAGCAATTTCCGCACGCGCTAAATCCGAAAAGGAAGGAACGAGGATTTCTCAAATTTGAATCCAATAATGATGGAAGTTTTTTTTTTTATTTTTTTTTGAAAAGTCAAGATTGAATTTATAAAAGAGAGCAAATGTTATTCCAATCCGAATACAGGCTCAAACATTTCTGCAAGCACTAAATCCGAAAATGAAGGAACCAAAATTTCTCGAATCTGAACACAATAGTGATAGAAGTGTTTTTTTTTTCTTTTTTTTTTGAAGAGAGATTTTTTTTGAGAGATTTTTTTTTTTGAAGAGTGTACATAAGTCTTCCAATTCGGTCTTACGAAACCTTAGTGGATAGATTGGCCCCCAGGTAAGGGTAGGATTACTTAATGAACCCGTTTGAAGGACCCTTGCCTCGAACAGTCTAGCTGCCTCCACACTCTGGACAAGGCATTTCTTTGATTCACTTTGGTCAAAGAACGCAATCGGTGCAAACTTGACGCGTTTTTTTTTTTGTTTTTTGGAAAGATTTTTTTTTTTGAAAGATCACTAATAGACCTATTAAAGAGAGGAAAATGGCCCCTCCTGATCCGAACGCTAGCTCAGCGATTTCCGCGAGCCATTATACGAAAAGGGAAAAGACCAAAATTTCTCCAATTTGAATCCAAAAGAGAGAAATCTGAATTTTTTTTCATTTTTTTATTATTATTTTTGAAATATCACTAATGGACCCATCAAAGAGAGGGAAATGGCCCCTCCTAATCCGAACGTTGGCTCAGCAATTTCCGCGAGCCATTGTACGAAAAGGAAAGAACAAAAGTTTCTCCAATTTGAATCCAAAAAAGAGAAATCTGAATTTTTTTTTTAAATGTTAAGATTGGATTCACAAAAGAGAAGAAATGGTATTCCAATCCGAACAAAGGCACAGCGATTTCCGCGAGCGCTAAATCCGAAAGGGAAGAAACCAAAATTTCTCAAATCTGAACCCAACGGAAAAAAAAAACTTTTTTTTTTATTTTGAGAGGAGAAAGAATGGAAACAAGTTCAAAGACAGAAATTTCCAGAGAATCCCATCTCATGTTTTTTTTTTTTAGATGCAAAATCCAACATAGGCCACCAACTAGAAAGGAGCCAAGGAGCCTAAGCATCGTGTTCTCAAATGAACGAGTCCCACCGGGTATGCCAACTTGATGGACCAATGGGCCAGCAACATCGGTCCAGTCGATTTCACGATCGGTCGGCCAGAAAGTGTGCTTTCTTGGTCAGCCGGTTAGCGATTTCGGAGTGTCCGATGATGATCAAATGATTTCGATGGCGGATCCGTGATGTTGACGAAGATCGACGGATATCATGGCTCAAAAATCAGAATTTAAGAAAATCACAGGGGCCAAACATCGCGAAACATGGAAAGAATTGGAAAAACGGTTGTTCCTGTGAAAATCTGGCGACCCAGACTTCCATGGTCGCTGGCGACCATGCACCCATGGTTGCCGGCAACCATGGGGCTGGCGACCATGGGCGACTATGGGGCTTTTGCCTCTTTTTCGGTCGCCGTTTGGTCGCCCTTTTTTTGGCTTTTTGGCTTCTTTTTTCTCTTGTATTTTCCTTGACATTTCTCCTCATTTATTGGCTTGATTCCTCTAAAGAAAAACCTGTTGAGAAGCTGTGCAAATCAGAGCACAAAGTTTCCTATTTTTGGAAAAGCCGAAGACTTTGTAGCTGATTTTCCGCCAAGAGTCGAAACTAGGTCAAACGATGTCCGAATGACCTGAAATTTGAGGTGAAGCTTCCTGAGCAATAGATAGGACCAACCATGGGCTTTTGTTTGAGTTTTGAAGCCGTTTGGGGTGCCATCGATGCTAGACTTGATTTCACCATGCTGAAGATATCGAGCTTAGATGTACTGTCAACCGATATCCGATTGACCTGAATTTTGACAAGGAGCCTATTGGAGTCATTTTGAGACGATCCATTAGCTCCGATTTGGGTACCCTGGTCCCGGGGAGCTCCGCCGGGGGCAGGCTTGATTTTGCTTCCGAGCGTCAAAACCGGGTCAAACATCATCGAAATGACCTTAAATTTGATGTGCAACCCTTTGGAAGTATGTAGAAGCTACTCATGTGCTTTGCTTGACGAGTGGCAGCATCGGAGGTTCTCGCTGCCGAGAGGCTTGATTTTGCCGTTCGAGAGTTAATGGAGGGTCAAACGGAGTCGGTTTGACTTGAAATTCTACGTGGAGCCTTTTGGAGGTATTTTGAGACCATCCATAGGCTCTGATCGAAGATTTGTTATCTTCAACATTGTCGCCGCCGGGAGCTCCTGCTCAGCTGTTGGAGGATTGAAGACAGGCCAAATGTTGTCGAAATGGCCCAAAACTTCATGTGTACCATTCTTTTGGCTATTTTAAAGGATCTTGCAGTTTTTGTTTGATTCTGATAAGATCTGATGCTTGAAGCAGCTTTGCCTGTTTGTAGTAGGATGCGGCTCGATGTAGCTTTTGATGTTAAGGAGGTAAAGCGACATTTTTGGTGTCAACAATGCATATGTGACATGCATGGATAAAGAAAATCGTGCACATCTCATATGCACGGCTAATGAAAAATCGTGCACTTTCAGAGATGCACATCCCTGAGTTTCCATGCAGATATGTGCACTATCCTGTGCAGTCTAGCATAGTTAAACCAATGTGTTTGTTTACTTATGTGCTAATCCAAATGATGTATATATTTCAGGTATTGAAACAAATTAGCAGGCATGCCTTAAAATTGAGTTCGTTGTGGTAGTTCTTTGACGTCAGGCTATGGAGGCGTTGTTAGGAGCCCATCGACCTCGCGGGGTTGGAGTGGTGTTGTGATTTCATCCACCTCAAATCGTCATCGACCAACGGTGTTTGGGCAGAGATGCAAGGCGCAGTAGGATCCACTTCTAGATCCAATAAAGGAGTCAGAGGAGGATGTAGCCTCTCAGGAGGCTACAGATGATGAGATGACTAATGGGGAGGCACAACAGGTCATTTCAGAGGAGAGAGTGGTTGAGGATCGTCGTTGGGTAGGTCCTATTCCGAGCGGTCTAGAGGATCTATTCGTCCTTGTCAGTTTTAGGACGTACAAAGGTATGTCGATATAGATAGGGGAGGTATGACATTCATTATGACCATGTGTTAATTATTCATTTCTCTTAATTTTAATATGTTAGAATCCAATTTAATATATTTTCTTACAATGTGCAGGATCGCGATCCTCTTAAGTATATAAATCATGGGCCTAAGTTGAGATCGTGGTATCTACTGCAGCCTAGGGAGCATAATCATGTTCTTGGACTTTATGCGATTGTAGAGGAGTCCGGCTTGGCACTATTGAGGCGCTTATCTTACCGCTATATTGACCAAGCTTTAGTGTCAGCATTTGTAAAGAGATGGTAGCCTAAGACGAACACTTTTCACCTACCATTTGGTGAGATGACGGTCACATTGGATGACGTCAGCGCTATTCTTGGCACTCCAATTCTCGGTACACCTGTCCATGCATCGAGTCATCTGTCTATTACTGATCAGATATCCTTACTAGAGCGTAGATTGAGGGTGGGTAGAGGGTCCGCCAATGCAGAGTTGTCCTTGACCCGCGATGGCATGGCGAGAATGAAATGAATCAAACAGATGTGTAGTAATGTGGCTCCTCAGTCGTGTGCACAGTGGATAGAGTGTGCTGCTAGGGGCTACCTATTGTATTTGTTAGGTTGCACACTTTTCGTTGAGAGTCCGCGACAAGAGGACCCATATTCTACCTAGAGTTATTGATGGATTTTGGACAGGTTAGACATTATGCATGGAGGGTTGCAGTGTTGGCATATCTATATCGCCAGTTGGGCTTTGCGATGAGGACAGGTGTCCGATAGATTGCCGGATATCTTATGCTACTGCAGGTATTTTATGTCGTATATAAATATAAACACTTTTGGTATATTATAGATTTGTTAATTCATATATTTTGCGTATACAGGCCTGGGTGTACGAGTACTTTCCCTTTACTTGTCACCTGGCATATATTGGATATATTCCGGGTAGACCACTTGCACGCCGATGGACTCCTCCTAGCAACTTGGGCAACACCATGGAGAGTATACAGTTGATGCTTGAGAGGCTGGACAATCACCATCCTAGCGAGGTGAATAGACACACATATTTAATAGTTGCAATTATATAGAAGTCATGTATATTAATATCTTGTTTCATTTTTTCTTCGTAGGTAGCTTGGGACCCCTTTGCTATTGTCAGGGCTCATCATCCAATTCATCAGATTTTTTTTTTTTTTTTTTTTTTGCGGATGATTGAGATCGATGGATGTCATAGAACCCTATCATCCACAAAGGGTTTTTCTTTAGTTTGGACATGTGCAAAGCATCCCACCTCCACCTTATGTCGATGTTTGTGCATCTCGAAGAGGGATTGTTGCTAAGTATAGGGTCTCCAACCAATTCCTAGACCAGTTTTGGATTACACGGGGTGACCATATTTTATCTCCAGAGTACCGCGGGGGTCGAGTGACTGTTGCATGGGATTGTACGCCAGATTACCTTGAGTGGTTTCGGAGGACTTCGGATTTACGGGTCCAGAACCTAGAGCGTCATTCACATTATGACCCCCACCAGGGCGCTGGTGACCCTACTACCACGACGGTGAGATTAGTTAATTTGTTAATTTTTTTTTAAATTAATGGTATCTGCATGCTTTCCTAGTAACACCCCAAAATCTAGCGCCTCGAATCTCAAAGCGCAACAGGAAAGTACCCAAGAGATGCGGAAAATTAAATAAGATAAGCAAATATGAATCTCATAAGAGCGAGTGAATGGACTTATTTCACTTTAAGGGATCGCAAGGTACTTTCCATAATTAAACTAATTACAGTCCTAGGCCAACACGGCCAGCTACAAGAAAATGAAAGAATAGAGATCTATGTGATAGACATCTCTTGATGCACCAACCGCATCACTCTTCGAACCATGCAGCAACAGATCAACCACCAAGCAAACCACCAATCAAAGAAACGAGAAAAGATGATACCTGAAAACACCAATGATTGGGTCAGGCTTGATGAGCCAGTCAAATAGGCATGTTTAGATGGCAATACATTATATTAATAGATAGAGAATAAGACCATACCTGATCCCAGCCATACCTATGTGATTAGTACATCGATAATAATATAAAATATCAGAGTGCAACAGAAATGGTGTGGAGTGAAGTGCGTGAACGATAATAGAGACAGGAATATAATAGACGTTTGATACAACATATCAGGTAGGTAAGAGAAGGCATCATCATCAGGATATCATATAAACCATACAATCACATCAGTGTCACAAGTAATAGAAGTAACATAAGGAAGTAACCCTACCATATGCGTAACCATCATATCTAGATCTAACCGTACAAACGTCTACAGTTAAAGATATTAAGGCCCTGTTTGGTAGGTCTATTATTTTTCTTGTAGACCATCTAAAATAGAGCCTTTAAAAATAGAGACATTTAAAATAGAGGCTAGAATAAAAAAATGTGTTTGGCAATGCATATGTCTAATTTAAATAGATCGTTTGGTACACCCTCTATTTACTTCTTTTTAGAGGGGTTTGGCTCTTATTTACAAGGGTAGTTATGTCATTATGTGAAAAAGAAAACTCTTCATATGTTTTCACCCTACATATATCTTTCAAGAGCACATGCAACATAGACTCATAAAAAATACATTCAACATGGACTCATTTAAGAACAAATACATTATCTACACATGTACCATTATCATAACAACCTGTCCATTAGAAAATAACACAATTTATATTAAACTATAGCCTATAACTTGTAAATATTTTAAAAATTAAGACATCACACACTCATTTTCAATACTTTACCTGCCAATAATAATCCATCAAGCCATTATATTAATCACAAATCATTCACTTTAATCCAAAAAAAACTAGTAGCATTACATAAGATGAGGAAACCCATGCTTTGGAAGATGCATCTTGCCAAATGGCATCTGCAATTGAATTTCTCTTGGCATCCATCTCTGTCCTATCTGTGATATCAGTTTCAGTTTGAACAGGAGTAGCAGCTACTGGAATTGTTGCCTTCACTGATGCTGCGAGCTCCATTATGCATGTATCTATCGCACTATTACTCGCCATTGATTGATTCTTTGAAGGCCTTGGTCTCTTTCGCCTAATATTTGCCATCAAGACATCCGTACTAGCCTCATTAGCAACTGAGTCTTCTCATATGGTTGACCAGGGTGTTATTGGGTCCGGGGATGGAGCATCTTCATAATGAGCCAAGTTGATGAAACTTGAATTCATATCCATTGTAATATCTTCCGGTAAACCATCCATTGTGGGAGCCCATTTATCAATGAGACATTTTCTCATGCTATCTGACCAATGGGCAAGATCGATGTCATCTATTTCCTTTGGCTTTCCCTTATCGGTCATGATTACTACACAATAAAATTTATTTAGAACATTGAGGGAAAAGTACAGTATGCCTCACTAAACATATTCAAGAAGTAAATCCTTACAAGTTAAGGTATGCAACTAGTTCAAAACGAGCACATATTCAAATCGTATACATGTGTTCAAATCGTATACAATGTTTATCCAATGTCATTTACAGGAATTGATATGAGTGGCACAACTTGAACTTCATCATTTTCCAAGGGGAACCACTTGCAATAACATATTAACAAGAGACCTGTCCATTATGCTTTAGTACCCTATTGTTCTCTGCTCTGTGAGGGAGAATCTCTAAGAAAGACCAGAATATATAATTGTTATGAACAACAAACCACCCCCATGAATTTTCTTCATACAATTTGTCGAGGTTAGGGAATTTATAGCTAATAATGCATTGGCTAATATTATCCACCACATAATGTCAGACAAACCAACACACTAGCCCTGCATATCCATACCCATGAATGTGATAAATACTGGTATGTGCCAATATGTTCTGTTCTGTAGCAAACCTGTAATATGTTGGCCAGCAATGGCATGTTGCTAAAATATTTCAAGACATTGCAGTTAGCGAACTGATGTGGTGAAACAAAAAAGCAGAGTTGGATTATTGGTAAAGCTTAAACAGCTTATTCTTATTACCAAACAACCATTTGCATTTGTAGGGCAAAGTCTAAGATTTTCTCACAAGTGAAATTGCCACTCTTCTTTTCAGTTGGTAACAGTTTTACCATGTTTAAAATATAACAAAGTAAAACTACAAAGAAGGAAAAAAAGGAAGAACCTGCACTTATTTTCTAAAAAGCTTGTACCAGAAATACTTACGTGAGGATTGAAATCTGAATGTTGAAATGATCTTAATCTAAAACTGCATAATAAAAAAGAAAGCAGACCAAGAACAGGACAACACATTTTCAACTCATTCTACCATTCAAAGGAACTCTAAAGAAAACCAACAACCATGAAAAACAGCTCTTCAAAAAATTATCTCAAGGAAAAGTAGTTCATATTATATCATTAGACTTCTTTGATTTAGATTTAACATGCCCAAAAAGAATGAGAGAGAGAGAACCCACTGATGCAAGCCATTTGAGGGGGAAAAACCCCAAATCGAAATTGGTTTAAATATATTCTAGAGAAAAGTTCAAAATCATGATAGATTGCTCCAGGTCTTTTAAGCTCAGCATCTCTAGGAACTTGACCCAATGTGGTGTGATTTTATATCCACTAAAAGGATGGTTTAAGACAAATGAGCACAGATGAAATGGAGAGAGGCATGAAGGTCAGTTGCCCCCTTCCTTTCTGTCCAACAATGAAGCTCATTAAGCCCACTGAATAGCATTTTCAGGTAGCCCATGAGTAGTAGTACTCCAAGTACCTAGCCAGTATGAACCTAGTTTTAGCTAGATGGGTTCAAAGTCTCCCACTTCAAAGCGTGTGCGCAGTAGCCATTGTCTCATCCATAATCCACAACCAAGTATGTATCTCTCTCTCTCTCTCTCTCTCTCTCTCTCTCTCTCTCTGAACTACCTTCATCCCTGCCCAGTGGACAGTGATTCAATTCAGTTGTCCAAAGAATGTAATGACTTCTTGATTCTGAATCATCCTTATTTTTAGGCCTGATTTTAGTTGGTAATATTAAAACGTTTCATCGATTTAGTCTTTGAGAAGTCAGTTCAACAGGTGTTTGCCATTGGCTTACACTGACCTTATCAAGAATGATTCAAAGTGAAGAGGTCAACCCTACTCTCCGATTTGGGGTCAGAAATGAAGAAAAAAAAACGTATGATACCAAAGGTGAATTTCTGGTTTCGAGCTCCGCTACACACGATAGATGCAATGTAAAAGGGAAAAAAGTTCAAAACACAAGAGATGTAGAGATTCTAATACCTCAAAGAGAGACCAACCTCAAATCTGCATTCAAAAAAAAAAAAAAAAAAAACCCTCCAATCTGCAACCCACGTTGCTAATGAACAGGAGAAAGGGTTTGACCCTAGAACACTTGTAGAGAATCCCAACCCTACAACCCATTGCAGAATCATTGAAATAAAAAAAAACATAAAGAGAAAGAAAGAGATCAAGAAGAAGCATACCTCTGAAGTTTTTCTTTCTTCTCTCCTTTTCCTTTGCAGAGCTCCAAACGAAATGAGGGTTTCACAACGGCTTTGAGGTTTTGTTCAAAGGGCAGACGGTGTCAATAAAACACTGTCTGAGGGTAATTTTGTCACTAAAAGTATCTCCGCCTCTATATTTCCAAGAGGCAAAACAGCTAATTTTCACCTGCTGGGTATGGGAGCCTTTGCTTTTTAGAGCATTTGGCTCTAAATTTCTACAGAAGGCAGAGGAGAGGACTATGTACCAAACAGTCTAAATTTTGGAACCTCCGTCCATTTTAGACATTTTAGAGAAATAGAGGCTCAAATAGACATGCCAAACAGCCCCTAAGCCACGGCATCCACAATACATAATAATCATACAACCAATATACATAGTGTAAGACCCCGCCCCGAGAGTTTTTGATTAGTGCTAATTAAGATGTGTTTTAGTTCTAAGAGAGATTAGTGGATTTTGTTTAGATTTTGATTAGAATAGCTTTTATATAACTTTGGAATATTTTGGGAACTCTTTTTGATTAGTGGGACCCTTTGGGGGTTCCTTTATTGTGTTTTCGTGTGACTTTGGGATTTATCTGATATTCTGAAAATTTGTATTTTTACTCCGTTTGATTTATTTTATTATTTCCTACAACTTTTGTGTTTACTCCGTTCCCATCCGAGACCTCGAAACTCCACTTTGCTAATGTTAGGGGCAAAACAACCTTTTTACACAAAATCTTGACACTATTTTCAGTGTCCCCGAAACCTACAAAATGTATACTTTTTGGAAACTAGAAACTTCGTTGAACATTTCTTCCTTCTTCATCGAATGCATCCGAGGCCCGAAAACCAATGTTTTAAGCCCATCTAGTGTGTTAAGTTGTGGGACCCATTCCCATTTTCTATATAAAAAGAAGCCTTCTTCCTTCTTTCTTTTCTTGCAACTTTCCTTTGGAGAGAAGAGGAGTTCCAGCTACCTAGGGTTTGCTCCCATTCTTCTTGCTTCTCCATCTCCCAATCACCCTCAAACTCTTGCTAAAAGAAAAATGGAGCTTACATTCTCCTTCCTCTCCATCAAGGCTCTCTATTGATACCATTTTTAGAAGAAACCCTCCATTCTAAGGTTCCCTTTGAGCAAGCTTAGTCTTTTTGAAGGTCTTCCATGTAAGTGATCATCTCCATCTTCTAGATTATTGTTCTTTTAGTCCTAGAGGAGCTTCATCTCCATTATTGGAAGTTCTCTCTTCCTATTTCCTTGGTTTGACTAATTTAGGGTTTGTAATGGGTGTGTTTTTGGGGATTTTTGTGTAGATCATTGATTTGGCTTGAAAAGAAGTGATTAGGAGCTTTATTAGCCAATTTGGAGCCAAGGCAAGTTTATGAATGGGTTGATTTGAATTCTTGTTTTATGGAAAAATGTGGATTTTTACTATTCATCTTCTCCTAGATTCCTATGGTTTATAATGTTTTTTGAAATGTTCATATGGTTGGACTACTCTTTCTTAAATGTTCTCTTAAGAATGTACACATTTATTTGCTAAAGTTTGTTTTGTCATTGACTTCATTAATGATGGACGTTTTGCAATGAATGAGATTGGAAATGAATGGGAGTTAATGGCTTGGAGGTTTGTTGTTGGAGGATTAAATATGGTTGTTGGAAGGCCAAAAGGAAGTAAATGGTTGTGGAAAAGTAGTATTACAAAGGAGGTTTGAGAAGTGGAAAAGAAGGGAACTCGGACTGCACAGAATTGCAGGTTCTGAAGCAGTTCGCTCGAGCGAACCCACATTCGCTCGAGCGAACCCCTCACAAAACCTGGTTCACTCGAGCAAACCCCTCAGGTTCGCTTGAGCCAACCCTCCCAGAAGCTAGGTCGCTTGAGCGCCCCATTGTATGCTCGAGCAACCCCTTCCAGAGACTTGATCGCTTGAGCCACCTTTCTAGTTCGCTTAAGCCCACCTGACTCGAACTAGTTCACTTAAGCGAACTTATATCCGCTAGAGCGAACCCTTCCAGAAAGCCCTTTACTCGAGCGAACTTTCAGTCCGCTCGAGCGAACTGTATATAATCCCTAGGCTTACCCTAGAAACATTAAAAAGGGGTGTTTTAAGGTTCGGTGAGGTTGGTTTGGAACTCTAACTAGAGGGGAGGTTGTAGGAGGTGATATATGGAAGTTGATTGTGAAAGAAACCCCATCTTGGAAATGTATTGAGGATTTTGGATTTGTCAATTTATATAGGGAACTTGGAATGTCTCCTATCATTTGAGTACCATGCCAAGAGCAATAATAGACATACAAGGCCCTTGTACATATTGCTTAAATACGAAAGCCTCAATATATAATTCGTAACTCTACAGAGATTCATCACATTTTTTTTACTTGGATTAGACATGTTCTAGTCGTTTCCATGTGATAACCCCCGTTGTGCTCAAACTAACGAGTTGTGAACTTGACATGTTTTACCAACCCTGTACTTGTATGATAAGTGACTGATGTGTGTCTTACACCATTATAAAAATGTGTATGTTTTGATTTTCATATGACCTATGAGTTGGTACCACTAAGATTGGACGTCCTTGTCAGTCTGATCAACTGAGTTGGGCCTCCTCCTCGTGCTCCCGCCAGCTGTAGTTTGGATCCTGTCCTGTCCCGTTACCCGGTTCTACGGTCGTGGTTTTGTCTAGCTATATGTATATGTATATATAATGTTGGTTCTCGTCACTTCGTGTGTCCGAGACCAACGCACTGAATGTGCTCTCATCACTCTAGTGATGGAGGATTTAGCTTTAGTGTGGTTGCCATCTTGCTAGTTCCGTGTTCATTGATACCCTACATGTTTTATCTTGCACATATGTTTTAGATAAATGATGTATCTTGTTTTATGGAAATAAATGCTTTGACAGATTTCAATTGTTTTCTAAAGTACTCTTTTGTATCTCTTATTGTTATATCTATTCACCTACCTTCCAAACCCTCGTGTTTTATGGTACTCAGGTCCAGATCCCGTTGTCCTTGAGGAGGAGCCAGAGGAGGCGGCTGGTGAGCTGCAATGTGTAATCGAATGGCAAGCTGACAATGTCATCTAGACATTGGGTCGAGCTTTGAGATGCGTACATTTTGGGAGTTTTAGATTGACACATTTTGATAAATTCTTTTGGGATGTATTGGCCTTTGTTGGCCTTTATTTTTGGGAAAATGTTTAATTAACTGGTCTTTTGCATAAACATTTAACATGATATTTTGGGAATGCCATATTAAATATTGCTCACTCTGACGTTATGTCATCTATATGTGTTTATCAGTCTTGTAATATGGGATGAGTTACCAATTTGACTTGCTACACGCTTCCGCAATCTTGAAAGTGAATGACTTGTGCACATGTGTGAGAATCCTCACCGCAGAACCCTGTGGGAAATTAAATGTGTGTATCATTGTAATCATCATACTATCATCACTTAAACCGCCGCGAGCCCGGATTGGGTGTTTTAACTCGGTTCGGGGCCGCAACACATAGGATCACACAAAGGTACGTCCACAGTTGAAGTACAAGGGACGTGAAGAGTCAGAGCCAGCCCATCGTCATCATCCCCACAACTGTCGATGGACATCAACCATGGGGGTCATAGCCACCCATTGCTGCCGTCTCATTGAATAAGAGCGTACAAGAGTCCATTGATATCCATAGCCATAGCCAAGTCCTAACCATTGGTCTTATGTGCTAGATCAACAATAGCCATAGCCGAAGTCAAGTCCCAGCCATTGGTCTTACGTGCTAGATCAACATCAATATCCATTCACACTTACCCGGTCTGAGTGCCGGTGGTCTCGGTACCCTCCCCTAATGGTATCTTCTGTACTCAACCACAACTCAATATCAATATCCATGCCGACACCAAATCCATCGGCAGTCCAGCCGTACATCCACAGTCCTATAGATCACTAGGTGGCTACTCCTAGCCGGATCGCCTTATTGTCCTTGACATGAGATGATATTAGTCAAGGTTATGAGGGAAGGAGTTCAGGTATAGCCAATCCATCCTCGTGATTCACAATAATTAATAATACATACCCTTGTACATTCCGCTTCTCTATACACTAAATTAACATTATCTCATTATACAGCCTGCTCATGAGTATTTACCGTTAAGTTCCCAATATTATAAGTCAGGACTTCAAGTGCAATTTCCCGACATCTCATCCAATACGAACCGTGATTATGGATCAGAGCCTAAGTGCAATGCCCTGATTTATAGTACCTATCAAGGCCCACATCTAGGGTTCGGACCTACCAGCCAGCCATAGTCTCTGTTCTCATCAACATGAGTACTACATGTCACAATCCATCGATGATCGCTGCCTCTCTCGTTAAATCCAGGGTCCCACTTCACCTAAGGCAGTGGTTATGAAGTCCCAAATGCTTAAGTATCCTTGGTGCTCCTGTAGGTATTTAGCATCATAGGACATCCATAACCATTAAATCGGGCTCCGTTTTACGACTCAAGACCCTACTTATGTGGCTACATGGGTCAAGGTTAAGCCCGGCCCTTGACTCGTGTATAGCATATCCTAAACAGTCCAAATGGAAGGTCAATGGGGCCCACGCATGATCAGATAATGAAAGGAAACTAAATCTGAGAAATTACTTTTTATAGTGTACTGGGTTGACATCATGAGTCCACGGGTCAACCTATTACTTTGTGAAAGTGGACAACTAACTGGGAGTCAGAAAACACAGTCTATAGTGTCCCCGGTCCATGAAATCCTAAAAATCAAGATCCTGTCCTCTCCCATTATCCATCAAAACTACATCAAATACATCCTAGATCTACATCAATCATCTTCAGACATCAAACACACCTCCCACATCATGGTCTCATCACAAATGGGCCATTGATCTTCCAAATGGGGATTCCTATCCATCAATGGCCAAATACACATAATAAAGGCTTAGAACAACAATCCCACACATCATATCATCCAATCAACCATCCAAATACAGAAATCATGCCAAATATCCATAAAAGATAGTAATTATCAATCGAAGCATATTATTCAATTTAATTAAGGAATCTAAGCTTATCTACTTGCCTAATTAGGAAGAAGACTGCTCAAATAGCTTGGCTTCACTCCAATAGCTCTAAAATCACCCCAATAACTGAATCTACAATCTCTACACCCATTCCTAAAGAGAGAAATGCATAAGAAAGGGAATTCTAAGAGAAAATATTATTCTACAAGGAAATTGAAAAGGGGAAATGGAGATTACCTTCACTTGCAGAGGGGAGAGAGATATAGAAGGTGAGATGAGCTCTTTAGCTTGCAGATGGCTAGATGTAGATGAGGCTCTTACTTCTTCCAATTGGAGGACTAAGATCTAGAGAAAGAAACTCAAATCTCTAACTTAGAGAGAGAGAGAGAGATTGGAGGGAAATTGTAGTGAAATGAGAGGGATAGATGGGAGGGGTTTCTTTTATAGGAATTGGTTGGGTTATAGTCTAAAATGCCCTCATTAGGACATGAGAATTGTGAATAGGGATGGAGGGTATTTAGGGAAGGTTTAAATGGAATGACTAAAGGGTTCTTAGTTGCTAATAGAAGTAAAGGATAAGGATTGAGGCCATTTTGGTATTTATTTTTAATGACTAAAGTATCCTCAAATGAGTGGTTGTAAATAAAGGAGCATAAGGACAACAGAGGTAGGCTATTTACAATGACAAAAGTGCCCATGTTTACTTGGTAGATAATAAAGGAGGCTAAGGTCATTTAAGGTATTTGGATTTCCAAAAAAGAGGGAAAATGTGTGGTTGGAAGGACTAGAGTACCCTCATATAATTAATGGGCTAATGGGTTAGGCCATGGGCAATTGGGTCATTCTAAGATTAATCGCACAACTCTCTAAGGAAAACTCATTTATAATTAGGATTACAACTAAGGCCTCTAATTATCTAATTGATTCTAGCAAAACCACTATTAATCCCACAAATGTCCTAATCCTATAAAGTAGGCTAAATTAATGGAAATTACTAACTATTCATACTAATCGCCTATTAAATATGATAACCTAGGGTTGACTTGCTCAAATTAGGTCCCACTAGGTTTTTTTTAGGGACGAGTCCTTACATTCCTCTTTTGCTAAATATGTATCTCTGACGGATGATATAGGTCCACCGAGCTATGAACCATCTTCGTGCCATGATTGAGCGACCTGGATAGACTACACTCGAGATTCTAAAGGACTTGCTGGTTACATATAGGCATCGTTTATAGGGCCGTAGTTGTGTTTTCTGGGTGTGGGATGTATTTATATTTGTTTGACAGATGTGTTGGAGCTACCTATTTGTTTTCTCTATCTGTGTTGGGGCTACATATTTGTTTTCTCGATCTGTGTTGGGGCTACCTATTGTTTTCTCACTCTATATTACGGACGTACTTATTACGAAGTTTTGGATTTCTTACGTACTTTTTTTTCTGGATTGTTGATGTACCTTTATTTTTTTATCAGTTTTTATGGTTTGTGGTTCTTTCCTTCCATTTTTTTGAATTGCATGCTGCTTTGCATATGCTATTATATCTTAAGTTTTTCTTCAAAAAACTCAAATAACATTATAGTAAGTCAATTGCTATCTGAAAAGAGTAAATTTTGGTACAACAATTTGATAAAAGAAAGTTTGCATCGACATTGGATCAAAAAAGTCAACCGCTATCTAGATGAATCGTATTCTGCGTAGCAACAGAGTCCCTATGATATCTCTAAACTACTCAATGCTCCTGGCATAAGGAAGTTCCTATCCAGTTGTACATGGCTGATGGTATCTATGCCAATTTGTAGCAATGGGGGGCATAGGAGATCTGGGTGCGAAAAACACTTAGACAAAACGGTTCTCATTAACGAACCCAATTGTGATCATTTTGCGGGAAACTAATGGAATCGGGAGAAACCTTAGAGATAGAAAAGTAAGGTACTGCTGCAGGGATATGCGTATCAATACAGTTTTATAAAATAATGCTATCAAGTAATCCATATCCGACATTGTCATCCAATGATCAAATGATGGATTGGCATCAAAGAATGATAATGCGTAAGATAGGTCACCAACCCTGTCCCCTCCTCCATATACCAAGGCATAATAATCATGATATCTTTGCAATTCATTACTCAAATCCATCCTGATCTGGACACAATTATCCTCGCCCATGCCCAAAAGACTGGCTACACATCTAAAGCGACGGTTACCATCAGCTGCAACATCCTTAATACGTTGGATAAATAGTCTGAGAGATTGAGGAAGCGATTCAACATAAGATGTAGACATGCTCGATTGAGTCCGACGGACACTTAACTTCTCCTTCTTCTTTGTGATCACCGTACTGCTTAACTTGGGTGAAGCACTCTCTTTGATGGAGAGTGCATACTCAAAAGCAGATGGATCTCGACGCATACAAGAATCTGACTTCATCTTCCTCAATGTTGATCGACCCCAAGTATTCAACTTGACATTCGGCTCAAGAAGATAAGTGGATGAAGGATTTGCCACTTCTTTTAGTTTTCTCAATATCTGTATTCTGCCAAGTTGATCACTCTCCTAAAATTTATTTGCGATCATCTCGAACTTGCAGTGGCAGTCAACTTAGCGGTTTCCTCGCCCATACTAGGAACCAAATTAAGCTTCCTCCAATGGTGGTGCATAGATGTTAGAGGTATGGGATAGCCTAAGAGTCCATACTTGGCAATCTCGTGTGCATATGGTAATCCATGTGTGTGTTGAATTAAGCATCCACATGCCGCGGAGTCTGTACCGATACCATCATCTTTCGTCGACTCATTTAATACTATATCTAAAGCATTCCTTGATAGAAATCCTTTCAACTCTCGAAACAGGGCCGGTTTGAACTCATGTTGCATGGTGTTTAAATTCTTCTCAAAAGAAGCCTTTATCTCATAAAGATCAACTCAAGCAAGGCATGGATAGTTATTCAGGACGAATCAAAACTGCAGTTCGATGACCGTAGATGTCTCTTTAGCTTTGCATGCACGTTCTCTGCCCTATTTGTAGTGACATTCCCAAAGTGCATATGCAAGTCTATCCATGCAGCCACAGATTGTTCCTTATGCTTAATCAACCAAGATTTCTTCACATAATTAAGAGCTTGTGGATACCCGTAGAAATTCTTGGAAAATGCACTTAGAAGTTGCATGTAGTCATCTTCTGTGGGAGATACTACCAACATGTTCCAGCTAGTAATAAATTCTTCCCATCTGCTTTTGGTTTCAAAAAACTTCTTACAATTAGCCAAGCTGTTTCTTGAAATATGCCACCTGCATAGCAAGTTTGTAGCATTTGGAAAAACATTCTTAATTGCATTCATCAGCGCCAACTTGCTATCTGTGACAATCACACATGGCAACAACCGTCCATCTATTAATGACTTTAACCTCTCCAAAGCCCATGTATAGTTCTGCACCTTCTTTAACTCGAGGTACACAAAAGCAACCGAGAACGTCAACTAAATTAATGTGACACCAACAATCTCGAGCAATGGCAACCGATATCTATTAGTCTTGTATGTGGAATCCATTATCAGCACCTTGGGAAATGCACATAATAACTCAACAGATGAGGGATGTCCCCAAAATAAGTCCCTAACCCAGCCTGTTGCATTATTGTTAGTGTGCCATTCAATGTATCTAATGGACCAGGCTTCACTCTCCTTTCGCTTCGGGGCTATTGGGGGTCGGCGAAGGAAAGCGAGCATCAACATTTTTGCGTACGGGTATGCCAAATTTTCTATTCTACTTGGAATTTAGAGGTGGTGGTCCGGAGATCCACCTTCACAAGTGAAAAAGGAAATAATATTTTTTCTAGTTTTTCATTAGACATATGTTTAAGAAAAGAGACATGGTTTTTTGAATGCTGTGAGAGGCGATTTCTTTTTGTTTACCGTGAATGGCGATTTTGCTGTAAAAGGCGATTCTTGCCGTAATGGGTGATTTACAAATCTCATCAATAATGAAAGACAAGAATTGTGATTTTTTTGTCTCTTTAGAAAAATACAAAATACAACGAAAAGCAAGAAAATAAATTCTAACTTCTCCGGAGATTGTGGGAACTCATTCAGATTGACGATCACAAGTCATGTATGGACTTCACCATCATCCTTCAGATGAGAACATATGATACTTTGATTCGCTTGGCTTGGCTCAGACCTCATATTTTTAGAGGATAAAGACCTAGGGAGGTTCTATATCCAATAAAAAGCAGAGTAAATGGGCTGAAGAGCCACATCTAGGCCATGTGGATAGAAGGAGAGGACCTTGGGGGGGTGGCCCCCCAAGGGACTTCGGTCACCTTGTGGTGTTTGCTGCAGAGTCTCTTCAACGGAGGAGGGATTGTTGTAGCAACTGTTGCGGAAGCTCTGGATTTTTCTGGTTTTTTGATCGATCGATTTCGGACCTTTTCTTCTTGGAATGACCCCCCTTTTATAGGCTTTTGGTAGCCATTAGGAGGGTTTATGAGCATTGATTGCATTAATGCTCCATGATGGGAGGAGTTACATGTTTTTAATTCATAATTTTGTAACTCCTTTTTCTTGGCTTTTGATTGGCTGATGGAGAATGATGGGCATTTAATCGCCTTTAAACTCCATGATGAGAGGAGTTACATGATTTAAAGCTATGATTGTTTGGACTTGTAACTACTTTTTCCTTGCTTCTGATTGTTTCGAGGTTTCCTCAAAAGAATCTATCCGTTGATTTTGCGGATTGGGGGTTAAATTTTGCACAGGTGGCTTTTGGAACCTTGGAGGTGGAATGGCCTGAGATGGAATGGGCTGAAGTTGATGGGCCTGGGATGGGCCACCTTGAGTTGGACCCTTGGTCCACGAAAAGTTTGGATTATCCCTCCAGCCTGGATTGTATGTGCTGGAGTATGGGTCACACCTCTGACGATTATCAAAACGAGTGTTTTGATATAGTGCATTAACTTCCTCAACAGATTCGGCCTGACCCAAAGTTGTTGGGTCAATCCCTCCATTAATGGCCTGATTATATTTCAATGACTCTAAAGTGTTTGGAGTGGGTTTTTGGTTCAACTCTAGGGCCTCTATTCTCCTCATCAGTGTGGCCATTTTGGCCTCTGCCTCAATTTTGGGTTCAACCTTGAACATTCCCCCTTTTTCAATAATGGTGGATGTTATGGCCACCCTATTGATAGGGGCCCACTACAATGTATTTTCAGCGGTTTCTTAAAAAAATGTCCATGCTTCATCCTCTGTTTTCTGTGTAAACTTTCCACTACAAAAAGATTCCACCATCTGCTTAGTAGGGTAATCCTAACCCTCATACACAATCTGGACCAATCGGATTTTTTCAAATCCATGGTGGGTACATTGGATTAAGAGGTCCTTGAACCGTTCCAAATAACTGTAAAGTGTCTCCCCTTCCATTTGATGGAATCCATTCATGGCCTGCCTAATCGAAGCTATTTTCTGTTTGGAGTAGAATTTTTTTGTAAAATTCTTCGACTAGCTTGGCCCATGTAGCGATGGACCTAGCCTGTAAGGCATAAAGCCAAGCTTTAGCCTTTTCTTTTAGGGAGAAAGGAAATAATCTAAGTTTAAGAGCCTCCTCAGTCATGTGATTGATTCTCATAGTCCCATAAATGTCCTCAAATTTCCTAACATGTTGATATGAGTTTTCTTGGTCTATCCCACAAAATACTGGGAGCATCTGGATCATGCCAGATTTCAACTTAAATGTGGCATTGGTTTGAGGCAGGGTGATGCAAGACGGTTGAGTTGTCCTGGTGGGGTTCATGTAGTCCTTCAAAGTCATGGGTGGGTCCACGTGATCAGTCATTTTTTCTTTGAAAATTGATGAACTTCCTATGATGGTCAATGCTAACTCAGGCTCTATTCGAGTCAACCTTCGATTTTCGCGTTCCCACATTTTTTTTCTTTCAGGTTTGGATTGCATGCACCGGGTCTAACCAAAATATGTTAGCCTAATCTATATGCAAGGCCCTACTAGTTCTAATATGATGCACAGACAAATCAAACAGTCACGCACAAGGATTGAGGACAAGAAAAGTCCTAGGGTTGGCCTAAACACTAGACAGCTCCTAACTGGTGAAGAGAACACGTGGGCCTCCGATTCAGTCCTATGAAACCTTAGTTGACTAGGCAGCCACCAGGGAGTGGTGGGGATGAGCCCTCTTAAGTACCAGTACCCTGAACAGTTAAATTGTTGCACCCGCAGGAGCAAAGGCTTTCTTGGGCATCAACTTCTATCAAAGAGCGCAATTGGTTCAACCGTCAGTGGTCTTCGTCCTACTGAGCTTGAATCCTAGGGTCTCGTTGCTACTTGATTTTAATTAAAGTTAGGATCCTAATGTGAGAGATGGTTAACCTAGATGGGCAAAGATCTGGTAATGAAATCCAGACCTTATCTTTTTTCGGTGGATTGCCCTTAACTAAGTGTGTGTCCAATTAGATGGTGTGTTAATCAAGCATTCACACTTTGCAAAAATTAAACCATCCAAGCCCCACTTGCAAGTAAAAGACTCGTGGGGTAAAGTTTAGAAACTCTTATAGTTGGTCCATGTAAATCTTTAAACTATGCAAGCTTAACTTGTATTTTTTTTAGCAATTTTGCAATTCTGAGAGCAATTTTAGCAATTTTGAGAGCAACTTGTTTCCTTCAAAGCAATCCCCGCAATTTCCTTCATTTTAGAGTCCTTCAGAATTCAGATTGTAACCTCACAGAAAACAACTAAAATGTTAGATCTAAATAATCTACTAAAAATAGCAGAAAAATTGTTAATAAAATTCCTAAATTGAAAAATCAACCTAATCTAAATTTCACAACCCTAAACTACTGCAATTTGAATGAAAGATGCACTTATAAAACTCCTCATGCAGTCCTAAGTTAAATGGAGACCATGTTGTCAAGTGCTGAAAAAAATTCTAAGTGTTGGAACCTGTTGCGCAGGCCCAAGTTTACAGATCTGTATGATCCACTCTTATTAATCAAAACCAGAAAACAATGAGTGGGATGTAATCTCCTAATATGCAAGAATCATAAAAAAAAAAAAAAAAAAAACAGTGACTAAAACTGATAAAAAACGAAGTTATGCTATCATGAAGTTGGCTACTTGAACAAGTTTTTCTGCTGATTGCAGAATCTACTTGACTGACTGGCCCTATTCGCAGCATTAAAAGTTGAACTTCCAAAACGTATTTCTTTCTGAAATTTTGATAGTTCAAAGTCAATATACCAAAGTCCAATCCAACAAAATTTCAAGTCGAAAGGAGTCCGTTTGACTAGTTTTAATAGTGTGAACTTTTGGGGGCAAAACAAGCCAAATCTGTCAAAAAATTAGTGCTGAAATTTGTCTTCTATGTAACCACTTGAAATCAATCCGAAAATTAACTAATAATCAGCAACCAAAACTTGAAAAACAAAAACCACAAATATTAAGAAACACAAAAACTAAATCTAATGCAAGCTATGAATGAAACTAACTACAAAAATATGCCATGATATGCAAAAATTAATGTTAGAAATCCTAACTAAAAGGTTCCTTTTGAATTGGCTCCCCGGCAACGGCGCCAAAAACTTGATGTGATCAATATCAATCATAAAATACCGCAAGTGCACGGGTGTCTAGATGAGACAATGGCAAGAACGGGTTGAACCCACAAGGAGCTAATTAAAGAAACTTTTAGATTAAGAAAACTAATTAACTACAATCAAGGAAAGTTTTGAGTATTTAGATATAAAATCAAGCAACTGATTTAGAAAGATGAAAAAATATAAATTAGTGAAAGTGATTAGAGCATAGGAATCCAATAAGCATCTGCAAATTATTTATTAAGTAATCCTAATTTGTTCCAATTTTTACTTCAAATCAAAGACAAATCAATGTTTTTAATTTGGAAAATCTAACTTTTAAAATCCCTTTTCAATCATAAAAATTCAAAACTCAAGACTTCCTTCATCTCATAAAACAATAAAAATAATTTAAGAACTACCCATCAAAAGTAAGCATAAACCATCAAAAGATCTAAATCCTAAGCATGGTCTATCAAACCTAAGCATGAATAGTCAAAAACCAATTTTTATTTTCAGAATTTAAGAATGAAGATTTACTTAGGACACGAAGACAAGCCTATTAATCATTAAGCACATAATCATGGAACACAAATTAGAATTACTAAATAAATAAGAAGAAGTTACTTACCTTCATCCAGGGCTCTAATCAAGAAAATTAGCCCGCCATTGCAAAGAATGCTTCTTGATTTGTCATTAAAAATTGCATCTTTACAACTTCTCCTTCACAAAACTTCTCCTTCAAAATAAATCCTTGGACATGGCCCAAGGCTACCAAAATAAAATAAATAAATAAAAACACTAATGGAAAACAAAAAAGGAAGAAAAGAAAGAAGGGAATTGGAGAGAGGGCTGGATGTGAGATGCCTCCATCCCCTTTTGGGTTGGTTTTATAGTTGTTGATGCCTCCTTTTTAGAAAAGAATCTCCTCTCTTTTAGGACTTGTTTCCTTATTTGGAGAGATTTTGTTGCTTAGGACTCAAGTTAGTCTTCACACTTGGCAAGAGTTTGAATTGGAGAGGATTTGCTACTAAGTGTCGTCTCTTGGGCTCCAAGTCTTGCCAAATTGAACTTCTCAAACATCTCTCATGTTGCCAATTTTGAAAACTTCTTGTAATTCCCGCACTGAATTATAACAGGTAACTTCCCAAGGTCATATCTCTCTCAGTACAGCTCCAATTTATGTAATCTTGGACTCCACAGATATCTACTCGAAAAGAGCTTTCCAACGATAAGTAGGTTACACTAATCCAATATTGGGTTTAAGAGTTATGGCCATTTCAATTTGTTGCCCTTGAAAAATTTGGGAATAATTGTGCAATTAAGGAAACTTCTATGTTTGGCATGCTATGGGATGTGTGGGGCCCATGTTGGACGTCCAAGGCATGCTTGGACTCTTTCTTTGCTTACTTATTTGATCCCCTTTCCATCTTTGAGATTTTCCAATCTTTCCAACTCCACCAAGATGTCAAGATATGTGGGCCACCATGAAGTGTGTCCCGCCTTAGATCTCTCTCAAATTTCACCAATGCAGGTCCCACTCTTGATTTATCCAACAAAAATTAAATTAAATGATGTCAATAATAATCAAGTATGAGGAATCTAGATGGACTATGCATGAGACCCTACATGCCTACTTAATGCACCAAAAATACTCAACTCTCCAAAAATAGCACATGGCGTCAAAATTAGAAGGTATGCGTTAGTGAAGCCAAAAGAACTAATTCTTGGGTGATGAATGAGATGAAAATCCCTGATTTCACAAAAGTCACGCAATGTAATGACCAAATTTGACTAAGATTCCAACTTTGATGCTCAAATGCATGAAATCATGAAATTAAGTGTAATTCTATGCAATTAACCTAATTAAGTCCACAAATGCATATGAAATAATGAATGAAAACAACAATTTTGTGGACTTATCAAACTTCGTAGCATATTTTAATGGGGTCGAATGTGTCCTTTAACTCCACAATGATGGCACATGGGAATTCGTTCAGGACGTGACGCATTCGTCTTCTTTGGAGCTTTCTTTGCAACACTAACAACAGGATTAGTAATAATTGAATTCTTAACAAAACAATTTATACATTTGGCATTCGAAGTGAATGCTCCATCGGCGTAGCCAATGCCATGCTTGTTAGTGTGTGCCTTTTGACTGTACATGATGTCATCTAATTTTCTCGATCTAGTGTTCATCCTTTTCAATGAAACTTTAGTAGCATCTAACTCAGATAGAATCATCTTGAGTCTTCCATTCAAATAAGAATTCTATGCTTTCTAAGTCTTCTTATCAAAATCAAGTAAGTCACACTTTTGTGATTCTGCAGTCAATTTGTCAGCCAACTTGTTATTTTCATCCTCCATTTTTTTGTATTTTAGCAAGTGCTTATACAAGTTCAGCTTTCAAGGAGCTATTCTGCTCTTCAGGCATTTCCCAATTGATAGCAACTTTTTCATTCACTTTAAACCATTTTCATGGTTTTCTTAAAAAGTAATTCATATTCGGTTTTCCAATCTAGTTCTTCCTCTAACGTAGTATCTTGATCAGTCTCAGCTTCGGAAGAAACAAGGGAAGTACCATAATCAGAAGTTGCCATAAAAGCAATAAGCTTCCCCTTGCTAGTGTCAGGGTTGTCAGACTCAGGATTTTCATCATTATCATCAGAAGTTTCATATTCCCAAGTAGTATTCAAAGCCTTTTTTTTTTTAGATTTTTTATTCTGCAGCCATTGGCAATGTGTCCATAGCCTTGACACTTATAGCATTGGATCCCTTTAAAAGATTTCTTCTTTCCAGACTTTTTAGGGACCATCACATTGGTTTTGTTCCCCTTCATAAAAAGCTTGAATTGCTTCATGAACTGGACAGCAACTTAGGGATCAATTTGCTCGGAATCTGAATCTGAATAACTTGCATATTTCTTGTATGACTCCTTGGACGCTTTCAAAGCAATACCTTTAGATTGTGTCTTCCCATTAGACCTAAGGATTTCTTCAAAAGTTTGTAGGTTGCCAACCAACTCATCAACTTGGAGCGTAATCAAATTTTTATTTTCCTCTATGCCACAACCTTTCCATCAAACCTTTCTGGGAGAGACCTCAAAATCTTTTTAACAATTTTGTTTTCAGGAATTGGTTCTCCCAAGGTAAATGTATCATTGACAATGGCATTCAACCTATCATTAAATTCACTGAAAGACTCATCTTCTTCCATCTTTATGGTTTCAAAGGCTGTATACAACTTCTGAAGTTTCGACTGTTTGACAATGTTAGTCCCTTCATGCACAGTCTGCAGGATATCCAAAGCTTCTTTTGCAATAGTGCATGTAGAAATTCTTCGAAACTCAGACATAGTTACTGTAAGACCCCGACCCCTAATTTTCGGGATTAGTGTGTTTTTAACCGTGGTTTAGTTTTCTAAATAAGATTTGAGCCTAATTGAGTTAGATTGTGGTTTAGAATGGTTTTCCATAGCTTTGGGGAATTTTGAGAGCGGTTGGACCTGGTCTAACAGCCCGGGGATGCCTTGGGCTGTACGTGTCAGCGTAAGGGATTGTTCTTGATTTTGAAAAATTACAATTTTGGTTTCTTTTGATAGGTCAAATTAGATCCAACAACTTTTATGTTTAGACCTACCCCATTCGAGACTCAGAAAATCAGTTTTTCAGCCCGAGGGGCAAAACAGTCTTTTCACATTTAAATCTGAGCCCAGATTTCGAAATTTCAGAACCATGCCAAAAATATACTTTTTGAAAACTAGATTTTATAAGGATCATTTTAGTCTTCTTCGTCGATTTCATCCGGGGCCCGCAAGACCATGATTTAGCCATTTTAAGTCTCAGCTGTATTGGGCCCCACATTTTTTCCACTCACCCCATTTAAGTCATCTCCTTCACTAATCACATTCAGAATTTTCCATTCGTTTCCTGCAACTTTTTCCTCAACCCAGCTGAGAGGAACTTCTTCTTCTTCTTCTTCATTTCTCTCTTTGCATGCCAAGGCTAGGGAACTCCAAATTCAAATCTGAGCATACCCTTTTCTTCCTCTCCTCCCAAGCTTTCCATTACTACCATTTTCTTGAGGATCCCAGCTGGATAGCTCCTTCATTTTTGTTCTTACTTCTTGTTTAGCAAGCTTCAGGTAAGGGATCTTCTTCTCCTTTTCAATAGAGTCTTTTGAGCCTACAAGGATTGTGTTTTTCATACATGCAACAGCCATTTCGAAGTGGATTCTTATTTTTCAAATTTGGTTGGATTTTGAGGTTTATTTTTGGGGCTTTTTGTAGATTTCGGTTCAGCTCTTGAGAGTGGTTTTGAGGAAGGATTTGGATTGACATTTGGGTCAAAGGCAAGTGATCAACTTAGCTCTTCTTATGCATGCAAATCTGAAACTGTTTTTATTGAAATTCTGATTTGAAATATGTTGTGTTCTTCACTGGTTTATTGCATTCAAATCTGCAATTTTTGTGTTCATTCGGTATGCAAATTTCTGTATTTTTGTGTCCAATTAATGTGCAATGGTGTTCAGATTTCTGCAGAATTTTAGTGTACATTTGTATTCAGATTAGGTGCAGATTTTTACAAATTTTAGTGTCCAGATTATGTGCAGATTTCTACTACTTTTAATGTTCAGATCTTGTTTAGATTTCTGCAACATGTAGTGTTCAGTTTTATGTTCAGATTTCTGCAAAGTAATTTAATGTTCAGCTAGGTTCAGATTTGTGCAAAAGTTTTAATGTTTCAGCTAGACTCAGATTTCTGGAGTTGATTTAATGTTTCAGTTATGTGAAAAAATTCTGCACTGCTGAAATTAGTTGTTTCTTGCATTGATCTATAGGATTCAAATCTGAAATTGTTTTCTTGAAATTCTGATTTGAGATGTGTTGGTTGTTAAATTTGAATGGAAATGGCCCTTGGAGAGCATGGAGGCTCAAGGGAAGTGCAGGGATTTGACAAAGGAATGGAAGGATGTAAAATGGGTGAAATGGTGTGAAAAATTTGAATCCAGCTGAAGCTGCCGCAGACAGGCGGTTAGCAGTCGGCCAGCAGTCGGCTAGCCGACTGTTGACCCACGGCTAACCGACCCTGTGTCGGTCAGAATAACAGTAACTAAATTTCTGCACAGGGCGTGGTCGGCTCGCAGGCGGTCAGCAGGCGGCTAGCCGACCTGCGCAGAAATTGAAAAGTAGTATGCTCCTGAACAGTCGGTCAGTGGTCGGTCAGCCAGTCGGCTAGCCGACCACAACCAGCGGCTAGCCGCCATGTAACCGCGTGGTGACCGAGTGTTCAGAAGGAGAATTTTGAAGGGTTTTCGATGGGAGAGAAAAACTAGAATATGTTAAGGGCTCTTTGGCTTGATGTTGTGCAATTAAAACATGAAATGTTATTTAGCTTCAGGGGCACCAATCCGCTTTTAATTCCAACATTTGGGTTTCAATTACACAAGAATCGAATGAAGGGCCTTAGCATATACTTGAAAGTCTGTTTTCATAAACTTAGTCTTGACATGAAGAATCTTGTTTTGCACTTGTTTTGACTTACAAGCATTGGTTTTGTCTTGGATCTTGTTTTGCACTTGTTTGACTTACAAGCATTGGTTTCGTTCGGGTAGTGTTTTGTACTTGTTTCGACTTGCAAGTATCAGTTTTGTTTCGGGTATTGTTTTGCACTTGTTTTGACTTGCAAGTATTAGTTTTGTTTACTGTATCGCTTTGCACTTGTTTTGAGTTACAAGTATCAGCTTTGTTTCGAATTGTTTCAAGAACTATATTGGGGACACTTTTCCGACTTTGATGACATAGCTTATGCTGTTCTTGTTTAGTCTCGTTTTGCATTGTTTTGATAAGTGTCTTTCCCCATTTTTCGCTAAGTTTTGTACGAGTATTGATACGTCTTATGCATACATGAATTTCATAGAATACCACTGAGCTTGGACTGCCCTCTCAGTCTGATCCACTTGTTAGGGGGTCCTTAAACATAAGGACTATCTGCAGATAAGTCGTGTATTTATACACATTTTTGTTTTGTTCCGGTTCCGCGGCCGGATTTCCCGCCCACCTTGTGTGGCTCGGGCTTCTGTTTCGTTTCGCCTGTCGTGCTTTGTCTTTGCTTGCTCTTGTCATCATGTGTGACGGAGAAAGGATGAGCTCAATGTGGATTTACGAATCATGACGTTTTCTCGTAATCATGCTAGCTTTGTATTGCATTTTGTTCTTGTACTATTTGGAAATTTATTAAATGGTTTTAAACACTAGACCACATGTACTCATGCTAGTTTTGTCTCATATCTCGTTCGTGGACTTTTGTTTTCTCGCAGTGTATATCGTTCAAGCGTCGTTTCAAGATTTGTAAACTGTTTTAAATTCAGTATATGGTTTCTTATAAATTTTAAATGATTCATACTCATGCTTAAATTGATCACCTGCCAGACCGTCGTGTCTGACCTTGTTTGTTTGGTGCCTTAGGTAGCAGGTTCTCGTCTTGAGCTAGTACGTGTGCAGATGGCTTTAGAGCCACGAGTTTTGCAGGTTGTTGTTTCAGTGGTGTCATTCAGACGTCGCGCTTGTTTCTGGAGATACGTTACACACTTGGGTAGTATTTGTTCTTAGCTTGTTATTTTGTAAGGCTTTTGTTAGCCTTTTCTTTTGGGATTGTAATTAATGCACTTGTGTAATTATAACTTGAATATGCTTGGGTATTGATAAGCCTGTCCCGGTCAGCTCTGTATATTTTAATATCATGTTTTATTCCAGTCTGAGTATGATTATGCTATGACAGCTTTATGCTGACGGGTTGCAATGCCACGTAAGCTTCCGCGAAATGTTCTTGATGTGTTTGGAAATTTTGCCTTCCTCACACACGCGGATCCCGGGGAGAAATATATTCATCACTTAATCCCCAATTCGCGTTCCCGAGGTCGGACCGCTGCGGGGATCCGGGTTCGGGGACGCGACAGACTGGTATCAGAGCGGGCAGGTTTCTAGGAAATAAAACACTCTAGGAACCTTAAGACGTGTGGTGAGGACTCCTTAGACCGTGTAGATTTTGTTTTGGCTAGCCATCGTTTTTGTGACTTCGGGTTTGGTTTCCTCTAGTGGGGGAGACTCTTTTTGTCTTGTGTTCTTGTCCTTGTGGTTAGGGAATTTGGAGGACCAAATTCCGTTCTAGTGGGGGAGAATTTAATGTCTCCGTACCCATATTTAGTATCTTTTGCTTGCTTTTGCGTTAGATAGTTAGAGTTTTGTAGACTTAGCATGTGTCTCTCGAAGGACTTTGACAGAATTTGCAGCTTTTCGATGTCGCAAATGGAGTTAGGAAGGGAATATGTGAACAATTGTTAATTAGTAAGGAAGGTGAACAACATATCGAGATATAATTATAGTTGATTGTGGACCATTAAGTGGTGTGTTAGACAAGTAAGTGCAAAATTTTTGGAAAAACTTGGATTATTTTCCTAAGTCGGAGGACCGCTGAAGCCGGATTAGTGGTAGATTTTAAGAAGTTTGAGGTGATTTTCAGTTGATAGAGCTTCAAGTGGATGCCAAAAGCTAGAAATTTCTCAAATTTGATGAACTTTTATCGGAGAAGTGTTATAAGATTTTCAACGATTCCATAATAATGATGAACTTAACTCAGCAGAATGCGTCAGTATGTGATTAAAAGCATAGGAAGTCAGTTTTCGGCAGTCGTGTAGAGAGTTGCATGTGGAATTAATTGTTACTTAATCACTTGATAGAGTAGATATTGTGGATTTCACCAACTAGTAGAACATCGGTTTTGACGGAGTACATATATGAAATGGAGAATCACAACCTATGGATAATTTTAGTTGAAAGATTTAGAAAAGAATGACACAGGAGTAAGACTTAAGGACAACGAACTTGAAATAGAGACAGAAGATTGGGCAATCGAGGTTTGATTGGGACAGTTTTGAGATTTGAATACAGAGTTGTAATCGTTTGAGGTGTGATGATCAGTAGACAATTATTGTACAGAGGACCAAGGACGATGAGTGTAAAGAGACAGAGTAACAAGAACTTTTGGAGTACTTTGAAGAAAGACTTCACTCTAGGATTGTGGACACAAATCGAACTCCCAAGGTCAATTATGCATGCCAGGGATAGAAAACCGGACAAATGAGTTTTGATAGAGATACATCCTATAGAGTTTGGACATGTGGACTAGTATGATAGTTAGAGTGTTAGCGGGTCAAGTCAGGGTAGGAAACCTATAGCGTTGCAAACCTTGTGATTTCAACGAGCAGACGGAGTGGTAGTACACCGGGATGAGTCAAAACTTTCTTATTCTTGGACTGACATTGATGGACATGACACGTAGCAGATTCGAGACAATGCTAGGACAGTTGATAATCACTGGGTATTGACAGAAGGATTCTTTGAGCATTGATTATGTCAGAGGAGCAAGTTGTTGGGTAAAACTTTGGACAGTTGAGATCTTCAACCAAATTAGAGACCTTGACCACATACTCATGTCACCGCCATGTTTGACCAGGAAGTATTGCAGTTGTGCAGGAGCAAGCAGATCACCAATGTTTAGAGACAGTGTTTCAGAAGAGGATGACCTAGTGAGTTCAGGCGATTCCGGGATAACTGTGAGTTTGAATAGACCTTTTGAGATTTTCTCGATCTAGTGTGTGAGTAATGCCCTCGTTTTGTTTGAGTTGGTTTAGATCATTTGGAGGACCAAATGTTCTAAGGGGGGGAGGATGTAAGACCCCGACCCCTAATTTTCGGGATTAGTGTGTTTTTAACCGTGGTTTAGTTTTCTAAATAAGATTTGAGCCTAATTGAGTTAGATTGTGGTTTAGAATGGTTTTCCATAGCTTTGGGGAATTTTGAGAGCGGTTGGACCTGGTCTAACAGCCCGGGGATGCCTTGGGCTGTACGTGTCAGCGTAAGGGATTGTTCTTGATTTTGAAAAATTACAATTTTGGTTTCTTTTGATAGGTCAAATTAGATCCAACAACTTTTATGTTTAGACCTACCCCATTCGAGACTCAGAAAATCAGTTTTTCAGCCCGAGGGGCAAAACAGTCTTTTCACATTTAAATCTGAGCCCAGATTTCGAAATTTCAGAACCATGCCAAAAATATACTTTTTGAAAACTAGATTTTATAAGGATCATTTTAGTCTTCTTCGTCGATTTCATCCGGGGCCCGCAAGACCATGATTTAGCCATTTTAAGTCTCAGCTGTATTGGGCCCCACATTTTTTCCACTCACCCCATTTAAGTCATCTCCTTCACTAATCACATTCAGAATTTTCCATTCGTTTCCTGCAACTTTTTCCTCAACCCAGCTGAGAGGAACTTCTTCTTCTTCTTCTTCATTTCTCTCTTTGCATGCCAAGGCTAGGGAACTCCAAATTCAAATCTGAGCATACCCTTTTCTTCCTCTCCTCCCAAGCTTTCCATTACTACCATTTTCTTGAGGATCCCAGCTGGATAGCTCCTTCATTTTTGTTCTTACTTCTTGTTTAGCAAGCTTCAGGTAAGGGATCTTCTTCTCCTTTTCAATAGAGTCTTTTGAGCCTACAAGGATTGTGTTTTTCATACATGCAACAGCCATTTCGAAGTGGATTCTTATTTTTCAAATTTGGTTGGATTTTGAGGTTTATTTTTGGGGCTTTTTGTAGATTTCGGTTCAGCTCTTGAGAGTGGTTTTGAGGAAGGATTTGGATTGACATTTGGGTCAAAGGCAAGTGATCAACTTAGCTCTTCTTATGCATGCAAATCTGAAACTGTTTTTATTGAAATTCTGATTTGAAATATGTTGTGTTCTTCACTGGTTTATTGCATTCAAATCTGCAATTTTTGTGTTCATTCGGTATGCAAATTTCTGTATTTTTGTGTCCAATTAATGTGCAATGGTGTTCAGATTTCTGCAGAATTTTAGTGTACATTTGTATTCAGATTAGGTGCAGATTTTTACAAATTTTAGTGTCCAGATTATGTGCAGATTTCTACTACTTTTAATGTTCAGATCTTGTTTAGATTTCTGCAACATGTAGTGTTCAGTTTTATGTTCAGATTTCTGCAAAGTAATTTAATGTTCAGCTAGGTTCAGATTTGTGCAAAAGTTTTAATGTTTCAGCTAGACTCAGATTTCTGGAGTTGATTTAATGTTTCAGTTATGTGAAAAAATTCTGCACTGCTGAAATTAGTTGTTTCTTGCATTGATCTATAGGATTCAAATCTGAAATTGTTTTCTTGAAATTCTGATTTGAGATGTGTTGGTTGTTAAATTTGAATGGAAATGGCCCTTGGAGAGCATGGAGGCTCAAGGGAAGTGCAGGGATTTGACAAAGGAATGGAAGGATGTAAAATGGGTGAAATGGTGTGAAAAATTTGAATCCAGCTGAAGCTGCCGCAGACAGGCGGTTAGCAGTCGGCCAGCAGTCGGCTAGCCGACTGTTGACCCACGGCTAACCGACCCTGTGTCGGTCAGAATAACAGTAACTAAATTTCTGCACAGGGCGTGGTCGGCTCGCAGGCGGTCAGCAGGCGGCTAGCCGACCTGCGCAGAAATTGAAAAGTAGTATGCTCCTGAACAGTCGGTCAGTGGTCGGTCAGCCAGTCGGCTAGCCGACCACAACCAGCGGCTAGCCGCCATGTAACCGCGTGGTGACCGAGTGTTCAGAAGGAGAATTTTGAAGGGTTTTCGATGGGAGAGAAAAACTAGAATATGTTAAGGGCTCTTTGGCTTGATGTTGTGCAATTAAAACATGAAATGTTATTTAGCTTCAGGGGCACCAATCCGCTTTTAATTCCAACATTTGGGTTTCAATTACACAAGAATCGAATGAAGGGCCTTAGCATATACTTGAAAGTCTGTTTTCATAAACTTAGTCTTGACATGAAGAATCTTGTTTTGCACTTGTTTTGACTTACAAGCATTGGTTTTGTCTTGGATCTTGTTTTGCACTTGTTTGACTTACAAGCATTGGTTTCGTTCGGGTAGTGTTTTGTACTTGTTTCGACTTGCAAGTATCAGTTTTGTTTCGGGTATTGTTTTGCACTTGTTTTGACTTGCAAGTATTAGTTTTGTTTACTGTATCGCTTTGCACTTGTTTTGAGTTACAAGTATCAGCTTTGTTTCGAATTGTTTCAAGAACTATATTGGGGACACTTTTCCGACTTTGATGACATAGCTTATGCTGTTCTTGTTTAGTCTCGTTTTGCATTGTTTTGATAAGTGTCTTTCCCCATTTTTCGCTAAGTTTTGTACGAGTATTGATACGTCTTATGCATACATGAATTTCATAGAATACCACTGAGCTTGGACTGCCCTCTCAGTCTGATCCACTTGTTAGGGGGTCCTTAAACATAAGGACTATCTGCAGATAAGTCGTGTATTTATACACATTTTTGTTTTGTTCCGGTTCCGCGGCCGGATTTCCCGCCCACCTTGTGTGGCTCGGGCTTCTGTTTCGTTTCGCCTGTCGTGCTTTGTCTTTGCTTGCTCTTGTCATCATGTGTGACGGAGAAAGGATGAGCTCAATGTGGATTTACGAATCATGACGTTTTCTCGTAATCATGCTAGCTTTGTATTGCATTTTGTTCTTGTACTATTTGGAAATTTATTAAATGGTTTTAAACACTAGACCACATGTACTCATGCTAGTTTTGTCTCATATCTCGTTCGTGGACTTTTGTTTTCTCGCAGTGTATATCGTTCAAGCGTCGTTTCAAGATTTGTAAACTGTTTTAAATTCAGTATATGGTTTCTTATAAATTTTAAATGATTCATACTCATGCTTAAATTGATCACCTGCCAGACCGTCGTGTCTGACCTTGTTTGTTTGGTGCCTTAGGTAGCAGGTTCTCGTCTTGAGCTAGTACGTGTGCAGATGGCTTTAGAGCCACGAGTTTTGCAGGTTGTTGTTTCAGTGGTGTCATTCAGACGTCGCGCTTGTTTCTGGAGATACGTTACACACTTGGGTAGTATTTGTTCTTAGCTTGTTATTTTGTAAGGCTTTTGTTAGCCTTTTCTTTTGGGATTGTAATTAATGCACTTGTGTAATTATAACTTGAATATGCTTGGGTATTGATAAGCCTGTCCCGGTCAGCTCTGTATATTTTAATATCATGTTTTATTCCAGTCTGAGTATGATTATGCTATGACAGCTTTATGCTGACGGGTTGCAATGCCACGTAAGCTTCCGCGAAATGTTCTTGATGTGTTTGGAAATTTTGCCTTCCTCACACACGCGGATCCCGGGGAGAAATATATTCATCACTTAATCCCCAATTCGCGTTCCCGAGGTCGGACCGCTGCGGGGATCCGGGTTCGGGGACGCGACAGTTACTCCATTATAAATAGCATTCAAAGCCCTAGAGTTATAAGTGGCAGCCAACTCTTATTCCTTAGTCCACTTATCTTCAGGTTTGGGACCAGTTACCCCATTAGTAGTAATAGTGTGCAAGGAATAGCCATTCACTGCAGATTTTTATACTTTCAGATCTATGGCTTTCAAGAAGGCAACCATTTTGGCTTTCCAATAAGCACAATTGTTACCATCAAACAGATTAGGCATATTGGTTGAAGTGCCTTCGTGGTAGATATCCATTCTAACAAAAATAGCATTTACACAGTAAAATAGTGCAACCCGCTCTAATACCAATTGAATGTTTTGCAAGACCCACTAGCTAGAATGGATGCTAGTTTAATTAATCAAATCAATACAGCGGACATAACCAATCAAACAAAATAGAACTAGGAAATAAATCTACCAAGCAATCACCACAAGAAGGCAAACACAAAATTAACGTGGAAACCCTTTCTTGGGAGAAAAACCACGATATAGAAATCAAGATTTCACGAACAGATACAAGATATACTCACACCTCCTTTACCTCAGTCTGTACCTCTACCTAAGGACTGTAGTTATTTTTGCATAAATACCGCTGACACGACTTCCACCGTGCACCGTTCTCCTTACTTGATCTTCTTGTACCTTGTCAAACAAGATGATCAATCTTCTACAAGAGAGTAGAATCAACAAAACCTTCTAGAGCAGCCCTTCAAAACAATCTCTCAATGGCTCTAGAGAAACAAGGAAATCTCTCTTAGGGTATTCTAACCTCAGATTAAGAGAGAGAATTAACTTCTTGTCTTGTGTATTTGAGTTGAGAGAATCACCCAATTCTTTCTTATTTCTTAACAATTTTGAAGGAGACACAAACAAAAAAAAAAAAAAAAAAAACCATTTCATGAATTCTGAACTCTTAAGGACAAGATCACTATGACAAACATTTTCCTTAAGAAAATATCGGGAAACTTTATGTTTGTGGGTGTTTTTCTCTGGTATATTATCAAAGAAATATTTCAAAAAATGAATTTACTTTTAAATAAGTTCTAAAACTATTTTGTGTATTTTCCGTTTTTCCATTTCATATTCAAATGTTATTGATATTTTCTTGTGATTTTTAAGTTTTTATCACGTTTTAAAATTTCAAAACAATAATAAGAAAACCATTAAAGATTTATAACATCGTATTACCCTCATAATTTCATAGTATCCTGATATTAGTGGCATTGACAAGAACAAGTTAGTTCATGGCCTAAAATGAAACAGGGTTGAGCTTTTTTATTTAAGCTTAATTCATTTAGGGCATGCTTGTATAATGTTAAGGACTTCTCTCTGTTGCTGCAGCAAAAGAGTCCATCTTTCCTTAGCCATCACATCTTTGTAGATTAACGCGATGCTTTTCAGTACAGAAGAAGAAGAAATTTAAATTGATTTATCTGATAATCAATGCTTTTCCGTACAAAAGAAGAAGAAATTTAAATTTATTTTTCTTATAACCACCAAAAATTTATTTTCTATAAATTGATTTTGCCATTAGTCGATGTAACATGATTCAAGCTATGTATATTGGTTTGTAAGTTATGCCCTCACGACTCACAAGTGATTTTAATAAAAATCTCATGTCCCTCATGATAAATGAATATCCTCGGTCTAACGAAGGCCTTAATCAAACGGTTATAATCGTGCTTATGTAAGTGCTAATACAGCCAATAAACTTTGAAACCCTTAATCAAATGGCTTTAATCATGCTCATGTAAAGCTCACACACTAATCCATGATTGTTGGAATTATTACTTCTAATATTACAATGGGTTTTTATTGTTGTCTTGATATATGTAAAGTCATGTCTTTTGGAAGTGTCCCTTAGTAGACTATATAAGTTTGTGTTTTAGTTGTTTTGTAATGTGTGAATAAAGTGTGAGAAGCAAGAGCATGTGTGGTGAAGGTCTAAGAGATTGTTCAAGTGTTTTGGTGGAGAGAAATATATTGTTATCATAAGGTTTGAGTTATATATAAGTGTTTTGTTTATTTGATTCAGAGCATGAGCTCTGCATGGCCCTTTGGCAGTACAACCCCACATACACAAGCACACACACTCCACACCTTTATGTTTCTATAAAGTGGAGTAGATCGCATTTTTTTTACAATGATGTGAGCTAGTCACCCCTACCCCAATATTTGCATGCGTCGGGTTTACTTCATATCATAGGTTTAGAACACCGAGCATTATTGCGTCAAAAATATTTTCTATTATGGAATGGTCCTAATCCTAGTTTTTTTTTCTGTAAAGGGAAGATTTGCATTCAAAAGAGAGAAAAATGGAAGAAAACAGAGGAAGCACTTTTTCTTCAAATCTCATCTTGACCAACAGAGCTGGCTCGCCAAAAACTGAGCTTTTGAAGTTGGATATAGTGTAGCTGGTGACTGAAAGAGGGGAGTACCTAATACAAAGTATTGGTGCAACTGAAGAATAGTTATGAGTCTGATTCAGCTTCATCTCGATAGTGTGGGCATCTAGAGGCTAAGGATACACCGACATCCGATTATTTGGATACAATCTAGTGAGACCCCTGTTAGATCTATATAGTTTGCAATTTGATGATAGCATATGCATTCATATTAAACATTTCTTGAAGCTTCTCATATGCATCATTATATCAAAAATCATGAATGAGTCTTGAGTGTGAATACTTAGTTTTGGCAAAATCGTTTTCTCAACTAACATATTTTAGTTGATCTCATTACATTTTCCATTTTTCCTTTCTTGGCCCTAAAACTCTTCTTTTGAACATGTTTGCAATTATCATTTTCTCAAGGTTTTCAGCTCAGATCTTCAGGTCATCAGATATTGCTCAGTTTTTAACTGTCGGTGACCTGTTGGTCAAGTGTCGGCTAACCGAGTTAGGAACTGACCCTCACCGAACCAAGTTCGGTTACAATTCCAGAGAGCTCATTTTTCTTGTCAGTGACATGTTGGTCAGGCCTTGGTTAACCGAACTTACTTTTGACCCTCACCAAACCAAGTTCGGTTCATAAGCCAAAGAGCTTGTTTTCCAGCATTTTTATATGGCCGGTTCGGTTGTCGGTCAGCTCTTTGTTAACTGACTCATTTTGGTGAACCAACATGGATCTCAGTTTGAAAAATTTATGACCGTTGGGTTATGACCGTTGATTTCGGTTAACCGGACCCGAAATTTGGTTAACCGACAAGAGAGCTATTAGGAAATTTTCACTCTATAAAATTAGACGTTTCCTTGGTTTTTGAACCACCACTTTTGAAAAACCTTTGAAGAAAAATTAGACCAAGGATTGGGAAGAAAGCTAAGGAAAGCTAGAGTGGGATTTGGGATGCAAAGACTTGATTTCATAAGTTACATCTCTTAGTAAGCTTTGCTTTCAACATCATATGTTTCATGCTTTGCTTAAATGAGTGGTAAATCAATTTTAGCATTCTAACTATGATTTGATAAATCCATTACATGTATTTCATTTCAAATTACTTTGATATTTTTTATTCTTCATTTAGATTCAAATCAAGTTGTTTTTAACTTTCATATCATAATGAATTCAAGCTTTGATTAAAAATTTGATTTCTCTCATAATATGATTCTAATATTTGGTTGATTCTCTTGTTGTTTTTCCATTCCTTGAAACAGTCAGGAGCCCTGATCCATCCGTTTTGATGAAGCCACTCCCGAAGCCTCCCCTGCCCCAGCCGTTTTCAATCCCTAGCCTTTCCTCCTCTTTGATTCCCCACTCTACAGATCCTCCTGGCCTTTGTTACCAAGATCCACCCCCCCCCCCCCCCCCCCACCCTTCCACCTTCTTCCTCGCCCTCCATTGTTATCCTCGGACTCGGTAGACCCCCCCTTTTGAAGAGTTTTCGTAGTAGCTGCCCGTGCATGCAGGGGGTGCCAAATTTCAAGCTCAGTTGCCTTTAGAAGCTGAGCCTGCAGATGGCATCAAGCTTCAATCACTGTTGGCCTCCCCTCCAGAATCTGTGCATGCAGAAGGCCCCATATTTCTAGCTCAGCTTGACCCCCCTTCAAAAACAGAGCTTGTAGAAGGCACTAAATCTCAAGCTCATCGGCCTTTTCCTTCGTACACCTCTTGGGATCTAGCCCAATTGTCTCTTTTCGAGAAACACCTTAGCATCTTGTCACATAAACCCCCTCTTCGGTTAGTCCCATTCTTCACCCCCCAAAGAGCTATGCTAGCTTTTTCTCCCTGATGGTTGTTCCTCACCCCCCTTCCCTTCCACCTCCGGAATGGATTGAAGGTAAGCTCAACATCAAAATCCCTCACCACATGGTATCTATCAGTAAGGAATCTTTATCATTCTCTGCGATTGGTAGATTCGTTGGTAGAAGACCATCCCTGGAAAGATTAGAACAGTGGGTGCTTGCCTCCTGGTGACTATCTAGACCTTGTCTCATCTCTTTGACTGAAAAAGGCCATTTCCTATTCAGGTTCAACTCCAAGGACGACCTTCTCTCTATGGTTAGCCAAAGCCCTTTCCTGATGGATGGTAGGAAATTTTTTTTTTTGCAGTCTTGGTCCCCAGGCTAGAGTGAAGACTCCTGGCCAGTAGTCTCCCCAGTCTAGGTCCGCCTCAAAGGGATTCCATTTCATTGTTGGAGCAGTGATATTCTTCTGTCAATAGCTAGCTACATTGGTAAACCCCTTCGTCTGGATGAAACCACAGCTTTGCAGTGGATTCTCTCTTATGCAAGGGTCCTAGTGAGCCTGGATGTGTCCAATCCTTACCCCCATTCCATTTCTATAGATTTGGAGGGAGATGGTAAGGTGGAGGTTGAAGTGCAGAATGAGAATATACCCTGCTCGGAATGCCTTTTAGCAGGACATCTGACAGCCAAATACCCATTTGCATTTAAACGTGGGATCCTTAGGATGCCTATCCCTGCTTCCATTGAGATGCAAGGCAATGCTAGGGATGAAGCTTCTACCATAATTAATGATGGAGGGCCAGGCCAACTTCCCACTTTTCCCTCAAATGCTCTAGTAAATCTTGCTGATTCTAGGGAGGTAACTGTTACCTCTGAGGTCAACACAGAAAAGGTAGGAAACCAAGGTCTGTCATCTGCTTCCCTTTTAGAAGTTGTGGACCCAAAGGTGACTTTACCAAAGCCCATTGTGAGTGTATCTGTAGATAATACGTCCATGGCTACCTTGGAATCCAATCATGAAAACCCCATACTATCCCTTCCAAGGGATATCGTCCATAATATCTTGGAGATAATCCGAGCTCTTGTTGTTGATTTAGCCAATCCCTTCTCTGCTCTGGAGCATTGCTCGGTAATTGAAGCCATCTTCTCCTATTCTCTCTTAAAAAACCTTATGGAGGCCACCAAAAACACCTTAGACCCTGGAGCATTGTTCGTTAATTGAAGCCATCTTATCCTATTCTCTCTTAAAAAACCTTATGGAGGCCACCAAAAACACCTCAGACCCCTTACCTGGCTCCCCCACCTCAGATCCCTTACCTGGCTCCCACCACCTCAAATCCATTACCTGGCTCCCCCACCCTAGACCCCTTATCTAGTTTCCCCACAATTGTAGCCTCCTCCACAATTGGAACATTGGCAGTGCAGGAATCTATGGATATTAATCAGGATGATGTTGCTATCCTGGGAATTGATATCTCCCCCTTCATGGTCAAAAGAAAGAAGAAAGGGAGGAGTAAAACCATCATCCCCTCAGGCCCCATTACTAGGAAATCAGCTGGCCATCTCTCTTCCAAAGTGGTCAATGATTAAGGTCCTCTTTTGGAATTGTAGAGGCATTGGCAACCCCACCACCATCACAATGCTTCAACACCTTTTATCTGTCCACTTCCCTGACCTGCTTTTCCTTTCTGAGCCTATGATCCAATTCTCTTCCCTCTCATCCATAGGAGTTCTTTCCTTTGGGTTCAATTCCTTTCTCTCCAATAATAACTCACTTTGGTGTTTTTTCAAAGCCTCCTCTACATTTTCTTTCTCCCTCCATGACCAATCCACCCAATACACCACCATTGACTATAAGAATCCCTCCTCCCCCTCCCCTAGCCTCATCATTGGTGTTTATGGTTTGACGGATTACAGAACCAGGAGATCCTTATGGAACTACCTTGTCTCTGTCTCCTCCATGAACCTTCCTTGGTGTGCCATCGGAGACTTCAATGCCATCTTACTTGCTTCAGAAAAAATAAGCATCCGTCCCCTTTCCTCCGTTTTAGTCTTGGAGTTCAATGATATGGTGCTGGCCACTTGCCCTAAGGATCTAGGCTATAAGGGAACTCATTCACTTGGGCTAACAACAGGAAAGGTCAGGCTTATGTGGCAGCTAGGCTTGACCGTGCGTTCACCAACTCCTACTGGCAAGACAACTTCTCTGACCCTTTTGTAACCCATCTCCTTCGGCTATGCTCAGATCATAATCCCATCCTTCTCTCTCACAGAAGCCGACTGCCTGGGAAAAAACATCCCCTTTGAATTTGAAGCTATCTGGTTGACTCATGACTCTTACCTTCAGGTTGTGGAGACTAATTGGGCCAACAGTAGCTGCTGCAGAGGTAATGTTCAATTTGTCTTGGCTCAGAAACTGAAGTTCCTGAAGAACAATCTCAAGGTTTGGAATAGAGAAGTGTTTGGGCAGGTCGAAGTTAAGATTGCTGAAGCAGAGAAGGTTGTTCTAGACTGCCAACAAAGCCTTGATGTGGCTCCTTCTGAGTCCTCTCTTTTGGAGCTAAACATTGCTAAGTCCTCCCTCCATAATTGGCTAAAAGCTTAATTTGATCTTTGGAAGCAGAGGTCCAAAATTAGGTGGCTCCAAGATGGAGACAGGAACACCCAATTCTTCCACCAATCAGCCAAGTCCAGGGGTATCTTCAATCGCATTGACAAGATCTCAGTCAATGACTAAACTTTCTCTGAGGACGGCCAAATTCGTGACCAAGCAGTGCTTTTCTTCTTGAACCTGCTTCAGTCTCCTCCCACTGCTCCTTCAGAATCTCGCTTCCAAGTAAGAGGGCTATCAGTTTCTGTGGAGCAAAATGTAAGTCTCACAGCAGTTCCTTCGCCAATGGAGATTCACGAGGCAGTTTTCAAGCTCAAGAGGAGCAGCTCTCCTGGGCCAGATGGCTTTTCTGGAGTCTTCTTCACCAGTTGCTGGAGTATTGTAGGCCAAGATGTGGTCTATGCTGTCTCTCATTTCTTCAATTTATGGCGGCTTCTGAGAGCCACCAATGCTTATTTTCTCACTCTCATCCCTAAAGGCCCCTCCCAGCAGTCCTTTGGAGATTTTTGACCTATCAGTCTCCTAAACTTTTCTTATAAAGTTATCTCCAAAATCCTGGCTCATAGACTTTCAATCATTCTTCCTTCTCTGATTTCTAACCACCAAGCAACCTTTGTCAAGGGAAGATTTATCCATCACCATGTCGTGCTGGCTCATGGCCTGTTCCAAAAGTTGAATGCCAAAGTTAGTGGAGGTTCAGTGTGCTTGACACTGGATATCACCAAAACTTTTGACAAGCTACAATGGAGCTTCTTCTTTAGGGCCCTCCAGTTTTTTAAATTCTCTCAAGGACAGATTGACTTGGTTAAGGAGCTAGTCTGCATTGGTAAAGGCTCAATTTTGATCAACAGAAGCGCATCAAGCTTCTTCAACTCCTCTTGTGGCTTGGGACAAGGAGACCCCCTCTCCCCCTATCTGTTTATCTTAGCGGAAGAGATCCTTAGTCCCAATGCGGATTTTCTCAGACAAGTGGGTGGGATTGTTCCAATCTCTCTGATTCAAGCTACTCCTTGCCATTTACTATATGCCGACGACATCTTGTTATTTTTAAAGGCAAACAAAAGCTCTTTGAGGCGTCTAAAAGAGCTCCTCAACCTCTACCAAGACTCATCTGGATAGTCTTTCAACCTTCTTAAGAGTCAACTGTTTGTGATAAAGGTGTCTGTCAGGCATACTAACATGATTTCTTCCATGTAGTCGATCTTTCGAGCTGCTCTCCCCTCCACCTACCTTGGAGTCCCTCTTTTCTTTGGTAGCCCTAGACATAGGTTTTCCCTAAAGATGCTGGACTCAATTAGAGCTAGGCTCTCTGGTTGGAAGCTTAGATATCTTTCTTTTGCAGGAAGACTTACCTTGACTATTAAACATGTGCTCTCCTCAATACCCCTCCACATCTCTATGGCTATTTCCATCCCCAGTAAAACTTGTCTCTCAATTGAAAGAATTATGAGGAGCTTCTTATGGTCTACTTCCCTGGATGGATCCAAGAGCAACCTAGTCAAATGGGATAGTGTCTGTCTTCCAAAAAAGGGGAAGGGAGGGGGGGTGCGCTTGGGCTTTGGAGAATCAAGGAAAATAATGAAGCCTGCTTTCTCAGGTTGGGCTGGTCAGCTACTACAGTAGACTCCATCTGGGCTGTTTGGTTCCGATCCAGGTGCTTTAAGGGCTCTTCCATTTGGTCCAAAGGTAATCCAGTTGGAGGTTCCTCAATAAGCTTAAGGTTTGACAATTGGTGTGGCCAAGTTTCCATCTCCTCCCGCTTCCCATCCATCCAGTTCTCCCTTATAGATAGGGTGAGTGATATCATCCAGGATTACTCTTGGCCCTTTCCCCCTCTCCTTCCTCCCATTATCAAGGACTTTCTGCTTCAAGCTACCAGAGATATTTTGTTAGTGGAAGAGCATAGTGCAGATACTATTTATTGGAAGGACTCAACGACTTGAATCCTCTCCCTCAAAGCTGCATGGGATCTTCTTCGGAGCCAAGCCACCCCTCCTCCATGAACTAGCCTGATCTGGAATGAAGTCGTCAATCCTCGTCTAGTTTGTTTTGCTTGGTGCCTTCTGCTTAGGAAAACTCCATCAGATTTGTTGGCCAAAAGTAGAGGCTGCAACATGGCTACAACATGCTATATTGGTTACCTTTGGGAAGAAATAGACTCCCACATCTTCTTCTTATGTAGTATGGCCAACACCTTTTGGTCATGGCTTCTTAATCTTTGTAACTCCCCTCCCCCAGCTCCCTTCTCTGCAACTGCAATCTGGAAGGTTGTCTCTAAGGTTGGAGATGTCTCTAGAAGAAAATGGGCATTTGCCTTCTTCTTCCATGGCATCTCCACTCTCTGGTTTCTCTGAAATGATGCCAAGCATAGCAATCGGCAGGCCTCTCTCTAGCGAGTGCATGTCATTTTTGAAGACAGAATCAAAGGTCTGATTATTTCCCTCTCTCCTAGGCTAATCTATCCACATCCAATTCTGAGTGCTTTGGGGCTGCTTTGACCTCCTGTATTGTTCCTGCCTCTTTTCAGGTTCTGCTCTGTTCAGCCTTTATTTTCTGGTTTTGGCTTTTTTTGTTGGTTTTTCTTTGGGAGCAGGCCATAAGGTTCTGCTTTGCTCTGCATTTGGGTTTCTTGTTTTGTTTCTTTTGTTGGAGTTTATTTGGCTGTAACCTTCTGGCCTGGGGGCCTTGTGCCCATGTTTCTTCCCTCTTTTTTTTTTTTTTAATACAATTTACCATTAAGCAAAAAAGAATCACTTTTTTTTGGAAATAGAAAATATATGCATCGCATATTTTAGTTTTGAAAAACTTTCATACAACTTGTAAACGCTTGTTAGGTATATCTTTATCAAGTTGTTTCTCATTTAACATGTGATTAGCATTTTCACTTCAATCTATATTTGGGTTTCAAACCTTCAAAAGCTTTAAGTACTCATTCATACACATTGAGCATTTATCTTTGCATTTATATTTTGTGTATGTGTATGAGTTGTATTTATATTTTCATATTCGCCTAGTTAAGAAAGATTGTAATTGAGCATTAAACTTGTATCTCTTCAAGTGTTGTGTAGACACTTTCTTGAGACAATCTATTATTTTGTACAAGTTATTGCTTAGCTTTAGAAAAGCATAAGTGTATGGTTAAGGGTGAATCTGAAAGCCCAATAGGTTGTTGCTTAGCATTAGAAAGCATAGTGTAGAGGTTATTGCTTAGCCTTAGAAAAGCATCTTGTAGAGGTTATTGCTTAGCCTTAGAAAAGCATCTTATAAAGGTTATTGCTTAACCAATTGAAAAGCATAGATAGTGGAAATCCAGTGGGGTGTAGGATCACAAGCCGGTAGTGGATGTAGGCATGGGGGTTGAACCACTATAAATCTTTGAGTTATGGTGAATGCACTGTGGTGATTATCTTTGTTGGCTTCCGTACTTAGTTTCATAATCATCTGCAAGTGACTAATCGACTAAGAAGTTAAAATTAGGCACAATTGGTCATTAATTAGAAGCTCACCTTATTCACACCCCCCCCCCCCCCCCCCCCCCCCCCGGGTAAGGATCCAGGACTTTCAACCCCCGTCCAATGTTTGAGCTGCTGCTTTTACGGTTGCCACTTTAATAGCATTTTATACACTTTCCTAATTTTTTCTGCTTTTATCGTGTCTTTCTCACTTCATTCTCATTGTTTGGTGATATTCTTTTTATATGTGGTATTATAAAAAAAAAAAATGTCTCATTATGCATATGTTTTCCAAATGTTACCGATAATTAGAAGTAGAGGTATTATTGATGCCTCCCTCTATCTATTAAACACTAGTCCAAACTAATGTGCCTATTATAGCTCAGTGCAGGCCCTTTCAGTGTTGCCTACCACCAGCCCAAGACCTGGGAAATTGTTGCCAAAAGTTATCTAGTTTTATATAGTGAGAGTTATGAGATCTAGGCGGCCGAAACCCATTTTATCAGATCGATCTTACATTTTTTTTTTCTTATTTGTAGTTTTCATTTTAAAGAAATAACCCACTTCTAAACAATTCAGTTCCAACACAAATACCTATACCCTCCCAATTGGCAATAGTCCTAGTTCAAAAATAGTGCGACACAAGTATCTGTTTGATTTACACCAAAAATTTGTATGACATGTTGCAAGTAAACATTTTAAGGAGTTGAAGCCAGGTAGTAGGAGGAGTTGATTGGACTCATACAGAGAAGGGGTCAAACGTTCCACATTCTCTCTCCACTACTATCTCATGTAACTATCCACCCTTATCTTTTTTCATCAAACTACTCATGCCTACTCTCCACTTTTTAAAGTTTCTGTTCTGCCCCATCTCTTACTACAACAATGTTCACTTTTGATAAAACATTAGGAAAAACTATTCCCGGCGATTTCCCTTGAGCCGACAAGCCGCCGGGAAAAGATCGCCAGGAATACCATTTGCCGGTGAAAAAGAGGTAGCGTCGGTAAAAATCTATACATTATCGGCGTTTTATTTCGCCGGAAATAAACCGGGCAAAGATGTTTATTTTTTCAAAAATAAATTTTAAAAAAACTTTTGCCAGCATTTTTTTGCACGAGGAAAAGATGTTTATTTTTCAATAATAAATTAAGAAAAAAATTCGGCCAGCGTTTTGTTTTTGCCGGTAAAACATTTACAGTGAATGTAAATTATTTTTTAAAAAAATGTTTGCAGCTTTTTTTCTCGCAGGGAATATATTTATTTTTTTAACTGTAATTATTTCTAAGGCATTTTGCTGGCCTTTTTTTCCGCCGGAAACATATTGTTGCGCCGGTAAAAGTTCTAGCGTAAAAACAATTGCCGGGGCCAATATTTTTATTTATATTTTTTTTATTTTTAGTTTTCTTTTCCTGTATATACAACCTTTGTCACATGAATAAATTGAAACTACAAATTCCATTATCCAAGATCAAATCTACTAACCCAACATTCATTTCCATTCCAAACAATTAAAAAAATGATACAAGAAAATTCATTCCACTTCATATTAATATTCAAATATCCTTTCAACATTGAAAGCACTTTACCATTACCATTATCATTACAAAATTAAAACTCATGCTAACTATCTACTATGTACCAACATTCAAATGCCAATGAAAATTTACATAATCGTATATGCAACACCCATTGTTTAAAAAAACTTCATGCATCTCATTTTAACATTTAGCAATCTGTTACTCTGCATACTTGGCCAACATTTTGGCAGCATCTTAGTTGCATAGACAGTCTTTAAACCAAAAAATTTCTTCAATTTTCATTCAATCTGCATAAAAAAAGGAGAGCAAGATTAACATATGATTAAGCATGTCATATGGACAACTTTAAGGTGGAGCCAACTTTTACTAGAAATCATACCCACATTTAGTGAAACTATGGACAAAAGCATGAATTAGGCCTAAGGCTTTAAGGTCTGTCAAGCACTGTAATAGACATGTTAGTACGAGACCAACCCATTTATGGGCTCAAGCTTCAGGAGTCAAACTTCAGGCTCAAACCTATTTATTAATGTTATGGTCCAGCCCAGGCCGCTTGGATTTGGACTCCTATGAGGCCTGCCTGTACAAGACTAACCAATTGCCACTCCTAGGAATTTGGCAACATACAGAATTGATTTTCGCCAAATAATGAATGTAAAAAAATTTTAGCTTGGAGACAACTGTTTTAACATTGCAATATTTGACAGGTGGAAACTTTGCGATATTTTGCCTTGCAAAAATATTCAATCATCAGATGTACCATAGTTTCTTGCCGTAGTTTCTTGCATACATATCTCTGAAGTTTCCTATGGAGTGAGGAGATCTTCCTCATAGAAGGATTCAATGCAAGTTACAAGAATAGTGAATCATGCATGATAATTTTCACTGATTGGAAGAACAGACGAAAGACAATAGTAGCAATGATAACTGCTACACATACCATGAAATCATCAGATGAAGTACCAATCTTTCCAGTTTCTAATGGCCACCTGCGAGACATTAGAGAGAGAGAGAGAAAAAAAAATGAAACTCATGGAAACATAGAATGCATTGGCAAATTGTCTTTGTACCGAATACATACCAATCTACAGCAGTAACTTCTCCTTCATGGCCTTTCAATTCAACAGGACCTACTTCAGGGTTATTTACCTGGCACAGCATTTTCCCCAGTCATATCCAAGCTAAAAAGAACCAGAATGAGAAATGTGTTCCAAAGAAACCAATATGAACCTGCGACATGTATGCATTTCCATCACTAGAACCAGCTAGTATGTGAGAAGCATCAGGGCTGATAGCTGACTGCAATTGCATAATAGAAATATAAGAAGCCAATAATATTTCACTAGTATCACCCTGTAACAAACAACTGCACAACTTACAGTTTGATCACCAGAAGCAGTGAGAATTTGGGTATCATCCTGCAATATCAAACAAACCAAATTAACACCTGAATAAAGAGAGTGCAGAATTGTATAGAGTATCTGAAAGTTTGAATAAGGATCAGAAAGGCACTAATTTAAAGGAAAAAATTATCATTGTATGAAAAGAAAGAACAAATATTTATTCATGTGTCTAAAGAACTAAACTTTCAAACAACAAAGTGATGAACCTTTATCCAGCATACATAAAAAATGGCATTATGATGCGCAAGCCAATCACAAACCCTAGCTTCTATTGAGGCAAACAGAAAGCACATATCAGAAAAAAAATGGGTAAATAAACAAACCCCTAAACCCCAAACCCAATTCATTTACAGCAAAAGTGGATGGAGGGGCATCAAATAGACCCTGCATCATCTCTGTGAGAGGCGAGAGGAGGGAGCCTCTTAATGTCATGAAAGGGGAATCACAAGATGTGGTTCTATAGGCTGTCGTGCTTCTTGTATTTTGCTCATAATGCCTCTATATTTGTATAGAAATTAACTCACATTTCACTGTAAACCTCATCATATATATAGTGAGATTAATATACTTAAATGGTCTCATGAGAAGGAAAAAATAACATCTTTACCCATCCTTATCTCCAATATACATCCAAAGAAATCACCATTAACCACATCGATTTAAAAAATTAAAGCTATTAACAATTAAAAAAACAAGCAAACTTAATCACTGATTTGAACCATCAGATTCAAATTAATCATTAGATAGGGAAGATTTTGCTACAAAATCTCTTTGAAAAACCAAATGTGTAAGGTCAGCATACTGTTGCAACTTGCGATATGGCTCACATTTCTAAAAATTAGAGTTTATGGCCGGTTAGAATCAGTGAGGGAAGCATCAAAGGAGAATGAATGCAGAGTTGTTCTATTTATCCACAATGCAAAAGTCAACACTTTTTTAAAATGTCGATGAAACTACTTTGGGGTGAGAAAGAACACTGTAGTTACAAAAGTCAAGTTAAGTTGTCAAGTGTACTTTTGACACATGCATAAACAATGAAGAGTAAAAAAGCTTTGTTTGAAAACATGTTACAGAACCAGGAAAATTGAACCAATTGATAGTAGACTGCCATGGAGTCTTGCTCACATTGTTAACGAGACAAGGAACACATCATCTTCTATCAAGTGAGTTGAGTGATGCGCCAGACACAGTAACTTAATAACAATGGACTAGATCTAATTCCCTCATAGGAAATGAGATGCCTTAATTTAGGGATAAAAAGCAAAAGCACATATACTGATTGGGTTAATAGCTAAAGAAATTAGATGCAAAAACATGCCATGAAAACCATTGATTTCATGAAGGGCATTCACTCCTAAACACATACTTCAATCAAGTTTTAGCACTTTGGGAAGCATAGACATCAAACCACACTGCAATCTGGTTTGGGATGACATGACAATCTGAAAACATATAAGTTCTTATATATATTTTTTTTCCAAAAACCAGTGTCAACGTCAACACTAAAATTAGGAAAGAGATTTACTGAATGGATGATTTGTATAAAAAATGAGTAACTTGCTGAAGGGATGTGATCCGGTGAGAACTGTTCTCACGGAGTCACAGTGAGAACTTTTTTGTGGGGCCCACTGGGGGCCCCATTTTGGAATGGGACCAGTGGGGATTGAAAGATCTATATGGGACTCCCGCAAATATCAAGTTTGGCCCCAATCCCATGCTTCTAACCCCTTCATCCATGGCTAACACGCCCAATCCATTCGTATGGGTATATAGTCGATCCAACGGTCCAGTTCATTCGCATTGGTGCCAAACCATGAGGCATATGACTATCAAAGGGGCCCTGTCCATTGCAAGGATTGAATTGGGTGATAGGTGGCCCCACCCCATAGTTCTTACGGTTTGAACCGTGAGAACAGTTCTCACTTGATTATTTCCCCTTGCTGAATGCCTATCTAAAGAATGACATATGCAATATATAATGTTGGAAGAGCATCCATACACCACCATCAAGACCAACTATGTCCATGTGACACTCTGCCCAAGTAGCATAATCACATAAACCATCTTAGAGATTTTCATAGCAAGCATAGTCACATGACCCATCTTAGAGATGTTTATAGCAAGCACCTAATGATGAACAATCATCACTTATAGAATCACAAATCACTCTTCCCCCAAACTCTTTCAATCCTTCAATCTTATGCACTACACTCTGCCTTCTTTAAATGTTAGCTATTGAGTAATTGCATTTCATTATCTAAAATTCCAAATCTTGATAATAATAATAAAAAAAGAATGTCAATTTCCAAAACTGGGTTAAGAATGTCAATTTCCAAAACTGGGTTAAAAGAACACCAAGAATTTGTTGGGCATTTTCTATAAAAGGATTTTCTTTGATACTTAGAAGGGTGTTTCCGGTGCCACAGAAAATTTCCAAGGCAAAAGAACACAAATTAGTTCCAATAAATTTACGAGTCAGAGAGAAGAAAAATCAAATCTAGCCGCGCCTGATCGAAATTCAAACAAAAATGCCATATCTTTATATTTATATGAATATGCAAATACAAATTATAATAGAGATAACCAAAGAGAAAACTATTCAATGCCATATCCAATATGGATTGGAATAAAAAATCTTGAAAGAAAGGCAAAAAAGAAAAAAAAAATTGGACGAGGAGAAATTCTGGGATGCATGAAGCAAGCTCAGTTAGTTTGCATATCCATTTCGTCATTAAAACAAACAGTTTCATGGCAAAGACAATACGTAAGTGTTTGAGAGTCTGCAACAATATACTTCTTGTTCAGGCAATATAACAAACGGTTTTAACTCCATCATGCCTCATCCCCAAATCAGTGTCAACGTCAATACTAAAATGTAATCTTTCAATTCCATCATGACCACAAAAAAAAAAAAAAAAAAAAAAAAAGACACGAAACAGGGAAAAAAGTTTAACAAATACCAATGTAGAAATCATACAAACACAACAAAAACCAACCGATCGAAATCTTAACACCAATTGAAAGGAGCGTCTCCAAAATGAACGCTTATCCCAAGTCATTATCATCACCAAATAAACAAACACAACCCTCAACAAGGCAAGTAAAATCAGATAATACGAACACTTATATCGAAAAACCCATCTCAGAAAAAACCCAAAAGAGCTTAAAAACCCGAGAAAACACTCAGGTTTCTTCTCAAAACAATAACTCATAATAGCGAAGCAGAAGAAATCTGGGACTAAACTTCCAAAAAAAAAAAAAAAAACCTTAGACTCATAGATAGACACAAAATCCATTGGGCATGAGTAATTTTTCCCAGTTAGAGGCTTCACCCAGTAGACGAAATTAAAGAAGGTTTTCTCAGGAAAGGAAAATCCACACTCTTCTTCAGAAACCAATAAAAAGGAAATAGAAGATCTGAAGCGTCAAGAAGATGCATTTAGTGTATTTCCAAAGATGGAAAAAAAAAAGAATCATAACAATTAGAACTGTGCAACGAAGGAAGAGATGACAGAAGAAGGTGAGTTTCACAAATGGGTTCCAATCGATTCAACAACATAAATGCGTTTTCACAAGTGCATAAACATCCTTAGACCAAACACACACCTTAGACCAAACCCACTGCCTTCCTCTCTCTCTCTCTCTCTCTCTCTCAACGCAAACCTACACAGTCCCCTTATTGCATTCTTCAGGAACAGTAACTGCACAAAACCTACACACTAACCATTCATGGCATTTGAGGAGGAAGAAAGAGAGAACTACCCTGTTCCCATATATCCTCTTCTCGACCTTGGCCTCGTCGTCTGTTTGCGCCCTTCTTCTTCATTTTGACTTTTGATAGGGTTTTGAAGAAGCACTCTCTTTTAGTACAAAGAGATGGGGATATGCGGTTTTTAATTTTTTTTATTTTCATGGTATAAAGGGGGTTCTGCTGTTAGGATTTTTAAGTTATACTATCCTCAGCGCAAATAGACCGCGGCCAAAAATAATATGAAAATATATTAGATACAAAACATTTTCCGGTGCAATTAATGTGCAAAAGTAAAATATAAGGCATGACCCTCTGAAAGAGTTGGCGGTTGGAATTTGGCGAAAAAATATAATATTTGCCGGTGAAAAAGAAGAATTCGCCTAAAAAATTAGAACCTTTGCCAGCGAAAATCTATCGCCGGGAAAACTCACTCTTTTACCGGCAAATGAAGCTTTTTCACCGGTAAAAGTTATACTCTCTCTGGCATTTAATGATTGCCCTGGAAAAAAACGCCAGTAAAAGTGTAAATTGTTGTAGTATCTTTGACTCGCTTTTTGCCTTTATGCCCCGATTTTTTAATTTCTATGTTCTGTAACTTGCTCTAAGGAAAGAGGTACGTATTTTCATAATCTTTGTAATATATGATTATTTATTTGCAATGCATAGAGATACTATGCTAAGCATGGGTTATTTTGCTAATATTCTATTCATGTCACTACAAGAAATTGGAGTTTTAGCGGTGGACGAGAGTGGAATTAGTAAGGTTTTTTTCCACCGTTAAAAGTCCTTTTTTGCATTTCCGATGAGAAAACTACCGCATTAGCCTATATACACATGTACCATCTAAGAGATTTTAATGGAAATAGTGGCGAACAAAAGTTTTTGCTACAAAATAGGAGTTTTAGTGGTAGAAAAAAACCCGCCGTTAAAGCCAACATTGTCCGCCGCTAAAAGTCCACTTTTTGCAATGAGATCGGACTCGGTAAAAAATAGGAAGAGAGAAACCAAAATACCCAAACATAATTAGGTGATGGACCCATCATAACAGTAAAGTTTCAAATTTAATTCAATTGTTCCTCTTTTGAAGCCTCCTTTTTGTAAGCTGAACCAAAAGTTATGTTTGTAGAACAGCCTATCATGTTTTACATGAGGGACGCTATCAACAATAGCTTCTACAAATTAAGGAGGGAAAACAATGAAAATGGTATTTACATTAAACAGCTGATCCTATCAATGGATTCATCAAATCACATGCCTAAACCACAACTTTCATCATGGCCAGCTGTTGATTCTCCTCAATATCATCGCCTTTCTTTCCAAAGTTGTAATGGTTTTCTTTTGAGCTTTTTGTATATACCCCCCTAAGCTTTGTAGGATTTGTATATAGGCCTTTGAGATTTTAGTATTTGTAAATAGGTCCTTGCCTTCTCTTTTTAATCCCTTTTATATCGCCAAAATCAATAATGTTAACAAGAATGGGCAGCCACCATGAGATTTGTGTTGGATTTTTATATAAATGACGGCTTTGCCCTTACGTCTATTAAACAAAAATGAGTATATTATTATTTACAAAAATACCATTATTTTATCTCAAGTCCCAATGCTTTCTCTCAATAACTCTCTCATGCACATGACCAAGGGTGGACCCAGGTACAAGGGCCTTGGAACTAGAGCCCCTACCCATATATGAGAAAAGTTCAAAATACCTCCCCCTCCCCACAAATTCTAAAAATAAATATATATATATATATATATTTTTACATTTGCCCCTTCCCCACAATATTTCTTTTACATAGAGCCAAACACCCCCGCCGCAAATTCTAAAAATAATAATAATAATAATTATTTTTTACATTTACCCGTTCCTCTAATATTTCTTTTAAACCCCCTATAGATGAAGTATAATAAGGTATTTTGAGACTTTCATCAATCTAATAGTGGGTCCTGTATGGATTGGATAAATCCTAATAGGTTATAAGTAGTGTCAATTGCTATCATGATCAATTTGGATTTAATATAATGAACCGTGAATTGATAAGAAAAAAGTGAATTTATGTAAGGTTATTCTTTTTCAGTAAGTGCAATTGTTAATGTTACATGCTTTATAGAAAAAATGAAGTCCAAGCTTTTGAAATTATGCATATAAGGATAAAAGAGATGGACAAAAGTGTCATTTCGCTCTAAAAACTTATGGTGGTTTGAAGACTATTGATTTTGGGGACACAAAAGGTATTAAAATGAAGATGCTGGAATCTATTTGCATATACTAAAACCGTAGGGGCCTATTTACAAATACAACAAACCTTAGGGGGGTATATACAAAAAGCTCTTTTCTTTTTCCCCTCACCCTCCTCTAGCAGCTATGCAAAACAATACAAATAAATGCTTACTTCTCAGATAATGTCATATTTCTAATAAAAACTTGAGTAAATGTCAAGAACCACCTAATAAAGGGGATCCAAAGCTAACCCCTCTATTTTACTGATCTACACACCAAGAAAACAAAGAACTTAAATCCCATGATATAAAGGGGAAGAAGAATTTAAGACATGAAATTATCCATCCCTTGGCCTTTGGATGACACCCACTGTTTAAATACCCAACAACTTTGTTTCTTTCTTTAATACATAAAGACATCTTGCGCAAGGAACATATGTTAAATTTTCAAAAATGAATTTTAAATTTGTTTTCCCTCCAAATATCTCATTTGGCTCAAACATTTTTTAAACATATCTTTAGAAATATCAAAATAATATTTTTCTAAAAGAGATTTTTAAAAAAGTACAATAAGACCTGTCCTACCCCCGTCACTTCTAATCCGATCATGTTCCACATGTTAAACTTCCAGTTTTGGCGGCTGTTTGGATCTAGAGTGAAGCCCCTCTTGCCTCAACCGAAGGGAAATAATACTTTAGAAAAATATGTGGAGTGATCAAGCAATAATTTTAGATTTGGACCGAGTAATCCCGTAAAGAACCATCACCTAGCCCATCGTTTGATGTAAATAGCTAAAACTTATTATCCCGTTTGTGTTAGCCCTAGGCCAAATTTAACTCTTATATATGACAGAGATCTAAAACAAGTGAAATCAAATGGTAAAGATGATCTTTTAAAGGTGATATGGGTGGATTGTACTTTATCTTTCTATTGAAAATGTACTATATTCTCATGTAATGCAATATGTATATATCCGAAAAGTAAAAAGAAAAAAAAACAATAACAAAAGTAATACCTGTTTCTTCCTTTTTTCCACCAATTTTTCCTGTTTTAAAACAAACAAGAGACCCTCATAACTAGTAGGTATATAAATTAGACCTAAGAGAAACAAAACCCATTCCATGTTCTCATACCGTCACTTTCCTCAGCAGGGAATTTTTCTCTTTGAGCCTGTTTTTCTTCTCTTCTAGCTCGGCTATATGTGCCTGTTGATATATTTTATCAGCAGGGAACAATAAGGTTAGATGTATTGGTTTAGGAAAAGTCAAATTATAAGAAAGAAGTGACAACAAAATTAGTCCGTCGAGTTTTAAAATTTATGCAAGCACTTTTAAACCATCAAATCTCGAGGGTGCCCTTAAATAAATGCTCAGAATCATCAAATGACATCAATCAAGCATGTAGTTATAAGTTGCTAAATCTCAAGGCCCTAAAAAAGATTTTTAGAATCATTTGATGACATCGATTTCTCCACCTCTATTAGTTAGATCGCATGGTCAAATGGTTAGAACTACAAAAGTGCCCAAGGTTCAAAAGTTATGCATGCATTTATAAATCTTTACAACTTGAGGCCCTAATTAATTGTTAAATCTTGAGGCTCTTAAATAATTTTCCTAAATCATCATCAGATGACATTGATATTTAGTAACTTATATTTATTAGATGGCATAATCTACTGCTTGTGACCACAAAAGTGCCTCTAGATTCAAAACCTTAAACTAACCAGGTTTGCAATATTGTAATAATATATGGGCTTTTTATTACCCTTTTTAATTAAACCAAATGCTTGTTGAAAAAATAACTAGGAAAAGCAAGAGCACTTCTCCACTTCAAATTTCTCTTCAGAGTATTTTAGATCTAAAGAAAATGGCAGTAGAACAAGCATAGAGAAATCACTTTCAGCCATATGCTGAAACATTTATGTAACAATCAACATTAACTACTTCAACAGAGTTTTAACACCATCATTAATATAGAAAAGCAAAAAGAAGAATAGTCATTCAGGGATGTTCATTCAAGTATCCAAGAAATGACCTCCATTAAGCTTGCATCTATGTCCATATCCACTTCATCTTCAAAATCAAAACATTCAGGGTCCCCTAGTCCCATGGTATTGGCTGATGCTTCAGAAGTTGTGAGGAAAGGAAATGAATAGCCAAAGTAGGCAAAGGATGGAAATGAAGACATAAGGCACATGAACTGGGTCTCACTCAATGGAGTTAAATAAGGTACAAGAGAGGAACAGGGGGGATGAATAAATAAAAATAGCACTTAGCAGGAGAAAAAAATCCGCGATGAGTTATCCAGATCTTCTAAAATATGATAAACGATGAAAAAAAGATTTGAGGAGGCATTTGGTGGCCCGATAAGGCAAAATACATTTGGGCTTGAACCAATATGGGTAGCACTAATATGCTCGTCAAGATCCTCTCAAAGGTGGGACATTGAGGATTCTTTGAGCCCAATTCTACAAATCCATCTGCAGAGCCCACTGTTTCATATCCAAATCACTCGCCTTATTCGAATTAAGTTAGATGACATGTAAAAGAAGTGATTTGATTACAGTTTCATAGGTTTAACCACAAGTTTTGAAAAGAACCACTCCTTACCCCACTGGTAAGGAGTTGGGTTCTTATTCGGGAGGTTAGGGGTTCAACCCCCACCTCCTCCTTATATATTCCTGCATGTATATATGCGGGCTTTCTTTCCACTTTGGTGGGCTTTCTTCCCGTGTGTGTCGGGCTTTCTCCCCACTTCGGTGGGCTTCCTTCCCGGTTTTATCGGGCTCTATATAATAATAAATAAATAAAAAAGGACAAAAAATAAGTTTAGGGTCCAAATTTCTTACCAAGTTCACCACATATTGGGCTCGCTTCCAGGCTAGGATATAACTTTGATTCAAGCTCTAATGTCCTCACTGGGCCAGGTCTAGGTGGCCCATGTAAATTTGATCCAAATCACCCCTAAAGATTATATACTATGGAGCAAGTAATCCTGGCTGCTGAGACTCGGTAATCTTGTTATGGCCCATCATTTCAGCCCTTGGATGAAAGTTGATAGACAAACAAAACTGTTGTCTCAGAAGTTTCGAAGGGGTTGATAGACACTAGGAACACAACTTTGTACTAAATTCATAATGGGCTTATATTGAACTTTGCCATGCGTCTATAGGCTGAGTTGGGTATGGTAAGACGACATAAGTTGACACCTGTGATGGGTTGACCTACAATTGGATTTAGGCCCACGCAACGGGAGCAACCCGTGTTACTTTAAAATATGTAGGGATAGGTTAAACAGGTTGACTACATTGGATCTGAATTCTGGCGTTGGCGTGGGTTGAACTACATCAGGTCCCGGTTGGGCTGACTGGGTTGCCTAATCCATTTTAAAAACGCATTGCATCAAGTTAAAACAGGTTGACCACATTGGATCAGGGCTTTACCCTCTGGTTGGGTTGGCCTACATCTGATGAGGCGCCTAAATGGGATGCCTAATACGTTTTAAGAGTAGGTTAGGTCAGGTGCATAAACGGGTTCACCCCATTGTGTCATAGCTTTGCACTTGGTCCAAGTCAACCAGCATGGAAGTGAGCTCGGGCTAATGGGTTGCCTAATCCACTTAAAACTAGGTTTAATCGAGTTAAATAGATTGACCAGATTAGATATATATTGGCTCTACAGTCTGGCCGGTAGACCTGCATCAAATGCGAGTTGGGCCAAGTGGGTTACCTAATCCATTTAGAAAGAATACGTTGACCCGGGTTGACCGTATTAGATATGGGGTTTTCCCTTGAGCCAAGTTGACCTGCATATTAGGTGTGGTTTGGGCTAAGTGGGCTACCTAATCCATTTGAGAGAGAGAGAGAGAGAGAGAGAGAGAGAGAGAGAGAGAGAGAGAGAGAGTATATTTCTAACAAAAAGAGAAGGACAAACTAGGTTCCATGACCAAAAAAAGAAATAAAAATTGGAGAAAAAAAGAGCCAAATTTTATAATACCAAATGTTAAACCGACTGGACACACAATTATCTAAAAATACTTTAAAATCTTATATATCATTTAAAACAAGGTCGAGCCAGGTTAATTGAGTCCTGCAAAACTAGCTTAGACCAAACTAATCACCCTCAAGCGCGGTTTTTTTAGGCTTGATTTCAAACACGAGACCCAATCCTTGGTCGATATAGAGAAAATCTCCGTAGAAACGGCCTTTAATTATGCCCTTATGACGATCGTGATTTAGCTGCATGTCAGGCTCTTAATGAAATTTACGGACGATGTATCTTTCATTTAAGGATTAATAATAAAACTGCAAATCCGACTCTCGTTAGTTTCGAGATTTGGACGTGTTTTGTGAATTGAGAAAGCTAGAATAGCTTCCCTACATTCGCATGGTTACAAGAAACATCAAACCACCAAACTCTTTCCTGCTCCTGTGGCTATATATCATAACCGAAGTTAAGGAAATTACTCCAGCGCTTTCAATGATTTTATTGAAAATTTAATCTAAAGAACTTAACCTAAAGGTCCCAAAATCACAAAAGCGAAAGTTTTTATAAAGTCTAAAGCCTTGTTTGATTTCTCTTCTCACTTTCTGATAGATCCATCTAAAATGGAGCCATTAAAAAAGAGGCTAGAATCAAAGAGTGTGCTTCGTAATGCATGAAACTATTTTAAATAGATGTTTTTCAATAAATGGTTGAACGCTTTTCATAAGTTTCTCGAGATCCACAAATTATTAGCCTTTGCAATTTGGCCCCATAGCCATATTCAGCCTTCCAATGAGATTCAACAGTTTGGATCTTGTGTTTAAGGTCCACAAAACTCAAAAAATAATATTAAATGGTTCACGTTTTTTTGCAAATATCTTAAGATTGTTCATCATCTAATGGCTGAAATTTGGACCTAGTGATGTTTGACCTTCTGACCATTTTGAACATTTTTGGATCATAATTTATTGTCCTAGAAATGAGAAAAAAAGGATTAAAACCGGATTGCCAATGTACACGTCAAGAACCCAGCAGTGAACCCACTTTAACATTTGATGGTTGAAAGTTTTCCACAATTTTCTCAAGACCCATGAGGAATCAAGCCTTGGGATTTGACCCAATAGCCGTGTTTATCATTGCAAAGAGGATCAGCGGTTCATATCATGTGGTCGAAGCCCACAGAAGTAAAAAAAGTATATCTAAAAATCTATAGTATTTTGCAAATATCTCAAAATATGCAATGACCCAAAGGCAGAAATTTGGATCCATTGCCATGTTTGACCTTATGAATGTCTCCAACGGTTTGGATCTTGATTTACTCTCTTGAAAAAAAAAAAAATGAACTGGGCCATGAGAATGTCCAAGGTACTATTCATCCGCCTTTTTTTCCCTATACTTTTCAACTTCCCTAGGGCTTGGGTTTTTAGAAGGTTTGGCTCTACTTCTCTAAAGCGGATAGAGGCTCGAAACGTTTGCCAAATGCTCTTATTTTCCAAACTTCTACCCACTTTAGACATTTAGACAAGCAGAGGTTGAAAATGGATATGTCAAAAAGGGTCTTAGTCTTTCTAAAGACAGAAAAAAAAAAATGGCAACTAAACCATACAATTGGAAAATTTGTGCAAATCAAAATCTTGAAGCAATAGAGATAAGATGATTAATTGAAAAATCAAAACCATGAAACAAACTTGAAAATTTTGATCTACAACACTGCCAATAGCAAGATACCTCACGAGAATCCTCTTCATAACAAATATATATATGAATTTACGGGAAAAATCCCCGTAGGACCCTATACATCCTATCATGACCCTGTATCATGTTGGACACAGGAGGGGTCCTGACGTGGCCCTTTAAAAAGAATTTTTGTCGTTTTGCGATATGGTCGATATCAACCATTCTGTCGGTTTGATTTTTTTCACCTTGTAATTGTCCTATTTGCTGAACACAACAAAATGGTCTATATCGACCATTCTGTCAGTCAGATTTTCTTCAACATATAAATGTTTTATTGTCGCCTCCCTCCCTTACTACCTCTAGGCCAAGCCCTCTTCCTCATCTCCGCCTACAACCTTGTCTCCGTCTCTCCTCCCCTGTTCTCCTTCCACGGCGATCCTCCCTCCTCCTACAAAAATAACTCCATGCCCGCCGCCCTCCATTCCTTTGAATCCTCCCTCTCCCTGCCTCCTCTGGCCCCATCCACTGCATCCACCACTCTGGAGCAGCACCGGCAATCAAGAGAGAAAGACCCAGTTCTATTTGGATTCTACAAATCGAGAGTAACCACCACATAATGGGCGATATATGTTAGATTGTGTGGTCTCAATCTAGTAGATGATGTAATAAATTGTTTTATTTCAATATAATCATGCTTTCTTTTCATGAGATGAATGGTGTTTTATTACTTATTTGCACATAACACAAAACGAATGACCTGATGGCTCATGTGAAGAACTGGAGCCCATGAGTTTATTAGATGTGACACATGTATGTGGATGAGATTCACATGCAGGAGACATATGTCACGAATCTTATACATAAATTGTTTCACAGCCGGTGATGAGATTGGGCATCTCATCTGAGAAGATTGCAGCATTATGACCACTATGAGATTGTGTGATTTGTCTCAATCTTCATAGTGTGAGACTCTAGATCATCATGCTAGTGCATTAGATGTATTGAAGGAATATGAGAAGCACCTTATGGAACTCTGTCTTTGATGTAAGGTTTACTCTCATAATTCCCTAGCAATAGGCAATTAATCCTGAGATATTAATGAACTTAAGTTTCTATCTATTTGTTTACTTTGAGTCACTAATGAGTGAGGCCAATTGTAGATCAACACCTCGATGTCTTGGGTAAGTGGTAGTAGGACTATGAGAATATTTAATTATCAAGATGGGATTTATCCTCATTATCCCCTTGTGCCAATTAATGTGTTTATCATTGGTAAGTGCGCACTCATCTCAATTAAGAGTTAATTGGATGGTACTGATGATCACTGTAATTGATTGGGTGTCAAGGATAATAAGATGTGGATCTAATTTGGTTGGACAGATTTAATCCAATTGATCCATTTATGTAGATGGAGGGGCCTACTTGTGGTTATAAGAAAGTTTAGGGTCTTCTTGTAATTTATTCCTAAGACTAAAGTGCAATTGCATTTGTATAGTGGAGTTATTTGCAATTAACTATGGGCCCAAATTGCACATGAGATGTGAGGTCAAGGTGTCTAATGTGATTTAAATTAATCTATTAAAATTATCGCAAGTGTACAGTTGTCTTGTTGAGACAGTGGCAATTACAAGTCGATCCCATAGGGAGCACTACTAAGTTAAAATTTAAAATCTGATTTTTTTATATAAATGATAATGACAAGAGAGATAAAGAAAAAATACACAATAATAAGATTAAAAAAAATTCTAGATCTAAAGTGCAAAAATAAAATATGAGAAAATGCATATCAGAATATCATGAATCTATTAAGTAGTTCCACTATCATTCTATGCAATCGATAAAATAAACTTGTCCAAAAAATTCTTCAAATCAGAAACAAATCAATGTTTCTGATTTAGATAATTTGTCTATCAAAGAGCATAATTTTTCACAATTTATTTAAGGCAAAAATCTTCTTCACCTACTGAAATTATGAACTTAACTACATATCATATATTAATCAAAGATAATTTATCAAATAATTTCAATCTAAGAATAATCTATTAAGAAAACATACATGATTAAAGCATTGTTCAAATAAAAAATTAAATAACATAGGTTATCAATGACAGAAGGCAGATTTATTATTATAATCAATACGCAAGAGACAAAAATACCACATAGATTAACACTTCATCTGACACTCTAATCTAGGTATTTACTCCTCTATTGCAAAAGATGTGATTTTCAATGAGAACTTCATGGCAATTACAATTTTCTCTCAAACTCTTCTAACCTAATTCTAGAACAGGGCTCCAGAATACCTAAAAATAACTCTTAAATTCTATTAATTAGCGAAAAAAGAGAAAGAGGAAAGAGAGTAATAATGGACGTCCAAGGGAGGGAGTGTCTCGTTTGCTTCCTTTTATAACTCCTAGTTATCTTAGATACATTGAATCTGGACACCTTCTCTGTAGATTTGATTTATCTTCAATGATAAGGTATATCTCTTATCATTTCTTGAATTTGAATGAGGTGGAAGCTTCTGAAAACCTTTGGATGGCTTGGCTAATCTTTAGATGGGGTCTCACATGGGATATGCTGCAATGGATTATCAACAGTGTGGATTTAATTGCAATCCCGTCTAAAAAATGAACATGAAAATCTTTGGGCCCATAACTTTGTCAATTTAGCTCCAATTTGCGCAATCTTGGGCTCCGCAGACATCTACTCTGATAAAGCTTTACAATTGTAGGTAAATCTCATTGATTCGATGGTCAGATTGGAAGTTATGGCCATTTGAAGATGAGTTATCCTGAGAAAAACGGGATTAACTTTTGAAATTTGATTTGCAATGGACTTTATCTCTGCACAACTTTCATTTTTGAACAGATATTAGATGTGGATGATTCAAACTCTTCTTCTTTTATTCCAATCAAACTTGTACTCTTTGAATTATCCATTAATAATTTCAAATCTACAACTACTATGGACCTTGCCATGTGGGATATTTCATCTTCTTCAACAGTGGGTCCTATGAGAAGTCTTTTGCTGTACTTAGGACTCTTCAACTGACATGATGAGTGGACCCCTCCTTTGATTGATTTGCACATGGTTTGTATGTGGGGTCCACGTGGTGACTTCTTCAATTTACTTCTTTTCAAGCTTCAATTTACCAATGTAGGGCCCAAGATGGCTATATGTGCTTGAAAATGGGTTCCGTGACAGAGGCCTACAATTCTTATTTTTTGCACATTCTAATTCAACACTGTCAAACCCCAACCCAAGATTAGTACGATTGGTGTCAGTTAAGAGCGTGTTTAGTTATTATGTGGGTTTAGTGATCATGGGTTAGAAATTGGTTCGATTTAGTCTGGAATTAGCTTTGGTGAATTTTGAGAGCGTTTTGTGTTATTCAGTCACACTCAGGGGTGCCTTGGGTGTATGTGTAAGCTCGGGAGGATATTCTAGTTTTCCTGATTTTAATCGTGATTTCGACCTCATTTGAATGGTTTCATTTTATTGTTCACTTTTTGTATTCAGCCTGTTCGTGTTTGAAGCCCAGAAACCCAAGTTTTGGCCCAAAAGGGTAAAACAGTCTTTTCGCACCAAATCTAGACCCAAATTTCAAAATTCCAAAACCATGTCAAATTTATACTCTTTGAAAACTAGATTTTTCGACGATCATTTTTGTATTCTTCGTTGTTTCCATCCGAGGCCCGTAAAGTGATGTTTTAGTGGTCACAAGTTTTGAACATGTGGGGCCCACAAGGACCCATTGACTTAAGCTCTCTCTTCTCTCTTCCCTCACTCACGTTCCAGCCACTCCTACAACTTCACCTTCATACCAGCTGAGAAGAGACTCTCCTTCCCCTTCATTTCCCCTCTTGCATGCCCCGCTTCTAGACCTCCAAATCAAGATCTGAAACCATCTTCTTCTTCCTCTCAACTCAAGGACTCCATTGCTACTGTTTTTGTGGTGGTTTCAGCTGTGTTTGCACTCCATTTTCTCCTCTCCTCCTTGTTTAGCAAGCTCTAGGTAATGGGATCTTCTTCTTCCTTTCATTTTGATCTTTTGAGCTCATTAGGATACTAATCTTCATACATGCAAACCCATTTTCGAAATGTGGGTTTTGATTGACAAAAATGGTGATTTTTAGAATGGTTTTCTTGGGGCTTTTGTGTAGATTTCATGGCTCTCCTTTGGATAGGAGTTTGAGAGATTTTGGATCGCATTTTGGTGAAGGCAAGTGATCCTTTTAGGCTCTCTTAATGCATGTTGTATTTAGGCATTATTTTGATTTTAATGGTTGATTCACCATGCTTAATTTGCTCATCTATTACATTTAAATGCATGGGATTATTTGAAATGTCTTCTATATTCTCTTGTCTACGTTTTAGCATGATTCTTGATTTAAGCATTGGTCAAATTGGATTTCTGTTTTGAGTTGTATGTTAATGGGTTTTGAATGATAGAATGTTGATTAATGTGACTTGGTGAATGGATGAGTTGAGGGTACTACATGGTGGTTGTTAAAGAGATTGGAGGTTGTGAATTTTTACAGGTTTCCATGAGTTGGAGAAGTGAAAGAAAGAGAGTGGCAGAAATGTGCTAAGGGAATGCAGTTTTCTGCACTGCACGGTTTCAGACAGAAACCTGTTCGCTCGAGCGAAACTCTGGGTCGATCGAGCGAGCAAGCTTCTGCCTGGGAGGAGCGCTCCCAGAAACCTGTCCACTCGAGCAAGCATTGGGTGAGCTCGAGCGAACAAGTCTCTGGTTGCATCCGCTCGAGCGAACCCTGAGGAAGCTTGAGCGAACAAAGTTCTGGATGGGTTCGCTCGAGCGAACTCCTCATCGCTCAAGCGAACCTGATGCTGCCTGAAATTTTGAATGTGACAGAGAAAGAGGAGTTTTGAGGGAATTTCTAGAAGGATGGAAAAAAAAAAAAAGACATGATCATGTCAAGTCTCTTCCACTTAATATTGTGCCTTTGAGACTTAAGATATCCTACAACTTATAAATATGAAAGCATTTCTCCTAAACTGGATATTTGGGTTCCTCAAATACACAATGATCAACAAAGGTACTTAGCATGGGCTTGATTGAAATGTTTGAAAGTCTCGGTTTTGACACCAAGGGTAGTATTTAAAATTCTGTCTGGTTTTGCAAGTCTAGTTTCATTTCGAATTACTTCAAGAATGTGAAATGTGAATCATTCTTTCAGTTCAAAATAATATAGCACATGCTTTTCTTGCAAATTTCACCCCGTGTTGTTTTGATAAGTGTTTTCCCCTAATCATGACGAGTTTTGTATAAGTATTGATATGCTTTCGTGAATTCATGGTTTTCGCTTAATACCATTGAGCCTGGACTGCCCCTTCAGTCTGATCTACTGTCTGGGGGTCCTTAAACATGTGGACTATCTGCAGATTAGTCGTGTATTATATTACACATCGTGCGTGTTCCAGTTCCGCGGCCGGCTTCCCCATCTACCTTGCGTGACTTGGGATCGTGTTTTGTGTGTCGTACTTGCTCTTGTCACCACGTGTGATTGAGAAAGGATGGGCTCATTGTGGATTAATGAATCATGATGTTTTCTTGAAATCGGGCTAGTTTTGCTTTGCGCTTTAAATATGACTTGTTCAGAACTCATGTCATGCTTTAAGTACTGTTTTATATTATGTCTAAATTGATCACCTGCCAGACCGTCGTGTCTGACCCATTTTGTTTTGGTGTTTAGATGCAGGAGTCGTTGCCCCTGAGGAGGAGCGCCCGGAGGAGGCTTTCGAGGCACCCCCAGCCCGTTAGTGGCAACCCGACGACGTCCTCTAGACGTCGGGTGGGGTCTTGAGCACGATACATGATGGGGATGGTTGTCGTTTTGTTTTGGGATGTACGGCCTTTGTCGGCCTTTTGTTACTTTGAGGATGTGTAAACTTAACTGACCTTTGATCTTTTGAAACTTGAAAGTTAACTTATGTAATGCCATGCTTATGTTTCCTTCTCCGATTGTTGTCTTGATGATGATGATTTAATTTATGCAAGTGGATGTCATGTCATATGTATCGCATAGATAAGATTACTTGCACGCTTCCGCAAATCATAGTTAGTATGAGATAAATTCGAAGTGTGTTTTGGGAATCCTCACCGCAGAAACCTGTGGGTTAATCATAGTTGATTGGACATATCACCTTCATCACACATCGCGGGCCCAGGCTCGGGGACCTCGGTCTGGGGTCGCGACAAACACATCAAATACTAAAAAGCCCATATTGAAGTGGGACCCATCCGGATAGAGTTCTACTCCAACTGGGACTCTTCGGAGAAAAATTGCATAATATTATAAGCTAATGCATAAAATGTATGGAAACTATGGAAGTTCAGGTTTCTAGGTGAAAATGTATGAAATGATGGAATTAAATGAATAATGATACAATTCACAAAGTAAAACCCCTAATTCATTCTAAAATGATGCGTAACTATGCAAATTCATGAACTCAACAGTGTCCCAGTTGGAGCCAGCTTTCTATGAAATCCTTTGTGATCCCCATGCTTGCCTAATTATTAGATTGTTACTAATTCTATTTGAACTCAAAAGGAAAGGAATAGAAAGTTACTAATTGTATTGGAAGTAGGACTTCTAAGAATTAGTAAAAAGAGGAGGTTGCTTTTGCTATAAAAGGGAGACCCCTTGGAAGTCCATAAGCATCCCTTTTAGTGTTGTACGCCCAAGAGAAAGAGTTACTCATCTCCCTCTCTCTTCTAGTTTCTCTTCTGGTTTGCTTTTGAGGTTCTAGTTGGTTTCTTTAGGTGATCCCACCATTCTCCTTGAAAATAGAAACCTAAAAAGGGTTAAAGTGTGGAAGACTACGAGGTCTTGGAGATTCTAATTGGCTAAAAAGAAAGAGTTCTTCATCAACAAGTTGTCAATTTTTCTATCAGAGCACCTCCAAGCTCCCAAGGTATAATCTACTCCTTGCATGTTGTAGATTTGTTATGAATGCTTGTTATTGCTAGTTTTTATCTTCTAGATAGTGTTATTACTGATTTTGATATATGAGAAAGAGGTTTTTGAATTCTGGATGTGGTTTTTGGCCTTATGTGTACTTGATCCCTGTGTTAAGTAGGTCAAAAGTTTTAAAAACATATCTACGAGGCTCACCTACTTCTAACAGTATCGACCATCAAAATGGTCGATATTGACCATATCCCTAAATGACAAAAAAAAAAAACAAAAACGCACTAAGAGGACCCATCCCTTCTATACTGTGCTATTGGGACCTTAACAGTGGTATGAGCTCCTATGGGGCTTTTACCCATAAAATCCTCCTATATATATAATTAAATGGAAATAAGAAAATAAAAGTCTATTTTGAAAAGATGATATTCAAAATGAAGAAGAAACACCGATAAATAAAAATAACAGGAACAAGGAAAACACTTGAATTGAAGAGGAACAAACAAGAAAGATAGTTATACCTAAAATAGATCTTTGTTGAAAGGAAGCATCATGATAGCCTTCTTTGTACCCGTAGTTGGTGAGATCTTCACAAAAGAGAGAAAACACCACTAAACCCTAAGTTTCCTGGCTAAGTTCTTAAATCAGAAGCTCTCGTCTCTGCTTTTTCTAGAAGAAAAAATGTCTGTCCTCATAATGCAAATGACAAAAGAAGATTTGAGAAATCAAGACAATAGAGCGATTTCTCTCTCTCTCTCTCTGTCGTGTGTGAGATACATCTCTCTTGGCTAAATACCATGTACGCACATGTGTTTGAATGCTCAGCTCATCTTGACCATCCATCTTTTGAGACGTTATATGAAAATTGACACTTGAATCCACTGGTTGTGATTTTAACAATGTGTATAGGCAATGGGGCAATCGCATGGACGACTTGGATCTTTTGTTGTTTCGCAATGCAGGATAGGTGGGTTCACTACTTTGTGCCCAGAGCGGTGCACAAACACTTTTACAGAGTGGAAAACTAGTTCATGCCATAACGATGGCGTGAGAAATTAGTTCTCAAAAGAAACATATTCTCTAGTACATTGTCACCTCATCCAATTACCAATCTCTAAGAAGTTAGGACTTGAATAATTTGATAGCCTACTAGAGAAAATATTTCCACTTGGAATTAATTCCTCACGCATTACACTTCATGTCACCTACGGGAAGTTTTTCTTACAAAAATTATTTGCTACATAGCAAAAAAATTTTTCAGGAAAGGAAAGAAATATCAAAGTAGGATTTCAATGGGTAAAATCTATCCTCTCATTTCTAAATCGTTCTATTTTTTATATGATTTTGTCCTTAAGTAGCTTTCTTTACGATGTGATTCTGCTCCATCCTTTCTAACAAATGTCCAACACGAGAAAATCTTAATGACATTTGGGGAAGAAAAGGGACAGGATTCGTTGATGAAATTCTTTTGTATTTGATCTCACTCAAAAATTGAGAGAGAGAGAGAGAGAGATTCACTTGGGCTACAAGTAGATCGATTGGTGATTGGAATCTTCTCATATCACTTCAGATTACTTTATCTTATGGAAACAAATACATTTTTACTTTACTGAAAATATATTTCACATTTACCCAACCATTATCTTTTCCATTAATTGACATTACCTTACTTTATTGATAAATAATATAAATATTCTACAAGAGATTGTTACTTGAATAAGATGATAGCCTATTGGACAATTAATTTCTCACACATTTGGCTTCATGTCACCATCGAGCAATTTCTCTATAGACGAATTAATTTCTACTTGGCAAAGTGACTTATGAAAAAAGGAAAGAAAATCAAATTGGAGTTTCCACAGGTAAAACCTATCCACTCATTTCTAAGTTGGTGCTATGATTTTATATCATTTAGTCGTTACCTAGATTTCGTCAAGACACAACTCTACTAAATCTTTTGTAATAATTGTCAACTCCTACTGGCAAGACAACTTCTCTAACCCTTTTGTAGCCCATCTCCCTCGGCTATGCTCAGATCATAATCCCATCCTTCTCCCTCACAGAAGCCGGCTGCCTGGGAAAACATCCCCTTTGAATTTGAAGCTATGTGGTTGACTCATGACTCTTATCTTTAGGTTGTGGAGACTAGTTGGGCCAATAGTAGCTGCTGCAGAGGTAATGCTCAGTTTGTCTTTGCTCAGAAGCTGAAGTTCCTGAAGAACAATCTCAAGGTTTGGAATAGAGAAGTGTTTGGGCAGGTCAAAGTTAGGATTGTTGAAGCAAAGAAGGTTGTTCTAGACTGCCAACAAGGCCTTGATGTGGCTCCTTCTGAGTCCTCTCTTTTGGAGCTAAACATTGCTAAGTCCTCCCTCTATAATTGGTTAAAAGCTGAATCTGATCTTTGGAAGCAGAGGTCCAAAATTAGGTGGCTCCAAGATGGAGACAGGAACACCCAATTCTTCCACCAATCAGCCTAGTCCAGGGGTATCTTCAATCGCATTGACAAGATTTCAGTCAATGACTAAACTTTCTCTAAGGAAGGCCAAATTCGTGACCAAGCAGTGCTTTTCTTCTCCAACTTGCTTCAGTCTCCTCCCACTGCTCCTTCAGAATTCCTCTTCCAAGTAACAGGGCTATCAGTTTCTGTGAAGCAAAATGTCAGTCTCACAGTAGTTCCTTCGCCAATGGAGATTCACGAGGCGGTTTTCAAGCTCAAAAGGAGCAGCTCTCCAGGGCTAGATGGCTTTTCTGGAGTCTTCTTCACTAGCTGCTGGAGTATTGTAGGCCAAGATGTGGTCTATGTTGTCTCTCATTTCTTCAATTTATGGCGGCTTCTAAGAGCCACCAATGCTTATTTTCTCACTCTCATCCCTAAAGGCCCCTCCCAACAGTCCTTTGGAGATTTTCGACCTATCAGTCTCCTAAACTTTTCTTATGAAGTTATCTCCAAAATCCTGGCTCATAGACTTTCAATCATTCTTCCTTCTCTGATTTCTAGCCACCAAGCAACCTTTGTCAAGGGAAGATCTATCCATCACCATGTTGTGCTGGCTCATGGCTTGTTCCAAAAGTTGAATTCCAAAGTTGGTGGAGGTTCAGTGTGCTTGACACTGGATATCACCAAAGCTTTTGACAAGCCACAATGGAGCTTCTCTTGTGGCTTGGGACAAGGAGACCCCCTCTGCCCCTATCTGTTTATCTTAGAGGAAGAGATCCTTAGTCTCAATGTGGATTTTTTTAGACAAGTGGGTGGGATTGTTCCAATCTCTTTGATTCAAGCTACTCCTTGCATTCACTATATGACGACGACATCTTGTTATTCTTAAAGGCAAACAAAAGCTCTTTGAGGGGTCTAAAAGTGCTCCTCAACCTCTATCAAGACTCATCTGGACAGTCTTTCAACCTTCTTCAGAGTCAACTGTTTGTGACAGAGGTGTCTATCAGGCGTGCTAACATGATTTCTTCCATGTTGTCGATCTCTTAAGCTGCTTTCCCCTCCACCTACCTGGGAGTCCCTCTTTTCTTTGGTAGCCCCAGACATATGTTTTTCCTAAAGATGCTGGACTCAATTAGAGCTAGGCTCTCTAGTTGGAAGCTTATATATCTTTCTTTTGCAGGAAGACTTACCTTGACTAAACATGTGCTCTCCTCAATACCCCTCCACGTCTCTATGGCTATTCCCATCCCCAGTAAAACTTGTCTCTCAATTGAAAGAATTATGAGGAGCTTCTTATGGTCTGCTTCCCTGGGTGGATCCAAGAGCAACCTAGTCAAATGGGATACTGTTTGTCTTCCAAATAGTGGGGGGGCGGGGGGGGGCTTGGGCTTTGGATAATCAAGGAAAATAATGAAGCTTGCTTTCTCAAGTTGGGCTGGTCGGCTGGTACAGCAGACTCCATCTGGGTTGTTTGGTTCCGATTCAGGTACTTTAAGGGCTCTTCCATCTGGTCTAAAGATAATCCAGTTGGAGGTTCCTGCATTTGGAGAAAATTGAGCTCTCTAGCTTCCTTCTTGCAGCTTGGAAGTATTTGGAAGATGGGCAATGGGACCTCCATAAGCTTAAGGTTTGACAATTGGTGTGGCCAAGTTTCCATCTCCTCCTGCTTCCCATCTATCCAGTTCTCCCTTATAGATAGGGCGAGTGATATCATCCAGGATTACTCTTGGCCCTTTCCCCCTCTCCTTCCTCCCATTATCAAGGACTTTCTGCTTCAAGCTACCATAGATTTTTTGCTAGTGGAAGAGCACAATGCAGATACTATTTATTGGAATGACTCAAAGACTGGAATCCTCTCCCTCAAAGCTGCCTGGGATCTTCTTCGGAGCCGAGCCACCCCTCCTCCATGGACTAGCCTGATTTGGAATGAAGTCATCTATCCTCATCTAGCTTGTTTCGCTTGGTGCCTTCTGCTTAGGAAAACTCCATGAGATTTGTTGGCCAAAAGTAGAGGCTGCAACATGGCTGCAACATGCTATATTGGTCGCCTTTGGGAAGAAACAAACTCCCACATCTTCTTCTTCTATAGTATGGCCAACACTTTTTGGTCATGGCTTCTTAATCTATGTAACTCACCTCCCCCAGCTCCCATATCAGCAATTGCAATCTGGAAGGTTATCTCTAAGGTTGGAGATGTCTCTGGAAGAAAATGGGCATCTGCCTTCTTCTTCCATGGAATGTCCACCCTCTGGTTTCTCCGAAATGATGTCAAGCACTGCAATCGGAAGGCCTCTCACCAGCGAGTGCAGGTCATTTTTGGAGACAGAATCAAAGGTCTGATTATTCCCCTCTCTCCTAGGGTAATCTATCCACAACAAATCTTGAGTGCTTTGGGGCTGCTTTGACCTCCTGTATTGTTCCTGCCTCTTTCCAGGCTCTGCTCTATTTAGCCTTTATTTTCTGGTTTTGGCTTTTTTTGTCAGTTTTTCTTTGGGAGCAGGCCATAAGGCTCTGCTTTGCTCTGCATTTGGTTTTCTTGTCTTGTTTCTTTTGTTGGAGTTTATTTGGCTATAGCCTTTTGGCTTGGGGGGCCTTGTGCCCATGTTTCTTCCCTCCTTTTTTTAACACAATTTACCATTAAGCAAAAAAAATTACTTTGTTTTGGAAATAGAAAATATATGCATCACATGTTTTAGTTTTGAAAAACTTTCATACAACTTGTAAACTCTTGTTAGGCATATCTTTATCAAGTTGTTTCTCATTTAACATGTGACTAGCATTTTCACTTCAATCTACAATTGGGTTTTAGACCTCAAAAGCTTTAAGTACTCATGCATACACATTGAGCATTTATCTTTGCATTTATATTATGTGTATGTGTATGTGTATGAGTTGTATTTAGATTTTCATATTTGCCTAGTTAAGAGGCATTGTAACTCAGCATTAAACTTGTATATCTTCAAGTGTTTTGTAGACACTATCTTGAGACAATCTATCATTTTGTACAGGTTATTGCTTAGCCTTAGAATCTATCATTTTGTACAGGTTATTGCTTAGCCTTAGAAAAGCATAATTGTATGGTTATGGGTGACCTGAAAACCCAATAGGTTATTGCTTAGCCTTGGCAAGCATAATAGAGTAAAGGTTATTGCTTAGCCTTAGAAAAGCATCTTAGAGAGGTTATTGCTTAGCCATCTTGTAAAGGTTATTGCTTAGCCTTAGAAAAACATCTTGTAAAGGTTATTGCTTAGCCAATTGAAAAGCATAGATAGTGGAAATCCGGTGGGGTGTAGGAGCACAAGCCAGTAGTGGATGTAGGCATTGAGGCTGAACCATTATAAATCTTTAAGTTATGGTGAATGCATTGTGGTGATTATCTTTGTTGGCTTCCGCACTTTGTTTCATAATCATCTCCAAGTGACTAATCGACTAAAAAGTTAAAATTAGGCATAATTGGTCACTAATTAGAAGAGCCCCCCCCCCCCCCCCCCCCCCCCCCCCAAAAAAAAAAAAAAAAAAAAAAAAAAACACTCACACACACACTCTCAGGTAAGGATCCAGGACTTTCAACCCCCGTCCAATGTTTGAGATGCTGCTGTTAAAGTTACCACTTTAATAGCATTTTATACACTTTCCTAAATTTCTCTGCTTTTATCGTGTCTTTCTCACTACATTCTCATTGTTTGGTGATATTCTTATTATATGTGATATTATAACAAAAATGTCTCATTATGCATATATTTTCCAAATGTTAATGATAGTTAGAAGTAGAGATATTATTTATGCCACCCTCTATCTATTAAACACAAGTCCAAACTAATGTGCCTATTATAGCTTTGTGCAGGCCCTTTCAGTGTTGCCTAGCACCAGCCCAAGACCTGGGAAATTGTTGCCAAAAGTTATCTATTTTTATATAGTGAGAGTTATGAGATCTGCGCGGCGGGAACCCATTTTATCATATTGATCCTTACATTTTCTTTCTTATTTGTAGTTTTCATTTTAAAGAAATAACCCACTTCTAAACAATCCAGTTCCAACACAAATACCTATACCCTCCCAATTGGCAATAGTCCTAGTTCAAAATTAGTGTGAGACAAGTATCTGTTTGATTTACACCAAAAATTTGTATGACATGTTGCAAGTAAACATTTTAAGGAGTTGAAGCCAGGTAGTAGGAGGAGTTGATTGGACTCATACAGAGAAGGGGTCAAACGTTCCACATTCTCTCTCCACTACTATCTCATGTAACTACCCACCCTTATCTTTTTTCATCAAACTACTCATGTCTACTCTCCACTTTTTAAAGTTTCTGTTCTGCCCCATCTCTTACTACAACAATGTTCACTTTTGATAAAACATTGGGAAAAACTATTCCCGGTGATTTCTCTTGAGCCGACAAGCCGTCGGGAAAAGATCACCAGTAATACCATTTGCCGGTGAAAAAGAGGTAGCGTTGGTAAAAATCTATACATTGTCGACGTTTTATTTCGCCAGAAAAAAAGGTTTATTTCACCGGGCAAAGATGTTTATTTTTTCAATAATAAATTTAAATCAAACTTTTGCCGGCATTTTTTTGCACTGGGAAAAGATGTTTATTTTTCAATAATAAATTGAGAAGAAAATTTTGCGGGCATTTTATTTTCGCCAATAAAACATTTACAGTTAATGTAAATTATTTTAAAAAAATTTTTTGCTGCGTTTTTTCTCGCCGGGAATATATTTATTTTTTTAACTGTAATTATTTTGAAGGCATTTTTCCAGTGTTTTTTTTTTCGCCGAAAGCATATCATTGCACAAGTAAAAGTTCTAGCGTAATAACAATTGTCAAGGCCAATATTTATATTTATATTTATATTATTTGATTTTTAGTTTTCCTTTCCTGTATATAATTCCTATGTCGCATGAATAAATTGAAAGTGCTAATTCCATTATCCAAGACCAAATCTACTAACCCAACATTCATTTCCATTCCAAACCATCAAAAAAATGATACAAGAAAATTCATTCCACTTCATATTATTATTCAAATATCCTTTCAACATTGAAAGCACTTTACCATTACCGTTATCATTACAAAATTAAAACTCATGCTAACTATCTACTCTGTACGAACATTCAAATGCCAATGAAAATTTACATATTCATATATGCAACAACCATTGTTTAAAAAAACTTCATGCATCCCATTTTAACATTTAGCAATATGTTACTCTGCATACTTGGCCAGCATGTTGGCTGCATCTTAGCTGCATAGACAATCTTTCAACCAAAAAATTTCTTCAATTTTCATTCAATCTGCATTAAAAAAAGAGCAAGATTAACATATGATTAAGCATGTCATATGCACAACTTTAAGGTGGAGCCAACTTTTACTAGAAATCATACCCACATTTAGTGAAACTATGGACAAAAGCAAGACTTAGGCCTAGGCTTTAAGGTCTGTCAAGCACTGTAATAGACATGTTAGTAAGAGACCAGCCCATTTATGGGCCCAAACTTCAGGCTCAAACCTATTTATTAATGTTATGGTCCAGCCCAGGCCGCTTGGATTTGGACTCCTATGAGGCCTGCCTGTACAGGACCAGCCAATTGCCGCTCCCAGGAATTTGGCAACATCCAGAATTGATTTTTGCCAAATAATGAATGTAAAAATCTTTTAGCTTGGAGCCGATTGTTTTAACATTGCAATATTTGACGGGTGCAAACTTTGCGATTATTTTGCCTTGCTAAAACATTCAATCGTCAGATGTACCATAGTTTCTTGCATACATATCTCTAAAGTTTCCTACGGAGTGAGGAGATCTTCCTCATAGAAGGATTCAATGCAAGTTACAAGAATAGTGAATCATGCATGATAATTTTCACTGATTGGAAGAACAGACGAAAGACAATAGTAGCAATGATAACTGCTACACATACCATGAAATCATCAGATGAAGTACCAATCTTTCCAGTTGCTGATGGACAACTGCGAGACATTAGAGAGAGAAAAAAAAATGAAGCTCATGAAAACATAGAATGCATTGGCAAATTGTCTTTGTACCGAATACATACCAATCTATGGCAATAACTTCTCCTTCATGGCCTTTCAATTGAACAGGACCTACTTCAGGGTTATTTACCTGGCACAGCATTTTCCCAGTCATATCCAAGCTAAAAAGAACCAGAATGAGAAATGTGTTCCAAAGAAACCAATATGAACCTGCAACATGTATGCATTTCCATCACTAGAACCAGCTAGTATGTGAGAAGCATCAAGGCTGATAGCTGACTGCAATTGCATAATAGAAATATAAGAAGCCAATAATATTTCACTAGCACCACCCTGTAACAAACAACTGCATCACTTACAGTTTGATCACTAGAAGCAGTGAGAATTTGGGTATCATCCTGCAATATCAAACAAACCAAATTAACACCTGAATAAAGGGAGTGTAGAATCATATAAAGTATCCGAAAGTTTGAATAAGGATCTGAAAGGCACTAATTTAAAGGAAAAAATTATCGTTGTATGAAAAGAAAGAACAAATATTTATTCATGTGTCTAAAGAACTAAACTTTCAAACAACAAAGTGATGAACCTTTATCCAGCATACATAAAAAATGGCATTATGATGCCCAATCCAATCACAAACCCTAGCTTCGATTGAGGCAAACAGAAAGCACATATCAGAAAAAGAAAAAAAAAAAGGGAAAATAAACAAACCCCTAAACTCTAAACCCAATTCATTTACAGAAAAAGTTGATGGAGGGGCATCAAACAGAATCTGCATTATTTATGTGAGAGGCGAGAGGAGGGAGCCTCTTAATGTCATGAAAGGGGAATCACAAGATGTGGTTCTATAGGCTGTCATGCTTCTTGTTTTTTGCTCGTAATGCCTCTATATTTGTATAGAAATTAACTCACATTTCACTGTAAATCTCATCATATATATAGTGAGATTAATATATTGAAATGGTCTCATGAGAAGGAAAAAATAACATCTTCACCTATCCTCATCTCCAATACACATCCAAAGAAATCACCATTAACCACATCGATTTAAAAAATTAAAGCTATTAACAATTAAAAAAACAAGCAAACTTAATCACTGATTTGAACCATCAGATTCAAATTAATCATTACACATGGAAGATTTTGCTACAAAATCTCTTTGAAAAACCAAATGTGTAAGGTCAACATACTGTTGCAACTTGCGATATGACTCACATGACTAAAAATTAGAGTTTATGGCTGGTTAGAATCAGTGAGGGAAGCATCAAAGGAGAATGAATGCAGAGTTGTTCAATTTATCCACAATTGCAAAAGTCAACACTTTTTTAAAATGTTGATGAAACTACTTTGGGGTAAGAGAGGACTCTGTAGTTACAAAAGTCAAGTTGTCAAGTGTACTTTTGACACATGCGTAAACAATGGAGAGCAAAAAAGCTTTGTTTGAAAACATGTTACAGACCCAGGAAAATTGACCCAATTGATAGCAGACTGCCATGGAGACTTGCTCACATTGTTAATGAGACAAGGAACACGTCATCTTCTATCAAGTGAGTTGAGTGATGCGCCAGACACAGTAGCTTAATAACAATCGACTAGATCTAATTCCCTCATAGGAAATGAGATGCCTTAATTTAGGGATAAAAAGCAAAAGCACATACACTGATTGGGTTAATAGCTAAAGAAATTAGATGGAAAAACATGCCATGAAAACCATTAATTTCATGAAGGGAATTCACTCCTAAACACATACTTCAATCAAGTTTTAGCACTTTGGGAAGCATAGACATCAATCCACACTGCAATCTAGTTTGGGATGACATGACAATCTAAAAACATATAAGTTCTTTTGTACTTTTTTTTTTCCAAAAAACCAGTGTCAATGTCAACACTAAAATTAGGAAAGAGATTTATTGAATGGATGATTTGTATAAAAAATGAGTAACTTGCTGAATGCCTATCTAAAGTATGACATATGCAATATGTAATGTTGGAAGAGCATCCATACACCACCATCAAGACCAACTGTGTCCATGTGACACTCTGTCAAACTAGCATAATCACATAACCCATCTTAGAGATTTTCATAGCAAGCGTAGTCACATGACCCATCTTAGATATGTTTATAGCAAGCACCTAATGATGAACAATCATCACTTATAGAATCACAAATCACTCTTCCCCCAAACTCTTTCAATCCTTCAATCTTATGCACTACACTCTGCCTTCTTTAAATGTTAGCTATTGAGTAATTGCATTTCATTATCTAAAATTCCAAATCTTGATAATAATAATAATAAAAAGAATGTCAATTTCCACAAAAATATTAGACAAAAAATATTTTCTAGCGCAATTAATGCACCGGCAAAAGTAAAATATAAGGCGCGACCCTCTAAAAGAGTTGGTGGGTGGAATTTATCGAAAAAATATAATATTTGTCGATGAAAAGAAGAATTCCCCGGAAAACTTAGAACCTTTGCTAGCGAAAATCTGTTGCCGGGAAAACTCACTCTTTTACCGGCAAATGAAGCTTTTTCTCCTATAAAAGTTATACTTTCCCTGGCATTTAATGATTGCGCCGGGAAAAAAACACTGGTAAAAACGGAAATTGTTGTAGTATCTTCGACTCGCTTTCTGCCTTTATGCCCCGATTTTTTAATTTCTATGTTATGTAACTTGCTCTAAGGAAAGAGGTATGTATGTTCATAATCTTTGTAATATATGATTATTTATTTAATTTGCAATGCATAGAGATACTATGCTAAGCATGGTTTATTTTGCTAATATTCTATTTATGTCACTACAAGAAATTGGAGTTTTAGTGGTGGACGAGACTGGAATTAGTAGGGTTTTTTTCTGCCGTTAAAAGTCCTCTTTTGCATTTCCGATGAAAATACTTCTGCATTAGCCTATATACATATGTACCATCTAAGAGATTTTAATGGAAATAGCGGCAGACAAAAGTTTTTGCTACAAAATAGGAGTTTTAGCGGTAGAAAAAAACCCGCTGTTAAAGCCAACATTGTAGGGTTTTTTTCCGCCGTTAAAAGTCCTTTTTTGCATTTCCGATGAAAAAACTTCCGCATTAGCCTATATACATATGTACCATCTAAGAGATTTTAATGGAAATAGCGGCGGGCAAAAGTTTTTGCTACAAAATAAGAGTTTTAGCGGTAGAAAAAAAGCCCTCCGTTAAAGCCAACATTGTGGGCCGCTAAAAGTCTACTTTTTGCAATGAGATCGGACTTGGTAATAAATAGGAAGAGAGAAACCAAAATGCATAATTAGGCGATGGACCTATCATAGTAGTAAAGTTTCTTATTTAATTCAGTTATTCCTCTTTTGAAGCCTCCTTTCTGTAAGTTGAACCAAAAGTTATGTTTGTAGAACATCCTATCATGTTTTACATGAGGGATGCGATCAACAATAACTTCTACAAATTAAGCAGCGAAAACAATGAAAATGGTATTTACATTGAACAGCTGATCTGATCAATGGATTCATCAAATCACATGCCTAAACCACAACTTTCATCATGGCCAACAGTTAATTCTCCTCAAGATCCTCGCCTTTCTTTCCGAAGTTGTAATGGTTTTCTTTTGAGCTTTTTGTATATACCCCCCTAAGCTTTTTAGGATTTGTATATAGGCCCTTGAGATTTTAGTATTTGTAAATAGGCCCCTGCCTTCTCTTTTTAATACCTTTTATATCTCCAAAATCAATAATGTTAACAAGAATGGGCAGCCACCATGAGATTTGTGGTGGATTTTTATATAAATGACGGTTTTGCCCTCACATCTATAAAACAAAAATGAGTATATTATTATTTACAAAAATACCATTATTTTATCTCAAGTCCCAATGCTTTCTCTCAATAACTCTCTCATGTACATGACCAGGGGTGGACTCGGATACGAGGGCCTGGGAACTAGAGCCCCCACCCATATCTAAGAAAAGTTGATAATACCTCCCAGTCCCTGCAAATTCTAAAAATAAATATGTTTTTTCTTTTTTTGTTTTTACATTTGCCCCTTCCCCCCCAATATTTTTTTTACATAGAGCCAAACACCCCACCGCAAATTCTAAAAATTACTCTCCGCTCCCCCTCTGTCTCTCCCTCTGCGACCCATCTCCCTCTCTCCCGTCCACTCTCACCCTCTCTGCTCCGTCCTCTCTCTTTCTTTCTGCACTCTCTCTCTCTCCCTCTGCGACCCATCTCCCTCTCTCCCTCTCTCTCTCCCCTTCATTTCCGCCCTACGCCCACGCGCGGCAGCACTGCCTTTCCATTTTCTTCTCTTCCCTTCTTCCTCCTTTCCCCCTACACCCACTTGCTGTACACCCTCCTCTCTCCCTACACCCTCACAGCACTCATTTGTGCACATGGCCCACTTTTTCTTTCTTTTCTTCTTCATTTCTTTTCTCTTCTCCTCCTTCTCTTCCCCATCACACCACTTTACTACTGCACTCACTTCACTGCACCCCCCTGCTGCACTTACGCCCGAGTCCACTTCCCTGCACCATTCATTCCACTGGTGCACACTCATGCACACCCCCTGAACCAACCCCCTTTCTTTCTTCTTCTTTCCTTCTCTTCTTTTTCTCCTCCCCTACGCTACCCCACTGTACACCCCACACTCACCCTATACACAACCCCTGCAGCACCTTGCTCCCCTCACACACCACAACTCCCTGCACTACCCCCTGCTCTACACTACTTCATTGCAACACTCACTCCACTGCTGCCTTCATTGTTGCACCCACCTGCTTAGCTCATTTATTGAAACTGAACCCACGCATGCCGGGTCCCCTATGTTCTTTTCTTGGATCAAATGAAGCTCTCTATTTGCTTATTGTCTCTTTTTATGATATTTCGTGTGTCTAATGTGTTAATGCACCTAGGATAGTTTTCTTCTTATCTATTTAGTCATTTCTTTGTTACTGTCTCTTTTTATGATATCCCATGCATCTAATATGCTCATCCATTTAGGTTAGTCTTATATCTTATTTTATGTTTCAGTTGATTTCTTAATTTATACATCGCATGAACTTTCAATTTTATTATTTGTTTTAAATTATTCCATGCTCATGCATTCAATCTGCCCATGCATTGTAACTTAGATTGCATTTTTATTTCATATTCTTTTAGATGCAATTTAGGACTGCATAATTTATTAAAAAAATAAAAAATAAAAACAAACAAAAACCCGAAAACAAAAACCAAACCAAATAATAAAGTGACAAGTGAAAATTAAAAATACAGTTTTAGCTACCCTACTAATTAGAAACAATTAGGCTAAATCCAATAATTGACTTCTCTTCTCTTTCCTCATCTCATTAGGACCAGGAAATCTTATTTAGGAAACTTTAGATTAATTATTAAATAAAAATTAGAAATTTATTCTCTCTTCCTCATCCGATTTCATTAGGAGAAATCAATTCAGGATTTAAGGCCTTATAAATAAACTCCAAAACCAAAATCATAATAATAATAAAAATCCAAAAGAGCAAAAACAAAGTAAAAGATAACAAAAACTCAAAAATATTAATAAATTGAACTTATAAATTAGACAGTAGCCTTGACTGATTAGGTTAGACCCCGGACCAAGATCTAGGTCTCCCCCTAGCCAGCTTAGACTACCCTAGTTTCATTAATCGCAACTGATTAGGCCCCACTCTCTCTCCGGGCCCCGCTAAGGGACTGGTAGAGCGGATGTGGGCGGTTAGGACCTTAGGATAGGGTAGAGATCCATTAGGAAAATGGAACAGTTAGATTGAATCCAAGTAAGAACTCCCCTAGTTAGGCCCTTCTAGCCCCAATTATTAAAATCCAAAAAAACTATAAAACCAACAAAACTAATCCCAAAAATATTTTCTTCTCTTTTCCTCCACCTCCGGTGCCAAACATTTATCTGAACTCAATGATTAAAAGGAACAGTGTCTGATTCCGAGAACCTGAATTAATGAGAATGACGAAACGAGACGAGTGATTTCACACACCCCAATATCAGTTTACTTACTACCGGCCCATCATCGGCCACCCTCAATCAATCCCGGCCCAACATCGACCATTTTTATCTTACTTCCGACCCATCATTGGCCATGCACTTTTATCACTTGTGTATCGCACGCAAACCCACAGAAATCACAACTCGAAGTTTCATCTGCATCATTCTTTAGATTCGAAGAATCGACCTTTAAACCCTAGGTCGTCAAAGGACATTGAAGGGGCTACCTGGGAACATGGTTGATCCTCTTCTAAATATTTGGCACCTTTCCCCCGTATTTCTTAGTTTACTTCTGTTTTACTGCATTTAACTCTAGAATACTTGGATTTAATTTTAACTAGTCTGCACCCCTTGGATGTTGATTTCCCCTATCTAGTTCACTACGATCCTATCTTGGAGCTCGTAATTTGACCCTTGACCCAAGTCTGACCAAAATTGAAAGACCAAAATTAAGTGATGAGACAACCGTCGTGTGTCGACGGCGGCACATCAGATGAGAGAAGAACCCACCCATTTTCCTCCCGCATTCTTTTGACTTTTGTCGAAGGACGGTGTTACGGCCGTATCCGTAGCTGGCGATCATGATCCATCGATTTTGAGGGTAGTCGGAATCCTCATTTTCGATGTATTTTTTTATCTCACACTGTTGAATGGCGATTCCCCTCTCGGGCGGGATCAAAATTCACATCCGACACTAGTGATGTTTGACCTTCTAACCATTTCAACATTTTGGATCATAATTTACAGCCCTATAAATGAAAAAAAAAAAAAAAAGGTCAAAACTGGATCGCCAATGTACATGTCAAGAACCTAGTAGTGAACCCACTTTAACATTCGATGGTTGAAAGTTTTCCACAATTTTCTCAAGATCCACGAGGAATCAAGCCTTGAGATTTGACCCAATAGTCGTGTTTATCATTGCAAAGAGGATTAGCGATTCGGATCATGTGTTCGAGGCCCACAGAAGTAAAAAAAGTATATTTAAAAATCTAGAGTATTTTGCAAATATCTCAAAATATGCAATGATCCAAAGGCAGAAATTTGGATCCATAGCCGTGTTTGACCTTATGAATGTATCCAACGGTTTGGATCTTGATTTACTCTCTTAAAAGAAATATATATGAACTGGGCCATGAGAATGTCCAAGGTACTATTCATCCGCCTTTTTTTCTCTATACTTTTCAACTTCCTTGAATCTAGGGCTTGGGTTTTTAGAAGGTTTGGCTCTACTTCTCTAAAGTGGATAGAGGCTCGAAATGTTTGCCAAATGCTCTTATTTGCCAAACTTCTACCCACTTTAGACATTTAGACAAGCAGATGTTGAAAATAGATATGTCAAAAAGGGTCTAAGTCTTTCTAAAGACAGATAAAAAAATGGCAACTGAACCATACAATTGGAAAATTTGTGCAAATCAAAATCTTGAAGCAATAGAGATAAGATGATTAACTGAAAAATCAAAACCATGAAAAAAGCTTGAAAATTTTGATCTACAACACTGCCAATAGCAAGATACCTCACGAGAATCCTCTTCATGACAAATGTATATATATATATATGAATTTATGGGAAAAATCCCCGGAAGACACTATACATCCTACCATGACCCCGTATCATGTTCGACACGAGAGGGATCCTGACGTGGCCCTTAAAAAAAAAAATTTGTCGTTTTGCGATATGGTCGATATCGACCATTTTGTCGGTTTGATGTTCTTTCACCCTGTAACTGTCCTATTTGCTGAACACAACAACATGGTCGATATCGACCATTCTGTCAGTCAGATTTTTTTCAACATATAAATGTTTTATTTACTGAACACAATAGAATGGTCGATATTGACCATATCGTGGAAAAAATAAAAAAAAACAACCTGCAAATCCTCACCTCCTTTCACTCCCCGTGGGTCAGCAGGTCCTTGGCCGCCATTCCCTTCCTCCCTCACTCCCTCTAGGCCCAGCCCTCTTCCTCATCTCCGCCTACAACCTCGCCTCCTTCTCTCCTCCCCTGTTCTCCATCCACGGCGATCCTCCCTCCTCCTACAAAAATAACTCCATGCTTGCCGCCCTCCATTCCTTCGTATCCTCCCTCTCCCTGCCTCCTCTAGCCCCATCCACTGCATCCACCACTCTGGAGCAGCACCGGCAATCAAGAGAGAAAAACCCAGTTCTATTTGGATTTTGAAAATCGAGAGCAACCACCACATAATGGGCGATATCTGTTAGATTGTGTGGTCTCAATCCAGTAGATGATGTAATAAATTGATTTATTTCAATATAATCATCCTATCTTTTCATGAGATGAATGGTGTTTTATTACTTATTTGCACATAACCCAAAACAAATGACATGATGGCTCATGAGATGAACTGGAGCCCACGAGTATGTTAGATGTGATACATGTATGTGGATGAGATTCACATGCAGGAGACATATGTCACTAATCTTATACATAAATTGTTTCACAACCGATGATGAGATTGGGCATCTCATCTGAGAAGGTTGCAGCATTATGACCACTATGAGATTGGGTGATTTGTCTCAATCATCATAGTGTAAGACTCTAGATCATCATGCTGGTGCATTAGATGTATTGAAGGACTATGAGAAGCACCTTATGGAACTCTGTCTTTGATTTAAGGTTTGCTCTCATAATTCCTTAGCAATAGGCAATTAATCCTGAGATATTAATAAACTCAAGTTTCTATCTATTCTTTTACTTTGAGTTACTAATGAGTGAGGCCAATTGTAGGTCAACACCTCGATGTCTTGGGTACGTGGTAGTAGGACTATGGGAATATTTAATTATTAAGATGGAATCTATCCTCATTATCCCCTTGTACCAATTAATGTGTTTATCATTGGTAACTGCGCACTGATCTCAATTAAGAGTTAATTGGATGGTACTGATGATCACTGTGATTGATTGGGTGTCAAGGATAATAAGATGTGGATCTAATTTGGTTGGACAGATTTAATCAAATTGATCCATGTATATAGATGGAGGGGCTTACTTGTGGTCATAAGAAAGTTTAGGGTCTTCTTGTAATTTATTCCTAAGATTAGAGTGCAATTGCATTTATATAGTGGAGTTATTTACAATTAACTATGGGCCCGGATTGCACATGAGATGTGCGGTCAGGGTGTCTGATGTGATTTAAATTAATCTATTAAAATTACCGCAAGTGTTCAGTTGTCTTGTTGAGACAGTGGCAATTTGCAGGTCGATCCCACAGGAAGCACTACTAAGTTAAAATTTAAAATCTGATTTTTTTTAATCAATGATAATGACAAGAGAGATAAAGAAAAAATACACAATAATAGGATTAAAAAAAATTCTAGATCTAAAGTGCAGAAATAAAATATGAGAAAATGTATATCAGAATATCATAAATCTATTAAGTAGTTCCATCATCATTCTATGCAATCGATAAAATAAACTTGTCCAAAAAATCCTTCAAATAAAAAACAAATCAATGTTTCTGATTAAGATAATTTATCTATCAAAGAGCACAATTTTTCACAATTTATTTAAGGCAAAAACCTTCTTCTCCTAATGAAATTATGAACTCAACTAAATATCACATATTAATCAAAGAAAGGTTATCAAATAATTTCAATCTAAGAATAATCTATTAAGAAAACATATAAGATTAAAGCATTGTTCAAATAAAAAATTAAATATCATAGGTTGTCAATGACAGAAGGCAGATTTATTATTATAATCAATACTCAAGAGACGAAAATACCACATAGATTAACACTTCATCTGACACTCTGATCCAGGTATGTACTCCTCTATTGCAAAAGATGTGATTTTCATTGAGAACTTCATGGGAATTACAATTTTCTCTCACACTCTTCTAATCTAATTCTGGAACTGGGCTCCAGAATACCTAAAAATAACTCTTAAATTCTATTAATTAGCGAAAAAAGAAAAAGAGGAGAGAGAGTAATAATGGACTTCCAAGGGAGGGAGTGTCTCGTATGCTTCCTTTTATAACTCCTAGTTATCTTACAGATATATTGAATCTGGACACCTTTGCAGATTTGATTTATCTTCAATGATAAGACATATCTCTTATCATTTTTTGAATTTGAATGAGGTGGAAGCTTCTAAAAACCTCTGGATGGCTTGGCTAATCTTTAGATGGGGTCTCACAAGGGATATGCGGCAATGGATTATCAACGGTGTGGATTTAATTACAATCCCGTCTAAAAATGAACATGAAAATCTTTGGGCCCATAACTTTGTCAATTTAGCTCCGATTTGAGCAATCTTGGGCTCCGCAGACATCTATTCTGATAAAGCTTTACAATTGTAGGTAAATTTCATTGATCTGACAGTCATATTGGAAGTTATGGCCATTTGAAGATGAGTTATCCTGAGAAAAACGGGATTAGCTTTTGAAATTTGATTTACAATGGACTTTATCTCTGCACAACTTTCATTTTTGAACGGATATCAGATGCGGATGATTCAAACTCTTCTTCTTTTATTCCAATCAAACTTGTACTCTTTGAATTATCCATTAATAATTTCAAATCTGTAACTACTATGACCCTGCCACGTGGGATATTTCATCTGCTTTAACAGTGGGCCCTATGAGAAGTCTTTTGCTGTACTTAGGACTCTTCAACTGACATGATGAGTGGACCCTTCCTTTGATTGATTTGCACATGGCTTGTATGTAGGGTCCGCGTGGTGACTTCTTGAATTTACTTTTTTCAAGCTTCAATTTAGCAATGTAGGGCCCAAGATGACTATATGTGCTTGAAAGTGGGTTCCGTGACAGAGGCCCACAATTCTTATTTTCTGCACATTCTAATTCAATACATCAAATACTAAAAAGCCCATATTGAAGTGGGACCCATCCGGATAGAGTTCTACTCCAACTGAGACTCTTCGGAGAAAAAATGCATAATGTTCTAAGTTAATGCATAAAATGTATGAAAAATATGAAAGTTCATGTTTCAAGGTGAAAATGCCTGAAATGATGGAATTAAATGAATAATGATACAATTCACCAAATAAAACCCCTAATTCATCCTAAAATGATGCGTAACTATGCAAATTCATGAACTCAACAGTGTCCCAGTTGGAGTTAGCTTTCTATGAAATCCCTAGTGGTCCCCACGCTTGCCTAATTATTAGATTGTTACTAATTCTATTTGAACACAAAAGGAAAGGAATAGAAAGTTACTAATTGTATTGGAAGTAGGACTTCTAAGAATTAGTAAGAAGAGGAGGTTGCTTTTGCTATAAAAGGGAGACCCCTTGGACGTCCATAAGCATCCCTTTTAGTGTTGTACGCCCAAGAGAAAGAGTTACTCATCTCCCTCTCTCTTCTAGTTTCTCTTCTGGTTTGCTTTTGAGGTTCTAGTTGGTTTCTTTAGGTGATCCCACCATTCTCCTTGAAAATAGAAATCTAAAAAGGGTTAGAGCGTGGAAGACTACGAGGTCTTGGAGATTCTAATTTGCTAAAAGGAATGAGTTCTTCATCAAGCAAGTTGTCAATTTCTCTATTAGAGCACTACCAAGGTCCCAAGGTATAATCTACTCCTTGTATGTTGTAGATTTATTATGAATGCTTGTTATTGCTGGTTTTTATCTTCTAGATAGTGTTATTACTGATTTTGATATATGAGAAAGAGGTTTTTGGATTCTGGATGTGGTTTCTGGCCTTATGGGTACCTGATCCCTCTCTCAAGTAGGTCAAAAGTTTTAAAAACATATCTACGAGGCTCACCTACTTCCAACAATATCGACCATCAAAATGGTCGATATTGACCATATCCCTAAATGACAAAAAAAAAAAAAACAAACAAAAACACACTAAGAGGACCCATCCCGTCTATAAGGTGCTATTGGGACCTTAACAGTGGTACGAGCTCTTATGGGGCTTTTACCTATAAAATCCTCCTATATATATAATTAAATGGAAATAAGAAAATAAAAGTCCATTTCGAAAAGATGATATTCAAAATGAAGAAGAAACACTGATAAATAAAAATAACCGGAACAAGGAAAACACTTGAATTGAAGAGAAACAAACAAGAAAGATAGTTATACCTAAAATGGATCTGTATTGAAAGGAAACATCAGGATCGCCTTCTTTGTACCCGTAGTTGGTGAGCTCTTCACAAAAGAGAGAAAACACCACTAAACCCTAAGTTTCCTGGCTAAGTTCTTAAATCAGAAGCTCTCGTCTCTGCTTTTTCTAGAAGAAAAAACGTCTGTCCTCGCAATGCAAATGACAAAAGAAGATTTGAGAAATCAAGACAATAGAGCGATTTCTCTCTCTCTCTCTCACTCTCTCTCTCTCAATCAAGACAATAGAGCGATTTCTCTCTCTCTCTCTCTGTGTTGTGTGTGAGATACATCTCTCTTGGCTAAATACAATGTACGCACATGTGTTTGAATGCTCAGCTCATCTTGACCATCCATCTTTTGAGACTTTATATGAAAATTGACACTTGAATCCACTGGTTGTGATTTTAACAATGTGTAAAGGCAATGGGGCAATCGCATGGACGACTTGGATCTTTTGTTGTTTTGCAATGCAGGACAGGTGGGTTCGCTAGTTTGTGCCCAGAGCGGTGCACAAACACTTTTACAAAGTGGAAAATTAGTTCATGCCATAACGATGGTGTGAGAAATTAGTTCTCAAAAGAAACATATTCTCTAGTACATTGTCACCTCATCCAATTACCAATCTCTAAGAAGTTAGTACTTTAATAGTTTGATAGCCTACTAGAGAAAACATTTCCACTTGGAATTAATTCCTCACGCATTAGGCTTCATGTCACCTATGGGAAGTTTTTCTTACAAAAATTATTTGCTACATAGCAAAACAATTTTTCAGGAAAGGAAAGAAATATCAAAGTAGGATTTCAATGGGTAAAATCTATCCTCTTATTTCTAAATTGTTCTATTTTTTATATGATTTTGTCCTTAAGTAGCTTTCATTAGGATGTGATTCTGCTCCATCCTTTGTAACAAATGTCCAACACGAGAAAATCTTAATGACATTTGGGGAAGAAAAGGGACAGGATTCGCTGATGAAATTCTTTTGTATTTGATCTCACTCAAAAATTGAGAGAGAGAGAGAGAGAGAGAGAGAGAGAGAGATTCACTTGGGCTACAAGTAGATCGATTGGTGATTGGACTCTTCTCATCTCACTTCAGATTACTTTATCTTATGGAAACAAATACATTTTTAGTTTACTGAAAATATATTTCACATTTACCCAACCATTATCTTTTCCATTAATTGACATTACCTTACTTTATTGATAAATAATATAAATATTCTATAAGAGATTGTTACTTGAATAAGATGATAGCCTATTGGACAATTAATTTCTCACACATTTGGCTTCATGTCACCATCGAGCAATTTCTCTATAGACGAATTAATTTCTACTTGGCAAAGTGACTTATGAAAAAAGGAAAGAAAATCAAATTGGAGTTTCCACAGGTAAAACCTATCCACTCATTTCTAAGTTGGTGCTATGATTTTATATCATTTAGTCGTTACCTAGATTTCGTCAAGACACAACTCTACTAAATCTTTTGTAATAATTGTCAACTCCTACTGGCAAGACAACTTCTCTAACCCTTTTGTAGCCCATCTCCCTCGGCTATGCTCAGATCATAATCCCATCCTTCTCCCTCACAGAAGCCGGCTGCCTGGGAAAACATCCCCTTTGAATTTGAAGCTATGTGGTTGACTCATGACTCTTACCTTTAGGTTGTGGAGACTAGTTGGGCCAATAGTAGCTGCTGCAGAGGTAATGCTCAGTTTGTCTTGGCTCAGAAGCTGAAGTTCCTGAAGAACAATCTCAAGGTTTGGAATAGAGAAGTGTTTGGGCAGGTCAAAGTTAGGATTGTTGAAGCAAAGAAGGTTGTTCTAGACTGCCAACAAGGCCTTGATGTGGCTCCTTCTGAGTCCTCTCTTTTGGAGCTAAACATTGCTAAGTCCTCCCTCCATAATTGGTTAAAAGCTGAATCTGATCTTTGGAAGCAGAGGTCCAAAATTAGGTGGCTCCAAGATGGAGACAGGAACACCCAATTCTTCCACCAATCAGCATAGTCTAGGGGTATCTTCAATCGCATTGACAAGATTTCAGTCGATGACTAAACTTTCTCTGAGGAAGGCCAAATTCGTGACCAAGCAGTGCTTTTCTTCTCCAACTTGCTTCAGTCTCCTCCCACTGCTCCTTCAGAATTCCTCTTCCAAGTAACAGGCATATCGGTTTCTGTGGAGCAAAATGTCAGTTTCACAGCAGTTCCTTCGCCAATGGAGATTCACGAGGCGGTTTTCAATCTCAAAAGGAGCAGCTCTCCTGGGCTAGATGGCTTTTCTGGAGTCTTCTTCACCAATTGTTGGAGTATTGTAGGCCAAGATGTGGTCTATGCTGTCTCTTATTTCTTCAATTTATGGCAGCTTCTAAGAGCCACCAATGCTTATTTTCTCACTCTCATCCCTAAAGGCCCCTCCCAACAGTCCTTTGGAGATTTTTGACCTATCAGTCTCCTAAACTTTTCTTATAAAGTTATCTCCAAAATCCTGGCTCATAGACTTTCAATCATTCTTCCTTCTTTGATTTCTATCCACCAAGCAACCTTTGTCAAGGGAAGATCTATCCATCACCATGTTATGCTGGCTCATGGCCTGTTCCAAAAGTTGAATTCCAAAGTTAGTGGAGGTTTAGTGTGCTTGATGCTGGATATCACCAAAGCTTTTGACAAGCTACAATGAAGCTTCTTCTTTAGGGCCCTCCAATTTTTTAAATTCTCTCAAGGATGGATTGACTTGGTTAAGCAGTTGGTCTGCACTGGAAAAGGCTCAGTTTTGACCAACAGAAGCCCATCAGGCTTCTTCGGCTCCTCTTGTGGCTAGGGACAAGGAGACCCCCTCTGCCCCTATTTGTTTATCTTAGAGGAAGAGATCCTTAGTCTCAATGTGGATTTTCTTAGACAAGTGGGTGGGATCGTTCCAATCTCTTTGATTCAAGCTACTCCTTGCATTTACTATATGACGACGACATCTTGTTATACTTAAAGGCAAACAAAAGCTCTTTGAGGAGTCTAAAAGTGCTCCTCAACCTCTACCAAGACTCATTTGGACAGTCTTTCAACCTTCTTCAGAGTCAACTATTTGTGACAAAGGTGTCTATCAGGCGTGCTAACATGATTTCTTCCAAGTTGTCGATCTCTTGAGTTGCTTTCCCCTCCACCTACCCTGGGAGTCCCTCTTTTCTTTGGTAGGCCCAGACATAGGTTTTCCCTAAAGATGATGGACTCAATTAGAGCTAGGCTCTCTAGTTGGAAGCTTATATATCTTTCTTTTACAGGAAGACTTACCTTGACTAAACATGTGCTCTCCTTAATACCCCTCCACGTCTCTATGGCTATTCCCATCCCCAGTAAAACTTGTCTCCCAATTGAAAAAATTATGAGGAGCTTCTTGTGGTCTGCTTCCCTGGGTGGATCCAAGAGCAACCTAGTCAAATGGGATACTGTTTGTCTTCCAAATAGGGGGGGGGGGGGGGGGGGGGGGGGGCACTTGGGCTTTGGAGAATCAAGGAAAATAATGAAGCCTGCTTTCTCAAGTTGGGCTGGTCGGCTGGTACAGCAGACTCCATCTGGGTTGTTTGGTTCCGATTCAGGTACTTTAAGGGCTCTTCCATCTGGTCTAAAGATAATCCAGTTGGAGGTTCTTGCATTTGGAGAAAATTGAGCTCTCTAGCTTCCTTCTTGCAGCTTGGAAGTATTTGGAAGATGGGCAATGGGACCTCCATAAGCTTAAGGTTTGACAATTGGTGTGGCCAAGTTTCCATCTCCTCCTGCTTCCCATCTATCCATTTCTCCCTTATAGATAGGGTGAGTGAAATCATCCAGGATTACTCTTAGCCCTTTCCCCCTCTTCTTCCTCCCATTATCAAGGACTTTCTGCTTCAAGCTACCAAAGATATTTTGTTAGTGGAAGAGCACAGTGCAGATACTATTTATTGGAATGACTCAACGACTAGAATCCTCTCCCTCAAAGCTGCCTGGGATCTTCTTCGGAACCGAGCCACCCCTCCTCCATGGACTAGCCTAATCTGGAATGAAGTCATCAATCCTCGTCTAGCTTGTTTCGCTTGGTGCCTTCTGCTTAGGAAAACTCCATTAGATTTGTTGGCCAAAAGTAGAGGCAGCAACATGGCTGCAACATGCTATATTGGTCGCCTTTGGGAAGAAACAGACTCCCACATCTTCTTCTTGTCGCGACCCCGGACCGGGGGCCCACGGGACCGCGACGGGGGTGGTGTGATGAAGAACCACCCCTAGATAATAATTATACATTTCCTTAATTTCCCACAGGTTTCCGCGGTGAGGATTCCTCATACACTCATAGAACGTTTATATTGGTGCGGAAGCGTGTAGCAAATCAATTCTTATTCCAATCACATCAAATAAGACTGTTAATAAACAAATATAGCATGATGTCAGAGTGAGCAATGATCTCATTAGCATTTCCCAAAATATGAAGTTAAAGTTTAAACAAAAGATCAAGTTAAATTTACATTCCTCAAAAATAAAGGCCAACAAAGGCCAGTACAACCCAAAAGTATAAAACAATATCATTCTCAAAATTCCCAAAATGTTCGCAGCTCCGAGCTAAACCGAATGTCTACATGACATCGTCAGCTTGCCATTCCACTAAACGTTGCGGTTCACCAACCGCCTCCTCTGACTCCTCCTCAAGGGCAAAGACGGGAGCTGGACCTGAGTACCACAAAATGGGTCAGACACGACGGTCTGGCAGGTGGGTGAATAGGTAAACCAAGAAAGAAATCAAACATATCATAGTTATAACGAAAACCGTCATAAAACAGGGTGCATAGTTCATTTGAAATACAAATGCAATATAAAGCATGCGGGGTATTCAAGGTACAGGAACTGACTAGATGGCAACCACACTAAAGCCAGATCCTCTCTATCACTAGAGTGACGAGAGCACATTGCGTGCATTGGGCTCAATCACACGAAGTGACGAGAACCAATATTATAAACAGATACATATACATATACATATAGCTAGGCAGGACCACGGCCGCGAACCGGGTAACGGGACAGTACGGGATCCAAGTTGCAACTGGCGGGAGCACAGGGGGAGACCCAAGTCAGTTGATCAGACTGACAAGGATGTCCAAGCTTAGTGGTGCCGACTCTTAGGTTACATGATAAATCCAAACATATACAAAAACTATATCAATATAAAACATGCGGGCAGGCGGGGCATGGTGCTCGAGGGCACACACATTCAAATCATTCTCAGTTCATGTTTACACGGCTGGCAGGACATATCGGGTGTACAAATCGGAATTTGAGATAAAACCATTAAGATCGGGTAATTACATATATAATTTGAGTAAAACAAAGCAATAATTTCTTATATCATTAGGGACTAAATATTGAGGCTTCCATATTCAAGCAACATGTATAAGGATCTTGTATGTCCATATAACCCTAATATGGTACTCGAATGATAGAGGACATACTATGTTTCCTTATGCACGTTAATGAATCTAAAAGTCCCAATACCTTTTCCGAAATGGTGTTTCTTTCTATGTAAATCTCCTTATGTCATCCCCTGGGTCTTTCCAAGGTGGTAGGGCATCAGAACAACCCATCCAAACCTTTAAATCCCATAACCAAAAACAATGGGAAAGGCTCAGGAATTCTGGGTAAACTCGGTCACCTGTCGGTCAGCTGGCGGTTAGCCGCCGAGGTGATCGGCGGTTAGCCGCTGGCTGACCGCGGAGCTGACCGCGGCTCACCCTGCTAAAAAGTAGCATTCTGTGTTTCTAACCGCGCCTCTCGGCTACCTAGCGGTCACTGGGGTTATTGGATTGGAGGCTAGCCGCGAGCTGACCGCTCGGCTAACCGCGGTTCGCCTGTCAAAATGCAGCATTCTGTGTTTCTAACCGCATCTGGGTCGGCTAGCCGCCGGTCACCTGTCGGCTAGCCGCCGAGGTGACCGCCTGCTGACCGCCCAGCTGCGGGAACTACACATCAGGTGCAGATTTCAGTCATTTGTCTCCCAAACCATATCACCTTCATTCCAACCATTTTCTGATGTGGAATGGGTCCAATCCCTTCCATTTAACATTTACTCCCTTCCACCAACTACCATTCCACCAATGCATTTATTTCACCTACCAATCCAATTTCATTCAATGCAAGTACAATACCATTTAAGAAGCTTATAATGACCCAAAATAACTTTCATGAATGCATGAATATATATATCCTCATAATACTAACTAAGAGAAAACCATGACATTAAACACATTTCCAAAGCATTAAGAGACATAATGAATCAAATGACATATGAATAGCAAAAATCCACATTTTTGACAAAATAAGAACTTATTCAAATAGAATCCATTCATCCACTTGCCTTGGTCTCCAAGTATGCTAATCAAGCTCTAATCACTCTATCAAGCTCAAAATCTACAATCTACACCAAAATCCCCAAAAACACATTCATTACAAGCCCTAAAAATGGCCAAACTATGAAATAGATGGAAAGAGCTTTCAATAATCAAGGTGAAGCACCTCCTAGGCTAGATGAACACACAATCAAGAGATGAGAAGAAGAACTTACATGAAGAGTCCTCTAATGGCAAGAGTTGGCTCAAGAGATAGCTTGGAATGGGACTCTCTCTCAAAAGAAGATATCAATAGGAAGCTCTCATGGAGGGGAAGAAGATTGTAGCATCCACTTAGCCTTTAGCAAGAGATTTGAGAGAGGTTGAGAGATGGAGGAGCAAGGAGCAAAGAGGTTGAAGAAAACCCTAGGTTGGGCTGGGATACCTTGTTCTCAAGAAATTGCAAGAAGAGGAGAAGGGAAAAGAACTCCTCCTTATATAGACAATGGCTATGGGTCCCACAACTTAAAGTCCAAAATGGGCTAGAACATCGTTCTACGGGTTTCGGACGGATTCGACGAAGAAGGAAGAATTGATCGTCGAAATTTCTACTTTCCTAAAAGTATATATTTTACAAGTTTCGGGGACATTGAAAATAGTGTCCAGATTTTGTGTAAAAAGACTGTTTTACCCCTATCAATGGCAAGGTAGGGTTTAAAGGTCTCGGACGGGAACGGAGCAAATACGAAAGTTGTCGGGAATCATAAAATACATTCAACGGAGCAATTAACCGATTTCCAGAATTATAACTAAGTCCCAAAACTAATCAAGACACAATAAAAAGGAACCCCCAAAGGGTCCCACTAGATCAAAAGAGTTCCCAAAATTATCCAAAGCTATAAAAAGCTATTCTAATCCAGAATAAACCAATTCCCACTAATCTCACTCATGGCTAAAACACGTCTTAATTAACACTAATCGGAAACTCTCGGGGCGGGGTCTTACATCCTCCACCCCTTAGGGCATTTGGTCCACCAAATGAAATAAAATAACTAACCTCGGGTAGTAGATGCGGATACTTCTTCTGAACTTGATCCCGTAATTCCCACGTTGCCTCTTCAGGTCCGTGATTTTCCCAAAGCACTTTCACCCATTGTATAGTCCTTGTCCTCAGTTCTTGTTCCTTCGTATCGATGATCTGAATAGGCTTCTCGACATAGGTGGCATCTTCTCTGATCTCTAAGGGTTCATGACGTAGAACATGTGATGGATCAGGGACGTACTTTTTCAACATAGACACATGGAACACATTGTGTACACCGGAAAGCTCAGGTGGTAAGGCTAATCTGTAAGCCACGTCACCAATCTTGCTCACAATATCATAGGGTCCAATGTATCTCCTAGATAACTTGCCTCTCTGTCCGAATCTCAAAGTTCCTCTAGTAGGTGACACCTTCAAGAAAACCATATCTCCTTCCTTAAAATGTAAGTCCCTTCGATGAGAGTCTGCATAACTCTTCTGTCTACTCCGGGCTACTTTCAGACGTTCTTGGATCAACTTGACTTTGTCACTGGTTTCACTTACCATAGTCGGTCCATGAAAACTGCGAATACCTACTTCTTCCCAACAAACTGGAGTTCTACACCTCCTACCATACAATGCCTCAAAAGGCGCCATCCCGATGCTCGAATGATAACTGTTGTTGTAGGCGAATTCGCAAAGTGGTAGGGTCTCGTCCCATTGAGTCTTGAAATCTAGTACACACGCTCGAAGCATATCTTCAAGGGTCTGAATTGTTCTTTCCGACTGACCATCTGTTTGTGGGTGATACGCTGTGCTGAACTGAAGCTTTGTTCCCATAGACTCATGCAAAGTCTTCCAGAATCTCGAGACGAATCTGCTATCTCTATCTGAAGTAATGGAGACTGGCTGTCCATGACGGCTGACAATCTCGTTGACAAACAACTCTGCGAGAGGTAACATATGCATTTTCTCTCCGGTCTTCATAGGAATAAAATGAGCTGATTTGGTGAGACGGTCCACAATGACCCATATGGAGTTGTTCCCTCTTCTGGTCCTTGGCAATCCCGAGATGAAATCCATGGTGATATGTTCCCACTTCCATTCTGGTATCTCTAATGGCTGCAATAACCCTGGAGGTCTCTGATGCTCTGCTTCCACCAATTGGCACGTCAAACATCGGGAAACGAAAGCTGCTATTTCCCTCTTCATGTTGTTCCACCAAAATCTGCCTCTCAGGTTCTGATACATCTTCGTGCTACCCGGATGCATAGAGTACTTCGTACTGTGCGCCTCTGTCATAATATCATTCTTCAAATCTTCGATGTTGGGCACGCATAGACGATCACGATAGAATAAGACTCCATCCACAATACGAAAGTCAGGACGTTCTGCTATATGCTCTGCAATCTTGGCCAACTCTGGATCTTGCAATTGGTCTTCCTTGATCTTCCGAATAAACGAGGGTTCAGACACTGACATGTTGGCTAACATCACTCCCTCGCTTAGGGGCTGAAAATCTACGCCCAACTCTTCAAATTGTTGAAAGAAGCACGTAACTCTTAGGCTTGCCACACTGGCTGACTTCCTACTCAAGGCATCGGCTACTACATTTGCCTTACCCGGGTGGTACTTGATCGGAAAATCATAATCTTTGATATATTCCATCCATCTTCTTTGTCTCATATTCAATTCCTTCTGAGAGAACAAATACTGTAGGCTGCGGTGATCGGAGTGGACTTCGAATTTCTCTCCGTAGAGGTAATGTCTCCACATCTTTAGTGCAAAAACGACCGCTGCTAACTCCAGGTCATGCGTTGCATAGTTCTTCTCGTGGTCCTTCAACTGACGTGATCCATAAGCAACGACTTTCCTATCTTGCATCAACACACAACCGAGTCCTATCTTCGAAGCATCTGTAAAGATAGTGTAACCGCCGCTCCCGGATGGTAAAGTGAGGACGGGTGCTGATGTTAATCTCTTTTTCAGCTCTTGGAAGCTGGCCTCGCATTGGTCTGTCCACACATAAGGTGCATTCTTCTTGGTCAACTTTGTCAATGAAGCTGCAATCGACGAAAATCCTTGCACAAATCTTCGATAGTAACCCGCCAATCCAAGAAAACTTCTGATTTCTGACGCGTTCTTCGGTCTTTCCCACTTCACAACTGCTTCTATCTTGGCTGGGTCCACTGATAATCCTTCTTTGGAAATGATATGACCTAAAAATGCGACTTCTTCAAGCCAAAAATCGCACTTAGTGAGCTTCGCATACAATTGGTTATCTCTTAGGAGTTGCAATGCTATCCTCAAATGCTCTTCATGCTCTTCTCTAGACTTAGAGTACACCAAAATATCATCAATAAACACCACTGTGAATTGGTCTAAGTACTCCGCAAATATTTTGTTCATCAAAGCCATGAATACTGCTGGTGCATTCGTCAGTCCAAATGGCATCACTAGAAACTCATAGTGTCCATATCTCGTCCGGAACGCCGTCTTCGATACATCTGAATCTCTAACTCTCAGCTGATGGTAACCGGATCTTAGATCGATCTTCGAAAAGTAAGCAGCACCTTGCAATTGGTCAAACAATTCTTCTATTCTTGGCAATGGATACTTGTTCTTGATGGTAGCTTGGTTCAATTTCCGATAATCAATACACATTCTCATGGAACCGTCTTTCTTCTTGACGAATAAAACTGGAGCTCCCCAAGGTGAGACGCTCGGTCTAATAAAACCTTTATCCAACAATTCTTGCAACTGAATCTTCAGCTCTCCTAATTCAGCTGGAGCCATTCTATATGGTGCGATAGATATCGGAGCGGTCCCTGGTAACAATTCGATGGTGAAGTCAATCTCCCTAACAGGTGGTAAACCTGGGATTTCTTCTGGAAAAACGTCTGGGAATTCGCAAACAATTGGGATCTCCTCCACCCCTTGGGACCGTTTATCCTCCGTGATAAACGCTAAATAGCATTCACATCCACTTCTCACTAGTCTATCAGCCTTCAATGCTGAGACGAATCTTGGACAAGAATTCTTCTTCTCCCCGTGGAACAAAACTCCTGCCGGGGTCTCCTCTAATTTGAACGTGAGGGTCTTGTGGAAACAGTCCATCGTAGCATGGTACCCTGCTAACCAATCCATTCCTAGAATGACATCAAAGTCAAACATCTCCAACAAAATGAGATTCGCCGGTAACACCACATCTCCTATCTTAACAGCACATCTAGGATAATACTTCCTACACACAACTTGTTTGCCTACTGGGGTGGACACCGTCAATACATACTCAAGTTCTCTAGCTGGCATATCAATCAACTTAGAAAATTTTGGAGACAAGAAGGAGTGCGTAGAGCCAGGGTCAAACAAAACTTTAGCTTCAAATCCACAGACTAGGAGTGTACCTTCCACCACGTTATCTGCTGCCTCTGCATCAGCTTGGTTAATTGCATACACTTGTCCTCGCTGCTGAGGCCTGTTCTGAGCTTGTTGCTGCCTCCCTTGTTGTGCATTCCTATTCTGCTGAGGGGGACGCTGATTCTGATTTTGTCCATGATGACGAGCTTGATGCTGCTGTGGAGGTCTATATTGTTGCTGTGGAGCCTGTTGCTGGAGTGGCCTGGGCTGGTTCTGTACGGCTAGTGCGTTCTGAGGTGGTGCCTGGCGTTGTGTTGCTTGTTGTTGCTGATTCTGCCTGTTGTTACCTTGTCCAGCTTGCCTTGGGCAGTCTTTAAGCTGGTGTGCCATGGATCCACATCTGAAACATGCTCCCGTAATCGTACGGCATTGAGCACTCTCATGGTTTTTACCACAATGAACGCAAACTAGAGCATTCTGCACGTTTTGTTCATGCCTCGGTCGCTTGTTCTGAGGGTTCCTTGGTGGGTGATTCTGTTGGTGAGCTGGTGCCTTTCCTTGGATCTTGAGGATCTTGTTGTTCAGGTTCTCGAATTTGTAGGCCCTTCTCACAGCCTCTTCAAAAGTGACAGGTGGTACAACACCCGTGGCATCCCTCTCAATGATCGGGTTGAGTCCTTCGAGGAATCGCGTTATCTTCTTCTCCACAGTGTCAATTAACTCGGGGGCATATCGAGACAACCTCTCAAACTTCGTGAGGTACTCTTGCACGGTCGCGTTACCTTGTACGAGCTGCTGGAATTCAATTGCTTTTTGCCTCTTGACATGTGTCGGTACATACTTGTCACCGAATTGCCTCTTGAAACTTGCCCAAGCGTCTGCATCTGCTATGGTCCTATACTCAGCCTTGATTGTCTTCCACCATATGTCCGCTAGGCCCGTGAACAACGAAGCGGTGAGTTGCACTTGCTGTCTACCGGTACATCTGAATATCTCGAAGATGTTCTCTGTCTGCTCCAGCCAGTCATCTGCAGCTAGTGGGTCCTCATGCCCAGTGAACTCCTTGGGACCCCTCTTCCTAAACTTTTCGTACAGCGCATTGGGATCATGTTCCCTATTGTTGATGACAATCTGAGTGCCTGGAGGTTGCGCTGGTGCCGGTTCAGGTCTCCTTTCTAACACTTCTAACAGCTGCCTTTGCATCGTGGCCATCTCCCTAGCATGCTCTTCATCCTTCCTGGCCATTTGGTCTTGCAGTCTGGCTTGATTTTCATTGGCTTGACGTTGCTGGTCAAGCATAGCTTGCATCATCTGTTGGAATTGATTCTGCATGTTTGGATCCGGAATACCGTTTCCTAGTGGCCCGGTGTGCTCACTATTGCTTGCGGTGGGATTGTCGGTTACGGGTCTTTTTCGAGGTGGCATATCACTGTAAAACAAATTGTTAGCACATAAAATCATACAAGGGTCACACATTGCTCACACGAGTCTAATTAACGAAAAGTCTAACAAGAAGTCTAACGGATCCTCGCCACGTCCTTAGGATTTCTAGTTTCTTTTAATTGCCTGAAACACGTCTCGCTCTGATACCAGCCTGTCGCGACCCCGGACCGGGGGCCCACGGGACCGCGACGGGGGTGGTGTGATGAAGAACCACCCCTAGATAATAATTATACATTTCCTTAATTTCCCACAGGTTTCCGCGGTGAGGATTCCTCATACACTCATAGAACGTTTATATTGGTGCGGAAGCGTGTAGCAAATCAATTCTTATTCCAATCACATCAAATAAGACTGTTAATAAACAAATATAGCATGATGTCAGAGTGAGCAATGATCTCATTAGCATTTCCCAAAATATGAAGTTAAAGTTTAAACAAAAGATCAAGTTAAATTTACATTCCTCAAAAATAAAGGCCAACAAAGGCCAGTACAACCCAAAAGTATAAAACAATATCATTCTCAAAATTCCCAAAATGTTCGCAGCTCCGAGCTAAACCGAATGTCTACATGACATCGTCAGCTTGCCATTCCACTAAACGTTGCGGTTCACCAACCGCCTCCTCTGACTCCTCCTCAAGGGCAAAGACGGGAGCTGGACCTGAGTACCACAAAATGGGTCAGACACGACGGTCTGGCAGGTGGGTGAATAGGTAAACCAAGAAAGAAATCAAACATATCATAGTTATAACGAAAACCGTCATAAAACAGGGTGCATAGTTCATTTGAAATACAAATGCAATATAAAGCATGCGGGGTATTCAAGGTACAGGAACTGACTAGATGGCAACCACACTAAAGCCAGATCCTCTCTATCACTAGAGTGACGAGAGCACATTGCGTGCATTGGGCTCAATCACACGAAGTGACGAGAACCAATATTATAAACAGATACATATACATATACATATAGCTAGGCAGGACCACGGCCGCGAACCGGGTAACGGGACAGTACGGGATCCAAGTTGCAACTGGCGGGAGCACAGGGGGAGACCCAAGTCAGTTGATCAGACTGACAAGGATGTCCAAGCTTAGTGGTGCCGACTCTTAGGTTACATGATAAATCCAAACATATACAAAAACTATATCAATATAAAACATGCGGGCAGGCGGGGCATGGTGCTCGAGGGCACACACATTCAAATCATTCTCAGTTCATGTTTACACGGCTGGCAGGACATATCGGGTGTACAAATCGGAATTTGAGATAAAACCATTAAGATCGGGTAATTACATATATAATTTGAGTAAAACAAAGCAATAATTTCTTATATCATTAGGGACTAAATATTGAGGCTTCCATATTCAAGCAACATGTATAAGGATCTTGTATGTCCATATAACCCTAATATGGTACTCGAATGATAGAGGACATACTATGTTTCCTTATGCACGTTAATGAATCTAAAAGTCCCAATACCTTTTCCGAAATGGTGTTTCTTTCTATGTAAATCTCCTTATGTCATCCCCTGGGTCTTTCCAAGGTGGTAGGGCATCAGAACAACCCATCCAAACCTTTAAATCCCATAACCAAAAACAATGGGAAAGGCTCAGGAATTCTGGGTAAACTCGGTCACCTGTCGGTCAGCTGGCGGTTAGCCGCCGAGGTGATCGGCGGTTAGCCGCTGGCTGACCGCGGAGCTGACCGCGGCTCACCCTGCTAAAAAGTAGCATTCTGTGTTTCTAACCGCGCCTCTCGGCTACCTAGCGGTCACTGGGGTTATTGGATTGGAGGCTAGCCGCGAGCTGACCGCTCGGCTAACCGCGGTTCGCCTGTCAAAATGCAGCATTCTGTGTTTCTAACCGCATCTGGGTCGGCTAGCCGCCGGTCACCTGTCGGCTAGCCGCCGAGGTGACCGCCTGCTGACCGCCCAGCTGCGGGAACTACACATCAGGTGCAGATTTCAGTCATTTGTCTCCCAAACCATATCACCTTCATTCCAACCATTTTCTGATGTGGAATGGGTCCAATCCCTTCCATTTAACATTTACTCCCTTCCACCAACTACCATTCCACCAATGCATTTATTTCACCTACCAATCCAATTTCATTCAATGCAAGTACAATACCATTTAAGAAGCTTATAATGACCCAAAATAACTTTCATGAATGCATGAATATATATATCCTCATAATACTAACTAAGAGAAAACCATGACATTAAACACATTTCCAAAGCATTAAGAGACATAATGAATCAAATGACATATGAATAGCAAAAATCCACATTTTTGACAAAATAAGAACTTATTCAAATAGAATCCATTCATCCACTTGCCTTGGTCTCCAAGTATGCTAATCAAGCTCTAATCACTCTATCAAGCTCAAAATCTACAATCTACACCAAAATCCCCAAAAACACATTCATTACAAGCCCTAAAAATGGCCAAACTATGAAATAGATGGAAAGAGCTTTCAATAATCAAGGTGAAGCACCTCCTAGGCTAGATGAACACACAATCAAGAGATGAGAAGAAGAACTTACATGAAGAGTCCTCTAATGGCAAGAGTTGGCTCAAGAGATAGCTTGGAATGGGACTCTCTCTCAAAAGAAGATATCAATAGGAAGCTCTCATGGAGGGGAAGAAGATTGTAGCATCCACTTAGCCTTTAGCAAGAGATTTGAGAGAGGTTGAGAGATGGAGGAGCAAGGAGCAAAGAGGTTGAAGAAAACCCTAGGTTGGGCTGGGATACCTTGTTCTCAAGAAATTGCAAGAAGAGGAGAAGGGAAAAGAACTCCTCCTTATATAGACAATGGCTATGGGTCCCACAACTTAAAGTCCAAAATGGGCTAGAACATCGTTCTACGGGTTTCGGACGGATTCGACGAAGAAGGAAGAATTGATCGTCGAAATTTCTACTTTCCTAAAAGTATATATTTTACAAGTTTCGGGGACATTGAAAATAGTGTCCAGATTTTGTGTAAAAAGACTGTTTTACCCCTATCAATGGCAAGGTAGGGTTTAAAGGTCTCGGACGGGAACGGAGCAAATACGAAAGTTGTCGGGAATCATAAAATACATTCAACGGAGCAATTAACCGATTTCCAGAATTATAACTAAGTCCCAAAACTAATCAAGACACAATAAAAAGGAACCCCCAAAGGGTCCCACTAGATCAAAAGAGTTCCCAAAATTATCCAAAGCTATAAAAAGCTATTCTAATCCAGAATAAACCAATTCCCACTAATCTCACTCATGGCTAAAACACGTCTTAATTAACACTAATCGGAAACTCTCGGGGCGGGGTCTTACACTTCTTCTATAGTATGGCCAACACTTTTTGGTCATGGCTTCTTAATCTATGTAACTCCCCTCCCCCAGCTCCCATATCAGCAATTGCAATCTGGAAGGTTATCTCTAAGGTTGGAGATGTCTCTGGAAGAAAATGGGCATCTGCCTTCTTCTTCCATGGAATGTCCACCCTCTGGTTTCTCCGAAATGATGCCAAGCACTACAATCGGATCCACAACAAATTTTGAGTGCATTGGGGCTGCTTTGACCTCGTGTATTGTTCCTGCCTCTTTCCAGGTTCTGCTCTATTTAGCCTTTATTTTCTGGTTTTGGCTTTTTTTGTCGGTTTTTCTTTGGGAGCAGGCCATAAGGCTCTGCTTTGCTCTGCATTTGGTTTTCTTGTCTTGTTTCTTTTGTTGGAGTTTATTTGGCTATAGCCTTTTGGCTTGGGGGCCTTGTGCCCATGTTTCTTCCCTCCTTTTTTTAACACAATTTACCATTAAGCAAAAAAAAAATTACTATGTTTTGGAAATAGAAAATATATGCATCACATGTTTTAGTTTTGAAAAACTTTCATACAACTTGTAAACTCTTGTTAGGCATATCTTTATCAAGTTGTTTCTCATTTAACATGTGATTAGCATTTTCACTTCAATCTACAATTGGGTTTTAGACCTCAAAAGCTTTAAGTACTCATGCATACACATTGAGCATTTATCTTTGCATTTATATTATGTGTATGTGTATGAGTTGTATTTAGATTTTCATATTTGCCTAGTTAAGAGGCATTGTAACTCCGCATTAAACTTGTATATCTTCAAGTGTTGTGTAGACACTATCTTGAGACAATCTATCATTTTGTACAGGTTATTGCTTAGCCTTAGAAAAGCATAATTGTATGGTTATGGGTGAACCTGAAAACCCAATAGGTTATTGCTTAGCCTTTGAAAGCATAGAGTAGAGGTTATTGCTTAGCCTTAGAAAAGCATCTTGTAGAGGTTATTGCTTAGCCTTAGAAAATCATCTTCTAAGGTTATTGCTTAGCCTTAGAAAAGCATCTTGTAAAGGTTATTGCTTAGCCATGAAAAGCATAGATAGTGGAAATCCGGTGGGGTGTAGGCGCACAAGCCGGTAGTGGATGTAGGTTTTGAGGCTTAACCATTATAAATCTTTGAGTTATGGTGAATGCATTGTGGTGATTATCTTTGTTGGCTTCTGCACTTTGTTTCATAATCATCTCCAAGTGACTAATCGACTAAAAAGTTAAAATTAGGCATAATTGGTCACTAATTAGAAGCCCACCTTATTCAAATTAGGCATAATTGGTCACTAATTAGAAGCCCACCTTATTCACCACCCCCCCCCCCCCCCCCCCCACAAAAAAAAAAAAAAAAAAAACACGCGCACACACACTCTCGGGTATGGATCCAGGACTTTCAACCCCCGTCCAATGTTTGAGTTGCTGCTGTTAAAGTTACCACTTTAATAGCATTTTATACACTTACCTAAATTTCTCTGCTTTTATCGTGTCTTTCTCACTACATTCTCATTGTTTGGTGATATTCTTATTATATGTGATATTATAACAAAAATGTCTCATTATGCATATATTTTCCAAATGTTACTGATAGTTAGAAGTAGAGATATTATTTATGCCACCCTCTATCTATTAAACACAAGTCCAAACTAATGTGCCTATTATAGCTCTGTGCAGGCCCTTTCAGTGTTGCCTAGCACCAGCCCAAGACCTGGGAAATTGTTGCCAAAAGTTATCTATTTTTATATAGTGAGAGTTATGAAATCTGCGCGGCGGAAACCCATTTTATCATATCGATCCTTACATTTTTTTCTTATTTGTAGTTTTCATTTTAAAGAAATAACCCACTTCTAAACAATCCAGTTCCAACACAAATACCTATACCCTCCCAATTGGCAATAGTCCTAGTTCAAAATTAGTGTGAAACAAGTATCTGTTTGATTTACACCAAAAATTTGTATGACATGTTGCAAGTAAACATTTTAAGGAGTTGAAGCCAGGTAGTAGGAGGAGTTGATTGGACTCATACAGAGAAGGGGTCAAACGTTCCACATTCTCTCTCCACTACCATCTCATGTAACTACCCACCCTTATCTTTTTTCATCAAACTACTCATGCCTACTCTCCACGTTTTAAAGTTTCTGTTCTGCCCCTTCTCTTACTACAACAATGTTCACTTTTGATAAAACATTGGGAAAAACTATTCCCGGCGATTTCTCTTGAGCCGACAAGCCGCCGGGAAAAGATCGCCAGTAATACCATTTGCTGGTGAAAAAGAGGTAGCGTCGGTAAAAATCTATACATTGTCGACGTTTTATTTCGCCAGAAAAAGAGGTTTATTTCACCGGGCAAAGATGTTTATTTTTTCAATAATAAATTTAAATCAAACTTTTGCCGGCATTTTTTTGCACTGGGAAAAGATGTTTATTTTTCAATAATAAATTGAGAAGAAAATTTTGCAGGCATTTTGTTTTCGCCAATAAAACATTTACAGTTAATGTAAATTATTTAAAAAAAAATTTTGCGGTGTTTTTTCTCGCCGGGAATATATTTATTTTTTTAACTGTAATTATTTTGAAGGCATTTTTCCAGTGTTTTTTTTTTCGCCGGAAACATATCATTGCGCAGGTAAAAGTACTAGCGTAAAAACAATTGTCAAGGCCAATATTTATATTTATATTTATATTATTTGATTTTTAGTTTTCCTTTCCTGTATATACTTCCTATGTCGCATGAATAAATTGAAAGTGCTAATTCCATTATCCAAGACCAAATCTACTAACCCAACGTTCATTTCCATTCCAAACCATCAAAAAAATGATACAAGAAAATTCATTCCACTTCATATTATTATTCAAATATCCTTTCAACATTGAAAGCACTTTACCATTACCATTATCATTACAAAATCAAAACTCATGCTAACTGTCTACTCTGTACCAACATTCAAATGCCAATGAAAATTTACATATTCATATATGCAACACCCATTGTTTAAAAAAACTTCATGCATCCCATTTTAACATTTAGCAATATGTTACTCTGCATACTTGGCCAGCATGTTGGCTGCATCTTAGCTGCATAGACAATCTTTCAACCAAAAAATTTCTTCAATTTTCATTCAATCTGCATTAAAAAAAGAGCAAGATTAACATATGATTAAGCATGTCATATGCACAACTTTAAGGTGGAGCCAACTTTTACTAGAAATCATACCCACATTTAGTGAAACTATGGATAAAAGCATGACTTAGGCCTAGGCTTTAAGGTCTGTCAAGCACTGTAATAGACATGTTAGTAAGAGACCAGCCCATTTATGGGCCCAAACTTGAAGCTCAAACCTATTTATTAATGTTATGGTCCAGCCCAGGCCGCTTGGATTTGGACTCCTATGAGGCCTGCCTGTACAAGACCAGCCAATTGCCGCTCCCAGGAATTTGGCAACATCCAGAATTGATTTTTGCCAAATAATGAATGTAAAAATCTTTTAGCTTGGAGCCGATTGTTTTAACATTGCAATATTTGACGGGTGGAAACTTTGCGATATTTTGCCTTGCTAAAACATTCAACATCAGATGTACCATAGTTTCTTGCATACATATCTCTGAAGTTTCCTATGGAGTGAGGAGATCTTCCTCATAGAAGGATTCAATGCAAGTTACAAGAATAGTGAATCATGCATGATAATTTTCACTGATTGGAAGAACAGACGAAAGACAATAGTAGCAATGATAACTGCTACACATACCATGAAATCATCAGATGAAGTACCAATCTTTCCAGTTGCTGATGGACAACTGCGAGACATTAGAGAGAGAAAAAAAAATGAAGCTCATGAAAACATAGAATGCATTGGCAAATTGTCTTTGTACCGAATACATACCAATCTATGGCAATAACTTCTCCTTCATGGCCTTTCAATTGAACAGGACCTACTTCAGGGTTATTTACCTGGCACAGCATTTTCCCCAGTCATATCCAAGCTAAAAAGAACCAGAATGAGAAATGTGTTCCAAAGAAACCAATATGAACCTACAACATGTATGCATTTCCATCTCTAGAATAACCAACTAGTATGTGAGAAGCATCAAGGCTGATAGCTGATTGCAATTGCATAATAGAAGCATCAAGGCTGATAGCTGATTGCAATTGCATAATAGAAATATAAGAAGCCAATAATATTTCACTAGCACCACGCTGTAACAAACAACTGCATCACTTACAGTTTGATCACCAGAAGCAGTGAGAATTTGTGTATCATCCTGCAATATCAAACAAACCAAATTAACACCTGAATAAAAGGAGTGTAGAATCATATAAAGTATCTGAAAGTTTGGATAAGGATCTGAAAGGCACTGATTTAAAGGAAAAAATTATCATTATATGAAAAGAAAGAACACATATTTATTCATGTGTCTAAAGAACTAAACTTTCAAACAACAAAGTGATGAACCTTTATCCAGAATACATAAAAAATGGCATTATGATGTCCAATCCAATCACAAACCCTAGCTTCTATTGAGGCAAACAGAAAGCACATATCAGAAAAAGAAAAAAAATGGGAAAATAAACAAACCCCTAAACCCTAAACCCAATTCATTTACAGAAAAAGTGGATGGAGGGGCATCAAACAAAACTTGCATTATTTCCCTGAGAGGTGAGAGGAGGGAGCCTCTTAATGTCATGAAGGGGGAATCACAAGATGTGGTTCTATAGGCTGTCATGCTTCTTGTATTTTGCTCATAATGCCTCTATATTTGTATAGAAATTAAATCACATTTCACCGTAAATCTCATCATATATATAGTGAGATTAATATACTTAAATGGTCTCATGAGAAGGAAAAAATAACATCTTCACCCATCCTCATCTCCAATACACATCCAAAGAAATCACCATTAACCACATCGATTTAAAAAAGTAAAGCTATTAACAATTAAAAAAACAAGCAAACTTAATCACTGATTTGAACCATCAGATTCAAATTAATCATTACACATGGAAGATTTTGCTACAAAATCTCTTTGAAAAACCAAATGTGTAAGGTCAGCATACTGTTGCAACTTGCGATAAGACTCACATGACTAAAAATTAGAGTTTATGGCTGGTTAGAATCAGTGAGGGAAGCATCAAAGGAGAATGAATGCAGAGTTGTTCAATTTATCCACAATTGCAAAAGTCAACACTTTTTTAAAATGTTGATGAAACTACTTTGGGGTAAGAGAGAACTCTGTAGTTACAAAAGTCAAGTTGTCAAGTGTACTTTTGACACATGCGTAAACAATGAAGAGCAAAAAAGCTTTGTTTGAAAACATATTACAGACCCAGGAAAATTGACTGCCATGGAGACTTGCTCACATTGTTAATGAGACAAGGAACACATCATCTTCTATCAAGTGAGTTGAGTGATGTGCCAGACACAGTAACTTAATAACAATCGACTAGATCTAATTCCCTCATAGGAAATGAGATGCCTTAATTTAGGGATAAAAAGCAAAAGCACATACACTGATTGTGTTAATAGCTAAAGAAATTAGATGAAAAAACATGCCATGAAAACCATTAATTTCATGAAGGGCATTCACTCCTAAACACATACTTCAATCAAGTTTTAGCACTTTGGGAAGCATAGACATCAATCCACACTGCAATCTTGTTTGGGATGACATGACAATCTAAAAACATATAAGTTCTTATGTACGTTTTCTTTTTCCAAAAACCAGTGTCAACGTCAACACTAAAATTAGGAAAGAGATTTACTGAATGGATGATTTGTATAAAAAATGAGTAACTTGCTGAATGCCTATCTACAGTATGACATATGCAATATGTAATGTTGGAAGAGCATCCATACACCACCATCAAGACCAACTGTGTCCATGTGACACTCTGCCAAAGTAGCATAATCACATAACCCATCTTAGAGATTTTCATAGCAAGCATAGTCACATGACCCATCTTAGAGATGTTTATAGCAAGCACCTTATGATGAACAATCATCACTTATAGAATCACAAATCACTCTTCCCCCAAACTCTTTCAATCCTTCAATCTTATGCACTACACTTTGTCTTCTTTAAATGTTAGCTATTGAGTAATTGCATTTCATTATCTAAAATTCGAAATATTGATAATAATAATAATAAAAAGAATGTCAATTTCCAAAAATATATTAGACAAAAAATATTTTCTAGAGCAATTAATGCACCGGCAAAAGTAAAATATAAGGCGCGACCCTCTAAAAGAGTTGGTGGGTGGAATTTATCGAAAAAATAAAATATTTGCCGATGAAAAGAAGAATTCCCAGGAAAAATTGGAACCTTTGCTAGCGAAAATCTATTGCCGGGAAAACTCACTCTTTTACCAACAAATGAAGCTTTTTCTCCTGTAAAAGTTATACTTTCCCTGTCATTTAATGAGTGCGCTGGAAAAAAAAATGTCGGTAAAAACGCAAATTGTTGTCGTATCTTCGACTCGCTTTCTGCCTTTATGCCCCGATTTTTTAATTTCTATGTTATGTAACTTGCTCTAAGCAAAGAGGTATGTATTTTCATAATCTTTCTAATATATGATTATTTATTAAATTTGCAATGCAGAGATACTATGCTAAGCATGGTTTATTTTGCTAATATTCTATTTATGTCACTACAAGAAATTGGAGTTTTAGTGGTGGAGGAGACTGGAATTAGTAGGTTTTTTTTTTCCTGCCGTTAAAAGTCCTTTTTTGCATTTCCTATGAAAAAACTTCTGCATTAGCCTATATACATATGTACCATCTAAGAGATTTTAATGGAAATAGCGGTGGACAAAAGTTTTTGCTACAAAATAGGAGTTTTAGCGGTAGAAAAAAACCCGCTGTTAAAGCCAACATTGTAGGGTTTTTTTCCGCCGTTAAAAGTCTTTTTTTTGCATTTCCGATGAAAAAACTTCCGCATTAGCCTATATACATATGTACCATCTAACAGATTTTAATGGAAATAGCAGCGGAATAAAGTTTTTGCTACAAAATAGGAGTTTTAGCGGTAGAAAAAAAACCCGCCGTTAAAGCCAACATTGTCTGCCGCTAAAAGTCCAGTTTTTGCAATGAGATCGGACTCGGTAAAAAATAGGAAGAGAGAAACCAAAATGCCCAAACAAAATTAGGCGATGGACCCATCATAGCAGTAAAGTTTCTAATTTAATTCAGTTGTTCCTCTTTTGAAGCCTCCTTTTTGTAAGCTGAACCAAAAGTTATGTTTGTCGAACAGCCTATCATGTTTTACATAAGGGACGCCATCAACAATAACTTCTACAAATTAAGCAGCGAAAACAATGAAAATGGTATTTACATTGAACAGCTGATCTCATCAATGGATTCATCAAATCACATGCCTAAACCACAACTTTCATTATGGCCAGCTGTTAATTCTCCTCAAGATCCTCGCCTTTCTTTCCGAAGTTGTAATGGTTTTCTTTTGAGCTTTTTGTATATACCCCCCTAAGCTATGTAGGATTTGTATATAGGCCCTTGAGATTTTAGTATTTGTAAATAGGCCCCTGCCTTCTCTTTTTAATACCTTTTATATCCCCAAAATCAATAAGGTTAACAAGAACGGGCAGCCACCATGAGATTTGTGGTGGATTTTTATATAAATGACGTCTTTGCCCTCACATCTATTAAACAAAAATGAGTATATTATTATTTACAAAAATACCATTATTTTATCTCAAGTCCCAATGCTTTCTTTTAATAACTCTCTCATGCACATGACTAGGGGTGGGCTCAGATACGAGGGCCTGGGAACTAGAGCCCCCACCCATATATGAGAAAAGTTCAAAATACCTCCCCCTCCCAGCAAATTCTAAAAATAATTTATTTATTTATTTATTATTATTATTATTATTTTTTTACGTTTGCCCCTTCCCTCCAATATTGTTTTTACATAGAGCCAAACACCCCCGCCGCAAATTCTAAAAATTAATATATATATATATTTACATTTACCCGTTCCTCCAATATTTCTTTTAAACCCCCTATACATGAAGTATAATCAAGTATTTTGAGACTTTCATCAATCTAATGGTGGGTCATGTATGGATTGGATAAATCCTAATAGGTTATAAGTAGTGTCAATTGCCATCATGATCAATTTGGATTAATATAATGAACCATGAATTGATAAGAAAAAAGTGAATTTATGTAGGGTTATTCTTTTCCAGTAAGTGCAATTGTTAATGTTACATGCTTTATAAAAGAAAATGAAGTCCAAGCTTTTGAAAAAATGCATATAAGGATAAAAGAGATGAACAAAAGTATCATTTCGCTCTAAAAACCTATGGTGGTTTGAAGACTATTGATTTTGAGGACACAAAAGGTATTAAAATGAAGATGCAGGGGTCTATTTGCAAATACTAAAACCTTAGGGGCCTATTTACAAATGGGAGGTGCTCCTATAAGAGACACTCTTACCAAGTTTATGAGAGATGGGTGAGGGCTCTCACTTTCATATCCACTGTCACCAACTTAAATGCAAGGACCGCAAATATGGAAGTGAGGGCCCCCACCCATCTCTCATAAACTTGGTGAGAGTGTCTCTCATAGGAGCACCTTCCTTTACAAATACTACAAACCTTAGGGGGCATATACAAAAAGCTCTTTTCTTTTTCCCCTCATTCTCCTCTAGTAGCTATGCAAAACAATACAAATAAATGCTTACTTCTCAGACGATGTCATATTTCTAATAAAACTTGAATAAATGTCTAGAACCACCTAATAAAGGTGATCCAAAGCTAACCCCTCTATTTTACTGATCTACACACCAAGAAAACAAAGAACTTAAATGCCATGATATAAAGGGGAAGAAGAATTTAAGACATGAAATTATCGATCCCTTGGCCTTTGGATGACACCCTCTGTTTAAATACCCAACAACTTTGTTTCTTTCTTTTATACATAAAGACATCTTGCGCAAGGAACATATGTTAAATTTTCAAAATTGAATTTTAAATTTGTTTTCCCTCCAAATATCTCATTTGGCTCAAACATTTTTTAAACATATCTTTAGAAATATCAAAATATTATTTTTCTAAAAGAGATTTTAAAAAACCTACAATAAGACCTGTCCTACCCCCATCACTTCTAATCCGATCATGTTCCACATGTTAAACTTCCAGTTTTGGCGGCTGTTTGGATCTAGAGTGAAGCCCTCTTGCCTCAACCGAAGGGAAATAATACTTTAGAAAATTATGTGGAGTGATCAAGCAATAATTTTAGATTTGGACCGAGTAATCCCGTAAAGAACCATCACCTAGCCCATCGTTTGATGTAAATAGCTAAAAATTATTATCCCGTTTGTGTTAGCCCTAGGCCAAATCTAACTCTTATATATGACAGAGATCTAAAACAAGTGACTAGGTTTTTAAAGACACAAAGAGAACCATTTGTTCTAGCTGTGATCAATCTAATGATTAGTCCAACTCCTATCAAAACTAAAGTTGAGCCTAAGCCAGTTCCATTGTTTCCAATTCTTCACTCCTGGGAAACAAAATAATGTGGAAGAGTCTACAAAGACTAACAACCAATCTTTGTCACAACCACAATGGTAAGTTAAATTTAGAAAATGTAGAACAAATTGCGTCGCCCAGTTGACATTGACTAAAAATGAAAATAAAAAATGTTTGATTCACCGTCTATAAAAAAATTAGACTAATTTAACACTACTAGTCATCTAAAGAAAATGAAATCAAATGGTAAAGATGATCTTTTAAAGGTGATATGGGTGGATTGTACTTTATCTTTCTATTGAAAATGTACTATATTCTCATGTAATGCAATATGTATATATTCGAAAAGTACAAAGAAAAAAAACAATAACAAAAGTAATACCTGTTTCTTCCTTTTTTCCACCAATTTTTCCTGTTTTAAAACAGACAAGAGACCCTCATAACTAGTAGGTATATTAATCAAACCCAAGAGAAACAAAATCCATTCCATGTTCTCATACCGTCACTTTCCTCAGCAGGGAATTGTTCTCTTTGAGCCTGTTTTTCTTCTCTTCTAGCTCGGCTATATGTGCCTGTTGATATATTTTATCAGCAGGGAACAATAAGGTTAGATGTATTGGTTTAGGAAAAGTCAAATTATAAGAAAGAAGAGACAACAAAATTAGTCCGTCGAGTTTGGGTGATTTATGCAAGCACTTTTAAACCATCAAATCTCGAGGGTGCCCTTAAATAAATGCTCAGAATCATCAAATGACATCAATCAAGCATGTAGTTATAAGTTGCTAAATCTCAAGGCCCCAAAAAAGATTTTTAGAATCATTTGATGACATCGATTTCTCCACCTCTATTTTTTAGATCGCATGGTCAAATGGTTAGAACTACAAAAGTGCCCAAGGTTCAAAAGTTATGCATGCATTTATAAATCTTTACAGCTTGAGGCCCTAATTAATTGTTAAATCTTGAGGCTCTTAAATAATTTCCCTAAATCATCAGATGACATTGATATTTAGTTACTTATATTTATTAGATGACACAATCTACTGCTTGTGACCACATAAGTGCCTCCAGATTCAAAACCTTAAACTAACCAGGTTTGCAATATTGTAATAATATATGGGTTTTTTATTACCCTTTTTAAATAAACCAAATGCTTGTTGAAAAAATAACTAGGAAAAGAAAGAGCACTTCTCCACTTCAAATTTCTCTTCAGAGTATTTTAGATCTAAAGAAAATGGCAGTAGAACAAGCATAGAGAAATCATTTTCAGCCATATGATGAAACGTTTATGTAACAATCAACATTAACTACTTCAACAGAGTTTTAACACCATCATTAATATAGAAAAGCAAAAAGAAGAATAGTCATTCAGGGATGTTCATTCAAGTATCCAAGAAATGACCTCCATTAAGCTTGCATCTATGTCCATATCCACTTCATCTTCAAAATCAAAACAATCAGGGTCCCCTAGTCCCATGGTATTGGCTGATGCTTCAGAAGTTGCGAGGAAAGGAAATGAATAGCTAAAGTAGGCAAAGGATGGAAATGAAGACATAAGGCACATGAACTGGGTCTCACTCAATGGAGTTAAATAAGGTACAAGAGAGGAACAGGGGGGATGAATAAATAAAAATAGCACTTAGCAGGAGAAAAAAATCCGCGATGAGTTATACAAAGAGCTATCCAGATCTTCTAAAATATGATAAACGATGAAAAAAAGATTTGAGGAGGCATTTGGTGGCCCGATATGGGTAGCACTAATATGCTAGTCAAGATCCTCTCAAGGTGGGACATTGAGGATTCTTTGAGCCCAATTCTACAAATCCATCAGCAGAGCCCACTGTTTCATATCCAAACCACTCGCCTTATTCGAATTAAGTTAGATGACATGTAAACGAATTGATTTGATTACAGTTTCATAGGTTTAACCAAAGTTTTGAAAAAGGAGAGGAAAGTGAGGGTCATTTCCATGAGAGAATAACTCAAATAAGCCCGGGGAGTTCCATTGGCACCACAGAAATGTCTTTTCACACCGCAAAAAAATATTGGGCTCGCTTCCAGGGTAGGATATAAATTTGATTCAAGCTCTAATATCCTCACTGGGCCAGGTCTAGGTGGCCCATGTAAATTTGATCCAAATCAGCCCTAAAGATTATATACTATGGAGCAAGTAATCCTGGCTGCTGAGACTCGGTAATCTTGTTATGGCCCATGATTTCAGCCCTTGGATGAAAGTTGATAGACAAAAAAAACTGTTTTCTCAGTAGTTTCGAAGGGGTTGATAGACACTAGGAACACAACTTTGTACTAAATTCATACTGGGCTTATATTGAACTTTGCCATGCGTTGGGAAAGGTTAGGCGAAATAAGTTCACACCTGCAGTGGGTTGACATACAATTGGATTTAGGCCCACGCAACGGGAGCAACAGGTTGACTACATTGGATCTGAATTCTGGCGTTGGCCTGGGTTGAACTACATCAGGTCCCGGTTGGGCTGACTGGGTTGCCTAATCCATTTTAAAAACGCATTGCATCAAGTTAAAACAGGTTGACCACATTGGATCAGGGCTTTACCCTCTGGTTGGGTTGACCTACATCTGAAGAGGTGCCTAAATGGGATGCCTAATACGTTTTAAGAATAGGTTAGGTCAGGTAGATAAACGGGTTGACCCCTTTGTGTCCCCGCTTTGCACTTGGTCCAAGTCGACCAGCATGGAAGTGAGCTCGGGCTAAGTGGGCTACCTAATCCATTTAAGAGAGAGAGAGAGAGAGAGAGTATTTCTAACAAAAAGAGAAGGATAAACTAGGTTCCATGACCAAAAAAAGAAATAAAAATTGGAGAAAAAAAGAGCCAAAATTTATAATACCAAATGTTAAACCGACTGGACACATAATTATTTAAAAATACTTTAAAATCTTATATATCATTTAAAACAAGGTCGAGCCAGGTTAATTGAGTCCTGCAAAACTAGCTTAGACCAAACTAATCACCCTGAAGCTCGGTATTTTTAGGCTTGATTTCAAACGCGAGACCCAATCCTTGGTTGATATAGAGAAAATCTCCGTAGAATCGGCCTCTAAGTATGTCAGGCTCTTAATGAAATTTACGGACGATGTATGTTTCGTTTAAGGATTAATAATAAAATTGCAAATCCGACTCTTGTTAGTTTCGAGATTTGGACGTCTTTTGTTAATTGAGAAAGCTTAGAATAGTTTCCCTACATTTGCATGGTTACAAGAAACATCAAACCACCAAACTCTTTCTTGCTCCTGCGCCTAAATATCATAACCAAAGTTAAGGAAATTACTCCATTGCTTTCAATGATTTTATTGAAACTTTAATCTAAAGAACTTAACCTAAAGGTCCCAAAATCACAAAAGCGAAAGTTTTTAAAAAGTCTAAAGCCTTGTTTGATTTCTCTTCTCTCTTTCTGATAGCTCCATCTAAAATGGAGCCATTAAAAAAGAGGCTAGAATAAAAAAGCGCGTTTCTTAATGCATGAAACTATTTTAAATAGATATTTTTCAATAAATGGCTGAACGCTTTTGATAAGTTTCTCGAGATCCACAAATTATTAGCCTTTGCAATTTGGCCCCATAGCCATATTCAGCCTTCCAATGAGATTCAACAGTTTGGATCTTGTGGTTAAGGCCCAGAGAACTCAAAAAATAATATTAAATGGTTCACGTTTTTTTGCAAATATCTTAAGATTGTTCATCATCTAATGACTGAAATTTGGACCTAGCGATGTTTGACCTTCTGACCATTTCAACATTTTGGATCGTAATTTACTGTCCTAGAAATGAAAAAAAAAGGATTAAAACCGGATTGCCAATGTACACATCAAGAACACAGCAGTGAACCCACTTTAACATTCGATGGTTGAAAGTTTTCCACAATTTTCTTAAGATCTATGAGGAATCAAGCCTTGGGATTTGGCCCAATAGCCGTGTTTATCACTTCAAAGAGGATTAGCGGTTCGGATCATGTGTTCGAGGCCCATGTTGACACCAAAAAGCTACATGGAGTCGCGTCCTACTGCAAACAGGCAAAGCTGCTTCAAGCATCAGATCTTGTCAGAATCAAACAAAAACTGCAAGATCCTTCAAAATAGCCAAAAAGGAGGTACACATGAAGTTTCGGACCATTTCGACACCATTTGGCCTAACTTCAATCCTCCAACAACTAAGCGGAAGCTCCCGGTGGCGACAATGTCGAAGACATCAATTCTTCGATCAGAGCCTATGGATGGTCTCAAAATACCTCCGAAAGGCTCCACGCCAAATTTCAAGTCAAACCGACACCGTTTGACCCTCCATCAACTCTCGAAAGGCGAAATCAAGCCTCTCGGCGGCGAGAACCTCCGATGCCGCCACTCATCAAACAAAGCACATGAGTAGCTTCTACATGCTTCCAAAGGGCTGCACATCAAATTTCAGGTCATTCCGACAACGTTTGACCCGGCTTTGACGCTTCGAAGCAAAATCAAGCCTGTCGGCAGCGAAGCTCCCCGGGACCATGGCATCCAAATCGGAGCTAATGGATCATCTCAAAATGACTCCAATAGGCTCCCTGTCAAATTTTAGGTCAATCGGACATTGGATGACCGTACACCAAAGCTCGACATCTTCCGCACGGTGAAATCAAGTCTAGCATCAACGGGACCCCAAACGGCTTCAAAACTCAAATAAAAGCCCATGGTTGGTCCTATCTAATGCTCAAGAAGCTCCACCTCAAATTTTAGGTCATTCCGCCAAGAGTTGAACATTCCGACATCGTTTGACCTAGTTTCAACTCTTGGCGGAAAATCGGCTCCAAAGTCTTCAGCTTTACCAAAAATAGGAAACTTTATGCTCTGATTTGCACGACTTCTCGACGGGTTTTCTTTAGTGGAATCAAGCCAATAAATGAGGAGAAATGTCAAAGAAAAATACAGGAAAAAACAGAAGCGAAAAAAGCCCGAGAAATGGCCAAGAAAAGGCGACCGGACGGCGACCGAAAAAGGGGCAAAACCCCCATGGTCACCGGCGACCTTGGCCCATGGTCGCCGGCAACCTTGGCCCATGGTTGCCGGCCCCATGGTCGCCGGTGACCATGGGTGCATGGTCGCAGGCGACCATAGGGATCCGGGCAACCAAAGTTCGCCCGGAGACCCACTTTGTCGGGTATTTTTCGCGTTTCGCGATGTTTGGCCCCAGTGATTTTCTCAAATTCTGATTTTTGAGGCATAATATCCGTCGATCTTCGTCAACATCACGGATCCGCCGTCGAAATCATTTGATCACTATCGGACACTCCGAAACCACCAACCGGCCGACCAAGAAAGTATACTTTCTGCCCGACCGATCGTGAAATCGACTGGACAGATGTTGCCGGCCCATTTGTATCAACCAATGTCTGAATTTGCATCGTCAACCGACATCAAATTACATGAGGATCCATCGATGATCATTGCAAGAAGAATTCTAAAAGACGCGGCGCGGCCCGCGACTCTTCAAGTGACTTGGCGACTAATTAATGTTGTTAATTGACCTTTTTATGACAACTTATTAGGGTCATTAACTCATTATTGTGTCTTCTATGGCACAAAATTGCCTTTTACGGCAAACTAAACAAAATCGCCTCTCACGGCATTTTAAAATCTTGTCTCTTTCTTTAATATATGTGCAATGGAAAGTTAGAAAAAAAAAGTTTGATTTCCTTTCTACTTGTGAAGGTGAATCTCCGGATCACTATTTCAAATTCCAAGTATAATAGAAAATCTGGCATACCCGTACAAAAATGTTGATGCTTGCTCTTTTTTTTCTCTTTGCCCCGCCGCACCCCGGCAAACCTGGGACGGAGGAAGGCAAGAAGAAAAAGACGGGTCCATCAAGTTGGCATACCCGGTGGGATACGTTCATTTGAGAAAACGATGCTTAGAATTCTTGGCTCCTTCCTAGTTGGTGGCCTATGTTGGATGCTGTATCTAAAAAAAAACATGAAATGGGATTCTTTGGAAATTTCTGTCTTTGAACTTGTTTCCATTCTTTCTCTTCTCAAACAAAAAAAAAGTTTTCAAATTTCTCTCTTTTGGATTCAAATTGGAGAAACTTTGGTTTTTTCCTTTTCGTACAATGGCTCGCAGAAATGTTTGAGCCAACGTTCGGATTGGGAGGGGCCATTTCCTTCTCTTTGATGGGTCCATTGGTTATCTTTCAAAAAAAAAAAGAAAAAAAATTTTAAAAAAAAAGTTTTCAAATTTCTCTCTTTTGGATTCAAATTGGAGAAACTTTGGTTCTTTTCTTTTCGTACAATGGCTCGCAGAAATGTTTGAGCCAACGTTCGGATTCGGAGGGGCCATTTTCCTCTCTTTGATGGGTCCATTGGAGATCTTTAAAAAAAAAAACAACACACATTAAGGTTGCACCAATTGCGTTCTTTAACCAAAGTGAATATAAGAAAAGCCTTGTCCAGAGTGTGGAGGCAGCTAGACTGTTCGAGGTAAGGGTCCTTCAAATGGGTTCATTAAGTAACCCTACCCTTACCTGGGGGCTAATCTATCCACTGAGGTTTCATAAGACCGAATTGGAATACCTATGTGCACTCTTCAAAAAAAATCATAAAAAAAAACTTCTGTCATTATTGTGTTCAAATTCTAGAGATTGTGGTTCATTCCTTTTTCGGATTTTGTGGTTCATTCCTTTTCGGATTTAGTGCTTGCAGAAATATTTAAGCCTTTGTTCGAATTGGAATATCATTTGCTCTCTTTTATGAATTCAATCTCGACCTTTAAAAAAAAAAAAAACTCCCATCATTATTGGATTCAAATCTGAGAAATCCTGGTTCCTTCATTTTCGGATTTAGTGCTCGCAGAAATGTTTGAGTCTTTGTTCGGATTGGAATACCATTTGCTCTCTTTTGCAAATTCGATCTTGACCTTTCAAAAAAAAAATCCCATCTCGTGTCCTTTTCAAGGATGCGATTTACAACATTTGTGCCTAGCGGTGCTAGTACGCCCTTTTGGGTCTACTATATTCGCGACCGACACATTTGTATCTCCAACCTTATATTATTTTACCTTGAGTGAGCTTCACTTCTCGGTAACTTGAATTAAGGTTTACAATTGCTTCTAGCAGTCACTGGAACGCTCATTTCGAGCCGACCATACTCGCATTCAGAACAATTGTACCCTCTATGGCTTTCTGCCTTCTTCATTACGCTTAAAACGGGCCATGCCCCTGAGCGATTTGAAAAGACAAACCGTAGTGTTTTCCATTTATGATCACCATATTCTTGTGATTACTAATGGATGTGGTCTTGTTTCAGAAGTTTTTTCAAAACTAACAATGACAGCCTCGTTGACCATCACCTTCGACGAAAACAAGTACCAAGTCATGCTTCAAGAGAAGCAAAGCAAGCGCACTTACAAGCGCCCTGCCAGCTGCCGAAGCGTCACCTCCCTCGGCAACTCCCAAAACACCGGGTCGACCTCCACTCCCCGGACCATTGTCTTCGGGTCGCTGGGACCATTCCCACAACCCGTAGAAGAAACGGTGCCTGCTAAGAAGCAGAAGACCACCCCTCAACGTATTGCTGCCCTGACACCAAAGGCTGTCACCAAGAAACCTGAGGCTCGTGGCAATCCCGTGAAGCCTCGACCTGCAAAAAACCAGGCCTGCCCCAAGACTTGGTCCCCGAGATCTTCGCCAAAACACAGAAGGTCTCAGACATCTGCAAAGCCAGCATACCTGGCCCCTCTCATGGAGAACCGGTTCTATCCTCTCGCTTACATCAAAGGAGAGAAACCTACCGTCCACCGAACAACCAAAACAACTCAGCATGAGCCGGCTTGTTCGTACAAGCCCAAAATCAAGTTGTGCATCACAAGGCCTCGACAAGAACCTGCTAGGGCCTGCTCTCCTGCAACTCGACCCTTTATCTCAACAGGGGCCAAGCTTGCGAAATTTAAAGCTTCGCTGCGACAGGCTAAGGACCGCGTCCAAATCCTATCCATGCCAGTCTTCAAGGAAGACAACCTCGGTTGCTGCGCACGAGGGACCACGTCCTTCATTGCCAAAGCACAGCCCGAGCTAACCGACGCTCAAATTGCTAGTTGTATATGTCGCTGCACGGCATATCGACAAAAGAGATTAGAGTAGCAAAGAAGCTAGCATTCTGAGCTTCAAATCTCCCAAAAATGGGTCGAAAAAGAAAGACCGGACCAAGTTGCTGCTGTCCACATGGTTGGCAAAACCAAGAGACGCCAGAAATTAGCAAAAAAAATACATGTCAGACGCCCGGTGACTTGCAGCGTCTCCCGGACAAGAAGACATCAGGAAGGCTCTCCCACTCCTTCAAGCCAAGGACACCGGAGTGATCACTCCTCAGGCTCTTCATCTAAAAGAATGAGCTCCAGCTCAATCACTAAGACAATATCCGCTTTCGACTCACGAAGAGTGAGTGTCCTAGTGACAAACTCTGGGCAACCTCTGCCGGACGATAACATGGCTCTACACATTCAGCAGCTGGAGCAAGGACAGTAGAGAATAGAGGTTCTGATGGAAAACCTCTTGCTCACTCTCCAACGTCCACCAAACAACGATGAAGTTCCTCCACAAGATGAGGCAACCGGTGGAGGAGATGAGTCACGCGCCCTTACTAAAAAGGACGTTGACAATATCCTCACCAAAGCAAAAGAAGAGGATACACTGAACGAGCATGGAATCAAGCCACAATATCCCTTATGGATGGACTCGGTTCCGTTCCCTCCAAAATTCAAACAACCTCTTCTCCAAATATATACGGGGAAAGGTTCAGCTAGATAGCATGTCATCCACTCCAAGATCCTAACGGGAACTATTGCGGATCAAGATGCCCTCAAGATCCGTCTCTTTGTAAGTACCCTAAAAGGTACAGCCTTTGATTGGTATTCCACTCTGCCAGAGGACTCCATTCAAAACTAGACCATGCTAGAGACACGCTTCCTAACCCACTTCAAAGGTGAGGATCATCATATTACTATGGCTCAACTCTGCAGCCTTAAACAGGGAGAGAATGAGTCGACATACGACTTCATTCATAAGTGGAAAGCAATGGCATACAAATGCTCAGATGTGCTGCCACAAGCGTCGCTGGTCGACATCTGCTGAAACAACATGAGAGCAAGGATCCGCTCCATGATCATCGGCAACAAATCGAAGAATCTGGGAGAACTCCTGGAAGCGTCTATGGAGGCTGAAACGGTGATTAAAGACCTCAATAGTCAGAAGTCATCAAAGAAGGAGCCGACTGCCATTCTGACCTCCAAGCCAAAGAAAAAGGAGGTTCTCAATTTGCAAACCAAGTAAACTCCTCAGCCGCCAAAGAAAGCTGAAAACAAAGCTCCAGGTAAGAGACCTGAACTCTTTGATGCTTTCAAAGAACGAGTAGAGAAGAAATACCCGTTCGATGAAGATGTTGAAGAAATATTTGGAGCCCCCTTAGCAAATGGCAAACTCACCTTGCCTGACCCCAAAAGACTGGGAGATGTTGGCAAAACCAATGATCCCCGATATTGTCCATACCACCAAATGGTCTCGCATCCTCTCAACCAATATTTCGTTGTGAGAGAGAAAATCAACGAGATGTAGAAAAACAGAGTCATTACCTTTGACAAAAACTATGGGTCTGCCTCCGTTAACATGGTGTCGTATGGACAAACATCCAAATCACTAAAGGAAAAAGTCACTACTTCCTTCAAGGTGATAAAAATGACCTAGACAGCCAAAGAGCTGGTGCCTTACCCAACACCAAATGGACACCCCATATGGGTACATCCCGATCTCCTAGAAGATGAAAATTGGGACATCGTTAAAACAAAGCCGACCGCTCAACAGCGAAGGCAAGCCAAGAGACAACTCCGCAAGCTCAAACAGCAGGAGAAGGCGCAAACAAAACAAGAGGTCCTTGAAAAAGCAGAAACCTCCTTTACCACTTCACTGGGGGCAACAGAGGAGTCTCTCCCCAAAGCTTCAAGAGTGGTAAGAAAATTCACCCTCAGTGATTTCATGCCACCACGGCTCAGAGATGAGACTACGCAGGGGGCATCATACTCTTGTAACTCGGTAGTTGGGTTCTCCATGAATGGATACGAGTCCAGTGACACTGCCAGTGACACAGATGAATGGGAGGAATCCCTTGAAACCGGAGAATATCTCTCTGATGAAGAATGGATCCCAGAATCCCACCCCATGCCCGTAATCTGGTATAACCCCTTCCAGCCACAAGGATCCTGGTCTGATGAAGATGAAGACCAAGAGGCTATTCAAGAAAGTGCTGTCAACCTAGCGCAAACAAATGCTCTAGTGGATCCCAATCAGGTTGAACTGCAAGGGGTAGATGAAGAAGAAGATTTGGCTCCTATGCCCGATCTTGAAGAATATGCAAGGATCTTACAGCGTCTGGCCATAGAGCAAGAGCAGGATCGCATCAATCAGCTTCATGAAAATCCAGAACCGGAAGTCCCGGAGAATCTACAAGCATCTCCTCCAGTGACTCCGGAAAATGAAGAAAGTTGCTGGATTGATGATCCTCTTACATCGGAGGATGAGTCTGATTCCCAACAGTCCATTGTGGAGGCATCTTCTATCAAAGTTGCCTGCAATGTGATAGTTCAGGATGATAGTGCCTCTGAAGCTTCATTTGCTGAGGCCACAGACTCTCAAAATGCATCCGGCAGCATATCTTCTGGAGCTACATATTCTCGGGTGACTTCCACTGAGATAGCATCTTCTCAGCCGTCGTCTCCTGAAACGGTGACATCGGAATTCGGGCCTCTTCCGACTGATCACCATGAATAAGCTCTGGCTGATGAAGTATTCAAAGAAAACCCAGTCAATTGGTCCCAGGTACCCAATCTCATAGGAGATGTCTGGACCGATGAAATACTGGACAAAGAAGAGAAGTTGTTGGAAGTTGTTCAGGACTTGTTCCCGGAAAATGCTCCATGCAACGCAAGAACTGAAGACAGCAATGCTGCTGTAGAAGCGTTTTCAGCAAATGGGGAGGATCAGCCCCTTGAGCCCGAAGGAGGTATTCCGAACGAAAGGCCACTTCTAGAAGCTTTTGAAGTTGGGAAAGGTACCCGCTCTGGCCTGGATTACCACAAAAACTACAACCAACCTTCTTCTTCTTCTTATGTAAATCCTTCGGGAAAACAAGCTGTAAATGCCCCAAATGGCAACAATAATGAAAATGTAGGCCCCAAGGAGGCTTTCAAGTATGACTTGATCGAGCACTTCAAACACATACCTGCACGACTGCACATCCTAGACTTATTACGAATGTCACCACAAACTCGTGATAGTCTCATTTCGGAACTGCAAAGGCTGAATCTAGATGTCGACAAACATGCCCCACAGGTCCTACAAATTGAAATGGACTATAGGGTCAAAAAATCAAAAACCTCCTTAAAGGGAGAAAAGAAAGAAGCTGGAGGACCTTGCACTGAATGCCTCTCGGTCCAAAAAGCCGCAAATGCTACCATCGCCTTTAATAAGGAAGATCTCCTGCTAGGCGAGACGAAGCACAACCGACCCTTGTACTTCACAGGGTACATCAAAGAGATGCCGATACACAGAGTCCAGATTTACCCGGGTTCTACACTCAACCTCATCTCTACTTCGGCACTCGAAGAGCTGGGTATCCCACCTAGCAAACTGAGCCACACATCTGTGTCCATCTTTGGATATGACGAGAGTGCTCAAAGGCCCATTGGCAAAATCAGGTTCAGGCTGCAAATCGGTGATCTTATCTCTGAAGTCACCGTGTACGCAATAAAGACCCCTTCATGCTACAACATCCTTCTCGGACGGCCATGGATACACGAGAACGGTGTCGTCCCTTCAACTCTACATCAGTGCATCAAGTTTGTTGGCAACGACGGCTTGATACTTCGAGTGTTTGGAGACGAAAAGCCCTTCAAAGGAAAAGAAGTCCATTTTGCAGACTCTCAGATGTACAAGGATGAAAAAGAAGAAAAGGAGGAGAAAATAGCATCCTTTGCCGGCAATCTCCAAAAAGATAAAGGCAAGGCTCCTCAGCAATCATCGGAAGAAAGCAAACCTTCCGGCAAATCCAAAGAGAGCAGTCCGTCTCCCTTCATTATCTCCTTCAAATCTTTCAAACCTTTGGTAATCACTACCAAAGCAAAGAAGACAAAGCAAAAGACTAGGGGCAAGTTCGTTGTTTCCTTCGTGTCTATCATACAGGACATGGATTCAGATTTAGAGACAGAAGACGATGCATCGTCAAGCTAAGCTGATACTCCGCAAGTTCAGCCTGCTCTCGCTCCATTGGAGACTCCTGCTGACGTAGAAGATCCTGCGTCTGCAACCTTCATCGTTCCGGCAACGACGGCGAAGAGAAACCAATCCTCTTCTAAAGATCGAACGCTTCTTCATCAAACTCCTTGCTTGAGCCTTTCCAAAATGAAGGTATGCCTCAACTATCCTTATATAGTCCAATGGCACAAGCTATCATGAAGAAAATGGGCTATGACGCTCAAAATCCAATTGGTTTGGGAGGTGGCCGTGGTATTCTTATGCCATTGGAACCCACATTGACCAAAAGTCAGCTGGAAGATTGGAAACTCTACCGTCGCATAGACAAGTTTTCATACGAATTGGGGTATGATCCTGACACTCCGATGAGACAGCTGAGACAAAGGCTGCAGAGCCGTTTTGCCGACCAGGCCTCAACATCTCGTGTCGATGAAGACATCGATCTCCCTAGATATCTCTTTGAAGAGTTACCCGACAAGGACCCAGGAAGCTCATCAAATTGGTACGATTTCTCTGATGATGAAGAGGAATTGTCCGATAATACAGACGCACGGTTCTCTGATTCAGAGGGGCCATCATCTCCAAAAGAAGTGCCTTACTTCGACCCAGTTTCAGCAGGTGATTGGGATCATCTATCTTGAGAAGAGTGTCGATCGAGAAGATCTATGGACAGAAGCGGAGCCATGATCTGAAAATGCCCTTGGAAATCCAGAAGGTCTTGTTGAGTTGGAAGCCTCCGAAAATATTGTGGAGGAACCACCTTTAAACCTTCCAACAGAAGATTATGTTCAAAAGATAGACTTGGGAACACCTGATAACCCATGTCCTATATTCATAAGTAAGAATATAAAGGATGACGAGTTACCCGAGTATGTCTCTTTTCTTCGTGAGTTTGTTGATTGTTTTGCATGGTCTTACGCTGAAATGGCTGGCTTAGATCCCAAAATAGCAGTTCACAAACTCAACCTGCAAGAAAATATCAAGCCTGTCAAACAAGGCCAAAGAAGATTATGTCCTGATGTGATGGAAAAAATTGAACAAGAAGTTCAGAAACTGAAAAACGTTGGCTACATCCGCGAGGAACAGCATCCTGAATGGTTGGCCAACATCGTCCCCGTGACAAAGAAAAATGGGCAAATCAAAGTCTGTATTGACTATAGGGACCTGAATAATGCTTGCCCCAAAGATGAATTCCCGCTCCCCATACCGGAGGTAATGATTGACAACACCTGCGGGTTCGAGCGAATGACTTTCATGGATGGCTTCTCTAGCTACAACCAAATAAAGATGCATCCCGGAGATGAAAGGCATACATCATTTCGGACCCCATTTGGCGTGTATTGCTACACTGTCATGCCATTTGGTCTGAAAAATGCCGGTGCAACATATCAAAGGGCTATGATGATGATATTCCAAGATATGCAGCACAAGACGGTCGAATGTTATGTTGATGACCTCGCCGTCAAAAGCAAAAGAAAAGAAGACCATCTCAAAGATCTTCGAGAAGTCTTCCTCCGGTTTCGCAAACACAAACTGCGAATGAATCCCCTCAAATGCTTCTTTGGTGTCTCATTGAGTAAGTTCCTCGGATTCATAGTTCGGAAAGCTGGAATAGAACTTGACCCCATCAAAGTCAAGGCAATTCTAGAAATGCCGTCTCCAAGAACCCTGAGAGAACTGAAAGGGCTTCAAGGGAGGTTGGCGTACATCTGACGGTTCATTTCCAACCTCTCAGGGAAGTGCTGTCCATTTTCTCGCCTAATGAAGAAAGGTGTAGACTTTGTTTGGGATGCTGAATGTGAAGTTGCACTTCATGACATCAAGTCATACCAGACCAAACCTCCGGTGTTGGCTGCTCCCATAACCGGAAAACCATTCATCTTGTACACAAGAGCTCTCGACTATTCTTTGGGCGCTCTACTTGCACAAGAAAATGATGGAGGAAAAGAAGCTGCTCTATACTACCTCAGTCGCATGTTGGTAGGTGTAGAGCATCGCTGCTCTCGAATCGAAAAAGAATACCTGGCAGTGATGTTCGCCGTACAAAAGCTACGTCACTATTTGCTGTCAAACACATTATATCTGATATCAAAGATCAATCTCTTAAAGGCCCTTGTCACAATAACAGGTTCTCTCAATGCCCGGCTGGCAAAATGGTTCATCCTTCTGTCACAATTTGATATTAGGTATGTACCACAGAAAGCAATCAAAGGCCAAGCTCTGGCGGATTTTCTTGCAGAGCATCCACCACCTAAAGATTCTCCGCTCAGGGATGATCACCCAGACGAACCTGTTTACAACGTGGAGACTTCCTCACCAAATGTCTCTTGGAACAAGTACTTCGATGGTGCAACCAGGACAAATAAAAAAGGAAAGCTGATATCAGGAATCGACATTCCCTTTGTTAGCCACGACAAATACATGATTCCACACGCATTCTCGCTACTGGAACCATGTTCAAACAATGCAGCTGAGTACCAAGCTCTGATCATAGGATTGGAACTCGCCCTCGAGTCCGGCATCACCATGCTGGAAGCATTTGGGGACTCTCAACTGACCGTCAATCAAATGGATCAGAAATATGAAATCAGGAAGCCTGATCTGTTGCCTTACTACAATAAGGCACAATCACTTTGACAAAAGTTTGACATCTGTCACATCTCCCACATCCGTAGAGGTGAAAACATTCGTGCAGATGCCCTGGCTGGACTTGCTGCATCTATGGCAATCCAAGAAGAGGAAAACATGCAAATTACAGTGTGTCAAAGAAGGATTCTCCCTACTCTCAGCACACACCAAGCAGTCGCTGAATGTCACCTAGTGGTCGGAAGTCGGATTTCCATCCTTAAACCTCCAATTGGCGACTGGAGGGATCCATTCATCGATTACATTATGTTCAGAATCCTACCTGAAGATCCAAAAGAACGGGTAAGCATTCAAAGACGAGCCCCAAACTTCTATTTGGATATTCCCTCCAAAATGATTTACAGAAAATCCTTCAACGGAGTACTTCTACGCTGCTTGTCACAACAAGAGGCGGAAGAAACTCTAAAAGAAGTGCATGCTGGTCTTTGTGGAGCCCATCAGGCTGGTCCTAAGCTCTACGATCAGATAAAAAGGTTTGGTTACTATTGGCCTACCATGGTGGCTGACGCAATGCAATTTGCTAAACGTTGCCAACAATGCCAAATTCATGGAGATTATGTACACTTGCCTCCAGAATGGCTACATCCTACAACGATCTCATGGCCCTTCAAAGCCTGGGGTATGGACATCATAGGTCCTATCTCTCCCCCGTCCAGCAAAGGTCGTCACTTCATCTTCGCCGCTACAGATTATTTCTTCAAGTGGTCAGAAGCATTTGCGTTCAGTGAAATGAAGACCTCGTCAGTCCTTCAATTCTTACGGACCAACATCATTTGTCGCTTCGGCATACCTAAAAGATTCGTCCATGATAACATACCACAATTCCGGGATCACAAATTCTACAAGTTCTGCGACAAATACAAAATCCAAAGTTGTCCTTCAACTCCGTATAACCCGGCAGCGAAAGGACTTTCATAAGCCTTCAACAAGACACTCTGCAAAATTCTCAAGAAAATGGTCTCTAGTCACAAAAGAGACTGGAGCGACAAACTGCCTGAAGCTTTATGGGCCTACTTGACTACAGTTCGAGGACCAACCCATAGCACACCATTCTCCTTGGTCTATGGATGTGAAGCAATTGTCCTCCTAGAGGTACAAATTCCTTCCTTAAGGGTATCTCTACAAAATGAAATGACGCAAGAAAGCAACGTCAAATTGAGACTCCAAGAGCTGGATAATCTCGATGAAAAACGGCTCGAAGCTCTACAAAGCATTGATCTTTACCAAGCACGCTTGGCGGGATCTTTTGACAAGAAGGTCAGGCAACGTTCCCACAAAAAGGGTGACTTGGTTCTTGCGGTAAAAAGGCCAATGGTTTCTGCCCACAAATCCAAAGGCAAATTCAAACCAAAATGGGAGGGACCCTTCGTTATCGACAAAGTCTTCTCCAATGGCGCATATGCTCTTCTAAACATGGAGGGTGACAGATGTATGCTGCCCATCAATGGCAAGTTCTTGAAGCGGTACTACCCTTGAAGACTTCCTACATCGGGTCAAAGCGATGCCTGCATACACGCCATCCAAAATCTGGCTTTGAAGCCATCAAAAAACCAGGCTTTTCGCCATAAAATCTGGCTTTCATGCCCAAAACAACCCTTTGGCAAAAGATTTACACAAAATGACAACCTTTTGATCAAATTTTCAAACAAACATTCCCATCCAACTTTTACTTACTTTCATAAAAAGAAAAGAATTTAAGTGAAACGAGGGAATACAAAAAAAAAAGGGTGCCAAAAAAATGTTTATACATGGAGGTACCAAAAGAAAAGAAGAAAAAGTTTGTTATGAATCAGGAGGCTAGTCTGACATGGTCTTCAGCCAAAGGCTTAGCTCCTCAAGCAAACTCTTGGCCTTAGCCTCCAAAGCTTCCAGGCCGCGTTTCTTCAGAGTCTTCCCATAAAAAGCAGTAGGCCAATGCGATTCATCCTCAGCACGAGGAAGCTCTTCCTAGAGAATCTGCCATTGTTCATATTCCTGAGTCTTCCTCCGGAGATTGCTTTCTACCTCCTCAACTTGGCGAATGAGAGTCCTCTCTCTATCGCGAGCTTTCAAAGTAGCAGCCCACTTGGCCGCGGGCTGTTCTTCCAATAGCTCAAGGTGCTGTCTGGCCTCAGTGACCTCCCTATCAAGACGGTGCTGGTCCTGTGTCAGCTCAATAATAGCCAACTCGGTGACCTTCCTCTCCCGAACGAGCTACTTCTGAGTCCGCGAGATCTCATTCAGTTCAGATTTGACCTCGCTGGAAGGCTTCAAAAACATCTCGTTGAAGAAGTCATCATTTGGAAAGATCTTGGTCTCATTCCACTTGTTGCCCAGAGTGATGACTTCATCAACAAAAGCAATGTCTAGACTGACTTCTTCGCTATCGGCAAAAATGTCCTGCACATGCTTAACCATGCCGAAACAAGCCTCCAAATGGCCAGAAGAAAGTGTCTCGACCCATGAGCTCAAGACTCTCTTCAATACCTTCCTCGCAAACTAACGGGATGGCTCAGATGAAGACTCGCCATGCTCCGTTGGTCGACTACCCATGTTAGGCACCGTTGGAAGAGTAATCAAGAGGCTCTTTCCAATCGGAGCCGCTGGGGAAGGAATATCAGCACGCGGACTTTCCTCTGCCTCATCAAAACTGGTAGAAGAAGTCCCTACTCCTGGATCAGCCGCGGGCACCCCTTGCTCTAACTCTGAAAAGGATAGAGGAACTTCTCCTGTCGCCTCACAACCTGCCAATGAAAAATGAAAAAGGTATGAATATGATCTTATCAAAAATCAATACCAAGACTATTACTATATACGTTCTTCGACGACCGGCGGAATGCTTTCTGCCTCCATGAGCTCATCCGAAGCATCATCAAAAGTTGCATCCATGGATGGCTCAAAGTCGTCGGAATCTTCTGGCAAGTCAGCTGGCAAGAAACAAAAATGCATGTCAGCAAGCGGCGGCAGAGAAAAAAAAAAAAAAGAAAAAAGAAGTCATACCAGGTGGAGATTTTGGATCTACTTCAGAATCTCTGGGCTTTTCCTTAGATGTTGCAATCGGATCCGTCACCACCTCATCGGCCTAAACCTCAGGCATCATCAAACCATCATCTTCTGCCAAAAGAAAGAAAGCAGTAGATCAAAACAAAAGCTCTCATGAAAGAAAAGAAATGGAAAGAGAAAAGGGAAAAGCATACCATCATCAATGGTCTCTTCCTCTCAGCTCCTCTTTTCTGGAGGCTCATCATCATCCCTTGATGCCTCCTCAGCAATGGTGGAAGGAATTTCAAGATTAGGAGAGTTTTCGTGCCGTCTCTGACTTCGGCGCTGTCCTCTTCTCCTCTTGCTCCTACGGGACAAATTGCTGGAAGTACCCGCCCCACCATCGAAATCGGGCCTCTCGCCAGAGTCCTCACTGGATGGTCTGCTCTTGCCGGTAGACTCCATGGAAGCCTTTGCTCGCTCAGCTTGTATCCAAGCAGCGACCTCAGTCTCCTCCTCGGCGAGCTGTTCCAAGACCTCACCAGGTATTTCTTGTGCAGCTCCCGATCTGATGACGTCTTGGTCCTCGAGAAAACCTGTTCTGTGCTTTTCTCTAGAAAGGAAAGCTAGAACTTCTTCTCGACGGACGCCATCTGACTTCCCAAGGCCCTTCCCAGAAGATTGCTTTACATCGAGCTCTTTCTTGGAAAGTCCCCGGTACACTGAAAGGCTCTCCACGAACCATTTCGTGAAGCCAGCAATCCGGAAAGTGGGCAACTCAGGATAAGGAATCATGGCGGTAGTGTCTTCCGTGCTATAAAAGGCTCATGCATTTCTCCCGTCCTGTAGACCTCCAAAACGCTTCACCTTGCTCGAAGGCGCTCCAACAACGCCTTGAGAGAAGCCCAACTGCATGGCAAAATGCGAGGGAACATACGGCTGGATGTCGACGAAAAGATGTCTGCGGTACACCATCGTGCCTACACGTATGTTAAAAAGCCAACTGCTCTCCGCATTTGTCAAAGAATAGTGTCTCCCCGACCCTGCCCTGGTCGAATGAGGGGAGACACCAAAATCAAAAGCCTTCTTCCGTAAACCCAGAGAAAGCTTCACCGAAGACTGCCCCATCTCGACGTCCCAAAATTGTCGGATCCTCAAACAGGCAGATAAGAGAGATTCGGAAACAGGCTTCCCCCTAGCCAATCGAATCATAAACGGGTCATCGTCCTGAGCAGCACCCAATCGGTGGAAACTAGGACAGTGGTATACATACCATGAATAGAAAATATGGGCTGAAAATACCATGTTCATGGGAAGCCCAAGCCGAACCAGGAAAGCAGCAGCATGCAGTTCGGTGCACAAATAGGAGTAAAGAGCAGGCACCAAAGCAAGCCGCTCTCCAAACGCCATCTGACAAGCCGGAAAAATGCAATGCGGCCTGATGTGCATTCCATCTCCTCCGGCAAAAACAGCTTCACCCAGCCAATAAGTGAGGTAAACAGCGAGATCTCTCCGCAGCGGAATGTCAGAATGAATGGCGTCTGTGCTTGCGAAGAGCTCCTTCAAATTGTCTCGCATGGCGGAGATCTTCTTTGAATCCGGGTTCTTAGCCCTGGCTTCTTGGGTCATACTCTCAGAAGACTCCCCGCTGTCAAAGAAGTTAGAAGACAAAAAGCTACCACTCCTCCAATTGCTACACTGGACTTTCGAGCCCTCCTTCTCCTTCAAAAAATCGTAGAAGGCGACGAGCTGAAAGTACGAAAGCCTGAACTCCTCAGACTGCTCCTCAAGGACACTGTCAATAGGCATGAACTCCTCATAGAGATTGTCGAGGATAGGCTGCCCAGTGATGGCGCTCAATTCCTTTAAAGAAAAACCAATCTCACCATTCGTGACAACGAAGGTGTTGGTTTGTGGAAGGAACGACTCCAACATGGCCATGAAGGCCTCATCGGAGAAAACCACGGTTTGCCGAAAAGCACGAACCGCATAAAAAATCTCGGCCTCCGTCAGAATGGCACCGCCAACCTGCAGGATGTGATCAGTCCACGACTCCCAGCTCGAGTCAGCACTGAAACTGTCGCGAAGTCGAAATGGCTTCACCCAATTGCTGTCATCGCCCTTGAAAATGCCAAGGCCCACCGGTCTCAAATCGACCGAAGGATGGTCTGAACCTTGGTAGCCGCTGGCCGGCATCAAAATGTCCATACGGGCAGGCGACTTCTCTGCAAAACCAGAAGGGCCTCCAACAAAAACCCCGGTCTTGATCATGCTTGTCCTCTTCACCCAGCTTGGAGGATCTTTCCTCTTTGAGCATGTGGAGGAAAGGCTCATGATCAAGATAGTCCGATCAAAGGTCGACCGGGTAGAAACAGTTCTTTTCTCACCATCAACTGTGAAAGAGAACTGAAAACATCTCCTTTGGTATGTTGAATCGTCGGGGACGGCATCACCAAAGAAGAAGGTAGGCTTGAGCACAATGCTCTGATCGTTCGTGACCCAAGGACGGTTGCTTACCATGATTTTATAATACTCCTCATCCTTGAGGGCAATCAAACGTTGCCTCATCTCATCTCGGTTGAGCGAGTCGCACTCTTCAGAGTTCCTTTCAACACACTGGACCTCTTCCCAGGCCTGCCGTACGACCACATTAGAGGATCTGGTAGAACGGCGAGGCGCATCAGTAACGGGCTCCTTACCCTTGTTCGTTCTGGAGGAACTACCTGCAAAGGATGGAAAGAGAGAAAATCAATCATCAAAATGACAGAATTTTGCTAAAAAAATTATAGCGAAATTTTGGCATACTTACGAGGCAATTCTGAAGAAAAGGGAAACACCTCGAAAGAAATAGGAGCTTGAAGATGGGCTCAACATCGCTGCAAGCTCATAATAAATGGAAAATCCTCGAAGAAGGCTTGAACTCAAACATCGTTGCGAGATCAAACCAAAACTTCTCAAATATCCACAAGACTGGAAAAGGGCTCAACATTGCTGCGAGCTCCAGAATCCAAAACTTCAAAGCTCCTCAAAAAAATCCCCGTAAGACCAAGAAAGGGCTCAACATTACTGCGAGCTCCAAATCCCAAGACTTGCAAAAGATTTCCAGGTGTGCACTATCATCCTTCCAATTTCATAAAAAAAAAAAAAGTGCATAGAGGGAAAGTTATCATGCATGCGCATCTCAAAATCCGGGAAAGAAAGAAAAAAAAAAGAGAAGAAAATAATCTCTTTCAAAAAAAAAAAAAAATAGTCCACGTGGCCGTACGGCCATGACCATACGGTCACAAAAAAAAAAAAAAAAAAAAAAGAAAAAAAAAAGAAGAGAACAAAACGCGGTAAAAAAAAAAACCAGAGAGAAAACAGTTAAAGAAAAAGAAAAAAAAAAAAGAGAAAGAGAGAAAGAGAAGAAAAAAAGAAAAAAAAAGAAAAAAAAAGGAAAGAAAAAACATATGAAAAACAGAAGAAGAAAACACGTGGAAAAGAAAAAAAAAAGAAGAGAAGAAAAAAGGGAAAAGAAAAGAATGAAAACCTTTTTCTATTTCTACATGGGGTTTCTTAAAGAAGAAACTTACTTGAAGCCATGGAGAAGAAGAAGAAAGAACTAGAAGATCCTTAGAGAAGGAGACGAATTCTTGATCTTGGAGCACTCTTGAAGACTTTTGCAAAAAGAAGGCAATAGGAGCAAGCGATCCAACCTCCCCTTGCTTTTATATAAGAGAGCAAACCAAAAGAGAAAAGGAGGAGAAAAGAAAGGAGGTAAGTACTAAAAATTAGCAAACTTTCTAAAAGAAAGGGATCGTGGGATATTCTTTCCCAATGAGGAGATCTTTTGAGAAATTCCCTCCAAAAAGAGAGGGATTATGAGAAACTTTCTCCCAAAGAAAGATACTTTGAGAAAATCTCTCCCAAAATCAAGGAAACTTGAGAGATTCTCTCCAAGTAAGAATATTTTTAAATATTCTCTACCCAAAAGAGATATTTTTAGATATTCTTTACAAAAATGACACCACATGAGATCTAAGCCATCTTTAAAGCTTAAGGTCCCATGGGCTAGCCCACATGAGCCAGGTTTGACCACCTAGGCACTAAAAGTGGCTTTTAGTCAAAATTCCTCTTACCAAGAGCATACAAAAATGGTTCCATGCCTCCTTTGAGTTGATTGGACCAATACAAAAAAAAAAAAAAATTAAAAAAAAAAAAAAATTCAAGCCTCATGAGTTTTCAAAAAAAAAAGGAGAAAAAAATCCAAACCATCCCACCTCATGAACCAAATTAAGCCAAAACCTTGAAATTGACATTCCACAAAAACCCAAACCACTTCAATAGGCCCAAAATTGTCCCAAAGAGTGACCAAAACCCAAACCATAGTCCCCTAACTCGCCACACACAGCTTGTTGGGTCACAAGGCCAGAACCAAAAAGCACATCCCAGTCCCCTAACTTGCCACATACAGCTTGTTAGGTTACAAGACCAAAATCAAAATTCAAAACCCGACCCCCTAACCTGCCACATACAGCTTGTTAGGTCACAAGGTCAAAAACCAAAAACCTTCTTGACCGCCTGATGCGCCTCACAAAGCCTTTAGGTTCACAAGGTAAAAAAAGAAAAATCCAAAACCCAAAAACCCAATCCAAATGTCATTTTCAAAATTTTGCCTTGAGATGGTACGTGATCTCTCTCACTGCCATAAAATCCCCTTGGAAACTCAAAAGGCTATTCTATCAAAGAAAAATGCTTAGAGACTCTTGGTCAAGTCAGAAGTTCTCCTTCAAATTCTTCTTCGAGGCACATCGACTGCAAAAACTACGCGATTCGTCGCAGTCCCTCAAGGGGGCATTTGTTGACACCAAAAATGTCACTTTGCTTCCTCAACATCAAAAGCTACATGGAGCCGCATCCTACTGCAAACAGGCAAAGCTGCTTCAAGCATTAGATCTTGTCAAAACCAAACAAAAACTGCAAGATCCATCAAAAGAGCCAAAAACGAGGTACACATGAAGTTTCGGGCTATTTCGACACCATTTGTCCTAACTTCAATCCTCCAACAGCTAAGCGGGAGCTCCCGGCGGCGACAGTGTCGAAGAAATCAAATCTTCGATCAGAGCCTATGGATGGTCTCAAAATACCTCCGAAAGGCTCCACGCCAAATTTCAAGTCAAACCGACACCGTTTGACCCTCCATCAACTCTCGAAAGGCGAAATCAAGCCTCTCGGCGGCGAGAACCTCCAATGCCGCCACTCATCAAACAAATCACAAGAGTAGCTTCTACATACTTCCAAAGGGCTGCACATCAAATTTCAGGTCATTCCGACAACGTTTGACCTGGCTTTGACGCTCCAAAGCAAAATCAAGCCAACCGGTGGCGAAGCTCCCTGGGACCATGGCATCCAAATCGGAGCTAATGGATCATCTCAAAATGACTCCAATAGGCTCCCTGTCAAATTTCAGGTCAATCAGACATCGGATGACCGTACACCAAAGCTCGACATCTTCCGCACGGTGAAATTAAGTCTAGCATCGACGGGACCACAAATGGCTTCAAAACTCAAATAAAACCCCATGGTTGGTCCTATCTAATGCTCAAAAAGCTTCACCTCAAATTTCAGGTCATTCCGACATTGTTTGACCTAGTTTCAACTCTTGGCAAAAAATCGGCTACAAAGTCTTCGGCTTTTCCAAAAATAGGAAACTTTGTGCTCTGATTTGCACGACTTCTTGATGGGTTTTCTTCAGTGGAATCAAGCCAATAAATCAGGAGAAATGTCAAAGAAAAATGCAGGGGAAAATAGAAGCGAAAAAACCCGAGAAACGGCCAAAAAACGGCGACCGAAAAGGGGCTAAACCCCCATGGTCGTCGGCGACCATGGCCCAAGGTCGCCGGCGACCATGGCCCAAGGTCGCCGGCGACCATGGCCCAAGGTCGCCGACGACCATAGTGATCTGGGCCGCTAAAGTTCGCCCGGAAACCCACTTTTTCTGGTATTTTTCGCGTTTCGCGATGTTTGGCCCCTGTGATTTTCTCAAATTTTGATTTTTGAGGCAAAATATTCGTCGATCTTTGTCAACAACACAGATCCGCCATCAAAATCATTTGATCACTATCGGACACTCCAAAACCGCCAACCGGCCGACCAAGAAAGTGCACTTTCTGCCCGACCAATCGTGAAATCGACTGGACATATGTTGCCGGCCCATTGGTATCAACCAATATCTAAATTTACATCGTCATCCGACATCAAATAACATGCGGATCCATCGATGATCATCGCAAGAAGAATTCCAAAAGACGCGGCACGGCCCGCGACTCTTCAACCGACTTGGCGACCAATTAATGCTGTTAATTGACCTTTTTATGACAACTTATTAGGGTCATTAACTCATTATTTTGGACGGCCCAATCAGAAGCCAAGAAATGGGAGTTACAAGTCCAATTAATCATGGTAATTAACCATGTAACTCCTATCATTATGGAGTTTAATCATGGTAATTAATCATGAAACCCCTATCATCATGGAGATTAAATGCTCATTATTCTCCATCGGCCAATCAAAATCCATGAAAAAGGAGTTATAAAATTATGAAATTAAATCTTGTAACTCCTCCCATCATGGAGCATTAACGCCATGAATGCCCATAAACCTTCCTAATGGCCACCAAAAGCCTATAAATAGGCGGTCATTCCAAAGGGAAAGGGCTCGGAAAAAATTGTCTGAAGTGGTCCTGAAAAAATCGTCTTGAAAATTATCCTGAAGAATTCTCTGCACAAAGAAGCTCTCCTGCCCTGAAGAAACTCTGCTGCAAACACTACAAGGTGATCGAAGTCCCTTGGGGGGCCACCCCTCCAAGGTTTCCCCTCTTCTTCTTCCAACATGGCCTAGATGCAGTTTTTCAGTCCGTCTACTTGGTTTTTTATTGGATATAGGACTTTCCCCTGGTCTTTGTCCTCTAAAAATCCGGGGTCCAAGCCAAGCCAAGTGAACTAAAGTATCAAGTGTTCTCATCTGAAGGACGATGGCGGAGTCCATACATGACTCGCGATCGTCGATCTGAACGAGTCCCCACAATCTCCTGAGAAGTCAGATCCCTCTTTCTTTCTTTTCTATTGTATTTTGTATTTTTTAAAGGGACAAAAAAATCACAATTCTTGTCTTTCACTATTGATAAGATTTGTAAATCGCCTTTCTTGGCAAAATCGCCTTCTACGGCACAAAACTGCCTTTCACGGCAAACTAAACAAAATCGCCTCTCACGGCATTTTAAAATCTTGTCTCTTTCTTTAAATATATGTGCAATGGAAGGTTAGAAAAAAAAAGTTTGATTTCCTTTCTACTTGTGAAGGTGAATCTCCGGATCACCATTTCAAATTCCAAGTAGAATAGAAAATCTGGCATACTCGTACAAAAATGTTGATGCTTGCTCTTTTTTATCTTCGCCCCGCCGCACCCAGGCGGACCCGGGATGGAGGAAGGCAAGAAGAAAAAGACGGGTCCATCAGCCCACAGAAGTAAAAAAAGTACATCTAAAAATCTGGAGTATTTTGCAAATATCTCAAAATATGCAATGACCCAAAGGCAGAAATTTGGATCCATAGCCGTGTTTGACCTTATGAATGTATCCAACGGTTTGGATCTTGATTTACTCTCTTAAAATTTAAAAAAAAAAAAATGAACTGGGCCATGAGAATGTCCAAGGTACTATTCATCCTCCTTTTTTTCCCTCTACTTTTCAACTACCCTGAGTCTAGGGCTCGGGTTTTTAGAAGGTTTGCCTCTACTTCTCTAAAGTGGATAAAGGCTCGAAATTCCTGCCAAATGATCTTATTTGCCAAACTTCTACCCACTTTAGACATTGAGACAAGCAGAGGTTAAAGATAGATATGTCAAAAAGGGTCTAAGTCTTTCTAAAGACAAAGAAAAAAAATGGCAACTAAACCATACAATTGGAAAATATGTGCAAATCAAAATCTTGATGCGATAGAGATAAGATGATTAATTGAAAAATCAAAACCATGAAACAAGCTTGAAAATTTTGATCTACAACACAGCCAGTAGCAAGATACCTCACGAGAATCCTCTTCATAACAAATATATATATATATATAGGAATTTACGGGAAAAATCCCTGTAGGACCCCATACATCCTACCATGACCCTGTATCATGTTGGACACGGGAGGGGTCCTCACGTGGCCCTTTAAAAATCTTTTTTGTCATTTTACGATATGGTCGATATCGACTATTCTGTTGGTCTGATTTTGTTCACCCTGTAACTGTCCTATTTGCTGAACACAACAAAATGGTCGATATTGACCATTCTGTCAGTCTGATTTTCTTCAACATATAACTGTTTTATTTAATAAACACAAAAGAATGGTTGATAACGACCATATCGTGGAAAAAAAAAGACCTGCAGATCCTCGCCTCCTCTCACTCCCCTTGGGTCAGCAGGTCCTTGGCCCCCATCCCCTCCCTCCCTCACTACCTTTAGGCCCAGCCCTCTTCCTCATCTCCACCTACAACCTCACCTCTGTCTCTCCTCCCCTGTTCTCCCTCCACAGCGAGCCTCCTTCCTCCAAAAATAACTCTATGCTCGCTGCCCTCCATTCCTTCGTATCCTCCCTCTCCCTGCCTCCTCTGGCTCCATCCACTGCATCCACGACTCTGGAGCAGCACCGGCAATCAATAGAGAAAAACCTAGTTCTATTTGGATTTTGCAAATCAAGAGCAACCACCACATAATGGGCAATATCTGTTAGATTGTGTGGTCTCAATCCAGTAGATGGTGTAACAAATTGATTTATTTCAATATAATTATGCTTTCTTTTCATAAGATGAATGGTGTTTTATTACTTATTTGCACATAACCCAAAACGAATGACATGATGGTTCATGAAATGAACTGGAGCCCACGAGTATATTAGATGTGACACATGTATGTGGATGAGATTCACATGCAGGAGACATATGTCACGAATCTTATACATAAATTGTTTCGCAACCGGTAATGAGATTGGGCTTCTCATCTAAGAAGGTTGCGGCTTATGACCACTATGAGATTGTATGATTTGTCTCAACCATCTTAGTGTAAGACTCTAGATCATCATGCTGGTGCATTAGATGTATTGAAGGACTATGAGAAGCACCTTATGAAAATCTATCTTTGATTTAAGGTTTGCTCTCAAAATTCCCTAGCAATAGGCAATTAGTCCTGAGATATTAATGAACTCAAGTTTCTATCTATTCGTTTACTTTGAGTCACTAATGAGTGAGGCCAATTGTAGGTCAACACCTTGATGTCTTGGGTACGTGGTAGTAGGACTATGAGAATATTTAATTATCAAGAAGGAATCTATCCTCAGTATCACCTTTTGCCAATTAATGTGTTTATCATTGGTAAGTGCGCACTCATCTCAATTAAGAGTTAATTGGATGGTACTGATGATCACTGTGATTGATTGGGTGTCAAGGATAATAAGATGTGGATCTAATTTGGTTGGACAGATTTAATTCAATTGATCCATGTATATAGATGGAGGGGCCTACTTGTGGTCATAAGAAAGTTTAGGGTCTTCTTGTAATTTATTCCTAAGACTAGAGTGCAATTGCATTTATATAGTGGAGTTATTTGCAATTAACTATGGGCCCGGATTGTGCATGAGATGTGGGGGTCAGGGTGTCTGATGTGATTTAAATTAATCTTGTCAAGACAGTGGCAATTACAGGTCCATCCCACAGGAAGTACTACTAAGTTAAAATTTAAAATATGATTTTTTTTATCAATGATAATGACAAGAGAGATAAAGAAAAAATACACAATAATAAGATTAAAAAGAATTCTAGATCTAAAGTGCAGAAATAAAATATGGGAAGATGCATATCAGAATATCATGAATCTATTAAGTAGTTCCACCATCATTCTATGCAATTGATAAAATAAGCTTGTCCCAAAAATCCTTCAAATTAGAAACAAATCAATGTTTCTGGTTCAGATAATTTGTCTATCAAAGAGCACAATTTTTCACAATTTATTTAAGGCAAAAATCTTCTTCACCTAATGAAATTATGAACTTAACTAAATATGACATATTAATTAAAGATAGACTATCAAATAATTTCAATCTAAGAATAATCTATTAAGAAAACATAAATGATTAAAGCATTGTTCAAATAAAAAATGAAATAACATAGGTTGTCAATGACAGAAGGCAGATTTATTATTATAATCAATATGCAAGAGACAAAAATACCACATAGATTAACACTTCATCTGACACTCTGATCCAGGTATCTACTTCTCTATTGCAAAAGATGTGATTTCAATGAGAACTTCATGGCAATTACAATTTTCTCTCACACTCTTCTAATCTAATTCTGGAACAGGGCTCCAGAATACCTAAAAATAACTCTTAAATTCTATTAACTAGCGAAAAAAGAGAAAGAGGAGAGAGAGTAATAATGGACGTCCAAGGGAGGGAGTGTCTCATATGCTTCCTTTTATAACTCCTAGTTATCTTACAGATACATTGAATCTGGACACCTTCTCTACAGATTTGATTTATCTTCAATGATAAGGTATATCTCTTATCATTTTTTGAATTTGAATGAGGTGGAGGCTTCTGAAAACCTCTGGATGGCTTGGCTAATCTTCAAATGGGGTCTCACAAGCGATATGCAGCAACGGATTATCAACAGTGTGGATTTAGTTGCAATCCCGTCTAAAAATGAATATGAATATCTCTAGGCCCGTAACTTTGTCAATTTAGCTCCGATTTGCGCAATCTTAGGCTCCACAGGCATTTACTTTGAATAAGCTTTTCAACTGTAGGTAAATTTCAATGATCCGAAGACCGGATTGAAAGTTATGGTCAGTTGAAGATGAGTTATCTTGAGAAAAATGGGATTAACTTTTGATATTTGATTTGCAATGGACTCTATCTCTGCATAACTTTCATTTTTGAAAGGATATCAGATGTGGATGACTCAAACTCTTCTTCTTTTATTCCAATCAAACTTGTACTCTTTGAATTATCCGTTAATAATTTCAAATATGCAACTACTATGGACCCTACCATGTGGGATATTTCAGTTGCTTGAACAGTGGGCGATATGAGAAGTCTTTTGCTGTACTTAGGACTCTTCAACTGACATGCTGAAAGGACCTCTCCTTTGATTGATTTACACCTGTGTCGCGACCTCGGACCGAGATCCCAGGACCCGGGCCCGCGGCTTGTATTTGATTATCCCACAGGTTTCCGCGATGAGGATTCCCAAAACAAGCATGGGGTAATCTCACATGAACAATGATTTGCGGAAGCGTGTAGTAACCAAATCAAAACATAACAATATAATATCAAAAATGCGTAGATCAAATAAATTGTTCATCAGGACATATACTTTCAGAGGGAAAATGTAGCTTAGCATAACCATAAAATTTAGCTCCAAGTTTCGAAGTTAACAAAAATGTGTCAAGTTAAATTAAGTTTACACCCCATAAAATTAGAGGCCAACAGAGGCCAATACTTCTCAAAATGAATCAAAACATAAATCCCAACCAAGTGTATCACAACTCAATCCCCCAACCGGCGTCTAGATGACGTCGTTGGGTTGCCACTCGCGGACTGAGGGCTACTCAACAGCCTCCTCCTGGCGCTCCTCCTCAAAGGCATCTGCACCTGCACCCAAGCAAACGGATCAGACACGACGGTGTGGCAGGTGATCAATTTAGATATAGATATAATTCATTTTAAAATTCTGAAATAAACAATGCTTGAACCCATTTAAAATTTCAAAACAAAACTTAAATAATATGCAAGACAAAACTAACATGAGTATAAGAAAATATCATGATTCATAAACCCACATTGAGCTCATCCTTTCTCCGTCATAGATGATGACAAGAGCAAGCAAAGACAAAGCAAAGTAAAGCAAAGGCTCAAGCCACAAAAGGTGGGCGGGAAAGACCGGCCGCGGAACCGGGACAAAGCAAAGGTGTGTGTAAATACACGACTAATCTGCAGATAGTCCATATGTTTAAGGACCCCCTAACTAGTGGATCAAACTAGAAGGGCAATCCAAGCTCAATGGTATTCAACAAAATTCATGTATGTACAAAACATAATGATGCTTATACAAAACTTATCATAAATGGGGGAATACACTTATCGAAGCAAAATAGCATGCGCTACAGTAACATGAAGCTGAAAAAGTGATCCCCATTATATTTTCTTGAAACGATTCAAAACAAACTAAGGTTGGGAGACAAACAAGTGCGAAATGATATTCATCGTGCCAAAAATCGAGATTTCCAAATCACTAGTCAAGCCCATGTCAAGAACCTTCATTTGATCAATGTGCACTTGAAATTCAAATATCAATGTTTGGTGCCCTGAAGTTGTAAGATATTTTAAGTTTCAATGGTACAATATCAGCCTAAAAGCCACTTAACATAGTTTGGTTTTCATCCTTTTAAAATCCTCTCAAAACACCCCTTTTCATCCTTCAAACAATACTACAGGGCAGCATTAGGTTCGCTCCAGCGATGGTCAGTTCGCTCGAGCGAACGCATCCAAAACCTTGTTCGCTCGAGCTTACAGAGAGTTCACTCGAGCGAAGGCATCTAGAAGCTGGATCGCTCGGGCTCACCCAATATCCGCTCGAGCGTACCAGTTTCAGGTGCATTCCTCTTCGATCAGAAGCTTGCTCGCTCGAGCAAGCCTAGGCTTCGCTCGAGCAAACAACCTTCTGGCTGAATCATTCAGTGCAGAAATCTCCTTTCTTCTTGTAAATTCTGATACCTTCTCTCCTCCCTTTTTCCATCCCATAAGACCTCCAATTCCTCGAGCCTCCATGCTTTCCAAGGGCTATTTCCATACATTCGAACCATTCCCATCTCAACCAAATCATTCATCTACACAAATTCCATTTCTTTTATCAAAACCACTCCATTAAAAAAAACAAGACATGGGTTCTCCATTTCTAATAAAATTCCTGCACTTTGAAAACAAATGATATACTTGCTAGTAAAGAAATTTAAACCAATAATGGAGTATTTAACATCAACCTGAAAACACAATTTATTAACATGAATCATGCACCTTAAAAGAGACAATGCAAACCAGAGTATTCAAGTAATAAGGAGTCCATAAAGATCACTTGCCTTTGCTCAAAATACTAATCCAAATGCAAAACAAAGCTTCCTCAAGAATCCTACACACGAGCTGAGTCAAGAATCTACACAAACCCCATGGAAAAAACCTCAAACTCCTACAAAATTTTAAAATCAAAATACCCATTTTGAAGATGGGTTTGCGTGCTAATAAAACAAGGTTCTAAGGGCCTAAGGAAATCCCATTGAAAAGATGGAGAAGGGTTCTTACCTATAGCTATCCAAACAAAGAGAAATGAGGAAGAAGAAGACTTAATCCAACAAAAACCACCAAGAAAACGGCAGCTATAGAAAGCTTGAGGTGAGAGGAAGATGAAGGAGAGATCAGATTTCCATTTGGTGTCCTTTAGGTAGGGCATGCAAAGGAAAAGATGAGGAAGAAGAAAGTTCCTCCTCAGCTGGGTTCTTAAAAATTAGTTGCAGGAATGAATTGAACGTGAGGGAGAAGAGGGAGATGAGTGACTTAAGTTGGGTGAATTTTGTGGGTCCCAACAGGTATAAAACTTAGGATGGTTAAAACTCCATCATGCGGGCCCAGGATGAAATCAACAAAGAAGAACAAAATGATCATCGAAAAATCTACTTTCCAAAATGTATAAATTTGACATATTTTTGAGATTTCGAAAATTGGGTCCAGATTTGGGTATGAAAAGATATTTTTACCCATTTTTAGCTAAAACACAGGTTTCTGGGTTTCGAACGAGGACGGACTAAATACGAAAGTTGTAGGAAAGCATAAAACGATTCAAAATAAATCAAAATCATGATTTAAATAAAAAAAATCTAGAGTCCTCCCATGCTCACACATGCACTCAGGGCATCCCTGCTGAGTGTGTTTGACTAAAATCAATGCACTCAAAATTTTCTGAAGCTAATTCCAAAACTAAATCGAACCATATTCTAAACCCTCGATCGATAATCCCTCTTATGACTAAACACTCACTTAATTAATACTAATCGTGCTAATCCTAGGTCGAGGTCTGACAACATGGCTTGTATGTGGGGTTCACGTGGTGACTTCTTCAATTTACTTCTTTTCAAGCTTCAATTTAGCAATGTAGCGCCCAAGATGACTATATGTTGTTAAAAGTGGGTTCCGTGACAGAGGCATGCAATTTTCATTTTCTGCACATTCTAATTCAACACATTAAATACTGAAGAGCCCATATTGAAGTGGGACCCATCCTGATAGAGTTCTACTCCAACTGGGACTCTTCGAGAAAAATCGCATAATATTCTAAGTTAATGCATAAAATGTATGAAAAAAATGAAAGTTCAGGTCTCTAGGTGAAAATGCATGAAATGATGGAATTAAATGAATAATGATGCAATTCACCAAATAAAACCCCTAATTCATCCTAAAATGATGTGTAACTATGCAAATTCATGAACTCAACAGTGTCCCAGTTGGAGCCAGTTTTCTATGAAATCGCTAGTGGTCCCACGCATGCCTAATTATTAGATTGTTACTAATTCTATTTGAACTCAAAAGGAAAGGAATAGAAAGTTACTAATTGTATTGGAAGTAGGACTTCTAAGAATTAGTAAGAAGAGGAGGTTGCTTTCGCTATAAAAGGGAGACCCCTTGGACGTCCATAAGCATCCCTTTTAGTGTTGCATGCCCAAGAGAAAGAGTTGCTCATCGCCCTCTCTCTTCTAGTTTCTCTTCTAGTTTGCTTTTGAGGTTCTAGTTGGTTTCTTTAGGTGATTCCACCATTCTCCTTGAAAATAAAATTTTGAAAAGGGTTAGAGCGTGGAAGACTACGAGGTCTTGGATATTCTAATTTGCTAAAAAGAAAGAGGTCTTCATCAAGCAAGTTATCAATTTCTCTATTAGAGCACTACGAAGCTCTCAAGGTTTAATATACTCCTTGTATGTGGTAGATTTATTATGAATGCTTGTTATTGTTGGCTTCTATCTTCTAGATAGTGTTATTACTGATTTTGATATATGAGAAAGAGGTTTTTGGATTTTGGATGTGGTTTCTGGCTTTATGGGTACTTGATCTCCGTGTCAAGTAGGTCAAAAGTTTTGAAAACATATCTACGAGGCTCACCTACTTCCAATAATACCGACCATCAAAATGGTCGATATCGACCAGATCCCTAAATGACAAAAAAAGAACAAAAACGCACTAAGAGGACCCATCCCGTCTATATGGTGCTTTTAGGACCTCAACAATGGTATGAGGTCCTATGGGGCTTTTACCCGTAAAATCCTCCTATATATATAATAAAATGGAAATAAGAAAATAAAAGTCTATTTCGAAAATATGATATTCCAAATGAAGAAGAAACACTGATAAATAAAATAACAAGAACAAAGAAAACACTTGAATTGAAGAAAAACAAACAAGAAAGATAGTTATGCCTAAAATGGATCTGTATTGAAAGGAAACATTAGAACTGCCTTCTTTGTACCCGTAGTTGGTGAGATCTTCACAAAAGAGAGAAAACACCACTAAACCCTAAGTTTCCTGGCTAAGTTCTTGTCACGCCCCTGGACCGAGGTCTTGATAATCAAGTCCTTAATCTGGGACTGTGGCCCGACGAGCCAAAAATTTCCGCCGCACGTGCTAATTATTTTCCCACCGGATTCAACGGTGAGGATCCCAGACGATCCATCACAACCAATTAATCAATTTCACAACAAATAGTAATGTGCGGAAGCATGTAGCAAAACAAAATCCAATGAATCACAATAATAGATGCACAAGCTTTGTATCAAAAGAGAAATATATAAAAGCATATCCCAGAGTTAAATTTAAGTTGTGAGGATCACAAAAGTGTATTAAGTTTTACATCCCAACAAAAAGCCAATGAAGGCTTAAACAGGTCCCCAAAATAAACATCATTTCCGAAAATGTGTTATCCAAGCTCAGATTCCCCAACACGACATCTACATGACATCGTTGGGTTGCCACTCGTGCTCCAACGACGACTCTACTGCCTCAATCACGTGATCTGCGTCAATGGCTGCGGGTCCAACATCTGACACCAAACAAAAGAATATCAGACACGACGGTCTGGCTGGTGAATAAAACGGATAAGATATACAAGTTTTACCAGTGTCATATTTAAAATCATAAAGTGCATTTAAAAGAAACATAAACCTAAAGATGATTCAAAATAGCAATTCCTGTATAAAAAGGAAATTCATATTAAAACATTTCAAACTAACTGATAATTAATCAAAATATTGGCAACCCACATTTAGCTATATTCTCCTATTACCGAAGTAACAAAAGCAAGCAAACAGAAACCGTTGCCATACAAAATGGCCGGAACAGAACTGTTGCCATGTAAAATGGCCGGAGCAAAACCGTTGCCATACGAGATGGTCGGAACAGACAGAAACAGTCGTCATGGCAAGCAAACAAACAGAGGGTCCAAACTGTAGTTGACAAAGTATTTGAGGATCCTAAGCCAGGTGATCAACCTGACAACGTGACCCACTCTCAGTGGTGTCAATTCAAATCCAAAACGATACAATTCAAATCACTAAACACAATTCAAATTGATAAAAGGACTACTCTATATCAGAACAATCAGACAATTTCAAAACAGATCAGATGAGTAGCCTTATCAATTTTTTTCAAACGTGGCGAACCAATTCAAATTCATACACCATACATATACTAAGATTTCATCATTTGATCTCCTGTGGATTTGAGACTAGAATATTGGATTTTCTCTAAATAATTTTGGTGCCCCAAAGGTAGACGATATTCTCATTCCCACGTGCACATTATCAAGTTGATTTCTCTTAGAATATTCTGGGTTTTCAATCCCATCAAAATCCCACAAAACAGGCAAATTTTTATAACTCGGTCAGCTCTCGGTCACCTGTCGGCTAGCCGAGGTAGGGCATGTAGGCTGACCGTCAAATCCTAAATAAGGAAAAATTGCATTTTGGAAATGGAACCAAATTGGAGTTCGGTTACCCCTCGGTTGGCTGTCGGTTACCTGTCGGTTAATAGACGGCTGACCGACAAACCCCATGGCGAAAAGCACGATTCTGGAACTGCGACCGAACTGGGGTTGGTCACCTGTCGGCTAGCCGAACTGGCGTTCGGTCGCCACTTCGGTTAACTGACACCTAACTGCCATTCTGGGTGCTGATTCACTTCAGTTCAGATTTTTGTTTTTCCTTCTTCAATCTTTTCCCCCATTCTTTCATATCAAGACTAAGGGCCCGTTTCTTTCCTAGAATTCCTGGAATTCATGTCTAGTGGCTGTCTGGAATTTTCAAATGCTGGAATTCTGAAATGCTACTGAATTCTGTCATTCTTGAATTCCCTGTTTCTTTTATGCCTGAATTCCTACCTGAGGATTCCTGAATTTCCTGAATTCCATGTTTCATAACTATAAGAATTCCTGACTAGAATTTTGCTCCTGTTTGCATTGTTTATATACCAATTTCACAACTCAATTAGCAAAAACTAGAAAATAAAAAAATAAAAGACATATTCCCTATTAAAAATAATCACATGTCATCTGAATTATTGCCTGAGAATTTCTAAATTTCTGAATTTCATAAAACTCATGTTTCATTGCTACATAAATTTTAGAATGGAATTACACATTTTATGCATTGTAGTACATGGGACCCACCTTTTGTGGTTGTGAACTTGGGACCCAACTGTAAGAATTATAATGTGGACCCACCTTAGGTATATGGCACATGAGCCCATCTTTTAGAAACGGAAGTGTGGGGCCCAATTTTAGAAATTTGAACATGGACCCATCTTGATAAGAATTGCATAGGTACAATTTTTATAATTGTAAATATAGGGCCCACTTTATTGTTGGTAGGAGGGTTCACAGTTGGGTGCCAGAATTCCAACCAAACTTCTCGGAGTTCCAGAATTTTGAAATGCTCTTGGAGGGGTTAGCATTTTGGAATTCCACTTTTTTGGCATTTGAAAATTCTGACTGCCTTGAATACTGGGAATTCCACCAAAAGAATATTGAATTTCTGACATGAATTCTTGAATCCGCAGACAGCCTGAATTCCTGTAAAAAATGCTTGTAAAGAAACCGGCCCTAAGGCTCCTTGCTTCAATCAAATCCATTCAACCACAACACTCCAATCTATTCCAATATCCATTAGCAAACAACATTTTAAGATTTCACATAAAAGAAATACAAAGTTTCTAAACAAGTCAGATTTTCATTGTGAAACAAATCCATAATCATGATTTTTCTCAACTACCATTTACTCAAAAATCCTGCAGAAATCATGTATGTTCTGGACATGAAACTTTATGAAATCAGCAATACATCACCAAAGAAAGTAAGTCAAATGAACAACATTTCTTTTCACATCAAACTTAGGAAAATAAAACCCATTCCATTGCATGCAATCCAAATCAAATTACTCACTTGCCTGAGCCAAGATGGTCCCTAAATCACCCCAAGAATCATCCTCTCTCATCAAAACTTCAAGCTACAAGAACCCATAAAAATCCATCTCAAAAACTCCATATTTTTCAAAAGAAAGGAGTTCTCAAGGAAAATCCTTGCATGCATGATAAAAACTTTCCTAAGGGTCTAGAAAACCCACATATGTAAGGAGGAGTCAAGACCTTACTTGCAAGCATAAGAACTTGCTTGCAAAGCTTAAAGAAGATGGTGATTTCTGCTGGAATCTCTTGAAAATAGTATCAATGGGCAGCTTGGAAGATTAGGAAGAGAGTGGTGAGGTTTGTTTTTCAATTTGAGTGCACTAGGTGGGACATGCAAAGGCCAGGAGAAGAAAAGAGAAAAGCTCTCTCTTAGGTTCAGTTGAAGTTCTTAAACGGATAAATGAAGAAGAAGAAGACAACGTGGTTCTTGTTTATATATGAGTAGAGTTGTAGGCCCCAAAGGCCCTTAGAACTTCAAGGTCTTAAAACTCCCTTTTGTGTGTCCCGGATGAAGTGGACGAAGAAGAGAAAAATGATCGTCGAAAAATCTAGTTTTCAAAAAGTATATTTTCCTCATGATTTTCAAATTTCAAAATTTACGCACAAAATGTGTGTAAAAAGACGAATTTGCCCTTTTTCTTGAAAAACGCGATTTTCTGGGGTTCGAATTTAAATGGAATGAACACAAAAGTTGTTGGGATCAAAATAACAAATTAAAAAAGATCAAAATTAATATTTTTCAAAAATCAAAGTCAAATCCCCACACAGATACGTGCCACACGGGTCACTCCGGACCCGGTTAAACTAAATTCAACGCTCTCACAACTTCCCAAAGCTATTCAAAATTCTAATCTAACTAAAAATCCAAGCTAAACATTCTCTAATCCCGCTTAAAAACTAATCACAGTTAAAACAAATATTAAAAATACTAAACCTGGGCCGGGGTCTAACAGTTCTTAAATCAGAAGCTCTCGTCTTTGCTTTTTCTAGAAGAAAAAATGTCTCTCCTTGCAATGCAAGTGACAAAAGAAAATTTGAGAAATCAAGACAATAGAGCGATTTCTCTCTCTCTCTCTCTCTCTCTCTCTCTGTCTCTCTCTCTCTCTCCCTTTTATAACCATTTGCTTTGTCTTAGTCGTGTGTGAGATACATCTCTATTGGCTAAATACAATGTACGCACATGTGTTTGAATGCTCAGCTCATCTTGACCATGCATCTTTTGAGACATTATATGAAAATTGACACTTGAATCCACTGGTTGTGATTTTAACAATGTGTATAGGCAATGGGGCAATCGCATGGACGACTTGGATCTTTTGTTTGTTTTGCAATGCAGGACAGGTAGGTTCGCTACTTTGTGCCCAGAGCGGTGCACAAACACTTTTACAGAGTGGAAAATTAGTTCATGCCATAACAATGATGTGAGAAATTAGTTCTCAAAAGAAACATATTCTCTAGTACATTGTCACCTCATCCAATTGCCAGTCTCTAAGAAGTTAGTACTTGAATAATTTGATAGCCTACTAGAGAAAACATTTCCACATAGAACTAATTCCTCACGCATTACGCTTCATGTCACCTACGGGAAGTTTTTCTTACAAAAATTATTTGCTACATAGCAAAACAATTTTTCAGGAAAGGAAAGAAATATCAAAGTAGGATTTCAATAGGTAAAATCTATCCTCTCATTTCTAAATTGTTCTATTTTTTATATGATTTTGTCCTTAAGTAGCTTTCATTAGGATGTGATTTTGCTCCATCCTTTGTAACAAATGTCCAACACGAGAAAATCTTAATGACATTTGGGGAAGAAAAGGGACAGGATTCGCTGATGAAATTCTTTTGTATTTGATATCTCACTCAAAAATTGAGAGAGAGAGAGATTCACTTGGGCTACAAGTAGATCGATTGGTGATTGGAATCTTCTCATCTAACTTCATATTACTTTTACTTTATCTTATGGAAACAAATACATTTTTACTTTACTGAAAATATATTTCATATTTACACAACCATTATCTATTCCATTAATTGACATTACCTTACTTTATTGATAAATAATATAAATATTCTATAAGAGATTGTTACTTGAATAAGATGATAGCCTATTGGACAATTAATTTCTCACCCATTTGGCTTCATGTCACCATCGAGCAATTTCTCCTATAGACAAATTAATTTCTACATGGCAAAGTGACTTATGAAAAAAGGAAAGAAAATCAAATTGGGGTTTCCATAGATAAAATCTATCCACTCATTTCTAAGTTGGTGCTATGATTTTATATCATTTTGTCATTACCTAGATTTTGTCAAGACACGACTCTACTAAATCTTTTGTAATAATTGTCAAACACGAGAAAAATCTTAAAGAATAATGACGTCAGTAAAAGAAAAGGAGAAGGGTAGGAGGCTTTCACAGTGATGGGTGTTTCCTGCATTTGGTATCTCACCGAAAACTTGATACTCGCTTTCTCTTTATTTCTCTTATTTGAACATTATCCAATTGTTTGGTTAGAGACATATCTCTTGTTCAAAAGAAAAAAAAATACTCACAAATAACATATAGGAAAAAGGTTCTCCTAATTGAATTTTCTTTTTCTTCAATTCCTTTTCTTCTATCACATTGGATGAATGGTACATAACTCATGAGACAACCTACTTGCTCAAGGATCAGTCCTTGGGAAGCTGGGTTAGTCGAGACACTCTTACCACTAGGGTATCTCATTTTAGAGCATTAAGTCCTCACACATTTGGCTTCATGTCACTGAGGATAATTCTTTTCCTACAAAAAGTTAATTACTATTTGGAAAAAAGACTTTTGAAAAAAAAATGAAAGGAAAATAAAAGAAGGATGCCTGCAGGTAAAACTTATCCACTCATTTCTAATTTGTTGCTATTTTTTATATGATTTTGTCTCTAGTAAGCTTTCGTAATTAGGACATGAAGTCTTTTGTAATAAATATCGAACATGTGAAAAATCTTAAAGAATCATGATATTAGGGAATGAAAAGGGAAAAGTGAGGAGCGAATATCATTATTCATCATCATAGGATTCTTCTACATTGGATATCTCCTAGAAAAAGTGGCCTCCAATTTGTCCTTATTTCTCTTTTTTTTAACATTATCCAATTGTGAGTGCTAGGGAAAGAGAGGTCTTCATTTGGGCTACAAGTGAACTAGCTAGTGCCTTTTAATTTCCCAGATTACTTCAAATTAATTTACCTCATGACATGATGTGCTTTAGTTTACTGAAAGGTATAATTCACCTTTATCTAAGATGATCTTTTCCACTGATATGACATTTACTTTGTTTTATTTTACCGGTAAATAAAATAAACATGCAATAATAGATTAGTGCTTGGATATTGATGGTAGCCTATTGGTGAAAGTGCTTCATTAGAGAATTAATTTCTCACATTTTTGGCTTTACATCATCGTAAAAAAAGTTATATTGCAAAAAGTTACTTTCTACATGGAAAAGTAATTTTTGAAATAAGGAAGGAAAAAAAAAAAAAAAAAAAAGCAATGTGAGATTTTCACGTTAAAAGGAATCCCTTCCATTTCTAAATGGGTGTTTTTCATATTGCATTTGGTCCTAAGCTAGCTTTCTTTTGGATGTGGTCCCACTCAATCTTTTGTAATCAATGTCAAACACAAAAGAAATCTTAAAGAACCATAATACTTGGTGTAAGGACGAAACCACCGGGACCCTGAACCGAGCTGGTGAAGACCGAGCTGGCAGAACCCGCAGTGGTGTCCCCACACCTGGAGGGTGGACCCACACAGGAGGTATTGTATACACTTCAGGAGACTTACCAAGGCTGCTCCCTAATCATGCATCTGTCCCACATCGAGTGTGGACGCCTCCCACCCTTGCTATATTAGCCTTGGCGTAAGACAAGGGTGTACCACCAAGAGCACATGCCTTTTTGTAAGGACGAAACCACTGGGACCCTGAACCGAGCTGGTGAAGACCGAGCTGGCGGAACCCGCAGTGGTGTCCCCACACCTGGAGGGCGGACCCACACATGAGGTATTGTATACACTTCAGGAGACTTACCAAGGCTGCTCCCTAATCATGCATTTGTCCCACATCGAGTGTGGACGCCTCCCACCCTTGCTATATTAGCCTTAGCGTTTGGTATTCCCTGATCTACAAAGTTCATCTCAATCTAAGTGGGTGTCGTATTTTTACTGCCTACAGTTTGGCGCCGTCTGTGGGGATTACTGAACAAAAAGCTTTTTGAACACCATGCCTCCAAAAACCAGAAATGGTGAAGGACCCTCCAAGGGCAAGGGACCAACCACGCAGCCTGTGCTGGTACAAGGTCCACCCCCTCGACAGAGAAGGTCAGGAGGATGGTCCCCTACAGTCTAGTCGGTATCGCAGTCTAGGGGGCTGACAATGCCTTCCTTTCACAATGTTACGCTTCCAGAGCAGCCCCGTCGTAGCAATGAGCACGCCAGGTGAGGTGACAAGTCAGTTACCAAGCTGCGTGAAAAGTCAGCACGGGCTGGATCTCAGTCCCACCATCAGGTCAACCCTGACGAAGACGAAGACCCTCACCTGGATGAGGTCAGAGCTCAGAACCGCCTCATTCAGGAGCAGGACGAGCTTATCCTGCGGCTCAAACAGTAGCTCCAGGAGAAGAGAGGGGCTCGAAGTCTACCTCACGGGCGTAGCCATGCCTCAGGTCCCCCACCCAGGCATAGCTAGGCTCCTCCGGGCCACGGGCGGGACCTGAGGCACGTCCTCGATAATAAAAGGCGTGATCGGGTCCACAGAGAAGAAGACTCCAGCAGCAGCCACGAGCATGAATGGCCGAAGAAGCAGCGGAGGATACCAGAAGACGAAGAAAAGCTTAAGCAGTGGATCGACCGGTAAGTCAAGCAGACTGTTCGCCAGAATATGGAGACTGCTGGTATTGCCCGAGACTAGTGCAGCGCCTTTGAAGCCGAGGACACAGGCGCATCTCCTTTCTCTAGGGAAATCAGAAAGTACTCCCTCCCCGAGAAGTTCAACGTCCCGAGGTTCACCCTATATGATGAAACCTCGGACCCTACGGCTCACCTCCGACATTACATCCAGAGGATGTCGGTCTGGGGGGATGACGACTTCCTGAACTGTCGATTCTTTTCCTCCAGTTTGGGAGATCTCCCCCTGCGATGGTTCTGTTCACTCCCTGGAGGCTCTATCTCCAGTCGGCGACAGCTCCGGACATCCTTCCTGGGGAAGTTCCAGGCCCATCGCGTCATCCCGAAGACCAATGCTGATCTGATGGCCCTCCGGATGCGAGAAGACGAGAACGTCACCCAGTTCGCCCGTCACTTTTGAACTGTTTACAGCCAGATCGAGTGTGCTTCTGAGGAGATGGCGGTGAAATCCTTTCAGTTGGCCCTGTGCCCGGGCATCCAGCTTCGGGCGCAGTTGGTCATGTACCCCGTGGCCACCATGAAGGAGCTGATGACCTGGGCGAACCGATTCATCCGGGCAGAAGAGGAAGAGGTCCGAGGACGGGAGAACTTCGGCCTCTCCCAGAAGGACCGACCGTCCAAAGGAGACAACAGGTCCTCCAGAAGGGAGGACCGCCGCAGAGACCCGTCCCCGGATCGACACAGGGCCCAGTCCTCAGATCTTCGACGGAACCCCTCCACCTCAGCCGCAGCCTCGGGGAGCAGCAAGAGGACCGGACACGATGCCACAACCTTCAAGGCGGTAAACACGATCTTCAAGGAGCCCATCTATAAGCTCCTCCACAAAATAAAGGTGCAGCCCTTCTTCAAGTGGCCGCAGCCGATGAAGAGTGACCCCTCCTCACGGGACCAGGGCAAGTTCTGTGCTTATCACAAGCAGAGCGGGCACTGAACTGATGAGTGCAAAAGCTTTAAGTCCCACTTGGAGAACCTTGTGAAAGAGGGGCACCTGAGGGACTACATCAAGGAGGCGGGCCGGGACGACAGCCGACCTCTGCGCCGAGATGATGGCGGCAGGATAGTGAACCAGAGGGCATCATCATCGTCATCCACCTCACTCCTCCGCCTAAGGGGAGCTCCCAGGCCCGTGCCGAGGCCAGAAGAACCTCCCATCAGAAGCAGGTGTTGACTGTGGCGCCGGAACCAGCTGCGAAGAAAGCCAAGACCGAGGGGCCCAGAATATGGTTCTCCGACAGGGATCTAGATGATGTCGAACTCCCACACAACGACCCTCTAGTACTCACCTTGAAGCTGCAGAACTTCTTGGTTCAGAGAGTCCTTGTCGACCTAGGCAGCTCGTCCAAGATCCTGTACTACGATTGCTTTCAGAAGTTGAAACTCAAGGACGAGGACGTCCAAACTGCCCGAACCTCTCTTGTTGGCTTCAGCTCAAAACCAGTGTACCCGAAGGGGAAGATCTCCCTCAGAGTCCAAGTGGGAGGCGCCTCTAGGCAGGTCGAATTCCTAGTCGTCGACGTTCCCTCCCCATATAATGTCATTATGGGAAGGACGTGGCTGCATGGCACGAAGGCTGCGCCCTCCACCCGTCATCAGAAGCTCAAGTTCCCCCTAGAGAACCCATCTGGCTGGACCGACGTGATCATTGTAAAAGCCGACTTGCACATGGCCAGACAATGCTTGATAGCCATGCTGCCTGGAGAAGCCGAATCATCCCCGTTCCATATAACCGAGTTGGACAGAGAAGCCGAGCTTGGGGATGTTGGAAGGGCCCCTGCGCAGAAGAGCATCGAGGACCTCACCAAGATCAGGATCGACCCCGCCGACCCGGACAGATTTTTCCTGATTGGAAGCCAGCTCACCGAGCTTGAGAAGACACAGCTACGGGACCTCCTCCTCGAGAACAAAGAAGTCTTTGCGTGGACCCCTTACGAGATGCTCGGCATCGACCCAACAGTCATGTGCCACAAGCTAAATGTGGACCCCAACCATAAGCCCGTGATCCAAAAAGCACGCCGAACCGGGGTCCCACAAACTGAGGCCGTGAATGAAGAGGTTGAAAAGCTGCTCGAGGCGCAAGCAATAAAAGAGGTTCACTATCCGCAATGGCTAGCCAACACGATGGTGGTAAAAAAGAAGACAAGGAAGCGGAGGGTCTGTGTGGACTTCATCGACCTCAATACAGCCTGTCCCAAGGACAGTTTCCCCCTTCCGAAGATCGACCAGCTCATTGACGCCACTGCCGGACACGACCGTATGAGTTTCCTCGACCCTTACCGAGGATACCACCAGATACCTATGTTCGTACCTGACCAAGAAAAGACAGCCTTCATCACACCCCGGGGCACCTATTGTTATAAGGTGATGCCCTTCGGGCTGAAGAAGGCGGGGGCGACATACAAGCGACTAGTGACCAAGATGTTTCAGGCACAGCTCGGGAAGACAGTGGAGGTCTACATCGATGATATGGTCGTCAAATCCAAAGAGTCGCAGGACTACTTGGTCGACCTCTGCCAGATTTTCGGCATCCTCTGCCAGTTCCAGTTGCAGCTAAATGCGTCTAAATGCGCCTTCGGTGTCGGTTCCGGAAAGTTCTTGGGAGCCTGGTCACAAGAAGGGGGATTGAAGCAAACCCTGACTAGATCATGGCGATCCGGAAGCTCCAGAGCCCGACCTCGGCTAAATAAGTTCAGAGGCTGACCGGCATGGCTGCCGCGCTCAATCGCTTCATCAGCCGAGCTTCCAACAAGTGCAAACCTTTCTTCCAGCTCTTACACAAAGGCTCAAAGTTCCAATGGACACTGGACTGCGATCAGGCCCTGTAACAGCTCAAGCGCTACCTCTCCTCACCTCCGCTACTGTCAACCCCAACTCATGGCGAAGCACTGTATTTGTACCTCGCAGTCTCGGACCACGCAGTGAGCTCAGTGCACATCAGAGAAGAAGACAGCTAGCAAAGGCCTATCTATTACACCAGCAAGATCCTGCTCGACGCCAAGACTCGGTATTTACAGCTCGAAAAGCTTGCCCTGGCGCTCGTCAGCGCCTCGCGAAAGCTCTCCCATTACTTCCAAACCTTCACTATAGTGGTCGTGACCAAGCATCCGCTGAAGGCTTTCTTCCGGAAGGCAGACTTCTCCGGTCGAATCTCCAAATGGGCTGTCGAACTGGGGCAATATGATATCAAGTATCAACCCAGAACGGCCATGAAAGCCCAAGTTTTAGCAGACTTCATTGTCGAGTTCACTTCTCAGAGTTCGGCGCCGACCCTGCTCGACACCGAACTGGGGGGCAATAAGGATACAGAGGCAGCGACTGAGACAGAGCAAGAGCAGTCCTGGAAAGTCTTCGTCGACGGGTCCTCAACGTCCAATAGGGCAGGCCTGGCATAGTCCTCTAGTCTCCGGAGGGCCTTGTCATCGATCAAGCTCTAACATTCGACTTCAAGGCATCCAATAATGAGGCCGAGTATGAAGCACTCATCGCCGGACTAAACAGTGCCAAAATCTTGGAAGCTCGATGCATTGTGGTTTTCAGTGATTCTCAGTTGGTAACGAACCAACTAATCGGAGACTACCAGGCTCGGGACGACAGAATGGCGGCCTACTTAGCTCACATGAAGGAACTTCTCTCCTAGTTCGAGAAGGCCGAAATCCGGCTGGTCAGTAGAGAGTCCAATTCCCATGCCGACGCCTTCGCCAACCTCGCCTCAGCTGTCAAAGCCGGTAATAGAAGGACTGTCGAAGTGGAGACCCTACAAGAGCCCAGCATCGAACTGCATCGACCTCGGTAACTCATGTGTCTCGACCTCGGTCCAGGCTGGATGGATCCAGTCATCGCCTACCTAAAGGACGACCTGCTGCCCGAAGACAGGATGGAAGCACAGAAGATTAGGCTGAAAACAGCCCGGTTTTGGCTCTCCCCAGATGGCAGGCTCTACAGGAAGTCATTCACCGGACCCTACCTCTAGTGCGTCCACCCGAGAAAAGTCGACGATTTCCTATACGAAATTCATGAAGGGATCTGCGGCAGCCACATCAGAGGTCGGTTGCTTGCCTACCGAGCAATCAGCCAAGGATACTGGTGGCCATATATGCAGAAGGACGCCCAGATCTACGCCAGAAAATGCGAAAAGTGCCAGAAGTCCTCACACTCTCTCCACCAGCCAACACAGGACCTAAGCCCTCTATCCAGCCCGTGGCCTTTCGCTCAGTGGGGTCTGGACATCGTAGGTCCGCTACACCGAACTCTAGGGAACAAAAGGTTGCTGATAGTAGCGACGGACTACTTCACAAAGTGGGTCGAAGCGGAACCTCTGTCCTCCATCACTGAGCAAGACACGAAGAACTTTGTATGGAAGAACATCATCACGAGATTTGGAATCCCTCGAACTCTCATCTCCGACAACGGCACCCAGTTCGATTCCAACTTCTTCAAGAGCTTCTGCCAGGAGTATGGCATTCGAAACGTCTACTCCACCCCGGCATACCCACAAAACAATGGCCAGGCTAAGATCTCAAACAAAGTAATCCTTGACTGACTCAAGAAGAGACTCGACCAAGCCAAAGGGAGGTGGGCAGAAGAGCTTCCTAGTGTTCTATGGGCTTACAGGACGACTCCAAGGCGTTCTACCTCGGTTACGCCATTCTCCCTTGTCTATGGCATGGAAGCAGTCATTCCCCTTGAGGTCGGCCTCCCGACCTTGAGGTCGGAACTCTGTGTCCAGGGGCTGAACGACTTGAATGTAGCTCGAGAGCTGGATTTCGCCGAAGAACGAAGAGAGGCAGCAGCTATCCGCCTGGCCGGCTATCAACAGTAGTTGGCTAGGGGATACAACCAGAAGGTCAAAGCAAGAAGATTCACTGTGGGAGAACTAGTCCTGAAGAAAACACTTCCTGGCGACCGAAATCCTAACGAAGGGAAACTAGCACCCAACTGGAAGGGGCCATTTAAAGTGCTATCAGCAGCGGGAAGAGCCGCGTATAGGCTCGAGGACATGGGAGGCAAGGAGCTGCCACGACCATGGAACACAATGCATCTCAAAAAGTTTTACTTCTGAAAACATGTATTCAAGGATTCAAACAGCAATAAAAAAGAACATTCTTGAGCGGATCTCTCTTTCAAATTGCTTCCAAGTTATGCAGCTCGGCAACAATGCCAGCTTCTTCAGGGTCCGGTGACAGCACCACCCCCAGCTCGGCAGCAATGCCAGCTTCTTCAGGGTTCGGTGACAGCACCACCCTCGGCTCGGCAGCTCAGTAAGAGTGCCAGCCGTCCTAGCTCGGTGCCAACACCAGCTACGGTGGTAAAGCCAAAAATGTTCAAGACACTGACTTCGGCGCTTAGGGACACCTTGAGTTCTAAAACAAGGGATCCCTTCGTCAGTCAATACCGGCAACCTCCGCTCTCAAAGGTTATGGGTGCTGATTGGGACCATAGATCATGAGCCGAAGCTCGATCAAGGGCAGACATCCAATTTTAAGGATTACGAGGAGTTCGGTTATCCAGACCAACCACTTAGCGAATGAAGCATAGTAAGGTAGACGTCATCCACACACCCATTCCATCAAAGACAGAAAAAAAAAGAGCCAAGGAATGCAAAGAAAGTTGCTGTTTCATTAATAAAATCCAGATTACAGAAGGGATAAGAAGAATACAATGAAAGAAAGAAAAAATACAGAAGGGGCTCAGGGGGCTACAGCTTCTACATTGCAGTCAATCTCTGGAGCAACCTCGGCCACGACCGCGCTGGCCTCGGGCGCAGTCGAGGTGGCTTCAGAGACGGCCGCGCTCGCTTCAGGGACGCTAGCCTCAGGAACAGCGGCTTCGGAAGGAGCCTGGACGACCTCGGGAGCGGGGGAGGCTTCAAGTTCGGTGCTGGTAGTTGGAGGAGCCTCCAAAGGCACCTCGGGGGCGGCACTCATCTCTGGGCAGGTTGGCGGAGGAGGGCAGGGGGAAGCCAGAGATATGGCTATAAGTTCCGAGTCCGAGCGAGGGAACTTTGGGGGATTCCTGAGGAGAGGGCTATCCCCAGGAACCCCAGCCTTCTTCAAGGCTGCTTTCCATCCAAGCTCCCAGGCTCGGTCCCGGATCCCTGGCAACTGAGTTTTGTACTCAACTGTTAGTTTGCCAACCTCCTGCCCCATAATGGCGTTATGCTCAGCCAAGAACTCCTCCTTGAGCCTGGCTTCTTGCCTCGTCAAAGCAGACTCGATCTCGACCGCTTTCCCCCTTAAGGCCACCTCCAGCTCGCCTTTCGCCATGTTCTGCTGGGCGAGGAGCCTCTTGTTTGCCCCTTTAGCGTCTCGCAGGTCCTCTTCCAGCCGTGCCACCACGGTCCGGAGATCATCGAGCTCGGAGGCGAGGTGAATGTTCTGGGTCTCCTCATCCTTCAGCTTTTCCCTGAGATGCTCCACCAGGACCTGGGATTCTTCGAAGTCGGCAGCGAGGCCAGCATTCCTGTCCGCCTCTTCTACCAGCATCCCCTCCTTAGCCGCCAAGGACGCCTGCAGCTCCTCCCTCTCGGCCACCCACTCAGCCTCTCTATGCCTGTCTGGCATTTCTGCAACAGCTGCAAGAAGAAAATCAAACGTCAATAAAAGAATACCGAACTAAAGGCTCCGAAGAAACGCTGCACTTACCGCTACCAGCGAGCGCATCGACGAGAGCAGGAGCGACTCGTTGTCCATCTCTGCCCACCTCGCCATGTCCTGAGGAAGGGCGCAGGCGCGTCCCAGCGCGGCGACCACTTGAGGATCAGTCGCGCGGTGTGTTTCGTCCAGCTGCCTCCCCAGCACTTCCTCAATGGCCGGCCTCCAGGGACCCAGCGAAGGGGGCGAGATCGTTCCACCAGCTGGCGGAGGCGACGAGGGGTCAGGCGAGGCCTCAACCCTTGCTCTCTTCTCTGGTTGGCTCCCTTCAACGACCTCGGCGGACGAGCCCGGCCTCCAGCCCTTGTAGCATGGTCTGGGGGTGAGTTGTCTACGACGATAGTCACTGAAGGTGGAGCCGAGGCGACCTCGACCGCGATGGAATGAGTAGCCTCGGCAGCGGCTGCACGGTCCGTCTCGGCAACCGGGGCATTAGGGGTTCTGCCCGCAGCGGCCGGAGGCGTTGCAACCAAAGCAACAACCACGGCCTGAGAGGGATTCCGGGCCTCGCCCCCGATGTCCCCGAAGGCCGCTGCAGACAAGTCTTCTGCCGCGTAGCGTTGCCGCGCTGGCGTAGCATCTCTCCCTCCTCTTCCTCTTCCTCCGAGCTGGAAGATGCCGAGCTCTCAGACGTACTGGAAGCTACTAGCCTCTTCCTTCGCGAAGGCCCGACCTCGGCTCTCGAGGTCCCGACAGGCTCTGGGTCTGGGAGTCGAGCTGAAGCTCGGTCTCCGGACTCAACCAGACACCCAGTAGGTATCGCGACGGTCACTGCCTCCGAGCTGGGCACCGCGGTCGTCGCTGGCTCTGAGCTGGCGCCTTCCCCGCGCAGCACGAAGTCTATTCCCGACACCCTTCTCGAGGTGTTAAAGGACCTGTAATGGGGCGTATACCCCAGGAGGGACCACGCAGCACGGCAGTTGTGATCGCGGTAGTTTCTCACCTTCTTGTGCCACTCAGTGTTCACCGTCCAACGGTTTTTTCTGGCGAACTCCCTCCTTTGGCGAAAATCTGCATAAACAGAAAAGTTGTGTTAGTCAGGCATAAAAGAAAGTAAAAACTGCAAACCGAAAAGACTTCGATCTTTACTTGGTGGAATTCCTATTTTTCAAGGAATCCAGACTGTGGTGCTAGGCTCTGCTTCACCGAACTCCCATCCTCCTCTGACGAATACTCGGTTTTCACCCGCGTATTTGTTGGAATCCTCCAGCGCGGTTACAAAGCCAACCCGGCGGACCCTCAGCCGGAGGTAATGGGTGTTCGCTTCTGCGGATTTGCAGAGGTCATACGTGTCCTCGATGTCCGGGACACCGAGGCCGATCCCTAGGAGCTCGTTCAGCCACACTACTCCCATGATAATTTTGCATCCGTTGGGTAGTAGTTGGCAGGGGCACAACCTCCACTTCTGGAGCCAATCCCTAACCAGTGGATGAAGGGGGAAGCGGACCCCTCCCTCCACAACGGAGACCAGCCAGAACGGCATCCAGCCATCGCGATAGGCAAGGCCATCATCAGGGCCGTCTGGTCTGACCTCCACATTGGCAGGGATCTTGTACATGTCCCTAAAAAAGGCTATGGAACCAGGGTCTCCTAACAGGTGTTTGTAAATCCTCATTCTCTACCCAGACGAAAATCTACCCAGAAGAAAAGACGAGAGAAGTAGAGAGAAGCCCTACGAAGGGGACTGCACAGACGAGATCGCCGAAAACTTGCAGGCGATGAGGAAGCCCTCTAGCAGTGTACAATAGGAGTTTCGAAAGAGTAAAAGATGAAGACGAAGAAGCAGCCCTGATTTATAAGGGTCAGAGACGCCGTTTCGGCTTTCGAGAAGTGCCTTTAATGAGGCGTCGCCTCAGTCAGCCCTAACGTCGCATCTTGCAGCCCTAACGTCGCATCAAAGTAATTGCGTGGCAGCCAAGGAGGCGACACGTGCCACCATCGGCGCAATCTCTGAGGGCTATTAAATGTCCTGGACAGGTGAAGAGACATCTTGGAAGGGGCCGCACGTCAACAACGGTCATCAGGCTCAGGAGGGACCCCCTCTGATCCGAAACTCCTCCATCTCGGTAACCCCTTCCCACACTCCGGCGACCCTCTCTCGAGCTCGGTAGCTGTGCCGGCTAGACACAGTCACTTAGCTTCCGACCCCCTCAAGCTGGAGGACTCTTAGAGGTCAAAAGCTAGGGGGCAATTGTGTGGGCAAAACACCGTAATGATGAGATTAAGGGTGGATCACGGTAGGAGTGCTATCTGTCCACCTCAGCCTCGTAATCACAGCCCAGCAATTCAGCGGCTCAGTAAGGTGCGCCGACTTAAGAGAAGTCCACTACGCAGCTCGGCAGCTCAGTTAGGAGTGCCGACACGACGGGTCAGCTCGGCAGCTCGGCATGAGTGCCAACTCAGCGCAGTGCCCAGCGTGGCCAAGTCATTCTTGGTCTCGGTACGAAACGCTGAAGGCAGAGTGGGCCGTCACCTTCCTCTGAGAAGTACGGGTGCGCCCTGACATTGATGCCATTAGAAGAGAAATCCAACCACATTGAGGTTCTCCTTGAGCTAGTTTTTTTCATTTGAAGCACTTCCAAGCAAGCAATCCTTTTAATCTCCTAGATTTGTGTCTTCCTAGCTTTAGAGAGTCTCTACCTTCACAATTGGGAGCTCTCTTCTTCTTGTTCTTTGGTTTGCCATTTTAGGGTTCTAAGATGGGTTTATTTTGGGGGTTTTTGTGTAGATTGGAGATTTGTGGCTTGAGAGGGTGATTAGGAGCTTGATTAGCTACTTTGGAAACCAAGGCAAGTGGTTGAATAGAATAAATTGATGATTTCATGTTTTCTTTGAATTTTCATTATTGTTTCCATTTATGATGCCATGGTTTATACACGCATGCAAATAAATGTTTTGATAAGCTTCTCCTTCTATTTAGTCTTTTTGGAAACAAATGAATGCATTGCTTTTGGTTAAAGGTTATTGAGTCATTCTTTACATCTTCATTTATGTGGGTTGTTTCTTGCATTGAATGAAGTGGGTATCTTGTGAATTAATGTGATTTTTGGTTGCAATGGGATAGTTGTTGGAAGACTTGATGTGGTTGAAGTGAGTGGTAGGAGAGCCATAAATATTATGTTAATAGTTGGCTTGAATGAGGTTGTGAAGAGAAGAGAATGGAGGTTCGGACTGCTGAAACGGAATGTTTCTGAAGCAGTTTGCTCGAGCGAACCCTTCACAGAACTTCAGTCGCTTGAGCTAACCATCTTCTTCGCTCAAGCCTTCCTGTTCTGGAGTAGTTCGCTCGAGCGAACTTAACCTTGCTCGAGCGAACCCCTCACAGAACCTTGGTCGCTTGAGCCTCCCTCTTTCTGCGCTCGACCTTCCCTGACTCGAAGTAGTCCGCTCGAGCGAACTCAACTTCGCTCGAGCGAACCCCTTCCAGAGACTTGTTTGCTTGAGCCATTCTATCTGTTTGCTCGACCCTTCCCGACTCGGACCAGTTCGCTTGAGCGAACTTATATTCACTCAAGCGAAACCCTCCCAGAATGTTGTTCACTCGAACGAACCTTTCAGTTCGCTCGAGCGAACTGTATAGAATTACTGGGCTAGTTCCAAACATAATTAGAAGGTTGTTTTAAGGTTCGATGAGGTTAGTTCGGAACCCTAATATGATGTGGAGGAATAAGAGGTGTTTTATGGGGACTGATTTGGAAAAGAACCCCAATTCCGGAGATTATTGAGGATGATGGACTTATTAATTTGCATAGGGACCTCGGGATGTCCCAAACCTTCCGGAGTACCATGCTATAAACTTTAATCGACATACGTGACCCTTATACCTATTATTTAAATCTTGAAACCTCAATGTCTGGTCCAGAATTAGGTGGGGGTTCCTAGTGTCAGCTTTTATCGAATTTCATACGCTTTCGACCCGTTTTCGCATATTAGTACAAGTAGCATTTCTAAACCACTGAAATCTGTAATTTGAACATTTGATCAACCTTATGCATTTTGATAAGAGATTATCGTGTTAAATGCGCTTACGAACCTTTAGTTCAGTATGCTTTGGGTGTTATACACTCCTTCAGATATGTATATGTTTTGAATGTGTTTTAACCTATGAGTCGGCACCACTAAGCTTGGACGACCTTGTCGGTTTGATCCACCGACTTGGGGTCCCCCTTTTAGCTTTTGTCAGCTGCAATCTGAATTTTGTTCTGTCTTGTCACCCGGTTCCGTGGCCATGGTTTTGCTCAGTATATTATATATGTATATAGTTGTTTCTCATCACCTCGTGTGCTCCGAGATCAACGCCTTGAGTGTGCTCTCATCACATTCGTGATGGAGGATTTAGCTTAAGTGTGGTTGCCAATCTGTTCCCCACGATTGTGGCTCCCCTGAAGAAGGGCAATTTGCAGGGTCCGCCTATGGACTTGGTTTGCAATGTGAGGAATATATGTTTTGCCAGATATCCATGTTTTACATTTGTTTTAAAGGAATACTTGTTTTACCAGATATCCATGTTTTATATTTGTTCCAAATGAATACATGTTTTACCAGATATATATGTTTTACACATGCTTCAAAATGAATACATGTTTTGTCAGGTATACACGTTTTACACTGGTTTTAAATCTATGCAACTTTCAATCGAACACCATGATTTATCATATGTTTTATTATTCAGATTATTGTTTATATCTTTTCACCTACCTGCCAGACCGTCGTGTCTGACCCACTCTTTTGGTACTCAGGTCCAGATTTCTTCGCTCCGAACCGAGCGCTTGTGTTGTCGTGGAGCCATAAGTTTGCAGATTTTCGTGTCGGCTATGTCATGTAGACATTTAGCTTGACACCGGAGCTACGTCACATGTGGGGTAGTGCTTATTTAGCTTGTTATTTGTATGGCTTTTATTAGCCTCTTCTTTGGGATTTTTAATTAATACACATTGATACTTGTAACTTGAACATATGTGGGAATGAAATATCCTGTTACTGTCAGCTCTGTATTTTAATGTGATGGTTTGTTCCAGTCTGATATGATTCTTGATACGATAGCTATATGCTAGTGGTTGAGTGCGATGCGGAATCCGATGGCCACGGAATCCGAGTCGAACGCCACGTAAGCTTTCGCAAAATATTCAGAGTGTGTTGGAATTGTCATCCTCACACACGCGGATCCTGGGAGAAATATAATGGTTACTTAAATCCCAATTTCATGCTCCCGGAGGTCGGGCCGCTGCAGGGTCCGGATTCAGGGTCGTGACACTGACAAAAAATTTTTCTGTCAGCAAAAATAAAAATTTTACCGACGATTATTTGCCTTTTACCGACGTTGTCAAAACGTCAGCAAATCTATTTTACTTTTCTAAAAATTTGATATAACTTTTACCAACGTTTTTTTTCGTCGGCAAAATCAAAGGGAAAATTAAATAAAAATAACAAATTATTTACAGACATTTATTTTCGTCGGCAAAATGAAAATGAAAAATAAAAAAAATATAATACTTTTACCGTCGTTTTTTTTCATCGGTAAAAGAAAAATAAAAATAAATTAAAATAAAAAAGAGTCTTTCCGACTTTTTTTTCGGCAGTAAAAGAAAAAAGAAAAATAAATTAAAAATAAAAAGATATTTACCGGCGTTTATTTTCGTCGGCAAAATAAAAAACAAAAATAAAAAAAAATACAACACTTTTACAGACGTTTTTTTTCGTCGGTAAAAGAAAAAATAAAAAGATATTTATCGAAGTTAACTTTCATCGGCAAAATAAAAAAAATACAGTACTTTTACCGACGTTTTGTTTTCATCGGTAAAAGAAAAAATAAAAATAAATAAAAAATAAAACGAGTTTTACCGACGTTTATTTTCGTCAACAAAAGAAAAAAGAAAAATAAATAAAAACTAAAAGTAGTTTTAAAAACGTTTTGTTTCGTCGGTAAAAGAAAAAAGAAAAATAAATAAAATAGAAAAAGAGTTTTACCGACATTTATTTTCATCGGTAAAAGTATTTTATTTTATTTTTTAATGTTATATTTGTTTTTTCAATATAATTTTCCTGTAAACCTTTTTATACACTTGTATAAAAAAAATAAACCTATTCTTGTACCTATATTCAATATAAAAAATGTATGCAAACAAAAGTCGCTAAATAAACAAACAACCATCGCCATTTTTCATCAAATCATTCAGTGTTGGAAAATCATCAGTTTTACTTCTAATTCTCTAACCGGGAGTCCTATTTGTGAACCATCAGTTCCTACAAGTTACCCTACCCTTGAGCAAAGTGCTCGCACTGGTTTCTAATTTTTCCAGGGGCCGTTTTCCGTTCCGGACCCCCGGCGGGCCATTTTCGAGCCTAAGTGTTGGAAAATCGACGGTTTTCACTTCTAATTCTCTAAGCGGGAGTCCTATTTGTGAACTATCAGGTCCAACAAGTTCCTCTACCCTCGAGCGAAGTGCTCGCGCCGGTTTCCTATTTTTCCGGGGGCTGTTTCCCATTCCGGAGCCCCGGCGGGCCGTTTTGGAGCCTAAGTGTTGGAAAATCGTCGGTTTTCGCTTCTAATTATCTAACCGGGAGTCCTATTTTGGGAACCGTCAGTTCCAAAAAGTTACTCTACCCTCAAGCGAAGTGCTCGCGCCAGTTTCCAATTCTTCCGGGGGGCATTTCCCATTCCGGACCCCCGATAGGTCGTTTTCGAGCCTAAGTGTTGGAAAATCGTCGTTTTTCGCTTCTAACTCTTTAACCGGGAGTCCTATTTGTAAATCGTCAGTTCTTACAAATTACTCTCCCCTCGACCGAAGTGCTCGCACCAGTTTCTGATTTTTCCGGGGGCTGTTTCCCGTTCTGGACCCCCGGTGGCCCATTTTCGAGCCTAAGTGTTGGAAAATTGTCGATTTTCGCTTCTAATTATCTAACCGGGAGTCCTATTTGGGAACCGTCAGTTCCAACAAGTTAGTCTAACCTCGAGCGAAGTGCTTGAGCAAGTTTTCGATTTTTTCGGGGCCCGTTTCCCATTCCGAACCCCCGGCGGGCCGTTTTCGAGCCTAACTGTTGGAAAATGTTTTCCTTGTAATTCTCTAATCGGAAGTCCTATTTGCAAACCGTCAGTTCCTACAAGTTACTCTACCCTCAAGCGAAGTGCTCGTGCTGGTTTCCAATTTTTTCAAGGGTCGTTTCCCATTCCCCCCCCCCCCCCCCCGGCGGGCAATTTTCGAGCCTAAGTGTAAGGAAATTGTCGGTTTTCGCTTCTAATTCTCTAACCGGGAGCTCTATTTGTGAACCGTCAGTTCCTACAAGTTACTCTACCCTCGAGCGAAGTGCTCGCGCTAGTTTCCAATTTTTTCAGGGGCCGTTTCCCATTCCGGACCCTCAGCGGGCTGTTTGCAAGCCTAATTGTTGGAAAATCGTCGGTTTCCGCTTCTAATTCTCTGACCAGGGGTCCTATTTGCGAACCGTCAGTTCCTACAAGTTACACTTCCCTCGAGCGAAGTACTCGCGCCGGTTTCGAGTGCTGTATCCTATTCCGAGGTGTTGAAAATGCTACATTTTCAGTGCTTATAAATTTTGACTAGTTATTATGTTAAAATTTCAAGAGAATAATCTACTAACCAAAGGGTCGCATCATGATCTCCAGTAGCTGTGCCATCACTAGCAGAAGTGGTCCCTCTCGTGATGTCGAAATAGCTGGTCGGATCTATCCCTGCCGCTACTGCCAACTGTTGAACGAGGGCCTCAAGTGCACGTGTCCTCCTGTCCTGCTCAGCTCAGCTAGCTACTCCCGCAGGGAGATCACCTCAGGATCCGGTGCCCGAGACTGTGTGGAAGATAAAGAGATCCTCGTGTATATCCCATACCCTTTTAAATATCCCGACCTCTTCCCAAGCACATCAACAACAATCTGTTTCTCAATCATCGAAGCTGTGACAAAGGGCTGCAACTGCTCCTCAGTCTGTTGCACCAAGGCCTCCTGCCATTTAAATCAATAAGGGATTTAGAATGCTTTTATGGCATTATTTATCATAATTGATTTATTAGCAAATGTACATGTCTCTGCTGAGCCACCTCATTTACCCACTCATTACTTTTTTGTCTGTAGTGCATGTCCTGGAAGAACTGAGTAATAGACGGTGCTTGACCGGCATTTTGTGTCATTTGTCATTTGAAATAGCATTGTATTAGATGTGAACCTAGCTACATATTGACAAATTAATAAACTTAATCAAGTTTCTTCATATGAATATAATTAGTACCATCAGAGACATCCTCTATGCAAATGACCTTCCAGGCTGGTGATTTCCAGCACTGCGAGACCATCAACTGCCAGTCAGCTGGATCACAACCCTCTGCCGGTTGGTCCTAGGGTCGGGGAACCCCCTGCTCCAACAGCTCGAGATAATGACTATGGCAGCTCGTACTTCTAACTCCTATACAAAACCCCGCATTGGCGGTCAATGTCCGCCCTGAGCTGCATATCGCCCTCGTAGTCCCCAATATAAAAAATTTGTTGCAATTCAGGGAGAGCCATATAAAGATTAGTAATAACAAAATATAATCAGATATTGTAATGAGGAACACAACAATAATCAGTTTGGTTAATATTTCTCGTTTCAGTTTACCTGAACCGCAGCAGTGACAGCAAGCTTAATCCTACTGTTAAGCTTCTTCCAACCATGGGGCCTGACTGGGGCAACCTCTCTAATGGCTAACCCAAGATGGTTAACCAGTGATGGGGCATGTTCCCCTTCTGGCCTATGACTGAAGATGGGGATCGGGACTGGGATGTTATGACCCAGCTATCTCCTCATCACGGCTCGGAACCTTTGAGACTCTATTTTAGCATGATAACTATGATGTGTTAAATCCGTTACTTACATTTAATATTTGATCTTAGTTGTATTGGGTTCTTCACCTTGATTCAAACCAAGTTTGTTTTAAATTTCATAAATCATGCTTTGCTAAAATCTTTGATTTCTTTTATAGCATGAATCATTTACTTGATTGAATATACATATGTTGTTTTCAATCACATGAGAACAATTGTTAACCTAGTTGGTTTTTGAAAACAACATTATACATGCATCACATGTTTAGTCTTAAATAATTTCATACAACTTGTGAGCCTTTGATTTTTATGTCATTAACAAGGTAGTATTTATACATGTGAGTTGCATTTCACTTCAATCAAATCTCTTTGTGTGCCTTAAACTTTTAAATGCTTTGAGCATATATTCATTGGGCTTAATGTTTAAACTTGATTAAAGTTTTCATACATACACATTGAGCATTCATCTTTGCATTCATATAGTGTAAGTGTGAGTTAGATTTACACTTTCATATCCGCATAATTAAGAGGCATTGTATTTGATCTTAAATTTGTATCTCTTTAAGTGTTTGTTTAGACACTTTCTTGAGAAATCCTATCTTGTAAAGGTTATTGCTTAGCCTAAGAGAAGCATAGTGTAAAGGTTATTGCTTAGCCTAAGAAAAGCATAGTGAAGCGGTTATTGCTTAGCCTTGGAAAGCATGTTGTAAGGTTATTGCTTAGCCTTGGAAAGCATGTTGTAAGGTTATTGCTTAGCCTTGAAAAGCGTTTTGTAAAGGTTATTGCTTAGCTTATTGAAAAGTATAGATAGTGGAAATCCGGTGGAGTGTAGGATCACAAGCCGGTAGTGGATGTAGGCATTGAGGCCGAACCACTATAAATCATTGTATTATGGTGAATGCTTTGTGATGATTATTTTTGTTAGCTTCCGCACTTTAGTTCTATATCACCACTTGTGACTAATTGATTTAAAGAACTTTAAAATTTGGCGTAATTGGTCACTAATTAGAAGCTCACCAAACCCCCCCCCCCCCCCCCACCCCCCCCCCCCACCCCAACTCTAGGGTTCGGATCCCGGACTTTCAAGCATCACTCTCCCGGTAGGGTATAGCTTCTACCCATTTGGACACATAATCTAGAGCCACTAAGATATAGATAAAACTGTAACTGGGAGGAAATGGTACCACAAAATCAATTCCCTAAACATCGGAAAGTCCAATAACTAAAATTGGGTTCAAAGTCATCATGTTTCTCTTTGTAATGCTACCCAATTTTTGATTGCTTTCACAGGCTTTACAAAAACTATGAGCTTCTTTAAATAGTGTGGGCCCGTAAAATCCTGATTGAAAAATTTTAAAATCAGTCTTTTGGCCTGAAAAATGGCCTCCACAAGCATGTGAATGAAAAAAATGAGATGAGGCTTTATATCCCACTCTCAGGTATACATCTCTTGATAACCTAGCCTAGGCAATATTTAAACAAGTATGGATCATCCCAGAAAAAAAATTTAACCTTAGAGAAGAAATGGTTTCTATCATGCTTTGTCCAATAGTTTGGAATGTCCCTCATAGGATGATAGTTGGCGATATTAGCAAACCAAGGGGATTGGATCATAACAACTAAATGCTCATCCAAGAAATTGTCCTACATTGGCATTGGCTCGTTTGTTTCGGAGAGGACTAACCTAGATAGATTATCAACCACAACATTTTCTACTCCTTTCTTATCTTTAATTTCTACATTGAATTCTTGGAGTAGCAAGAACCATCTGCTGGCTTAGCATCTTTCTTTTGAAGGAGATACTTAAGCACAAAGTGGGCAGTGAAAACGGTAATCTTGGGTCCTATCAAGTAGGATCTGAACTTATCCAGTGTGAAGACTACTGCCAAAAGTTCATTTTCGGCTGTTGAATAGTTAATCTGAGCACTGTTCAAGCTTCTACTTACATAATATATCAAGTAAGGCTTTTTGTCCTTACGTTGCCCCAAAACTGCCCCAACCGCGTAGTCACTAGCATTACATAGTAGTTCAAAGGGCAAGTTCCAATCAGGAGGCTGCATAATCGGTTCCGTTTCCACAAGCTGGTTTTGCAACAGGGGAGCGTCGGTCAACGGGCGGCCAACCGACCTGCATCACTTCGGTTAGCCGGCAGCTAATCGACTACAGTTTGGTTCCTTTTCTAGAATGAAGAGATTTTCCTGGCTGGGACCAGTCAGTCAGCCGTTGATCAGGTTAGCTGGCGGCTAGCCGACAGGCCCTACCTCTGCTAGCCGACAGGTAACCGAGTGCTGACCGAGTTTTCAGTTTGGACTTGTTTTGTGAGATTTTCTGGGTAAATGAAAACCTGAATATGATTAGGAACTTTTAGCTTGAGATTGTGTGTTTGAAATCTTGAAATGTCTTTAACTTCCGGGGCACCAATTCTTTTTAAATTTCGACATTTGGGTTTCAAACACACAAAAGATCAAAGGAAATGTCTTAACATATACTTGAATGATTTGTTTTGAGATCATGATTTTTATACGACAAATATTGTTTAGGACTTGTTTAGTCTTGCAAGTATAAACTTTGTTTTGAATCGTTCAAGAACTATAAAAAGGGGAACACTTCTTCAGCTTTGTTTTGTTATAGCTTCAGCTACCCTTGCTTAGCCCTGCTTTGCTTTGTCTTGATAAGTGTATCCCTCTATCTTTGATAAGTTTTGTATAAGTATTTTTACGTTTTGTGCATTCATGAATTCAGTTGAATACCACTGAGCTTGGACTACCCTTCCAGTTTGATCCACTAGTTAGGGGGTCCTTAAACATATGGACTGTCTGCAGATTAGTCGTGTATTTATACACACATTTGCTTTGTTCCGGTTTCGCGGCCGGTCTCCCCGCCCACCTTGTGTGGCTTGGGCCTTTGCTTTGTTCTCTTTGCTTTGCTTTGTCTTTGCTTGCTCTTGTCATCATGTATGACAGAGAAAGGATGAGCTCAATGTGGATTTACGAATCATGATGTTTTTCTTGCAATCAGTCGGCCTAGTCTTGTTTATTATTTAAGTTTCGTTTCGAATTCATTAAATGGTTTTTAAGAAATGTTTATTTTAGATCTTAAAATAAATTATATTTATGTCTAAATTGATCATCTGCTAGACCGTTGTGTCTGATCCATTTGTTTTGGTGCTCAGGTGCAGGCGTTGATGTCGTTGAGGAGGAGCGCTAGGAGAAGGCTTTTAAGCCAACCCAGCCTCGCGAGTAGCAACCCGACGACGTCATCTAGACGTCGGGCGGGACGTTGAGCTGTGATGCATTTGGCTTGGGTTCCATGTTTTGGTTTATTTTGGGATGTATTGGCCTTTGTTGGCCTTTCTACCTCTGGGATGTGAACTTTAATCCAACATACTTTTGTTAACTTGAAACTTAAATTATGATGGGAATGCAATATTATATTTCCCCCTTTTGAGATTATGTCTTATGATTTTACATATGCATGATGATTTTATATAATGTGAATTGTTTAGATGAGATTTGCTACACGCTTCTGCAAACCATTGATCATGTGAGTCCCGTATTTGTTTTGAGAATCCTCACTGCGGAAACCTGTGGGAATATCAATCGCGGGCCCGGGTCGGGAATCTCAGTCCGGGGTCATGACGGAAGGATCTTTCTTTGACACTCCATGATTTGCATATTTTCTCTTTCTTTATGGATTGTCCTAAAGAAATCTCGAATCTAAAAAAAAAAAGGTTTCTTTCTTGCTTTGTCCAATAGCTAGAGGTGTCATAAGTAGTGAGATAATTAGCGATATTAGCATACCAAGGGAATTGAGTTACAACAAATAAGTGCTCATCCGGGAAATTGTCCTGGATTGGCGTTCGCTCCCTTGTTTCAGAGAGGACTATCCTAGACAGATGATCAACCATAACATTCTCTTCTCCTTTCTTGTCTTTGATTTCTAAATTGAATTCTTGGAGGAGTAGGATCCATCTAATCAGTCTGAAAGGAGATACTTATGTGTAGAGTGGTCAATAAAAACAGTAATTTTGAATCCCATCAAGTAAGATATGAACTTATCCAGTGCGAAGACTAGTGCCAAAAGTTCTTGTTTAGTAGTTGAGTATTAATCTGCGCATTGTTTAAGCTTCGACTTGCATAATATATCACGTAAGACCTTTTGTCTTTACATTTCCCTAAAACTGCACACACCGCATAGTCACTAGCATCACACATAATTTCAAAGGGCAAGTTCCAATCAGGAGGCTGCATGATCGGTGCAACTGTAAGCATGGTTTTTAATTTGTCAAACTATTCTTGACATGCTTCGGTCCAAAGAAATTCTGCCTTTTTAGATAGCAAGTTAAAGAGAGGTCTTGAGATGGAACTAAAGTCTGTAATGAACCTTCTGTAAAACCCTGCATGCCCTAAAAATAATCTAATGTCTCACGATTTTGGATATGGGCAAGTTAGCAACTAGATCTATTTTTTTATTTATCAACTTCTAAGCGTTCTCCAAAATAATATGTCCAAGAACAGTACCTCGGCGAACCATGAAATGGCATTTTTCCCAATTTAACACGAGATTTGTTTCTTCACACCTCAAACATTCCTCAAATGAATCTCCAAAAACTGTGAAATCATCCATGAAAACTTCAAGAAATCACTCCACCATATCACTGAAAATGCTTAGCATGCAACATTGAAAAGTTGCAGGAGCATTACACATTCCAAAGGGCATTCGTCGGTAAGAGAAAGTAGCAAAAGGGCATGTAAATGTAATTTTCTCTTGGTCTTCAGGGGCAATTTCAATTTGATTGTAGCCTGAATATCCATCCACAAAGAAATAGTAATTGTGGCCATCTACCCTTTCCAAAATTTGGTCGAGGAAGGGCAGGGGAAAATGGTCTTTTCATGTGACCGCGTTCAGTTTTCTATAGTCTATACAAACTCTCTAGCCTGTTGGTACTTGAGTTGGAACGAGCTCATTTTGTGCATTTTTAACTAGCGCTGGCTTTCTTAGGAACTTCGGTAGGGCTGACCCATTGGTTATCTGAAATTGGATATATGATACCTACTTCCAATAGTTTTAGAACTTTAGCCCTAACTACTTCTTGCATATTTGGGTTAAGCTTGCCTTGCATCTGTCTAGTTGGTTTGGCATCTTCTTCAAAGTAAATGCAATGCGTACACACTAGAGGGCTTATTCCTTTTATATCTGCTACATCCCATGCTACGTCCTCTCTATGTTGTTTGAGTATAGTTAGCAATTGAGCCTCCTGGTCTTCATTGAATGATGAAGAAATAACAATAGGATAGGCTTCCCCATCTCCAAGGTATGCATATTGGAGGTTCGATGGCAAAGGTTTTAATTCGGTTTTTGGAGATTTATCCTGAGATGACATAATTGGTGCACTTGTTGGTACAAGCTTTTCGATTTATGGTTTCAACAAAACGAAAATGGGTATGCATACTTGGAAGAGGTATAGAGGCAGCAAGAGAAACATTATTGTAATTTTTTAGCAAAAACAGTGTTGTATTATAATAATGATTCGTAACATACAATTTCGTTATATAATGAACAAAGTTTATAATTTAAATTTTTATAAATAGAATGTCTTATTATTATTATTTTTTTGCATAATTTGGTTTAAACAGTTTTATGTACTGGAAACAAGTTAATTTACAGGATATGCAATTGATTTTTTTTTAAATTCTTTAGCATTGACCTTATTTATTTTTTTCGGCGGTTGTTCATTTCGTTGTTTGAGCAACCCACAAAATTCTTCAATGGCGACTGATGGCCCCCGCTAAAACTCTTTTTAACGGCCGCTTCTAAAACATTTACCCACGGACTCTTTAGCAACGGCAAGCTGGGGCTAGCCCCCGCCGCTATAGGCTATAGCGTGGACCATTGGGTTTTATCAGGCGCCATCGGTCTTTTTTCTAGTAGTGCATTAAGATAGTAAGGATAAAAAAGTCATAGAAAATAAAAATAAAAGAAAATAAAAGATGGGCTCTAGATTTCCAATTTTCAATACCCAAACTCCATGCTTAGGGCCAAGAAATGAAATCAGAAACACAACACCAAACATATGTCACCCTATGTAGACATGCTGTGTTGATCCATTCAAATCAATTAATTCGACTCACAAATGTTACTTTATTCCTTAAGCATCTCTAAGATTGCATGAATAAGTGTTTGAAAATTGAAAACTAAAGAGACTCACCTACTGCTCTAGTTACATGAAACACCAAGTCAAGGGAGCATTCGCTGCGCAAAATACATCATCTCTTGAATTATCTTTATCAACACTAACTAGAAAAAGGGAGGTGGAGGAGAGAGGAAGAGAGAGAGGGGATAAGGGTGAATGGGACGTGTGGGATGGAGAGGGAGAGATGGATGGACATGTGGGATGGAAAGCATGGTCATACCATGGGGCGACGCTCCCCTTTTATAGTTTTTGAACTCTCTTTGTTGAGAGACTTGTCTCCTACTTTGACTCTTCTTCTTTCGCTTGATCCCAAGAAAAATTTTGAATTTCGAAGAGACTTGGCTTGGGAGAGAACCTTGCTTGAACACTTCCTCTTATCTTGGACTCCTCAAAAATATCTTCTTGCATGCAAAAGGATCAATCTTCTAGAAACTTTAAATGGAGTGAGTGAGAGAGAGAGAGAGAGAGAGAGAGAGAGAGAGAGAGAGAGAGAGAGAACTCTCTTTGTGCCTAAGTGTGGGACGTCCAAGGGCTGAGTGGGCCCCCCTTTGGACGTGTAAGTGTGGGACGTCCAAGGGCTGAGTGGGCCCCCCTTTGGACGTGTAAGTGTGGGACGTCCAAGGGCTGAGTGGGCCCCCCTTTGGACGTGTATAAGAGCCTTAGAACTTCTCTCTTGCTTTCTTCTTTATCTTTCTCTCTTGATCTTTATCTCCTAGTTGGCTTAGGTCTCATCTTCTCATAGTTCAAATCATCTTCAAACTTCTCATGGATTTTCTTCTCCTAATTAAACAAATCTCTTTATTGGCTTTAAATTTGAATTCTTGATGACAAAACAATCTCAAAACTTTGTCACACAAGGAGAGAAAAAAATCTTCAATTTAGAAATTTGAAAAGAAACACAAGTGGGACCTTTGTGGGCCCTACTCTTTCATTTTTTTTATTTTTTTCTTTCTTTCTTCTCTTTATTTCTTCCAAAGTGTGGGCCTCCTAGCTGATAGTCTCCTACAAAACAAAGAGAACAATGTAATTAATTAACTGTATGAGAAAATTGAATGTCAAGCATGGCACCCAACTAAATTGTCAATGTGCTTAGTTAAATCATGATGCAAGAGATTAATGCATTTTTGAAAATAAAAAAATTTCATTGGTGGGATGATCTAGTTGCCCTAAACCTTAATTTCAAGAAAACCATGGAATCGAACCAATTTTGACTCATTTTGACCTAATTTCCAATTTTATGCACAAATGCATGAAATCATGGAATTTTTTGCAATTGAATCTAAACTAACCTAATTAAGTCTACTAATGTTCATGAAATGACGACTTTATGTATTGATTTTGTGGACTTATCAATCTTTCCTAAGAAACTAGGTTATTCCCACGTCATTCTATACCTAAACCTAGACTCGTCGTCCCATATACGGCTCCAATTCAAGAACCAAGAATCCGGTTATGAAACTGTTCCGACTCCTGGTCCACCTCATCAACGATTCTAGTTTCGGGTGGTGGACCCGGAACCAAAACTGACCTGTTTACATCTGTACATATATATTTATTAATCCGAATTGATTGTCATGAATGCGAGTGTGAATAAATGTATATTTATGTTTATAATTACTTGATTCATTTTTAAATACTTTTGAAATCTATCCCATATATAAACAATAAGTCTACCCAGCCCGATTTCATGGCATGATCTCCAACCCGACCCTAGCTGGAGTCCAGCTAGACTCTCCGTTGGACCTCATGTTTTCAAAGCCCGCAAATGTTTTCAAAGCCTGCCAGAAAGAGTATACCAAATGCCTTAGAAACGAAACACAAATGCTGAAACGAAAGAGAAGCTCTTCCTACTGCCTCCACCGCACCTCCAGATCCTCCTGCGAATCCAACCTCCGCCCTCTCCCTCTCCCTCTCTCCAAGCTCCACACCTGCTGCCCTTGGCTCGCCCGCTAGCACTCCTACTCCACCTTCTTCCGCAGCTCCCTCCTTGACCCCCCCCCCCCCCCCACCCCCGGACCTCCTTTCCATGTCCTCCAAAGTCCTCTGCTTCTCCGCCAATGCTGGCCACTAGATCTTCACACTCCCCAGCAAGGTCACCGACGTCGAGATCGTGGACTCGCCTCTGTTCATCCAGAGAGTAAATCCCCACAACCTCATGAAACTTTCTACTTCGAGAAATTGGTTTCCTCTCTCAATATGAAACCAAACACAATGGAGATTCTTTATGAGCTTCTGTGATTCTGCTCAAGTTGATCTCAAATTGAGCTCCACAAAAATCTAAGAAGACTGGTCATCATATCCATGCCCACAACAAAAGGGGGTTCTATTTTTTTAGTTTGGACAAGTTAGTTTATCCAAAAGCAATGGAAGGAGAAAAGGGCAATGCAGAGGACACTGCAATCAGGAAATTTATATTTTGTTAGTTTGGAAAGGTTAATTTAAATTTGATACACCAAGTCTTTTCTCTTGAAAGATCAATTCATCTGATGGTGCCTTCCATCATCTGGTACAGATGAATAAATAATTTCTGAAAATTTTGAATAGTTCATTTAGTGTACTGATGATGTTATGCTATATCCTGCAGAAAATCATGGATTTGCTATCATCTAATAAAACTTGAGGAAGAAGCGGAAAAGGAAACAAAATCAACTTTCTTGAGAAACTCTTTCCTCCCTTCAAACCTGCTTAAAATTCTCTATGTTGGAAACAAAATTTTAAGAAGTGCATCTTGCTCTGCACGAGTCTCTAAGGGTGGCAGGCATCCAATCACCCAAACTTAGAGCAAAGTGGAAGAACCCCAAAGAGCATGGGTCAGTAATTATTGGTACAAACAATTTGAGCTTGAAAAGAATACATGCCATATGGTCGTCGTAGTGGATGATCAATTAAACATGTCGTCAAGCCTCAAATTCCTTCTCAAAATCACCTCGACAGTGCAAGCCCTCCCAGTCTCTGTTTGAAACTTCCCTGCACAGTTAGACAGCCCATGCTTGTGCCTAGAACCAACTCAGCCAGCCTACTACAAGTTTCTTAATGTAATAGCAGCACTTTTGTAATAAAAAGAGCCACATGCAAAACCAATCTACCAATTCACTTATCAAAGTAAATCTTGATACACCACAATTGGTTCATACAACAAAAATTTTGATACACGACAATTATAAAAAGAGCCACATGCAAAATCGGAAATTTTGATACACCACAATCGGTTCATACAATAGCAGAAGTTTTGATACACCACAATTTGTTCATACAAACCCCTTACATAATAGTAGCTTCCAATCAGGAAGAGTACATGATGGATGCTACATTCAGATAAATTAGTATTACATAAAATGAAAAAAACAAATTAAAGTGTATCAACAGCAAAAGCTGTTGTCATCTTGAAATCAATTCAAAACAAATATGATTTTGGCTTTGGCTTGGAATTTGAATTGGAATTGGAATTGGGGTTTGAAATAGAAATGGTGGAATTATTAGAGTTGTTTCTTCTAACTCTCATAATGATCTAAGTCATCTCAAATCCCAAAAGGGTCACATTCCACGCCTCTACAAATCTCTGCCTCCGAAACATCCCTCTAATCCTCCTCATCATCTCCTCCTCCCTTCCTCCCATCATTCGATCCACCACCACCACGCACGCCTCTCCCTTCCTCACCGTCCGCTCCATTTCCCTCGCATACCGATCTGGAAACATCACCTCATGTAGATGCGCGCTGAAGGCCAGATCGAAGATGCCATCGAAGAATGGGAGGTTGTGGGGATCTGCTCTCTCGACGAGCAGAGGCGAGTCCACGATCTCGACGCCGGTGACCTCGCCGACGCTTAGTGAGGAGAGTGCGAGGATCTGATGGCCGGCGCTGGTAGAGATGCAGAGGACTTTGGAGGATGTGGAAAGGAGGTCAGGGTGGCGATCAAGGAGGAAGCTACGAAAGAAGGTGGAGTAGGAACATTGGCGGGAGAGCCAAGGGCGGGAGGTGTAGAGCTTGGAGGGATGGAGAGGGAGGCAGTGGAGGTTGGATTCGCAGGAGGATCTAGAGGGGCGGCGAAGGCAGTAGGAAGAGCGTCTCTTTCGTTTTAGCATTTGTGTTTCGTTTCTAGGGCATGTGGTATACTCTTTCTGGCGGGCTTTGAAAACATGAGGTCTAACTAAGAGTCCAGCTGGACTCCAGTTAGGATCGGGCTGGAGATCGTGCCATGAAATCAGGCTGGGTATACTTTTATATATATATGGGAGATGCTCCTATGAGAGATAGGGGTGGGGGCCCTCACATTTCAGTTGTTGGCATTGGATATGGATGTGAGGGCCCCCACCCTATCTCTCATGTAAGGTGAGAGATGTCTCTCATAAAAGCATCTCCCTGTATACATATATATATATATATATTATAAAAGCAGCAATTTTACCTGCTCGTCATCGACTCCTTCGTTTTGTCATTTTCTACACTTTTCTATACCCATACCCATAATAAAAACGGGAGTTTCTCCTTCATGTTTCCTCCTCCTTCCCTCCTGCTTCCTTTTTCTCCTTATCTAAAAAATAGAGTTCCACCTCCTGCTTTCCTCTCCTAGCTGCTTCTGCCGCGTTCTCACTTCAGAGAAAAGTAGTGCTTCATCTCAACAGCTGCTGAGACCAACACGTCAACGTTTCTTTATCACCAAAAAAAAGTGGTGACTCGTCTCAATCCCTGCTGAGCCCAACACATCAACCTCTTCTTTGTTATGAAACAGAGGATAGCTACTCACACCCCATCAAAGGCCTCAGTATTGAGGTACTCTCTCTCAATCTCATTTTCTTTTTTAGGGTAGAAAGATGCATGTTTTCCTTTCGTTCCGGAGGCCTTGGTCTTGAGGTAGTGTCTATTTGACTCTCTCAATCTCATTTTCTTTTAACCGTAGAAAGATGCATGTTTTACTTCCTTCCCTGCATTTTGGGTTCTGGTTTTCAGAGCATTTTGGAGTTCCAGGTCTCTAAACCATACTTGTGTGAAATTAGGTGCCAAAAAATAAACATTAGAGCTTTTAATTTTAGGGCTTTCGATTTGTGTGTTGGGTCTTAATGTTCAACGTCTCCAAAAAGCACTCTTGTGAACTTGATTTTCATGTTTTGATGGTTATCATTATATGTATCACTATTATATCTTTGAATATCAATAATCTGAGAGTTCCAGGGATCTTTTTTTAACAAAAAAAATGAACTTCTTTTAGATATACAGGGATTGACACATCCTCAATTTTGAAGAAGTCGCTGAGTCCCTCTTGATCTTAAAGTTTCACTGGCTTTGCTCTCTCTCTTTTGTTTTCTTCCTAGAAGTGGGATCTACTGTATTTTGAAATAACAATGATAGCATTTTTTCTAAAATATGTTCTTAATAGCCGATTTTTGGGGTTTTGGGTATGCATGAATAAAACATGAAATGGAGCCCCTAAGAATGATCTGATGGATTATATTGTTAATGGGAATGCGATTGTTGATAGATTATTTTCCATGAATGTATTACCAACAATGACATTTTCAAATTTGTTGACGGCTTAGTTAGCTCCTTAATATTTTGCTTAATGTTTCCAAAAAATTCTTTCTTCCAAGTATTGAGACCGTTCTATAGGAGCTTAGTTGAATCATATGTTCTTCCAAAATCCCCATTCTAAAACAGCTGAATAAGAAATTTCCTCATTTTTTATTTTTATTTTTTTGCTTATAATTTAGGACTTGTTACATTATTTGATGTTGTTGATGTAATGGAGGGCAAAGTTGGGTTCTATTTTCCTTTGCCATTTTCATATGCGTGTTGATTGGGTGGAGTTTGGTTTTTGATTGATTAGTTTTTTTTTCTTTTAATTAGCATGAACACTAATTGTTTGATGAAATGCTACTAAAGTTATTCTTGTAAGTTGTACTTGTACTAATCTCTAAGCCAGATAGTGTAATCTTCCATTAATATTTGTAGAAAGTCAACCCCAAATGAGTTGTAGTTCTGCCTTCTCATTTGGAACCACATTCGTGTTGTTTGTGTTGTGGCTAAGATTGTGGGAAGGAGTTGGTAATGATGATGGAGGGGTGATGGTCATGTGGGTTTGATGCGTACAATATTGTCGATGGTTTCACCAAACTTTGATAATACTTCAAATCAAATGGCTACTGACGCTCCAGAGTTATAGCATTGTGAGCAAAATATATGGTAGCAGTTAGTGTTGTGAGAGCCTTGGCATCCATGAAAAATGTAGCTTCTTAGAAAAACATCATTGATTGCTAGGGGAATGTTTAAAAGATAATCTCTGTTATCTACCAACAAAGATGTATATCACGTTTAGTTAATAGATTTCACAGCAGTTGATGCTTATGATGGACTAAACATATTCGAGCTTGAATGTTTAAATAATTGCATCCTTAGATAAAGGAAAAACATATCTAGCAACAATGTTTAATAGGGCAGCAACCAAGTTCTTCCCCAACTTTTAGCTTGGAAAGGTTTATTAAATCTTCAATGATTATTTTAAATGTGGTTCTTTCCTTTTTATATCTCTTGGTAATATAAATATTGCAGGATACCTCAATGAAACACATCCTAGTCTTCTCAAATTATCATATAAAATTCTGTTATTTCTGTATTTTTTGCTTTATTCTCTATTACAAAAAAGAGGCTATATCCCTTGTTTAAAACCCATTTGTAGATTTTCTTTTTTTAAATGCAAGAATTTAGTTAACCAGTATCTCTGATGAATAATAAGATTTATTTTTATATGCTATTTCGAGCCATGAATCCTTAGTTCTTTGGTCTCATTTTCGACCATTTCCATATTTGACTCCCGGTGTTCTCTCTATAGGGCATAAATTTTGTTTACTCTTATTAGATTACAGTGAAGTAGTACCTTTTGGATTGTATTATCATAACAATCTTTTTCTTCTTTTTTTCCTCAGATTCTTCATCAAACCCATGTCTAAATCGGAGGGACTCAAGGATTTCTCAGATTCTTCATCTCGGGTAATGAATGGTGATGGACGTGCAGATGAGACCTTCACTTTCCTAGGTTTGAATTATTAGGATCATGTTTGCATATTCATTTCCATCTCCCTTCAATTGAATTTCCATAGTTAACTTATTAATCAATTTATGAATCTTCTACAATTCTCTACAATCAAATCTCTTTCTGGTTATTTTTCATTGTTTTTGTAAAATTCTAGAATCGTTTTTCATTATTCTACCTAGATTTTTTTTGGGATTTTGGGTTTTATTTTAGGTTTCCGGTTTGGATTTTTCTATTCTGTTTTAGTGGTGTTTTTAAATTTTTGAATTTTTTTTTTTTTTTTTTTTTTTTTTTTTTTTTTTTTTTTTTTTGTGTCTCTGGTTTTGTTTATGGATGTGTGGTTTTGGGGTTTTTGGCATTTGGGATTTTTAGTTTCAGTTGTCTCCTGGAATAATTTTTGGTACATTTGTTTCTTGTTAGATTTTTAAATGACTTGTTTCTTCCTTTTTTCAGTTTGGCGTTTGCATTTGGGGTTTTAGGTTTTCATGTAAAAAATATCTTCTTTTCCTCACCTTTTTTGGATTTTAAAACCCAGAATATTTATCATTTTTCTTAATCTTATTCGCATTTTTTATTTTCACATTTCAGTTATTTTGTGTATCTTTTTAGTAAGCTGATTCATAAGAAGATATGAGTTTGGATGCACAAATTTTCACATGAATTTTGTTTTAGCATTTTTTTGTTGGTTTTGGATTTCACAAATCATTTCAAATAGTTTGTTTTTGTGGGTTTAATTGCTACTTTGTTTTCTTTACCGTGTAATTACTATACCTCCTTTGTATAATGCACATGCATCTCCTTAACAAATGTCATTTTCCTCTTGTTTAAATTTGATTTTAGGACTTGGAATGATGTGGGTGTGCATTTTTTTTTATTTCTAGCTTCTTAGTTTAACTATAAAGGTTTCTATTTCTTATGACATTTGTGGGTGAATCTTTCCCTATTGTGCTTTGGTCTCACATTTTGTTGTGGGACTTGGAATTTATTCTTTAAGTTGCGTTTTAATCTATGGATCTTGTTCTTCATGTATATTAATTTATATGCAGTGCATGATGTGGGGTTGCATTTTAGAAATATTCTTTATACGAGGCTACCGGCATGTTCATTATGATCTTATAGTTCTGTTTTTATCTACGGTTGCCATTTTTTTTTATCATTTTAACATATATCATTTTGCTATGTTATTTTGGCAATTTTCTAGTTGGGTACGAGGAGCCTTTGATGATGCCGCATTATCATTTTTTGATTTTTGATATTGTTCTAATTTGAAATCTTTCCCTTGATTGTTGGAAGTTCTTGTGTTGAAGTTAGAAGTTAAGTATTTTACAAATTTGAAATCTTTCCCTTGATATTGTCTGAACTCAATGGTGTAGATTTAAATTTTTCAATAGAATATCCTATCAATGTATGTTTGTTTAAAAACTGATGTTACACTTGCATGTGGTTCAATGATATGTATCTAAACCATTAATCTCATGAGTTGCTCTCTCTCTCTCTCTTCACGTTTGCTCTACCTCTCAAAGGTATGTACTCTTTTTTTTTTTTAATTCAATTTCTTTGGAATTCTATTTTAAGTTTTCAAACCCATTCTTATGTTCCATCTCTTTTACTTATCTATTTGATTTCTAAATGTTAGGAAGAAGGCGGCGTCGAAGCCGAAAGGTCCAAACAAGCCTAAATATGCTCCAACAACCTTCTTTCTCTTTATGTATACAACTCCCCCTTTGTTTTGTTTTTCTTTGCTTTTGTTTTGTTCTTAGTATAGATGATGGATTATAATTGATCAGCCGCTTTTTAAAGTGAGATATACTTTTATTATTAAGAATTCATTTAAAGATTTTTTAAATAGGGGTTACATGTAATTAAAATCTATGTCATTTGAATTGATGGGTTTACGAGCAATTTATATGCCTTCACTTAAATGAGTGCTTTATGCCTAGGATGACTTCAAGAAAAAAAAATATAAAGAGGCTGATTTAGATTCATCAAGTGTTTCAACTATAGAACATCTAACATTGAGCATTCATTCATTTTGATGGGTTCCATTCGCATTGTTGTCAATTGTCATAAAACATATGGTGGTGAAATCTTCCTTTTGATTTATAAACAAAAGGTTGCAAAGGAAAGTGGAGTGAGAAGTGGAAATTCATGACAAATGAAGTAAGCACCATGTCTTCTCATTAATTTTCTTTCTTGGATGCTACTTTGTGAGTAGGATGCCGATATGTTTTTATTTTGTTACTATCAACCTAGGAAAAGAAACCTTACTTGGATAGGTCCTTCGAACTCAAGGCAAAGTATGAAAAAGCTATGAAAGAATACAACGCTGGAAATAAAGAAGTATGTACTTTTTGGTTGATGAATCTAATTGTTATACACTTGGCAAATGTGACACTATGTTTGTATTGTCAATTCCATGCCAATGTGTCCTGAGGACCTTACCTCTCGAAGTGTGTCAAGAAAGATCAACTTTAAGAGATTCATCAAGCTTATGGAATGCCCGAATTCGTCAAGAAAGTCTCCATTTGTGTGCCAACCATCTTAGGTATTTCGGACCCAAAACCTTTACCTCTCTGGACCCTATGACCCCTGGATGTCTTGCTTTAAAATCTATTTTCAAGCTATTCTCTACTCTCTCTTATCTATCCAGTAAAAGGAGGTTCGGTGACCTTTCGGTCACCTAGCGGCTAGCCTCTTTGCAAAAAGCGGCTAACCGCCAGGTAACCGAAATCCCTCGGTTACATTTACAGAATGCTTTCATCTGTTAAAGTTATTCGGTTACCCAGCGGTCAGCCTACGGCTAACCGCAGTGTGATCTGGCAGCTAACCGCCAGGTAATCGAATATCATCGTTACATTTCCAGAATGCAAAGTTCTCAGCTGTTAGAGGAGTTCGGTCACCCCACGGTTACCTTTCGGCTAACCACTATGTGGGCTGGTGGCTAACCGCCAGGCAACCGAATTTCACGGTTAGCTTTTCAGAATGCAACTTGTTTTTGGAAAGAAGGTTCTGCCACCCAGCAGTCACCTCACAGCTAGCGGCCAACGGCACCAATGGCTAACCCCGAATTGACCGAATTAGAATAATTAGCCGTTACCTCAGAACAAATGAAATGATGCTAGCCGAACTACCAAGAGGCAAACCGCCATAACTAGCCATTGGGAACTTATCTATATATATCTGGAGCTCGTTTTGCACTGTAGTAAGCACAGTTTGAAGAGCTTGTCTTGTTTCCTTTTCCCATATATTCTAAGCCTTCAAACCCTCTTCCAAACACACTTTAACCTTATCTAGAAAATGTATGAGTTTTTTTAGCTCCAAGATAAGTGTGAATGGAAGAAGGGCTTCTAGTTTGATTTCAAAATGAAATATATATATATATATATATATGTAATCCTAGAACCCTAACCTCTTAAACCTTGGTTGTGCAACACAATGGAGAATCCTCTTTTACACCAAGCTTACTTCAAGAGGTCAAAGCTTCAACTTCGGCTAGGGCTTCAATGAACACTTCCAGACTTCATCAAAGCCAAGTGTTCTGCTTCTCATCAACATCTACAATTTGTGTATTCAGTGATAGTGGTTTGAATATGTGTGATTCAACCACTCTAAAATGTGTGGGGGGGATTAGATCTGTGTGATCGAACCTCGTTACCAAAATAGTGTTGTGTAAATGAGTGAAATCATTACTTGTGTAGTTTTGATTCATCACAGTGGAACCAAGGGACTGTGTGACCTTTGTGAGTGGATATAGGACAAATGGTCTGAACCACTATAAATCTGTGTGCATATCCTTATGTTGATTATTTCAATGTCTTGATGTAGTTTCATATGCTTCTTTAACATTGAATATTGCTTAATGCACACACTTTGTCTACACATCACTTGTTTACTTTGAAATCTTGATAAATAAGTTTAAAAGTGCCAATGAAGTTTTCGTAATCCTATTCACCCCCCGCCACCCCCCCAACCCCCACCCACCCCCCCGGGACTTGTGCATTGGCCCAAGGTGTAATCTACAGGGATGCAGTTATCATGATCTATTCATTTTTTGCAGAAGCAAGTCATCTTTCTTGGAGAGGACTAGAAGAGATTTAGGTTTGGAAGTTTGTTAAATGGCTACTGACCGAGATTCTTTCATTGTAGTTTGAATTACCAGTTCTCCCTTTTCTTATAAAACAATTATTTGTCTTTTTTGAGCTGCAAAACTAAGTAGATAACATATATTTTATGATTTCAATAGCTTTTGTTTTCATTTTATTGTTTGTAAGTTCTGTTATACTCTTACTCTTCTTAAGATTTTGATGTCAAATATTTGTCGAAGATTATATTGATCAAGCATGTTTGATGTTCTGCATACTCTATTTTTTTCCCCTTTTTTCCATTTGAATTAGACATCTTGAGATTGGCATTTTCCATTTCATTGAATGATCTTTGGTAAAATGCAAACATATGTTAGCATCTTGTAATGTGTTAGCGTAGCTGAAATTTTTTGTTATTTGATCACTATAGAATGAAAGTTCTCTTAATTCATTTATGAATTCAGGGCATAATAAGAACTAGGCACTATATGTTTAATCTTTTTTTACTATGACACTGAGCCTCTCACTAGCAACTACGTACAACGCACGTACCTCTCACTGGTTATTTATAATAAAAAAAGACTCTCAAGTCTCCATTTTTATACTATCTGAGTCAACCATTTTGCCGAACGAGTGGAGTCCGAGTCATAAGTTTTCCAACCATCCTCCTTGGTAAAGTAAAAATGCATTTATTTTCATAATGTAAACTAATCGGAAGTGTTGTGAGAAGTTAACAAGTGCCAATTCACTTGTAGCCCAAAGTGGAGATCTCTCTATCTCTTTCTACCATAGATAATTAGATTATGTTCAAAAGAGAGAAATAGGGAGAAAATGGAGCTTACCTTTCAGTGAAATATCAAACATAAAAAATATCATCACAGTAAATAATGATATTCACTCCTCTCCTTATCCTTTTCTTTCCCAAGTGTAGGCGGTAAAAACACGACACCCACTTAGATTGAGATGATCTTTGTAGATCAGGGAATACCGAACGCCAAGAACCTGAAAAAGGGAAGGAAGAGGGCTTGGGTTAGAGCCCCTGGCTGCTGTGAGCCAAAGGCACTCTGATGCCTGAGTTAGTTCTAAGAAAAACTAAGCAGGAGAGAAGGAAGAGGAGAATGAGACAGTTTGTTGTGTATTGTGTGTTGCGTACCTCTATGGGGCTGACCCCACGTGTATATATAGACATTCCTCATTCATTCTCTCTGTGAGTGGGGGTAGGTGGGGGTGTGGTCCCATCGATCCTCACCCTGACATTCGGTGGTAGGTAAAAAGGGAACATCCGATCTGGACCTTTCATGCTTTCGGTCAGTTGATGTTAAGGGATGACAAAGCCAACTTCTTATCGCTATAAATGAGCAACCCTATCGTCATAAAAACGATCCTATCGCCATAAATGAGTGCTTAGAGAGCTTAAGATGAGGGGAAGAAGAAGATGGGCACAAATCTCTCATTTTGGCAAGCTTGGAGGTGGGTTTTGTGAGAAAACAAGAAGAAGGAGAGAAAAGGGAAAAAACCCTATGGAGCTGAAGCTCCTCTCTTTCTCATTCTACTGGAACCAAATGGGGAAGAAGGAATGGACTGGCCCTTTTATAAAAGGGTGGGTGTGGGTCCCACCATCATATAAACTTGTCGGGATTAAAACATCAATTTCTGTGCTCCGGATGCAGTCGACGAAGAAGAGAAAAATGTTTCTCATAAAATCTATTTTTCAAAAAGTATAATTTTGACATGATTCTGGGATCTTGAAATTTGGGTCTAGATTCAATGTGAAAAGAATGGTTTACCCCTAGGGCTGGAGAAACTGATTTTCGGAGCATCAAATGGGTATGGAGCGAACACGAAAGTTGTAGGGAATAGCGAGACTAGTCAAATGAAGTCAAAATAGGAATTTTTGGGGAATCACAAAGAACCTCCCCATGCTAACCACGCAAAACAAATAGGACCATACGGTCACCAACTGGGTTCACTGGCTATCAAAACTTCCCAAGGCTAATGAAAGGTCTTTCTAACCCACAACTCAACCAAATAACCACTAATCTCACTTTAGAAAACTAATCCACAATTAAGTAAACACTAATCCCGGAAATTAGGGGTCGGGGTCTCGCAGTTAATAAAATGTTTTCTCCAAGAGTTTTTATCGACGTCTGGCCGACGAATATATTTGCATCGGTAAATGTTTTTACTGACGTTTTGTTGACTTTTGGGGACGAAAAATTTCGTAGCTAAATGTGTAAACTGTTGTAGCGAAAATACTTTTGAGTAGCACCTGTTAATAAAAGAAATCGAAAATGAAATACATAACAGGGTATCATGTATGGTTTGTAATCTCTAAGGGTGCAAAGCCAATACAAAGCTGAATTTGATCAATGCTACTGCTTCCTATGAAGGTTTACACTCCCCCTCAATCCATTCTCTCCTTTTGTTAACACTTTGACAATGAAGTGACTATGTGGTACAAAGAGAAGGTGGTTTTACCAATTGAGGGTAAACTTCAAGGGAATGATTAGTCAAGATTAACATGATCAAATTATCAAAATTAAGAACAAGGTCAAGGGGATGTGATGGGGGTTACATAGCATAACATCAACTAATATACCTATGAAAATCATATGCTATGTATTGAAATCATTTCATCCATCATTAAATAAATAATGAGTAATGAGAATGAAATGAAATTCAATCATGAAGCCAACCTCAACCACTAATCAACCAAGATTGTGGTCACATAAAAATGGTGGTTATGAGATTGACCCATATGTTTATGAGAGGTGGCAAACAAGAAAGTTATGATGCTAAAGGAATGTGGCACGGAATAAAAATATATTGCTGTCAAGTACAATCCAATGTGCACAAGGTCTATCACATTCTCAAGATATACCAATTGAATATGATTCCAATTGATCATGATACCAACTGATACTAAATGAATATCAAAACATGATTAAGAGCAAGGATGTGACAAACACAAAATTCCACTAAGCATCGATAGTGGCACATTCATCACTTTAATGATATAATAACTAGTGAGCATAGTGATAAATATGAGAAATTACATTTTGAAAATATATGACTTGGAAGAGCATGTAATTTGTAAAGTCATATGAACTCAACATGAAGGACATCCATCAACAATAGATATGTCTCTAAGATACAAAGAATGGATTTTGATGAGTTTCATATGAACATAATTATGACATTGAAAAATGCACAACAATGATATTACTAAAGTGAACATGAATGAATCAACATCAATGATATTACTAAAGTGAACATGCATGAATCAACATCAATGATATTACTAAAGTGAACATGCATGAATCAACATCATGGTCATCTATCACATTAACACATTTTACTTTTAAAACCTATGTGATAGACATTGTGAGATTGCATTTCAAGATTTTACTATAAATTAAGAAGCAATCTCATTTATTTCAATATATATGACAATATGCACAAGAGATGATTGGGTTCCAAAATGGTTTCTAAAGATGTAACTATGAGCAAAAACCATATATGGAATAGTTCGACATTTGCATAGAGAGGATCAATCAATACTCAAGATCTAACTTATACCATATCATCAATAAAGAATATAACAATGCATGCACAAGAAGGTTTGAAGTTAGAAGGATATCATGGATCACATATAGATGAAAATGGATCTCATATATGTGTATATTTATGAAGAATAAGAGTTTAACACCAATTCATCTAAAATGATCCATCAATCTATCACGCAAAATCTCCACTCTAGCAAATGTACTAAGCTTACAAGGCAATGGACAATGGTTGTAAAGATCATATCACATGAGCTTAGCACACAAAATCCCATATGTACTTTTGAGGCTCAAATGAACTTGAAACAAAAGATTTTGCTATAAAGAGCATAAAAAACATCAATTTGCATTAATGAAAAGATATACAAAGTTAGGCACAATATGCAAATCAATGACACCATTCTCATTCAAACAATGTAAGACACAACATCACAACAAATTTGCATTTGAAAGAATGTAGCTTTGTTGAGCAAAAATATAAATTGCTTGGAACAACATATATTTCCAACTAAGATGTTTTAATCACAATAAGCACATGGAAATATGTTCAAGGAAAATGATTTTTATAATGGTAACTTACGAAGCTTGGAACATTTTCCAAAAAAATCTTCAAATCACTTCAACATTCAAAATCCAACAATGAATCTTTCATAAAATTATGGCCGAGTGATTTTGAAAACCATGAAGTGAACCAATATCAAATTTCAATTTACTTTCAAAAAATGACTATTGGCACACATATAAATTGAACACGTATTTTTCATACCAAAAGATATAACATGTGAGTTCATGGAAAACGCATTAAGAATTGGGGAACATATGGGCAAACTAGAGAACAACAACAATCAAAGATCTTACTCAAATTAATTGAGTTCTCACAAACATGTAGTCATCTAGCACAATACCCCAATAACCATCAACAGATATAGTACTAAGCACAAAACAATTTTCAACTTACATTTCAAAAGATGTAACTATTTAAGAACAAAATGCAAATGTATCATAACCAACAATATGATGCGAAAAAAATAGGTTGGTCCAACGAGGTTCAAGGCCTTAAGGTTTGTTTAATTGTCAACCTTTGAGAATCTGCCCAGGGTCTTGATAGGATTGTCCTTGAGGGTTTACTTTTGTCATCCCACCAATCTCTAAAAATTTTCACTTGAGAATATATAGTTTGGTGAGATTGTTTCTTAGGGGAAAAAGTGAGCTAGAGGGGAATCTCCATTTTCAACTATAGTGAAATTCATTTTTAATTATTCTCAAGAAAGCACAATACTAGGGTTCTAACTCTAGGTTTTTATACCTAATCAAGATTTTCAATGTACTTGATACCAATATAGAGTACCTAGGCTCTTATGCCAATTGAAAGTCCAGGATCTGAACCCTAGAAGTGGGGGTTAATACAGTGAGCTTCTAATTAGTGACCAATTATGCCAAGTTTTAAAGTTCTTTAAATCAATTAGTCACAAGTGATGATATAGAACTAAAGTGCGGAAGCTAACAAAAATAATCATCACAAAGCATTCACCATAACACAATGATTTATAGTGGTTCGGCCTTAATGCCTACATCAACTACTAGCTTGTGATCCTACACCCTACCGGATTTCCACTATCTATGCTTTTCAATAGGCTAAGCAATAACCTTTAAAAATGCTTTTCAAGGCGAAGCAATTACCTTACAACATGCTTTCCAAGACTAAGCAATAACCTATTCACTATGTTTTTCTTAGACTAAGCAATAACCTTTATAAGATAGGATTTCTCAAGAAAGTGTCAAAACAAACACTTAAAGAGATACAAACTTAAGCTCAAATACAATGCCTCTTAATTAGGAGGATATGAAAGTGTAAATCTAACTCACACTTACACTATATGAATGCAAAGATGAATGCTCAATGTGTATGTATGAAAACTTCAATCAAGTTTAAACATTAGCCCAATGAATATATGCTCAAAGCATTTAAAAGTTTAAGGCACACAAAGAGAATTGATTGAAGTGAAATGCATCTCACATGTATAAATACTAACTTGTTGATGACATAAAAATCAAAGGCTCACAAGTTGTATGAAATTATTTAAGACTAAACATGTGATGCATGTATAATGTTGTTTTCAAAAACCAACTAGGTTAACCATTGTTCTTATGTGATTGAAAACAACATATGTAGATTCAACCAAGTAAATGATTCATGCTATAAAAGAAATCAAAGATTTTAGCAAAGCATGATTTATGAAATTTAAAACAAACTTGGTTTGAATCAAGGTGAAGAATCTAATACAACTAAGATCAAAGATTAAATGTAAGTAATAGATTCAACACATTATAGTTATCATGCTAAAATAGAGTTTTCAAATATTTAAACAAAGAATGAAAACATATGATAAAGAAAACTAAGCTTACTTAGATGATTAACTCATGATTCCAAGCTTTAGCTTCCTTTTATAACCCCCTAACCTCCCTTAGCTCATTCCCCTTTTTTGGCTTCAAAACACCTCAAGGAGGGCCTCTTAGTTCCTTAAAATTTGGCCTAGGAATGAGTTATTTATATAGAAATAATGGTCCAATGTTTAGCTTGTCTATTAACCGAACTCAACAGTCATAAAAATGCCCGTTGGAAAAAATACTTTCTGGCCCCCGCTAAAAATGTTTTGGCCGCCGGTAAAAGTCCTGTTTTTTCAAAAATCTGATTTTCAAAGAATTTTTCTTGTGGGGACTTAGGGCCATGGGATCAACCTTGAAAACATTTTTTAAATCAATCTAAGAGTTTTGGAAACATGAATCCTAAAATGCCTAAGATGATTTGAAAGTTTTAAAACCATAGGCATGCTTGATTCAAAATACTTCTTTTCAAAAATTAATGCATCCAAGTTTAAAATAAAAAATGCATGAAACATAAGTTCTAAAGGTTTTAAAATCATGCATGTGAAAAGTCAAGATTTCAAGTATTTCAAAATCAATGCATGGGTGAAAATTCGAATGATGCCAAAATGATAATGCATCAATCAAATTGCAAAACACAAAATCCCTAATAATGCTAAGGCTGTGCAAAAACTTATTAGGTAAAACATTCTTTCTAGATTTGGTACTTCATGAGCTATCATAAGTGATGGGAGCACACATTCTTGCAATCGGAAAAACCCATAAAGCAGAGATGCCCTATCATCCGCAGACTAGTGGGCAAGTGGAGGTATCAAATTGAGAAATTAAGAAAGTTTTGGAGACAATGGTAAAACTAAGTCGAAAATATTGGTCTTTTCATTTAAATCATACATTATGGGCTTAATGAATTGCTTATAAAAACCCCATTGGAATATGTTGACACCAAAAATGTCTCTTTGCCTCTTCACACCCTTTTAAACATTAAGAAGCTACATGAAGCTGTATCCGACCACAACAGGCAATGCTACTTCAAGCATCAGATCTTGTCAGAATCATTCAGAAACTTCAAGATCCTTCAAAACAGCCATAAGAAGACTACACATGAAGTTTCGGGCCATTTCGACATTATTTGGCCGACTTCACTCATCCAGCAACTAGACAAGAGCTCTCGACGGCAGTGAAGATTGAGACCTTGATTCACAAAACAAAGCACACAGTTGGCCTCAAAATGCTACTAAAAGGCTTTACATCAAACTCCATTCCATTCCGACATCGTTTGTCCCAAAAAGCAAAAAGCAGCAACAAAGTCAGCTCTCCCGGCGGCGATAACTTCAAGACATTAGATCTGCAATCAGAGCCTATGGATGGTCTTAAAATACTTCCAAGAGGCTATATGTCAAGTTTCAGGTTGAACTAACAACATTTGTTCCTACATCAACCCTCAAACAGCAAAACCAAGCCTCTCGGCGGCGGAAACCACCGAGGCCATCACTCAACAAATAAAGCCCATGGATGGTCTCAAAATACTTCCAACGAGTTATGTGTTTTAACATCATTTGACCAGACTTAGACCTCCCGGAAGCTAAATTAGGCCTCTTGGCTGCAGATCCCCTCGGGACTATGATCTCCAAATCAAAGCCATTGGATCATGATTCCAAAAGGCTCCCTGTCAAATTTCAGGTCAATTGGACATCGTTTGACTGTCCATCAAAGCGCAACGTCTTCCTCGCAACAAAAGCAGGTCTATTGGCTATAGAACCCCACACGGCTTCAAAAAAAAAAAGAAAAGCCTATGGTTGGTCTTATTTATTGCCCATGAAGCTTCACCTCGAATTTCAAGTCATTTCGACATCGTTTGGCCTAGTTTTGGCTTCTGACAGCAAATCAACAACTCTATGCGACAAAGTCTTCGGCTTTCCCAGAAAATTAGAAACTTTGCCGTCTAATCTTCATGGCTTCTCATCAAGTTTTTTGCAGGGAAATCATGCAAAAGAATGTATTAAAATACCAAGAAAAATGTCAAAGAAGAAAAGAACGGAAAAAACCAGAAGACGGCAGAAAAACGGCGACCAAAACAGGCAAAAAACCCTATGGTCGTTGGCGACCCTAGAAATCTAGTTTGCCGGATTTTCACTGAAAACCCATTTCTGGGTCCCATTTTGCGTTTCGAGCTATTTGGCCTATGTGATTTTCTAAAAATTTGATTTTCGGCGCACGAAATCCATCGATCTTCTACAACATCACGGATTCGCCGTCGAAATCATGGGTTCTTCATCGAAAGCTTCGAAATTGCTAGCCAGTCGACCAAGAAAGCACACTTTCTGCCCGATTGATCGAGATATCGATAGGACAGATGGTATCGGCCAATTGGTAGCATTTAATGTCTGAAATTGTATGATCATCCGACAACAATCAGCATGAAAGATCCACCGGCGATCAAGGATTCAAACATGGTGGGTAGAATTCAAAAAATCACGGCATGAACCGCGACTCTTTAATTACTTTGCCTGTCACTTAATGTGGTTAATGACCCGTTTTATGACAAATTAATGTGGTTGATTACTCATTATTGTGGATGGCCCAATCAGAAGCCAAGGAGTTGGAGTTACAAGCCAACACAATCATGGCATCAAACCACGTAACTCCTCCCATCATGGAGTTTAAATGCAATTAAATGTCCATTATTCTCCAACGGTCAATCAAAATCCAAGAAAAATGAGTTGCAGAAAACATAAATGAAAATGTGTAACTCCTCCCGTCATGGAACTTTAATGCAATTAATGCATTTAAAGCCCGTAAACTCCCCCCATGGCCACCAAAAGCCTATAAAAGGAGGCCATTTGCACCATTTCACGGACGGAAGAAACAAGGTGCAAATCCTAGAAAAAACTCTACAACGTTACTACGATGCTCCAACAATGACTTTTCCTCCATTGATGTTCTACAGCAACCACCACTATAAGGTGATCAAAGTACCTTGGGGGGCCGGCCCTCCCCGCCCCCTCCCTCCAAGGCCCTCTCCTTTTGCCTCCATAGCTTAGACGTGGCTTTTCAGCCCTTCTACTTAGATCTTTATTGGGAATAGGACATTCTCTTGGTCCTTATTATCTAAAAATCTGAGATTTAAGCTGAGCCAATAGAATCAAAGGCATCCTTTGTTATCATCTGAAGGATGACGACGAAGTTCAAACATAACTTGCAACCGTCAATCTGAATGAATCCCCGCAATCTCCTATGAAGTTAGATTTCACTTTCTTCATTTTCATTGTATTTTGTATTTTTTAAAAAGACATAAAAAATCAAAACTCTTGTCTTTCCTTGTAATAAGAATTGTAAATCGCCTTTCACGGCAAACAAATGAAAATCGCCTTTAACGGCATTCAAATTCAAATCATGTCTCTTTTCTTAATACATGTGTAATGAAAGTTAGAAAAAAGTTAATTTAGTTTCTACTTGTGAAGGTGTATCCACGGACCACAACTTGTTAATTCCAAGTAGAGTAGAAAATTTGGCATACCCCTACAAAAAAGTTGATGTTTACTTTGTCTCCGGTCACGAAAGGGCTGGACCCCATGGATTCTCACATCCATTGACCCTGGTAGTCCCGCGAGCGAAAAAGCGAGCCGATCAAGCAAGCATATTCGGTGGGACTTGTTCATTTGATAACATGATGCCTAGAAAAGAAACATTCACATATTTTGCTTTATGTTTATGCTTCTTTTCTGAATTCCTTGGCTCCTTTCTAGTTGATGGCCTATGTTGGATTTTGCTTCTAAAAAAAAAAGGCATGAGAAGGGATTTATGGAGATTTCTAATTCTATCTTTGAGTTTAATTTCACCCTTTCTTTTTAAATTTTTTTTTTTTTCAGATTTCTCACTTTTGGACTCAAATTTGAGAAACTTTGGTCCTTTCCTTTTCGAATAAAAGCTCGCAGAAATGTTTAAGTTGATGTTCAGATTGGGGAAGCCATTAACTTTCTTTGATAGGTCTGTTTGTGATATTAAAAAAAAAAAAGAGTAGATGTCTTACTTTTGAATTCAAATTTGAGAAACTTTGGTCCTTTCCATTTCGAATAAAAGCTCACATAAATGTTTGAGTTGAAGTTCGGATTAGGGGAGCCATTTATTCTCTTTGACTTTGATGGGTCCTTTGGTGATCTTTAAAAAAAAAAAAAATCAGATTTCTTACTTTTGGATTCAAATTTGAGAAACTTTGGTCCTTTACCTTTCGAATAAAAGCTCACAGAAATGCTTCAGTTGACATTCGGATCTGGGGGGGGGGGGGGGGGGGGGGGGGGGTGACACTTTTTGTTTGGTCCATAGGTGGTCTTTAAAAAAAAAAACTAAAAAAATAAATCCGATTTCTCACTTTTGGATTTAAATTTCAGAAACTTTGGATTTTCCCCTTTCAAATAAAAGCTCACAGAAATGTTTGTGTTGATGTTCGAATCGGGGGGGCTATTTACTCTCTTTGATGAGGTCCATTGGTGTTCTTTAAAATTTAATAATAAAAAATAAATTTGATTTCTTACTTTTGCATTCAGATTCGAGAAATTTTGGTTCTTTCCCTTCCGGATAAAAGCTCGCATAAATGTTTGAATTTGCGTTTGAATTGGAATACCTTTGCTCTCATTGATGGGTCCATTAGCAATCTTTGAAAAAAAAAACTGTTCAAAAATCTGATTTCTCACTTTTGGATTCAGATTCTAGAAATTTTGGTTCTTTCCCTTTCGGATAAAATCTCACAAAATTGTTTGAGTTTGCATTCGGATTAGAATACCATTTTCCATCTTTGGTGGGTCCATTAGCAATCTTTTAAAAAAAGAAAAATTCAAAAACCTATTCCGTCACTTTTGGATTCGGATTCGAGAAATTCTGGTTTTTTCCCTTTTGGATAAAAGCTCACAGAAATATTTGAGTTTGCATTCAGATTGGAATACCATTTGCTCTCTTTGATGAATTTAATCTTAACCGTTCAGAAAAATCCCTTCTTGTGTCCATTTAATGGATGTAATTTTCAACATTTGTGCCTAGTGGTGCTAGTACGCCCTTTTGGGTCTATTGTATTCGTGACTGACACACTTGTTTCCTCCAACATTTGTGCTTAGCGGTGCTAGTACGCCCTTTCAGGTCTATTGTATTCGGTACCGGCACATTTGTACCTCCAACCTTATATTCATCTTACCTCGAGTGAGCCTTGCTCCTCGGTAATTTGAATTAAGGCTTACAATTGTTTCTAGTAGTCACTGGAATGCCCATTCTGAGCTTACCATGCCAGTGATAAGAACGATTATACCTTTTACGGCTTTCTCCCTTCTTCATCTCGCATAAGTTGAACCATGTCCCCTTGAGTGATTTGAGAAAACAGAACTATAGATTCCCATTTATGGTCATTACATTCTTGTGATTACTAATGGATGTGGTTTTGTTTTAGACTTTTTTGAAACTAACAATATAGCTTCTTTGACCATTACCTTCAATGATAACAAGTACCAGCTCATGCTTTAAGAGAAGCAAAATGCGAACACCAACAAGCGTCCTGCCAGCTGCCGAAGTGTCATCTCCTTCACCAACTCTCCAAACACTGGGTCGACTTCTACTCCTCGAACCATTGTCTTCGGGACGTTGGGACCAATCCCACTCCCCGTAGAAGAAACCACACCTACCAAGAAGCAGAGAATTGCCACCTAACACATCACTACCCTGACACCAAAGGCGAACACCAAGAAACCTAAAGCCCGCGGTACTCCCGCAAAACTTCAACTTACAAGAAATCAGGTACACCCCAAGACTTGGTCCCCAAAAACTTCACCAAAGCAAAGGAGGTTTCAAGGATCCACAAGGCTAGCATACCTGGCCCCTCTCAAAGAAAATTGTTTCTAGCATCTCGCTTACATGAAGGAGGAGAGACCCGCTTTCCACCAAATAACAAAATCAACTCAGCACAAGCCGACTCGCTCCTACAAGCCCAAAGTCAGATTGTGCTTCACAAGGACTTCGCAGAAACTTGCTAAGGCCTATACTCCTTCGGTTCGACCCTTCATCTCAACAGGGGCCGAACTCGAAAGGCTCTGACAGGCAAAAGACCGAGTCTAAATCATGTTCATGCCAAGCTTCAAGGAAGATAGGCCAGGCTACTGCGCTTGAGGGAGTACATCGTTTGTTGCTAAAGCTCAGTCAAAGCCAACTGAGGCTCAAGTTGCTCGTCGTACACGCCGCCGTGCGTTGTATCAACAAAAGAGACTCAAAAAGTAAATGACCCAGCATCCTAAACTTCAGGCCTCTCAAAAATGGGTCGAAAAAGATATACCCTACCAAGTTGCTACTGTCCATATGGTTGGCAAAACCAGAAGACGCCAAAAGTCAGCAACCAGAGTTCATGTCAGACAACTAGTGACTCGCAGTGTCACCTAGACATGAAGACATCAAGAAGAGTCTCATGCTCCTTCAAGCCAAGGACAGTCGAGTAGCTCTTCCTCAAGCTCCTCATCCAAAAGAATGAGCTCTAGCTCGGTCACCAGGACGATATCTTCGTCCGAATCCCGAGGGATGAACGTCTTGGTTACAAATTCTGAGCCACCTCACAATCCACCCCATAATGATATGACTCTGCACATCCAGCAATTGGAGCAAGGTCAACAGAGGATTGAGGCTCTGATGGAAAACCTCCTTCTCACCTTTTAGCGTAAGGGGAATGATGAAGTTCCTCCGAACCATCAAAATGACGAAATAAATGAAGGAGATAATGAATCACGCGCCCTCACCAAAAAGGACGTTGATGATATCATCGTAAAAGTAAGAGAAGAGGATACACTCAAGGAACATGGGATCCGGCCACCACATCCTTATGGATGGACTAGGTCTCATTTCCTACAAAGTTCAAGTAACCTAGTCTCCAAACATATACGGGGAAAGGTTCAACCAGACAGCACGTCATCTACTTCAAAAGTCTTACGGGAGTCATTACAGATCAAAATGCTCTCAAGATTCATCTCTATTTTTTTTTCTTAGATTCATGCACCATCATAGTTTAAAACCCAACCATGAGATTTAGGATTAAATCATCCAAGGTAAGTCGTTCAGGTCTGAAAAGTTGGGCCTAGAACAAGGTGTTCCAAGCTTGGAAAATTTTCTGCATTCATCTTAGAGTTAGGTTTTTCTTGAATTGCATTAGTTTCATATAGGATTAAATAATTCGTTCATTATTGCATGAAAATAGTTTTTAGAATTAAATTAGTAATTTAGGATTATCAATTAATAATTTGGTTAAATTAATTAGAATTTAGGTTAGATCAGGGTGCTAACATAAGTAGAATTAGTTAATTAGGGAACTAATATTTAGGAGTTTTTATTTTTATTCTCACTTATTTTTAGAAGATTTTCAGAGTTTGAAATAATTATAATTGTGCTAAAAGAAGAATTCTAATTGGATTAAAAATCTTCAAAAACTGGGAATCTTGGGTTGAAAGCACTCAAGTTAGGTTAGAAGTCTAATTAAGTTAAAAAATTTCTCATTATGAATTGCTTTGAAATATCTTAAATAATTGAGAAAGTTCTAGAATTGGAGTATCCTAATTAATTAAAATTCTTTATTAGATTCTTACTTTATTTTATTTTTCCTAGGTATAAATTCAAGTGGAAAATGAACTTTTGAATTTCAAAACCGCTCCCTAAGGTTCGACCCCGTACTCACCAGGTTACTAAACTACAAACGAGGCTTTGCACTTGGAGCTTCTACAACGTATCAACAACTGCACTTCCTCGTTATTTCTCTTTTGAGCATAATCAATTGTGTGTGTGTGTTTGAGAGAGTGAGAGAGATGCACTTTGGATATAATGGATCAATTGGCGCTTGGTAACTTCTCATTTCACTTCAAATTACTTTATGTTATGGATACAAATACATTTTTACTTTATTGATAATAAAATTCGCCCTTATCCTACCATTATCTTTTCCATTAATTGACATTACCTTATTTTATTAATAAATAAAATAAATATTCTACAAGAAATTGTTACAAGGATAAGATGATAACCTACTGGAGAAAATGTTTCATTGGAGAATTAGTTTCTCACACATTTGGCTTCACGTCACCTAGGAGTGAATTTTCCCCGCAAAGAAGTTGATTTCTACATGGCAAAGTGACTTTTGAAAGAGGGAAAGAAAATCAAATTGGAATTTCCACATGTAAAATCTATACACTCATTTCTAAATTGATTCTATTTCTTATACCATTTTGTCCTTATCTACATTTCGTCAAGACATGATTCTACTATGTCTTTTGTAATAATTGTCAAACACGAGAAAATCTTAAAGAATAATGATGTTAAGAAAAGAAAAGGAAAAGGGGAGGAGTCTTTGGTTAATGATGGGATTTTACTGCATTTGACATCTCACCGAAAACATGAGCCCTGCTTTCTCTTTATTTCTCTTATTTGAAAATAATCCAATTGTTTGCGCATGAGAGAGTTATCTCCATATCTATTTTTCAAAAGAAAATAAAATGTCTCTCACAAATAACATATAAGGGAAAACTGGTATAACATTGTTAGTTTTATAGTCTCAATCCATTAAGATTGATGTAATAAATTGATTGATTTCTTTATTTATCAATATATTTATGTTTTCCTTTCATGATATGAATGGTGTTTTATTTACTTAGTTGCACATAACCAATATAAATGACATGATGATTCAAGAGATGAATCGGAGTCCACAAGTGTATTAGATGTAACACGTGTGTGTGGATAAGATCCACATACAGGAGACATGTGTCACAAATCTTATACTTAAATTGATTCACAACCGGTAATGAGATTGTGTATCTCATCTGATAAGGTTGCAATATTATGATCACTATGAGATAGTGTGATCTGTCTCGATCATCGGAATCTAATATTCTGGATCATCATACTGGTACATTGGATGTATTGAAGGACCATGAGAAGCACCTTAGGAACACTATCTTTTCTTTAAGGTCTGCTCTCATAATTCCCTAGCAAAAAGCTCTTAATTCTGAAACATTGATGAACTCAAGTTTCTATCTATTCATTTGCTTTGAGTCACCAATGAGTGAGGCCAACTGTAGGTCAACGCCTCAGTGTCTTGGGTACGTGATAGTAGGACTGTGGAAACATTTAATGATCAAGATGGAATCTATCCTAATTATCCCCTTGTGTCAATTAATGGATTTATCATTGGTAAGTGTACACCCATCTCAATTAAGAGTTAATTGGATGGTACTGATGATTACTGTGATTAATCGAGTCTCAAGGATTATAAGATATGGATCTAAATTGGTGTGACAGTTTATCGAATTGATCCATGGATATTGATGGAGGGGCATACTTGTGGTGATAGGGAAGTTTAGGGTCTTCATGTAATTTATTCATAAGACTGGTGTTCAATTGCATTTATTTAGTAGAGTTATTTGCAATTAACTGTGGGCCCGGATTGCACATGAGATGTGGGGTCGCAGTGTCCCAGTTGGAGCTAGCTTTCTATGGAATCCCTAGTGGTCCCCACGCTAGCTCAAGATTTGATCATTACTAATTCTATTTGAAATCAAAAGGAAAGTTACTATTTCAATTTGAAGTGAGACTTCTAATAGTGGTAATAGTAGGAAGAGTAAGTTACAAATTATTATGGAAGTGAGACTTCTAATAATAAACAAAGAGGAGATGCTTTAGGATATAAATAAGAGAGGAAAGAGGGGTGGACGTCCATCCATGATTCCTCCTTGGAATCCACGCCCAAGCCTCCCCATTGTGCAAGAGTTGCACATCTCTCTCTCTCTCCTCCTTCTTCTAGTTTCTCTTTCGGTTTCCCTTGAGTTTCTAGTTGGTTTTACTCTTGGAGATCTCACAATCTTCCATGAGAAAAGAGATCTGATACGGGTCATAGCGTGGAAGATCAAAAGGTCTTAAAGACTCCTATTTAATACGTGAAAGAGTTTCATCATCAAAGAAAGACGCAACTTCTCCATTAGAGCACAACCGAGCTCCATAGGTATAATCTACTTTTTGTATGTTGTAGAATTTCGTAGTTGCTTGTTAGGTGATGTTTCTATTTTCTAGATAGAAGTTATTACCGATCATGGTTGATGAGGTTGAGTTTGGATCATGGATTGGGTTTTTTGTTGCCTTATGGATACTTGATCCCTGAGTCAAGTGGGTCAAAAGTTTTGAAAACCTATCCACGAGGCCTACCTACTTCCAACAAACATAACTCATGAGACAAGCTACTTGCTCAGGGATAAATGCCTTGGTAGCTGGGAGGGTTGAGACACCCTTACCACTCGGGTATCTCATTTTAGAGAATTAATTCCTCACATATCTGGCTTCATGGTACCGAGGATTAATTTTTCCTACAAAAAGTCAGTTACTACATGGAAAAAAGGTTTTTGAGAAATGGAAAGAAAAATAAAAGTAAGATGTCTGTAGGTAAAATCTATCCTCCCATTTCTAAATTGGTGATATTTTTTTATATCATTTTGCCCTCAGTAAGCTTTCGTAATTAGGACTTGATTCTACTCAATCTTTTGTAATAAGTATTGAACATGAGAAAAACCTTAAAGATTTATGATGTTAGGGAAAGGGGAGGATTAAGCATCATTATTCGTCATGATAGGATCTTTCTACTTTGGATGTCTCCCTGAAAAAGTGACCCCTCATTTCTCCATATTTTTCCCTTAAGAATTCTCACTTCTAAAATTTATATTTCTTCAATTAGTTATTATTATTATTATTTTACTAAATAGGATGAGTGGTACATAACTCATGGGACGACCTACCTGCCCATGGATTGATCACGGGTCAACTATGTGAGTTGAGACACCCTTAATACTGGAGTATCTCATGTTTCTCTCTTCTATTCTCCAAGATCAACTCCATCTAGATGTGACAAAACCTTGTCACTTTGATTTCTTCTCCATTTAGTTGTTACTTCTTATCATGAAGTTTTAATGTGAACCTATCTTAATTATAAAACAAAACGTCCATGGGAAAAATAATATATCGACATTCATTTTAAAATAAATAAATTGACATTCACACTAATTTCAACTTATTAGTAAAGAAATATGGTGATTTTAAACAATTTGAACTTCCACTGTGGATACTAAACTAGGAACACTTATATGAAGAAACACCCCATGGTCATCACACAAATTATTCTTTATCTTACTTTTGTACTTTCAAAAGAATAAAACATTAAATAAAACTCAAGAATGAAGAAAGAAATTCAAATATAAAAGAAACTGACATATATGCCTTCAATTTCTTACAGTGTTTTACGAAAAAAAATCGCTTTAGGTGTAACTATACCAAAAAGGCCTTTTTAGTTGCAGTAGCATGCAAGTGGTCTCATGGGACCAGTTTCGTCTTTTTTCTCTTTTCGTTTTTTTTTTTTTTTTTTTTTTTTTTGTAAAATGAGAGGAGGGTCGATATGGACCCTCCCCTAAACAGGTGTGGGTCGTTATTGACCCTCGACAGCGAAAAAATTAGTTTTCTAATATCTTCCTCCCACTTAATTCCTCAAACCCAACCCGATGGGAAGATCAAATGAAGAGAAAATGCCATATTGGTTTGGAGATATGGTTTTTTAGGAAAATATGAGGATTCCCTGAAGAAGAAGAGGAGATTTATAGGGGTTCCAATTTGGGATGATGAAGAAGAGGACATTGGATTCTTACGGGGAGTCCAATATAGTCCTCTTCATCTTCGTCCCTAATCAGAACCCCAGCAAATCTCTTCTTCTTCTTCCACGGGAATCCTCATATTATCTAAAGAAACCATATCCCCAAACTGATATTGCATTTTCTCTTTATTTGATCTTTCCATTGGGTTCGGTTTGGGAAGAGAGGAGGAAGCTGAATAATTTTTTTCACCCGTGTAGGGTCAATATTGACTCATACAATACAAAACTAGGATCGATATCGACCCTCAAAACAGTTGGTAAAAAAAGATTTTTTGGCGCAAAGATCATTTTGATTGGAGGGAAACTAAATGGGTCGTTTTGTTGTAGGGTGCATCTAAAACGACTCTTTTGGTAAAATCCTCAATTTTTCTCATCTTTATAAGTAAAACTATCGCAGGGTGATTTCAGAGTACCAATTTTCTATCTACACTAGCCTAACAAACTGATACATATACTGATACAACGAGTATTAGTGGTGCTCATGGACCTGGGTAGCCTGAACCAAATTGAGGTGGGCCCAAATATTAGTGTTGCTCGTGGACCTGGCTAGGCCGAGCCTAGATACGATACAGCGGTCTATGACCTCTAATTCTAATTGAAGACGAGAAGGAAATAGTGCATGTCGTCTCGGACTATTTCTTTCTTGGTAAAAGTCACGGAATAAATCTACTGGACAAGCATGGCCGATACGATACCATATAAACGTTACCTAAAAGGACACAAAAGTCCACTATAAAAGAACAGAGAGAGTTTACCGATGCATGTGCGAAGAAGGACTCGAAACCATGCAGAGAACCGCATGACACGCGTCCGGGCTGCTAAACTAATCGTGGGGTATCCTCAGTCCGACACTTGTCCGGTACGTGTCGACTTTTGGTCGAACCGGCTCAGTGCAGGGCCGTAATTAACGTTACATGAAGCCTCGAGACTGAGGGTTTATGAGCGGAGTGATTCAAACGCTCTTCAACAACGATCTCATCCGAGTCTCCTGCCTGAAACGACTCCCACTTTCCACATCAATCAATTTCCCATAATACCCCTGATGGCCTCTTCCTCTCAAGTCGTCCACCAGCTGCCCACGATCTCCGCGGACGGCGGGAACGAGCCTGAGAAATCGCCGCAGGAATTCCCTCTGGCTAGGCAGTCGTCCATCTACTCCCTCACCCTGGACGAGTTCCAGCACGCAATCTGCGAACCCGGGAAGAACTTTGGGTCCATGAATATGGACGAGTTCCTCACCAACATCTGGAACGCAGAGGAGAGTCAGGCCGTGGCTGCAGCCATGCAAGAAGCGGCTGAGTCGGAGGGTGCGCTCCTGACCCAGCCCAACCTCACCAGACAGGGCTCTCTGTCCGTCCCTGCTCCCCTCTGCAGGAAGACTGTAGAGGAGGTCTGGTCCACAATACACAGAGGTCAGCAACATAGGACTAATTGTGGAAATACCAGAAATGCCCCTCGACAGCCAACCTTTGGGGAAATGACACTTGAGGACTTTCTCATAAAGGCGGGGGTAGTTCGGGAAAGCGGCGGGGCTCCTGCTTCCACCTCTTCCCATATCCAGACCCAACAGCTTAAGCAGCAAATTGGGTATTTTCGTAATAACAATGTGGTGGAACAAGAGGCTGGTTTTGGGAATGTGATGACCGGTGGTTTTCCTTATCCGGACCCTCAAAATACCACCAATGGAGGGATGGTGGGTAGTATTCCGGCGTTCCAAGGATACTCATCTCAACAGCAGGCAGGTGGGGCCGTTCCAAGGGAGTTCGACAATTTTGGCGGCAGGGGGAGTAGGAATTGGGGCGGTCTTATCGGGCGTGGTTATGGCGGGAGGATTGGGAACGGTGGTGTGGTGGGCGGGTTTGATGAGGCGCAGCAGCCGGTGAGTCCAGTGTCGTCGGATGGGGTGGCACCGAGTCAGGGGGTGGATAACTCGGTGGGTCTGTTCGGGTTGGAAAATGGAGGTGGTGGTGGTGGGGTGATGTGGGGTGCAATGGGGAGGAGGAGGGCGGTTGATGGGCCGACGGAGAAAGGGGTGGAGAGGAGGCAGAGGAGAATGATAAAGAACCGCGAGTCGGCGGCCCGATCTCGCGCTAGGAAACAGGTATGAGTCGTTACCGAGTCTCAGCAGTCCATTTGTTTTGTGAAAATGGGTTCGTCAGAGATTATGACAACAAACAAATTGGGCTCTTTCTTTCTTTTTCGATCTGCATTAGGTGTGGCCCACTGGATGTTGCAAGGGTTTGATCTAAATGATTTTAACCTTTCTTTCTTTAAAGATCTATCTTATCTTGGGGGTGTTTGGAAACCAAAGATTTTAGGACGCTTTTTTGATGTACTAGATAAAAATATACTTCTACGGTTCTCTCATTTGAACAAGTATGAACTCAGTTTCCTTTTATCATGTCAAATGCATCTTCTTCTTTTCCTATGTCTGGTAGGCCTTACATGTTCTCTTTTTGTTGATTCCCCATTGAGAAAATTACAACAACTACAAATATAATCAGAGAAAACCCAATCAATATTGCTCACTTCACAAAAACCTAGAGAATGGAGGAAGATGGACATTTCGTCTTGTCCTTTCGGAGAAATTTGCATAGAAGTTAATGAAAAAGAAACTGAAAACAAAAAATACTAGATAGACAGACAGACAGACATGGGAAGAAGTACTTATGTATGTATGTTATATTGGTATGGTAGTGGAGTTTGTAATTGAGGAGGAAAGAGAAGGTGGAGGAGAATCTGACACAGGAATCATCACAGAGAGATCCAACGGCTTGGGCTATTAATTCGAAGATCATCATCTTTACCTGCCATTCTTGCCCTACTCTCTTGCTTACCTGTATCCAAAACTCTTCTACGTCCTCTCTCCTTCTCTCTCTCTCTCTCTCTCTCTCTCTCTCTCTCTCTGCGCGCGCGCGCAAGTCGAGTGGAAGAAAAAGTGTCTCTCTTTCTAAAATGAAGTGGGTGAATAAGTGTTTTCTTCAAAGAAACTGTAGGCGGTAAAAACGACACCTACTCAGATTGAGATGAGATTGAGATAAACTTCTTAAGACAGGGAATACTGAACGCCAAGAACCTGAAAAGGAAGGAAAAAGGCTAGAGTCAGAGCCCCTGGCTGCCGTGAGCCGAAGGCGCTCCGATGCCTGAGTTAGTTCTGAGAAAACTAAGCAGGAGGAGGAAGAAGGGAATGAGACGATGTGGAGAGTATTGTGAGTTGCGTACCTCCTTGGGGCTAATCCCCAGTGCATATAGGTGGACATTCTTCGTTCATTCTCTCTGTGAGTGGGGGTAGGTGGGGTGAGGTCCCATCGATCCTTACCCTGACAGGCAGCAGTGGTGAAAAAGGCAACATCCCATCCCTACTTTCCATGCCTTCAGTCAGTTGATGTAAAGAGCTGATAAAGGTAACTTCTTATCGCCATAAATGAGCGATCCTATCATCATAAATGAATGCTCATATCTGTCAGGGTGCGCCGCATTTCCCGGAGGAAGGTGGCGGCCCACTCTGCCTTCAACATTTTGGTCCGAGACCAAGAATGGCTTGGCCGTGCTGTGCTTTTGTACTGAGCTGGCATTCACGCCGAGCTGCCGAACCGCGCTACCGTGCTGGTACTCTTGACCGAGCTGCCGAGCTGACGGGCTATGACTACAGAGGCTGAGGTGATCAGCGAGTCCTACTGTAATCCTTGCTTAATTTCGTCATTACGGCGTTTTACCCACACAATCGCCCCCTAGCTTTTGACTTCTGAGAGTCTTCTAGCTCGAGGAGGTCGGAAGCTTGGTGACTGTATAGCTGGCTCCGCTACCGAGCTCGGGTGAGGGTTACCGTCGTATGGGAGGGAGCTACCGGGACAGAGGAGCTTCAGATCAGGGGGGTCCCCCCTAGGCCTAGTGGCCGTCGCTAACGTACGGTCCCCTTCGAGATGTCTCTTCGCCTGTCCAGGATATTTAATAGCCCTCAGATATCGCGCCGATGGTGGCACGTGTCGCCTCTTTTGGTTGCCACGCAATTACTTCGAGGAGACGTTAGGGCTGCGAGATGGGACGTTAGGGCTGATTGAGGGGACGCCTCTTAAAGGCTCTTCTCGAAAGCCAAAACGACATCTTTAGTCCTTATAAATCAGGGCGTCTCCTTCGTCTTCACTTTCTTCTACTTTCTTCAAATTTCTACTGCGCTCTGCAAGAGAACTTCTCTGACGTCCGCGAACTTCCGACGATCCTGTTTGTGCATTCCCCTTTCGTAGGACTTTTTTCTGTTTTCCTCGTCTTTTCTTTTAGGTAGACCCTCGTCTGAGTTGAGAATGGGAATCTATAGACATCTGTTAGGAGACCCAGGTTCCATAGATTATTTTAGGGATGCATACAAGGTCCCCGCCAATGTGGAGGTCAGATCGGATGGCCCTGATGACGGCCTCGCCTACCGCAATGGCTGGATGCCATTCTGGCTGGTCTCTGTAGTGGAAGGAGGGGTCCGCTTCCCCCTGCATCCACTGGTCCGGGACTGCCTCCGGGAGTGGAGGTTGTGCCCATGCCAACTACTCCCCAATGGATACAAAATCATAATGGGAGTAGTGCGACTAAACAAGATTCTGAGAATCGGCCTCGGTGTCCCGGACATCGAGGAAACGTATGACCTCTGCAGATCCGCAGAAGGGGACACCTATTACCTCCGGCTGAGGGTCCGCCGGACTGGGTTTGTGACCGCGCTGGAGGACTCCAACAAGTACGCGGGCGAAGACCGAGTACTCGTCAGAGGAGGATGGGAGTTTGGTGAAGCGGAGCCTGCCACCACGGTCCGGATTCCTCGAAAAATAGGAACTCCTCCAAGTAAAGACAGTGTTTTGTCTATGCAGATTTCCGCGAAAAGAGGGAGCTTGCCAGGAAGAACCACTGGAGGGTGAACAGCGCGTGGCACGAGAAGGTGAGAAACTACCGCGGCCACAACTGTCGTGCTGCGTGGTCTCTACTGGGGTACGTGCCCCACTACAGATCCTTCAACACCTCCAGAAGGGTGTCGGGAATAGACTCCGTGCTGCGCGGGGAAGGCGTCAGCCAAGGATCAGCGACGACCGCGGTGCCCTGCTCTGCGGCAGTGACCGTCGCGATTCCTACCGGACGTCTGATTGAGTCTGCAGACCGTGCTCCAGCACTTCCCGTCGCGGAGCCTGTCGGGACCTCGGGAACCGAGCCCCGGCCTTCTCGAAGGAAGAGGTTAGTAGCCTCCAGCTCCGAGGAAGAGGAAGAAGAGGAAGAGGAAGAAATGCTACGCCAGCGCGGGCGGCGTTACGCTGCAGATGACCTGTCTGCGGCGGCCTTCGGGGACATCGGAGTCGAGGTCCGGGATCCCCCTCAGGCAGTGGCTGCGACGCTCCCGGCCGTTGCGGGTGGAACTCCTGCCCCAGACGCTGAGACCGTCGCGACCGAGGCTACTCTGTCTGCCGCGGCCGAGGTCGCCTCGGCTCCGCCTCCGGCCATCGTCGTGGGTGACTCACCCCCCGATCACGCTGCAAGGCCTGGAGGTCGGGCTCGCTCCGCCGAGATCATTGAGGGCGGGCGACCCGAGAAGAGAGCAAGGGTTGAGGCCTCGCCTGGCCCCTCTTCGCCTCCGCCTGCTGGCGGGACGATCTTGCCCCCCCCCTCTAGCTCCGTGGAGGCCGGCCATCGAGGAAGTTCTGGGGAGGCAGCTGGCCGAGACAGACCGCGCAACCGATCCCCAAGTGGTCGCAGCGCTGGGACGCGCCTGTGCCCTTCCTCAGGACATGGTGAGGTGGGCTGAGATTGACAACGAGTCACTCCTCCTCTCCTCAATGCGCTCTCTGGTATCGGTAAGTGCAATATTCCCCCCCCCCCCCCCCCCCCGCCATAGCTTTTAGTCCAGTGTTCTTTTATTGACTTCTGGTTCTCATCTTGCAGTTGTTGCAGAAATGCCAGATGGGCATAGAGAGGCTCGACGCAGCCGAGGCGAGGGAGGCGAAATGGGTGGTCGAGAGGGACGAGCTGCGGGCTTCCTTGGCGGCTAAGGACGCGATGCTGGCAGAAGAGGTGGGTAGAAATGCTGGCCTCGTCTTCGATTTCGAGGAGTTCCAGGTCGTGGTCGAGCGCCTCAAGGACGAGCTGTCGGACGAGAAGACCCAGAACCTCCATCTTGCCTCCGAGCTTGACGACCTCCGGATCGCGGTAGGGCGGCTGGAAGAGGACCTGCAGAATGCGAAGAGGACAAACAGGAGGCTCCTCTCTCAGCGGAACTAGGCGCAAGGTTCCCTAGAGATGGCGTTGAGGGGGAAGGCGGCCGAGATTGAGTCTGCTCTGGCAAAACAAGAGGCCAGGCTCAAGGAGGAGTTCCTGGCTAAGCATGACTCCATCATGGGGGAGGAGGTCGGCAGACTGTCAGCTGACTACAAGGCTCAGCTACCAGGGATCCGGGACCGAGCCTGGGAGCTTGGCTGGAAAGCAGCCTTGAAAAAGGCTAGGGTCCTTGAAGATGGCCCTCTCTTCCAGAATCCCCAAAGGTTCCCTTGCTCGGACTCGGAACTCGTAGCCGTGTCTCGGGCTTCCACTTACCTTCCTCCGCAAGCCTGTCCGGAGGCGAGCGCCGCCCCCGAGGCGCCCCCAGAGGCTCCAACTGCCAGCGCCAACCCTGAGGACTCCCATGAGCCCGCGGTCGTCGAGGCCCCTCTCGAAGCCATCGCTCCCGAGGCCAGTGTTCCTGAAGCAAGCGCGGTCGTCTCTGAAGCTACCCCGACCGCTCCCGAGGCCAGCGCGGTCGTGGCTGAGGTCCCTTCTGAGATCCCTCCAGAGATCGACTGCAATGTGGAAGCTGCAGCCCTCTGAGTCCCTTTTGTAATTTTTCTTTTATTGTATTTCCATTCATCTTGTAATCAGGATCTCGATTAATAAAAACTTTCTTCGCATTCTCTGGCTTTCTTTCTCCTTGTCTCTGATGAAATGGGTGTGTGGTCGACTTCATGTCGCTATGCTTTATTTGTTAAGTTGTTGGTCTGGATAACCGAACTCCTTGTCATTCTCAAAATTGGATATCTGCCCATGAGCGAGACTTAGTTTATGAACCGTGGTCTTGATCGGCGTCCATGACCCTTGAGAGCAAAAGCTAACAACTCGAGGTATTCTTGGAAGTTTGACTTTATGGCCCCAGCTGGTGCTAGAATTGAGCCAGGAAGGCAGGCACTCGACTGGACCCTGATGTTGATGGCTGTGCCGTCGAAGCTGGTGGTGGCACCGAACTGACGATTGGTACTCTGACTGAGCTGCCGGGCCCGAGGGTGGTACTGCTACCGGACCCTGATGTTGATGGCTGTGCCGTCGAAGCTGGTGGTGGCATCGAGCTGACGGTTGGCACTCTGACTGAGCTGCCGGGCCCGAGGGTGGAACTGATACCGGACCCTGATGTTGATGGCTGTGCCGTCGAAGCTGGTGGTGGCACCGAGCTAACGGTTGGCACTCTGAGCTGCCGAGCCTAAGGATTTTCGGAGCAATGTAGAGATTCATTCCAGAAAAATCGCCTTTTATTGATGTTTGAATTCTTGAATATATTTTTCAGAAGTAGAACTTTTTGAGATGCATCGCATTCCATGGTCGTGGGAGCTTCTTCCCCTCCATGTCTTCAAGTCGGTAGGCAGATCTCCCAGCTGTTGAAGTTATTCTGAACGGTCCCTGCCAATTGGGCGCCAGCTTCCCTTCGTTTGGGTCTCGGTTGCCGGGAAGTGTTTTCTTTACGACTAGCTCTCCCATCGCGAATTTTCTCTCCTTGACCTTCGGGTTGTATCCCCTGGCCAACTGTTGTTGATAGGCGGCCAGGCGGATAGCTGCCGCCTCTCTTCGTTCTTCAACCAAGTCCAGCTCTCGCACTACGTTCAGATCATTGAGGCCCTGGTCACAGAGTTCCGACCTCAAGGTCGGGAGGCCGACCTCAAGGGGAATGACTGCTTCCATGCCGTGGGCAAGGGAGAACGGGGTAGCCGAGGTGGAGCGCCTTGGAGTAGTTCGGTATGCCCATAGAACACTCGGTAGCTCCTCTGCCCATCTTCCTTTGGCTCGGTCGAGTCTCTTTTTAATTCCGTCGTGGAGCACTTTGTTCGAGATCTCTGCCTGACCATTGCTTTGTGGATACGCCGGGGTGGAGTAGACATTTCGAATGCCGTACTCTTGGCAGAAGCTCTTGAAGAAGTTGGAATCGAACTGCGTTCCGTTGTCGGAAACGAGAGTTCGGGGAATTCCAAATCTCGTGATGATGTTCTTCCACACAAAGCTCTTCGTGTCTAATTTGGTGATGGAGGACAGAGGTTCAGCTTCGACCCATTTTGTGAAGTAGTCCATGGCCACTATCAGCCATCTTTTGTTCCCTGGAGTTCGGTGGAGTGGTCCAACGATGTCCAGGCCCCACTGGGCGAAAGGCCACGGACTGGAGAGGGGGCTCAGGTCCTGGGCTGGCTGGTGGAGAGAGTGTGAGAACTTCTGGCACTTCTCGCATCTTCTGGCGTATAGCTGGGCGTCCTTCTGCATGTACGGCCACCAATAACCTTGGCTAATAGCTCGGTACGCAAGAGACCGACCTCCTATATGACTGCCGCAGATTCCTTCGTGAATTTCGTAGAGAAAATCGTCGACTTTGCTGGGGTGAACGCACTGGAGGTAGGGCCCGGTGAATGACTTCCTGTAGAGCCGATCGTCTGGGGAGAGCCAGAACCGGGTCACCTTTAACCTGACCTTACGGGCTTCGAACTTGTCTTCGGGTAGCTGGTCGTCCTTTAGGTATGCAACGATGGGGTCCATCCAGCTCGGACCGAGATTAAGGCACATGATCTGCCGAGGTCGCTGGATGTCGATGCTGGGCTCTTGTAGCGTCTCTACTTCACCAGTCCTTTTATTACCGGCTTCGACAGCCGAGGCGAGGCTGGCAAGGGCGTCTGCAAGGGAATTGGATTCTCTGCTAATCTGCCGGACCTCGGCCCTTTCGAACTAGGAGAGAAGTCTCTTGGCGTGGGCTAGGTAGGCCGCCATCCTATCGTCCCGAGCTTGGTAATCTCCGCTGAGCTGGCTTGTCACCAACTGAGAATCGCTGAAAACCACTATGCATCGAGCTTCCAAGATTTTGGCACTGTTAAGTCCGGCAATGAGCGCTTCATACTCGGCCTCGTTATTAGATGCCTTGAAACCGAGTGTCAGAGCTTGTTCGATGACGAGGCCCTCTGGGGACTGGAGGACTATGCCAGCGCCAGCTCTTTTGGATGTTGAGGACCCGTCGACAAAGACTTTCCAGGACGAGTCTAGAAGCTTTCTCCAGGACTGTTCTTGCTCGGTCTTGGTGACAAACTCTGCACCCCCCCCCCCCCAGTTCGGTGTCGAGCAAGGTTGGCGCCGAACTCTGAGGAGTAAATTCCACGATAAAGTCCGCTAGGACTTGAGCTTTGATGGCTGTTTTGGGCTGATAGTTGATGTCATATTGCCCCAGCTCGACAGCCCATTTGGAGATCCGTCCGGAGAAGTCTGCCTTCCGGAGGAGAGCCTTCAGTGGGTATTCTGTTACGACCACTATTGTGAAGGTTTGGAAGTAATGGGAGAGCTTTCGCGAGGTGCTAACGAGCGCCAAGGCGAGCTTTTCGAGCTGCAAGTACCGGGTCTCGGCGTCCAGCAGGGTTTTGCTCGTGTAATAGATTGGCCTTTGTTGGCCATTGTCCTCTCTGATGAGCACCGAGCTCACTGCGTGGTCCGAGACCGACAGGTACAAGTACAGTGCCTCTCCATTAGTCGGGGTTGACAGCAGCGGTGGAGAAAAAAGGTAGTGTTTAAGCTGTTGCAGCGCCTGAGAACAGTCCGATGTCCATTGAAACTTGGAGCCCTTTCGCAAGAGTTGGAAGAAAGGTCTGCATTTTTCCGAAGCTCGGCTGATAAATCGGTTCAGGGCGGCAGCCATTCCGGTCAGCCGCTGAACTTGTTTTGCCGAGGTCGGACACTGGAGCTCCTGGATTGCGGTGATCTGGTCAGGGTTCGCTTCGATCCCCCTTCTTGTGACTAGGCTCCCTAAGAACTTGCCGGAACCGACACCAAAGGCGCACTTACATGCATTCAGCTTCAACTGGAACTGGCGAAGGATGTCAAAAATCCGGCGGAGGTCGGTTAAGTGGTCCGGCGACCTTTTGGATTTGACGACCATATCATCGATGTAGACCTCCACCGTCTTGCCGAGCTGGGCCTGGAACATCTTCGTCACCAACCGCTGGTATGTCGCTCCCGCATTCTTTAACCCGAAGGGCATCACCTTGTAACAATAGGTGCCCCTGGGAGTGATGAAAGCTGTCTTTTCCTGGTCTGCCGCATATAGGGGGATCTGATGGTACCCCCGGTAGGCATCCAGGAAACTCATTCGGTCGTGTCCGGCAGTGGCGTCGATGAGCTAGTCTATCTTTGGAAGAGGGAAGCTGTCTTTGGGACAGGCCTTATTGAGGTCGGTAAAGTCCACGCAAACCCTCCATTTTCCCGTCTTCTTTTTGACCACCACCGTGTTGGCCAGCCACTGTGGATAGTGGACCTCCTTTATTGCGCCTGCCTCGAGGAGCTTCTGAACTTCCTCAATCACGGCCTAAGTTTGCGGGACCCCAGTCCGGCGCGGTTTTTGAAGCACGGGCTTGTGGTTGGGATCCACCTTTAATTTATGGCACATGACTGTCGGGTCAATGCCGGGCATCTCATAGGGTGTCCAGGCAAAGACCGCTTTATTCTTCACGAGGAGGTCAAGCAGTTCTGTCTTCTCAGACTCGGGGAGCTGGCTTCCAATTAGGAAGAATCTGTCTGGGTCGGCGGGATCAATGTTGGCCTTGGTGAGGTCCTCGATGCTTTTCTGTGCCGGAGCCCTGCCAACGTCCCCGAGCTCGGCCTCTCTGTCCAGTTCAGCCACATTGACTTGGGATGACTCGGCTTCTCCAGGCAGCACGGCCAGCAAGCATTGCCTGGCCATGTGCTGGTCGCCTCTGATGGTGATCACATCCGTTCAGCCTGACTGGTTTTCCAGAGGGAATTTGAGCTTCTGATGGCGGGTGGAGGGCACTGCCTCCATGCTATGTAGCCACGTCCTCCCCATTATAACATTGTATGGGGAGGGGACATCGACTACTAGGAAGTCAACTTGCCTGCAGGCGCCACCCACTTGGACTCTGAGGGAGATCTTACCCTTGGGGTAAACAGGCTTGGAGCTGAAGCCGATCAGAGGGGTATGGGCAGCCTGGAGGTCTTCGTCCTTAAGTTTCAACTTCTTGAAGCAATCATAGTACAGGATTTCGGACGAACTGCCAGGGTCGACAAGGACTCTCTGAACCAAGAAGTTCTGCAGCTTCAAGGTGAGCACTAGAGCGTCGTTATGTGGGAGTTCGACGTCTTCCAAGTCCTTGTCAGAAAACCATACTCTGACCCCCTCCGTTTTGGCTTTCTTTGCGGCCGGCTCTGGTGCCGCAGTCAGCACCTGCTTCTGATGGGAGGTGCGCCTGGCCTCGGCGCGAGCCTGAGAGCTCCCTTTGGGTGGGGCGGCGAGGTGGATGACGTTGATGATGCCTTCTGGCTCGCTGTCCTGGTTGTCAACGTCTCGCCGTGGAGGTCGGTCATCACCTCGGCCTTCCTCCTTGATGTAATCCCTGAGGTGCCCCTCCTTCACGAGGCTCTCCAGGTGGGATTTGTAGCTCCTGCACTCGTCGGTTCTGTGCCCACTTTGCTTGTGGTATGCACAGAACTTACTCTGGTCCCGAGAGGAGGGATCAGTTGTCATCGGCCGCGGCCACTTGAAGAAAGGCTGCGCTTTTATTTTATTGAGGAGCCTGTAGATTGGCTCCTTGAAGATAGTATTCAAAAGCATGCGTAGGGAGCAGCCTTGCGCTCTCCTGAAGTGTACACAATACCTCCTGTGTGGGCTCTCTCCCCTCAGGTGTGGGGACACCGCCGCGGGTTCCGCCAGCTCGGTCTTCACCAGCTCGGTTCAGGGTCCCGGTGGTTTCGTCCTTACAGAAAAGGCGCCTTTTCTAATATATGCAAGAAGAATATGTCAATATTTAAATCTACGTATGTTTTATTCTGCTTGTATCCAAACATCCCCTTAGTGTTAGTTTTATATAGTATAAACTGCTTGCTATTGAATTGTCTTATTCTCCTTTCTCCTCTTTTCAATTCAATTTTTGCAACTTAGCCAAAAAAAGTGAACCGTTGATAATGGTTGAGTAGGGTCAAATGAGAAACTTAGAGGAGCGGCAGATGATGGGGTAGGCTTGTGGAGGACTTAGTTTGACCAATTAACCTAGGAAAGGGGTAATTTTGATCTTCCGAATGTTAGAATATGAGAAATGGTGTTTAGATGTGTATTTACTTTTCATAAAATTTCATTTTTTGTATTCTATAAAACAAAAATTGTTCATTGTAGAAAGGTTATGATATAGAAACTAATAAATCATATCATGTCATGGGACTAGGATCTGGGGAAAAAAAGTTTAAAAAATGATGACCGGAGTTGAGCGATTTTAGTGACATTATTTGAGCCTTGGTCATAAAATTGGGAAAATCAGATTTCAAGAGGATTAATACATCAGAACCCTTTTTAAGTTTGAACGGTACTTTTGAAAGCTGCTCTGTCAACCTGCATGCCAGGATTCTTCTGGATCTAACTATTAACAAACAAGTCATAATGAGTGGCGAATCGAACACGACTCTCCACAGGCTCTACCATGATTCAATCATAGTTGTTGCACGGTTGCAATCAACTCTAGCTCTTTAGTATTGTACTTTTATATTTTATTTTCCCCACAAGGAATTCAGATGTCAGCCCTTCCGATTTGGTTCAGATGTAGGAATCGGCCAAATTGTTTATCCAAAAAGGTTAAACTCAGAAAAGGGCCAGCCTTTGGAACTAGAACAGTTAAAGTCACCCTTCCCTTTTTTTTTTTTTTTTCATTAACTGTTCCTAGTTCTCAAGATCTTTTTCTACAAGCAAGCACCAAAAATATTGCAATATGAGGAATCTTGAAGGTAACAATGTTACTTTTAAGGGAAATTTTCAAATATGGCCTTAAGTTTTTGCCTTATTTCAAAAAAAGACACAAGTTTTGAAACTTTTCAAATTAGACCCTAAGCTTTCCAGTAAATTTTCAATTAAGGACATTCGGCCATTTAAATGTATTTTCTGGTGACTTTTTTCCTCAATATTTTGAAAATACCCAAATTACCCTTCATTTAAAGTCATGACATGGTTTCGGCAGCCACTACATGTAGCAAATCGTTGTGAGAATACTGGTTGTCCTTGATCACCGTGAGGACACCGGCGAGGGAAATGATGAGAATATAGGAGAAGTGAATTAGAATTTTATTACAATGAAGGGTAATTTTGGTATTTAAAAAAAATCAACACGGAAAAAGTTGCCGAAAAATAACTTTAAATAGATGGATGTCTTTAATTGAAAATTTCCTGAAAAACTTAGGGACTAATTTGAAAATTTTTGAAACTTATGTCTATTTTTGAAATAAGGCCGAAACTTAAGGACTTTTATGAGATTCTCCTTACTTTTAATGATTTTTTCTTTGTTTCACTAATCGAAAACCAACAACTCCTCCAATCCCACCCCGCGAAAACATGGAAGCACATATCTAGTGCGAGACATGCACACTATGCTTGCTTGCACAACTGGTTGTGGGGCCCACCTAGGGCTAGGAACCAGGGGGATTTCAAGGACAAGGTGGGACCTATCTACCTACCAAGTTAGGGTCTCATCCAATCATTCTACTATCTTCATCCGGCTCATAAGTTTTACTATGTATAGGCCATTCGGATGGATCCAAACTCGGGGACATGTGCAATATGGGGGTTTTGGTATACTCAGATGGATGTCGAGGTGGGCCCCAACACCAATGTGCAACATGCGCACCAAGTGCACCTTTAATTATTATTATTATTATATATATATTACACGCCCCCATTTTAAAAATCCTCATTTTTTTACCCCTTATTATTGGTAATGGGGCCCACCTTGAGTCCATCTAGTCTTTTCACACACCCAACTCCCCATGAATAGTCACAAGTCCAAATTTGATATTCATCCAATTTTTCCTCACCATTGGATTAAAATCATAATAAGTGATGCCTCTAAACCATTAAATTTTATGGCCATGGATCAAAGGGTAGAGACATTCTTATGGAGTCAAAATTTTGCATATGGGTAGGTCTTATAAAGATATTTCCATACCATTATCATCATGCATACTAGTGAGCCCAACTAGGAGGGGCGTTTTCAACCTAAAAATGCTTAAACAATTTCTAATGATTCCACGCGCACACACAAAAATAAATATATACATGTATATACTGTCTTACTAGGAAGACCAGCTAGTGGGACCCACCTTAAAACCCCGTAGATCATGGGACGATTGGGTGGGGTGGGGTTTGAAAGACCCAACTGGGACCAACCTAGATATCATGAAGCCAATCTAATACATCTAACCCGTTCATCCCTGATCCATAAGTCTTAAAGGTTGTATATAGAATAACAAAAAATGACCCTCAATCCAATGGTCCACTCTATAAGGATCTGTGCAAATCCATGGGATTTGTGACTATAAAGGGTTTGTGTATGTGTGGTTCATTTAGATGGGTCAGAAGGTGGGCCTTAGTCGGTGGTCCTCACCGTAAGACAGTAAGGATATATATAAGAGGAGTGGGCTCCACTCAAGAGGGAATATCGAAAAGTATTTCTGCTGCCTCTACTGATGCCTTGAGGTTTTGGTAGGAATGGCTAATTGAAGAAATTTAAAATGATATCAGAGTCAACCGGTCGTAAGTTCGAATCCCAGAAGGAATGACTCGGTGCAAAAAAAAAAAAAAAAAAAAAGCGTGTCGCCAAAAGTACGCCGGCCGGGTTCCACCTGAAGAGGAGTTTTGAGGAGTTGGCTCCACTCAATGGGGAATATTGAAAAGTATTTCCGCTACCTCTACTGATGCCTTTAGGTTTTGGTAGAAATTGTTGACTATAGAAATTTAAGATGGTATCAGAGCAAACCGGCCATGAGTTCGAATTCCAAGATGAACGACTCAGCGCAAAAAATAAAAATGCATGTCCCCAAAAGTGCGCCTGTCGGGTTCCACCTGAGGAGGAGTATTTAGGAGTGGGCTCCACCCAAGGGGGAATGTTGAAAAGTATTTCCGCTGCCAATACTAATGCCTTAAGGTTTTGGTAGGAATGGCTAGCTGAAGAAATTCAATACATATATATATATATATATAAATTTAAAAGTATTTTTAAAATTTTATATTAACAATGTAAGTTTATTCAGCGTATTTGTTTAGCAAGTGGTAATGTAAAGGTGAAGGTAAAGTTCATCCACTAGTCACCTTTTCTATCTTTGCCATGTTAGGTTGAAGAAGTTGAGAAAGAAAGTATTCTTGAAATTCCACTTTTCTTTACCATTAACTTTACCATGAGTTACTTTTTTTATCGCATAAAGCTAAGGTCTTGTAGCAAAGTAAACCCAAGACAAAAGCAAAGATATACATTGCTTCACTACATACTTTATTTTATCTTCTTTACTTTATTATTACCTTTATCGTTGATATGGAATTTGCTTCACATTTACTTTGCCACACATGTAAACAAATATTCCTTTGATGGTTGCTCTTCGATAGAAGATCTCCCTCCACTCTCTATCCAATGTACATAATTCTATTAAGAATATTTTGAAGCCTCATATGCTAGAAGAACCGTTGCAGTGCAATTAAGAATTACCACACTATCATACCGTTCATGTCTAAAACATGTGGTTAACCTATGAAAACAATGATCAAATCAATTATTTTACATATCATCTAACGTAACTTTGAATGAGGTGAAATTTTTGTTAAAGATAAAACAAGGTGGAACAGTGATGTTGAGGGGTTTGGATAATTTAAGGTGCGACCTGTTGATGGATTTGTAGCATTGGGCTCAAAGAATCCAGACTCACACCCTAAAGAAGATCTTGACTAGCCGGTTATTGCTAACTTTATTAGTTGAAGCCCAAATTTATGTAGCTGTATCAAGCAAACAAATGTCTACTCATTGATTTGTTTATTGTTTTTCTAAGATCTTGATAGATCTTTGTATATCTTCTTGCTGATTTTTTCTCTCCGGCTAATTGCCTATTTTTACTTAATCATCGCGCGCCCCCCGCGCCCCCCCCCACCAAGTTCTCTATTCTACCTTATTTAAGTCCATTCATTGAGCCCTAGTCTCGTGCCTCCTTCATCTACTCATTTCCTTATCGAGCCTGCTTCGGTATTCGTTTCCTCCCATCCTTCCTTCTTGTGCCCGCTTTCGCTATTCATTTCCTTCACGAGCCTGCGTTAGCTATTCATTTCCTCCCATCTTGTGAGGCACCATCTAATTGCTACTCCTAGATGGTTTAGATACGGACCTATTCCAATATTGTTGTGTATTTTTGTGTAAGGTAGATCCTGCTAACTCACTGTGAATGCTTTGTCCTCTAGAAGGACGAACAAAGGGCTCCAGCTCTAGGAGTCATGACCATCATGGAAGTCTACTGAGTTAGACGCCGATCCCTCATCGCTTGACTAGCGACAAGATAAGCCTCACAGAGTTAGACGCCGATCCAAAACTTGTTACCAATAGTTTGATCCTAATCGAAACTCTCCTAAGGTCACATAGTTAGATTAAATCAAGAGATCAACTTTGGTCCTAGCTAATTCCTTAAACTACAAGTCCCGTGGCAAGCGAACCATACAATTTAATATATGATCAATTCTATGAATCTTGAGGACCCTAACTGCTCTCATGCTGAAGTTGAAGTAGAAATTGATATACCTACAAGCGTAATGGAGGTTAGTTCGTGGATACTTAGATAACAATCTCTGAATGAATATTTTTTTTTATTTTCTTTTCTATGTTAATGATGGTGTTAAAACTCAATTGAGACAGTCATGTCGGTTGCTGTATGAATGTTTCAACCATGACTAAAATGGATTTTCTAATGATTATTCTATTGTCATTCTCTTTAGATCTAGAACACTCTAAAGAGATCTAAAGGGAAGATGTGTGCCTTTTTTATGGGTTTTCTTTATAGAAATATTTGACTTTATTAGAAAATGGTTAAAACAAACTCATTTATTATCGCAACTTTACTATATTGGTTAATTTTTGGTTTTGAAACATTGAGGGGACATTTTGATGGATCTGGATGTGCGAGACTTCGGCACGCAATCGGAGGAGATCTATATGCGTTTTGACGATTGGAAAGCTTTACGGATCTCTTCGCCTCTGCCTTTACCTAAGGGATGGAGTAAAATGTTAGAGTACCAATCTTAGGGCTCCCATATCTCTTATTTAGGGCAGTCTCAAAGAGTCACGCTTCTTGAAAGCCTCTTCATCGGAAATCTATAACCATCATAATCATGTAGGGAGTCCTATCCGTGGATACAGATCAAGTCTTTTGATTATAGTGGGATACTAATTTTTTTGTTGGCCACACCCATAATTGATTTGATGTCGGACACATGGCGTGCTGGCCAAACAATTTCCAACACTTTTGTGGTCACAACCATTAGATCGTAGACCTAATAAATAGGTGGCTAAATATCGATGTCTTTTGATGATTTCTGGCATCTACTTAAAGGGCATAAAGGTTTATCCATCAAGTGACTCAAGATTTAAACGGTTTACAAGTGCACGTATAACATTTGAACCTTGGGACACTTTCATGGGCACAATCATTAGATTGTTTGATTTAATAAGTAGTATATCGATGTCATTTGATGCTTCTGAGCATTTACTTAAGGGGCCTCATGATCTAACGGTTTACAAGTGCATACATAACTTCTAAACATTGAGGCATTTTTGTGGTCACAACCTAGATCATATAATGCCTCTATTCTCATAGTCACCTACTTGATCCCTGTACTATTTTGATATTTTGGATCATGGAATATACAGGATGGGGCCAACTCGATGAATGGCTTGGATCATAATTCTTGCTCGATTAACAAAGCTTATATAGATAATCAAAACTGTTAGTCATGATGGAAAGAAACAAAATGTTTGATCATCCCCGTCATTCTTGTAATTTGATAATACTAAACTGATGCATGTAACCTGTTTTTCCCTTGTGACAAACCATGTCAACAGGCCTATACAATTGAGCTGGAAGCAGAGCTGAATCAGCTTAAAGAAGAAAATGCCCGTCTGAGGAAGGAGGCGGTATGACAACATTGATTAGATCTTTTTTTTTCCTTGGATTTGATTGATACTATTTCTCATGTGGTCTCTTGCTTTGAAGCAGGAAGAATTGTTGGGGGATAGAAACAAACAGGTATAACTATTTTGTTGTTTTTCTTGTCCTTTCGGAAATATAATGTTGAATTACATGAAAATATAGTACATTTTCAACAAAATATAGTAGTACAATTCTCCCATTTTTTTCTTTTAAAATATCATTCCAGTGTACTTTGGGCTTTATCATAATGACAATCTGACGGAAAAGCATTCATTTGTATTGATTTTTATAGTTGCTGGAGGATAGGAAAGGTCAAAAGAGAAGCATCTCAACATCTGAAAGAAGGGCAAAGATTCTGAAGAGAACCAATAGTTGGCCGCGATGAAAGTTGCGATTATAGTCTTCGGTGTAGGGGGAGCGCTTTTGACTGGCGATTTGATGAAGTGATTAGATTCATCAGATCAACTATTCAATTAATGGCTTCATCAGATCAACTATTCAATTCCATTGTTTCCTAGTTCAGTTTTATAGAAACTACTGTTAATAGAGTGTATCATGACAAAACTGAGAGGCTTTTCTATGTTCATACCAGTTGCTGCCCATGTATAAAGGATATAGTTCAGCTTACAAATAAGTAGCTTCGGAATAGGAACATATGAATAAAATCATAAACCTTACTATTATGGTGTGTCAATGGTCTTATGGTGATTGTGCGATTTAAGGGGTTTACCCCGTATAATAATCTTTAGCCATTAATAACACTGCGGTGATTTCCAGTTTTTATTGACTAAAATGCCTTTAACCGCGGGATATCACATAAAATTAAAAATTGTGCGATATCATATACACTACAACAAACTACACCTTTCTTGATACTATTTGCCAACGCAGTGAAAATTTATGTTGATAAAAGTCTTATTTCCAACGCATATTTGGACTATGTTGGCAAAAGTTACAGAAATAGTTACTTTTACCGACGCAAGTAAAACCGCGTTGCAAAAGCTGTGGAAACTACATTGGCACTAACAAAAAATCCCCCTAGAGGGAAAGTTTTGTTAACACGTGTTTTTCTAATGGCGATGCAATAATGCGTTGGCAATTATCTTGCCTGCTAGCGACACAGGTGTGCATTGGGAAAGCTCTGAGTTTTTATTAACACCATTACCAACGCATGAGTTGCGTCCGCAAAGCCCCATCTTTGACAAACTTATCTTTCCCGACACTATTTTCCGACGCAATGAAAATTTGTGTCGGCAAAAGTCATAGAGAATTGCTACTTTTACTGACACAAGTAAGACCGTGTTGGCAAAAGCCGTGGAAAAACTTTTCCGACACTATTTGGCGACGCAGTGAAAATTGACATTGGTAAAAGTTTTATTTCCGATATATATTTGGACTATGTTAGCAAAAGTCCCAGAGAATTGCTACTTTTACTGACACAAGTAAGACCGCATTGGCAAGAGTCGTGGAAAACATACATTAGCTCCAACAAAGATTTTCCCGAAAAGAGTGTGAATGTTTTGGCAACGCGTGTTTTCCTACCGGCGATGCAATAATGCGTTGACAATTAGTTTGCCTACTGGCGAAGCACAGGTCTGCATCCGCAAAGCCCCATTTAGTAAAATTCTTTTTTCCCAAAATAATATAAGCACACTATTTTAATCTCTTTGATTTATTCCCAACTCTCTGCCTCTGTCATGCTTTTTTTTTTTTAATTATGGGGCCAACTACAATAGTTTCTAACGGAGTATGCTGCGAACTTTTTTGGATGGGTCGCACTCGTGCCCATATATAGATAATCAGAATCATTCAAAATGATCAAACACATTTATTTATGGGATATCCCAATTTTTTGTTTAGAATTGAGTTGGAACCACTGTAAGATTGACCAAACAAAAAACCATGGCTAAAAAATTGTTGTTTTATTAACTTTTTTTTTTGTGTGTGTTCAAACGTATGATGAGATAACCTCCAGTCAAAATGAGATTTGACAATACTCTATAAATGTATGGTGGTTATTCATCGAGGGTCAGACTCATATATAAGGAAAGCCCCCACGAAAAGCACATAAGGCCTGTATTTTGAGCCTATAAGCACTACTTAAAAACCTAATAAAAATCTTAATTCGCCCTCAGTGCCCGTAGCAGTGGCTGCTTGTATAAATCCCACTCTAATGGCCCAAAATTTTGGTGCAAATTAAATTTTTTTAGTTTAAGCATCTAACTTTTTGCAGTGCCCTATGCCTTCGAGGCTAAAGATATGTTTTTAACGGCTAGTATTATATTGGGTGAACTAAAACTTATTTTTGGTGGGCCATAGGATCTCCCACTAAAAGTTCTAGCATTATAAAAGACTCGTGCCCGTATTCTCCTTCTGTAACTAAACCCTTCTTCCGAATTTCTTCTTGTAGCTGCAGCAAGCCAAACCCTTTTTCCAAATCTTGTTCTTCTTGCAACTGAGCAACAAGCCAAACCCTTTGTTCAAATCGTCTTCTTATTGCAATTGTAGCAAGCCAAACCCTTCTTCCTAATCATTTATCTTCTTGCAACTACAGCAAGACACGATATGATATCTCTCTCCATCTCTCTTTATGCCGGCCAGCGACCCCTTCCCCACCAGAAGTGCTTCCACCCGGCCTTGTCTCCACCCACCCTCGCCTCCTTTCTCTTCCCCACTGAAAGTGCTTCCACCCGCCCTAGCCTCCCCCCTCTTCCCCCACCGCCCCTGCCTCCACCCGCCCAGTCCCTCTACCCGCCAGCAACCCTCTAGGTGATTTCTTTGTTTGGTATTTCCCCCCTGTTTTATGGTTGTTGCTATGAAATTCAAGTATTATGCTTATGGTTTTTTGTTGGTTTTGGTTTAATGATTACTACATTAATCTTTTGCCCTCTTTTGCTGCATAGGATCTTATTCCATCTTGAAATAGTGAAATTGTGGTCGGTTTATCCATTAAAATTAAAAATAATTGAAAAATTACTGTAGACGTAGAATTGGTGAATCTTTGTTAGAGGATTCTTCACATCTAGATTTCTTTGGAATCCAATTCGAGAGGAATTTGGATACAACCAGAGAAGGACAAGTGATATGAATGGTGCAGGTGCAGGTGCAGGTGCAGAATTTGGGGGTAATAGTTATTCACACTGAAGTGATGAATGGCGTAAATAGTCTTCTTCTTAAATTCTGCTTCTAATTTTTTTAGTTGATTTTGTTTTAGAATGAAAGCTAAGATTTTCAGGTATGATCGGGTTTTTTTGTGTTTCTTTATAGATGATGATAGGAGATTTCCAAAATCAGATTTGTGTTTTTTCAAGGTAGGTTTGTAATCTTAATGGAAGGAGATCAGACTGTGATGTTAGGGATCCCTCTAGAGTTGTTATTTGGTAGGCTCCAATGCATCTCTTGTTTTACTCCCCTTCACAACTCCAACGCATCTCTTTTTTCTCTCCCTCTAACCTCGATCCTCCGCCCTCCCACAGGTGATCACTTTGACATCTATACCTCAAGGAGAGACAGACCCCTGCCACGTCACACAGCCCCGCCAATGGAAGCCTTCCTAAAATGCATTCCAGTGTCAATTCTGGCAAGTCCAATAGTGAAACCTGATCCACCACCTCCACATTCTCTACTTTCGCTAGGCACCGCTGCTTGTAAGCCATTTTAGAGACTGCCCAACCAGTAAGCTTATAGTGTTTCAACCACTGAACAAAAACAAAAGCTATATTACTGAACGAATCTGAATGATATGCTCTTTTATCCGTTTTACTACTCAACTAGAACATTCTCTTCCATTGTCTATATTTATATGGCTGTTTTGGCTGCACATATAAATAATTTTATCACTTGAGAGATCTTTCTTTGTTTTTGAGAGCTAAACTTCTCTTAATATCCATGTTTGTTGGGGTGTATTTGCCCATGTCACTGCAACATAAATTGGTAAAATGCACCTAATTTGATCAAGGTATGTTCACAGCCATGAAAATAGGGTGGGTAGTGTTATTGTATTCAAGAATTGAGGTAGCAGGTTCTAATGGCCAAGAATGAAGGACAACTCGAGTTTTCATTGACATTCTAAAACCAAATAATGAACAGAGATAATTCTTCCTCATGCCTATTCTCATCTCATCTGTTAATTCAAGCAGCTATGAAATTAAGAAGTCCAAACAAATCCTACAAGAATGGAGTAACATAAATTGCACCTGCATATATCTGGTAGAGCTGCCGGATGGACTGAGTTACACATGTAAAATAATTGAAATTCACACAATGTAAGGCTTAATGTTGTACTCATTTTTTTCCTTTTCTGCTGGCAAATGTGATTCATACTAGTCGAAACTAGAAAGCAAATCCAGAAGATCTTAACTAATCTATGATAGAGAAGTAGGAACCTAAATTAGCTTGGATGCGGAGCTATTCCAAGATGTAATCGCTCTCTTCGCGCTATGATTCAAATTTGTGTTCTCTTCCCTATTAAGGCTGCTTCTTTGTATTTTTTTACTTCAAGATTTTATAATTTTATGTTTTTAGAATTCATATGTAGATCTGCCACCTCTCTGTTTTATGCCACACATTTGCCAAAAAATATTCGTTATTTCATTGTGCTGACATAGGAATTCGACCCCTCCACAAAGAAAACACCTCTGATGAAGAGGAATATGGCTTTCCTCTTGCACAGATGTACACAAATGTGTCATTATTCTTGAGTTATAATCATTTAATTAATTTATTAATAGCAATACCTCTGGCAACCATTTTCCTCATATATGCTCACCTTCCCAAAACGCTCAACGCTCTCCATCCACATTGATGTTAGAGAACTGAAATCAAGCCATCAACTGAACAAATAGAACCAAAAGCCGAAATGCCATTTATTAACCAACACACTCAATCAGGGTTGATTGGTCTTCAAGTTTAAAGCCATCACCCTGACAATTCAATACATAAGAAAGTTAAGGTCTCATCTACAGCACCTTATATCGTCACTCCACAACTCTTAAATAATCCTTTGGTGAGCTCATTTCACATTGAATTCCTATGTCTTACAATTCCAATTTATGCAAACAAACAGAACCTGAATCTGTCAAAACTTTTGTAACAGTACTGACACAGAAGAAAAAGCTATATGTTATGTTTCTCGGTAAACAGATACAAGGAGATGGAGGTTAATCATGGAAGAAAGAACCTACCATTTCGAGATGGTGAGATCATGTATCAAATAAATGTTAATTACTACAATTCATCTAACCATAAGGCAGGTTCCAAATTATGGCGTCATCCTCCAAAGGCAATGAGTGTAGCACACGAATATCCAATAGCAACACCATTGAGACTCCTCGGTGGTGGTTGGTTTATCATCAATTCCATTGGGTGAGCAGTCAGTAGCGCCTTTCCTCCCGTATCCTAGACACCAGCAATCTCCCCCTGCAAACTGTTGGAAGTGGGTGGACCTCATGGATAGGTTTCAAAAACTTTTTACCAACTAGAAGTAGTGAACACCTATTCAAAGACCAATAAAACCCAATCCAGGATGCATGTCCTCAATCTCAGTCATCATGATCAGCAAACAAACCTATCAAGAAGATAGAAACAACATTAAACATGCAACCACGAAATTCCACAACATACAAGGAGTAGAAAATACCTATGGAGCTTGGTTGTGCTCTAATGGAGAACTTGATTCAACTCTTTGATGAAGAGTTCTTCTAAGATCAGAATCTCCAATGCCCAATCGTCTTCCACGCTATGACCCGCTTCAGATCTCTTTTCTCAAGAAAGATGGTGGAATCTCCAAGAGAAAGACTAACTAGAATCACTAAGGAAACTAGAAGGGAACTAGAAGAGAGAGAGAGGGGAAGGAGAAGGAGTGCAACTCTTGCACTTTAGGGTTGATGGGCGTGAACTCCTCTTGGAATAAGCATGGACGTCCAAGGGGTTCCCTCCTCATGCTTTTATAGCTTTTCAACCTTCTCTCTTTGTGTATTATTAGAAGTCCAACTTCCATAATACTTACTAACCCTTTGTTCCACTATTACCACTATTAGAAGTCTTACTTCAAATAAAAATAGTAGCTTTCCTTTTGAGTTCAAATAGAATTAGTAAAGATCTAAACTTGGGCTAGCGTGGGGACCACTAGGGATTTCATAGAAAGCTGGCTCCAACTGGGACACCCCGACCTCACATCTCATGTGCAATCCGGGCCCACAGTTAATTGCAAATAACTCCACTATATAAATGCAATTGAACTCCAGTCTTAGGAATAAATTACATGAAGACCCTAAACTTCCATATTTCTACAAGTAGGCCCCTCTATCAATATCCATGGATCAATTGATCAAACTGTCCCACCAATTTAGATCCGTATCTTATATCCTTGAGACCTAATTAATCATAGTAATCATTAGTACCATCCAATTAACTCTTAATTGAGATGGGTGTACACTTACCAATGAAAGATCCATTAATTGGAATAAGGGGAAAAGATAGATTCCATCTTGACCATTAAATGTTCCCACAGTCCTACTATCACGTACCCAAGACACCGAGGTGTTGACCTACAGATGGCCTCACTCATTGGTGACTCAAAGCAAATGAATAGATAGAAACTTGAGTTCATCAATGTCTCAGGGTTGAGGGCCCATTGTTAGGGAATTATGAGAGCAAACCTTTAAAGAAAAGACAGTATCCTTGAGGTGCTTCTGATGGTCCTTCAATACATCTAATGTACCAGTATAATGATCTAGAATCTTACATTCCTATAATCGAGACATATCATACTATTTCATAGTGATCATAATACTGCAACCTTGTCAGATGAGATGCCCAATCTCATCACTGGTTGTGAATCAATTTAAGTATAAGATTTGTGACACATGTCTCCTGTATGTGGATCTCATCCATACACATGTGCTACATCTAATACACTTATGGACTCCGGTTCATCTCATGAGCCAGTATGTCATTTGTATTGGTCATATGCATTAAAGTAATAAAACACCATTCATCTTATGAAAGGAAAACATGAATATATTGATAAATAAAAAATTTAATCAATTTATTACATCAATCTTAATGGATTGAGACCATAAAACTAACACAAACTGCCAAACAATAAGCCAGTTAGAAATTTGAAACGCTTCCTTCCAAAGACTTAATTTCTTGAAAAGATTGAACAGTTATACTCATAGCCTAGGACAAAACAATTGTGACTTTTTTAATGGGTTTATAGAGATCCTAATGGGCTAAGGAATAAAATAAAGCTCATTTTTAATCTCTCTCACATAGGCAAAGAAAGAGGCCGCAATCGGGTTGCTTGTAGTAGATCAGAGCATACCCACCAATAGAAAAAAGAGTGACTGTGCGGTGGCTCAAGCTATTTAAACGCATAAATCATTCTTTGTGTGTAAATTGCATTACCTGCACTCGGTTTACGAAGATCCTGTTGGACTCGGGAATCGGATAAAGACCCTTTTTTTTTTATCTTTCGCTTGGGGAAAACAAAGATACTAGACTTTTGGAAGGAGAATTGGTGATCATGCTAATTAATCAATTATTTTAAATCAATAGCAACATAAGATGCTTTGTTCACCTGTTGTCTTATATTATCTCAATCATCCTTCCTGTAAGACCCCGACCCTAACTTTCGTGATTAGAGTATTGTTAGTTGTGGGTTAGTTCTCTAAGTGATTTTTGAGTCTAATTAAGTTAGATTGTGGTTTAGAAAAGTTTCCAATAGCTTTGGGGAATTTTGAGAGCGGTTGGACCTGGTCTAGCAACCCGAGGATGTCTTGGGTTGTACGTGTCATCGTGGGGGATTGTTCTTTATTTTGAAAAATTCCAATTTTGGTTTCTTTTGATAGGTCAAATTAGGCCCGCCAACTTTTGTGTTTAGACCAACCCCATTCGAAGCCCAGAAAAATCGTGTTTTGGCTCAAAAGGGTAAAATTGACTTTTCACACCCAAATTTAGACACAACTTTCAAAATCTCAAAACCATGTCAAAACTATACTTTTTGGAAACTAGATTTTATGAGGATAATTTTTGTCTTCTTCGTCGATCTCGTCCGGGGCCCGCAAGAGCATGTTTTATCCATTTGAAGTATTAGTCTTGGTAGGGCCCACAATCCTCTCAACTCTTATACCCATCTCCCTCAGTCACTCTCGTTTAAACCAAATTCTCAGCTCAGAAAAAATTTAGAGAAAAACAGCAAGGAGCTCATCTCCCTTCTTCTCCATCTTCTTCCTCTTGCATGCCATGGCTATTGGGCTTAGATTAGAGTTTTGATCACACCGCCTTCTTCCTCTCCTCCTTAGCTCTCCATTGCCATAATTTTGTTGGAGTCTCCAGCTGAGCAACCACCATTTCTTCTTCCTTGTTTCTTGTTGGAATAGCTCCAGGTAAGGGTTCTTCTTCATCTCTCCAACGGAGTCCTTTTAGCTCCCAAGGATCTTGTTTTATTAGCATGCAAACCCATTTTAGAAATGGGTCCTTGTTTAAAAAAAAAATGATTGATGTTGAGAGGTCCTTTCATGGGGTTTTTGTAGATTTCGTGGCTCAGCTTGGATAGGACCTTTGAGGAGGTTTGGTTTGCATTTTGTTGGTTGACTTTAGCTCTTCTAGTGTATGAATTGTTGGGTATTCTTTTTGGCTATAAATGGTTTGTTTTCTAATCTTAGTTTTGGAATGCATTGACATCAATATGATGGAATGGCTTGAAAATCTATTTCCTCCTGAGATGTATGTGTTATTTGTTTATCTTGGAAATTTTTCATTCATTAAGTTTATCTTGATTTTTACTCAAATGTCTATGGATGGATGAAAGATTGGAGGAGCATTGAAATGGGAATTGTTCTAATGGGTTTAATTGGTGTAATGGAATGTAGGAGGGGTGTCAAAAGGTTGGATATCTCCTTATGGGGATTCTTGCAGGTTTAAGAAGAGATTGGAGGAGAAATGAGATCAGAAATTGCAAAGGAAGAATTTTCTATGTTGAACGAGCTCAGCCAGTAGGCTGTCTGCTCGAGCGGACCTTGGGGTTGCTTGAGCGAACAGGCTACTGCATGGTGAGGAGCAGACCAGAAGACTGCTCGCTCGAGTGAGCTAGTTTTTGGAACAGCTTCGCTTGAGCGGACCTGATACTACATGATAAGGAGCGAGGCAGAACACTCGTCGCTCGAGCAGAGTTTGGGGTTAGCTAGAACGAGGGAGTTTCTAGAACGGTCCACTCGAGCAGACTTAGGGTCGCTTGAGCAAACCTGTTTTACAGTTCTGGAATTTGATTGGAAGAGGAATGGAGAGAAAATGTGTTTTTGTTTGAAGGATTTTGATGAGTAGAAACACTAGAATATGTTGAGGGACTTTGGACTTGGTATTGTGCACTTGGAACTTGAAATATCTAATAACTTTGGGGCACCAAACTATCTCTAAACACCGATATTTGGGTTTCAAGTACATAAGAATCAAATAAAGGATCTTAGCATATACTTGAGGGTCTGCTTTGAAAAACTTAGTTTTGACATGAAGAATATCGTTTTGCACTTGTTTTAACTTACATGTATCAGTTTTGTTTCGAATTGTTTCAAGAACCAAAAAGGGGATCACTTCTTGTGCTTCGATATGCTTATAGCTTATGCTATCTTGTCTCGTCTTGCGTGCACCGTCCACCTTGTGTGGTCGATGAGGGAAATGTGAGAACTTGGTCCGGGCGGCACCCTTAACCACGAGGCGTAGCATGTCAACCACAGGCTTCAAACAACGAGTCTCCACTAGCCCTCTTTGGAAACGTTTAGGCTTTGCTTGCTCCGTCCACCTCGCGTGGCGGAGGATATCTTGTCTTGTCTTGTCTTGACAAGTAGTTTCCCCTTTTTGCGTGATTTGTCTCGTAAATATATTTTTGTTTTGTGCATTCATGAATTTAGGTGAATACCACTGAACTTGGACTGCCCCTTTAGTCTGATCGACTGTCCGGGGGTCCTTAAACATGTGGACTATCTGCAGATTAGTTGTGTATTATATTACACATCATGCTTGTTCCGGTTCCGCAGCCGGCCTCCCCGTCTACCTTGTGTGGTGCGAGATCATGTTCTGCGTGTCGTGCTTTGCGTGTCGTGCTTACTCCTGTCATCATGTATAACGGAGAAAGGATGGGCTTATTGTGGATTTACCGATCATGATATTATTACGTATTCATGCTAGCTATCTGTCTTGTATCTTGTTCATGGATTTTTACCAATTTGTTAGCCATGGTTTACGAATAATGATTTATTATGATTTTCCATTTTACACTTGAAAGGCATCTGCATCTTTGTTAAAAATATCATGTTTTATCACAAGTTAATTAGCTAATATATATTCTATATGTTTACGCTTAAATTGATCACCTGCTAGACTGTTGTGTTTGATATACTATACTTTGGTGCTTTAGGTAGCATATTCTTGTCTTGGGCTAGTACGTGTGCAGGTGGCAGTAGAGCCATGAGCCTGGCAGGATGGTTGTGTTCGTGATGTCATATAGACGTCATGCTTGACTTCGGAGATTCGTTACACACCTGGGTAGTATTTGTTCTTAGCTTGTTATTTTGTAAGGCTTTTATTATGTTTTTCCTCGGGATTGTAATTAATGCACTTGTTAATTTATACTTGAATATGTTTGGGTCATGATCAACCTGTTACTGTCAGCTCTATATATTTTGATATCATGTTTTGTTCCAGTCTGAATATGAGTATTGCTATGACAGCTTTATACTGGCAGGTTGAGTGCGACACGGAATCCGATGGCCATGGGCTCCGGGTCGCAACGCGACGTAAGCCTCCGCAAAATGTTCTTGATGTGTTTGGAAATTTTGCCTTCCTCACACATTTGGAAATTTTCATGCAATTTTTTTTATGCATCAAATAAAAGGCTAGGGCTTCTAGGTCAAGTCAACACGAATTTTGACTTGAAGAAAGCTTGATTGGTTTTGACCAAGTTGGGTTGGAATTGGTCAGACTTTTGTCAATGTTTTCCTAGAATTTAATGCATGATAATTTCCTTTCTATGCATGACTTTTGGTAATGGAAGCATGATAACGCATACCTGGAAATATTTTGCAAGTTTTGGAATTTGGAGCTTGCAGCAATGTTGAGCGCTTTCCCAATCTTACAGGGATTTCAGAAGATTCGTTTGATCTCGCAGCAATGTTTGAGTTCGAGCCTTCTTTGAGAATCCTCCATTGACTATGAGCTCACAACAATGTTGAGCTCATCTTCAAGCTACCATTTTCGAGGTGCTTCCCTTTTCTTCGGAATTGCCCCGGAACCATGCAAAAATTTCGCTAGGATTTTTTTAGCAAAATTTTGTCATTTTCGCGTTTGATCTTTTCTTTTCCAACCATTGCAGGTAGTACCTCCAGAACGAACAAGGGTAAGGGGCTTATTATTGACGAACCCCGCCGGTCTACAGGATCTTCCAATACGGCCGTGCAGCAGGCCTGGGAGAAGGTCCAGTATGTAGAGAGGAACTTGGAAGAGTGTGACTCCTTCAACCAAGATGAGATGAGACAGCGATTGATCGCCCTCAAGGATGAGGAATTCTATAAGATCATGGCATGCAACTGTCCTTGGGTCATGGACGATCAGAGCATCGTGCCCAAGCCTGCCTTTTTATTTGGTGATGTAGTCCCTGACGACTTGAGATACCAAAGGAGATGTTTCCAATTCTCTTACACAACTGATGGTGGGGAGAGAACTGTTGCTACCCGGGTCGACTTTTGATCGTACCATCTCAATCATCAATCTTTCTCCCACATGCTCCAGGAGAGAAGACCCTCTAAGCTTGGTCAAGGGGACTAATGTGAACAAGACCGGGATTTTTGTTGGCGGCCCTTCCGGATATGGGGAGAAGTCGCCTACCCACATGGACGTGCTGATGTTGGCCAGTGACTACCAAGGTTCTAATTATCCGTCAGTCGATTTGAGACCAGTGGGCCTTGGCATTTTCCAGGGTGATGGCAGCAATTGGGTGAAGCCTTTTTGACTTCGTGGCCGTTTCAGTGCTAACTCAAGTTGAGAGTCATGGACTGATGACATCCTGCAGATTGGTGGTGTCATTCTGAACGAGGCCGAGATCTTCGACACGGTCTGCGCTTTTCGGAAGACCGTGGTTTTCTTCGACGAAGCCTTCATGGCCATGTTGGAGTCATTCCTTCCACAAATCAACACCTTTGTTGTTACGAATGGTGAGATTGATTTCTCTTTGAAGGAACTGAGCGCCATCACCAGGCTGCCTATCCTCGGCAAACTCTATGAGGAGTTCATGCCTATTGACAGCATCCTTCAGGAGCAGTCTGAGGAGTTCAGGCTTCTATACTTTCAACTTGTCACCTTCTATGATTTTTTTAAGGAGAAGGAGGGCTCGAAAGTCAGGTCCAGCAGTTGGAAGAGTTTTAGCACTTTCTCTCCTAACTTATTTGACAGTGGGCAGTCTTCTGATAGCATGACCCAGGAAGTCAGGGCTAAGAATCTAGGTTTGAAGAAGATCACCGTCATGCGAGAAAATTTAAAGAACTTCTTCACGAGCACATATGCCATTTGTTCTGACATTACACTGCGATAGATCTCGTTGTTTATCTCACTTATTGGCTGGGTGAGGCTGTTTTTGCTGGAGGAGATGGAATGCATATAAGGCCGCACTACATTTTTCAGGCTTGTCAGATGGCATTCGGAGAGCAGCTTGCTTTAATGCCTGCTCTTTACTCCTATTTGTATACCGAACTGCAGGCTGCTGCGTTTTGGTTCAGCTTGGGCTCCCCATGAATAGGGTATGTGTACCACTGTCTGGCTTCCACCGATTGGGCGTTGCGCAGGATGATGACCTATTTATGATTCGTTTGGCTAGAGGAACAACCGTTTCCGAATCTCTTTTGTTTGCCCGTTTGAGAATCCAACGGTTGAGGGACGTAGAGATAGGGTAGTCTTCGGTGAAGCTTTCTTCGGATTTGTGGAAGAAGGCTTTTGATTGTGGTGTCTCTAGTGATTCCACCAGGGCAGGGTCAGAAAGACATTACCTCTCGACCAACGTAGAGAAGGGGTCGCTTTTTAACATACGTGTTGGTACGATGGTGTACCGTTGACATCTCTTCGTCGACATCCAGCCGTATATCTCTTCATGATTCGCACTGCAGTTGGCCTTCCCTTAGGGCGCTATTGGAGTGCCTCCGAGTATGGTGAAGCGCTTTGGAGGTTTGCAGGATGGAAGGAATGCATGGGCTTCTTATATTGCGGAAGACATTAGCGCCATGATTTCCTATCTTGAGTTGCCCATTTTCTAGACTGCTGGTTCCACGAAATGGTTCGTAGAGAGCTTTTCAGTGTACCAAGGGCTTTCTAAGAAGGAGCTCGATGTTAACCAGTCTTCTGGGAAGGGTCTTGGTAAATCAGATGGCGTCTGGCAAGAGGAAGTTCTGGCTTTTCATTCTAGAGAGAAGCATAGGATAGGCTTTCTCAATGATTGGGACATCATTAGATAGGAAGCTATGCAAGAAGTTCCTAGTGAGGTCTTGAAACAGTTAGAGGAGGAGGAGGCTGAGATCGATGCTTGGATGGAAGCGGAGCTAATAAAGGCTTTCATGGAGTCCACTGGCAAGAGTAGACCATCCAGTGAGGGATCAAGTGAGAGACCTGACTTTGATAGTGGGGCAGGTACCTCAAGCAAACCAAGCCATAGAGGCAAGAGGAAAAGAGGAAAGCGTCGTGATACGAGACAGCACGAAAGTTCTCCTAATTTGGAAGTCCCTCTCACCATTGCTGAGGAGTTGTCAACGTGTTGACACCAAAAATGTCACTTTGCCTCTTTAACATCAAAAGCAACATGGAGCCGCATCCTACTACAAACAGGCAAAGCCATTTCAAGCATCATATCTCGTCAGAATCAAACAAAAACTACAAGATCCTTCAAAATAGACAAAAGAAGGGTACAGACGAAGTTTCGGGCAACTTCAACACCATTTGGCCTAACTTCAATCATCCAACGGCTGAGCAGGAGCTCCCGGCAGTGACAGTGTCAAAGATATTAAGTACTTGATCAGAGCCTACGGATGGTCTCAAAATACCTCCAAAAGGCTCCACGTCAAAATTCAAGTCAAACCGACACCGTTTGACACTCCATCAACTCTCGAGCAGTAAAATCAAGCCTCTCGGCTGCGAGAACCACCGAGGCCACCACTCATCAACCAAAGCACATGGGTAGATTCTACATGCTTCCAACGGGTTACACGTCAAATTTCAAGTCATTCTGACAACATTTGACCCGGCTTTGACGTTAGGAAAAAAATTCAAGCCTACCGGCTGCGGAGCTACCCGGGACCATGGCATCCAAATAAGAGCTAATGGATCGTCTCAAAATGACTCCAATAGGCTCCCTGTCAAATTTCAGGTCAATCGGACACCGGTAGACCGTACATCAAAGCTCGACATCTTCCTCGCGGTGAAATCAAGTCTAGCATCGACAGGACCCCAAACGGCTTCAAAACTCAAACAAAAGCCTATGGTTGGTCCTATCTATTGCTCAGGAAGCTTCACCTCAAATTTCAGGTCATTCCGACATCATTTGACCTAGTTTCGAGTTTCGACAGAAAATCGGCTACAAAGTCTTTGGCTTTTCCAAAAAATAGGAAACTTTGTGTTCTAATTTGCACGGCTTCTCGTCAGGTTTTCCTCAGGAAAATCAAGTCAATAAGTGAGGAAAAATGTGAATAAAAATACAAGATAAAGAAGGAACCAAAAAGCCCGAAAAATGGCCTAGAAACTGCGACCGAAAGGGGGAAAGACCCCATGGTCGTTGGCGGCGACCATGGGTGCATGGTCGCTGGCAACCCTAGAAATCCGTGTCGCCAGATTTCAGCCGAAAGGGCACTTTTTTAATCCCTTTTCACATTTCGAGTCGTTTGGCCCCTACGATTTTTCTGGAATCTGATTTTTGAGGCATGAAATCCCTTAATCTTCTTCAACATCACGGATCCGCTGTCGAAATCAAAAAATCATCATCCGACGCTTCGAAATCGCCAACCGATCGACCAAGAAAGCACAGTTTCTGCCCGATCGATCGAGAAAACGACTGGACAGATGTCGCCAACCCATTGGTGTCAACCAATGTCTAAAATTGCATCGCCGTCCGACGTCAAATAACATGTGGATTCATCGGCGATCATCGTAGGAGGAATTCCAAAAGATGCGGCGCGGCCCGCGACTCTTTAAGCGACTTAGCGACCATTTAATGTTGTTAATTGACCCGTTTATGACAAGTTAATGCGGTCATTAACTCATTATTTTGGATGACCCAATCAGAAGCAAGGAAAAAGGAGTTACAAATCCAAGCAATCATGGCATTAAACCATGTAACTCCCCTCATCATGGAGATTAAAGGCAATTAAATGCCTATCATTTTTCATCGGCCAATCAAAAGCCAAGAAAAAGGAGTTACAAAATCAAAAATTAAATACTTGTAACTCCTCCCATCATGGAGCATTAATGTAATCAATGCCCATAAACTCATATAATGGCCACCAAAAACCTATAAATAGGCGGTCATTCCAAGGAGAAAAGGTCATGAAAATTGTCCTGAAAAATCCATGAAAATTGCTGGAAAATTCTCGAAGAAATCTCTGCGCAAAAAAGCTCGGATATTCTGAAGAAACTCTGTTGCAAGAAAACACCACAAGGAGATCAAAGTCCCTTGGGGGGCCACCCCCCCAAGGGCCCCCCTCCTTCTATTCAACATGGCTAGACGTGGCTCTTCAGCCCGTCTACTTGGTCTTTTATTGGATATAGGACATTCCCTTAGTCTTTATCCTCTAAAAATCTGAGGACCAAGCCAAGCCAAATGAATCAAAGCATCAAGTGTTCTCATCTAAGGGACGATGGCGGAGTCCATACATGACTCGCGACTGTCAATCTGAACGAGTTCTCACAATCTCCTGAGAAGTTAGATCCTTTTTCTTACTTTTTCTTTTGTATTTTGTATTTTTTTTCTAAAGAAACAAAAAATTCACAACTCTTGTTTTTCTTCATTGATGAGATTTGTAAATCGCCTTTCATGGTAAACAAAAGAAAATTGCCCTTCACGGCATTCAAAATCTGTCTCTTTTCTTAAAATATATGTGCAATGGAAAGTTAGAAAAATGTTTGATTTCCTTTCTACTTGCGAAGGTGGGTCTTCGGATCACCATTTTTAAATTCCAAGTAGAATAGAAAATCTGGCATACCCGTACAAAAAATTTTGATGCTCGCTTTTCGCCCCGCCACACCCCTGCAGACTCGGGGCGGAGGAAGGCAAGAAGCCGCGTCCATCAAGTTGGCATACCTGGTGGGACCCATTCGTTTAAGAACTTGATGATTTGGATTCTTTGGCTCATTTCTAGATGGTGGCCTATGTTGGATCTTGCATCTAAAAAAATATGAGATGGGATTTTTTGGAAATTTCTTTCTTTGAGTTTATTTCCAGTCTTTCTGTTTCAAAACAAAAAAAATTTCAGATTTCTCATTTTTGGATTCAACTTTGAGTAACTTTGATCCTTTCCCCTTTGAACTTGATAGCTCGCAGAAATGTTTGTAGCTGTTGTTCATATTGGGGGATGGGCCATCTTTTCTCTTTGAGGAGTCCAATAGGGATCTTAAAAAAATATGATTTCAAACCTTTCAGATTTTGAAAAAAAAGGATTTCTCTTTTTTGGGCTCAAATTGGAGAAACTTTGGTTCCTTCCATTTCGGACAATAGCCAGCGAAAATCGCTGAGCTGACTTTCAGATTGGGAGGGGCCATTTCCTCTCTTTGATCGGTCCATTAGTGATCCTTCAAAATTCTTTTTTTTTTCAGATTTTTCAATTTTGGATTCAACTTTGAAAAACTTTGATCCTTTCCCCTTTGAACTTGATAGCTCGTAGAAATGGTTGTCGCTATTGTTCATATTGGTGGATGGGCCATCTTTTCTCTTTGATGAGTCCAATAGGGATCTTAAAAAAAATCTGATTTCAAACTTTTCAGATTTTGAAAGAAAAAAAAAAGATTTCTCTCTTTTGAATTCAAATTGGAGAAACTCTGGTTCTTTCCATTTCGGACAATAGCTCGCGGAAATCGCTAAGCTGACGTTCGGATTGGAAGGGGCCATTTCCTCACTTTGATGGATTCATTAGTGATCTCTCAAAAAAAAAAAAAAAAACACGAAGGTTGCACCAATTACGTTCTTTGACCAATGTGGATCTAAGAAAAGCCTTGTCCAGAGTGTGGAGGCAGCTAGACTGTTCGAGGCAAGGGTCCTTCAAACGGGTTCATTAAGTAATCCTACCCTTACCTGGGGGCTGATCTATCCACTAAGGTTTCATAAGACCGAATTTGAGACCTACGTGTACAAAAAAAATCTTCAAAAAATTTCTCTTCCAAAAAAAAAAAAAAAAAAAAAAAAAACTTCTGTCATTTTTGAGTTCAGATTCGAGAAATTTTGGTTCCTTCCCATTCAGATCTAGTGCTCGTAGAAATGTTTGAGCCTGTATTCGAATTAGAATACCATTTGCTTTCTTCGATGAACTTAATTTTGACCCTTCAAAAAAAAAAAAACTTCTGTCAGTTTTGGGTTCACATTTGAGAAATTTTGGTTCTTTCTCTTTCAGATCTAGTGCTCGCAGAAATGTTTGAGCCTATGTTCGAATTGGAATACCATTTGCTCTCTTTTATGAATCCAATCTTGGCCTTTCAAAAAGATTCCATCTCGTGTCCCTTTCAAGGATGCGATTAGCAACATTTGTGCCTAGCGGTGCTAGTACGCCCTTTCGGGTCTACTGTATTCGCGACCGACACATTTGTAACTCCAACCTTGTATCATTTTACCTCGAGTGAGCTTCGCTTCTCGGTAATTTGAATTAAGGTTTGCAATTGCTTCTAGTAGTCACTAGGACGCTCATTCTGAGCCGACCATACTTGCGTTTAGAATAATTGTACCCTCTATGGCTTTTTGCCTTCTTCATTACGCTTAGGTCGTGCCATGCCCCCTGAGCGATTTGAAAAGACAAAACCATAGTATTTTCGATTTATGATCACCATATTCTTTTGATTACTAATGGCTGTGGTCTTGTTTCAGAAGTTTTCCAAACTAACAATGGCAGCTTTATTAACCACCACTTTTGATGAGAACAAGTACCAAATCGTGCTTCAAGAGAAGCAAAACAAGCGCACTCATAAGCGCCCTGCAAGCTGCTGAAGCATCACCTCCCTCGGCAACTCTTAAAACATCGGGTCGACCTTAACTCCCCGGACCATTGTCTTCGGGTCGCTGGGACCATTCCCACTCCCCGTAGAAGAAACTGCGCCTGCCAAGAAGCAGAAGACCTCCCCTGAACGTGTCACTGCCATGACACCAAGGGCAATCACCAAAAAGCCTGAAGCCCGTGGCAACCCCACAAAGCCTCAGCCTATAAGAAACCAGGTCTGCCCCAAGACTTGGTCACCGAGACCTTCACCAAAAGAAAGAAGGTCCTGAACATTTGCAAAGGCAACATACCTAGTCCCTCTCAAGGAGAACCGGTTCTACTCTCTCTCTTACATAAAAGAGGAGAAACGTACCCTCCACCAAACAACAAAGTCGACTCAGCATGAGCCAGCTTGCTCTTACAAGCCCAAAATCAAATCATGCATCACCAGGCCTCAACAAGAACCTGCCAGGGCCTGCTCTTCTGCAGCTCGACCCTTTATCTCAATAGGGGCCGAGCTCGCAAAATTTAAAGCTTCACTGCGACAAGCAAAGGACCGCATCCAGATCCTACCCATGCCGGTCTTCAAAGAAGATAATCTCGGCTGCCGCGCACGAGGGACTACGTTCTTTATTGCTAGAGCACAGCCAGAGCTGACTGAAGCTCAAATTGCTTGTCGGATAAGTCGCCGCACGGTATATCGACAAAAGAGACTAGAGAAGCAAAGAATCCTGCATTCCGCCCTTCAAGTGTCTAAAAAATGGGTCAAAAAAGAAAGACCCGACCAAGTTGCTGCTGTCTATATGGTTGGCAAAACCAAAAGACGCCAGAAGTCGGCAACCAAAATTCATGTCAGACAGCCGGTGACTCGCAGCGTCTCTCGGACACAAAGACATCAAGAGGACTCTCCCACTTCTTCAAGTCAAGGACACCAGAGTGGTCATTCCTCGGGCTATTCATCCAAAAGAATGAGCTCCAGCTCAGTCCCCAAGATGGTATCCTCATTCGATTCTCGAAGAGTGAATGTCTTGGTCACAAACTCTGAGTAACCTCTGTCGCACGATGATGTGGCTTTACGCATCAGCAGCTGGAGCAAGGACAACAGAGAATAGAGGTTCTGATGGAAAACCTCCTCACTTTCGAACATCTGCCAAACAATGAAGTCCCTCCAAATGATGAGGCAAATGGTGGAGAAGACGAGTCACGCGCCCTTACCAAAAAGGACGTTGATGATATCCTCGCTAAAGCAAAAGAAGAGGATACACTGAAGGAGCATGGAATCAAGCCACCATATCCCTTATGGATGGACTCGGTTCCGTTCCCTACGAAATTCAAGCAACCTACTCTCCAAACATATACAGGGAAAGGTTCAGCTAGACAGAACGTCATCTATTTCAAAATCCTGACAGGAGCTATTGCGGATCAAGATGCTCTCAAGATCCGTCCCTTTGCAAGTACCATAAAAGATACAGCCTTTGATTGGTACTCCACTCTGCCAGAAGATTCCATTCAAAACTGGACCATGCAAGAGACACACTTCCTGACCCACTTCAAAGGTGAGGATCATCCTATCGTAGGTTGACCCTAGGCCATGGTCGCCGCCGGCGACCATGTGGTTTTCTCCCTTTTCAGTCGCCGTTTCTCGATCATTTTTTGGGCTTTTTTGCTTCTTTTTCTCCTGTATTTTTCTTGAAATTTCTCCTCATTTATTGGCTTGATTCCCCTAAAGAAAACCTGTCGAGAAGTCATGCAAATCAGAGCACAAAGTCTCCTATTTTTTGAAAAGCCGAAGACTTTGCAGCCTATTTTTCGTCAAGAGTCGAAACTAGGTCACATGATGTCGGAATGACCTGAAATTTGAGGTGAAGCTTCCTGAGCAATAGATAGGACCAACCATGGGCTTTTGTTTGAGTTTTGAAGCCGTTTGGGGTCCTGTCGATGCTAGACTTGATTTCACCTCCCGGAAGATGTCGAGCTTTGATTTACGGTCAACCGATGTCCGATTGACCTGAAATTTGACAAGGAGCCTATTGGAGTCATTTTGAGACGATCCAATAACTCTGATTTGGATACCATGGTCCCAAGGAGCTCCGCCGCCGGTAGGCTTAATTTTGTTTCTGAGCGTCAATGCCGTGTCAAACGTTGTCAAAATGACCTGAAAATTGACATGTAGCCCTTTGGAAGCATGTAGAAACTACCCATGTGCTTTGTTTGATGAGTGGCAGCATCGGTGGTTCTCGCCGCCGAGAGGCTTGATTTCGCCGTTCGAGAGTTGATAGAGGGTCAAACGGTGTCGGTCTGACTTGAAATTTGACATGGAGCCTTTGGAGGTATTTTGAGACCATCCATAGGCTCTGATCGAAGATTTGATGTCTTCGACACTGTCGTCGCCGGAAGCTCCTGCTCAGCCGTTGGAGGATTGAAGTTAGGCCAAATGGTGTCAAAATGGCCCGAGACTTCATATGTACCCTTCTTTTGGCTATTTTGAAGGATCTTACAGTTTTTGTTTGATTCTGACTAGATATGATGCTTGAAGCGGCTCTGCCTGTTTGTAGTAGGATGCGGCTCTATGTAGCTTTTGATGTTGAAGAGGCAAAGTGACCTTTTTGGTGTCAACAAACGCCCCATCGAGGTACATCGATGAACTTTTGCAGTCAATGTGCCTCGAAGAAAACTTTGAAGGAGAGCTTCTGACTTTACCAAGAATCTTTAAGCTTTTTTTTTTTTTTTTTTTTTTTGATAGAGTAGCCTTTTGAGTTTCGAAGGGAATTTTATGGCAGTGAGAGAGATCATGTACCATCTCAAGGCAAAATTTTGAAAATGACATTTGGATTGGGTTTTTGGGTTTTGGATTTTTCTTTTTGACCTTGTGAACCTAAGGCTTTCTATGGCGCATCAGGCGGTCAAGAAGGTTTTTGGTTTTTGATCTTGTGACCCAACAAGCTGTATGTTGCAGGTTAGGGGGTCGGATTTTGGATTTTGATTTTTGGTCTTGTGACCTAACAAGCTGTATGTGGCAAGTTAGGGAACCGGGATTTGGTTTTTGGTTTTGACGTTGTGACCTAACAAGCTGTATGTGGCAAGTTAGAGGACCATGGTTTGGTTTTTTGGTCACTCTTTGGGACAATTTTGGGTCCATTGGAGTGGTTTGGGTTTTTGTGGAATGTCAATTTCAAGGCTTTGGCTTAATTTGGTTCATGAGGTGGGATGATTTGGATTTTTGGAAACTCATGAGGCTTGGATTTTTTCTTTGTATTGGTCCAATCAACTTAAAAGAGGCATAGAACCATTTTTGTATGCTCTTGGTAAGAGGGATTTTTGACTAAAAGCCACTTTTAGTACCTAGGTGGTCAAACCTGGCTCATGTGGGCTATCCCATGGGACCGTCAGCTTCAAAGATGGCTTAGATCTCATGTAGTGTCATTTTTGTGAAGAATAACTAAAAATATCTCTTTTGGTATAGAATATCTAAAAATATCCTTACTTGGAGAGAATCTCTCAAGTTACCTTGATTTTGGGAGAGATTTTCTGAAAGCATCTTTCTTTTGGAGAAAGTTTCTCACATTCCCTCTCTTTTTGGAGAGAATTTCTCAAAAGACCTCCTCATTGGGAAAGAATATCTCAAGATCCCTTTCTTTTAGGAAGGTTGTTAATTTGTAGCACTTACCTTCTTACTTCTTTCCTTCTTTCCTCTTTTGGTTTGCTCTCTTCTATAAACAAGGGGTGGTTGGATCTCTTGCTCCTATTGCCTTCTTTTTGCAAAAGTTTTCAAGAGTGCTCCAAGATCAAGAACCCTTCTTGTTCAAGGATCTTCAAGTTCTTCCTCTTCCTCCATGGCTTCAAGTAAGTTTTCTTCCTTCTTAAGAAACTCCATGTAGAAATAGAAAAAAGGGTTTCTTTCTTTTCTTTTCTTTTCCTTTTCTTTCTTTTTTTTTTCTTTTTTTTCTTTTTTTCACGTGTTTTCTCTCTCTTTTTTTTTTCACACGTTTTTTTCCTTCTTTTTTTTTTATTTTTTTATTTTCTTTTTTTTGTGACTGTACGGTCAGGGCCGTATGGCCACGTGGCCTGTGGGCCAGCCCATTTTTTTTTTTTTTAAGGAGGTTCTCTTCTCTCTTTTCCCATCTTTTGCTTCTGACCTTTTTTTTTTTTTTTTTTGGCTCACCATGATAATGAGGTTTATGCAATCTAAGATGTTCATGCATTTTTTTCTCTCTGTTTCTATTCTTTTGTTTTTTTTATTTTTTATGCATTAAGATAAAAGGCTAGAGTTTCTAGGTCAAGTCAACATGAATTTTGACTTAGACAAAGTTTGGTTGGTTTTGACCAAGTTGGGTTGGAATTGGTCAAACTTTAGTCATGGTTTTCCTAACATCTAATGCATGATGATGATTTTTGGTAAATTGATGTGGAAGGATGATAATGATGCACACCTGGAAGCCTTTTGCAAGTCTTGGGATTTGGAGCTCGCAGCAATGTTGAGCTCTTTCTTAGTCTTGCGGGGGTTTTGAGGAACTTTTACAAGTTTTGGAGTCTGGAGCTCGCAGCATTGTTGAGCCATTTTCCGATTTTGCGGAGGTTTGAGAAGACTGGCTTGATCTTGCAGCAATGTTTGAGTTTGAGCTTTCTTTGAGAATCCTCCATTGATTATGAGCTCACAGCAATGTTGAGCTCATCTTCAAGTTTGCTATCTTTTTCGGGGTGTTTCCTTTTTCTTCGGAATTACCCCGGAACCATGCCAAAATTTCGCTAGGATTTTTTCTAGCAAAATTCTGTCATTTTGATTATTGATTTCTTCTTTTCCATCATTTACACGTAGTTCCTCCAGAACGAACAAGGGTAAGGAGCCTGTTACCGATGTGCCTCGCCGTTTTACCAGATCTTCTAATGTGGCCGTACAGCAGGCCTGGGAGAAGGTCCAGTATATTGAGAAGAACTTGGAAGAGTGTGATTCTCTCAACCAAGATGAGGCGAGACAGCAAATGTTCGCTCTCAAGGATGATGAATTTTACAAGATTATGGTAACCAGTCGTCCTTGGGTCACGGACGCTCAGAGCATTGTGCCCAAGCCTACCTTCTTCTTTGGTGATGCAGTCCCTAACAATTCAACATACCAAAGGAGATGTTTTTAGTTCTCTTACACAGTTGATGGTTATGCAAAGAAGTTGCCTGCCTGTATGGACATTTTGATGCTGGCCATTGGCTACCAAGGTTTAGATCATCCTTCGGTCGATTTGAGACTGGTGGGCCTTGGTATTTTCAAGGGTGATGGCACAATTGGGTGAAGCCTTTTTGACTTCGTGGCCGTTTTAGCGCTGACTCGAACTAGGAGTCGTGGACTGATCATATCCTGCAAGTCGACGGTGTCTTTCTGAAGGAGGCCGAGTTCTTTGACGCGGTTTGCGCTTTTCGACAAACCATGGTTTTCTCCTATGAAGCCTTCATGGCCATGCTAGAGTCGTTCCTTCCACAAACCAACACCTTCATTGTTACGAATGATGAGATTGGTTTTTCTTTGAAGGAACTGAGCGTCATCACCGGACTGCCTATCCTCGGTAAACTCTATGAGGAGTTTATGCCTATCGACAGTTTTCTTAAGGAGTAGTTTAAGGAGTTCAGACTTTTGAACTTTCAGCTCGTCGCCTTCTACGATTTCTTAAAGGAGAAGGAGGACTTGAAAGTTCGGTGCAGTAGTTGGAAGAGTGGTAGCCTTTTGTCTTTCAACTTCTTTGATAGCGGGGAGTCTTCTGAGAGTACGACCCAGGAAGCCAGGGCTAAGAACCTGGGTTCGAAGAAAATCTCCACCATACGAGAAAATTTGAAGGAATTCTTCGCAAACACAGACGCCATTCATTCTAACATTGCGCTGCAGGGAGATCTCGCTGTTTACCTCACTTATTGGCTGGGTGAGGCTGTTTTTACTGGAGGAGATGGAACGCACATCAGGCCGCACTGCATTTTTCCGGCTAGTCAGATGGCATTTGGAGAGCGGCTTGCTTTGGTACCTGCTCTTTACTCCTATTTGTGTACTGAACTGCAGGCTGCTGCTTTTCAGGTTCGGCTTGGGCTCCCTATGAACAGGGTATTTTCAGCCCATATTTTTTATTCGTGGTATGTATACCACTGTCCCAATTTCCACCAATTGGGTGCTACACAGGATGATGACCTGTTTATGATTCGGTTGGCCAGAGGGAAGCCTGTTTGCGAATCTCTTTTATTTACCCGTTTGAGGATTCGACGATTCAGGGACGTCGAGATGGGGAAATCTTCAGTGAAGCTTTCTCCGGGCTTGCGGAAGAAGGTTTTTGATTTTGGTTTCTCCCGAGATTCCACCAGGGCTGGGTCGGGGAGACACTATTCTTTGACAAATGTAGAGAGTTGGCTTTTTAACATACGTGTTGGTACGATGGTGTACCATAGACATCTTTTCGTCGACATCCAATCGTATGTCCCCTCATGCTTTGCACTGTAGTTAGGCTTTTCCCAAGGTGTTGTTGGAGCGCCTTCAAGTAAAGTGAAGCGCTTTGGAGGTTTGCAGGACGGGAGGAATGCATGGGCCTTTTATAGTGCGAAGACACTACCGCAATGATTTCCTATCCTGAGTTACCCACCTTCCGGACTGCTGGCTTCACGAAGTGGTTCGTGGAGAGTTTTTCAGTGCACCGAGGTCTTTCCAAGAAGGAGCTCGATGTAAAGCAGTCTTCTGGGAAGGGTCTTGGGAAATCAGATGGCGTCCGCCAAGAGGAAGTTTTGGCTTTCCTTTCTGGAGAAAAGCACAAAATAGGCTTTCGCGATGATCGGGACGTCATCAGATCAGGAGCTGTAAAAGAGATACCTGGTGAGGTCTTGGAACAACTCGCAGAGGAGAAGGTTGAGGTCGACTCTTGGATGCAAGCGGAATGAGCGAAAGCTTTCGTGGACTCTACTGGCACGAGTAGATCATCTAGTGAGGAGTCAAGTGAGATGCTTGACTCAGAAGGCGGGGCGGGTTCTTCAGATAGACCGACCCATAGAAGCAAGAGGAGGAGAGGGCAGCGCCCTAATAAGAGACGTCATGAAGACTCTCCTGATCTGGAAATCCCTCTCACCATTACTGAGGAGGCATCAGGGGATGACAATGAGCCTCCAGAGAAGAGGAGCCGAGAAGAAAAGATTAATAATGATGGTATGATACTCCTTCTCTCTTTTTCCGTTTCTTTCTTTTTATGAGGATTTTGTTTTGATCTATTGCTTTCTTTCTTTTGGCAGAAGATGATGATTTGGTGATGCCTGAGGTTCCGGCCAATAAGGCGGTGATGGATCCGGTTGTGGCATTTGAGGAAGAACCAAGGGACTCTGGAGTAGATCCAGAATCTTCACCTGGTATGATTTCTTTGCCCTTTTTGCCCTTTTGTTTTTCTTTGCTGCCACTCACTGACACATTTTTGGTTTCCTTGCCAGCTGACTTGCCACAAGATTCTGGCGACTTTGAACCATCCATGGACGCAACTTTTGACGATGCTTCAGATGTGTTCATGGAGGCAAAAAGCATTCCGCCGGTTGTCGAAGAAGGTATATAGTAATAGTTTTGATATTAATTTTTGACAAGATCATATTCATACCTTTTTCATCTTTCATTGGCAGGTTGTGAAGCGATAGGAGAAGTTCCTTTATCCTTCTCAGGGCCAGAGCAGGGGGTGCCTGCGGTTGATCCAGGAGTAGGGACTTCTCCTACTAGTTTTGATGAGGCAGAGACGAGTCCGCATGCTGATATTCCTTCTCCAGCGGCTCTGATTGGAAAGAGCTTCTTGATTACTCTTCCGACGGTGCACGACATGGGCAGTTGACCAACGGAGCATGGCGAATCTTCATCTGGGCCATCCATTCAGTTTGCGAAGAAGGTGTTGAAGAGAGTCTTGAGCTCATGGGTCGAGACTCTCTCTTTTGGCCATTTGGAAGCTGGCTTCGGCATGATTAAGCATGTGCAAGACATTCTTGTTGATAGCGAAGAGGTCGGTCTAGACATTACAAATGCCAAGGCTTTTGTTGATGAAGTGATAGCTTTGGGCAACAAGTGGACTGAGACCAAGAGCTTCCCAAATGGTGACTTCTTTAATGAGATGTTTTTGAAGCCTTCTGGCGAGGTCAAATCTGAACTGGATGAGATTTCGTGGACTCGGAAGCAGTTTGTTCGGGAGAGAAATGTCACCTAGTTGGCTATCATCGGGCTAACACAAGACCTGCACTTTCTTGATAGGGAGGTCTTTGAGGCCAGGCCGCGCCTTGAGCTATTGGAAGAACAAGCTGTTGCTAAATGGGCTACCATTATGGAAACTCGCGATAGAGAGAGGGCTCTCATTCGCCAGGCTGAGGAAGCTGAAAGCAATCTCCGGAGGAAGACTCAAGAATATGAACAGTGGCAAATTCTCTTGGAAAAGCTTCCTCGTGCTGAAGATGGATTGCGTCAGCTTGCCGCATTTTAGGGGAAAATTCTGAAGAAACGTGGCTTGGAAGCTTTATAGGCTAAGGCCAAGAGTCTGCTTGAGGAGTTATGTCTTTGACTGAAGACCATGTCAGACTAATCTCCTGATTTATAACAAACTTTTTCTTATTTTCTTTTGGTACCTCCATGTATAAACATTTTTGGTACTCTATGTACCTTTTACTTAAAATTTTTTTTAATGAAAATAAGCAAAAGTCGCATGAGAACGTTTGTTTGAGAATTCGATCAAAAGGTTGTCATTTTGCGAAAATCTTTTGTCAAAAGGTTGTTTTGGGCATGAAGGCCAGATTTTGTGGCGAAAAGCCGGATTTTGTGGCAAAAAGCCTGATTTTTGAGATGGCATGAAAGTTGAATTTTGGGATGGCAAGAAAGCCGAATTTTGGAATGGCATAGGAGCCAAAATTTTGTGGCATGGAAGCCGTTTTTGTTTGTGGCATGGGAGCCAAGATTTTGTTTTATGGCATGAGAGTCCAAAATTTTGTTTTTTTTTTTTTTTGGGTGTGAAAGCCAGATTTGGCGGCATGAGAGCCAAAATTTTGTTTTTGGCGTGAAAGCCGGATTTTGTGGCGCGAAAGCCGAGTATTTTTTTTTTGTTGGAAAACCAAGTTTTGTTTTGTTGGCGTGGAAGCCAGATTTTTGATTTTTTTTTCGCGTGAAAGCCAGGTTCTTAGCATGAAAGCCGAGTTTTGGCGTGAAAGCAGGGTTTTGGTGTGAAAGCCAGGTTTTTGGTTTTCAAAATGCAAGTATCGACTAAGAGTCGCCTCCCTGCTGAATGGTATTGCAAGTATTGATGGAATGTCGCTTCCTTGCTGATTCAGTTGTGAGTATCGATGGAATGTCGCCTCTTCGTGGGTTTTGGTGCAAGTATCGACTGAATGTCACTTCCCAGCTTTTTTTTTTCAAAAATTTTGTTTTGTGGGTATCGATGGAATGTCGCCTCCCCACGATTTTTGAAATTTGAGGTTTTTTCGATCCTTTGTTTTTGTTTTGAAATTTGGGTTGTGGATATCAACTGAAACGTTGCGTCTCCACAATTCTTTTGAAATCTTGCAAGTATTGACGAGGTGTCGCGTTCTTGCGATTTTGAGGTTTTGGAAGTATCGAATGGGGTTCGCATCCTTCCGATTTTTGGGTTTTGCGAGTATTGACTAAGTGCCGCTTCCCGCGGTTTTTTGAAAAAACATTTTTGTTTAAAAACACGAGGGTCATAAATTTCGACTCAAAACCATTTTTGGTGGTAAAAGTCGGGGTGGACTAGGGTAGAAATCCCTGACTCTTGATTTTTGTTTCAAACCATCAATTTTGGGTTCAAGGATCAAAAGTTTTGGTTAAGTTAGGGAAGAGGCTCCTAAACTTGGATTTTTGGGATTCTTTTTGAACAATGAAACATTGAAAGTAAGCATTGTTTTGAGTTTTTTTTTTAGGAACTTCAACGTAAAAATGAAAATTCCAAAAGGGGTGGGTTTGACGAGCAAGTACCTAGTAATAGGCTTTGGCCATGCAGGCATCGCTCTGACCCGAAAGAGGAAGTCTTCAAGGGTAGTACCGCTTCAAGAACTTGCCGTTGATGGGTAGCATACATCGTCGCCCTCCATATTTAAAAGAACGTATGTGCCATTGGAGAAGACTTTGTCAATGACGAAGGTCCCTCCCATTTTGGTTCGAATTTGCCTTTGGATTTGTGGACAAAAACCATTGGCCCTTTCACCGCAAGAACCAAGTCACCTTTTTTGTGGCCGCGTTGCCTGACTTTCTTGTCGAAAGATCCTGCCATGCATGCTTGGTAGAGCTCAACGCTTTGTAAAGCTTCGAGCCGTCTTTCATCAAGTTTATCCAGTTCTTGGAGTCTCAATTTGACGTTGCTTTCTTACGTCATGTCATTTTGTAGAGATACCCTTAAGGAAGGAATTTGTACTTCCAATGGCACAACAGCTTCGCATCCATTGACCAAGGAGAATGGTGTGCTTTGGGTTGGTCCTTGAACGGTGGTTCGATAGGCCCACAAAGCTTCTTATAGTTTGTCGCCCCAATCTCTTTTGTGACTAGAGACCATTTTCTTGAGAATTTCGCATAGTGCCTTGTTGAAGGCTTCTGCTAGTTTATTCGCTGCCAGGTTATACGGAGTTGAAGGACAACTTTGGATTTTGTATTTGTCGCAGAACCTGTAGAATCTGCTATCCTGGAATTGTGGTCCGTTATCATGGACAAATCTTTTAGGTATGCCGAAGTGACAAATGATGTTGGCTCGCAAGAATTGAAGGACTGAGGAGGTCTTCATTTCGTTGAGCGCGAAAGCTTTTGACCACTTGGAGAAATAATCCGTAGCCGTGAAGATGAAGCGATGACCTTTGCTTGATGGTGGAAAGATAGGACCTATGATGTCCATACCCTAGGCTTCGATGGGCCATGAGATCGCTGTAGGATGTAGCTGATGTGATCAATATCAATCATAAAATACCGCAAGTGCACGGGTGTCTAGATGAGACAATGGCAAGAACGGGTCGAACCCACAAGGAGCTAATTAAAGAAACTTTTAGATTAAGAAAACTAATTAACTACAATCAAGGAAAGTTTTGAGTATTTAGATATAAAATCAAGCAACTAATTTAGAAAGATGAAAATCTACAAATTAATGAAAGTGATTAGAGCATAGGAATTCAATAAGCATCCGCAAATTATTTATCAAGTAATCCTAATTTGTTCCAATTTCTACTTCAAATCAAAGACAAATCAATGTTTTTAATTTGGAAAATCTAACTTTTAAAATCCCTTTTCAATCATAAAAATTCAAAACTCAAGACTTCCTTCATCTCATAAAAGAATAAAAATAATTTAAGAACTACCCATCAAAAGTAAGGATAAACCATCAAAAGATCTAAATCCTAAGCATGGCCTATCAAACCTAAGCATGAATAGTCAAAAACCAATTTTTATTTTTAGAATTTAAGAATGGAGATTTACCTAGGGCACGAAGACAAGCCTATTAATCATTAAGCACATAATCATGGAACACAAATTAGAATTACTAAATAAATAAAAAGAAGTTACTTACCTTCATCCATAGCTCTAATCAAGAAAATTAGCCCAGCATTGCAAAGAATGCTTCTTGATTTGTCATTAAAAACTGCATATTTACAACTTCTCCTTCACAAAAATTCTCCTTCAAAATCAATCCTTGGACACGGCCCAAGGCTACCAAAATAAAATAAAGAAAGAAAATATTAATGGAAAACAAGAAAGGAAGAAAAAAAAGAAGGGAATTAGAGAGAGGGCTGGGTGTGTGATCTTGCATCCCCTTTTGGTTTGGTTTTATAGATGTTGATGCCTCCTTTTTAGAAAAGAATCTCCTCTCTTTTAGGACTTGTTTCCTTATTTGGAGAGAATTTGCTACTAAGTGTGGTCTCTTGGGCTCCAAGTCTTGGAAAATTGAACTCCTCAAAAAAATTCTAATGTTGCTAATTTTGAAAACTTTGTGCAATTCCCGTATAAAATTATATCAGATAACTTCCCGAGGTGATATCTCCGTCAATATAGCTCCGATTTATGCAATCGTGGGCTCCACGGATATCTACTCCAAAAGAGCTTTCCAATAGTAGTAGATTGCATCAATCCGACACACGGTTTGAGAGTTATGTACATTTCAATTTGCTGCCCCCGAAAAATCCGGGAATAATTGTGCAATTAAGGAAACTTCTATGTTTGGCATGCTATGGAGTGTGTGGGACCCATGTTGGATGTCCAAGCCATGCTTGGACTCTTTCTTTGCTTGCTTATTTGATTCCCTTTCCATCTTTGAGATTTTCCAATCTTTCCAACTCCACCAAGATGTCAAGATATGTGGGCCCACCATGAAGCGTGTCCCGCCTTTGATCTCTATCAAATTTCACCCATGCAGGTCCCACTCTTGATTTATCCTTCAAAAATAAAATTAAATGATGTCAATAATAATCAAGTGTGAGGAATCTAGATGAACTATGCATGGGACCCTACATGCCTAATTAATGTACCAAAAATACCCAACTTTCCAAAAATAGCACATGGCGTCAAAATTAGAAGGTATGCATTAGTGAAGTCAAAAGAACTAGTTTTTGGGTGATGAATGAGATGAAAATCCCTAATTTCACAAAAGTCATGCAATATAGTGAACTTTGACCAAATTTGACTAAGATTCCAACTTTGATGCTTAAATGTATGAAATCATGAAATTAAGTGTAATTCTATGCAATTAATCTAATTAAGTCCACAAATGCATATGAAATGATGAATGAAAACTACAATTTTGTGGACTTATCACACCCCCAAATCAGCTTTTTGTTAGTCCTCGAGCAAAATAAGTGAAAAAGGAGAAGTTTACTATCCTAACAAATGCAGAAAAATAAAAAGAAAAATGCCACTTTCGCTGGCCCTCTCGACTGCATTTAGCATATGTAGCAAGCCCTTAAACCCCTAGGTTCCCCCTAGTGGATGAGTTGTGCCTCGTGAAGGTTTGCAGTGAATCTACCCACAAAATTCATTTATCCTAAAAAAAAAAAAGAAATTTCCCAAAAGGACATCAGCTCATCTCGGATGCCACTTGTATAACCTGAAATAATAAAAATCTCAGACTTTTCAAAATTCAGCTCACCTTTCAAGTTTAAAGAAAATTTTTTTTCTTTTCAAAACTTTGTGTGCTCTGTGTAGGTGTACACATCAAATCAATCCTTCAAATGTTCCACTATGGTGCCATGAAAACAAAATTCTCTTTCAAATGCTCCGATCCTTCCTAGATTTAGTGGCTCATAAATTTCCCTCTCAAGGCTACTATGACGGCTTTCGCACTACTGTTTTTTCCATGGCCGCAAATTTTTTTTTCAAGCACACACATGTGACTGTGCAATGCCTAGGCCCCTTAAGCTTTCTAATTAACCCATGTAACGAGCATTAGGCCAATGACTCCCAAACCATATGGCTTTAGGGCACTAGGTATGTAAATACCCTTACGGGGTTACTGGCTCGGGTCATAAAGGCTGCGAACCCAAACAAGTCCCAAACGTTTTATTCTTTTCAAGAATTCTAACTAAACACTTTTTTTTTTCTTTTCCTTTTCTTCTCTCTGTTTTTTTTCTTTTTTTTTTTTTTTTGCAAACCCCAACAATAGGCAGCCCTTTTCAATTCTCCCTAACTAATCCACTGGTTTTGGTTGGCCTAACCATCCCGATGAATCAGGTAGACTTACAAGGCTAAACTTTAAAAAGTCATCCTATATTTCTTGAGAAATCCCGAATTCAGACACTAAAGCTTCATATCCAAAATCTTGATAGATGTATACGTGTTTCAGTGAAAAACAAAGTTTGAAATATTCTAGAAAAGTCTTGAACTTTCATTTTACTTCCTTCCAAGGATTTCGAAATTCCGGGTTTCCGAGCATCGTTGAATTTTATCAATTCCTTTGAAAACTTCCCTTTTTGAAAACAAATAAAATAAAATTGCACAAATGAAAAGTTTTCCTAAAATTAAAAAAAAAAATAAAAGTTTGCCTATAATTGAAAAAAATCATCTAAAATTGGACAAGTGTGCTTGTTCCCACCCCCAAACCTAAACTAGACAGCGTCCTCGATGTCATGCATGTAATGCAGAAATTGATAATGGAACATGAGGAAAAATAAATAGCAGGAGGTAAAGGAAAGAAGTTACCTGATGATTTTGCATGGCGCTCCCTATCCAAAGTTAGTCAAAACAATGACAAAAGATAACCTAAACTAATAATAATATATAAAGAAACTACCCTATCTGACACCTAACATGGAATCCACCTGGATCCCAAACAAACCTACATTCCAAAATTGAGGTCAAGATCTCTTGCTTAGGTAGCCACCTATTCTTTTTCATGAATGGAGTTGTAGCTAGCAGTGCATTCACCTCTTCAATGTAGCTATCTACATCAAAGTCACTGCCAAAGTGGGCAAGACAAGCCTTTAATGGATCTTCAAGTCTAAAATGGGGTAAGTGGTTTTGCATCAATTCATGAATGTAACTAATTTCAAAAACCCCATCATCCGCATCGGGAGGTTTCTTAGTGACATTAAAAATGTTCACTTGAACTGTCATGGTCCCAAAAGAGATTCGTATCACTCCATTCCTGCAATTGATCAAGGCATTTGAGGTGGCTAGGAATGGTCTCCCCAAAATTACTGGAATTTTGGGTTCAGCCACAGATGTGTGCTTGGTATCCAAGACAACAAAATCTACACAAAGTCTCCGACTTTGATCAGAACGTCTTCAACTACCCCTTTGGGGTATCGAATCGATGCATCAGCCAATTGCAAGGTCACATGAGTCCTTTTCAACTCCCCCAAACCTAATTCTTCATAAACAGAGTACGGAAGAAGGTTCACACTTGCACCCAAATCTAGCAAAGCTTTATCTATGTGATAGTCCCCTATTTGGCAAGAAATGGTAGGACACCCTGGGTCCTTGTATTTGATTGGGGTTGGACAGGAAATGATCGAGCTAGCTTGTTGAGCTAGAAAAGCTTTCTTGGGCACATTAGTAGTTCTTTTGAAGGTGCAAAGGTCTTTCAGAAATTTTGCATAGGCCGGAATCTGTTGGATAGCATCAAGTAGTGGGATATTGATCATCACTTGTTTGAATACTTCTAGCAGTTTATCCAGTTAAACATTTGATTTTGCTGGGCCTAGCCTCTGTGGGTATGGTGCCTTGGGAACATAAGTCTTAAGAGATGGCTCACTAGGTGATGGGTCAGTTTTGACTGGATTTTCTTTGACTAGCTCATGTTCTACCATGGGTTCAGCATCTACACTTGGTCCCTCAATTTCCCTGGGCAGTTCAACCTTGTTATCAACTTGTGTACCCGACCGAAGAGTGATAATGGATTTGACTTGTTCCAAGCCTTTTCCTTTAGGATCATGAACAACTTGGCCCTTGGGATTGGGCTCAAGTTGACTAGGAAATGTTCCCTTGTCTCTAGCGCTCAATGAATTAGCCAGTTGCCCCATTTGGTATTCCAATTTTGTAATTGATTGTGTGTTAGCATTCAAGCTCTGAATAGTGCTTTGCTGGAACTGGAGGGTATTCTGAGCTAACAGTTTCATGGTTTCCTCAAGAGAATCTATCCTCGGGGTCAATGGACTAGGGCTGAAGTTGGGCTTTTGGAAACCGGGTGGGGCAGTGGACTGAGATTGAATGGGCAGAAGTTGATGGGCAGAAGTTGATGGGCCTGGGATGGGCCACCCTGAGTTGGACCCTTGGTCTAAGAAAAGTTCAGATTATCCCTCCAACCTAGATTGTATGTGTTGAAGTATGGGTCATACCTCTGACGATTATCAAAATGAGTGTTTTGATAAAGCGCATTAACCTCCTCAACAGATTCGGCCTGACCCAAAGTTGTTGGGTCAATCCCTCCATTCATGGCCTGATTATATTTCAATGACTCCAAAGTGCTTAGAGTGGGCTTTTGGTTTAGCTCTAGGGCCTCTATTCTCCTCACCAATGTGGCTAATTTGGCCTCTGCCTCAATTTTGGGTTCAACCTTGAACATTCCCCCTTTTTCAAGAATAGTGGGTGTGATGGGCTCCCTCTTAATAGGGGTCCACTGCAGTGTATTTTCAGCGGTTTCTTCCAAAAATATCCATGCTTCCTCCGCTGTTTTCTGTGTAAACTTTCCACTACAGAAAGATTCCACCATTTGCTTAGTAGGGTAATCCAAACCCTCATACACGATCTGGACCAATCGGATTTTTTCAAATCCATGGTGGGGACATTGGATTAAGAGGTCTTTGAAACGTTCCAAATAACTGTAAAATGTCTCTCCTTCCATTTGATGGAATCCATTGATGTTCTGCCTAATCGAAGTTGTTTTCTGTTTGGAGTAAAATTTTTTGTAAAATTCTTAGACTAGCTTGGCCCATGTAGTGATGGACCCAGCCTGTAAGGCATAAAGCCAAGCTTTAGCCTTTTCTTTTAGGGAGAAAGGAAATAATCTAAGTTTAAGGGCCTCCTCATTCATGTGATTGATTCTCATGGTCCCACAAATGTCCTCAAATTCCCTAACATATTGATATGGGTTTTCTTGGTCTAGCCCACGGAATATTGGGAGCATTTGGATCATGCCAGATTTCAACTCAAATGTGACATTGGTCTGAGGCAGGGTGATGCAGGACGGTTGAGTTGTCCTGGTGGGGTACATGTTGTCCTTCAAAGTTATGGGTGGGTCTACGTGATCAGTTATTTTTTCTTCGAAAATTGATGAACTTCCTATGATGGTCAACGCTAACTCAAGCTCTATTCGAGTCAACCTTCGATTTTCGCGTTCCCACAATTTTTTTTTCTTTCAGGTTTGGATTGCATGCACCGGGTCTAATAAAAAGATGTTAGCCTAATCTATATGCAGGATCCTACTAGTTCTAATATGATGCACAAATGAATCAAGCAGTCATGCACAAGGATTGAGCACAAGAAAAGTCCTAGGGTTGGCCTAAACACTAGACAACTCCTAACTGGTGAAGAGAACACGTAGGCCTCCAATTCGGTCATATGAAACCTTAGTTGACCAGGCAACCACCAGAGAGTGGTGGGGATGAACCCTCTTAAGTACCAGTACCTTGAACAGTTAAACTGTTGCACCCGCAGGAGCAAAGGCTTTCTTGGGCATCAACTTCGGTCAAAGAGCGCAATTGGTGCAATCGTCGGTGGTCTTCGTCCTAATGAGCTCGAGCCCTATGGTATCGTTTCTACTTGATTTTGAATTAATGGTTAGGTTACTATGTGAGAGGTGGTTAAACCTAATTGGGCAAGGATCTGGTGATGAAATCCAGTCCTTATCTTATTGGGGTCAACTGCCCTTAACTAAGTGTGTGGGTCCAATTAATTGGTGTGTCAAGCAAGCATTCACACTTTGCAAAAATTAAATCACCCAAGCCCCACTTGCAAGTAAAAGATTCGTGGGGTAAAGTTTTGAAACTCTTACAGCGGGTCCACGTAAATCTTTAAACTGTGCAAGTTTAACATGTATTTTTTTTTTTAGCAATTTTGCAATTCTGAGAGAAATTTTAGCGATTCTGAGAGCAACTTGTTTGCTTCAAAGCAATCCCCGCAATTTCCTTCCTTTTAGAGTCCTTCAAAATTCAGATTGTAATCTCAAAGAAAACAACAAAAATGTTAGATCTAAATAATCTACTAAAAATAGAAAAAATTATTAATAAAATTCCTAAATTGAAAAATCAACCTAATCTAAATTTCACAACCCTAAACTACTGCAATTTGAATGAAAGATGCACTTATAAAACTTCTCATGCAGTCCTAAGTTAAATGGAGACCATGCTGTCAAGTGCTTAAAAAAATTCTAAGTGTTGGAACCTGTTGCACAGGCCCAAGTTTACAGATCTGTACGATCTACTCTTATTAATCAAAACTAGAAAACAATAAATGTGACGTAATCTCCTAATATGCAAGAATAAAAAAAAAAAAAAACGGTGACTAAAAAGGATAAAAAACGAAGAAGTTATGCTATCATGAAGTTGGCTACTTGAACAAGTTTTTCTGCTGATTGCAGAATCTGCTTGACTGACTGGCCCTATTTGCGGCACTAAAAGTTGGACTTCCAAAACGTATTTCTTTCTGAAATTTTGATGGTTCAAAGTCAATATACCAAAGTCCAATCCAGCAAAATTTCAAGTCCAAAGGACTCTGTTTGACTGGTTTTAATAGTGTGAACTTTTGGGGGAAAAACAAGTCAAATCTGTCAAAAAAATTAGTGCAGAAATTTGTCTTCTATGTAACCACTTGCAATCAGTCCGAAAATTAAATAATAATCAGCAACAAAAACTTGAAAAACAATAACCACAAATATTAAGAAACACAAAAACTAAATCTAATGCAAGCTATGAATGCAACTAACTACAAAAATATGCTATGATATGCAAAAATTAATGTTAGAAATCCTAATTAAAAGGTTCCTTTTGAATTGGCTCCCTGGCAATGGCGCCAAAAACTTGATGTGATCAATATCAATCATAAAATACCGCAAGTGCACGGGTGTCTAGATGACACAATGGAAAGAGCGGGTCGAACCCACAAGGAGCTAATTAAAGAAACTTTTAGATTAAGAAAACTAATTAACTACAATCAAGGAAAGTTTTGAGTATTTAGATATAAAATCAAGCAACTAATTTAGAAAGATGAAAAACTACAAATTAATGAAAGTGATTAGAGCATAGGAATCCAATAAGCATCCGCAAATTATTTATCAAGTAATCCTAATTTGTTCCAATTTCTACTTCAAATCAAAGACAAATCAATGTTTTTAATTTGGAAAATCTAACTTTTAAAATCCCTTTTCAATCATAAAAATTCAAAACTCAAGACTTCCTTCATCTCATAAAAGAATAAAAATAATTTAAGAACTACCCATCAAAAGTAAGGATAAACCATCAAAAGATCTAAATCCTAAGCATGGCCTATCAAACCTAAGCATGAATAGTCAAAAACCAATTTTTATTTTCAGAATTTTAGAATGGAGATTTACCTAGGGCACGAAGACAAGCCTATTAATCATTAAGCACATAATCATGGAACACAAATTAAAATTAATAAATAAATAAAAAGAAGTTTCTTACCTTCATCCATAGCTCTAATCAAGAAAATTAGCCCAGCATTGCAAAGAATGCTTCTTGATTTGTCATTAAAAACTGCATCTTTACAACTTCTCCTTCACAAAAATTCTCCTTCAAAATAAATCCTTGGACATAGCCCAAGGCTACCAAAATAAAATAAATAAAGAAAATACTAATGCAAAACAAGAAAGGAAGAAAAGAAAGAAGGGAATTAGAGAGACGGCTGGCTGTGTGATCTTGCATCCCCTTTTGGTTTGGTTTTATAGATGTTGATGCCTCCTTTTTAGAAAAGAATCTCCTCTCTTTTAGGACTTGTTTCCTTATTTGGAGAGAATTTGCTACTAAGTGTGGTCTCTTGGGCTCCAAGTCTTGGAAAATTGAACTCCTCAAAAGAATTCTAATGTTGCTAATCTTGAAAACTTTGTGCAATTTCCGTATAGAATTATATTAGATAACTTCCTAAGGTGATATCTCCCTCAATATAGCTCTGATTTATGCAATCGTGGGCTCCACGGATATCTACTCGAAAAGAGCTTTCCAACGGTAGTAGATTGCATCAATCCGACACACGGTATGAGAGTTATGGCCATTTCAATTTGCTGCCCCTGAAAAATCCGGGAATAATTGTGCAATTAAGGAAACTTCTATGTTTGGCATGCTATGGAGTGTGTGGGACCCATGTTGGATGTCCAAGGCATGCTTGGACTCTTTCTTTGCTTGCTTATTTGATTCCCTTTCCATCTTTGAGATTTTCCAATCTTTCCAACTCCACCAAGATGTCAAGATATGTGGGCCCACCATGAAGCGTGTCCTGCCTTTGATCTCTATCAAATTTCACCCATGCAGGTCCCACTCTTGATTTATCCTTCAAAAATAAAATTAAATGATGTCAATAATAATCAAGTGTGAGGAATCTAGATGAACTATGCATGGGACCCTACATGCCTAATTAATGTACCAAAAATACCCAACTTTCCAAAAATAGCACATGGCGTCAAAATTAGAAGGTATGCATTAGTGAAGTCAAAAGAACTAGTTTTTGGGTGATGAATGAGATGAAAGTCCCTAATTTCACAAAAGTCATGCAATATAATGAACTTTGACCAAATTTGGCTAAGATTCCAACTTTGATGCTTAAATGTATGAAATCATGAAATTAAGTGTAATTCTTTGCAATTAACCTAATTAAGTCCACAAATGCATATGAAATGATGAATGAAAACTACAATTTTGTGGACTTATCAGTAGCCATTCTGGAGGCATGTTGACATAATCTCCATGAACTTGGTATTGTTGGCAACGTTTAGCAGATTGCATCGCGTCAGCTACCATGGTAGGCCAATAGTAACCTAACCTTTTTATCTGATCGCAGAGCTGAGGACCAGCCTGATGGGCTCCACAAAGACCAGCATGAACTTCTTTTAGAGTTTCTTCCTCCTCTTGTTGTGACAAGCAGTGTAGAAGTATTCCGTTGAAGGATATTCTATAAAGCATTTTGGAAGGAATATCCAAATGAAAGTTTGGGGTGCATCCTTGAATACTTACCTGCTCTTTTGGATCTTCTGGCAGGATTCCGAACATAATGTAATCAATTAACGGATCCCTCCGGTCGCCGCTTGGAGGTCTAAGGATGGAAATCCGACTTCCAACCACTTGGTGGCATTCATCAACTGCTTGGTGTGTGTTAAGAGGAGGGAGAATTCTTCTTTGACACATTGTAATTTGCATGTTTTCCCCTTCTTGGATTGCCATGGATGCAGTAAGTCCGGCCAGGGCATCTGAACGAATGTTTTCACCTTTGTGAATGTGGGTGATGTGACAGACATCAAACTTTTGTCGAAGCAATTGTGCCTTGCTGTAATAAGGCAACAGATCAGGTTTCCTGATTTCATATTTCCGATTCATTTGGTCGATGATCAGTTGCGAGTCCCCAAATGCTTCCAGCATGGTGATACCAGATTCGAGAACGAGTTCCAATCCTACGATCAGGGCTTGGTACTCAGCTGCATTGTTTGAACATGGTTTCAGTAGCTTAAATGCGTGTGAAATCATGTATTTGTCGGGGCCAACAAAGAGAATGCCAATTCCCGATATCGGCTTTCCCTTTTCATTTGTCCTGGTTGCACCATCAAAGTACATGTCCCAGGAGGCATTTGATAAGGAGGTTTCCATGTTGTAGATAGGCTCGTCATGGAGATCATCCTTGAGTGGAGAATCCTTAGGCAGTGGATGCTCTGCTACAAAATCTGCCAGAGCTTGGCCTTTGATTGCTTTCTATGGTATATACCTAATATCAAATTGTGACAGAAGAATGGACCATTTTGTCAGTTGAGCATTGAGGGAACCAGCTTTTGTGACAAGTACCTTTAAGAGATTGATCCTCGAAATCAGGTATACTGTGTTGGACAGTAGGTAGTGATGTAGCTTTTGTACAGCGAACATCACTGCAAGGCATTCTTTTTCGACTGGAGAGTAGCAATGCTCTGCACCAACCAGCATGCAACTGAGGTAGTATAGAGCGGCTTCTTTTCCTCCCTCATTTTCTTGTGCAAGTAGAGCTCCCAAAGAATGGTCGAGGGAACTTGTGTACAAGATGAATGGTTTTCCAGTTATGGGGGCAGCCAACATCGGAGGTTTGGTCAGTATGACTTGATGTCTTGAAATGCGGCTTCACACTTAGCATTACAAACAAAGTCTGCACCTTTCTTCATCAAGCGAGAAAATGGACGGCATTTTCCTGATAGATTGGAAATGAACCGTTGGATGTACGCCAACTTCCCTTGAAGCCCTTTGAGCTCTCTTAAGGGTCTTGGAGATGGTATTTCTAGAATAGCCTTGACTTTGGTGGGGTCAAGCTCTATTCCGGCTTTCCAAACTATGAATACGGGGAACTTACCTAATGAAACATTGAAGAAGCATTTAAGGGGATTCATCCGCAGTTTGTGTTTGCGAAGTCGGAGGAAGACTTCTTGAGGATCTTTGAGATGGTCTTCTTTTCTTCGGCATTTGACGGCGAGGTCATCAACATAACATTCGACCGTCTTATGATGCATATCTTGGAATATCTTCATCATAGCCCTCTGATATGTTGCACTGCATTTCTCAGACCAAATGGCATGATATTGTAGCAATACACGCCAAATGGAGTCCGAAATGATGTATGTATTTCATCTTCAAGATGCATCTTTATCTGATTGTAACCAGAGAAGCCATCCATGAATGTCATTCGCTCAAATCCGCAAGTGATGTCAATCATTACCTCCGGTATGGGGAGCGGGAATTCATCTTTGGGGCATGCACCGTTCAGGTCTCTGTAGTCAATACAGACCCTGATTTGCCCATGTTTCTTTGCCAAGGGGACAATGTTGGCCAACCATTCAGGATGTTGTTCCTCGTGGATGAAGCCAACGCTTTTGAGTTTCTGAACTTCTTGTTCAATTTTATCCATCACGTTGGGACGAAATCTTCTTTGGCCTTGTTTGACAGGCTTGATATCTTTTTGCAGATTGAGTTTGTGGACTGCTATTTTCGGGTCTAAACCAGGCATTTCAACGTAAGACCATGCAAAACAATCAACAAACTCATGAAGAAAAGCGATATACTCGGGTAACTCATCATCCTTTATATTCTTACTTATGAATACAGGACGCAAGTTATCAGGTGTTTCCAAGTCTATCTTTTGAACAGAATCTTCCGTTGGAAGGTTTAAGGGTGGTTCCTCCATAATATTTTCGGAGGCTTCCAACTCAACGAGACCTTCTGGAGTTTTAAAAGCATTTTCAGACCATGGCTCTGCTTCCGTCCATGAATCCTCTTGACCGGCACTCTTCTCAAGACTTGCTATGAGATGATCCCACTCACCTGCTGAAATTGGGTCAAACTCAGGCACTTCTTTTGGAGATGATGGCTCTTCTGGATAAGAATACCGTGTGTTTGTGTCATCGGACAATTCATCTTCATTATCAGAGAAATCGTACCAATTTGAAGAGTCTTCTGGATCCTTGTTGGGTAACTCTTAAAAGGATATCCAGGGAGATCCATGTCTTCATCAACACGAGACGTTGAGGCCTAGTCGGCAAAATAACTTTGCAGCCTTTGTGTCAACTGTCTCATGGGAGTGTCAGGATCATACCTCAACCCATATGAAGACTTGTCTATGCGACGGTGGAGTTTCCAATCCTCCAGCTGACTTTTCGTCAGGGTGGGTTCCAATGGCGTGAGAATGCAGCGGCCACCTCCCAAACCGATTGGACTTTGAGCGTCAAAGCCCATTTTCTTCATGATAGCTTGTGCCATTGGACTATACAGGGATAGTTGAGGCATACCTTCATTTTGGAAAGGTTCAAGCGAGGAATTTGATGACGAAACTTCCGATCTATGGAAGAAGATTGGTTTTTCTTCTACCGAGGCTACCGGAACAACAAAGAAAGCAGACACAGGATCTTCTATGCCAGCAGGAGTCTCCAATGGAGTGAGGGCGGGCTGAACTTGTTGAGTATCAGCTTGGCTTGAAGATGTGTCATCTTCTGGCTCTAAATTTGTCTTAGAATCCGGATCCGTGCCATGCATGATAGACACGAAGGAAACGACAAACTTGCCCCCAAGCTTTTGTTTTGTCTTCTTCGCTTTGGTTGTGATTACCAAAGGTTTTGGAGGTTTGAGGGCGACAACGAGGGAAGATGGATTGCTCTCTTCGGATTTGCCAGAAGGTTTGTTTTCTTCCGATGATCGCTAAGGAGCCTTGCATTTATCTTTTTGGAGATTGCCGGCAAAGGATGTTGTTTCTTCCTCCTCTTTTTCTTTCACGTCCTTGTACATCTGAGAGTTTGCAAAATGGACGTCTTTGCCTTTGAAGGGCTTTTTGTTTGCAAACACTCGATGTATTAAGCTGTCGTTGCCAACAGACTTGATGCACTGATGTAGAGTTGAAGGGACGACACCGTTCTCGTGTATCAAGGGCGTCCGAGAAGGATGTTGTAGCATGAAGGGATTTTTATTGCATACACGGTGACCTTAGAGATAAGATCACCGATTTGCAATTTGAACCTGATTTTGCCAATAGGCCTTTGAGCACTCCCATCGTATCCAAAGATAGATACAGATGTGTGACTCAACTTGTTAGGTGGAATACCCAGCTCTTCGAATGCCGTAGTAGAGATGAGGTTGATTCCAGAACCTGGGTCAATCTGAACTATGTGTATTGGCATCTCTTTGATGTACCCTGTGAAGCACAGGGGTTGATTGTGCTTTGTCTCGCCTAGCAGGAGGTCTTCCTTATTGAAGGCGATAATCGCACTTACTGCTTTTTTGACCGAGAGGCATTGAATGCAAAACCCCTTAGTTTTCTTCTTTTCTCCTCTTGAGGAAGTGTTTGATTTTTTGACCCTATAGTCCACGTCAATTTGTAGGACTTGTGGGGCATGTTTGTCGACTTCTGTATTCAACCTTTGCAGTTCTGAAATGAGACTATCACGAGTTTGTGGTGACATTCGTAATAAGTCTAGGATGTGCAGTCGTGCAGGTATGTGTTTGAAATGCTCAATCAAGTCATACTTGAAAGCTTCCTTGGGGCCTGCATTTTCATTATCATAGCCTCATGGAGCATTTACAACTCATTTTCCCGAAGGATTTACATAAGAAGAAGAAGAAGGTTGGTTGTAGTTTTTGTGGTGTTCCCGGCCAGAGCGGGTACCTTTCCCAACTTCAAAAGCTTCTAGAGGTGGTTCTTCTTTTGGAAGACCTTCTTCGTGATCAAGGGGTTGATCCTTCTCATTTGCTAAAAACATTTCGGCAACAGCGTTGTCGTTTTCAGTTATTGCGTTGCATAGAGCATTTTCCGGGAACAAATCCTAAACAGCTTCCAGCAACTTTTCTTTTTTGTCGAGTATTTCATCAGTCCAGACATCTCCTATGAGGTTGCGTATCTGAAACCAATTGACCGGGTTTTCTTTGAAGAGGACTTCATCAGCCAGAGCTTCTTCATGGCGATAAGTCGGAAGCGGCTTCAATTCCGAAGTCATCGTTTCAGGAGATGAAGCCTGAGAAGGTGCTATCTCGGTGGAAGTCACATGAGAAGACGTATCTCCAAAAGATATGCTACTAGATGCATTTTGAGAGTCTGCGGCCTCAGCAGATGAAGCTTCAGAGGCACTATCATCCTGAGTTATCACATTACAAGCTGCTTCGATAGAAGATGCCTCCATAATGGACTGTTGGGAATCAGACTCATCCTCTGATGTAAGAGGATCATCAACCCAGCAATCTTCTTCATTTTCCGGAGTTGCTAGAGGAGATGTTTGTAGATTCTCCGGGACTTCCGATTCTAGATTTTGATGAAGCTGATTGACGCGATCCTGCTCTTGCTCTATGGCAAGATGCTGCAAGATCCTCGCATATTCTTGGAGATCTGGCATAGGGGCTAAATCTTCTTCTTCATCTGCTCCTTGTGGTTCAACATCTTGGGTTCCATTAGAGCATTCGCTTGTGCTGGGTCAATAACACTTTGTTGAACAGGCTCTTGGTCTTCATCATCATCAGACTAGGATCCTTGTGGCTGGAAGGGGCTATACCAGATTACTGGCATAAGGTGAGATTCTGGGATCCATTCTTCATCGGAGAGATATTCTTCGGTTTCGAGGGATTCCTCCCACTTGTCGATATCGCTGGCAGTGTCACTGACTCGTATCCATCCATGGAGAATCCAACTACCGAGCTGTAAGAGTATGATGTCCCCTGCGTAGTCTCATTTCCGAGCCGTGGTGGCATGAAATCACCAAGGGTGAATTTTCTTACCACTCTTGAGGTCTTAGGAAGGGACTCCTTTGTTGCCCCCAGTGAAGCGGTAGAGGAGGCTTTTGCCTTTTCAAGGACTTCTTGCTTTGGTTGAGCATTCTCCTGTTGTTTGAGCTTGCAGAGTTGTCTCTTGGCTTGCCTTCGCTGTTAAGCGGTCGACTTTGTTTTGACGAACTCCCAATTTTCATCTTCTAGGAGATTGGGATGCACCCATATGGGCTGTCCATCTGGTGTTGGGTAAGGCACTAGCTCTTGGGATGTTTGAGTTATCTTTATCACCTTGAAGGAAGTAGTGATCTTCTCCTTTGGTGACTTTGATGTTTGTCCATATGACACCATGTTAACGGAGGTAGACCCGTAGTTTTTGTCAAAGGTGATGACTCCGTTTTCCCACATCCCGTTGATCTTATCTCTCACAACAAAACATTGATTGAGAGGATGCGAGACCATTTGGTGGTATGGATAATATCGGGGATCGTTGGTTTTGCCAACATCTCCCGGTCTTTTGGGGTCTGGCAAAGTAAGTTTGCCATTTGCTAAGAGAGCCCCAAAGATTTTCTTCAGCATCTTCATCGAACTGGTATTTCTTCTCTACTCGTTCTTTGAAGGCATCAGAGAGTTTAGGCCTCTTACTTGCAATTTTGTTTTCAGCTTTCTTTGGTGGCTGAGGAGCTTACTTGGTTTGCACATTGACAACCTCCCTTTTCTTTTGCTTGGAGGTTGGAATGGCAGTCGGCTCTTTCTTTGACGACTTCTGACTGTTGAGGTCTTTGATCACCGTTTCAGCCTCCATAGATGCTTCTAGGAGTTCTCCCAGATTCTTTGATTTGTTGCCGATGATCATGGAGCGGATCCTTGCTTTCATGTTGTTACGGCAGATGTCGACCAACGACGCTTGTGGCAGTACGTCTGAGCATTTGTATGCCATCGCCTTCCACTTGTGAATGAAGTTGTATGTTGACTCATTCTCTCCCTGTTTTAGGCTGCAGAGCTGAGCCATAGTAACAGGATGATCCTCACCTTCGAAGTGGGTCATGAAGCGTGTCTCTAGCATGGTCCAGTTTTGAATGGAATCCTCTGGCAGAGTGGAGTATCAATCAAAGGTTGTACCTTTCAGGATGCTTGCAAAGAGACGGATTTTGAGGGCTTCTTGATCCTCAATAGCTCCCATCAGGATCTTGAAGTGGATGACATGTTGTCTAGCCGAACCTTTCCCCGTATATGTTTGGAGAGTAGGTTGCTTGAATTTTGCAGGCAATGGAGCCGAGTCCATCCATAAAGGATATGGTGGCTTGATTCCATGCCCCTTCAGTGTATCATCTACTTTTGCTTTGGCGAGGATACTGTCAACGTCCTTTTTAGTAAGGGCGCATGACTCATCTTGTCCACCGTTTGCCTCATCATTTGGAGGGATTTCATTGTTTGGCGGACGTTGGAAAGTGAGAAGTAGGTTTTCCATCAAAACCTTTATTCTTTGCTGTCCTTGCTCCAGCTGCTGTATGCGTAGAGCCATGTCATCATGTGGCGGAGGTTGCGCAGAGTTTCTGACCAAGACATTCACCTTTCGAGAATCGAATGAGGATATTGTCTTAGTGACTAAGCTGGAGCTCATTCTTTTAGGTGAAGAGCCCGAGGATTGATCACTCCGATGTCCTTGACTTGAAGAAGTGGGAGAATCTTCCTGATGTCTTTGTATCCGGGAGACGCTGCGAGTTACCGGCCGTCTGACATGTATTTTAGTTGTTGACTTCTGGTGTCTTTTGGTTTTACTAGCCATATGAACAGCAGCAACTTGGTCGGGTCTTTCTTTTTCGACCCTTCTTTTAGAGACCTAAAGCTCAGAATGTTGGGTTCTTTGTTTCTCTTGTCTCTTTTGTCGATATGCCGCGCGACGACGTATACGACAAGCAATTTGAGCTTTAGTTAGCTCGGGCTGTGCTCTGGCAATGAAGGATGTGGACCCTCGTGCGCACCAACCGAGCTTGTCTTTCTTGAAGACTGGCATGGACAGGATCTTTGACTGTCGCAGTGAGGCTTTGAATTTTGCAAGTTTGGCCCCTGTTGAGATGAAGGGTCGAGTTGCAAGAGAGCAGGCCCTAGCAGGTTCTTGCCGAGGCCTTGTGATGCACAACTTGATTTTGGGCTTGTATGAGCAAGCTGGCTCGTGCTGAGTTGGTTTTGTAGTTTGGCGGAGGGTAGGTTTCTCCTATTTCATGTAAGAAAGTGGATAGAACCGGTTCTCCTTGAGAGAGGCCAGGTATGCTGGCTTTGCAGATGTTCGGGATCTTCTTTGTTTTGGAGAAGGTCTCGGTGACTAAGTCTTGGGGCAGACCTGGTTTTTTGCAGGTCAAGGCTTCACGGGGTTGCCACGGGCTTCAGGCTTTTTGGTGACTGCCCTTGGTGTCGTGGCAATGACATGTTCAGGGGCAGTCTTCTGCTTCTTGGCTGGCGCGGTTTCTTCTACGGAGAGTGGGAATGGTCCTAGTGACCCGAAGATGATAGTTTGGGGAGTGGAGGTCAACCCGGTGTTTTGAGAGTTGCCGAGAGAGGTGACGCTTCGGCAGCTGGTGGGCGCTTGCAAGTGCGCTTGCTTTGTTTCTCTTGAAGCATGAGTTGGTACTTGTTCTCATCGAAGGTGATGGTTAATGAAGCTGCCATTGTTAGTTTTTGGAAAACTTCTGAAACAAGACCACATCCATTAGTAATCACAAGAATATGGTGATCATAAATGGAAAATACTATGGCTTTGTCTTTTCAAATCGCTCAGGGGGAATAGCCCGTCCCAAATGTAATGAATAAGGCAAAAATCCATAGAGGGTACAATTGTTCTAAACACAAATATGGTCGGCTCTGATGGACCCGTCTTGTCTTGCCTTCCTCCGTCCCGAGTCCGCCGGGGTGCGGCGGGGCGAAGAAAAAAGCGACCCTCAACATTTTGTACTAGTATGCCAGATTTTCTATTCTACTTGGAATTTGAAATGGTGATCTGGAGATTCACCTTCACAAGTAGAAAAGAAATCAAACTTTTTTTCTAACTTTCCATTGCACATATATTTTAAGAAAAGAGACAGATTTAGAATGCCGTGAAAGGAGGTTTTGTGTCGTAGAGGGTGATTTTGCCGTGAAAGGCGATTTACAAATCTCATCAACGATGAAAGACAAGAATTGTGATTTTTTGTCTCTTTAAAAATACAAAATACAATAGAAAAGAAAGAAAGAGGGATCTGACTTCTCAGGAGATTGTGGGGACTCGTTCAGATTGACAGTCGCAAGTCATGTATGGACTCCGCCATCGTCCTTCAGATGAGAATACTTGATGCTTTAGTTCACTTGACTTGGCTTGGACCCCAGATTTTTAGAGGACAAGGACCAAGGGAAGGTCCTATATCCAATAAAAATCTGGGTAGACGGGCTGAAAAGCCGCGTCTAGGCCACATTGAATAGAAGGAGAGTGGAAACCTTGGGGGGTGGCCCCCCAAGGGACTTCAATCACCTTGTAGTGTTTGCAGCAGAGTTTCTTCAGAGTGAGAGAGCTTCTTTATTCAGAGACTTTTCAGGATAATTTTTCAGGACCCTTCGGATGATTTTTTCGGACTCTTTCCCCTTGGAATGACCACCTATTTATAGGCTTTTGGTGGCAATTTAGGAGGGTTTATGAGCATTGATTCCATTAATGCTCCATGATGGGAGGAGTTACAAGTATTAATTTCATAATTTTGTAACTCCTTTTTCTTGGATTCTGATTGGCCGATGGAGAATATTGGGCAGTTAATCTCCATGATGATGGGAGTTTCATGATTAATTTCAATGATTAATCTCCATAATGATAGGAGTTACATGGTTAATTGTCATGATTAATTGGACTTGTAACTCCCATTTACTTGCTTCTGATTAGGCCGTCCAGAATAATGACTTAATGATCATAATAAGTTGTCATAAAAAGGTCATTTAACTTCATTAATTAGTCGCCGAGTCGCTTGAAATGTTGCGGGCCGCGCCGCGTCTTTTGGAATTCTTCTTGCTATGATCATCGATGGATCCGCATGTCGTTTGAAGTCGGATGACGATGCAAAGTCAGACGTTGGTTGACACCAATGGGCCGGCAACATCTGTCCAGTCGATTTCACGATGATCGGGCAGAAAAGTGTACTTTCTTGGTCGGCCGGTTGGCGATTTTGGAGTGTCCAATGATGATCAAATGGTTTTGATGGCGGATCCGTGATGTTGACGAAGATCGACGGATATCATGTCTCAAAAATCAGAATTTAAGAAAATCACAGGGGCCAAACATCGCGAAACGCAAAAAGAATCGGAAAAACGGCACTTTCGACGAAAATCCGGCAACCCGGATTTCCAGGGTCCCCGGCGACCATGCACCCATGGTCGCCACCATGGGGCCGGCGACCTTGGGCCATGGTCGCCGACGACCTTGGGTCAAGGTCGCCGGCGACCATGGACTTTTGGTCCTTTTTTCGGTCGCCGTTTCTCGTTCATTTTTCAAGCTTTTTTTCTTCTTTTTTCTTCTGTATTTTCCTTTACATTTCTCCTCCTTTATTGGCTTAATTCCTCTGAAGAAAACATGTCGAGAAACTATGTAAATCAGAGCACAAAGTTTCCTATTTTTGGAAATGCCGAAGACTTTGTAGCCGTTTTTCTGCCAAGAGTTGAAACTTGGTCAAACGATGTCGGAAAGACCTAAAATTTGAGGTGAAGCTTCCTGAGCATTAGATAGGACCAACCATGGGCTTTTATTTGAGTTTTGAAGCCGTTTGGGGTCCCGTTGAAGCTAGACTTGATTTCACCGTGCGGAAGATATCGAGCTTTAATGTACGGTCAACCGATGTCCGATTGACCTGAAATTTGACAGGGAGCCTATTGGAGTCATTTTGAGATGATCCATTAGCTCTGATTTGGGTGCCATACACCCGTGGAGCTCCGCCGCCAGTAGGCTTGATTTTGCTTCGGAGCGTCTAAGTCGGATCAAACGTCGTCGGAATGACCCGAAATTTGACGTGCAACCTTTTGGAAGCATGTAACGGCTACTCATATGCTTTGTTTGATGAGTAGTAGCATCGGAGGTTCTCGCCGCCGGGAGGCTTGATTTCATCGTTCGAGAATTGATGGAGGGTCAAACGGTGTCGGTTTGACTTAAAATTAGACGTGGAGCCTTTTGGAGGTATTTTGAGACCATCCATAGGCTCTAATCGAAGATTTGATGTTTTCGACACTGTTGCTGCTGGGAGCTCCTGCTCAACCGTTGGAGGATTGAAGTTGGGCCAAATGGTGTCGAAATGGCCTGAAATTTCATGTGTACCCTTCTTTTGGCTATTTTGAAGGATCTTACAGTTTTTGTTTGATTCTGACAAGATCTGATGCTTGAAGCAAATTTACCTATTTGCAGTAGGATGCGGCTCCATGTAGCTTTTGATGTTGAGGAGGCTAAGTGACATTTTTGGTGTCAACAAATGCCCCCTCGAGGTACAGCGACGAATCGCATAGCTTTTTGTAGTCGATGTGCCTCGAAGAAAACTTTGAAGGAGAACTTCTGACTTAACCAAGAGTCTCTGAGCATTTTTCTCTTAATTGAGTAGCCTTTTTAGTTTCCAAGGGGATTTTATGACAATGAGAGAGATCACGTACCATCTCAATGCAAAATTTTGAAAATGACATTTGGATTCGGATTTTGGGTTTTAGATTTTTCTTTTTGACCTTGTGATCCTAAAGGCTTTGTGTGGCGCATCAGGCGGTCAAGAAGGTTTTTGGTTTTTGACCTTGTGACCTAACAAGCTGTATGTGGTAGGTTGGGGGGTCGGATTTTGGATTTTAATTTTGGTCTTGTAACCTAACAAGCTGTATGTGACAAGTTAGGGGACCTGGATTTGGTTTTTGGTTTTGGTCTTTTGACCCAACAAGCTGTATGTGGCAAGTTAGGGGACCATGGTTTGGTTTTTTATCACTCTTTGGGACAAATTTGGGTCCATTGGAGTGGCTTGGGTTTTTGTGGAATGTCAATTTCAAGGTTTTGGTTCATGAGGTGAGATGGTTTGGATTTTTGGAAACTCATGAGGCTTGGATTTTTTTTTTTTTTATGGCCCAATCAACTCAAAGGAGGCATGGAACCATTTTTGTATGCTCTTGGTAAGAGAAATTTTGACTAAAAGCCACTTTTAGTGCCTAGGTGGTCAAACCTGGCTCATGTGGGCTAGCCCATGGGACCTTAAGCTTTAAAGATGGCTTAGATCTCATGTGGTGTCATTTTTGTGAAGAATATCTAAAAATATCTCTTTTTGGTAGAGAATATCTAAAAATATTCTTACTTGGAGAGAATCTCTCAAGTTTCCTTGATTTTGAGAGAGATTTTCTCAAAATATCTTTCTTTGGGAGAAAGTTTCTCATAATCCCTCTCTTTTTGGAGAGAATTTCTAAAAAGATTTCCTCATTGGGAAAGAATATCCCAAGATCCCTTTCTTTTAGGAAGTTTGCTAATTTGTAGCACTTACCTCCTTTCTTTTCTCCTTCTTTCCTCTTTTGGTTTGCTTTCTTCTATAAAAGCAAGGAGGTTGGATCTCTTGTTGCTATTTCTCTCTTTTTGCAAAAATCTTCAAGAGTGCTCCAAGATCAAGAATTCTTCTTTTTCTTCAAGGATCTTCTAGTTCTTTCTTCTTCTTCTCCATCAATGGCTTCAAGTAAGTTTCTTCTTTTTCCTTAAGAAACCCCATGTAGAAATAGAAAAAAGTTTTCTTTCTTTCCTTTTCTCTTCTTTTTCTTTCTCTCTGTTTTTTTTTTTTTCCTTTTTCATGTGCTTTCTTTTTTTCTTTGTTTTCTTCACATGTTTTTTGTTTTCTTTCTTTTTTTTCTTTCCTTTTTCTTCCTTTCTTTTTTTTTATTCTCTTTCTCTTTTTCTTTTTCTTTCACGGTTTCTTTACTTTTTTTTTTACCTTTTTTTTTTCTTTATTTATTTTTACTTTTTTTTTTGTGTGGCCGTAAGGACAAGACCGTACGGTCATGGCCGTACGGCCACGTGGCCTGTGGGCAAAAAAAGATTTCTTTTCTTTCTATTTTTTTTTTTTTGAAAAGAGATTCTCTTTTTTCACTTTTTCCTTCTTTCTTTCCCGGATTTCGAGACGCGCATGCATGACAACTTTCCTTCTATGCATTTTTTTTTTTTAGAAAATGGAATTGGAAGGGTGATAGTGCACACCTGGAAATCTTTTGCAAGTCTTGGGATTTGGAGCTCGCAGCAATGTTGAGCCTCTTCTTGGTCTTGTGGGGATTTTCTGAGGAGCTTTGCAAGTTTTGGATTCTGGAGCTTGCATCAATGTTGAGCCCTTTTCCAATCTTGTGGATATTTGAGAAGATTTGGCTTGATCTTGCAGCAATGTTTGAGTTCGAGCATTCTTCGAGAAGTCTCCATTGATTATGAGCTCGCAGCAATGTTTAGCTCATCTTCAAGCTTCCTTTCTTTTTCGGGGTACTTTCCTTTTCTTCGAAATTCCCCTGGAACCATGCCAAAATTTCGTTAGAAATTTTTTTAGCAAAATTTCGTCATTTTGATGATTGATTTTCTCTCTTTCCATCCTTTGCAGGTAGTTCCTCTAGAACAAACAAGGGTAGGGAGCCTATTATTGATGCGCCTCGCCGTTCTACCAGATCTTCTAACGTGGCTTTACAGCAGGCTTGGGAGGAGGTCCAGTATGTTAAAAGGAACTTGGAAGAGTGTGACTCGCTCAACCGAGATGAGACGAGGCAACGTTTGATCGCCCTCAAGGAAGAGGAGTTTTATAAAATTATGGTAAGCAACCATCCCTAGGTCACGGACGATCAGAGCAGTGTGCCCAAGCCTACCTTCTTCTTTGGTGATGCTGTCCCTGATGATTCAATATACCAAAGGAGATGCTTTCAGTTCTCTTACATAGTTGATGGTGAGAAGAGAACCGTTTTTGCCCGGTCGACCTTCGATCGGACTATCTCGATCATGAGCCTTTCCTCCACATGCTCAAAGAGGGAAGATCCTCCAAGCTGGATGAAGAGGACAAACGTGATCAAGGCTGGGGTTTTCTTTGGCGGCCCTTCTGGTTTTGCAAAGAAGTCGCCTGCCCGCACTGACATTTTGATGCCGGCCAGCGGCTACCATGGTTCAGACCACCCTTTAGTCGATTTGAGACTGATGGGCCTTGGCATTTTCAAGGGCGATGGCAGCAATTGGGTGAAGCCTTTTCGACTTCGCGGCCGTTTCAGTGCTGACTCGAGCTGGGAGTCGTGGACTGATCACATCCTGCAGGTTGGCAGGGCCATTCTGAAGGAGGTCGAGATCTTTGATGCGGTTTGCGCTTTTCGGTAAACCGTGGTTTTCTCAGATGAGGCCTTCATGGCCATGCTAAAGTCGTTCCTTCCACAAACCAACACCTCCATTGTCACGAATGGTGAGATTGATTTTTCTTTAAAGGAACTGAGCGCCATCACTGGGCTGCCTATCCTCGGCAATCTCTATGAGGAGTTCATGCCTATTGACAGCGTCCTTGAGGAGCAGTCTGAGGAGTTCTGGCTTTTGTACTTTCAGCTCGCCGCCTTCTACGATTTTTTTAAGAAGAAGGAGGGCTTGAAAGTTCGGTGTAGCAGTTGGAAGAGTGGTAGCTTTTTGTCTTCCAGCTTCTTTGACAGCGGGTAGTCTTCTGAGAGTACTACCTAGGAAGCCAGGGCTAAGAACTCGGATTCGAAGAAGATCTCTGCCATGTGAGAAAATTTGAAGGAGCTCTTCGCAAGCACAGACGCCATTCATTCTGACATTGCACAGAGAAGAGATCTCGCTGTTTACCTCACTTATTGGCTGGGTGAGGCTGTTTTTGCTGGAGGAGATGGTACGCACATCAGGCCGCATTGCATTTTTCCGGCTTGTCAGATGGCGTTTGGAGAGCGGCTTGCTTTGGTGCTTGCTCTTTACTCCTATTTGTGTACCGAACTGCAGGTTGCTGCTTTCCTGGTTCGGCTTGGGCTCCTAATGAATAGGGTATTTTCAGCCCATATTTTCTATTCATGGTATGTATACCACTATCCCAGTTTCCACCGATTGGGTGCTGCATAAGACGATGACCCGTTTATGATTCGATTGGCTAGAGGGAAGCCTGTTTCCGAATCTCTCTTATCTGCCCGTTTGAGGTATCCGACTATTCTGGGACGTCGAGATGGGGCAGTCTTCAGTGAAGGTTTCTCCGGGCTTACGGAAGAAGGCTTTTGATTTTGGTGTCCCCCGAGATTCCACCAGGGCAGGGTCGGGGAGACACTATTCTTTGACAAATGCAGAGAGGAGTTGGCTTTTTAATATACGTGTCGGCACGATGGTGTACCGCAGACATCTTTTCATCAACATCCAGTCGTATGTTCCCTCGCGTTTTGCAATGCAGTTGGGCTTTTCTCAAGGCGTTGTTAAAGCTCCTTCGAGCAAGGTGAAGCGTTTTGGAGGTCTATAAGATGGGAGGAATGCATGGGCCTTCTATAGTGCGGAAGACACTACTGCCATGATTTCCTATCCTGAGTTGCTCACTTTCCGGACTGCTGGCTTCACGAAGTGGTTCGTGGAGAGCTTTTCACTGTACCTGGGACTTTCCAAGAAGGAGCTCGATGTAAAGCAGTCTTCCGGGAAGGGTCTTGGGAAGTTAGATGGCGTCCGCCGAGAAGAAGTTCTGGCTTTCCTTTTTGGAGAAAAGCATAGAACAGGCTTTCTCAAGGACCAGGACGTCATCAGATCGGGAGCTACACAACAAATACTTGGTGAGGTCTTGGAACAGCTCGCAGAGGAGGAGGCTGAGTTCGTTGCTTGGATACAAGCTGAGCGAGCAAAGGCTTCCATGGAGTCTACTGGCAAGAGCAGACCATCCAATGACTCTGGCGAGAGGTCCGATTGCGATGGTAGGGCGGGTACTTCCAGCAAATCGTCCCATAGGAGAAAGAGGAGAAGAGGACAGCGCCGAAATAAGAGACGGCATGAAAATTCTCCTGATCTGGAAATTCCTTCCACCATTGTTGAGGAGGCATCAGGGGATGACGATGAGCCTCTAGAAAAGAGGAGCCAAGGAGAAAAGATTGGTAGTGATGGTATGACCCTTCTTCTCTTTTTCCGTTTCTTTCTTTTTGTAAGGCTTTTATTTTCGATCTAATGTTTTTCTTTCTTTCGGCATAAGATGATGATTTGATGATGCCTGAGGTTCCGGTCGATTAGCAATGGCGAATCCGATAGTGGCGTCTGAGGAAGAGCCCAGGGACTTTGAAGTAGACCCAGAATCTCCACCTGGTATGATTTCATTTTTCTTTTTGTTTTTCCTTACCGCCACTTACTGACATATATTTTTTGTTTCTTTCCAGCTGACCTGCTAGAGGATTCTAACGACTTTGAACCATCCATGGATGCAACTTTTGACGATGCTTCGGATGAGTTCATGGAGGCAGAAATCATTCCATCGGTCGTCGAAGAAGGTATATAGTAATAGTCTTGATATTGATTTTTGACAAGATCATATTCATACCTTTTTCATTTTTCATTAGCAGGTTGTGAGGCGACAGGAGAAGTTCCTCTATCCTTTTCAGAGTCAGAGTAGGGGGTGCCTGCGGCTGATCCAAGAGTAGGGGCTTCTTTTACTAGTTTCGATGAGGCAGAGGCGAGTCCGCATGCTGATATTCCTTCTCTAGCGGCTCCGGTTGGAAAGAGCTTCTTGATTACTCTTCCATCGGTGAATGACATGGGCAGTCGACCAACGGAGCATGGCGAGTCTTCATCTGAGCCATCCCGTCAATTTGCGAGGAAGGTGTTGAAGAGAGTCTTGAGCTCATGGGTCGAGACTCTCTCCTCTGGCCATTTGGAAGCTGGCTTCGACATGGTTAAGCATGTACAGGACATTCTTGCTGATAGCGAAGAAGTCGGTCAGGACATTACAGATGCCAAGGCTTTTGTTGATGAAGTCATTGCTCTTGGAAACAAGTGGATTGAGACCAAGAGTTTTCCAAATGGTGACTTCTTCAGCGAAATGTTTTTGAAGCCTTCTAGCAAGGTCAAATCTGAACTGAATGAGATCTCGCGGACTCAGAAGCAGCTCGTTCGGGAGAGGGACGTTACCGAGTTGGCTATTATCGAGCTAACACAGGACCAGCACCGTCTCGATAGGGAGGTCATTGAGGCCAGACAGCGCCTTGAGCTATTGGAAGAACAAGCTGCCGCCAAGTGGACTGCTATTTCGAAAGCTCGTGATAGAGAGAGGACTTTGATTCGCCAAGTTAAGGAGGCTGAAAACAATCTCCGGAGGAAGACTCAGGAATGTGAACAATAGCAAATTCTTTGGGAAGAGCTTCATCGTGCTGAAGATAGATCGCGACGGCCTGCTACCTTTTATGGGAAAATCCTGAAGAAACGCGGCTTGGAAGCTTTGGAGGTTAAGGCCAAGAGTTTGCTTGAGGAGCTAAGTCTTTGGCTGAAGACCATGTCAGACTAGCCTCCTGATTTTGTAACAAACTTTTTTTTGTTCTTTTGGTACCTCCATGTATAAACATTTTTTTTTTTGCACATTTTTTTTTTGTATTCCTCGTTTCACTTAAATTCTTTTTTTTTTTTATGAAAGTAAGAAAAAGTTGGATGGGAATGTTTGTTTGAGAATTTGATCAAAAGGTTGTCATTTTGTGAAAATCTTTTGTCAAAGGTTTGTTTTGGGCATGAAAGCCAGATTTTGTGGCAAAAAGCTAAGCTTTTTGGTTACTTAAAAGCCGAATTTTGAATGGCATGAAAGCTGAATTTTGGTGGCATAGGAGCCACAATTTTGTTTGTGGCATGGAAGTCGGTTTTTGGCATGAGAGCCAATTTTTGTGGCGTGAAAGCCAAGTTTTGGTTTTGTGGCATGAGAGCCAAAATTTGTTGGCATGGGAGGCAAAAAAAGTTTTGTAGCATGAGAGCCAAATTTTGTTTGTGTCATGGAAGCCGGCTTTTTGCATGAAAGCCGATATATATATATTTTTTTTTTGAAAACCAAGTTTTGTTTTGTTGGCATGGGAGCCAGATTTTTTATTTTGTTGGCGTGGAAGCCAGATTTTTGGTTTTTGGCATGAAAGCCAGGTTTTTGGCATAAAAGCCGGGATTTTTTGTTTTCAAAGTCCAAGTATCGACTAAGAGCCGCCTCCCTGCTGAATGGTATTGCAAGTATCGATGGAATGTCGCTTCCTTGCTCATTCGGTTGCGAGTATCAATGGAATGTTGTCTCCTCACGAATTTTGGTGCAAGTATCGACTGAATGTCGCTTCCCTGTTTTTTTCTCAAAAATTTGGTTTTGTGGGTATTGATGGAATGTATCCTCCCCACGATTTTTAAAATTTAAGGTTTTTTCGAACCTTTGTTTTTTGTTTTGAAATTTAGGTTGTGGATATCAACTGAAACAATGTGTCTCCACGATTTATTTATTTTTTTGAAATTTTACAAGTATTGGCGAGGTGTCGCTTTCTTGCAATTTTGAGGTTTTGGAAATATCGAATGGGGTTCGCATCCTTCTGATTTTTGGGTTTTGTGTGAGTATCGACTGGACGTCGCTTCCCCATGGTTTTTTTTTTAAAAAACCATTTTTGTTTAAAGACACGAGGGTCATGATTTTTTTTACACACGAGGGTCATGATTTTTTTTACTCAAAACCATTTTTAGTGGTAAAAGTCGGGGTGGACTAGGGTGGAAATCCCTGAGTCCTGATTTTTGTTTCAAACCATGAATTTTGGGTTCAAGGATCGAAAGTTTTGGTCAAGTTAGGGAAAGAGATCCTAAACTTGCATTTTGGGTTTTTTTTTTTTTGAACAATGAAACATTGAAAGTAAGCATTGTTTTGGGCTTTTTAGAAATTTCAACATAGGGATGAAAACTCTAAAAAGGGGTGGATTTGACGAGCAAGTACCTAGGAATAGACTTGGGCAATGTAGGCATCGCTCTGACCCGATGTAGAAAGTCTTCAAGGGTAGTACCACTTCAAGAACTTGCCATTGATGGGTAGCATACATCTGTCGCCCTCCGTATTTAAAAAAGCATATGCGCCGTTGGAGAAGACTTTGTCGATGACGAAGGGTCCTTCCCATTTTGGTTCGAATTTGCCTTTGGATTTGTGGGCAAAAACCATTGGCCTTTTCACCGCAAAAACCAAGTCACCCTTTTTGTGGGCACGTTGCCTGACCTTCTTGACGAAAGATCCTGCCATGCGTGCTTGGTAAAGCTCAACGCTTTATAGAGCTTCGAGCCATCTTTCATAGAGATTATCCAGTTCTTGGAGTCTCAATTTGACGTTGCTTTCTTGCATCATTTCATTTTGTAGAGATACCCTTAAGGAAGGAATTTGTACCTCTAGAGGAACAACCGATTTGCATCCATAGACCAAGGAGAATGGCGTGCTATGGGTTGGTCCTCAAACAGTAGTCTGATAGGCCCACAAAGCTTCAGGCAGTTTGTCGCTCTAATCTCTTTTGTGACTAGAGACCATTTTCTTGATAATTTTGCAGAGTGTCTTGTTGAAGGCTTCTGCTAGTTCATTCGCTGCCGGGTTATACGGAGTCGAAGGACAACTTTGGATTTTGTATTTGTCGTAGAACCTGTAGAATTTGTGATCCCGGAATTGTGGTCCGTTATCATGGACAAATCTTTTACGTATGCCGAAGCAACAAATGATGTTGGCTCGCAAGAATTGAAGGACTGATAAGGTATTCATTTCATTGAACGCAAATGCTTCTGACCACTTAGAGAAATAATCCGTAGCAGCGAAGATGAAGCGATGACCTTTGCTTGACGGGGGAGAGATAGGACCTATGATGTCCATACCCCAGGCTTTGAAGGGCCATGAGATCGCTGTAGAATGTAGCCATTCTGGAGGCATGTGGACATAATCTCCATGAACTTGACATTGTTGGCAAGTTTAGCAAATTGCATCGCGTCAGCTACCATGGTAAGCCAATAGTAACCTAACATTTTTATCTGATCATAGAGCTTAGGACCAACCTGATGGGCTCCACAAAGATCAGCTTGAACTTCTTTTAGACTTTCTTCCGCCTCTTGTTGTGACAAGCAGCGTAGAAGTACTATGTTGAAGGATTTTCTGTAAAGCATTTTGGAGGGAATATCCAAATGAAAATTTGGGGCTCGTCTTTGAATGCTTATCCGCTCTTTTGGATCTTCAGGTAGGATTCCGAACATAATGTAATCAATGAACGGATCCCTCTAGTTGCCGCTTGGAGGTCTAAGGATGGAAGTCCGACTTCCGACCACTCGGTGGCACTCAGCGACTGCTTGGTGTGTGTTGAGAGGAGGGAGAATCCTCCTTTGACACATTGTAATTTTCATGTTTTCCCCTTCTTGGATTGCCATGGATGCAGCAAATCCGGCCAGGGCATCTGTACGAATGTTTTCACCTCTCCGAATGTGGGTGATGTGACAGACATCAAAATTTTGTCAAAGCAATTGTGCCTTGTTGTAATAAGGCAACAGATCAGGTTTCCTGATTTCATATTTCTGATTCATTTGGTTGACGATCAGTTGCGAGTCCCTAAATGCTTCCAGCATGGTGATACCAGATTTGAGGGTGAGTTCCAATCCTACGATCAGGGCTTGGTACTCAGCTGCATTGTTTGAACATGGTTTCAGTAGCGTAAATGCGTGTGGAATCATGTATTTGTCGGGGCCAACAAAGAGAATGCCAATTCTTGATATCGGCTTTCCTTTTTCATTTGTCCTGGTTGCACCATCGAAGTACATGTTCTAGGAGGCATTTCGTGAGGAAGTCTCCACGTTGTAGATAGGTTCGTCTGGGAGATCATCCCTGAGCGGAGAATCCTTAGGCAGTGGATGCTCTGCAAGAAAGTCTGCCAAAACTTGGCCTTTGATTGCTTTCTGTGGTACATACCTAATATCAAATTGTGACAGAAGGATGGACCATTTTGCCAGCCAAGCATTGAGAGAACCTGCTTTTGTGACAAGGACCTTTAAGAGATTGATCATCGAAATCAGGTATACTGTGTTTGACAGCAAATAATGACGTGGCTTTTATATGGCGAACATCACTGCCAGGCATTCTTTTTCGACTGGAGAGTAGCGATGCTCTGCACCTACTAACATGCGATTGAGGTAGTATAGAGCAGCTTCTTTTCCTCGATCATTTTCTTGTGCAAGTAGAGCGCCCAAAGAATAGTCGAGAGCTCTTGTGTACAAGATGAATGGTTTTCCGGTTGTGGGAGCAGCCAACACTAGAGGTTTGGTCAGGTATGACTTAATGTCTTGAAATGCGGCTTCACATTCTGTATCCCAAACAAAGTCTATACCTTTCTTCATTAGGCGAGAAAATGGACGGCACTTCCCTGATAGGTTGGAAATGAACTGTCGGATGTATGCCTACCTCCCTTGAAGCCCTTTTAGTTCTCTTAGGGTTCTTGGAGATGGCATTTCTAGGATAGCTTTGACTTTGATCGGGTCAAGCTCTATTCCAGCTTTCCGATCTATGAATTCGAGGAACTTACCCGATGAGACACCGAAGAAGCATTTGAGGGGATTCATTCGCAGTTTGTGTTTGCGAAGCCGGATGAAGACTTCTCGAAGATCTACGAGATGGTCTTCTTTTCTTTTTCTTGTGACGGCGAGGTCATCAACATAACATTCGACCATCTTATGCTGCATATCTTGGAATATCTTCATCATAGCCCTTTGATATGTTGCACCAGCATTTTTTAGACCAAATGGCATGACAATGTAGCAATACACGTTAAATGGGGTCCAAAAGGATGTATGCCTTTCATCTTCGGGATGCATCTTTATCTGGTTGTAGCCAGAGAAGCCGTCCATGAAAGTCATTTGCTCAAACCCGCAGGTGTTGCCAATCATTGCCTCTGGTATGGGGAGCGGGAATTCATCTTTGGGGCACGCATTATTCAGGTCTCTATAGTCAATACAGACTCTGATTTGCCCATTTTTCTTTGTGATAGGGACGATGTTGGCCAACCGTTCAAGATGCTGTTCCTCGCGGATGAAGCCAATGTTTTTGAGTTTCTGAACTTCTTGTTCAATTTTGTCCATCACATCAGGACGGAATCTTCTTTGGCCTTGTTTTACAGGCTTCACATTTTCTTACAAGTTGAGTTTGTAAACTGCTATTTTGGGATCTAAGCCAGGCATTTCAGCGTGAGACCATGCAAAACAATCAACAAACTTACGAAGAAACGAGACATACTCGGGTAACTCATCATCCTTTATAGTCTTGCTTATGAATACAGGACGTGGGTTATCTGGTGTTCCCAAGTCTATCTTTTGAACAGAATCTTCTGTTGGAAGGTTTGAAGGTGGTTTCTCCACAATATTTTTGGAGGCTTCTAGCTCAACAAGACCTTCTGGATTTCCAAGGGCATTTTCAGACCATGGTTCCGCTTCTGTCCATAAATCTTCTTAATCGGTATTCTTCTCAAGACTTGCTATGAGATGATCCCAATCACCTACTGAAACTGGGTCGAAGTAAGGCACTTCTTTTGGAGACGATGGCTCTTCTGAATCAGAGAACCATGCGTCTATGTCATCGGACAATTCCTCTTCATCATCAGAGAAATCATTCCAATTTGATGAGCTTCCTGGGTCCTTGTCGGGTAACTCTTCAAAAAGATATCCAGGAAGATCGATGTCTTCATTAACACGAGATGTTGAGGCCTGGTCGGCAAAACAACTTTACAGCCTTTGTGTCAGCTGTCTCATCGGAGTGTCAGGATCATACCCCAACCCGTATGAAGACTTGTCTATGCGACGGTAGAGTTTCCAATCTTCCAGCTGACTTTTGGTCAGGGTGGGTTCCAATGGTATAAGGATACCACGGCCACCTCCCAAACCAATTGCAATTTGAGCGTCATAGCCCATTTTCTTCATAATAGCTTGTGCCATTGGACTATACAAGGATAGTTGAGGCATACCTTCATTTTGGAAAGGCTCAAGCAGGGAGTTTGATGAAGAAGCGTCCGATCTATGGAAGAAGATTGGTTTCTCTTCTGCCGATGTTGCCGGAACGATGAAGGTAGCGGATGTAGGATCTTCTACTTCAGCAGGTGCCTCTAATGGAACGAGGGCAGGCTAAACTTCCTGAGTATCATCTTGGCTTGGCGATGTATCGTCTTCAATCTCTGAATCAGAATCCGTGTCTTGTATGATAGACACGAAGGAGATAGCAAACTTGCCCCCAGTCTTTTGCTTTGTCCTTTTTGCGTTAGTAGTGATTACCAAGGCTTTGGAAGATTTGAAGGAGACAACGAAGGGAGACGGATTGCTCTCTCCAGATTTGCCGGAAGGTTTGTTTTCTTCCGATGATTGCTGAGGAGCCTTGCCTTTATCTTTTTGGAGATTGCTGGCAAAGGATGCTATTTTCTCCTCCTCTTTCTCTTTCTCGTCCTTGTACATCTGAGAGTCTGTGAAATGAACTTCTTTCCCTTTAAAGGGTTTTTTGTCTACAAACACATGATGTATCAAGCCATCGTCACCAACAAACTTGATGCACTGATGTAGAGTTGAAGGGACAACACCGTTCTCGTGTATCTAAGGGCGTCTGAGAAGGATGTTGTAGCACGAAGGGGTTTTTATTGTATATACGGTGACATCAGAGATAAGATCGCTGATTTGAAACCTAAATTGGATTTTGCCAATGGGCCTTTGAGCACTCCCATCGTATCCAAAGATGGACACAGATGTGTGACTTTGTTTGCTAAGTGGGATACCCAGCTCTTCGAGTGCCGAAGTAGAGATGAGGTTGAGTGCAGAACCCGGGTCGATCTGGACTCTGTGTATTGGCATCTCGTTGATGTACCCTGTGAAGTACAAGGGTCGGTTGTGCTTTGTCTCGCCTAACAGGAAGTCTTCCTTATTGAAGGCGATGGTAGCACTTGCGGCTTTTTGGACCGAGAGGCATTCAATGCAAGGTCCTCCAGCTTCTTCCTTTTCTCCCTTTGAGGAGGTTTTTGATTTTTTGACCCTATAGTCCTTTTCAATTTGTAGGACTTGTGGGGCATGTTTGTCAACATCCGTATTTAGCCTTTGCAGTTCTAAAATGAGGCTATCACGAGTTTGTGGTGACATTCGTAATAAGTCTAGGATGTGCAGTCGTGCAGGTATGTGTTTGAAGTGCTCGATCAAGTCATACTTGAAAGCCTCCTTGGGGCCTGCATTTTCATTATTGTTGCCACTTTGGGCATTTACAGCTTGTTTTCCCGAAGGATTTACATAAGAAGAAGAAGAAGGTTGGTTTTAGTTTTTGTGGTAATCCCGACCAGAGCAGGTACCTTTCCCAACTTCAAAAGCTTCTAGAGGTGGGTCTTCTTTCACAAGACCCCCTTTGGGCTCAAGCGGCCGATCCTCCCCATTTTGTGAAAACGCCTCTGCAGCAGCATTGTCGTCTTCAGTTATTGCGTTGCATGGAGAATTTTCCGGGAACAAGTCCTGAACAGCTTCCAACAACTTTTCTTCTTTGTCCAGTATTTCATCGGTCAAGACATCTCCAATGAGGTTGGGTACCTGGGACCAATTGACTGGGTTTTCTTTGAAGACTTCGTCAGCCAGAGCTTCTTCTTGGTGATCAGTCGGAAGAGGCTTGAATTATGATGTCACTGTTTCAGGGGACGAAGGCTTAGAAGAGGCTATCTCAATGGAAGTCACCCGAGAATATGTAGCTCCAGAAGATATGCTACCGGATGCATTTTGAGAGTCCGTGGCCTCAGCAGATGAAGCTTCAGAGGCACTATCATCCTGAACTATCACATTGCAGGCAACTTCGATAGAAGATGCCTCCACAATGGACTGTTGGGAATCAAACTCATCCTCCGATGTAAGAGGATCATCAATCCAACAACTTTTCTCATTTTCCGGAGTCACTGGAGGAGATATTTGTAGATTCTCCGGGACTTCCGGTTCTGGATTTTGATGAAGCTGGTTAATGTGATCCTGCTCCTGCTCTACGGCGAGACGCTGCAAGATCCTTGCATATTCTTCGAGATCTGGCATAAAAGCTAGATCTTCTTCTTCATCTGCTCTTTGTGGTTCAACCTGATTGGGATCCCCTAGAGCATTTGTTTGTGTTGTATCAACAGCATTTTGAGCAACCTCTTGGTCTTCATCATCATCAGACCAGGATCCTTGTGGCTGGAAGGGGTTATACCAGATTACTGGCATAAGGTGGGATTCCGGAATCCATTCTTCATCGGAGAGATATTCTCTGGTTTCAAGGGATTCCTCCCACTCATCTGTGTCACTGGACTCATATCCATTCATGGAGAATCCAACTACTGAGTTACAAGAGTATGATGCCCCCTGCGTAGTCTCATCCCTGAGCCGTGGTGGCATGAAATCACTGAGAGTGAATTTTTTTATCACTCTTGGAGCTTTGGGGAGGGACTCCTCTGTTGCCCCCAGTGAAGCGGTAAACGAGGTTTCTGCCCTTTCAGGGACCTCTTGTTTTTTTTTAGCCTTCTCCTGCTGTTTGAGCTTGCGGAGTTGTCTCTTGGCTTGCCTTCGCTATTGAGCGGTCGGCTTTGTTTTGACGAACTCCCAATTTTCATCTTCTAGGAGATCGGGATGTACCCATATGGGTTGTCCTTCTAGTGTTGGGTATGGCACCAGCTCTTAGGACGTTTGGGTCATTTTTATCACCTTGAAAGAAGTTGTGACCTTCTCCTTTGGTGATTTAGATGTTTGTCCATATGTCACCATGTTAACGTAGGTAGACCCGTAGTTTTTGTCAAAGGTAATGACTCCGTTTTTCCACATCTTGTTAATCTTCTCTCTCACAATGAAACATAGGTTGAGAGGATGCGAGACCATTTGGTGGTCTGGACAATATCAGGGATCATTGGTTTTGCCAACATCTCCCGGTCTTTTTGGGTCAGCCAAGATGAGTTTACCATTTGCCAAGAGAGCTCCAAAGATTTGTTCAACATCTTCATCGAACGGGTATTTCTTCTCTACTCGTTCTTTCAAGGCATCAGAGAGTTCAGGTCTCTTACTTGCAACTTTGTTTTCAGCTTTCTTTGGCGGCTGAGGGGTTGACTTGGTTTGCACATTGAGAACCTCCTTTTTCTTTGGCTTGGAGGTCGGAATGGCAGTTGGCTCCTTCTTTAATGACTTTTGACTGTTGAGGTCTTTGATCATTGTTTCAGCATGCACCGATCGTCTGACATGTATTTTTGTTGCTGATTTCTGCCTTCTTTTGGTTTTGCCAACCATGTGGACAGCAGCAACTTGGTCGGGTCTTTCTTTTTCGACCCATTTTTGGGAGATTTGAAGCTCAGAATGCTGAGTTCTTTGCTTCTCTAATCTCTTTTGTCGATATGCCGCGCGGCGACGTATGCGACGAGCAATTTGAGCTTTGGTTAGCTCGGGCTGTGCTCTGGCAATGAAGGACATGGTCCCTCATGTGCAGCAACCGAGCTTGTCTTCCTTGAAGACTGGCATGGACAGGATCTGGAAGCGGTCCTTGGCCTGTCGCAGCGAAGCTTTAAATTTTGCAAGCTCGGCCCCTGTTGAGATAAAGGGTTGAGTTGCAGGAGAGCAGACCCTGGCAAGTTCTTGTCGAGGCCTTGTGATGCTGACTTGATTTTGGGCATGTATGAACAAGCTGGCTCGTGCTGAGTAGTTTTTGTAGTTCGGCGGAGGGTAGGTTTCTCTCCTTTGATGTAGGCAAGAGGATAAAACCTACTCTCCTTGAGAGGGGTCAGGTATGCTGGCTTTGCAGATGTCCGAGATCTTCTTTGTTTTGTCGAAGATCGTGGGGACCAAGTCTTGGGGCAGACCTGGTTTTTTGTAGGTTGAGGCTTTGTGGGATTGCCACGGGCCTTAGGTTTCTTGGCGACCGCCTTTGGTGTCGGGGCATCGACACGTTGAAGGGCGGTTTTCTGCTTCTTAGCAGGCGCCGTCTCTTCAACGGGTAGTGGGAATGGTCCTAGTGACCCGAACACGATGGTCTGGGGAGTGGAGGTTGACCCGGTGTTTTGGGAGTTGCCGAGGGAGGTGACGCTTCGGCAACTGGCGGGGCGCTTGAAAGTGCCCTTGCTTTGCTTCTCTTGAAGCATGACTTGGTACTTGTTCTCGTCGAAGGTGATGGTCAATGAGACTGCCATTGTTAGTTTTGGAAAAACTTCTGAAACAAGACCACATCCATTAGTAATCACAAGAATATGGTGATCATAAATGGGCTATACTATGGTTTTGTCTTTTCAAATCGCTCAGGGGCATGGCCCGTTCTGAGCGTAATGAAGAAGGCAAAAAGCCATAGAGGGTACAATTATTCTGAACGCAAGTATGGACAGCTTGAAATGAGCGTTCTAGTGACTACTAGAAGAATTGTAAACCTTAATTCAAGTTACCGAGAAGCGAAGCTCACTCGAGGTAAAATGATATAAGGTTGGAGATACAAATGTGTCGGTCGCGAATACAGTAGACCCGAAAGGGCGTACTAGCACCGCTAGACACGAATGTTGTAAATCGCATCCTTGAAAAAGGACACGAGATGGGATTTTTTTTTTTGAAATGTCAAGATTGGGTTCACAAAAGAAAGCAAATGGTATTCCAATCCGAATACAGGCTCAAACATTTCTATGAGCCTAAATCCGAAAAAGGAAAGAACCAGGATTTCTCAGATTTGAATCCAATAATGACAGGAGTTTTTTTTTTTAGAAGTCAAGATTGAATTCATAAAAGAGAGCGAATGGTATTCCAATCCGAATACAGGCTCAAACATTTCTGCGAGCCTAAATCCGAAAAGGAAACAACCAAAATTACTCCAATTTGAACACAATAATGACATAAGTTTTTTTTTTTTTTTTTAAGATTTTTTTTAAAGATTTTTCCTTTTTTTTTTTTTTTGAAGAGTGCACATAGGTCTTCCAATTCGGTCTTATGAAACCTTAGTGGATAGATTAGCCCCCAGGTAAGGGTAGGATTACTTAATGAACCCGCTTGAAGGACACTTACCTCGAACAATCTAGCTGCCTCCACACTCTGGACAAGGCTTTTCTTAGATCCACTTTGGTCATAGAACGCAATTGGTGCAACCTTAATGCTTTTTTTTTTTTTGAAAGCTCTCCAATGGACCTATCAAAGAGAGGAAAATGGCCCCTCCCAATCCGAACGTTGGCTAAAACATTTATGCGAGCTATTGTACGAAAAGGAAAGAACCAAAGTTTTCTCCAATTTGAATCCAAAAGAGAGAAATTCGAAAAGTTTTTTTTTTTAAAAAACTTTTTTTTTTTTGAAAGATCTCCAATGGACCCATCAAAGAGAGGAAAATGGCCCCTCCCAATCCGAACGTTGGCTCAAACATTTCTGCGAGCCATTGTATGGAAAGGAAAGAACCAAAGTTTCACCAATTTGAATCCAAAAGAAAGTAATTTGAAAAGTTTTTTTTTTAACTTTTTTTTTTTTTGAAAGATCTCCAATGGGCCCATCAAAGAGAGGAAAATGGCCCCTCCCAATCCGAACGTTGGCTCAAACATTTCTGCGAGCCATTGTATGAAAAGGAAAGAACCAAAGTTTCTCCAATTTGAATCCAATGAAAGGAGTTTGAAAAGTTTTTTTTTTAAAACTCTTTTTTTGAAATAATTCCAATGGACCCATCAAAGAGAGGAAAATGGCCCCTCCCAATCCGAACGTTGGCTCAAACATTTCTGCGAGCCATTATACGAAAAGGAAAGAACCAAAGTTTCTCCAATTTGAATCCGATGAAAGGAATTTGAAATGTTTTTTTTTTTTTTTGTACTTTTTTTTTTTGAAAGAATTCCAATGGACCTATCAAAGAGAGGAAAATGGCCCCTCCCAATCTGAATGTTGCCTCAAACCTTTCTACGAGGCATTGTACGAAAATGAAAGAACCAAAGTTTCTCCAATTTGAATCCGATGAAAGGAATTCATAAAGTGTTTTTTTTTTAACTTTTTTTTTGAAAGAATTCCAATGGACGCATCAAAGAGAGGAAAATGGCCCCTCCCAATCCGAACGTTGGCTTAAACATTTCTGCGAGCCATTGTACGAAAAGGAAAGAACCAAAGTTTCTCCAATTTGAATCCAAAAGAAAAAAAAAACTTTTTTTTTTTTGTTGAGAAAAGAAAGAATGGAAACAAGTTCAAAGAAAGAAGTTTCTAAAGAATCCCATCTCATGTTTTTTTTTTAGATACAAGATCCAACGTAGGCTACCAACTAGAAAGGAGCCAAGGATTCTAAGCATCGTGTTCTCAAATGAACAAGGTCCCACCGGGTGTGCCAACTTGATGGACCCATCTTTTTCTTTCTTGCCTTCCTCCGTCTCAGGTCCGCCGGGGTGCAGCGGGGCGAAGAGAAAAAAAAGAGCAAGCATCAACATTTTATTTTTTTTGTATGGGTATGCCAGATTTTCTATTCTATTTGGAATTTGAAATGGTGATCCGGAGATTAACCTTCACAAGTAGAAAGGAAATCAAACTCTTTTCCTAACTTTCCATTGCACATGTATCTAAATAAAGAGACAAGATTTTAAAATGCCGTGAGAGGCGATTTTGTTTAGTTTGCCGTGAAAGGCGATTTACAAATCTCATCAATGATAAAAGACAAGAATTGTGATTTTTTTGTCTCTTTAAAAAATACAAAGTACAATAGAGAAGAAAGAAAGAGGGATCTGGCTTCTCAAGCGATTGTGGGGACTCGTTCAGATCGACGATCGCGAGTCATGTATGGACTCCGCCATCGTCCTTCAGATGAGAACACTTGATGCTTTAGTTCACTTGGCTTGGCTTGGACCCCAGATTTTTAGAGGACAAAGACCAAGGGAAGGTCCTATATCAAATAAAAAAACGGGTAGACGGGCTAAAAAGCCGCATCTAAGCCATGTTGGATAGAAGAAGAGGGTGAAACCTTGGGGGGTGGCCCCCCAAGGGACTTTGATCACCTTGTAGTTCTTGCAGCAGGGTTTCTTCAAGGCAGGAGAGCTTCTTTGTGCAGAGAATTCTTCAAGATAGTTTTCAGACAATTTTTTAGGACCCTTTCCCTTTGGAATAACCGCCTATTTATAGGCTTTTGGTGGCCATTAGGAGGGTTTTATGGGCATTAATGGTATTAATGCTCCATGATGAGAGGAGTTACAAAATTTAATTTCAGAATTTTGTAACTCCTTTTTCTTGAATTTTGATTGACCGATGGAGAATAAAGGGCATTTAATCTCCATGATGATGGGAATTTCATGGTTAATTACCATGATTAATCTCCATAATGATAGGAGTTACATGGTTAATCTCCATAATGATAGGAGTTACATGGTTAATTGTCATAATTAATTGGACTTGTAACTCTCATTTGCTTGCTTCTGATTGGGCCGTTCAAAATAATGAGTTAATGACCCTAATAAGTTGTCCTAAAAAGGTCATTTAACTTCATTGATCGGCGGCCGCGTCGCTTGAAGAGTCGCGGGCCGCGCCGCGTCTTTTGAAATTCTTCTAGTGATGATCATCGATGGATCCGCACGTTGTTTGATGTCAGATGACGATGCAAATTCAGACATTAGTTAACACCAATGGGCCGGCAACATCTGTCCAGTCGATTTCTCGATCGGTCGGGCAGAAAGTGCACTTTCTTGGTCGACCGGTTGGCGGTTTTGAAGTGTCCAATGATGATCGAATGATTTTGACATTGGATCCGTGATGTTGACGAAGATCGACGGATATCATGCTCCAAAAATCATAATTTCAGAAAATCACAAGGGTCAAACGTCGTGAAACGCGAGAAGGATCGGAAAAAGTGGGTTTCCGGGGAAAATCCGGGGACCCAGATCCCTATGGTCCCCGGCGACCATGCACCAATGGTCGCCGGCAACCATGGGGCCGACGACCATGCACCCATGGTCGCCGGCGACCATGGGGCCAGCGACCATGGGCCAAGGTCGCCGGCGACCATGCGGTTTTTGCCCATTTTTCGGTCGCCGTTTCGGCCGTTTCTCGGGCTTTTTCGCTTTTGTTTTCTCCTATATTTTTCTTTGACACTTCTTCTCATTTATTGGCTTGATTTCACTGAAGAAAACCTGTCGAGAAGTCGTGCAAATCAGAGAACAAAGTTTCATATTTTTGGAAAAGCTGAAGACTCCGTAGCCGATTTTCCGCCAAGAGTTGAAACTAGGTCAAACGATGTTGGAATGACCTGGAATTTGAGGTGAAGCTTTTGGAGCATTAGATAGGACCAACCATGGGCTTTTATTTGAGTTTTGAAGCCGTTTGGGGTCCTGTCGATGTTTGACTTGATTTCAACGTGCGGAAGATGTCGAGCTTTGATGTGCGGTCATCTGATGTCCGATTGACCTGAAATTTGACAGGGAGCCTATTGGAGTCATTTTGAGATGATCCATTAGCTCCGATTTGGATGCCATGGTCCCGGGCAGCTTCGCCGCAGGTAGGCTTGATTTTGCTTCGGAGCGTCAAAACCTGGTCAAACGTTGTCGGAATGACCTAAAATTTGACGTGTAGCCTTTTGGAAGCATGTAGAAGCTACTTATGTGTTTTGTTTGATGAGTGGCGGCATCGGAGGTTCTCGCCACCGGGAGGCTTGCTTTCGCCGTTCGAGAGTTGATGGAGGGTCACGGTGTCAGTTTGACTTGAAATTCGACGTGGAACCTTTTGGAGGTATTTTGAGACCATCCATAGGCTCTGATTGAAGATTTGATGTATTTGACACTGTCACCGCCGAGAGCTCCTGCTCAGCTGTTGGAGGATTGAAGTTAGGCCAAATAGTGTCAAAATAGCCCGAAACTTCATGTATATGTCTTTTTTGACTATTTTGAAGGATCTTGCAGTTTTTGTTTGATTTTGACAAGATCTGCTGCTTGAAGCAGCTTTGCCTATTTGTAGTAGGATGCGGCTCCGTGTAGCTTTTGATGTTGAGGAGGCAAAGTGACATTTTTTGGTGTCAACACTTATGATGGTCTATTGAATATCATAGGAATTTTGGTGATTTTTCAAAAAAAAAAAAAAAAAATCATTGCCTCGAGGTAGGGTTTCTGAACACTTTTGTGGATCTCCTATTTCTTACACTGGTTTTCATTTCAACCGTCCAAAATCTTAGGTTCTCTTTCGATCTGGGTGAGGCTTGGTTCATTGGAAGCAGAAAACTATCTCCTTATATCTAGGGAAATCTGATTGCTCCACTGATCATACTATGGACGCTTCAATCAGATCCAGTTAAGGAAAACAGGGTCACCCAGCATCCATGTTGTCATCATCAGCACCGGCCCGCCAACTATCATCAAAATTGATGGACTCGGCTTTTTCTTGCCTTCCTTCGTCCCGGGTCCGCCAGGGTGCGGCGGGGTGAAGAAAAAAGCGAGCATCAACATTTTGTATGGGTATGCTGGATTTTCTATTCTACTTGGAATTTGAAATGGTGATCCGAAGATTGACCTTTACAAGTAGAAAGGAAATCAACTTTTTTTTTTTAACTTTCCATTGCACATATATTTTAAAGAAAGAGACAGATTTAGAATGCCGTGAAAGGCGATTTTGTTTAGTTTGCCGTGAAAGGCAGTTTTATGCCGTAGAAGGCAATTTTGCCATGGAAGGCGATTTACAAATCTTATCAATAGTGAAAGACAAGAGTTGTGATTTTTTGTCTCTTTAAAAATACAAAATACAATAGAAAAGAAAGAAAGAGGGATCTGACTTCTCAAGAGATTGTGGGGACTCGTTCAGATCGACAGTCGCGAGTCATGTATGGACTCCGCCATCGTCCTTCAGATGAGAACACTCGATGCTTTAGTTCACTTGGCTTGGGTTGGACCTCAGATTATTAGAGGACAAAGACTAAGGGAAGGTCCTATATCCAATAAAAATTTAGGTAGACGGGCTGAAAAGCCACATTTAGGTCATGTTGGATAAAATAAGAGGGGAAACCTTGATGGGGTGGCCCCCCAAGGGACTTCAATCACCTTGAAGTGTTTTTTCTGCAGAATTTCTTCGGAACAGGAGCGCTTCTTTACGAAGAGACTTTCAAGGACAATTCTTAAGATGATTTTTCCGGGCCCTTTCACTTTGGAATGACCGCCTATTTATAGGCTTTGGTGGCCATTTAGGAGGGTTTATGAGCATTGATTGCATTAATGCTCCATGATGGGAGGAGTTACAAGTATTAATTTCATAATTTTGTAACTCCTTTTTCTTGGATTCTGATTCGCTAATGGAGAATAATAGGCATTTAATCTCCATGATGATGGGAGTTTCATGATTAATTACCATGATTAATCTCCATAATGATAGCAGTTACATGGTTAATTGTCTTGATTAATTAAACTTGTAACTCCCATTTGCCTGCTTCTGATTCGGCCATCCAGAATAATGACTTAATGACCGTAATAAGTTGCCATAAAAAGGCCATTTAACTTCATTAATTGGTCGCCGAGTCACTTGAAGAGTCGCGGGCCGCGCCGCGTCTTTTGGAATTCTTCTTGCGATGATCATCAATGGATCCGCATGTTGTTTGATGTCGGATGACGATGCAAATTTAGACATTGGTTGACACCAATGGGCTGGCAACATTTGTCCAGTAGATTTCACGATCAGTCGGGCACAAAGTGTGCTTTCTTGGTCTGCCGGTTGGCGATTTTGGAGTGTTCGATGATGATCAAATGATTTCGATGGCGGATCTGTGATGTTGACGAAGATCGACGGATATCATGTCTCAAAAATCAGAATTTGAGAAAATCACAGGGGCCAAACATCGCGAAACGCGAAAAGAATTGGAAAAATGACACTTTCGGCGAAAATCCGGCGACCATGCACCCATGGTAGCCGGCGACCATGGGGCCGGCGACCTTGGGCCATGGTCGCCGGCCACCATGGGCAAAGGTCGCCAGCGACCATGGGGCTTTTGCCCCTTTTTCGGTCGTCGTTCGGTCGCCTTTTCTCGGTCGTTTTTCAGGCTTTTTTGCTTCCTTTTTCTCCTTTATTTTCCTTGAAATTTCTCCTCATTTATTGGCTTAATTCGACTAAAGAAAACCTATAGAGAAGCTATGTAGATCAGAGCACAAAGTTTCCTATCTTTGGAAAAGCCGAAGACTTTGTAGCAGATTTTCCGCCAAGAGTTGAAACTAGGTCAAACGATGTCGGAATGACCTGAAATTTGAGGTAAAGCTTTCTGAGCATTAGATAGAACCAACCAAGGGCTTTTATTTGAGTTTTGAAGCCGTTTGGGGTCCCGTCGATGCTAGACTTGATTTCACCGCGCGAAAGATGTCGAGCTTTGATGTGCGGTCATCCGATCTCCGATTGACCTGAAATTTGGAAAGGAGCCTATTGGAGTTATTTTGAGATGATCCATTGGCTCCAATTTGGGTACCATGGTCCCGGGGAGCTCCACCGCCGGTAGGCTTGATTTTGTTTCCGAGCGTCAAAGCCGAGTCAAACGTCGTCGGAATGACCTGAAATTTGACGTGCAGCCCTTTGGAAACATGTTGAAGCTACTTATGTGCTTTGTTTGATGAGTGGCGACATCAGAGGTTCTCACCACCGAGAGGATTGATTGCATCGTTCGTGAGTTGATGGAGGGTCAAACGATGTCGGTTTGACTTGGAATTCGACGTGGAACCTTTTGGAGGTATTTTGAGACCATCCATAGGCTCTGATCGAAGATTTGTTATCTTCAACACTGTCGTCGTTGGGAGCTCCTGCTCAGCCGTTGGAGGATTGAAGTTAGGCCAAACAATGTTGAAATGTTCCAAAACTTCATGTGAACCCTTCTTTTGGCTATTTCGAGGGATCTTGCAATTTTTATTTGATTCTGACAAGATGTGATGCTTGAAGCAGCTTTGCCTGTTTGTAGTAGGATGTGGCTCCATATAGCTTTTGATGTTGAGGAGGCAAAGTGACTTTTTTTGTGTCAACAAATGCCCCCTCGAGGTACAACAACGAATCGCGTAGCTTTTGCAGTCGATGTGCCTCGAAGAAAACTTTGAAGGAGAGTTTTTGACTTGACCAAGAGTCATTGAGCCTTTTTTTTTTTTTTTCATAGAGTAACCTTTTGAGTTTCCAAGGGGATTTTATGGCCGTGAGAGATCACGTACCATCTCAAGGTAAAATTTTGAAAATGACATTCTGATTAGTTTTTTGGGTTTTGGATTTTTTTCTTTTTGACCTTGTGAACCTAAAAGCTTTGTGTGGCGCATCAGGCGGTCCAGAAGGTTTTTGGTTTTTGACCTTGTGACCTAACAAGTTGTATGTGGTAGGTTAGGGGGTCGGGTTTTGGATTTTGATTCTAGTCTTGTGGCCTAACAAGCTGTATATGGCAAGTTAGGGGACTGGGATTTGGTTTTTGGTTTTGGTCTTGTAACCTAACAAGCTGTATGTGGCAAGTTAGGGGACCATGGTTTGGTTTTTTGTCACTTTTTGGGACAATTTTGGGTCCATTGAAATGGTTTGGGTTTTTGTGGAATGTCAATTTCAAGGTTTTGGCTTAATTTGGTTCATGAGGTGGGATGGTTTGGATTTTTGGAAACTCATGAGGCTTGGATTTTTTTTTTGTATGGTCCAATCAACTCAAAGGAGGCATGGAACCATTTTTGTATGCTCTTGGTAAGAGGAATTTTGACTAAAAGCCACTTTTAGTGCCTAGGTGGTCAAACCTGGCTCATGTGGGCTAGCCCATGGGACCTTAAGCTTTAAAGATGGCTTAGATCTCATCTGGTGTCATTTTTGTGAAGAATATCTAAAAATATCTCTTTTTAGTAGAGAATATCTAAAAATATTCTTACTTGGGGAGAATCTCTCAAGTTTCCTTGATTTTGGGAGAGATTTTATCAAACTATCTTCCTTTGGGAGAAAGTTTCTCATAATCCCTCTCTTTTTGGAGAGAATTTCTCAAAGAATCTTCTCTTTAGGAGAGACTATCTCAAATTCCTCTTCTTTTGGAAGGTTGCTAATTTTTAGCACTTACCTCCTTTCTTTCCTCCTTCTTTCCTCTTTTGGTTTGCTTTCTTCTATATAAGCAAGGAGGTTGGATCTCTTGTTGCCATTGCTCTCTTTTTGCAAAAATCTTCAAGAGTGCTCCAAGATCAGGAATTCTTCTTCTTCTTCAAGGAGCTTCTAGTTTTTCCTCTTTCTCCATAACTTCAAGTAAGTTTTCATTTTCCTTAAGAAATGAAAGTTCACCTAGGGCCAATGTTCTCATCCTAGAGGAGGGGGGGGGGGGGGGGGGGGGTGAATAGGTTTATCAAACTTTAAATCCATTTTTAACCTATTAATCAAGATTTATAAGAGAGCAAGTGATATGTAGACTAAGTGTGATTATCTAGCAATGTTCAATGGTAAAGAAGGCATGTAAACTAGATTAAAACATTTAGACAAACAACATAAATAAATGCACAGAGATTTATAGTGGTTCGTACCATATGTCCTACATCCACTCACAAGGTTCACACAGTCCCTTGGTTCCACTATGATGAATGAAAACTACACAAGTAATGATTTCAATCACTTGAACATCACAATTTTGGTAACGAGGCTCGATCACACAGATCTAATCCCCCACATACATTTTAGAGTGGTTGAGTCACACATATTCAAATCACTATCACTGGATACACACGATTTAAAAGATGATGAGAAACTAAACACTTGCCTTTGATGTAGTCGGAAGTGTTTATCGAAGCTCTAACCGAAGTTGAAGCTTTATCCTCTTGATGCATGCTTGATGTTGATAGAGATGCTCCATTGTAATGCACAATCAAGGGTCAAGAGGTTGGGTTCTAGATTTTCCTAAATGTATATCATTTGAAAAATAAACTAGAATCCTTTTTCCAAACACACTTTTCTAGAGACTAACATATCTCATCCATTTTCTAGATTGGGTTAATAGTGTGTTTGGAAGATGGTTTAAAGGCTTAGAAAAGATGGAAAAAAGTAGGAAAGTAAGCTCTTCAGAAATGTACTCTCTACAGTGTAAAACTGGCTCCAGATATATATAGAGAAGTTCCCAACGGCTAGTTTTGGCGGCTAGCCTCTTGGTAGTTCGGCTAGCCTCATTTCAATTTCTCTGTGGTAACGGCTAGTTTTTCTAATTCGGTCAGCTCACGGTTAGCCGACGGTAGACATAGCGGCTAGCCGTGAGGTGACCGCATGGTGACCGAATCTGCATCTCAAAAACCTGTAGCGTTCTGAAAAGCTAATCGAGGGATTTCAATTACATGGAGGTTAGCCGCTAGCCCATACGGCGGTTAGCCGAAAGGTAACCGCGAGGTGACCGAACTTCCACAACAGTTGAGAAGTTTGTATTCTGGAAATGTAACCGTGAACCTCGGTTACCTGGTGGTTAGCCGCCAGTCCACACTGCGGTTAGCCGAATGCTGACCGCAAGGTGGCCGAATCATTTTTTTACAGAGAACAGCATTCTGGAAATGTAACCGTGGTATTTCGGTTACCTAGCGGTTAGCCGCTTTTTGCAAAGAGGCTAGCAGCCAAGTGACCGAAAGGTCACCGAACCCCCTATTTATGGACAGAACATAATGGAGAGAACATTAGATGAAACACTTAATATAGGCTAAGGTAAGCAAGGCTCCTAGGGTCCAGGTAGATAATGGTTTTGGGTCCAAAATACCTGAGATGATTTACACACAAGTGGAGTCTTCTTAGACACATCCAGGTCTTCCAAAAGCTTGAACAGATCCTTGAAGTAGATCATCCTTGACACTCTTCGAAATATAAGGTCTTCGGGACACAATGACACAGAATTGACAAACCAAATATAGTGCACACAGGAATGTGAGCCTAACAATCTCCCCCTTTGACAATTTCGTGGCAAAACACCTATTCTATATACTCTTACAGTAAATGAACCCAATAACACTCAAGATTACAAGAGTACTAGAACTTTACGAGGAAATGCAATAATTACAACTCAAATAAGAACTCCCCCTAAGAATGTGCTAGAATCTGAATGATATACCTGCATAGGACAAGGAACACGCATTCTATGGTGGGATTGCAACTCCCCCTTAATCATTAGCCAAAAATAACATGTTCAAATGAGTTAGAAGCATTCTTTGAGACAAACACACATTCTCCCTTAGAATGTATCTGATAACCTGAAAACCTGGGAATTCTCTCTCCCCCTTTTTGTCACAAATTGACAAGGGTAGGACCATGCAATAAGAAAGATAACAATGCGATAGAAAAATATATCAGGAAGTCACAAAAGTATATAGCATGAATATGCTATAAAAGTCAGACATGAAAGGTTATACATCCAAAGTTAAAAGGAATTAGCATAAGTATGTTAAACACATAGGGGAGGACAGCCACTTGTCAACACAACACCACCAAAAAGAGAACCAATCAGGCAAATGTGGCTAAGAGACCAACTAAAAACTAATCAGATGGAGGGGATGGAGAGGGAGGCATGTCGTTGAAATCATGTCCTCGACATCCCTTGGACAGAGCACCTAAGTATCGTATAGTCTTTTTCAATAGCTTCTCTGTCTTGGACTGCCGTTGCTATATAGCATCCAAACGGTCTCCAACACTCCGTGATGCACCAGAAGAAGTAGCCCCACGAACTTGCACAGGAGGCACTGATGGAGCCGGCTGCTGTGAAGCTTGATCACCTGCATGAGGGGGAACTGGCCCAGCTTCGATATTAGGAAGAAGATTCATCTGAATAAGGTTCGCTTTACTAAAGGGGGCATGGTAGAGAGGAGTATCAGTCGGTCGAGGAACACCATAAGAACGAGCTCGCTGAGTCATAAGAAACCCAAATGGGGCAGCAGTCTTTGAAGCATTTGAGAAGTGAAACCGCACGATGGTACGACAAATCAGCGATGGAAGACACATGGGAACACCGGTAATGACTTTATGAAGGATATTGACCATATAAGAAGTTAATTCGGTCCTATTGCCTATACGAGGATAGACATTAAATGTGAACAGATTGTGTAGGAGTCTATACTTAGGAATCAAAGCAGCTAGAGGAAGAAAATTCTTTTTACGATTCCACTCAGCATTATATCCGTAGATACGGAGGGTAGCTTCAGCCTTTTCAGCCTTAGTGAGTGTGTCGGCAACCATAGTTAGGCCATTTTCACTAACAAGGATGTTCATAATAGAGGAAATACAATTGGGGTCAATTGTGACTACTTGATTTCTAAATGCTACATTGAAAGAGCAAGAGTCAATAGTTGAAACAGCATCAGTAATAGACGCATACATGCTGTAAACAAGAGAGGGATAAGCCTTGTCCCCCCAATCCAGAATGTTACTCCAATTGATTTGAGCAAGAATAATGGCCGTTTCATGACCTTCAATAACATTGCGGAGGATGCGACACTCAACCATAATCAACCTTTTTTTCATGACATTTAGCATTTGAGCATTTGGTTTGAGACTCATAGGCATAGATGGAGGAGGAGGAGAAGAAGAAGGGGAACTAGAGGATGATTGTGAAGGTGAAGGTGGAGGGGATGGAGAGGGTCTTTCTTGACGAGATGAGGAGCCTCCAGTAGAGCGTCCTCTTTTAGAGGGACGATTGACAGTTGATTTCATTCTAGGAGGCATTGTTTCGAACAGTTGGAGTGCCCACAGAAGGGAAAACAACATACACCAGAGAAGGAGAATCTGTGCAATAGAGAAAAGAGACAAGGGAACAAGGAAACAAGAACAGGAAATGCAAAATAACAAGGAAACAAGGAAAAAAAAAAACAAGAACAGAAAATGCAAACTAAAAGAAAAAGAGGAATAAGAAGAAATGACCTTGAGGAGTGAAGAACCTGAACTCCAGACACACGGCTACGGTGGAGACGAAACAGACGAGAGGAGAAGAAACCAAACGAAATGACAAAACCTAGATTTAAAATCACTGGCCTGCCACGGCGGTTAGCCGCCGAGAGGGTCCACGGCTAGCTGAATTTCCCCCCTTTTTTTTATTTTATTTTATCGAATAGCACAAACACCAAGGGATTTTCTCATATTTTCAAATTTTGAAACATCCAAGGGTTTTGTTAAAATGTCTGCTAGTTGTTTCTCTGTAGATATATGCTCCAATACTATGACTCCTTCTTCAACCAATTCTCTAATGAAATGATGTCTAATGTCAATATGCTTAGTTCTAGAGTGTTGAACAGGATTTTTGGAGATATTGATAGCACTAGTGTTATCACAATACAAGTTCATGCTACATTATTCAATACCATAGTTTGTGAGCATTTGTTTCATCCAAAGCATCTGAGTACATCCACTACCAGCTGCTATATATTCTGCTTCAGCTGTAGATAAGGAGATGGATGATTGTTTCTTGCTGTGCCAAGCAACTAAACAGTTTTCTAGATAGAAACATCCACCACTAGTAGATTTTCTATCATTTACATTTCCGGCCCAATCGGCGTCTGAGTATCCAGCAATACAAGTAGATGAATCATATGGATACCATAAGCCATATCCTGAAGTTCCTGAAACATATCTAATGATTCTTTTAACTGCTTTCAAATGGATTTCTTTGGGATCAGATTGATATCTGGCACAAGCTCCCACACTGAATGCAATATCGGGTCTACTAGCTGTAAGATATAATAGGCTGCCTATCATGCTCCTATACAGACTGGGATCTACACTCTTACCACTCGATTCTCTAGACAATTTCAGAGTTGTGCTCATGGGAGTGTTCATGTGTTTGGCTGAATCTAATCCAAATCTTTTGATCAATTCTTTTGCATATTTGGTTTGGGAAATAAACATTCCATCAGTCAATTGTTTAACTTGTAATCCTAAAAAGAAACTAAGTTCACCAACCATGCTCATTTCAAATTCAGATTTCATTAGATTAGCAAACTCTTCTGTGAAGTTATTGCAAGTAGATCCAAACACTATATCATCAACATAAATTTGAGCAATCAAAATAGAATCATTGGTTTTTTGAATAAAGAGAGTTTTATCCACACTTCCCCTTTCAAAATTTTGATTAATTAAAAATTGTGTAAGCCTTTCATACCAAGCTCTAGGGGCTTGTTTGAGACCATAGAGGGCCTTTTTTAGATGATACACATGATTAGGCTTCTTTGCGTCTTCAAATCCTTTAGGTTGCTCCACATAAACTTCTTCTTCCAAAAGACCATTTAGAAAGGCACTTTTGACATCCATTTGGTATAATTTAAATTTTAAAGAGCAAGCAATGGCAAGTAAGATTCTAATGGACTCAAGTCTAGCAACAGGAGCAAAGGTTTCTTCAAAATCTAATCCTTCAATTTGAGAATATCCTTGGGCAACCAGCCTGGCCTTGTTTCTAACAATGGTACCATTTTCATCAAGTTTATTTTTGTAAATCCAGTTAGTACCTACAACATTTTTGTCATTTGGCCTAAGCACTAGATCCCACACTTCACTTCTAGCAAACTGGTTTAGCTCTTCTTGCATTGCATTTATCCAGTTATCATCATAAAAGCTTCATCCACATTTTTAGGTTCAAGAGTAGAAGTAAAGCAGAGATAGCTAACAATGTTTTCTAATTGTCTTCTAGTCTTGACACTAGCCAAAGGATCTCCCAGAATTTGGTCCATAGGGTGATGTTCCACATTCATCAACTCACTAGAGATTGGAGACTTGTTTAGTTTTTCAGTTTGGACATCTATCTCATCAATATCAGAGTTTTCTTGAAATCTGAAATCATTTTGTTTGTCATCAATGACAACATTTACAGATTCTTGTATGGCTCTAGTGTTTTTGTTCAGCACTCTATATGCACGACTGTTTAGAGAATAGCCAATGAAAATGCCTTCATCACTTTTTGAATCAAATTTGCTCAAGTGTTCTCTGTCCTTAAGTATATAGCATTTGCTACCAAAAATTTTAAAATAGCTAATGTTGGGCCTTTTTCCATGCCATAACTCATATGCAGTTTTATCCAAGCCAGTTCTTAAGTATACTCTGTTTATGATGTGACACGCTGTGCTAACTGCTTCAGCCCATAGATCTCTAGGAACATTCTTTCCATGAAGCATAACGGTGGCCATCTCTTGTAAGACACGGTTCTTTCTCTCAGCAATACCATTTTGTTGAGGAGTTTTAGGGGCAGAAAATTCATTGTGAATTCCATATTTCTCGCAAAATTTTTCAAAATTAATATTTTCAAATTCACCACCATGATCACTTCTTATCCGAGAGATTGCTCTTCCTTTTTCAACTTGGATTCTTTTTACAATCTTTTTAAATTCAACATATGCATCAGATTTTTCTCTTAGAAACGCAACCCAAGTGAATCTGGAGTAATCATCTACAATAACCAGGAAGTATTTTCTGCCATCCCTGCTCTCTTTCTTAGTTGGACCAACCAAGTCCATATGGAGAAGTTCTAAGGGTCTAGAAGTTTTTAGAGACTTGGATTTTTTGTGAGAATTTCTAATTTGTTTACCCTTTTGACATTGTCCAAAGATTGTTTTTGATTTCCTGCTGATTTTAGGAAGACCCTTTACATACTTGTCCAGTTTGGACAAGTCCCTAAAATTTACATGACCAAGTCTTTGATGCCATAGTTGAGCTTCATCAAGATGTGCAATGTAACAGGCTGAACTAGATGATTCTTTATGGTTACCGATAACATAACAGTTTTCTTTGGTTCTAAGGCCTCTTAGAATAATCTTTCCATTTTTGTAAATCTCACAACCAAGACTACTAAAGTTAACAACATGATCTTTATCACATATTTGAGAAATGCTTAGCAAGTTATGTTTCAAACCATCAACATATAAAACATCTTCAATAACAGGCATGTTGGGAACATTCAAAGTACCCTTACCAACTACTTTAGCAATATTTCCATCACCAAAGGTGACAGTTCCACCTTCATAATCAATTATTGTGGATAGGTGTGCTCTATCCCCAGTCATGTGTCTAGAACATCCACTATCTAGGTACCACAAGGAATGATCAACTGCTTTAAGGGCTGTGTGAACCAACAAGCCTTTGTTCTTAGGAATCCAAATGTATCTTTGTGTGATAGGGGTTTTACCAAAACCTTGATATTTAGCTTTGTTGTGATTTTGTTGATGAAAATGTTTCTTAGAGTAGATTTCAGTTGATTTAACGGTTTTTGTGTGATTGTGGAGTTGTAACTTTAGACGACTAATTTGTTTCATCATCTCATTTAATTGTTGAGTGACAGAGTATTTGATTATATTGTTATGAGCAGTTTTTTTTGTTTGAGAATTGACACATGTCATAGTGGTCTGTCTTTTAATTTGTTTAATTTTGCAGTCATAATTGACATGTCCTTTGCTTCCACATGAATGATATGTAATTTCAGAAATGTTTTAACTACTAGAGGAAGTTTCTCCTTTCACAAACACAGTAGAGACATTAGGATTATGTTTGTCTACTTTGTTGTATCCTAATCCAGTTTTGTCTCTATGATATTTTCCCATTTTAAAAAGTCTTTCAAAATTTTCTTCTCCATGGGTAAATGAATACTCATACTTTTCTTTGAACCATTTCAGTTGAGTGACTTCATCTCTTAAAAGTACGTTTATTTTGTTTAGAGTTTCAGCTTCTTTTTCATAACACTTGATCCTGTTGAATTCTTCACTAGCAATATGAAATTTAGAATTACTTTTATTTAGTTCAATTGCTAAGATATTCTTTTCATTAGTTAACGTTTCAATTTTGTCTTTTAAGATTTTGTTTTTGGATTTTTGTTTGTTCAGGACTTCAATCAATTTGCAACTCTCCTCATAGAGTCTATCATATGTTACTTGTGAATCTTCATCATCTTTTTCATTATCTGAGCTGTCATATTCAGATTCAGATTCACTCTCCAAGTTCTCAACATCATTTTCTTTAGAATTTTCCATTGTCTCAAGTAATGAATCACACACAGTTTTGGCCATCAATACAGTGTAATTTTCTGTCTCATCTTTGTGTGATTCATCCGAATCTGTTTCGGCTTCAGATGAGTCATCCCATGTAGCCACAAGGGTCTTTTTCTTCACTTTCCTTTCCATTGGACACTCAGGAGATATGTGTCCAAACTTTTGACAGTTATAGCATTTCACATTTCTAGATTGATACTTGGAGGAGGAGCTGACTTTGTTTTTACCTTTATCAAAAGGTTTCTCTTTCTCTTTTCTATTAAACTTTGAAGTCTTCTTCTTAAATTGTCTTAAGAATCTTTTAGTAAGCAATGCAACATCTTCAGCATCACTTTCATTCTCATTCCCTGATTCTTCTTTAGGTGGAGATGATTGAGAGGCCTTGAAGGCTATTGATTTCTTATCTTTGGATTTGTTGGAAGCATTGTTCATCTTCATCTCAAAGGTTCTAATGTTACCCATCAGTTCTTCTACTTTCATAGTTTCAGGGTCATTGTATTCTTCTATAGAAGTTACTTTGGGGTGAAATCTTTCGGGTAGAGACCTAAGGATTTTGCTACAAACTTTGCCTTCAGGGATTTGCTCACCAAGCGACCACATCTCATTAACGATAACCATTAGCTTTGTTCAAAACTCATCAAACATTTCATCTTCTCTCATTCTTAGAGATTCAAATTGAGAAGTTAACATATGGAGCTTGGCTCTTTTAACAATGGTTGTTCCTTCATAATTTGTTTCCAAAAGCTCCCAAGCTTGCTTAGATGTCTTACATGTCATACTCTTTTTGTATTCTTCAGCATTCATGGCACAGGTTATGGCATTTAATGCCTTTGCATCATAGTCTCTCATAGCTTTTTGACTAGCTGTCCATTTGTCCTTTGGGAGAGGTTCGACAATGCCATCTTCAGCTGTGAAGGAAGGAGGAGTCCATCCATCCTCAACAGTATCCCATATTTCTCCATTAAGAGATTTTAGAAATACGGACAATCGGGCTTTCCAAAAGGCATAGCTAGTACCATCAATAGTGGTGGTCTGTTTATAGCACTACCTTCTGGATTAGACATTGGCACAAAAAAGAATAGATCAACTCCGGGTTGTAAAGCCTAAAGGAGTAACCTCGCTCTGATACCGAATTGAAAGTTCACCTAGGGCCAATGTTCTCATTCTAGAGGGGGGGTGGGGGGTGAATAGGTTTATCAAACTTAAAATCCATTTTTAACCTATTAATCAAGATTTATAAGAGAGCAAGTGATATGTAGACTAAGTGTGATTATCTAGCAATGTTCAATGGTAAAAAAGGCATGTAAACTAGATCAAAACATTTAGACAAACAACATAAATAAATGCACAGAGATTTATAGTCGTTCGGACCATATGTCCTACATCCACTCACAAGGTTCACACAGTCCCTTAGTTCCACTATGATGAATGAAAACTACACAAGTAATGATTTCAATCACTTGAACATCACAATTTTGGTAACGAGGCTCGATCACACAGATCTAATCCCCCACATACATTTTAGAGTGGTTGAGTCACACATATTCAAATCACTATCACTGGATACACATGATTTAAAAGATGATGAGAAACTAAACACTTGCCTTTGATGTAGTCGGAAGTGTTTATCGAAGCTCTAACCGAAGTTGAAGCTTTATCCTCTTGATGCATGCTTGATGTTGATAGAGATGCTCCATTGTAATGCACAATCAAGGGTCAAGAGGTTGGGTTCTACATTTTCCTAAATGTATATCATTTGAAAAATAAACTAGAATCCTTTTTCCAAACACACTTTTCTAGAGACTAACATATCTCATCCATTTTCTAGATTGGGTTAATAGTGTGTTTGGAAGATGGTTTAAAGGCTTAGAAAAGATGGGAAAAAGTAGGAAAGTAAGCTCTTCAGAAATGTACTCTCTACAGTGTAAAACTGGCTCCAGATATATATAGAGAAGTTCCCAACGGCTAGTTTTGGCAGCTAGCCTCTTGGTAGTTCGGCTAGCCTCATTTCAATTTCTCTGTGGTAACGGCTAGTTTTTCTAATTCGGTCAGCTCACGGTTAGCCGACGGTAGACATAGCGGCTTGCCGTGAGGTGACCGCATGGTGACCGAATCTGCATCTCAAAAACCTGTAGCGTTCTGGAAAGCTAACCGAGGGATTTCAATTACATGGAGGTTAGCCGCCAGCCCATACGGCGGTTAGCCGAAAGGTAACCGCGAGGTGACCGAACTTCCACAACAGTTGAGAAGTTTGTATTCTGGAAATGTAACCGTGAACCTCGGTTTCTTGGTGGTTAGCCGCCAGTCCACACTGCGGTTAGCCGAATGCTGACCGCAAGGTGGCCGAATCATTTTTTGACAGAGAACAGCATTCTGGAAATGTAACAGTGGTATTTCGGTTACCTAGCGGTTAGCCGCTTTTTGCAAAGAGGCTAGCCGCCAGGTGACCGAAAGGTCACCGAACCCCCTATTTATGGACAGAACATAATGGAGAGAACATTAGATGAAACACTTAATATAGGCTAAGGTAAGCAAGGCTCCTAGGGTCCAGGTAGATAATGGTTTTGGGTCCAAAATACCTGAGATGATTTGCACACAAGTGGAGTCTTCTTAGACACATCCAGGTCTTCCAAAAGCTTGAACAGATCCTTGAAGTAGATCATCCTTGACACTCTTCGAGATGTAAGGTCTTCGGGACACAATGACACGGAATTGACAAACCAAATATAGTGCACACAGGAATGTGACACTAACAAGAAACTCCATGTAGAAGTAGACAAAGGTTTTCTTTCTTTCCTTTTCTTTCTCTTTTTTTTTTTTCTCTTCACGTGCATTCTTTTTCTTCTTTTTTTTTCACACGTTTTTTTTTCTTTTTTTTTTCTTCACGTGCATTCTTTTTCCTTTTTTTTTCACATGTTTTTTTTTTCGTTTTCTTTTTCTTTCACGGTTTCTCTTTTTTTTTTTTAATGTGTTTTTTTTTCTTTTTTTTCTTTTTTTTTTCCTCTTCTTTTTTTCATTTATTTTTATTTTTTTTTCTGTGTGGCCGTACGAACAAGACCGTACGGTCATGGCCGTACGGCCACGTGGCCTACCCCACCTTTTTTTTTTCTTTTGTTTTGTTTTTTTTTTTTCAAAGAGATTTTTTTTTCTTCTCCCTTTTTCCTTCTTTCTTTTCCGGATTTCGAGACGCGCATGCATGACAACTTTCCTTCTATGCATTTTTTTAATGGAATTAGAAAGATGATAGTGCACACCTAGAAATCTTTTGCAAGTCTTGGGATTTGGAGCTCGCAGCAATGTTGAGCCCATTCTTAGTCTTACGGGGATTTTCTGAGGAGCTTTGTAAATTTTGGATTCTGGAGCTCACAGCAATGTTGAGCTCTTTTCCAATCTTGCGGATATTTGAAAAGCTTTGGTTTGATCTCGCAGCAATGTTTGAGTTCAAGCCTTCTTCGAGAATTTTCCATTGATTATGAGCTTGCAGCGATGTTGAGCCCATCTTCAAGCTCCCTATTTCTTTCGGGGTGTTTCCCTTTTCTCCAGAATTTCCTCGGAACCATGCCAAAATTTCGCTAGAATTTTTTTAGCAAAATTCTGTCATTTTGATGATTGATTTTCTCTCTTTCCATCCTTTGCAGGTAGTTCCTCTAGAACAAACAAGGGTAAGGTGCCTGTCACTGATGCGCCTCGTCATTTTACCAGATCTTCTAACGTGGCCGTACAGCAGGCCTGGGAGGAGGTCCGGTATGTTGAAAGGAACTTGGAAGAGTGTGACTCGCTCAACCGAGAAGAGATGAGGCAACGTTTGATCGCCCTCAAGGATGAAGAGTTTTACAAAATTATGGTAAGCAACCGTCCCTGGGTCACGGACGATCAGAGCATTGTGCCCAAGCCTACCTTCTTCTTTGGTGATGCAGCCCCTGGCGATTCAACATACCAAAGGAGATGTTTTCAGTTCTCTTACACAGTTGACGATGAGAAGAGAACTATTTCTACCCGGTCGACCTTCGATCAGACTATCTCGATCATGAGCCTTTCCTCCACATGCTCAAAGAGGGAAGATCCTCGAAGCTGGGTGAAAAGGACAAACATGATCAAGACTGGGGTTTTTGTTGGCGGCCCTTCTGGTTTTGCAGAGAAGTCGCCTGCCCGTATGGACATTTTGATGCCGGCCAGCGGCTACCAAGGTTCAGACCATCCTTCGGTCAATTTGATACCAGTGGGCCTTGGCATTTTCAAGGGCGACGGCAGCAATTGGGTGAAGCCTTTTCGACTTAGCGGCCGTTTCAGTGCTGACTCGAGCTGGGAGTCATGGACTGATCACATCCTGCAGGTCGGCGGTACCATTCTGAAGGAGGCCAGGATCTTTGACGCTGTTTGCGCTTTTCGGCAAACCGTGGTCTTCTTCGATGAGGACTTCATGGCCATGCTGGAGTCGTTCCTTCAACAAACCAACACCTTCGCTGTCACGAATGGTGAGATTGGTTTTCCTTTAAAGGAACTGAGCGCCATCACCGGGCTGCCTGTCCTCGGCAAACTCTATGAGGAGTTCATGCCTATCGACAACGTTCTTGAGGAGCAGTTTGAGGAGTTCAGGCTCTTGAACTTTCAGCTCGTCACCTTTTATGATTTCTTGAAGGAGAAGGAGGGCTCGAAAGTCTGGTGTAGCAGTTGGATGAGTGGTAGCTTTTTGTCTTCCAACTTCTTTGACAACGGGGAGTCTTCTGAGAGTACGACCCAGGAAACCAGGGCTAAGAACACGGATTCGAAGAAGATCTCCGCCATGCGAGAAAATTTGAAGGAGCTCTTCTTAAGCACAGATGCCATTCATTCTGACATTACGATGTAGAGAGATCTACCTGTTTACCTCACTTATTGGCTGGGTGAGGCAGTTTTTGCTGGAGGAGATGGTACGCACATCAAGCCGCACTGCATTTTCCGGCTTGTCAGATGGCGTTTGGAGAGCAGCTTGCTTTGGTGCCTGCTCTTTACTCCTATTTATGCACCGAACTGTAGGCTGCTGCTTTCCTGGTTCGACTTAGGCTTCCCCTGAATAGGGTATTTTCAGCCCACATTTTCTATTCGTGGTATGTATACCACTGTCCCAGTTTCCACCAATTGGGTACTGCACAGGACGATGACCCGTTTATGATTCTGTTGGCTAGAAGGAAGCCTGTTTCCGAATCTCTTTTATCTACCCGTTTGAGGATCCAACAATTCTGGGACATCGAGATGGGGCAGTCTTCAGTGAAGCTTTCTCCAGGCTTACGGAAGAAGGCTTTTGATTTTGGTGTCTCCCGTGATTCGACCAGGGCAGGGTCGGGGAGACACTATTCTTTGACAAACGCGGAGAAAACGTGGCTTTTCAACATACGTGTTGGCACGATGGTGTATCGTAGACATCTTTTCGTTGACATCCAGCCGTATGTTCCGTCGCATTCTGCCATGCAGTTGGGCTTCTCCCAAGGCGCTGTTGGAGCGCCTTCGAGCAAGGTGAAGCGTTTTGGAGGTCTGCAGGACGGGAGAAATGCATGGGCATTTTATAGTGCGAAAGACAATACTGCCATGATATCCTATCCTGAGTTGCCCACTTTCCGGACTGCATGCTTCACGAAGTGGTTCGTGGAGAGCTTTTCAATGTATCGGGGACTTTCCAAGAAGGAGCTCGATGTAAAGCAGTCTTCCGGGAAGGGTCTTGGGATGTCAGATGGCGTCCGTCGAGAAGAGGTTCTGGCTTTTCTTTCTGGACAAAAGCACAGAACAGGCTTTCTCGAGGACCAGGACGTCATCGGATCGGAAGCTGCATAAGAGATACCTGGTGAGGTCTTGGAACAGCTCGGGGAAGAGGAGGCTGAGGTCGCTATTTGGATACAAGCCGAGCGAGCAAAGGCTTCCATGGAGTCTACCGGCAAGAGCAGACCATCCGGTGAGGACTCTATCGAGAGGCCAGATTCCGATGGCGGGGCAGGTACTTCCAGCAATTCGTCCCGTAGTAGTAAAAGGAGAAGAGGACAGCGCTGAAGTAAGAGACGGCACGAAAATTCTCCTGATATGGAAATTCCTTCCACCATTGCTGAGGAGGCATCAGGGGATGACGAATAGCCTCCAGAAAAGAGAAGCCAGGAAGAAAAGATCAGTAGTGATGGTATGACCCTTCTTCTCTTTTTCCACCTCTTTCTTTTTATGAGGCTTTTGTTTTTTATCTAATGCTTTTCTTTCTTTTGGCAGAAGATGATGATTTGATGATACCTGAGGTTCCGGCCAATGAGGTGGTGACGGATCCGGTCATGGCATCTGAGGAAGAACCTAGAGATTTTGAAGTAGACCCAGAATCTCCACCTAGTATGCTTTTCTTTTTCTTTTTTATTTTTTTATAATTTAATATTTTTTCTTTTTCTTTTTTTTTTACCGCCTCTTGCTGACATATATTTTTTGTTTTCTTGCTAGCTGACTTGCCAGAGGATTCTGACGACTTCGAGCCATCCATGGATGCTACTTTTGACGATGCTTCGGATGAGCTTATGGAGGCAAATAGTAGTCCGCCGGTCGTCGAAGAAGGTACTTTGTAGTGATAATCTTGATATTTTGATTTTTGACAAGATCATATTCTTACCTTTTTCATCTTCCATTGGCAGGTCGTAAGGCGACAGGAGAAGTTCGTCTATCATCCTCAGAGCCAGAGCAGGGGGTGCCCGCGGTTGATCCAAGGGTAGGGGCTTCTTCCACCAGTTTTGGTGAGGCAGAGGAGAGTCCGCAGGCTAATATTTCTTCTTCAACGGCTCCGATTGGAAATAGCTTATTGATTACTCTTCCAACGGTGCATGACATGGGCGGTCGACCAACGGAGCATGGCGAGTCTTCATCTGAGCCATCCCGTCAGTTTGCGAGGAAGATGTTGAAGAGAGTCTTGAGCTCCTGGGTCGAGACTCTTTCTTCTGGCCATTTGGAGGCTGGTTTCGGCATGGTTAAGCATGTGCAGGACATTCTTGCTGATAACGAAGAGGTCGGTCTGGACATTACAAATGCCAAGGCTTTTGTTGATGAAGTCATCACTCTAGGCAACAAGTGGAATGAGACCAAGAGCTTTCCAAATGGTGACTTCTTCAACGAGATGTTTTTGAAGCCTTCTAGCGAGGTCAAATCTGAACTAGATGAGATCTCGCGGACTCGGAAGCAGCTCATTTGGGAGACACCTAGTTGGCTATTATTGAGCTGACACAGGACCAGCACCATCTCGATAGGGAGGTCATTGAGGCCAGACAGCACCTTGAGCTGTTGGAAGAACAAGCTGCTGCCAAGTGGACTGCTATTTCGAAAGCTCGCGATAGAAAGAGGACTCTCATTTGCCAAGTTGACGAGGTTGAAAGTAATCTCCAGAGGAAGACTTAGGAATATGAACAATGGCAAATTCTCTGGGAAGAGCTTCCTCGTGCTGAAGATCGATCGTGACGGCCTACTGCTTTTTATGGGAAAATCCTGAAGAAACGGGGCCTGGAAGCTTTGGAGGCTAAGGCCAAGAGTTTGCTTGAGGAGCTAAGTCTTTGGCTGAAGACCATGTCGGACTAGCCTCCTGATTTGTAACAAACTTTTTTTTTTCTTTTCTTCTGGTACCTCCATGTATAAATAGTTTTTTGGCACCCTCTTTTTTTGTATTCCCTCGTTTCACTTAAATTCTTTTTTCATGAAAGTAAGTAAAAGTTGGATGGGAATGTTTGTTTGAAAATTTGATCAAAAGGTTGTCATTTTTTGAAAATCTTTTGTCAAAGGGTTATTTTGGGCATGAAAGCCAGATTTTATGGCAAAAAGCCTGGTCATTTGATGGCTTGAAAGCCGATTTTTTGTGGCATAGGAGCCAAAATTTTGTTTGTGGCATGGAAGCCGGTTTTTGGCATGAGAGCCGATTTTTGTGGCGTGAAAGCCAAGTTTTAGTTTTGTGGCATGAGAGCCAAAATTTTGTGGCATAGGAGCCAAAATTTTGTTTGTGGCATGAGAGCCAAATTTTGTTTGTGGCATGGAAACCGATTTTTGTCATAAGAGCCGATTTTTTTTTTGAAAACCAAGTTTTGTTTTGTTAGCATGGAAGCCAGATTTTTTATTTTTGGCATGAAAGCGAGGTTTTGTTTTGTTGGCATGGAAGCCAGATTTTGGGTTTTTGGCATAAAAGCCGGGTTTTTTGGTTTTCAAAGTGCAAGTATCGACTAAGAGTCGCCTCCCTGCTGAATGGTATTGCAAGTATCGATGGAATGTCGCTTCCTTGCTCATTCGGTTGCGAGTATCGATCAAATGTCGCCTCCTCGCGGACTTTTGTGCAAGTATCGACTGAATGTCGCTTCCCTGCCTTTTTTTCAAAAATTTTGTTTTGTGGGTATCGATGGAATGTCGCCTCCCCACGATTTTTGAAATTTGAGGTGTTTTCGAACCTTTGTTTTTGTTTTGAAATTTGGATTGTGGATATCAACTAAAACGTTGTGTCTCCACGATTTTTTTTTGAAATTTTGCAAGTATTGACGAGGTGTCGCTTCCTTGCGATTTGAGTTTTTGGAAGTATCGAATGGGTTTCGCATCCTTCCGATTTTTGGGTTTTGTGTGAGTATCGACTAAACGTCGCTTCCTCACAGTTTTTTTTTGAAAAACCATTTTTTGTTTAAAGACACGAGGGTCGTAAATTTTGACTCAAAACCATTTTTGGTGGTAAAAGTCGGGGTGGACTAGGGTGGAAATCCCTAAGTCCTGATTTTTGTTTCAAACCATGAATTTTGGGTTCAAGGATCGAAAGCTTTTGGTCAAGTTGGAGAAGAGACTCCTAAACTTGGATTTTGGGTTGTTTTTTTTTTTTAAATGAAACATTGAAAGTAAGCATTGTTTTGGGTTTTTAGAAATTTCAAAATAGGGATGAAAACTCTAAAAGGGGTGGGTTTGACGAGCAAGTACCTAGGAATAGGCTTTGGCCATGCATGCATCGCTCTGACCCGATGTAGGAAGTCTTCAAGGGTAGTACCTTTTTAAGAACTTGCCATTGATGGGCAGCATACCTCTGTCACCCTCCATATTTAGAAGAGCATATGCGCCATTGGAGAAGACTTTGTCGATGACGAAGGGTCCCTCCCATTTTGGTTCGAATTTGCCTTTGGATTTGTGGGCAAAAACCATTGGCCTTTTTACCGAAAGAACCAAGTCACCCTTTTTGTGGGCGCGTTGCCTGACCTTTTTGTCAAAAGATCCTGCCATGCATGCTTAGCAAAGCTCAACGCTTTGTAGAGCTTCAAGCCGTCTTTCATTGGGATTATCCAGTTCTTAGAGTCTCAATTTGACGTTGCTTTCTTGCATCATTTCATTTTGTAGAGATACCCTTAAAGAAGGAATTTGTACCTCTAGAGGGACAACTGCTTCACATCCATAGACCAAGGAGAATGGTGTGCTATGCTTTAGTCCTCGAACAGTAGTCCGATAGGCCCATAAAGCTTCAAGCAGTTTGTCGCTCCAGTCTCTTTTATGACTAGAGACTATTTCTTGAGGATTTTGCAGAGTGTCTTGTTGAAGGCTTCTGGTAGTCCATTCGTTGCCGGGTTATACGGAGTCGAAGGACAACTTTGAATTTTGTATTTGTCGTAGAACCTGTAGAATCTGTGATCCCGGAATTGGGGTCCGTTATCATGGACAAATCCTGTAGGTATGCCCAAGCGACAAATGATGTTCGTTCGCAAGAATTGAAGGACCGATGAGGTCTTCATTTAACTGAACGCAAATGTTTCTGACCACTTGGAGAAATAATCCATAGCGGCGAAGATGAAGCGATAACCTTTGCTTGACGGGGGAGAGATAGGACCTATGATGTCCATACCCCAGACTTCGAAGGACCATGAGATCGTTGTAGGATGTAGCCATTCTGGAGGCATGTGGACACAATCTCCATGAACTTGGCATTGTTGCCAACGTTTAGCAAATTGCATTGCGTCAGCTACCATGGTAGGCCAATAGTAACCTACCCTTTTTATTTGATCCTAGAGCTTAGGACCAGCCTGATGGGCTCCACAAAGACCACCATGAACTTCTTTTAGAGTTTCTTCCGCCTCTTGTTGTGACAAGCAGCGTAGAACTACTCCATTGAAAGATTTTCTGTAAAGCATTTCGGAGGAGATATCCAAATGAAAATTTAGGGCTTGTCTTTGAATGCTTACCCGCTCTTTTGGATCGTCTGACAGGATTCCGAACATAATATAATCAATGAACGGATCCCTCCAGTCGCCGATCGAAGGTTTAAGGATGGAGATCCGACTTCCGACCACTTTGTGGCATTCAGCAACTGCTTGGTGTGTGTTGAGAGGAGGGAGAATCCTTCTTTGACACATTGTAATTTGCATGTCTTCCCCTTCTTGGATTGCCATAGATGCAGCAAGTCCAGCCAGGGCATCTACACGGATGTTTTCGCCTCTACGGATGTGGGTGATGTGACAGACATCAAACTTTTGTCGAAGTGATTGTGCCTTGTTGTAGTAAGGCAACAGATCAGGCTTCCTGATTTCATATTTCTGATTCATCCGATTGACGATCAGTTGAGAAACCCCAAATGCCTCCAGCATGGTGATGCCGGATTCGAGGGCGAGTTCCAATCCTATGATCTGAGCTTGGTACTCAGCTGCATTATTTGAACACAGTTCCAGAAGCGAGAATGCGTGTGGAATCATGTATTTGTCGGGACTAACAAAGAGAATGCCAATTCCCGATATCGACTTTCCTTTTTCATTTGTCCTGGTTGCACCATCGAAGTACATGTTCCAGGAGGCATTTGGTGAGGAAGTCTCCACGTTGTAGACAAGTTCGTCTGGGAGATCATCCTTGAGCGGAGAATCCTTAGGCAGTGGATGCTCTGCAAGAAAATCTACCAGAGCTTAGCCTTTGATTGCTTTCTGTGGTACATACCTAATATCAAATTGTAACAGAAGGATGGACCATTTTGCCAGCCGGGCATTGAGAGAACCTGCTTTTGTGACAACGAACTTTAAGAGATTGATCATCGATATCAGGTATACTGTGTTTGACAGCAAATAGTGACGTAGCTTTTGTACGGCAAACATCACTGCCAGGCATTCCTTTTCGACTGGAGAGGAGCGATACTCTGCACCTACCAACATGCAACTGAGGTAGTATAGAGCAGCTTCTTTTCCTCCATCATTTTCTTGTGCAAGTAGAGCGCCCAAAGAATAGTCGAGAGCTCTTGTGTACAAGATGAATGGTTTTCCGGTTGTGGGAGCAGCCAACACTGGAGGTTTGGTCAGGTACGACTTGATGCCTTGAAATGCAGCTTCACATTCAGCATCCCAAACAAAGTCAACACCTTTCTTCATTAGGCGAGAAAATGGACGGCACTTCCCTGATAGGTTGGAAATGAACTATCGGATGTACACCAACCTCATTTGAAGCCCTTTTAGTTCTCCCAGGGTTACTGGAGATGGCATTTCTAAGATAGCCTTGACTTTGATGGGGTCAAGCTCTATTCCAGCTTTCCGAACTATGAATCCGAGGAACTTACCCGATGAGACACCAAAGAAGCATTTGAGGGGATTCATTCGCAGTTTATGTTTGCGAAGCCGGAGGAAGACTTCTCGAAGATCTCTGAGATGGTCTTCTTTTCTTTTGCTTTTGACGGCGATGTCATCAACATAACATTCGACCATCTTGTGCTGCATATCTTGAAATATCTTCATCATAGCCCTCTGATATGTTGCACCGGCATTTTTCAGACCAAATGGTTTGACAAAGTAGCAATACACGCCAAATGAGGTCCGAAATGATGTATGCCTTTCATCTTCAAGATGCATCTTTATCTGATTATTACCAGAGAAGCCATCCACGAAAGTCATTCGCTCAAACCCGTAGGTGTTATCAATCATTACCTCCGGTATGGGGAGCAGGAATTCATCTTTGGGGCATGCATTATTTAGGTCTCTATAATCAATACAGATTCTGATTTGCCCATTTTTCTTTGTCACGGGGACAATGTTGGCCAACCATTTAGGATGCTGTTCCTCGCGGATGAAGCCAACGTTTTTGAGTTTCTGAACTTCTTGTTCAGTTTTGTCCATCACATCAGGACGGAATCTTCTTTGGCCTTGTTTGACATGCTTGATATTTTCTTGTAGGTTGAGTTTGTGAACTGCTATTTTGGGATCTAAGCCAGGCATTTCAGCAAAAGACCATGCAAAATAATCAACAAACTCATGAAGAAACGAGACATACTCGGATAACTCATCATCCTTTATATTCTTACTTATGAATACAGGACGTGGGTTATTAGGTGTTCCCAAGTCTATCTTTTGAACAGAATCTTCTGTTGGAAGGTTTAAAGGTGGTTCCTCCACAATATTTTCGGAGGCTTCCAACTCAACAAGTACTTCTGGATTTCCAAGGGCATTTTCAGACCATGGCTCCGCTTCTGTCCATAAATCTTCTTGATCGGTACTCTTCTCAAGACTTGCTATGAGATGATCCCAATCACCTGCTGAAACAGGGTAGAAGTAAGGCACTTCTTTTGGAGACGATGGCTCCTCTGAATCAGAGAACCGTGCATCTGTATCATCAGACAATTCCTCTTCATCATTAGAGAAATCGTACCAATTTGATGAGCTTCCTGGGTCTTTTTCGGGTAACTCTTCAAAGAGATATCCAGGGAGATCGATATCTTCATTGCCACGAGATGTTGAGGACTAGTTGGCAAAACGACTCTGCAGCCTTTGTGTCAGCTATCTCATCGGAGTGTTAGGATCATACCCCAATCCGTATGAAGACTTATCTATGCGACGGTGGAGTTTCCAATCTTCCAGCTGACTTTTGGTCAGGGAGGGTTCCAATGGTATAAGAATACCACGGCTACCTCCCAAACCAATTGGATTTTTAGCGTCATAGCCCATTTTCTTCATAATAGCTTGTGCCATTGGACTATACAAGGATAGTTGAGGGATACCTTCATTTTGGAAAGGTTTAAGCAAAGAATTTGATGAAGAAGCATCCAACCTATGGAAGAAGATTGGTTTCTCTTCTACCGGTGTTCCCGGAACGATGAAGGTAGCAGACGCGAGATCTTCTATGTCAGCAGGTGTCTCCAATTGAATGAGGGCAGGCTGAACTTGTTGAATATCAGCTTGGCTTGACGATGTATCGTCCTCGGGCTCTGAATCCGAATCCGTGTCTTGTATGATAGATATGAAGGAGACAGAAAGCTTGCCCCCAGTCTTCTACTTTGTCTTCTTTTCTTTAGTAGTGATTACCAAAGGTTTGGAAGATTTGAAGGAGACAACAAAGGGAGACGCATGGCTCTTTTCGAATTTGTCGGAAGGTTTGTTTTCTTCTGATGATTGCTGAGAAGCCTTGCCTTTATCTTTTTAGAGATTGCCAGCAAAGGATGCTATTTTCTCCTCCTCCTTCTCTTTCTCGTCCTTGTACATTTGAGAGTATGCGAAATGGACTTCTTTGCCTTTGAAGGGCTTTTTGTCTGCAAACACTCGATGTATCAAGCCGTCGTCTCCAACAAACTTGATGCACTGATGTAGAGTTGAAGGGACGACACCGTTCTCGTGTATCCAAGGGCGTCCGAGAAGGTTGTTATAGCATGAAGGGGTCTTTATTGCGTACACGATGACTTCAGAGATAAGATCACCGATTTGTAACCTGAACCTGATTTTGCCAATGGGCCTTTGAGCACTCCCATCGTATCCAAAGATCGACAGAGATGTGTGACTCAGTTTGCTAGGTGGGATACCCAGCTCTTCGAGTACCGAAGTAGAGATGAGGTTAAGTGCATAACCTGGGTCGATTGGACTCTGTGTATCGGCATCTCTTTGATGTACCTTGTGAAGTACAAGGGTCGGTTGTGCTTTGTCTCGCCTAGCAGGTGGTCTTCCTTATTGAAGGCGATGGTAGCACTTGTGACTTTTTGGGCCGAGAGGCATTCAGTGCATGGTCCCTTAGTTTCTTTCTTTTCTCCCTTTTGAGGAGGTTTTTGATTTTTTGACCCTACACTCCATTTATATTTGTAGGACTTGTGGGGCATGTTTGTCAACATCCAGATGCAGCCTTTGTAGTTCCGAAATGAGACTATCACAAGTTTGTGGTGACATTCGTAATAAGTGTAGGATGTGTAGTCGTGCAGGTATGTGTTTGAAGTGCTCGATCAAGTCATACTTGAAAGCCTCCTTGGGGCCAGCATTTTCATTATCATTGCCACTTGGGGCATTTACAGCTTGTCTTCCTGAAGGATTTACATAAGAAGAAGAAGAAGGTTGGTTGTAGTTTTTGTGGTAATCCCGGCCAAAACAGGTACCTTTCCCAACTTCAAAAGCTTTTAGAGGTGGCTCTTCTTTTGGAAGACCCTCTTCGGGCTCAAGAGGCTAATCCTCTTGATTTGCTGAAAACGCTTCTGCAGCAGCATTGCCGTCTTCAGTTATTGCGTTGCATGGAGCATTTTTCGGGAACAAGTCTTGAACAACTTCCAACAACTTTTCTTCTTTGTCCAGTATTTCATCGGTCCAGACATCTCTTATGAGGTTGGGTATCTGAGACCAATTGACTGGGTTTTCTTTGAAGACTTCATCAACCAGAGCTTCTTCATGGTGATCAGTCGGAAGAGGCTTGAATTCTGATGTCACCATATCAGGAGACAAAGGTTGAGAAGATGCTATCTCAGTGGAAGTCACCCGAGAAGATGTAGCTCTAGAAGATATGCTACTAGATGCATTTTGAGAGTATGTGGCCTCAGTAGATGGAGCTTTAGAGGCACTATCATCCTAAACTATCACATTGCAGGCAACTTCGATAGAAGATGCCTCCATAATGGACTGTTGGGAATCAGACTTATCCTCCAATGTAAAAGGATCATCAACCCATCAATTTTCTTCATTTTCCGGAGTCATTGGAGGAGATGCTTGTAGATTCTCCAGGATTTCCGGTTCTGGATTTTGATGAAGCTGATTGATACGATCCTGCTCTTGCTCTATGGCAAGGTGCTGCAAGATCCTTGCATATTCTTCGAGATCGGGCACAAGAGCCAAATCTTCTTCTTGATCTGCTCCTTGTGGTTCAACCTCGTCAGGATCCACTAGAGCATTTGCAAGTGCTGGATTGATAGCATTTTCTTGAACAACCACTTGGTCTTCATCATCATCAGACCAGGATCCTTGTGGCTGGAAGGGGTTATACCAGATCACCGGCATAAGGTTAGATTATGGGATCCATTCTTCATCGGAGCGATATTCTCCGGTTTCAAGGGATTCCTCCCATTCATCTATGTCAATGGCAGTGTCACTGGACTCATCCCCATTCATGGAGAATCCAACTACCGAGTTGCAAGAGTATGATGCCCCCTGTGTAGTCTCATCTCCGAGCCGTGGTGGCATGAAATCACTGAGGGTGAGTTTTCTTACCACTCTCGAAGCCTTGGAAGAGACTCCTCTGTTGCCTGCAGTGAAGCGGTAGAGGAGGTTTCTGCCTTTTCAGGGACCTCCAGCTTGGTTTGAGCCTTCTTCTGCTGTTTGAGCTTGCGGAGTTGTCTCTTGGCTTTCCTTCGCTGTTGAGCGGTTGGCTTTGTTTTGACGATCTCCCAATTTTCATCTTCTAGGAGATCGGGATGCACCCATATGGGCTGTCCTTTTGGTGTTGGGTAAGGCACCAGCTCTTGGGACATCTGGGTCATTTTTATCACCTTGAAGGAAGTAGTAATTTTTTCCTTTGGTGATTTGGATGTTTGTCCATATGACACCATGTTAACGGAGGCAGACCCATAGTTTTTGTCAAAGGTAATGACTCCATTTTTCCGCATCTCATTCATTTTCTCTCTCCCAACGAAACATTGGTTGAGAGGATGTGAGACCATTTGACGGTATGGACAATATCGGGGATCATTGGTTTTGCCAACATCTCCGGGTCTTTTGGGGTTAGGCAAGGTAAGTTTCCCATTTGCAAAGAGAGCCCCAAATATTTCTTCAACATTTTCATCGAACGGGTATTTCTTCTCTACTCGTTCTTTGAAGGCATCAAAGAGTTCAGGTCTCTTAACTGGAGCTTTGTTTTTAGCTTTCTTTGGCGACTGAGGGGCTGACTTGGTTTGCACATTGAGAACCTCCTTTTTCTTTGGCTTGGAGGTCGGAATGGCGGTTGGCTCCTTCTTTGATGACTTCTGACTGTTGAGGTCTTTGATCACCGTTTCAGCCTCCATAGACGCTTCCAGGAGTTCTCCCAGATTCTTCGATTTGTTGCTGATGATCATGGAGCGGATCCTTGCTCTCGATGTCGACCAGCGACGCTTGTGGCAGCACATCTGAGCATTTGTATGCCATTGCTTTCTACTTCTGAATGAAGTCGTATGTTGACTCATTCTCTCCCTATTTTAGGCTACAGAGCTGAGCCATAATAACAGGATAATCCTCACCTTTGAAGTGGGTCAGGAAGTGTGTCTCTAGCATGGTCCAGTTTTGAATGGAGTCCTCTGACAGAGTGGAATACCAATCAAAGGCTGTACCTTTCAGGGTGCTTGCAAAGAGACGGATCTTCAGAGCATCTTGATCCGCAATAGCTCCCGTCAGGATCTTGAAGTGGATGACATGCTGTCTAGCTGAACATTTTCCCGTATATGTTTGGAGAAGAGGTTGTTTGAACTTTGGATGGAACAGAACCGAGTCCATCCATAAGGAGTATGGTGGCTTGATCCCATGTTCCTTCAGTGTATCCTCTTCTTTTGCTTTGGTAAGGATATTGTCAACGTCCTTTTTAGTAAGGGCCCGTGACTCATCTTCTCCACCATTTGCCTCATCCTGTGGAGGAACTTCATCATTGTTTGGTGGACGTCGGAGAGTGAGAAGGAGCTTTTCCATCAAAACCTCTATTCTCTGCTGTCCTTGCTCTGGCTGCTGAATGAGTAGAGCCATGTCATCATGTGGTGGAGGTTGCTCAGAATTTGTGACTAGGACATTCACTCTTCGTGAGTCCAAAGAGGATATTCTCTTAGTGACTGAGCTGGAGCTCATTCTTTTAGATGAAGAACCCGAGGAATGATCACTCTGGTGTCCTTGGCTTGAAGGAGTGGGAGAGTTTTCTTGATGTCTTCTTGTCAGGGAGACACTGCGAGTCACCGGCCATCTGACATGTATTTTCGTTGCTGACTTCTGGTGTCTTTTAGTTCTGCCAACCGTGTGGACAACAGCAACTTGGTCGGGTATTTCTTTTTTGACCCATTTTTGGGAGATTTGAAGCTCAGAGTGCTGGGTTCTTTGCTTCTCTAATCTCTTTTGTCGATATGCCGCGCTGCGACGTATACGACGAGCAATTTGAGCTTTAGATAGCTTAAGCTGTGCTCTGGCAATGAAGGATGTGGTCCCTCGTGCGCAGCAACCGAACTTGTCTTCCTTGAAGACTAGCATGGACAGGATCTAGACGCGGTCCTTAGCCTGTCGCAGTAAAGCTTTAAATTTCGTAAGCTCGGCCCCTGTTGAGATGAAGGGTCGAGTTGCAGGAGAGCAGGCCCTGGCAGGTTCTTGTCGAGGCCTTGTGATGCACGACTTGATTTTGGGCTTGTATGAGCAAGCCGGCTCGTGCTGAGTAGTTTTTGTAGTTCGGTGGAGGGTAGGTTTCTCCCCTTTGATGTTAGCGAGAGGATAGAACCGGTTCTCCTTGAGAGGGGCCAGGTATGCTGGCTTTGCAGATGTCCGGGACCTTCTTTGTTTTGGTGAAGATCTCGGGGACCAAGTCTTAGGGCAGTCCTGTTTTTTTGTAGATTGAGGCTTCGCGGGATTGCCACGAGCCTCAGGTTTCTTGGTGACCGCCTTTGGTGTCGGGGCAGCGACGCGTTCAGGGGCGGTCTTTTGCTTCTTAGCAGGCGCCGTCTCTTCTATGGGTAGTGGGAATGGTCCCAGTGACCCGAAGACGATGGTCCAGGGAGTGGAGGTCGACCCGGTGTTTTGGGAGTTGCCGAGGGAGGTGATGCTTCGACAGTTGGCGGGGCGCTTGTAAGTGCGCTTGCTTTGCTTCTCTTAAAGCATGAGCTGGTTCTTGTTTTCATCGAAGGTGATGGTCAACGAGGCTGCCATTGTTAGTTTTGGAAAACTTCTGAAAAAAGACCACATCCATTAGTAATCACAAGAATATGGTGATCATAAATCGAAAATACTATGGTTTTGTCTTTTCAAATCGCTTAGCAGGCATTGCCCATTCTGAGCGTAATGAAGAAGGCAAAAAACCATAAGGGTACAATTGTTCTAAACGCAAGTATGGTCGGCTCGAAATGAGCGTTCCAGTGACTGCTAGAAGCAATTGTAAACCTTATTTCAAATTACCGAGAAGCGAAGCTCACTTGAGGTAAAATGATATAAGGTTGGAGATACAAATGTGTCAGTTGCGAATACAGTAGACCCGAAAGGGCGTACTAGCACCGCTAGGCACAAATGTTGTAAATCGCATCCTTGAAGAGGATACGAGATGGGATTTTTTTGAAAGGTCAAGATCGAATTCGCAAAAGAGAGAAAATGGTATTCCAATCCGAACAAAGGCTCAGCGATTTCCGCGAGCCCTAAGTCCGAAGAGGAAGGAACCAGGATTTCTCAAATTTGAATCCAATAATGACGGAAGTTTTTTTTTTTTTTGAAAAGCCAAGATTGAATTCATAAAAGAGAGCAAATGGTATTCCAATCCGAATACAGGCTCAAACATTTCTGCGAGCACTAAATCCGAAAAGGAAGGAACCAAAATTTCTCGAATCTGAACACAATAGTGACAGAAGATTTTTTTTTTTGAAGATTTTTTTTTAAATTTTTTTCTTGAAGAGTGCACATAGGTCTTCCAATTCGGTTTTATGAAACCTCAGTGGATAAATTAGCCCCCAGGCAAGGGTAGGATTACTTAATGAACCCGTTTGAAGGACCCTTGCCTCGAACAGTCTAGCTGCCTCCATACTCTGGACAAGGCTTTTCTTAAATTCACTTTGGTCAAAGAACGCAATTGGTGCAACCTTAATGCGTTTTTTTTTTTTTTTGAAAGATCTCCAATGGACCCATCAAAGGGAGCAAAGTGGCCCTTCACAGTCCGAACGTTGGCTCAGCAATTTCTGCGAGCCATTATACGAAAAGGAAGAACCAAAGTTTCTCCAATTTGAGTACAAAAGAGAGAAATTTGAAAACTTTTTTTTTAATTTTTTTTTGAAAGATCACAAATGGACCCATCAAAGAGAGAGAAATGGCCCCTCCCAATTCGAACGTTGGCTCAGCGATTTCCGCGAGCCATTGTACGAAAAGGAAAGAAACAAAGTTTCTCCAATTTGAATCCAAAAAAGAGAAATCTGAATTTTTTTTTAAAAAAAAGGTTAAAATTGGATTCACAAAAGAGAAGAAATGGTATTCCAATCCGACAAAGGCTCGGCGATTTCCGCGAGCGCTAAATCCGAAAGGGAAGAAACCAGAATTTCTCAAATCTGAACCCATTGATAAAAAAAAAAAAAAAAAACTTTTTTTTTGTTTGAGCAAAGAAAGAATGGAAACAAGTTTCCAAAGGATCCCATCTCATGTTTTTTCTTTTAGATACAAGATCCAACATAGGCCATCAACTAGGAAGGAGCCAAGGATTCTAAGCATCGTGTTCTCAAATGAACGAGTCCCACTAGGTATGCCAACTTGATGGACCCGACTTTTTGTTGCCTTCCTCCGTCCCAGGTCCGCCGGGGTGCGGCGGGGTGAAGAAAAAAGCGAGCATCAACATTTTGTACGGGTATGCCAGATTTTCTGTTCAACTTAGAATTTGAAATGGTGATCCAGAGATTCACCTTTACAAGTAGAAAGGAAATCAAACTTTTTTTTTAACTTTCCATTGCACATATATTTTAAAGAAAGAGACAGATTTAGAATGTCGTGAAAGGCCATTTTGTGTCGTAGAAGGCAATTTTGCCATGGAAGGCGATTTACAAATCTTATCAATAGTGAAAGACAAGAGTTGTGATTTTTTGTCTCTTTAAAAATACAAAATACAATAGAAAAGAAAGAAAGAGGGATCTGACTTCTCAGGAGATTGTGGGGACTCGTTCAGATCGATGGTCGCGAGTTATGTATGGACTCCGCCATCGTTCTTCAGATGAGAACACTCGATGCTTTAGTTCACTTAGCTTGGCTTGGACCTCAGATTTTTAGAGGACAAAGACCAAGGGAAGGTCCTATATCCAATAAAAATCTAGGTAGACAGGCTGAAAAGCCACATATAGGCCTCGTTGGATAGAACAAGAGGGGAAACCTTGGGGGGGTGGCCCCCCAAGGGACTTCAATCACCTTGAAGTGTTTTTTCTGTAGAGTCTCTTCGGAACAGGAGCGCTTCTTTGCGGAGAAACTTTCAAGGACAATTCTTCAGATGATTTTTCCGAGCCCTTTCCCTTTGGAATGACCGCCTATTTATAGGCTTTTGGTGGCCATTTAGGAGGGTTTATGAGCATTGATTGCATTAATGCTCCATAATGGGAGGAGTTATAAGTATTAATTTCACAATTTTGTAACTCATTTTTCTTGGATTCTGATTGGCCGATGGAGAATAATGGGCATTTAATCTCCATGATGATCGGAGTTTCATGATTAATTACCAAGATTAATCTCCATAATGATAGGAGTCACATGGTTAATTGTCATGATTAATTAGACTTATAACTCTCATTTGCTTGCTTCTGATTGGGCCGTCCAAAATAATGACTTAATTATCATAATAAGTGTTCATATTTAACTTCATTAATTGGTCGTCGAGTCGCTTGAAGAGTCGCGGGCCGCACCGCATTTTTTGGAATTCTTCTTGCGATGATCATCTATAGATCCACATGTCGTTTAATGTCAAATGACGTGCAAATTCAGACATTGGTTGACACCAATGGGCTGGCAACATCTGTCCAGTCGATTTCACGATCGGTCGGGCAGAAAGTGTACTTTCTTGGTCGGCCGGTTGGCGATTTTGGAGTGTCCGATGATGATCAAATGATTTCGATGGCGGAACTGTGATGTTGAAGAAGATCGACGGATATCATGTCTCAAAAATCAGAATTTGAGAAAATCACAGGGGCCAAACATCGCGAAACGCGAAAAGAATCGGAAAAATGACACTTTCGGTGAAAATCCGGCGACCCTGGAAATCCGGGCCGCCGACGACCATGCACCCATGGTCGCCGGCGACCATAGGGCTTTTGCCCCTTTTTCGGTCGCCGTTTCTCGGTCGTTTTTCGAGCTTTTTTGCTTCTTTTTTCTCCTGTATTTTCATTGACATTTCTCCTCATTTATTGGCTTGATTCGACTGAAGAAAACCTATCGAGAAGCCATGCAGATCAGAGCACAAAGTTTCCTATCTTTGGAAAAGCCGAAGACTCTGTAGCAGATTTTCCACCATGAGTTGAAACTAGGTCAAACGATGTCGGAATGACCTGAAATTTGAGGTGAAGCCTCCTGAGCATTAAATAGGACCAACCAAAGGCTTTTATTTGAGTTTTGAAGCCGTTTGGGGTCCCGTCGATGCTAGACTTGATTTCACCGCGCGGAAGATGTCGAGCTTTGATGTGTGGTCATCCGATGTCTGATTGACCTAAAATTTGGCAGGGAGCCTATTGGAGTCATTTTGAGATGATCCATTAGCTCTTATTTGGGTGCCATGGTCCCGCGGAGCTCCGCCGCCTGTAGGCTTGATTTTGCTTTCGAGCGTCAAAGCCGGGTCAAACGTCATCAGAATTACCTGAAATTTGACGTGCAGCCCTTTGGAAGCATGTAGAAGAGACTCATGCACTTTGTTTGATGAGTGGAGGCATTGGAGGTTCTCGCCTATGAGAGGCTTGATTTCACCGTTCGAGAGTTGATGGAGGGTCAAACGGTGTCGGTTTGACTTGAAATTCGACGTGGAGCCTTTTGGAGGTATTTTGAGACCATCCATAGGCTCTGATCGAAGATTTGTTATCTTCAACACTGTCGTCGTTGGGGGCTCCTGCTCAACCGTTGGAGGATTGAAGTTAGGCCAAACGATATTGAAATTGCCCAAAACTTCATGTGTACCCTTCTTTTGGCCATTTTGAGGGATCTTGTAATTTTTGTTTGATTCTAACAAGATCTGATGCTTGAAGTAGCTTTGCCTGTTTGTAGTAGGATGCGGCTCCATGTAGCTTTTGATGTTGAGGTGGCAAAGTGACATTTTTGGTGTCAACAAAAACACTTACAGGATTTGGCTCCTGCATAGTCGACTGGTATTCCTAAGAATTATTAAGATCTTTTTAGATTTCTTTGTGCACTTCAGGTATGTGTTTTTTCAAATCTTGCAATTTGTCACTTTCTTGAAACAGTTTCAATAAGCACCATCCAAATTCTTGGATATAAGTTGGATGATCTTGGGATTTTGTCTAGAGATAAGTGCTTACACACTTTAATTTAGATTCATCTCTAATCTGGGATCAGATCTACAAGTGGACCCCACCAAGGGTGTTGATATTCTGAATTTGAGGGACCCCATCCAATGGACCCCATCTTCAAGTAAAACAGTTTCAAGAAGCACCATCTTTTTTTTTTTTTTTTTTGTAATCTTTTGCGCGATATCTTGTTTATCTTGAAATAGCTGCTGATTGTCTTGGAATATCTACTATGTATATTTACATTCAAGGATTGTCTCTAGACATTTTTTGTTCTCTATCCACTTGGTTGTCATGGGAAAAGGTGAAATCTCTCCTTGTAAGACCCCGACCCGAGCTACCGCGATTAGCATTAATTAAGTCGTGTGTTAGCTCTAAGTGGGATTAGTGGATTTTATTTTAGGTTTGGGATTAGAATAGCTTTTATATAGCTTTGGGGAGTTTTGAAAGCCTTTTTTTTATTTAGTGGGACTCTTTGAAGGCTCTTTTATCGACTTTATGTAAGTGTGGGGGATTTTCCACGTTTTTAAAAAAAATCATGTTTTAACTCCGATTGATTGATCTTGTTAGCCTCTACAACTTTCGTATTCACTCAATCCCCATTCGAGACCCCAAAACCCAACATTTCCAAGTTCAAGGGTAAAACAATCTTTTACACAAAATCTGGACACAATTTTCGATTTCTCCAAACCTTGCGAAATATGTACTTTTGGAAACTAGGTTTTATATCAAGCGTTTTTCCCTTCTTCGTCGAACCCATCCAAGGCCCGGAAACCTATGTTTTAAGCCCGACAAGTCTTATTAGTTGTGGGACCCATCTTCACTTTCTATATAAGGAGAGTTTTTTTCTCCTTTCCCCTTTTCTTGCTCATGTTTGTTATTGAAGGTTTGGCTCCAACCAAGCTAGGGTTTCCCTATCCTCTTCTTCTTTTTCTTGCTTCTCCCCTTCCAATTCACTTCAATCTTGCCCAAATGAAGAATGAGACCTCGTCTTCTTCTTCCCCACCAGGAAAGCTCTCCATTTATGTATTTTGAAGAGAAATCCAGCCATACTAGGGTCATGTTCTAGCAAACTTTGGACATTTGAAGCTCTTCTAAGTAAGCAATCATCCCCATCTCCTAGATTTGTATGTTACTAGCCCTAGAGAGTCTTCACCTCCATTATTGCAAGCCTTCTCCTTCTCTCTCATTGTGTTGGCCATTTAGGGTTCTAAATGGGTGCATTTTGGGGTTTTTGTATAGCTTGTAGATTGTGGACTTAGAGGTGTGTTTGAAGGTTAATTAGTCTCATTGGAGACCAAGGCAAGTGGATGAATTGACTTATTTTGAATGCTAGCAAGTTTAGTAAGAAATTCTTGGTTTTACTCTTTTGGTTCATGATGATTTATATGCTTGCATCTCAACTCCTTGCTCTATCTTCATTTGATTTCATAAATGCAATTTGATGAGTTTTCTCTTAACTTATCCTCTTTTTTTTGTTGAATGATGTTCATGCCATATATGGGTCCATGTATGATGGGTTTTTTTTGTGATGAATGAGGTTGAAATGGGATGGATTCTTATGTGTTGATGCGGAGTGATTGATGGAGGAGAAATGTGGCTTTGAGAAGGCAACAAGGCCCCCTTTATGCAAGAAAAATTTTGGCTCAAAACGGGCATGGGAGTGAGGGAGGAAGAGCCCCCAAACTGCACTGAAAATTGGCCCCTGCTAGAGTTCGCTCAAGCCAACATATATTCCCTCAAGCCAACCCTATCCAGAGGCCAGTTGGCTCGAGCCAACCTTGGGTTCGCTCGAGCCAACCCTCCAAAAGAGCAGTTCGCTCAAGCCAACCCCATCCAGAGAGTAGTTGGCTCGAGCAAACCCACCTTCTGGCCTGGGTATATTTTGGAACTCGAAAAGGATGTTTTAAGTGTTTGAAAATTGGTTTGTTTTGAGCCCAAATTCTATGGTGGGACCTAGGAAATGATGTATGGAGTGGGAATGGAAAAGAAACCCCATTACGGAGATATATTGAGGACTCTTTCACTTACCAATGTGTATAGGATGCTTGGAATGCCCTTGATCTTCTGGAGAACCAAGCCAAGAATAAAACTTGACATACGGGTGTCTTATACACATTGAACTAAGTCTTGAAGCCTCAATGTGTGGTCCGACCTACATATGGAAAGCTCGTTTTATCTCTACTTTTACTCAAAGTACATGATTTCTCTTCATTATTGTGTGTCAGTACTACTTTCACTTCAAAACTATTGTATCACGTGATTTGAATATTCATATTGGCCTTCTGTATTCATGAAAAGACATTAGTGAGTTACATGTGTGTGAGCTTCCAACTTAGCATGTTTTGGTGTTATACACCTAATTATTATTTGATTTCATCACGTGACCTATGTGTCGGCACCACTAAGCTTGGGCAACCTTGTCTGCTTGATCCACCAACTTTAGGTCCTTAATGACTCTTAGCCAGCTATAGTCTGGGTTTATTTAGGGTGTTATATTATTCGAGTCCACGGTCAGTACTTAGCATGATGGCCAAGGTCATTGGCATTATTATGCGTATCTAGTTTGGTCTCATCACTACGTGTGTCCGAGACCTATCCTTTAGCATGCTCGCATCACATTAGTGATGGAGAATTTAGCTTCATGTGGTTGTCATCTTGACAGTTGCCTATTCATTGGTACCTACTCATGTTTTTGTATGGATCATGTGTTTTCGGATAAAGTATTCATTGTATTTCATGACAATTGTTGTTTAAGCAAGTTTTAAATGTTTTTCCAAGGCAACTTGTAAATTCTTATATTGTTTATATCTCTTTACCCACTTGCTAGACTGTCATGTCTGGCCCACTATTTTGGTACTCAGGTCCAAATCCCGTTGCCCCCGAGGAGGAGCCAGAGGAGGAGGCTGGCAAGCCGCAACGTGTAGGAGACTGGCAAGCTAACGATGTCGACTAGACATTGGGTCATGTTATGAGTTTCAAAACATCTTTTGGGAGGGTGATATTCACATTTTGGGTTTTTGGATGTACTGGCCTCTGTTGGCCTTTATTTTTGGGGAATGTTTAATTAAACTCGTCTTTTGTGTAAATATTTAACTTTATGCTTGGGAATGCTATATGAACATTGCTTACACTAACATGATATAATACATAAAATTGTGTTATCAATCTTATTATCTTGGAATGATTTTCTATATTTGGTTTGCTACATGCTTCCTGATAAGTCCTTAAAAATGTATAATTTCCTCATCATTTTAGAGTAATTAAGGACTTAATCATCAAATCATGGACCATTTTAGTAAAAAATTATGATTTTATGTTTTTGAGCATCAAAGTCTAAATTCAAGTCAAAATTCATCCAAAAATTGCATTTTCACATAAAATCATGAATTTCTCTATTTTTTTACATTGAAAGTCACAAATTTCCCATAACTTTTTATTCACACATGAAATGATGAATTTTCTTTGTACCATTGATTTAATTGAAGAAAACTTGATAAAATGGTGACATTTTATGCATTTATTTGGTGTGAATTGGGCCCGCATCTTGCATAATTCCTTACCTATATGATTAGATTATTCTTTGATCTTTGCTTTTATTTTTGTAGGGAATTTCAGAAATCGGGGCCCACGGAAGAGAATTGATGAATCAAATGCACCATGGACCCACCTTCCTTTGGCATGGATCTAAGGTAGGGGTGGCCATGGTAGGGTCCGCTCTCATATGCAAGAAGAAAATCAGAATTAATCTCTTGAAGATAAGTTCCAAATTTGTGGGCCATGAGATGATGAGGTGTCCTATCTACTCTCCAACAAATATTGCTTACATGTCAAGATGGATGGCTAAGATTCAATTCAAGCCAAACAAAGAAGAAAACAAAATTGTAAAAGAAAGTCAAGCCAAGGTAGGGACGTCCAAGCATGGGATAGTTCAAAGATTGCATTTTTTCCAAGTATGGCCCACTCCTATGTCATGTTTGGGATGAAATTAAATTCAGATTTGAAGAGATGTTTAAGGTGGGCCATGCCAAGAGGTTTTTCTAGCCATGAGGAGTTCAAAAGATTGAAGTTTGCAAACCAAGGATTATCCTTACCAAGTGTTGCACGTCCAACACCACTCCAAGAAGATTTAAAAAACGTCCATGAGTGGGGCCAAATGGTTTTAAAATTTGTTTCAAATCTGAAATTCAGATTTGAATTGATCCTTAAGCCAAGTGGGACCCAAGAGAGGGAGTTGCATGAGATAAGAACAATCCTAAGTTTACTAGGATTGTGAGCCAACCCCTAGAAAATCTCTCAAAAACTCTCCTAATCCTACTCCAACTTGGACCACACACTACTAATCCTTACCCAAATCAAAAACCTTGCAACCAAAAGCCATCAAAAATATATAAATAGAGCCAAAAGAGGGCTGGACGTGGATCATCATCTCCCCAACCTTCTTGGACGACCAGCAACAAGAATTTCCCCTTTTTCCATTAATTTTTCTTCATCTCTCCTCCTTCCATCAATATTTCATCCAAGGCCTTCCCTAAGGCACACTACCACTTGGATTTCTACGCCATCGCGCCGCCGCCGTTGCTATCGTCACTCCACCATTGGATCATCCTTGAAATCATCTTCGCTTGCTTGGATTTCAGTTCGCGAAACGAGAGCCGGTTGGATCGCCGTTCAAGACCGCGAGTCCCTCTCCTCCGTTTAGTGTTTCTTGTGTCTATGGTAAGGTTGGATGCACTTTATTTTTTATTAAAAGAATTTTGTAATGGTTATTTGCTTGTAATGGGTCTTTCATTAATAAATCAAGTTTATGAGGTCTTGGTCTTCACCAATGAGTCAACATTGAATTTTTGTGCGTAGTGACAGTGCGCACTTGGTGCGGTGGTCTTGATTTTTCTTGATGGCATTAAGCAAAGTAATTATTGCAAAGTTTTAGAATTAAAATATAATTTCTTTATTCTCTGATTTTATTTTATTTTATTCTTTATTTTATGCACCTTAACAATTATTGCAATTGGTTGGGCTAATGAATCTTATGGTGATGCAGTGGTTAGATTAGGTTTCTAGATTAGGATTTTAATTTTCTTTGGTTGTAATTAATATTTCAGATTTGTAATTAATTTTTAATTCAATTAGAAAATTTGATTTGTATAGTTTTTTTTAGGCTAGAACTAGTTTTTTTTATTAGGACAGGTTTTGCGATAAATAAACTCTCCGTGGATCGATCCGGTTTCACCGGTTATTACTACAATCGCGGCCTTGCACTTGGGGCTACGATCACTTCCACACTCCGATTATGATTTGCTTGTGAGCATATCCTCACCGCGAAAACCTGTGGGAAATCATATGCACGGATCTTGTGTTCCTTCTTAATCCGCGTACATTTCAAAAAGAGAATATATATATAGAGAGAGAGAGAGAAATGTACACCGCATTAGATCACAATCTCGGAATAGGAGATGCCATCAGGCGCTAACCCGGTCCGGGGTTTCGGCACTCCTGTTAAGTTTAATAGGGCTAATTATACATTATTGGCTCTTCAGTTTCAAATATACATTAAAGGAAAGGAATTATGGGAGCATGTGGACGGATCTAATCCCAAACCCATATAAATGACACTACTGATTCTAAGGCAGTCATCAAGTGGAAAACGAAACATGCCCGAGTCATGAATTGCATTATGTGGTCAGTTGATCTACAATATATTCTTAATCTTAGGCCTTATAAAACACCGAAAGGAATGTGGGACTACCTAAAACAGGTTTATCAACGGTATAACTTGGCCCATAGGTTTCACTTGGAACATGAGCTCTCTCCGTTTACTCAAGAGACATTGTCCATTCAGGAGTATTATTCTCATTTTATTTGTTTATGGACGGATTATACTAATACCATCTATTCCAATTTACCAGATAATTCGATTATAGTGGTTTAAAACATTCTTTCAACTTTCAACTGCATAGAGGGATCAATTCTTAATGAAACTACAACCTGAATTTGAACAAATCCGTTCGAGTCTGATGAACTGGGTGCCCTCTCCTTCCATGATACATGCTTAAGTGAGTTTCTTCATGACGAACAACATCTTACAACCCAGGCTGATCTTCCGCAAGCTATTACCAGTGATCTAGTAGCTGTTACATATGGTGAGGAACAACGTCAAGTAGCAGCCTACTTGATCTTGTGTGGGACACGTGGCATGTGGGCACACAATTTTCTATAAATTTTCTGCTAAACACGAATAACACGTACATCAACTATTCTTCCTTCATCCTATACACATCACATGCGTGACTATCTAGGCAATAACTTAGTATAAACCAATAATCAATTCTACAAATGGGACACCTGTGATAATATTCTCATTATTGCTTACCCACATCTTAGCTACCCTGAGACCTTATTTCAATTGGGGGCGGTGGAACTAATATTTCATTTCATTGATGAGATGGTGGACTTTTAACATTTTCACCAACTAATCGGTTCTTACCAACTTCTATTATCCATGAAGAGATGCAGCATAATGGTCACTTGGACTAATACTGCATTTTCTAGTTGTGTACTCGACTTTTGCTCCTAATAGAGCTTCCAAGACCTATCACTTTCTTATCTTAGAAAAAGAGTAATTGTCTGAGATAAGGATACAACCGGATGCGGACCGCTTCTAGTCTAAGTCACAACTAAGTTAACAACTAAGCCACAAATAACATTGCAAATTTTAATGTGTAGCAAGTTCCTATTCACTTATTCATCTTATTCACTTGCCACACTAGTGCCAAACTGGCATGTTCAGATTACTTATGAATCTGATGACCCATGGCGACTACAAATACTGTCTCGTAAATTTGGTCATACAGCATCTCATACATGATGCTTCTCTCACCATCTTCGCATAAGGCCTGCTTATCACCAATTGCCTGCCCTTTTTGTGAGAGTGGGACTCTGATTGTTGGACAATTTTCTACTTATGTAAATGGTAAGACTGATTGACTTGCTATGAGCATTATCAAACAATTTCAACATTTTTAAATAGGATCCCTTGTGATAAAGCCAATAACGAATTTAGTGGATCATGGGTTACTTTTATGCCAAGCACTCGTGGTGCCCCACCCACGTCTTACGTATCGACTCTTGTATTTAAGTACTTTTTTATTTCATTGACAAGTTTCTTTTTTATTTCATTGACAAGTTTCAATCTGTCACTAACAATCAACACGTCATTCAATTATGAAACACAAAAGCGCTCCAACTGCCTTGACATGAACATATATGTGGCTATTTTGTGATAAAACCCAACCATATATTATAAAATAAAATAAGATCCGGTCAAATCATCGACCATGGTTTGGTACATAAAATCAAATTACATGTTCTGAGGAACAATCATCACACTCCAATTGCTCATCAAATTATCAAACTATAGGCACTCAATTTGAAATATTTAAATTAAGTGTCAAGGATTTTATCAAAATTTATTTTGTTTTATTTTTTGAATATTTAGCTGGGTCTTATCACTATATAATGTTGGACATATCCTACCATAAGGCACTTAACTAACGTATGCTCCGATACCAGTCGCGGATCTCTTCGCCTCATCTTTCTAATAGGAAGGGAGAGTATTAAACCCTAGGGCACCCTTATCTTATATAAAAAAATTCCGAAGAGTTACACGTACGTACTCGAGACTTCTTCGCCAAGAAATCAATATCCACTTATCTTATTGCGAGTTTAATTTGAGGGGATGGATCAAGTCTTGCTATAAGGCGGGATCATATTATCTGCCAACCTATGCCCCGCTTGATCAGACATGGGAGCCATGGCATGCGGGCCACACGACTTCCTACATGCAAGTCCAAGCTACGCCACTGCTAACCTACTCCTTCTAAAATCCTTTTGTAGAGCAAGACCTGACCCTTTTGCCTTAACTTGGAGCTCCACCCAATTATTTTTGGTCGAGTTCATTTGGGCCTTGGATTCAACCAACTCATTTGCAACCAACACTACCAGAACCGTCGTGATCGTCATCAATAAATCCTTGTTCCATTTATATATTATTCATTTTCCCCCCAGTAGTATTAGAACATGCAGGAAGAAAATAACACAGGTAGCATTAGAAGATCATATACCCTCTGATTGGATGGTTGTCATGTGTGAGATCATAACCGAAAAATGACCAGATACAACTCCACATACCGTAATTGCCTGATAATAACGCACGCTTGCTGAGAATTTGAGGTTGGTATCTTTCTCTATCATTTTGCTTGAAATTGCGCCCTACTTTTATACAGGAATTCCATCATTCTCTGGCAAATGCATTGTGGACCATACTGCATACGCAACAACTTCACTTATAGACCATCCAATGTACCCCAACATAAAAGCATTCTCACAAAAGTTTACAATAACCGAATCCTCTAAATCTTATCTTGCCAATTGGAAGGTTCACGAAGTTTTTCATTATAGCACTTGATTTGCGGATCACCAATTCGGATGGTTATTAGAATCATCTGATGGGAATGAACATTTTGGTGGGACCCACTACCAGAAGGTTGGTGTAAACATCATCATCATCATAATCATCATCTTAACTATCAAGGATCATAGATTAGTGTAAACATTTGGATGGGACCCACAAACCGAAAGGTCTATTTCTACATATATACACATGATTATTCCTTCCCCCACTGTGAGTGTGAAGAGCTATTTCATGCCTTTTCAGCTGGAGCTTGAGGCTTAAACAAGTCATTCTCAAGAGAACTTAAGATTTAAGTATGGAAAATAGTACTCAAATAGCTTTTAATTTGTTCCTAGGGAGTCAGATGACTCAGATCACATGACAAAAAAACCTAATCCCTATATTTCTTGCTAAAAGACAATCAATTAAGAACGAGTTTTGGTGAAGCTAATTCTCCTCTCTTCCGGCCGTAGTAAGAATCTACATAAACAAAAATGGGTTGGAATGAAATTTTCAAAACTTCCTGAACAAACCATTGGAACGTTTGTTTCTTTATTAAGGTAATGCTAGTGAATATTTTCTATTCCAACCAAAGTTCAAACGTAGCTACCTTACCTTTCCATGGAGGATTTTGATGTCCCTTTTAGTTTGACACTTTCCCAGCATAATAAAAGTAAAGTAACGCCTCCAATTTTCAAACAAAATGTCACATCAAAAGCACTTTAATTCAAAGCTCGCTCAAAATTTTTAAAAAAAGTAAAAAAGCAACCACCTTTATCCACTAAAATACAAAAAAACTCGACTTTCCCATACAAAAAGTAAAAAAGATTTTATAACGAATAACTAAAAACAATATACTATCATAACCCACTTATATTTTATTCTTTCTTCAAAATCAACTTTACTTCACTTGACTCTATTAGTAGAGTTGTCAGACTTTACCTTGCCTTTTCTTGAAGGATTTTGATGTCCCTTAGCGGTCGAGTAAATAGACGGAACTTCAAGTGGACTGTTTAATATTCTGCCTGGTTTGAGTACTGAATCAGACTCGATTCGTTCGGAGAGTTGACTTGGATCAGCCATGAAACTGAGTGCTCACCATTCGCCCGTGCCACAAAAGTTTTGGCCTCACTTGGTTTAACTTGGCCTCGATCGACATAGCTGATTTGGCACTGACATGGCAAGACTCTACCCATGAATCTTTTTTGATTAAATATTTTTTATTTTTAAACAATCACAAGTTTTTACTCTTTTTTTTTGCCGACTAGGGTGTTTGACCTCTTCGAAAACCGACTATTCCTTGAGCACGTGAAGTTCCTGCCTCCCCCACGCCCCATGTTAAGTCAGGCTTTTGCCTGGGCCTTGCCCAGGGAGATAGAGAGCATGAGTTTAGTCTTCTAGATCCAATGTTGATATACGTGCCTTTTATTTATTTATTTATTTTCTTGGTAAAAAGGTCTAAATTCAATTGCATCTATAATTTGAGTTACGTAGCAATCATCGGATTTGAACCCATAACCAAGTAATTAATCTCAACAAATAGTTAAATATAAGGAAATGATGGTGAGGGATCCAGAGCAACCCAGCTGCAGGGCTTACATGGGCTGAAGCGTGTCGGGCTAGTTCTTCTAGGTTCAGCCCATTTAGTTCATCAAGCCTAACATTCATCCACAGAGCTAGTCTCAGTGCCTAAACTTCATGCCTGGGCCCAGTCTATTTAGCCCAGTCTTGGGCCCATTTATTTTGAGTTCTCCAGGACATCTGGGCAGTCTAGTTCGGCATTTAGGTAAACGTAGGGCATCCCACCTGACTTAACTAACTTAGGCATAAATCAAGACAATGGACTTCAGAGGTCAGCCCACATCCATAACAACTTCTAGCCCAGCCCATGTGCAACCTACCTGGCATGGATTGAATTTCATAGGAATGGTAATAGGTTGGTTTGACCTCTCAGACTAACGTGTATGTGCTCAACCAGAACCTGTTTATTAGTTAGGAAAGAAAATCGACCCCCGTCTGTTTGCTAGTAAAGTTGGAAATGAAAAAACAGAACTCTAATAATGGATTGTTCGCATGTAAGGATTCAGCCCGAGCCTACCCCATGTTTAGCTTGAGTTCGAAAAGGTCAGCCCAAACATGGAATTAGTGCGTAGGGTTGGGGTTAGGTTTGTGAGTCGAGTCAGAAAGTGCAACCCCTTATATCAACTGCCCAGGGTTGTTTCCATGAACAAATGGGGATTAAAGGTTGAGAAAATTAAAGATGAGGACTGTATGCGGCACTCCTGTTGATAGTTTTCTCCAATTATTTTCTCTACATACAAATGGTCTCTAATAATTTTAAGGGTGCTTCCTTTAAACAAAGAAAAGTAGGTGGGGGCCTTTCTGCAAATTTCCTAAAAATCTTATAATCTATAAAAACCGCCCCTATCTCTCACTCTTACCACACTCAATCCATCTTAACACCTAAGAAGACAACATGTCTGTCAAACTGACAGTTATATTCGTTATTTGCCTCATTCATTTCTATCCTACCATGTCCTCAGACCCCGACCCGGTTCAAGATTTCTGCATACCTGAAACTAAACATAACTCCAGCAGGACCACCCGGTTCACCGAGTTCCCATGTCGGAACTCGTCCAACGTCACCGCCGATGACTTTGTCTTCGACGGCTTAAAAAGACCGGGGAGTTTCAACGCAATGGGCTTCACCGGGATCTCGGTGAACCCCGCCGCCTTCCCTGGCTTGAACACGATGGGCATGTCATTTGTGCGTGCTGACCTTGACGTTGGTGGAGTCAATGTTCCCCACTACCACCCCCGGGCCACCGAGATCGCATTTGTTCTCGAGGGGATGATCTATTCAGGCTTTATCGATTCGACAAACCGGGTCTTTGCAAAGGTGATCGGAAAGGGAGAGGTAATGGTCTTCCCTAAGGGCCTGGTGCACTTTCAGATGAATGTCGGTGATTCTCTGGCGACAATCTATGGTAGCTTTAACAGTCAGAATCCGGGGACGGAGAAGATTCCCATTGCAATTTTTGGGTCTGGGATCAAAGGTGAGCTTTTGGAAAAGGCTTTTGGATTGAGTGCTAAAGAGCTTGAGATGTTGAGGAGGAAGTTCAGTCCCTAATTATAAAAGATGCAGAGGTCATCTGCGGCAACAATTTTTTTTAGTCTCCTTATCATTCAATTCCTCTGCTTTTATTTCTTTTCTTTTCCTTTTTTGGAAGTTTGATTTAAGAGGGAGAGTTTCTAAATCCTGTCATATCGCTGTTATTTTGAAATCTAGCTGATTTCACTTCCAAGTTATTTCGATTGAAGAATAGTAATAATGATATTGTTTGTTTGAAGGTTCCCACTGTGGATGGCCCATGGTAAGAAACTAAACCCATGGGTGGTCCTAGTTGTACAATCTATTGTTTTCTAAGGATGATTGGTTGGTAAAATTGATAATGTGCGGGGTTAAAATGGTATGGATCGGCCTATTTAAGAAAAACAAGTGGCAGTTTGACACGAGAATCCATCATAAGGCCCAGTAGATGAATGGCCCAGATACATCATCAGTAGCAGCACCATGTCTTGTCCTATCTTTCAAGGTTGGATTTGTTTGTTGTGCTTTTCAGAATCTAGAACGTATATTTGAGTGTGGCAAGTTTTTATTGCCAATTGCATAGTTGGACGCTCAGCATCTTTTTATAGCCAGCACAAAAAGAGACTCTTCTCTAGGACATGATTTAGTTATAAATGATCAATATTAGTGCCATGACGAATTGTGGGCCCTTGTGTATCTACAAACTTAACATCTGATCGATGGTCACCTACTAAGGACTCCTTTGATGGTCAATGAATTCTTAGAATTTCTAATCAATGGGCTTAAGAGTGAATAATCGAAGATGAAGATCCACAGTGAGCCATCCAGTAACGTCACATTTGAAAGACCCCCACGGGTAGTTAGCAACTTAACTGAATCTTGTCATCATCAAAATGATATATTCTAACCATAAATTTAAGTCATTTTCTTCACTTTCAGGAAAAAAAATCTGAGTTCACTATGTGAAAAAATGAGTTTAGTCAACTGTTCGGTATTAAATTTGAGCCGGTTGTAGTTCCTCATCAATATTTGTCCTCAACAACTAATTTAGTTCCATTCACAAGTTTCACCATTACACTCAACCAGATTCAAAGCCATGGTCTCCATCAGTTTCTATACAGACTGTTTTGTTAAAAGAAATAAGAACACCACTTCATACTTTATTGAGGAAACATTTGTGCGACATATTAATAATTCCCCATCTACTCGTCTTTAAAAAATGTTCAATCTTTTCTTCTTTTCGCATGGAAAAAAGTTGCATCAAATTGTGAAAAAGTTACAAACTCAAAAAACTGTAGGGTCTCTTATGCTACCATAGAATCCTCGATAGACACTTGCACTGAAAGTCAAGACCTTCCCCCTGTTCCAAAATTTTCACACTTGTATTTGAGTTTTAAATGGCCTCAATTAATTGGTAGAAAAAATTGCAATGGCTTTTTATCAGCCATCACCTTAGGAGAATTCCATTGGTAGGTAGAGAAGTTGTACCACTAAGAAGGGGAGAATGAAATGCGTTGGTTATGTGGTATGATTTGAATAATGGGTGTTTGGATAAGTAGATTTCTTCAGTAATATAAAACAAAATGCTGTTTACACCATCTAATTAGTAATTACTATATATAATATTAACCTTAAGAAAGTTGGAAAAAGATATGAACTTGTATGAGCAGATCTTATGCACCAATTTTATTACTGTGGACAGCATGATTTGATGAAAGGGACTGATCCAATGAGTCCCACAAAATATTGGTTGCGCCCATCACACCAAACCATTTTCCTGTAATAATGTGAATTTTTTTGTTAACCTGAGCTCAATATTTTCAGGTTGGGTCCAGCTCTAACTTATTTAGTGCTCTAGATGCGTATGCTACTGATCTAGAAAATTATCAAACAAGAAGAGCCTAATACCTTTTGATCAAGATAACAAGTCGACTTGTTATCTTGATCATTATGTAAACGTTCGTATATTCTTTTATTAATACATCCTCTTATTTATGGAAAAAAAAAAAGAAAGGCCTATGCTCGGTGGGGTCCACTAGATAAACTGCCTGTATCCTCAGATGTGGGGCTAGCAAGGAGTACTCCTTTCTAGGATTTCATGGAGAGCATAACCATGGTGCGGGAACTCAAAAACTCAATTCGATTTGCGTGCACTAATTTGACTCAAGGACTCAGCGAGCTACCAAGTCGACTCGCTGGTGAATGATCTCAATTTACTGCTACTTATCAAAAAGGAAATGATGTTCGCTCTGGAATTGTTCTTCGGTGCTAGAACTAAAATAGGCTATGGCTTATGTTTTTTTTTAAAGTATGATCACAACTATGATTCAATTTTCGTAAATTCACCCACTAGTCCAACCTGAACCAACCCAGTAATTATTAGATCGGCCTTACGTTTTCAATCCAATTTATAAATGAGTTAGGCTCAGAGGAAGGCCATGCGTGCTACTGGACCCACTTATGTCATGAATCCTAAGCTGATTTTTAAATTTAGCGATTAGTTGGACATTTCCAATCCAATTAATAATTCATTCGGGTTTAAGTTGGATCCATACTCACTACCATAGTAGGTCAACCCGTGCTAACTCATTGCCACAGCCACTAGGGGTGCTCATGGGGCGCGTAATCAAGGGCCCTTTAGTAGGGCTGGCTTAGATTAAGTGACAAAAACCCATAGCCCAGCCCCGCCTGCCCGGCATGACTAATGAATGCTTATAATTTAGTATATTTTATACAAACAATTGGTAGAAAGCCCGGTTCGTCCAGGCTCGGCTCAATTGACTAAATTGAAGGGCTTGGGCATGACATTTATGGCACTTGTTGGGCTTCATTCGGGCCTGTATATGCCTGAGCCTGGACATGAAAACCCCTAATTGCCCTGATGTTTGTCTACGTACGCCATGTCTCGAACCAAAGACCTAACTTTTTCAATCAAAGGTTTCAGCCATCAAATAAGAATACAGATTTGCAATTGCCAGTTTCCACCCCTATCATAACCCATCAAAGGCACTTGCATGCGTGTGTGCAGCTTTATTGATCCAAGGATCAGAATAATTGAGGCCTCTAGCTTGCAAGAAAAGATAAAATGATTCCAGTCATGCCGAGAATAGATCGCTTATCAGGGGAATATTGTTACAGGTTTGGAGTGTCTACTACTGCAAATATGTGCCCCATTGTCTTATCACCGAGTCTTAAATACTCCTTTGATTCATGGGGTACAAATGGATTTCGATAGTTTAAAATTAGAAAAGGGGGGAAGTCAAAAATAAAGAACAGAAGTCCATTATTTCTCAATCTCCAATTTCTTGGGTGTGGCCCGCCTGTGGAGTGATTTATTTTTTCAACATCTTTACTGTTCTGTTTACCATAAATAATATATTTGTTGTTGTATTAATTCTAATTTGTGTTAATTTAGGATCACAGTTGGTCATAGTATCTTGATTCGTGATTAGCATTCTTGATGGACCCGTCTTTTTCTTTCTCGCCTTCCTCCGTCCCGGGTCCGCCGGGGTGCGGCGGGGTGAAGAGAAAAAAAAGAGCAAGCATCAACATTTTTTTATACGGGTATGCCAGATTTTCTATTCTACTTGGAATTTGAAATGGTGATCCGGAGATTCACCTTCACAAGTAGAAAAGGAAATCAACTTTTTTCTAACTTTCCATTGCACATATATTTTAAAGAAAGAGACAAGATTTTAAAATGCCGTGAGAGGCGATTTTGTTTAATTTGCCGTGAAAGGCGGTTTTGTGCCGTAGAAGGCGGTTTTGTGCCGTAAAAGGCAGTTTACAAATCTCATCAAAATGTAAAGACAAGAAATGTGATTTTTATGTCTCTTTAAAAAAAATACACAATACAACAGAAAAGTAAGAAAAGGAATCTGACTTCTCAAGAGATCGTGGGGACTCGTTCAGATCGACGGTCGCGAGTCATGTATGGGCTCCGCCATCGTCCTTCAGATGAGAACACTTGATGCTTTGATTCACTTGGCTTGGCTTGGACCTCAGATTTTTAGAGGACAAAGACCAAGGGAAGGTCTCATATCCAATAAAAAACCAAGTAGACGGGCTGAAAAGCCGCATCTAGGCCATGTTGGATAGAAGAAGAGAGGAGATCTTGGGGGGGGGGGTGGCCCCCCAAGGGACTTCGATCACCTTGTAGAATTTGCAGCAGAGTTTCTTCATAGTGAGAGAGCTTCTTTTTGCAGAGAATTCTTTAGGATAGTTTTCAGACAATTTTTTCAGGATCCTTTCTCCTTGGAATGACCGCCTATTTATAGGCTTTTGGTGGCCATTAGGAGGGTTTTATGGGCATTAATGGTATTAATGCTCCATGATGGGAGGAGTTACAAGATTTAATTCTTTATATTGTAACTCCTGTTTCTTGGATTTTGATTGGCCGATGGAGAATAATGGGCATTTAATCTCCATGATGATGGGAGTTTCATGATTAATTACCATGATTAATCTCCATAATGATAGGAGTTACATGGTTAATTGTCATGATTAATTGGACTTGTAACTCCCATTTCTTGGCTTCTGATTGGGCCGTTCAAAATAATGAGTTAATGACCCTAATAAATTGCCATAAAAAGGGTCATTTAACTTCATTAATTGGCTGCCGAGTCGCTTGAAGAGTCGCGGGCCGCGCCGCGTTTTTTGGAATTCTTCTTTCGATGATCATCGATGGATCCGTACGTTGCTTGATGTCGGATGACAATGAAAATTCAGACATTGGTTGCCAACAATGGGCCAGCAACATCTGTCCAGTCGATTTCTTGATCGGTCGGGCAGAAAGTGTACTTTCTTGGTCTGCCAGTTGGCAATTTCGGAGTGTCCGATGATGATCAAATGATTTCAATGGCGGATCCGTGATGTTGACGAAGATCGACGGATATCATGCCTCAAAAATCAGATTTTAAGAAAATCACAGGGGCCAAAAATCGCGAAACTCGAAAAAGAACGGAAAAACGACACTTTTGGCAGAAATCCTGCGACCCGGATTTCCAAGGTCGCCGGCGACCATGCACCCATGGTCGCCGGCGACCATGGGGCTGGCGACCTTGGACTTTGGTCCATTTTTCGGTCGCCTTCCGGTCGCCGTTTCTTGGTCGTTTCTCGGGCTTTTTCGCTTTTGTTTTCTCCTGTATTTTTCTTTGACATTTCTCCTCATTTATTGGCTTGATTCCTCTGAAGAAAACCCGTCGAAAGGCTGTGCAAATCAGAGCACAAAGTTTCCTGTTTTTTGGAAAAGTCGAAGATTCTGTAGCCGATTTTCCGCCAAGAGTTGAAACTGGGTCAAACGATGTCGGAATGACCTGAAATTTGAGGTGAAGCTTCTTGGGCATTAGATAGGACCAATCATAGTCTTTTATTTGAGTTTTGAAGCCGTTTGGGGTCCCGTCGATACTTGACTTGATTTTACCGTGTGGAAGATGTCGAGCTTTGATGTACGGTCATCCGATGTCCGATTGACCTTAAATTTGACGGGGAGCCTATTGGAGTCATTTTGAGATGATCCATTAGCTCCGATTTGGGTGCCAAGATCCCGGGGAGCTTCGCCGCCGGTAGGCTTGATTTTGCTTCGGAGCATCAAAACCGGGTCAAACGTTGTCGGAATAACCAGAAATTTGACGTGCAGCCGTTTGGAAGCATGCAGAAGCTACTCATGTATTTTGTTTGATGAGTGGCGGCATTAGAGGTTCTCGCCGCCGGGAGGCTTGATTTCGCCGTTCGAGAATTGATGGAGGGTCAAACGGTGTCGGTTTGACTTGAAATTCGACATGGAGCCTTTTGGAGGTATTTTGAGACCATCCATAGACTCTGATCGAAGATTTGATGTATTTGACACTGTCGCCGCCGGGAGCTCCCGCTCAGCTGTTGGAGGATTGAAGTTAGGCCAAATGGTGTCGAAATGGCCCGAAACTTTATGTGTACCCTTCTTTTGGCTACTTTAAAAGATCTTGTAGTTTTTGTTTGGTTTTGCCAAGATCTGATGCTTGAAGCAGCTTTGCCTGTTTGTAGTAGGATGCAGCTCCATATAGCTTTTGATGTTGATGAGGCAAAGTGACATTTTTGGTGTCAACAAATGCCCCCTCGAGGTACAGCGATGAATTGGATAGCCTTTGCAGTCGATGTGCCTCGAAGAAAACTTTGAAGGAGAACTTCTGACTTGACCAAGAGTCTCTGAGCATTTTTCTTGACAGTGTAGCCTTTTGAGTTTCCAAGGGAATTTTATGGCAGTGAGAGACATCACGTACCATCTCAAGGCAAAATTTTGAAAATGACATTTGGGTTCGATTCTCTTTTTGACATTGTGAACCTAAAGGCTTTGTGTTGCACATCAGGCGGTCAAGAAGGTTTTTGGTTTTTGACCTTGAGACCTAACAAGCTGTATGTGGCAGGTTAAGGGGTCGGGTTTTGAATTTTGATTTTGGTCTTGTGACCTAACAAGCTATATGTGGCAAGTTAGGGGACCGGGATTTGGTTTTGGTTTTGGCCTTGTGACCCAAGAAGCTGTATGTGGCGAGTTAGGAGACCATGGTTTGGATTTTGGTCACTCTTTGGGACAACTTTAGGTCCGTTGGAGTGATTTGGGTTTTTGTGGAATGTCAATTTCAAGGTTTTGGCTTAATTTGGTTCATGAGGTGGGATGGTTTGGATTTTTGAAAACTCATCAGGCTTGGATTTTTTGTATGGTCCAATCAACTCAAAGGAGGCATGGAACCATTTTTGTATGCTCTTGGTAAGAGGAATTTTGACTAAAAGCCACTTTTAGTGCCTAGGTGGTCAAACCTGGCTCATGTGGGCTAACCCATGGGACCTTAAGCTTTAAAGATGGCTTAGATCTCATGTGGTGTCATTTTTGTTAAGAATATCTAAAAATATCTCTTTTTGGTAGAGAATATCTAAAAATATTCTTACTTGGAGAGAATCTCTCAAGTTTCTTTGATTTTGGGAGAGATTTTTTCAAAGTATCTTTCTTTGGGAGAAAGTTTCTCATAATCCCTCTCTTTTTGGAGAGAATTTCTCAAAAGATCTCTTCGTTGGGAAAGAATATCCCATAATTCCTTTCTTTTAGGAAGTTTGCTAATTTGTAGCACTTACCTCCTTTCTTTTCTCCTCCTTTCCTCTTTTGGTTTGCTTTCTTCTATAAAAGCAAGGGGATTGGATCTCTTGTTGCTATTGCTCTCTTTTTGCAAGAACCTTCAAGAGTGCTCCAAGATCAAGAATTCTTCTTCTTCAAGGATCTTCAAGCTTTTTCTTCTTCTTCTCCATCAATGGCTTCAAGTAAGTTTCTTCTTTTTCCTTAAGAAACCCCATGTAGGAATAGAAAAAGGTTTTCTTTCTTTTCTTTTCTTTTCTTTTTGTTTCTTTTCTTTTTTTTTCACGTGTATTCTTTTTTTTTTTACACGTTTTTCTTCTTTTTCCACTTTTTTTTTTGCACGGTTTTCTCTCTTTTTTTTTTTTACTGTGGCTCTTCTTTCTTTATTTTTTATCTTTCTCACGGTTTCTTTTTTTTTTTTTTACCGTGTGTTTTTTTGTTGGTTTTTTTTTTTTTATCTCTTTTTTTTGTGGTCGTACGGACAAGACCGTACGGCCACGTGGCCTGTGGGCAAAATTTTTTTTTCTTCTTTCTCTTTTTTTGTTTTTGAAAAGAGATTTTCTTTTTTTTTTTTTTATTCTGAGATGCGCATGCATGACAACTTTCCTTCTATGCATTTTTTTTAGAAAATGGAATTGGAAGTATGATAGTGCACACCTGGAAATCTTTTCGCAAGTCTTGGGATTTGGAGCTCGCAGCAATGTTGAGCCCTTTCTTGGTCTTGCGTGGATTTTCTGAGGAGCTTTGCAAGTTTTGGATTCTGGAGCTCGCAGCAATGTTGAGCCCTTTTCCGATCTTGCGGATATTTGAGAAGCTTTGGCTTGATCTCGCAGCAATGTTTGAGTTCGAGCCTTCTTCGAGAATTTTCCATGATTATGGGCTTGCAGCGATGTTGAGCCCATCTTCAAGCTCCTATTTCTTTCAGGGTGTTTCCCTTTTCTTCGGAATTGCCCTGGAATCATGCCAAAATTTCACTAGATTTTTTTAGCAAAATTCTGTCATTTTGATGATTGATTTTTTTTCTTCTTTCCATCCTTTGCAGGTAGTTCCTCTAGAACGAACAAGGGTAAGGAGCCGGTCACTGATGCGCCTCGCCGTTCTACCAAATCCTCTAATGCGGCCGTACAGCAGGCCTGGGAGGAGGTTCAGTATGTTGAAAGGAACTTGGAAGAGTGTGACTCGCTCAACCGAGATGAGATGAGGCAATGTTTGATTGCCCTCAAGGATGAGGAGTATTATAAAATTATGGTAAGCAACCGTCCGTGGGTCACGGACGATCAGAGCATTGCGCCCAAGCCTACCTTCTTCTTTGGTGATGCCGTCCCCGACGATTCAACATACCAAAGGAGATGTTTTCAGTTCTCTTTCACAGTTGATGGTGAGAAGAGAACTGTTTCTACCCGGTCGTCCTTCGATCGGACAATCTCGATCATGAGCCTTTCCTCCACATGCTCGAAGAGGGAAGATCCTCCAAGCTGGGTGAAGAGGACAAATGTGATCAAGACCGGGGTTTTTGTTGGCGGCCCTTCTGGTTTTGCAGAGAAGTCGCCTGCCCGTATGGAAATTGTGATGCCGGCCAGCGGCTACCAAGGTTCAGACTATTCTTCGGTCGATTTGAGACCGATGGGCCTTGGCATTTTCAAGGGCGATGGCAGCAATTGGGTGAAGCCTTTTCGACTACGTGGCCGTTTCAGTGTTGACTCGAGCTGGGAGTCGTGTTCTGATCACATCATGCAGGTTGGCGGTGCCATTCTGAAGGAGGCCGAGATTTTTGATGCGGTTCGCGCTTTTCGGCAAACCGTGGTTTTCTCCGATGAGGCTTTTATAGCCATGTTGGAGTCGTTCCTTCCACAAACCAACACCTTCGTTGTCACGAATGGTGAGATTGGTTTTTCTTTAAAGGAACTGAGTGCCATCACTGGGCTGCCTATCCTCGGCAAACTCTATGAGGAGTTTATGCCTATCGACAGCGTCCTTGAGGAGCAGTCTGAGGAGTTCAGGCTTTTGTACTTTCAGCTCGCCGCCTTCTATGATTTTTTAAAGGAGAAGGAGGGCTCGAAAGTCCGGTGTAGCAGTTGGAGGAGTGGTAGCCTTTCGTCTTCCAACTTCTTTGACAGCGGGGAGTCTTCTGAGAGTACGACCCAGGAAGCCAGGGCTAAGAACCCGGATTCAAAGAGGATCTCTATCATGCGAGAGAATTTGAGGGTATTCTTCTCAAGCACAGACGCATTCATTCTGACATTGCGCTGGGGAGAGATCTCGCTGTCTACCTCACTTATTGGCTGGGTGAGGCTGTTTTTGCTGGAGGAGATGGAACGCACATCAGTCCACATTGCATTTTTCCGGCTTGTCAGATGGCGTTTGGAGAGCGGCTTGCTTTGGTGCCTGCTCTTTACTCCTATTTGTGTACCGAACTGCAGGTTGCTGCTTTCCTGGTTCGGCTTAGGCTTCCCATGAACAGGGTATTTTCAGCCCACATTTTCTATTCGTGGTATGTATACCACTGTCCCAGTTTCCACCGATTGGGTGCTGCTCAGGACGATGACCCGTTTATGATTCGGTTGGCTAGAGGGAAGCCTGTTTCCGAATCTCTTTTATCTGCCCGCTTGAGGATCCGACGATTCTGGGACGTCGAGATGGGGCAGTCTTCACTGAAGCTTTCTCCGGGTATGAGGAAGAAGGCTTTTGATTTCGGTGTCTCTCGTGATTCGACCAGGGCAGGGTCTGGGAGACACTATTCTTTGACAAATGCAGAGAGGTGTTGGCTTTTTAACATACGTGTCGGCACGATGGTGTACCGCAAACATCTTTTCGTCGACATCCAGCCGTATGTTCCCTCGCGTTTTGGCATGCAGTTGGGCTTCTCTCAAGGCATTGTTGGAGCGCCTTCAAGCAAGGTGAAGCGTTTTGGAGGTTTGCAGGACGGGAGAAATGCATGGGCCTTTTATAGCGCGGATGACACTACTGCCCTGATTTCTTATCCTGAGTGGCCTACTTTCCGGACAGCTGGCTTCACAAAATGGTTTGTGGAGAGCTTTTCAGCATACCGGGGGCTTTCCAAGAAAGAGCTTGATGTAAAGCAGTCTTCCGGGAAGGGCCTTGGGAAGTCAGACGGCGTCCGCCGAGAAGAAGTTCTGGCTTTCCTTTCTGGAGAAAGGCACAGAACAGGTTTTCTCGAGGAACAGGACGTCATCAGACTAGGAGCTGCACAAGAGATACTTGGTGAGGTCTTGGAACAGCTTGCTAAGGAGGGGGCTGAGGTTGCTGCTTGGATACAAGCCGAGCGAGCAAAGGCTTCCATGGAGTCTACTGGCAAGAGCAGACTGTCCAGTGAGGACTCTGGCAAGAGGCCTGATTTTGATGGTGGGGAGGGTGCTTCCAGCAGTTCGTCCCGTAGGGGCAAGAGGAGAATGGGACACCGCCGAAGTCAGAGGTGGCACGAAAGTTCTCCTGATCAGGAAATTCCTTCCACCATTGTTGAGGAGGCATCAGGGGATGATGACGAGCCTCCAGAGAAGAGAAGCCGAGGGGAAGAGACCATTGATGATGGTATGTCTTTCCCTTTTCTCTTTTCGTTTCTTTTCTTTCATAGGAGTTTTTGTTTTGATCTACTGCTTTCTTTCTTTTGGCAGAAGATGATGGTTTGGTGATGCCCAAGGTTCCGACCGATGAGGCGGTGACGGATTCTATCGTGGCATCTGAGGAAGAACCCAGAGATTCTGAAGTAGATCCAGAATCTCCTCCTGGTATGATTTTTTTTTCTTTTTTTTCTTTTTTTTTTTTTTTACCGCCACTTGCTGACATATATATATATATTTTTGCCAGCTGACTTACAAGAGGATTTCGACGACTTTGAGCCATCCATGGACACAACTTTTGATGATGCTTCGGATGAGCTCATGGAGGCAGAAAGCATTCCACCAGTCGTCGAAGAAGGTACTTTGTAATGATAATCTTGATATTTTGATTCTTGACAAGATTATATTCATACCTTTTTCATTTTTCATTGGCAGGTTGTGAGGTGACAGAAGAAGTTCCTCTATCTTTTTCAGAACCAGAGCAGGGGGTACCTGTGACCGATCCAGGAGTTGGGGCTTCTTCCACCGATTTTGATGAGGCAGAGGCGTGTCCGCCTACTGATATTCCTTCCCCAGCGGACCCGGTTGGAAAGAGCTTCTTGATTACTCTTCCAACGGTGCCTGACATGGGTAGTCGACCAACGGAGCATGGCGAGTCTTCATCTGAGCCATCCCGTCAGTTTGCGAGGAAGGTGTTGAAGAGAGTCTTGAGCTCATGGGTCGAGACTCTTTCTTCTGGCCATTTGGAGGCTGGTTTTGGCATGGTGAAGCATGTACAGGACATTCTTGCCGATAGCGAAGAAGTTGGTCTGGACATTACAGATGCCAAGGCTTTTGTTGATGAAGTCATCGCTCTAGGTAACAAGTGGACTGGGACCAAGAGCTTTCCCAATGATGATTTCTTCAACGAGATGTTTTTGAAGCCTTCCAGCGAGGTCAAATCTGATTTGAATGAGATCTCGCAGACTCGGAAGCAGCTCGTTCGGGAGAGGAACGTCACCGAGTTGGCTATTATTGAGCTGACACAGGACCAGCGCCGCCTTGATAGGGAGGTCACCGAAGCCAGACAACGCCTTGAGCTATTGGAAGAACAAGCCGCTGCCAAGTGGACTGCCACTTTGAAAGCTCGCGATAGAGAGAGGACTCTCATTCGCCAAGTCGAGGAGGTCGAAAGCAATCTCTGGAGGAAGACTCAAGAATATGAACAATGGCACATTCTCTAGAAAGAGCTTCCTCGTGCTGAGGATGGATCGCGACGGCCTACTGCTTTTTATGGGAAGATTCTGAAGAAACGCGGCCTGGAAGCTTTGGAGGCTAAGGCCAAGTGTTTGCTTGAGGAGTTAAGCCTATGGCTGAAGACCATGTCGGACTAGCCTCCTGATATATAACAAACTTTTTCTTCTTTTCTTTTGGTACCTCCATGTATAAACATTTTGGCACTTCTTTTTTTTGTATCCCCTTATTTCACTTAAATTCATTTTTGATGAAAACATAAGCAAAAATTGAATGGGAATGGTTTGTTTGATAATTTGATCAAAAGGTTGTCATTTTGTGAAAATCTTTTGTCAAATGGTTGTTTTTAGGCATGAAAGCCAGATTTTGTGGCAAAAAGCCTGATTTTTGGCATGAGAGCTGATTTTTTGTGGCGTGAAAGCCAAGTTTTGTTTGGCATGAAAGCCGGTTTTTTGCATGGGAGCCGATTTTTATGGCGTGAAAGCCAAGTTTTGTTTGGCATGAAAGCCGGTTTTTGGCAAGAGAGCCGATTTTTGTTTGTGGCATGGAAGCCGGTTTTTGGCATGGGAGCCGATTTTTGTTTTGTGGCATGGAAGCCGATTTTTTGAAAACCAAGTTTTGTTTTGTTGGCATGGAAGCCAGATTTTTTGATTTTTGGCATGAAAGCCAGGTTTTTGTTTTGTTGGCATGGAAGCCAGATTTTGGTTTTTGGCATGAAAGCCAGGTTTTTGGCATAAAAGCCGGGTTTTGGCGTGAAAGCCGGGTTTTGGCGTGAAAGCCAGGTTTTTGGTTTTCAAAAATGCAAGTATCGACTAAGAGTCGCCTCCCTGCTGAATGGTATTGCAAGTATCGATGGAATGTCGCTTCCTTGCTCATTCGGTTGCTAGTATCGATGGAATGTCGCTTCCTCGCGGATTTGGGTGCAAATATCGACTGAATGTCGCCTCCTTGTTTTTTTCTCAAAAATTTGGTTTTGTGGGTATCGATGGAATGTCGCCTTCCCACGATTTTTGAAATTTGAGGTTTTTTCGAACCTTTGTTTTTTTATTTTTTTTTTATTTTGAAATTTGGGTTGTGGATTCAACTAAAACGTTGTGTCTCCACGATTTTTTTGAAATTTTGCAAGTATCGACGAGGTGTCGCTTTCTTGCGATTTTGAGGTTTTGGAAGTATCGAATGGGGTTCGCATCCTTCCGATTTTTGGGTTTTGTGTGAGTATCGACTAAACGTTGCTTCCCCACGGTTTTTTGAAAAATCATTTTTTGTTTTAAGACACGAGGGTCGTAAATTTTGACTCAAAACCATCTTTGGTGGTAAAAGTCAGGGTGGACTAGGGTGGAAATTCCTAAGTCCTGATTTTTGTTTCAAACCACGAATTTTGGGTTCAAGGATTGAAAGTTTTGGTCAAGTTAGGGAAGAGGCTCCGAAACTTGGATTTTGGGTTTGATTTTGTTTTTTTTTTTTTTTTTTTTTTTTGGAACAATGAAACATTGAAAGTAAGCATTGTTTTTTGGCTTTTTAGAAATTTCAACATAGGGATGAAAACTCTAAAAGGGGTGGGTTTGACGAGTAAGTACCTAAGAATAGGCTTTGGCCATGCAGGCATCACTCTGACCCGATGTAGGAAGTCTTCAAGGGTAGTACCGCTTCAAGAACTTGCCATTGATGGGCAGCATACATCTGTCACCTTCCATGTTTAGAAGAGCATATGCGCCATTGGAGAAGACTTTGTCGATGACGAAGGGTCCCTCCCATTTTGGTTCGAATTTGCCTTTGGATTTGTGGGCAAAAACCATTGGCCTTTTCACCGCAAGAACCAAGTCACCCTTTTTGTGGGCGCGTTGCCTGACCCTTTTGTCAAAAGATCCTGCCATGCGTGCTCGGTAAAGCTCAACGCTTTGTAGAGCTTCAAGTCGTCTTTCATCGAGATTATCCAGTTCTTGGAGTCTCAATTTGACGTTGCTTTCTTGCGTCATTTCATTTTGTAGAGATACCCTTAAAGAAGGAATTTGTACCTCTAGGGGGACAACTGCTTCACATCCATAGACCAAGGAGAATGGTGTGCTATGGGTTGGTCCTCGAATGGTAGTCCGGGAGGCCCATAAAGCTTCAGGCAGTTTGTCGCTCCAGTTTCTTTTGTCATAGAGACCATTTTTTTGAGAATTTTGCAGAGTGTCTTGTTGAAGGCTTCTGCTAGTCCATTCGCTGCCGGGTTATACGGAGTCGAAGGACAACTTTGGATTTTGTATTTGTCGCAGAACCTGTAGAATCTGTGATCCCGGAATTGTGGTCCGTTATCATGGACGAATCTTTTAGGTATGCCGAAGCGACAAATGATGTTGGTTCGTAAGAATTGAAGGACTGACGAGGTCTTCATTTCACTGAACGCAAATGCTTCTGACCACTTGGAGAAATAATCCGTAGCGGCGAAGATGAAGCGATGACCTTTGCTTGACGGGGGAGAGATAGGACCTATGATGTCCATACCCCAGGCTTCGAAGGGCCATGAGACTGCTGTAGGATGTAGCCATTCTGGAGGCATGTGTACATAATCTCCATGAACTTGGCATTGTTGGCAACGTTTAGCAAATTGTACTGCGTCAGCCACCATGGTAGGCCAATAATAACCTAACCTTTTTATCTGATCGTAGAGCTTGGGACTAGCCTGATGGGCTCCACAAACACCAGCATGAACTTCTTTTAGAGTTTCTTCCACCTCTTGTTGTGACAAGCAGCGTAGAAGTACTCCATTGATGGATTTTCTGCAAAGCATTTTGGAGGGAATATCCAAATGAAAGTTTGGGGCTCGTCTTTGGATACTTACCCGCTCTTTTGGATCTTCAGGTAGGGTTCCGAACATAAAATAATCAAGCAGGCAGTTTGATGAAGAAGCGTTCGATCTATGGAAGAAGATTGGTTTCTCTTCTGCCGACGTTTCCTGAACGACGAAGGTAGCAGACGCAGGATCTTCTACGTCAGCAGGGGTCTCCAATGGAGTGAGAGCACGCCGAACTTGCTGAGTATCAGCTTGGCTTGACGATGTATAGTCTTCAGTCTCTGAATCCGAATCCGTGTCTTGTATGATAGACACGAAGGAACAGCAAACTTGCCCCCTGTCTTTTGCTTAGTCTTCTTTGCTTTAGTAGTGATTACCAAAGGTTTGGAAGATTTGAAGGAGATGACGAAGGGAGATTGATTGCTCTCTTTGAGTTTGCCGGAAGGTTTGTTTTCTTCCGATGATCGCTGAGGAGCCTTGCCTTTATCTTTTTGGAGATTGCCGGCAAAGGATGTTGTTTTCTCCTCCTTTTCTTCTTTTTCATCCTTGTACATCTGAGAGTCTGCAAAATGGATTTCCTTGCCTTTGAAGGGCTTTTTGTCTGCAAACACTCGATGTATCAAGCCGTCGTCGCCAACAAACTTGATGCACTGATGTAGAGTCGAAGGAACGACATCGTTCTTGTGTATCCAAGGGCGTCCAAGAAGGATGTTGTAGAATGAAGGGGTTATTATTGCATATACGGTAACCTCAGAGATAAGATCGCTGATTTGCAACCTGAACCGGATTTTGCCAATGGGCCTTTGAGCACTCCCATCGTATCCAAAGATGGACACAAATGTGTGGCTTAGTTTGCTAGGTGGGATACCCAGCTCTTCGAGTGCCGAAGTAGAGATGAGGTTGAGTGCAGAACCCTGGTCGATCTGGACTCTGTGTATCGGCATCTCTTTGATGTACCCTGTGAAGTACAAGGGTCGATTGTGCTTCATCTCGCCTAGCAGGAGGTCTTCCTTATTGAAGGCGATGGTAGCACTTGCGGCTTTTTGGACCGAGAGGCATTCAGTGCAAGGTCCTCCAGCTTATTTCTTTTCTCTCTATGAGGAGGTTTTTGATTTTGTGACCCTATAGTCCATTTCAATTTGCAGGACTTGCGGGGCATGTTTGTCGACATCCAGATTCAGCCTTTGCAGTTCTGAAATGAGACTATCACGAGTTTGTGGTGACATTCGTAATAAGTCTAGGATGTGCAGTCGTGCAGGTATGTGTTTGAAGTGCTCGATCAAGTCGTACTTGAAAGCCTCCTTTAGGCCTGCATTTTCATTATCACCGCCGCTTGGGGCATTTACAGCTTGTTTTCCCGAAGGATTTACATAAGAAGAAGAAGAAGGTTGGTTGTAGTTTTTGTGGTAATCCCGGCCAGAGCGGGTACCTTTCCCAACTTCGAAAGCTTCTAGAGGTGGTTCTTCTTTCAGAAGATCCCCTTCGGGCTCAAGGGGCTGATCTTCCCCATTTGTTGAAAACGGCTTTGCAGCAGCATTGCCGTCTTCAGTTATTGCGTTGCATGGAGCATTTTCCGGGAACAAGTCCTGAACAACTTCCAACAACTTTTCTTCTTTGTCCAGTATTTCATTGGTCCAGACATCTCCTATGAGGTTGGGTACCTGGGACCAATTGACTGGGTTTTCTTTGAAGACTTCATCAGCTAGAGGTTCTTCATGGTGATCAGTCGGAAGAGGCTTGAATTCTGATGTCACCGTTTCAGGAGACGATGGCTGAGAAGGTGCTATCTCAGTGGAAGTCACCCGAGAATATGTAGCTCCAGAAGATATGCTACCGGATACATTTTGAGAGTCCGTGGCCTCAGCAGATGGAGCTTCAGAGGCACTATCATCCTCAACTATCACATTACAGGCAACTTCGATAGAAGATGCCTCCATAATGGACCATTGGGAATCAGACTCATCCTTCGATGTAAGAGGATCATCAATCCAGCAACTTTCTTCATTTTCCGGAGTCACTGGAGGAGATGCTTGTAGATTTTCCGGGACTTCCGGTTCTGGATTTTGATGAAGTTGGTTGATGCGATCGTGCTCCTGCTTTATGGCTAGACGCTGCAAGATCCTCGCATATTCTTCAAGATCGGGCATAGGAGCCAAATCTTTTTCTTCATCTGCCTTTTGTGGTTCGACCTGGTTGGGATCCACTAGAGCATTTGTTTGTGCTGTGTTAACAGCATTTTGGGCAGCCTCTTGGTCTTCATCATCATCAGACCAGGATCCTTGTGGCTGGAAGGGGTTATACCAGATTACTGGCATAAGGTGAGATTCCGGGATCCATTCTTCGTCGGAGAGATATTCTTCTGTTTCAAGGGATTCCTCCCACTCATCGGTGTCACTGACTCGTATCCATTCATGGAGAATCCAACTACCGAGTTACAAGAGTACGATGCCCCCTGTGTAGTCTCATCTCTGAGCCGTGGTGGCATGAAATCACCGAGAGTGAATTTTCTTATCACTCTTGGAACTTTGGGGAGAGACCCCTCTATTGCCCCCAGGGAAGCGGTAGAGGAGGTTTCTGCTTTGTCAGGAACCTCTTGTTTTGTTTGAGCCTTCTCCTACTGTTTGAGCTTGCGGAGTTGTCTCTTGGCTTGCCTTCGCTGTTGAGCGGTCGGCTTTGTTTTGACGATCTCCCAATTTTCATCTTCTAGGAGATCGGGATGTACCCATATGGGTTGTCCCTCTGGTGTTGGGTAAGGCACCAGCTTTTGGGATGTTTGGGTCATTTTTATCACCTTGAAGGAAGTAGTGACTTTTTCCTTTGGTGATTTGGATGTTTGTCCATATGACACCATGTTAACGGAGGCAGACCCATAGTTTTTGTCAAAGGCGATGACTCCGTTTTTCCACATCTCGTTGATCTTCTCTCTCACAACGAAACATTGGTTGAGAGGATGCGAGACCATTTGGTGGTATGGACAATATCTGGGATCGTTGGTTTTGCCCACATCTCCCGGTCTTTTGGGGTCAGGCAAGGAGAGTTTGCCATTTGCCAAGAGAGCCCCAAATATTTCTTCAACATCTTCATCGAACGGGTATTTCTTTTCTACTCGTTCTTTGAAGGCATCAAAGAGTTCAGGTCTCTTACCTGCAGCTTTATTTTCAGCTTTCTTTGGTGGCTGTGGTGATGGACCCGTCTTTTTCTTTCTCGCCTTCCTCCGTCCCAGGTCCGCCGGGGTGCGGCGGGGCGAAGAAAAAAAAAGTGCAAGCATCAACATTTTTTTTTTGTACGGGTATGCCAGATTTTCTATTCTACTTGGAATTTGAAGTGGTGATCCGGAGATTCACCTTCTCAAATAGAAAAGGAAATCAACTTTTTTCTAACTTTCCATTGCACATATATTTTAAAGAAAGAGACAAGGTTTTAAAATGCCGTGAGAGGCGATTTTGTTTAATTTGCCGTGAAAGGCAGTTTTGTGCCGTAAAAGGCGATTTTATGCCGTAAAAGGCAGTTTACAAATCTCATCAAAATGTAAAGATAAGAAATGTGATTTTTATGTCTCTTTTAAAAAAATACAATACAATAGAAAAGTGAGAAAAGGAATCTGACTTCTCAAGCGATTGTGGGGACCCGTTCAGATCGACGGTCGCGAGTCATGTATGGGCTCCGCCATCGTCCTTCAGATGAGAACACTTGATGCTTTGATTCACTGTGCTTGGCTTGGACCTCAGATTTTTAGAGGATAAAGACCAAGAGAAGGTCTTATATCCAATAAAAAACCAAGTAGACGGGCTGAAGAGCCGCATCTAGGCCATGTTGGATAGAAGAAGAGAGGAGATCTTGGGGGGGGGGGGGGGGGTGGCCCCCCAAGGGACTTCGATCACCTTGTAGAATTTGCAGCAGAGTTTCTTCAAAGTGAGAGAGCTTCTTTTTTGTAGAAAATTCTTCAGGATAATTTTCAGAGAATTTTTCTGGACCCAATTTTCAAGACCTAATTTTCAAGACCTCTTTAGGCTTTTGGTGGCCATTAGGAAGGTCTTATGGGCATTAATGATATTAATGCTCCATGATGGGAGGAGTTACAAGATTTAATTTCATAATTTTGTAATTCCTTTTTCTTGGATTTTGATTGGCTGATGGAGAGTAATGGGCATTTAATCTCCATGATGATGGGAGTTTCATGATTAATTACCATGATTAATCTCCATGATGATAGGAGTTATATGGTTAATTGTCATGATTAATTGGACTTGTAACTCCCATTTCTTGGCTTCTGATTGGGCCGTTTAAAATAATGAGTTAATGACCCTAATAAATTGCCATAAAAGGGTCATTTAACTTCATTAATTGGCTGCCGAGTCGCTTGAAGAGTCGCAGGCCGCGCCGTGTCTTATGGAATTCTTGTTGCGATGATCATCGATGGATCCGTACGTTGCTTGATGTCGGATGACGATGAAAATTCAGACATTGGTTGCCACTAATGGGCCAGCAACATCTGTCTAGTCGATTTCTTGATCCGTCGGGCAGAAAGTGTGCTTTCTTGGTTGGCCGGTTGGTGGTTTCGGAGCGTCCGATGATGATCAAATGATTTTTATAGAGGATCCGTGATGTTGACGAAGATCGACGGATATCATGCCTCAAAAATCAGATTTTAAGAAAATCACAGGGGCCAATCATTGCGAAACGCGAAAAGAATCGGAAAAACGGACGTTTCGGCTGAAATCCGGCGACCCGGATTTCCAGGGTCGCTGGCAACCTTGCACCCATGGTCGCCGGCGACCTTGGACTTTGGTCCATTTTTCGGCCGCCTTCCGGTCGCCATTTCTTGGTCATTTCTCGGGCTTTTTCGCTTCTGTTTTCCCCTGTATTTTTCTTTGACATTTCTCTTCATTTATTGGCTTGATTCCTCTGAAGAAAACCCATCGAAAGGCTGTGCAAATCAGAGCACAAAGTTTCCTATTTTTTGGAAAAGCCGAAGACTCTGTAGCCGATTTTCCGCCAAGAGTTGAAACTGGGTCAAACGATGTCGGAATGACCTGAAATTTGAGGTGAAGCTTCTTGGACATTAGATAGGACCAACCATGGGCTTTTATTTGAGTTTTGAAGCCGTTTGGGGTCCCGTCGATGCTTGACTTGATTTCACCGTGCGGAAGATGTCGAGCTTTGATGTACGGTCATCCGATGTCCGATTGACCTGGAATTTGACGGGGAGGCTATTGGAGTCATTTTGAGATGATCCATTAGCTCCGATTTGGGTGCCATGGTCGTGGGGAGCTTCGCCGCCGGTAGGCTTGATTTTGCTTCGGAGCATCAAAATTGGGTCAAACGTTGTCGGAATGATCTGAAATATGACTTGCAGACCTTTGGTAGCATGCAGAAGCTACTCATGTGTTTTGCTTGATGAGTGGCGGCATCAGAGGTTCTCGCCGCCGGAAAGCTTGATTTCGCGTTCGAGAGTTGATGGAGGGTCAAACGGTGTCGGTTTGACTTGAAATTCGACATGGAGCCTTTTGGAGGTATTTTGAGACCATCCATAGACTCTGATCGAAGATTTGATGTATTTGACATTGTCGCCGTCGGGAGCTCCCGCTCAGCTGTTGGAGGATTGAAGTTAGGCCAGATGGTGTCGAAATGGTCCGAGACTTCATGTGTACCCTTCTTTTGGCTACTTTGAAAGATCTTGTAGTTTTTGTTCGGTTCTGTCAAGATCTGATGCTTGAAGCAGCTTTGCCTGTTTGTAGTTGGATGCGGCTCCATATAGCTTTTGATGTTGATGAGGCAAAGTGACATTTTTGGTGTCAACAAATGCCCCCTTGAGGTACAGCGACGAATTGGATAGCCTTTGCAGTCGATGTGCCTCGAAGAAATCTTTGAAGGAGAACTTTTGACTTGACCAAGAGTTTCTGAGCATTTTTCTTGATAGTGTAGGGTTCTGAGTTTCCAAGGGAATTTTATGGCAGTGAGAGACATCACGTACCATCTCAAGGCAAAATTTTGAAAATGACATTTGGGTTGGGTTTTTGGGTTTTGGATTTTCTTTTTGACCTTGTGAACCTAAAGGCTTTGTGTTGCGCATCAGGCGGTCAAGAAGGTTTTTGGTTTTTGACCTTGTGACCTAACAAGCTGCATGTGGCAGGTTAGGGGGTCGGGTTTCGAATTTTGATTTTGGTCTTGGGACCTAACAGGCTGTATGTGGCAAGTTAGGGGACCGGGATTTGGTTTTGGTTTGGGCCTTGTGACCGAAGAAGCTGTATGTGGCGAGTTACGAGACCATGGTTTGGAGTTTTATCACTCTTTGGGACAACTTTGGGTCCATTGGAGTGGTTTGGGTTTTTATGGAATGTCAATTTCAAGGTTTTGGCTTAATTTGGTTCATGAGGTGGGATGGTTTGGACTTTTGGAAACTCATGAGGCTTGGATTTTTTGTATGGTCCAATCAACTCAAAGGAGGCATGAAACCATTTTTGTATGCTCTTGGTAAGAGGAATTTTGACTGAAAGCCACTTTTAGTGCCTAGGTGGTCAAACCTGGGTCATGTGGGCTAACCCATGGGACCTTAAGCTTTAAAGATGGCTTAGATCTCATGTGGTTTCATTTTTGTTAAGAATATCTAAGAATATTCTTACTTGGAGAGAATCTCTCAAGTTTCCTTGATTTTGGGAGAGATTTTCTCAAAGTATTTTTCTTTGGGAGAAAGTTTCTCATAATCCCTCTCTTTTTGGAGATAATTTCTCAAAAATATCTCCTCATTGGGAAAGAATATCCCATAATTCCTTTCTTTTAGGAAATTTGCTAATTTGTAGCACTTACCTCTTTTCTTTTCTCCTCCTTTCCTCTTTTGGTTTGCTTTCTTCTATAAAAGCAAGGGGATTGGATCTCTTGTTGCTATTGCTCTCTTTTTGCAAGAACCTTCAAGAGTGCTCCAAGATCAAGAATTCTTCTTCTTCAAGGATCTTCAAGCTTTTTCTTCTTCTTCTCCATCAATGGCTTCAAGTAAGTTTCTTCTTTTTCTTAAGAAACCCCATGTAGGAATAGGAAAAGGATTTCATTTTTTATTTTCTTTTCTTTTCTTTTTTTTTTTCCACGTGCATCTCTTTCTCTTTTTTTTTTTTTTGCATAACTTTTTTTTCTTTCTTTCTTTCTTTTTCTTTTTTTTCTTTTTCTTGCACGGTTTTCTCTCTGTTTTTTTTTTACCGTGGCTTTTCTTTTCTTTTCTTTTTCTCACGGTTTCTTTTTTTTTTTCCGTGTGTTTTTTTCTTCTTCTTTTTTTTTTTATCTCCTTTTTTTTTGTGGCCGTATGGACAAGACCGTACGGTCATGGTCGTACGGCCACGTGGCCTGTGGGCAAAATTTAATTATTTATTTATTTTTTTTTGAAAAGAGATTCTCTTCTTTCTTTTTTTTTATTCTGAGATGTGCATGCATGACAACTTTCCTTCAATGCATTTTTTTTTTTTTTTTTAGAAAATGGAATTTGGAAGTATGATAGTGCACACCTGGAAATCTTTTCGCAAGTCCTGGGATTTGGAGCTCGCAACAATGCAAATCTTTTCGCAAGTCTTGGGATTTGGAGCTCGCAGCAATGTTGAGCCCTTTTCTGATCTTGCAAATATTTGAGAAGCTTTGGCTTGATCTCGCAGCGAAGTTTGAGTTCGAGCCTTCTTCGAGAATTTTCCATAATTATGGGCTTGCAGCGATGTTGAGCCCATCTTAAAGCTCCTATTTCTTTCGGGGTGTTTCCCTTTTCTTCGGGACTGCCCCGGAATCATGCCAAAATTTCGCTAGATTTTTTAGCAAAATTATGTCATTTTGATGATTGATTTTTTTTTCTTTCCATCATTTGCAGGTAGTTCCTCCAGAACGAACAAGGGTAAGGAGCCGGTCACTGATGCGCCTCACCGTTCTACCAGATCCTCTAATGCGGCAGTACAGCAGGCCTGGGAGGAGGTTCAGTATGTTGAAAGGAACTTGGAAGAGTGTGACTCGCTCAATCAAGATGAGATGAGGCAACGTTTGATTGCCCTCAAGGATGAGGAGTTTTATAAAATTATGGTAAGCAACCGTCCGTGGGTCACGGACGATCAGAGCATTGTGCCCAAGCCTACCTTCTTCTTTGGTGATGCCGTCCCCGACGATTCAACATACCAAAGGAGATGTTTTCAGTTCCCCTTCACAGTTGATGGTGAGAAGAGAACTGTTTCTACCCGGTCGTCCTTCGATCGGACAATCTCGATCATGAGCCTTTCCTCCACATGCTCGAAGAGGGAAGATCCTCCGAGTTGGGTGAAGAGGACAAATGTGATCAAGACCGGGGTTTTTGTTGGCGGCCCTTCTGGTTTTGCAGAAAAGTCGCCTGCCCGTATGGACATTCTGATGCCGGCCAGCGGCTACCAAGGTTCAGACCATTCTTTGGTCGATTTGAGACTGGTGGGCCTTGGCATTTTCAAGGGCGATGGCAGCAATTGGGTGAAGCCTTTTCGACTTCATGGCCGTTTCAGTGCTGACTCGAGCTAGGAGTCGTGGACTGATCACATCATGCAGGTTGGCGGTGCCATTCTGAAGGAGGCCGAGATTTTTGATGCGGTTCGCGCTTTTCGGCAAACCGTGGTTTTCTCCGATGAGGCTTTTATGGCCATGTTGGAGTCGTTCCTTCCACAAACCAACACCTTCGTTGTTACGAATGGTGAGATTGGTTTTTCTTTAAAGGAACTGAGTGCCATCACTGGGCTGCTTATCCTCGGCAATCTCTATGAGGAGTTTATGCCTATCGACAGCGTCTTTGAGGAGCAGTCTGAGGAGTTCAGGCTTTTGTATTTTCAGCTCGTCGCCTTCCATGATTTTTTGAAGGAGAAGGAGGGCTCGAAAGTCCGGTGTAGCAGTTGGAGGAGTGGTAGCTTTTTGTCTTCCAACTTTTTTGACAACGGGGAGTCTTCTGAGAGTACGACCCAGGAAGCCAGGGCTAAGAACCCGGATTCGAAGAAGATCTCCGTCATGCGAGAGAATTCGAGGGTATTCTTCGCAAGCACAGACGCATTCATTCTGACATTGCGCTGTGGAGAGATCTCGCTGTCTACCTCACTTAATGGCTGGGTGAGGCTGTTTTTGCTGGAGGAGATGGAACGCACATCAGGCCGCATTGCATTTTTCCGGCTTGTCAGATGGCGTTTGGAGAGCGGCTTGCTTTGGTGCCTGCTCTTTACTCCTATTTGTGTACCGAACTGCAGGCTGCTGCTTTCCTGGTTCGGCTTGGGCTTCCCATGAACAGGGTATTTTCAGCTCAAATTTTCTATTCGTGGTATGTATACCACTGTCCCAGTTTCCACCGATTGGGTGCTGCTCAGGACGACGACCCGTTTATGATTCGGTTGGCTAGAGGGAAGCCTGTTTCAGAATCTCTTTTATCTGCCCGCTTGAGGATCCGACGATTCTGGGACGTCGAGATGGGGCAGTCTTCAGTGAAGCTTTCTCCGGGTATGAGGAAGAAGGCTTTCGATTTCGGTGTCTCCCGTGATTCGACCAGGGCAGGGTCTGGGAGACACAATTCTTTGACAAATGCAGAGAGGAGTTGGCTTTTTAACATACGTGTCGGCACGATGGTGTACCGCAGACATCTTTTCGTCGACATCCAGCCGTATGTTCCCACGCGTTTTGCCATGCAGTTGGGCTTCTCTCAAGGCGTTGTTGGAGGGCCGTCGAGCAAGGTGAAGCGTTTTCGAGGTCTGCAGGACAGAAGAAATGCATGGGCCTTTTATAGCGCGGAAGACACTACTGCCCTGATTTCTTATCCTGAGTTGCCTACTTTTCGGACGGCTGGCTTCACAAAATGGTTTGTGGAGAGCTTTTCAGCGTACCGGGGGCTTTCCAAGAAAGAGCTTGATGTAAAACAGTCTTCCGGGAAGGGCCTTGGGAAGTCAGACGGCGTCCGCCGAGAAGAAGTTTTGGCTTTTCTTTCTGGAGAAAGGCACAGAACAGGTTTTCTCGAAGAACAAGACGTCATCAGACTGGGAGCTGCACAAGAGATACCTGGTGAGGTCTTGGAACAGCTTGCCGAGGAGGAGGCTGAGGTTGCTGCTTGGATATAGGCCGAGCGAGCAAAGGCTTCCATGGAGTCTACTGGCAAGAGCAGACCGTCCAGTGAGGACTCTGGCGAGAGGCCCGATTTTGATGGTGGGGAGGGTGCTTCCAGCAGTTCGTCCCGTAGGGGTAAGAGGAGACGGGGACACCGCCGAAGTTAGAGGCGGCACGAAAGTTCTCCTGATTTGGAAATTCCTTCCACCATTGTTGAGGTGGCATCAGGGGATGATGACGAGCCTCCAGAGAAGAGAAGCCGAGGGGAAGAGATCATTGATGATGGTATGCTTTTCCCTTTTCTCTTTCCGTTTCTTTTCTTTCATGAGAGCTTTTGTTTTGATCTACTGCTTTCTTTCTTTTGGCAGAAGATGATGGTTTGATGATGCCCGAGGTTCCGACCGATGAGGCGGTGACGGATTCTATCGTGGCATCTGAGGAAGAACCCAGAGATTCTGAAGTAGATCCGGAATCTCCACCTGGTATGATTTTTTTTTCTTTTTTTTTTTTACCGCCACTTGCTGACATATATATATATATCTTTTTGCCAGCTGACTTGCAAGAGGATTTCGACGACTTTGAGCCATCCATGGACACAACTTTTGATGATGCTTCGGATGAGCTCATGGAGGCAGAAAGCATTCCACCAGTCGTCGAAGAAGGTACTTTGTAATGATAATCTTGATATTTTGATTCTTGACAAGATTATATTCATACCTTTTTCATTTTTCATTGGCAGGTTGTGAGGTGACAGAAGAAGTTCCTCTATCTTTTTCAGAACCAGAGCAGGGGGTACCTGTGACCGATCCAGGAGTTGGGGCTTCTTCCACCGATTTTGATGAGGCAGAGGCGAGTCCGCCTACTGATATTCCTTCCCCAGCGGACCCGGTTGGAAAGAGCTTCTTGATTACTCTTCCAACGGTGCCTGACATGGGTAGTCGACCAACGGAGCATGGCGAGTCTTCATCTGAGCCATCCCGTCAGTTTGCGAGGAAGGTGTTGAAGAGAGTCTTGAGCTCATGGGTCGAGACTCTTTCTTCTGGCCATTTGGAGGCTGGTTTTGGCATGGTGAAGCATGTGCAGGACATTCTTGCCGATAGCGAAGAAGTTGGTCTGGACATTACAGATGCCAAGGCTTTTGTTGATGAAGTCATCGCTCTAGGTAACAAGTGGACTGGGACCAAGAGCTTTCCCAATGATGATTTCTTCAACGAGATGTTTTTGAAGCCTTCTAGCGAGGTCAAATCTGATTTGAATGAGATCTCGCAGACTCGGAAGCAGCTCGTTCGGGAGAGGAACGTCACCGAGTTGGCTATTATTGAGCTGACATAGGACCAGCACCGCCTTGATAGGGAGGTCACCGAAGCCAGACAACGCCTTGAGCTATTGGAAGAACAAGCCGTTGCCAAGTGGACTGCCACTTTGAAAGCTCGCGATAGAGAGAGGACTCTCATTCGCCAAGTCGAGGAGGTCGAAAGCAATCTCTGGAGGAAGACTCAAGAATATGAACAATGGCACATTCTCTAGAAAGAGCTTCCTCGTGCTGAGGATGGATCGCGACGGCCTACTGCTTTTTATGGGAAGATTCTGAAGAAACGCGGCCTGGAAGCTTTGGAGGCTAAGGCCAAGTGTTTGCTTGAGGAGTTAAGCCTATGGCTGAAGACCATGTCGGACTAGCCTCCTGATTTGTAACAAACTTTTTCTTCTCTCTTTTTTTTTGGTACCTCCATGTATAAACATTTTTGGCACTTTTTTTTTTTTGTATCCCCTTATTTCACTTAAATTTACTTTCGATGAAATATAAGCAAAAATTGAATGGGAATGGTTTGTTTGAAAATTTGATCAAAAGGTTGTCATTTTGTGAAAATCTTTTGTCAAATGGTTGTTTTTAGGCGTGAAAGCCAGATTTTGTGGCAAAAAGCCTGGTTTTTTTTATGGCTTGAAAGCCGAATTTTGGATGGCGTGAAAGCCAAAATTTTGTTTGGCATGAAAGCCGGTTTTTGGCATGAAAGCCGATTTTTGTGGCGTGAAAGCCAAGTTTTGGTTTTGTGGCATGGAAGCCGGTATTTGGCGTGAGAGCCGATTTTTGTGGCGTGAAAGCCAAGTTTTTGTTTTGTGGCATGGAAGCCAAAGATTTTGTGGCATGGGAGCCAAATTTTCTTTTGCGGCATGGAAGCCAATTTTTGTTTGTTTAGCGTGAAAGCCAGATTTTGTGGCATAGAAGCCAAGTTTTTTTTAAAACCAAGTTTTGTTTTGTTGGCATGGAAGCCAGATTTTTTTGATTTTTGGCATGAAAGCTAGGTTTTTGTTTTGTTGGCATGGAAGCCAGATTTTGGTTTTTGGCATGAAAGCCAGGTTTTTGGCATAAAAGCCGGGTTTTGCCGTGAAAGCTGGTTTTTGGTTTTTAAAAATGCAAGTATCGAGTAAGAGTCGCCACCCTGCTGAATGGTATTGCAAGTATCGATGGAAAGTTGCTTCCTTGCTCATTCGGTTGCGTGTATCGATGGAATGTCGCTTCCTCGCGGATTTGGGTGCAAGTATCGACTGAATGTCGCCTCCTTGCTTTTCTCTCAAAAATTTGGTTTTGTGGGTATCGATGGAATGTCGCCTCCCCACGATTTTTGAAATTTGAGGTTTTTTTGAACCTTTGTTTTTTTTGTTTTGAAATTTGGGTTGTGGATATCAACTGAAACGTTGTGTCTCCACGATTTTTTTTGAGATTTTGCAAGTATCGACGAGGTGTCGCTTTCTTGCGATTTTGAGGTTTTGGAAGTATCGAATGGGGTTCGCATCCTTCCGATTTTTGGGTTTTGCGAGAGTATTGACTAAACGTCGCTTCCCCACGGTTTTTTGAAAAACCATTTTTTCTTTAAAGACACGAGGGTCGTAAATTTTGACTCAAAACCATCTTTGGTGGTAAAAGTCAGGGTGGACTAGGGTGGAAATTCCTAAGTCCTGATCTTTGTTTCAAACCATGAATTTTGGGTTCAAGGGTTGAAGGTTTTAGTCAAGTTAGGGAAGAGGCTCCGAAACTTGGATTTTGGGTTTGATTTTTTTTTTAACAATGAAACATTGAAAGTAAGCATTGTTTTTTGGCTTTTTAGAAATTTCAACATTGGGATGAAAACTCTAAAAGGGGTGGGTTTGACGAGCAAGTACCTAGGAATAGGCTTTGGCCATGCAGGCATCACTCTGACCCGATGTAGGAAGTCTTCAAGGGTAGTACCGCTTCAAGAACTTGCGATTGATGGGCAGCATACATCTGTCACCTTCCATGTTTAGAAGAGCATATGCGCCACTGGAGAAAACTTTGTCGATGACGAAGGGTCCCTCCTATTTTGGTTCGAATTTGCCTTTGGATTTGTGGGCAAAAACCATTGGCCTTTTCACCGCAAGAACCAAGTCACCCTTTTTGTGGGCGCGTTGCCTGACCCTTTTGTCAAAAGATCCTGCCATGCGTGCTTGGTAAAGCTTAACACTTTGTAGAGCTTCGAGTCGTCTTTCATCGAGGTTATCCAGTTCTTGGAGTCTCAATTTGACGTTGCTTTCTTGCGTCATTTCATTTTGTAGAGATACCCTTAAAGAAGGAATTTGTACCTCTAAGGGGACAACTGCTTCACATCCATAGACCAAGGAGAATGGTGTGCTATGGGTTGGTCCTCGAACAGTAGTCCGGTAGGCCCATAAAGCTTCAGGCAGTTTGTCGCTCCAGTCTCTTTTGTGAGTAGAGACCATTTTCTTGAGAATTTTGCAGAGTGTCTTGTTGAAGGCTTCTGCTAGTCCATTCGCTGCCGGGTTATACGGAGTCGAAGGACAACTTTGAATTTTGTATTTGTCGCAGAACCTGTAGAATCTGTGATCCCGGAATTGTGGTCCGTTATCATGGACGAATCTTTTAGGTATGCCGAAGCGACAAATGATGTTGGTTCGTAAGAATTGAAGGACTGACGAGGTCTTCATTTTACTGAACGCAAATGCTTCTGACCACTTGGAGAAATAATCCGTAGCGGCGAAGATGAAGCGATGACCTTTGCTTGACGGGGGAGAGATAGGACCTATGATGTCCATACCCCAGGCTTCGAAGGGCCATGAGATCGCTGTAGGATGTAGCCATTCTGGAGGCATGTGTACATAATCTCCATGAACTTGGCATTGTTGGCAACGTTTAGCAAATTCTACCGCGTCAGCCACCATGGTAGGCCAATAATAACCTCACTTTTTTATCTGATTGTAGAGCTTGGGACCAGCCTGATGGGCTCCACAAAGACCGGCATGAACTTCTTTTAGAGTTTCTTCCGCCTCTTGTTGTGACAAGCAGCGTAGAAGTACTCCATTGAAGGATTTTCTGTAAAGCATTTTGGATGGAATATCCAAATGAAAGTTTGGGGCTCGTCTTTGGATACTTACCCGCTCTTTTGGATCTTCAGGTAGGATTCCGAACATAATATAATCAACAAACGGATCCCTCCAGTCGCCTATCGGAGGTTTAAGGATGGAAATCCGACCTCCGACCACTCGGTGGCATTCAGCAACTGCTTGGTGTGTGTTGAGAGGAGGGAGAATCTTTCTTTGACACACTGTAATTTGCATGTTTTCCCCTTCTTGGGTTGCCATGGATGCAGCAAGTCCAGCCAAGGCATCTGCACGAATGTTTTCACCTCTGCGGATGTGGGTGATGTGACAGATGTCAAAGTTTTGGCGAAGCGATTGCGCCTTGTTGTAGTAAGGCAACAGATCAGGCTTCCTGATCTCATATTCCTGATTCATCTGGTTGACGATCAGTTGAGAATCCCCAAATGCTTCCAGCATGGTGATGCCAGATTCGAGGGCGAGTTCCAATCCTATAATCAGAGCTTGGAACTCAGCTGCATTATTTGAACATGGTTCCAGTAGTGAAAATGCATGTGGAATCATGTATTTATCGGGGCTAACAAAGAGAATGCCAATTCCCGATATCGGCTTTCCTTTTTCATTTGTCCTGGTTGCACCATCGAAGTACATGTTCCAGGAGGCATTTGGTGAGGAAGTCTCCACGTTGTAGACAGGTTCGTCTGGGAGATCATCCCTGAGCGGAGAATCTTTAGGCAGTGGATGCTGTGCGAGAAAGTCTGCCAGAGTTTGACCTTTGATTGCTTTCTGTGGTACATACCTAATATCAAATTGTGACAGAAGGATAGACCATTTTGCCAGCCGTGCATTGAGAGAACCTGCTTTTGTGACAAGGACCTTTAAGAAATTGATCCTCGATATCAGGTATATTGTGTTTGACAGCAAATAGTGACGCAGCTTTTGTACAGCGAACATCACTGCCAAGCATTCTTTTTCGACTGAAGAGTAGCGATGCTCTGCACCTACCAACATGCGACTGAGGTAGTATAGAGCAGCTTCTTTTCCTCCATCATTTTCTTGTGCAAGTAGAGCACCCAAAGAATTGTCAAGAGCTCTTGTGTACAAGATGAATGGTTTTCCGGTTGTGCGAACAGCCAACACCGGAGGCTTGGTCAGGTATGACTTGATGTCTTGAAATGCAGCTTCTCATTCAGCATCCTAAACAAAGTCTACACCTTTCTTCATCAGGCGAGAAAATGGATGGCATTTTCCTGATAGATTGGAAATGAACCGTCGGATGTATGCCAATCTTCCTTGAAGCCCTTTTAGTTCTCTTAAGGTTCTTGGAGATGGCATTTCTAGAATTCCCTTGACTTTGATGGGGTCAAGTTCTATTCCAGCTTTCCGAACTATGAATCCGAGGAACTTACCCGATGAGACACCGAAGAAGCATTTGAGGGGATTCATTCGCAGTTTGTGTTTGCAAAGTCGAAGGAAGACTTCTCGAAGATCTTGGAGATGGTCTTCTTTCCTTTTGCTTTTGACGGCGAGGTCATCAACATAACATTCGACCGTCTTGTGCTGCATATCTTGGAATATCTTCATCATAGCCCTTTGATATGTTGCACCAGCATTTTTCAGACCAAATGGCATGACAGTGTAGCAATACACGCCAAATGGGGTCCGAAAGGATGTATGCCTTTCATCTTCAGGATGCATCTTTATCTGGTTGTAGCCAGAGAAGCCGTCCATGAAAGTCATTCGCTCAAACCCGCAGGTGTTGTCAATCAATACCTCCGGTATGGGGAGCGGGAATTCATCTTTGGGGCATGCATTATTCAGGTCTCTATAGTCAATACAGACTCTGATTTGCCCATTTTTCTTTGTCACAGGGACGATGTTGGCCAACCATTCAGGATGTTGTTCCTCGCGGATGAAGCCAACGTTTTTGAGTTTCTGAACTTCTTGTTCAATTTTGTCCATCACATCAGGATGGAATCTTCTTTGGCCTTGTTTGACAGGCTTGACATTTTCTTGCAGGTTGAGTTTGTGGACTGCTATTTTGGGATCTAAGCCAGGCATTTCAGTGTAAGACCATGTAAAACAATCAACAAATTCACGAAGAAAAGAGACATACTCGGGTAACTCCTCATCCTTTATATTCTTGCTTATGAATACAGGACGTGGGTTATCTGGTGTTCCCAAGTCTATCTTTTGAACAGAATCTTTTGTCGGAAGGTTTGAAGGTGGTTCCTCCACAACATTTTCGGAGGTTTCCAGCTCAACAAGACCTTCTGGATTTCCAAGGGCATTTTCAGACCATGGCTCCGCTTCTGTCCATAAATCTTCTTGATCGGTATTATTCTCAAGACTTGCTATGAGATGATCCCAATCACCAGCTGAAACTGGGTTGAAGTAAGGCATTTCTTTTGGAGACGATGGCTCTTCTGAATCAGAGAACCGTGCGTCTGTGTCATCGGACAATTCCTCTTCATCATCAGAGAAATCATACCAATTTGATGAGCTTCCTGAGTCCTTGTCGGGTAACTCTTTAAAGAGATATCCAGGGAGATCGATGTCTTCATCGACATGAGATGTTGAGGCTTGGTCGGCAAAACGACTCTGCAGCCTTTGTGTCAGCTGTCTCATTGGAGTGTCAGGATCATACCCCAATCCGTATGAAGACTTGTCTATGCGACGGTGGAGTTTCCAATCTTCCAGCTGACTTTTGGTCAGGGTGGGTTCCAATGGTGAGAGAATACCACGACCACCTCCCAAACCAATTGGATTTTGAGCGTCATAGCCCATTTTCTTCATGATAGCTTGTGCCATTGGACTATACAAGGATAGTTGAGGCATACCTTTATTTTGGAAAGGCTCAAGCAGGCAGTTTGATGAAGAAGCGTTCGATCTATGGAAGAAGATTGGTTTCTCTTCTGCCGAAGTTTCCGGAACGACGATGTAGCAGACGCAGGATCTTCTACATCAGCAGGGGTCTCCAATGGAGTGAGAACAGGTCGAACTTGCTGAGTATCGGCTTGTCTTGACGATGTATCGTCTTCAGTCTCTGAATCCGAATCCGTGTCTTGTACGATAGACACGAAGGAGACATCAAACTTGCCCCCTGTCTTTTGCTCTGTCTTCTTTGCTTTAGTAGTGATTACCAAAGGTTTGGAAGATTTGAAGGAGATGACGAAGGGAGATTGATTGCTCTCTTTGAGTTTACCGGAAGGTTTGTTTTCTTCCGATTATCGCTGAGGAGCCTTGCATTTATCTTTTTGGAGATTGCCGGCAAAGGATGCTGTTTTCTCCTCCTTTTCTTCTTTTTCATCCTTGTACATCTGAGAGTCTGCAAAATGAACTTCCTTGCCTTTGAAGGGCTTTTTGTCCGCAAACACTCGATGTATCAAGCCGTCGTCGCCAACAAACTTGATGCACTGATGTAGAGTCGAAGGAACGACACCGTTTTCGTGTATCCAAGGGCGTCCAAGAAGGATGTTGTAGCATGAAGGGGTTTTTATTGCATATTCGGTGACCACAGAGATAAGATCGCCGATTTGCAACTTGAACCGGATTTTGCCAATGGGCCTTTGAGCACTCCCATCGTATCCAAAGATGGACACAGATGTGTGGCTTAGTTTACTAGGTGGGATACCCAGTTCTTCGAGTGCCGAAGTAGAGATGAGGTTGAGTGCAGAACCCGGGTCGATCTGGACTCTGTGTATCGGCATCTCTTTGATGTACCCTGTGAAGTACAAGGGTCGGTTGTGCTTCGTCTCGCCTAGCAGGAGGTCTTCCTTATTGAAGGCGATGGTAGCACTTGCGGCTTTTTGGACCGAGAGGCATTCAGTGCAAGGTCCTCCAGCTTCTTTCTTTTCTCCCTTTGAGGAGGTTTTTGATTTTGTGACCCTATAGTCCATTTCAATTTGCAGGACTTGCGGGGCATGTTTGTCGACATCCAGATTCAGCCTTTGCAGTTCTGAAATGAGACTATCACGAGTTTGTGGTGACATTCGTAATAAGTCTAGGATGTGCAGTCGTGCAGGAATGTGTTTGAAGTGCTCAATCAAGTCATACTTGAAAGCCTCCTTTAGGCCTGCATTTTCACTATCACCATCGCTTGGGGCATTTATAGCTTGTTTTCCCAAAGGATTTACATAAGAAGAAGAAGAAGGTTGGTTATAGTTTTTGTGGTAATCCCGGCCAGAGTGGGTACCTTTCCCAACTTCAAAAGCTTCTAGAGGTGGTTCTTCTTTCGGAAGACCCCCTTCGGGTTCAAGGGGCTGGTCTTCCCCATTTGCTGAAAGCGCCTCTGCAGCAGCATTGCCGTCTTCAGTTATTGCGTTGCATGGAGCATTTTCCGGGAACAAGTCCTGAACAGCTTCCAACAACTTTTATTCTTTGTCCAGTATTTCATCGGTCCAGACATCTCCTATGAGGTCGGGTACCTGGGACCAATTGACTGGGTTTTCTTTGAAGACTTCATCAGTCAGAGCTTCTTCATGGTGATCAGTCGGAAGAGGCTTGAATTCTGATGTCACCGTTTCAGGAGACGATGGCTGAGAAGGTGTTATCTCAGTGGAAGTCACCCGAGAATATGTAGCTCCAGAAGATATGCTACTGGATACATTTTGAGAGTCCGTGGCCTCAGCAGATAGAGCTTTAGAGGCACTATCATCTTGAACTATCACATTACAGGCAACTTCAATAGAAGATGCCTCCATAATGGACCGTTGGGAATCAGACTCATCCTCCGATGTAAGCGGATCATCAATCCAGCAACTTTCTTCATTTTCCGGAGTCTCTGGAAGAGATGCTTGTAGATTTTCCGGGACTTCCGGTTCTGGATTTTGATGAAGTTGGTTGATACGATCCTGCTCCTGCTCTATGGCTAGATGCTGCAAGATCCTCGCATATTCTTCAAGATCGGGCATAGGAGCCAAATCTTTTTCTTCATCTGCCCCTTGTGGTTCGACCTAGTTGGGATCCACTAGAACATTTGTTTGTGCTGTGTTAACAACAATTTGGGCAGCCTCTTGGTCTTCATCATCATCAGACCAGGATCCTTGTGGCTGGAAGGGGTTATACCAGATTACTGGCATAAGGTGGGATTCCGGGATCCATTCTTCGTTGGAGAGATATTCTCCGGTTTCAAGGGATTCCTCCCACTCATCGGTATCACTGGCAGTGTCACTGGACTCATATCCATTCATGGAGAATCCAACTACCGAGTTACAAGAGTACGATGCCTCCTGCGTAGTCTCATCTCTAAGCCGTGGTGGCATGAAATCACTGAGAGTGAATTTTCTTATCACTCTTGGAACTTTAGGGAGAGACCCCTCTGTTGCCCCCAGCAAAGCGGTAGAGGAGGTTTCTGCTTTTTCAGGAACCTCTTGTTTTGTTTGAGCCTTCTCCTGCTGTTTGAGCTTGCGGAGTTGTCTCTTGGCTTGCCTTTGCTATTGAGCGGTCGGCTTTGTTTTGACGATCTCCCAATTTTCATCTTCTAGGAGATCGGGATGTACCCATATCGGTTGTCCTTCTGGTGTTGGGTAAGGCACCAGATCTTGGGACGTTTGGGTCATTTTTATCACCTTGAAGGAAGTAGTGACTTTTTCCTTTGATGATTTGGATGTTTGTCCATATGACACCATGTTAACGGAGGCAGACCCATAATTTTTGTCAAAGGTGATGACTCCGTTTTTCCACATCTCGTTGATCTTCTCTCTCGCAACGAAACATTGGTTGAGAGGATGCGAGACCATTTGGTGGTATGACCAATATCGGGGATCGTTGGTTTTGCCAACATCTCCCGGTCTTTTGGGGTCAGGCAAGGTGAGTTTGCCATTTGCCAGGAGAGCCCCAAATATTTCTTCGACATCTTCATCGAACGGGTATTTCTTTTCTACTCGTTCTTTGAAGGCATCAAAGAGTTCAGGTCTCTTACCTGCAGCTTTATTTTCAGCTTTCTTTGGTGGCTGAGGAGCTGACTTGGTTTGCACATTGAGAACCTCCTTTTTCTTTGGCTTGGAGGTTGGAATGACGGTCTGCTCCTTCTTTGATGACTTTTGACTGTTGAGGTCTTTGATCACCGTTTCAGCCTCCATAGACGCTTCTAGGAGTTCTCCCAAGTTTTTTTATTTGTTGCCGATGATCATGGAGCGGATCCTTGCTCTCACGTTGTTTTGGCAAATGTCGACTAGCGACGCTTGTGGCAGCACATCTGAGCATTTGTATGCCATTGCTTTCCACTTGTGAATGAAGTCGTATGTCGACTCATTCTCTCCCTGTTTAAGGCTGCCGAGCTGAGCCATAGTAACAGGATGATCCTCACCTTTGAAGTGGGTCAGGAAACGTGTCTCTAGCATGGTCCAGTTTTGAATGGAGTCCTCTGGCAAGGTGGAATACCAATCAAAGGCCGTACCTTTTAGGGTACTTGCAAAGAGCCGGATCTTGAGTGCATCTTGATCCGCAATCGTTCCTGTCAGGATCTTGAAGTGGATGACATGCTGTCTGGCTGAACCTTTCCCCGTATATGTTTGGAGAAGAGGTTGTTTGAACTTTTGGGGAAACGGAACCGAGTCCATCCATAAGGGATATGGTGGCTTGATCCCATGCTCCTTCAGTGTATACTCTTCTTTTGCTTTGGCGAGGATATTGTCCACGTCCTTTTTAGTAAGGGCGCGTGACTCATCTTCTCCACCGTTTGCCTCATCCTGTGGAGGAACTTCGTCATTGTTTGGTGGACGCTGGAGAGTGAGAAGGAGGTTTTCCATCAGAACCTCCATTCTCTGCTGTCCTTGCTCTAGCTGCTGAATGCGTAGAGCCATGTCGTCATGTGGTGGAGGTTGCTCAGAGTTTGTGACCAAGACATTCATCCTTCGTGAGTCGAAAGAGGATACCGTCTTAGTGACTGAGCTGGAGCTCATTCTTTTAGATGAAGAGCCCGAGGAATGATCACTCCGATGTCCCTGGCTTGAAGGAGTGGGAGAGTCTTCCTGATGTCTTCTCGTCCGGGAGACGCTGCGAGTCACCGGTCGTCTGACATGTATTTTCGTCGCTGACTTCTGGCGTCTTTTGGTTTTGCCAACCATGTGGACAGCAGCAACTTGGTCGGGTCTTTCTTTTTCGACCCATTTTTGGGAGATTTGAAGCTCAGAATGCTGGGTTCTTTGCTTCTCTAATCTCTTTTGTCGATATGCCGCGCGGCGACGTATGCGACGAGCAATTTGAGCTTCGGTTAGCTTGGGCTGTGCTCTGGCAATGAAGGACGTGGTCCCTCGTGCGCAGCAACCGAGCTTGTCTTCCTTGAAGACTGGCATGGACAGGATTTGGACGCGGTCCTTAGCCTGTCGAAGTGAAGTTTTAAATTTTGCAAGCTCGTCCCCTGTTGAGATGAAGGGTCGAGTTGCAGGAGAGTAGGCCCTAGCATGTTCTTGTTGAGGCCTTGTGATGCACGATTTGATTTTGGGCCTGTATGAGCAAGCCGGCTCGTGCTGAGTAGTTTTTGTTGTTCGGCGGAGGGTAGCTTTCTCTCCTTTGATGTAAGCAAGAGAATAAAACCTATTCTCCTTGAGAGGAGTCAGGTATGCTGGCTTTGCAGATGTCCAGGATCTTCTTTGTTTTGGTGAAGATCGCGGGGACCAAGTCTTGGGACAGACTTGGTTTTTTGTAGGTTGAGGTCTCATGGGATTGCCACGAGCCTCAGGTTTCTTGGTGACCGCCTTTGGTGTCGGGGTAGCGACACGTTGGGGGGCGGTCTTCTGCTTCTTAGCAGGCACTGTCTCTTCTGCGGGTAGTGGGAGTGGTCCCAGTGACCCGAAGACGATGGTCCGGGGAGTGGAGGTCGACCCGGTGTTTTGGGAGTTGCCGAGGGAGGTGATGCTTCGGCAGCTGACGGGGTGCTTGAAAGTGCCCTTGCTTTGCTTCTCTTGAAGCATGACTTGGTACTTGTTCTCATCGATGGTGATGGTCAACGAAGCTGCCATTGTTAGTTTTGAAAAAACTTTTCTGAAACAAGACCACATCCATTAGTAATCACAAGAATATGGTGATCATAAATGGGCTATACTATGGTTTTGTCTTTTCAAATCGCTCAAGGGCATGGCCCGTTCTGAGCGTAATGAAGAAGGCCAAAAGTCATAGATGGTACAATTGTTCTAAATGCAAGTATGGTCGGCTCGAAATGAGCGTTATAGGGACCGCTAGAAGCAATTGTAAACCTTAATTCAAATTACCGAGAAGCGAAGCTCACTCGAGGTAAAATGATATAAGGTTAGAGATACAAATGTGTCGGTCACGAATACAGTAGACCCGAAAGGGCGTACTAGCACCGCTAGGCACAAATGTTGTAAATTGCATCCTTAAAGGACACGAGATGGGATTTTTTGAAATGTCAAGATTGGATTCACAAAAGAGAGCAAATAGTATTCCAATCCGAATACAGGTTCAAACATTTCTGCGAGTCTATATCCGAAAAAGGAAAGAACCTGGATTTCTCAGATTTGAATCGAATAGTGACGAGAGTTTTTTTTTTTGAAAAGTCAAGATTGAATTCATAAAAGAGGGCAAATGGTATTCCAATCCGAATACAGGTTCAAACATTTCTGCGAGTCTAAATCCGAAAAGGAAAGAACCAAAATTCCTCCAATTTAAATACAATAGTGACAGAAGTTTTTTTTTTTTTTTTAATTTTTTAAAAAAAAAAAAAATTTTTAATTTTTTTTTTTTTTAGAGTGCACATAGGTCTTCCAATTCGGTCTTATGAAACCTTAGTGGATAGATTAGCCCCCAGGTAAGGGTAGGATTACTTAATGAACCCGTTTGAAGGACCCTTACCTCGAACAGTCTAGTTGCCTCCACACTCTGGACAAGGCTTTTCTTAGATCCACTTTGGTCAAAGAACGCAACTGGTGCAACCTTAATGCTCTCTCTTTTTTTGAAAGACCTCCAATGGACTCATCAAAGAGAGGAAAATGGCCCCTCCCAATCCGAACGTTGGCTCAAACATTTCTGCGAGCCATTGCACGAAAAGGAAAAGACAAAAGTTTCTCTAATTTGAATCCAAAAGAGAGAAATTTGAAAAGTTTTTTTTTTTTTGTACTTTTTTTTTTTTGAAAGATCTCCGATGGATCCATCAAAGAGAGGGAAATGGCCCCTCCCAATCCGAACGTTGGCTCAAACATTTCTGCAAGCGCAAACAAACGAAAAGGAAAGAACCAAAGTTTCTCTAATTTGAATTTAAAAGAGAGAAATTTTAAAAGTTTTTTTTTTATCTTTTCATTTTTTTTTCTTTTTTTTGAAAGATCTCCGATGGATCCATCAAAGTGAGGGAAATGGCCCCTCCCAATCCGAACGTTGGCTCAAACATTTCTGCGAGCGCAAACAAACGAAAAGGAAAGAAACCAAAGTTTCTCTAATTTGAATTCAAAAGAGAGAAATTTGAAAAGTTTTTTTTTAACTTTTTTTTTTTTTTTTTTTGAAAGATCTCCAATGGATCCATCGAAGAGAGGGAAATGGTCCTTCCCAATCCGAACGTTGGCTCAAACATTTCTGCGAGCGCAAACAAACGAAAAGGAAAGAACCAAAGTTTTATCCAATTTGAATCCAAATGAGAGAAAACCCCTTTTTTTTTGTTGAGAAAAGAAAGAATGGAAACAAGTTCAAAGAAAGAAGTTTCCAAAGAATCCCATCTTATGTTTTTTTTTAGATACAAGATCCAACATAGGCCACCAACTAGAAGGGAGCCAAGGTTTCTATGCATCGTGTTCTCATTTGAACAAGTCCCACCGGGTGTGCCAACTTGATTGACCCGTCTTTTTCTTTCTCGCCTTCCTCCGTCCCGGGTCCGCCGGGCTGCGGCGGGGCGAAGAGAAAAAGAGAGCAAGCATCAACATTTTTTTTTTTTGTACGGGTATGCCAGATTTTCTATTCTACTTGGAATTTGAAGTGGTGATCCGGAGATTCACCTTCTCAAGTAGAAAAGGAAATCAACTTTTTTCTAACTTTCCATTGCACATATATTTTAAAGAAAGAGACAAGGTTTTAAAATGCCGTGAGAGGCGATATTGTTTAATTTGCCGTGAAAGGCAGTTTTGTGCCATAAAAGGCGATTTTGTGCCATAAAAGGCAGTTTACAAATCTCATCAAAATGTAAAGACAAGAAATGTGATTTTTATGTCTCTTTTAAAAAAATACAATACAATAGAAAAGTGAGAAAAGGAATCTGACTTCTCAAGCGATTGTGGGGACTCGTTCAGATCGATAGTCGCCAGTCATGTATGGGCTCCGCTATCGTCCTTCAGATGAGAACACTTGATGCTTTGATTCAACTGGCTTGGCTTGGACCTCAGATTTTTAGAGGATAAAGACCAAGAGAAGGTCTTATATCCAATAAAAAACCAAGTAGACGGGCTGAAAAGCCGCATCTAGGCCATGTTGGATAGAAGAAGAGCGGAGATCTTGGGGGGGGCGGCCACCCAAGGGACTTCGATCACCTTGTAGAATTTGCAGCAGAGTTTCTTCAAAGTGAGAGAGCTTATTTTTTGCAGAGAATTCTTCAGGATAGTTTTCAGACAATTTTTCTGGACCCAATTTTCAAGACCTAATTTTCAAGACCTCTTGCCTTTGGAATGACCGCCTATTTATAGGCTTTTGGTGGCCATTAGGAGGTCTTATGGGCATTAATGATGTTAATGCTCCATGATGGGAGGTGTTACAAGATTTAATTTCATAATTTTGTAACTCCTTTTTCTTGTATTTTGATTGGCTGATGGAGAGTAATGGGCATTTAATCTCCATGATGATGGGAGTTTCATGATTAATTACCATGATTAATCTCCATGATGATAGGAGTTACATGGTTAATTGTCATGATTAATTGGACTTGTAACTCCCATTTCTTGGCTTCTGATTGGGCCGTTTAAAATAATGAGTTAATGACCCTAATAAATTGCCATAAAAGGGTCATTTAACTTCATTAATTGGCTGCCGAGTCGCTTGAAGAGTCGCGGGCCGCGCCGCGTCTTTTGGAATTCTTCTTGCGATGATCATCGATGGATCCATACGTTGCTTGATGTCGGATGACGATGAAAATTCAGACATTGGTTGCCACCAATGGGCCGGCAACATCTGTCGAGTCGATTTCTTGATCGGTCGGGCAAAAAGTGTGCTTTCTTGGTCGGCCGGTTGGTGGTTTCGGAGCGTCCGATGATGATCAAATGATTTTGATAGCTGATCCGTGATGTTGACGAAGATCGACGGATATCATGCCTCAAAAATCAGATTTTAAGAAAATCACAGGGGCCAATCATTGCGAAACCCGAAAAGAATCGGAAAAACGGACGTTTCGGCGGAAATCCGGCGACCCGGATTTCCAGGGTCGCCGGCGACCATGCACCCATGGTCGCCGGCGACCATGGGGCTGGCGACCTTGGGCCATGGGGCTGGCGACCTTGGACTTTGGTCCATTTTTCGGCCGCCTTCCGGTCGCCGTTTCTTGGTCGTTTCTCGGGCTTTTTCGCTTCTGTTTTCTCCTGTATTTTTCTTTGACATTTCTATTCATTTATTGGCTTGATTCCTCTGAAGAAAACCCATTGAAAGGCTGTGCAAATCAGAGCACAAAGTTTCCTATTTTTTGGAAAAGCCGAAGACTCTGTAGCCGATTTTCCGCCAAGAGTTGAAACTGGGTCAAATGATGTCGGAATGACCTGAAATTTGAGGTGAAGTTTCCTGCGCATTAGATAGGACCAACCATGGGCTTTTATTTGAGTTTTAAAGCCGTTTGGGGTCCCGTCGATGCTTGACTTGATTTCACCGTGCGGAAGATGTCGAGCTTTGATGTACGGTCATCCGATGTCCGATTGACCTGAAATTTGACGGGGAGCCTATTGGAGTCATTTTGAGATGATCCATTAGCTCCGATTTGGGTGCCATGGTCCCGGGGAGCTTCGCCGCCGGTAGGCTTGATTTTGCTTCGGAGCATCAATACTGGGTCAAACGTTGTCGGAATGGCCTGAAATTTGACGTGCAGCCCTTTGCAAGCATGCAGAAGCTACTCATGTATTTTGTTTGATGAGTGGCGGCATCAGAGGTTCTCGCCGCCGGAAGGCTTGATTTCGCCGTTCGAGAGTTGATGGAGGGTCAAACGGTGTCGGTTTGACTTGAAATTCGACATGGAGCCTTTTGGAGGTATTTTGAGACCATCCATAGACTCTGATCGAAGATTTGATGTATTTCACATTGTCACCGTCGGGAGCTCTCGCTCAGCTGTTGGAGGATTGAAGTTAGGCCAGATCGTGTCGAAATGGCCCGAGACTTCATGTGTACCCTTCTTTTGGCTACTTTGAAAGATCGTGTAGTTTTTGATTGGTTCTGTCAAGATCTGATGCTTGAAGCAGCTTCGCCTGTTTGTAGTTGGATGCGGCTCCATATAGCTTTTGATGTTGATGAGGCAAAGTGACATTTTTGGTGTCAACATGGGGAGCTGACTTGGTTTGCACATTGAGAACCTCCTTTTTCTTTGGCTTGGAGGTCGGAATGGCGGTCTGCTCCTTCTTTGATGACTTCTGACTGTTGTGGTCTTTGATCACCGTTTCAGCCTCCGTAGACGCTTCTAGGAGTTCTCCCAAGTTTTTTTATTTGTTGCCGATGATCATGGAGCGGATCCTTGCTCTTATGTTGTTTCGGCAAATGTCGACTAGCGACGCTTGTGGCAGCACATCTGAGCATTTGTATGCCATTGCTTTCCACTTGTGAATGAAGTCGTATGTCGACTCATTCTCTCCCTGTTTAAGGCTGCCGAGCTGAGCCATAGTAACAGGATGATCCTCACCTTTGAAGTGGGTCAGGAAACGTGTCTCTAGCATGGTCCAGTTTTGAATGGAGTCCTCTGGCAAGGTGGAATACCAATCAAAGGCCGTACCTTTTAGGGTACTTGCAAAGCGAGATCTTGAGTGCATCTTGATCCGCAATCGTTCCTGTCAGGATCTTGAAGTGGATGACATGCTGTCTGGCTGAACCTTTCCCCGTATATGTTTGGAGAAGAGGTTGTTTGAACTTTTGGGGAAACGGTACCGAGTCCATCTATAAGGGATATGGTGGCTTGATCCCATGCTCCTTCAGTGTATCCTCTTCTTTTGCTTTGGCGAGGATATTGTCCATGTCCTTTTTAGTAAGGGCGCGTGACTCATCTTCTCCACCGTTTGCCTCATCTTGTGGAGGAACTTCGTCATTATTTGGTGGACGCTGGAGAGTGAGAAGGAGGTTTTCCAACAGAACCTCTATTCTCTGCTGTCCTTGCTCTAGCTGCTGAATGCGTAGAGCCATGTCGTCATGTGGTGGAGGTTGCTCAGAGTTTGTGACCAAGACATTCATCCTTCGTGAGTCGAAAGAGGATACCGTCTTAGTGACTGAGCTGGAGCTCATTCTTTTAGATGAAGAGCCCGAGGAATGATCACTCCGATGTCCCTGGCTTGAAGGAGTGGGAGAGTCTTCCTGATGTCTTCTCGTCCGGGAGACGCTGCGAGTCACCGGTCATCTGACATGTATTTTCGTCGCTGACTTCTGGCGTCTTTTGGTTTTGCCAACCATGTGGACAGCAGCAACTTGGTCGGGTCTTTCTTTTTCGACCCATTTTTGGGAGATTTGAAGCTCAGAATGCTGGGTTCTTTGCTTCTCTAATCTCTTTTGTCGATATGCTGCGCGGCGACGTATGCGACGAGCAATTTGAGCTTCGGTTAGCTCGGGTTGTGCTCTGGCGATGAAGGACGTGGTCCCTCGTGCGCAGCAACCGAGCTTGTCTTCCTTGAAGACTAGCATGGACAGGATTTTGACGCGGTCCTTAGCCTGTCGCAGCGAAGCTTTAAATTTTGCAAGCTCGTCCCCTGTTGAGATGAAGGGTTGAGCTGCAGGAGAGCAGGCCCTGGCAAGTTCTTGTCGAGGCCTTGTGATGCACGACTTGATTTTGGGCTTCTATGAGCAAGCCGGCTCGTGCTGAGTAGTTTTTGTTGTTCGGCGGAGGGTAGGTTTCTCTCCTTTGATGTAAGCAAGAGGATAAAACCTATTCTCCTTGAGAGGAGTCAGGTATGCTGGCTTTGCAGATGTCCGGGATCTTCTTTGTTTTGGTGAAGATCGCGGGGACCAAGTCTTGGGACAGACTTGGTTTTTTATAGGTTGAGGCCTCACGGGATTGCCACGAGCCTCAGGTTTCTTGGTGATCGCCTTTGGTGTCGGGGTAGCGACACGTTGGGGGGCGGTCTTCTGCTTCTTAGCAGGCACCGTCTCTTCTGCGGGTAGTGGGAGTGGTCCCAGTGACCCAAAGACGATGGTCCGGGGAGTGGAGGTCGACCCGGTGTTTTGGGAGTTACCGAGGGAGGTGATGCTTCGGCAGCTGGCGGGGCGCTTGAAAGTGCCCTTGCTTTGCTTCTCTTGAAGCATGACTTGGTACTTGTTCTCATCGAAGGTGATGATCAACGAAGCTGCCATTATTATTTTTGAAAAGCTTTTCTGAAACAAGACCACATCCATTAGTAATCACAAGAATATGGTGATCATAAATGGGCTATACTATGGTTTTGTCTTTTCAAATCACTCAGGGGGATGGCCCGTTCTGAGTGTAATGAAGAAGGCCAAAAGCCATAGATGGTACAATTGTTCTCAACGCAAGTATGGTCGCCTCGAAATGAGCGTTCCATGGACTGCTAGAAGCAATTGTAAACCTTAATTCAAATTACCGAGAAGCGAAGCTCACTCGAGGTAAAATGATATAAGGTTAGAGATACAAATGTGTCGGTCGCGAATACAGTAGACCCAAAAGGGCGTACTAGCACCGCTAGATACAAATGTTGTAAATTGCATCCTTGAAGGACACGAGATGGGATTTTTTGAAATGTCAAGATTTGATTTGCAAAAGAGAGCAAATGGTATTCCAATCCGAATACAGGTTCAAACATTTCTACGAGCCTAAATCCGAAAAGGAAAGAACCAGGATTTCTCAGATTTGAATTCAATAGTGATGAGATTTTTTTTTTTTTTCAATTTTTTTTTAGAGTGCACATAGGTCTACCAATTCGGTTTTACGAAACCTTAGTGGATAGATTAGCCCTCAGGTAAGGGTAGGATTACTTAATGAGCCCGTTTGAAGGACCCTTACCTCGAACAGTCTAGCTGCCTCCACACTCTGGACATGGCTTTTCTTAGATCCACTTTGGTCAAAGAACGCAATTGGTGCAACCTTAACGCTCTCTCTGTTTTTTTTTTTTTTGAAAGACCTCCAATGGACTCATCAAAGAGAGGAAAATGGCCCCTCCCAATCCGAACGTTGGCTCAAACATTTCTGCGAGTCATTGTACGAAAACGAAAAGAACCAAAGTTTCTCTAATTTAAATCCAAAAGAGAGAAATTTGAAAATTTTTTTTTTTTTAAAAAACTTTTTTTTTGTTGAAAGATCTCCAATGGACCCATCAAAGAGAGGGAAATGGCCCCTCCCAATCCGAACGTTGGCTCAAACATTTCTGCCAGCCATTGCACGAAAAGGAGAGAACCAAAGTTTCTCTAATTTGAATCCAAAAGAGAGAAACTTGAAAAGTTTTTTTTTTTTAACTTTTCTTTTTTTTTTTAAAGATCTCCAATGGACCCATCAAAGAGAAGAAAATGGCCCCTCCCAATCCGAACGTTGGCTCAAACATTTCTGCAAGGCATTGTACGAAAAGGAAAGAATCAAAGTTTCTCTAATTTGAATCCAAAAGAGAGAAATTTGAAATGTTTTTTTTTTTAAAAACTTTTTTTTTTTAAAGATCTCCAATAGACCTATCAAAGAGAGGGAAATGGCCCCTCCCCATCCGAATGTTGCCTCAAACATTTATGCGAGCCATTGTACGAAAAGGAAAGAACCAAAGTTTCTCTAATTTGAATCCAAAAGAGAGAAATTTGAAAAGTTTTTTTTTTGAACTTTTCTTTTATTTTTTTTTTTGAAAGATCTCCAATGGACCCATCAAAGAGAGGAAAATGGACCGTCCCAATCCGAACGTTGGCTCAAACATTTCTACGAGCCATTGTACGAAAAGGAAAAGACCAAAGTTTCTCTAATTTGAATCCAAAAGAGAAAAATTTGAAAAGTTTTTTTTTGAACTTTTCATTTATTTTTTTTTTAAAGATCTCCAATGGACCCATCAAAGAGAGGGAAATGGCCCCTCCCAATCCGAATGTTGGCTCAAACATTTCTGCAAGCCATTGCACGAAAAGGAAAGAACCAAAGTTTCTCTAATTTGAATCCAAAAGAGAGAAATTTGAAATTTTTTTTTTTTTTTTGAACTTTTCTTTTTCTTTTTTGAAAGATCTCCAATGGACCTATCAAAGAGAGGAAAATGGCCTCTCCCAATCCGAACGTTGGCTCAAACATTTCTGCGAGCCACTGTACGAAAAGGAAAAGACCAAAGTTTCTCTAATTTGAATCCAAAAGAGAGAAAACCCTTTTTTTGTCGAGAAAAGAAAGAATGGAAACAAGTTCAAAGTAAGAAGTTTCCAAAGAATCCCATCTCATGTTTTTTATTAGATACAAGATCCAACATAGGCCACCAACTAGAAGGTAGCCAAGGATTCTAAGCATCACGTTCTCAATCGAACGAGTCCCACCGGGTGTGCCAACTTGATGGACCTGTCTTTTTCTTTCTTGCCTTCCTCCGTCCCGGGTCAGCCGGGGTGTGGCGGGGCAAAGAGAAAAAAAAGAGCAGGCATCAACATTTTTTTGTACGGGTATGCCAGATTTTCTATTCTACTTGAAATTTGAAGTGGTGATCCGGAGATTCACCTTCACAAGTAGAAAAGGAAATCAACTTTTTTCTAACTTTCCATTGCACAAATATTTTAAAGAAAGAGACAAGATTTTAAAATGCCGTGAGAGGCGATTTTGTTTAATTTGCCGTGAAAGGCAGTTTTGTGCCGTAGAAGGCGATTTTGTGCCGTAGAAGGCAGTTTACAAATCTCATCAAAATGTAGAGACAAGAAATGTGATTTTTATGTCTCTTAAAAAAAAAATACACAATACAACAGAAAAGTAAGAAAAGGAATCTGACTTCTCAAGAGATCGTGGGGACTCGTTCAGATCGACGGTCGCGAGTCATGTATGGGCTCTGCCATCGTCGTTCAGATGAGAACACTTGATGCTTTGATTCACTTGGCTTGGCTTGGACCTCAGATTTTTAGAGGACAAATACCAAGGGAATGTCTTATATCCAATAAAAAACCAAGTAGACGGGGCTGAAAAGCCGCATCTAGGCCATGTTGGATAGAAGAAGAGAGGAGATCTTGGGGGGGGGGGGGGGTGGACCCCCAAGGGACTTCGATCACCTTGTAAAATTTGCAGCAGAGTTTCTTCAATGTGAGAGAGCTTCTTTTTTGCAGAGAATTCTTCAGGATAGTTTTCAGACAATTTTTTCAGGATCCTTTCTCCTTGGAATGACCGCCTATTTATATGCTTTTGGTGGCCATTAGGAGGGTTTTATGGGCATTAATGGTATTAATGCTCCATGATGGGAGGAGTTACAAGATTTAATTCTTTATAATGTAACTCCTTTTTCTTGGATTTTGATTGGCCGATGGAGAATAATGGTCATTTAATCTCCATGATGATGGGAGTTTCATGATTAATTACCATGATTAATCTCCATAATGATAGGAGTTACATGGTTAATTGTCATGATTAATTGGACTTGTAACTCCCATTTCTTGGCTTCTGATTGGGCCGTTCAAAATAATGAGTTAATGACCCTAATAAATTGCCATAAAAAGGGTCATTTAACTTCATTAATTGGCTGCCGAGTCGCTTGAAGAGTCGCGGGCCGCGCCGCGTCTTTTGGAATTCTTCTTGCGATGATCATCGATGGATCCGTACTTTGCTTGATGTCGGATGACGATGAAAATTCAGACATTGGTTGCCACCAATGGGCCGGCAACATCTGTCCAGTCGATTTCTTGATCGGTCGGGCAGAAAGTGTGCTTTCTTGGTCTGCCAGTTGGCAATTTCGGAGTGTCCGATCATGATCAAATGATTTCGATGGCGGATCCGTGATGTTGACGAAGATCGACGGATATCATGCCTCAAAAATCAGATTTTAAGAAAATCACAGGGGCCAAAAATCGCGAAACGCGAAAAAGAACGGAAAAACAACACTTTTGGAGGATATCCGGCGACCCGGATTTCCAGGGTCGCCGGCGACCATGCACCCATGGTCGCCGGCGACCATGGGGCTGGCGACCTTGGACTTTGATCCATTTTTCGGTCGCCCTCCGGTCGCCGTTTCTTGGTCGTTTCTCGGGCTTTTTCGCTTCTGTTTTCTCCTGTATTTTTCTTTGACATTTCTCCTCATTTATTGGCTTGATTCCTCTAAAGAAAACCCGTCGAAAGGCTGTGCAAATCAGAGCACAAAGTTTCCTATTTTTTGGAAAAGCCGAAGACTCTGTAGCCGATTTTCCGCCAAGAGTTGAAACTGGGTCAAACGATGTCGGAATGACCTGAAATTTGAGGAGAAGCTTCTTGGACATTAGATAGGACCAACCATGGGCTTTTATTTGAGTTTTAAAGCCGTTTGGGGTCCCGTCGATGCTTGACTTGATTTCACCGTGCGGAAGATGTCGAGCTTTGATGTACGGTCATCCGACGTCCGATTGACCTGAAATTTGACGGGGAGCCTATTGGAGTCATTTTGAGATGATCCATTAGCTCCGATTTGGGTGCCATGGTCCCGGGGAGCTTCGCCGCCGGTAGGCTTGATTTTGCTTCGGAGCATCAATACTGGGTCAAACGTTGTCGGAATGGCCTGAAATTTGACGTGCAGCCCTTTGCAAGCATGCAGAAGCTACTCATGTATTTTGTTTGATGAGTGGCAGCATTAGAGGTTCTCGCCGCCGGGAGGCTTGATTTCGCCGTTCGAGAGTTGATGGAGGGTCAAATGGTGTCGGTTTGACTTGAAATTCGACATGGAGCCTTTTGGAGGTATTTTGAGACCATCCATAGACTCTGATCGAAGATTTGATGTATTTGACACTGTCGCCGCCGGGAGCTCCCGCTCAGCTGTTGGAGGATTGAAGTTAGGCCAAATGATGTCGAAATGGCCCGAAACTTCATGTGTACCCTTCTTTTGGCTACTTTGAAAGATCTTGTAGTTTTTGTTTGGTTTTGCTAAGATCTGATGCTTGAAGTAGCTTTGCCTGTTTGTAGTAGGATGCGGCTCAATATAGCTTTTGATGTTGATGAGGCAAAGTGACATTTTTGGTGTCAACAATTCTATTTTCTACTACTGTTCATGTCAATGTGCATAGATACCAAATGAAAATCCACGAGGGTCGATCAAGAACAAACCCCAAGGATAAAAACCGTCCTAACACAGATTTTAATAAGAAATTTAACAATCAATAATCTAAGTTAAACAATCAATCAACCACAAAGATGGACACAAGATTTTATACGTGGAAAAACCCTGAATAGGGAAAAAACCACGGGACCTCACACCGGTCAGAAAGATTAATTACTAATCAAACAAAGGTTACAGAGAAACTCACTACCCTTTATAGTTGAACTCAACCTAAGGACCGTAGTAGATCTTTGCCGACGAGCACGCCATTTACCTTCTCAAGTGCTTCGATCTTAGACAGCCCAAGACGAATTAACTGAGAACGTAGAGGATGAGTCTCCAGACAGAAGCTTCAACACAACAATCTCACAAGGTCTCTTTGGAGGGAAGAAAAAAAAAATCTCTGATTCTGATTTAGGGTTTTGAGCTACAAGAGATGATCTCTGAGATGAGGCTTAAGGGTTAAAATAAGGCCTTCGAAAATGAGTAGAAGTGATATGATTTGAATAGGATAGGAAGAAGAGTTTGAAAGAGATCCATCCTCAAAACTTATTCAGACTTGCAGCTATCCGATTGATCGAACAGTCTCTTAACTGAGAGCTGTTCCGGGGCTAGTCCGATCGATCGGACAGAGAATTTAACTGAGAGCTCTTCCAGGTCCGAACGATCGGACAGAAATGATCCGATCCAGATAATAGTCTTGACGAATCTTTGGACGATCTTCGAGCATGCTTGATACGGTCCATCTAAAATAAATGAAAAATTACATTTGACCCAAGTTTTGTCCATCCAAAGGAATTTGCCAACACTAAAAATCCTAACAGAGCCGATGTTTAATTCCTTTGGGGTTGGCTGCTGGCCAAAATATTCAAGCTTAAGCACGGGTTGAATTTGTTGAAAGCTGAACAACTTGAGCTCAAGCTCCGCTCATGAAATGCACGTAATGGAGTGTTTAGTCTGTCTTCAAATATTATATACCTTATCACAATCTTGGATTTAACAGGCGAGTAAAATTCAAATTAAAGTCCAATCAAATTTTGATCTACTATGCTATTTGTTGGTAGGAGAACAAAATGCTTGTCATTATAAAAAGAAATGATAATAAACATTGATGATCCCAGTTGACATAAAACTCTATTAGCCAAAATTATAACAAAATTAAGTTGAGTGAAAAATGCAAAACAAAATCATGAAGATTCATATGTCATTGTTGGTGCTCCCATTCTTTCACTGGACTGGTTATTGAGAACGGCTACTTACCTCACTAGTAAGTGGCGGCAGTTCTCACTTGGCTCTCCAGAATTTGAATCCTAAGTATATAGGAAAAATATTTCTACTTTTGTGATTCTATACACAACCATGCAAATATGCAAACATAAATCTTAAAATGCAAACTTATAGTGACCGAAACCAGAATTGCAATTATTCGTTCGCAAAACTACACAATGGAAGACTGATTAAGGCTGGCGTTTGACTCTATGTCCTTAAGACAGATTTGCTCTCACTACAGTGCTTATGATTCTTGAACGTCTGTCTCCCATGATACAATGATCACGCATGCAGAAGCAACACTATAATCTGGGTGCCCAACGAACCAAAACTATGTTTGTACTCTCTCAATGACTCAGTGCGTGAAATTGATTATTAATTTACCTTCCATCTAAGGATGGTATTAATAGATGTTATTGTGAATTTTCACAAAAGTCACGAACCTAAAGGACATGTCTCTTCATGGTGAAGAGTTTTCTATGAATAGACACAACTCTATAAAAATTTAATCAAATTTCATTCAAACTATAGACACAATTTTCCAACAATCCCCTATATGAATGAAAATGACTGAAAGCAATGTAAATGATATGCAGACACTGAGAGAGTACAGTTGGAAGTTTTCTATTTAGAGAAAGGCAGCTTGTGGCCTTAAACCTTCCCTTGTGAATAACTATCAGGTTTACTGATTGATCAGTGAAAATGATGTCCTAAACTGCTCAACCTTTCGTGTAAACGAAGACAATAGAAATCACACAAAATCTTTTCGGACACAATTGGTTCTCATGATTATGATCGTTTTGGCCCTGAACAGTTTGTGGTTTCATGAGTGCATTAGAGAATTTAGCCTTATCATTGCCCCCATCTGTTTAGCCAATATATAAGAATCATTAAAAGCTTAACTTACCCTAACAACCACTGCAGCCATCACTATTTCGCTCATAGGAATGAGCATGAGAATTTATCTCCATAGTGATATCGTTAAGTCATTCACAATTTGGTTGTCCCTTTGAACATAAATCTTGGGATCTCCAGTCAACTAGGTTGGAGTGCCATTATGGTGACTTTTCATTCATAAGCTTTAAGGTCATTCCCCACAATCAATTTGCTCTATCGTCAAACTTTTTGTTAACGGATCCGTAATATTTACCTTGACTTTATACAATCAATTGACACAATTCCATTTGAGAGCAGCTATATTACAGTATTATGTCTACAACGAATATGTCGAGACTTTACCTTATTACTTTGTGCCATACCAATCGCTGATTGACTATCACAATGAATATAGATAGCTTACACAAGTTTAGAAGCATAACCAACGAATATACAATCAATAGTCTTAGGTCCTCCCTTAGTCCTTTTAGGAATTGGAACCGTCACTTTAACTAGACACCCCTACACTTTAAAGAATTTATAGGAAGGTTTTCAACCTTTTAATAATTCATAGGGTGACTACGTTATGCCTGCCCCCAAAAGTTATGATGCAAATAAAAACTTATCAACATAGTATTTATCCCACGGTGCAAAGAACCGGCTATACTAGTTGTGGCCACAACTTTTTATCTCATGGAAAATTCTTTAGCTAGTGTATCTCTTTGTCCACTACTATCATGGCACACAAATCATATCTTCATTTACTTGGAGCTTATCAAACCACTCTATTACCGAGAGTAAATATCCAAGCAGACGTTGCCTTGCAATCACTCGTATAAGTGATCAATCAAAACCAATTAATATATCCATCTAGCACTAATTGGAATTTGATCTCTACCAATAACCTTCCAAGCTCATGTACTTGGATTATCAAAACTTTGTAAATCACAAGTGAAAAATCTAGATTCATGTAATCATTGCAATTAAATCACACCAGCAATGGCACTAACATACTTTTAATGATTAAAAAACTATAGTCAAAATTTCTTGTTAAATGATAACGTGAATCATGTGGGATAATTCTTATCTATACATAGAAAAGAACCTTCCTTCTCCATTACAACCTACACTTATAGAATTCACACATATCTATAATAATTCCCCACTAGGTTGTAAAATAGAACTCACAACTAATTTATAGTGACGTCATTGAGGAAAACACAAATATAACCCCCCAAAATTACAAGATTCCAATAACTCAGATATCTAAGATCCAGCAGATAAATATATATAAAAAAAAAAAAGTTAAATTGATCACAAATATAACCCCCCACAATTTACAAGATTCCAATAACTCAGAATTCAAAGATCCAGCAGATAAATATAAAAAAATTTAAATTGATCAATCTAAAGATTGATCAAGGATGGGCCTCAATGTCCACATATGTGTATGGCAGATACATTTCATAATAAAAATAGTTATGAACAGTTACAACTACATGAAACGTCTCATGCCAAAAGACGCGTGTTTGATGATTCATAACAATTTTCATTATAAAATTAGTGTTTGCATGCCCCACTTCTAATCATAACCGGTAGCTAGGGGCGGACCCACATTAAGAGCATTGGGGCAACGGACCCTGTTGGGATTTGAAAAACCCATAGATTTTTAATGGGCTGCTGGTCCATGCCCTCATCGACACAACATGCTTGACCCCTTTTATTCCGAAACCCTTCCCTTTCCTCTAACTCAAACGTCAAACCCCAAATCCTCTCCAACTCCAAGGGCTCTTGCTCGATGAAATTCCAGCCCTCCCCTTTAAGCTCCAATGCTCTAGCAGTCCGGCTCCGGCTCCGACTCTCCAGTATAGAAGGGAGCCAGGGAGGTGCAGTTTGAAGCTTCCACCATCTCAGACTCTCAATCAGACGAGTATTTGGGATAATCTTTTTCTTCTCTGAATCGAGTATATAAATACCCATGTCTGCATTTAGATTTTGACTTGATCTTTGGGAATGGGAAGAAAGCCCCGTCTCTAGATTTCTGAAAAAAGAATGAAAAGGAAGAACCTTGGGGTTAGGGGGATTCATCCGTTCATGGAAGAAGCTTGTGGGGTTTATGGAACCCATATGACATATCAAACTATTGGGTGTTCTGAAAATTAAATGCTTCAAATCTATTTGAATGTGGCCCAACCCCAATCTTAATTTTGAATCTATGTTTGGGCAGTGCTATTGATTGTCTTCTCTTTCTCTGCTTTTTAATTCAACACCCTTCAGTTGTTCTTTTACTATTTTTTCTATTTGAAGGCTATTTTTTTTTTTTTAATGCCCTTAGCATGTTAAAGGGCAATTAGGTCAGGACTCTGGTTCACATAGAACTTCTAATTTTTTTTAATCTCTTTTTTTCCAAACTTCTATTTAATTGGTTTTTCTTTTTAACTTTTATAATTTATTTCTTGAATTCATCTATGTGCATTCTCTTTTTTCCTTATGAAAATCCGATTGTATGAACGTTGTCATGGTTGGGTGAGCAACAAATGTGGAATGAGATTGGTAATCAAAGAGATCCATATTTTCATTTTATTAGGACCGGCAGCCTCTTACTTATGTTTTTGTTGTACGCAATGTTTCCTTTCATGATGCCATTGCTTTAGTATCTGTTGGTAGACTTGGGGAATTTTTTTAATTGGTTTTACATATTGACATTTCTAAACTATTTATGAGATTCTTTACTTAATATTTTCTTGGCTTCACATACTGACCATTTTCATTTATAAATACAGATGATCTCATTTGGATTCATATGATGAGAGATTTGCTTAGGACTTAGGAGCTTAAGGAAAGATAAAAAAGAGGTACTAATTTTCACATAATAATTATTTTTTATTTCTTTGGAGTTCTCTAGAGTTTCTTTATTATTATTATGGTTTGATTGCTGATTGATGTGCCATCTTTTTAGTCTAATTTGATTTTCATCCCACTTATTAGAATAAGAAATTGATCTCTTGAGAATTGGGTGTTAGTTGTAGGATTTCTTACCAAAAAAAAATATATCGAGAACCATGTCTTTAAACCATCTTAAATGTGGAGATTACTAGTTGTTGGTGTAATTTTGATGGAGTTAACTTTATCTTTGTATCATATATGGAGAGTTATTACAAATGAAAACCAACTGCTAATCTATCATCTCCAACATTAGAGAATGATAACAATGATCAAGTGTCATCACCCTCAAAAAAAAGTTATGTAGAGATTAACCTAGCAGATTTTCCCGCTTACCCTGGGCTATGGAATCCAATTGCAAACTATCATCATAGAGAACGGGAACAAATCCGAAGAGCGTATCTACAAAAGGGTCCTTGTCAACCTCGTGACCATATCTTTCCTTATTCAAAGTTTGGACAAGTGAAGAGACGATTTAATCTTGCTTGGTTTAAGGAGTTTGGTAGTTGGTTGGAGTATAGCATTGAAAAAGATGCTACATTTTGCCTATGTTGTTACCTTTTTAAAGAGCAGACACGTTATGATGTTTTTGTAACTAAAGGGTATAGGAATTGGAAGAAGAAAGAAAGAATTGCATATCAGAAAGAATTGCAGATCATGTGGGAGGAAATTATAGTGCTCACAATCAAGCATATGAAAAGTGCTAGAATCTACTAAATCAAAAACAACACACCGAGATAGTTATTATAAAGGAATCGGATCAAGCTCGAATAGAGTATCGAATTTGTTTGAAGGCAACACTTGATTATATTTGCTTACTTCTACGCCAATGGTTGCCTTTTCGTGGTCATGATGAATCTGAGAAGTCTAGCAACATGGGTAATTTTCTTGAACTTTTGAAAGTAATCGCCGAAAAAAATGAGTCCATTAAAAGAGTTGTATTGGATAATGCTCCTGAAAACCTGAAATTAACTTCTCCTAAGATTCAAAAGGACATTGTGAGTGCAGCTACATTAGAAGCCACACGTGATATCATTTCCAAGCTTGGAGATGCGCCATTTGCCCTTTTGGTAGATGAGTCTCGTGATATCTCTATGAAAGAGAAAATGGACGTTATACGCTATGTGGACAAGCAAGGACGTGTGATTGAGCGTTTTCTAGCCATAGAACATGTTACATATACTACTGCTCAACCACTTAAGGCGATAGTCGAAGCGATATTTTCTAGGCATGGATTGAGTTTAACACATTTGCGTGTGCAAGGTTATGATGGTGCTAGTGAGCTTAATGGCCTCAAAACACTAATCATGAATGTGAATCCCACCGCATTCTATGTTCATTGCTTTGTTCATCAGCTTCAGTTGACGCTCATTGCTGTTGCAAAAAATCACCAACCAATTGCCCAATTCTTTCACTCAGTTTCTCAAGTACTGAATGTCGTTGGAGCCTCTAGCAAACGTAATGACATGCTCAAACATATACAAGCTGCTAAAGTTGTCGAGGCACTAGATAATGGTGAACTTGAAAGTGGATGAGGTTTGAATCAGGAGACTAGCCTCAAAGGTCCTGGGGATATACTTTGGGGCTCGCATTATGATACATTTCTTAACTTGATCCTCATGTTCTCTTCTGTGGTTGATGTGCTTAAAATTATTTTAGAAGATCGTACGTGTGAGCACATGGGTTTTGCATGTAACTTAATGCTTTAACTTGAGTCTTGATTTTGTATTTAAAATGCATTTGATCAGAGACTTATTGGGGATCATGGATTAATTATCAAAGACATTGTAGCGGAAAGATCAAGATATTGTAAATTCTATGGAACTAGTAAGAATATCAAAGGAACGACTACAAATGATGAGAGATGATGGGTGGGATTCTTTTCTTTCTGAAGTCTATACATTTTGTGATAAAAATAAAATCATCATTCCCAATATGGATTATTTGTTTGTTGATCGAAAGTGATCAGGACGCAAAGCTGAAGTGACAAACCTATGTTACTTTCATGTGGAGATACTTTTCACTACTATTGATAAGCAACTTCAAGAGCTCAACCGTTGCTTCAATGAGGTGAACACCGAGTTGCTTCTTTGTGTGGCATTCCTAGATCCAAAAGATTCATTCTCCGCTTTGGAAAAGATAAAGTTGATCCGCCTCTTGCAATTTTACCCAGTTGATTTTTCAAATTCAGATCAGGTGAAACTTAGTAATCAACTTGCGACTTACATTGTTGATATGCGGTGATGAGAGCCTAAAATGTACCATTTAGGCCCATCAATTCAGACTTTGGTATACATTCCGATGAGTTTAATTAGTCTAATTCTGTTATTTTTATGTTTACAGGTGCCCTAGGAGTATTAGGAAGAATTTAGTGCAAAACAGGAAGAAATTGGAAAAATGCCGAAAATTCAGATGACCCGGAGGTTCTGCCTCCGGGCGTCCGGACTCCCAGCCATAGAAGGCACCCGGAGGCTACTGCCTCCGGGAGTCCGGACGCCAGTTTTGAAGAGATTTTCGAGACCCAAAACCTATAAATATGGTTCCAAACTCGTTTTAGAGGATATTCACATCTTGGGAGAAGATTTGAAGCGAGGTTTCGGAGGTTGGGAAGAGCGTCAATGGGGATTTCGTCAGATTCTTCGCCATTCGTCGTCCATGAGTAACTAAACCTTTATATTAGGGTTGTGATGAAGCCCTAATCTTGTATTTATGGTGATGTATAGGCTTTAGGGTTTCCGTTAAATGCTTTTGGTTATATGACAATGATGTTATCCATTGATTGGATTTTATTCTCTTAATGCATTATCTCTTTCTTTGGTATTTTAATCTTGTAGATTTGAATACTAGGTCATATAACGGTGCTTGATTGAATGTGTTGTTAGATCTAGGATAATCTATGTCTTAGAGATATGTTATGCCCTGATCTACACCCACATCCTTTATTTGTTCACTCCGTTTAGGTTTGTAACAAGAACAAGTCTGTTTAACGTTATGAGAGAACCCCTAGGTCTATACTTGTCATTGTGCGGGGTTAGAGTGGATTCGTACCCTGAGATATTTTCTCCGATTGGAATTAAAACCTTGTTTTTCAATTTGTTAATTTAGCTATCAAAACCCTTGTCTTTTATTTGGTTAATTTAGGAATCAAACCAATACTTCATTTTCTAATAGGATTAGTTTAGGAATCATCACTTTGTCTTCAAGTAGGATTAGATTAGGAATTAAGGAATCAACACAACTTAGCCTTTTTGTCCCAGTGGATACGATACTCAGTTAATATCTTTGCTTTCCCAAGTAGAGATAGTAGCGGGGATAATTTATATTTGCAAACCTATTTTAGGACTGGTCAAGCGGTCTTGCTCAGAAAATGGTTGAAACAAGAAAGAATATTGTGTATCCTTTAGTTTACTTGCTTCTAAAGTTGGCTCTAACCTTACCAGTTGCCACTGCTTCTGTCGAGAGGGCATTTTTAGCTATGAGCATTGTGAAGAATCGATTGCGCAACCGAATGGCGGATGAGTGGATGAATGATTGTTTGATTCTTTGTATAGAAAATGACATATTTGATAGCATTGATGATGAGAGAATCATGCAATGCTTTCAAAACTTGAAGAACAGTCGAGGGCAATTGTAACAAGTTTCTTTTAGAATTGTGATATGACTTTTGATAGCGAATGTTAGTTGCTTTATGCTTGATGTATTTAAATACTTTGTATCTATTTAAATGCAATGCATTCTCTCTTTTTTCATTGATAATGTGAATAAATAACATCAAACTAATGCGAATACATAACAACAAAATAATGTTTGAAATCTTCAATTGATCATCATATGCCTCCCTCAAACAAAAATCCTGGGTCCGCCACTGCCGGTGGCTATGACTAGGGGTGGCCCACCTTTTTTGACATTAACCCATTCCATGAAAACAATTTCTACAGAAATTTAAAAATTAAAGAATCCAGAGTTCCATAGATTTCTTATATCAAGCAATATGGTCCATAAGTAATTTAATAACAATCATAAAGTTAAGACAAGGGTTCTGGGATGTTTCCTAGAAGTAGCAAGCCTTAGTGCACCTTTTAAACTCACAATCAGACAAAAACCATCACCCATATTTCTCGCCAAATACAACTCAACTTCCAGAACACAGCAGCACAAGCTTTGGATTAGGGTATACTAGGCAGTGGACCCCACTGGCCTAATCCATGATCAGACCTAATACTTAGGGTCACCCAAGGGTGTGCCTGCAGATCTTTGGATCTGATCAATGATCAAATAGTTCCCCTTGTCCCACAGTCTCAAAACAAAAAGGGTCATTTATGTATAATGTCTTCTGCCTCTCAGATCTGTTTCAACAAATTGGTGGGCCAACCGGGACCCACTGCACAAGGGACCAGCACCATTGGGGTCACACTTGGGTCCCATTCCAGACATAAGGATCTGATCCTTGATCAGGCCAAACCAATGGCTCCCAAAAGATTATCGACAACAACCATCTTCCCATTTCCCAAACACGCCTCCTGAACTGGAGTACCTTGCAGGGCCCATTCTACATGGGTCCAGTGCTACAGTGGTTGACTATGGGTCCTCCTTCAGATCCATGGTCCCGTTCCCTCATCAAGTGGGCCATGGGGTCCCACAACCCCTGTCGACAGATACGTTTGTATCAGGGAAGAAAGTGCGGAATTACAAAAATCTGTATTGAATCATCATCGAATCCAATTCTTTCTGCATGAACTATTATCTAGGAACAATATTAGTAATCAAAACTCAATCCCCATGTATATCTAAGAGATCTGATTAATCTTTACCATTAATCAAGGCCTGGGTGTGTTGACGATTATTGTAACAGTTTTATTCTCACCAAAATCTGAGTTCATCAGGCATCTAATTCATCATTTTGAATCATCAAGGAAGATTCACTCACAAAAACTGAAAGATAATGTTTCACTTACTACAAATAATTGAAAAATGTAGCATATAAACTTGCACTATAAAAATACATCAAGAAATATATGCAATCAATGTATAAAAAATAGAACTGGAACTCTCAAGTTCCATCACTTCGTGCCATTTAGAGATAACATATCTATGCATTACAGCCTGCTATTTTGTTTGTTATTTTCATGCTCAAAATAAAAATAATGTTGAAACTCAAGGGGTCTCTATGTAACACTAGACAATTCAGAGGGTCACCATATAATATTATCAAACCTCAAGGGTTGTTGTTAATATTGCTCAGGCCCATATGGGAGGGTTTGATCACCATTCGTCAACTTTGGGGTGTGAATATATTTTCCACTAATCAACTTTCAACCCATTCTTCTTCCCGACACTGTTCAACCCCAACAGACTTACTGCAAACTTCCATAAACATTTAAGTCATTATGTGGTGTTGCGAACAATGCCATATCGATGCCATGGTGAACAACCCAAGGCAACAAACCCATCGACAACTCTTTAGGGCTAGAGTCTTTTACCCTTTTATACATTCTTCTTGATTCTTCTTCTATGCAGAGATTCAAGGTTTGGCTTTTAAGTAAAAAATGCTTTCTGAGTTACATTGGCCATAACTTCAAGGCCCTCCCTCGTCGGACCACCACCATATCCGGAAAACTCCGAGACAACCGCCAAATAAACTCCACCAAAGGCCCGCTTCTCACTATTTTTTTTCTCAAATGTTTTTTACTGCCTAAACTATTGGTTGCCTTTGTGGGGAAAAGGATAAACAATCTTATGTCGGCAACTACCAAAAGATCTGGATGAAATTTCTGGTAGTCATGTTCATTTGACTTAGAAGAAAAGCCGTGTCCCTTCATTTTATCAAGTACTTTCGCCTTCTATTTGAAGTAAATGGTACAACCAAAAAATCCAAAGCACATTGTCTCTTATAGAGCAAATTATGGTGTGAGCGGTTACTAACCATTAGTTGAAAGATCAAAATTCAAACATTGTGACCAGCCGTCACTACACTTGAGCATCATTAGTGTGATTAATTGGTATTGGAGCATCAACCTGGGATGGCAGAAAGAACACAAGGATTCCAGATGGAGGAGCAATTGCGCATCCCGCAAAATTCCCAGACAGAATTGAAAGAGGCCTTTGAACGCCGTGGGAAACTGCTAGCTCGAATACTACAACACCTTGAGAGTCTTCATACTGCATAAATTTTGGCTGGCAAAACATTTCGGGAAAATCATGCTCTCGTTGAGCATTGGCTTTGGCACTACTCCATCTGCACCAATGGTGATACAAAAGCCCAAAACTTGGAGTCCACTGCCACTGCCGCCACACAAAAAACCACCTCCACCCACACCAGTCAATGGTGCCTCCCGCCTCTCCCTTTTCGAGGTCAACCTCCTCAACCCACATGCCCTTTAGTCCACCATCAATGGCTACTTTGGCGTCTTCCACGTGGCAAACCCCTCCTCGCCCGACGAGTTGAGGAACCCAGTCCTAGAGCTCATCCTTCCTGCCATGCCGAAGACTCTAAACATCCTAGAAGCTTATAAAAGGGCCGACAGCCGGTGCATCACTCTCACATCGTCAATCTCAACAGTCTTGATGAACACTAGTTGGTCACATTATGCCGAGACGTCATGGGCCAATCTCAACTATTGCAAGAGTTAACAAAAATGGCACACGGTATCCAAGATGATGGCGAGGAAGACGGTGTGGGACTATTGGAAGATGCACGGGATTGATATCATATCCGTACATCAGTTCAAATGTCTTGGCCATCTTTTACAACAGGATCTGAACACCCACATCTCATGGATCTGTTGGGCCTTCTCCAACTCAATCACTGCCCAACAACTAGGGTCTGGTATGTGTGGTTTGGGCGTCGAAGCATTAACTGTTGACTGGTCCATAATATTTAGCCCGCTCATCTACCCCTTCTTTGCCATGGCCAATGTCTATTTGGGCTTAATCATCATTACCTATGCTGTGCTTCCCTATGCTTGTTGGCCACTGGATCTATACAATGGCTAGACATTTTCTCTCCTCTTATGACTTGTTCACAACGACTGACCAAAAGTATTATAAGTTTGAAACAGATATGTTTGGATATGATTCACAAGCACAAATACATCTAAGTTCTTTCTTTGTTCTTACTTCTGTTTTGGGTATGCCACCATTGCGTCGACACTCACACATGTAGCTCTTTTCAATAGAATGGAGCATGAGCGTTATCAGGCTTCATGAAAAGGCATGGATGACATCCACACAAAATTGATGAGAAAGTACAAGGACATACCTGAATCATTGTTCTACTTATTGCTTGTTGTGACTGGAATTATTCCTCATCATGTACATTACCCTGAAACATCAGTTCCAACTTCCTTGATGGGGTGTTCTCTTTCTATACTGCCTTTGTATTTACTCTTCCTATTGCCATTATAACTGCCACAAAAACTCAGACGCGGGGTTGAATATTATCATAGAATATATAATGGGCCTGGTATCGCAGGCCAGAGCGTATTTCAAAGTCTATGGATATATAAGCATGACCCAACCCATCTTTTTCCTCTCTGATTTCAACCTCGGTCATTATATGAAGACTCTACCTAGATAAATGTTCTTAGTTCAGTTTGTTGGCACCATAGTAGCAGGAACAATCATCCCAACAATAGCATGGTGGTTTGTTGAACTCCATCGATCACATATGCCATGATTACCTCTTGCTGCCCAACAATCGTTATTGGTTCACTGGCAAGGGGCACCTAAAGATGCTACTTGGGAATGTTATAGATTGTTGGAATAATGGTTTCCTAAATGCTAACCTTGTGGACAAGGTTAGTCTAAGGAGGGTGGATTGATACATGACAAGTTCTGCTCACCACAATTGATGCATCATCTTAAAGTGGGCCATATGCTTTGTGATTATGGGACCTAAACCTATTTAAAGAGTCCTAAATAATAGGAGTTATTTGACCAAGTTTCCTTTTGAATGAGTAAGAGTCACGTTGGTAGGTTGTTAGCATTAGTGGAGCTTTTGTAGGAGAATGTGGATGTTGGAATGTAAACTGTGATTTTCTTTTGTCCCCGAGCTATAGTGAAAAATGGGTCTCACTGCTCCAAGAAGAGGCTAAGAAGATAGAATCTCGTACGGGAGATTGCACCAGTGAGTAGTTTTTGCATAAAGATATTCCATTCTCTATTTCATTAAGAACATTTAATAAATACAACCCAAGCAATTCAACAGGTATATTTCTAGCCAACTGCTCCCATAATCACATGATCTTAGGAGGTTTTAACAAACTGCCTACATGACACACAATAGATAACTACCTACATGATACATTCACACAAATACTTATTGAAGAAATACCCAGTCAAAGAGACTCCTATTATTTAGGAAAAGAGCAAGTCCAAGACCCTTGATCACAAAGTACATGGCCCACCTTAAGATGATGTAAGCCATGCATTGAATGTGAGTTGCTGCACCAGAAATTTAGACGTATAAATCCACACCCCTTGGACAAACCTTGTCCACAAGGTTTGGAAATTTCTCATCAAAACACTTCTTAGGAGTTTGCCTCCCAGATGGGTAAAATGCTTCAGATGTTGAAGATAATGACCAATTTTCTCCACCTCAGCTTTGGACCCAGCAGTAGTTGTTTCATCGTTAAGTTTTTTTTTTTTTATTCCATGCTAGGCTGCACCTCTTGTTAGATTGTGTAGTCTTAATCCAGTAGATGATGTAATAAATTGACTCATATCAATATAATCATGCTTCTTTTTCATGAAATGAATGGTGTATTTTTACTTTTTTGCACACAACCAATAGGAATGACATAACGGTTCATGAGATGAACCGGAGCCCACAAGTGTAATAGATGTGATACATGTGTGTGGATGAGATCCACATGCGGGAGACATATGTCACAAATCTTATACTTAAATAACCTCACAACCAGTGATGAGATTATGCTTCTCATCTGATAAGATTACAACATTATGATCACTATGAGATAGTGTGATCTGTCTCGATCATCGGAGTGTAAGACTCTGGATCATTATATTGGTACATTAGATGTATTTAAGGACCATGAGAAGCACCTTATGAAACACTATCTTTACTTTAAGGTCTGCTCTCATAATTCCCTAGCAATAAGCTCTCAATCCTGAGACATTGATGAGCTCAGGTTTCTATCTATTCATTTGCTTTGAGTCACCAATGAGTGAGGCTAATTGTAGATCAACACCTTCGTCTCTTGGGTACGTGGTAGTGGGACCGTGGGAACATTCAATGGTTAAAATGGAATCTATCTTTATTATCCCCTTGTGCCAATTAATGGATTTGTCATTAGTAGGTGGGCACCCATCTCAATTAAGAGTTAATTGTATGGTATTGATGATCACTGTGATTAATTGGGTCTCAAGGATAATAAGATATGGATCTAAACTGGTGGGATAGGTTTAGTCCAATTGATCTACGGATATTGATAGAGGGACATACTTGTGGTGATAAGGAAGTTTAGGGTCTTCGTGTAAATTATCCTAAGACTAGAGTTCAATTGCATTTATATAGTGGAGTTATTTGCAATTAACTGTGGGCCCAGATTGCACATGAGATGTAGGGTCGCGGTGTCCCAGTTGGAGCCGGCTTTCTATGGAATCCCTAGTGGTCCCCACGCTAGCCCAAGATTGGATCATTACTAATTTTACTTGAACTCGAAATGAAAGGAATTAGAAAGTTAATTTCTATTGGAAGTGAGACTTCTGACAGTGGTAATAGTGGAAAGAGAAGGTTACTAATTGTAAAAGTGAGATTTCTATTAAGAGGAGGTAGCCTAGGGCTATAAATAAGAAAGAGAATGGCTTTGGACGTCCCATGCAAGATTCCACCTTGGAACTCACGCCCAGCCCCTTTTGTGCAAGAGTTGCACACCTCTTTCTCTCCTCCTTCTTCTAGTTTCTCTTCCGGGTTTTTCCTTTGAGTTTCTATTTGGTTTTCTCTTGGAGATTCCACTATTCTTCTTGAGAAAAGAGATCTGAAGTGGGTCATAGCGAGGAAGACGACAATGTGTTGGATATCCTAATTTGCCACAAAGAAGAGTTCTTGATATAGGGAATTGTTTACTTCTCCATTAGAGTACTACCGAGCTCCCAAGATAAGATCTACTCCTTGTATGTTGTAAATTTATTGTGGATGCTTGGTGTTAGTTATTTTATCTTCTAGATAGAGTTTATTACAGATCTTGATCGTAAGATTGAGGGTTATGGATACTGGATGTGGTTTTTGGCCTTTTAGGTACTTGATCTCTGTGTCAAGTACACAAAAAGTTTTGAAAACCCTATCCATGAGGCCCACCTATTTCCAACACCTCTTCATTTAGACAGTTCCATTTACTGATGCCCATGTCTTCAATGAGTGCTCCTATTACAAACACTAAGAAAATAGCTAGTACAATAGTGTGGACTGTATGCCATAGCTGATCCTTCAACTGCCCAACTCCTGATGTTACCATATGAATTGGTGCACTAGGAATTCCAAGGGCTCCATCTACTGTGGACAGCCATGCATTCTTCATAGCTGAAAGTCTCACAATACTTTCTTCCTCTTTCGTTGCAGTAGCAACACCTCTCTGTAATGTCTTGAGAAATGAGCTTTTATCCATACGATCAACCTTGAGTAGAGCTTTTCCATATTCATCAAGCGGTGATGGGTTAGAATGGAGTGAAGGCTGATCACTTTGTGCAATTTCTTCCATCTTACAAGTAGTTGTTATCATAATAATTTGTTGTGAAACGCCAAACAATCTAATTGCACATATTTCTTTGTTTGCCCTAGTCCACTGCCTCCCTTACCCACTTCAAAGGCACCAACAGATGCATCTATAAAAAGAATGGTCGCATTTGCTTGTGTAGCGCCAGACATCGTAGCACCACCGGATATCATATATGGAACAAAATCTTTATGCCTTGGAGCGTCGAGCACCACAACACGATATTTCTTTGTATATAAAATGGCAATGACCAGTGTCATAGGCACACCCTTTTCCCTCTTCTTAGCATTCTCATCCCTTGCCCATGCATATCCAAATGATCCTTTCCACTTTTCTTTGGTGTCTTTTTGATATTTGTACATTTCCTTTGGAGAAATCTAATCCAAAAGGTGTAGTAGTCACCCCAAGAGTGTTGATTTTCCAGCAACAATATGGCTAACAATTACAAGACTCTGTTGCCAAAAGATATCTTTTCCCTTGAAAGGAAGCATCCAAGGATCTGGCTTGTACAGGATACTTGAGGTGATTTTTCTTGTATTTGTAGTAGATTGGTTTTTGCCAGCCAGTTGCCCAAACCTAAGGCCTGCTTTAAAAACCGTGATTATTATACCTGTCATTACTCTTATTTGCAGTAGATTGGTTTTTTCTTCTATTCTCTTGATTACTATACCTGTCATTACTCTTATAATTAATGCATGTTGTGTTCATTATATATTACTTATCTATTGCCCAACATGTTATTGACTCTGTTTCTTGGTATGCAGACACCTCAGGTGAGTACTACTATGAGGAGTAGACATGTGAGGAGATCTCAGAGGATCTCCAACCAGCAGAGGAGGAGCGAGAGTGACGTGCCAATGAAGTAGAGTAGTGTCATCATACCCGGCACATGAGAGACTCACAAGGGACTTCATATAGATTATTTATTCTCTTATTGTTTATTTCTCATTGAACCTTTATTCATTGACTTCATTTTTGTTAATGGCCTTAGTTCTTGGGATGGCCATTGTAAATTGTTTAACTCCTTGATTAGTTTTCTTTACCTCTTTGTGCAACTTTAGATTCTTAATGAGATTATTATTCATTGTTGATATCCATATATGCCTTGAATTGTATGATTTCCATAAAGTATTATACTCTTTTTTAAATGCAATATCCTCACAGTGGACTTACGATCCTCGGGCCTAAAGGGCAACAAATTTAATTAGTCCTAAATTTCACTCCCCGGATCTGGTTTATTCTCTAAACGGGTTCGGGGGATGTGGCATAATGGTATCAAAGCAATGGATGGTTTCTCAGGGTAAAATTTTTAGAAACCATAGGACTCGTGTGAGGTTTCCGTTAGTTAGTAGGTTGGTTTTATAGTCTTTTTCCTAGTATAGAGTTATTAGCTTGAGGTGTATTGGAATTAACCTTGAACATTTTACAGGACTATGGCCAGCAGATCTACTTGATCTAACAGTGTGCCCATACACGAGGCTAGTTCTTCTCATAATGGTCCTGAGAATCAGTTCCAACAATTCCTCAATGCATTCATCCAGTCTCAAAAGGATTTGGCTGAGTAGAGTACCGGGCAGAATGAGAATCAGGCTGTATTCCAAGCATAGATGTTTGAAGTAGTGCAGAAAGTGGGACAGCCCCAGGCTAAGGAATATGACCTCAATGAGCTAGTTGAGAAGTTCAGGAAGAGGTTCCCACCAAAGTTCCATGGCATCGAGGACCCCGCTATTGCAAATGAGTGGGTCGTCCAGATGGAAAAGATTTACGAGGTGTTCAAGTGCAAGGGCATTCAGCAGGTGCAGCTAGCAGCTCGCATGTTCCGTGGGGCAGTAGAGAGATGGTGGCAGACTGTCAAGCACCCTTATGAGAGAGTCGCTGAAGATGTAGCTTGGAAGACCTTCACGGAGCAATTCTGGAAGAAGTTTGTCCCTGAGCATTACAGGGATCAGAAGATGGAAGAATTTGAGCGTTTGGTGCAAGGTGACTTACCAGTGTAAGAGTATGAGATCTCTTTCACCCATCTATCCAGGTTTACAGAGAATCTAATTCAGCCCAAATTAGAGAGAGTTCGGGGGTTCATCAAGGGATTGCGAGCAGATATCAAGATGCAAGTTCAACGTAGTAAGCTGACTGATTATGATGATGTTGTCAAAGAAGCATACTGGGCAGAGGAGTCCTTGAGGACGTGATTGCATTAGAGCAGCAGAGGATCTTGGCATTAATACCTCAGCCAAGGTTACAGAGTTCCTCGTCTTAGTCATATCAACAGCCTGCACCAAAGAGGATACGATTTGAATCAGTGCTACGACAGTTGCCACAACAGATCACTTGCACATACTGTGGGGGAAGTCATCATGTTCGTGATTGCAGGAAGCAGTTCGGGGCATGTTATCATTGTGGGGATACAGGGCATAAGGTTTGTATTTGCCTAGGGAAGACAGGAGTGGCACCACCTACACTCCAAGCTCCGACGCCTAGACCACCACATCTAGTGCAGCCGTTGAGACACGTGCCTCCTGCGTAGGCTAGACCCCAGCAGAAATAGATGATTGTCCGATCACCCAAGCAACCACAGCAGCATCTTCAAGTGCCACAACAACGATTCTAGTAGAGACCTCCAGCACCACCCAAATTCCAGGCTCGTGTCCCTGGGCCACAACAGCAGTATTATCAGCAGCGTCCCTAGTAGGCAGGGAGAGCTTATGCTCTGACGTATGAGGAAGCAGAGGCTGCAGGCAATGTCATAGAAGGTACACTTTCAGTTTGTGGATTTGATGCTAAAGTTCTATTTGATCCTAGATCCACACACTCATTTATTGCACTAGCTTTCGCACTTCACTTAAGGGAGGATATAGAGACACTACCATATGGTTTGATAGTAGTCACCCCTGTAGGTAGATTGGTACCTTGTAATGTTATCTACCCTAGATGTAGTGTTCAGATTAGAGAAGTTCAGCTGACCGCCAGTTTGATCATCTTACCAATGTTGGAGTTTTATGTGATCCTTGGTATGAATTGGTTAGCAGCGAACCAAGCGATATTAGATTGTTTTAACAAGACCATGAGGTTGCACGGTGCAAACAGTAGTGTTGAATTTATTGGAGTCAAGAAGTCCACTTCCACTAGGTTGATTTCTACATTGAAGGCAGAACGGTTGATCAGGAGAGGTTTTGAAGGCTTTACCGCATTTATCGCGGAGGATAAGGAGTCCAAGACTGTAGATGAGATTCCAGTTGTACGAGAATTCCCGGATTTGTTTCCTGATGAGATTCCTAGTTTGCCACCAGTTCGTAAGTTGGATTTCACGATAGAATTGCAACCGGGTACAACACCTATTTCGAAGGTCCCGTATAGGATAGCTTCGGTAGATTGAAGGAGTTGAAGACTCGGATAGAGGATCTGTTGGATAAAGGTTTCATCAGACCCAGTGTTTCACCGTGGGGAGCTCCGGTTATATTTGTGAAGAAGAAGGACGGGACAATGAGGTTGTGCATAGATTACAGACAGTTGAATCAAGTGACTGTTAAGAACAAGTACCCGTTACCAAGGATTGATGAGCTGTTCAATCAGCTGCAGGGAGCTTAATTATTCTCGAAGATAGATTTGCGTTCCGGATACCATCAATTGCGAGTCAGAAATGAGGATGTCCCTAAGACCGCATTCCGGGCAAGATATTGTCACTTTGAGTTTCTTGTGATGCCTTTCGGATTGACGAATGCACCCACAGTATTAATGGCCTTGATGAATAAGGTGTTTGCTCCTTTCCTGGATCAGTTTGTGGTTGTCTTCATAGATGATGTGTTGGTGTACTCGAAGTATAAGGAGGAGCATGAGCATCAGTTGAGAACATCGTTGCAGCTTTTGAGGGATAACTAACTGTATGCTAAGTTTGTGAATTTTGGTTAGAGCAAGTGGCATTTTTGGGTCACATTATTTCTAAAGATGTACAAACAGTGGACCCTAAGAAGATTGCAGCAGTTGTTAATTGGGGTAGTCTATGAAATGCAACGAAGATTTGCAGTTTTCTTGGACTTGCAGGATACTATAGGAGGTCTGTGAAGGGGTTTTCTACCATAGCATCTCCACTCACTAAATTAACAAGAAAGGATGCCATGTTTGTGTGTATAGAAGAGTATGAAAAGAGTTTTCAAAAGTTGAAGACCTGGTTGACTACAGCACCCATACTTGCCCTACCTTCTGGCAGTGGAGGATTTGTGGTTATGCATCAGGAATTGGATTGAGTTGTGTTTAATGTAGAATGAAAAGGTGATAGCATATGGGTCAAGGCAATTGAAGGATCATGAGATGAAATATGCCACACATGAGTTAGAGTTGGCAGTAGTGGTGTTTGCATTAAAGTTGTTGAGGCATTATCTGTATGGAGAAAGATTTGAAGTACACACAGATCATAAGAGCCTGCAATATCTGTTTACATAGGGTGATTTGAATAACAGGCAACAGAGATGGATGAAGTACGTTAAGGATTATGATTTTTCGATTAAGTACCGTCCCAGGAAGGTGAATGCTGTAGCAAATGCCCTCAGTCGAAAGGCAGCATTCAGTGGGTGTATAATGCCAGAATGGAGATGGATGGAGCAGTTCAGGGATATGGATGTAGAAGTATGGCCTGTTAATGAGAAAGTATTAGTTGCTACTATGGGAGTTTGGGAGCCAGAGATAATTAACAAGATCGAGGAAGCTCAGAAGTATGATCCAGAGTTACAGAGAATCATTGAGCACATTGATGACAAGCCAGAGTTCAGATTGATTGATGGAGTTCTGTATTGCAAGGATAGGTTGTGTGTGACAAATGTTCAAGGTATAAAGCTAGAGCTGATGACAGATGCACACCACACTAGATACTCTATTCACCTGGGGAGCACTAAAATATATCAAAATTTGAAGAATCACTACTGGTGGGTGAAAATGAAGAAATATATTGCATAATTCGTTTCTAAGTGTATGACTTGTCAGCAGATTAAGGCAGAGCAGAAGAAGCCTCTTGGTTTGCTTCACCCGTTGGATATTCCACAGTGGAAATGGGAGAATATCATCATTGATTTCATGTCAGGGTTGCCGAACACCAGGAAGGGCAATGATGTTTTTTGGGTGATTGTGGATAGATTGACGAAGTCAGCACATTTCCTACCATTCAAGACTGGTCAGTTTATGAACAAGATGACTACATTGTATATGGACAATATAGTCAAGTTGCATGGTGTGCCTAAGTCCATAGTATCCAATCGAGACCCTAAGTTTGTCTCTCGGTTTTAATATACTTTTCAGTCATCTATGGGTACTAAGCTGAAGTTCGATATAGTTTACCACCCTCAGACAGATGGACGGTTAGAGCGTACCATTCAAACTTTGGAAGATCTTTTCAGAGCATGTGTCTTAGATTTTAAGGAGAATTGGGATGAAAGTTTGCCTCTATGTGAGTTTGCCTACAATAACAACTATCATTCAAGTATTGGTATGACACCATTTGAGGCATTGTACGGACGGAGATGCAGGACTCCGGCATGTTAGGAGGAAGTAGGAGTTCGAAGTTTTCATGGCCCCTCAGAGATTGCTTATTCCAGCGAGAAAGTCAGAATAGTTCAGATGAGAATGAAGGAGTCACGTGATTGTTAAACGAGTTATGCAGATAAGAGACGGAGACCTTTAGAATTCCAAGTGTGGGATATGGTGTTTCTGAAGGTATCTCCGATGAGAGATGTTATCAAATTTGGACAAAAAGGGAAGCTTGCTAAGAGGTTTGTGGGACTGTTTGAGATTAAGAGCAGAATTAGAGACGTGACTTATCGTCTTGTGCTATCGCCTGAGCTAGCTGGTGTGCACAACGTTTTCCATGTCTCGATGCTTCAGAAATATATTCCAGACCCTACTCATGTGTTGCAGCATGAGCCACTTTCGTTACAAACAGATGCAACCTATGTAGAGCGACCGGCGCAGATCATCGACACAAAGGAGATAGTGTTATGTACTAAGACCATCCAGTGGATCAATGTACAATGGGAGCATCACAGTTCAGAGGAAGCTACGTGGGAGCTCAAAGATCAGATTCAGACGGCGTATCCTTATCTTTTTCCTGATGAGGTATGTTTAGGCATTTGGGGGACTAAATGTTCTTTTTAGAGGTGAGAGATATAAGGTCCACGACCTTACTAGGTCAATTGGGCCCAACTGCAGGCCTGTTGATCCGTTTATTTTGTTATTATTATAATTAATTGTATTATTAGATAATCAGGTGGGTTTAGACCTTAAACTAGTTTCTTTTAGCATTAGAATAATGTCTGCGAAGTTTCATACTATTTCGAGTCCGTTTGACTCTAGCATGGGGGGTAGTTTGTAATTTAGGGAAAATTGAGTGTTTTTCCGAAAAATTCCAATTGTTGTGATTTTTGGGTTCGTTGGAAAGGTCTCATCGCGCTGATAGTTTTTGTCTCTTAGCTCGTTGCGACCCGACAATCAGAAACTCTTCAAGTGGCCCATTCCTTCACCGGACCCACTTAAGAGCAAACTTGTCTTTTTTCCCTTCTCTTCTTCTTAAGCAGAGATTTGCCCTAATCTTTATCTTTTCAATCTCTGCAACGAAGCTACAGCAGCCCCTCTTCTTCTTCCTCTTCATCGTCTGAAGCCCAGAGTTCTTGAGAGAGATCATCTTGAAGATCCAAACCGCACATCTTCTTCATCTCGACCTCTTCTTTCCATTGATCCTAGTTTGATAAGATTTCTCTCACCCTCATCTTTCAATCATCTTCCCTTTGGTTTATATTTAGGTCTAATCTCGATCTTTTTCTTTCCTTCCTTCTCCTTGCGTTATAGGTTGTGTTTGATCTGGATTAGATCGTGGTTTTTTTGTGATAAAAGGTTTTTCCTCAAGTTTTCTCAATTTCATCTTCTTCTTGGTTAGGGCAAGTAGATTTGCATTATATAATTAATCATGTGTGTATGTTTCTTATTGATTGGCTATGTTTTCTTATTAGATTACCTTGATTCCAAGCCTGTTCCTATTATTGATTGGGATTAATGTGCTAGATTAGGTTTATGGGGGTTTTGGGCTAAATTAGAAATTGTAATTGGTAATTCTAGGATGTGTATAATTTGTTGGAAATGATGGAAATGTTGAATGTGATGAATAGGGAGCATGGAGGCTCATTTCTGCAGGTTTTGCCATGGAATGGCATGAGGAGGAAAAGGGTAGAAACCCAATTTCGGGGTTGCAGGTCCACTATCCAATCGATCGGTCGCTCTGTGCGATCGATCGGATAGAGGATATGCCCCAGTTAACTGAGGGTCGTCCACAGTCCGATCGATCGAACACTCTGTGCGATCAATCGGACAGAGGAAACCCGCAGCTAACTGGGAGGTGCCCAGGTCCAATCGATCGGGTACTCTGTCCAATTGATCGGATAGGGTGCACTAACTGGGAGTCGTTCAATGCCTATCAATCGGACCTTCGATCCGATCGATCAGAGGGTGTAGGTTCGCTGGACATGACAACTTTGAATCTCCATAACTTTTGATCCGCTCGTTGGATTTCTACATGTAATGTACTACTGGAAAGCCCTTGAGACCTAGAATCCAATGGCATAAGTTTTGTTACAATTAGAGACCAGGAAGTGATACAAATGCTTGGATTATTGTTCCAGCTCATGTTTTATTTAAAATAAGACCGGTAACCTAGGTTTGGGCCTTAGATGTTGGAAACCATGAACCTACTCTCACATGACCAATAATGGAGTTGAAATTGATGCACTTGGCTTAGTGTGCTTCGATGGGTTGTCTAGGTATTCCTGTATTAAACATGGGGTAATCGAATGCGTATGGAACTAAATCAATGGATGCTTAACATGATTGTACACCAAGGGATTTCTTGAGAAGCATAGTTGATCAAATACCACACATACTCCTTTAGAACATTTAGGGTACAAGGATGACACAATTTGCCTAGGTTTGGTTTGTAATTCCTCCTTGACTTGTTAATTGTATCCGTTGATATCATTCCTTGTACACTCACTTGGCATAAAACACCTAACTAATTATGAAACATAATTCCTTGTAGAATTAGGTTTTGGACTTGACTAGAGTGTACCTTAGGACCCTGTGGCATATATTTGATAAACATGATTGGCTAGCATGTAAAGGATTATCATGTGGTTGACTTGTCTTGTATTGGCTTGAATAAAATAATCCCTATGAGCATGTCTTGTATATTGAACTAGCTAGACTTGCTTGTCTTGTTTTCCTCGTGTCAGCACCACTTCATTATCATTTGCATGTCACGACCAACTGCAGTTTGAGGTTTTATTGATGGGCCGGTTACTCGGACATCGAGTTGGGCAGTCGGCCTTGGACGGCATCCATGGCGTTGAATAGTTGGGAACGAGCTTGGACCATGCTACTATTCCTAGGACCGGGAGCTATGATCCCTCTGGAACCGGACTTTTGTATCAGTGGTCTAGTTGGGTTGTTACTGATACCTCGGGAGGTGGCTTGGACATCCTCGGAATCTCCTTCTTGATACTTGCATTGCATTGCATGGATAGTGGTGATTGTTAGTATTGTTAGGATTCATGTTATTGTTTCTGATGGTTATTTATTCATGCTTTATGCTTAGCTTCGATTCCTTGTATTCTCTTGATTATTATACCTATCATTACTTTTATATTTGATGCATGTTGTGTTCATTATATATTGCTTATCTATTGCTCAACATGTCATTGACTCTGCTCCTTTGTGTGCAGACACCTCAGGTAAGTACTACTATGAGAAGCAGACAGGTGAGGAGATCTCAGTGGATCTCCAACCAGCAGAGGAGGAGCGAGAGTGGCATGCCGATGACGTAGAGTAGCGTTATCATACCCGGCACATGAGAGACTCACATGGGACTTCATATAGATTATTTATTCCCTTATTGTTTATTCCTTGTTGAACCTTTATTCATTGACTTCATTTTTGTTAATGGCCTTAGTTCTTGGGATGGCCATTGTAAATGATTTAACTCCTTGATTAGTTTTCTTTACTTCTTTGTGCAACTTTAAATTCTTAATAAGATTATTATTGATTGTTGATATCCATATATATCTTGAATTGTATGATTTCCGTAAAGTATTATACTCTTGGGGTTTGAAATGTAATATCCTCATAGCGGACTTACGATACACGGGCTTAAAGGACAAAAATTTTAATTAGTCCTAAATTTCACTCCCCGGATCCGATTTATTCTCTAATTGAGTTCGGGGGACGTGATATTGCCCTCAAGTCAAATAGCTTGAGATCACCATTCTCAAGTATTCAGACTGGACCAAATGGATTTACAGAGATGAAGGGCTCCTTCTTGTGATCCCCATTGAACTTAAGCTCTTCCTCTTTGAGGAAAACGACAGCCCTCAGTGTGGCTATCAACATCATACTCCCATGTAGTTTCTTTATTGCCTTAAGCTTGATGTCAGCTGCTCCGTTGCTGCCTTCCTCACCTTGTGAGGAAACAAAAAGATCATGAACGCCTATGCCGACTTTTGCCATGTTTGGATTTCACCCATCAAAATGAGGGAAATCCAATTTCGTGGTATGGATACCCCCATTGTTCCCAAACGAATGCCCTAGCAGACTACTAGAATGCCCAAATGATCCTTCATGGTTTCTTTACACCATTTTTAGCTCATCTAAACGTTGCAAAATTTCAGTCAACATAGCCCCATGTCGTTCATATGTTGCTTTGAGCTCTACTTGAGAACTTTGTAAGCTCTGCATCCATTCTTTCATCTCTGCCCCATGCATCCCATCCGCCATCCTAGTACCTTGCTTTGATACCAATTTGATATGTGATCTTCTTTTGTCCCCGAGCTATAGTGAAACATGGGTCTCACTGCTCCAAGAAGAGGCTAAGAAGATAGAATCTCATATGGGAGATTGTACCAGTGATTAGATTTTGCATAAAGATATTCCATTCTCTATTTCATTAAGAACATTTAATAAATACAACCCAAGCAATTAAACGGCTATATTTCTAGCCAATTGCTCCCATGATCACATGATCTTAGGAGGTTTTAACAAACCGCCTACAAAACACACAATAGATAACTACCTACATGACACATTCACACAAATACATATTGAAGTAAATACCCAGTCAAAGAGACTCCCATTATTTAGGAAAAGAGTAAGTCCAGGACCCTTGATCACAAAATGCATGGCCCACCTTAAGATGACGTAAGCCATGCATTGAATGTGAGTTGCTGCACCAGAAATTGAGACGTATCAGTGACCAACAGTCACTACTATTCACCCAGAGGTTGCAAACAACAACTAGACTAAGAGAATGAACAAGACGTAACAAAATTAACAAGAAGACAAAGTGCCACTTATTAAATTCAACATGCTAAAAAATCGAAAATGGCCTTTTCCATTCAAGTGACCATTTCTTTTGTCTCTCGTGTCTGCAACCTTAATTGCCATTATTAGCATTACTTTGACATGCAAGTTTACAAATTTTCTTGATTTAAATTGTCCAATTGCCAAACACAACGGTCACCTTATTTCCATCCTTAAACTTAAACCTCATCTTCTCCTGCCATTCTTATTCACGACATATTAAGTGCAATGCAAATCGAGATGCATGATGTTTATGTTTAGTATTAAAAAATACCCAATAAAAGATTTTACTTCTTCAAAATAGAAATTCACAAAAGTGAAACGAAATATGTCTTAAGATTGTATGAATAGTATTTCTACTTTGTGATTCTATTCACAACCATGCAAATATACAAACATAAATCTTAAAATGCAAACTTACAGTGACCGAAACCAGAATTGCAATTACTCAATCTCAAAACTATAGAATGGAAGACTGATCAAGGCTAGCATTTGACGCTATGTCCTTAAGACATATTGTAAGGTCCCCGACCTTAATAGGGTGTTTAATTTCTTAATATTGGCAATTAGCCCAATTAATTGTGATTTTAGCTAATTAGGCGGGTTTAGTGGTTAAGCGAGTTTCTTTTGTCATTAGAAAGATGTTCCCGAAGTTTCATTCGATTCCGAGTGCGATTAGTCTTAATAAGGGGTTAGGTTGTGATTAATAGGAAAATTGGGTATTTTTCCGAAAAGTCCCGTTTTCGCCGAATTTGGGCTCGTTGGAAAGATCTCGTCGCGCTCGTCATCTTTCGTTCTTGGCTCGTCATGATTTGACGCCCCGAAGTCCCTCAAATAATTGATTTTCTCTCATTTCACTCAAAAGGGGCATTTTGGACTTTTCCCCTCCAACCCCCATTTAAACCCTAAACCCAGCCCTAACCTTCGTTTCTCTTCTTCATTGCAACTGCTGGAGCTTCTTCTTCTTCCTCCTTCTTCATTTCTCTCCTTGCAAGTGTGGATTGAAAGCATCCCAAGAGACCAAGCACTCCATCTTCTTCCTCTCTCCTTCCTCTACCTCTTGATATAAATTTGGTGAGTTTTCCCCTTCTCCTTCCTTCCCCATTTCGTTTTTCATGGCTGCAAATGGGTAGCATGTTAATGGCTTCCCTCTTTTCTTCTTCCTTGGTGTTTATTGGGTGTAGGAGAAGAGTTTTGGAAGGTGGGTTTAGCTAGAGTGTGTAGGGAGCTCTCCTCCTCAAAGTTTCTCTCTCTAATCTCCATCTCTTCCATTTCCTTTGGTGAAGGCAAGTTGATTAGCTCTATGTATTGTTCATGCATGTATGTTTACTTCATTCTTGGCAATGCAATTAGTAGAAGTCCCCAAATTCCAAGCTTGTTAATGTTTCATTGGATTGCACATGTTAATTAAGTAAATAAGGTTAATGGACTTAGATGGAATGGATGGGTGTTTTTGTGGCATGATATGCATGGTTACAGGTGTAGAATGTGAAGTCACTGAGGCTCCATAAGTGTATCTCGAAATCTGACTGAGAACAGCTTCAGAAACTTCATGTTCTGCACGGGCGGTCACCACGCGGTCAGCCAGCGGCTGACCGCCTACACAGAAACTGGACACATTTGTTCACGCGGTTACCCCCGCGGTTAGCCCACGGCTGACCGCCTAATCAGAACAGAACCTCTTCAGGTTCTGTCTCACCCGCGGTGACCCAGCGGTCCTCGCGCGGCTAGCCGACCTGACGAAATTCCAACCCAGTAGTGTCTGCACTACACGCGGTGACCCGGCGGTCACCACGCGGCGACCTAGCGGTCAGCCGACCCACCCCAGGCGGCTAGCCGCCTGCTCAGAAAACTGTTTCTGAAAATGGGATTTCTGCCCTAGGTCTTGACTTTATATGTGGGACCCCTTGACCCTACCCTTACATGACCAATTGGGAAAAATGGAAACGGAGCATGATTGGCTTGGTGTGCTTCGTTGGTTGTCCGGGATTTCCGTATATTGACGTTACTTGGCCGAATGCGTGTGGTAGTGAGTTGATTGGTGCCCAATAACTTCCGTACACCATGAGCCGCCAAACTAGGACACCAATGACTCATTCTCCATACGTCCTTCGTTGGGGATACGTTTAGTACACGGTTGACAGCCCTTGACTTAGGTTTGGCTTGTTCTTCATTCTTGACTCTTGAATCTCGTATCCGTAGTACGTCGTACCTTGTACACTCTATCTTGAATACTTGTATAATTGTAATTTAACTTGTAGAATTAGGGTTGGACTGGACTTAGAGTGTATCCGTAGGTACCTTGCCTTGTATTGACGGACACGTGTGGATAGACTTGAAAGGGGACTACTCATTGAACTTGGACTCGACTTGTATCTTGGCTTGACTTGGAGTAGCCCTCGGCTTATTATCTTGTACTTGGAAACCTATCCACGTGTATTTGTTTTGGAACTTGTGTAGTATACAAACCATCACCATCATCTTGCATTCATACCAGCTGCAGTCTGATGATTCTTGAGTGGGCCGGATACCGGACACTAGGGTGGGCAGTCGGCTTTGGACGGCGTCCATGGCGTGAATAGCTGGGAGCGGGCTAGGACCGTGCTGCTATTCCTAGGACCGGGAGCTAGGATCCCCCTAGAGCCGGACTTTGGGTATTTGTAGTTGGCTCGGACATCACTTATACCCCCGGGAGGTGGCTTTGGACATCCTCGGAGTCTCCTCTTGCTTGCATTGCATTTCATGGATGGTTATTCTTGTTTATCTTGCTAGGACTTATCTTATTATTTGATTCTCGTATTATTCATGCTTATTGCCTAGCTTGTACCTTGTTATCTTATGATCACGTATTTGTCTTTACTCTCCTTTGAAGCATGTTATGAATAATGTATATTGCTTATCTTCTTGCCAACATGTGTTGACCTTATCCCATGGTGTGCAGAGGACACCTACTACTACCCCTACGCCGACCCGGATGCCGAGGCAATCCCAGAGGATCCTCAACCGGGGGAGGAGGACGAGGTACGAGAGTGGGGTGCCGATGACGTAGCTTAGCGTCATCACTTCCGGCACTAGCGCGCGTAACACGGGGATATTTCTCATCGTGCCACTCCGTCTCATCTTTTGGTTTAACATTTTGTAATCACCATACTTTTGTATATCTTTTGTGCCAGGGCCTAAGTTTTTGGGATGGCCCTGATGTTTATAAACTTTATAGGTTTTATTTGAAACTTGAAATTTAATGGAATGAAATCCATACTTGCTTTGATATCTCTACAGGTTTAATGAATGTGTTTATTGGACAAGCCTGTTGATTAACTGATAATGAGGCAACTATACAATCCTCACAGCGGACTTCGATCCATGGGCATTAAGGGCAAAAATTTTTTAATTAGCCCTAATTTCACACCCCGGATCCGGTTTAATTACTAATCGGGTTCGGGGCCGTGACAGAGTGGTATCAGAGCATTGGATGGTTTCTCAGGGTAAAAATTGTAGAAACCATAGGACGCGTGTGAGGATTTACGTTAGCCTAGTGGTTGTAGTGTGTTCTATGTTCTTATAGCCTTGTATTGTTAGTTTTGGGTTACATAGTACCTAACTCATGTTTTCTTGCAGTGAAATGGCTAATAGCGGACCGTCAGGATCGGGCTCCACACCTCCCATACCGGATAGCCAATTCCAGCAATTCCTTAATGCTTATCTACAATCACAGACTGTGCAGACCGAACGTGACAGGAAACAAAGAGAGGACCAAATAGCCTTTCAAGCACAGATGGTGGAAGTGATGCAGAAAGTGTCTGAGCCTCGGGCTAAAGAACGGGATCTCAATGATTTAGTTGAAAAGTTCATGAAGAGACTTCCCCCAGAATTCTATGGGGTAGAGGATCCCGCAGAGGCAGATGAATGGACAGTGCAGATTGAGAAGATCTTCGAGGTGTTCAAATGCACAAGTCAGCAGCAAGTTCTATTGGCGACACATATGTTTCGAGGGACAGCAGAGGGATGGTGGAAGACCGTCAAGAGTGCATACGACACCGCTGAAGACGACAAGGCATGGGAGACCTTTGTCAAACAGTTTCAAGATAGGTTCATCCCCGAGCACTACATAGAGCAGAAAATAGTGGAATTTGAGACACTTATACAGGATACTCTCCCAGTTCAGGAGTATGAGATCCAGTTTACCTGCCTGTCCAGATTTGCAGCGGCTTTGATCACGCCAGATTCTGAGAAGGTTCGCAGGTTTATCAGAGGACTGAGACCTGATATCAGATTGCAAGTTCAACAGAGCAAGTTGACAGAGTATGATGCAGTAGTCAAGAAGGCATATTGGGCAGAGGAGTCTCTCAAGGGTGTCATAGCGTTAGAGCAGCAGAGGATCATGGCTATGCTGCCACAGCTTATTGGACAGTTTATACCTACTTCTACTCCTACTCCTGCTCCTTTTCCTCCTCAGCAGCCCAAGAGACAGAGAATGGAACCAAGGTTCAGACAGCCGCAGCAGAGGTTAGAGTGCTTACATTGTGGTGGAGCTCATTACTCCCGAGACTGCCGGAAGCAGTCCGGTGCATGCTATCATTGTGGAGATCCCGGGAATAAGGTTCGCCATTGCCCGATGAAGACAGGGGTTGCACCCCCGGCACTTCCAGCTCCGGCGCCCAGGCCTCCTCGTCCTGCGCTGCCGTTGAGACAGGCACCTCCAGCACAAGTTAGACCACCACAACAGCAGCAGCAGCAGCAAGTTATTGTCAGACCTCCTCAGCCACCGCAGCCACGTGCTCCGGCTCCTCAGTATAGGGCTCCGCAGCGACCTCCGACATTGCAGCGACCACAGTATCGCGCGCCGAGGCCACATCAGCAGTACCAGCGCCCGAGGCAGCTAGGCAGGGCATATGCGATCACACACGAGCAGGCAGAGGCAGCGGAGAACGTCATTGAAGGTACTCTCCCCGTTTGTGGATTTGATGCTAGAGTTTTGTTCGATCCAGGTTCCACACATTCTTTTGTTGCACCGGCATTTGCATTGCATTTTGGGAAGAGTAGGGAGATGTTGCCGTTTGTTTTAGTAGTTGCTACTCCGGTAGGCAGGTCGGTAGCATGTGATTTTGTTTATCCTAGGTGCACAGTTCAGATTGGGGGTACTCAGTTGACCGCCAGTTTGATTGTGTTGGCGATGTCCGACTTTGATGTTATTCTTGGAATGGACTGGTTAGCGGCGAACCGTGCGGTGTTGGATTGTTTCAACAAGACCGTGAAGTTGCGTAGTGTAGACCGTAGTGTTGAGTTCGTTGGTGCGAAGAAGCCCACCTCCACTCGGTTGATTTCTGCACTGAAGGCAGACCGTTTGATGAGGAGCGGATGTGAGGGTTACATCGCGTTTATCGCGGAGGACAAGCAGTCCGAACCCATAGAAGAGATTCCGGTAGTATGCGAGTTCCCGGATGTTTTTCCGGAGGAGATCCCGGGTTTACCACCTGTGCGAGAGATAGACTTCACGATAGAGCTACTACCAGGTACTGCACCGATTTCGAAGGCTCCGTATAGAATGGCCCCTGCAGAGTTGAAAGAATTGAAGAGTCAACTAGGAGACCTGTTAGACAAAGGCTTCATCCGGCCCAGTGTATCACCATGGGGAGCTCCAGTGCTATTTGTTAAGAAGAAGGATGGAACTATGAGGATGTGCATCGACTACCGGCAATTGAACCAAGTGACAGTCAAGAACAAGTACCCGCTTCCGAGAATAGATGAGTTATTTGATCAGCTACAGGGAGCCCAGTTCTTTTCGAAGATTGATCTACGTTCGGGATACCATCAGCTACGTGTCAGAGGAGAAGACGTTCCTAAGACAGCGTTCCGGACTAGATATGGCCATTTTGAGTTTCTTATGATGCCGTTTGGCTTGACGAATGCACCAGCAGTGTTCATGGCCCTAATGAACAAGATATTCACTCCCTACCTCGACCAGTTCGTAGTGGTATTCATCGATGATGTATTGGTTTATTCCAAGTCCAAGGAGGAACATGAGCACCAGTTGAGGACTTCATTGCAGCTTCTGAAGGACAGCCAGTTGTATGCCAAGCTGAGTAAATGCGAATTCTGGTTAGAACAGGTGTCATTTCTAGGTCATGTAATTTCCAAGGAAGGATTGGCAGTGGATTCCAAGAAGATAGACGCAGTTGTCAATTGGGGAAGTCCACAAAATGCAGCAGAGATTCGCAGTTTCCTAGGACTTGCGGGTTATTACAGAAGGTTTGTGAAAGGATTCTCTACCATGGCAGCCCCTCTTACGAAGTTGACCCGAAAGAACGTCCCTTTTGTTTGGACCGAGGAATGTGAGAGAAGCTTCCAAGAACTGAAGGCCAGATTGACCACAGCTCCCATTCTTGCTTTACCATCTGGCAGTGGAGGATTTGTCGTTCACACAGACGCATCAGGAGTTGGTTTGGGTTGTGTTCTTATGCAAAACGATAAGGTGATAGCGTATGGCTCGAGGCAATTAAAAGACCATGAGAAGAAGTACGCCACCCATGATTTAGAGCTTGCAGCCGTTGTACTTGCACTCAAGATGTGGAGACACTACTTATACGGCGAGAAATTCGAGGTGCACTCCGATCACAAGAGTTTACAGTATCTGTTTACCCAGAATGAGTTGAACAACAGACAACGAAGATGGATGGAGTACATTAAGGATTACGATTTCCCTATCAAGTACCACCCTGGAAAAGTCAACGTGGTAGCAGATGCCTTGAGCAGAAAGTCAGCATTCAGTGGGTGTATAGTGCCAGAATGGAGATGGATGGAACAGTTTAGAGATTTAGAAGCTGAAGTTTGGCCTATCAGTGAGAAGGTAATGATTGCTAGCATGGCAGCATGGGAACCAGAGATAATGAACAGAATTAAGGAATGTCAGAAGGATGACCCAGGGTTGCAGCGTATCATCGAGCACATAGATGACAGGCCTGAGTTCAGACTAATTAAGGGGGTTTTGTATTGCAAAGACCGGTTATGCGTGCCAGATGTGCAGGACATAAAGACAGAACTGATGACAGACGCACACCGTACAAGATACTCTATTCATCCGGGCAGCACAAAAATGTACCAGAATCTGAAGAACCACTATTGGTGGATGAACATGAAGAAGGAAATTGCAGAATTTGTTTCCAAGTGCTACACGTGTCAGGTGATCAAGACTGAACACAAGAAGCCTCCTGGTTTACTTCGTCAGTTGGATATTCCTACGTGGAAATGGGAGCACATCACTATGGATTTTGTATCAGGATTGCCAAATACCAGGAAAGGGAACGATGCTATATGGGTGATCGTGGATCGATTGACCAAGTCAGCCCATTTCATACCATTCAAGACTGGTCAGTTCATGGATAAGATGGCCAAGTTGTACAATGATGAGATTGTTAGATTGCATGGAGTGCCTAAATCTATAGTTTCCGATCGAGACACCAAGTTTGTCTCTCGGTTTTGGACTACACTTCAGTCATCCATGGGCACACAGTTGAGATTCAGCACAGCTTACCACCCTCAGACGGACGGACAGTCAGAGCGTACCATTCAAACTCTAGAGGATATGCTCCGGGCATGTGTATTGGATTTCAAGAAGGATTGGGATGATAGTTTGCCCCTCTGTGAATTCTCCTACAACAACGGTTACCATTCTAGCATTGGTATGGCACCGTTTGAAGCACTATATGGACGCAGATGCAGAACTCCGGTGTGTTGGGAAGAGGTAGGAGTACGAAGTTTCCACGGACCATCTGTAGTTGGTGATTCCAGTGAGAAAGTCAAGGTTGTACAGATGCGTTTGAAAGAATCTCGTGACCGTCAGAAGAGTTACGCGGATAAGAGACGAAGGCCACTAGAGTTTCAGGTTGGTGATAAGGTGTTTCTCAAGGTCTCTCCAATGCGTGGTGTTGTCAGATTCGGCCAAAAAGGGAAGCTTTCCAAGAGATATGTGGGACCGTTCGATATTCGTAGCAGGATTGGTGATGTTGCGTATCGACTTACCTTGCCGCCAGAGTTGTCGGGTGTACACAATGTGTTCCACGTGTCGATGTTGCGCAAGTATATTCCAGATCCCACTCACGTGTTGCCACACGAGCCACTGCAGATTCAGCCCGACGCATCCTATGTGGAGCAGCCAGCGCGGATTATAGACACCAAGGAGACAGTTTTGCGGACGAGGACCATTCCATGGGTCAAGGTTCAATGGGAGCACCATCGTCCAGAGGAAGCTACGTGGGAACTCAGGGACCAGATCAGGAAAGCCTATCCTCATCTTCTTCCTGAGGAGGTATGTTTAGGCATTTGGAGGACCAAATGTTCTTTTTAGAGGGAAGGGATGTAAGGTCCCCGACCTTAATAGGGTGTTTAATTTCTTAATATTGGCAATTAGCCCAATTAATTGTGATTTTAGCTAATTAGGCGGGTTTAGTGGTTAAGCGAGTTTCTTTTGTCATTAGAAAGATGTTCCCGAAGTTTCATTCGATTCCGAGTGCGATTAGTCTTAATAAGGGGTTAGGTTGTGATTAATAGGAAAATTGGGTATTTTTCCGAAAAGTCCCGTTTTCGCCGAATTTGGGCTCGTTGGAAAGATCACGTCGCGCTCGTCATCTTTCGTTCTTGGCTCGTCATGATTTGACGCCCCGAAGTCCCTCAAATAATTGATTTTCTCTCATTTCACTCAAAAGGGGCATTTTGGACTTTTCCCCTCCAACCCCCATTTAAACCCTAAACCCAGCCCTAACCTTCGTTTCTCTTCTTCATTGCAACTGCTGGAGCTTCTTCTTCTTCCTCCTTCTTCATTTCTCTCCTTGCAAGTGTGGATTGAAAGCATCCCAAGAGACCAAGCACTCCATCTTCTTCCTCTCTCCTTCCTCTACCTCTTGATATAAATTTGGTGAGTTTTCCCCTTCTCCTTCCTTCCCCATTTCGTTTTTCATGGCTGCAAATGGGTAGCATGTTAATGGCTTCCCTCTTTTCTTCTTCCTTGGTGTTTATTGGGTGTAGGAGAAGAGTTTTGGAAGGTGGGTTTAGCTAGAGTGTGTAGGGAGCTCTCCTCCTCAAAGTTTCTCTCTCTAATCTCCATCTCTTCCATTTCCTTTGGTGAAGGCAAGTTGATTAGCTCTATGTATTGTTCATGCATGTATGTTTACTTCATTCTTGGCAATGCAATTAGTAGAAGTCCCCAAATTCCAAGCTTGTTAATGTTTCATTGGATTGCACATGTTAATTAAGTAAATAAGGTTAATGGACTTAGATGGAATGGATGGGTGTTTTTGTGGCATGATATGCATGGTTACAGGTGTAGAATGTGAAGTCACTGAGGCTCCATAAGTGTATCTCGAAATCTGACTGAGAACAGCTTCAGAAACTTCATGTTCTGCACGGGCGGTCACCACGCGGTCAGCCAGCGGCTGACCGCCTACACAGAAACTGGACACATTTGTTCACGTGGTTACCCCCGCGGTTAGCCCACGGCTGACCGCCTAATCAGAACAGAACCTCTTCAGGTTCTGTCTCACCCGCGGTGACCCAGCGGTCCTCGCGCGGCTAGCCGACCTGACGAAATTCCAACCCAGTAGTGTCTGCACTACACGCGGTGACCCGGCGGTCACCACGCGGCGACCTAGCGGTCAGCCGACCCACCCCAGGCGGCTAGCCGCCTGCTCAGAAAACTGTTTCTGAAAATGGGATTTCTGCCCTAGGTCTTGACTTTATATGTGGGACCCCTTGACCCTACCCTTACATGACCAATTGGGAAAAATGGAAACGGAGCATGATTGGCTTGGTGTGCTTCGTTGGTTGTCCGGGATTTCCGTATATTGACGTTACTTGGCCGAATGCGTGTGGTAGTGAGTTGATTGGTGCCCAATAACTTCCGTACACCATGAGCCGCCAAACTAGGACACCAATGACTCATTCTCCATACGTCCTTCGTTGGGGATACGTTTAGTACACGGTTGACAGCCCTTGACTTAGGTTTGGCTTGTTCTTCATTCTTGACTCTTGAATCTCGTATCCGTAGTACGTCGTACCTTGTACACTCTATCTTGAATACTTGTATAATTGTAATTTAACTTGTAGAATTAGGGTTGGACTGGACTTAGAGTGTATCCGTAGGTACCTTGCCTTGTATTGACGGACACGTGTGGATAGACTTGAAAGGGGACTACTCATTGAACTTGGACTCGACTTGTATCTTGGCTTGACTTGGAGTAGCCCTCGGCTTATTATCTTGTACTTGGAAACCTATCCACGTGTATTTGTCTTGGAACTTGTGTAGTATACAAACCATCACCATCATCTTGCATTCATACTAGCTGCAGTCTGATGATTCTTGAGTGGGCCGGATACCGGACACTAGGGTGGGCAGTCGGCTTTGGACGGCGTCCATGGCGTGAATAGCTGGGAGCGGGCTAGGACCGTGCTGCTATTCCTAGGACCGGGAGCTAGGATCCCCCTAGAGCCGGACTTTGGGTATTTGTAGTTGGCTCGGACATCACTTATACCCCCGGGAGGTGGCTTTGGACATCCTCGGAGTCTCCTCTTGCTTGCATTGCATTTCATGGATGGTTATTCTTGTTTATCTTGCTAGGACTTATCTTATTATTTGATTCTCGTATTATTCATGCTTATTGCCTAGCTTGTACCTTGTTATCTTATGATCACGTATTTGTCTTTACTCTCCTTTGAAGCATGTTATGAATAATGTATATTGCTTATCTTCTTGCCAACATGTGTTGACCTTATCCCATGGTGTGCAGAGGACACCTACTACTACCCCTACGCCGACCCGGATGCCGAGGCAATCCCAGAGGATCCTCAACCGGGGGAGGAGGACGAGGTACGAGAGTGGGGTGCCGATGACGTAGCTTAGCGTCATCACTTCCGGCACTAGCGCGCGTAACACGGGGATATTTCTCATCGTGCCACTCCGTCTCATCTTTTGGTTTAACATTTTGTAATCACCATACTTTTGTATATCTTTTGTGCCAGGGCCTAAGTTTTTGGGATGGCCCTGATGTTTATAAACTTTATAGGTTTTATTTGAAACTTGAAATTTAATGGAATGAAATCCATACTTGCTTTGATATCTCTACAGGTTTAATGAATGTGTTTATTGGACAAGCCTGTTGATTAACTGATAATGAGGCAACTATACAATCCTCACAGCGGACTTCGATCCATGGGCATTAAGGGCAAAATTTTTTTAATTAGCCCTAATTTCACACCCCGGATCCGGTTTAATTACTAATCGGGTTCGGGGCCGTGACACATATTCACCCTCGCTACGGTGCTTACGATTCTTGAATGTTTGTCTCCCAGGATACAAGGATCACGCACGCAGAAGCAACACTACAATCTGGGTGCCCAACAAACCAAAACTATGTTTGTACTCTCTCAATGATTCAGTGTGTGAAATTGATGATTAATTCACCTTCCATCCAATGATGGTATTAATAGATGTAATTGTGACTTTTCGCAAAAGTCACGAACCTAAATAACATGTCTCTTTATGGTGGAGAGTTTTCTATGAATAGACACAACTCTATAAAAATTTAATCCAATTTCATTCCAGCTATAGACACAATTTTCTAATAGGGTCCACCACATTTTCCTACTTGTATGGGCTCTCTTTCAGTTTGAACATGCTTCTTTCCCACTTGTATAGGCCTTCTTTTTGCTTGTACATGCCTCCTTTGGGTCCCAGCCGCCTTGGCTCGGTTACCAAAGAAAAAAAAAGATTGTTTATTGATGGGGAAAAACTTCATGAGATCTACTGCCCAGGGATTGATGCTTCAGCGGCTATTAAGGTGACACGCCTCTTAGCCACTTCTCATTACTTGATGCTTTTACTACCATCATCGACATTGTTGGTAGTGGTAGTGGTGGTGGTGATGGTGTTGTTGTTGGTGTCCTTTTAGCGTTGTCGAAAATACTATGCTTATATTCAGCTAAGCACCTCTCTATGAGGCCATCTAGATGTATGATGGGCATTTCTAGTGGAGATAATAGAATATGGTTGGGCTAATATTAGCTCAATCAAAATATTCCAACCCTTGATTTAATCTACCTCAAAGTTTATATTCATTTCTATTTACCCAAATCCAGCTCAGAATACTTGGGATGTTTGGTGGTCACCAACGACCAACCTCATGACAGCCCATCTCCTGCTCGTTGCATAGAGACCAGCATTGATTTCAGGGTGCAGGTTCTTTGCAACTGTCTCGAATCGACTTTGGTTGTCTCTAAGTAGTCAACATCAACCAGATGTTTCTATCAAAAATATTAGACGATAGTCAGTTTTGTTACCTAACATAAAAAGGGGGCCAAAAGAAAAGAAAATTTGTTTTGAAGTTAACCCAAAATGGCTTATTAGAACTCAACCCAAAAAGAAGTGAAAAAAAGATTATGAAGTAGTCTGTAATGGGAAGGGGATCATTTAGTGCCAATAATTAACAATCTACATTTGTATCCCTTTTTCTTAACCACATTTCCCGAAGGAAATTAAGTTTCTAGTTTTTCATCAAGTAAATGTCTCTATTACATCGTACTGTTATAGGCACACCCCACGAGTCCATTAGATCTGTAATCTAATTAAAAATGGTTTATAGCGTTCTAGCCATCAATGTTGTGAATAGAGCACAATACAACATCGCCATCCATCGGTAAAAGCATTTACATATAAGTTATATTATAGTGTAATATACGTACGGAAATTATGTGTGTGTATATATATATAGACAATGGGCCCGGCCGGGCTGGGTCAAGCGCTAGTCCCATCCTCAAGACGAGAGAGAGAGAGAGAGAGAGAGAGAGAGAGAGAGAGAGGTTGAGGAGTTCTCAAAATCTGGCCCGGCCCCACGCGACCCTTGGGCTTTAGGACAAGGAGAAAAGCACTCACTATACTGGCTGTGGCAGGTCAAGCCCCTTCATCAAAGGGCTGTATTGACGGTCCTACTCATTAGTCATAACACTTGATGAGACTTGCTGAGCTTAGCAAGGCTTGCTGAAGCTCGAATCATTTTCTAAATTTGGCTCAAGCTTCAGCAGGGACAACAAAGTTCATAGCCTAGCTAGGTACATCAACAGCCCTACCCAAAGAAGTCTAAAAATCGGTTGCGTTGGGTCAAAGGTCAACCAGTCTACGATAGGAACATACTATCCCTATGTAGTCTATTCTTTCCCCACGGTGGCTTCTCTTCCTATCGGATAGGCTTCTTTTCTTATGGTCTCATGGGTTCCAGCCCACTTGACTGGGTACATACACAAATAAATAAAAAAATAAAATGCGGGCTCAGCTCATTGCCAGCCGTATTAATGTATTTTGTCAGTCTATCACTAGCATACTATTTTATCATGGGAAAAAAAAAGGGTGGGTCTAGGGAGGAACCATGGTATGTTCAAATCTCCTATGTATTGCATCCAAATTTGGCATGAATTAGAAAACCAAAGATTAGAATACGAATTTTAATGTAGGGATATAGAAGGGTAGGTGCAGGGTGGAACTATGGTATGTCTAAATCCGGAACAGATTCTATGTAGTGGCTGCAGATCTTTGGGATTATGTCTTGTATTCCGGGTTCATGGGATTTGTCTTTTGATTGGCCAAAGACTAGATTCAGGGTCTAGGGTATTTTGTAATTTTATTGAGGGTTTCTTACGATCTAAGAAAGCATTGATTATATATATATATATATATATTTATTTATCTGATCTAATCGGTAATCCTAGATCGGTAAAGATAGAGTGTGGGTGTCGGCGACTGCCAAACCATGTCGGACTGAATAGAGAAAATCGTAGGCACTCTTGCCAAACCACACAGATCTGTCTGATTTTGTTTCTCTTCCTTGTGTGTGTGTTTGATTGTCTGTCGGAAATTTGATGCTCTTACATACGCACAGTAAGTGGTACCAGAGCCTCAACCCACAACAAATATGGCATCAATTATAAAAATTAAGATCTGAATCCAAATCAAAATGCAAAAGAATTAAAATAGAGAATTAAAAACTTGTATTTTATTAGAAACGTGTATCCTCAGGTCAGAGCACATTAGGATTCGGATTCTGGATCTAAAAACTTTAATATGCTATCCTCGTAGAAGTTTATCCACATCTAAATTTCTCCCAGACACAAAATCATCTTCCATATCCCCTTCTTTCCCGAATTGGAGAGTGTAGATATATACGAATAATCAGATACCTATTGATATCCCTAACTTAATGCAAGTCCTTCATTTTATATTTTTTATGCTATTGGAGGGTTCTCAACCCTTTGGGCTATACTAATCCCTCATGAAGCCTGGTAGACTCCCTTGTAGCCCTAGTGTGATAGTGCAATTTCAAATCTACAACCTCCGGGTACAAATCGTGGTCCTAGGCCAACTAAGCTACCCCTTGAAGTTTTAATGCAAGTCCTTCGTGCCAAAGAAGACTTCCAAGTCCTTTCTGAGATTAAAAGCTTATACATGAGTTTGTCATACAAGCACCTAATTTCAAACCATAAGCTGAATTATCCCTACATTCCAAAGAAAAGAAAGTGCAATCTGGTATGCATTTTCTCTGATTAGAGTAGTGCATATAACATCTCATTCCATGTATCGGGGACCCCAGGTAGGCACCAGTGGCTGCAGTCCGTGGAATGTCCTTCTGGGTGTTGGGCCTCTTCTTCTGTTAGAGCCCTGACATACACGGAAGGGTGGCCATCTCGCCGGAGGGCCGACATCACCGTGATATCTTGAAGGTATACAGGAAACCTCATCCTCCTCAATACACCTCGCAGGACAAACAGTTGTTCGGGAAGATGAGGCTGTCGGCGAAAATATGCTAAAGGCTCTCTTTGATTATAGCATTTCAGTCCATTGTCCCTGGAAATGTATAAATAGCACATGAGTATAATGTTCATTGTAAGGCCCAGCCCAATTTGTGTCGGGTTTAAAAACTCGTCCCGGCTACCCTGACAGAGCCGAGTCAATTGGGCTCATGTTCTGACCAATTATTCGACCAAATTCACACATCAACTTGAATTTCCTTGTTTTTGAGCTACGTTTGTTGGACCATTATTGGGGCCTCGTACCAACCAAGTGGGCCTTGTTTGGACTAGACTTCGAGGTACTTAGTTTACCTGTTGTGTTTAGGAGAGACGCTTCGGAAGATGACTCGTGTTCTCCGTGGATCTAAGTTGAGATCAACCCATCTAGCCCATGTAAATAAGCCTTTCTCATAAGCAACCATGGGATTAAGATCTGTGAATACTCTGCTCCCTTCCTCTAAGAAATCCCATCTGCAATGAAACAATATTGTTTGATGAATATGATTCTCACAAAGTTTGCAAATTCTATAAACATGTTCTGTTAAGGTTAGGCTGTAATATTAGGGGTGAAAATGGACACGGTTGATAATTGTTAGTATAAATCATTCTTTATACAGGAAAGTTTTAAGGTCACTTATCAGGCGCAACATTGAGTTCTAGATGCAGTATTCGCGCCTGAGATACAGTTCTGGGTTGAACCCTTTCATACACAAGGCCCATTTGCATTAGACATATCAGGTCAATCTGGACCAAACAACCGGGCCTTGAGTGATGCTGTTAATCTGCGCTCAACTTTTTGGCAAATAATGGGCCCTAAATACGCAGCCCTAAGTCTCATCTTAGAACCACAGCTTCATACTCATTTCGGCCCACCCTCACTTGACATAGTTGAATTCACTCAGCAACTAACTGATTAGGACACGATGACGGAGTCAAGCAGAGTATTTAACCAGACTCGCCCGAGTTACTCGACTCAGTGACCTTCAGAGTTAAGTCAAGTTTCCGGAGTTTCTAGATCCATCCAACCAGGATGGACTCGAGCTTGTCCTGCTCAACCCGGCACGCTTGCAACCCTAGTTTAAAAATAAGGAACACATTCAGATTAAATTAGAATTACAATGCCAAGATAAGAATTGAAAATGAGTATCTCTTACGAACTCCATTCGCCAGAGTGAGTCCACCAGTGAGCTGAATCGAACACTAGAATATCGACTCCTCTCCAGTACTGTGCATTCTCTTCAATGGAGTCGAGTTCCAAAATTCTCTTGTTTTGATAACCCGACTTCAGTTCCACCAGGAATGGAGCCCAACAGAATTCAATTGATGCCTCAAAATCCTGCATCCATTACTAACTACCAAGTCATGTTCCTAGTTTATAAGATCAAAAAGGATTAGAGTGTGCCTTTGATGTAATGGATCATCATGCCATACTGGTTTGATGATTCTAACCATCTGATTACTGATCGTTTCCATTCCAATCATCCATTTTGCACGGTATCTTGGCAGGAATGTAAAATGAAAAGGGCCACATCAAATGAATGATACCGATTACGATCCACATACACTTTAAAATGGGCAACGTATTAGTTCCTGTCGTATCAATGGCATGTCCAGGACATATCCATGCCCTTTATGACCATCATAAGGTACAGATTGATGATTGGACCATTTGGGCTGACAGTTTGGATCATCTACGTTGTAGGCCACCCGATTGGATTGTACCATATGGGTTGACAGCTTGGATCATCGAGGTTGTAAGCCACCTGATTGGATTGTCGATGTTATATGTGCATGCCGTTTCACTGGGGATCGAGTGAACTGATAGATGGTCCAAATCTGTCAATGTCTGCTACTAGACAACTCAGTTGAGTCAAACCCATACCAGTACATTATGACTTGAATGAGTTGTAGCAACTCGGCTGAGCCATACCAACTTCTGTAGTGATCGAGTCGGAGATGAAAGCAGGAATTTATGCGTAAAATTTGAACTGATCAAGTGCAGAAAATCGTTAAGCGGACATCAAATAGATAGAATGAGATTTTAATGATGATGCTCTCTCTCTCTCCCTCTCCCTCTCTCTCTCTCTTAACAAAAAGATTTCTCTATCATATGATCGCAACCATTAATTTAAGGGTCTCAATATTTAATGGTTTCTTAAGTTAGATTTTAAAGAAATTCAATCCATCAGCAAGTATGATTCAAGTATAATTAAGATAGATATCATATTAGAGTGAGCGCTCAATCAGAATGGAAGATAAGTGGTTGGCACCAGGCGCTAAAATCATTACCTCTCATGTAGGAATAGTGATAAATCAGAATAGTGGTTTCCTTATTCCAAGATTTGGCTCAAGATAGATCTGAATGGAGAAAATTAATTCACGTAGCCATTTCCAACATAGCTGGTACAAGAGTTTGATGATAATAGGAATAGTAATAAAATAACTCTCATATGTGTCTTTGGCTAACAAAGAAAAATCTTACCAAGGCATGGAAAGCCATTGATGAGCCATTATATGACACCGTCTTTTTCTCAGGTGGAATGACATGTTCAATCAGGCACGCAAGGGACTCCCATTGGTTTCTCATTATGGAATCTCCCACCAGCATCATCCTCTTCCTTCTCATCTTCCCCAGAAATTCCAATGCATCAAACCTGATTCACCAAAAGAGAAACATTACCCATTTCAGTCCTTTAAGAAAATTTCCATACCTGTGACCCTGTGGGCTTACGGGCCTCTGCCCCTTCACTCATTGAAGTCATTACCGCACCACAGGAATCTATACCGAAATGTGCCCCTCTATAAAATCTTGCTCTTAGAAAAGTGTGGCAATAATTACTTAGCACCCTCATTGAATTTCAGCATAAAAAATGTATAGGGAACAGCTCGGCACCCCAATAATAAGGAGCCGTAGTCAGGGTTCGACCCTGGGCAGGCCACCTTCCTCCACCAGAGGGCTCTTCACCTTGCCCACGGTCTCCTTCTCTCACCCAAGGACTTGTAGGTCCAGCCCCCTTAGCCGGGGTATAAAAGAAAAAAAAAAAAACAGAGTATAATAATACTTCAATTGCAAACGATGTTTAATAAATCAGTATTCAAGAAATCTCGCAGGGTGTCACGTCCAACACACCTGCATAACATAGCATCTATGGCTGCTTAGAACAACAATACCTTGGGATGTTACAGCCATCTGGTTTCCACCTCCACTTCTCGTAATCAGAATCCGGCCGGCCGTTCATCTGGCAGTTCACTTTGCCACTCAAATATGGGCAAGTGGCATCGTAAAGAGGGTACGATTGGTCGTAAATCCATTTTCCAACTGAGAAATCGCATTGCCTCTGGTGAGACAGTCGGCTTTGAACCACATTGACATCATCTTCTTTCCCTTGGAGCCACTCCAGGTCATCCAAATCGAAGTCAGATTGCGCAGACACGCCCAGGAAGAAGCTTTGATAGAAGATGAAGATGATGAGGGAGATGAAGAAGAGGGATTTGAAGGGGAGGGATGAAGGTGTGGCCATTGAAGCTACAAGAGAGTGAAGGGGAGTGAATTTGGTATTAAAAGGACTTGTGGGTGGGTGTTGAGGGAGTCTTCTAAGTTGACCGAATGCATGGCTTTTGCGCTTAAGATGCGGTGGAATGGACCATATCCTTTTTGTTCATGCCAATGCCATGATGCCTAAGCATTTGAGATGTCTTGTTTCCTTCTTTATTATGTTGGCCACTAACAAGGTAAAATGTCTAGCAAAAGGAAAAGGAGAAAAAGTGCTGTAAAGGGTTCAAAGCTTTAACAGAGAGAGAGGGGTGTTCATGGGCTGGGTGAACACCAACCAGGCCTCGCAGAGCTGGATTTGGGGTTTGTTTAGGACCAGGAGATAGACATAGGCCTAATTTTCTAGCACAACAGTTAAAATGGCCGGGCCTGCAAAATGAAAGGCAGTCAGTCCTTGGAAAGGCACGTAGGAGTTTATTTAATATGCAGGCGAGTTGGACCTAAGAGTAAATTTCTGGCCTGTGGGCTGTATTGGACATGTATATTACCTGATCACAAAATGGGCCAGGCTGGAGATCTTTGGTCCAACCTGGCACAATCCATGAGCACCCTAGAGAGAGATGATGTTTGTTAAGGCCGGGGAATTTATAGTCCTCCAATGCTGTGGATCATCATATTGATGGCCCACCACATATAAAAAGCACAGGCAGTTGGTAAATCCTTGTCATCTGTGGATCACCATATTTCCTTTTGAATTTTCACCATCGATGATTTGATTCCTTCTTTATTTTATTCTACTTATGTTTTTCAGTTTCATTAACAGGCAGTAAATCGAGTCACTAGAGTTACCTCTTTGCTGTGCTTCTCGTACCTTAGGGCAGGGGCGGAACTAGAGGGGTCCATCTCCCTCCCTGACATTTTCAAAAAACTGTCGATATTATTGGAAAATTTAGAATGTATTTTTTTGCTGAAAAATTTTAGAACATACTTTCACATTGCCCCACCCCACCTGAAAAGAAAAAAAATTCATATTGGTTTTGATGATAATGACGATGATTTTCAAAAATATCAGTCAAGTCCAACAAGGAGTTACAATACCTGTTCCAACCTGCCAACCTAACCCAAATATGACCTCTTAACTCATTCCTTTCCCAACAAATGGGTTCATTGAGTCCAAATGTATGTATTCGACCCAAGCCCAATCTAATATCCCCAGCCTATTAATTGGGGTTGTGGTTGTCGCTTTTAAATTACGGATTGAGTACAGGAATTCATCTTCAACACGTTAACAGTGGGTCAGATTTAGGTTTTTTTCTATATTTATTTGGTACCCTAGCCTAGGGGTCTGGGCCCAGAGATGTCACACAAGTGGAAAGAAGCCAGACCGTGAGAGGGGTACCCCACGCAAGTGGGAAGAGGAAGCCATAGTACGGGAATGACCGCCCACACATGTGGGAAGAGAAGCCCACACACTAGGAAAGAGTGGCATGTCTAAAGATCCAGGCAGCCAGGTGACATGCGAGGTTGTGAACCAATTGTGCAACCCTTTGCTGGCGGTCAGATTCAGGTTGAATACATACATGTCACCCAATACCCATAATAGCCAATATGTGACCCCTTAATCCTAGATTCAACTCACCCCAACCGATTTCAACCTAACTCAAAATCATATTAAACCAGACCAACTTCAATTCTAGAATCCGAGCCCAACCCAAACCCAAACTTGATCAACCAGAGTTTGGGTTTAGGTATGTTTGGGTTGGTTTCAACCCGAGTTGCACCCGTTTAATGCAACTGACCATCGTCATGATGAAGGCTGAAGGTGAATAATTGTTGGTAATGTAACCGCATACTCAGCCACTGATTGCTCTTTCTAGAGTCAAAATGAATTGAGTAATAAGTCGTTGGAGAAAAAAGCTAATTTGATGATCATACCGAGCTCATCATTTTTAACCACCCCCAACTGATTGGTTATGCCCTAAATAAATGGAGCCCATCCAATCAATGTCCTGCAAATAATGGTTTAGATTTTTAACCAAGTATATGGAAATGACTGTTTGGAAGTGACAGGTCTAAATTATGATGCATATGAGCACAATATGTACACAATGAGGAAAGGGGAAGACTCAAATAAGGGAGACTTGCGGAAACCACCAAAGGTTGCACCAAGTGTGTTCTTTGGTTAGGTTGATGTCTAGACAAGTACAAGTCGTGTCCCTACAAAAAGGGTGACCGTCTCTGTTCTAGGAGTTCAGCTTTTAAGCGGGACCGTGCCAAGTGCATTGTCACCCCACCATTCAACATGGGAATTACTTGGTTGGTTTGGCTTCATGAGACCAAATTGGAGGCCTAGGTGTAATCTTCAAACCAGTTAGGAGCTCTCTAGAAGTCTAGGTTCACCCCAGAATCATTTCTTGTGCTCAATCTTTGTGTCTGGCTGCTTGTGAATCAAATAGTATGACCATTAGGGCTCTACATATAAACTAGGTTTGCATATAGATCAGGTTGAACCCGGTGCATGCAAACTAGACCTGAGAGAGAAAAATTGTGGGAACATAAAAACAAAAGGTTTTCAGAATAGAGTCCGAATTAGTCTTAACCCTTGAAGGAAAATCTTTAAGTTTTGAAAAAATTGTTACGATGGCTGATCAAGCAGACCCACCAATGGCTTTGAAGGACTACATGTACTCCACCAGGATGACTCAACCATCATGCATCACCCTGCATCAGACCAATGCCACCTTTAAGTCGAAACCTGGCATGATCTAGATGCTCTCAGTGTTCCATGGACTAGACCAGGAAAACCCATATCAGCATGTTAGGAAATTCGAGGACATTTCTGGGACCACGAAAATCAATCATATGGCTGAGGATGCCTTCAAACTCAAGTTATTCCTTTTCTCATTATAAGAAAAGGCTAAAGCATGGCTTTATGCCTTACAGGTCGGGTCCATGGCTACATGGACCAAGTTAGTCGAAGGATTTTACAAAAAAATTTACTCTAAACGGAAAACTGCTTAGAATAGGCAGGCTATCAAAGGGTTTAATAAAAAAGAAGGGGAGACACTATACAATTATTTAGAACGGTTCAAGGATCTCTTTATCTAGTGTCCCCACCATGGATTTTAAAATATCCGATTGGTCCAAATTGTATACAAAGGCATGGATTAATTATCCAACCAAACAAATGGTGGAATCTTTCTGTAATGGAAATGTTACACAAAAAATAGCAGAAAAAGCATGGGAGCCCACTAAAACCACCATTCCAAAAAATGGGGGAAACGTTTAAAGTCAAACAAAAAATTGAGGTGGAGGCTAAGCTGGCTACATTGATGAGGAGACCAGAGGCCCTAGAATCAAACCATGGAATCCAAAATCCCACTCCAAATACTTTGGAGTCATTGAAGTATAGTCAGGCCGTTAGTGGCGAGACTGACCCAATAACTTTGGGCCAAGTTGAATCACTTGAGTAAGTCAATGTGCTTTATAAAAACACTCATTTTGATAATCGTCGGAGGTATGACTCATATTCCAATACATACAATCTAGGTTGGAGGGACAACCCAAGTTTTTCTTGGACCAAGGGTCTAACTCGGGGAGGCCCCTCATAGTCAACTCAATTTCAACACATTCAATCTTAGGTCAGTGCCCCACCAGGTTTCCAAAAGCCGAACTTCAACCCTAACCCACTGACCCAAAGGATAGATTCTTTAGAAGAGACCATGAAACTCAAGTCCTAGACCGAAGCCTAGTTGCAATAGAGTATTGCTCAAGTTTAGAAAACCACTACCTAACTTTTGAATGGCCATACTCAGAACCTTGCAAAATTGGAACACCAAATGAGCCAACTGGCTAGCAAAATTGGAATACCAAATGGGTCAACTGGCTAATTCCTTGAGTGCTAGAGACAAGGGAACCTCCCATAGTCAACCAGAACCCAATCCCAAAGGCCAAATTATACATGATACCAAAGGAAAAGGCCCAAAGCAGGTTAAATCTATAACCACGCTTAGGTTGACAACAAAGTAGAGATGCCTAAGGAAATTGAGGATTCTAAGATAGCTGAGGAAAATGTGGATTCATAAAAAAATGAGGATGAACCAGTAACTGAACTTAAGGAAAAGGAGCCAATTGAGCACCCTAGCACCACCATAGGAGAACCGTCACCTAGTGATCCACCTCCTAGGACCTACGTTCCTAAAGCTCTGTACCCCAAAGGCTAGGCCCAGCTAAGTCTAGTGCCCAGTTGAACAAAATACTTGAATTTTTTAAGCAAGTGTGGATTAACATTCCCTTGTTAGATGCGATCCAACAAATTCCAGCGTATGCGATGTGAGGCCCCACCCCTTGTGGACCCTCAATTTTATTTTAATTGTGTTAATTATAGTATCCTATATCTAATTATACTACTTAGTAGGGATTAGTATTAGTAGATTGGTATTTTCCTATTCTTTTAGCCTATTTTCTAGGATTTAGTCCCTTTTTGTATTTTCTAGAACATATTGGGTGTTTATTAGTGTTTGAGGAGTTTGTTAATTAGTTAGATGCCCTTGCTAGTAATTAGAAGTATTATGAGGGGTTTCCACTTGAGAATATTCTAACTTCACCTAAAAAGACCCAAAAGCCCATGTACTTATCTCAATGTGCAATTAACCATGGCAGGGCACTTTGGACCTCTCCTTTCCATCACAAAACTATAAAAAGAACCCCCTTCCATCCCAAACGAGCCTTCATCACTCTTTCTCTCCTCTCTCATTTTCCCTCCAAGAATTCCCTCAATTTCTCTCTCTAAAAACCTAGATCTAAGCTCCTAGCAAAAAGAAGAGGGTGATCTCTATAAGCTTCAGCTATAATCTTGCCTAAGGATTTCTCTTATCTTATAGATCTCTCCTTTCTCTACAACTCAAGGTAATCCCCTCTCTGTAGCTCAATTTCCTTAGAATTCTCTCTTTCTCTCTCTAGATTTCGTTCCTTATTGCAATTCTCTAGTGGATATAGGATTAGGTGTTATATAAATCTATTCAGATTTGAGTTTTTTAGTTGATTGAGAGCTTGGAGACCTTAGGAACTTGTATTATATATTGGAGTTTGGTTTTCTCTACTTCTAATCAATTCATTGATTTTTGGATTAGAGGCAAGTACAATATACTTACTTACATGGAATGGATGTCTCTTGTCATTTGATTCTATAAACTCAATTCAATTAGATGTTTGATTGTATAGATCTGCCCTTTTGAGCTTGTTTTCATGTATTTTGGTCTTTGATGGTTGAGATTTCTCATTTGGAAGGTCAATGGCCCAATTGGTGATTATTTGATGGTGATTGAAGTGTCTTTGATGCTTGTGTAAGTTTCCAAGATGGATGGACGAGATTTGGTTGGTTCTTTATGGAAACTGGATGGAAATGGAGAAACTGTAGAATTTTGGAATTTATGTTGTCATGTCTACCCGGTTGACCGGCCCCTGAGGATGTCAATCGGATATAAAGGAGATCCAGGAGAATAACAGGGAGTTGGATTTCCCTCAGTCCCAGAAATTCCAGTGTACTAAGTCGTCTGGCCTTACAGGATGTTGACCTGATACAAAGGAATTCCAAAGGTATAACTGGGGTTTGAAAATGACTGTCTGACTCATAAATCCAATGTACTCGGTCCACACCTAGGCCATGATGTCGAATGGACACACTACAGAGTTTCAGAAACCCAGGTATTGCCTGCTTGGTGATTGTCCAGGAGTTTTATGTGTACCCGGTCAACATCCTGACCATGATGTTGACCGGATACTCTATACTGGATGTTGACCATGGAGTTAGAATCCTGACTTTCCCAAAGAACCCGGTTGATCCTCCAACCAAATACACTGCAAACTGTGAGTTTCCAGTTTCACAGTTTCTGAGGTTTTGATTTGTTGTGGGGCATATTGACCATCCAAATGGACATCTATTGATGTACCAATCATGAGTCAATGGTTTGGCTCAACTTTGACCCACGGGGACCACCTAAATAGATCTAGTGTAGTAATTGGATTTCAGTTCAATCAATAAAAGTTGTTGAAGATGCCTGTAAGTTCAGGAGCACCAAAAATACACTTCCTTGGCGTCTGCAACCACTTTTAGGAATTGAATTGGCTGACATGGACCGGGACCTGAAAAGGAGGTCATTACTTAGGTTGGACCTTTGTTATTTCCCATTGATTGGCTTAGTTTTGGAGATTTATTATGCTTAATTCATTGTTGTAACTCTTGCATCATTTCTATTGTTAGTACATGTTAATTAAATGGGAATTGGATGACCTGAACCTAGGATTACCTAGTGGTGACCCGGTTTTATGGATTGGTGATCATTAACCCGTGTTTGTGGCTAGGCGGGCCATCATATGGCCTAAGGATGGATGGATGTGATACCTTAGAATGAATAGGACCGTTATTTTGGCTTTATGACCCATTTATGAATGAGAATGGACTGAATACTATTGGACAGAATATTGATGTTGTACTTGGAATGTTTTGGACTAAGACCATGACAAGGTGGGTCATGGCAATGGAATTGATGGTGGACTTGTACTTGGATTTTATTTATGGATTTGGACGTGTACCTTGGACCTCTTATGGACATGATAGGACCTTGCTCGCGTAAAGCAAGCCTAGACAGAATAGACCTTACTTGTTCCTTGAGTCAGCACTACCATTCACTCGGTTGCTATAAGCCTAGCCATTGGACTGATCATCCTAGTGAGAGTTATATTGGTTGTGGATTGGAGCTATCATGATCAGCTATGGTTAGACGGAAGGTGGGATTCCGGTTTCGGCCTATTGACCGTGAGAGTGTTGATATTATTATTATAATTGGCGGGGCTCGTCATTCCTTGCATGTTACTTTACTTTCCCTGCCGCGAATGGTTTACGATAAGGGGATGCCGCGGCATAATATCCTGTGGTGACTGTCTCGTTTGAATGTGCCACGTTGATGGTTGGTTAGACTAGATGCTTTACTTTTCATGCTGACTCAATTTGTTATATCATGCTTAATTGACTCTCATTTATACCTTTGTTATTCTTATGATATTATCATCGTCTCTATTCTTTTGATGCATACATCCTATGTTACATGTATATTGTGCATTGTCAAATCTTTGGATCTGACCCATCATTTGGTGCTTAGGTTTTGACCTCAACCCCGAGGGCGATGCACTCGTCGAGGCGTCTGTAACAGGAGACTGCGAATGGGGACTGGTTGACCAGGAAGTTGAGCTGGAGACTGGAGTACCCGCACTTGGGGACTGACCGCACTTGTTTTTGGATTTGAATGACATATGTTGTGAGCAGAGGGATTATTTCATATGGCCTATACACATTATATTTCTACCTTGAGATTAGTTGGACGGATGATTAATTTGATATAGGATTGAATTGGTACTTTATGCTTCCACTATTATTTGATATTGCTTCCGCTATCTTACTTTATGCTTCCACAATTAACCATTGATTATTATATTGAGAAAAAGTTTTAAATTGGACATCGCTATGGACTATGATCTTGTAAGTTCTCAAATTTTTTGGGAAGTAGCGCACCAATTTTTGGTACTTTGGCGATAAACTCGGCATTCGGAATTGGAGCGTTACATGCCAAGTTCCTAAAAGACCTTTGAACCTTCAAGAGAACCACTAATGTGCCCAAGAAAGATTTCTTGGCCCTGTTGATACCAAAAATGTCACTTTGCCTCTTCATACTAGTTTAAACATCAAAAAGCTACATGAAGCTGCATCCGACCACAACGGGCACTGCTACTTCAAGCATCAGATCATGTAAGAACCATCCAGAAACTTTAAGATTCTTTAAAACAACCATAAGAAGAGTACACATGAAATGTTTAGCTATTTCGAGATCATTTGGCCTAACTTCACTCTTCTAGCAGTTGAATAATAGCTCCCAGCAGCGGCGGAGCTGGAGACCTTGTTTTACAAAATGGAGCATGCAGTTGGCCTCAAAATGCCACTAGAAAGCTCTACATCAAACTCCACGATATTCCGACACTGTTTGGCCTAAATTACAAAGTTGGCCCTCCCGACGAAAACAACATCGGAGACATCAAATCTTCAATCAGAGTCTGTGTATGATCTTGAAATACTTCCCAGAGGCTTATGTCAAGTTTCATGTCAAATCGACAATGTTTGACCCAACATCAACCCTCAAACAGCAAAACCAAGCCTTTCGGCGATGAAAACCACTGAGGCCATCACTCATCAAACAAAGCACATGGATTGTCTCAAAATACTTCCAAGGGGCTACATGTCAAGTTTCGAGTCATTTTAACATCATTTGACTAGACTTTGGCCTCCTAGAAGCTAAATCAGGCCTCCCGGCGGCGGAGCTCCTTGGGACCGTGATTTCCAAATTAGAGCTAATTGATTGTTTTAAAATTATTCCAAGAGGCTCCTTGTCAAGTTTCAGGTTAATCAAACATCATTTGATCGTACATCAAAGCGTGGCATCTTCCTCGTGATAAAATCAAGTCTACTAGTGACAGGACTCCACATGGCTCCAAAACTCAAACAAAAGCCTGTGGTGTGGTCTTATTTAATGCCCATGAAGCTTCACCCCAAATGTCATGTCATTCCGACATCATTTGACCAAGTTTCGCTCCTGGTGGCAAATCGGCACCCCTGTGTGAACTCTCTCGAAAAATTAGAAACTTTGCTCTCTATTTTGCACAACTTCTTGTCAAGTATTCTGTAGGGAAATCACGCCAAAATTTTTACTAAAATACCAAGAAAAATATGACAAACGAGAAAGATAAAAAAAAAAATAGAACAAAGGTCGAAAACGAGACCAAGTGGACCCATGGTCGATGCGACCCTAGCCCATGGTCAACAGCAACCATGTCTCAGGAAATCTGGGTCGCCGGATTTCTGACAAAAACCCACTTTGGGTCCCTTTTCGCGTTTCAAGCTGTTTGGTCTCTGTGATTTTCCAAAAATCTGATTTTGAGGGCACGAAATCCGTCGATCTTTGACAACATCGCAGATTCCCCATGGAAATCATGGGTTCATCATTGGACACTTAGAAATCGCCAACCGGTCAACCTAGAAAACACACTTTCTACCCAACCATTTGAGAAAACAAAATGACAGATGGTACTGGCCCACTGGTAGTAATCAATGTCTGGAATTACATAATCATCCAATAACAATCGGCATGAAAAATCCATCGACGATCAAGGATCCTTACGTCGCAAGTAGAATTCCAAAAGACACGGTGTGGCTCGTGACCCTTCAAGTACTTTGGCAACCAATTAACGCGGTTAATGACGCATTTTCGTGACAAGTTAATGGGGTTAATTACCCATTATTATGGACGGCCCAATCAAAACCAAGGAATGAGGGTTACAAGTCAAACATAATTATAACATTAAACAATGAAACTCCTCTCATCATGAAGTTTAAATGCAAAAAAAGGTTCATTATTCTCCAATGGCCAATCAAAATCCAAGGAAAAGAAGTTAGAAAAATAAAAGTTTTAAAAACATGTAACTCCTCTCATCATGGAGCATTAATGCAATTAATGCATTTAAAGCCCATAAACTCCCCCCATAGCCACCAAAAGCCTATAAAAGGAGGCCATTTCCACCATTCTAAGGCATGATGGGCAAATCCTAAAACAACTCTACAATGTCGCTACTGCGCTGCAACAACGATCTCTCCTACGTTAAAGAGGCTATGCATCGACCACCACTACAAGGTGACCAAAGACCCTCCATGGCTTAGACGTGGCTTTTCAGCCCGTCTACTTAGATTTTTATTGGATATAGGATCTCATGTTGATCCTTATTCTCTAAAAATCTAAAGTTCAAGCTGAGTCAAGAGAATCAGAAGCATCCTTTATTATCATCTAAAGAATGACGATGAAACCCAAACATGACTTGCGACCGTCAATCTGAATGAGTCCCTGCAATCTCCTGTGAAGTCAGATTCCCTTTTCTTTCTTCTCATTGTATTTGTATTTAAAAAAAAAAAAAACACAAAAAATACAAGTCTTGTCTTTTCTTTTGATGAGAATTGTAAATCGCCTTTCACGGCAAACAAATGAAAATTGCCTTTCACGGCATCCTAATTCAAATTATGTCTCTTTTTTTAACACATGTGCATTGAAAGCTAGGAAAAAGTTAATTTTCTTTTCTACTTGAAAAGGTGGATCTACAGACCACCGCATATTATTTCCAAGTAGAGTAGAAATTTTGGCATACCCGCACAAATTTTTTTTTGATGATCGCATGTCTCCGATTATGAAAGGGTTGGACCATATGGATTCTCACATCCCCTAACCCTGGTAGTCCCGTGAACAATTTGGAAGCCATCACCCCCATCAAGTGAGCTCTGTCATTTCTTACCCAACCCCAATCAAATACAACGACCCATGATGTCGTACTATTTCATGTCAAATAGGGGACCATCATATTCAGCATGCTTTACTAGATTTGGGTGCAAGTGTAAACCTTATTCGGTATTCCATTTACAAAGAATTAGGCTTAGGGGAGTCGAGGAAAACCTATGTGACCCTCCAGTTGGCTCATTCATCGATTAGATACCCAAAAGGGGTAGTGGAGGGTGTCTTAATAAAAACTGGAGAATTGTGTTCAATGTGGATTTTGTAGTTTTGGATACGAACCCACCAACATGAAGTAGCATTGTCTGTTGTGGCCGGATGCCGTTTCATATAGCTTCTTTGATGTTGAAAGTGTATGAAGAGGCAAAGTGACATTTTTTGTGTCAACACTTGCGACTTTGTTTTGTTTGATGGGTTATGCTTATGTCTGTTGGGTAATGCTTAGAGAATCCTAACACTTTGATGAAGGGAAGGAGGCCTTGGGTTTTTGAATATTTTTGTAGAAAAAATACATCTCTTCTTAAAAGGAGAATTTGATTTTTAATGTTATATCATTTGAATCTTGATGCCATGATTGGGCCTTTATCTAAAGTAAAGAACTGAACAAGTAAGTGTTTTTAATGAAAATGGGATCTTTTTATTGCTTAGTGGATTTTGATGCCTTAATCAGTTCCATCACTAATGGTTGTTTTTACTTCATTATTTGCTTTTTTTTTTTTTTTTATGCTCACTTATTCACTTTCTACATCGGCTTTTTGAAATTGAAGAATTCTTCTTGATTCGCTCCATATGGGTTCGACCCGTATTTGTCACTGTCTTGATTAAATGCAGCCATGCACTTGTGGTATTTTATGATTGATATTGATCACATCGAATATCCCTATACCTCCAAAAGAATCATCAAATACATGTAATTCCTAAAACCTTCTCACACCGTATACTTTGGTTTTTCCGGGCCAAATTGCCCTTCAACCCCTTTCTTGCGACATCGAGACTCGACCACAATCGCGGATTGAAGTATTTGGAGAATTGTTATTTTTTTTATATTCTTGAACTTGCTAGTTTATTCAGGACATTATAACTAGTTAACATTTATTTTGAACCCATATTCTAAAGCAGTGAACGTCAAGGAAAAACATCATCAACTTTAAAGGTAATCATCTCCATGACTATAGTAAATGTAGGGTTACGAATATTGAGTGGAGCGGAGGTTAAAAAATTTTTAAGCAAAATCTCCACAAATTGTAGTAAGAGAATGCTCGCGGCGACTACGTTTATTATTGAAGAAACTCATAATAGAATCGTTGAACTCATACATCTACAGAAATCATTTCTTCAAATTCAAAATTGTTAGTCAATCTAAATGCACCTTCATATATCATATTTTTGTTAACTTTAACTATTGAACTGTTAAGTCTCTTTTCAACATCCCTAGTTGTTTCTCAACATCGTGACTTAATCATGTTAATGTTCAATTCATACCCGAGCTCGCGAATGATGTTAACCACATATATAGACACAAAATCCTGAGCTTGCGAGTGTTATGTCTTGAACTCTCAAGTCATATATGGAGCTCACGAGTGTCATGTTTCGAACTCGTGAGAGATAAAGTGAAGGGAAACTTGGTCTAAAAAATATTAAGTTTGTAGATGCTTTTGGGCATTACATGTATTTGAGGATGATTTTGGGGTTGTAAGGATATTTGAGGATGATTTTGGTAAAAACCCCAAAAATCAAAGTATATGGTATAATATGCTTTTGGCCATTACATGTATTTGAGGATGCTTTTGGTAAAAAAGTCCTATAATATATATATATATATATGTACATCGAGAAAAGACAAGTTCAGCTCTAGCTGAACTAAGGTCGGCTTGGCAAATCTTATGTTGTCTACTTAATCTTATCTCAAGCTCTAGCTTCATATATTGGATTCCATCTTGAACTCAAGCTTTGTCAAGCTCAACTAATGTTAGGCCAAAATACTCATCAATATTGATGAAAGCAAGCAGTTCTAGATACCCAGCTTTATACAATTTTTGGCTTTTTTCAAATCCTTTTTTACTTTACAATGGAATGTGTACCCATATGCAAAACATGTCTCTAATCAGTTGAGCAATAGTCTGGGACTTCTCCAAAATCTTTATAGACAACCCCATTATAATTAGTTGATTCTAATTTGAAACTAATCAGAGGCATACAGTCAACTTTAGGGCCTGTTTCTTTAGTAGAATTTCTAAATGTAATTTGTGATGTTGGGAATCCAAAGACAATGATGTGTTTAAAACCGGCTTAGATTTGTCAGTGTGCATATGTGTGGGTTTAGCAGGTACGACCCGGGGGATTAGTACTATTGGGCCAAAGACCTCGGGGATACCCATGTCATAAAAAGAAGATAATTATTTGATGGATGTCCCTTGGGATTTCTAAATGCAATGCGTTCTACTAGAATTTTGAGTTCTAACCACCTAAGAAAGTCTGGAATAACCTTTGGAATTCTCAAAATTGGTATTTCTAGATGCTCCTATGGAAAAGAGCAGTCAAGAATTTCACCCATGGACAACTTTTTGAGAATTTTTAAATTCTTCAGACATGAATTCTTGGAATTAAGGTGAAGAAACTTGCCCTTAGACTTAATAAAATAAATTTGCTTTGTGTATAAATACTTTGATGATTGAGACGTAAAATAACAATAATGATCACATCATTGGACCAATATTTTGCATAGCCCTAATCCACATCTAAGGGTCATGTGTTTGGTTTGGCTTCTTAAAAATGCTTTTAAGCTTTTGACTCTCAAAAAGCCCGATGGCTCTTAAAATGTCATTTGGTTATTTAGTTTTTAAACGTGCTTATTCCAAAGTAAAAGCGAAAACCAACTTTACGGATAAGAAACTGAGGAGCAACTTCATGTTCAAAAACGAAGTATTACTATCGCGGAAGGCATGTCGATGTAGTTTCTAGACCTTTATTTTTCTTTATCATTTTTCCTCATCAGTTTCGTAAGATCCCTGAACCTAATAGCGTGATTAGTGTAATTAATTATGATTATAGATAATTAATTGTAATTACTAGCTTAACGATTCGGATTTAGTGTTAGTAGTAGGGCCACAAGTTTCGTTGCGTTTGGAGCTACTTTGAGTGTAGCAGGGGTAGTTTTCAATCTTGGATAACTTTGAAGGGTTCATTCTAATTTCAATCTTTTGGAGATCTTTCGTGCATCGGGTAGGTTTCATCTTATACATTGATTTTCGTTAAGGGTGCGTCATTATCCGGCTTCCCGAAGGTCATCTATCTCTCCAATTTCATTCCATTCACTCATGCCCCTTTAAGACCTTATTAGTAATTCCCCCACCCAACATAAGCCACCATTGATCCTCTTTTCTCTCATTCTCTCTTTCCCCTCTCTATTTCCCTCCCATTTTTCCTTCACTTCCCATTGGTTCTAAGCTCCACCAAACCAAGGTGGACGTCCCCTAAGCTCCAATTCTCTCTTTGTCACAACCACAGACCGGATTAGAAGTAAGCACTGTATGTAATTCGGCATCGCAGCTATGCACGCGAGTCAGGGCAGTGAAGTTTCGCCCACACAAGCATTGATTGCCCACAGGATTCCAATGTAAGGACTAGATAACCTTTCCTCAAAATCAAATGAGTTCATTTATGTGGAAGCTCATGGTAATCAACGCATAACAAATGAATGATGATAAACATGATAATAACAAATTCTTATTAATGCAACAAAATCTAAAATGGCATCTCATAACATTCAAGTAGAATATGTACGAAAGAGTAAGTTTTATGTACAATCCTAAACTAAAATGGTCAACAAAGACCAGTACAATCCAAAATGCCAAAATAAAAGGCAATCTCTCAAAATGTTATCCTCGGCTAATGAGCAGGCCCCAATGTCTAGATGACATCGTTCTCACTCCATTCAACTACGGGCTCAAGTTTCTCTGTCTCTTCCTCGCACTCCTTGATGGACCTGTCTTTTTCTTTCTTGCCTTCCTCCGTCCCGGGTCCGCCGGGGTGCGGCGAGGCGAAGAGAAAAAAAAAGAGCAAGCATCAACATTTTTTTGTACGGGTATGCCAGATTTTCTATTGTACTTGGATTTTGAAATGGTGATCCGGAGATTCACCTTCACAAGTAGAAAGGAAATCAAACTTTTTTTCTATCTTTCCATTGCATATATATTCAAAGAAAGAGACAAGATTTTAAATGCCATGAAATGCAATTTTGTTTAGTTTGCCGTGAAAGGCGGTTTTGTGCCGTAGAAGGCGATTTTGCCATGGAAGGCGATTTACAAATCTTATCAATGATGAAAGACAAGAATTGTGATTTTTGTCTCTTTAAAAATACAAAACACAATAGAAAGGGAAGAAAGAGGGATCTGACTTCTCAAGCGATTGTGGGGACTCGTTCAGATCGACGATGGCGGAGGGCACGAGTAATGTATGGACTCCGCCATCGTCCTTCAGATGAGAACACTTGATGCTTTAGTTCACTTGGCTTGGCTTGGACCTCAGATTTTTAGAGGACAAAGACCAAGGGAAGGTCCTATATCCAATAAAAAAAAACAAGTAGACGGGCTGAAAAGCCGCATCTAGGCCATGTTGGATAAAAGAAGAGAAACCTTGGGGGGGGGGGGGGGTGGGCGGGCCCCCAAGGGACTTCTCAATCACCTTGTAGAATTTGCAGCAGAGTTTCTTCAGAATGAGAGAGCTTCTTTTTGCAAAGAATTCTTCAGGATAGTTTTCAGACAATTTTTTCAGGACCCCTTCCCTTTGGAATGACTGCCTATTTATAGGCTTTTGGTGGCCGTTAGGAGGGTTTTATGGGCATTAATGGTATTAATGCTCCATGATGGGGGGAGTTACAAGTATTAATTTCATAATTTTGTAACTCCTTTTTCTTGGATTCTGATTGGTCGATGGAGAATAATGGACATTTAATCTCCATGATGATGGGAGTTTCATGATTAATTACCATGATTAATCTCCATAATGATAGGAGTTACATGGTTAATTGTCATGATTAATTGGACTTGTAACTCCCATTTGCTTGCTTCTGATTGGGCCGTCCAAAATAATGAGTTAATGACCCTAATAAGTTTTCATAAAAAGCTCATTTAACTTCATTAATTGGCCGTCGAGTCGCTTGAAGAGTCGCGGGCCGCACTGCGTCTTTTGGAATTCTTCTTACGATGATCATCGATGGATCCGTATGTTGTTTGATGTCGGATGACGATGCAAATTCAGACATTGGTTGACACTAATGGGCCAGCAACATCTGTCCAGTCGATTTCTCGATCGGTCGGGCAGAAAGTGTACTTTCTTGGCCGGCCGGTTGGCAGTTTCGGAGTGTCCGATGATGATCAAATGATTTTGGTGGCGGATCCGTGATGTTGACGAAGATCGACGGATGTCATGCCTCAAAAATCAGATTTTAAGAAAATCACAGGGACCAAACATCGCGAAACGCGAAAAAGAACAGAAAAATGGTGCTTCTGGCAGAAATTCGGCGACCTGGATTTCTAGGATCACCGGCGACCATGGGCCAAGGTCGCCGGCGACCGTGGGGCTTTGGCCCCTTTTTCGGTCGCCGTTTCTTCACCGTTTTTCGGGCTTTTTTGCTTCTTTGTCTCTCCTGTATTTTTCTTTGACATTTCTCCTCATTTATTGGCTTGATTTCATTGAAGAAAACCCATCGAGAAGTCGTACAAATCAGAGCACAAAGTTTCCTATTTTTTGGAAAAGTCAAAGACTTTATAGCCGATTTTCCGCCAAGAGTTGAAACTAGGTCAAACGATGTTGGAATGACCTGAAATTTGAGGTGAAGCTTCCTAAGCATTAGATAGGACCAACCATGGGCTTTTATTTGAGTTTTGAAGCCGTTTGGGGTCTCGTCGATGCTAGACTTGATTTCACTTTGCAGAAGATGTCGAGCTTTGATCTATGGTCATCCGATGTCCGATTGACCTGAAATTTGACAGGGAGTGTAATGGAGTCGTTTTGAGACGATCCATTAGCTCGGATTTGGATATCATGGTCTTGGGGAGCTTCGCTGCCGGTAGGCTTGATTTTGCTTTGGAGCCACAAAGCCGGGTCGAACGTTGTCGAAATGACCTGAAACTTGATGTGCAGCCCTTTGGAAGCATGTAGAAGCTACTCATGTGCTTTGTTTGATGAGTGGTGGGATCGGAGGTTCTCGCCGCCGGGAGGCTTGATTTCGTCGTTCGAGAGTTGATGGAGGGTCAAACGGTGTCGGTTTGACTTGAAATTCGACGTGGAGCCTTTTGGACGTATTTTGAGACCATCCATCGGCTCTGATCGAAGATTTGATGTCTTCAACACTATCGCTGCCAGGAGCTCCTGCTTAGCCTTGGAGGATTGAAGTTAGGCCAAATGGTGTCGAAATGGCTCGAAACTTCATGTGTACCTATTTTTTGGCTATTTTGAAGGATCTTGCATTTTTTTGTTTGATTTTGACAAGATCTGATACTTAAAGAAGCTTTGCCTGTTTGTAGTAGGATGCGGCTCCATATAGCTTTTGATGTTGAGGAGGCAAAGTGGCATTTTTGATGTCAACAAATGCCCCCTCGAGGTACAGCGACGAATTGGATTGCTTTTGCAGTCGATGTGCCTTGAAGAAAGCTTTGAAGAAGAACTTCTGACTTGACCAAGAGTCTCTGAGCATTTTTCTCTTGATAGAGTAGCCTTTTGAGTTTCCAAGGGGATTTTATGGCAGTGAGAGAGATCACGTACCATCTCAAGGCAAAATTTTGAAAATGACATTTGGATTGGGTTTTTGGGTTTTGGATTTTCTTTTTGACCTTGTGAACCTAAAGGCTTTGTGTGGTGCATCAGGCGGGCAAGAAGGGTTTTTTTTTTTTTTTTCGGGTTTTTGACCTTGTGACCTAACAAGCTGTATGTGGCGAGTTAGGGGGTCGGATTTTGGATTTTGATTTTGGTCTTGTGACCTAACAAGCTATATGTGGCAAGTTAGGGGACCGGGATTTGTTTTTTGGTTTTGGCCTTGTGACCCAACAAGCTATATGTGGCGAGTTAGGGGACCATGGTTTGGATTTTGGTCACTCTTTGGGACAATTTTGGGTCCATTGGAGTGGTTTGGGTTTCTATGGAATGTCAATTTCAAGGTTTTGGCTTAATTTGGTTCATGAGGTGGGATGGTTTGGATTTTTAGAAACTCATGAGGCTTGGATTTTTATTTTTATTTTTATGGTCCAATCAACTCAAGGGAGGCACCGAACCATTTTTGTATGCTCTTGGTAGGAGGAATTTTGACTAAAAGCCACTTTTAGTGCCTAGGTGGTCAAACCTGGCTCATATGGGGTAGCCCATGGGACCTTAAGCTTTAAAGTTGGCTTAGATCTCATGTGGTGTCATTTTTGTAAAGAATATCTAAAGATCCTCTTTTTGGTAAAGAATATCTAAAAATATTCTTACTTGGAGAGAATCTCTCAAGTTTCCTTGATTTTGGGAGAGATCTTCTTTAAGTATCTTTCTTCGGGAGAAAGTTTCTCATATTCCCTCTTTTTTGGAGAGAATTTCTCAAAAGATCTCCTCATTGGGAAAGAATATCCCATGATCCTTTTCTTTTAGGAAGTTTGCTAATTTACAGCACTTACCTCCTTTCTTTTCTCCTCCTTTCCTCTTTTGGTTTGCTCTCTTCTATAAAAGCAAGGGGAGGTTGGATCTCTTGCTCCTATTGCCTTCTTTTTGAAAAAGTCTTCAAGAGTGCTCCAAGGTCAAGGATTCTCCTTCTTCTTCAAGGATCTTCTAGGTCTTCCTCTTTCTCCATGGCTTCAATTAAGTTTCTTTTTCTTAAGAAACCCCTTGTACAAAATAGAAAAAAGTTTTCATTCTTTCCTTTTCTTTTCTTTTTCTTTCTTTGTTTTTTCTCTTTTTCACGTGCATCTTTTTTTTTTCACATGTGTTTTTTTCTTTTTTTTTCGTGTTTTATTTTTCCTTTTTCCTTTTCACACGTTTTTTTTTCTTTCTTTCTTTTTTTTTCTTTTCTTTCACGGTTTCTCTTTTTTCTTTTTTTTTACCGTGGCTTTTTTTTCCATTTTTTTCTTTCCGTTTTTTTTCTCTTTTCTTTTTCTCGCGGTTTCTTTTCTTTTTTTTTTTACCGTGTGTTTTTTCTTCTTCTTCTTTTTTTTTTCTATCTCTTTTTTTTTTTTTTGTGGCCGTACGGACAAGGGCGTACGGTCATGCTCGTACGGCCACGTGGCCTGTGGGTGATTTTTTTTTTTTTTGAAAAAAGAAACTTTCTTCCTCTTTCCTTTCCTTTTTTTTCGGGTTTCGAGACGCACATGCATGACAACTTTCCTTCTATGCATTTTTTTCATTTTAGAAAATAGAGTTGGAAGTGTGATAGTGCACACCTGGAAATCTTTTCGCAAGTCTTGGGATTTGGAGCTCGCAGCAATGTTGAGCCCTTTCTTGGTCTTGCGGGGATTTTCTGAGGAGCTTTGCAAGTTTTGGATTCTGGAGCTCGCAGCAACGTTGAGCCCTTTTCCAGTCTTGCGGATATTTGAGAAGCTTTGGTTTGATCTCGCAGCGATGTTTGAGTTCAATCCTTCTTCGGCAATCTTCCATTGATTATGAGCTTGCAGCGATGTTGAGCCCATCTTTAAGCTCCTATTTCTTTCGGGGTGTTTTCCTTTTCTTCGGAATTGCCCTGGAACCATGCCAAAATTTCGCTAGAATTTTTTAGCAAAATTCTGTCATTTTGATGATTTATCTTTTTTTTATCCTTTGCAGGTAGTTCCTCCAGAACAAATAAGGGTAAGGAGCCCGTCACTGAGGCGCCTTGCCGTTCTACCAGATCCTCTAATGTGGTCGTATAGTAGGCCTGGGAAGAGGTTCAGTATGTTGAAAGGAACTTGGAAGAGTGTGACTCGCTCAACCGAGATGAGATGAGGCAACATTTGATTGCCCTCAAGGATGAGGAGTATTATAAGATAATGGCAAGCAACTGTCCCTGGGTCACGGACGATCAGAGCATTGTGCCCAAGCCTACCTTCTTCTTTGGTGATGCAGTCCCTGACGATTCAACATACCAAAGGAGATGTTTTCAATTCTCTTACACAGTTGATGGTGAGAAGAGAATTGTTTCTACCTGGTCGACCTTCGATCGGATTATCTCGATCATGAGCCTTTCTTCCACATGCTCGAAGAGGGAAGATCCTCCAAGCTGGGTGAAGAGGACAAATGTGATCAAGACAGGGGTTTTTGTTGGCGCCCCTTCCGGTTTTACAGAAAAGTCGCCTTCCCGCATTGACATTTTGATGCCGGCCAGCGGCTACCAAGGTTCAGACCATCCTTCGGTCGATTTGAGACCGGTGGGCCTCGGCATTTTCAAGGGTGATGGCAGCAATTGGGTGAAGCCCTTTCGACTTCGCGGCCGTTTCAGTGCTGACTCGAGCTAGGAGTCGTGGACTGATCACATCCTGCAGGTTGGTGGTGCCATTCTGAAGGAGGCTAAGATTTTTTATGCGGTTCGAGCTTTTCGGCAAACCGTGGTTTTCTCTGATGAGGCCTTCATGGCCATGCTGGAGTCGTTCCTTACACAAACCAACACCTTCGTTGTCACGAATGGTGAGATTGGTTTTTCTTTAATGGAACTGAGCACCATCACTGGGCTGCCTATCCTCAGCAATCTCTATGAGGAGTTTATGCCTATTGATAGCGTCCTTGAGGAGCAGTCTGAGGAGTCCAGGCTTTTATACTTTCAGCTCGTCGCCTTCTACGATTTTTTGAAGGAGAAGGAGGGCTCGAAAGTCCGGTGTAGTATTTGGAGGAGTGGTAGCTTTTTGTCTTCCAACTTCTTTGACAGCGGGGAGTCTTCTGAGAGTACGACCCAGGAAGCCAGGGCTAAGAAACCGGATTCGAAGAAGATCTCCGTCATGCGAGAGAATTTGAAGGAATTTTTCACAAGCATAGACGCCATTCATTCTGACATTGCGCTGCGGAGAGATCTCACTGTCGTCCTCACTTATTGGCTGGGTGAGGCTGTTTTTGCTGGAGGAGATGGAACGCACATCGGGCCGCACTGCATTTTTCCGGCTTGTCAGATGGCATTTGGAGAGCGGCTTGCTTTGGTGCCTGCTCTCTACTCCTATTTGTGTACCGAACTACAGGCTGCTGCTTTTTTGGTTCGGCTTGGGCTTCCCATGAATAGGGTATTTTCAGCCCATATTTTCTATTCATGGTATGTATACCACTGTCCCAGTTTCCACCGATTGGGTGCTGCACAGGACGATGATCCTTTTATGATTCGGTTGGCTAGAGGGAAGCCAGTTTCCGAATCTCTCTTATCTGCCCATTTGAGGATCCGACGATTCTGGGACGTCGAGATGGGGCAGTTTTAAGTGAAGCTTTCTCCGGGCTTACGGAAGAAGGCTTTTGATTTTGGTGTCTCCCGTGATTCGACCAGGGCAGGGTCAGGGAGACACTATTCTTTGACAAACGTAGAGAGGAGTTGGCTATTTAACATACGTGTCGGCACGATGGTGTACCGCAGACATCTTTTCGTCGACATCCAGCCGTATGTTCCTTCGCGTTTTGCCATGCAGTTGGGTTTCTCTCAAGGCGTTGTTGGAGCGCCTTCGAGCAAGGTGAAGCGTTTTGGAGGTCTACAGGACGGGAGAAATGCATGGGCGTTCTATAGCGCGGAAGACACTACTACCCTGATTTCTTATCCTGAGTCGCCTACTTTCCGGACTGCTGGCTTCACAAAATGGTTTGTGGAGAGCTTTTCAGCATACCGGGGGCTTTCCAAGAAGGAGCTTGACGTAATACAGTCTTCCGGAAAGGGCCTCGGGAAGTCAGATGGCGTCCGCCGAGAAGAAGTTCTGGCTTTCCTTTCTGGAGAAAAGCACAGAACAGGTTTTCTCGAGGAACAGGACATCATCAGATCGGGAGCTGCACAAGAGATTCCTGATGAGGTCTTGGAACAGCTTGCAGAGGAGGTGGCTGAGGTCGCTGCTTGGATACAAGCAGAGCGAGCAAAGGCTTCCATGGAGTCTACTGGTAAGAGCAGACCATCCAGTGAGGACTCTGGCGAAGGCCCGATTTCGATGGCGGGGAGGGTACTTCCAGCAATTCGTCCCGTAGGAGCAAGAGGAGAAGAGGACAGCGCCGAAGTCAGAGGCGGAACGAAAGCTCTCCTGATCTGGAAATTCCTTCCACCATTGTTGAGGAGGCATCAGGGGATGATGATGAGCCTCCAGAGAAGAGGAGTCGAGGGGGAAAGATCGGTAGTGATGGTATGACCCTTCTTCTCTCTTTTTCTGCTTCTTTCTTTTTATGAGGCTTTTATTTTTGATCTACTGCTTTTCTTTCTTTTGGCAGAAGATGATGATTCGATGATGCCTAAGGTTCCGGCAGATGACGGATCCAGTCGTGGCATCTGAGGAAGAACCCAGAGATTTTGAAGTAGATCCGGAATCTCCTCCTGGTATGACTTCTTTTCTTCTTGTTTTTATTTTTTACCACCATTTGCTGACATATATTTTTTTGTTTCTTGCCAGCTGACTTGCCAGAAGATTCCGACGACTTTGAGCCATCCATGGATGCAACTTTGATGATGCTTCAGATAAGCTCATGGAGGCAGAAAGCATTCTGCCAGTCGTCGAAGAAGGTACATAGTAATAGTCTTGATATTAATTTTTGACAAGTTCATATTCATACCTTTTTCATCTTTCATTGGCAGGTTGTGAGGTGACAGAAGAAGTTCCTCTATCTTTTCCAGAACGAGAGCAGGGGATACCTGTGACCGATTCAGGAGTAGGGGCTTCTTCTACTAGTTTCGATAAGGCAGAGGTGAGTCCGCATGCTGATATTCCTTCCCCAGCGACTCCGATTGGGAAGAGCTTCTTGATTACACTTCCAACGGTGCCTGACATGGGCAGCTGACCAACGGAGCATGGCGAGTCTTCATCTGAGCCGTCCCGTCAGTTTGCGAGGAAGGTGTTGAAGAGAGTCTTGAGCTCATGGGTCGAGACTCTTTCTTCTGGCCATTTGGAGGCTGGTTTCGGCATGGTTAAGCATGTGCAGGACATTCTTGCCGATAGCGAAGAAGTCGGTCTGGACATTACGGATGCCAAGGCTTTTGTTGATGAAGTCATCACTCTAGTCAACAAGTGGACTGAGACCAAGAGCTTTCCGAATGATGATTTCTTTAACGAGATGTTTTTGAAGCCTTCCAGCGAGGTCAAATCTGAACTAAATGAGATCTCGCGGATTCAGAAGCAGCTCGTTCGGGAGAGGAACGTCACCGAGTTGGTTATTATTGAGCTGACACAGGACTAACACCGTCTTGATAGGGAGGTCACTGAAGCCAGACAGCGCCTTGAGCTATTGGAAGAACAAGCCGTTGCCAAGTTGGCTGCCACTTTAAAAGCTCGCGATAGAGAGAGAACTCTCATTCGCCAAATTGAGGAGGTCGAAAGCAATCTCCGGAGGAAGACTCAAGAATATGAACAATGGCAGATTCTCTGGGAAGAGCTTCCTCGTGCTGAGGATGGATCGTGACGGCCTACTGCTTTTTATGGGAAGATTCTGAAGAAATGCGTCCTCGAAGCTTTGGAGGCTAAGGCCAAGAGTTTGCTTGAGGAGTTATGCCTTTGGCTGAAGACCATGTCGGACTAGCCTCATGATTTGTAGCAAACTTTTTCTTCTTTTCTTTTGGTACCTCCATGTATAAACATTTTTGGCACCCCCTTTTTTTTTTGTATTCCCTCGTTTCACTTAAATTCTCTGTTTTTTTTTTATGAAAGTAAGTAAAAAGTTGGATGGGAATGTTTGTTTGAGAATTTGATCAAAAGGTTGTCATTTTGTGAAAATCTTTTGTCAAAAGTTTGTTTTGGGCATGAAAGTCAGATTTTGTGGCAAAAGGCCTGGTTTTTCAATGGCTTGAAAGCCAAATTTTGGATAGCGTGAAAACCGAAATTTTGTTAGTGGCATGGAAGCCGGTTTTTGGTATGAGAGCCGATTTTTGTGGCGTGAAAGCCTGATTTTTGAGATGGCATGAAAGCCGAATTTTGGATGGCGTGAGAGCCGAATTTTGATTGTGGCATGGAAGCCGGTTTTTGGCATGAGAGCCGATTTTTGTGGTGTGAAAGCCAAGTTTTGGTTTTGTGGCACGGGAGCCAAAACTTTATTTGTGGCATGGAAGCCGTTTTTTTTTTTTTTTTTTTTGGCGTGAAAGCCAGATTTCGTGGCATAGAAGCTGAGTTTTTTTTTTAAAACCAAATTTTGTTTTGTTGGCATGGAAGCCAGATTTTTTATTTTTGGCATGAAAGCCAGGTTTTGGCTTGAAAGCCAGGTTTTTGGTATGAAAGCTGGGTTTTGGCGTGAAAGCCAAGTTTTTTGTTTTAAAAAATGCAAGTATCGACTAAGAATCGCCTCCCTGCTGAATGGTATTGCAAGTATCGATGGAATGTCGCCTCCTTGCTCATTCGGTTGCGAGTATCGATGGAATGTCGCTTCCTCGCGGATTTGGGTGCAAGTATCGACTGAATGTCGCTTCCTTGCCTTTTTTCTCAAAAGTTTTGTGTCGCGACCCCAGACTGAGATTTCCCCCCAGTCCGGGCCCCGTGACTGTGATGTCCATCCAACTATGATTAACCCACAGGTTTCTGCGGTGAGGATTCCCGAAACGCACATGTAACAATCTCACACGAACAATGATTTGCAGAAGCGTGCAAGTAATCTCATCACAGTTTAATAACATAAACCTTACGATTCCAAATTGCATAAGTTAAATCATCATTAAGACAATAATCAGAGGAGGAAGCGTAAGCATAGCATTACCAAGTTTAGTTCAAGTTTCAAGATAACAAAAAGTGTTAAGTTACATAACCCCAAACGTATGAAAAGGGCCAACAAAGGCCATACATCCCAAGATAACAAAATAATCCCATCTACGTGTTCGTACTCAAGACCCCGCCCAACGTCTAGAGGACGTCGTCGGTTTGCCACTCACGGGCTGGGGGTGGCTCAAAAGCCTCCTCTGGGCGCTCCGCCGCAATAGCAACGGCGCCTGCATCTAAACACCAAAACAAAAAGGATCAGACACGACGGTCTGGCAGGCGATCAGTTTAGACATAATACAAGTCAGTTAACATGAAAGTAATCAGCACTTAAAACATGACATGAGTTCTGAACAAAACATGTATAATGTGCAATTCAAAACTAATATGCTTTTCAATAAAACATCATGATTCACGAATCCACATTGAGCTCATCCTTTCTCCGCCATACGTGATGACAAGAGCAAGCGAAACGAAACAAAACGAGACGAAACGAAACAAAAGTCCAAGCCACACAAGGTGGGCGGAAAGAACCGGCCACGGAACCGGACAAAACAAAGATGTGTATAAATACACGACTGATCTGCAGATTGCCCTTATGTTTAAGGACCCCCTAACTAGTGGATCAGACTGAGAGGGCAGTCCAAGCTCAGCGGTATTCTATGATATCCATGTATGCATAAAACATATCAATACTTGTACAAAACTTAGCGAAAAATGGGTAAAAACACTTATCAAAACAATGTAAGACGAGACTAAACAAGAATAGCATAAGCTATAACAAGCAAGGCTGGAAAAGTGTCCCCATTATAGTTCTTGAAACAAATCAAAAGTTAAACACATGCTTGTAAATCAAAATAGGTACAAAACGATATTCTTCGTGTCAAAATTCAAGATTTCGAAACAATTATGTCAAGTATATGCTAAGACTCTTTATTTGATTCTTGTGAAGTTGAAACCCAAATGTTGGAGTTTAAAATGAATTGGTGTCCTCGAAGCTAGACAACATTTCATGTTTCAATTGCACAACATCAAGCTAAAGACCCCTTAACATATTCTAGTTTTTCTCTCCCATCGAAGCCCCTTCAAAATTCTCCTTCTGTACACTCGGTCACCACGCGCCTACCTGGCGGCTAGCCGCCGGTTGGCTGGTCGGCTGGCCGACCAACTGACCGACTGCTGACCGACTGATCAGGAGTAACACTACTTTTCAGTTTTCTTGCGCAGGTCGGCTAGCCGCCTACTGACCGCCCGCTGGCCGACCACGCCCTGTGCAGAAACTGGGTTACTGTTATTCTGACCGACACAGGGGCGGTTAGCCGTGGGTCAACAGTCGGCTAGCCGACGGCTGGCCGACAATCTGCGGCTGCTTCAATTCGATTCAGATTTCACACCCCATTTCCTCCATTTCTTTCCTTTGTCAAAACCCTGCACATCCCCTGAGCCTCCATGCTCTCCAAGGGGCAATTTCCATTCAAATGTTAACCATCATCACTTAAATCATTTCACAACATACTCCTCCATTCTTTCATCCATTTATAAACCAATTTGGCAAGATAAAAGCAACTTCAAATGAATGAAAACCATTAATACAAACCATTAGCATATGCATTTCAATTAAAACAAGATTTCAAACTATAACACATCTTTGAAACAATATATTGCCCAAATTAGAATGGAAAAAGGATCAAACCATAGAAGCTAAAATAATCAAATATTGCATGCATCATGAAGCTAAGTTGATCACTTGCCTTTACCAAAATCCAAGCCCAACAATCTCAGAAAAATCCTACCAATTGTACTCCACGAAATCTACAAGAAAACCCATGAAAAGAACTTAAAAAATCCACCAAAAAGTGAAGACAATGACCCATTTCGAAATGGGTGTTGCATGCTTGAAAAATGGGCTCGTAAGGAACTCAAAAGACTACATTAAAGAGGAGAAAGAGATCCATTACCTGAAGCTTACTAAACAAGAAGAGGAGAAGAAAATGGAGTGGAAACACAGCTGGGATCTCCAAGAAAATGGTAGCAATGGATTCCTTGAGTTGAGAGGAAGAAGAAGGTATGATCAGTTTTTGATTTGAGGCTTTCTAGCTTAGGCATGCAAGGAGAAGAAGGGAGGGGAAGAAGAAGAAGTTTCAGCTGAGTTGAAGAGAGTTGCAGATTTGGTGTGAAATGAATGATTTACCCCTTTGGACCAAAACTTGGGTTTCTGGGCCTCAGACATAGACGAGCTGAACACAAGAGTTAATCAATAAAATAAAATCCTTCAAGAGAGATCGAAATCACGATTAAAATCAGAAAACCGGAATTTCCTCCCAAGCTTACACGTACACTCAAGGCACCCTTAAGTGTGACCAAATAGCACAAAACGCTCTCAAAATTTACCGAAGCTAATTCTAGACTAAATCGAACCAATTTCAAATCCCACGAACACTAAACTTCACATTACAACTAAACACGCACTTAATTGACACTAATCGCGCTAATCCTAGGTCGGGGTTTGACATCCTCCACCCCTTAGGTTATTTGGTCCTCCAAATAAAAATAAGTATACCTCTGGTAATAGTTCAGGATACTTTCTCTGGACTTGCTCTCGTAGTTCCCATGTCGCTTCTTCTGGCTCATGATTTTTCCACTGTACTTTGACCCAGTGAATTGTTCGATTTCTTAATTTTTGTTCTTTGGTGTCCACAATTCTAACCGGCTTCTCCACATACGACGCATCTTCTCGAATTTCCAGTGGTTCATGCTGCAAAACATGTGAAGGATTTGGGACGTATTTCTTCAACATAAAGACGTGAAAAACATTGTCTACCCCGGAGAGTTCCGGCGGTAACGCAGGTCTATAGGCAACGTCTCCAATCTTGCTCAAAATCTCATATGGTCCGATGTACCTTCTCGCAAGCTTGCCTTTCTGCCCAAATCTCAGAGTTCCTCTAGCTGGAGATACTTTCAAAAATACCTTGTCACCTTCTTTAAACTGCACATCTCTTCTACGAGTATCAGCATAACTCTTTTGTCTGCTTCGAGCGACCTTTAACTGTTCTTGAATCAACTTGGTCTTATCACTTGTTTCTCCCACTATTGTCGGTCCGTGGAAGCTACGAACACCGACTTCTTCCCAGTAAACAGGAGTTCTGCATCTCCTACCATAGAGTGCTTCGAAAGGTGCCATCCCAATACTGGAATGGTAGCTGTTGTTATATGCAAACTCACAAAGTGGTAAGTACTCATCCCATTGAACCTTGAAATCTAGCACACAAGCCCGTAGCATGTCCTCTAAAGTCTGTATAGTTCGCTCTGACTGGCCATCAGTCTGAGGATGGTATGCAGTGCTGAATTGCAACTTAGTGCCCATAGATTCGAATAGGGTCTTCCAAAACCTCGAAACAAATCTGCTATCCCTATCGGAAGTGACGGAGACGGGCTGTTCATGTCTGCTGACTATCTCAGTCACGAATAGATCTGCAAGTGGTGCCATATGCATCTTACTCCCTGTCTTCATAGGAATGAAGTGAGCAGACTTCGTAAGGCGATCTACTATAACCCAGATAGCATTGTTCCCCTTCTTGGTAGTAGGCAAACCAGAGACGAAATCCATAGTGATGTGTTCCCATTTCCACTCCGGAATGTCCAATGGTTGCAACAACCCTGGAGGTTTCTGGTGTTCTGCCTTAATCTGCTGACACGTGAGGCACCGAGATACAAAAGCTGCAATCTCTCGTTTCATGTTATTCCACCAGAATCGGTTCTTCAAATTTTGGTACATTTTTGTACTACCAGGATGCATGGAGTATCTCGTGTTGTGAGCTTCAGTCATAATTTCATTCTTCAAGTCCTCGAGATTAGGCACACAGAAACGGTCACGGAAGTACAACACTCCATCTACAACCCTGAAGTCTGGACGTTCGGAAATGTGTTCCACAATCTTGGCCAAGTCCGGGTCTTGCAGCTGACTATCTTTGATTTTCTGGATGAAAGTAGGTTCAGACGCTATCATACTTGCCAACATCACGCCCTGCCTCAACGGTTGCACTTCTACTCCCAGTTCTTCAAATTGATACAAAACACTGACTCCTCTCAAGCTGGCCATAACCACTGATTTCCTGCTCAATGCATCAGCTACAACATTCACCTTGCCCGGATAATACTTGATTGGGAAGTCATAGTCTTTGATGTACTCCATCCACCGTCTCTGCCTCATGTTCACCTCTTTCTGCGAAAATAGATACTATAGACTTCGGTGATCTGAATGGACTTCAAATTTCTCTCCATATAGGTAATGTCTCCACATTTTTAAAGCAAATACAACCGCTGCTAATTCCAAATCATGAGTTGCATAATTCTTTTCATGATCTTTCAACTGCCTTGAACCATAAGCAACTACTTTGTCATTCTGCATCAATACACAACCCAATCCTACATTTGAAGCATCTGTATAGATAACAAATCCTCCACTTCCCGACGGTAAAGTGAGGACCGGAGCTGTAGTCAATCTTCTCTTCAGCTCTTGAAAACTTTCTTCACAATGGTCTGTCCATATAAAAGGCACATTTTTCCTAGTTAACTTTGTCAATGGTGCTGCAATAGATGAAAATCCCTGGACAAACCTCCTGTAATAACCTGCTAGTCCCAAAAAGCTTCTGATTTCCGTCACACTGCTTGGCCTTTTCCAACTGACAACTGCTTCGACTTTGGACTGGTACACTGCTAAGCCTTTTCTTGAAATAACGTGGCCTAGAAAAGCCACTTGCTCTAGCCAAAATTCACATTTACTTAGCTTTGCATAGAGCTGGTTGTCCTTCAAAAGCTATAATGATGTCCTCAAGTGCTCTTCATGCTTTTCCTTACTCTTCTAATACACGAGAACGTCATCAATAAACACCACTGTAAAGTGATCCAAGTACTCTGCAAAGACTTTGTTCATGAGAGCCATAAATACCGCGGGTGCATTAGTCAACCCAAATGGCATCACTAGAAACTCATAGTGCCCGTATCTAGTTCGAAAAGTTGTTTTAGGCACGTCTGACTCTCTAACTCGCAGCTGATAATACCCAGACCTCAACTCTATCTTGGAAAAATACGCTACTCCTTGCAATTGATCAAACAATTCATTTATTCTTGGCGACGGATACTTGTTCTTGACAGTCATGTGGTTTAGTCTTCTATAGTCTATGCACATTCTCAAGCTTCCATCCTTCTTTTTCACAAACAACACTGGTCCTCCCCAAGGTGAAACGCTGGGTCTAATGAAACCTTTACTCAAAAGTTCTTGCAATTGGAGTTTTAGTTCACCTAATTCTGTCGGAGCCATCCTGTAAGGTGCAATAGAAATTGGAGCTGTCCCTGGAAGGAGCTCAATCGTGAACTCAACTTCCCGAATTGGTGGTAATCCCGGGATTTCTTCAGGAAAAACATCTGGAAACTCACATACAACGGGGATTTCCTCCACCCCTTGGGACCGTTTATCCTCCGTGATAAACGCTATAAAAGCTTCACAACCACTGGATACCATTCTGCTTGCCTTTAGTGCTGAAATAATCCCCACTTGGCTTTTCTTCCTGTTTCCCTGAACAATCAAATCTGCCTGATCTCCTTTCAACTTAAAAGTAACAGTTTTTCTAAAGCAATCCATGGTGGCATGATACTTCTCTAACCAATCCATGCCTAAGATGACATCAAAATCATGCATGTCTAAAATAATAAGATCCGCTGGAAGGTTGACTTCTCCTAATAGAACTGAACAATTTGGGTAATAGATTCTACAAACAGCTTGCTTACCTACTGGTGTAGTGACAGTCAAGATATAATCAAGAATTCTAAATGGCATAGCAATCAGCTTCGCAAACACAGGAGATAAAAATGAATGAGTGCTTCCAGGATCAAATAAAATTTGAGCTTCTACTCCACTGATGAAAAGTTTACCTTCCACTACATCGCCCGCAGCATCGGCATCAACACGATTAAGATTGTATGCCCGCCCTTGCTGCTGTGGTCTATTCTGCCTCCCTTGTGCATTTCTGTTCTGCTGCTGCTGCTGAGGGGGACGAGCATTCTGATTCTGAACTTGTTGCCTGCCTTGCTGCTGCTGCTACTGAGGTGGTCTTGCTTGGTTCTGGGCTGGAGCCTGAGGTGCTGCTTGCCTCTGTTGCTGGTTCCTGTTGGCTTGATTTTGCAATTGTGGGCAATCTCGAATGGCATGGTCCATAGCCCCACATCTAAAACAAGCTCCCGTGGCTTTACGACATTGTGCAGTCTCATGATTTTTGCCACAATGTGCACATGCACCTTGCCTTGGAGGGTTTTGTTCTTATCTTGGCTTCTTGTTCTGTGATCTTTGGTTCTGTTGGTGGTACTGTTGCTTTCTATCCCTGATGATTTGATTGTTGATGTCCTCGAACTTGTATGCTCTTTTGACTGCTTCATCGAAGGTGGCTGGAGGAACTACCCCTGTAGCATCCCTCATGATGATGGGGTTCAGTCCTTCTAAGAATTTGGTGATCTTCTTCTGCTCGGTGTCTATCAACTCTCGGGCATATCTAGCAAGCCTTTCAAACTTTGTCACATACTCCAAAACTGTCATGTTACCCTGCTTGAGCTGCTGAAACTCTATAGCTTTCTGCCTCTTGACATGAGAAGGGACATACTTATCAGTGAATTGAGTCTTGAAAGTCTCCCATGTAGCCCCATCTGGCATAGTCTGATACGGTTCTTTAACCGTTTGCCACCAAGTGTCCGCTAATCCATAAAATAGAGAAGCTGTGAGGTTGACCTTCTGTATGCCTGTACAAGTGAATACATCAAAGATCTTCTCTATATTTACTAGCCAGTCATCTGCAGCCAGCGGGTCTTCTTGACCTGAGAACTCCTTGGGTCCTCTCTTCCTGAACCTCTCAAACAAAATGTTAGGGTCTTGCTCTCGATTGTTGATGATGATATTCGGTCCCCCAGGTTGCCTAGGCGGGGGTTGAGGCCTAGTTTGCAAAACTTCCAAAAGTTGTCTTTGAACTTGTGTCATTTCCTCATCCTTCTTAGCTAGCTGTTCTTGGAACCTAGCTTGGTTCTCATTGGCCTCTCTTTGTAGCCTAGCTTGGACTTCGTTAGCTCCTCTCTGCATTCTAGTATGACTTTCATTAGCTTGCCTCTGCTGTTCTAACATGGCTTGCATGAGTGCCTGAAATTGAGTCATTGTAGGTGGCTGCTCATAACTGTTTCACTGTTATCATTGTTGGTATTGCTCCCTGAAGCATTCTGATTCTGAACTCTTCTTGGAGGCATGATGCTGTAAAACAAATTGTCAGTACATATTAACAAATTGCGGTTTTGGTTTCTAGGTCCACACTAATGATCTAACGTGTTCACGGATCCTCGCCACGTCCCTAAGAGTTTCAAGTTTCTTTTAATTGCCTGATACATGTCCCGCTCTGATACCAGTCCTGTCGCGACCCCAGACCGAGATTTCCCCCCAGTCCGGGCCCCGCGACTGTGATGTCCATCCAACTATGATTAACCCACAGGTTTCCGCGGTGAGGATTCCCAAAACGCACATGTAACAATCTCACACGAACAATGATTTGCGGAAGCGTGCAAGTAATCTCATCACAGTTTAATAACATAAACCTTACGATTCCAAATTGCATAAGTTAAATCATCATTAAGACAATAATCAGAGGAGGAAACGTAAGCATAGCATTACCAAGTTTAGTTCAAGTTTCAAGATAACAAAAAGTGTTAAGTTACATAACCCCAAAAGTATGAAAAGGGCCAACAAAGGCCATACATCCCAAGATAACAAAATAATCCCATCTACGTGTTCGTACTCAAGACCCCGCCCAACGTCTAGAGGACGTCGTCGGGTTGCGACTCACGGGCTGGGGGTGGCTCAAAAGCCTCCTCCAGGCGCTCCTCCGCAATAGCAACGGCGCCTGCATCTAAACACCAAAACAAAAAGGATCAGACACGACGGTCTGGCAGGCGATCAGTTTAGACATAATACAAGTCAGTTAACATGAAAGTAATCAGCACTTAAAACATGACATGAGTTCTGAACAAAACATGTATAATGTGCAATTCAAAACTAATATGCTTTTCAATAAAACATCATGATTCACGAATCCACATTGAGCTCATCCTTTCTCCGCCATACGTGATGACAAGAGCAAGCGAAACGAAACAAAACGAGACGAAATGAAACAAAAGTCCGAGCCACACAAGGTGGGCGGAAAGAACCGGCCGCGGAACCGGACAAAACAAAGATGTGTATAAATACACGACTAATCTGCAGATTGCCCTTATGTTTAAGGACCCCCTAACTAGTGGATCAGACTGAGAGGGCAGTCCAAGCTCAGCGGTATTCTATGATATCCATGTATGCATAAAACATATCAATACTTGTACAAAACTTAGCGAAAAATGGGTAAAAACACTTATCAAAACAATACAAGACGAGACTAAACAAGAATAGCATAAGCTATAACAAGCAAGGCTGGAAAAGTGTCCCCATTATAGTTCTTGAAACAAATCAAAAGTTAAACACATGCTTGTAAATCAAAACAGGAACAAAACGGTATTCTTCGTGTCAAAATTCAAGATTTCGAAACAACTATGTCAAGTATATGCTAAGACTCTTTATTTGATTCTTGTGAAGTTGAAACCCAAATGTTGGAGTTTAAAATGAATTGGTGTCCCCAAAGCTAGACAACATTTCATGTTTCAATTGCACAACATCAAGCTAAAAACCCCTTAACATATTCTAGTTTTTCTCTCCCATCGAAGCCCCTTCAAAATTCTCCTTCTGTACACTCGGTCACCACGCGGCTACCTGGCGGCTAGCCGCCGGTTGGCTGGTCGGCTGGCCGACCAACTGACCGACTGCTGACCGACTGATCAGGAGTAACACTACTTTTCAGTTTTCTTGCGCAGGTCGGCTAGCCGCCTACTGACCGCCCGGTAGCCGACCGCGCCCTGTGCAGAAACTGGGTTACTGTTATTCTTACCGACACAGGGGCGGTTAGCCGTGGGTCAACAGTCGGCTCGCCGACGGCTGACCGCCGATCTGCGGCAGCTTCAATTCGATTCAGATTTCACACCCCATTTCCACCATTTCTTTCCTTTGTCAAAACCCTGCACATCCCCTGGCATCCATGCTCTCCAAGGGGCAATTTCCATTCAAATGTTAACCATCATCACTTAAATCATTTCACAACATACTCCTCCATTCTTTCATCCATTTATAAACCAATTTGGCAAGATAAAAGCAACTTCAAATGAATGAAAACCATTAATACAAACCATTAGCATATGCATTTCAATTAAAACAAGATTTCAAACTATAACACATCTTTGAAATAATATATTGCCCAAATTAGAATGGAAAAAGGATCAAACCATAGAAGCTAAAATAATCAAATATTGCATGCATCATGAAGCTAAGCTGATCACTTGCCTTTACCAAAATCCAAGCCCAACAATCTCAGAAAAATCCTACCAATTGTACTCCACGAAATCTACAAGAAAACCCATGAAAAGAACTTAAAAAATCCACCAAAAAGTGAAGACAATGTCCCATTTCGAAATGGGTGTTGCATGCTTGAAAAATGGGCTCCTAAGGAACTCAAAAGACTACATTAAAGAGGAGAAAGAGATCCATTACCTGAAGCTTACTAAACAAGAAGAGGAGAAGAAAATGGAGTGGAAACACAGCTGGGATCTCCAAGAAAATGGTAGCAATGGATTCCTTGAGTTGAGAGGAAGAAGAAGGTATGATCAGTTTTTGATTTGAGGCTTTCTAGCTTAGGCATGCAAGGAGAAGAAGGGAGGGGAAGAAGAAGAAGTTTCAGCTGAGTTGAAGAGAGTTGCAGGCAATGAGTTTAGAATCGTGAGTGAAAAATGAGGGAGAAGAAGACTTAATTCAAATGGGTTCTTGTGGGCCCCATTGCTCAAAACTTGCAATGGTAAAAACACTGACTTGTGGGCCCCAGATGAAAACGACGAAGAAGACTAAAATGATCGTCGAAAAATCTAGTTTCTAAAAAGTATAAATTTGGCATAGTTTTGAGATATCGAAATTTGAGTCCAGATTTGGTGTGAAATGATTGATTTACCCCTTTGGACCAAAACTTGGGTTTCTGGGCCTCAGACACAGACGAGCTGAACACAAGAGTTAATCAATAAAAAAAAATCCTTCAAAAGAGATCGAAATCAAGATTAAAATCAAAAAACCAGAATTTCCTCCCAAGCTTACACGTACACTCAAGGCACCCTTAAGTGTGACCAAATAGCACAAAACTCTCTCTAAATTCCCTAAAGCTAATTCTAGACTAAATCGAACCAATTTCAAATCCCACGAACACTAAACTTCACATTACAACTAAACACGCACTTAATTGACACTAATCGCGCTAATCCTGGGTCGGGGTTTGACATCCTCCACCCCTTAGGTTATTTGGTCCTCCAAATAAAAATAAGTATACCTCTGGTAATAGTTCAGGATACTTTCTCTGGACTTGCTCTCGTAGTTCCCATGTCGCTTCTTCTGGCTCATGATTTTTCCACTGTACTTTGACCCAGTGAATTGTCCGATTTCTTAATTCTTGTTCTTTGGTGTCCACAATTCTAACCGGCTTCTCCACATACGACGCATCTTCTCGAATTTCCAGTGGTTCATGCTGCAAAACATGTGAAGGATTTGGGACGTATTTCTTCAACATAGAGACGTGAAAAACATTGTGTACCCCGGAGAGTTCCGGCGGTAACGCAGGTCTATAGGCAACGTCTCCAATCTTGCTCAAAATCTCATATTGTCCGATGTACCTTCTCGCAAGCTTGCCTTTCTGCCCAAATCTCAGAGTTCCTCTAGCTGGAGATACTTTCAAAAATACCTTGTCACCTTCTTTAAACTGCACATCTCTTCTACGAGTAACAGCATAACTCTTTTGTCTGCTTCGAGCGACCTTTAACCGTTCTTGAATCAACTTGATCTTATCACTTGTTTCTCCCACTATTGTCGGTCCGTGGAAGCTACGAACACCGACTTCTTCCCAGCAAATAGGAGTTCTGCATCTCCTACCATAGAGTGCTTCGAAAGGTGCCATCCCAATACTGGAATGGTAGCTGTTGTTATATGCAAACTCACAAAGTGGTAAGTACTCATCCCATTGAACCTTGAAATCTAGCACACAAGCCCGTAGCATGTCCTCTAAAGTCTGTATAGTTCGCTCTGACTGGCCATCAGTCTGAGGATGGTATGCAGTGCTGAATTGCAACTTAGTGCCCATAGATTCGAATAGGGTCTTCCAAAACCTCGAAACAAATCTACTATCCTTGTCGGAAGTGATGGAGACGGGCTGTCCATGTCTGCTGACTATCTCAGTCACGAATAGATCTGCAAGTGGTGCCATATGCATCTTACTCCCTGTCTTCATAGGAATGAAGTGAGCAGACTTCGTAAGGCGATCTACTATAACCCAGATAACATTGTTCCCCTTCTTGGTAGTAGGCAAACCGGAGACGAAATCCATAGTGATGTGTTCCCATTTCCACTCCGGAATGTCCAATGGTTGCAACAACCCTGGAGGTTTCTGGTGTTCTGCCTTAATCTGCTGACACGTGAGGCACCGAGATACAAAAGCTGCAATCTCTCGTTTCATGTTATTCCACCAGAATCGGTTCTTCAAATTTTGGTACATTTTTGTACTACCAGGATGCATGGAGTATCTCGTGTTGTGAGCTTCAGTCATAATTTCATTCTTCAAGTCCTCAAGATTAGGCACACACAAACGGTCACAGAAGTACAACACTCCATCTACAACCCTGAAGTCTGGACGTTCGGAAATGTGTTCCACAATCTTGGCCAAGTCCGGGTCTTGCAGCTGACTATCTTTGATTTTCTGGATGAAAGTAGGTTCGGACGCTATCATACTTGCCAACATCACGCCCTGCCTCAACGGTTGCACTTCTACTCCCAGTTCTTCAAATTGATACAAAACACTGACTCCTCTCAAGCTGGCCATAACCACTGATTTCCTGCTCAATGCATCAGCTACTACATTCACCTTGCCCGGATAATACTTGATTGGGAAGTCATAGTCTTTGATGTACTCCATCCACCGTCTCTGCCTCATTTTCAACTCTTTCTGCGAAAATAGATACTATAGACTTCGGTGATCTGAATGGACTTCAAATTTCTCTCCATATAGGTAATGTCTCCACATTTTTAAAGCAAATACAACCGCTGCTAATTCCAAATCATGAGTTGCATAATTCTTTTCATGATCTTTCAACTGCCTTGAGCCATAAGCAACTACTTTGTCATTCTGCATCAATACACAACCCAATCCTACATCTGAAGCATCTATATAGATTACAAATGCTCCACTTCCCGACGGTAAAGTGAGGACCGGAGCTGTAGTCAATCTTCTCTTCAGCTCTTGAAAACTTTCTTCACAATGGTCTGTCCATATAAAAGGCACATTTTTCCTAGTTAACTTTGTTAATGGTGCTGCAATAGATGAAAATCCCTGGACAAACCTCCTGTAATAACCTGCTAGTCCCAAAAAGCTTCTGATTTCCGTCACACTGCTTGGCCTTTTCCAACTGACAACTGTATCGACTTTGGACTGGTCCACTGCTAAACCTTTTCTTGAAATAACGTGGCCTAGAAAAGCCACTTGCTCTAGCCAAAATTCACATTTACTTAGCTTTGCATAGAGCTGGTTGTCCTTCAAAAGCTGTAATGATGTCCTCAAGTGCTCTTCATGTTCTTCCTTACTCTTAGAATACACGAGAACGTCATAAATAAACACCACTGTAAAGTTATCCAAGTACTCTGCAAAGACTTTGTTCATGAGAGCTGGCCGACCAACTGACCGACTGCTGACCGACTGATCAGGGGTAACACTGCTTTTCAGTTTTCTTGCGCAGGTCGGCTAGCCGCCTACTGACCGCCCGCTGACCGACCACGCCCTGTGCAGAAACTTGGTTACTGTTATTCTGACCGACACAGGGGCGGTTAGCCGTGGGTCAACAGTCGGCTAGCCGACGGCTGGCCGACGGCTGACCGCCGATCTGCGGCAGCTTCAATTCGATTCAGATTTCACACCCCATTTCCACCATTTCTTTCCTTTGTCAAAACCCTGCACATCCCCTGAGCCTCCATGCTCTCCAAGGGGCAATTTCCATTCAAATGTTAACCATCATCACTTAAATCATTTCACAACATACTCCTCCATTCTTTCATCCATTTATAAACCAATTTGGCAAGATAAAAGCAACTTCAAATGAATGAAAACCATTAATACAAACCATTAGCATATGCATTTCAATTAAAATAAGATTTCAAACTATAACACATCTTTGAAACAATATATTGCCCAAATTAGAATGGAAAAAGGATCAAACCATAGAAGCTAAAATAATCAAATATTGCATGCACCATGAAGCTAAGTTGATCACTTGCCTTTACCAAAATCCAAGCCCAACAATCTCAGAAAAATCCTACCAATTGTACTCCACGAAATCTACAAGAAAACCCATGAAAAGAACTTAAAAAATCCACCAAAAAGTGAAGACAATGACCCATTTCGAAATGGGTGTTGCATGCTTGAAAAATGGGCTCCTAAGGAACTCAAAAGACTACATTAAAGAGGAGAAAGAGATCCATTACCTGAAGCTTACTAAACAAGAAGAGGAGAAGAAAATGGAGTGGAAACACAGCTGGGATCTCCAAGAAAATGGTAGCAATGGATTCCTTGAGTTGAGAGGAAGAAGAAGGTATGATCAGTTTCTGATTTGAGGCTTTCTAGCTTAGGCATGCAAGGAGAAGAAGGGAGGGGAAGAAGAAGAAGTTTCAGCTGAGTTGAAGAGAGTTGCAGGGGATGAGTTTAGAATCATGAGTGAAAAATGAGGGAGAAGAAGACTTAATTCAAATGGGTTCTTGTGGGCCCCACTGCTCAAAACTTGCAATGGTTAAAACACTGACTTGTGGGCCCCGGATGAAAACGACGAAGAAGACTAAAATGATCACCGAAAAATCTAGTTTCCAAAAAGTATAAATTTGGCATAGTTTTGAGATTTCGAAATTTGAGTCCAGATTTGGTGTGAAATGACTGATTTACCCCTTTAGGCCAAAACTTGGGTTTTTGGGCCTCGGACACAGACGAGGTGAACACAAAAGTTAATCAATAAAATAAAACCATTCAAAAGAGATCGAAATCACGATTAAAAATCAGAAAACTGGAATTTCCTCCCAAGCTTACACGTACACTCAAGGCACCCTTAAGTGTGACCAAATAGCACAAAACGCTCTCCAAATTCCCCAAAGCTAATTCTAGACTAAATCGAACCAATTTCAAATCCCACGAACACTAAACTTCACATTACAACTAAACACGCACTTAATTGACACTAATCGCGCTAATCCTGGGTCGGGCTTTGACATGATCAGTCGGAAGAAGTTTGAATTCTGATGTCACCATTTCAGAAGACGACGGCTGAGAAGATGCTATCTTAGTGGAAGTCACCCGAGAATATGTAGCTCCAGAAGATATGCTACGGGATGCATTTTGAGAATTCGTGGCCTCAACAGATGGAGCTTCAGAGGCACTATCATCCTGAACTATCACATTATAGGCAACTTCGATAGAAGATGCCTCCATAATGGACCGTTGGGAATCAGACTTATCCTCTGATGTAAGAGGATCATCAATCCAGCAACTTTCTTCATTTTCTGGAGTCACTAGAGGAGATGCTTGTAGATTTTCCGGGACTTCCGATTATGGATTTTGATGAAGCTGGTTGATGTGATCTTGCTCCTGTTCTATGGCGAGAAGCTGGAAAATCCTCACATATTCTTCGAGATCTGGCATAGGAGCTAAGTCTTCTTCTTCATCTGCTCCTTGTGGTTCAACCTGGTTAGGATCCACTAGAGCATTTGTTTGTGTCGTGTTAACAGCAATTTGGGCAGCCTCTTGCTTTTCATCATCATCTGACCAGGATCCTTGTGGCTGGAAGGAGTTATACCAGATTACTGGCATAAGGTGGGATTCCGGGATCCATTCTTCATCGGAGATATATTCTCCGGTTTCAAGGGATTCCTCCCATTCATCTGTATCACTGGCAGTGTCACTGGACTCGTATCCATTCATGGAGAATCCAACTGCCGAGTTGCAAGAGTATGATGCCCCCTGCGTAGTCTCATCTCTGAGGTGCGGTGGCATGAAATCACCGAGGGTGAATTTTCTTGCCACTCTTGAGGCCTTGGGAAGAGACTCCTCTGTTGCCCCCAGTGAAGCGGTAGAGGACGTTTCTGCTTTTTCAGGGACCTCTTGTTTTGTTTGAGCCTTCTCCTGCTGTTTGAGCTTGCGGAGTTGTCTCTTGGCTCGGCTTTGTTTTGACGATCTCCCAATTTTCATCTTCCAGGAGATCGGGATGCACCCATATGGCTACCCATCTGGTGTTGGGTAAAGCACTAGCTCTTGGGACGTCTGGGCCATTTTTATCACCTTAAAGGAAGTAGTGACTTTTTCCTTTGGTGATTTGGATGTTTGTCCATATGACACCATGTTAACGGAGGCAGGCCCATAATTTTTGTCAAAGGTGATGACTCCTTTTTCCCACATCTCGTTAATCTTCTCTCTCACAATGAAACATTGGTTGAGAGGATGCGAGACCATTTGGTGGTATGGACAATATCGGGGATCATTGGTTTTGCCAACATCTCCCGGTCTTTTGGGGTCAGGCAAGGTGAGTTTCCCATTTGCCAAGAGAGCCCCAAATATTTCTTCAACATCTTAATTGAACGGGTATTTCTTCTCTACTCGTTCTTTGAAGGCATCAGAGAGTTTAGGTCTCTTACTTGTAACTTTGTTTTCAGCTTTCTTTGGCGGCTGAGGGGCTGACTTGGTTTGCACATTGAGAACCTCCTTTTTCTTTGGCTTCGAGGTCGTTATGGCGGTCGGCTCCTTCTTTGATGACTTCTGACTGTTGAGGTCTTTGATCACCGTTTCAACCTCCATAGACGCTTCTAGGAGTTCTCCCAAGTTCTTTGATTTGTTGCCGATGATCATGGAGCGGATCCTTGCTCTCATGTTGTTTCGGCAGATGTCAACCAGCGATGCTTGTGGTAGCACATCTGAGTATTTGTATGCCATTGCTTTCCACTTGTGAATGAAGTCATATGTCGACTCATTCTCTCCCTGTTTAAGGCTGCATAGTTGAGCCATAGTAACAGGATGATTCTCACCTTTGAAGTGGGTCAGGAAACGTGTCTCTAGCATGGTCCAGTTTTGAATGGAGTTCTCTGGCAGAGTGGAATACTAATCAAAGGCCGTACCTTTAGGGTAGTTGCAAAGAGACGGATCTTGAGAGCATCTTGATCCACAATCGTTCCTGTCAGGATCTTGAAGTGGATGACGTGCTGTCTAGCTGAACCTTTCCCCGTATATGTTTGGAGAAGAGGTTGTTTGAACTTTGGAGGGAACGGAACCGAGTCCATCCATAAGGGATATGGTGGCTTGATCCCATGCTCCTTCAGTGTATCCTCTTCTTTTGGTTTGGCGAGGATATTGTCAACGTCCTTTTTAGTAAGGGCGCATGACTCATCTTCTCCACCGTTTGCCTCATCTTGTGGAGGAACTTCATCGTTGTTTGGCGGACGTTGGAGAGTGAGAAGGAGGTTTTCCATCAGGACCTCTATTCTCTGTTGTCCTTGCTCTAGCTGCTGTATGTGCAGAGCCATGTTATCGTCCGGTGGAGGTTGCTCAGAGTTTGTGACTAGGACATTCACTCTTCGTGAGTCGAAATAGGATACTGTCTTAGTGACTGAGATGGAGCTCATTCTTCTAGATGAAGAACCCGACGACCGATCACTCTGATGTCCCTGGCTTGAAGGAGTGGGAGAGTCTTCCTAATGCCTTCTCGTCCGGGAGACGTTGCGGGTCATTGGTCGTCTGACATGTATTTTTGTTGCTGATATCTACCTTCTTTTGGTTTTGCCAACCATGTGGACATCAGTAACTTGGTCGGGTCTTTCTTTTTCGACCCATTTTTGGGAGATTTGAAGCTCAGAATGTTAGGTTCTTTGCTTCTCTAATCTCTTCTGTCGATATGCCTCGCGGCGACGTATGCGACGAGCAATTTGAGCTTCTGTTAGCTCGGGCTGTGCTCAGGCAATGAAGGACGTGGTCCCCCGTGTGCAGCAACCAAGCTTGTCTTCTTTGAAGACTCGCATGGATAGGATCTGAACGCGGTCCTTGGCCTGTCGCAGCGAAGCTTTAAATTTCGCAAGCTCGGCCCCTGTTGAGATGAAGGGTCGAGTTGCAGGAGAGCAGGCCCTGGCAGGTTCTTGTCGAGGCCTTGTGATGCATGACTTGATTTTGGGCATGTATGAGCAAGCCGGCTCGTGTTGAGTTGTTTTGGTACTTCAGTGGAGGGTAGGTTTCTCCCCTTTAATGTAGGCGAGAGGATAGAACCTATTCTCCTTGAGAGGAGCCATGTATGCTGGCTTTGCAGATGTCCGGGACCTTCTTTGTTTTGGTGAAGATCGCGGGGACCAAGTCTTAGGGCAGACCTGGTTTTTTGCAGGTTGAGGCTTCATGGATTGCCACAGGCTTTGGGTTTCTTGGTGACCGCCTTTGGTGTCGGGGCAGCGACACGTTGAAGGGCGGTTTTATGCTTCTTAGCAGGCACCGTCTCTTCTGCGGGTAGTGGGAATGGTCCCAGTGACCCGAAGACGATGGTCTGGGGAGTGGAGGTCGACCCGGTGTTTTAGGAGTTGCCGAGGGAGGTGACGCTTCAGCAGCTGGCAGGGCGCTTGAATGTCCGCTTGCTTTGCTTCTCTTGAAGCATGACTTGGTACTTGTTTTCGTCGAAGGTGATTGTCAACGAGGCTACCATTGTTAGTTTTGGAAAACTTTTCTGAAACAAGACCACATCCATTAGTAATCACAAGAATATGGTGATCATAAATGGGCTATACTATGGTTTTGTCTTTTCCAATCGCTCAGGGGCATGGCCCGTTCTGAACGCAATGAAGAAGGCAAAAAGCCATAGATGGAACAATTGTTCTGAACGCAAGTATGGTCAGCTCGAAATGAGCATTTCAGTGACTGCTAGAAGCAATTGTAAACCTTAATTCAAGTTACCGAGAAGCGAAGCTCACTTGAGGTAAAATGATATAAGGTTGGAGATACAAATGTGTCGGTCGCGAATATAGTAGACCCGAAAGGGCGTACTAACACCGCTAGGCACAAATGTTGTAAATCGCATCATTGAAAAAGGACACGAGATGGGATTTTTTTTTTGAAATGTCAAGATTGGATTTACAAAAGAGAGCAAATGGTATTCCAATCCGAATACAGGTTCAAACATTTCTGCGAGCCTAAATCCGAAAAAGGAAAGAACCAGGATTTCTCAAATTTGAATCCAATAATGACGGGAGTTTTTTTTTTTTTTTTTTTGAAAAGTCAAGATTGAATTTATAAAAGAGAGCAAATGGTATTCCAATTCGAATACAGGCTCAAACATTTCTGCGAGCCTAAATCCGAAAAAGGAAAGAACCAAAAATTCCTCCAATTTCAACACAATAGTGACAAAAGTTTTTTTTTTTTTTAAGATTTTTTTTTTTGAAGAGTGCACGTAGGTCTTCCAATTCGGACTTATGAAACCTCAGTGGATAGATTAGCTCCCAGGTAAGGGTAGGATTACTTAATGAACCCATTTGAAGGACCCTTGCCTCGAACAGTCTAACTGCCTCCACACTCTGGACAAGGCTTTTCTTAGATTCACCTTGGTCAAAGACCGCAATTGGTGCAACCTTAGTGTTTTTTTTTTTTTTTGAAAGATCTCCTAATGGACCCATCAAAGAGAGGGAATTGGCCCCTCCCAATCCGAACGTTGGCTCAATCATTTCTGCTAGCCATTGTACGAAAAGGAAAGAACCAAAGTTTCTCCAATTTGAATCCAAAAGAGAGAAATTTCAAAACTTTTTTTTTGAAAGATCTCCAATGGACCCATCAAAGAGTGGGAAATGGCCCCTACCAATCCGATCGTTGGTTCAAACATTTATGCAAGCCATTGTACGAAAAGGAAAGAACCAAAGTTTCTCCAATTTGAATCCAAAAGAGAGAAATTTGAAAACCATTTTTTTTAATAAAAATTTTTGAAAGATTTCCAATGGACCCATCAAAGAGAAGGAAATGGCCCCTCCCAATCCGAATGTTGACTCAAACATTTCTACGAGCCATTGTATGAAAAGGAAAGAACCAAAGTTTCTCCAATTTGAACCCAATGGAAAACCCCCCCCTCCCCCCCCCCCCCCCGCCCCCGTTTTTTTTTTTTTTTTTTTGAGAAAAGAAAGAATGGAAACAAGTTCAAGGAGAGAAGTTTGCAAAGAATCCCATTTCATGTTTTTTTTAGATACAAGATCCAACATAGGCCACCAACTAGGAAGGAGCCAAGGATTCTAAGCATCGTGTTCTCAAATGAACGAGTCCCACCGGGTAATGCCAACTTGATGGACCCGTCTTTTTCTTTCTTGCCTTCCTCCGTCCCAGGTCCGCCGAGGTGCGGTGGGGCGAAGAGAAAAAAAAGAGCAAGCATCAACATTTTTTTGTACGGGTATGCCAGATTTTCTATTCTACTTGGAATTTGAAATGGTGATCCAGAGATTCAGCTTCACAAGTAGAAAGGAAATCAAACTTTTTTTCTGTCTTTCCATTGCATATATATTCAAAGAAAGAGACAAGATTTTAAATGCCATGAAAGGCAATTTTGTTTAGTTTACCGTGAAAGGCGGTTTTGTGCCGTAGAAGACGATTTTTCCATGGAAGGCGATTTACAAATCTTATCAATGATGAAAGACAAGAATTGTGATTTTTGTCACTTTTAAAAATACAAAACACAATAGAAAGGGAAGAAAGAGGGATCTGACTTCTCAAGCAATTGTGGGGACTCATTCAGATCGACAGTCGCGAGTCATGTATGGACTCCGCCATCGTCCTTCAGATGAGAACACTTGATGCTTCACTTGGCTTGGCTTGGCTTGGACCTCGGATTTTTAGAGGACAAAGACCAAGGGGAGGTCCTATATCCAATAAAAAAAAACAAGTAGACGGGCTGAAAAGCCGCATCTAGGCCATGTTGGATAGAAGAAGAGAAACCTTGGGGGGGTGGGCCCCCAAGGGACTTCAATCACCTTATAGAATTTGCAGCAAAGTTTCTTAAGAATGAGAGAGCTTCTTCAGGATAGTTTTCAGACAATTTTTTCAGGACCCTTTCCGTTTGGAATGGCCGCCTATTTATAGGCTTTTGGTGGCCATTAGGAGGGTTTTATGGGCATTAATGGTATTAATGCTCCATGATGGGAGGAGTTACAAGTATTAATTTTATAATTTTGTAACTCCTTTTTTTTGGATTCTGATTGGCCGATGGAGAATAATGGACATTTAATCTCCATGATGATGGGAGTTTCATGATTAATTACCATGATTAATCTCCATAATGATAAGAGTTAAATGGCTAATTGTCATGATTAATTGGACTTGCAACTCCCATTTGCTTGCTTCTGATTCGGCTGTCCAAAATAATGAGTTAATGATCCTAATAAGCTGTCATAAAAAGGTCATTTAACTTCATTAATTGGCCGCCGAGTCGCTTGAAGAGTCGCGGGCCGCGCCACGTCTTTTGGAATTCTTCTTGTGATGATCATCAATGGATCCACACGTTGTTTGATGTCGGATGACGATGCAAATTCAGACATTGGTTGACACCAATGGGCCAACAACATTTGTCCAGTCGATTTCTAGATAGGTCGGGCAAAAAGTGTACTTTCTTGGTCGGCCGGTTTGCGGTTTCGGAGTATCCGATAATGATCAAATGATTTTGATGGTGGATCTGTGATGTTGACGAAGATCGACGGATATCATGCCTCAAAAATCAGATTTTAAGAAAATCATAGGGGCCAAACATCGCGAAACGCGAAAAAGAACGGAAAAACCACACTTTTGGCGGAAATCCGCCGACCCGGATTTCCAGGGTCGCCGGCAACCATGCACCCACGGTCGCCAGCGACCATGGGGCTGGTGACCCTGGGCCATGTTCGTCGAAGACCATGGGCCAAGGTCGCCAGCGACTATGGGCCTTTGGCCCCTTTTTCGGTCGCCGTCTGGTAGCCATTTCTTCACCGTTTTTCGGGCTTTTTTGCTTCTTTTTTTCTTGTGTATTTTTCTTTGACATTTCTCTTCATTTATTGGCTTGATTCCACTAAAGAAAACCCGTCGAGAAGTCATGCAAATAAGAGCATAAAGTTTCCTATTTTTTGGAAAAGCCGAAGACTTTATAGCCGATTTTCCACCAAGAGTTGAAACTGGGTCAAACGATGTCGGAATGACCTGAAATTTGAGGTGAAGCTTCCTGAGCATTAGATAGGACCAACCATGGGCTTTATTTGAGTTTTGAAGTTGTTTGGGGTCCTGTCGATGCTAGACTTGATTTCACTGTGCAGAAGATGTCGAGCTTTGATGTGTGGTCATCCGATGTCCGATTGACCTGAAATTTGACAGGGAGCCTATTGGAGTCATTTTGAGACGATCCATTAGCTCTAATTTGAATGTCATGGTCCCAAGAAGCTTCACCGCCGGTAGGCTTGATTTTGTTTCCGAGCGTCAAAGTTGGGTCAAACGTTGTCGGAATGACCTGAGATTTGATGTGCAACCCTTTGGAAGCATGTAGAAGCTACTCATGTGATTTTTTTGATGAGTGGTCGCATCGGAGGTTCTCGCTGCTGAGAGGCTTGATTTTGTCATTCGAGAGTTGATGAAGGGTCAAACGGTGTCGGTTTGACTTGAAATTCGACGTGGAGCCTTTTGGAGGTATTTTGAGACCATCCATAGGCTATGATCGAAGATTTGTTGTCTTTGACACTATCGCCGCCGGAAGCTCCTACTCAGCCGTTAGAGGATTGAAGTTAGTCCAAATGGTGTCAAAATGGCCCGAAACTTCATGTGTACCTCTTTTTGGCTATTTTGAAGGATCTTGCATTTTTTGTTTGATTTTGACAAGATCTGATACTTGAAGCGGCTTTGCCTGTTTGTAGTAGGATGTGGCTCCATGTAGCTTTTGATGTTGAGGAGGCAAAGTGACATTTTTGGTGTCAACACTGTTCCTTAAGGGCAAGGGTGGCATTACATGAGCACCAAATAAACAGAGTTAGGTATGATGACCTGGCAAGCGATTAATTTTGAAAGCATAATATGCTTGGGGCAGATAAGAATATAAATAGGTTTATAATAAACATAAGGCAATGTTAGTAAAGCTAGGTAAATCGTGCATGAATAAATACTGATAAGCATGCAAAAGAATCAAGTAACCAGCATAAGCTATATTCTCTCTCACGGTTGTTATTGTGTGACCGTGACAGGGAAAATACAGATACAAACACAAATCAACTCCTAGTTGCAGCAGCGTAACTAGAGTGGAAAACAAACAAAAACCTACTTCAGTGGCATAAATAGATACAAACCCCAACTTAGATTGGCCTAACCAAGTAAAGGTCGAAGCTGAGTGGTGCTAACTCGAGAATTCAAGACAAGACCAGTTAACTAGGCACAACCTCAGAGGCAGTAGCTAGGGTAAAGGAACTACTATCTAAAAATGTTAAATCTGATAAATCAGGCTAATCATATTGAGTAGTACTACCATGGTCCAACACCGGCTAAACAAAACTTACAAAGGTCAAATCTAACAAAACTAGTCATTCCTAGGGAAACTACGCAAAATTGGCAAACATTAAGTCAAATGATAATAAAATGAGTGTATGATCTGGTAGGGAATGGTCCTCCCCAAATGGGTGGAAAATGTATAATTTGGACCTGAACATGAGGATGGACACAGGGCATTAATCGTACCCCTACCAACCCCATAACACCCTAACCTAGGATCATGCGTTCCAAAGGATAGTACTAGCACCATGTGTTCACTAGTCCTAAGGAACGACTTTTGGGTGATCTAACTTTCCACTTTAAGGTTGAGTACAACATTGCTTGTGGTGGATATTTAATGAGTACAATCTACAGAAGCATAGTCCATGCATGCGAGTAACGAGCATAAATGATGTGCGTACAGATATAACGAATCAAGATGACCCTCTGCATGTCAAGACCATACAAAACAACCTTATTTAGATTTAAGGTCAAAATGTCAGATATTAGATGAATTTCGTGCTTCCAAAGGTATTGACATCCTTATGCCTTAAATGGGCATACAATTTGTTCAATATTGTCTCATTTATGCGTCTGGACAATCCTAGTGGGTTACATAACTCAAACTATCCCTTTTCGTAGTTTGAAAATCAAGTCCACGTGAGTCAGGTTTACAATCTCAATTCTAAGTCTAAGGTTCAAGGTTTTATCTTGGAGAACTGATGCAAGTTTTCCTATAATTGATGCATTAAAGGGGGCATTCAAAATACAGTGTAAAGAACCTCCAAATAGTACCAACCAAAAATGCAGGGAAGAGGGGAGCCAAACAACCCAAAAAATGGGCTCCAAAATTGCCCTATTCCCCTGGTCAGACATGTGGCTTCTGTGGTTCATGTCCGATGACATGGGTCTATGACCCATTTCCTACCAGCATGCTGGTCAGACATGGGGTCACAAAGACCTCATGTCTGATCAAGTAATGCTCGTGCATTATTTTCTTCACTTGTAGATTTTTCGGCCCCCCTTTCTTCCTTGTTCCTTTGGCCAATTTTGGGGAGTTTCAATTGCAAGTTTAGGGCATGATTTGGCATCCAATTTACATTAAATATAGTCTCTAATCTCTTATTTAAACTATAAAAGATATTGAATTTAAAGAAGCGCATAATTATAAAGAAACATGAAATAGAACATGCAATTAATAGAAGACAAACAAATACATTATAAAGTCAAAATTAATTACTTGCCTTGGTCTCTAGCACTTCTAGATAAGTTGATTTCACTGGACACCTCCTAGTACATACTAGAAGATTAAAGATAGATCTTACCTCTAGGTTGACCATCCGACAAGATTTCAATTAGGGTTGGGGTGGATGGTGGAGGATGGGGATGAGAATGATCTCTTCTTGGAGAGGAGAACGAGGGAAGTTCATTGGCAGTGACGAATCTTCAATCAATGGTGGTTTGGCTGGATTTTAGAGGAGAAGAAATAAGATGTGAAAAAAGAGAAAGGTTCTATTGTAGTTGTTGGGATGTGAGGAAGAGAATAGAAGAAATGAAAGAAAATGATGAGGAACTAGGTTTATATAAGAAATGGTTGTGGTGTCCATTGCTTAAGTAATTTGGAGGCTCAATCACTTGAGATCAAGGCCTCGGATGGACTCGCCTCAAGAGAGAAAAGTTCAGAAAATTAAATCTTCTTTCCAACGAGCCCAAGAAAGACATATTTTAAGAACTTCGGAAATTGACTCAACTTATTTAAAAAATGACACATATGGGCCTTGACCAACTAAAAGACTACAAAATGAAAAGTTTCTAGGTGTCAAATGACTACGGTCAACACATGAGATTTGGAGGGAATAATTTTATCTATAGAGTAGAGTCGAAATGGGACTTTTTTTTCAGGATTTACAGACAACCCCCTAAACTTTTTCGAAATCTACACTTAGGTCCATAAAGTCATTGGACTTTGCCAAAATGATCTCAAAACTTTCCAAAGCTATTCAAAGTCTTTTTGAATCCTAAAACTAAGTTGGTCCATCTCTAAAGCATTTAGAAAGACTAACAAATATATGTTTCTCTTGGATTTTTAGAGATTTATGTTGTCTCTTTGGTTAGTGTGAGGTGGCTTTTGGATTAGTGTGTAAAGTTATTTGTGTTCTTGGAATATGTAATGGCACATTTACTTCTTTTATTATTGATGTATTTGAAGTCCTATATTAGGATGTAAACATATAATTCGAAACTATAAAGTTGGATGCAAACACATTTCGTCTCTTACATTTTTCTATCCTTCAAGCCATTTAATCTTTGTAAAAAGGCTACAATAGCTTACAAATTAAACTATCAATTTTTAAGCGGTTAGAAGTAGGTGGGCCTCTTAGATAGGCTATCAAAACTTTTGAACCACTTGAAGCAAGGATCAAATACCCATAAGTCTAGAAACCCAATCCCATGATCTAAAATCCTCTTCTCATGAATTAAGATCAGAGATAACCTATCTAGAAGATAGAAAAGAAGATAGAAAACCAGCAACAACATGCAACCATGAAAGTCTACAAAATAGATGATGTAGATCTATACCTTAGGAGCCCGATTGTGCTCAAATCGAGGAGTTAATTGTTTTGATTGTTGTGAAACACTTTCGTAAGGACAAATAAGATCTCCTACACCTTTTGCTCTTCCTCACTATGACCCTCTTGATGAGATTTTCTCAAAGAGAATGGTGGGATCTCTAAGAAGAAGAAAACACTAAGACTCTTTAGAAGGAAACTAGAGGAGAAAGAAGAGGAAGAGAGGGAGAGACAAGGTGGGCATCCAACCTTGGGCATGGGATGCCCTTGGACGTCCCTGTCCCTCTTATTTATAGGTTTGGGTAACCTCCTCTTCATTCATAATTAGAAGTCTCACTTCTATTGTTAGAATGTGTTCTACTCCACCTTCCTTAAAGAGTTTCAATTGGATTAGAAACTATCTCTTCTTAGGGCTAGCGTGGGAACCACTAGGGATTCATTAGAAATTCGCTCTAACTGAGATATCTGGACCCCACATCTCATGTAAACTACGGGCCCACAGTTAGTTGTAAATAACTCCACTATAAAAATGCAATTGAAACCCAGTTTTAAGAATATTTACAAGAAGACCCTAAACTTCCCAATAACTACAAGTCGCGCCCCCCCCCCCCCCCCCCCCCCTCATTGATATCCATGGATCTATTGGATTAAATTTGTCTAACCAAAATTGGATCCATATCTTATTAGCCTTGTGACCTAATTAATCACAGTGATCGTCAATACCATCCAATTAACTCTAAATTGAGATGGGTGCATACTTACCAACAATAAATCCATTAATTGACATAAGGGGATATTTCTCTTAGAGGAGATTCCATTTTGAGAATTATATGTTTTCATAGTCCCACTAGCACTCTTGACACCAAAAATGTCACTTTGCTTCATCAACATCAAAAGCTATATGGAGCCGCATCCTACTACAAACAGGCAAAGCTGCTTCAAGCATCAGATCTTGATAGAACCAGACAAAAACTACAAGATCTTTCAAAGTGGCCAAAAGAAGGGTACACATGAAGTCTCGGGCCATTTCGACACCATCTGTCCTAACTTCAATCCTCCCACAGTTGAGCGGGAGCTCCCGACGGCGACAATGTCAAATACATCAAATCTTCGATCAGAGTCTATGGATGGTCTCAAAATACCTCCAAAAGGCTCCATGTCGAATTTCAAGTCAAACCGACACCGTTTGACCCTCCATTAACTCTCGAACGGCGAAATCAAGCCTCCTGGCGGCGAGAACCTCTGATGCCGCCACTCATCAAACAAAACACATGAGTAGCTTCTGCATGCTTCCAAAGGGTTGCACGTCAAATTTCAGGTCATTCCGACAATATTTGACCCGGTTTTGATGCTCCGAAGCAAAATCAAGCCTACCGGCGGCGAAGCTCCTCGGGACTATGGCACCCAAATGAGAGCTAATGGATCATCTCAAAATGACTCGAATAGGCTCCCCGTCAAATTTCAGGTCAATCGGACATCGGATGACCGTACATCAAAGCTCGACATCTTCCGCACGGTGAAATACAAGTCAAGCATCGACGGGACCCGAAATGGCTTCAAAACTCAAATAAAAGCCCATGGTTGGTCCTATCTAATGCCCAAGAAGCTTCACCTCAAATTTCAGGTCATTCCGACATCGTTTGACCCAGTTTCAACTCTTTGCGGAAAATCGGCTACAGAGTCTTCGGCTTTTCCAAAAAATAGGAAACTTTGTGTTCTGATTTGCACAGCCTTTCGATGGGTTTTCTTCAGAGGAATCAAGCCAATAAATGAAGAGAAATGTCAAAGAAAAATACAGGAGAAAACAGAAGCGAAAAAGCCCGAGAAACGACCAAGAAACGGCCACCGGAAGGCGGCCGAAAAATGGACCAAAGTCCAAGGTCGCCAGCCCCATGGTCGCCGGTAACCATGTGTGCATGGTCGCCGGCGACCCTGGAAATCCGTGTCGCCGGATTTCCGCCGAAACGTCCGTTTTTCTGATTCTTTTCGCGTTTCGCAATAATTGGCCCCTGTGATTTTCTAAAAATCTGATTTTTGAGGCATGATATCCGTCCATCTTCGTCAACATCACGGATCTGCCATCGAAATCATTTGATCATCATCGGACACTCCGAAACCGCCAACCGGCCGAGCAAGAAAGTACACTTTCTTCCCGACCGATCGAGAAATCGACTGGATAGATATTGCCGGCCCATGGGTATCAACCAATGTTTGAATTTGCATCGTCATCCGACATCAAATAACATGCGGATCCATCGATGATCATCGCAAGAAGAATTCCAAAAGACGCGGCGCAGTCCGCGACTCTTCAAGTGACTTGGCGACCAATTAATGCTGTTAATTGACCTTTTTATGACAACTTATTAGGGTCATTAACTCATTATTTTGGACGGCCCAATCAGAAGCAAGCAAATGGGAGTTACAAGTCCAATTAATCATGGCAATTAACCATGTAACTCCTGTCATTATGGAGATTAATCATGGTAATTATTCATGAAACTCCCATCATCATGAAGATTAAATGTCCATCATTCTCCATCAGCCAATCAGAATCTAAGAAAAAGGAGTTACAAAATTATGAAATTAAATCTTGTAACTCCTCCCATCATGGAGCATTAATATCATTAATGCCCATAAGACCTTCCTAATGGCCACCAAAAGCTTATAAATAGGCGGTCATTCCAAAGGTAAGGGGTCTTGAAAATTGGGTCCAGAAAAATTGTCTGAAAACTATCCTGAAGAATTCTTTGCAAAAAAGAAGCTCTCCCACTTTGAAGAAACTCTGCTGCAAACACTACAAGGTGATCGAAGTCCCTTGGGGGGCCACCCCCCCCAAGATCTCCTCTCTTCTTCTATCCAACATGACCTAGATGAGGCTTTTCAGCCCGTCTACTTGGTTTTTTATTGGATATAAGACCTTCCCTTGGTCTTTATCCTCTAAAAATCCGAGGTCCAAGCCAAGCCAAGTGAATCAAAGCATCAAGTGTTCTCATCTAAAGGACGATGGCGGAGCCCATACATGACTCGCGACCGTCGATCTGAACGAGTCCCCACAATCTCTCGAGAAGTCAGATTCCTTTTCTTACTTTTCTGTTGTATTGTGTATTTTTTTAAAGAGACATAAAAATCACATTTCTTGTCTTTAAATTTTGATGAGATTTGTAAACTGCCTTCTACGGCACAAAATCGCCTATCACGGCAAAACCGCCTTTCACGGCAAACAAATGAAAATCGCCTTTCACGGCATTAAAAAGTTTTGTCTCTTTCTTTAAAATATATGTGCAATGGAAAGTTAGAAAAAAAGTTGATTTCCTTTTCTACTTGTGAAGGTGAATCTCCGGATTACCATTTCAAATTCCAAGTAGAATAGAAAATCTGGCATACCCGTACAAAAAAATGTTGATGCTTGCTCTTTTTTTTCTTCGCTCCGCCGCACCCCGGCGGACCCGGGACGGAGGAAGGCGAGAAAGAAAAAGACGGGTCCATCAAGTTGGCATACCCGGTGGGACTTGTTGAAATGAGAACACGATGCTTAGAATCCTTGGCTCCCTTCTAGTTGGTGACCTATGTTGGATCTTGTAGCTAAAAAAAAATATGAGATAGGATTCTTTGGAAACTTCTTTCTTTGAACTTGTTTCCATTCTTTCTTTTCTCAACAAAAAAAAAAAAAGGGGTTTTCTCTCTTTTGGATTCAAATTGGATAAAACTTTGGTTCTTTCCTTTTCGTTTGTTTGCGCTCGCAGAAATGTTTGAGCCAACGTTCGGATTGGGAGGGGCCATTTCCCTCTCTTTGATGGATCCATCGGAGATCTTTCAAAAAAAAAAAGTTAAAAAAAAAAAAAAAAACTTTTCAAATTTCTCTCTTTTGAATTCAAATTAGAGAAACTTTGGTTCTTTCCTTTTCGTTTGTTTGCGCTCGCAGAAATGTTTGAGACAACGTTCGGATTGGGAAGGACCATTTCCCTCTCTTTGATGGATCCATCAGGGATCTTTCAAAAAAAAAAAAGAAGAGAAAAGTTCAAAAAAAAAAAACTTTTCAAATTTCTCTCTTTTGGATTCAAATTAGAGAAACTTTGGTTCTTTCCTTTTCGTTTGTTTGCGCTCGCAGAAATGTTTGAGCCAACGTTCGGATTGGGAAGGACCATTTCCCTCTCTTTGACGGATCCATCGGAGATCTTTCAAAAAAAAAAAAAAAAGAGAAAAGTTCAAAAAAAAAAAACTTTTCAAATTTCTCTCTTTTGGATTCAAATTAGAGAAACTTTTGTCTTTTCCTTTTCGTGCAATGGCTCGCAGAAATGTTTGAGCCAACGTTCGGATTGGGAGGGGTCATTTTCCTCTCTTTGATGAGTCCATTAGAGGTCTTTCAAAAAAGGAGAGAGCATTAAGGTTGCACTAGTTGCGTTCTTTGACCAAAGTGGATCTAAGAAAAGCCTTGTCCAGAGTGTGGAGGCAGCTAGACTGTTCGATGTAAGGTCCTTCAAACGGGTTTATTAAGTAATCCTACCCTTACCTGGGGGCTAATCTATCCACTAAGGTTTCATAAGACCGAATTAGAAGACCTATGTGCACTCTCAAAAAAAAAAAAATTAAAAAAATTTAAAAATTAAAAAAAAAAAAAAAAAAACTTCTGTCACTATTGTGTTCAAATTGGAGGAATTTTGGTTCTTTCCTTTTCGGATTTAGGCTCGCAGAAATGTTTGAACATGTATTCGGATTGGAATACCATTTGCCCTCTTTTATGAATTCAATCTTGACTTTTCAAAAAAAAAAAAAAAAACTCTCGTCACTATTGGATTCAAATCTGAGAAATCCTGGTTCTTTCCTTTTTTCGGATATAGGCTCGCAAAATGTTTGAACCTGTATTCGGATTGGAATACCATTTGCTCTCTTTTGCGAATCCAATCTTGACATTTCAAAAAATCCCATCTCGTGTCCTTCAAGGATGCGATTTACAACATTTGTGCCTAGCGATGCTAGTACGCCCTTTCGGGTCTACTGTATTTGCGACCGACACATTTGTATCTCTAACCTTATATCATTTTACCTCGAGTGAGCTTCGCTTCTCGGTAATTTGAATTAAGGTTTACAATTGCTTCTAGCGGTCCCTGGAACGCTCATTTCGAGCCGACCATACTTGCGTTTAGAACAATTGTACCATCTATGGCTTTTTGGCCTTCTTCATTACGCTCAGAACGGGCCGTGCCCCTGAGCGATTTGAAAAGAAAAAACCATAGTATAACCCATTTATGATCACCATATTCTTGTGATTACTAATGGATGTGGTCTTGTTTCAGAAAAGTTTTTCAAAACTAACAATGGCAGCTTCGTTGACCATCACCTTCGAAGAGAACAAGTACCAAGTCATGCTTCAAGAGAAGCAAAGCAAGGGCACTTTCAAGCGCCCCGTCAGCTGCCGAAGCATCACCTCCCTCGGCAACTCCCAAAACACCGGGTCGACCTCCACTCCCCGGACCATCGTCTTCGGGTCACTGGGACCATTCCCACTACCTGCAGAAGAGACGGTGCCTGCTAAGAAGCAGAAGACCGCCCCCCAACGTGTCGCTACCCCGACACCAAAGGCGGTCACCAAGAAACCTGATGCTCGTGGCAATCCCATGAGACCTCAACCTACAAAAAACCAAGTCTATCCCAAGACTTGGTCCCCGCGATCTTTACCAAAACAAAGAAGGTTCCGGACATCTGCAAAGCCAGAATACCTGGCTCCTCTCAAGGAAAATAGGTTCTATCCTCTTACTTACATCAAAGGAGAGAAACCTACCCTCCACCGAACAACAAAAACTACTCAGCACGAGCCGACTTGCTCATACAAGCCCAAAATCAAATCGTGCATCACAAGGCCTCGACAAGAACTTGCCAGGGCCTGCTCTCCTGCAACTCGACCCTTCATCTCAACAGGGGACGAGCTTGCAAAATTTAAAGCTTCGCTGCGACAGGCTAAGGACCGCGTCCAAATCCTGTCCATGCCAGTCTTCAAGGAAGACAAGCTCGGTTGCTGCGCACGAGGGACCACGTCCTTCATTGCCAGAGCACAGCCCGAGCTAACCGAAGCTCAAATTGCTCGTCGCATACGTCGCCGCGTGGCATATCGACAAAAGAGATTAGAGAAGCAAAGAACCCAGCATTCTGAGCTTCAAATCTCCCAAAAATGGGTCGAAAAAGAAAGACCCGACCAAGTTGCTGCTGTCCACATGGTTGGCAAAACCAAAAGACGCCAGAAGTCAGCGACAAAAATACATGTCAGACGACCGGTGACTCGCAGCGTCTCCCAGACGAGAAGACATCAGGAAGACTCTCCCACTCCTTCAAGCCAGGGACATCGGAGTGATCATTCCTCGGGCTCTTCATCTAAAAGAATGAGCTCCAGCTCAGTCACTAAGACAGTATCCTCTTTCGACTCACGAAGGATGAATGTCTTGGTCACAAACTCTGAGCAACCTCCGCCACATGACGACATGGCTCTACGCATTCAGCAGTTAGAGCAAGGACAGCAGAGAATAGAGGTTCTGATGGAAAACCTCCTTCTCACTCTCCAGCGTCCACCAAACAATGACGAAGTTCCTCCACAAGATGAGGCAAACGGTGGAGAAGATGAGTCACGAGCCCTTACTAAAAAGGACGTGGACAATATTCTCGCCAAAGCAAAAGAAGAGGATACACTGAAGGAGCATGGGATCAAGCCACCATATCCCTTATGGATGGACTCGGTTCCGTTTCCCCAAAAGTTCAAACAACCTCTTCTCCAAACATATACGGGGAAAGGTTCAGCCAGACAGCATGTCATCCACTTCAAAATCCTGACAGGAACGATTGCGGATCAAGATGCACTCAAAATCCGGCTCTTTGCAAGTACCCTAAAAGGTATGGCCTTTGATTGGTATTCCACCTTGCCAGAGGACTCCATTCAAAACTGGACCATGCTAGAGACACGTTTCCTGACCCACTTCAAAGGTGAGGATCATCCTGTTACTATGGCTCAGCTCTGCAGCCTTAAACAGGGAGAGAATGAGTCGACATACGACTTCATTCACAAGTGGAAAGCAATGGCATACAAATGCTCAGTTGTGCTGCCACAAGCGTTGCTAGTCGACATTTGCCGAAATAACATGAGAGCAAGGATCCGCTCCATGATCATCGGCAACAAATCAAAAAACTTGGGAGAACTCCTAGAAGCGTCTATGGAGGCTGAAACGGTGATCAAAGACCTCAACAGTCAGAAGTCATCAAAGAAAGAGCAGACCGCCATTCCAACCTCCAAGCCAAAGAAAAAGGTGGTTCTCAATGTGCAAACCAAGTCAGCTCCTCAGCCACCAAAGAAAGCTGAAAATAAAGCTGCAGGTAAGAGACCTGAACTCTCTAATGCCTTCAAAGAACGAGTAGAAAAGAAATACCCGTTCGATGAAGATGTCGAAGAAATATTTGGGGCTCTCTTGGCAAATGGCAAACTCACCTTGCCTGACCCCAAAAGACCGGGAGATGTTGGCAAAACCAACGATCCCCGATATTATCCATACCACCAAATGGTCTCGCATCCTCTCAACCAATGTTTCGTTGTGAGAGAGAAGATCAACAAGATGTGGAAAAACGGAGTCATCACCTTTGACAAAAACTATGGGTCTGCCTCCGTTAACATGGTGTCATATGGACAAACATCCAAATCATCAAAGGAAAAAGTCACTACTTCCTTCAAGGTGATAAAAATGACCCAAATGTCCCAAGAGCTGGTGCCTTACCCAACACCAGAAGGACAGCCCATATGGGTACATCCCGATCTCCTAGAAGATGAAAATTGGGAGATCATCAAAACAAAGCCGACCGCTCAGCAGCGAAGGCAAGCCAAGAGATAACTCCGCAAGCTCAAACAGTAGGAGAAGGCTCAAACAAAACAAGAGGTTCCTGAAAAAGCAGAAACCTCCTCTTCCGCTTCACTGGGGGCAACAGAGGGGTCTCTCCCTAAAGTTCCAAGAGTGATAAGAAAATTCACTCTCAGTGATTTCATGCCACCCCGGCTCAGAGATGAGACTACGCAGGGGGCATCGTACTCTTGTAACTCGGTAGTTGGATTCTCCATGAATGGATACGAGTCCAGTGACACTGCCAGTGACACCGATGAGTGGGAGGAATCCCTTGAAACCGGAGAATATCTCTCCGACGAAGAATGGATCCCGGAATCCCACCTTATGCCAGTAATCTGGTATAACCCCTTCCAGCCACAAGGATCCTGGTCTGATGATGATGAAGACCAAAAGGCTGCCCAAATTGCTGTTAACACAGCACAAACAAATGCTCTAGTGGATCCCAACCAGGTCGAACCACAAGGGGCAGATGAAGAAAAAGATTTGGCTCCTATGCCCGATCTTGAAGAATATGCGAGGATCTTGTAGTGTCTAGCCATAGAGCAGGAGCAGGATCGCATCAACCAACTTCATCAAAATCCAGAACCGGAAGTCCCAGAAAATCTACAAGCATCTCCTCCAGTGACTCCATAAAATGAAGAAAGTTGCTGGATTGATGATCCTCTTACATCGGAGCATGAGTCTTTTTCCCAATGGTCCATTATGGAGGCATCTTCTATCGAAGTTGCCTGTAATGTGATAGTTCCGGATGATAATGCCTCTGAAGCTCCATCTGCTGAGGCCACGGACTCTCAAAATGTATCCAGTAGCATATCTTCTGGAGCTACATATTCTCGGTTGACTTCCACTGAAATAACACCTTCTCAGCCATCGTCTCCTGAAACAGTGACATCAGAATTCAAGCCTCTTCCGACTGATCACCATGAAGAAGCTCTGACTGATGAAGTCTTCAAAGAAAACCCAGTCAATTGGTCCCAGGTACCCAACCTCATAGGAGATGTCTGGACCGATGAAATACTGGACAAAGAAGAAAAGTTGTTGGAAGCTGTTCAGGACTTGTTCCCGGAAAATGCTCCATGCAACGCAATAACTGAAGACGGCAATGCTGCTGCAGAGGCGCTTTCAGCAAATGGGGAAGACCAGCCCCTTGAGCCCGAAGGGGGTCTTCCGAAAGAAGAACCACCTCTAGAAGCTTTTGAAGTTGGGAAAGGTACCCGCTCTGGCCGGGATTACCATAAAAACTATAACCAACCTTCTTCTTCTTCTTATGTAAATCCTTCGGGAAAACAAGCTGTAAATGCCCCAAGCGGCGGTGATAATGAAAATGCAGGCCTAAAGGAGGCTTTCAAGTATGACTTGATTGAGCACTTCAAACACATACCCGCACGACTGCACATCCTAGACTTATTACGAATGTCACCACAAACTCGTGATAGTCTCATTTCAGAACTGCAAAGGCTGAATCTGGATGTCGACAAACATGCCCCGCAAGTCCTGCAAATTGAAATGGACTATAGGGTCACAAAATCAAAAACCTCCTCAAAGGGAGAAAAGAAAGAAGCTGGAGGACCTTGCACTGAATGCCTCTCGGTCCAAAAAGTCGCAAGTGCTACCATCGCCTTCTATAAGGAAGACCTCCTGCTAGGCGAGACGAAGCACAACCGACCCTTGTACTTCACAGGGTACATCAAAGAGATGCCGATACACAGAGTCTAGATCGACCCGGGTTCTGCACTCAACCTCATCTCTACTTCGGCACTCGAAGAACTGGGTATCCCCTTTAGTAAACTAAGCCACACATCTGTGTCCATCTTTGGATACGATGGGAGTGCTCAAAGGCCCATTGGCAAAATCCGGTTCAGGTTGCAAATCGGCGATCTTATCTCTGAGGTCACCGTATATGCAATAAAAACCCCTTCATGCTACAACATCCTTCTTGGACGCCCTTGGATACACGAGAACGGTATCGTTTCTTCGACTCTACATCAATGCATCAAGTTTGTTGGCGACGACGGCTTGATACATCGAGTGTTTGCAGACAAAAAGCCCTTCAAGGGCAAGGAAGTCCATTTTGCAGACTCTCAGATGTACAAGGATGAAAAAGAAGGAAAGGAAGAGAAAACAGCATCCTTTGCCGGCAATCTCCAAAAAGATAAAGGCAAGGCTCCTCAGCGATCATTGGAAGAAAACAAACCTTCCGGCAAACTCAAAGAGAACAATCGGTCTCCCTTCGTCATCTCCTTCAAATCTTCCAAACCTTTGGTAATCACTACTAAAGCAAAGAAGACAGAGCAAAAGACAGGGGGCAAGTTTGTTGTCTCCTTCGTGTCTATCATACAAGACATGGATTCGGATTCAGAGACTGAAGACGATACATCGTCAAGCCAAGCTGATACTCAGCAAGTTCGACCTGCTCTCACTCCATTGGAGACCCCTGCTAACGTAGAAGATCCTGCGTCTGCTACCTTCGTCGTTCCGGAAACGTCGGCAGAAGAGAAACCAATCTTCTTCCATAGATCGAACGCTTCTTCATCAAACTGCCTGCTTGAGCCTTTCCAAAATAAAGGTATGCCTCAACTATCCTTGTATAGTCCAATGGCACAAGCTATCATGAAGAAAATGGGCTATGACGCTCAAAATCCAATTGGTTTGGGAGGTGGTCGTGGTATTCTCACACCATTGGAACCTACCCTGACCGAAAGTCAGCTGGAAGATTGGAAACTCCACCGTCGCATAGACAAGTCTTCATACGGATTGGGGTATGATCCTAACACTCCAATGAGACAGCTGACACAAAGGCTGCAGAGTCGTTTTACCGACCAAGCCTCAACATCTCATGTCGATGAAGACATCGATCTCCCTGGATATCTCTTTGAAGAGTTACCCGACAAGGACTCAGGAAGCTCATCAAATTGGTATGATTTCTCTGATGATGAAGAGGAATTGTCCGATGACACAGACGCACGGTTCTCTGATTCAGAAGAGCTATCGTCTCCAAAAGAAATGCCTTACTTCAACCCAGTTTCAGCTGGTGATTGGGATCATCTCATAGCAAGTCTTGAGAAGAATACCGATCAAGAAGATTTATGGACAGAAGCGGAGCCATGGTCTGAAAATGCCCTTGGAAATCCAGAAGGTCTTGTTGAGCTGGAAACCTCTGAAAATGTTGTGGAGTAACCACCTTCAAACCTTCCGACAGAAGATTCTGTTCAAAAGATAGACTTGGGAACACCAGATAACCCACGTCCTGTATTCATAAGCAAGAATATAAAGGATGAGGAGTTACCCGAGTATTTCTCTTTTCTTCGTGAGTTTGTTGATTGTTTTGCATGGTCTTACGCTGAAATGCCTGGCTTAGATCCCAAAATAGCAGTCCACAAACTCAACCTGCAAGAAAATGTCAAGCCTGTCAAACAAGGCCAAAGAAGATTCCGTCCTGGTGTGATGGACAAAATTGGACAAGAAGTCCTGAATGGTTGGCCAACATCGTCCCTGTGACAAAGAAAAATGGGCAAATCAGAGTCTGTATTGACTATAGAGACCTGAATAATGCATGCCCCAAAGATGAATTCCCGCTCCCCATACCGGAGGTAATGATTGACAACACCTGCGGGTTTGAGCGAATGACTTTCATGGACGGCTTCTCTGGCTACAACCAGATAAAGATGCATCCCAAAGATGAAAGGCATACATCCTTTCGGACCCCATTTGGTGTGTATTGCTACACTGTCATGCCATTTGGTCTGAAAAATGCTGGTGCAACATATCAAAGGTCTATGATGAAGATATTCCAAGATATGCAGCACAAGACGGTCGAATGTTATGTTGATGACCTCGCCGTCAAAAGCAAAAGGAAAGAAGACCATCTCCAAGATCTTCGAGAAGTCTTCCTCCGGCTTCGTAAACACAAACTGCGAATGAATCCCCTCGAATGCTTCTTCGGTGTCTCATCGGGTAAGTTCCTCGGATTCATAGTTCGGAAAGCTGGAATAGAACTTGACCCCATCAAAGTCAAGGCAATTCTAGAAATGCCATCTCCAAGAACCTTAAGGGAACTAAAAGGGCTTCAAGGACGAATGGCATACATCCGACGGTTCATTTCCAATCTATCAGGAAAATGCCGTCCATTTTCTCGCCTGATGAAGAAAGGTGTAGACTTTGTTTGGGATGCTGAATGTGAAGATGAATTTCAAGACATCAAGTCATACCTGACCAAGCCTCCGGTGTTGGCTGTTCCCACAACCGGAAAACCATTCATCTTGTACACAAGAGCTCTCGACTATTCTTTGGGCGATCTACTTGCACAAGAAAATGATGGAGGAAAAGAAGCTGCTCTATACTACCTCAGTCGCATGTTGGTAGGTGCAGAGCATCGCTACTCTCCAGTCGAAAAAGAATGCTTGGCAGTGATGTTTGCTGTACAAAAGCCGAGTCACTATTTGCTATCAAACACAATATACCTGATATCGAGGATCAATCTCTTAAAGGTCCTTGTCACAAAAGCAGTTTCTCTCAATGCCCGGCTGGCAAAATGGTCAATCCTTCTGTCACAATTTGATATTAGGTATGTACCACAGAAAGCAATCAAAGGTCAAGCTCTAGCAGACTTTCTCGCAGAGCATCCACTGCCTAAGGATTCTCCGCTCAGGGATGATCTTCCAGACGAACCTGTCTACAACGTGGAGACTTCCTCACCAAATGCCTCCTGAAACATTTACTTCGATGGTGTAACCAGGACAAATGAAAAAGGAAAGCCGATATCGGGAATTGGCATTCTCTTTGTTAGCCCCGATAAATACATGATTCCACACGCATTTTCGCTACTGGAACCATGTTCAAATAATGCAGCTGAGTACCAAGCTCTGATTATAGGATTGGAACTCGCCCTCGAATCTGGCATCACCATGCTGGAAGCATTTGGGGATTCTCAACTGATCGTCAACCAGATGAATCAGGAATATGAGATCAGGAAGCCTGATCTATTGCCTTACTACAACAAGGCGCAATCGCTTCGTCAAAACTTTGACATCTGTCACATCACCCACATCCGCAGAGGTGGAAACATCCGTGCAGATGCCCTGGCTGGACTTGCTGCATCCATGGCAACTTAAGAAGGGGAAAACATGCAAATTACAGTGTGTCAGAGAAGGATTCTCCCTCCTCTCAACACACACCAAGCAGTTGCTGAATGCCACCGAGTGTTCGGAGGTCGGATTTCCATCCTTAAACCTCCGATAGGCGACTGGAGGGATCCGTTCATTGATTATATTATGTTCGGAATCCTACCTGAAGATCCAAAAGAGCGGGTAAGTAACCAAAGACGAGCCCCAAACTTTCATTTGGATATTCCCTCCAAAATGCTTTACAGAAAATCCTTCAATGGAGTACTTCTACGCTGCTTGTCACAACAAGAGGTGGAAGAAACTCTAAAAGAAGTTCATGCTGGTCTTTGTGGAGCCCATCAGGCTGGTCCCAAGCTCTACGATCAGATAAAAAGGTTAGGCTATTATTGGCCTACCATGGTGGCTGACGCAATACAATTTGCTAAACGTTGCCAACAATGCCAAGTTCATGGAGATTATGTACACATGCCTCCAGAATGGCTACATCTTACAGCGATCTCATGGCCCTTCGAAGCCTGGGGTATGGACATCATAGGTCCTATCTCTCCCCCGTCAAGCAAAGGTCATCGCTTCATCTTCGCCGCTACGGATTATTTCTCCAAGTGGTCAGAAGCATTTGCGTTCAGTGAAATGAAGACCTCGTCAGTCATTCAATTCTTACGAACCAACATCATTTGTCGCTTCGGCATACCTAAAAGATTTGTCCATGATAACGGACCATAATTCCGGGATCACAGATTCTACAGGTTCTGCGACAAATACAAAATTCAAAGTTGTCCTTAGACTCCGTATAACCCGACAGCGAATGGACTAGCAGAAGCCTTCAACAAGACACTCTGCAAAATTCTCAAGAAAATGGTCTCTACTCACAAAAGAGACTGGAGCGACAAACTGCCTGAAGCTTTATGGGCCTATCGGACTACCGTTCGAGGACCAACCCATAGCACACCATTCTCCTTGGTGTATGGATGCGAAGCAGTTGTCCCCCTAGAGGTACAAATTCCTTCTTTAAGGGTATCTCTACAAAATGAAATGACGCAAGAAAGCAACGTCAAATTGAGACTCCAAGAACTGGATAACCTCGATGAAAGACGACTCGAAGTTCTACAAAGTGTTGAGCTTTACCAAGCACGCATGGCAGGATCTTTTGACAAAAGGGTCAGGCAACGCGCCCACAAAAAGGGTGACTTGGTTCTTGCGGTGAAAAGGCCAATGGTTTTTGCCCACAAATCAAAAGGCAAATTCGAACCAAAATGGGAGGGACCCTTCGTCATCGATAAAGTCTTCTCCAATGGCGCATATGCTCTTCTAAACATGGAAGGTGACAGATGTATGCTGCCCATCAATGGCAAGTTCTTGAAGCGGTACTACCCTTGAAGACTTCCTACATCGGGTCAGAGTGATGCCTGCATGGCCAAAGCCTATTCCTAGGTACTTGCTCGTCAAACCCACCCCTTTTAGAGTTTTCATCCCTATGTTAGAATTTCTAAAAAACCAAAAACAATGCTTACTTTCAATGTTTCATTGTTAAAAAAAAAATCAAACCCAAAATCCAAGTTTCGGAGCCTCTTCCCTAACTTGACCAAAACTTTCAATCCTTGAGCCCAAAATTCATGGTTTGAAACAAAAATCAGGACTTAGGAATTTCCACCCTAGTCCACCCTGACTTTTACCACCAAAGATGGTTTTTAGTCAAAATTTACGACCCTCGTGTCTTTAAACAAAAAAAGGTTTTTTCAAAAAACCGTGGGGAAGCGACGTTTAGTCGATAGTCACGCAAAACCCAAAAATCGGAAGGATGCGAACCCCATTCGATACTTCCAAAACCTCAAAATCGCAAGAAAGCGACACCTCGTCAATACTTGCAAAATCTCAAAAAAAATATCGTGGAGACACAACGTTTCAGTTGATATCCACAACCCAAATTTCAAAACAAAAAAACAAAGGTTCGAAAAAACCTCAAATTTCAAAAATCGTGGGGAGGCGACATTCAGTCGATACTTGCACCCAAATCCGCGAGGAAGCGACATTCCATCGATACTCGCAACCGAATGAGCAAGGAAGCGACATTCCATCGATACTTGCAATACCATTCAGCAGGGAGGCGACTCTTAGTCGATACTTGCATTTTTGAAAACCAAAAACTGGCTTTCACGCCAAAACCCGGCTTTCACTCCAAAACCCGACTTTCACGCCAAAACCCGGCTTTTATGCCAAAAACCTGCCTTTCATGCCAAAAACCAAAATCTGGCTTCCATGCCAACAAAACAAAAACCTGGCTTTCATGCCAAAAATCAAAAAAATCTGGCTTCCATGCCAACAAAACAAAACTTGGTTTTCAAAAAACTTGGCTTCTATGCCACAAAACCTGGCTTTCACGCCAAACAAACAAAAATCGGCTTCCATGCCACAAAACAAAATTTGGCTCCCATGCCACAAAATCTTTGGCTTCCATGCCACAAAACAAAAACTTGGCTTTCACGCCACAAAAATCGGCTCTCACGCCAAAAACCGGCTTCCATGCCACAAAACCAAAACTTGGCTTTCACGCCACAAAAATCGGCTCTCATGCCAAAAACCGGCTTTCATGCCAAACAAAATTTTGGCTTTCATGCCATCCAAAATTCGGTCTGCAAGCCATCTAAAAAATCAGGCTTTTTGCCACAAAATCTTGCTTTCATGCCTAAAAACAACCATTTGACAAAAGATTTTCACAAAATGAAAACCTTTTGATCAGATTTTCAAACAAACCATTCCCATTCAATTTTTGCTTATGTTTTCATCAAAAATGAATTTAAGTGAAATAAGGGGATACAAAAAAAAGAAGTGCCAAAAGTGTTTATACATGGAGGTACCAAAAGAAAAGAAGAAAAAGTTTGTTACAAATCAGGAGGCTAGTGCGACATGGTCTTCAGCCATAGGCTTAAATCCTCAAGCAAACACTTGGCCTTAGCCTCCAAAGCTTCCAGGCCGCGTTTCTTCAGAATCTTCCCATAAAAAGCAGTAGGCCGTCGCGATCCATCCTCAGCACGAGGAAGCTCTTCCCAAAGAATCTGCCATTGTTCATATTCTTGAGTCTTCCTCCGGAGATTGCTTTCGACCTCCTCAACTTGGCGAATGAGAGTCCTCTCTCAATCGCGAGCTTTCAAAGTGGCAGTCCACTTGGCAGCGGCTTGTTCTTCCAATAGCTCAAGGCGCTGTCTGGCTTCAGTGACCTCCCTATCAAGGCGGTGCTAGTCCTGTGTCAGCTCAATAATAGCCAACTCGGTGACGTTCCTCACCCGAACGAGCTGCTTCCGAGTCCGCGAGATCTCATTCAGTTCAGATTTGACCTCGCTGGAAGGCTTCAAAAACATCTCGTTGAAGAAATCATCATTCGGAAAGCTCTTGGTCTCAGTCCACTTGTTACCTAGAGCGATGAATTCATCAACAAAAGCCTTGGCATCTGTAATGTCCAGACCAACTTCTTCGCTATCGGCAATAATGTCCTGCACATGCTTCACCATGCCAAAACCAGCCTCCAAATGGCCAGAAGAAAGAGTCTCGACCCATGAGCTCAAGACTCTCTTCAACACCTTCCTCGCAAACTGACGGGATGGCTCAGATGAAGACTCGCCATGCTCCGTTGGTCAACTACCCATGTCAGGCACCGTTGGAAGAGTAATCAAGAAGCTCTTTCCAACCGAGTCCGCTGGGGAAGGAATATCAGTAGGCGGACTCGCCTCTGCCTCATCAAAATCGGTGGAAGAAGCCCCAACTCCTGGATCGGTCACAGGTACCCCCTGCTCTGGTTCTGAAAAAGATAGAGGAACTTCTTCTGTCACCTCACAACCTGCCAATGAAAAATGAAAAAGGTATGAATATAATCTTGTCAAAAATCAAAATATCAAGATTATCATTACAAAGTACCTTCTTCGACGACTGGTGGAATGCTTTCTGCCTCCATGAGCTCATCCGAAGCATCATCAAAAGTTGTGTCCATGGATGGCTCAAAGTCGTCGGAATCCTCTGGCAAGTCAGCTGGCAAAATATATATATATATATGTCAGCAAGTGGCGGTAAAAAAAAAAAAAGAGAAAAAATCATACCAGGAGGAGATTCTGGATCTACTTCAGAATCTCTGGGTTCTTCCTCAGATGCCACGATAGGATCCGTCACCGCCTCATCGGTCGGAACCTCGGGCATCATCAAACCATCATCTTCTGCCAAAAGAAAGAAAGCAGTAGATCAAAACAAAAGCTCCCATGAAAGAAAATAAACGGAAAGAGAAAAGGGAAAAAGCATACCATCATCAATGGTCTCTTCCCCTCGGCTTCTTTTCTCTGGAGGCTCGTCATCATCCCTTGATGCCTCCTCAACAATGGTGGAAGGAATTTCCAGATCAGGAGAACTTTCGTGCCGCCTCTGACTTCGGCGGTGTCCCCGTCTCCTCTTGCCCTTACGGGACGAATTGCTGGAAGCATCCTCCCCACCATCAAAATCAGGCCTCTCGCCAGAGTCCTCACTGGACGGTCTGCTCTTGCCAGTAGACTCCATGGAAGCCTTTGCTCGCTCAGCTTGTATCCAAGCAGCAACCTCAGCCTCCTCCTCGGCAAGCTGTTCCAAGACCTCACCAGGTATCTCTTGTGCAGCTTCCAGTCTGATGACGTCCTGTTCTTCGAGAAAACCTGTTCTGTGCCTTTCTCCAGATAGAAAAGCCAAAACTTCTTCTCGGCGGACGCCGTCTGACTTCCCAAGGCCCTTCCCGGAAGACTGCTTTACATCAAGCTCTTTCTTGGAAAGCCCCCGGTACGCTGAAAAGCTCTCCACAAACCATTTTGTGAAGCCAGCCGTTCGAAAAGTAGGCAACTCAGGATAAGAAATCAGGGCAGTAGTGTCTTCCGCGCTATAAAAGGCCCATGCATTTCTCCCGTCCTGCAGACATCCAAAACGCTTCACCTTGCTCGAAGGCGCTCCAACAACGCCTTGAGAGAAGCCCAACTGCATGGCAAAACGCGAGGGAACATACGGCTGGATGTCGACGAAAAGATGTCTGCGGTACACCATCGTGCCGACACGTATGTTAAAAAGCCAACTCCTCTCTGCATTTGTCAAAGAATAGTGTCTCCCAGACCCCGCCCTGGTCGAATCACGGGAGACACCAAAATCAAAAGCCTTCTTCCTCAAACCCGGAGAAAGCTTCACTGAAGACTGCCCCATCTCGACGTCCCAGAATCGTCGGATCCTCAAGCAGGCAGATAACAGAGATTCGGAAACAGGCTTCCCTCTAGCCAACCGAATCATAAACGGATCATCGTCCTGAGCAGCACCCAATCGGTGGAAACTGGGACAGTGGTATACATATCACGAATAGAAAATGTGGGCTGAAAATACCCTGTTCATGGGAAGCCCAAGCTGAACTAGGAAAGCAGCAGCCTGTAGTTCGGTGCACAAATAGGAGTAAAGAGCAGGCACCAAAGCAAGCCGCTCTCCGAAAGCCATCTGACAAGCCGGAAAAATGCAAAGCGGCCTGATGTGCGTTCCATCTCCTCCAGCAAAAACAGCCTCACCCAGCCAATAAGTGAGGTAAACAGCGAGATCTCTCCTCAGCACAATGTCAGAATGAATGGCGTCTGTGCTTGCGAAGAATACCCTCAAATTCTCTCGCATGACGGAGATCTTCTTCAAATTCGGGTTCTTAGCCATGGCTTCCTGGGTCGTACTCTCAGAAGACTCCCCGCTGTCAAAGAAGTAGGAAGACAAAAAGCTACCACTCCTCCAACTGCTACACCGGACTTTCGAGCCCTCCTTTTCCTTCAAAAAATCATAGAAGGCGACGAGCTGAAAGTACAAAAGCTTGAACTCCTCAGACTGCTCCTCAAGGACGCTGTCGATAGGCATAAACTCCTCATAGAGATTGCCGAGGATAGGCAGCCCAGTGATGGCACTCAGTTCCTTTAAAGAAAAACCAATCTCACCATTCGTGACAGCGAAGGTGTTGGTTTGTGGAAGGAACGACTCCAGCATGGCCATAAAAGGCCCATCGGAGAAAACCACGGTTTGCCGAAAAGCGCGAACCGCATAAAAAATCTCGGCCTCCTTCAGAATGGCACCGCCAACCTGCAGGATGTGATCAGTCCACGACTCCCAGCTTGAGTCAGCACTGAAACGGCCACGAAGTCGAAAAGGCTTCACCCAATTGCTGTCATCGCCCTTGAAAATGCCAAGGCCCACCGGTCTCAAATCGACCGAAGAATGGTCTGAATCTTGGTAGCCGCTGGCCGGCATCAAAATGTCCATACGGGCAGGCGACTTCTCTGCAAAACCAGAAGGGCCGCCAACAAAAACCCCGGTCTTGATCACATTTGTCCTCTTCACCCAGCTTGGAGGATCTTCCCTCTTCGAGCATGTGGAGGAAAGGCTCATGATCGAGATTGTCCGATCGAAGGACGACTGTAAGACCCCGCCCCGAGAGTTTCCTTTTAGTGTCAATTAAGACGTGTCTTAGCTATAAGTGAGATTAGTGGAAATGGGTTAAATCTGGATTAGAATAGCTTTTTATAGCTTTGAATGATTTTGGGAACTCTTTTGATCTAGTGGGGCCCTTTGGGGGTTCCTTTTATTGTGTCTTGATTAGTTTTGGGATATAGTTATAATTCTGGAAATCTGTAAATTACTCCGTTTAATGTATTTTATGATTCCCAACAACTATCGTATTTGTTCCGTTTCCATTCGAGACCTCTAAACCCTACTTTGCCATTGATAGGGGTAAAACAGTCTTTTTACACAAAATCTGGACACTAATTTCAATGTCTCCGAAACTCGTAAAATATATACTTTTTGGAAAGTAGAAATTTCGACGATCGATTCTTCCTTCTTCGTCGAATCCATCCGAAGCCCGTAGAGTGATGTTTTAGCTCAATTGGATTTTTAAGTTGTGGGACCCATTGCCATTGTCTATATAAGGAGGAGTCCTTTTTCTTCTTCCCCTTTTCTTGCAACTTTCCCTTGAGAACAAAGAGAAGTTCCAGCCCAGCCCTAGGGTTTTTCCTTCTTGCTCCTTGCTTCCCCATCTCTCAATCTCTCTCAAATCTATTGCTAAAGGCAAAATGGAGGTGGTGATCTTCTTCCCCTCCATGAGAGCTTCATCTTGATACCATTTGTAGAGAGAGCCTCCCATCCCAAGCTACCTCTTGAGCAAACTCTTGCCATTAGAGAACTTTTCATGTAAGCTCTTCTTCTCATCTCTTGGTTGTGTAGTCTTATAGCCATGGAGGTGCTTCACCTTGATTATTGGAAGCTATCTCCACCTATTTCTTGATTTTGACATTCTAGGGTCGTAATGAATGTATTTTGGGGATTTTTGTGTAGATTGTGGATTTTGAGCTTGATAGCGAGATTAGAGCTTGACTAGCATATTTGGAGATCAAGGCAAGTGGATGAATGGGTTTGATTTAAATAAGTTCTTATTTTGTTGAAAATGTGGATTTTTACTATTCCTACTTCATTTGGTTCATTATGTTTCATAATGTTTTTGGAAATGTATTATTTGATATGATTTTCTCTTAGTTAGTTTTATGAGAATATATGCATTCATTCATGAAAGTCTATTTTGGTCATTTTAAACTTCTTAAATGACATTTGTACTTGCATTGAATGAGATTTGTATGGGTAGGAGAATTAAATGCATTGATGGAATGGTAGTTGGTGGAAAGGAGTAAATGTAATTGGAAGGGAATAGACCCATTTCATGCTAGGAAATGGTTGGAGTTGAGGTGAAATGGTTTGGGGAAAGAAAGGACTGAAATCTGCACCTGATGTAGAGTTCCCGCAGCTGGGCGGTCAGCGGGCGGTCACCTTGGCAGCTAGCCGACAGGTGACCGGTGGCCAACCGACCCAGATGCGGTTAGAAACACAGAATGCTGTATTTTGACAGGCGAACTGCGGTCAGCCCCGCGGTCAGCTCGCGGCTAACCGCTACCCTAAAACCCTGTGACCGCCAGGTAGACGAGATGCGCGGTTAGAAACACAGAATGCTATATTTTAGCAGGGTGAACCGCGGTCAGCCCCGCGGTCAGCCAGCGGCTAACCGCCGATCACCTCTGCGGCTAACCGCCAGCTAGCCGACTGGTGACCGAATTTCACCCAGAATTCCTGAGTCTTTTCTATGGTCTTCAGATATAGTATTTAAAGGTTTGGATGGGTTGTTCTGATGCCCTACCACCTTGGAAAGACCCAGGGGATGACATAAGGAGATTGACTTAGAAAGAAACACCATTACGGAAAGGTATTGGGACTTTTGGATTCATCAACTTGCATAAGGAAACTTGGTATGTCCTCCATCATTCGAGTACCATACTAAGGGTAATAATAGACATACAAGATCGTTATACATGTTGTTTGAATATGGATGCCCCAATATATAGTCCCTAATGATATAAGGATTCATTGCATTGTTTTACTCAGATTTTATGTATAATTAACCGATCCTACGGGTTTTATCTCCAATTCTGATTTATACGCCTGATATGTCCTGCCAGCCCCGTTTATGCATGAACAGATAATAATATGAAATGTGTGCCTACGAGCACCGTATCCCGCCTACCCGAATGTTTTATACTGATATGTTTTGTATACGTTTTGATTTCTCATATAACCTATGAGTCGGCACCACTAAGCTTGGACGTCCTTGTCAGTCTGATCAACTGACTTGGGCCTCCCCCTTGTGCTCCCGCCAGTTGCAACTTGGATCCTGTCCTGTCCCGTTACCCGGTTCCGCGGCCGTGGTCTTGTCTAGCTATATGTATATGTATATAATGTTGGTTCTCGTCACTTCGTGTGCTCGAGCCCAATGCACTGAATGTGCTCTCATCACTTTAGTGATAGAGAGGATGTAGCTTTAGTGTGGTTGCCATCTAGTCAGTTCCTGTACCTTGAATACCCCACATGATTTATATTGCATCTGTACTATAAACGAACCATGCATCCTGTTTTATGACAGTTTTTGTTATGTCTATGATATGCTTGATTTCTTCCTTGGTTTTATCTATTCACCCACCTGCCAGACCGTCGTGTCTGACCCACTTTTGTGGTACTCAGGTCCAGCTCCCGTTGTTGCCTTTGAGGAGGAGCCAGAGGAGGCGGGCGTTGAACCGCAACGTTTAGTGGAGTGGCAAGCTGACGATGTCATGTAGACATTGGGTCTAGCTTTGAGTTGCGAACATCTTGGGGAGATTATAGACTGATTCTTGATTTATACTTTTGGGTTGTACTGGCCTTTGTTGGCCATTATTTTTGGGGAATGTCAATTTAACTTGAGCTTTTGTATAAACTTTAACTTCATATTTTGGGAATGCTAATGAGATCATTGCTCACTCTGACATCATGTCATACTTGTGTACTATCAGTCTTATTGGAGGAGATTGGATTAAGAGTTTGATTTGCTACACGCTTCCGCACCAATATAAATGTTCTATGAGTGTATGTGGAATCCTCACCGCGGAAACCTGTGGGAAATTAAGGAAATATATAATTATTATTAAGGTGTAGTTCATTACTCACACCACCCGTCGCGGTCCCGGGTCTCGGTCTGGGGTCGCGACAACGACCGGGTAGAAACAGTTCTCTTCTCACCATCAACTGTGAAGGAGAACTGAAAACATCTCCTTTGGTATGTTGAATCGTCGAGGACGGCATCACCAAAGAAGAAGGTAGGCTTGGGCACAATGCTCTGATCGTCCGTGACCCACGGACGGTTGCTTACCATAATTTTATAATACTCCTCATCCTTGAGGGCAATCAAACGTTGCCTCATCTCATCTCGGTTGAGCGAGTCACACTCTTCCAAGTTCCTTTCAACATACTGAACCTCCTCCCAGGCCTGCTGTACGGCCGCATTAAAGGATCTGGTAGAACGGCGAGGCGCATCAGTGACCGGCTCCTTACCCTTGTTCGTTCTGGAGGAACTACCTGCAAAGGATGGAAAGAAAAAACAAAATCAATCATCAAAATGACAGAATTTTGCTAAAAAATCTAGCGAAATTTTGGCATGATTCCGGGGCAATCTCGAATAAAAGGGAAACACCCCGAAAGAAATAGGAGCTTGAAGATGGGCTCAACATCGCTGCAAGCCCATAATCATGGAAAATTCTCGAAGAAGGCTCGAACTCAAACATTGCTGCGAGATCAAGCCAAAGCTTCTCAAATATCCGCAAGATCGGAAAAGGGCTCAACATTGCTGCGAGCTCCAGAATCCAAAACTTGCAAAGCTCCTCAGAAAATCCCCGCAAGACCAAGAAAGGGCTCAACATTGCTGCGAGCTCCAAATCCCAAGACTTGAGAAAAGATTTCCAGGTGTGCACTATCATACTTCCAAAATTCCATTTTCTAAAAAAAAAAAAAAATGCATAGAAGGAAAGTTGTCATGCATGCGCATCTCAGAACCCAAAAAAAAGAAGAGAAAATCTCTTTTCCAAAAAAAAAAAAAAAAAAAAAAAAATTTGCCCACAGGCCACGTGGCCATACGGCCATGACCGTATGTATGGTCTTGTCCGTACGGCCACAAAAAAAAGGAGATGAAAAAAAAAAAGAAGAAAAAAATAAACACACATGGTAAAAAAAAAAAAAAGAAACCGTGAGAAAAAAAAAAGAAAAGAAAAGCCACGGTAAAAAAATATATAGAAAGGGAAAACCGTGCAAGAAAAAGAAAGAAAAAAAAAGACATGCAAAAAAAAAAAGAAAGAGAAAGAGATGCACGTGGAAAAAAAAAAGAAGAGATAGAAAAAGAAAATAAAAGAAAAGAAAAAATGAAAACCTTTTCCTATTCCTACATGGGGTTTCTTAAGAAAAAGAAGAAACTTACTTGAAGCCATTGATGGAGAAGAAGATGAAAAAGCTTGAAGATCCTTGAAGAAGAAGAATTCTTGATCTTGGAGCACTCTTGAAGGTTCTTGCAAAAAGAGAGCAATAGCAACAAGAGATCCAATCCCCTTGCTTTTATAGGAGAAAGCAAACCAAAAGAGGAAAGGAGGAGAAAAGAAAGGAAGTAAGTGCTACAAATTAGCAAACTTCCTAAAAGAAAGGAATTATGGGATATTCTTTCCCAATGAGGAGATATTTTTGAGAAATTCTCTCCAAAAAGAGAGGAATTATGAGAAACTTTCTCCCAAAGAAAGATACTTTGAGAAAATCTCTCCCAAAATCAAGGAAACTTGAGAGATTCTCTCCAAGTAAGAATATTCTTAGATATTCTTAACAAAAATGACACCACATGAGATCTAAGCCATCTTTAAAGCTTAAGGTCCCATGGGTTAGCCCACATGAGCCAGGTTTGACCACCTAGGCACTAAAAGTGGCTTGTAGTCAAAATTCCTCTTACCAAGAGCATACAAAAATGGTTCCATGCCTCCTTTGAGTTGATTGGACCATACAAAAAATGCAAGCCTCATGAGTTTCCAAAAGTCCAAACCATCCCACCTCATGAACGAAATTAAGCCAAAACCTTGAAATTGACATTCCATAAAAACCCAAACCACTCCAATGGACCCAAAGTTGTCCCAAAGAGTGATAAAAATCCAAACTATGGTCTCCTAACTCGCCACATACAACTTGTTGGGTCACAAGGCCAAAACCAAAACCAAATCCCGGTCCCCTAACTTGCCACATACTGCTTGTTAGGTCACAAGACCAAAATCAAAATTCAAAACCCGACCCCCTAACCTGCCACATACAGCTTGTTAGGTCACAAGGTCAAAAACCAAAAACCTTCTTGACCGCCTGATGCGCAACACAAAGCCTTTAGGTTCACAAGGTCAAAAAGAAAATCCAAAACCCAAAAACCCAACCCAAATGTCATTTTCAAAATTTTGCCTTGAGATCGTACGTGATGTCTTTCACTGCCATAAAATTCCCTTGGAAACTCAAAAGGCTACACTATCAAGAAAAATGCTCAGAAACTCTTGGTCAAGTCAGAAGTTCTCCTTCAAAATTTTCTTCGAGGCACATCGACTGCAAAGGCTATCCAATTCGTCGATGTACCTCGAGGGGGCATTTGTTGACACCAAAATTGTCACTTTGCCTCATCAACATCAAAAGCTATATGGAGCCGCATCCTACTACAAACAGGCAAAGCTGCTTCAAGCATCAGATCTTGACAGAACCAGACAAAAACTACAAGATCTTTCAAAGTAGCCAAAAGAAGGGTATACATGAAGTCTCGGGCCATTTCGACACCATCTGGCCTAACTTCAATCCTCCAACAGGTGAGCGGGAGCTCCCGACGGGGACAATGTCAAATACATCAAATCTTCGATCAGAGTCTATGGATGGTCTCAAAATACATCCAAAAGGCTCCATGTCGAATTTCAAGTCAAATCGACACCGTTTGACCCTCCATCAACTCTCGAACGGCGAAATCAAGCCTCCCGGCGGCGAGAACCTCTGATGCCGCCACTCATCAAACAAAACACATGAGTAGCTTCTGCATGCTTCCAAAGGGCTGCACGTCAAATTTCAAGTCATTCCGACAACGTTTGACCCGGTTTTGATGCTCCGAAGCAAAATCAAGCCTACCGGCGGCGAAGCTCCCCGGGACTATGGCACCCAAATCAGAGCTAATGGATCATCTCAAAATGACTCCAATAGGCTCCCCGTCAAATTTCAGGTCAATCGGACATCGGATGACCGTACATCAAAGCTCGACATCTTCCGCACGGTGAAATCAAGTCAAGCATCGACGGGACCCCAAACGGCTTCAAAACTCAAATAAAAGCCCATGGTTGGTCCTATCTAATGCCCAAGAAGCTTCACCTCAAATTTCAGGTCATTCCAACATCGTTTGACCCAGTTTCAACTCTTGGCGGAAAATCGGCTACAGAGTCTTCGGCTTTTCCAAAAAATAAGAAACTTTGTGCTCTGATTTGCACAGCCTTTCGATGGGTTTTCTTCAGAGGAATCAATCCAATAAATGAAGAGAAATGTCAAAGAAAAATACAGGAGAAAACATAAGCGAAAAAGCCCGAGAAACGACCAAGAAACGGCGACCGGCCGAAATCATTTGATCATCATCGGACACTCCGAAACCGCTAACCGGCCGAGCAAGAAAGTACACTTTCTTCCCGACCGATCGAGAAATCGACTGGACAGATATTGCCGGCCCATTGATATCAACCAATGTTTGAATTTGCATCGTCATCCGACATCAAATAACATGCGGATCCATCGATGATCATCGCAAGAAGAATTCCAAAAGACGCGGCGCGGTCCGCGACTCTTCAAGCGACTTGGCGACCAATTAATGCTGTTAATTGACCTTTTTATGACAACTTATTAGGGTCATTAACTCATTATTTTGGACGGCCCAATCAGAAGCAAGCAAATGGGAGTTACAAGTCCAATTAATCATGGCAATTAACCATGTAACTCCTGTCATTATGGAGATTAATCATGGTAATTATTCATGAAACTCCCATCATCATGAAGATTAAATGTCCATCATTCTCCATCAGCCAATCAGAATCTAAGAAAAAGGAGTTACAAAATTATGAAATTAAATCTTGTAACTCCTCCCATCATGGAGCATTAATATCATTAATGCCCATAAGACCTTCCTAATGGCCACCAAAAGCCTATAAATAGGCGGTCATTCCAAAGGTAAGGGGTCTTGAAAATTGGGTCCAGAAAAATTGTCTGAAAACTATCCTGAAGAATTCTTTGCAAAAAAGAAGCTCTCCCACTTTGAAGAAACTTTGCTGCAAACACTACAAGGTGATCGAAGTCCCTTGGGGGGCCACCCCCCCTTAAGATCTCCTCTCTTCTTCTATCCAACATGGCCTAGATGCGGCTTTTCAGCCCGTCTACTTGGTTTTTTATTGGATATAAGACCTTCCCTTGGTCTTTATCCTCTAAAAATCCGAGGTCCAAGCCAAGCCAAGTGAATCAAAGCATCAAGTGTTCTCATCTAAAGGACGATGGCGAAGCCCATACATGACTCGCGACCGTCGATCTAAACGAGTCCCCACAATCTCTAGAGAAGTCAGATTCCTTTTCTTACTTTTCTGTTGTGTTGTGTATTTTTTTAAAGAGACATAAAAATCACATTTCTTGTCTTTAAATTTTGATGAGATTTGTAAACTGCCTTCTACAGCACAAAATCGCCTATCACGGCAAAACCGCCTTTCACGGCAAACAAATGAAAATCGCCTTTCACGGCATTAAAAAGTTTTGTCTCTTTCTTTAAAATATATGTGCAATGGAAAGTTAGAAAAAAAGTTCATTTCCCTTTCTACTTGTGAAGGTGAATCTCCGGATCACCATTTCAAATTCCAAGTAGAATAGAAAATCTGGCATACCCGTACAAAAAAATGTTGATGCTTGCTCTTTTTTTTCTTCGCCCCGCCGCACCCTGGCGGACCCGGGACGGAGCAAGGCGAGAAAGAAAAAGACGGGTCCATCAAGCACGTACTCAAAACAACGAGGTGTTGACCTACAATTGGCCTCACTCATTGATGACTCATAGTAAATGTTTAGTAAAGACTTGAGTCCATTAGTCTCTTAAGATTAAGAGCTTATTGCTTATAAATTATGAGAGCAATCCTTAGTTCAAAGAAAGATTTGCATAAGGTACATCTCATGGTCCGTCGGTACATCCAAGGTACCAGCACAATGATCCAAAGTCTTTCACTCTGATGAAACCACACTATCTCATAGTGATCACTGGGCTGCAACCATGGGCGGAACCAAGAATTTTATTTAGGAGGGGCCAAAAAAAAAATAATTTAAGAAAATAAAAAAATTCAGTAAAAGGTCATGAAATAATTAATTATTGTTTCAATACTGAAATTTTCTGCATTTTATTTTTTAAAATATACAATTAAATAATTTATAAGAAATTAATCCTCCATTCTGTTGCGAGGTGTAGTTTTTATAAACTTCATGGCTTAGAATGTATTAGTACATCTACCATATGTACTTGAGAACCGATTTTTACATGAACGGTAATGATCGATGGTTCTCACTTGGCTGCTTAGGATTCAAACCCTGGGTACACCACCTCTTCCGACATGTGTGGGGAGCACTCCCACTTGTGTGGGCTTTCTTCTCGTATGTGCGGGCTCCTTTCCCATTTGAGAGGGTTGTCTTCCCGTGTGTATGGGCTGGGCTCTCTCTTAGGCCCTAACCCCCTTGGCTGGGTTACCAAAAAAAGTACAAAAAAATCTCAAGATGGGTACGTTGTAAGTTACAATTTAAAACTTTATTATTTGAAAACCCTTGGAAAAGTAATAATAACATCCCATATTTGAAATCTAAATCATTCAAAAGCATGTTCCGCTGGTTTTTGTCTCAAAATAAGTTTCTTTAACCAAATTATTCTGACATGGATAATAATAATCAAAATAAAAAAAATACAACAGTGTTTCCTTATGCATGATGGATAAAACTCTGATTGAGCTAAAATTTAATGTAATAATAGAATGTAAGTTGATGTTGATTTTAAGCGGATTAGATTTTAATATAAGCTAATGACATGTAGCAAAACCAGTACATCTATGCAATGTAAGGAGAAATCTATAAAAGAGAAAGTGGGTTTGTTGTTCTTCTTTATTTATACCTGAAAGTCCCTGTAAGTCTGCAACCTACAACTCCTTTAAAGATCTCTAACAAGAAGATGTGCATTCTCCTCTTCTTCTCTTGGATCACAAGATTTAGGGAAAGTGTAGATAAGTAAGAATCAAAATTGAGAAATATCCGCTCCAATCTCCAATAAGCCATCCTTTTTTGCTCTCCATTCCTTCATTTCCTTTCCTTTCCCTTTCTTTCTTTTTTTCATTTTAAGTTTTTCCCAAAATCAGAAATATTTTTGTTATCCTTTTTGTCAATGTCAAAATCATGTTAAAAAATATCCAAAACAATGGTGGATGGCCACATAATGGAGAGGCCAAAGCATTGCCATGAGAGATTTTTAGATGTATAGGGGGCCATGGCCCTGCCAGCCCCCCTAGGTCTATCCCTGGATGCAACCTTATTATATAAGATGCCCAATCTCATCACTGGTTGTGAATCAAATCAAGTATAAGATTTATGACCACTGTGTCCTGTATGTGAATCTCATCCGCATACATAGGTCACATCTAATATACTTGTGGGCTCTAGTTCATCTCATGAACTATCATGTCATGTTGTATTGGTTATGTGCAATCATAAAATTAAAATATTATTTATCACATGAATAAAGTTCCATCCATCACATGGATAAAGTATGATTATAGAAATGAATTAAGGAATACATCAATTTAATTGGATCATCCACTGGATTGAGAACAGAAAATTTAACATAAGCCCCATCATGGGTTCCATCCCTTCAATCCAAAATGAAGTTTTTCCTATACAATCACCATTAGTCATCAATTTCCATGCTTGGTGACCAAAGTCAAAGTATTTTCCTAAAGGTTTTCCATATTGCTTCGTTTTTGTGATGTCACAAAACTTTAATGTGATATTGCAAAGAGTTATTGGATTATGCAAAGGAAAAAGTTCCCTTTGAGTCTTTAATAAGGTAGTTTTAAGTAATTCATAGAATTCATTTTGAGATATCGTAATAAAGTTTGCAATATCTCTAAAATTGCAGCACAGAGAATCTCTGGGGAAATATCTCTACTTTGGTCACTAGACGTGGAAATCGACCTCTAATCATTACCGTACAGGAGAAGGCCCCAGGTGGAATTCTATACATTTCGTTTAGTGAACTTAGAGCATGTTTCTTTTCTAGAATTGAATGAATTCCTATCTGGAGAATTTTTGAATTCTTAGACATAGTGGACTTCCTGGATGCTCAGGAATTCCACCAAAATGCAAGAAGTCCAAATTCCTGAGAATCCGGGAATTCCACTATGTCTGGGAATTGCAAAGAGGGTGGAATTCCTGAATTCCCAAAGGTCATTTGGGACCTTTCATGTGGCTAGAATATGGGACTTGCAAATGCTAACATGATTTCCCAAAAACAGAATTCATGTCAGGAATTTCAATAAAGAAATAGGCCTTTAATGTAGTAGGAAACACAATTTTGGGTCCCACCGATAAAAAGAAAAAAACAAGGTCATTTCTTAAATTCGCAATTGTGTCTCATGGAGGGAACGAAGCACAGAATGCTTTGAGAAATCTCATGTCAATATAAAGTGGCATAGGAAGCTAGTGTATTGAGAAAATCCCCCTCCTAGAACATGAGTTTCTACAAACCAAAGCGGTTTTCGACCATCGAAAAAGATGTTTGATGGCAAATAACGACCGTGGCAGATGTTCCTCAAAATTTTCAAGCAAAGGGAATGAGGCAGATAAATGTGAGTTATTTTTAGTTTTCCTAAGCATTTCACAAGTATATTCTTTAAACATAGAGTTTCATGATTTTAATGCTTGGTAGGCCTTGTTTGAGGTTCCTTGAATTTCACAAGTACTTGGCTAACTTTTATGTTTTTTTTTCTATTTTTAAGTTGGTGCCATCCATAAATCATGAATTATATCAGTAAATCATTTGTTAAAAGGATTTTTCTTACATGGTCAAAATTAGCTATTGAAATCTGCGCCTAGTGATGAAAGTTAATAAAACTCTCCAAACATTCTCTGTACTAATACTATTTTGTGATATTGCAAAATTTTGATCAGATTCTACGATATAACTAAGAAATGGCAGTGGGGAGGAGAAAGTAGCGGGAAACGGGCATTGAAATATAGAGAAAAAGGTGCCCATTGACTTTTTTAACAAGGTAATTTTATGTGCCATCATATATTCCAATTAAAACTTTGCGATTTAGCAAAAAAAATATTGCAACATTACAAAAAAGTAGCAGTATAGAGAATGCCTGAGAAATTATCTTGACTTCGGTCCCCAAATGTGGATTTCAATAGCTAATGATGACAATACAGGAAAAACCCCTTTGTTAAATCTTCCTTCGATGATACCCTGTCGCATCATTAACATTCAGCTCGTGGTATACTACTTTCTTAAGGGTAAAGATGTGCATAACGATTTTGGTAGAAAATGAAAATGATTTTCGAAGTTAATATTTTTTCTTACGATTACCAAATATTATTTGGATTGCAAGAATTGCCTAGATTGCATCACGGAATGAAAGTAAACAAATTTTGAATCTGTTCAAGCTTCATGGATGATCTCCTTCAGGTCTGTGGCAGAATTAAAATGTCATTTCTGGGTCAACCTGCCCTGTCGATTATACAAGCATCTTTCTCTAGATTTCCCTCCTTCCACTATTTTTGGGGCCTTTTTTTTTTTATGTAGTCACTCTTCTCTCCTTTTGATAGTAATATTGTACTAGTACAGTAACCTGTCCTCAACAAGGTATATCTATGCATTGCAAAATAAGTGGTCATATATAAAAACATGTTATGAGGTTATGAAAGTACTGCTTTCCATAGAAGTTACATAAAATGGAAATATGAAAATTAGGGTAGAAAAGGAATACTGGAGATGAGGTAGAAGAGAGTTTTTATAGAAAGGAAGAACTCAAACTTTAGAAAGTGAAGAGGAGACGTGTTTTGATGAAAAAAATAGATATAAGTGAGTCATTGCATGAGATAAGTAGTGGAGAGAGAATGTGGAAGAAAAAAAAGGACACAACTAGCACTCAAAATGAGAACTGCCACTCAAGACCAAAGCCAAAATCCTTCGCTTTAATATATTATAATAGATCAGCTGGGTTCTCTTCATTTTTTGTATTCTCTTTCGAGTCTTTTCTCTGGCATCTTCGCTCAATGAATTCATTATTTTCCTTCTAGCCAAAAAAAAAAAAAACACAAAGATATTAATTGTTTCCCCACTTTTAACGTTTCATGAATGTGAAGAACTTTTCTGTGATTTCTCGGAGACCAAACCGAAGAGGCAATGAACCGTTTTCTATGGTTGGGGTGGGGCTTCATATTGTGACGTGAATGAATTTGCTACAACTTTTTTGGACAGCAGATGAAGACTTGATGGGCACAAACTTTAAGCCATTCTATATGGAGAAACTTGTCTCCATACCGAAAATCTTTTGTAAAACCGAAATATAGAAACCAAGGTTATTACAAAAACTAAAAGATTGCATTTAGTGGCGGTTATTTTCCACCATTAAAATGGTCTTTTGGGTGGAATTTTTTTCCCACCGCTAAACTTGACATAATAGAAGAAAATCCTTTTCTGTTTCTGCAGAAAATGAAACTATATGGAGTTCCAAATCTATTGCACACAAACATGCCCTAATGTGTTTTTTTTTTTCATGTTTTTTTTTCCGGAATTTAATGTTTGTCCTTCTCTTTTTCAATTTTTTTTCTTCTACGTTTCAAGCCAACGTAATAACAGATGAGGTTTACGTGCAAATTATGTTGTAACCAGATCCAAATGTGAGATACCTATTTCTTTTTTGTTTGAATTCCTCATGGTAATTGCTTTTTAGGAGAAATTTTAATGAAAATTTTGAAATTTTTTTTCTTTATTGGTAGCAATCTTTACCAAAAAGTCTACATCAAAGCCTTCCGGCACCTATAATGGGCTCTCTGTTCATTAAGGAGGCGCTAATAATTGTCCTCTTTTGGTGAGACTGCGCTTATTTAACCATGTTTCGTGGCAATGTCTTGCTATTATTTGACAATGTTTTGTGGAAATTTTTTATTTTCTATTTTGCTAGTCTGAAATGATTTTCCTGTTTACAAGACATGTCCTAAGTGATTTAACTACGTCTTGTAACATTTTTTTTTTTGTTTTCTGTTTTGCTATTCTAAAATGATTTTCTTGTTTACAGGAAATGTCTCATGTTTTGTCAACTCAATAGTTGCTTGCCATGGATCTTCACCACTTGGAGTGGCTATTTTAAGCATATTTATTGAGATATTGATGTTGGAAGAAGGTGGGATTGCCAACCGGGATTTCAAAACTTTGACCCTCTTAATGCAAAGATCAAATATCCAAAAGACAAGAACTTAATCCCAATATCTAAAGCTCTTATCTCATGTATTAAGATCATAGATCTATCATCAAAGGGCAGATCTGAACATGCACAAACAAGTAGAAAAGGTCTACTAATATAACTGGTGTAGATCTATACATAAGGAGATCGAGAAGTTGATATTCTTGATTACACGAAACCCTTTCGCAGTTGTGATCTCCTAGGCCTTGAGATCTTCCACGCTGTGACCCTCTCGTGGAGAACTTCTAAAGAGAAGGGTGGGATCTCAGTTAAGAAGAAACCCTAGGCACTCAAGTGGGAAACCAGATCAGAAAGAGATAGAGAGAGAGAGAGAGAGAGAGAGAGAGAGAGAGAGAGAGACCTTGGACGCCCTCTCTTTGGGGGTGTAAGAGTGTGTATGTCGTCTAGCCCTAGGCCCTCTTATTTGTTGTTTTTGGAACTCTCTCTCTCTCTCTCTTAATATATTTATAAGTATCACTTCTAATTCTCTTATGTATCCTACTCCTCCTTTCCTTATGAGTCCCAATTGGAATAAAACCTTATTTTCCTTAGGACTAGTGTGGAGACCACTAGGGATTCCTTAGATCTTGCTTCAAATGCAGCATCTGGAGCCCACATCTCATGTGAACTCCAGACCCACTGTTAATTACAAATAACTCTACTAAATAAATACAATTGCACTCCAATCTTAAGAATTTAACAAGAAGACCATAAACTTTCCAATTACTGTAAGCAGGCCCCTTCATCAATTATATCCACAGATCCATTGGAAATAAACCGTCTAACCAAATTGGACCCACCTCTTATTATCCTTGTGACCCAATTAACCACACTGATCATTGATACCATCCGTTTAACTCTTAATCAGTGCGCACTTACCAACGATAAATTTCATTAAACACAAGGGGATATTTCTCTTTTAGAGGTTAGATTCCATATTGAGAATATATGTTCCCATAGTCTCACTACCATCTACCTAAAATGCCGAGGTGTTGACCTACAGTTGACCTTAGTCATTGGCAAGTTAAAGTAAGTGCATAGTAGAAACTTGAGTCCATTACTCTCTCAAGATTAAGAGCCTTTTACTTGGAAATTATGAGAGCTTTCTTTAATCAGAGATAGTATTTTGTATAAGGTGTTACTCGTTGTCCTTCTGTACATTCAATGTACTAGCACAACAACCCAGAGTCTTGAACTCTGATGGTCGAGATAATTCACGCTATCTCATAGTAATTGTAGTGTTACAACCTTTTCAGAGGAGATGCTCAGTCACATCACTGGTTGTGAAAAAACTTCAAGTATAAGAGTTGTTATCTGTCTTCTACATGTGAATCTCATCCACACACATGGATCACATTTAATATACTTAAGAGCATCTGTTCATCTCACGAATAATCATTTCATTCTGTATTAATTATGTGCAACCATAAAATAAAATCTCATTCATCTCATGAATGAAACATGAAATTATAAATCGATTAAGATAATAAATTAATTTATTCACATCATCCACTTGATTGAGGACATACAATCTAACAATCTCCCACTTGGACTTAATTCCAGTCAAGATCACATCTCACACTCATCCAATCCACATGCTACTCAAGGGCTTAGTAAAAGGATCTGCAAGATTATCCGCAGATGCAGTCTTGGTAAAAGCAATGTCACCCATCTGCACAATCTCTCTAACTAAATGATATTTCCTCTCTATGTGTTTTCGGCTTTTATGACTTCTTGGTTCCTTGGATTGAGCAGCTACCCTGCTACTGTCAAAGAAGACTCTGAGCAGCTGTTGCACCAATGGTACCACCCCAAGTTCCAAGAGAAACCTTTGAGCCATACTGCTTCCTTAGTTGCTTCACAAGCCGCTATATATTCAGCTTCCGAGGTGAAATCAGTTTTAAAATCTAGTTTGACACTCCTCCAGTTGATAGCTCCTCTGCCAAGCATAAACACGTACCAAGTGTCTAGACTTCCTTGAATCCTTATCTAACATGAAGTCAAAATCTGTGTATCCAACTGGAATCAACTCATCGCTGCCATAAAATAGCATGTAGTCTCTAGTCCTTTTCAAGTGTTTGATAATACACTTTACAGCAATCCAATGATCAAGACCTGGGCTCATTTGATATCTGATTGCATGATAGATATCTGGTCTAGTACATATCATAGCATACATGAGGTTACCAACAGCCGAAGCATATGGTACTGCATTTATCTGCTATTTTTCCTCATATGTTTTAGGATACCGATCCCTGAAAAGGTCCACTCCGTGCATGAAAGGTGTGATACCCTTCTCGGAGTTCAGCATAGCAAAGCATACCAGTACCTTATCTATATAAGCAGCTTGAGATAAGTCAATCATCATATTTTTTGAGTCTCGAAAAAGGTTGATCCCTAAGATGTAGTTGCTTTCTCTCAAATCCTTCACATCAAACGTTTGAGTCAACCAAACTTTGACCGCTGGCAACATCCCTGTATCACTCCCAATGAGAAGGATGTCGTCAACATATAAAACCAAGAAAACTACCATGCCTCCTTCACCCTTCATATACACACATGACTCATCTGTATTTTGACTAAGATCAAACGATTTGATTGCGCGGTCAAAACAAATCTTCCAACTCTGAGATGTCTTCTTCGATCCATAAATGGACTTTTATAGTTTGCAAACTCTTTGCTCTTGGCCATTAGCTTCAAAACCGGATGGCTACATCATGTAGATGTCTTCCTCAAGATGGCCACTAAGAAATGTTGTCTTGGCATCCTTTTGCCAAACTTTGTAGCCAAGATGTGCCGCAATAGATAAGAGTATCCGAATATACTTAAGCATGGCTACTTGTGAAAAAGTTTTCTCATAATGATACCCTCTTTCTGAGTATACCCATTTGCAACATGCCTGACCTTAAAGGTCTCAACTCTTCCGTCCGGTCATTTTTTTCTTTTGTAGACCCACTTACACCCAATAGGCTTAATATTGGCAGGCAAGTCCACAAGTTTCTAAAATTGATTAGAGTATATGGACTCCATATCAGCTTTCATAGCTTCTTGCCATCGTCCTGAATCCTTATCAACTATAGCCTCATCGTAGTTATAGGGATTCTATTCATGCTCCTTTGGGATTCGCTCTTAAGACTCTCCCAGTAATGTGAACCTATTAGGTGATGGACCCGGCCTCTTGCCTTCCTCCGCCCCGGGTCTGCCGGGGTACAGCGGGGCGAAAAGCGAGCATTAACATTTTTTGTATGGGTGTGCCATATTTTCTATTCTAATTGGAACTTAAAAATGGAGATCTGAAGACCCACCTTCGCAAGTAGAAAGGAAATCAAATTTTTTTATAACTTTCCATTGCACATATATTTTTAAGAAAAGAGATAGATTTTGACTGCCATGAAAGGCGATTTTCTTTTGTTTGCCATGAAAGGCAATTTTGTGTAGTAGGTGGCTATTCTGCCGTGAAAGGCGATTTACAAATCTCATCAATGAAGAAAGACCAGAGTTGTGAATTTTTTGTCTCTTTAAAAAAATACAAAATACAATAGAAGAAGTAAGAAAAGGAATCTAACTTCTCGGGAGATTGTGGGGACTCGTTCAGATCAACGGTCATGAGTCATTCGTAGACTCCGCCATCGTCCTTCAGATGAGAACACATGATGCTTTGATTCATTTGGCTTGGCTTCGAGCTCATATTTTTAGAGAATAAAGACCAAGGGAAGGTCCTATATCCAATAAAAAACCGAGTAGACGGGCTGAAGAGCCACATCTAGCCATGTTGGATAGAAGGAGAGGGGACCTAGGGGGGTGGCCCCCCAAGGGACTTTGATCACCTTGTGGTGCTTTCTTGCAGCAAAGTTTCTTCAAAGTAGCCGAGCCTCTTTGCGCAGAGATTTCTCCAAGAATTTTCTAGCAATTTTTCGGGGATTTTTCAGGACAATTTTCAGGACCCTTTCTCCTTGGAATGACCGCCTTTTATAGGCTTTTGGTGGCCATTAGAAGAGTTTATGGGCATTGATTACATTAATGCTCCATGATGGGAGGAGTTACAAGTGTTTAAATCTTGATTTTGTAACTCCTTTTTCTTAGCTTTTGATTGGCCGATGGAGAATGATGAGCATTTAATTGCTTTTAATCTCCATAATGAGGGGAGTTACATAGTTTAATGCCATGATTATTTAGATTTGTAACTCCTCTTTCCTTGCTTCTGATTGAACCGTCCAAAATAATGAGTTAATGGCCGCATTAACTTGTCATAAACGGGTCAATTAACATCATTAATTGGTCGCCAAATTGCTTGAAGAGTCGCGGGCCACGCAATGTGTTTTGGAATTCTTCTTACGATGATCGCCAATGGATCCACACGTTGTTTGATGTCAGATGGCGATGCAATTTCAAACATTGGTTGACACCAATGGGCCGACGACATCTGTCCAGTCGTTTTCTCGATCGATCGGGTAGAAAGTGTGCTTTCTTGGTCAGCCGGTTGGCGATTCCGAAGCGTCGGATGATGATTTCATGATTTTGACGGCGGATCCGTGATGTTATGAAGATCGACGGATTTCATGCTCCAAAAATCAGATTTAGGAAAAATTATAGGGGCCAATCATCTCGAAACATGAAAAATACCTGAAAAAGGGGTTTCCAGGCGAAATCTGGCCACCCGGATCCCTATGGTCGCTGACGACCATGCACCCATGGTTGCCGGCAACCATGGACCAATGTCTCCGGCGACCATGGGACTTTGTCCCATTTCAGTCGCCGTTTTTCCGTCTTTTTCGTTTCTTCTTTCTCCTGTCTTTTTTGTTACATCTTTATTCACTTATTGACTTAATTTTCTTGAGGAAAATTTGACGAGAAGCCGTGCAAATCAGAACACAAAGTTTCCTATTTTTTGAAAAGCCGAAGACTTTGCAGCCGATTTTCCGTCAAGAGTCGAAACTAGGTCAAATGATGTCAGAATGACCTGAAATTTGAGGTGAAGCTTCCTGAGCAATAGATAGGACCAACCATGGGCTTTTATTTGAGTTTTGAAGCCATGTGGGGTCCCATCGATGCTAGACTTGATTTCACCGCGTGGAAGATGTCGATCTTTGATGTACGATCAACCGATGTCCAATTGACCTGAAATTTGATAGAGAACATATTGCAGTCAATTTGAGACAATCCATTTGTGCTCCTATTTGGATGCCATGGTCCCGGGGAGCTCTGCCGCCGGTTGGCTTGATTTTGTTTCCGAGCGTCGAAGCCGGGTCAAACGTCGTCGAAATGACCTGAAATTTGACGTGCAACCCTTTGGAAGCAAGTAGAAGCTACACATGTGCTTTGTTTGATGAGTGGTGGCATCGACGGTTCTCACCGCCGAGAGACTTGATTTTGTCGCTCGAGAGTTGATGGAGGGTCAAACGGTGTTGGTTTAACTTGAAGTTTGACGTAGAGCCTTTTGGAGGTATTTTGAGACCATCCTTAGGCTCTGATCGAAGATTTGATATCTTCAACACTGTCGCCGCTTGGAGCTTTTGTTCAGCTATTGGAGGATTGAAGTTAGGCCAAATGGTGTCGAAAGGGCCCGAAACTTCATGTGTACCCTTCTTTTGGCTATTTTGGACGATCTTGCAGTTTTTGTTTGATTCTGACAAGATTTTATGTTTGAAGCGGCTTTGCCTGTTTGTTGTAGGATGTAGCTCTATGTAACTTTTGATGTTGAAGAGGTAAAGTGACATTTTTTGTGTCAACAAATGCCCCCTCGAGGTACATCGACGAATTGCATAGCTTTTACCGTCAATGTGCCTCGAAGAAAACTTTGAATGAGAGCTTCTGACTTGACTAAGAGTCTCTGAGCATTTTTCTTTTGATAGAGTAGCCTTTTGAGTTTCCAAGGGGATTTTATGGCAATGAGAGAGATCACGTACCATCTCAAGGAAAAATTTTGAAAATGACATTTGGATTGGGTTTTTGGGTTTTGGATTTTTCTTTTTGACCTTGTGAACCTAAAGGCTTTGTGTTGCGCATCAGGCGGTCAAGAAGGTTTTTGGTTTTTGACCTTGTGACCTAACAAGTTGTATGTGGCAGGTTAGGGGGTTGGGTTTTGGATTTTGATTTTAGCCTTATGACCTAACAAGCCGTATATGACAAGTTAGGGGATCGGGATTTGGTTTTTGGTTTTGTCCTTGTGACCTAACAAGCTGTATGTGCCGAGTTAGGGGATCATGGTTTGGTTTTTGGTCACTCGTTAGGACAATTTTGGGTCCATTGGAGTAGTTTGGGTTTTTGTGGCATGTCAATTTCAAGGTTTTGGCTTAATTTGGTTCATGAGGTGGGATGGTTTGGATTTTTGGAAACTCATGAGGCTTGAAATTTTTTGTATGGTCCAGTCAACTCAAACGAGGCATGGAACCATTTTTGTATGCTCTTGGTAAGAGGGATTTTGACTAAAAGTCACTTTTAGTGCCTAGGTGGTCAAACCTGGCTTATGTGGGCTAACCCATGGGACCTTAAGCTTTAAAGATGGCTTAGATCTCATGTGGTGTCATTTTTGTGAAGAATATCTAAAAATATCTCTTTTTGGTAGAGAATATCTAAAAATATCCTTACTTGGAGAGGATCTCTCAAGTTTCCTTGATTTTAGGAGAGATTTTCTCAGGGTATCTTTCTTTGGGAGAAAGTCTCTCACATTCCCTTTCTTTTTGGAGAAAATTTTTCAAAGGATCTCCTCCTTGGGAGGGAATATCTCAAGATCCCTTTCTTTTAGGAAGGTTGCTAATTTGTAGCACTTACCTTCTTACTTCTTTCCATCTTTCCTCTTTTGGTTTGCTCTCATCTATAAAAGCAAGGGAAGGTTGGATCTCTTGCTGTTATTGCTCTCTTTTTGCAAAAAAGTCTTTAAGAGTGCTGCAAGATCAAGAACTCTTCTTCTTCAAAGATCTTCAAGTTCTTCTTCTTCCTCCATGGCTTCAAGTAAGTTTTCTTCTTCCTTAAGAAACTCCATGTAGAAGTAGGGAAAACAAAGTTTCTTTCTTTTCTTTTCTTTTCTTTTCCTTTTCTTTTCCTTTTCATTGTTTTTCTTTCTTCATTTTTCACGTGTTTTCTCTTCTTTTCTTTTTTTTACACGCCCTTGTTTTTTTCTTTTTTTTTCTCTCTTGTTTTCTTTTTTTTTTCTTCTCTTTTTTTTGTCTCTTTTTTTTTTTGGCTGTACGGACAGGTCCGTACGGACCTAGCCATACTGCCATGTGGCAGTGGGCCACGGCCTTTGGGCCAATTCAGATTTTTTTTTTTTTTTGAAAGAGGTTATCTTCTTCTCTCTCTCTCTTTTCTTTTTCTTTTGCCCCCTTTTTTGCTCACAAAAATAATGATGTTTATGGATTTCAAGATGCCCATGTATGACAACTTTCCTTCTACGCATTGTTTTTTTGTAAATGCAATTGGAAGTATGATAATGCACACCTGGAAATCTTTTGCAAGTCTTGGGATTTGGAGCTCGCAGCAATGTTGAGCCCTTTCTTAGTCTTGCGAGGATTTTGAGGAGCTTTGCAAGTTTTGGAGTTTGGAGCTTGTAGCAATGTTGAGCCCTTTTTCCAATTTTGCGTAGGTTTGAGAAGACTAGCTTGATCTCGCAGCAATGGTTGAGTCCGAGCCTTCTTTGAGAATCCTCCATTGATTATGAGCTCGCAGCGATGTTGAGCTCATCTTCAAGCTTCCTATCTTTTTCGGGGTGTTTCCTTTTTTTCTTCAGAATTGCCCCGGAAACAATGCCAAATTTTCGCTATGATTTTTTTTTGCAAAATTCTGTCATTTTTTATGCTTGATTTCTTCTTTTCCATCCTTTGCAGGTAGTTCCTCCAGAGCGAACAAGGGTAAGGGCCCTGTTACCGATGCGCCTCGTTGGTCTGCTAGATCTTCTAATGCGGCTGTACGGTAGGCCTGGGAGAAGGTCCAGTATGTGGAGAGGAACTTGGAAGAGTATGACTCGCCCAACCGAGATGTGATGAGGCAATGTTTGATTGCCCTAAAAGATGAGGAGTTTTACAGGATTGTGGTAAGTAATCGTCCTTGGGTCACGAACAATCAAAGCATTATGCCCAAGCCTACCTTTTTCTTTGGTAATGCAGCCCTCAACGACTTAACATACCAAAGGAGATGTTTTAAGTTCTCTTACACAACTGATGGTGTGGAGATAACTGTTTCTACCCAATCGACCTTCGACCGCACTGTCTCGATCATGAGCCTTTCTCCCACATGCTCTAAGAGAGATGATCCTCCAAGCTGGGTGAAGAGGACCGATGTGATCAAGACCGGGGTTTTTGTTGGCGGCGCTTCCGGTTATGAAGAGAAGTCGCCTGTTCGTATGGACATGTTGATGCCGGCTAGCTGCCACCAAGGTTTAGATCATCCGTAGGTCAATTTAAGACTGGTGGGCTTGGCATTTTCAAAGGTGATGGCAGCAATTGGGTGAAGCCTTTTCGACTTTGCGGCCGTTTCAATGCTGACTCAAGCTGGGAGTCATGGATTGCTCACAACCTGTAGGTTGGCAGAGCCATTCTGAAGGAGGCCTAGATCTTTAATGCGGTCCGCGCTTTTCGGCAAACCGTGGTTTTCTCTTATGAAGCCGTCATGGCCATGTTGGAGTTATTCCTTCCGCAAACCAAAACCTACGTTGTCACGAGCGGTGAGATTGGTTTTTCTTTGAAGGAACTGAGTGCCATCACCGGGCTGCCTATCCTCGGCAAACTCTATGAGGAGTTCATGCCTATTGACAGCGTCCTTGAGGAGCAGTCTGAGGAGTTTAGGCTTTTGTACTTTCAGCTCGTCGCCTTCTACGATCTTTTTAAGGAGAAGGAGGGCTCAAAAGTCAGGTGCAGCGGTTAGAAGAATTTTAGCTCTTTGTCTCCCAACTTCTTTAACGGCAAAGAGACTTCTGAGAGTATGACTCAGGAAGCCAGGGATAAAACTCTGGGTTCAAAGAAGATCTCCGTCATGCGAGAAAATTTAAAGGAATTCTTCGCAAGCACAAACGTCATTTATTCTGACATTGCACTGCAGAGAGATCTCGCTGTTTACCTTACTTATTGGCTATGTGAGGCTGTTTTTGCTGGAGGAGATGGAACGCACATCAGGCCGCATTACATTTTTCCGGCTTGTCAGATGGCGTTTGGAGAGCGGCTTGCTTTTGTGCATGCTCTCTACTCCTATTTGTCCATCGAACTGCAGGCTGCTGCTTTCCTGGTTCGGCTTGGGCTTCCCATGAATAGAGTATTTTCAGTCCCTATCTTTTATTCGTGATATGTATACCACTGTCCTGGTTTCCACCGATTGGGTGCTGCACAGGATCATGACCCTTTTATGATTCGGTTGGCTAGAGGGACGGCCGTTTCCGAATCTCTTTTGTCTGCCCGTTTGGGGATCCGACAGTTCAGGGACATCGAGATTGGGCAGTCTTCGGTGAAGCTTTCTCTGGATTTGTGGAAGAAGGCTTTTGATTTTGGTGTCTCCCGTGATTCGACTAGGACAGGGTCAGGGAGATACTATTCTTTGACCAACGCAGAGAAAGCGTGGCTTTTCAACATACGTGTTGGTACGATGGTGTATCGTAGACATATTTTCATCGACATCCAGTCGTATGTTCCTTGGCACTTTGCCTTGCAGTTGGGCCAGCCGTATGTTCTTTCACGCTTTGCCTTGCAGTTGGGCTTCTCTCAGGGCGTCGTTGGAGCACCTTCAAGTAAAGTGAAGCGCTTTGGAGGTTTGCAGGACGGTAGGAACGGATAGGCTTTTTACAGTGCGGAGGACACTGCCGCCATGATTTTCTATCCTGTGTTGCCCACTTTCCGAAATGTTGGCTTCACGAGGTGGTTCGTGGAGAGCTTTTCAGTGTACTGGGGGCTTTCCAAGAAGGAGCTTAATGTAAAGCAGTCTCCTAGGAAGGGTCTTTGCAGATCGGATGGTGTCCGACGAGAGGAAGTTTTGGGCTTTCCTTTAGGGAGAGAAGCATAAGATAGGCTCTCTCTGTGAACAGGACGTCATCAGATCAGGAGTTGTACAAGAGGTACCTGGTGAGGTCTTGAAGCAGCTGGAGGAGGAGGAGGAGGCCGAGATCGACGCTTGGATGCAAGCAGAACGAACAAAGGCTTCCATGGAGTCTACTGGCAAGGGCAGACCATCGAGTGAGGACTCTAGCAAGAGGCCTGACTTTGATAGTGGGGTGGGTACTTCAAGCAAACCTCCCATAGAAGCAAGAGGAAAAGAGGACAGCGCCGAAAAAGAGACGGCACGAAGACTCTCCTGATCTGGAAGTCCCTCTCACCATTGCTGAGGAGGTGTCAGGGGATGCTGATGAACCTCCGGAAAAGAGGAGCCGAGAGGAAGAGACCATTGATGATGGTATGCTTTCCCTTTTCTCTTTCCGTTTCTTTTCTTTCATGAGAGATTTTTGTTTTTTGATCCGCTGCTTTCTTTCTTTTTAGTGGAAGATGATGATTTGATGACGCCCGAGGTTCCGGCCGATGAGGCGGTGATGAATCCCATCGTGGCATCTGAGGAAGCACCAAGGGACTCTGGAGTGGTTCTAGAATCTTCTCATGGTATGATTTTCTTTGCTCTCTTACCTTTTTTCTTTTCTTTGCCGTCACTTGCTGACATATTTTGTTTTCTTGTCAGCTATCCTACAAGTGGATTCCAACGATTTTGAACCATCCATGGACGCAACTTTTGATGATGCTCCGGATGAGTTCATGGAGGCAGAGAGTTCTCCGCTGGTTGTTGAAAAAGGTATTTACTAGTAATAATCTTGATATTGATTTTGGACAAGATCATATTCATACCTTTTCATCTTTTATTGGCAGGCTGTGAAACAACAGGAGAAGTCCCTCTGTCTTCTTCGGGTCTAGAGCAGGGGGTGCCCATGGTTGATCCAGAAGTAAGGGCTACTTCTAATTATGGTGCAGCAGAGATGAAATATCATGATGAGATTCCTTCGTCAGCATCTTCGATCGGACAGAGCTTGTTAACCATCCCTCCAATGAAGCATGACAGAGGCAACCGGCCGATGGAGCAGGGTGAGACTTCATCCGGACCGTCTCTTCAATATGCGAAGAGAGTGCTGAAGAGTGTCCTGAGTTCTTGGATCGAGACTCTCTCTTCTGGCCATTTGGAAGATGTCTTCGGCATGATCGAGCATGTCCAGGACATTCTTGCTGATAGCGAAGAGGTCGGTCTGGACGTTGCAAGTGCCAAGGCTTTTGTTGACGAAGTCATCGCTTTAGGCAACAAGTGAACTGAGACCAAGAGCTTTACAAACGGTGACTTCTTCAACGAGATGTTTGTCAAGCCTTCTAGCGAAGTCAAATCTGAAGTGGATGAGATTCCGCGAACTCGGAAGCAGTTCGTTCAGGAGAGGAACGTGACCGAGTTGGCTATCATTAAGCTGACACAGGACCTACACCGTCTTGATAGGGAGGTCATCAAGGCCAGGCAACGTCTTAAGTTTTTGAAGGAACAAGCTACTGCTAAATGGGTTGCCATTACGAAAGCTCGCGATAAAGAGGGGGCTCTCATTCGCCAGGTTGAGGAGGCTGATAGCAACCTTCGGAAGAAGACTCAGGAATATGAGCGATGGCAAATTCTCTGGGAAGAGTTTCCTCGTGCTGAAGATGGGTCGCGGTGTTCTACCGTATTTTATAGCAAAGTTTTGAAGAAGCGTGGCCTGGAAGCTTTAAAGGCTAAGGTGAAAGGTCTACTTGAGGAGCTGAATCTTTGGTTGAAGACCATGTCAAACTGAGCTCTTGATTTGTAACAAATTATTTTCTTCTTTTCTTTTGTACCTCTATGTATAAACATTTTTTGGCATCCTCTTTTTTTGTATTCCCTCGTTTCACTTAAATTCTTTTTTTTTTTATGAAAATAAGTAAAAGTTGAATGGGAATGTTTGTTTGAAAATTTGATCAAAATGTTGTCATTTTTTTTAAAATCTTTTGTCAAAGGGTTGTTCTGGCATGAAAGCCAGATTTTGTGGCAAAAAGCCTGGTTCTTGATGACTTGAAAGCCAAATTTTGAGTGGCATGAAAGCCGAATTTTGGTGGCATAGGAGCCAGAAGGGTTTTGTCTGTGGCATGGAAGCCAAATTTTGGTTTATGGCATGAGTGCCAAAATTTTGTTTTTTGCATGAAAGCCAGATTTGGCAGCATAGGAGCAGAAATTTTGTGGCATGGGAGCCGATTTTTGATTTTTTGGCATGAAAGCCGAATTTTTGTGGCGTGAAAGCCAAGTTTTTGTTTTATTGCATGAGAGCCAAAATTTTGTTTTTGGCATGAAAGACAGATTTTGTGGCATGAAAGCCGAGTTTTTTTTTTTTTTTTTTTTTTTTTGAAAACGAAGTTTTGTTTTGTTAGCGTGGAAGCCAGATTTTTTATTTTTTCACATGAAAGCCAGGCTTTGTTTTGTTCGGCATAAAAGCGGATTTTTTTGGTTTTTGGTGTGAAAGCCAGGTTTTTGGTTTTCAAAAATGCAAGTATCGACTAAAAGTCGCCTCTTTGCTGAATGGTATTGTAAGTATCGATGGAATGTCGCCTCATTGCTCATTCAGTTTCAAGTATCGATGGAATGTCACATCCTCGCGGATTTGGGTGCAAGTATCGACTAAGCATCGCCTCCCTGCTTTCTCAAAAAACTTTGTTTTGCGGGTATCGATGAAATGTCGCTTCCCCATGGTTTTTTGAAATTTTAGGTTTTTTCGTACCTTTGTTTTTGTTTTGAAATTTGAGTTGTGGATATCAACCGAAACGTTGCGTCTCCACGGTTTTTTTTTAAAATTTGCAAGTATCGACGAGGTGTCGCTTCCTTGCAATTTGAGGTTTTGGAAGTATCGAATGGGGTTCACATCCTTTCTATTTTTGGGTTTTGTGTGAGTATCGACTGAGCGTCGCTTCCCCACGGTTCTTTTTTTTTTCTTTTTTTGAAAAACCATTTTGTTTAAAGACACGAGGGTCGTAAATTTTGACTAAAAACCATTTTTGGTGGTAAGAGTCGGGGTGGACCAGGGTGGAAATGCCTGGGTCCTGATTTTTGTTTCGAACAATGAATCTTTGGGTTCAAGGATCGAAAATTTTGGTTAAGTTGGGGAAGAGGCTCCTAAACTTGAATTTTTGGGATTTGATTTTTTTGATCAATGAAACATCGAAAGTAAGCATTGTTTTGAGGTTTTTTTTTTTTTTTTTTTAGGAAATTGAACGTAAAGGTGAAAATTCCAAAAGGAGTGGGTTTGACGAGCAAGTACCTAGGAATAGTCTTTGGCCATGCAGGCATCGCTCTGACCCGATAAAGGAAGTCTTCAAGGGTAGTACCGCTTCAGGAACTTACCATTGAAGGGTAGCATACATCTGTTGCCCTCCATATTTAGAAGAGCGTATGTGCCATTGGAGAAGACTTTGTCGATGACGAAGGGTCCCTTCCATTTTGGTCTGAATTTGCCCTTGGATTTGTGGGCAAAAAACGATTGGCCTTCTTACTGCAAGAACCAAGTCACCCTTTTTGTGGGCACGTTGCCTGACCTTCTTGTCGAAAGATCCTACCATGCATGCTTGGTAAAGCTCAATGCTTTGTAGGGCTTCGAGCCATCTTTCATCGAGATTATCCAGTTCTTGGAGTCTTAATTTGACATTGCTTTCTTGCGTCATATCATTTTGTAGAGATACCCTTAAGGAAGGGATTTGTACCTCGAGAGGGACAACTGCTTCACATCCATAGACCAAGGAGAATGGTGTGTTATGGGTTGGTCCTCGAATGGTGGTTTGATAGGCCCATAAAGCTTTAGGCAGTTTGTCGCTCCAGTCTCTTTTGTGACTAGAGACCACTTTCTTGAGAAATTTGCAGAGTGTCTTGTTGAAAGCTTCTGCTAGTCCATTCGCTGCCTGGTTATACAGAGTCGAATGACAACTTTGGAATTTGTATTTATCGTAGAACCTATAGAATCTATGATCCCGAAATTGTGGTCTGTTATCATGAACGAATCTTTTAGGTGTGCCAAAGCAACAAATGATGTTGGTGTGCAATAATTGAAGGACTAATGAGGTCTTCATTTCACTGAACGTAAATGCTTCTGACCACTTGGAGAAATAGTCCGTAGCGGTGAAGATGATGCGATGACCTTTGCTTGATGGGGGAGAGATAGGACATATGATGTCCATACCTTAGGCTTCAAAAGGCCACGAGATTGCTGTAGGGTGTAACCATTCTTGAAGCAAGTGGACATAGTCTTCGTGAACTTGGCATTGTTGGTAGCGCTTAGCAAATTGGATTGTGTCAGCTAACATGGTAGGCCAATACTAACCTAAACTTTTTATCTGATCGTAGAGCCTAGGACCAGCCTAATGGGCTCCACAAAGACCAACATGCACTTCTTTGAGTGTTTCTACAGCCTCTTCTTACGACAAGCAGCGTAGAAGTACTCCATTGAAGGATTTTCTGTAAAGCATTTTTGAAGGAATATCCAAATGAAAGTTTGGGGCTCGTCTTTGAATGCTTACCCACTCTTTTGGATCTTCAGGTAGGATTCCGAACATAATATAATCAATGAACGGATCCCTCCAGTCGCCGATTGGAGTTTTAAGGATGGAAATCCGATTTCCGACTACTCGGTGGCATTCAGCAACTGCTTGGTGTGTGTTGAGAGGAGGGAGAATCCTTCTTTGAGACACCGTAATTTTCATGTTTTCCCATTCTTGGATTGCCATAGATGCAGCAAGTCCAGCCAGGGCATCTACACGAATGTTTTCACCTCTGCGGATGTGGGTGATGTGGCAGATGTCAAACTTTTGACGAAGTGATTGTGCCTTGTTGTAGTAAGGTAACAGATTAAGCTTCTTGATTTCATTATTTTGATTCATCTGATTGACGATTAGTTGAGAATCCCCAAATGCTTCCAGCATGGTGATGCTGGATTCGGGCGAGTTCAAATCCTATGATCAGAGCTTGGTACTCAGCTGCATTGTTTGAACATGGTTCCAGTACTGAGAATGCATGTGGAATCATGTATTTGTCGGGGCTAACAAAAAGAATGCCAATTCCCGATATCAGCTTTCCTCTTTTAATTATCCTGGTTGCATCATCGAAGTACATGTTCCATGAGGCATTTGACAAGAAAGTCTCCACGTTGTAGACAGGTTCGTTTGGTAGATCATCCTTGAGTGGAGAATCCTTAGGCAGTGGGTGCTCTGCGAAAAAGTTTGCTACAGCTTGGCCTTTGATTGCTTTTTGTGGTACATATCTAATGTCAAACTGCGACAGAAGGATACACCATTTTGCCAGTCGGGCATTGAGAGAACCTGCTTTTGTGATAAGGACCTTTAAGAGATTGATCCTCGAAATCAGGTATACTGTGTTAGACAGTAGGTAGTGATGTAGCTTTTATACAGCGAACATCGCTGCAAGACATTCTCTTTAGCTGGAGAGTAGCGATGCTCTGCACCAACCAACATGCGGTTGAGGTAGTATAGATCAGCTTCTTTTCCACCATCATTTCTTGTGAGAGTAGAGCGCCTAAAGAATAATCGAGAGCTCTTGTGTACAAGATGAATGACTTTCCAGTTGTTGGCGAATACAGTAGGCCTGAAAGGGCGCACTAGCACCGCTAGGCACAAATATTGCAAATCGCATCCTTGGAATGGACACGAGATGGGATTTTTTTTTTGAAAGGCCAAGATTGGATTCATAGAAGAGTGAAAATGGTATTCCAATCCGAATATAGGCTCAAATATTTCTGCGAGCGCTAGATCCGAAAAGAAAGGAGCCAAAATTTCTCAAATGTGAACCCAAAACTGACGGAAGTATTTTTTTTTTGAAGGGTCAACATTAAGTTCATCGAAGAGAGCAAATGGTATTCCAATCCAAATATGAGCTCAAACATTTCTACGAGCACAGATCCGAATGGGAAGGAACCAAAATTTCTCAAATCTGAACTCAAAAATGACAGAAGGTTTTTTTTTTTTTTTTTGAAGAAAAAATTTTGAAGATTTTTTTTTGTACACGTTGGTCTCTAATTCGGTCTTATGAAACCTTAGTGGATAGATCAGCCCCCAGGTAAGGGTAGGATTACTTAATGAACCTGTTTGAAGGACCATTGCCTTGAACAGTCTAGCTGCCTCCACACTCTGGATAAATCTTTTCATAGATCCACTTTGGTCAAAGAACACAATTGGTGCAACCTTAGTGTTTTTTTTTAACACCCACTTTTTTTTTAAAGATCACTAATGAATCCATCAAAGAGAGGAAATGGCCCCTCCCAATCCGAACGTCAGCTCAGCGATTTCCGCGACCTATTGCCCAAAATGGAAAGACCCAAAGTTTCTCCAATTTGAATCCAAAAAAGAGAAATCTTTTTTTTTTTCAAAATCTGAAAAGTTTGAAATTAGATTTTTTTTTAAAATCCCTATTGGACTCATCAAAGAGAAAAGATGGCCCATCCCTCAATATGAACAATAGCTACAAACATTTCTGCAAGCTATCACGTTCGAAGAGGAAATGATCAAAGTTTCTCAAAGTTGAATCCAAAAAATGAGAAATCTGAAATTTTTGTTTTTTTTTTTAACGAGAAAGACTGGAAATAAACTCAAAGAAAGAAATTTTCAAAAAATCTCATCTTATGTTTTTTTTTTAGATGCAAGATCCAACATAGGCCACCAACTGGAAAGAAGCCAAAGAATACAAAGCATCAAGCTCTCAAACGAACGTGTCCCACAGGGTGTGCCAACTTGATGGACCCGGCCTCTCGCCGTCCTCCTCCCCGGGTCTGCTGGGTACGGCGAGGCGAAAAGCGAGCATCAACATTTTTTGTACGGGTATGCCAGATTTTCTATTCTACTTGGAATTTAAAAATGGTGATCCGAAGACCCACCTTCGCAAGTAGAAAGGAAATCAAACTTTTTTCTAACTTTCCATTGCACATAATTTTAAGAAAAGAGACAGATTTTGAATGCCGTGAAAGGCGATTTTCTTTTGTTTGCCATGAAAGGCGATTTTGTGCCGTAGGTGGCTATTTTGCCGTAAACGGCGATTTACAAATCTCATCAATGAAGAAAGACAAGAGTTGTGAATTTTTTGTCTATTTAAAAAAATACAAAATACAATAAAAGAAGTAAGAAAAGGGATCTAACTTCTCGGGAGATTGTGGGGACTTGTTCAGATCGACAGTCGCAAGTCATGTATAGACTCCACCATTGTCCTTCAGATGAGTACACATGATGCTTTGATTCATTTGGCTTGGCTTCGACCTCATATTTTTAGAGGATAAAGACCAAGGGAAGGTCCTATATCCAATAAAAAACCGAGTAGATGAGCGGAAGAGCCACATCTAGCCATGCTGGATAGAAGGAGAGGGGACCTTAGGTGGGGGGGAGGGGGGGGGGGGGGTGGCCCCCCAAGGGACTTTGATCACCTTGTGGTGTTTTCTTGCAGCAGAGTTTCTTCAAAGTAGCAGAGCCTCTTTGCGCAGAGATTTCTCCGAGAATTTGCTAGCAATTTTTCGAGGATTTTTTAGGACAATTTTCAGGACCCTTTCTCCTTGGAATGACCGCTTTTTATAAGCTTTTGGTGGCCATTAGCTGAGTTTATGGGCATTGATTACATTAATTCTCCATGATGGGAGGAGTTACAAGTGTTTAATTCTTGATTTTGTAACTCCTTTTTCTTAGCTTTTGATTGGCCGATGGAGAATGATGAGCATTTAATCGCTTTTAATCTCCATGATGAGGGGAGTTACATAGTTTAATACCATGATTACTTGGATTTGTAACTCCTTTTTCCTTAGTTTTGATTGGACCGTCCAAAATAATGAGTTAATGACCACATCAACTTGTCATAAACGAGTCAATTAATAGCATTAATTGGTCGCCAAGTCGCTTGAAGAGTCGCGGGCCGTGCTGCGTCTTTTGGAATTCTTCTTACGATGATAGCCGATGGATCCACAAGTTGTTTGATGTCGGATGGCGATGCAATTTCAAACATTGGTTGACACCAATGGGCTAGCGACATTTGTCCAGTTGTTTTCTCTATCGATTGGGCAGAAAGTGTGCTTTCTTGGTCGGCCGGTTGGCGATTTCGAAGCGTCGGATGATAATTTCATGATTTTAACGGCGGATTCGTGATGTTGACAAAGATCGACGGATTTCATGCTCCAAAAATCAGATTTCGAAAAAATCACAAGGGCCAATCATCTTGAAACTTGAAAAATACTCGAAAAAGTAGGTTTCCATGGGATATGCGGCGACCCGAATCCCTATGGTCACCGGCAACCATGCACCCATGGGGCCGACGACCTTGGGCCATGGTCGACCAAAAGTCATCTATTCACATTTATTCCCAATCTCATTCAATACTAGAATACCCACATTAATGGCAAATCCATTTATGACAAAAGTAAACTTCCATCATAGTGTAAACATGTAATTCTCCAGAGATCAAATAAGAGAAAGGACTTGTCAATATGCACATTTCCAAGAGTCAATATAAACCATGGATAAAACTAGGTGAAAACAATCATGAAAATCCATATTTTCCATAAAACAAGAAATCATTCAAACAACCCATTCATCCACTTGCCTTGGCCTCCAAAGTAGCTAACAAGCTCTTAATCACCACTCCCAAGCTCAAAATCAACAAGCTACACAAAACCCCTAAAAATAATACACCCATTACAAACCCTAAAATGGCCAAACCATGAAATAGGAAGAGAGAACTTCCAATAATGGAGGTGGAGCTTCTCTATGGCTAAGAGAACACAAATCTATGAGATGAGAAGAAGTACTTACTTGGAAGGTCCTCTAATGGCAAGAGTTAGCTCAAAATGGACCTTGGAGTGGGTGGATTCTTCTACAAATTGTACCAATGGGAAGCCTTCATGGAGAGGAAGAAGGAGATGATCTCCATTTCTCCTCTAGCAATAGATTGGTATGGGTTTGGAGATGAAGAAGCAAGAAGAAAAAGGGAAGAAACCCTAAGCAACTAGAACTCCTTCTCTATCCTCAATGAAAAGTAGCAAGAAAAGTGAAAAAGGGAGATGGGTTCTCCTTACATAGGAAATGGGGTTGGGTCCCACCACTTAACGCACCAAATGGGGTTAGAACATGGGTTTCCAGGCCTCGAATGAGTTCGATGAACAAGGAAGAAATGTTTGTCGAAATTTCTAGTTTCCAAAAAGTATATGTTTCACGGGTTTCGGGGACATCGAAAATAGTGTCCAAATTTTGTGTAAAAAGATTGTTTCGCCCCTAACATTAGAAAAATAAGGTTTCAAGGTCTCGAACGGAAATGGAGCAAACACGAAAGTTGTAAGGAATGACAAAACCAATCAAATAGAACTAAAACACAAATTTTTTGGAATATTAGATAATCCCCCAAGTCATACAAAAATACTACAAAGGAACCCCCAAAGGGTCCCACTAATCATAAGGTTCTCAAAATATCCTAAAGCTATATAAAAGCTATTATAGTCCCAACTTAACCAAAATCCACTAATCTCACTTAGAGCTAAAACACGACTTAATTAGTGCTAATCCCAAACTGTCGGGGTGGGGTCTTACATTTTCAATCCCAAGTTCACAATGATCTAACCGCCACTAAGCCTCCGGGTGTCCCTAAACCCCTACAATGAATTACAGATGTGATTAGTTATACCAGAGTCAACACACCAGGATTCTAAAGTACAATTGCAAAAGTAACTTCAGATACAAGTGATTCAATCATACATGTGGTCTTTTTTTTAGAGAGAAAGTCAGGACAATCCTATTTCTAATTTCCTATCTTACCTTAGTGGAATCACTTTCCCTTGGGCTTAGTACCCGCCTTAGTTGCCCTTTGCCACACCACCTCTAGGACCAATATCCAACCTTTGGCCTTTGGGGAACGATTTCTTTTTGGCCTTTGGCCCATTGCCTTTCAGCTTAGACTTGGCAAATGACTTTTCTGTCATATGGGCACTAGGCTGATCCGTGATAATATCATTTACCACCACTAGCTGGCTTGAAAGCTCAGCCACTGTCAAATTCATTTTGTTCATGTTATAGTTCAACTTGAAGTTCATAAATGGGTCCGTAAGACCCCGCCTCGAGAGATTGCGATTAATACTAATTAATTCGTGCTTTAGTTATAAGTGAGATTAGTGAGTTTTGGTTAAGGTTGGGATTAGAATAGCTTTTTCATAGCTTTAGAATATTTTTGGAAACCTTGTTTCATTAGTGGGACCCTTTGGGGGGGGTCCTTTGTAGTGTTTTGCGCGACTTGGGGATTGATGGACCCGGCTTCTAGCCTTCCTCCACCCCGGGTCCGCCGGGGTGCGGCTGGGTGGAAAAGCGGGCATCAACATTTTTTGTACGGGTATGCCAGATTTTCTATATTACTTGGAATTTAGAAATGGTGATCCGAAGACCCACCTTCACAAGTAGAAAGAAAATCAAACTTTTTTTCTAACTTTCCATTGCACATATATTTTTAAGAAAAGAGACAGATTTTGAATGCCGTGAAGGCGATTTCCTTTTGTTTGCCATGAAAGGCGATTTTGTACCATAAGTGGTTATTTTGCTGTGAAAAGCGATTTACAAATCTCATCAATGAAGAAAGACAATATTTGTGATTTTTTTGTCTCTTAAAAAAATACAAAATACAATAGAAGAAGTAAGAAAATGAATCTAACTTCTCAGGAGATTGTGGGGACTCGTTCAGATTGACAGTCGCGAGTCATGTATGGACTCCGCCATCGTCCCTTGGATGAGAACACTTGATGCTCTGATTTATTTGGCTTGGCTTGGACCTCAGATGTTTAGAGGATAAAGACCAAAGGAAGGTCCTATATCCAATAAAAAATCGAGTAGACGGGCTGAAGAGTCACGTCTAGCCATGTTGGATAGAAGGAGGGGGAAACCTTGGGGGGTGGCCCCCCAAGGGACTTCAATCACCTTGTGGTGTTTGTTGCTGATGGACCCGTCTTTTTCTTTCTTGCCTTCCTCCGTCCCGGGTCCGCCGGGGTACGGTGGGGCGAAGAGAAAAAAAAGAGCAAGCATTAACATTTTTTTTGTACGGGTATGCCAGATTTTCTATTCTACTTGGAATTTGAAATGGTGATCTGGAGATTCACCTTCACAAGTAGAAAAGGAAATCAACTTTTTTCTAACTTTCCATTGCACATATATTTTAAAGAAAGAGACAAAATTTTTTAATGCCGTGAAAGGCAATTTTCATTTGTTTGCCGTGAAAAGTGGTTTTGCCGTGATAGGCGATTTTGTGCCGTAGAAGGCAGTTTACAAATCTCATCAAAATGTAAAGACAAGAAATGTGATTTTTATGTCTCTTTTAAAAAAATACACAATACAACAGAAAAGTAAGAAAATGAATCTGACTTCTCAAGAGATCGTGGGGACTCATTCAGATCGACGGTCGCGAGTCATGTATGGGCTCCGCCATCGTCCTTCAGATGAGAACACTTGATGCTTTGATTCACTTGGCTTGGCTTGGACCTTAGATTTTTAGAGGACAAAGACCAAGGGAAGGTCTTATATCCAATAAAAAACCAAGTAGACGGGCTAAAAAGCCACATCTAGGCCATGTTGGATAGAAGAAGAGAGGAGATCTTAGGGGGGGGGGGGGTGGCCCCCCAAGGGACTTTGATCACCTTGTGGCGTTTTCTTACAGCAGAGTTTCTTCAGAGTGCCTGAGCTTCTTTGCGCAGAGATTTCTCCGAGAGTTTTTAGCAATTTTTTGGAGATTTTTTAGGACCACTTCAGACAATTTTTCTGGACCCTTTCTCCTTGGAATGACCGCCTATTTATAGGCTTTTGGTGGCCATTAGGAGGGTTTTATGGGCATTAATGGTATTAATGCTCCATGATGGGAGGAGTTACAAGATTTAATTCTTTATATTGTAACTCCTTTTTCTTGGATTGTGATTGGCCGATGGAGAATAATGGGCATTTAATTTTCATGATGATGGGAGTTTCATGATTAATTACCATGATTAATCTCCATAATGATAGGAGTTACATGGTTAATTGTCATGATTAATTGGACTTGTAACTCCCATTTCTTGGCTTCTGATTGGGCCGTTCAAAATAATGAGTTAATGACCCTAATAAATTGCCATAAAAGGGTCATTTAACTTCATTAATTGGCTGCCGAGTGGCTTGAAGAGTCGCGGGCCTCGCCGCGTCTTTTGGAATTCTTCTTGCGATGATCATCGATGGATCCGTACGTTGTTTGATGTCGGATGACGATGAAAATTCAGACATTGGTTGCCACTAATGGGCCGGCAGCATCTGTCCAGTCGATTTCTTGATCGGTCGGGCAGAAAGTGTGCTTTCTTGGTCGGCAAGTTGGCAGTTTCGGAGTGTCCGATGATGATCAAATGACTTCAATGGTGGATCCATGATGTTGACGAAGATCAACGGATATCATGCCTCAAAAATCAGATTTTAAGAAAATCACAGGGGCCAAACATCGCGAAACGTGAAAAAGGACGGAAAAACGACACTTTTGGCGGAAATCGGGCGACCCAGATTTCCAGGGTCACTGGCGACCATGCACCCATGGTCTCCGGCGACCATGGGGCTGGCGACCTTGGACTTTGGTCCACTTTTCAGTCGCCTTCCGGTCGCCGTTTCTTGGTCGTTTCTCGGGCTTTTTCGCTTCTGTTTTCTCCTGTATTTTTCTTTGACATTTCTCCTCATTTATTGGCTTAATTCCTCTGAAGAAAACCTGTTGAAAGGCAGTGCAAATCGAAGCACAAAGTTTCCTAGTTTTTGGAAAAGCTGAAGACTCTGTAGCCGATTTTCCGCCAAGAGTTGAAACTGGGTCAAACGATGTCGGAATGACCTGAAATTTGAGGTGAAGATTCTTGGGCATTAGATAGGACCAACCATGGACTTTTATTTGAGTTTTGAAGCCGTTTGGGGTCCCTTCGATGCTTGACTTGATTTCACCGTGCGGAAGATGTCGAGCTTTGATGTACAGTCATCCGATGTCCGATTGACCTGAAATTTGACGGGGAGCCTATTGGAGTCATTTTGAAATGATCCATTAGCTCCAATTTGGGTGCCATGGTGCCGGGGAGCATCGCTGCCGGTAGGCTTGATTTCACTTCGGAGCATCAAAACCGGGTCAAACGTTGTCGGAATGACCTGAAATTTGACGTGCAGCCCTTTGGAAGCATGCAGAAGCTACTCATGTGTTTTATTTGATGAGTGGCGGCATCAGAGGTTCTCGCCACCGGGAGGCTTGATTTCGCCGTTTGAGAGTTGATGAAGGGTCAAACGGTGTCGGTTTGACTTGAAATTCAACATGGAGCCTTTTGGAGGTATTTTGAGACCATCCATAGGCTCTGATCGAAGATTTGATGTTTTTGACACTGTCGCCGTCGGGAGCTCCGGCTCAGCTATTGGAGGATTGAAGTTAGGGCAAATAGTGTCGAAATGGCCCGAAACTTCATGTGTACCCTTCTTTTGGCTACTTTGACAGATCTTGTAGTTTTTGTTTGGTTTCATCAAGATCTGATGCTTGAAGTAGTTTTGCTTGTTTGTAGTAGAATGCGGCTCCATATAGCTTTTGATGTTGATGAGGCAAAGTGACATTTTTGGTGTCAACAAATGCCCCCTCGAGGTACAGCGACGAATTGGATAGCCTTTGGAGTCGATGTGCCTCGAAGAAAACTTTGAAGGAGAACTTCTGACTTGACCAAAAGTCTCTGAGTATTTTTCTTGATAGTGTAGCCTTTTGAGTTTCCAAGGGAATTTTATGGCAGTGAGAGACATCACATACCATCTCAAAGCAAAATTTTGAAAATGACATTTGGGTTGGGTTTTTGGGTTTTGGATTTTCTTTTTGACCTTGTGAACCTAAAGGCTTTGTGTTGCGCATCAGGCGGTTAAGAAGGTTTTTGGTTTTTGACCTTGTGACCTAACAAGCTGTATGTGGCAGGTTAGGGGGTCGGGTTTTGAATTTTGATTTTGGTCTTGTGACCTAACAAGCTGTATGTGGCAAGTTAGGAGACCGGGATTTGGTTTTGGTTTTGGCCTTGTGACCCAACAAGCTGTATGTGGCGAGTTAGGAGACCATGGTTTGGATTTTGGTCACTCTTTGGGACAACTTTGGGTCCGTTGGAGTGGTTTGGGTTTTTGTGGAATGTCAATTTCAAGGTTTTGGCTTAATTTGGTTCATGAGGTGGGATAGTTTGGATTTTTGGAAACTCATGAGGCTTGAATTTTTTGTATGGTCCAATCAACTCAAAGGAGGCATGGAACCATTTTCGTATGCTCTTGGTAAGAGGAATTTTGACTAAAAGCCACTTTTAGTGCCTAGATGGTCGAACCTGGCTCATGTGGGCTAACCCATGGGACCTTAAGCTTTAAAGATGGCTTCGATCTCATGTGGTGTCATTTTTGTTAAGAATATCTAAGAATATCTCTTTTTGGTAGAGAATATCTAAAAATATTCTTACTTGGAGAGAATCTCTCAAGTTTCTTTGATTTTGGGAGAGATTTTCTCAAAGTATCTTTCTTTGGGAGAAAGTTTCTCATAATCCCTCTCTTTTTGGAGAGAATTTCTCAAAAGATCTCCTCATTGGGAAAGAATATCCCATAATTCCTTTCTTTTAGGAAGTTTGCTAATTTGTAGCACTTGCCTCCTTTCTTTTCTCCTCCTTTCCTCTTTTGGTTTGTTCTCTTCTTATAAAAGCAAGGGGAGGTTGGATCTCTTGCTCCTATTGCCTTCTTTTTACAAAAGTCATCAAGAGTGCTTCAATATCAAGAATTCTCCTTCTTCTTCAAGGATCTTCAAGCTTTTTCTTCTTCTTTTCCATCAATGGCTTCAAGTAAGTTTCTTCTCTTTTTTTTCTTAAGAAACCCCATGTAGGAATAGAAAAAGGTTTTCACTCTTTCCTTTTCTTTTCTTTTCTTTTTCTTTCTCTTCTTTTTTTTTCCACGTGAATCTCTTTTTTTTTTTTTTTGCACGTTTTTTTTTCTTTCTTTTTTTTTTCTTTCCTTTCCTTCTCTTTTTTTTTTCTTTCTACTTTTTCTTTTTTCTTTTTCTTGCACGGTTTTCTCTCTCTCATTTTTTTTACCGTGGCTCCTTTTTTTTTTTTTTTTCTCACGGTTTCTCTTTTTTTTTTTTACCGTGTGTTTTTTTTTTATCTTTTTTTTTGTGTGGCTGTACAGATAAGACTGTACGGTCATGGTCGTACAGCCACGTGGCCTGTGGGCAAATTTTTTTTCTTCTTTCTCTTTTTTTTTTTGAAAAGAGATTTTCTCTTTTTTTTTTTTTGGATTCTGAGATGTGCATGCATGACAACTTTCCTTCTATGCATTTTTTTTTTTTTAGAAAATGAAATTGGAAGTATGATAGTGCACACCTAGAAATCTTTTTCGCAAGTCTTGGGATTTGGAGCTCGCAGCAATGTTGAGCCCTTTCTTGGTCTTGCGGGGATTTTCTGAGGAGCTTTGCAAGTTTTGGATTCTGGAGCTCGCAGCAATGTTGAGCCCTTTTCCGATCTTGCGGATATTTGAGAAGCTTTGGCTTGATCTCGCAGCAATGTTTGAGTTCGAGCCTTCTTCGAGAATTTTCCATGATTATGGGCTTGCAGCGATGTTGAGCCCATCTTCAAGCTCCTATTTCTTTCGGGGTGTTTCCCTTTTCTTTGGAATTTCCCCGGAATCATGCCAACATTTCGCTAGAATTTTTAGCAAAATTCTGTCATTTTGATGATTGATTTTTTTTTCTTTCCATCCTTTGCAGGTAGTTCCTCCAGAACGAACAAGGGTAAGGAGCCGGTCACTGATGCGCCTCGCCGTTCTACCAGATCCTCTAATGTGGCCGTACAGCAGGCCTGGGAGGAGGTTCAATATGTTGAAAGGAACTTGGAAAAGTGTGACTCGCTCAACCGAGATGAGATGAGGCAACGTTTGATTGCCCTCAAGGATGAGGAGTATTATAAAATTATGGTAAGCAACCGTCCCTGGGTCACGGACGATCAGAGCGTTGTGCCCAAGCCTACCTTCTTCTTTGGTGATCTTGTAGTTTTTGTTTGGTTTCGTCAAGATCTGATGCTTGAAGCAGCTTTGCCTGTTTGTAGTAGGATGCGGCTCCATATAGCTTTTGATGTTGATGAGGCAAAGTGACATTTTTGGTGTCAACAGTTGCAGCAGTGTTTCTTCAGAGTAGCCGAGCTTCTTTGCACAGAGATTTCTCCGATAATTTTCTAGCAACGTTTCGGGGGTTTTTAAGACAATTTTTAGGACCCTTTCTCCTTGGAATGACCACTTATTTATAGGCTTTTGGTGGCCATTAGATGAGTTTATGAGCATTGATTATATTAATGCTCCATGATGGGAGGAGTTACAAGTGTTTAATTCTTGATTTTGTAACTCCTTTTTCCTAGCATTTGATTGGTCGATGGAGAATAATGAGCATTTAATCGCTTTTAATCTCCATGATGAGGGGAGTTACATGGTTTAATGCCATGATTGCTTGGATTTGTAACTCCCTTTTCCTTGCTTCTGAATGGACCATCCAAAATAATGAGTTAATGATCGCATTAACTTGTCATAAACGGGTCAATTAACAGCATTAATTGGTCGCCAAGTCGCTTGAAAAGTCGAGGGCCGCGACTCGTCTTTTGGAATTCTTCCTACGATGATTGCCGATGGATCCACATGTTGTTTGATGTCGGATGGCAATGCAATTTCAGAGGTTGGGTAACATCTGTCCAGTAGATTTCACGATCGGTCGGGTAGAAAGTGTGCTTTCATGGTCGGCCGGTTGGCGATTCCGAAGCATCGGATGATGATTTCATGATTTAGATGGCGGATCCGTGATGTTTATGAAGATCGACGGACATCATGCTCAAAAAATCAGATTTTGGAAAAATCACAGGGGCCAAACAACTCGGAACACGAAAAATACCCAGAAAAGCGGGTTTCCGGGTGAGATCCGGCGACCCGGATCCCTATGGTTGCCGGCGATTTTTCGTCTTTTTTGTTTCTTTTTTCTCGCCGATTTTCCATCTTTTTCGTTTATTTTTTCTCCTGTATTTTTCTTGACATGTTTCCTCACTTATTGACTTGATTTTCTTGAGGAAAATTTGACGAGAAGCTGCGCAAATCAGAACACAAAGCTTCCTATTTTTTGAAAAGCCGAAGACTTTGCAGCCGATTTTCCGTCAGGAGTCAAAACTAGGTCAAATGATGTCGAAATGACCTGAAATTTGAGGTGAAGCTTCTTAAGAAATAGATAGGACCAACCATTGGATTTTATTTGAGTTTTGAAGCCGTTTGGGGTCCCGTCGATGCTAGACTTTATTTCACCGTGCGGAAGATGTCGAGCTTTGATGTACGGTCAACCGATGTCCGATTAGCCTGGAATTTGACAGGGAGTCTATTGGAGTCATTTTGAGACAATCTAATAGCTCCGATTTGGATGCCATGGTCCTAAGGAGCTCCGCCGCCAGTAGGCTTGATTTTGTTTCCGAGCGTCAAAGTCAGGTCAAATGTTGTCGGGATGACTTGAAATTTGACGTGCAGCCCTTTGGAAGCATGTAGAAGCTACCCATATTCTTTGTTTGATGAGTGATAGCCTTGGTGGTTCTCGCCGCCGAGAGGCTTGACTTTGCTACTCGAGAGTTGATGTAGGGTGAAACGGTGTCGATTTGACTTAAAATTTGGTATGGAGCCTTTTGGAGGTGTTTTGAGATCATCCATATGCTCTGATCACAGATTTGATATCTTTCACACTGTCGCCGTCGGGAGCTCCTGCTTAGCCGTTGGAAGATTGAAGTTAAGCCAAATGGTGTTGAAATGGCCCGAAACTTCATGTGTACCTTTCTTTTGGCTATTTTGAAGGATCTTGTATTTTTTGTTTGATTCTGACAAGATTTGATGTTTGAAGCGGCTCTGCCTGTTTGTTGTAGGATACGGCTCCATGTAGCTTTTGATGTTGAAAAGGTAAAGTGACATTTTTTGTGTCATCAGGGATATTACTCGATTTCCAATAAAATTCGTGTTTTGACTCTGTTTAATTGATTTTTCTATTCTCTACAACTTTCATGCTTACTCTGTTCCCGTTCGAGACCCCGAGACCCTACTTTGCTTTTGTTAGGGGCAAAACAGTCATTTTACACAAAATATGGACACTATTTTCAATGTCCCCGAAACCCGCGAAATGTATACTTTTTGGAAACTATAAATTTTGACAAACAATTCTTCCTTCTTCGTCGAGTTCATCCGAAGCCCAGAAACCCATGTTTTAAGCCCCACAAGTTTGTTAAGTGGTAGGACCCTTCCGCACTTTCTATATGTAGAGAAGTCTTCTTCACTTTTCCATTTCTTGCAACTTTTGCTTTTGAAAGAGGATTTGGCTCCACTCTAGGGTTTCCTCCTTTTTCTTGCTTCTTCATCTTCAATCCACCACCAAGTTATTGCTAATGGAAAAATGGAGGCCACAATCTTCTTCCTCATCTTCAAGGCTCTCCATTGATGCAACTTGTAGAGAAAACCACCCATTCCATGATCCTCTTTGAGCAAGCTTTGTCTTTTTGAAGCACTTCCAAGTAAGCCCTCCTCCTAATCTTTTAGAATGATGTTCTTCTAGTCCTAGAGAAGCTCCATCTCCTTTATTGGGAGCCATTTCCTACTATTTCTTGGTTTAACCATTTTAGGGTTTGTAATGGATGCTTTTTGAGGGGTTTTGTGTAGATTTGGTGATTGGCTTGCGAGTGGTGATTAGAAGCTTGATTAGCTATCTTATTGGCCAAGGCAAGTGGATGGATGGAGTGTTTCACGGTTTTCTATTTTCACCATTTTTTTCCTCCTTTTTTTTTTCTTTTTTTCTTGGCTGTACGTCAGGTCCATACGGACCTGACCGTACTACCACGTGGCAATGGGCCACGGCCTGTGGGCCAGTTCAAAATATTTTTTTTTAATGAGGTTCTCTTCTTCTCTTTTTTTTTTTCTTTGCCCCCCTTTTTTATGGATTTCAAGATGCCCATGCGTGAAAACTTTCCTTCTATGCATATTTTTTTGTAAATGGAATTGGAAGTATGATAATGCACACCTGGAAATCTTTTGCAAGTCTTAGGATTTGGAGCTTGCAGCAATGTTGAGCCCTTTCTTAGTCTTGCAGGGATTTTGAGAAACTTTGCAAGTTTTGGAATCTAGAGCTCACAGCAATGTTGAGCCCTTTTCCAATTTTGCTGAGGTTTGAGAAGACTGGCTTGATCTCGCAGCAATTTTTGAGTTCGAGCCTTCTTTGAGAATTCTCCATTGATTATGAGCTCGCAGTAATGTTGACCTCATCTTCAAGCTTCCTATCTTTTTTGGGGTACTTCTTTTTTCTTTGGAATCACCCCGGAACCATGCTAAAATTTCGCTAGGATTTTTTTTAGCAAAATTCTGTCATTTTGATTATTGATTTCTTCTTTTCCATCCTTTGCAGGTAGCTCCTCCAGAACAGACAAGGATAAGGGGCCTATTACCGATGAGCCTCGTCGATCTGCTAGATCTTCCAAAATGGCCGTACAGCAGGCCTGCGAGAAGGTCCAGTATGTGGAAAGGAACTTGGAAGAGTGTGACTTGCTCAACTGAGATGAGATGAGGCAACGTTTGATTACCCTCAAGGATGAGGAGTTTTACAGGATTGTGGTAAGCAACCGTCCTTGGGTCATGGATGATTAGAGCGTTGTGCCCAAGCCTACCTTTTTCTTTAGTGATGCAGCCCCTGACGACTTAACATACCAACGGAGATGTTTTCAGTTCTCTTACACAGCGGATGGTGGGGAGAGAACTATTTCTACTTGGTCGACCTTCGATCGCACTATCTCGATCATGAGCCTTTCTCCCATGTGCTCTAAGAGAGAAGATCCTCCAAGCTGGGTGAAGAGGACCAATGTGATCAAGACCAGGGTTTTTTTTGGCAGCGCTTCCGGTTATGCAGAGAAATCACCTGTCCGCATGGACATGTTGATGCCAGCAAGCGGTTACTAAGGTTCAGATCATCCGTCGGTCGATTTGAGATCAGTGGGCCTTGGCATTTTCAAGGGTGACGGCAGCAATTGGGTGAAGCCATTTCGACTTTGTGGCCGTTTCAGTGCTGACTCAAGCTGGGAGTCATGGACTGATCACATCTTGCAGGTTGGCGGGGCCATTCTGAAGGAGGCCAAGATTTTTTATGCGGTCCGCTTTTTTCGGCAAACCGTGGTTTTCTCCGATGAAGCCTTCATGGCCATGTTGGAGTCATTCCTTCCACAAACCAATACATTCGTCTTCACGGACGGTGAGATTGGTTTTTCTTTGAAGGAACTGAGTGCCATCACCGGGCTGCCTATCCTCGGCAAACTCTATGATGAGCTTATGCCTATTGACAGTTTCCTTGAAGAGCAGTCTGAGGAGATCAGGCTATTGTACTTTTAGCTCGTCGCCTTCTACAATTTTTTTAAGGAGAAGGAGGGCTCGAAAGTCAGGTGCAGCAATTGGAAGAGTTTTAGCTCTTTGTCTCCCAACTTCTTTCGTGGTGAAGAGTCTTTTGAGGGTTTGACCTAGGAGGCCATGGCTGAAACTTTGGGTTCGAAGAAGATATCCGTCATGCGAGAAAAATTGGAAGGATTCTTCGCAAGCATAGATGCCATTTATTATGATATTGCACTGCGGAGAGATCTCACTATTTACCTCATTTATTGGCTAGGTGAGGCTGTTTTTGTTAGAGGAGATGGGACGCACATTAGGCCGCATTGCATTTTTCCGGCTTGTGGGATGGCGTTTGGAGAGCGGCTTGCTTTGGTGCCTGCTCTCTACTCCTATTTGTGCACCGAACTGCGGGCTGCTGCTTTCCCGGTTCGGCTTAGGCTTCCCATGAATAGGGTGTTTATAGCGCATATCTTTTATTCGTTGTATGTATACCACTGTCTTGGTTTCCACCGATTGGGTGCTGCACAGGACGATGACCCATTCATGATTCTGCTGGCTAGAGGGATAGCCATTTCCGAATCTCTTTTATCTGTCCGCTTGAGGATCCGTTGGTTCAGGGACGTCGAGATTGGGCAGTCTTCATTGAAGCTTTCTTTGGATTTATGGGAGAAGGCTTTTGATTCTCGTGTCTCCCGTAATTTGACCAGGGTAGGGTCGGGGAGACACTATTCTTTGACCAATGCTGAGAAGGCGTGGCTTTTCAACATATGTGTTCGTGCGATGGTGTACCGTAGACATCTTTTCATCGACATCCAGCCGTATGTTCTTTCGCATTTTGCCTTGCAGTTGGGCTTCGCTCAGGGCGTCGTTGGAGCGCCTTCAAGTAAAGTGAAACGCTTTGGAGGTTTGCAGGATGGGAGGAATGCATGGGCTTTTTACAGTGCGGAGGACACTACCGCCATGATTTCTTATCCTGAGTTGCCCACTTTCCAGACTGCAGGCTTCACGAAGTGGTTCGTGGAGAGCTTTTTAGTGTCCCGGGGGCTTTCCAAGAAGGAGCTTGATGTAAAGCAGTCTCCTGGGAAGCGTCTTGGCAGATCGGATGGCGTCCGACGAGAGGAAGTTTTGGCTTTCCTTTCCAGAGAGAAGCATAAGATAGGCTTTCTCAGTGAACAAGACGTCATCAGAATAGGAGCTGAACAAGAGGTACTTGGAGAGGTCTTGAAGCAACTGGAGGAGGAGGAGGCCGAGATCGATGCTTGGATACAAGCAGAGCAGGCAAAGGCTTCCATGGAGTCTACTGGCAAGAGCAAACCATCCAGTGAGGACTCTAGCAAGAGGCTAGATTTTGATGGTGGGGCGGGTACCTCGAGCAAACCATCCCATTGGAGCAAGAGGAAAAGAGGACAGCGCTGAAATAAGAGACGGCACAAAGACTCGCCTGATCTGGAAGTCCCTCTCACCATTGTTGAGGAGGTGTCAGGGGATGCTGATGAACCTCCGGAAAAGAGGAGCTGAGAGGAAGAGACCTTTGATGATGGTATGCTTTTCCCTTTTCTCTTTCTGTTTCTTTTCTTTCATAAAAGATTTTTTTGTTTCTTTGATCCGCTACTTTCTTCCTTTTTAGCAGGAGATGATGATTTAATGACGCCCGAGGTTCCGGCCGATGAGGCGGTGACGAATCCAATCGTGGCATCTGAGGAAGCACCAAGGGACTCTGGAGTAGTTCTAGAATCTTCTCATGGTATGATTTTCTTTGCTTTTTCACCCTTTTTGTTTTTCTTTGCCGCCACTTGCCTACATATTTTTTGTTTACTTGCCAGCTGACTTGCCAGAGGATTTTGACGACATCGAGCCATCCATGGATGCAACTTTTGACGATGCTTCGGATGAGCTCATGGAGGCAGAAAGTATTCCACCGGTTGTCGAAGAAGGTACTTTGTAGTGATAATCTTGATATTGATTTTTGACAAGATCATATTCATACCTTTTCGTCTTTCATTGGCAGGCTGTGAAAGCAACAGGAGAAGTCCCTCCGTCTACTTCGGGTCTAGAGCAGGGGGTGCCTGCAGTTGATCTAGAAGTAGGGCCTACTTCTAGTTTTGGTGCAGTAGAGATGAAATCTCATGATGAGATTCCTTCATCAGCATCTTCTATCGGACAGAGTTTGTTGACTATCCTTCCGATGAAGCATGACAAAAGCAGTAGGCCGATGGAACGGGGTGAGACTTCAACCGAACCGTCTTTTCAATGTGCGAAGAGAGTGCTGAAGAGTGTCCTGAGTTCTTGGATTGAGGCTCTCTCTTCTGGCCATTTGGAAGTTGGCTTCAGCATGATCAAGCATGTACCAGACATTCTTGCTAACAGCGAAAAGGTCGGTCTAGACAGTGCAAGTGCTAGAGCTTTTGTTGATGAAGTCATCGCTCTAGGCAACAAGTGGACTAAGACCAAAAGCTTTCCAGACAGTGACTTCTTCAATGAGATGTTTGTCAAGTCTTCCAACGAAATCAAATATGAAGTGGATGAGATTTCGCGGACTCGGAAGCAGTTCGTTCGGGAGAGGAACGTGAACGAGTTGGCTATCATTGAGCTGACACTGGACCTACACCGTCTTGATAGGGAGGTCATCGAGGCCAAGCAGCGTCTCGAGCTTTTGGAAGAACAAGCTGCTGCTAAATGGGTTGCCATTACGGAAGCTCGCGATAGAGAGGGGGCTCTCATTCACCAAGTTAAGGAAGCTGATAGCAACCTTCGAAGGAAGACTCAGGAATATGAGCGATGGAAAATTCTCTGGGAAGAGCTTCCTCGTGCTGAAGATGGGTAACGACATTCTGCTGCATTTTATGGCAAGGTTTTGAAGAAGCATGGCTTAGAAGCTTTAGAGGCTAAGGCCAAAAGTCTGCTTGAGGAGCTAAATCTTTAGTTGAAGACCATGTCAAACTGAGCTTCTGATTTGTAACAAACTTTTTTTCTTCTTTTCTTCGGTACCCCCATGTATAAACATTTTTTGGCACCCTTTTTTTGTATTCCCTCGTTTCACTTAAATTCTTTTTTTTTTTTTATGAAAATAAGTAAAAGTTGAGTGGGGATGTTTGTTTGAAAATTTGATCAAAAGGTTGTCATTTTGTGAAAATCTTTTGTCAAATGGTTGTTTTTGGGCATGAAAGCCAGATTTTGTGGCAAAAAGCATGATTATTTGATGGCTTGAAAGCCGAATTTTGAATGGCATGAAAGCCGAATTTTGGCGGCATAGGAGCCAAAATTTTGTGGCATGGAAGTCGTTTTTTGTTTATGGCATGGGAGCCAAGACTTTGTGGCATGAAAGCCGTTTTTGGTTTTATGGCATGAGTGCCAAAATTTTGTTTTTGGCATGAAAGCCATTTTTTTTTTGTTTCTTTGGCATGAAAGCCAGATTTTGTGGCATGAAAGCCGAGTTTTTTGAAAACCAAGTTTTGTTTTGTTGGCATGGAAGCCAGATTTTTAATTTTTTTAATTTTTTTACATGAAAGCTAGGTTTTTGGCATAAAAGCTGGTTTTTGGTTTTTGGCGTGAAAGCCAGGTTTTTGGCATAAAAGCCGAGTTTTTGGTTTTCAGAAATGCAAGTATTGACTAAAAGTCGCCTCCTTGCCGAATGGAATTGCAAGTATTGATGGAATGTCGCCCCCTTGCTCATTCGGTTGCGAGTATCGATGGAATGTCGCCTCCTTGCGGATTTGGGTGCAAGTATCGACTAAGTGTCGCCTCCCTGCTTTTTCAAAAAAACTTTGTTTTGCGGGTATCGATGAAATGTCGCTTCCCCACTATTTTTGAAATTTTAGGTTTTTTCGAACCTTTGTTCTTTTTTGAAATTTGAGTTGTGGATATCAACTGAAACATTGCGTCTCCACGTTTTTTTGAAATTTTGCAAGTATCGACGTAGTGTCGCTTCCTTGCGAGTTGAGGTTTTGGAAGTATCGAATGGGGTTCGCATCCTTTAGATTTTTGAGTTTTGAGTGAGTATCGACTGAACGTCGCTTTCCCACAGTTTTTTGAAAAACGATTTTGTTTAAAGACACGAGAGTCATAAATTTTAACTCAAAACCATTTTTGGTGGTAAAAGTTGGGGTGGACTAGGGTGGAAATCCCTGGGTCCTGATTTTGTTTCAAACCATGAATTTTGGGTTCAAGGATTGAACATTTTGGTCAAGTTCGGGAAGAGGCTCCTAAACTTGGATTTTTGGGATTTGAATTTTTTGAACAATGAAACATTGAAAGTAAGCATTGTTTTGAGGTTTTTTTTTTTTTTTAGGAACTTCAACGTAAAGATGAAAATTCCAAAAGGAGTGGGTTTGATGAGCAAGTACCTAGTAATAGGCTTTGGCCATGCAGGCATCGCTCTGACCCGATAGAGGAAGTCTTCAAGGGTAGTACCGCTTCAAGAACTTGTCGTTGATGGGTAGCATACATCTGTTGCCCTCCATATTTAGAAGAGCGTATACGCCATTGGAGAAGACTTTGTCGATGACGAAGGGTCCCTCCCATTTTGGTTCGAATTTGCCTTTGGATTTGTGGGCAAAAACCATTGGCCTTTTTACGCAAGAACCAAGTCACCCTTTTTATGGGCGCGTTGCCTGACCTTCTTGTCTAAAGATCCTACCATGCGTGCTTCATAAAGCTCAAAGCTTTGTGTCACGACCCCAAACCCGGACCCTACCGCGGCCCGACCTCGGGGAGTGTGAAATTGGAATTTAAGTAACAATTATATTTCTCCCAGGATCCGCGTGAGTGAGGATGACAATTCCAACACATTCTGAATATTTTGCGGAAGCTTACGTGGCGTTGCGACTTAGATTCCGTGTCCATCGGATTCTGCATCGCACACAACCGCTAGCATATAGCTATCGTATCAAGGATTATATCAGACCGTAACAAACCATCACATTAAAATACAGAGCTGACAGTAACAGGATATTTCATTCCCACATATGTTCAAGTTACAAGTATCAATGTGCATTAATTAAAAATCCCGGAGAACAAGCTAATTAAAAGCCATACAAATAACAAGCTAAATAAACACTACCCCACATGTGACGTAACTCAGATGTCGAGCTAAATGCCTACATGACATAGCCGACGCAACAAACCTGCAACTCATGGCTCCACAGCTAACACGTGCACTCAGCTCAGAGCGAAGAAATTTGGACCTGAGTACCAAAAGAGTGGGTCAGACACGACGGTCTGACAGGTGGGTGAAAAGATATAAACGATAATCTGAATAATAAAACATATGATAAATCATGGTATTTGATCAAAAGTTGCATGGATTTAAAACTAGTGTAAAACTTGTATACTTGACAAAACATGTATTCATTTTGAAGCATGTGTAAAACATATATATCTGATAAAACATGTATTCATTTGGAACAAATATAAAACATGGATATCTGGCAAAACGGGTATTCCTCACATTGCAAACCCAGTCCATAGGCGGACCCTGCAATTTGCCCTTCTTCAGGGGAGCCACAATCATGGGGAATAGATTGGCAACCACACTTAAGCTAAATCCTCCATCACTAATGTGATGAGAGCACATTCGGGGCGTTGGTCTCTAACATGCGAAGTGACGAGAACCAACATTATATATACATATACATATAGCTAGACAAGACCACGGCCACGGAACCGGGTAACGGGACAGGATCCAAGTTGCAACTGGCGGGAGCACAAGGGGGAGGCCCAAGTCAGTTGATCAGACTGACAAAGACGTCCAAGCTTAGTGGTGCCGACTCATAGGTTACATGAAAATCAAAACATGTACATAACTATATCAGTATAAAACACTCGGGCAGGCGGGGCACGGTGCTCATAGGCACACATTTCATATCATTATCTTTTCATGCATAAACGGGGCTGGCAGGACATGTCAGGTGCATAAATCAGAGTTTGAGATAAAACTAGTGATATCGGGTAAGGATACATTTAATCTGACTAAAACAAAGAAATGAATCCTTATACAGTTATAGACTATATATTGGGGCTTCCGTGTTCAGACAACATGTATAAAGATCTTGTATGTCTATTATTGCCCTTAGTATGGTACTCGAATGATAGAGGACATACCAAGTTTCCTTATGCAAGTTGATGAATCCAAAATTCCCAATACATTTCCGAAATGGAGTTTCTTTCTAAGTCGATCTCCTTATGTCATCCCCTGGGTCTTTCCAAGGTGGTAGGGCATCAGAACAACCCATCCAAACCTTTAAATACCATATTTGAAAATGATAGAAAAGACTCAGGAATTCTGGGTGAAATTCGGTCACCTGTCGGTTATCTGGCGGTTAGCCGCCGAGGTGTTAAGTTGTTAGCCGCTGGCTGACCACAGGGCTGACCGCGGTTCACCAAGCTAAAATACAGCATTCTGTGTTTCTGACCACGCATTTCGGCTACTTGACGGTCACAGGGCTTTTAGGTGGCGGTTAGCCGCTCTCTGACCGCGGTTCACCTGTTAAAATACAGCATTCTATGTTTGTAACCGAATCTGGGTCGGCTAGCCGCCGGTCACCTGTCGGCTAGCCACCAAGGTGACCGCCCAGCTGCGGGAACTACACATCAGGTGCAGATTTATGCTCTTTCTTTCCCAAACCATTCCACCTCGACTTCATCCATTTCCTGACATGAAATGGGTTTATTCCCTTCCATTCAACCTCTAATCCTATCCTCCAACCATCCTTCCATCAAGGCATTAATTCTCCTTCCAATTCCAACCTCATTCAATGCAAAAGACTCATCATCCATGGAAATCCATATGTATACAAAAAAAAAAAAAAAACAAGATTTACAAACTAGCAATGCATATGTTTTCAAGAGATTAAATAAGAGGGAAATGCTCATCAATATGTCATTTCAAAGCCCATAAAAGTCATAGTAATTAGCAAGTATTAAATCATTAAAATCATTGATAAAATCAAGCTTTTCTCACAAAATATGCCAATATTCAAAACAATCTAATCATCCACTTGCCTTGGTTTCCAAAGTAGCTAACCAAGCTCCTAATCACCCTCTCAAGCCACAAATCTCCAGTCTACACAAAAACCCCAAAATAAACCCATCTTATAACCCTAAAATGGCAAACCAAAGAACAAGAATAAGAGAGCTCCCAATAGAGAAGGTAGAGACTCTCTAGAGCTAGGAAAACACAAATCTAGGAGATCGAAAGGATTGCTTACTTGGAAGTGCTTCAAATGAACAAGACTAGCTCAAGGAGAACCTCAATGTGGCTGGATTTCTCTTCTAATGGCATCAATAGAGAGCTTGAGATGAGGGGAAGAAGAAGATGGGCACAAATCTCTCATTTTGGCAAGCTTGGAGGTGGGTTTTATGAGAAAACAGGAAGAAGAAGAGGAAAGGGGAAAAACCCTAAGGAGTTGAGGCTCCTCTCACTCTCTCATTCTGCTGGAACCAAATGGGGAAGAAGGAGTGAGCTGGCCCTTTTATAAAAGGGTGGGTGTGGGTCCCACCATCACTTAAACTTGTCGGGATTAAAACATCAATTTCTGGGCCCTGGATGCGATCGACGAAGAAGAGAAAAATGTTTCTCCTAAAATTTATTTTTCAAAAAGTATAATTTTGGCATGTTTTTGAGACCTCAAAATTTGAGTCCAGATTCAATGTGAAAAGACCGGTTTACCCCCAGGGCTGGAGAAACTGATTTTCGGAGCTTCAAATGGGTACGGAGCGAACACAAAAGTTGTAGGGAATAACGATACTAGTCAAATGAAATCGGAATGGGAACTTTTTTTGGGAATCACAAAGAATCTCCCCAAGCTGACCACGCAAAACAAATAGGACCATACGGTCACTAACTGGGTTCACTGGCCTTCAAAACTCCCCAAAGCTAATGAAAGGTCTTTCTAACCCACAAACTCACCCAAATAGCCACTAATCTCACTTTAGAAAACTAGTCCAAAATTAAGAAAACACTAATCCCGGAAATTAGGGGTCGGGGTCTCACACTTTGTAGGGCTTCGAGCCGTCTTTCATCGAGATTATCCAATTCTTGGAGTCTCAATTTGACATTGCTTTCTTGCATCATGTCATTTTATAGAGATACCCTTAAAGAAAGGATTTGTACCCCTAGAGGGACAACTGCTTCACATCCATAAACCAAGGAGAATGGTGAGCTTGTTAGTTTTATGGTCTCAATCCATTAAGATTGATGTAATAAATTGACTAATTTCTTTATTTATCAATATATTCATGCTTTCCTTTGATGAGATGAATGGTGTTTATTACTTAAATGCACATAACCAATACGAATGACATGATGGTTCGTGAGATGAACCGGAGTCCATAAGTATACTAGATGCAATACATGTGTATGGATGAGATCCACATACGGGAGACATGTATAGCAAATCTTATACTTGAATATCTTCACAACCAGTGAAGAGACTGGACATCTCATCTGACAAGGTTGCAGTACTTTGATTACTATGAGATAGTGTGATTTGTCTCGATCATCAAAATGTAAGATTCTGGATCAAAGTGCTGGTACATTGGATGCATTGAAGGACCATGAGAAGCACCTTATGAACACTATCTTTACTTTAAGGTCTGCTCTCATAATTCCCTAGCAATAGACTCTCAATCCTGAGACATTAATGAACTCAAGTTTCTATCTATTCATTTGCTTTGAGTCACCAATGAGTGAGGTCAATTATAGGTCAACACCTCGGTGTCTTGGTTACGTGGCAGTAGGACTGTGGGAACATTTAATGGTCAAGATGGAATCTATCTCTATTATCCCCTTGCGCCAATTAGTGGATTTATCATTGGTAAGTGTACACCCATCTCAATTAAGAGTTAATTGGATGGTACTAATGATTACTATAATTAATTGGGTCTCAAGGATAATAAGATATGGGTCAAAATTGGTGGGACAGTCTGTCCAATTGATCCATGGATAATGATAGAGGGGCCCACTTGTAGTGATAGGGAAGTTTAGGGTCTTCATGTAATTTATTCCTAAGACTGGAGTTCAATTGCATTTATATAGTGGAGTTATTTGCAATTAACTGTGGGCCCGGATTGCACATGAGATGTGGGGTCGCGGTGTCCCAGTTGGAGCCATCTTTCTATGGAATCCCTAGTGGTCCCCACGCTAGCCCAAGATTAGATCTTTACTAATTCTATTTGAACTAAAAAAGGAAAGCTACTGTTTCTATTTGAAGTAAGACTTCTAATAGTGGTAATAGTGGAATGAAGGTTTACTAATTAATCTAGAAGTTGGACTTCTAATTATTAAGAAAGAGAGGAGTTGCAAGACTATAAATAAGGGGACAAGGGAGGCCTTGGACATCCATGCTTGGTCTATCAAGAGGAGTTCACACCCATAACCCTAAAGTGCAAGAGTTGCATTCTTCTCCTTCCCCTCTCTCTCTTCTAGTTTCCTTCTAGTTTCCTTGGAGATTCTAAATAGTCTTTCTCTTGGAGATTCTACCATCTCTCTTGTGGAAAAAGATCTGAAACGGGTCATAGCGAGGAAGACGATTGGGCATTGGAGATTCTGATCTTAGAAGAGCTCTTCATCAAAGAGTTGAATCAAGTTCTCCATTAGAGCACAACCAAGCTCCATAGGTATTTTCTACTCCTTGTATGTTGTGGAATTTCGTGGTTGCATATTTAGTGTTGTTTCTATCCTTTTGATAGGTTTGTTTGCTGATCATGATGGCTGAGTTTGAGGACATGCATCCTGGATTGGGCTTTGATGGCTTTTGGATAGGTGTTCATCACTTCTAGTTGGTGAAAAGTTTTTGAAACCTATCCAAGAGGTCCACCCACTTCTAACAGAGCTATGGGTTGGTCCTCGAACGGTGGTCCGATAGGCCCATAAAGCTTCAGGCAGTTTGTCGCTCCAGTCTCTTTTGTGACTAGAGACCATTTTCTTGAGAATTTTGCAGAGTTTCTTATTGAAGGCTTCTGGTAGTCCATTCACTGCCAGGCTATACGGAGTCGAAGGACAACTTTGGATTTTGTATTAATCGCAGAACCTGTAGAATCTATGATCCCGGAATTGTGGTCTATTATCATGGACGAATCTTTTAGGTATGCCAGAGCGACAAATGATGTTAGTGCGCAAGAATTGAAGGACTGACGAGGTCTTCATTTCACTGAACGCAAGTGCTTCTGACCACTTGGAGAAATAATTCGTAGCGGCGAAGATGAAGCAATGACCTTTGCTTGATGGGGGAGAGATAGGACTATGATGTCCATACCCCAGGCTTCAAAAGGCCACGAGATTGCTGTAGGGTATAGCCATTCTGGAGGCATGCGGACATAGTCTCCGTGAACTTGGCATTGTTGGCAGCGCTTAACAAATTGCATTGCGTCAGCTACCATGGTAGGCCAATAATAACCTAACCTTTTTCTCTAATTGTAGAGCTTAGGACCAGCCTGGTGGGCTCCACAAAGACCAGCACACACTTCTTTGAGTGTTTCTACAGCCTCTTGTTGCAACAAGCAGCGTAGGAGTACTCCATTGAAGGATTTTCTGTAAAGCATTTTTGAAGAAATATCCAAATGAAAGTTTGGGGCTCGTCTTTGAATGCTTACCCGCTTTTTTGGATATTCAGGTAGGATTCCGAACATAATATAATCAATGAACGGATCTCTCCAGTCGCCGATCGGAGGTTTAAGGATGGAAATCTGACTTCCGACCACTCTGTGGCATTCAACAACTGCTTGGTATGTGTTGAGAGGAGGGAGAATCCTTCTTTGACACACAGTAATTTGCATGTTTTCCCCTTCTTGTATTGCTATAGATGCAGCAAGTCCAGCCAGGGCATCTGCACAGATGTTTTCACCTCTGCGAATGTGGGTGATGAGACAGATGTCAAATTTTTGACGAAGTGATTGTGCCTTGTTGTAGTAAGGTAACAGATCAGGCTTCCTGATTTCATATTTTTGATTCATCTGATTGACAATCAGTTGAGAATCCCCAAATGCTTCCAGCATGGTGATGCCGGATTCGAGGGCGAGTTCCAATCCTATGATCAAAGATTGGTATTCGACTGCATTGCTTGAACATGGTTCCAGTAGCGAGAATGCGTGTGGAATCATGTATTTGTCGGGGCTAACAAAAAGAATGCCAATTCCCGATATTAGCTTTCCTCTTTCATTTGTCCTGGTTGCACCATCGAAGTACATGTTCTAGGAGGCATTTGACAAGAAAGTCTATACGTTGTAGACAGGTTCGTCTAGTGGATCATCCCTGAGTGGCATTCAGCAATTGTTTGGTGTGTGTTGAGAGGAGGGAGAATCCTTCTTTGACACACTGTAATTTTCATGTTTTCCCATTCTTGGATTGCCATAGATGCAGCAAGTCCAGCCAGGGCATCTACACAAATGTTTTCACCTCTGCGGATGTGGGTGATGTGGCAGATGTCAAACTTTTGACGAAGTGATTGTGCCTTGTTGTAGTAAGGCAACAGATCAAGCTTCCTGATTTCATATTTTTGATTCATCTGATTGACGATCAGTTGAGAATCTCCAAATGCTTCCAGCATGATGATGCCAGATTCGGGCGAGTTCAAATCCTATGATCAGAGCTTGGTACTCAGCTGCATTGTTTGAACATTGTTCCAGTAGTGAGAATGCATGTGGAATCATTTATTTGTCGGGGCTAACAAAAAGAATGCCAATTCCCGATATCAGCTTTCCTCTTTTATTTGTCCTGGTTGCATCATCGAAGTACTTGTTCCAGGAGGCATTTGATGAGAAAGTCTTCACGTTGTAGACATGTTCGTCTGGTAGATCATCCTTGAGTGGAGAATCCTTAGGCAGTGGGTGCTCTGCGAGAAAGTTTGCTAGAGCTTGGCCTTTGATTGCTTTTTGGGGTGCATATATAATGTCAGTCCGCGACAAAAGGATAAACCATTTTGCCAATCGGGCATTAAGAGAACCTGCTTTTATGACAAGGACCTTTAAGAAATTGATCCTCGAAATCAGGTATACTATGTTAGACAGTTCGTAGTTATGTAGCTTTTGTACAGCAAACATCACTGCAAGACATTCTTTTTTGGCTGGAGAGTAGTGATGCTCTACACCAACCAATATGCGGCTGAGGTAGTATACAGCAGCTTCTTTTCCTCCATCATTTTCTTGTGCGAGTAGAGCGCCCAAAGAATAATCAAGAGCTCTTGTGTACAAGATGAATGGCTTTCCAGTTTTGGGGGCAACCAACACTGAAGGTTTGGTCAGGTATGACTTGATATCTTGAAATGTAGTGTCGCATTCAGCATCCCAAACAAAGTTCACACCTTCCTTCATCAGGCGAGACAATGGACGGCATTTTCCTAATAGGTTGGAAATAAACCGTCGGATGTATGCTAATCTTCCTTGAAGCCCCTTTTAGCTCTCTTAGGGCTCTTGGAGATGGCATTTCTAGAATAGCCTTGACTTTGATGGAGTCAAGTTCTATTCCAGCTTTTCGAACTATGAATCCGAGAAACTTACCCGATGAAACCCCGAAGAAGCATTTAAGGGGATTCATTCGCACTTTGTGTTTGCGAAGTCGGAGGAAGACTTCTCGAAGATCTTTGAGATGGTCTTATTTTCTTTTGCTTTTGACGGTGAGGCTATCAACGTAACATTCGACCGTCTTGTGCTGCATATCTTGGAATATTTTCATCATAGCCCTTTGATATGTCGCACCGACATTCTTCAGACCAAATGGCATGACAGTGTAGCAATACACGCCAGATGGGGTCTAAAATGATGTGTGCCTTTTATCTTCGGGATGCATCGTTATTTGATTGTAGCCAGAGAAACCATCCATGAAAGTCATTCGCTCAAATCCGCAAGTGTTGTCAATCATTATCTTCGGTATGGGGAGCGGGAATTCATCTTTGGGGCATGCATTATTCAGGTCTCTATAGTCAATACAGACCCTGATTTGCCCATTTTTCTTTGTCACGGGGACGATGTTGGCCAACCATTCAGGATGCTGCTCCTCGCGGATGAAGCCAACGATTTTAAGTTTCCGAACTTCTTGTTCAATTTTGTCCATCACATCAGGACGGAATCTTCTTTGGCCTTGTTTGACAGGCTTGATATCTTCTTGCAGGTTGAGTTTGTGGACTGCTATTTTGGGGTCTAAGCCAGGCATTTCAGCATAAGACCATACAAAACAATCAACAAACTCAAGAAGAAAAGAGACATACTTGGGGAACTCATCATCCTTTATATTCTCACTTATGAATACAGGACATGGGTTATCTGGTGTTCCCAAGTCTTTCTTTTGTACATAATCTTCTGTTGGAAGGTTTGAAGGTAGTTCCTCCACAATATTTTCGGAGGCTTCCAACTCAACAAGACCTTCTGAGTTTCAAAAGCATTCTCAGACCATGGCTCTGCTTCTGTCCATAAATCTTCTGGATTGGTACTCTTCTCAAGGCATGCTATGAGGTGGTCCCAATCACCTACTGAAACTGGGTCAAAGTAAGGCACTTCTTTTGGAGACAGTGGTTCTTCTGGGTCAGAAAACCATTTGTCTGTGTCATCGGGCAATTCCTCTTCATCATCAGAGAAATCGTACCAATATGATGAGCCTTCTGGATCTTTGACGGGTAACTCTTTAAAGAGATATCCAGGGAGATCGATGTCTTCATCAACGCAAAATGTTGAGGTCAGGTCGGCAAAACGACTTTGCAGCCTTTGTGTCAACTGTCTCAAAGGAGTATCAGGATCATACCCCAACCCATATGAAGACTTGTCTATGTGACGGTCGAGCTTCCAATCCTCCAGCTAACTTTTGGTCAGGGTGGGTTCCAATGGCATAAGAATACCGCGGCCACCTCCCAAACCGATTGGATTTTGAGCGTCATAGCCCATTTTCTTCATGATAGCTTGTGCCATCGGACTATACAGGGATAGTTGAGGCATACCTTTATGTTGGAAAGGTTCAAGCAAAGAATTTGATGAAGAAGCGTCCAATCTATGGAAGAAGATTGGTTTCTTTTCTGCCGATGTTGCCGGAACGATGAAGGTGTCAGATGCTGGATCTTCTACGTCAACAAGTGTCTCCAATGGAGTGAGAGCAGGCTGAACCCGCTGAGTATCAGCTTGGCTTGACGATGTATCATTTTCTAGCTCTGAATCCAAATCTGTGTCTTGTATGATAGACACAAAGGAGACAACGAACTTGCCCCCAGCCTTTAGTTTTGTCTTCTTTGCTTTGGTGGTGATTACCAAAGGTTTGGAAGATTTGAAGGAGACAACAAAGGGAGATGGATTGCTCTCTTCGGATTTGCCGGAAGGTTTGTTTTCTTTCGATTATTGCTGAGGAGCCTTGCCTTTATCCTTTTGGAGATTTTTAGGAAATGATGCTATCTCTCCCTCCTCCTATTCTTTCTCGTCCTTGTACATCTGAGAGTTTGCAAAATAGACTTCTTTCCCTTTAAAGGGCTTTCTATCTACAAACACTCGATGTATCAAGCCATCGTCACCAATGAACTTGATGTACTGATGTAGAGTTGAAGGGACGACACCATTCTCATGTATCCAGGGGCGTCCGAGAAGGATGTTGTAGCATGAAGGGGTCTTTATTGCATACACGGTGACTTCAGAGATAAGATCGCCGATTTGCGACCTGAATCTTATTTTGCCAATAGGCCTTTTAGTGCTCCCATCGTATCCAAAGATGGACACAGATGTGTGGCTCGGCTTGCTAGGTGGGATACCCAGCTCTTCGAGTGCCGAAGTAGAGATGAGGTTAAGTGCAGAACCTGGGTCGATCTGAACTCTGTTTATTGGCATCTCTTTGATGTACCCTGTGAAGTACAAGGGTCGGTTGTGCTTCGTCTCACCTAGCAAGAGGTCTTCTTTATCGAAGGCGATGGTAGCACTTGCTGTTTTCTGGACCAAGAGGCATTCAATGCAAAATCCCTTAGTTTTCTTCTTTTCTCCCTTTGAGGAAGTATTTGATTTTCTGACCCTATAGTCCATTTCAATTTGTAGGACTTGTAGGGCATGTTTATCAACATCCGCATTCAGTTTTTCCAGTTCTGAAATAAGACTATCACGAGTTCATGGTGACATTCGTAATAAGTCTAGGATGTACAGTCGTGCTGGTATGTGTTTGAAGTGCTCAATCAAGTCATACTTAAAAGCCTCCTTGGGGCCTGCATTTTCATTATTGTTGCCACTTGGGGCGTTTACAGCTTGTTTTACCGAAGGATTTACACAAGAAGAAGAAGATTGGTTGTAATTTTTGTGGTAATCCCGGCCAGAGCGGGTACCTCTACCAACTTCAAGAGCTTCTGGAGAAGGTTTTTCGTTTGGAAGATCACCCTCTGGATCAAGGGGTTGATCTTCTCATTTGCTGAAAACGTGGTTTTTCGTTTGGAAGATCACCCTCTGGATCAAGGGGTTGATCCTTCTCATTTGCTGAAAACATTTCTACAACAACATTGCCATCTTCAGTGATTGCATTGCGTGGAGCATTTTCTAGGAACAAGTACGGAACAACATCCATCAACTTTTCTTCTTTGTCGAGTATTTCATCGGTCCGGACATCTCCTATGAGGTTGGGTATCTGAGACCAATTGACCGGGTTTTCTTTGAAGACTTCATCGGCTAGAGCTTCTTCATGGTGATCAGTCGGAAGATGCTTGAATTCCGATGTCACAGTTTCTGGAGACGAAGGCTGAGAAGATGCTATCTCAGTGGAAGTCACCCGAGAAGATGTAGCTTCAGAAGATATGCTACCAGACGTAGTCTGAGAGTTTGCAGCTTCGGCAGATGGAGCTTCAGAGGCATTATCATCCTGAGCTATCGCATTGCAAGCAACTCCGATAGAAGATGCCCCTAGAATGCTCTGCTGGGATTCAGACTCGTCTTCAGATGTAAGAGGATCATCGATCCAGCAACTTTCTTCATTTTCCGAAGTTACCAGAGGAGATTCTCATAGGTTTTCTGGGACCTCCGGCTCTGGATAGTGACGAAGTTGATTGATGTGATCCTGCTCTTGCTCTACGGCCAAACGCTGCAAGATCATTGCATATTCTTCGAAATCGGGCATAGGAGCCAAATCTTCTTCTTCGCCTGCCCCTGTGGTTCAACACTATTGGGTTCCACTGTGGCATTGGCAAGTGCCGGATTGACAACATTTTCTTGAACAGCCTCTTTGTAAGACCCCGCCCCGAGAGTTTCCGATTAGTGTTAATTGAGACGCGTTTTAGTTATAAGTGAGATTAGTGGGAATTGGTTTATTCCGGATTAGAATAGTTTTTTTTATAGCTTTGAACAGTTTTGGGAATCCTTTTGATCTAGTGGGGCCCTTTGGGGGTTCCTTTTTAGTGTGTCTTGATTAGTTTGGAGATTTAGTTATAATTCTGGAAATCGGTAATTTGCTCCGTTGAATGTATTTTATGATTCCCGACAACTTTTGTATTTGTTCCGTTCCCGTCCGAGACCTTTAAACCCTACCTTGCCATTGATAGGGGTAAAACAGTCTTTTTACACAAAATCTGGACACCATTTTCGATGTCTCCGAAACTAGTAAAATATATACTTTTTGGAAAGTAGAAATTTCGACGATCAATTCTTCCTTCTTCGTCGAATCCGTCCGAAGCCCGTAGAACGATGTTCTAGCCCATTTTGGACTTTAAGTTGTGGGACCCATAGCCATTGTCTATATAAGGAGGAGTTCTTTTCCCTTCTCCTCTTCTTGCAATTTCTTGAGAACCAGGTATCCCAGCCCAGCCTAGGGTTTTCTTCAACCTCTTTGCTCCTTGCTCCTCCATCTCTCAACCTCTCTCAAATCTCTTGCTAAAGGCTAAGTGGATGCTACAATCTTCTTCCCCTCCATGAGAGCTTCCTATTGATATCTTCTTTTGAGAGAGAGTCCCATTCCAAGCTATCTCTTGAGCCAACTCTTGCCATTAGAGGACTCTTCATGTAAGTTCTTCTTCTCATCTCTTGATTGTGTGTTCATCTAGCCTAGGAGGTGCTTCACCTTGATTATTGAAAGCTCTTTCCATCTATTTTATAGTTTGGCCATTTTTAGGGCTTGTAATGAATGTGTTTTTGGGGATTTTGTGTAGATTGTAGATTTTGAGCTTGATAGAGTGATTAGAGCTTGATTAGCATACTTGGAGACCAAGGCAAGTGGATGAATGGATTCTATTTGAATAAGTTCTTATTTTGTCAAAAATGTGGATTTTTGCTATTCATATGTCATTTGATTCATTATGTCTCTTAATACTTTGGAAATGTGTTTAATGTCATGGTTTTCTCTTAGTTAGTATTATGAGAACATATATATTCATGCATACATGAAAGTTATTTTGGGTCATTATAAGCTTCTTAAATGGTATTGTACTTGCATTGAATGAAATTGGATTGGTAGGTGAAATAAATGCATTGGTGGAATGGTAGTTGGTGGAAGGGAGTAAATGTTAAATGGAAGGGATTGGACCCATTCCACATCAGAAAATGGTTGGAATGAAGGTGATATGGTTTGGGAGACAAATGACTGAAATCTGCACCTGATGTGTAGTTCCCGCAGCTGGGCGGTCAGCAGGCGGTCACCTCGGCGGCTAGCCGACAGGTGACCGGCGGCTAGCCGACCCAGATGCGGTTAGAAACACAGAATGCTGCATTTTGACAGGCGAACCGCGGTTAGCCGAGCGGTCAGCTCGCGGCTAGCCTCCAATCCAATAACCCCAGTGACCGCTAGGTAGCCGAGAGGCGCGGTTAGAAACACAGAATGCTACTTTTTAGCAGGGTGAGCCGCGGTCAGCTCCGCGGTCAGCCAGCGGCTAACCGCCGATCACCTCGGCGGCTAACCGCCAGCTGACCGACAGGTGACCGAGTTTACCCAGAATTCCTGAGTCTTTCCCATTGTTTTTGGTTATGGGATTTAAAGGTTTGGATGGGTTGTTCTGATGCCCTACCACCTTGGAAAGACCCAGGGGATGACATAAGGAGATTTACATAGAAAGAAACACCATTTCGGAAAAGGTATTGGGACTTTTAGATTCATTAACGTGCATAAGGAAACATAGTATGTCCTCTATCATTCGAGTACCATATTAGGGTTATATGGACATACAAGATCCTTATACATGTTGCTTGAATATGGAAGCCTCAATATTTAGTCCCTAATGATATAAGAAATTATTGCTTTGTTTTACTCAAATTATATATGTAATTACCCGATCTTAATGGTTTTATCTCAAATTCCGATTTGTACACCCGATATGTCCTGCCAGCCGTGTAAACATGAACTGAGAATGATTTGAATGTGTGTGCCCTCGAGCACCATGCCCCGCCTGCCCGCATGTTTTATATTGATATAGTTTTTGTATATGTTTGGATTTATCATGTAACCTAAGAGTCGGCACCACTAAGCTTGGACATCCTTGTCAGTCTGATCAACTGACTTGGGTCTCCCCCTGTGCTCCCGCCAGTTGCAACTTGGATCCCGTACTGTCCCGTTACCCGGTTCGCGGCCGTGGTCTTGCCTAGCTATATGTATATGTATATGTATCTGTTTATAATATTGGTTCTCGTCACTTCGTGTGATTGAGCCCAATGCACGCAATGTGCTCTCGTCACTCTAGTGATAGAGAGGATTTGGCTTTAGTGTGGTTGTCATCTAGTCAGTTCCTGTACCTTGAATACCCCGCATGCTTTATATTGCATTTGTATTTCAAATGAACTATGCACCCTGTTTTATGACGGTTTTCGTTATAACTATGATATGTTTGATTTCTTTCCTGGTTTATCTATTCACCCACCTGCCAGACCGTCGTGTCTGACCCATTTTTGTGGTACTCAGGTCCAGCTCCCGTCTTTGCCCTTGAGGAGGAGTCAGAGGAGGCGGTCGGTGAACCGCAACGTTTAGTGGAATGGCAAGCTGACGATGTCATGTAGACATTCGGTTTAGCTCGGAGCTGCGAACATTTTGGGAATTTTGAGAATGATATTGTTTTATACTTTTGGGTTGTATTGGCCTTTGTTGGCCTTTATTTTTGGGGAATGTAAATTTAACTTGATCTTTTGTTTAAACTTTAACTTCATATTTTGGGAAATGCTAATGAGATCATTGCTCACTCTGACATCATGCTATACTTGTTTATTAACAGTCTTATTTGATGTGATTGGAATAAGAGTTTGATTTGCTACACGCTTCCGCACCAATATAAATGTTCTATGATTGTATGAGGAATCCTCACCGCGGAAACCTGTGGGAAATTAAGGAAATGTATAATTGTTATCTAGGGGTGGTTCTTCATCACACCACCCCCGTCGCGGTCCCGGGCCCCCGGTTTGGGGTCGCGACACTCTTGGTCTTTTTCATCATCAGATCAGGATCCTTGTGGCTATAAGGGATTGTACCAGATTACTGGAATAAGGAGAGATTCGGGAATCCATTCTTCATCGAAGAGGTACTCTCCTGTTTCAAGGGATTCCTCCCACTCATCGGTGTCACTGGCGGTGTCACTGGACTCGTATCCATTCATGGAGAATCCAGTTACCGAGTTGCAAGAGTATGATGCCCCCTGCATAGTCTCATTTCTGAGCTGTGGTTGCATGAAATCACTGAGGGTGAATTTTCTTACCACTTTTGAAGTCTTTGCAACGGACTGTTCTGTTGCCCCTGGTGAGGCGGTAGAGGAGGTTTTTGCCTCTTCAATGACTTCTTGTTTTGGTTGAGCTTTCTCCTGCTGTTTAAGCTTTCGGAGTTGTCTCCTAGCTTGCCTTCGCTGTTGAGCAGTAGGCTTTGTTTTGATGACCTCCCAATTTTCATCTTCAAGGAGATCGGGATGTACCCATATGGGATGTTCGTCCGGTGTTGGGTAAGGAACCAACTCTTGGGATGTTTGGGTAATTTTTATCACCTTAAAGGAAGTAGTGATCTTCTTCTTTGGTGATTTGGATGTTTATCCATATGACACCATGTTGATGGAGGCAAGCCCATAATTTTTGCCAAAGGCGATGACTCCGTTTTTCCATATCTCGTTAATCTTCTCTCTCACAACGAAGCATTGGTTGAGAGGATACGAGACCATCTGGTGGTATGGGCAATACCGAGGATCGTTGGTTTTGCCAACATCTCCCTGTCTTTTGGGGTTAGGCAAGGTGAGTTTCCCATTTGCCAAGAGTGCCCCAAATATTTCTTCAACATCTTCATCGAACGGGTATTTCTTTTCTACTCTTTCTTTGAAGACATCAGAGAGTTTAGGTTTCTTACTTGCAGCTTTGTTTTCAGCTTTCTTTGGCAGCTGAGGAGCTGACTTGGTTTCCACATTGAGAACCTCCTTCTTCTTTGGCTTTGAGGTTGCAATGGTTGTCTGCACTTTCTTTGATGATTTTTGACTGTTGAGGTCTTTGATCACTATTTCAGCCTCCATGGATGCTTCTAGGAGTTCTCCTAGGTTCTTTGATTTATTGCCGATGATCATGGAGCGGATCCTTGCTCTCATGTTATTTCAGCAGATGTCGACCAACAAAGCTTGTGAATGAAGTCGTAAGTTGACTCATTCTCTCCCTGTTTTAGGCTACAAAGCTGAGCCATAGTAACAGGATGATCCTCACCTTTGAAGTGGGTCAGGAAGCGTGTCTCCAGCATGGTCCCGTTCTGAATGGAATCCTCTGGCAGAGTGGAATACCAATCAAAGGTTGTACCTTTTAGGGTTGCAAAGAGACGGATCTTGAGAGCGTCTTGATCCGCAATAGCTCCTGTGAGGATTTTGAAGTGGATGACGTGCTGTCTAGCTGAACCTTTTCCCGTATATGTTTAGAGGGTAGTTTGCTTGAATTTTGCAGGGAACGGAACCGAGTCCATCCATAAGGGATATGGTGGCTTGATTTCATGCTCCATCAGTGTATCCTCTTCTTTTTCTTTAGCGAGGATATCATCAACGTCCTTTTTGGTAAGGGCGCGTGACTCGTCTTCTCCACCATTTGCCTCATCATTTAGAGGGACTTCATTGTTTGGCGGACGTTGGAAAGTGAGAAGGAGGTTTTCCATCAAAACTTCTATTCTCTGCTGTCCTTGCTCCAGCCGCTGGATGCGTAGAGCCACGCCATCGTGCAGCGGAGGTTGCTCAGAGTTTGTGACAAGGACATTCACCCTTCGAGAATCGAATGAGGATATCGTCTTGGTGACTGAGATGGAGCTCATTCTTTTAGATGAAGAGCCCGAGGAATGATCACTCCTGTGTCCTTGACTTGACGGAGTGGGAGAGTCCTCCTGATGTCTTCATGTCCGGGAGACGCTGCAAGTCACCGGCCGTCTGACATGAATTTTGGTTGTTGACTTCTGGCGTCTTTTGGTTTTGCCAATCATATGGACAGCAACAACTTCGTTGGGTCTTTCTTTTTCAACCCATTTTTTAGAGACTTGAAGGGCGGAATGCTAGATTCTTTGCTTCTCTAGTCTCTTTTGTCAATATGCCGCGCGGCGACGTATGCGACGAGCAATTTGAGCTTCAGTCAACTCTGGCTGTGCTCCAGCAATAAAGGATGTAGTCCCTCGTGCACAGCAGCCGAGCTTATCTTCTTTGAAGATTGGCATGGATAGGATCTGGACGCAGTCCTTTGCCTGTCGCAGTGAAGCTTTAAATTTTGCAAGCTAGGCCCCTGATGAGATGAAGGGTCGAGTTGCAGAAGAGCAGGCCCTGGCAGGTTCTTGTCGAGGCCTGGTGATGCATGACCTGATTTTGGGCTTGTAGAAGCAAGCCGGCTCATGTTGAGTTGATTTCGTTGTTTGGCAGAGGGTAGGTTTCTCCTCTTTCATGTAAGAGAGAGGGTAGAATCGGTTCTCCTTGAGAGGGGCTAGGTACGCTAGCTTTGTAAATGCTTGGGACCTTCTTTGTTTTGGTGAAGGTCTCGGTGACCAAGTCTTGAGGCAGACCTAGTTTCTTGCAGGCTGAGGCTTCGTGGGGTTGCCACGGGCTTCAGGTTTTTTGGTGATTGCCCTTGGTGTCATGGTAGTGACACGTTCAGGGGCAGTCTTCTGCTTCTTGGCAGGCGCAGTTTCTTCTACGAGGAGTGGGAATGGTCCCAGTGACCCAAAGACTATAGTCCGGGGAGTGGAGGTCAACCCGGTGTTTTGAGAGTTGCTGAGAGAGGTGATGCTTCTGCAGCTGGCAGGGTGCTTGTGACTGTGCTTGTTTTGCTTCTCTTGAAGCATGACTTGGTACTTGTTCTCATCAAAAGTGATGGTCAATGAAGCTGCCATTATTAGTTTGGAAAACTTCTGAAACAAGACCACATCCATTAGTAATCACAAGAATATGGTTATCATAAATGGAAAATACTATGGTTTTGTCTTTTCAAATCGCTCAGGGGGCATGGCCCATCCTGAGCTTAATAAAGAAGGCAAAAAGCCATAGAGGGTACAATTGTTCCAAGCGCAAGTATGGTCGGCTCAAAATGAGTGTTCAAGTGATTGCTAGAAGCAATTGTAAACCTTAATTCAAATTACTGAGAAGTGAAGCTCACTCGAGGTAAAATGATATAAGGTTGGAGTTACAAATGTGTCGGTCGTAAATACAGTAGACCCGAAAGGGCGTACTAGCACCGCTAGGCACAAATGTTGCAAATCGCATCCTTGGCATGGACATGAGATGAGATTTTTTTTTGAAAGGCCAAGATTGGATTCATAAAAGAGAGCAAATGGAATTCCAATCCAAATATAGGCTCAAACATTTCTGCGAACGCTAGATCCGAAAGGGAAGGAACCAAAACTTCTCAAATGTGAACCCAAAATTGACGGAAGTTTTTTTTTTTTTTTTTTAAGGGTCAAGATTAAGTCCATCGAAGAGAGAAAATGGTATTCCAATCCGAATACAGGCTCAAACATCTCTGCGAGCACTAGATCCGAATGGGGAGGAACCATGATTTCTCGAATCTGAACTCAAAAATGACAGAAGTTTTTCTTTTGTTTTGAAGAAAAAATTTTGAAGATTTTTTTTTTGTACACGTAGGTCTCCAATTCGGTCTTATGAAACCTTAGAGGATAGATCAACCCCCAGGTAAAGGTAGGATTACTTAATGAACCCGTTTGAAGGACTCTTGCCTTGAACAGTCTAGCTGCCTCCACACTCTGGATAAAGCTTTTCATAGATCAACTTTGGTCAAAGAACGCAATTGGTGCAACCTTATTGTTTTTTTTTAACTCCTGCTTTTTTTTGAAAGATTACTAATGAATCCATCAAAGAGAGGAAATGACCCCTCCCAATCCAAACGTCAGCTCAGCGATTTCCGTGAGCTATTGTCCGAAATGGAAAGAACCAAAGTTTCTCGAATTTGAATCCAAAAGAGAGAAATCCTTTTTTTTTCAAAATCTGAAAAGTTTAAAATCAGATTTTTTTTAAGTTCCCTATTGGACTCATCAAAGAAAAAAAAATGGCCCATCCCCCAATATGAACAATAGCTACAAACATTTCTGCGAGCAATCAAGTTCAAAGGGGAAAGGATCAAAGTTTCTCAAAGTTGAATCCAAAAATGAGAAATCTGAAATTTTTGTTTTTTTTATTTTTTTTTGAAAGATTACTAATGGACCCATCAAAGAGAGGAGATGGCCCCTCCTAATCCAAACGTCAGCTCAGCGATTTCCGCGAGCTATTGTCCGAAATGGAAAGAACCAAAATTATCCAATTTGAATCCAAAAGAGAGAAATCCTTTTTTTTTTTTTTCAAAATCTGAAAAGTTTGAAATTAGATTTTTTTTTTTTAAGATCCCTATTGGACTCATCAAAGAGAGAAGATGGCCTATCCCCCAATATGAACAATAGCTACAAACATTTCTGTGATCTATCAAGTTCAAAGAGGAAAGGATCAAAGTTTCTCAAAATTGAATCCAAAAAAGAGAAATCTGAAATTTCTTTTTTTCTTTTTTTTTTTTTGAACAAGAAAGACTAGAAATGAACTTAAAGAAAGAAATTTCCAAAAAAATCCCATCTCATTGTTTTTAGATGCAAGATCCAACATAGGCCAACAACTAGAAAGGAGCCAAAGAATCCAAAGCATCAAGCTCTCAAACGAACGTGTCCCACCAGGTATGCCAACTTGATGGACCCAGCTTCTTGCCTTCCTCCACCCCGGGTTTGCCAGGGTGCGGCGGGGCTGAAAAGCGGGCATCGATATTTTTTGTACAGGTATGCCAAATTTTCTATTCTACTTGGAATTTAGAAATGGTGATCCGAAGACCCACCTTCACAAGTAGAAAGGAAATCAAACTTTTTTTCTAACTTTCCATTGCATATATATTTTGAAGAAAAGAGACAGATTTTGAAAGCCGTGAAAGGCGATTTCCTTTTGTTTGCCATGAAAGGCAATTTTGTGCTGTAAGTGGCGATTTTGCTGTGAAAGGCGATTTACAAATCTCATCAATGAAGAAAGACAAGAGTTGTGATTTTTTTGTCTCTTAAAAAAATACAAAATACAATAGAAGAAGTAAGAAAATGAATCTAACTTCTCAGGAGATTGTGGGGACTCGTTCAGATTGACAGTCGCAAGTCATGTATGGACTCCGCCATCGTCCCTTGGATGAGAACACTTGATGCTCTGATTTATTTGGCTTGGCTTGGACCTCAGATGTTTAGAGGATAAAGACCAAAGGAAGGTCCTATATCCAATAAAAAATCGAGTAGACGGGCTGAAGAGTCACGTCTAGCCATGTTGGATAGAAGGAGGGGGAAACATTGGGGGGGTGGCCCCCCAAGGGACTTCAATCACCTTGTGGTGTTTGTTGCAGCAGTGTTTCTTTAGAGCAGCCGAGCTTCTTTGCACAGAGATTTCTTCGATAATTTTCTAGCAATTTTTCTGGGGTTTTTAAGACAATTTTCAGGACCCTTTCTCCTTGGAATGACCACCTATTTATAGGCTTTTGGTGGCCATTAGATGAGTTTATGAGGATTGATTATACTAATGCTCCATGATGGGAGGAGTTACAAGTGTTTAATTCTTGATTTTGTAATTCCTTTTTCCTAGCATTTGATTGGTCGATGGAGAATAATGAGCATTTAATCGCTTTTAATCTCCATGATGAGGGGAGTTACATGGTTTAATGCCATGATTGCTTGGATTTGTAACTTCTTTTTCCTTGCTTTTGATTGGCCCGTCCAAAATAATGAGTTAATGACCGCATTAACTTGTAATAAACGGGTCAATTAATAGCATTAATGGGTCGCCAAATTGCTTGAAGAGCAGCGAGCCGCGCCGCGTCTTTTGGAATTCTTCTTACGATGATCGCCGATGGATCCACATGTTGTTTGATGTCAGATGGCGATGCAATTTCAGAAATTGGTTGACACCTATGGGCCGACAACATCTATCCAGTCGATTTCACGATCAATCGGGCAGAAAGTGTGCTTTCTTGGTCGGCCGGTTGGCGATCCCGAAGCGTCGGATGATGATTTCATGATTTAGACGGCGGATCCATGATGTTGACAAAGATCGATGGATATCATGCTCAAAATATCAGATTTTGGAAATATCCGAGGGGCCAAACAACTCGGAACGTGAAAAATATCCGAAAAAGCGGGTTTCTAGAAGAGATCCGGTGACCCGGATCCCTATGGACGCCGGCGACCATGAGCCAAGGTCGTTGGCGACCATGGGACTTTCGTCCCTTTTCGGTCGCCATTAGGTAGCCGATTTTCCTTCTTTTTCGTTTCTTTCTTCTCCTGTATTTTTCTTGGCATCTTTCCTCACTTATTGACTTGATTTTCTTAAGGACAACCAAACGAGAAGCCGCGCAAATCAGAACACAGTTTCCTATTTTTTGAAAAGCCGAAGACTTTGCAACCGATTTTCCGTCAAGAGTCGAAACTAGGTTAAATGATGTCGGAATGACCTGAAATTTGAGGTGAAGCTTCCTGAGCAATAGATAGGACCAACCATGGGCTTTTATTTGAGTTTTGAAGCCGTTTGGGGTCCCGTCGATGCTAGACTTGATTTCACCACGTGGAAGATGTCGTGCTTTGATGTACGGTCAACCGATGTCCGATTGGCCTGAAATTTTACAGGGAGCCTATTGGAGTCATTTTGAGACGATCCATTAGCTCGAATTTGTATGCCATGGTTCCCGGGAGCTCCGTCGTCGGTAGGCTTGATTTCGTTTCCGAGTGTCAAAGTCCGGTCAAACGTTGTCGGAAACTTGAAATTTGATGTGCAACCCTTTGGAAGCATGTAGAAGCTACCCATATTCTTTGTTTGATGAGTGATGGCCTCGGTGGTTCTCGCCACCGAAAGGCTTGACTTTGTTGCTCGAGAGTTGATGGAGGGTAAAACGGTGCCGGTTTCACTTGAAATTTGGTGTGGAGCCTTTTGGAGGTGTTTTGAGATAATCCATAGGCTTTTATCGAAGATTTGATATCTTTGACACTGTCGCCGCCGGGAGCTCCTGCTCAACTGTTAGAGGATTGAAGTTAGGCCAAATGGTGTTGAAATGGCCTGAAACTTCATGTGTACCCTTCTTTTGGCTATTTTGAAGAATCTTGCAATTTTTGTTTGATTCTGACAAGATCTGATGCTTGAAGCGGCTCTGCCTGTTTGTTGTAGGATGCGGCTCGATGTAGCTTTTGATGTTGAAGCGGCTCTGCCTGTAAAGTTACATTTTTTGTATAGTAGGGATATTACTCGATTTCCAAGAAAATTAGTATTTTGACTCCGTTTAATTGATTTTTCTATTCTTTACAACTTTCGTGCCTACTCTGTTTCCATTCGAGACCCCGAGACCCTACTTTGCTAATGTTAGGGGCAAAACAGTCTTTTTACCCAAAATCTGGACACTATTTTCAATATCCCCGAAACCCACGAAATGTATACTTTTTGGAAACTAGAAATTTCAACTAACAATTCTTCCTTCTTTGTCGAGTTCATCCGAGGCCCGGAAACCCATGTTTTAAGCCCTACAAGTTTGTTAAGTGGTGCGACCCATCCCCACTTTCTATATGTAAAGAAGTCTTCTTCACTTTTCCATTTCTTGCAACTTTTGCTTTTGGAAGAGGATTTGGCTCCACTCTAGGGTTTCCTCCTTCTTCTTGCTTCTTCATCTTCAGTCCACCACCAAGTTATTGCTAATGGAAAAATGGTGGCCACAATCTTCTTCCTCATCTTGAAGGCTCTCCATTGATGCAACTTGTAGAGAAAACCACCCATTCCAAGATCCTCTTTGAGCAAGCTTTGTCTTTTTGAAGCACTTCCAAGTAAGCCCTCCTCCTAATCTTTTAGATTGACATTCTTCTAGTCCTAGAGAAGCTCCATCTCCTTTATTGGGAGCCCTTTCCTACTACTTCTTGGTTTGACCATTTTAGGGTTTGTTATGGATGCTTTTTGGGGGGTTTTGTGTAGATTTAGTGATTGCCTTGCAGGTGGTGATTAGGAGCTTGATTAGCTATCTTATTGGCCAAGGCAAGTGGATGAATGGAGTGTTTAAATGATTTTTATGTTTTAATGAGAAATATGGACTTTCACTATTTGCCTTCATCTATGCTTTTTCCTTGGTTTCTATTGACTTTGAAATGTGCAAATTGATTAGGCATTTTTCCCTCTTGTTTAACCTCCTTCAATGTATGCATTTACTTTGTTAAGAGTTTGTTTTGTCACTTGTGAATCTCCATAAATGGTGGTTGTTTATGTATTAAATGAAGTGGAAATTAATGTGATTAAAGGTTTTGGATGGATGGGTTGTTGAAGGAGTAAATGTTGTCATTGGGAGGCAAGGAGGCATAAAATTTGCCTAAGGAAGGAAGAAAAGAAAGAAGTCATGGAAGCCATTTAGGGCAGCAGGTTAGACTGCCCGCTCGAGCGTGCAACTACCCCCTTGAGCGCGCAGTCTAACTTATTACAGCGCTGGGCGATGGATGATTGCCCATTCGATCACGCTTGTGCCGCTCGAGCGCGCTACCTCTCTGCCTAATCAACCCCAAGACAGAATTGCCACGCGCTCGTGTGCGTGTTTGCTCGCTCGAGAGTGCTGCCTCTCCACTGGGACAGAACCTCTATCCGCTCGAGGCGCTTGGCTGCTCGAGCGGCCAGACTTTATGTCTGTAACACCCTTCAAGTGCGCTTGAGCATGCTATTCCCCACTCGGGCGCGCATCCCCTCAGTCCTGGGTCATTTCTGGGGCCCATAAAGGTGGATTCTTGGAAAGAGAAGGGATTGTTCGGGTCCTATCCTTTTTTATTGAGGTAGGAAAGATTATGTGGAGCCCGATTGTGAAATAAGCCCCATCACGGAGATATATTGAAGACTCCTAGACCTAGTAGAGTGTATACAATATTCGGGATGCCTGGAACTTCAGTACCAAGACAAAAATAGAAATTTGACATACGAATGTCCTATACACCTTGAATTAAGTCAGGAAGCCTCAATGTATGGTCCAAAAATTGTGTAGAGATCCATCATACCCGGATTATGTATATATTCTAGCCTGTTTTCAAGTGTTATTACCGGTTTCGCTTTAAATTATTGATTTATGTACTCGACATGCCCTGTCGACCCCGTAAGTGCGTGACCAGACATGAATGTGATAATTGTGCCTACGGGCATCCTGTTCAGCCTGTTTGGGTGTTATACACTGTATAGATATATGTATATGTCCTGTTATTGTTTTGACCTATATGTCGGCACCACTAAGCTTGGACGTCCTTGTCTATTTGATCAACTGACTGGTCTTCCCCTCGTGCTCTCGCCAGCTGCAGTTTGGATCCTATCCTACCCCGTTACCCTGTTCCATGGCCGTGATCTTGTCTAGCTATATGTATATGTATGTGTATATATAAAGTTGGTTCTCGTCACTTCGTGTGTTCGAGCCCAACGCACCAAATGTGCTCTCATCACTCTAGTGATGGAGGATTTAGCTTTAGTGTGGTTGCCATCTTGTTAGTTCCCTATTCATTGATACCCTACATGTTTTATCTTGTACATGTGTTTTAGATAAATGATGTATCTTATTTTTATGGAAATAAATGCTTTGATTGATTTCAATGTCTTCTAAATTACTCTTTCGATTTATCTTATTGTGATATCTATTCACCTACCTGCCAGACCGTTGTATTTGACCCATTTTTATGGTACTCAGGTCCAGATCCCATTACCATTGAGGAGGAGCTGGCGGAAGCGGCCGGTGAGCAGCAACGGCTAGCCGAATGGCAAGCTGACAATGTCATTTAGACATTGGGTTGAGCTATGAGTTGCGACACATTTTGGGGGTTTATTGATTAATATCTTTTGATAGATTCTTTTGAGTTGTACTAACCTTTGCTGGTCATTGTTTTTGGGGAATGTTTAATCACCTTACACTTTCTATAAACTCTTAACTTTTTATTTTGGGAATACCATTATGAATATTGCTCACTCTGACATCATGATCTTATCATATGTGGTAACAGTCTTGTGTGAATGAAAAGGAATTCCTAATTTTGGTTTTACTACACGCTTCCTATTCAATGTGAATGACTTGAAAGAATGTATGGCATCCTCACCGCGAAAACCTATGGGAAATTAAAAAGAGTGTGTGTATCTTTTGATTAATGTGGTAATCATTACTATACACTCACCAACTAACACCGCGGTCCCGGTCCGGGGTCGCGACAGGGTTTGGTAGTGACTCAAGGATAATATCAATATGAGATTTTGCATCAATCTAAGCACCTATATCCTCCAAATCGTTCAAGGAATCCATTATCTTGAGAACATGATCTTGAACTAGGGTCCCCTCAACCATTTTTGTGCTCATCACTGTTTTCATAGCTGCTTGTCTAGCACACCTGCCCTAATCTGCAAACAACTCCTTTAAGCTATAAATAATTTTGGATGCAGTCTTAAAGGAGTCATGTTGGTGTTGTTAAAAAGTAGACATAGATGCCAGAATATAACACATGGTCATCTCGTCATCTTTCAACCACTTGGTATAAAGGTCCTTATCTTCTAAGGGTGTATTCGGCTCAGGTACCTCAGGACAAATGTGGGTAAGGCCATACTTATGCCCTACAATGCTCAAGGCAATATCTAGATTACTTTTTCAATTTGCATAGTTAGATCCTACCTGCTTATTTTGATTCAGGATGGTCGCTGAGGGCTTGAATGTAGATGAATTCATACTTGGCAAATTGTTGCACACAACCATACAATCAATAAATATACATGGCAATACGTTTAGCATTCTACCAATTTTCTTGTGGATTCCTCTAATCACTAAGAACCGAAATGCATCGGCATCCCAATATCTTACGACATGCCTCCTTGGGGAGTGCAAATGTCCCTTAGATTGGTGCATATCAATATCAGTCTATTAAAGGGTCTAAGACTGACAATCCATGAATCCCTATCACTCGTTATCATCTAGGCATCTCATACCAGATAATGTGTGACTCCCGATTGACTTTGGTTTTTAAAGTACATGATGCAGATCCTTGGGGATACTACATCATTACTTCAGTTAAGTGTTAACCACCGATTAGCATTGCATGACAACCGTTGTACGCAATCCCTCTTTCGGCAGTTCACCCCCACCCTGTTTCACTGACACTATCTATGGGAGATCCATATCGAATAAGCGGTAAAAATAAGTGCCCTCCTTAGGAAATGACCATTTTAAGATGGCATGAGGCACCCATCTACCTTACAATAGACCTATGGTGGAAAACCATGGGGATTTGATGATTAAAATGCCCTGCTCCCACTTAATATTCTAGAATTGATGATTTTCTTTAAGGTCTAAAAGGGCCCAAAAAATAAAGTATCAAATCATCTCATGATATGAACAATGATTAGATCCAAGCCAAATTTTAAAATAAAGGAAAGTTTGGTCAACAAGATTAGTAGTACCAGTGGGTCCATCTCTGGGTCCCCCAATGCTAATTCCTTATTTGTACTATTTTTAAAATATTGAAAGTGATTTAACCAATTATTGTAACCACTGTGTTCATATTAGATTTGGGAAAACATAACAAGCCACAACAAGCAAAAAATCAAGCATATATAGGCAATCTAAATAAAACCAATCCTCTCCTCCACGTGACCCATGCGGAAAAGTCTTCTTGGAATTTCAAACACTTTGGGGTTCCTCAAACTTTTTGAATATCTCCAAACTCTTTAGTTAAGTGTCCAACATCACCATCCTTCTTGTCCTTACAACCGTCGAAATTTACAAAAGTAATAAACTTATAAATACACAAATTCCTTCATCTCGAAATTGACATATATATATATATATGTCAATCTATTAAAGAAAACTACAATGGGCTAAGGAAACCATCATGCCTTTCCCTTTCAAGGGAAACCAAGGAAACCATGATGCCATTTACAAACTACCCAATAAACCAATAACAAAAGGTTAGTATCACACACAACCAATAAACCCGGAGGGATTGGGGATAAGAACATCTGATAAGTCTACAAAATTGAGTCAAAAGGCCGTCATTTCACGTGCATTTGTAAACTTATTTAGGACCAATTGCATCATTATCCCATGATTTCATGCATTTGAGCAAAAATATTGAATTATAGTCAAAATTAGCTAAGAACCCTTAACTTTGCATGAATTTATGTGATTAGTATTTTCCATCACCCTTGGGTCACACCACTTGTATCATAAGCACTGTGGCCCCACTGCATTAATTAATCTTGCACTAGGTAGGGCCCATGCATTCCATGCATCCCATGCACTGCATCTTTAATTAATTCATTGCTAGTGATTTGTTTATCTTATTTTTGTAGGGATTGTCACGAGCAATGGGGGCACATGAAAAAGATAATTTAAAGAAAGAAAGAAGAGGAAAGAAGAAAAAATAAGAGAAAAAAAAATAAAGGGAACAACACCTTTGAGCATGCTTCCCTACACATGCCTAAGGTGGGTCCCACATGTGCCACCATTCTCCTTTATTTCTCTCTTTTTCTCTTTCTCTCTCCAAGTCCCATGTGAGGCCCCATCCCTTGTGGACCCTCACTTTTGTTGCAATTGTGCTAATTATAATATTTTTAGCTAATTATACTACTTAGTAGGGATTAGTAAGGGTAGTATAGTATTTCCTAGTATTTTAGCCTATTTTCTAGGATTTAGGACCTTTTTTGTATTTTACAGGTTCTATAGGGTGTTTATTGAACTTTTAAGAGTTTGTTAGTTAGTTAGAGGCCCTTACTAGTAATTAAAACTAATAGGAGGGGTTTCCACATGAGAATATTCTAATTCCACCTAAAATGACCCAAAAGGCCATGTACCTATCCCAATTTTCAACTAACTAAGAAAGGGCACTTTGGGCCTTTCCTTTTCATCACAAAACTATATATACAAGCCCATCCTGGCCATTCCAACGATCTTTCCCTCTCTATCTCTTTTATCTCTCATTTTCCCTCAAATTCTCTCATTTTCCCTCCAAGAACTCCATCCCTTTCTCTCTCTAAAAACCCTAGATCTAAGGTTCCTAGCTAGAAGAGGGAGATCTCTACAAGCAACTGATATTTTCTCTCCTAAGAACTTCTCTCATTTCCTAGATCTCTTGTTTCTCTACAATTCAAGGTAAACCACTTTCCTTAGCTCAATTTCCATGTATTTTCCTTTCTCTCTCTAGAACTCACATTCCTTATTGCAATTCTCTTGTGGATCTGGGATTAGGTGTTATAGATCTCTTTAGATCTTTATTTTGGAATTGATTGAGAGCTTGGAGACCTTTAAAGCTTGGATTTCTATCATAGAGCTTGTATTTCTCTTATTTCAACCATTTTCATTGCATTTCAAGTAGAAGCAAGTACTATATACTTATTTAACATGAAGTGGATGTCACTTTTCATTTGAGTTTGTAATTTCTGTTCAAGTGGGTGTTTGATTGCTTAGATCTACCTTTTGAGCTCGTTTTCATGGATTTTTAGCCTTTGATGGATGAGATCTCTCATTCGAAAGATCAATGGCCCAATTGGTGATGGATTTGTAATGAATGGTGTGGTTTTGATGTTTGTGAATGATTTCATGATGAATGGATGAGATTTGGTTGGATTTTGATGGAATTCAGATAGAATTCAGGTTTTTGTGTGTACATGGCCGACCGGCCCCTAAGGATGCCGAACGGATACACAGGAAAACCGGAGAAACAACTGGGAACTGAAATGTGTCTAAGACACTGAATTTCAATGTACCCGGTCGACCGCCCCGGCTAGGATGTCGACTGGATACACTGTGCAGAATGCCTGGGAAACAAGTCAAATTCCAGAAAATTCCAATGTACCCGGTCGACCAGCCTTGATGGATGTTGACCGGACACACTAGGAAGGATGTTGACAGGAGGAGTCAAAATCATGACTCCCAATGTACCCTGGTTGACCGTCCTTGCAGGATGTCGACCGGGTTCACTACAAAATGAGATTTCCAAATTTTTGTAATGTTGTCTGTTGTGGGGCCCATTGACCATCCAAATGAACTTCTATTGATTTGCCACTAGGAAGGATGTTGACCGGAGGAGTCAGAATCATGACTCCCAATGTACCCTGGTTGACCGTCCTTACAGGATGTCGACCGGGTTCATTACAGAATGAGATTTCCAAATTTTTGTAATGTTGTTTGTTGTGGGGCCCATTGACCATCCAAATGAACTTCTATTGATTTGCCAAGCATAAGTCAATGGTTTGGCTCAACCTTGTCTCATGGGTGTAGACACCTCATTTGCCCCAATTTGAAAGCCTAAAATACCTGTCATATATAGCGGTGCCCCCATTTCATCCATAATTGAATGATTAATGGCATAATTCAGATTGATTAATGATGACGAAGATGCTCGTCGATGATTTTAGACTTGGTTCGACGATTTCTAGAAATTCATGAGAAAAAATCCAAATAGCATCGAGACCTCGCGTCCAACCCACTACTCACACAAGGAGCAGACCACGACACTATCCAAACCTTTTTCGGACCACTTCGGACACATTTAAGTTGATCCTAGAATAGAAAACAATTAGTTTGCCTAAGTACGATAAGATTAGCAATGAATTAGAAGGCTAGAATCATTGATCCAAATGTCCCTTCCATTTTCCAACCTTTGATCACTAGGATGCATGGACCAATGGATTCTACGTTCCGAGAGCTTTTTTGATGATATGTAGAATGTCCAAATTCAACAAACGGATCAAAAGATATGGCCATTGGAAGATTGCCCTAAAGGCCCCGCTAGAAATACACCTCGGCGTCAAAACAGGTGCGCCAATGTCCCAATTTGTACTCGGACGCACACAAAGGTACGCCCAGGTCCCCAGTCATCCTGAAAATGCACATGGGTGCCCCCATAGATGCGTCCATTTCACTATTTTAGGCCCAAACTCAATCCGAAATGAACCTTAGGCCTCTAAAACCCTGAAAGACTACCTGGGCGCCACTATGGTGTTAGGGTTTTCATTTGTTGCAATTTGATTGGACACATTCATTTTCATCATAGCTTGATCTCTCATTCATTCATATTCTTAATCTTGGAATCTTCTGCATTATCTTCATTCATAATCTTAAGTTTTAAATTGCAAGATGCATTGTTTTAAATCTTTCAAAATTTTTGTATCATGCATGTTTTGTTCCTAGACTTGGATGCATTAATTTTTGAAAAGAAAATTCTTGAATCATGCAAGCCAATGGTTTTAAAAGTTTTAAATCATCGTAGGAATTTTAGGTTCATGTTTTTAAAACTACTTTAGATTGATTTAAAACATGAATTCAGGCATGATTCCATGGCCCAAAGTCCCCACAAGAAAAATACTTTGAAAAATACATTTTTGGGAAAATCAGACTTTTACCGGCGGCCAATATACCACTTTTACTGGCAGCCCTAAACCCCACTAAAAGTAGTTTTAAAAAAAAGTACGACCTTTCAACTAGCCGCTGGGGCCTACTTTTTCTATATATAGAGCTATTTCTTTAGCTTTTAAGTGAGATTTTTGAGCCCTTTGAAGGCCAAGGAAGGAGGAGCAATTGAGCTAGGATTAGTGAAGGGATCAAGGGGCTAATCCATTGATTCAACCTTGGATTTATCTCAAATGGGTGTGCTCTCTTTTCTCAAATTATCTCATGCAATGTTTTAATCTATGTTTCCATCCAATAGCATGCTATAAGTGATTGAATGTTGTTTTTCTAACATCTTTAGGACTTTAAACTTGTTTATCTATAGGACTACAACATATGGATTTTCAAACACATGAGTTTGGTTTCTTGTTTCAAAACTAACTTGTTAGATTTAAATTTAAATTACACTTATTTAAATCAAGTTTGTTAATCTTTAAAAACCATGTGTTTATCATTTTACTCTTTTTCATACATATGATTAGCATCTTTGCATCATTTAGAGTTTCGACTTTCAAAATAGGTGATAGAGTGTTTCAAGTACATGTGTCATTCATAGAATTTTTCAATCATCATGCATGTACTTAGAAGTTGAGATTACTTTTCAAATCAGCCTAATTAGTAGCATTAAATTGTTCTCTTCCAAATGCATATGTAGGCATAAATTTGAGAGAAAATTTTTATGTTGTAAAGGTTATTGCTTATCCTTAAAAGCATAAAGAGTGGTTGTAAAGGTTTGTGCTAAGCCTAGAAAATCATAGTGGTGGTTTGTAAGGTTAAAGGTGAACCTATACCTCGTATTGAGATAGTATGAATCCAGTAGGAAAACCGGGAGTGGATGTAGGCACGTTGGCCGAACCACTATAAACACTTGTGTTATGGTGCTTGATCTTTTGCTTTCTTTATATGATTGATGTTCCTATGTTTAATGCTTATGTTGAATGAGTATATGGTTGTTGGCCTCTTTACTTGTGAATGCATAACTTAGAGTCTTTCCATTATCGCAAGATAATTTATATTCACCAAAGCTTAAGTTTCATCAAGAAGTTAAAATATGTCTAGGTTTTTAAGCTCACCCTATTCAGTCCCCCTCTAGGGTTTGATCTAGGACTTTCACATGGGTGTGCCCAAGTCATGCTTTTCCCTGTAAGACCCTTGAACTTCATAGAATAAACATGGGTGCACTTATATGTGCGCTCAACACCTAAATTTCTGTTAGTTTTATGGTCTCAATCCATTAAGATTTATGTAATAAATTGATTAATTTCTTTATTTATCAATATATTCATGTTTTCCTTTCATGAGATGAATGGTGTTTTATTACTTAAATGCACATAACCAATACAAATGACGTAATGGCTCATGAGATGAACCGGAGTCCACAAGTGTATTAGATGTGACATATGTGTGTGGATGAGATCTACATACAGGAGACATGTGTCACAAATCTTATACTTAAACTGATTCACAACCAGTGATGAGATTGGGCATCTCATCTCACAAGGCTACAGTATTATGATCACTATGAGATAGTGTGATCTGTCTCGATCATCGAAATGTAAGATTCTGGATCATCATACTGGTACATTGAATGTATTGAAGGACCATGAGAAGCACCTTAGGAACACTATCCTTACTTTAAGGTTTGCTCTCATAATTCCCTAGCAATAGGCTCTCAACCCTGAGACATTGATGAACTCAAGTTTCTATCTATTCATTTTCTTTGAGTCACCAATGAGTGAGGCCAACTGTAAGTCAACACCTCAGTGTCTTGGGTACGTGGTAGTAGGACCGTGGGAACATTTAATGGTCAAGATGGAATCTATCTCTATTATCCCCTTGTGCCGATTAATGGATTTATCATTGGTAAGTGTACACACACCCATCTCAATTAAGAGTTAATTGGATGGTACTAATGATCACTGTGATTAATTAGGTCTCAAGGATAATAAGATATGGATCTAAATTGGTGGGACAGGTTGTTCAATTGATCCATGGATATTGATGGAGGGGCATACTTGTAGTGATAGGGAAGTTTAGGGTCTTCAAGTAATTTATTCCTAAGACTGGAATTCAATTGCATTTATATAGTGGAGTTATTTGTAATTAACTGCGGGCTCGGATTGCACATGAGATGTGGGGTCGCTGTGTCCCAGTTGGAGCCAGCTTTCTATAGAATCCCTAGTGGTCCCCACGTTAGCCCAAGGTTGGATCATTACTAATTCTATTTGAACTCAAAAAGGAAAGTTACTATTTCTATTTGAAGTGAGACTTTTAATAGTGGTAATAGTGGGAATAGAGAGTTACTAATTATTATGGAAGTTAGACTTCTAATAATAAACAAAGAGGAGTTGCTTGATGCTATAAATATGAGAGAAGGGAGGCTTGGACGTCCATGCTTAATTAATCCTAGGGATTCACGCCCACCTCTCCTTGAGTGCAAGAGTTGCACCTCTCTACTTCTCTCTCCCTCTCTCTCTTCTAGTTCCCTTCCAATTTCCCTTTGAGGTTCTAGCTAGATTTTCTCTTGGAGATTCCACCATCTTCCTTGAAAAGAGAGATCTGAAGTAGGTCATAGCGTGGAAGACAATTGGGCATTGGAGATTCTGATTTGCTTTGTGAAAGACCTCTTTATCAAAGGGTTTAATCAAATTCTCTATTAGAGCACAACCGAGCTCCATAGGTATAATCTACTCCTTGTATGTTGTAGAATTTCGTGGTTGCTTGTTAGGTGCTGGTTCTATCTTCTTGATAGGTTTATTTGATGACCATGATGGCTGAGATTGAGGACATGCATCCTGGATTGGGTCTTATTGCCTTTTGGATAGATGATTACTACATCAAGTTGGTCAAAAGTTTTTGAAACCTATCCTAGAGGCCCACCCACTTCTAACACTTTCTACCCAGTGGTGCCCAAGTCACCAAAAAAACCTTAATTCGCTCCAAATTGAGTTAAGCCACTTTGGGATGCGAAACTCATGCAAACAGAAGCCCTAACCCCTCTTGCATGTCCTAAACCTCTATATAAGCTATGATTAGCCTCCATTCTCGAGGGAGCCTCCATTATTCCAAGAGAGTGCCAAGAGAGCATTAGGTGTAATTTTATTCTCTAGGGAGCCAAAGAATCCTAGATCTAGAGCAAAGGAAGAAGAAGGCTATGGAGAAGAAGACACCAGGGCTCTGGATCTCATAAAAGCTCCGACCTTGAACGCTAAGGGATGAGTCTACACATCGGTAACTCTAGATCCCCTTGTTCTATTCATTAGTTGTTGCTTGTCACATGTAGAAACATGCTTAGGATCATGCATACATTGTAGATCTACATTAGTAGTGGTATTTTCTTAGTAGATCTAAGATCTAGTGATCATCCATCATTAGATACATGCTTAGGATCATTCGTAGGTTGTAGATCTGCATCATTTTCATCATCTCGAACCTGCGATTAGAATAGATCTTGCATTCATATCATTTTCATCGTGAAAATCTGAATCTGAGAAAGAAAAGTGCAGAAAAGCACTTGGGCGCATATATCTATGCGCCCAAGTCTCCGGAATAGGGCCTCGACGCCAATTTTCGTTTCACATGCACTTTGTTTCTTAGATCTAGATTGTTTCTCATATAGGTTGATATCGGGGCCCTTGGATCTGTAACTGTGTTCTGAATCACACGAAAAGCATTGAAAGAAGAGGCAAATATATTGTTGGAAAAAAAAAAAAGAATAGTGCACTTGGGGACAACTGTTTGTGCACCCAAGTCCCTGTCAAAGGGATTTTTCCCTTGAATCTCGATCCTCACGCCGTCATTTTCATATCCGAAAGGTCCAACATCTGCGGTTCATATTAGGATTCTATATTCGGTCGCAATATATCGAAAAAAGCATCGAATTGTCCCTGGACATTGCTGAAAAATAAAAAAAAGTGAGCCTAAATTACAAAGAGGTGACCTGGGTGCCACTGTTTGTGTGCGTCAGTCCATGTTACATCTCCCAACACATATTTTCAATATTTTGCATCATAATTCACTTGTTGTTCCATGTCTGTGATGACTCTGATTGGTTGATGAACTTCTGAATTCCCGAAATATCGAATCATCACACGCATTAGGTTAGGTTGCATCGATATCACATAAAATACCAAAAAAAACCAAAAAATCATAAAATACTTCTCCTTTTGTCTTACACTTTAGTAATTAGAGAAGAGAACAAAAAAAAAAAAAGATTAAAAGAAATTGAGAAAATCCAAAATTACAAAATTGTTAGTTTGGTGGCCTAAGATCTCGTTTTCCGCGCCTAAGTGCATTGAGACCCTCAAATTAATCAATTAATTAACCAAATAATCAACCCAAATAGCCAAACCCTAAAATCAAAATACTAATTAACAAAAAATCCTAATTGATAAATCCTAATCCTAATCAACAAACTTAATTAATAAATGCTAAATTAATTAAAATAATAATTAACAAATTCAATCAATAAACCCTAATCCAAATCCTAATTAACAAAACCTAATTAAAATCCTAACTAATCGAACCGTAATTAACAAACCTAATTAATTAGAACACCTAATTAACTAAAACCCCTAAATTAAAAATCGTTAATGAACAAAACCCTAATTAATTAAAATCCCTAATTAACAAAACCTAACTAAAATCCTAAGCTAATCGCACCCTAATTTAATAAATCCTAATTAATGAAAACCCTAATTAATCCTAATCCCAATTAAAGCCAAATCATAATCCCAATTAGAATTAAATCCTAATTAATTAGGACTGTATCTTAACTAACCGAAAACCTTAATTAATCAACACCCTAATTAATACAAAACCCTTAGTTAATTAAAATTCTAATCACCTCATAAATCTTAATTAAAATACCTAATTAATCGAACCACAATTAAAAGACCTAATTAAAACCCTAATTCATCCAAATCCTAATTAACATAACCAAATCTTAATTAACATAACCTAACCAACTTATTTAACAAAACATAACCTAACTAACTTATTTAACAAACCATAACCTAGCGAACTTATTTAACAAACCTAATTAACCAACTTAATTAACAAATCCTAATTTAATGAACATTAATTATTAAAACCAATAATTAAAAGAAATGTCCTAATTAATTAAAACCTTAATCCCAATTAGCATAAACCTAATCAATAAACCCTAATCAACATAAACCCAGTTAACAAACCCTAAACAAATCAAACCCTAATTAGTGAATTTAACTTACTAAAATACTCAATTAATTAGCCTCTTAATTAGAACCCTAATTAAAACCCCTAATTAACTAACTTAATCAACATAAACATAATTAGTTAATCCTAATCAAACTTCCTAATTAATACAAACAATAATCAATAAGAATCCTAGTTAACAAATCCAGTTTGATTAAACGAAGGTTTAAAGTGGTCAATTCGGAAAAGACAGGGACCTGGGCGCTATTGTCTGTGCACCCAAGTCTCCAAACTACACTTGGGCGCCACACAAGTCTTATTTCAACCCCCCGAGCCATTGAATCTCGATTCCCTTTGAGCTGTTACCCAATCCAACATCACAAAACCATTACAGAACCGAGAACAACTCCATAATTAAAGATTCAATGAACTTGAACCCGTCCAGAACCTCGAATCGAAGCCGAACAACCAAGGGAGCATTAAACTACCACTTGCATGCCACTGCATGTGCATACAAGTCCCTTATCTGGCCCAAGTCGCGAATTTCGGATACATTTCAATTTTTGGAATAAAAATATCAAAGTCAAATCATCCCAGAACATAAAACAACTCTAAAATAGAAACATTCATTAAGCAGAAACTCCCCCAAAACCCGAAATAAGGTCGAAATCATTGTTACTTGCCGAAATCAATAAAAGTAAGACACTTGGGCACCACTGCTTGTGCACCCAAGTCCTTGTTAAACCCGCCTCGCCGATTTCGACCTTATTCTGAATTTCGGACATAAATTCCAGAACCTTCAACAATTTAAACAAAATCTTAAAACATCTGTAATCCACCCTTAATCCAACTCTTAATCAACCATCAACTGTAAGCAAACTGAACCAACACAAAGCACACTTAACAACTCACTTAGGCGCTAAAACAATCAAACTTAGATCATTTTCACCCTAGGGTTAAACCGGGTTCCCCCATTTGGTAGGATAGAGCAGTAGGCTTTGCCCCATCAATTTTCTTGTTTAGTTAGGGGATTGGGAGAGCTGATGTGGGCGGTTTAGAACCTTAGGTTAGGGTTAATCCGATGATCAGTAATAAAGCATCAATCACATAAATCGAAGTAAAAATCCCTTAGTTAGGCCCTTCTACCCTCAATATCAAAATTCCATAAAAACTATAAAACCTACAAAATCAAACCCAAAAAGACTTTCCTTTTATCTCTTCCTCCACCTCAGGTGCCAAATATTTAACCGAGCTTAATGATAAAAGGAAATCAAGAACTGATTTCTAAAATTGAATAAATGAAAATGATGAGATGAGATGAGTGATTTTGCAAACACTTTTATTTTTGGCCCATCGACCACTTTCAAACAAACACCGGCCCATCGGCCACCTTTAGATCAATCCTGGCCCATCAGCCACTTTCAATCAATTACGGCCCATCGGCCTTTCACTTTTATCACTCGTGTATCGCACACCAAAAACACAAAAATCACAAGTCAAAATCTCATTGCATCATCATTTTGGTTTGAAAAGTCAGCCATTAAATCCTATTTTTCCAAGGGATCTGAATGGGGTAGCCGGGAACAGAGCCAATCCTCTTTTTAAATATTTGGCACCTCCCCCCCCCCCCCCCCCCCTTTTATTTTCTTTATTTATTTTACTTGGATCTACAATGATTAAGTTATGTGAGGATTAACCTTTATTTGGACTTTAACTCATGACCCTGAATTGATCCAACACCAACGAGACCCAAATCAATGTGATAGGCTAACTGTCGTGTGTTGCCGACAGCACATTAGATGAGAGGAGGAACCCACCTTATTATTCTTCTCCCCGTTTTTCTTCGACTTTTGTCGAAAAATGGTGTTACAGCCGTTACCGTTTCTGGCAATCGCAATCCATCAAATTTGAGGGTAGTCAGAATCCTCATTTTCGATGTAAATTTTAAATAGCGTATAAATGAATAGAGATTTCCCAAGCCTTGTAGCTCCCTTGGGGTGGGCGGGGGGGGGGGGGGGGGGGTCAAATTTCACATCTAATAATGGGCACCACCAAGGTAGGGTCTAGTGTATCAATTGGATTTCAATTCGATCCTTAAACGTCATCAAAGATGCCCGTAACTTTAGAAGCACCAAAATACACTTCCTTGGCATCTGAAACTTCATTTAGGAATTGAATTGGTAGACATGGACATGGACCTTAAATGGGGCCATTGCCTAGGGTTGGACCCTTTTTCTCTTTCCCATTGAATGCTATGGTTATGGGGATTTGTTAGACTATATTCCTTGTTGTTCACTCCTTTATTTATCCAATTTTAATACCTGTAATTAAATGGAAATTGGAGGGCCTGAACTTAGGATTTCCTAATGGTGACTTGGATTTATGGATTGGTGATCATTGACCCGTGTCTGTGGCTAGGCCAGCCATCATAGAAAGTCCAAGATCCGAACCCTAGAGGGGGGGGGGGGTGTGAATAGGGTGAACTTGAGTTTAGCGACCAATTATACCAATTTTTGAACTTCTTTAAATTAATTGGTCACTAATGATGATTATGTAACTACGTGTGGAAGTTAACAAAAATAATCACCACAAAACAAACACCATTACATAAAGATTTATAGTAGTTCGGCCTCAATGCCTACATCCAGTACCGGCTTGTGATCCCACACCCCACCGGATTTCTACTATCTTTGCTTTTCAATCAGCTAAGCAATAACCTTTACAAAGTGCTTTTTAAGGCTAAGCAATAACCTTACAATATACTTTCCAAGGCTAAGAAATAACCTCTTGGGTTTTAAGGTTCACCCCTGACCTTTACACTTATGCTTTTCTAAGGCTAAGCAATAACCTATAACCCCAAGATTGATTAACTCAACTAAGTGATTGATTAATTATACTAAGTGTCTACAATACACTTGAAGAGATACAAATCAAGCTCAATTACAATGTGGAAGTCCGGGATCCAAACCCTAGAGGGGAGGTGAATAGGGTGAGCTTGAAATTAGTGACCAATTATAATAAATTTTAACTTCTTTAAATTAAATAGTCACAAGTGGTGATTAAAAAACTAAGTGCAGAAGCTTACAAAAACAATCACCTCAAAGCATGCACCATAACATAATGATTTATAGTGGTTCGGAGTCAATACCTACATCCATTACCGGCTTGTGATTGATGGACCCAGCTTTTTTCCTTTACCTCCGCCCCTGAGCTGCTGGGGGCCGGTGGAGGGAGAAAAGCGAGCATCAACATTTTTTTTTGTATGGGTATGCCAAATCTTCTATTCTGCTTAGAATTTGGAAGTGGTGGTCCGGAGATCTACCTTCACAAGTAGAGAAGGAAATCGACTTTTTTCTAACTTTCCATTGCACATATATTTTTAAGAAAAGAGACAATATTTTTGGATACCGTAAGAGGCGATTTTTCATTTGTTTGCCATGAAAGTCGATTTTTGCCGTGAAAGGCGATTTACAAATCTCATCAATAATGAAAGACAAGAATTGTGATTTTTTTTCTCTCTTTAGAAAAATACAAAATACAATAGAAAAGTAAGAAAATGAATCAAACTTCTCAGGAGATTGTGAGGACTCGTTCAGATCGATGGTCGCAAGTCATGTATGGACTTCGCCATGGTCCTTCAGATGAGAACATATGATGCTTTTATTCTTTTGGCTTGGCTTGGACCTCAAATTTTTAGAGGATAAAGACCAAGAGGAGGTCTTATATCCAATAAAAAAATTGAGTAGACGGGCCAAAAAGCCGTGTCTAGGCCATGTTTGATGGAAGGAGAGGAGACCTTGAGGGGTGGCCCCCAAGGGACTTCGATCACGTTGTGGTGTTTCTTGCAGTAGATTTTCTTCAAAGTGATGGACCCGGCTTCTCGCCTTCCTCTGCCCCGGGTCCACCGAGGTACAGCGGGGCGAAAAAGCGGGCATCAACATTTTTGTACAGGTATGCCAGATTTTCTATTCTACTTGGAATTTAGAAATGGTGGTCCGGAGATCCACATTCACAAGTAGAAAGGAAATCAAAACTTTTTCTAACTTTCCATTGCACATATATTTTAAGAAAAGAGACAGATTTTGAATGCTGTGAAAGGCGATTTTCTTTTGTTTGCCATGAAAGGCGATTTTGTGCCGTAAGTGGCGATTTTGCCGTGAAAGGCGATTTACAAATCTCATGATTGAATAAAGACAAGAGTTGTGAATTTTTTTGTCTCTTAGAAAAAATACAAAATACAATAGAAGAAGTAAGAAAATGGATCTAACTTCTCAGAAGATTGTGGGGACCCGTCCAGATCGACGGTCGCGAGTCATGTATGGACTCCGCCATCGTCCCTTGGATGAGAACACTTGATGCTTTGATTCATTTGGCTTGGCTTGGACCTCAAATTTTTAGAGGATAAAGACCAAGGGAAGGTCCTATATCCAATAAAAAGCAGGGTAGACGGGCTGAAAAGCCACATCTAGGCCATGTTAAATAGAAGGAGAGAGGACCTTCGGGGGGTGGCCCCCCAAGGGACTTCAACCACCTTGTAGTTTTTCTTGCAGTAGAATTTCTTCAAAGTAGCGGAGCTTCTTTGCGTAGAGATTTCTTCGGGAATTTTCTTGTATTTTTCTGGACAATTTCGGATCATTTTTTCGGACCCTTTCTCCTTGGAATGACAACCTATTTATAGGCTTTTGATGGCTATTAGATGAATTTATGGGCATTAATTACATTAATTCTCCATGATGGGAGGAGTTACAAGTGTTTATTTTTTTATTTTGTAACTCCTTTTTCCTAGCTTTTGATTGGTCGATGGAGAATGATGAGCATTTAATTGCTTTTAAACTCCATGATGAGGGGAGTTATATGGTTTAATGCCATGATTGCTTGGATTTGTAACACTTTTTTCCTTGCTCATGATTGGGTCGTCCAAAATAATGAGTTAATGACCACATTAACTTATCATAAACAGGTCAATTAACAGCATTAATTGGTTGCCAAGTCGCTCGAAGAGTCGTCAGCCGCGCCGCGTCTTTTGGAATTCTTCTTACAATGATCGCCGATGGATTCGCATGTTGTTTGATGTCGGATGGCGATGCAATTTAAGACATTGGTTGACACAAATGGGCCGGCAACGTCTGTCGAGTCAATTTCATGATCAGTCGGGCAGAAAGTGTGCTTTCTTAGTCGGTCGGTTGGCGATTCTAAAGTGTCGCATGATGATTTCATGATTTTGACAGTGGATCCGTGATTTTGACGAAGATCGACAGATTTCATGCCTCAAAAATCAAATTATGGAAAAATCACAGGGGCCAAACGACTTAAAATGCCAAAAGGGACCGAAAAGTACCTTTTCGGCGGAAATCCGGTGGCCCAGATTTCCATGGTCGCGGGCGACCATGGGCTTCTTCCCCCTTTCGGTCGCCTTTTTTTGGCTATTTTTTGGGCTTTTTCGTTTCTTCTTTCTCCTGTATTTTTCTTGATATCTTTCCTCACCTATTGACTTGATTTCACCACATGGAAGATATTGAGCTTTGATGTACGGTCAACTGATGTCTGATTGACCTAAAATTTGATAGGGAGCCTATTGGAGTCATTTTGAGACGATCCATTGGCTCCGATTAGGATGCCATGGTCCCGGGGAGCTCCGCCGCTAGTAAGCTTGATTTTGTTTCCGAGCGTAATGCCGGGTCAAACGTCGTCGGAATGATCTGAAATTTGACGTGCTGCCCTTTGGAAGCATGTAGAAGCTAGCCACATGCTTTTTTTATGAGTGGTGGCCTCGGTTGTTCTCGCCACCGAGAGGCTTGACTTTGCTGCTCGAGAGTTGATGCAGGATCAAACGGTGTCGGTTTGACTTGAAATTTGGCGTGGAGCCTTTTGGAGGTGTTTTGAGATCATCCGTAGGCTCTGATCGAAGATTTGATATCTTTGACCCTCTCACCGCCGGGAGCCCCTGCCTAGCCATTGGAGGATTGAAGTTAGGCCAGATGGTGTTGAAATGGCCCGAAACTTCATGTGTACCCTTCTTTTGGCTATTTTGAAGGATCTTGCAGTTTTTGTTTGATTCTGACAAGATTTGATCCTTGAAGCGGCTTTGCCTGTTTGTAGTAGGTTGCCGCTCCATATAGCTTTTGATGTTGAAGAGGCAAAGTGTCATTTTTTGTGTCAACAAATGCCCCCTCGAGGTACAGCGATGAATTGCATAGCTTTTGCAGTCGATGTGCCTCGAAGAAAACTTTGAAGGAGAGCTTCTGACTTGATCAAGAGTCTCTGAGCATTTTTCTTCTGATAGAGTAGCCTTTTGAGTTTCCAAGGGGATTTTTATTACCATCTCAAGGCAAAATTCTGAAAATGACATTTGGATTGGATTTTTGGGTTTTGGATTTTTTATTTTTAACCTTGTGAACCTAAAGGCTTTATGTGGCGCATCAGGCGGTCAAGAAGGTTTTTGGTTTTGGACCTTGTGACCTAACAAGTTGTATGTGGCAAGTTAGGGGACTGTGATTTGGTTTTTGGTCGCTTTTTGGGACAATTTTTGGTCCATTGGAGTGGTTTTGGGTTTTTGTGGAATGTCAATTTCAAGGTTTTGGCTTAATTTCGTTCATGAGGTGGGATGGTTTGGATTTTTGGAAACTCATGAGGCTTGGATTTTTCTTTGCATTGGTCCAATCGACTCAAAAAGAGGCATGGAACCATTTTTTTATGCTCTTGGTAAGAGGGATTTTGACTAAAAGCTACTTTTAGTGCCTAGGTGGTCAAACCTAGATCATGTGGGCTAGCCAATGGGACCTTAAGCTTTAAAGATGGCTTAGATCTCATGTGGTGTCATTTTTGTGAAGAATATCTAAAAATATCTCTTTTGGGTAGAGAATATCTAAAAATAGTTTTACTTGGAGAGAATCTCTCAAGTTTCCTTGATTTTGGGAGAGATTTTCTCAAAGCATCTTTCTTTGGGAGAAAGTTTCTCACATTCCCTCTCTTTTTGGAGAGAATTTCTCAAAAGATCTCCTCCTTGGGAAGGAATATCACAAGATCCCTTTCTTTTAGGAAGGTTGCTAATTTGTAGCACTTACCTTCTTTCCTCTTTTGGTTTGCTCTCTTCTAAAAAGCAAGGGGAGGTTCAATCTCTTGCTCTTATTGCCTTCGTTTTGCAAAAGTCTTCAAGAGTGCTCCAAGATCAAGAACCCTTCTTCTTTAGGAACTTCAAGTTCTTCTTCTTGCTCCATGGCTTCAAGTGAATTTTCTTCCTCCTTAAGAAACTCCATGTAGAAGTCTTTTTTCTTCCTTTTCTTTTCTTTTCCTTTTCTTCTTTTTTTTTCTTCCTTTTTCACGTGTTTTCTTCTTTTTTTTTTCACACGTTTTTTTTTTCTCTTTTTCTCTTTTTTCTTTTTTTCTTTCTTTTTTTTTTCTTTCTCTTTTTTTGTTTCTTTTCCCCTTTTTTCTCTCAAGGTTTTCTATTTTCACCATTTTTTTTATTTTTTCTTTTTTTTTTTCCATTTTTTCTTGGCTGTATGGACCTGGCCGTACTGCCACGTGGTAGTGGGCCACAGCCTGTGGGCCAGCTCAAAATTTTTTTTAAAGAGGTTTTCTTCTTCTTTTTTTTTTCTTTACCCCCCTTTTTTTTGGATTTAAAGATGCCCATGCATGATAACTTTCCTTCTACGCATTTTTGTAAATGGAATTGGAAGTATGATAATCCACACCTGGAAATCTTTTGCAAGTCTTGGGATTTGGAGCTCGTAGCAATGTTGAGCGCTTTCTTAGTCTTGCAGGGATTTTGAGGAACTTTGCAGGTTTTGGAATCTAGAGCTCGTAGCAATGTTGAGCCCTTTTCCAATTTTACGGAGGTTTGAGAAGACTGGCTTGATCTCGCAGCAATGTTTGAGTTCGAGCCTTCTTTAAGAATCCTCCATTGATTATGAGCTCGGAGCAATGTTGAGCTCATCTTCAAGCTTCCTACCTTTTTCGGGGGTATTTCCTTTTTCTTCGGAATTGTCCCGGAACCATGCCAAAATTTCGCTAGGATTCTTTTTAGCAAAATTCCGTCATTTTGATTATTGATTTCTTCTTTTCCATCCTTTGCAGGTAGTTCTTCCAGAACGAACAAGGGTAAAAGTCATGTTACTGATGCGCCTCGTCGGTTTGTTAGATCATCCAATGCGGCCGTTCAGCAGGCCTGGGAGAAAGTCCGGTATGTGGAAAGGAACTTGGAAGAGTGTGACTCGCTCAACCGAGATGAGATGAGGCAACGTTTAATTGCCCTCAAGGATGAGGAGTTTTATAGGATTGTGGTAAGCAACCGTCCTTGGGTCACGGACGATCAGAGTGTTGTGCCCAAGCCTACCTTTCTCTTTGGTGATGCAGCCCCTGACGACTTAACATACCAAAGGAGATGTTTTCAGTTCTCTTACACGGCTGATGGTGATGAGAGAACTGTTTCTACCCGGTCGACCTTTGATTGCACTGTCTTGATCATGAGCCTTTCTCCCACATTCTCTTAGAGAGAAGATCCTCCAAGCTAGGTGAAGATGACCAATGTGATCAAGACCGGGGTTTTTGTTGGCGGTGCTTCCAGTTATGCAGAGAAGTCGCCTACCCGTATGGACATGTTGATGCCGGCCAGCGACTACCAAGGTTCAGATCATCCGTCAGTCGATTTGAGACCGGTGGGCCTTGGCATTTTCAAGGGTGACGGCAACAATTGGGTGAAGTGTCGCGACCCCGAACCGGGACCCGGGACCGCGACGGTGGTGTGGATGGGTAATGAACTACCCTTAATGATGATTATACATTTCCTTAATTTCCCACAGGTTTCCGCGGTGAGGATTCCACACACACTCATAGAACATTTACATTGGTGCGGAAGCGTGTAGCAAATCAAACTCTTAATCCATTCTCATAATATGAGACTGGTAATACACAAGTATAACATGATGTCAGAGTGAGCAATGATCTCATTAGCATTCCCAAAATTTGAATTTAGAGTTTAAACAAAAGATCAAGTTAAATTAACATTCCCCAAAAATAATGGCCAACAAAGGCCAGTACAACCAAAAGTATAAATCAGGTATCTTTCTATAATCTCCCCAAAATGTTCGCAGCTCAAAGCTAAACCAAATGTCTACATGACATTGTCAGCTTGCCACTCGACTAATCGTTGCGGTTCATCGACCGCCTCCTCTGGCTCCTCCTCAAAGGCAATAACGGGAGCTGGACCTGAGTACCACAAAAATGGGTCAGACACGACGGTCTGGCAGGTGGATGAATAGATAATACCAAGAAAGAAATCAAAGCGTATCTTAGACATAACGAAAACTTATAAAAACGATAACTATCATAAAACAGGATGCATGGTTCATTTAAAGTACAGATGCAATATAAATCATGTAGGGTATTCAAGGTACAGGAACTGACTAGATGGCAACCACACTAAAGCTAAATCCTCTCTATCACTAAGGTGATGAGAGCACATTCAGTGCGTTGGGCTCGAGCACACGAAGTGACGAGAACCAACATTATATACATATACATATACATATAGCTAGGCAAGACCACGGCCGCGGAACCGGGTAACGGGACAGGACAGGATCCAAGTTGCAACTGGCGGGAGCACAAGGGGGAGGCCCAAGTCAGTTGATCAGATTGACAAGGACGTCCAAGCTTAGTGGTGCCGACTCATAGGTTACATGAGAAATCAAAACATGTACAAAACTATATCAGTATAAAACACTCGGGCAGGCGGGGCATGGTGCTCGTACGCACACATTTCGTATCATTATCTGTTCATGCATAAACGGGGCTGGCAGGACATATCAGGTGTATAAATCAGAATTTGAGATAAAACCAGTAGGATCATGTAATTATACATATAATCTGAGTAAAACAATGCAATGAATCCTTATACCATTAGGGACTATATATTGGGGCATCCATATTCAAACAACATGTATAAGGATCTTGTATGTCTATTATTACCCTTAGTATGGCACTCGAATGATAGAGGACATACCAAGTTTCCTTATGCAAGTTGATGAATCCAAAAGTCCCAATACCTTTCCGAAATGGTGTTTCTTTCTAAGTCAATCTCCTTATGTCATCCCCTGGGTCTTTCCAAGGTGGTAGGGCATTAGAACAACCCATCCAAACCTTTAAATACTATATCTGAAAACAACAGAAAAGACTTAGGAATTCTGGGTGAAATTCAGTCACCAGTCAGTTAGCTGGAGGTTAGCCGCCGAGGTGATAGGCGGTTAGCCGCTGGCTGACCGCGGGGCTGACTGCGGTTCACCCTGCTAAAATATAGCATTCTGTGTTTCTAACCGCGCATTTCGGCTACCTGGCGGTCACAGGGTTTTAGGGTAGCGGTTAGCCGCTATCTGACCGCGGGGCTGACCGCGGTTCGCCCGTCAAAACACAGCATTCTGTGTTTCTAACCGCATCTGGGTCGGCTAGCCGCCGGTCACCTATCGGCTAGCCGCCAAGGTGACCGCCCGCTGACCGCCCAGCTGCGGGAACTCTACATCAGGTGCAGATTTCAGTCATTTCTTTCCCAAACCCTTTCACTTCGACTCCAACCATTTCCTAACATGAAATGGGTCTATTCCCTTCCATTTAACATTTAATCCTTTCCACCAACCACCATTCCATCAATGCATTTAATTCACCTACCAATACAAATCTCATTCAATGCAAGTACAAATATCATTTAAGAAGTTCATAATGACCAAAATAAACTTTAATGAATGAATGCATACATTCTCATAAAACTAACTAAGAGAAAAATCATATCAATAAGTACCTTTCCAAAAGCATTATGAAACATAATAAACCGAAGGAATAGGAATGGTAAAAATCCACATTTTCAATAAAGTAAGAACTCATTCAAATCAAATCCATTCATTCACTTGCCTTGGTCTCCAAATATGCTAGTCAAGCTCTAATCACACTCTCAAGCTCAAAATCTACAATCTACACAAAAATCCCCAAAATACATTCATTACAACCCTAGAATGTCAAAATCAAGAAATAGATGGAGATAGCTTCCAATAATCAAGGTGAAGCACCTCTCTACAAATGGTATCAAGATGAAGCTCTCATGGAGGGGAAGAAGATTACCACCTCCATTTTACCTTTAGCAATAGATTTGAGAGAGATTGAGAGATGAAGAAGCAAGAAGCAAGGTAAGTTGAAGAGAACCCTAGGGCTAGGCTGGGATACCTTTTTCTCAAGAAAGTTGCAAGAAGAGGAGGAGGAAAAAGGACTCCTCCTTATATAGACAATGGCAATGGGTCCCACAACTTAAAAATCCAATTGAGCTAAAACATCACTCTACGGGCTTCGGATGGATTCGACGAAGAAGGAAGAATCGATCGTCGAAATTTCTACTTTCCAAAAAGTATATATTTTACGAGTTTCGGAGACATTGAAAATATTGTCCTGATTTTGTGTAAAAAGACTGTTTTACCCTTATCAATGGCAAAGTAGGGTTTAGAGGTTTCGAACGAGAACGGAGCAAATACAAAAGTTGTCGGGAATAATAAAATACATTAAACGGAGCAAATTACAGATTTCCAGAATTATTAAATAAATCCCAAAACTAATCAAGACATCATAAAAGGAACCCCTAAAGGGCCCCACTAGATCAATAGAGTTCCCAAAGTAATTCAAAGCTATAAAAAGCTATTCTAATCCATATTTAACCCATTTCCACTAATCTCACTTATAACTAAAACGCGTCTTAATTAACACTAAAAGGAAACTCTCGGGGCGGGGTCTTACATGAAGCCTTTTCGACTTTGTGGCCATTTCAGCGCTGACTCGAGCTGGGAGTCATGGACTGATCACATCCTGCAGGTTGGCGGGGCCATTCTAAAGGAAGTCGAGATCTTTGATGCGGTCCGCACTTTTTGGCAAACCGTTGTTTTCTCCGATAAAGCCTTCATGGCCATGTTGGAGTCATTCCTTCCACAAACCAACACCTTCGCTGTCACGAACGATGAGATTAGTTTTTCTTTGAAGGAACTGAGCGCCACCACTGGGCTTCCTATCCTTGGCAAACTCTACGAGGAGTTTATGCCTATTGACAGTGTCCTTGAGGAGTAATCTGAGGAGTTCAGGCTTTTGTACTTTCAGCTCGTCGCCTTCTACGAGTTTTTGAAAGAGAAGGAGGGCTCGAAAGTCAGGTGAAGCAGTTGGAAGAGTTTCAGCTCTTTGTCCCCCAACTTTTTTAACGGCGAAGAGTCTTCTGAGTGTATGACCCTCCGGGTTCGAAGAAGATCTTTGTCATGCGAGAAAATTTGAAAGGATTCTTCGCAAGCATAGATGCCATCTATTCTGGCATTGCACTGCGGATAGATCTCGCTGTTTACCTCACTTATTAGCTAGGTGAGGCTGTTTTTGCTGGAGGAGATAGGACGCACATCAGGCCTCATTGCATTTTCCGGCTCGTCAGATGGCGTTTGGAGACTGGCTTGCTTTGGTGCCTGCTCTTTACTCCTATTTGTGCACTGAACTGCAGGCTGCTACTTTCCTGGTTCGGCTTGGGCTTCCCATGAATAGGGTATTTTCAGCCCATATTTTCTATTCGTGGTATGTATACCATTGTCCTGATTTCCACCGATTGGGTGCTGCAAAGGATGATGACCCTTTCATGATTCAATTGGCTAGAGGGCAGTCGTTTCTGAATCTCTTTTATCTACCCGTTTGAGGATCCGACGATTCAGGGACGTCGAGATTGGGCAGTCTTCAATGAAGCTTTCTCCAGATTTGCGGAAGAAGGCTTTTGATTTTGGTGTCTCCCGTGATTCAACCAGGGCAGGGTCGGGGAGACACTATTCTTTGACCAATGCAGATAAGGCATGGCTTTTTAGCATATGTGTTGGTACGATGGTATACCGTAGACATCTTTTCGTCGACATCCAGCCGTATGTTCCTTCGCGTTTTGCCTTGCAGTTGGGCTTCTCTCAGGGCGTCGTTGGAGCTCCTTCAAGTAAATTGAAGCGCTTTGGAGGTTTGCAGGATGGGAGGAATGCATGGGCTTTTTAAAGTGTGGAGGACACTACTTTCCGGACTGTTGGCTTCACGAAGGGGTTCGTGGAGAGCTTCTGAGTGTACCGGGGGCTTTCTAAGAAGGAGCTTGATGTAAAGCAATCTCTTGGGAAGGATCTTGGCAGATCAGATGGCGTCCGATGAGAGGAAGTTTTGGCTTTCCTTTCGAGAGAGAAGCACAAGATAGGCTTTCTCTGTGAACAGGACTGTCGGATGTGAATTTCGACCCCCCCAATTTTCCTCTCCAAGAGAAGCATGGTTTGGGGAAATCTCCATTCATCTATATATATGCTATTTAAATTTTACATAAAAAATGAGGATTCCGACTACCCTCAAAATCGATAGATCACGATCGCCAGCTACGGTACGGCCGTAACACCGTTCTTCGACAAAAGTCGAAGAAATATAGGGAGAAAAATAATAAGGTGGGTTCTTTCTCTCGTCTAATGTGCTGCCGGCAACACACGACAGTTGTCCTGTCACATTAATCTGGGTCTCTTTGGGTCTCTTTAATTTGGGTCAATTCAGGGTCATGGGTTAAAGTCCGAATAAAGGTTAATCCTCACATAGCATAATCGTAGTATATCCAAGTAAAATAAAATAACTAGAATAAAGAAAATAAATTAAAAGAGGGGGAGGTGCCAAATATTTAAGAAGAGGATCGGCCCCGTTCCCGGGTACCCCCTTCTGATCCCTTGGCAAAATAGGGTTTAAAGGCTGATTTTTCAAACCAAAATGATGATGCCAATGAGACTTTGACTTGTGATTTCTGTGTGTTTCGTGTGCGATACACGAGTGATAAAAGTAAAAGGCCGATGGGCCGTAATTGATTTAAGGTGGCCGATGGGCCAGGATTGATTGAAAATGGCCGATGGGCCAGTGTTTGTTTTAGGATGGCCGATGGGCCGTGATTGATAAAAGTGTGTGCGAAATCACTCATCTCATCTCGCTATTCTCATTTATTCAATTTTAGAAATCAGTTCTTTATTCCCTTTTATCATTAAGTTCAATTAAATATCTGGCACCTGAGGTGGAGGAAGAAATAAAAGGAAAATCTTTTTGGGTTTATTTTGTTGGTTTTATGGTTTTTATGGCTTTTCAATATAGGGGCTAGAAGGGCCTAACTAGGGAATTTTACTTCGATTTACATGATTAGTGCTTTACTACTGATCATCGGATTAACCCTAACCTAAGGTCCTAGACCGCCCACATCAGCTCTCCCAGTCCCCTAACGGAACAGGAAAAGTGATGGGGCGAAGCCTAATGCGCTAAACTACCTAACGGGGAAATCCGATCTAATCCTAGGGTATGAATAGCCTGAGTTTGATGGTTCAGCGCCTAAGCAACTTATTAATTGTGATTTTTAATTGGTTCGGTTTGTTTTGAGTTGAAGATTGATTAAGAGGTGGATTAAATGTATTTTGGGGGTTCTGTTTAAGTTGTTTAAGGTTCTGGAATTTATGGTTTATTTTAAAACGTGAAATGATGTCGAAATCCGTGAAACGAGGTTGGCAGAAGACTTGGGCGCCAGGGGGGTGGCGCCTAGGTTACTCCGGTGACTTGGGCGCCCAGACAGTGGCGCCTAAGTGGCTGTTTCTGGGTGGTTTGGCTAGCGACGATGGTATCGATGTTATTTTCGAAATCCAAGGAGTTCTTACTTGGTGAATTTTAATGTTTCAAATTGTTCTAATTCTCTGATGTTCAAATGTCAAAGGGATTCTGATCCGGATTTTGAAACAAAATTTAGAATTCGCGTTTTAGTGCAAATGAGAGGATGGGCGCCAAGGGGGTGGCGCCCAGGTGGATGGCTTGAGATTTTCAGGTATTCCGGATGGGATTTGATATTGGTTTTCGGGTTTAGAGACTATTTTAGGTTCTGGTTTTAGTTAATTTAAGTGGTAACGTGTTTAGCTATTCGTTTTAAATTGAAGTTGTGAACCAAGGTTAGAGTGTAGGATAGGCGCCACAGGGGTGGTGCCTAGGTGGTTGTTTGTTTGTTCGTAAAGGCTTTGGGAGCGAAGCCCGAATCAATTAAAGTTTCAAACGTTTTAAGTTAAAAGTGTTTTAATATGTTGATTCGGATTGGTTTAAATGTTAATTAATTATGTTAAATTGTCGATTGGGGTACTTTATGAAAACAGGTAGGCTGGGCGCCCAGGGTGTGGCGCCTAGGTTGATTTGGCAGGATGGGCGCCCAAGGGGTGGTGCCCAGGTGACTGTGCTAAGGGTCGGTCGGTTCGGTATTTTTTTAGGTCAATTTAAGTTTAAATTGGTTTAAGGGCTTAGTGTGTTTGGGTGTGGGATGCTATTCGTATTCAATTGGGATTTATTTAAACACCAATTAATTGGGCTAAGTTGTGAATCGGGTTTTTCCGAAAACAGGGAAGCTGGGCGCCCAGGGTGTGGTGCCCAGGTGGATTTGACAGATGGGCGCCAAGGGTGTGGCGCCCAGGTGAATTATTCTGTGGTTCGGGTCGGTTCCGTATTTTTTAGGTTGATTTGCGGTTGAGCTTTATGGTTTGATGTATTTTAAATTAAAAATGTTCTGTTGCGATGATTAAGATTAAATTCGGTTTCAATTAATTTGGCTTTAGTAACGGGAGAGGCTGGGCGCCAAGAGAGTGGTGCCCAGGTGGAGGTGGCAGGATGGGCGCCTAGGGGGTGGCGCCCAAGTGTCTGTCTTGTGCGTCCGAGTTGGTTCGATGTTTCAAGTCTATTCGGGTTTATAGTTCCGATTGTTTTAGATTTCAAGGGTGTTCCGGTGTGTTGATCGTGATTGACTTCGAATTTAATTTCAAGTGGGGTTTCCTAGTGATTGGGTAGGACGGGCGCCAGGAGGGTGGTGCCCAAGTGGATGCGGAAGGATAGGCACCAAGGGGGTGGCGCCCAAGTGGATGCGGAAGGATAGGCACCAAGGGGGTGGCGCCCAAGTGTATGCGGAAGGATAGGCACCAAGGGGGTGGCACCCAAGTGGATGTTTTGTGATTTATTCGTTTTGTATTTTCTAAGTTGGGTTGAGTTCAAATTGATTAAGGTTTCGAGTCTTTTTAGGTTAATAGTGTTTTAAGGTGTTAATTCGGGTTTAATCAATTAAGTTTAATTAAGTGGTGGTTTCTAAGGGAATGTGATAAGATAGGCGCCAGGAGGATGGTGCCCAAGTGTAAAGGCAGGCTGGGCGCCCAGGGGGTGGCGCCCAGATGTCTATTTTGTGGTTTCGGATTGCTTTTGCGTTTTTAAGTTGGTTCAAGTCTAGGTTGATTGAGGTTTTAGATTTCTTAAATTTAAAAGTGTTTTGTTATGTTAACTAGGATTAAATTTGGGTTGTGATTAATTAGAAATTTTAATTAGGGGTTCTTTAGAAACGGGATAGGATGGGCGCCAAGAGGGTGGTGCCCAGGTGGCGGTGCAGGCTGGGCACCCAGAGGGTGGCTCCCAGGTGGACTGTTTTGGAGTTGTGTTGGCTTTGAGTTTTTTAGTTAATTAGAGATTAAGTTGATTAAGGTTTCAATTATTTCAGGTTTAAAATGTTTTACTGTGTTGATTCAAATTGGTTTAAGGTCTTAACCAATTATCTTAAGCTTTAATCGGGGTGTTTTGGAGAATGAATAGGCTGGGCGCCCACGGGGTGGCGCCCAGGTGGCTGTGGAAGGATGGGCGCCCAGGGGGTGGCGCCCAGGTGGCTGTCTTTTGGGGTTTTAGGTTTTTTTATATTTTTAAAGTTCTTAATTACTTCTAAATCCGAATTAATTAGGGTCTTAAGGTTTTAGGGTTCTTAATGATTTGATGTTTCTTAAGTTAGCTAATTATGATGTTTTAATTAATCTTATGATTTGTCCTACTTAGGCGCTAAACTCAATAACCTAGACTATCTAATTATTATTTTTTTGGGTTTTCTGGATATCTTTTAATTTGTTTTTGGTTTCTCCTCTAATTTACTAGAGAGTAAGGAAAGAGAAGAAGGGATTTTATGTTTTATGATTTTTTTTTTGGGATTTTCTATGGATGTGTGGTTCAAATGATATGATGTGAAGTGTGACAAAGATGGTAATTCAAAGTTCAGAACAGATCATACAACCAAACATATCATCATCATGCAGTTTCTAAATGAACTAAATGCGGAAGATTTGAAGTTGTGCACAAAAGTGGAGAAATCCACTTGGGCGCCACCCCTGTGGTGCCCACTCTGCTCAGTCAGGGTTTTCAACCGAACACAGCGAATGCACAAGAATCTTAGTGTTTTCAACACAACTTCTAATATTCAGCGACCGATGCGAATGTCCTAATTCGAACTACTGGCGATGCAACTAACGAAATTATAAACAAACGATGCAACGGGCGGAGATCTAGAACCCGGACCCTGTCTTAGAAGGGTAGGCGCCCAGGGGGTGGCGCCCAGGTGGTTCTGGAAAGGGCAGGCGCCCAGTGGGTGGCGCCCAGGTGTTCTGGAGAGGGCAGGCGCCTAGTGGGTGGCGCCCAGCCTTTCTGCCAATGGCTGTTCGCGATCTTTTCAATATAAATGATGATGGTGATGATGCTAATGCGAGATCTGATCTAACTGTGCAATGAGAACTACAAAATCAAGACGAATCTACTATATTAGAATGAACCTAAACATGTTGCTAACATGATGATGCACTAATACTATTTTTATCACAAGCTAATGTAGATCTACGATGCTCAAATGGTCCTAAGCATGTTTCTAAGAATGAATGGTAATGGAATATAGAAAAAGAAAGAAGAGATCTAGGAATACCGGTATATGACGCGTTCCTCAAGTTCCTAAAACGAAGCTTTTGCAAAGATCCATAGCTCCAGTTGAAGATATGGAAGCCTCCTCCCCTCTTTCTCCTTCCTCTACTATAGATCTGAAGTTCTTCTCTAATGGTGGCTACCTTTCTTCTTCTTGCTTATTCCCTCTTTTTGCCTCTTTTCTTAGGGTTTTTTGGGTAGCCTCCTCTTGTAAATGAAGTTAAGAGGGATTATATAGGTTTGGGACGAGTTTAGAAGGGGCTAGGGCTTCATTAATTCGTGTTTCTAGAATGTCTCACGCATCCCTAGGCGGCTTAAGTTGTTTTAGGGTGAACTAGGGTTTGGAGGGAGGATGGGCGCCCATGGGGTGGCGCCCACATGGCCTGCGCATGCTGGGCGCCCACAGGGTGGCGCCCAGGTGATCCTGGAGAGAGTGGGCACCCACAGGGTGGTGCCCAGCTGGTTCGTGCTTCGCTTTTGATCCTTAGTCGAAACTGAACGGATATGTCTTCACCTGGGGGGGACCTACATTAGCACTTAATAGGCTGGGCGCCACATGGGTGGTGCCCAGGTGGATTTCAAGGCTGGGCGCCACATGGGTGGTGCCCAGATGGATTTAAAGGCTGGGCGCCACATGGGTGGTGCCAAGGTGGTTCGGTTCGTCTTCGATGCTTGGTCCTACGTATGAGTGGTCCCGGTCTAATCTCGAACCAAACAAATAAATTTTAAGGTGGGCACCCACCATGGGGTGCCTAGGTGATTCTAGGAAGTGTGGGCGCCACAGGGTTGGTGCCTATGTGGAACTTAGGAGGGTAGGCGCCACATGGGTGGTGCCTAGGTGGAGTCGGTTCATTTTCGGAGTTCGGCCCCTACATTGAGTGGTCCCGGGCAACTTTTAGGCTAACTAGTGAAATTTGGAGGCTGGGCGCCCACCATGGGGCGCCTAGGTGGTCCCGGGCTGTGTGGGCGCCCACCATGGGACGCCTAGATGGTTTTCCATAGGGTGGGCGCCACATGGGTGGTGCCTAGGTGATCTCTTCTTAGGACAAACTTTGGAAGCTCATAACTTTTGACTCGCTTATCGGATTTGGACGTTCTACATACCGCCGGAAAGCTCTCGAAGTGAGGAATTCAATGGTTTAAATTTCTTGAGAAATAGGAGCTGAAAAGTATGGGGGATCTCTGGACCAATGAATTTGATTTCCTAACTTAGGCTAATCGGGTGATATTTTGGCAAACTGAGTATGGTCTTTAAAGGGATTGGCCTAAGCATGTCTTAAGTGGTCCGGAGAGGGTTTGAGTGGTGTCATGGTTCACTCCTTGTGTGAGTAGTGGGTTGGGCTCAAGATCTTGACGCGACTCGGCTTCTCTCTCACGAACTTCTAGAAATCATTGGACTAACAACAAGCATCTTCATCGTCGTTAATTAATCTGAATTATGTCATTAATCATTCAATTATGGGTGAAATGGGGCATCACTATATATGATAGGTATTTAAGGCTATCATAGGGGCCAAATGAGGTGTCTACAGTATGCCCCTCTTTGGAGAGCAACACGTGGAGAGTTGTGCTCCAAAGAAAGTAGACACACCACTCATGACTCACGGGAGCTTTTGAGCTCGCGGGAGTGGCCATCTATGGATGTATGCAATTGCAAATTCATTCTAAAGATGAGGTTCACTTTTCTAGGATCGATCCTGATTCAGGGGGAAAAAGAAAAAGAAGAAGTTACGTGCCTACTGATTTGATTGGAAACCCGAGATCTGTGCCTCGGTGCCCGTGGTATTGCCACGTGGCGGGTTGGGAACTGTTCCCCGGTTGCTGAAATTTAAAATGATAGTAGGAACTGTGCCCCGGTGGTCTGAATCAGAAGTCAATCTTTCGATTGGTTAAGTCACAATTAGAATTTCACTTGTTCATGCAATAGAGTTTAATTCAAATGGTCATATATAGTATCTTTTAACTTTCATCCACAGTTGAATGTTCAAGGCATAGTTAAAACTAACTAGCAAAAATGGGGATCTTGAAGGCAATTACAAACATAGTTCAAGCAACAGTGTGAGGTGCATATGAGAATGAGATGCATTTTTTTTTTTATTTTTTTTAAAAGATGTTTGATTTTAAAACTCAGGTATGCATCGAAAAAGCTAAATCAACGGAAGACAGTCACCGGGAAAGCCATCACTCTCTAGGGATCTTGGTCTTCACCCAAGCTTAAATGAGAACCTAGGATAGATTCAATCATCTTTTTGGTGCTTATCATGGAGAGTTTCAAGTTACACGGTTTCCATCTTCCAACGTCAAGATTTGAGTCGGCGAACGCATAATTCATGAGAACATGATATTATGGTTGCCATACCGATTATAAGCGCTTAAGGGAGGCCTACAGCGACTCAATTTCCAGACCTGAAGTAAAATCATGAAAATCACAGTCAAGGGTACTTACCTCCAGAGCTTTCCGTAAGTCCAACGTTGGGGACCACTGCCATTTCCTTTCATCATTAGTTTGCCGAAGTTTGAGTCACATGCCTCCATCAGTGTACTTGAAGGTCCTTCACCTTTGGTGTCTTCGTTTTTGCTTTGGGAACCTGTATTGGACAAACACTAAAAGATTCTGCACTTCTCATTGTTAGTGCTCTGTAGTTCAAATTTCATTGATGGAGATGACATGGGATGCAATGCACAATGTCAGATGTATGCGTGATGGGACTAATGTGCATGTGACAGGACCTTATGTGATGAGACAATGTTTGGTTGACAATGTGCACCATTTCTTTGTGCCTCTCTTAACTTGCTTTCTCTCTCTCTCTTTTGGCTATTTATTTATTTATTTATTTTTTCTTTTATTTTTTTTTTTTTTTTTTGTTTTGTTTTGTTTTTTTTTTATTATTATTATTTTTTATTTCTTATTATTTTCTCTTGTTTTTTTTTATTATTTATTTATTTAAATTATCATTATTATTTTTAATCATCGATCATCATTAATTCTTGTTCGGGTTCAACTTCTCAAAATTCTAGGACAATTTGGCTCAAAGAGGCCTTTGGTTCTCTAAGGTGATTGATAGGCGCCACAGGGGTGGTGCCTAGCCTGTTCGAGCTTTGGTTCAAGGATTATGAAAAGAGACAGCTTGGGCGCCCAGGGGATGGTGCCTAGGCAGATTGCATGGATGAAGTTCGTCTCGAAGTAGAATGATGGATCTGGAAGACAAGTCACCTAAACGTCCAAGAAGTGGTGCCCAAGATGCAGTCCTAGTCCGTTTGAGAATGTAGTTTTAATTTCAAGGAAGTAGGTTACATTTCAGGTTGGTTTCGAAGTAGAATTCGAATTCGAGGCAATGTGTGACCTGGGCGCCCAAGGAGTGGCGCCCAGACTGCATTTTAGGTTGGTCTCGAAGTAGAACTTGAATTCAGGGTAATGTGTGACCTGGGCGCCAAGGGGGTGACGCCCAGACTGCATTTTGAGTTGGTCTCGAAGTAGGATTCGTGTTCATCCTATCGTACCAAGAGTCCTCGTCGGAGTAGAAGCCTGACCTTTAGAGAATAGGTGATTTGGGCGCCCGGGGTGTGGCGCCTACGTGGAATTGCATGTAGAACACTTAGAGTCCCTGTCAAAGAGAAGCCCTGAATTCTAGGAAGAATGGGTGACCTGGGCGCCCAGAGGGTGGCGCCCAAACTGTAGTTCGTGTACTTTTAAAATTCTCATGGGGTTCAGACTCTAATCTATATAAGTGTATCAAGGCCACGAATTTCCCACAACTCCTACTCTTTCAGACTTCGAATTTCAAAGCCTTCAAGCTCTTCCTTGCTCCCAAGTAAGTTTTCTCTTCTCCTTTTCTTTTTTTTTTAAGATGAATGGCATGTCTCATGTATATACTTCTAATTGTATGATTATTTAGTTGATCAACTTGGTATATGATTTCAGATTAAAGCATCCTTTTTATTTGTTTTGTATGTTCTCTTTTTTTCTCCTTTTTTTTTGTTTTTTTTTTTTTTTTTAAAAAAAAATTCGCTTTTATCCTCTTTGAGTTATGTGGTTAATCATTTTTTTTTTTTTTTAAATCCTTTTGATCATGTGTTGGCCTTTTGTTTCTTTTTTGTGTTTGGTGATTTTTACATCTGATATTTCAAGATTATGTTCAGTTTTCGTCATGCACATGCACAATCTTTGATTTGAATTTGAGCCTAGTCTTATGCTCTTGCGTACATGTTGGCTTTTGTTTTGGTTGTGGTGATGTCTTGTCCCACGTTTTCTTTATTTAATTCGTCAAGGCTGTTTTATGGCATAGGCAAGTCTGTCATGGTCAGATTTGGGGTGCCCTAGTTGAAAAAAAACACCAACAGAGAAGGCTAGGCGCCACCCTGGTGGTGCCTATCTTTCTGATTCGCACTAAGGGCTTGTGAACCCGAATTTTGAGGCATCTTTTCATATTCTGGTTCTCTCCGGCTTCATTATATGTTATGAAAACATGACTCAGGGACACTAAAGTCTTTAACTTGGCGAAATAATGATGTCCTTATGGGAGATATTTCAAGGCTGGGGTGGGCGCCACCCTTATGGTGCCTAGCTGACTCTCTGTTTTTTTTTTTTTTTGTCTTTAATGAATGTTAAGATGTTGTATTGTATGGGCATGTAGCTTGGACTTCTTGGCTCTCGAGAGGGTTTAGGACAGCCTAGCAGTATCTTTGGAAGTATCTCCCACGGATTTGAGAAGGCCTAATAAACTTATCATGGCTAAACCCATACCTTTTGCGGTGAATTCCTCAAAACAGACCTGGGCGCCACCCCTGGGGCGCCCAAGTGACCCTTTTTTTTTTTTTTATGTTGTTTTGGATTTCCTCAAATTATGAACTTTTCTGGGTTGTTTTTATTCTGTAAAGGGTTTCTAAAGCCTTGTGCATATGCCTACAGGTCTTTTCTTATTCCAATGGCTGGCTCTCCGATCTTCTCATTCGTTGTTGATGGTGTTGAGGGTTCTTCCGCTTGCAAGCCCTACTCGACAGGGGATGAATATTGGTCCCCTGGAGCTGATAAAATAGGGTATTATGACTCTGAGGAACGGGCAAAATTCTACCTCAAGCATGAATCCTCCCTACCTGTTAGCTATGACTGCGTTTTCCAATTTGAAGAAACGATGGACAAGCGCATTGTGAAGATTAGGCGCAGCAGGTATGATTTACTGGCTATGAAGTACAAAGGTATCTGCAGGTTGTATGGGGATTTGTGTATTGTGGGCAGGACTGCTTTAAATAGGTTGAATGGTTATGATGGGCTTCTGGAAGACTTGCCATCTTTTGTCAATAGCGTGCTTCAATCTCTCTTATGGAGCATGTTGGATGTCAGGGGGATGTTTGAAGTTTGGGAAGCTATGAAGTCTACCAACGAACGAGCTCCTATTGATGACTTTAACACCCTACACAGGCGGATGGATCAACTGGAACTCATGGTCATGTCTTGCCCTCACGAAGCTGAATCATCTGTTCCTAGGCGCTATAGAAAGTACTTTGAGATGCAAAACACTAGCCTCTCGGCGCTTATTCATCCGGTATACACGGCTTATCTAAATGACTTCCAGCGAGTTCGGGACATTTGCAGTGTCTTGAGGAATCCGCCGGATAACTTGAAAGAAGTGCAAGGACAACTCGAAGTTCATATCGTCGAAATGGAGGCACAGATGGCGCGCTTTCCTACTTTCAACGGGATGGTCCATCCATCCTAGGGGACTCACTAAAAGTTTTTCTATCTTAGGCTAGGATTTTCTTTCAATAAGAGGTCAGGTCATTAGGACCATCTTAGTTAGTTATAAGCTCTACCTAGGGTATTGGGGGCAAAGGTTGTGACCTCTATTTTAGTTCATGTTTAGGATTCAGTCGATTCAATTAATTGCTATAGTTATTGTTTTAAGACTCTTATTGGAGTTTAATAAAAGTTGATTTAGACTTTATTTTCCTTTCCTCTTTTTTTATTTTATTTTATTTTATGTGGTGATGTTTATTACTGAATGATGATGACATTTATGATGATGAGGTTAATGATGAGTTATGAAATTCGATGAGTCCAATTTTGTTAAGACTAGACCATAGTCATTAATAAAGATTGATTTTTATCCTAACCCGAGAGTGGATTATGTCTTAACTTCATCTCCATTGATGTTTAAATTAATGTCAGGTTTGATCTTTTTTTTTTTTTAGTTGAGTTGTTCTTTTTTTATTTTTTATAGGTGGATCTCCCCCCCTTGAAGGATGGCCCCACCATGTGATGGTGCTAGGCCAGCGCCCAAGGCTGGGCGCTAGGTCACAGTGGCTAGGGCTTTTGATGCCCCAATCTTTCCCCCTCTTTTCATTTTTTATTCTTTCTTTCCCTCTCTTCTTTTCTTTCGTTTCTTTCTTTGGGTTCTTGCTTTAGGTGAGGCGCAGGGGAGAGTGATCAGGGAGAGCTGAGTGGAGAAAGAGGAGAGGAGGAAAGGAAGAGCAGCGGCGCAAGAGTTTGCTGTCGCCCAGGTAGGTGGGTCTCAACCTCCTTTTCTACTTCTTCTTCTTTCTATTTTTTTTTTTTTTTTTTTTTTTTGTTTCCCATGGTTGCTGTGGTAGTTTCAGGTGAAGTCTCAGTGGGCAGCAGTGGAAAAAAAAAAAAAAAAAACGAGCATTGAGAACTGAGTGGAGAAAAAGAAGAGGAGGAAAGGAAGGGCAGCAGCGCGTGGCTGGCTGCTGTTTCAAGTGGAGTGTTCGATTTCTTCTTTTTTTTGTTTCTCTTGTTTCTATTTTTTTTTTTCATGGCTGTTGTGGCTGTCATTGTTTCAGGTGGAGGCCGAATACATTGAGGAGAAAGGGAGGAGAGAGAGATTCAGGTATGCATTTTCCATCTCCTTTCCATTTCATTTTTGTTTTCTTTCTTTTCTCTTCTCTCTATTTTTTTTTTTAGACTCTGTTTCTGCCACTTCAGGTGGAAGCCGAATGCATTGAGGAGAAAGGGAGGAGAGAGAGATTCAGGTATGTGGTTTTCCATCTCCTTTCCATTTCATTTCTGCTTTCTTTCTTTTCTCTTCTCTCTATTTTTTTTTTTTTAGACTCTGTTTCTGCCACTTCAAGTGGAAGCCGAATGCATTGAGGAGAAAGGGAGGAGAGAGAGATTCAGGTATACATTTTTTATTCTCTCTTCTTGTTTTTTTTTATTCTCTTTCTTTCTTTCTCTTCTTTTTTTTTTTAGAATCTGTTTATGGCAGTTGCAGGTGAAGACCGAATGAGCTGAAGAGAAAGAGAGGAGAGAGAGATTCAGGTATGTGTTTTTTTATTCTCTCTTCCTTTTTTTTTTTTTCATTCTTTTTCTTTTCTCCTCTCTATTTTTTTTTTTTTTTATGTTTGCTGCTGCTGTTTCAGGTTGTGTTTGACTGGGCTGAACAAGGAGACCAGCAACAGAGTGAGGGGAAGAAGAAGGAAAGGGAGAAGAGAAAAAGGGGGTGTTTGACAACTTGGTGCCCCAGGTATGTGGGTCCCATCCTCTTTCATTCATTTCTTCTTTCTCTCTTTTATTTATTATCATTATTATTATCATTTTGGACGATGGCTGCAACATGGGGTTTTAGGACTTGATTTTGGCTATTGGCAGCCATGGGTGTGGTGGATTTTGGTGAGGGAAGAAGGAACGGAGTTGTCCCAGTTGTGGTGTTGACAATCCCAACCCCCTTGATCCAAATTTGAAAGATTGCATAGTGGGGGTTCCTTGGCAGAATCAGTTTGGATGGAAAATGGGCATTTTCTGTGGCTAGTTAGGATTGGTGGGATGATGAGGAGTGAGGTTTGGTGTGATCCATGGAGGCTAACTAGTGTATTGGAGATTGTTAAGTTCATTGAACATTTCCATTGGCTTTAAATGAGAGTGTGGTGAACATGATTTGGACTCCTAACATAGATCTCAGTCATTATGGGGAAGTGGTTTGGGCTATCTTCTTTTTTTTATTTATTTTATTTTATTTTTCCTTTTTTTTTTTTCTTTCTTATGTTATTCAGGGACTTGTTTAAATTTGTGGTGCACTGGTTTTGACTTGGTTCTTACACCATGGTGTGTTTTATGCTCACTTCCATATTTGTAATTATGTCGGGAACCTTCTGCTCTTTTGTCTCTATCTTTTTTTTTTTTTTAAATATTTATTTTATTATGTAGAAGAGTAAGCTTGGTAATTGAGGGGTGTGGTGGTGATGGCTAGGGTGAGTTGGTTATGATGTGATGGGACAAAGGTTATGGGTGTTGTTTTAGTTTAAATTGTGATTCGGTTATTCATTTTTTTTGTTTTTATATCTTTATATATTTCTCGTTGTTGTGGTTGTCATTGTTTCCCTTCCTCCCTTTTTCTTATTTGTATGATGTGACTGTGGGACGGGATGTGATTCAGCCTAATGTGTATGTCGAAATAATATAGTGGTGATGAGGCAGAATGAGAGGCGTGAAGTTTGAGCTAAGTTGGAAGAGTTGGGTTGGAATGAATGTGTTTTCATTTCTTTTCAGGCTTGTAAAATGTATTTTAATGAGGGCAGTTCAATAAATGGGACTCGTTTTGTCTTAATCTTTTGGTTGGATCAATGGTCATGGTCTCTTATGCTTATGTGGACTAACATTATGCCCTCATGCTCAACTTCTCATTTTGGCTTTGGGTACAGGTTTGTCAGATGGCTAGGACTAAGGAGACTTGTAAGCGCACTCCTATGTTATCGGACACTGTGGAAGGGGCCGGGGTAGATCAAATCATTACTCCCCCGAAAAAGAAACAGAAGTGTAAGGATAAATCGGAGAAGAAGCCTCACCTTTCAGACGAGATACGAGCTGGCCGGGTAAACTCTTAGCTGTCTTTATAAATCTCATACTTTGTTGGCTTTCATTATTGTTGACATCCTTTCCTGTGATGTTTATGTTGCAGCCTGTCCCTTTTGCCCGGGCTAGGGTGAGTTGGTTACAGATGAGGGACTGGTGGACCGAGCTCCCTGATCATTTAAAAGATCGGGTCCGAGCAATGGGGTTCGGGGATTTCATGTCTATTGTCGCCTTCCGCACCGACCGTGCTCTCATTTGTGCTCTTTCCGAGCGATGGAGGGATGAGACGCACACTTTCCATTTCCCGCCCGGGGAAATGACGATTACACTTGAGGACATTGCGCGTTGCTGGGGGCTGAGGGTGACAGGCCTCCCTGTTTTCTCTAGGCCGAATGATGCCAAGGCTTTTATCACTCGATTATGCCTACATAGGATGTTCGGGGCTCGCCCCCAGTCCGGTGTGGGTCGGATTGACGCCGAGTGGTTGAGGGAGGCGTACAGCCCAGAGAGGAAGAGAATCCTAAATAGTAAGTATTCCATTGTTGCCTTTGTAGCATCATATCTTTCTCTTCTGCTGTTCCTACTAATCATTCCTCCCTGCTTCATTTTAGAGTGGGCTCGGAACCAGGCGGACTTTCTTGCCAAGTTGAGGGCAAGGGTACCGGATTTCGAAGGATTGCCGGTTAAAGGATGTGAGGGAGGTCCTGTCCCCACAAAGGCTGGGGCTCGGGCCGATGCTGGTAACATTTTGTCCCCTCTCCTTTAGATTGATTCAGAGTAGAAAAATACCCATGAGACCTGCATATTCGATATTTATCCTTTATTAACAGTGTTCATAATTCCTTTGACAGGTGAGGGCCCTTCTTCTGGTGGATCCCGATCTACGGCTGGCCCTGCTGATGACGATGTAGCAGTGGTGGATGTGATTGAGAGTGATGATGAGGTGGACGGGAGTTATGATGAGGATGCAGATTATGATGAGTTGGAGGGTGAGTTTATCGCATCTGATGATGGAGACGACGAGATTGATGACGGGGACAGTGAGGATGAGGGGGTGAGGCCTCGCCGAGTTGTTTCTGTTGACTTTGATGAGAGGAGAGATGGAGGTACGGGTAGAGGTGACGAGGACGACGACGTTGGACCCTCTGAGCGTAAACACTCGATCTAGTTTCTTTTAAGTGATCTCTAGCGTCTTGTATGCTCCTCATCCTTGTTTCTTACGTTCTTTCTCTCTTGCTGCAGGGTATGAATGGCGGGAAGTGCCGGTTGATGGGTACGCTCGCCGAAAGAGGGTAGGGATACCTTGTGAGGTTTTCCCGGTCACGAGTGAGTACCGAAGCATTTGGTAGCTACTTTGTTCCTTATTCTGATTATATAATGAATTTCTTATGTCAATTTGATATTGTACAGAGAAAAAACAAGGGAGGCAGTCTGAGGTTCGTTTGAGGAGACCCAGGTTGGTTTCGGCACGATTGGGTGATGATGAGCATCTCCGGGCTTTCCTTTTGTTCTTTTTGGGGAGATGTCTCTTTGCCAACGCGACTGGCAATAGAGCGTCCGGTACTCTCATTCGGTTTGTGCAGGACCTGGATAAGGTCGGCGACTATGCTTGGGGCGCGGCCACCCTTGCCTTTCTTTTCCATAGTCTAGACTCGAGGTGCCGCCTCCAGCCCGGATGCAAGAGCCTTCGAGGGTTCGTGCCGATCCTACAGGTTTAAACCCTATCCCCAAATGTGGTGACCTATTGTGGTCCACCCTTTCTTATCATGGGTCATTTTTCGTCTTTTGTAATAACTAAGCTTTGGTTGTGTATAGATATGGGTTTGGGAGCATATCATCCAGTGTCGGCCTGAGCGCTTGCCTGCGAGGTTGAGTTGTACTCCCCGGGCTTTGCAGTGGTATCCTAATGCCAATTTGCGGAGTTTTGCTGACATTCTGCCTCCTGAGATGGCTGAGCGTATTAAGGCTCTAGGAATGAGACCGGGCGAGCAAGGTTACCGGTTTATCTTAAATGAATTGAAAAATCACGAGGTATGCTCCTTTTCTCTTTTTGTTTGTCATGTTAAATGTCTGCCTCTCTTTGTTCTCATTTGCTACACATCATGACTTGTCAGGTGATCTGGCAGCCCTACCGGGGTGGTCCGGATGATGAGATGGCTGTTGTGCAGGAGGGGCGTACTCTATTTGAAAGGGACATTTGGCTCCACGCTCCCCAGGTGGCGGTCAGGTTGGTTGTCAGCCGAGTTGCGCGCCAACTGGGACACCATCAGGTTGTCCCTGTAGAAAAGTCTATCATGCATCGGTCGTATCCAGGGTCGGGTTTGAAAGCGTTCAAACGCCGCCATCCGTGTCGGAAAGAGATAAAAAATTGGAGAAGGCAAGGGAGGAAGGCCACCTTCGGTGTAGATGCTAGTGCTTGGAGTGACTATGAGGTATATTGGAGGACAGCTTTGCATCGGTATATACTCCCAGAGTCGTATTCTTGTGGGGCTTCGTATTCTATTAGTAATTGTGCGGAAGCGGCTGAGGCCTCGTCATTGGCTCGGGTGAGCATTGAAATTTTGTTTGCTCTAATGTTGTCTTCCTTTTTATCATTGCTAACATCGTTTCTTCTTTTACTTTTCAGGAGGAGATACCGGCTGTAGCAAGGGATTGGCAGGCACGTCCATCATCCGAAGGACGGGGCGAGGTGAGGGCTTATGAGGTTTCCAACTTCAATTATGAGCCTTACAATCTCAACGATTCATGCCCTTCCCATCCTCTAACCGTGGCTCTCATGTGTGATAGGGGACGTCTGGGTGCGTAGCGTCCGATGCTAGGGGAGAAACACTTCGACTGTCTCACCTAGTGGAGAAGAAGGTATGGTTTCTTGATTTAGTGTTTAAATCCAACGATGCTTAGCTCCATAGTAATGTTGATCATTCTTGATGTAACGGCATGGTTTATATTTCATAGGATACGGAGATCGTGAGACTGAGGGCACTATTGACAGCTGAGAGGGTACGAAAATTGTTAAACCTAATTAACCATGTGCTACCTTATTTATACTTTCCTTACTAAAAATGCTTTGGTAACAGGAGCGCCGCCGGGAAAATGAAGCGATCATCGAAGCGTTGGCGGATTCTCACGAGGTATGAAGTCATGGAGTTATTTGTTCATTTTGAATTTGTGTTTATGACCTTTGGTTATTATGCAGAGCAACAGAGAGCAGGACATGTCCGAGGTCACGAGAATTCGATTGGAGAGCGATCTTCTCACTCTACAGGCGGAGGTGGACCGACTGCGGACTAGCGAGGTTTGCGTTTCGTTTTATCATTCTTGTGGTCAAGACATATAATGACAACTCTTAACCCTTTCTATTTGTGATCTTCAGGCAGAGGCTCGTGGCGAGCGCGATGGAGCGTTTGCAGAGAGAGCTGCTTCTATGGCACAGGTATGAGCGCTTCTTATGTGATATTTCAATCTTGATTCCTTATCCATTGTTGATGTTGTTTATAATTTTGCTGTATGCAGGTTGACGAGTTACGTGCCAGGCTTAGGAGCTTTGAGGCCCCTGTGCAGGTAAAGGTCTTTTCTTCTTTTAAAATTCCATGTTTGATGCTACAAGGTTTGTTGAACGTAATGTTTCTATAAACGTTGTCCTGTAGAGCGGTGCTATCGTTGCTTCTATTCCTCCACCTCCTAGCTGGGGCGAGGAGAAGGCCATTATTCATGATCATTACGCTCGGCGCATGGATCGCATGGAGCGACAACATGATGAAGTGGTTACTGATTTGCGGGGGCGTCTCGCTAGACTTCATCGGAGGGCAGAGGAGAGAGGTTATGCATTCTCAGACTCGACCCGCACTCCTTCTCAGCGTGCTCCTGGTCCGACCTCGTTTGCTTCGTCGGCTCGCCGTGATGGAGCCGCTCCGTAGAGTCATCGTTCTTTGATCGATCTCCCCAGGCTGCATCATTAGTGTATCCTTGTTCCATGTATCCATATTTGCTAGTCATGTATTTATGTTGTTTCGCCCCATCTTTGGCTTATGATGAGAGCTAATATGTATTTGATGTATGTTATGCATACGTGTATTATGTATGTGTAGTTGAGATAGTGTGCTTGAAGCTTTAGAAGTGCCATGGGAATGTGTTTGATTGATAAGGAGTTGTTGTAGGGTATCGGGGCAGATATGAAGTGTTTTTCTTTCATAGGTAACAGGTTCTGTGTATCCGGAAACTTTCCGGGGTCCAAAAAACAAGGGGAAGTGCTGCCGAAATTTTTCTAAAATTTCTCGAATTTCGTGCCTCAACAAAAAAATCTCATGGAATAAGAATAATAGCAATACGGGATAAACAAGATGAGATATAATAAACTAAATGAATGCAATCCCATGCCAATTTTGATGCGGAGAAGGCAACATAGCCACAAGGTTCTCAAACAATGAGGAGTGCCTGAGTGTGTGACATTTGTGGCCTAAGCAATTCTATGTTTTTAAAGGCATTCACATCGTCAGCAATAAGTATTAAGGCAAGAGCTCAAGATATTTGCATTTTCAAATCAAACATGATATCATAAAGGGTGTGCATAGCATACATCTATAATCAAATTCATCATTATATATCATAACAACCATAATTCATACTTCCCAAGTTTGGTCATCAGCATTTTGACCTTTTCTAGTTATGAGGAGTTGTGTGCAAAATAATACCCGTAGATAATATATATATATAAAAAATGCCCCAGCTTGTGGGATGTTATGAATGTAATCGGGGTTGGTTTCCCTGCAAGGTCTCAAAGCAAATTTGTTAGTTTAATATTTTTAGGCCCCCTGCATTATTTAGCTAAGGTGGCATCTTTCTTTCTCGGTAAAAATGTCAGGGGGGCATTTTGGCATTCAAGCTTTGGGAAAAGAGATGGGATTAGTACCTTAGTGTATGTGTTCTTTCCTGCATTCACTCGGAAATGGTTAGCAACAAAAGCATGCATGAGGTGAGGGTGTGTACAGTCCAGTGAGTGTTCGTGGCAATCGTGTATGCGATGAGGGCCCATATTGGGAAGCCGTGCAAGACAGATAGATAGATATATACATATATATATATATATATATAAAATGCCCCAGCATAAGACTAGTGTTCATTTTGGCTGTGGGCAAGAAAGTACCCTCGTTCCATGATTGTCACCTTCGCGGTAATGTGATACTCCCTAACCATCATTTGGAGGTCGAGCCCTCACAAGCCCTCCTCTTGTAGCTGCTTAGTCTTTTCAGTTAAACTTCAGAAAGCACTTGACTGTCCTTGGGGCTCGTTCGTGAGTTGTGTTTGTGTGTGGGGTGGTAAGTCACCGTGCCTCCTTAGTGTTGTGGCTTCTGACCACCTTCTGCTCAGTTCATGCAATGAGTACCCATGTCACTCCAGCAGGCCTAATTCTAATAGAGAGATTTGTTATTATTTTTTTTAAGCATGTAATTGTGCAATGTCTAGGTCCTTTAAGTTTTCTAATTAACCCATGTAACGAGCATTAGGCCAATGATTCCCAAACCGGACGGCTTTAGGGCACTAGGTATGCAAATACCCCTACGGGCTTACTGGCTCGGGTTAAAAAGGCTACGAACCCAAACTAGCTACGTCTTTTTTTTTTTTTTTTAGCATGTAACTGTGCAATGTCTAGGTCTTTTAAGCTTTCTAATTAACCCATGTAACGAGCTTTAGGCCAGTGACTCCCAAACCGGACGGCTTTAGGGCACTAGGTATGCAAATACCCCTACGGGCTTACTGGCTCGGGTTAAAAAGGCCACGAACCCAAACTAGTTACGACTATGTATATATATATTTAACTCTTTTCCCCTTTTTTTTTTTTTTTTTTTTTTTTTTTTTTGTTTTTGCAAATGGTTGAAAAGCTTTCATGACATGGGCAAACTCACCTTCAAACCTTCACATCGAATGGCTTTAGCCGTGCCGAATTTGTGCCGGGCAGACTCACCTATTTGTGTATTTTTAAGTGTTAGTGTGTGTCCGAGTACCAAATTTGATCAGAGTGCATTTCTTCGGTCCTCCTATGAGATTTCTACAACTACGCAAAAGGGCAAAGAGGGTCATATTCTACAAGAAGTGAGGAAGGGTCATACTGTGTACCTTTTCAGGTACATAGCGTTCCATGGATCGGAGAGATCTTCCCCCTCTGCATTTACTAGTCTGTATGCATTTCCAGGATATACTTCTTTAATTACATAAGGGCCTTCCCAATTGGGTCGTAACTTACCTCGGGGATGCGGAAGCTGAGAAGGAGCGATGCGTTTCAGCATGAAATCGCCAACTTTGAATTTTCTTTCTTTGACATGTTTGTCGTAGGCTCTGGCAATCCGCTTCCGGTATACCTGTGCGTGCTCTGCTGCTTTCATTCTCCTTTCATCAAGTAGGTCCAGCTGAAGTAGCAATGCTTCTCTCCTCTGGTCCTCTGTCATGTCTTCATCTAGCTGGATGCGCAGCGATGGGTGAAGGACTTCATGGGGAAGGACTGCTTCCATTCCGTAAGTCAAAGAGTATGGGGTTTCTCCGGTGGGAGTTCTTATTGAGGTTCGATACGCCCACAACGCTTCGACCAAACGGTCTGGCCAATCACTACCTTTGGTGGTTTGCACAGTCTTCTTGATGATCTTTAGTAGGGTCTTGTTGGTTGCTTCGGCTTGACCATTTGCTTGGGGATAGTATGGGGTTGAATGATGCAGTTCTATGTTATATTTTGTGCACAACTCGTTCATTTGTTGGGATATGAATTGTGGACCATTGTCTGTTATGAATGCTTTAGGGATGCCAAACCTAGCTATTATATTCTTTTTAATGAATTTGACTACGGAGGTTGCCTTAATATTAACATATGCTTCTGCTTCTGCCCATTTAGTGTAATATTCTGCTGCTGTTAATATGAATGCCTTATTCTGTGTGTTCTCTACAGTAGAGGTCAGGGGTCCTATGATATCAAAAGCCCAGGTCGAGAAAGGCCATGGAGCGGTGGTAGGGTGAAGGGATGATGCGGGGGCATGAATTATGTCAGAATGCAGCTGACATTCTTTGCATCTTTTGACATAATTGACTGAATCTGATTCTAGGGACGGCCAATAGTAACCTAAACGGATGATTTTCTTAGCTAACATCTGGCCGTTGACATGTCCTCCGCACTCTCCTGAATGTGCCTCTTTAACTATCTCTTGCCCTTCTTCTATGGTCATGCATCGTAAGAGAACTCCACTAAATGATCTACGGTACAGTAGCCCTGCGACTATGACATATCTCTGAACCATCTCTCTTAATGCTCTTTTATCCGAACGGGTGGCGTAGTCGGGGATGTAGCCATCATGCAGGTAATTCCAAATATCATAGTACCACGGGTGGTCATCTTCCAGGTCATCATCATGTTGTATGCGAGCTAAGATCCCTTCTGTAGGTTTAGAATTTTCCTCCTGATCGGACTCTTCGGTCTTAGCTTTCTTACTCCTATTTTTCGAAACTTTCAGCAGGATTTCGCCGGGGTTCCCCTTGGTCAGGTCTATTGGTTTGACGGACGGAGAATCTAGCCTTCTAATCAGAAATTCTTTGGAATCCTTATCATCAGGCATCTCTATGATTGAGGCTAAAATCGCTAATGAGTCAGCCAATCGGTTCAAGGCGCGGGGGATGTAGAGAAATGAAATCTTCTTGAATTTTGACATCAGTTCTTTGGCTTTCTCGTGGTAGTGCGCAAGCTTAAGGGCGCTAACCTTCCATTCTCCAGCTATTTGGGAAATAACGACTTTAGAATCACCGAAGACTCTTAGCTTATCAACACCTAGGGCCTGGGCTTCTCTCAACCCTGCTAACAAGGCTTCGTATTCCATCGTATTATTGGTTGCTGGAAATCCGATTTTATAGGCCATTGGGATGACAACTCCTTCCGGGGATTATAACACTACACCAACTCCTTTTCCATTCTGATTCAAAGCTCCATCAAAGTACATGGTCCATAAATCATCATCCTTTGCTTCTTCAATATCCGCAAATAAGATACTTTCGTCGGGGAAATCAGTTCTAACCGGTTCATACCGTGGCAGAGGGAGGTGTGCCAGATGGTCGGCAATTGCTTGTCCCTTTATAGACTTCTGGGTAACATAGGTTATGTCAAACTCTGCCAAGAGCATTTGCCATCGCGCGACTCTTCCCGAAGTAACGGGTTTCTCGAAGATGTATTTTAAGGGGTCCATTCTGGCAAAGAGTTTGACCTGGTGAGCTAGAAAGTAGTGTCTCAGTTTCTGGGCGGCCCAAACTACGGCTAAGCAAGTTCTCTCCATTGGGGAGTATTTCCTTTCGTAGGGTAGGAGAGATTTACTCAGGTAATAAACCGCGTTCTCTTTCCTCCCAGTCTCATCATGTTGACCAAGGACCATGCCTATTACAGACTCTGTCGCTGACACATACAAAATGAGGGGCCTATGTTTAGCAGGGGGCTTGAGGACAGGAGGACTCAATAGATATTTCTTTAGATCTTCAAATGCCTTTTGGCAGTCGTCATCCCAATGATATTCCACGCCTCCTTTTAACAATTTATAAAACGGCTCACATCTTTGTGAATGCTGCGAAATGAATCTTCTGATGAATTGTAGTCGCCCTATTAGGCCTCTTAACTCTTTAAGGTTCTTCGGGGGCGGCATTTCAAGAATGGCCTTTACCTTAGAAGGATCGACTTCGATTCCTCGATTACTTACCATAAAGCCTAGGAGTTTTCCAGAGGATACTCCGAAAACACATTTCTTCGAATTCATCTTTAGTTGGGTGTCCCTGGATCGCTGAAGAACTCTCCTGAGAGCCGTGACATGTGTTTCACGTGTTCTAGATTTGATCAGAATATCATCGACGTAAACCTCCACACAGTCGTGTATCATATCATGAAATATTGCCATCATGGCCCTTTGATAGGTAGCGCCGGCATTCTTCAAGGCGAAAGGCATAACAATGTAACAGTAAGTCCCCCAGGGTGTGGTGAACGAGGTTTTCTCCTGATCCTCTGGTGATAGTCTGATTTGGTTGTACCCTGAGTAACCATCCATGAATGATAGCATAGCGTGCCCTGCGGTATTATCAATAAGCACGTCGATGTGAGGTAAAGGGAAATCATCTTTGGGTGATGCCTTGTTCAAATTTCGGAAATCAATACATACTCGGACGCGTCCGTCTTTCTTCTTCACCGGGACTATATTGGCAACCCATTGAGGAAACAACACAACCCTGATGAACTTCGCCTGGTGGAGTTTGTCAACCTCCTCTTTTACTTTCAGTGCAACATCAGGGAGCATTCTTCTCAATTTCTGTTTAACCGGTCTAGCGTTTTCCTCCAATGGGATCCTGTGTTCCACTAGGTCTGGCGCGAGTCCGGGCATGTCATTATAATCCGATGCGAACACGTCTTGATATTCTCTTAGGACCTCAAGGATCTCGTTCTCTTCGTCAGATTCTAGGCATGCACTGATTTGGACCTGCTTGGGTCTTTCGTCCGTTCCCAGATTTATCTCTTTTGTCTTTTCGGCAGCCGCTTGTGTTTCTTTGTCAAACTTCTTAATTACTCTCCTAAATTCATCTGAAACTTCATCATCCCCTTCTTCGGTGTCTACTAATTCGTAAACACCCATTCCATCATCGACGTTCACATGTTGCACGGAAAGTTCGGGTTCTGGAATGACAGGCAGAGATTCGCAGCCTAACTTCTCGATGTTTGTCATAATTTCTTCTAGTCGAGACTGCTCCACTGGGGGTATCTTCCATCGCCTTAGGTTGCCCATATTTGGATGATGATCACAGTCTTCTACTCCTACGGTTCCTATGTTTTTGGGTTTTCTATTTTCTAATTTTTTTGGGTTTTTGGGGTTTTCTAATTTTTTGGGGTTTTTGGGGTTTTCTAATTTTTTAGGATTTTTGGAATTTTCTAATTTTTTGGGATTTTTGGAATTTTCTAATTTTTTGGGATTTTTGGAATGATATGGTACAGGTGAGGTTGAAGATGGGCTATCTACTGAGGAGGATCCTCCCCGCTGGCGTGGCCAGGCGGTGGGGCGGTATACCATTTCGTGATCATTGAGGTCATCAGTTTCCCAAATTTCATGGTTCTCTCGAGAGGAGTCTTCTCGCCAATGGCGCCAGGCAACGGGCCAATATACCACTTCTTCGCTGGTAGGGTTTTCGATTTCCCACGTCTCGCGACTTTCTCGGATTTCGGCGATCGGCGTTTTTTTTTTGGTAGATGAGTTAATTCACTCGCATTTAGCATGTTACAAGATAGGGTCTGGAATCTCGGATCGATAGTGTGGTCTATATTGTTCACTCCTTTTGGTGAATGGAGCTCTTTCCAAGTGCCGAAGATTTCCTCGTGAGTCTCACTTTCAGATGAAGTCGAATCTTCCCAATCTTCTACTAAAACAGTCTCGCCTTTATCATTTGGATCCAAATTGTAGCATCCCCTTCCGAATGGAGGTGTGTTGGGGTCCAAGGTTTTGTCATGCTTCATGAAATGTTCATTTAAGGTCCAGTCCTCTTGTTTATACCTTATGTCATTGTATGTGTCGTACCCTAATCCTTCTGCTCTCGCCTTAGGGTCCGGTATGTAAGGGTCGGTAATGCCTTCTCCATTCTTTCCTAGCCCAAATCCGGGTTGATACCCCATCTTCTTCATTAGACTCCATCCTCGAGCTTGACCTTCGTTGTCAAACATCAGATTTTGCGGGGAGGATAATTCAGAAAACATATTTTGCACAGGGTCCATATCCATCAAAGAAATGAGAGGATCGACCTTGTACCCATGAATCTTGACCTCTGGTGTAATGGGAGCAGGTTGTAGGGTCGGGAGTATTTGAAGTTCTTCCGGTTCAATGACAGGCAGGTCTCCCATCAATTTCATGATCTTACCCAAGTGGGGGAATTTGACGCATTGGTGTCGGCTTGACATAATTGCATTCATGTGGTTCAACCATCGGCGTCCTAAGATCAAATTAAAAGTGGCAGGGATGTCCATAATATAAAATTCTTCTGGCATTGAAATTGGGCCCGCTTGGACTAATAACATAATTTTTCCACAAACAGTTTTCTTATTCCCGTCATAACCAGTTACGACCATAGGGGCTGGAATTAAGTCCTTTATTATGAGCCCTAAGGCTTTGTAGGTTTTCAACAGACAAATATTCAGTGATGCACCAGTGTCAACCAAAGCTCCTGACATTTCCTTCCCTGCTATCTTGACTGTTAGATGTAGGGGAGAGGTTCTCGCCTCAGGTGGTATTTCCTTTAATTCTTCCTCAGTAAAAGTAATGGCAGGGAACGAAGCTCCCGGGGCCAAGGCTGAAATAGACGTTCTCAATTCTTCTAGAGTTATGTCTACCGGGACTTGTAAGCGTGTAATAGCCTCAAGTAATTGTTGCTGATGTTTGGGGGAGGTTTTAATCAGATCAAGGACAGATACTTTAGCTGGGATCTTTGTGAGGTGTCCTAAAAGGTCATATTCTATCCCTATTTCTATCGAACTATAAGCTCTTTCATCAACTATCTCCTCAACCTGAATATTGGGATTTTGCGAACCTAAGTTCTGAGAAACAGGGTGAGGGGGTAGTCGGGGAGGACGGATCCATCCAGATCGTAAGTGGGCCTGAGACGCATTTGTGTCTGGGTAAGGATCTGGTTGGGAATTCGTGATGATCGGCGATTCTCGGTCGTTTGGCTCATCAAAATTTACCCTGTAAAGGTCAGGGGAGTCAATGATCGTATCCATCCCTGAATTGAAGATTTTGAATTTAGTCTTCCCATCCCATGGCATGATGTATTTTCGATAATCCTCTTCTTCAAAGAAATCACCATGACACGGTTGGCTATGGTTTACACTCCCTTGAGCCGGGGCATCAATGTGTTGGTGTTCTATTACGGCAATGTTTATTAATTGGGTCTGTGGGCCCTGTCCAGAGGTTGATGCTCCATGCTGAGGTAAAGGGTTTGTATAAATCTGCATTTTGGGAATATTTTGTGCGGGATTGGTGATTGGATTTTGATTGGGAGGGGCATTCCGTGGATCATTCCCACCTATTGGCCTAATGTTACTCCAATCAATTCTACCTTCATCATTGAGATCATAGATCAAATCTCTAACCGTGTAGCATTGGGTGAGGTCATGACCTGGCATCCTATGGTAGGCGCAAAACTTAGTCTTGTCTAGGTGTTCGGACCATGCCTGCGGTCGTTCTGGCGGAAGTTGGAGGGCATTCTGATTTAAGAGAGACCAGAAGACATCAGTCCATGGTTGAGGAAGGGACAGGTAGTTTGCCCTTTTAGGTCCGAATCTTCTTCTATTTCCATTGTTCGGGTTATTCTGGTTGCCATTGTTGTCTCTATTGTAATTGAAGGGGACTGTACTATAGTTGGGTTGAGGATTCGCGTTCTGGTTTTGCGGCGGAGCTATCGGGTTCGAGACCGGCTGTATGGGATTAGGATTCTGGTTTTGATTCACTGGAGGCCCTTGGTTTCTTGGTGGTTGGTCATAACTTTGATTATTTCTCGGAGGGTTTCGGTAGTTCTGATTGTTCCGCTGATAGTTTTGATTATTTCTCTGATAATTCGGGTTACCACCTTGGAAGTTGGGATTGCCATTTTGCCCTGAGTTTTGGTGTTGGTTAAAGCTAACGCTGGTACGCTCCTGATACGGTCGGTACACCTCTTCCTGATTCAAGCTAACTTCAGGGGGCGTGCGGATCTCTGGTTGGGTGGTTGTGCCTACCCTACGCGTGTTCTTTTTATGGTCAATGATGGTGTTCAATACCCCTTCATCTAGATTTTGCTTCATCCTAGATAACCTACGGTACAGGCCACTCCAACTAACGACCTCCCCAATTGTCATCAGGGCTCTCATGGGATCCTTCATGTTCGATATGGCCATTCTTACTTGTTCTTCCTCTTGCATGTTGCAATCTGACCGTGCGAATTGGTTTTGCCATCTCACTGCAAATTCCTCATAGTCTTCATTGTTCTTTTGTTTGAGATTAGCTAAGTCATGCCATAAGGGTTTGTTTTTAGTTAGATGCTGGTATCGCGCTAGAAATTTCTCTACTACATCCTCGAAGGTATTGATTTCATGGGAAGGCACGGATGTATACCAAGTCAATGCATCTCCAGTTAACGATTCCTGAAAATAATTTATGAGCATGGAGTCATTGTCTGCGATGGCACGACACTTGTTGCAAAACGAGACTAGGTGATGCTGAGGGTCAGTAGTCCCATCATAAGGTACGAACTTAGGGGCTCTAACAGGGAAAGGTGACCTCTCTTTTTCCTCCTTTTTGGTAAAGTCGTAGAATCCTAGTTTCTTGCCAGTTAAGCTCGAGGATTTCTTTTTAATTTCGTTTTTGAGTTCCTCCACATTTTTCTGCAACTCCTTGAATGCTAGAGGATCTAGATATTGAATTGTCTGTGGTTGACATTCTCTTTGTGGTTCTAATGAAGTAGAGGCGTAGGTCGGTTCTTGGCATTGGCCTTGGAAATACGGTTGCGAGATAGGCTGATAGCTTTGGTTCAACTGAATTCCCCCATGTGTAATCGGTTGTCCCCTATATGGGTCAACTATTGGGCTTAAAGTGGGTGGTTGATATGCTTGCTAATAGCGCGACTCATTCGCTTGGTGTGTTTGATAAGGATTTCCAATGCTCGTGGGGTTAGTAACTTGCACGTTCTGGATTGGGAGGTTCTGGTTCGCATTGGGCATTTGATAGATCGGGACTGTTTGATTTTGATAAGTGAGAGGCCCCCTCTCGTACTGAGCTGATTGGGGATATAACATACCAGCGCCAACCGTCACAGGATTGTAACGAACTTGATCCGTTGGTGGAGGAATCATTGCTTGGAATTGGGGCCGAGCCATCTCGTGTTGTCGGTAGGCATCTAGCGCTCCTATATGTGTCGAAGGGTTTTGGTGCGAGATGCTGGATGTCGCCAATCGACCCATGTTCATTGGACTATGACTTGTCTGGTGATATGCGTTTTCATTTATCACAAGAGTCTGGGAAGGTGCGATGGCCCTAACCGGGGTTATGATAGGTGCGTCAATAGCCATCCCATACTGCGGGATAAAGGACGTGATTGGCTCGGTTTGGCTGATCATGGAAGAATAGGGTATAATCTGCGAGACAACAGGATCACTTGCGCGAAGAGGGTAGTCTGTTGATGAAACGTTATCGTGGACCCTATATCTTATAACTTGGCCGGTGGGACTGACTAGATCTGTGTAAGTCACCCCTGAATGCGAGGAGAAATGATTCTCTCTCGATGAAGGAGATGGGGTGGATGTATTGGAATGATTCCTTCCCATTGTTATGGTATTGACTGGTAACGGGCCTCCTTCGAAAAGGGACCGTCTTATCTGTTGTGGGTCATGGCTTGAAGCTGCCAAGGATCCATCTAATACCCTAAAGGGTTCTACACTTTGCGTGGTTTGGTGTGACTCGCCAGCGGTGCGGATCAATAGTGGGGGTGAGAGGGGTTGAAAGTCGGACATTCCGAACGTCTGACCCTCCATTTGTGAAGAAATGTTTAGATGAGAAGAGAGAGAAGGAGAGGAAGAGAAGAGCACTTGTTATGTAGTTTTGTTGGTGAAGATTTGTTTCTTATGGTGTAATGGGGGAAAGCTTAGTGGACGGTGCATTCGGACCTTTGAGTTAATTTTCAGACTACTCATAACAACCCTAAACTAAATGGGACACGGACATCAGATCATTGATTGGATGTTCGTGTCTTAGAATATTACTCTAGGAAGACCCAAATAGGTGACAGGAAAACATAAGAGGTCCCATCACGATCGCCAGGCTGTCGGATGTGAATTTCGACCCCCCTAATTTTCCTCTCCAAGAGAAGCATGGTTTGGGGAAATCTCCATTCATCTATAGATATGCTATTTAAATTTTCCATCAAAAATGAGGATTCCGACTACCCTCAAAATCGATGGATCACGATCGCCAGCTACGGTACGGCCGTAACACCGTTCTTCGACAAAAGTCGAAGAAATATAGGGAGAAAAATAATAAGGTAGGTTCTTCCTCTCGTCTAATGTGCTGCCGGCAACACACGACGGTTGTCCTGTCACATTAATCTGGGTCTCTTTGGGTCTCTTTAATTTGGGTCAATTCAGGGTCATGGGTTAAAGTCCGAATAAAGGTTAATCCTCACATAGCATAATCGTAGTATATCCAAGTAAAATAAAATAACTAGAATAAAGAAAATAAATTAAAAAAGGGGGAGGTGCCAAATATTTAAGAAGAGGATCGGCCCCATTCCCGGGTACCCCCTTCTGATCCCTTGGCAAAATAGGGTTTAAAGGCTGATTTTTCAAACCAAAATGATGATGCCAATGAGACTTTGACTTGTGATTTCTGTGTGTTTCGTGTACGATACACGAGTGATAAAAGTAAAAGGCCGATGGGCCGTAATTGATTTAAGGTGGCCGATGGGCCAGGATTGATTGAAAATGGCCGATGGGCCAGTGTTTGTTTTAGGATGGCCGATGGGCCGTGATTGATAAAAGTGTGTGCGAAATCACTCATCTCATCTCGCTATTCTCATTTATTCAATTTTAGAAATCAGTTCTTTATTCCCTTTTATCATTAAGTTCAATTAAATATCTGGCACCTGAGGTGGAGGAAGAAATAAAAGGAAAATCTTTTTGGGTTTATTTTGTTGGTTTTATGGTTTTTATGGCTTTTCAATATAGGGGCTAGAAGGGCCTAACTAGGGAATTTTACTTAGATTTACATGATTAGTGCTTTACTACTGATCATCGGATTAACCCTAGCCTAAGGTCCTAGACCGCCCACATCAGCTCTCCCAGTCCCCTAACGGAACAGGAAAAGTGATGGGGCGAAGCCTAATGTGCTAAACTACCTAACGGGGAAATCCGATCTAATCCTAGGGTATGAATAGCCTGAGTTTGATGGTTCAGCGCCTAAGCAACTTATTAATTGTGATTTTTAATTGGTTCGGTTTGTTTTGAGTTGAAGATTGATTAAGAGGTGGATTAAATGTATTTTGGGGGTTCTGTTTAAGTTGTTTAAGGTTCTGGAATTTATGGTTTATTTTAAAACGTGAAATGATGTCGAAATCCGTGAAACGGGGTTGGCAGAAGACTTGGGCGCCAGGGGGGTGGCGCCTAGGTTACTCTGGTGACTTGGGCGCCCAGACAGTGGCGCCTAAGTGGCTGTTTCTGGGTGGTTTGGCTAGCGACGATGGTATCGATGTTATTTTCGAAATCCAAGGAGTTCTTACTTGGTGAATTTTAATGTTTCAAATTGTTCTAATTCTCTGATGTTCAAATGTCAAAGGGATTCGGATCCGGATTTTGAAACAAAATTTAGAATTCGCGTTTTAGTGCAAATGAGAGGATGGGCGCCAAGGGGGTGGCGCCCAGGTGGATGGCTTGAGATTTTCAGGTATTCCGGATGGGATTTGATATTGGTTTTCGGGTTTATAGACTATTTTAGGTTCTGGTTTTAGTTAATTTAAGTGGTAATGTGTTTAGCTATTCGTTTTAAATTGAAGTTGTGAACCAAGGTTAGAGTGTAGGATAGGCGCCACAGGGGTGGTGCCTAGGTGGTTGTTTGTTTGTTCGTAAAGGCTTTGGGAGCTAAGCCCGAATCAATTAAAGTTTCAAACGTTTTAAGTTAAAAGTGTTTTAATATGTTGATTCGGATTGGTTTAAATGTTAATTAATTATGTTAAATTGTCGATTGGGGTACTTTATGAAAACAGGTAGGCTGGGCGCCCAGGGTGTGGCGCCTAGGTTGATTTGGCAGGATGGGCGCCCAAGGGGTGGCGCCCAGGTGACTGTGCTATGGGTCGGTCGGTTCGGTATATTTTTAGGTCAATTTAAGTTTAAATTGGTTTAAGGGCTTAGTGTGTTTGGGTGTGGGATGCTATTCGTATTCAATTGGGATTTATTTAAACACCAATTAATTGGGCTAAGTTGTGAATCGGGTTTTTCCGAAAACAGGGAAGCTGGGCGCCCAGGGTGTGGTGCCCAGGTGGATTTGACAGATGGGCGCCAAGGGTGTGGCGCCCAGGTGAATTATTCTTTGGTTCGGGTCGGTTCCGTATTTTTTAGGTTGATTTGCGGTTGAGCTTTATGGTTTGATGTATTTTAAATTAAAAATGTTCTGTTGCGATGATTAAGATTAAATTCGGTTTCAATTAATTTGGCTTTAGTAACGGGAGAGGCTGGGCGCCAAGGGAGTGGTGCCCAGGTGGAGGTGGCAGGATGGGCGCCCAGGGGGTGGCGCCCAAGTGTCTGTCTTGTGCGTCCGAGTTGGTTCGATGTTTCAAGTCTATTCGGGTTTATAGTTCCGATTGTTTTAGATTTCAAGGGTGTTCCGGTGTGTTGATCGTGATTGACTTCGAATTTAATTTCAAGTGGGGTTTCCTAGTGATTGGGTAGGACGGGCGCCAGGAGGGTGGTGCCCAAGTGGATGCGGAAGGATAGGCACCAAGGGGGTGGCGCCCAAGTGGATGCGGAAGGATAGGCACCAAGGGGGTGGCGCCCAAGTGGATGCGGCAAGGGGGTGGCGCCCAAGTGGATGCGGCAGGATAGGCACCAAGGGGGTGGCGCCCAAGTGTATGCGGAAGGATAGGCACCAAGGGGGTGGCGCCCAAGTGGATGTTTTGTGATTTATTCGTTTTGTATTTTCTAAGTTGGGTTGAGTTCAAATTGATTAAGGTTTCGAGTCTTTTTAGGTTAATAGTGTTTTAAGGTGTTAATTCGGGTTTAATCAATTAAGTTTAATTAAGTGGTGGTTTCTAAGGGAATGTGATAAGATAGGCGCCAGGAGGATGGTGCCCAAGTGTAAAGGCAGGCTGGGCGCCCAGGGGGTGGCACCCAGGTGTCTATTTTGTGGTTTCGGATTGCTTTTGCGTTTTTAGGTTGGTTCAAGTCTAGGTTGATTGAGGTTTTAGATTTCTTAAATTTAAAAGTGTTTTGTTATGTTAACTAGGATTAAATTTGGGTTGTGATTAATTAGAAATTTTAATTAGGGGTTCTTTAGAAACGGGATAGGATGGGCGCCAAGAGGGTGGTGCCCAGGTGGCGGTGCAGGCTGGGCACCAAGAGGGTGGCGCCCAGGTGGACTGTTTTGGAGTTGTGTTGGCTTTGAGTTTTTTAGTTAATTAGAGATTAAGTTGATTAAGGTTTCAATTATTTCAGGTTTAAAATGTTTTACTGTGTTAATTCAAATTGGTTTAAGGTCTTAACCAATTATCTTAAGCTTTAATCGGGGTGTTTTGGAGAATGAATAGGCTGGGCGCCCACGGGGTGGCGCCCAGGTGGCTGTGGAAGGATGGGCGCTCAGGGGGTGGCGCCCAGGTGGCTGTCTTTTGGGGTTTTAGGTTTTTTTATGTTTTTAAAGTTCTTAATTACTTCTAAATCCGAATTAATTAGGGTCTTAAGGTTTTAGGGTTCTTAATGATTTGATGTTTCTTAAGTTAGCTAATTATGATGTTTTAATTAATCTTATGATTTATCCTACTTAGGCGCTAAACTCAATAACCTAGACTATCTAATTATTATTTTTTTGGGTTTTCTGGATATCTTTTAATTTGTTTTTGGTTTCTCCTCTAATTTACTAGAGAGTAAGGAAAGAGAAGAAGGGATTTTATGTTTTATGATTTTTTTTTTGGGATTTTCTATGGATGTGTGGTTCAAATGATATGATGTGAAGTGTGACAAAGATGGTAATTCAAAGTTCAGAACAGATCATACAACTAAACATATCATCATCATGCAGTTTCTAAATGAACTAAATGCGGAAGATTTGAAGTTGTGCACAAAAGTGGAGAAATCCACTTGGGCGCCACCCCTGTGGTGCCCACTCTGCTCAGTCAGGGTTTTCAACCGAACACAGCGAATGCACAAGAATCTTAGTGTTTTCAACACAACTTCTAATATTCAGCGACCGATGCGAATGTCCTAATTCAAACTACTGGCGATGCAACTAACGAAATTATAAACAAACGATGCAACGGGCGGAGATCTAGAACCCGGACCCTGTCTCAGAAGGGTAGGCGCCCAGGGGGTGGCGCCCAGGTGGTTCTGGAAAGGGCAGGCGCCCAGTGGGTGGCGCCCAGGTGTTCTGGAGAGGGCAGGCGCCCAGTGGGTGGCGCCCAGGTGTTCTGGAGAGGGCAGGCGCCCAGTGGGTGGCGCCCAGCCTTTCTGCCAATGGCTGTTCGCGATCTTTTCAATATAAATGATGATGGTGATGATGCTAATGCGAGATCTGATCTAACTATGCAATTAGAACTACAAAATCAAGACGAATCTACTATATTAGAATGAACCTAAACATGTTGCTAACATGATGATGCACTGATACTATTTTTATCACAAGCTAATGTAGATCTACGATGCTCAAATGGTCCTAAGCATGTTTCTAAGAATGAATGGTAATGGAATATAGAAAAAGAAAGAAGAGATCTAGGAATACCGGTATATGACGCATTCCTCAAGTTCCTAAAATGAAGCTTTTGCAAAGATCCGTAGCTCCAGTTGAAGATATGGAAGCCTCCTCCTCTCTTTCTCCTTCCTCTACTATAGATCTGAAGTTCTTCTCTAATGGTGGCTACCTTTCTTCTTCTTGCTTATTCTCTCTTTTTGCCTCTTTTCTTAGGGTTTTTTGGGTAGCCTCCTCTTGTAAATGAAGTTAAGAGGGATTATATAGGTTTGGGACCAGTTTAGAAGGGGCTAGGGCTTCATTAATTCGTGTTTCTAGAAGGTCTCACGCATCCCTAGGCGGCTTAAGTTGTTTTAGGGTGAACTAGGGTTTGGAGGGAGGATGGGCGCCCATGGGGTGGCGCCCACATGGCCTGCGCATGCTGGGCGCCCACAGGGTGGCGCCCAGGTGATCCTGGAGAGAGTGGGCGCCCACAGGGTGGTGCCCAGCTGGTTCGTGCTTCGCTTTTGATCCTTAGTCGAAACTGAACGGATATGTCTTCACCTGGGGGGGACCTACATTAGCACTTAATAGGCTGGGCGCCACATGGGTGGTACCCAGGTGGATTTCAAGGCTGGGCGCCACATGGGTGGTGCCCAGATGGATTTAAAGGCTGGGCGCCACATGGGTGGTGCCAAGGTGGTTCGGTTCGTCTTCGATGCTTGGTCCTACGTATGAGTGGTCCCGGTCTAATCTCGAACCAAACAAATAAATTTTAAGGTGGGCACCCACCATGGGGTGCCTAGGTGATTCTAGGAAGTGTGGGCGCCACAGGGTTGGTGCCTATGTGGAACTTAGGAGGGTAGGCGCCACATGGGTGGTGCCTAGGTGGAGTCGGTTCATTTTCGGAGTTCGGCCCCTACATTGAGTGGTCCCGGGCTACTTTTAGGTTAACTTGTGAAATTTGGGGGCTGGGCGCCCACCATGGGGCGCCTAGGTGGTCCCGGGCTGTGTGGGCGCCCACCATGGGGCGCCTAGATGGTTTTCCATAGGGTGGGCGCCACATGGGTGGTGCCTAGGTGATCTCTTCTTAGGACAAACTTCGGAAGCTCATAACTTTTGACTCGCTTATCGGATTTGGACGTTCTACATACCGCCGGAAAGCTCTCGAAGTGAGGAATTCAATGGTTTAAATTTCTTGAGAAATAGGAGCTGAAAAGTATGGGGGATCTCTGGACCAATGAATTTGATTTCCTAACTTAGGCTAATCGGGTGATATTTTGGCAAACTGAGTATGGTCTTTAAAGGGATTGGCCTAAGCATGTCTTAAGTGGTCCGGAGAGGGTTTGAGTGGTGTCATGGTTCACTCCTTGTGTGAGTAGTGGGTTGGGCTCAAGATCTTGACGTGACTCGGCTTCTCTCTCACGAACTTCTAGAAATCATTGGACTAACAACAAGCATCTTCATCGTCGTTAATTAATCTGAATTATGTCATTAATCATTCAATTATGGGTGAAATGGGGCATCACTATATATGATAGGTATTTAAGGCTATCATAGGGGCCAAATGAGGTGTCTACAAGGACGTCCTCAGAACAGGGGCTGTACAAGAGGTACCTGGAGAGGTCTTGAAGCAGTTGGAGCAGGAAGAGGCCAAGATCGATGCTTGGATACAAGCAAAGCGGGCAAAGGCTTCCATGAAGTCTACTGGCAAGAGCAGACTATCCAGTGAGGACTCTAGCGAGAGGCCTGATTTTGATGGTGGGGCGGGTACCTCGAGCAAACCGTCCCATAGGAGCAAGAGGAAAAGAGGACAACGCCGAAATAAGTGACGACACGAAGACTCTTCTGATCTGGAAGTCCCTCTCACCATTGCTAAGGAGGTGTCAGGGGATGCTGATGAACCTCCGGAAAAGAGGAGCCGAGAGGAAGAGACCTTTGATGAAGGTATGCTTTTCCCTTTTCTCTTTCCGTTTCTTTTCTTTCATGAGAGATTTTCTATTTTTTTTATCCGCTGCTTTCTTTCTTTTCAGCGGAAGATGATGATTTGATAGCACCTGAGATTCCGGCTGATGAGGCGGTGACGGATCCTTTCGTGGCATCTGAGGAAGCACCAAGAGATCCTGGAGTAGTTCCAGAATCTTCTCATGGTAATGATTTTCTTTGCTTTTTCACCTTTTGTTTTTATTTTTTTCTTTTGCCGCCACTTGCCGACATATTTTTTTTATTTTCTTGCTAGCTGAATTACTAGAGGATTCTAACGACTTCGAGTAATCCATGGATGCAACTTTTGACAATGCTTCAGATGAGCTCATGGAGGTAGAAAGTATTCTGCCGGTCGTCAATGAAGGTACTTTGTAGTAATAATCTTGATATTGATTTTTGATAAGATCATATTCATACCTTTTCATCTTTCATTGGCAGGCTGTGAAGCAACAGGAGAAGTCCCTCAATCTTCTTCGGGTCTAGAGCAGGGGGTGCACGCGGTTGATCCAGAAGTAGGGGCTACTTCTAGTTTTGGAGCGGCAGAGATGAAATCTCATGATGAGATTCCTTCATCAGCATCTTCTATCGGACAGAGTTTGTTGACTATCCCTCCGATGAAGCATGACAGAGGCAGTAGGCCGATGGAGCGGGGTAAGACTTCATCCGGACCGTCTCTTCAATATGCGAAGAGAGTGCTGAAGAGTGTCCTGAGTTCTTGGATCGAGACTCTCTCTTCTGGCCATTTGAAAGCTAGCTTCGGCATGATCAAGCATGTATAGGACATTCTTGCTGATAGCGAAGAGGTCGGTCTAGACATTGCAAGTGCCAAGGCTTTTGTTGATGAAATCATCGCTCTAGGCAACAAGTGGACTGAGACCAAGAGCTCTCCAAACGGTGACTTCTTCAATGAGATGTTTGTCAAGCCTTCCGGCGAAGTCAAATCTGAAGTGGATGAGATTTTGCGGACTCGGAAGTAGTTTGTTCGGGAGAGGAACGTGACCGAGCTGGCTATTATTGAGCTGACACAGGACCTACACCGTCTTGATAGGGAGGTCATAGAGGCCAGGCAGCGTCTTGGGCTTTTGGAGGAGCAAGCTACTGCTAAATGGGCTGCCATTATGGAAACTCGCGATAGAGAGGGGGCTCTCATTTGCCAGGTTGAGGAAGCTGATAGCAACCTCTGGAGGAAGTCTCAGGAATATGAGCGATGGCAAATGCTCTGGGAAGAGCTTCCTCGTGCTGAAAATGGATCGCGGCTTTCTGTCGCATTTTATGGCAAAGTTTTGAAGAAGCATGGCCTGGAAGCTTTAGAGGCTAAGGCCAAAAGTCTGCTTGAGGAGTTGAATCTTTAGTTGAAGACCATGTCAGACTGAGCTCCTGATTTGTAACAAACACTTTTCTTCGTTTCTTCGGTACCTCTATGTATAAACATTTCTTAGTACCTCTTTTTTTTTTTTTTTTTTTGTATTCCCTTGTTTCGCATAAATCCTTTTTTGATGAAAAATAAGCAAAAATTGAATGGGAATGTTTGTTTGAAAATTTGATCAAAAGGTTGTCATTTTGTGAAAATCTTTTGTCAAATGGTTGTTTTAGGCATAAAAGCCGGATTTTGTGGCTAAAACCCCTTTTTTTTCTTTTTTTTGATGGCTTGGAAGCCGAATTTTCAGATGGCGTGAAAGCCGAATTTTGGTGGCATGAAAGCTGAATTTTGAATGGCATGAAAGCCGAATTTTGGTGGCACAGGAGCCAAAATTTTGTGGTATGGAAGCCGTTTTTTGTTTATGGCATGGGAGCCAAGATTTTGTGGCATGAGAGCCGATTTTTTGTTTGTGGCATGGGAGCCAGATTTTGTTTGTGGCATGAGAGCCAAAATCTTATTTTTGGCATGAAAGCCAGATTTTGTGGCAAGAAAGCCGAATTTTTTGAAAACCAAGTTCTGTTTTGTTGGCGTGGAAGCCAGATTTTTTATTGTTGGCATGAAAGCCAGGTTTTTGGCATAAAAGCCGGTTTTTTGGCGTGAAAGCCGGGTTTTGGCATAAAAGCTGGGTTGTTGGTTTTCAAAAGTGCAAGTAACGACTAAAAGTCGCCTCCCTGCTGAATGGTATTGCAAGTATTGATGGAATGTCGCCTCCTCACGGATTTGGGTGCAAGTATTGACTAAGTGTCGCCTCCCTGCTTTTTCCAAAAATCTTTATTTTGCGGGTATTGATGAAATGTCGCTTCCCCACGATTTTTGAAATTTTAGGTTTTTTCGAACCTTTGTTTTTTTTTATTTGAAATTTGAGTTGTGGATATCAACTAAAACGTTGCGTCTCCATGGTTTTTTTGAAAATTTGCAAGTATCGATGAGGTGTCGTTTCCTTGCAATTTGAGATTTTGGAAGTATCGAATGGGGTTCGCATCCTTCCAATTTTTGGGTTTAGTGTGAGTATCGATTGAACGTCACTTCCCCATGGTTTTTCGAAAAACCAGTTTGTTTAAAGACACGAGGATCGTAAATTTTGACTCAAAACCATTTTTGGTGGTAAAAGTCAGGGTGGACTAGGGTGGAAATCCCTGGGTCCTGATTCTTGTTTCAAACCTTAAATTTTTGGGTTCAAGGATCGAAAATTTTGGTCAAGTTGGGAAGAGGCTCCTAAACTTGGATTTTTGGGATTTTGATTTTTTTGAACAATGAAACATTGAAGTAAGCATTGTTTTGAGGTTTTTTTTTTTTTTAGGAACTTCAACGTAAAGATGAAAATTTAAAAAGGGGTGGGTTTGACAAGAAAGTACCTACTAATAAGCTTTGGCCATGCAGGCATCTCTCTGACCCGATAGAGGAAGTCTTCAAGGGTAGCAGACATCTGTCGTCCTCCATATTTAGAAGAGCGTTGCACCATTGGAGAAGACTTTCTCAATGACGAAGGGTCCCTCCAATTTTGGTTAGAATTTGCCTTTGGATTTGTGGGAAAAAACCATTGGCCTTTTTACTACAAGAACCAAGTCACCCTTTTTGTGGGCGCATTACCTTACCTTCTTGTTGAAAGATCCTGCCATGCGTGTTTGGTAAAGTTTAACGCTTTGTAGAGCTTTGAGCCGTCTTTCATCAAGATTATCCAGTTCTTGGAGTCTCAATTTGATATTGCTTTCTTACGTCATGCCATTTTGTAGAGATATCCTTAAGGAAGGAATTTGTACATATAGAGGGACAACTGTTTCACATCCATAGACCAAGGAGAATGGTGTGCTATGGGTTGGTCCTCAAATGGTGGTCCGATAGACCCATAAAGCTTCAGGCAGTTTGTCGCACCGGTCTCTTTTGTGACTAGAGATTATTTTCTTGAGAATTTTGCAGAGCGTCTTGTTGAAGGCTTCTGCTAGTCCATTCGCTGCTAGGATCTACGGAGTCGAAGGACAACTTTGGATTTTGTATTTATCGCAAAACCTGTAGAATCTATGATCCCGGAATTGTGGTCCATTATCATGGATGAATCTTTTAGGTATGCCAAAGCGACAAATGATGTCGGTGCGCAAGAATTGAAGGTCTGACGAGGTCTTCATTTCACTGAATGAAAATGCTTCTGACCACTTGGAGAAATAATCCGTAGCGGCAAAGATGAAGTGATGACCTTTCTTGATGGGGGAGAGATAGGACCTATGATGTCCATGCCCCAGGCTTCAAAAGGCCATGAGATTACTGTAGGGTGTAGCAATTCTGGAGGCATGGGGACATAGTCTCCGTGAACTTGGCATTGTTGGCAGCGCTTAGCAAATTGCATTGCATCAGCTACCATGGTAAGCCAATAATAACTTAACCTTTTTATCTAATCGTAGATCTTAGGACCAACCTAATGGGCTCCACAAAGACCAGCATGCACTTCTTTGAGTGTCTCTTTAGCCTCTTGTTGCGACAAGCAGCGTAGAAGTACTCCATTGAAGGATTTTCTGTAAAGCATTTTTGAAGGAATATCTAAATGAGAACTTGGGGCTCGTCTTTGAATGCTTACCTACTCTTTTGGATCTTCACGTAGGATTCCGAACATAATATGATCAATGAACGGATCCCTTCAGTCGCCGATCGGAGGTTTTCTGCTTGGTTTGTGTTGAGAGGATGGAGAATTCTTCTTTGACACAGTGTAATTCGCATGTTTTCCCCTTCTTGGATCGCCATAGATGCAGCAAGTCCAGCCAGGGCATTTGCACGGATGTTTTCACCTCTGCGAATATGGGTGATGTGACAGATGTCAAATTTTTTACGAGGCGATTGCGCCTTGTTGTAGTAAGGCAACAGTTCGGGCTTCCTAATTTCATATTTCTGATTCATTTGATTGACGATCAATTGATAATCCCCAAATGCTTCTAGCATGGTGATACTGAATTCAAGGGCGAGTTCCAATCCTATGATCAGGGCTTGGTATTCAGCTGCATTGTTTGAATATGGCTCCAGTAGCGAGAATGCGTGTTGAATCATGTATTTGTCGGGGCTAACAAAGAGAATGCCAATTCCCGATATCAGCTTTCCTTTTTCATTTGTCCTGGTTGCACCATCGAAGTACATGTTCCAGGAGGCATTTGACGAAGAAGTCTCCACGTTGTAGACAGGTTCGTCTGGTAGGTCATCCCTAAGTGGAGAATCCTTAGGCAGTGGATGCTCTGCCAGAAAGTCCGCTAGAGCTTGGCCTTTGATTGTTTTTTATGGCACGTATCTAATGTCAAACTGCGACAGAAGGATAGACCATTTTGCCAGCTAGGCATTGAGGGAACCTGCTTTTGTGACAAGGACCTTTAAGAGGTTGATCCTCGAAATCAGGTATACTATGTTGGACAGTAGGTAGTGACGTAGCTTTTGTACATCGAATGTCACTGCGACATTCTTTTTCGACTGGAGAGTAACAATGCCCTACACCAACCAAATGCGGCTGAGGTAGTATAGAGCAGCTTCTTTTCCTCCATCATTTTCATGTGTAAGTAGAGCGCCCAAAGAATAATCAAGAGCTCTTGTGTACAAGATGAATGGCTTTCCAATTGTGGGGGCAGCCAATACTGGAGGTTTGGTCAGGTATGACTTGATGTCTTGAAATGCAGCTTCACATTCAGCATCCCAAACAAAGTTCACACCTTTCTTCCTCAGGCAAGAGAATGGACGGCATTTTCTTGATAGGCCAGAAATAAACCGTCGAATATATGCCAATCTTCCATGAAGCCCTTTTAGCTCTCTTAGGGTTCTTGGAGATAGCATTTCTAGAATAGCCTTGACTTTGATGGGGTCAAGTTCTATTCCAGCTTTCCAAACTATGAATCCGAGGAATTTACCCGATGAAACACCGAAGAAGCATTTGAAGGGATTCATTGCAGTTTGTGTTTGCGAAGTCAAAGGAAGACTTCTCGAAGATCTTTGAGATGGTCTTCTTTTATTTTGCTTTTGACGGCGAGGTCGTCAACGTAATATTCGACCGTCTTATGCTACATATCTTGGAATATCTTAATCGTTGCCCTCTGATATGTCGCACCAGCATTTTTCAGACCAAATGGCATGACAGTGTAGCAATACACGCCAAATGGGGTCCGAAATGATGTGTGCCTTTCATCTTCGGGATGCATCTTTATTTGATTGTAGCCAGAGAAGCCATCCATGAAAGTCATTCGCTCAAATCCGCAAGTGTTGTCAATCATTACCTCCGGTATGGGGAGCGGGAATTCATCTTTGGGGCATGCATTATTCAGGTCTCTATAGTCAATACAGACCCTGATTTGCCCATTTTTCTTTGTCATGGGGACGATGTTGGCCAACCATTCAGGATGTTGCTCTTCGTGGATGAAGCCAACGTTTTTGAGCTTCCGGACTTCTTGTTCAATTTTGTCCATCACATCAGGACGGAATCTTCTTTGGCCATGTTTAACAGGCTTGATATTTTCCTGCAGGTTGAGTTTGTGGACTGCTATTTTGGGGTCTAAGCCAGGCATTTCAGCATAAGACCATGCAAAACAATCAACGAACTCACGAAGAAAAGAGACGTACGCGACTAACTCATCATCCTTTATGTTCTTACTTATGAATACAGGATGTGGGTTATTTGGTGTTCCCAAGTCTATCTTTTGAACAGAATCTTCTCTTGGAAGGTTTGAAGGTGGTTCCTCCACAATATTTTCTGAGGCTTCCAACTCAACAAGACCTTCTGGAGTTTCAAAAGCATTTGCTGACCATGGCTCTGCTTTTGTCCATAAATTTTCTTGATCGATACTCTTCTCAAGGCTTACTAAGAGATGGTCCGAATCACTTGCTGAAACTGGGTCGAAGTAAGGCACTTCTTTTGGAGACAATGGTTCTTCTAGGTCAGAAAACCGTGTGATTGTATTGTTGGACAATTCCTCTTCATCATAAGAGAAATCGTAGCAATTTGATGAGCTTCCTGGGTCCTTGTCGGGTAACTCTTCAAAGAGATATCTAGGGAGATCGATGTCTCCATCGACGCGAGATGTTGAGGCTTGACCGGCAAAACGACTTTACAGCCTTTGTGTCAACTGTCTTAAAGGAGTATCAAGATCATACCCCAACCTGTATGAAGACTTGTCTATGTTACGGTGGAGCTTCCAATCCTCCAGCTGACTTTTGGTCAGGGTGGGTTCCAATGGCGTGAGAATACCGCGGCCACCTCCCAAACCTATTGCATTTTGAGCTTCATAGCCCATTTTCTTCATGATAGCTTGTGACATTGGACTATACAAGGATAGTTGAGGCATACCTTTATTTTGGAAATGTTCAAGCAAAGAATTTGATGAAGCGTTCGATCTATGGAAGAAGATTGGTTTCTCTTCAGCCGATGTTGCCGGAACGATGAAGGTAGAGACGCAGGACCTTCTACATCAACAGGCGTCTTCAATGGAGTGAGAGCAGGCTGGACTTGCTGAGTATCAGCTTGGCTTGACGATGTATCGCCTTCTGGCTTTGAATCTGAATCTGTGTCTTGCATTATAGACACAAAGGAGAGCAAATTTGCCCCCAGTTTTTTGCTTTGGTGGTGATTACCAAAGGCTTGGAAGATTTGAGGGAGACAACGAAGGGAGATGGATTGCTCTCTTTGGATTTTCTGGAAGGTTTGTTTTCTTCCGATGATTGCTGAGGAGCCTTGCCTTTATCCTTTTGGAGATTTTTGGCAAATGATGTAATTTCTCCCTCCTCCTTTTCTTTCTTGTCCCTGTACATCTGAGAGTCTACAAAATGGACTTCTTTGCTTTTGAAGGGCTTTCTATCTGCAAACACTCGATGTATTAAGCCGTCGTCGCCAACGAACTTCATGCACTGATGTAGAGTTGAAGGGACGACACCATTCGCGTGTATCCAGGGGGATCCGAGAAGGATGTTGTAGCATGAAGGGGTCTTTATTGCATACACGGTGACTTCAGAGATAAGATCACCGATTTCAAACCTGAACCTGATTTTGCCGATCGGCCTTTGAGTACTCCCATCGTATCCAAAGATGGACACAGATGTGTGGCTCAGCTTGCTAGGTGGGATACCCAGCTCTTCGAGTGCCGAGGTAGAGATGAGGTTAAGTGCAGAACCTGCGTCGATCTGGACTATGTGTATCAGCATCTCTTTGATGTACCCTGTGAAGTACAAGAGTCGGTTGTGCTTTGTCTCACCCAGCAGGAGGTCTTCCCTATCGAAGGCGATGATAACACTTATTGCTTTTTGGACAGAGAGGCATTCAGTGCAAGATCCCTCAGTTTTCTTCTTTTCTCCCTTTGATGAGGTTTTTGATTTTTTGACCCTATAGTCTATTTCAATTTGTAGGACTTGTGGGGCATGTTTGTCGACATCCGCATTCATCCTTTGTAATTCTAAAATGAGACTATCACGAGTTTGTGGTGACATTCATAACAAGTCTAGGATGTGCAGTCGTGCAGGTATGTGTTTGAAGTGCTCAATTAAGTCATACTTGAAAGCCTCCTTAGGGCCTGCATTTTCATTATTGGTGCCACTTGGGGCGTTTACATCTTGTTTTCCCGAAGGATTTACATAAGAAGAAGAAGATTGGTTGTAATTTTTATAGTAATCCTTGCCAGAGCGGGTACCTTTACCAACTTCAAGAGCTTCTGGAGAAGGTTCTTCATTTGGAATATCACCCTTTGGATCAAGGGGTTGATCCTTCTCATTTGTTGAAAACGTTTCTGCAGCAGCATTGCCGTCTTCAGTGATTGCATTGCATGGAGCATTTTTCGGGAACAAGTCCTGAACAGCATCTAGCAACTTTTCTTCTTTGTCGAGTATTTCATCGGTCCAGACATCTCCTGTGAGGTTGGGTATCTGAGACCAATTGACCAAGTTTTCACTGAAGAACTCATGGGCCAGAGCTTCTTCATGGTGACCAGTCGGAAGAGCCTTGAATTCTGATGTCACAGTTTCAGGAGACGAAGGCTGAGAAGATGCTATCTCAGTGGAAGTCACCCGAGAAGATGTAGCTTCAGAAGATATGCTACCAGACGTAGTCTGAGGGTTTGCAGCTTCAGTAGATAGAGCTTCAGAGGCACTATCATCCTGAGCTATCACATTGTAAGGAACTCCGATAGAAGATGCCTCTATAATGCATTGCTGGGATTCAGACTCATCTTCAGATGTGTGAGGATCATCGATCCAGCAACTTTCTTCATTTTCCGGGGTTACCGGAGGAGATTGTTGTAGGTTTTCTAGGGCCTCCGATTCTAGATTGTGGCGAAGTTGATTGATGCGATCCTACTCTTGCTCTATGGCCAGACGTTGCAAGATCATTGCATATTCTTCAAGATCGGGCATAGGAGCCAAATCTTCTTCTTCGTCTGCCCCTTGTGGTTCAACATTATTGGGTTCCACTAGGGCATCGGCGAGTACTAGATTGACAGTTTTTTCTTGAACAGCCTCTTGGTCTTCTTCACCATCAAACCAGGATCCCTGTGGCTGTAAGCGATTATACCAGATTACTGGCATAAGGTGAGATTCGAGAATCCATTTTTCATCGAAGAGGTACTCTCCCGTTTCAAGGGATTCCTCCCACGTATCGGTGTCGCTGGCGGTGTCGTTGGACTCATATCCATTCATGGAGATTCCAATTACCGAGTTACAAGAGTATGATGCTCCCTGTGTAATCTCATTTCTGAGCTGTGGTGGCATGAAATCACTGAGGGTGAATTTTCTTACCACTTTTGAAGTCTTTGGAACGGACTCTTCCGTTGCCCCTAGTGAGGCGGTAGAGGAAGTCTCTGCCTTTTCAATGACTTCTTGTTTTGGTTGAGCTTTCTCCTGCTGTTTGAGCTTTCGGAGTTGTCTCATGGCTTGCCTTCGTTGTTGAGCAGTTGGCTTTGTTTTGATGACCTCCCAATTTTCATCTTCAAGGAGATCGGGATGTACCCATAGGGGTTATCCATCCGGTGTTGAGTAAGGAACCAACTCTTGGGATGTTTGGGTCATTTTTATTACCTTAAAGGAAGCAGTGATCTTCTTCTTTGGTGATTTAGATGTTTGTCCACATGACACCATGTTGACGGAGGTAGGCCCATAATTTTTGTCAGGTGGTGACTCCGGTTTTCCACATTTCGTTAATCTTCTCTCACAACGAAGCATTAATTGAGAGGATGCGAGACTATCTAGTGGTATGGGCAATATCGAGGATCGTTGGTCTTACCAACATCTCTTGGTCTTTTGGGGTCAGGCAAGGTGAGTTTCCCATTTGCCAAGAGAGCCCCAAATATTTCAACATCTTCATCGAGCGGGTATTTCTTCTCTACTCGTTCTTTGAAGGCATCAGAAAGTTCAGGTCTCTTACCTGCAACTTTGTTTTTAGCTTTCTTTGGTGGCTGAGGAGCTGACTTGGTTTGCACACTGAGAACCTCCTTTTTCTTTGGCTTTGAGGTTGCAATGGTTGTCGGCTCTTTCTTTGATGATTTATGACTGTTGAGGTCTTTGATCACCATTTCAGCCTCCATGGATGCTTCTAGGAGTTCTCCTAGGTTCTTTGCTTTGTTGCCGATGATCATGGAGCGGATCCTTGCTCTCATGTTGTTTCGGTAGATGTCGACCGGCAAAGCTTGTGGCAACACATTTGAACATTTGTATGCCATTGCCTTCCACTTGTGAATGAAGTCGTAGGTTGACTCATTCTCTCCCTGTTTTAGGCTACAGTGCTGAGCCATAGTAACAGGATGATCCACACATTTGAAGTGGGCCAGGAAGCGAGTCTCTAGCATGGTCCAGTTTTGAACGGAATCCTCTGGCAAAGTGGAATACTAATCAAAGGCTGTACCTTTTAGGTACTTGCAAAGAGACAGATCTTGAGAGCATCTTGGTCCGCAATAGCTCCCGTCAGGATTTTGAAGTGGATGACGTGCTGTCTAGCTGAACCTTTCCCCGTATATGTTTGGAGAGTAGGTTGCTTGAATTTTACAGGGAACGGAACCGAGTCCATTCATAAGGGATATGGTGGCTTGATTCTATGCTCCTTCAGTGTATCCTCTTCTTTTGCTTTAGCGAAGATATCGTCAACGTCCTTTTTGGTAAGGGCGCGTGACTCGTCTTCTCCACCATTCGCCTCATCATTTAGAAAGACTTCATTGTTTGGCGGACGTTGGAGAGTGAGAAGGAGGTTCTCCATCAGAACCTCTATTCTCTGTTGTCCTTGCTCCAGCTGTTGGACGCGTAGAGCCACGTCATCGTGCGGCGGAGGTAGCTTAGAGTTTGTGACCAGGACATTCGCCTTTCGAGAATCGAATGAGGATACCGTCTTGGTGACTGAGCTGGAGCTCATTCTTTTGGATGAAGAGCCCGAGGAATGATCACTCTGGTGTCCTTGGCTTTGATGGTCCCGGCTTTCTCTCTCGCCTACCTCCACCCCAGGTCCACAGGGTGCGGCGGGGCGGAAGAAAAGAAAAGCGGGCATCAACATTTTTTTTTTTATGGGTATGCCAGATTTTCTATTCTACTTGGAATTTGAAATGGTGATCCGGAGATTCACCTTCACAAGTAGAAAGGAAATCAAACTTTTTTCCCAACTTTCCATTGCACATATATTTTAAAGAAAGAGGCAAGATTTTGAATGCCGTGAAAGGCGATTTTGTTTTGTTTGCCGTGAAAGGCGGTTTTGTGCCGTAGAAGGCAATTCTGCCATGAAAGGCAATTTACAAATCTCATCAATGATGAAAGACAAGAATTGTGATTTTTTTTTTTGTCTCTTTAAAAAAATACAAAATACAATAGAAAAGTGAGAAAGAGGAATCTGACTTCTCAGGAGATTGTGAGGACTCGTTCAAATCGATGGTCGTGAGTCATGTATGGATTCCGCCATCGTCCTTCCGATGAGAACACTTGACGCTTTGATTCACTTGGCTTGGCTTGGGCCTCGGATTTTTAGAGGACAAAGACCAAGGGAAGGTCCTATATCCAATAAAAATCTGGGTAGACGGGCTGAAAAGCCACATCTAGGCAACGTTAGATGGAAGAAGAGAGGAAACCTTAGGGGGGTGGCCCCCCAAGGGACTTCAATCACCTTGTTGTGTTTTCTGCAGAGTTTCTTCAGGACAAGAGAGCTTCTTTGCAGAGAGATTTCAAGGCAATTTGCAGAACTCTTCAGATGATTTTTTCGGGCCCTTTCCCTTTGGAATGACCGCCTATTTATAGGCTTTTGGTAACCATTAGGAAGGTTTATGGGCATTAATCACAGTGATGCTCCATAATGGGAGGAGTTACAAGATTTAATTTCAAAATTTTGTAACTCCTTTTTCCTTGAATTTCATTCGCCGATGGAGAATAATGGGCATTTAATTGCCTTTACTCTCATGATGATGGGGGTTTCATAATTAACTACCATGATTAAACTCCATAATGATAGGAGTTACATAGTTAATTGCCATGATTAATTGGACTTGTAACTCCCATTTGCTCTCTTTTGAGCCGTCCAAAATAATGAGTTAATGACCGCAATAAGTTCTCATAAAAAGGTCATTTAACTTCATTAATTGGTCATCAAGTCGCTTGAAGAGTCGCGGGCCGCGCCGCGTCTTTTGGAATTCTTCTGGCGATGATCATCGATGGATCATGTTGATCGACATCGGATGACCATGAAATTTCAGACATTGGTTGATACCAATGGGCCAGCAACATTTGTCCAGTCGATTTCATGATCGGTTGGGCAGAAAGTGTACTTTCTTGGTCAGCCGGTTGGTGATTTCGGAGTGTCCGATGATGATCGAATGATTTCGACGCCGGATCCGTGATGTTGACGAAGATCGACGGATATCATGAGAAAATCACAGGGGCCAAAATCGCAAAATGCAAAAAGAATAGGAAAAACGGTCATTCCGACGGAAATCCGGCGACTCGGACTTCCAGGGTCACCGGTGACCATGCACCCGCGACCATGGGGCCGGCAACCTTGGGACTTTGTCCCTTTTTCGGTTACTGTTCGTTCGCCATTTCTCGGCCCTTTTTCGGGCTTTTTTGCTTCTTTTTTCTATTGTATTTTTCTTGACATTTCTCCTCATTTATTGGCTTGATTCCTCTGAAGAAAACTGTAGACACCTCATTTGGCCCCTATCATAGCCTTAAATACCTATCATATATAGCGATGCCCCCAATTCACCCATAATTGAATGATTAATGACATGATTCAGATTAATTAACGACGATGAAGATGCTTGTTGCTAATTTTAGACTTAGTTCGACGATTTCTAGAAATTCGCGAGAGAAAAGCCAAGTCGCGTCAAGACCTTGAGTCCAATTCACTACTCACACAAGGAGTAAACCATGAGACCACTCAAACCCTTTCCGGACCACTTAAGACATGCTTAGGCCAATCCCTCTAAAGACCATACTTAGTTTGCCAAAATGTCACCCGATTAGCCTAAGTTAGGAAATCGAATCCATTGGTCCCGAGATCCCTCATATTTTTCAACCCCTATTTGTCAATACATTTAGACCATTGAATTCCTCACTTCGAGAGCTTTCCGGCGATATGTAGAACGTCTAAATCCGATGAGCGAGTCAAAAATTATGAGCTTCCGAAGTTTACCTTAGAAAAAATGACAAAACTCCACCTAGGCACCACCCATGTGGCGCCCATCCCACTAAAATTCATCTAGGCGCCCCATGCTGGGTGCCCACACAGTTCAGGACCACCTAGGCGCCCCATGGTGGGCGCCCAGCCTCCAAATTCCATTAGTTGGCCTAAAGTTAGTCCGGGACCACTCAACGTAGGGGCCGAACTCCGAAAATAAATCGACTCCACCTAGGCACCACCCATGTGGCGCCTACCCTCCTAAGTTCCACATAGGTACCAGCCCCGTGGTGCTCACACTGTCCAAGACTGCATAGGCACCACCCCTTTGGCACCCACCTCCAAATTCCACTAATTGGCTTGAGATTAGACCGGGACCACTCATACGTAGAGATCAAGCTCCGAAGACGAACTGAACCACTTAGGCACCACCCAGTAGGCGCCCACTCTCTCCAGGATCACCTGGGCGCCACCCTGTGGGCGCCCAGACTGTGCAGATCACCTGGGCACCACCCTGTGGGCGCCCAGACTGCGCAGGCCATGTGGGCGCCACCCCATGGGCGCCCATCCTCCCTCCAAACCCTAGTTCACCCTAAAACAACTTAAGCCGCCTAGGGATGCGTGAGACCTTCTAGAAACCCGAAATAATGAAGCCCTAGCCCTTCTAAACTCGTCCCAAACCTATATAATCCCTCTTAACTTCATTTACAAGGGAGGCTACCCAAAAACCCTAAGAAAAGAGGCAAAATGAGAGAATAGAAAAAGAAGAAGAAAGGTAGCCACCATTAGAGAAGGACTTCAGATCTAGAGTAGAGGAAGGAGAAAGAGAGGAGGAGGCTTCCATATCTTCAACTGGAGCTATGGATCTTTGCGAAAGCTTCGTTTTAGGAACTTGAGGAATGCGTCATACACCGGTATTCCTAGATCTCTCCTTTCTTTTTCTATATTCCATTACCATTCATTCTTAGAAATATGCTTAGGACCATTTGAGCATCGTAGATCTACATTAGCTTGTGATAAAAATAGTATTAGTGCATCATCATGTTAGTAACATGTTTAGGTTCATTCTAATATAGTAGATTCGTTTGGATTTTGTAGTTCTAATTGCATAGTTAGATCAGATCTCGCATTAGCATCATCACCATCATCATTTATATTGAAAAGATCGCGAACAACCATTGGCAGAAAGGCTGGGCGCCACCCACTGGGCGCCTGCCCTCTCCGGAATCACCTGGGCGCCACCCACTGGGCGCCTGCTCTCTCTCGAACCACCTGGGCGCCACCCCCTGGGCGCCTACCCTTCTGAGATAGGGTCCGGGTTCTAGATCTCCGCCCGTTGCATTGTTTGCTCGTTGGTTCGTTAGTTGCATCATTAGTAGTCCGAATTAAAACATTCGCATCAGTCGCTGAATATTGGAAGTTGTGTTGAAAACACTAAGATTCTTGTACATTCGTTGTGTTCCGTTGAAAACCCTGATTGAGCAAAGTAGGCACCACAGGGGTGGCGCCTAAGTGGATTTCTCCACTTTTGTGCACAACTTCAAATCTTCCGCATTTAGTTCATTTAGAAACTGCATATTAATGATATGTTAGGTTGTTTGACATGTTCTGAACTTCGAATTACCATTTTTGTCACACTTCACATCATATCATTTGAACCACACATCCATAGAAAATCCCAAAAAAGAAATCATAAAACATAAAACCCCTTCTTCTCTTTCCTTACTCTCTAGTAAATTAGAGGAGAAACCAGAAACAAATTAAAAGATATCCAAAAACCCAAAAAGAATAGTTAGATAGTCTAAGTTATTGAATTTAGTGCCTAAGTAGGACAAATCCTAAGATTAATTAAAACAACATAATTAGTAAACTTAAGCAACATCACATCATTAAGAGTTCTAAAACATTAAGACCCTAATTAATTCAGATTTAGAAATAACTAAGAACTTTAAAAACACAAAAAAAACAAAACCCCAAAAAACAGTCACCTGGGCGCCACCCCCTGGGCGCCCATCCTTCCACAGCCACCTGGGCGCCACCCTCTGGGCGCCCAGCCTACTCATTCCCTAAGACAACCCGGTTAAAGCTTAAGTTAATTAGTTAAGACTTCAAACTAATCCGAATCAACACAGTAAAACATTTTAAACCTAGAATAAGTAAACCTTAATCAACTTAATCTCTAATTAACTCAAAAACTCAAAACCAACAAAACTCTAAAAAGTCCACTGGGCGCCACCCCCTGGGTGCCTAGCCTGCACTGCCACCTGGGCACCACCCTCTTGGCGCCCATCTTATTCCATGACTAAAGAACCTTAATTAAAACTTCTAATTAATCACAACCCAAATTTAATCCTAGTTAACATAACAAAACACTTTTAAATTTAAGAAACCTAAAACCTCAATCAACTTAGACTTGAACCAACCTAAAAACGCAAAAGCAACCCGAAACCACAAAACAGACACCTGGGCGCCATCCCCTGGGCGCCCAGCCTGCCTTTACACATGGGCACCACCCTCCTGGCGCCTATCTTATCCCGTTCCCTTAGAAACCACCACTTAATTAAACTTAATTGATTAAACCCGAATTAACACCTTAAAACACTATTAACCTAAAAGACCCGAAACCTTAATCAATTTGGACTCAAACCAGTTTAGAAAGTACAAAACGAATAAACCACAAAACATCCACTTGGGCGCCACCCCCTTGGTGCCTATCCTTCTGCATCCACTTGGGCACCACCCTCTTGGCGCCCATCCTACCTAATCACTAGGAGACCCCACTTGAAATTAAATTCGAAGTTAATCACGATTAACACACCGGAACACCCTTGAAATCTAAAATAATCGAAACCATAAACCCGAATAGACTTAAAACATCGAACCAACTCGGACGCACAAGGCAAACACTTGGGCGCCACCCCCTGGGCGCCCATCCTGTCAACTCCACCTGGGCACCACTCTCTGGGCGCCCAGCCTCTCCCGTCACTAAAGCCAAATGAATTGAAACGGAATTTAATCTTAATCATCGCAACAAAACATTTTTAATTTCAAATACATCAAACCGTAAAAGCTCAACCGCAAATCAACCTAGAAAATACGGAACCGACCCGAACCATAGAATAATTCACCTGGGCGCCACACCCTTGGTGTCCATCTGTCAAATCTACCTGGGCACCACACTCTGGGCGCCCAGCTTCCCCGTTTTCAGAAAAACTCAATTCACAACTTAGCCCAATTAATTGACGTTTAAATAAATCCCAATCGAATACGAATAGCATTCCACATCCAAACACACTAAGTTCTTTAATCAATTTAAACTTAAATTGACCTAAGAATCACCAAATCGACCGAACCTCAACACAGTCACCTGGGCGCCACCCCTTGGGCGCCCATCCTGCCAAATTCACCTGGGCGCCACACCCTGGGCACCCAGCCTACCTGTTTTCATAACGAACCTCTAGCGAACAACTTAATACAATTAATTAGCATTTGAACTAATCCAAATCAACATATTAAAACACTTTTAACTTAAAACACTTGAAACTTCAATCGATTTGGACTTAGCACCCAAAGCCCTTACGAACCAACAAACAACCACCTAGGCACCACCCCTGTGGCGCCTATCCTACACTCTAACCTTGGTTCACAACTTCAATTTAAAATGAGTAACTAAACACCTTACCACTTAAATTAATTAAGACCAGAACCTAAAATAGTCTTTAGATCCGAAAACCAATATCGAATCCCATCCGGAATACCTGAAAATCTCAAGCCATCCACCTGGGCGCCACCCCCTTGGCGCCCATCCTCTCATTTGCACTAAAACGCGAATTCTAAATTTTGTTTCAAAATCCGGATCCGAATCCCTTTGACATTTGAACATCAGAGAATTAGAACAATTTGAAACATTAAAATTCACCAAGTAAGAACCCCTTGGATTCCGAAAATAACATCGATACCATCGTTGCTAGCCAAACCACCCAGAAACAGCCACTTAGGCGCCACTGTCTGGGCACCCAAGTCACCAGAATATCCTAGGCGCCACCCCTGGCGCCCAAGTCTTCTGCCAACCCTGTTTCACGGATTTCAACATCATTTCACGTTTTAAATTAAAACCATAAATTCCAGAACCTTAAACAACTTAAACAGAACCCCAAAATACATTTAATCCACCTCTTAATCAATCTTCAACTCAAAACAAACTGAACCAATTAAAAATCACAATTAATAAGTTGCTTAGGCGCTGAACCATCAAACTCAGGCTATTCATACCCTAGGATTAGATTGGATTTCCCCGTTAGGTAGCTTAGCGCATTAGGTTTCGCCCCATCACTTTTCCTGTTCCGTTAGGGGACTGGGAGAGCTGATGTGGGCGGTCTAGGACCTTAGGTTAGGGTTAATCCGATGATCTGTAGTAAAGCACTAATCATGTAAATCCAAGTAAAATCCCCTAGTTAGGCACTTCTAGCCCCACATAAAAAAGCCATAAAAACTATAAAACCAACAAAATAAACCCAAAAAGATTTTTCTTTTATTTCTTCCTCCACCTCAGGTGCCAGATATTTAATCGAACTTAATGATAAAAGGGAATAAAGAACTGATTTCTAAAATTGAATAAATGAGAATAACGAGATGAGATGAGTGATTTCGCACACACTTTTAATCAATCACGGCCCATCGGCCACCCTAAAATAAACATTGGCCCATCGGCCATTTTCAATCAATTCTGGCCCATCGGCCACCTTCAATCAATTACGGCCCATCGGCCTTTTTACTTTTAGCATCATCATTTTGGGTTGAAATCACAAGTTAAAGTCTCATTTGCATCATCATTTTGGTTTGAAAAATCAGCCTTTAAACCCTATTTTGCCAAGGGATCAGAAGGGGGTACCCGGGAACGGGGCCGATCCTCTTCTTAAATATTTGGCACCTCCCCCCTTTTATTTTCTTTATTTTAGTTATTTTGTCTTATTTGGATATACTACGATTATGCTATGTGAGGATTAACCTTTATTCGGACTTTAACTCATGACCCTGAATTGACTCAAAATTAAAGAGACCCAAAGAGACCCAAATTAATGTGACAGGACAACCGTCGTGTGTTACCGGCAGCACATTAGACGAGAGGAAGAACCCACTTTATTATTTTTCTCCCCATATTTCTTCGACTTTTGTCGAAGAACGGTGTTACGGCCGTACCGTAGCTGGCGATCGTGATCCATCGATTTTGAGGGTAGTCGGAATCCTCATTTTCGATGTAAAATTTAAATAGCATATATAGATGAATGGAGATTTCCCCAAACCATGCCTCTCTTGGAGAGGAAAAGGGGGGGTCGAAATTCACATCCGACAAAAACCTGTTGAGAAGCCGTGCAAATCAGAGCACAAAGTTTCCTATTTTTGGAAAAGCCGAAGACTTTGTAGCCGATTCTCCGCCAAGCGTTGAAACTAGGTCAAACGATGTCGGAATGACCTAAAATTTGAGGTGAAGCTTCCTAAGCATTAGATAGGACCAACCATGGGCTTTTACTTAAGTTTTAAAGCCGTTTGGGGTCCCGTCGATGCTAGACTTGATTTCACCGCGCGGAAGATGTCGAGCTTTGATGTACGGTCAACTGATGTCCGATTGACCTGAAATTTGACAGAGAGCCGATTGGAGTCATTTTGACACAATCCATTAACTCTGATTTGGAAGCCATGGTCTCGGGGAGCGCTGCTGCCGGTATGCTTGATTTTGTTTCCGAGCGTCAAAGTCGGGTCAAACGTTGTTGGAATGACTTGAAATTTGACATGTAGCCCTTTGGAAGCATGTAGAAGCTACCTATGTGCTTTGCTTGATGAGTGGTGGCATCGGTAGTTCTCACCAACGAGAGGCTTGATTTGGCCATTCGAGAGTTGAAGGAGGGTCAAACGGTGTCAGTTTGACTTGAAATTTGATGTGGGGCCTTTTGGAGGTATTTTGAGACCATCCATAGGTTCTGATCGAATATTTGATATATTCAACATTGTCGCCGCCGGGAGCACCTGCTCAGCCGTTGGTGGAGTAAAGTTTGGCCAGATGGTGTTGAAATGGCCTGAAACTTCATGTGTACCCTTCTTTTCGCTATTTTGAGAGATCTTGCACTTTTTGTTTGATTCTGACAAGATCTGATGCTTGAAGCAGCTTTGCCTGTTTGTAGTAGGACGCGGCTCCATGTGGGTTTTGATGTTGAGGAGGCAAAGTGACATTTTTGGTGTCAACAGGCTTGAAGGAGTGGGAGAGTCCTCCTGATCTCTTCGTGTCCGGGAGACGCTGCGAGTCACCGACCGTCTGACATGAATTTTGGTTGCTAACTTCTGGCGTCCTTTTGTTTTGCTAACTATATGGACAACAACAACTTGGTCGGGTCTTTCTTTCTCGACCCATCACTACAACAAATTGCTTATTTGCCGACAAATCTTGCGAACGCAGTCTAAATACGTCACAGAAAATGTATTTAGCCGACGCATCACAGCGTTGGCAAAATGATTACGCGATGCTACCTTCTGCGCGTCGGGATATCTCGTCGGTAGAGAGGATAGCGCCATCTGGATCTTGGAGTGAATATTTTCCCGACATGAATTACATTTTCTCCATTGCAATACAGCGTCAGTAAATAAACGTTCAGAAAGACGACGCATTAGATGCGTTGAGAATTATGAATACCTAGTTGTCAACGTTGAGGTGCGTCAGCAAAGGGTCTTAACAATAATTAACGCGCTCACGTTGAGCGTTGGGAAATGTTGTTTGACCTAAGTTAAGTCATCCCCTTTTTTGCCCCATTCTAACTCAATCTCACCCCAGTCTCACGCAGAACACCCCCCCCCCCCCCCCCCCCCCCCCCCCCCTAATTTAACACAAACTCTCGGAGGAAGGGTTTGACGCAGAGAAAGGGGCTTCGAACCCGAAAATCCCCTTTCGTATTTCATTTACTCGATTGCTTTCTCAGAAAAAATGATTTCAAGTTTGATTTACTCTCGATTATCGAAAATCCCGTTTCATATTTTTCCATATGCAATTGGTTTGTGAACAACTGTCCAACACGATGATGCAAAGGAGGGCTTGGATGATAACCAAAAAAGAATTCATTACAAGCCCCATTTGAATATAAGATGGATTGAATCAAACATGGCTTAAAACTACCTGTTAGGTAGCCAACCGCACCAAAGCCGAACTATATATAATCTGAGCTGAAGTGTTGCCTGCTCACTTTGCCGGAATATTTCCTCCACAAAAACGACAGTACCTTAATTGGGGGCAGACATGTTAATGAGATCTCATTCAGGGTGCTTTCTTCTTAAGTCTCCCAATCTGGGATATCTGCCGACGCTTCGTTCACCATTTTCACCAGAGTCACCTGGAGATCAATTGCATAAAAAAGGAAAATAAATGAAGTTCAACCTGCAAAAAGGATATATATATATTTTTGGATCGGTAAATAAAAAAACATTCATTAAAAAAATTTGGTCAACAGTCACGTATATCAAGTTCATTGTCTCACAGTATAAATCGATCAGGATTAATCATATGTGAGCAACAAACAAGTTCACACTCCCATAACCCATATAAGGCCATGAGGGCATCCATTTTGAGCGAAAATTGGGAAAAAGATTCTCCATATCCAAACTGCTCAAGGGGAAAAAAATTGAAGACTTCATTTATGTGGATATCATTATCTTATGTTTTGTGCACTGAGGTATTATTCACCTCTAAAGAACTCACTTTTCCTGGGTGGTAGGGGTGTTTGTTGGGTGGAATGCAGGAAAGTAAAGTGGCCAAAAGTTTGAGAATTTTATAGAGAGAGAGGTTTTGTGAGAATCAGATGAGTGGTGAATTGATGCAGGGCATGGTCACATGGCCCAATTGTGTACATGAGGCCCAAACACACCATCGTCAATCGACATAGAAGGGGTCAACATCAAATAATTTTTAATTGCGCAGGAGTCCAAGTTGTATAAGAAAGGGAAGAGACCACTTGTGTGGATCAATTGGAGAGAAAGTCAAGCACTAATAAGGATCATGTCCAACATACGTCTTTTTATGCTTGTAATTTCTCAAAATCTCAGAGCTTATACAAAACATTATTGATTCTTCTCTAAATGGGTGTTTGAAATTACCTACAGGGGTGAATATCTTGGATGTGTGATCTCCTATCCTCAGCCTATAGGGGTGATTATCTTTGCTCCATTATACATTTTGAGGGATTTGAGTTGGGTTAGTATGAAAATAGGAATTTAGTTCAGGTGGTACAAATTTCCATGTTCTAGAAACGTTTTGAGACTCTTTAGAGCATTGGTATGGTCAAGTGTGCAGGAATCCACTACTAGTACAAGGGGTCTGGTACTCTGGTTCAACAAACCCAACATAGAACAATATATGAAACAATATTTTATTAACTATAAAGCAGTGTTTAAATTAGTAATAGAAGAATATGAGAGGCAATTAAGCTACTCCTTTGAAATAATCCATGCGACTTAGCAATAGTAGAAGAGCTGGTTACCTCTGTGGAAGTTGTATGCAATACTAGAGACTAAAAGGATGTGGCTATTTATTTATAAACAAAAACTTCCATTCGTCATCGCAGTATTATGTTGACCCCTGTAGCACTCAGACATGGACGGAGTAAATTGGACATGCCTTCTTGAAATGACAACTGTTTAAAAAGCATTGTTAACCATATATTTAAAAATCTATTAGATTTTTCTTTCTTTCTAGCTGGTAACAAAGATTTTTATTCAAAGGCTCCAGCATGTATGAGTATCAATGCCATACTATAAGATGTAAGTATTTGGATCATACAAAATAGCCAGATGCAGAAAACACTGCTAGCAAAAAATGCATTAGTCTATACTTTGTACCAACTTTCTACACACTTTCATGTGTGGGTCACACATGTGAACTTAAAGTGGAAACCACATGGGGCTCCACATGAAAACAACACTTTCCTCACTAATTTGGTTAGTTCTGTATGAATGTGCAACCATAGTTAAATTGATTCTGACCAAAAAGGGAAGGGACCAATCTTAGGGAAAGGACAGGGACTATAATGTCCAACATCATCATTTTTCATTTTATGAAGTTTAATACCTCATTTCTTTGTTCATGTTTTTGTCATCATAAGCACATTTGTTTGTGTGTTTCTCTCTTTAATAATGTGATTAGCTTATTGATTATCCATTTTTAAGTTATTGACAAGACTTGGATGACACCGGATAGTCAAGATCGCACGGTGAGAATGGGTCGGGAGTATCATGACGGGGTGAAGTCATTTATTGAATTTGCAAAGGCGAATGCTGGGGATGCTACTGAGATTTGGTGCCAGTGTTGGGTTTGCAAGAACAATCGCCGGTATGACTGCGACAGTGTAAACTTTCATATTTACCGTTGGGGTATGCAAGCCCAAATAATGGATTCACGAATGTTTCTACTTCAGTTATTGATACACTAGCTAGTTACCCAATCAAGACTTTCATAATTTTTTACTACTTTAAGCAAATCAATCAGTGGAGTGTTTCTTTTCAAGGAAAACAAGAAACTGTCACTCACTCATGTCTTTTTGTCAGCGATAATGTTAGCACCCACTTGGATGATTTTCACTCATATCTTCTTTGGTCTTTGTATTTGTGTTTGTTTTTTTTTTTTTTTTTTTTTTTGTAGTGAGCTTCTGGTTGGTAGCTTTCCAGCATATTGGCCTCGTACTGTTTAGATATTTTCAATTAAAAAACTAAAAAGAATCATTGAGGAAATGTTTGGCGACTTTTATTCTTCAAATGTAATGCAACTAATCAATCAATGACCATTACTTCGAACTATATGTGAACTGTGGTTCAATAGTTGCATTACCTTGCTTTATTCCTAGTGGTTTTTCCTGATTTACTACGGATTAACAAGATATGCTAATCCTACAGCAGCACTCTGTACAGGCCATGTGTCCACCAGGTGGGTCAGACTGAAGTAGCACCTTGCCCTGAATTCAGGCTGGTCTATTCATTAAGTGGGTCATGAATATTTGTCATATTGCAATCTTGTTGTTTTCAAAAATAGGATCAAGTTGTGTTCTGCTCAGCAGGGCTATGTTTTTATGTTCTTGTTGAGTATGAGGTCATGAGGTTTTTTACTGTTGATTTTGCATAGTTCATATCTTGATTATGATAGATCTATTGGATTCGAAAAGGCGCTCTTCTCATCATATTTAAACCAGTATCAATTCTTTGTTTGGCTTCAGCCTCTTAGGTGTCTTGAGAGCATTCATTTCCGTAGGCAACATTCTCCAATAGGCATATAGGCTAGCAACGTAAGTGGCATTTGTGTGTATGGCACTAGCATATATACTTGGTTGAGAACCGGTCATATAGTTTGTTTGCAGTCCATTTTATTTTCCAGGTACTTGAGCCCACCAATGATCAAGGTGCCCTAACCTACCCTCCCTCTTGTTAAATGTTAAAAGTGCAAATGTCACTATTAACTTGAATTTTACTAAGTTGCCATCTTTTATATCCTGGCCCAATATTTGTTCATCTGAGGCCCATTAGTTTGCAACATGAAAAGACCAACTAGATTTTCCTTGTCATAGCTGAATCCCTCCAAGGCCTTTAACAGCTAATATCAGTCACAAAACTCATTTTTTCTTTAAACATAGCTGTAGTCATTACTTGGCCAAATACTGTTATTTGCCAACTTGTCTTTGCAGTCCAAAGAAGCATTGTCTTATTAGAAAATTAAATATCTAAAACTCTTTATAATATGTATTATTGACTTGGTCCGGTGGATCTTCTTTCCTCCTGTATCATTTAGCATCACTACACAAGAGTTTATGTTCCATTAAGTTTCTTTTAAATGGTTATGTTCCCTCAAGTTTCTTTTAAATAAGCTAACTACATTGTCTATTACTTGTAATTTTCAGCGTAAGTCACAAAGGAATTCAGAGAGCCAGAGCAAAGAAAAGATGCTTCATACAGTTGGATCTTGATCATTTGTAGCCCAGTTCTTGATCGTGCAGGCAGATGAGCAGTAGGCTCCTCCCTCTCAACCTGATTTATATCGACATTGACACTATAGCAAGAAGAGTTGAGCACCCTACGGCAGTAGCTAGCTGATTCGTTGAAAGCACAATAAGAGTTACGACAATAGGTTAAGGAGTCACAGAAGCAAATGCAAGATCAGGCAGCTATGCAGGTTCACATGCAAAGTCAGATTCAGTTGTTGCTTTCCAAGGTCAATATAGACGGTTCTGGCTCCTTCGAAAAATAAAGAATTGATGGTTTTATGAATTGGTATGCGTCGTGCCTCTAACAAGTTCATTTTGCTCATAACTGACCGTGTTTCATGATGTACTTTGGATATTTGATGATGATTAGATTTTAGATGGAATTTATTTTATTGAGATATTTGACTTCTTTTGATTTGGGATCATACATTTTATGTGGCATGGACAAGTTTTATGGTTGATTTTAGTTTATTGATGACTCATTCTTTTTTATTGTTTCACGATGAATGATGGGTTATTTGTTGTTTATCAATGCTTATGCTTGTGCAATGTTGAGAATGTAGATTTGAACAAGAAAAAATTGTACAGGAAAAAGTTTCTTATTTTTGTCCAATATTTTTTAATTGATAAGAAAAGCTATTTCTTGATGCACTCTTTGCGTCGCCAAAAGTAAATTTCTTGACCTCTTTGAAGACATTTCCTAACACTTCAACAAATCGGAATAAGTATTACCGACGACGTTCATGCGTCGTTAAATATGTTTTTCGATGCTAATATGTGCGTTGGCAATGTATAACCAACGTTGTTATGTGTCGGCAGTGAGGTAATGTTGTTTCCTGACGCACGCTCTGTGTCATCAAAAGTAAAATTCCTTCATTGTGGAATACATTTCCCGATGCTTAAACATGTCGAAATATGTATTAACGACGTTGTTTATGCATCGTTAAATATGTTTTCCGACGCTAGTCTGTGCATTGGCAAATGCATAACCAACGTTGTTATGCGTCGGCAATGAGGTAAAGCTATTCTCCGACGCATACCCTGCGTCGTCAAAAGTAAAATTCCCTCATCGTGGAATACATTTCCCGAAGCTTCAACACATTGGAATATGTATTAACGACGCCATTTATGCGTTGTTAATTATTTTTTCCGATGCTAGTATGTGCGTCGGCTAATGTATAACCGACGTTGTTATGCGTTGGCAGTGAGGTGACGTTGACCGCTAAGTTCGACTTTTTGCCGACGCTGTTGACATTGCCGACGTTTGGGACGACGCACCATTGCGTCGGTGAAAGGCCATTTTTAGCCGACACGGAACATTAATACGTCGGGAAAGGATTTCCAGGCATCTAGTTGCTGACACGGTGCCGACGCATCAATGCGTCGGGAAAGCCTGTCCCGACGTGGTTTTCGGAATGGTCGACGCGAAGTGTGTGTCAGAAAATATGCAATTTGTTGTAGTGCATTTTTGAGAGACTTGAAGGGCGGAATGCTGGATTCTTTGCTTTTCTAGTCTCTTTTGACAGCAGCTCTGGCTGTGCTCTAGCAATAAAGGACGTAGTCCTTCGTGTGTTGTACTTTTCTTCTTCTTTTTTCTTTTTTTTTTCTTTTTTTTTTTTACCGTACGATCATGGTCGTACGGCCACGTGGCCTGTGGGCATTTTTTTTCATTTTTTTCTTTTTAGAAAAGAGATTCTCTTCTTCTCTTTTTCCTTCTTTCTTTCTCGGATTTCGAGAAGCGCATGCATGACTACTTTCCTTCTATGCATTTATTTTATAAATGGAATTGGAAGTATGATAGTGCACACCTGGAAATCTTTTGCAAGTCTTGGGATTTGGAGCTCGTAGCAATGTTGAGCCCTTTTTTGGTCTTGCGGGGATTTTTGAGGAGCTTTGCAAGTTTTGGATTCTGGAGCTCGTAGCAATGTTGAGCCCTTTTCCAATCTTGCGGATATTGGCTTGATCTCGCAGCAATGTTTGAGTTCGAGCCTTCTTCGAGAGTTTTCCATTGATTATGAGCTCGCAGCGATGTTGAGCTCATCTTCAAGCTCCCTTTCTTTTTCAGGTTATTTCCTTTTTCTTCGGAATTGTCCCGGAACAATGCCAAAATTTCGCTAGAATTTTTTTAGCAAAATTTTGTCATTTTGATGATTGATTTTCTCTTTTTCCCACCTTTGCAGGTAGTTCCTCAAGAATGAACATGGGTAAGGAGCCTGTCACTGATGCGCCCGCCGTTCTACCAGATCTTTTAATGTGGCTGTACAGCAGGCCTAGGAGAAGGTCCAATATGTTGAAAGGAACTTGGAAGAGTGTGACTCGCTCAACCGAGATGAGATGAGCCACCGTTTGATCGCCCTCAAGGGTGAGGAGTTTTATAAGATTATGGTAAGCAACCGTCCTTGGGTCACGGACGATCAGAGCATTGTGCCCAAGCTTACCTTCTTCTTTGGTGATGCAGTCCCTAACGACTTAACGTACCAAAGGAGATGTTTTCAGTTCTCTTACACGGCTGATGGTCAGAAGATAACTGTTTCTACCCGGTCGACCTTCGATCGGACTCTCTCGATCATGAGCCTTTCTCCCATAGGCTCAAAGAAGGAAGATCCTCCAAGCTGGGTGAAGAGGACTAGCATGATCAAGACTTGGGTTTTCGTTGGCGGCCCTTCTGGTTATACAGAGAAGTTGCCTGCCCGTATGGACATTTTGATGCCGGCCTGCGGCTACCAAGGTTTAGACCATCCTCCGATCGATTTGACACCGGTGGGCCTTGGTATTTTCAAGGGCGATAGCAGCAATTGGGTGAAGCCTTTTCGACTTCGTGGTCGTTTCAGTGCTGACTCGAGCTGGGAGTCGTGGATTGATCACATCCTCCAGGTCGGCTGTGTCATTCTGAAGGAGGCCAAGATTTTTTATGCGGTTTGCGCTTTTCGGCAAACCGTGATTTTCTCCGATGAAGCCGGCATGGGCATGCTGGAGTCGTTCCTTCCACAAACCAACACCTTCATTGTCACGAACGGTGAGATTGGTTTTTCTTTAAAGGAACTGAGCGCCATCACCGGGCTGCCTATCCTCGGCAAACTCTATGAGGAGTTCATGCCTATCGACAGCGTCCTTGAGGAGCAGTCTGAGGAGTTCAGGCTTTTACACTTTCAGCTCGTCACCTTCTACGACTTTTTGAAGGAGAAGGAGGGCTTGAAAGTCCGGTGTAGCAGTTGGAAGAGTGGTAGCTCCTTGTCTTCCAACTCCTTTGACAGCGTGGAGTCTTCTGAGAGTACGACCCAGGAAGCCAGGGCTAAGAACTCGGATTCGAAGAAGATCTCCGCCATGCGAGAAAATTTGAAGGAATTCTTCACAAACGCAGACGCCGTTTATTCTGACATTGCGCTGCGGAGAGATCTCGCTATTTACCTCACTTATTGGCTGGGTGAGGCTATTTTTGCTGGAGGGGATGGAACGTACATCAGGCCGCACTGCATTTTTCCGGCTTGTCAGATGGCGTTTGGAGAGCGGCTTGCTTTGGTGCCTGCTCTCTACTCTTATTTGTGCATCGAACTGCAGGCTGCTGCTTTCCTGGTTTGGCTTGGGCTTCCCATGAATAGGGTATTTTCAGCCCATGTCCTTTATTCTTGGTATGTATACCACTGCCCTGGTTTCCACCAATTAGGCGCTGCAGAGGACGATGACCCTTTTATGATTCGGTTGGTTAGAGGGAAGCCTGTTTCCGAATCTCTTTTATCTGCCCGTTTGAGGATCGACTATTCAGGGACGTCGAGATGGGGCAATCTTCAGTGAAGCTTTCTCCGGGCTTGCGGAAGAAGGCTTTTGATTTTGGTGTCTCCTGAGATTCTACCACGGCAGGGTTGGGGAGACACTATTCTTTGACAAACGCAAAGAAAGCTTGGCTTTTCACATACGTGTCGGCACGATGGTGTACCGTAGACATCCTTTCGTCGACTTCCAGTCGTATGTTCCTTCGAGTTTTGCCTTGCAGCTGGGCTTCTCTCAGGGCGTTGTTGGAGCGCCTTTGAGTAAGGTGAAGCATTTTGGAGGTCTGCAGGATGGGAGAAATGCATGGGCCTTTTATAGTGCGAAAGACACTACTGCCGTGATTTCTTATCCTGAGTTGCCAACCTTCTGGACTGCTGGCTTCACGAAGTGGTTCGTGGAGAGCTTTTCAATGTACCGGGGGCTTTCCAAGAAGGAGCTCGATGTAAAGCAGTCTTCTGGGAAGGGTCTTGGGAAGTCAGATGGCGTTCGCCGAGAGGAAGTTTTGGCTTTCCTTTCAGGTGAAAAGCACAAAATAGGCTTTCTCGAGGATCAGGACATCATCAGATCGGGAGCTGCACAAGATATATCTGATGAGGTCTTGGAACAGCTCGCAGAGGAGGAGGCTGAAGTTGCTGCTTGGATACAAGCAGAGTGAGCAAAGATTTCCATGGAGTCTGCCGGCAAGAGCAGACCATCCAGTGAGGTCTCTAGCGAGAGGCCCAATTTTGATGGTGGGGCAGGTACTTCCAGTAATTCGTCCCATAGGAGCAAGAGGAGAAGAGGACAGCCTCGAAGTAAGAGACGGTATGAAAACTCTCCTGATCTGGAAGTCCCTTCCACCATTGTTGAGGAAGAAGCATCAGGGGATGACTATGAGCCTCTAGAGAAGAGGAGCCGAAGGGAAAAGATCAGTAGTGATGGTATGACCCTTTTTCTCTCTTTTTCCGCTTCTTTCTTTTATGAGGCTTTTGTTTTTTATCTACTGCTTTTCTCTCTTTTGGCAGAAGATGATGATTTGAGGATGCCTGAGGTTCCGGCCGATGAGACGGTGACGGATCCGATTGTAGCATCTGAGGAAGAACCCAGAGACTCTGAAGTAGACCCAGAATCTCCACCTGGTATGATTTCTTTTTTCTTTTTGTTTTTCATTACTGCCACTTACTGTTATATATATTTTTTGTTTTCTTGCCAACTGACTTGCCAGAGGATTCCGACCACTTTGAGCCATCCATGGATGCAACTTTTGACGATGCTTCGGATGAGCTCATAGAGGCAGAAAGCATTCCGTCGGTCGTTGAAGAAGGTACATAGTAATAGTCTTGATATTTGATTTCTGACAAGATCATATTCATACATTTTTCATCTTTCATTGGCAGGTTGTGAAATGACAGAAGGAGTTCCTCTATCATTCTCTGAATCAGAGCAGGGGGTGCCTGCGGCTGACCTAAGAGTATGGGCTTCTTCCACCAGTTTTGATGAGGCAGAGGAGAGTCCAGATATTGATATTCCTTCTCCAGCGGCTCCAATTGGAAAGAGCTTCTTGATTACTCTCCCGACGGTGCATGACATGGGCAGTCGACCAACAGAGCATGGTGAATCTTCATCTGGGCAATCCCTTCAGTTTGCGAAGAAGGTGTTGAAGAGAGTCTTGAGCTCATGGGTCGAAACTCTCTCTTCTGTCGATTTGGAAGCTGGCTTCGGCATGATTAAGCATGTACAGGACAATTTTGCTGATAGCGAAAAGGTCGGTCTGGACATTACAAATGCCAAGGCTTTTGTTGATAAAGTCATCACTCTAGGCAACAAATGGAGTGAGACCAAGAGCTTTCCAAATAGTGACTTCTTCAACGAGATGCTTTTGAAGCCTTCTGGCGAGGTCAAATCTGAATTGGATGAGATCTTGCGGACTCGGAAGCAGCTCATTCTGGGGAGAGGGACGTCACCGAGTTGGCTATTATTGAGTTGACACAGGACCAACACCGTCTCGACAGGGAGGTCATTGAGGCAAGACAGCTCCTTGAGCTATTGGAAGAACAAGCCGCTGTCAAGTGGGCTACTATTTTGAAAGCTCATGATAGAGAGAGGGCTCTCATTCGCCAAGTTGAGGAGGCTGAAAGCAAGCTCTGAAGGAAGGCTCAGGAATATGAACAATGGCAAATTCTCTAGGAAGAGCTTCCTCGTGCTGAAGATGGGTCGCGACAGCCTACCGCATTTTATGGAAAAATTCTGAAGAAACGCAGCCTGGAAGCTTTGGAGGCTAAGGCCAAGAGTTTGCTTGAGGAGTTAAGTCTTTGGTTGAAGACCATGTCGGACTAGTTTCCTGACTTTGTAACAAACTTTTTTTCTTTTCTTCTGGTACCTCCATGCATAAACATGTTTTGGCACCTTCCTCCTTTCACTTAAATTCTCCTTTTTTTATGAAAATAAGTAAAAATTGGATGGGAATGTTTGTTTGAAAATCTGATCAAAAGGTTGTTATTTTGTGAAAATCTTTTGTCAAATGTTTGTCTTGAGCGCCAAATTTTGAATAGCATGAAAGCCAAATTTTGGTGGCATAGGAGCCAAGATTTTGTTTGTGGCATGGAAGCCGGTTTTTGGCATAAAAGCCGGTTTTTGTGGTGTGAAAGCTAAGTTTTGTTTGTGGGATGGAAGCCGTTTTTTGGCGGCATAGGAGCCAAAATTTTGTGGCATGGGAGCCGAAATTTTTTTTTTGTGGCATGAAAGCCGATTTTGTGGCATGAAAGCCGATTTTTTGTTTGTTTTGGCGTGAAAGCCAGATTTTGTGGCATGGAAGCCGAGTTTTTTGAAAACCAAATTTTGTTTTGTTAGCATGGAAGCCAAATTTTTTATTTTTGGCATGAAAGCCAAATTTTGACGTGAAAGTCGGGTTTTTGAATTTTGGCGTGAAAGCCAGGTTTTTGGTCTTTTGGGGTGAAAGCCAGATTTTTTTATTTTTGGCGTGAAAGCCAGGTTTTTGGTTTTCAAAATGCAAGTATCGACTAAGAGTCACCTCCCTGCTGAATGGTATTGTAAGTTCGATGGTTTGTCGCTTCCTTGCTCATTCGGTTGCGAGTATAGATGGAATATTGCCTCCTCGCAGGTTTTGGTGCAAGTATCGACTGAATGTCGCTTCCCTGCCCTTTTCAAAAATTTTGTTTTGTGGGTATCGATGGAATGTCGCCTCCCCACGATTTTTGAAATTTAGGTTTTTTCGAACCTTTGTTTTTCTTTTTGTTTTGAAGTTTGGGTTGTGGATATCAACTGAAACGTTATGTCTCCACGATTTTTGAAATTTGAGTTGTGGATATCAACTGGAATGTTGCGTCTCTACGATTTTTTTGAAATTTTGCAAGTATCGACAAGGTGTCGCTTCCTTACGATTTTGAGGTTTTGGAAGTATCGAATGGGGTTCGCATCCTTCCGATTTTTGGGTTTTGCGAGTATCGACTAAGCGTCGCTTCCCTCAGTTTTTTGAAAAACCATTTTTGTTTACAGACACGAGGGTCGTAAATTTTGACTCAAAACCATTTTTGGTGGTAAAAGTCGGGGTGGACTAGGGTGGAAATCCCTGAGTCCTGATTTTTGTTTCAAACCATGAATTTTGGGTTCAAGGATCGAAAGTTTTGGTCAAGTTAGGGAAGAAGCTCCTAAACTTGGATTTTGGTTTTTTTGATTTTTTTTTTAACAATGAAACATTGAAAGTAAGCATTGTTTTGTTTTTTTTTTTTTTTGAGTTTTTAGAAATTTCAACGTAAGGATGAAAACTCTAAAAGGGATGGGTTTGATGAGTAAGTACCTAGGAATAGGCTTTGGCCACGCAGGCATCACTCTGTCCCGATGTAGGAAGTCTTCAAGGGTAGTACCGCTTCAAGAACTTGCCATTGATGGGTAGCATGCATCTGTCACCTTCCATTTTTAGAAGAGCGTATGCGCCGTTGGAGAAGACTTTGTCAATGACGTAGGGTCCCTCCCATTTTGGTTTGAATTTGCCTTTGGATTTGTGGGCAAAAACCATTGGCCTTTTTACTGCAAGAACCAAGTCACCCTTTTTATGGGCGCGTTGCCTAACCTTCTTGTCGAAAGATCCTGCCATGCGTGCTTGGTAAAGCTCAACACTTTGTAGGGCTTCGAGTCGTCTTTCATCAAGATTATCCAGTTCTTGGAGTCTCAATTTGACGTTGCTTTCTTGCGTCATGTCATTTTGCAGAGATACCCTTAAGGAACGAATTTGTACCTTTAGAGGGACAACTGCTTCACATCCATAGACTAAGGAGAATGGTGTGCTATTGTTCGGTCCTCGAACGATGGTTCGATAGGCCCATAAAGCTTCAGGCAGTTTATCGCTCCAATCTCTTTTGTGACTAGAGACCATTTTCTTAAGAATTTTGCAGAGTGTCTTGTTGAAAGCTTCTGCTAGTCCATTCGCTGCCAGGTTATATGGAGTTGAATGACAACTTTGGATTTTGTATTTGTCGCAGAACCTATAGAATCTGTGATCCCGGAATTGTGGTCCGTTATCATGGACAAATCTTTTAGGTATACCGAAGCGACAAATGATGATGGTTCGCAAGAATTGAAGGACTGATGAGGTCTTCTTTTCGCTGAATGCAAATGCTTCTGACCACTTGGAGAAATAATCCGTCGTGGCGAAGATGAATCGATGACCTTTGCTTGATGGGGGAGAGATAAGTCTATGATGTCCATGCCCCAGGCTTCGAAGGGCCATGAGATCACTGTAGGATGTAGCCATTCTGGAGGCATGTGTACATAGTCTCCGTGAATTTGGCATTGTTGGCAGCGTTTAGCAAATTGCATCCCTTCAGCTACCATGGTAGGCCATAGTAACCTAACCTTTTTATCTAATCGTAGAGCTTAGGACTAGCCTGATGGGCTCCACAAAGACTAACATGAACTTCTTTTAGATTTTCTTTCACCTCTTGTTGTGACAAGCAACGTAGAAGTACTCCATTGAAGGATTTTCTGTAAAGCATTTTGGAGGGAATATCCAAATGAAAATTTGGGGCTCGTCTTTGGATACTTACCCGCTCTTTTGGATCTTCTGGTAGGATTCCGAACATAATGTAATTGTTGAACGGATCCCTCCAGTAGCTGATCGAAGGTTTAAGGATGGAAATCAGACTTTCGACCACTCGGTGGCATTCAGAAACTGCTTGGTGTGTGTTGAGAGGAGGGAGGATTCTTTTTTGACACACTGTAATTTGTATGTTTTTCCCTTCTTGGATTGCCATAGATGCAGCGAGTCTAGCCAGGGCATCTGCACGGATGTTTTCACCTCTGCGGATGTGGGTGATGTGACAGACATCAAACCTTTGACGAAGCGATTGCGCCTTATTGTAGTAAGGCAACAGATCAGGCTTCCTGATTTCATATTTCTAATTCATCTGGTTGACGATCAGTTGGGAGTCCCCAAAGACTTCTAGCATGGTGATACCAGATTCGAGGGCGAGTTACAATCCTATGATCAGGGCTTGGTACTCAGCTACATTGTTTGAACATGGTTCCAGTAGCGAGAATGTGTGTGGAATCATATATTTGTCGGGGCTAACAAAGAGAATGCCAATTCCCGATATCAGCTTTCCTCTTTCATTTGTCCTAGTTGCATCATCGAAGTACCTGTCTCAGGAGGCATTTGATAAGGAGATCTTCACGTTGTAGGCAGGCTCGTTTGGGAGATCATCCCTGAGCGGAGAATCCTTAGGTAGTGGATGCTCTGCGAGAAAGTTTGCCAGAGCTTAGCCTTTAATTGCTTTCTGTGGTACATACCTAATATCAAATTGTGACAGAAGAATGGACCATTTTGCCAGTCGAGCATTGAGGGAACCTACTTTTGTGACAAGGACTTTTTAAGAGGTTGATCATCGGAATCAGGTAGACTCAACTGGCAGGAAGGTAGTGACGCAGCTTTAAGAACAATGTCGGGGAAATCTGTTATGCAGCATAAACCTGTCTCCTTTGAAATTGAAGAAAGCGTATGCTCCATTGGAGAAGGCTTTGTCAATGATATAGGGACCTTCCCATCTTGATTCATCGCTGGTTTTAGATGTATGAACGAGAGCTAATGGCTTTTTAACCGCGAACACAAGGTCACCTTTCTTAAATGACTCTGTGGGGTTTGGATCATCAAGAGCGATGTTGAGATCCGGTATGTGGTTGATACTCTCTATCAAGGAAGACTCAACGTCGTCACCTTCTTGTTTGATGGGATGACACACCATGTTGTCAAGAGAGATATTTAAGTCGGTACAAGATACCCTCCTTCAAAAGGTTCAAGTGCTGGACGTGATGAAGATGCTTCAGAATTGTGGAAAATGGAAGACGCGGTATCTTCTTCTTCTATTTCTAAATTAGAGTCGGTGTCTTGCATGATCGACACCAAGGAGACAGTGAACTTGCCCCCAGTCTTTTCTTTTGTCTTCTTTGCTTTGGTTGTGGTGACCAAAGGCTTTGATGTTTCGAGAGAGATCATGAAAGGAGCTCAATTGCTTACTTCGAGTGCTTCCTTAGAAGGGTCTTCGTTTGGAAGATCACCCTCGGAATCAGGGAGTTGATCTTTCTCATTTGCTGAAGACATCTCTGCAACAGTATTACCGTCTTTAGTGATTGCATTGCATGGAGCATTTTCTGGGAACAAGTCCTAAACGGCATCCAGCAACTTTTCTTCTTTGTTGAGTATTTCATCGGTCCAGACATCTCTTATGAGGTTGGGTATCTGAGACCAATTGACCGGGTTTTCTTTGAAGATTTCATCAGCCAGAGCCTCTTCATGGTGATAAATCGGAAGGGGCTTGAATACTGATGTCACAGTTTCAGGAGACGAAGGCTGAGAGGACGCTATCTCAGTGGAAGTCACCCGAGAAAATATAGCTCCAGAAGATATGCTACCGGATGCATTTTGAGAGTCTGTGGCCTCAGCAGATGAAGCTTCAGAGGCACTATCATCCTGGACTATCGCATTGCAGGCAACTTCGATAGAAGATGCCTCTATAATCGACTGTTGGGAATCAGACTCATCCTCCGATGTAAGCGGATCATCAACCCAGTAGTTTTCTTCATTTTCCGGAGTTACTGGAAAAGATGCTTGTAGATTCTCCAGGACTTCCGGTTCTGGACTTTGATGAAGTTGATTGATGCGATCCTGCTCTTGCTCTATGGCTAGACACTGCAAGATCCTTGCATATTCTTCGAGATCGGGCATAGGAGCCAAATCTTCCTCTTCTTCTGCTCCTTGTGGTTCAACCTCGTTGGGATCCACTAGAGCATTTGTTTGCATTGGGTCAACAGCACTTTGTTGAACAACCTCTTGGTCTTCATCATCATCAAACCAGGATCCTTGTGGTTGGAAAGGGTTATACCAGATTACTGGCATAAGGTGAGATTTTGGGATCCATTCTTCATCAGAGAGATATTCTCCGGTTTCAAGGGATTCCTCCCACTCATCGGTGTCACTGGCAGTGTCACTGGACTTGTATCCATTCATGGAGAATCCAACTACTGAGTTGCAAGAGTATGATGCCCCCTGCGTAGTCTCATCTCTGAGCCGTGGTGGAATGAAATCACTAAGGGTGAATTTTCTTACCACTCTTGAAGCCTTCGGAAGAGACTCCTCTGTTGCCCCCAATGAAGCGGTAGAGGAGGTTTCTACCTCTTCAGGGACTTCTTGCTTGGGCTGAGCCTTCTCCTGCTGTTTGAGCTTGCGGAGCTATCTCTTGGCTTGCCTTCGCTGTTGAGCGGTCAGCTTTGTTTTGACGATCTCCCAATTTTCATCTTCTAGGAGATTGGGATGCACCCATATAGGCTGTCCATCTGGTGTTGGGTAAGACACTAGCTCTTGGGATGTTTGGGTCATTTTTATCACCTTGAAGGAAGTAGTGATCTTCTCCTTTGGTGATTTGGATGTTTGTCCATATGACACCATGATAACGGAGGTAGACCCAAAGTTTTTGTCGAAGGTGACGACTCCGTTTTTCCACATCTCGTTGATTTTCTCTCTCACAACGAAACATTGATTGAGAGGATGTGAGACCATTTGATGGTATGGACAATATCGGAGATCGTTGGTTTTGCCAACATCTCCCGGTCTTTTGGGGTCAGGCAACGTGAGTTTCCCATTTGCCAAGAGAGCCCCAAATATTTCTTCAACATCTTCATCGAACGGGTATTTCTTTTCTACTCGTTCTTTAAATTCATCAAAGAGTTCAGGTCTCTGACCTGCAGCTTTGTTTTCAGCTTTCTTTGGTGGCTGAGGAGCTGACTTGGTTTGTACATTGAGAACCTCCTTTTTCTTTGGCTTAGAGGTTGGAATGGCAGTCAGCTCTTTCTTTGATGACTTCTGACTATTGAGGTCTTTGATCACCGTTTCAGCATCCATAGATGCTTTTAGGAGTTCTCCTATGTTCTTTGATTTGTTGCCGATGATCATGGAACGGATCCTTGCTCTCATGTTGTTTCGGCAGATGTCGACCAGCGACGCTTGTGGTAGCACGTCTGAGCATTTGTTTGCCATCGCCTTCCACTTGTGAATGAAGTCGTATGTTGACTCATTCTCTCCCTGTTTTAGGCTGCAGAGCTGAGCCATAGTAACAGGATAATCCTCACCTTTGAAGTGGGTCAGGAAGCGTGTCTCTAGCATGGTCCAGTTTTGAATGGAATCCTCTGGCATAGTGGAATACCAATCAAAGGCTGTACCTTTCAGGGTGCTTGCAAACAGACGGATATTGAGGCCATCTTGATCCGCAGTAGCTCCCGTCAGGATCTTAAAGTGGATGACATGCTGTCTAGTTGAACCTTTCCCCGTATATGTTTAGAGAAGAGATTGCTTGAACTTTGCAGGGAACGGAACCGAGTCCATCCATAAGGGATATAGTGGCTTGATTCCATGCTCCTTTATCGTATCGTCTTCTTTTGCTTTGGCAAGGATATTGTCAACGTCCTTTTTGGTAAGGGCGCGTGACTCATCTTCTCCACCGTTTGCCTCGTTGTGTGGAGGAACTTCATCATTTAGTGGACGTTGGAGAGTGAGAAGAAGGTTTTCCATTAGAGCTTTTATCTTCTGCTGTCCTTGTTCCAGCTGCTGAATGCGTGTAGTCATGTTATCATCCGGCGGAGGTTGCTCAGAGTTTGTAACTAGGACATTCACTCTTCGTGAGTCGAAAGGGGATATTGTCTTAGTGACTGAGCTAGAGTTCATTCTTCTAGATGAAGAGCCCAAGGATTGATCACTCTAACGTCCATGGCTTGAAGGAGTGGGAGAGTCTTCCTGATGTCTTCATGTCCGGGAGACGCTGCGAGTCACCGGCCGTCTGACATGTATTTTCATTATTGACTTCTGGCATCTTTTGGTTTTGCCAACCATGTGGACAGCAGCGACTTGGTCAGGTCCTTTTTCGACCCATTTTTGGGTGACTTGAAGTTCAGAATGCTAGGTTCTTTGCTTCTCTAATCTCTTTTGTCGATATGCCGCGCGGCGACGTATACGACGAGCAATTCGAGCTTCAGTTAGCTTTGGCTGTGCTCTGGCAATGAAGGATGTGGTCCCTCATGCGAAGCAACCAAGCTTGTCTTCCTTGAAGACTGGCGTGGACAGGATCTGGACGCGGTCCTTAGCTTGTTGCAGCGAAGCTTTAAATTTTGCAAGCTTGGCCCCTGTTGAGATGAAGGGTCGATTTGCAGGAGAGCAGGCCCTGGCAGGTTCTGGTCGAGGCCATGTGATGCACGACTTGATTTTGGACTTGTATGAACAAGCCGGCTCGTGCTGAGTAGTTTTTGTAGTTCGGTGGAGGGTAGGTTTCTCCTTTTTCAAGTAAGTGAGAGGATAAAACCGGTTCTTCTTAAGAGGAGCCAGGTATGTTGGCTTTGCAGATATCCAGGACCTTCTTTGTTTTGGTGAAGATCTCGAGGACCAAGTCTTGGGGCAGACCTAGTTTTTTGCAGGTTGAGGCTTCGCAGGATTGCCACGAGCCTCAGGTTTTTTGGTGACCGCCTTTGGTGTCGGGGCAGCGACACGTTCAGGGGTAGTCCTCTGCTTCTTGGCAGGCGCAATTTCATCTACGGGTAGTGGGAATGGTCCCAGTGACCCGTAGACGATAGTCTGGGGAGTGGAGGTTGACCCGGTGTTTTGGGAGTTGCCGAGGGAGGTGATGCTTCGGTAGCTGGCAGGGTGCTTGTAAGTGCGCTTGCTTTGCTTCTCTTGAAGCATGAGCTGGTACTTGTTCTCATCGAAGGTGATGGTCAATGAAGCTGCCATTGTTAGTTTTTTGGAAAACTTCTGAAACAAGACCACATCCATTAGTAATCACAAGAATATGGTGATCATAAATGGAAAATACTATGGTTTTGTCTTTTCAAATCGCTCAGGAGGAATGGCCCGTCTCAAGCATAATGAAGAAGGCAAAAAAGCCATAGAGGGTACAACTGTTCTAAACGCAAGTATGGTCAGCTCGAAATGAGCGTTCCAGTGACTGCTAGAAGCAATTATAAACCTTAATTTAAGTTACCGACAAGCGGAGCTCACTCGAGGTAAAATGATATAAGGTTGGAGATACAAATGTGTCGGTCGCGAATCCAGTAGACCCGAAAGGGCGAACTAGCACCGCTAGGCACAAATGTTGCAAATCGCTTCCTTGGAATGGACACGAGATGGGATTTTTGATAGGTCAAAATCGAGTTCACAAAAGAGAGAAAATGGTATTCCAATCCGAATACAGGCTCAACAATTTCCGCGAGCACTAAATCTGAAAAGGAAAGAACTAGGATTTCTCATATTTGAATCAAATAATGACGGAGTTTTTTTTTTTTTTTGAAAAGTCAAGATTGAATTCATAAAAGAGAGTGAATGGTATTCCAATCTGAATACAGGCTCAAACATTTCTGCGAGCTCTAAATCCAAAAAGGAAGGAACCAAAATTTCTCGAATATAAACACAATAGTGACGGAAGTTTTCTTTTTTAAAAGAGAAGAATTTTCGAAGATTTTTTTTTTTTGAAGAATACACATAGGTCTTCCAATTCGGTCTTATGAAACCTTAGTGGATAGATCAGACCCCAGGTAAGGGTAGGATTACTTAATGAACTCGTTTGAAGGACCCTTGCCTCGAACAGTCCAGCTGCCTCCACACTCTGGACAAGGCTTTTCTTAGAATCACTTTGGTCAAAGAATGCAATTGGTGCAACCTTATGTGTTTTTCTTTTTAAAGATTTTTTTTTGAATGACGACTAATGGACCCATCAAAGAGAGGAAATGGCCCCTCCCAATCCGAACGCTGGCTCAGCGATTTCCGCGAGCCATTGTACGAAAAGGAAAGAACCAAAGTTTCTCCAATTTGAATCCAAAAGAGAGAAATCTGATTTTTTTATTTTTTTATATTTTTTGTTTTTATTTTTTTGAAAGATCACTAAGGACCCATCAAAGAGAGGAAAATGGGCCCCCCCAATCCGAACGCTGACTCAGCGATTTCCGCGAGCCATTGTACGAAAAGGAAAGAACCACAGTTTCTCCAATTTGAATCCAAAAGAGAGAAATCTGATTTATTTTTAAAAAAAAAAAAAAAAGGTTAAGATTGGATTCACAAAAGAGAAGAAATGGTATTCCAATCCGAACAAAGGTTAAGCGATTTCCGAGAGCGCTAAATCCGAAAGGGAAGAAACCAGAATTTATCAAATCTAAACCCAACGATAAAAACAAACTTTTTTTTTGTTTGAGAAGAGAAAGAATAGAAACAAATTCAAAGGCAGAAATTTCCAGAGAATCCCATCTCTTGTTTTTTTTAGATGCAAAATCCAACATAGCCCACCAACTAGAAAGGAGCCAAGGAGTCTAAGCATCGTGTTCTCAAATGAATGAGTCCCACCGGGTGTGCAAACTTGATGAACTCGGCTTTTTCTATCGCCTACCTCCGCCCTGGGTCCGCCGGGGTGCAGCGGGGCAGAAGAAAAGAAAAGCGGGCATCAACATTTTTTTTATACGAGTATGCCAGATTTTCTATTCTACTTGGAATTTGAAATGGTGATCCAGAGATTCACCTTCACAAGTAGAAAGGAAATCAAACTTTTTTTCCAACTTTCCATTGCACATATATTTTAAAGAAAGAAACAAGATTTTTAATACCGTGAAAGGCAATTTTGTTTAATTTGCCGTGAAATGCGGTTTTGTGCCATAGAAGGCAATTTTTCCATGAAAGGCGATTTACAAATCTCATCAATGATGAAAGACAAGAATTGTGATTTTTATTGTCTCTTTAAAAAAATACAAAATACAATAGAAAAGTGAGAAAGAGGAATCTGACTTCTCAGGCGATTGTGGGGACTCGTTCAGATTGACGGTCGCGAGTCATGAATGGACTCTTCCATCGTCCTTCATATGAGAACACTTAACGCTTTGATTCACTTGGCTCGGCTTGGACCTCGGATTTTAAGAGGACAAAGATCAAGGGAAGGTCCAATAAAAATCTGGGTAGACGGGCTGAAAAGCCACATGTAGGCCACATTGGATGGAAGAAGAGAGGAAACCTTGGGGGGTGGCCCCCCAACGGACTTCAATCGCCTTGTAGTGTCTTCAGCAAAGTTTCTTCAGGACAAGAGAGCTTCTTTGCAGAGAGATTTCAAGGAAATTTGCAGAACTCTTTGGATGATTTTTTTCGGGCCCTTTCCCTTTGGAATGACCGCCTATTTACAGGCTTTTGGTAACCATTAGGAAGGTTTATGGGCATTAATGGCATTGATGCTCCATAATGGGAGGAGTTACAAGATTTAATTTCATAATTTTGTAACTCCTTTTTCCTTGATTTTGATTGGCCAATGGAGAATAATGGGCATTTAATTGCCTTTAATCTCCATGATGATTGGGTTTCATAATTAATTGTCATGATTAAACTCCATAATGATAGGAGTTACATGGTTAATTGCCACGATTAATTGGACTTGTAACTCTCATTTGCTCGCTTCTGATTGGGCTGTCCAAAATAATGAGTTAATGACAGCAATAAGTTGTCATAAAAAGGTCATTTAACTTCATTAATTGGTCGTCAAGTCGCTTAAAGAGTCGCGGGCCGCGCCGTGTCTTTTGGAATTCTTCTGGCGATGATCATCGATGGATTTCCATGTTGATCGACATCAGATGACCATGAAATTTCAGAAATTGGTTGATACCAATGGGCCAACAACATCTATCCAGTCGATTTCACGATCGGTGTCATGTCCCCTAAAATAAGAATTAGGAAAAAAACGTGAAAAATAAATCAAATTCAAATTCCCGTGTTTAATACAATACAAGCTTCCAAAAGTGGACCCACATAAAATTTCAACCTGTGGTGAGTCAAAATAAATTTCATTAAATGCAGCGGAAGCTTTATTCAATTGGTAATCAGTGTTCATAAATGAAACCCAACATAAAAATCAAATCAACATTAATAGTTAAAACTGCAGAATTATAAAATTTCTAAAAGAGGTCTCAATACTAAAAGAAAGTTCATTTATATAATTCTAAGATGACGTTCTCTCTTATGCTGTCTCAGACGGCTCCAAAGCCATCTCCGGCATCCCACTCCGGTTCATCAGTTGGCTCAAACATTTGAAACGCTTGATCCTCCTCCGTCTTCTGGGTAAAGTAGGGCTCGGTACCTATGCACCCAATATTACAAAGTAAATAGCAAGAACATAATCATAATTCAAAATTTAAAACGATAACGAGGAGAATATAGACAAGTGTGATCATAATAAAACAATGACAAAGATAATAATGAGAAAGAACGTAAAACAGGAGTCTAATGATAAAAAGGGAGCAATATATAATCACACAGTGACAAGTGTCCCTGTTGTGGGTGGTCAGCCCTAAATAAACCGGGAAAGCCAATCCATAACGTCGGTGGTCATAAATCGATCAAAATAAAAATCAGGATAACCTGTGCATAAAGAAAGCGGATTATAAGTGATCCGGTCACATCGGTGATCAACCGTCCATATATCGATTTGCAGTCTTCCATAAATGACCGACATAAACACATAAACATATATTCATAATAGACCAGATTAATAATGCTCCGACACAAGAATCCTAAGTCATATTCAAATAATCACTCATGTATGCAAACCCGAAGGTCAAAGAATAACCACAAGCAAATCCTAAGGTCAAACATAAGGTCTCGTACCCAATAACCCCAAGAATCTCTAATGGATAAAAGATCAGCGCATCCCTTTTCCATCAATGGTGCATAGACCCAATTAAGGGTTTTTCAATAGAGATGGGTTGAGCTCGAATCCATTTGGATTTCCCCGAGGTCATACCAGGCACTAAACCCCACGTTGGTAAGATACCGCGTGCCAAGTCGGTATTTACTCGGTCCAAATCGGTGGTTCTCGCCGCCGAGAGGCTTGATTTCGCCATCCGAGAGTTGATGGAGGGTCAAACGATGTCGGTTTGACTTGAAATTTGACGTGGGGCCTTTTGGAGGTATTTTGAGACCATCCATAGGCTCTGATCGAAGATTTCATAACTTCAACATTGTCGCCGCCGGGAGCACCTACTTAGCTGTTGGAGGAGTGAAGTTAGGCCAGACGGTGTTGAAATGGCCTGAAACTTCATGTGCACCCTTCTTTTGGCTATTTTGAGGGATCTTGCAGTTTTTGTTTGATTCTGACAAGATCTGATGCTTAAAGCAGCTTTGCCTGTTTGTAGAAGGATGCGGCTCCATGTGACTTTTGATGTTGAGGAGGCAAAGTGACATTTTTGGTGTCAACAGGCTTGAAGGAGTGAGAGAGTCCTCCTGATGTCTTCGTGTCCGGGACCGTCTAACATGAATTTTTGTTGCTGACTTCTGGCGTCTTTTGGTTTTGCCAACCATATCGACAGCAGCAACTTGGTCGGGTCTTTCTTTTTCGACCCATTTTTGAGAGACTTGATGGGCGGAATGCTGAATTCTTTGCTTTCCTAGTCTCTTTTGAAAGAAGCTCTGGTTGTGTTCTAGCAATAAAGGGCGTAGTCCCTCGTGCGCAGCAGCCGAGCTTATCTTCTTTGAAGACTGGCATGGACAGGATCTGGATGCGGTCTTTTTCATGTCGCAGTGAAGCTTTAAATTCTACAAGCTCAGCCCCTGTTGAGATGAAGGGTCGAGTTGCAGGAGAGAAGGCCCTGGCAGGTTCTTGTCGAGGCCTGGTGATGCATGATTTGATTTTGGGCTTGTAAGAGAAAGCCGGCACATGCTGAGTTGATTTTGTTGTTTGGCGGAGGGTAGGTTTCTCCTCTTTCATGTAAGAGAGAGGGTAGAACCAGTTCTCCTTGAGATGGTCCAAGTATGCTGGCTGTGTAGATGTTCGGGACCTTTTTTGTTTTGGTGAAGGTCTAGGTGACCAAGTCTTGGGGCAAACCTGGTTTCTTGGAAGCTGAGGCTTCGTGGGTTGCCACGGGCTTCAGGTTTTTAAGTGATCGCCCTTCGTGTCATGACAATGACACGTTCAGGGGCGGTCTTCTGCTTCTTGGCAGGCGCAGTCTCATATACGGGGAGTGGGAATGGTCCCAGCGGCCTGAAGACTATGGTCCAGAGAGTGGAGTTTGACCCGGTATTTTGAAAGTTGCGGAGAGAGGTGACGCTTCAGCAGCTGGCGGGGCACTTGTGAGTGCGCTTGTTTTGCTTCTCTTGAAGCATGAGTTGGTACTTGTTCTCATCAAAGGTGATGGTCAATGAAGCTACTATTGTTAATTTGGAAAATTCTGAAACAAGACCACATCCATTAGTAATCACAAGAATATAGTGATCATAAATGGGAAATACTATGGTTTTGTCTTTTCAAATTGCTCAGGGGGCATGGCCCGTCCTGTGCGTAATGAAGAAGGCAAAAAGCCATAGAGGGTACAGTTGTCCTAAACGCAAGTATGGTCTGCTCAAAATGAGCGTTCCAGTGACTGCTAGAAGCAATTGTAAACCTTAATTCAAATTACCGAGAAGCGAAGCTCACTCGAGGTAAAATGATATAAGGTTGGAGTTACAAATGTGTCAGTCGCGAATACAGTAGACCCGAAAGGGCGTACTAGCACCGCTAAGCACAAAAATGTTGCAAATTGCATCCTTGGAATGGACACGAGATGGGATTTGTTTTGAAAGGCCAATATTGGATTCATAGAAAAGAGCAAATGGTATTCTAATACGAATATTGGCTCAAACATTTCTGCGAGCGCTAGATCCGAAAGGGAAGGAACCAAAATTTCTCAAATGTGAACCCAAAACTGACGGAAGTTTTTTTTTTTTTTTAAAGGGTCAAAATTAAGTTCATCAAAGAGAGCAAATGGTATTCCAATCCGAATACAGGCTCAAACATTTCTGCGAACACTAAATCCGAATGGGAAGGAACCAGGATTTCTCGAATCTCAACTAAAAAATGACAGAAGTTGTTTTTTTTTTTTTTTTTTTTTGTTTGAAGAGAAATTTTTTGAAGATTTTTTTTTCGTACACGTAGGTATCCAATTCGGTCTTATGAAACCTTAGTGGATAGATCAGCCCCCAGGTAAGAGTAGGATTACTTAATGAACCCGTTTGAAGGACCCTTGCCTCGAACAGACAAGCTGCCTCCACACTCTGGACAAGGCTTTTCATAGATCCACTTTGGTCAAAGAACGCAATTGGTGCAACCTTACAGTTTCTTTTTTAACCCCCGTTTTTTTTGTTTTTTGAAAGATCACTAATGAATCCATAAAAGAGAGAAAATGGCCCATCCCAATTCGAATGTCAGCTCAGCGATTTTCGCAAGCTATTGTCCGAAATGGAAAGAACCAAAGTTTCTCCAATTTGAATCCAAAAGAGAGAAATCTTTTTTTTTTTTTAAATCTGAAAAGTTTGAAATCAGATTTTTTTTTTATTTTTAAGATCCCTATTGGACTCATCAAAGAGATAAAATGGCCCATCCCCCAATATAAACAATAGTTACAAATATTTCTGCGATCTATCAAGTTCAAAGGGGAAAGGATCAAAGTTTCTCAAAGTTGAATCCAAAAATGAGAAATCTGAAAAAAAAAAAAAATTTTAAAGATCACTAATGGACCGATCAAAGAGAGGAAATGGTCCCTCCTAATCCGAACGCCAGCTCAGCGATTTCCGCAAAGCTATTGTCCAAAATGGAAAGAACCAAAGTTTCCCCAATTTGAATCCAAAAGAGAGAAATCTTTTTTTTTTTTCAAAATCTGAAAAGTTTGAGATCAGATTTTTTAAAGATCCTTATTAGACTCATCAAAGAGAAAAGATGGCCCATCCCCCAATATGAACAATAGCTACAAACATTTTTGTGAGCTATCAAGCTCAAAGAGGAAAGGATCAAAGTTTCTTAAAGTTGAATCCAAAAATGAGAAATCTGAATTTTTTGTTTTTTTTTTAACGAGAAAGACTGGAAATAAACTCAAAGAAAGAAATTTCCAAAAAATCCCATCTCATGTTCTTTTAGATGCAAGATCCAACACAGGCGAAAAACTAGAAAGGAGCCAAAGAATCCAAAGCATCAAGTTCTCAAATGAACATGTCCCACCGGGTATGCCAACTTGATGGACCCGGCTTCTCACCTTCCTCCGCCCCGGGTCCACTGGGGTGCGGCGGGGCGGAAAGGCGGGCATCAACATTTTTGTACGGGTATGCCAGATTTTCAATTCTACTTGGAATTTAGAAATGGTGATCAGGAGATCCACCTTCACAAGTAAAAAGGAAATCAAAACTTTTTCTAACTTTCCATTGCACATATATTTTAAGAAATGAGACAGATTTTGAACGTCGTGAAAGGCGATTTTCTTTTGTTTGCCATGAAAGGCGATTTTGTGCCGTAAGTGGCGATTTTTCCGTGAAAGGCGATTTACAAATCTCATCAATGAAGAAAGACGAGTTGTGAATTTTTTTGTCTCTTAAAAAAAATACAAAATACAATAGAAGAAGTAAGAAAATGGATCTAATTTCTCAGGAGATTGCGGGGACCCGTTCAGATCGATGGTCGCGAGTCGTGTATAGACTCTGCCATCGTCCCTTGGATGAGAACACTTGATGCATTGATTCATTTGGCTTGGCTTGGACCTCAGATTTTTAGAGGATAAAGACCAAGGGAATGTCCTATATCCAATAAAAAGCCGGGTAGATAGGCTGAAAAGCCACATCTAGGCCATGTTGAATAGAAAGAGAGGGGACCTTCAGGGGGTGGCCTCCCAAGGGACTTCAATCACCTTGTGGTTTTTCTTGCAGTAGAATTTCTTCAAAGTAGCGGAGCTTCTTTACGTAGAGATTTCTTCGGGAATTTTCTTGTATTTTTCTGGACAATTTCGGATGATTTTTTTGGACCCTTTCTCCTTGGAATGACTGCCTATTTATAGGCTTTTGGTGGCCATTAGATGAGTTTATGGGCATTAATTACATTAATGCTCCATGATGGGAAGAGTTACAAGTATTTAATTCTTGATTTTGTAACTCCTTTTTCCTAGCTTTTGATTGGTCGATGGAGAATGATGAGCATTTAATCGCTTTTAATCTCCATGATGAGGGGAGTTACATGGTTTAATGCCATGATTGCTTGGATTTGTAACTCCTTTTTCCTTGCTTTTGATTGGGCCATCCAAAATAATGAGTTAATGACCACATTAATTTGTAATAAACGGGTCAATTAACAGTATTAATTGGTCGCCAAGTTGCTTGAAGAGTCGCGAGCCGCACCACGTCTTTTGGAATTCTTCTTATGATGATCGCCAATGGATCCGCATGTTGTTTGATGTCAGATGGCGATGCAATTTAAAACATAGGTTGACACCAATGGGGCGGAAACATCTGCCCAGTCGATTTCACGATCGGTCGCGCAGAAAGTGTGCTTTCTTGGTCGATCGGTTGGCGATTCCGAAGCGTCGCATGATGATTTCATGATTTTGACAGCAGATCCGCGATGTTGACGAAGATCGACGGATTTCATGCCTCAAAAATCAAATTCTGGAAAAATCATAGGGGCCAAACAATTCGAAATGCGAAAAGGGACCAAAAAGTACCCTTTCGGCGGAAATTTGGCGACCTGGATTTCCAGGGTCGCCGGCAACCATGGGCTTCTTCCCCCTTTCGGTAGCCCTTTTTCGGGCTTTTTCGTTTCTTCTTTCTCCTGTATTTTTCTTGACATCTTTCCTCACTTACTGACTTGATTTTCTTGAGGAAAACCTGACGAGAAGCTGCGCAAATAACAATACAAAGTTTCCTATTTTTTGAAAAGCCGAAAACTTTGCAGTCGATTTTCCGTCAAGAGTCGAAAGTAGGTCAAATGATGTCATAATAACCTGAAATTTGAGGTGAAGCTTCCTGAGCAATAGATAGGAGCAATCATGGGCTTTTATTTGAGTTTTGAAGCCGTTTGGGGTCCCATTAATGCTAGACTTGATTTCATCGCGCGGAAGATGTCGAGCTTTGATGTACGGCCATCCGATGTCTGATTTACGTGAAATTTGACAAGGAGCCTATTGGAGTCATTTTGAGAGGATCCATTAGCTCCGATTTGGATGCCATGGTCCAGGGGAGCTCCACCACCAATTGGCTTGATTTTGTTTCTTAGCATCAAAGCCGAGTCAAACGTCGTCGGAATGACCTGAAATTTGATGTGCAGCCCTTTGGAAGCATGTAGAAGCTACCCATATGCTTTGTTTGACGAGTGGTGGCCTCGGTGGTCCTCGCCGCCGAGAGGCTTGACTTTGCTGCTCGAGAGTTGATGGAGGGTCAAACGATGTCGGTTTGACTTGAAATTTGGCATGGAGCCTTTTGGAGGTGTTTTGAGATCATCCGTAGGCTCTGATCGAAGATTTGATATCTTTGACCCTGTCGCCGCCGGGAGCTCCTGCTCAGCTGTTGGAGGATTGAAGTTAGGCCAAATGGTGTTGAAATGGCCCGAAACTTCATGTGTACCCTTTCTTTTGGATATTTTGAAGGATCTTGCAGTTTTTGTTTGATTCTGACAAGATCTTATGCTTACATCGGCTTTGCCTGTTTGTAGTAGGATGCGGCTCCATGTAGCTTTTGATGTTGAAGAGGCAAAGTGACATTTTTTGTGTCAACACAAAGTAGTAGAGCTTCTTTGAGTAGAGATTTCTCCGGGAATTTTTGGGATTTTTCTTGGATTTTTCTGGACTTTTCTGGACCGGTTCCTCTTGGAATGACCCCCCCTTTTATAGGCTTTTGGTAGCCATTAGGTTGGTTTATGAGCATTGATGGCATTGATGCTCCATGATGAGAGCGGCTACAAGTTTTTATTTCTTGATTTTGTAACTCCTTTTTCCTTGAATCTGATTGGCCGATGGAGAATGATGGGCATTTAATCACCTTTAATCTCGATGATGAGGGGAGTTTCATGATTTATTGCCATGATTACTTGGACTTGTAACTCCTTTTTCCTTGAATCTGATTGGGCTGTCCAGAATAATGAGTTAATGAACGCATTAACTTGTCATGAAACGGGTCATTTAACTTCATTAATTGGTTGCCTGGGCGCTCGAAGAGTCACGGGCCGTACCGCGTCTTTTGGAATTCTTCCTGCGATGATCGTCGTTGGATCCACATGTTGTTTGATGTCGGATGGCGATGCAACTTCATACATTGATTGATACTAATGGGCCGGCAACATCTATCCAGTCGATTTCTCGATCGGTCGGGCAGAAAGTGTGCTTTCTTGGTTGGCTGGTTGGCGATTTTGAAGCGTCGGATGATGATTCCATGATTTCGGTCGTGGATCGGTGATGTTGACAAAGATCGACGGATATCATGCTCAAAAAATCAGATTTTGGAAAAACCACAGGGGCCAATCATCTCGAAACACGAAAATAACCCGGAAAAGTGGGTTTTCGAGCAAAATCTGGTGACCCGGATTCTTATGGTCGCCAGCGACCATGGGACTTTTTGTCCCCTTTTGGTTGTCGTTTTCGGTCGTTTTTCGGGCTTTTCTGATTCTTTTTTTTTTTCATATTTTCTTGACATTTTTCCTCATTCATTGGATTCTCCAGAAGAAAACCTGACGAGAAGTCGTGCAAATCGAAGCACAAAGTTTCCCTTTTTTTTTTTTGGAAAAGCCAAAGACTTTGTAGCCGATTTTCCGTCAAGAGTCAAAACTAGGTCAAACGATGTCAGAATGACCCGAAATTTGAGGTGAAGCCTCTTGAGTAGTAGATAGGACAAACCATAGGCTTTTGTTTGAGTTTTGAAGCCGTTTGGGGTCCCGTCGCTGCTAGACTTGATTTCGACACGAGGAAGATATTGAACTTTGATGTGCGGTCAACCGATGTCTGATTGACTTGAAATTTGACAGGGAGACTATTGGAGTCATTTTGAGACGATCCATTAGCTCCGATTTGGATGACATGGTCCCGGGAAGCTCCGCTGTCGGTAGGCTTGATTTTGTTTCCGAGCGTCAAAGCTAGGTCAAACGTCGTCAGAATGACCTGAAATTTGACATATAGCCCTTTGGAAGCATGTAGAAGCCACCTATACGCTCTACTTGATGAGTGATGGCCTCGGTGGTTCTCGCCGTCGAGAGGCTTGATTTTACTGCTCGAGGGTTGATGAAGGGTCAAACGTCGTCGGTTTGACTTGAAACTTGACATGGAGCCTTTTGCAGGTATTTTGAGACCATATGTAGGCTCTAATTGAAGATTTGATATGTTCAACACTGTCGCCGCCGAGAGAGCTGACTTCGTTGCGGCTATTTCCTTTTTGGGCCAAACGATGCCTGAATGGCCTGAAACTTGATGTAGAGCCTCTTAGTGGCATTTTGAGGCCAGCTGTATGCTCTGTTTTGTGTGTCAGGGTCTCTGGCTTCACCACTGCCGAGAGCTCCTGCTTAGCTATTAGTGGAGTGAAGTTAGGCCAAATGGTGTTGAAATGGCCATAAACTTCATGTGTTCCCCTGTTTTGGCTTTTTTGAAGGATCTTGCAGTTTTTGTTTGATTCTGACAAGATCTTATGCTTGGAGCGGCATTTGCCTATTTATGGTAGGATGCAGCTCCATGTGGCTTCTTGATGTTGAAGAGGCAAAGTGACATTTTTTGTGTCAACAACTACCCCCTCGAGATACAGCGATGAGTTGCATAGCTTTTGTCGTCGATGTGCCTCGAAGAGAACCTTGAAGGAGAGATTTTGATTTGACCAAGAGTCTTTGAGCATTTTTTATCTTTTGATAGGGTAGCGTTTTGAATTTCCAAGGGGATTTTATGGCAGTGAGAGAGATCATATACCATCTCAAGGCAACATTTATGAAAATGACATGAGAGATTTGGATTTTGGTTTTGGATTTTTTTTTTTTTTTTTTGACCTTGTGAACCTAAAGGCTTTATGTGGTGCATTAGGCGGTCAAGAAGGGATTTTGGTTTTTGACCTTGTGACCTAACAAGTTGTATGTGACAAGTTAGGGGGTCGGGTTTTTTGGATTTTGAATTTGGGCTTGTGACCTAACAAGCTATATGTGGCAAGTTAGGGAACCATGGTTTGGTTTTTTGGGACTCGTTGGGACAATTTTGAGTCCATTGGAGTGTTTTGGGTTTTGTGGAATGTCAATTTTAATATTTTTGCTTAATTTGGTTCATGAGGTTGGATGGTTTGGATTTTTCGAAGCTCATGAAGCTTGAGAATTTTTGTATGGTCCAATCAATTGAAAAGAGGCATGGAACCATTTTTTTTTTTTTTTTTTTTTTTGTATGCTCTTGGTAAGAGGAATTTTTTTACTAAAAGTCACTTTTAGTGCCTAGGTGGTCAAACCTGGCTCATGTGGGCTAGCCCATGGGACCTTAAGCTTTTAAAGATGGCTTAGATCTCATTGTGGTGTCATTTTTGTAGGGAATATCTAAAATTATCTCTTTTCGATAGAGAATATCTAAGAATATCCTTACTTGGAAAGAATCTCTCATAAGACCTCTGACCCCTAATTTTCGTGATTAATGTGTTTTAAGTGGTGGGTTAGTTCTTTAAGTAATATTTGAGTGCAATCGAGTTAGTTTGTGGTTTAGAATAGTATTCTATAGCTTTGGAAAATTTTGAGAGCCGTTTAGTTTAGTCTGGCAGCCTAGGGATGCCTTGGGATGCGCGTGTCAGTGTGGGAGGTTTGTTCTGGATTTTGAAAATTTTTAATTTTTATTTCTTTTGATAGGTCAAATTAGCCCCAACAACTTTTGTGTTTAGACCGATCCCATTTAAAGACTAGAAAATCAATTTTTCGGCCCAATGGGGCAAAACAGCCTTTTTACATTGAAATCTGAGCCCAAATTTTGAAATTTCTTAACCATGCCAAAAGTATACTTTTTGAAAACTAGATTTTATGAGGATCATTTTAGTCTTCTTCGTCGAGTCCATCCGAGGCCTAGAAAGCCCAGTTCTAAGCCTATGAAAAGTTTTAAGTTGTGGGCCCCACTATCATCAATCTTTATAAGCTCCGTCTTCTTTCTTTTCTCTCCATTCTCTTCCCCAAACAAGAGTGAGTTGCAGGGCTCCCAGCTAAGCCTCATTCTTCTCCTTCCTTGCTTCTTTTTTCCACCAAATCAACCAAGATTCGTCACCGTTTGAATATCCGATTTCGCCATTGTGTTCCCCACCTTCCAAGCTCTCCCTAGACCCCATTTTCATGTGAGGATGAGTTGGGCAGCCCTCCATTTGAACTCTTTCTTGTTGGTTTCAGGTCCTTCAGGTATGAGACCTCTTTTCCTCCTTTAGATTATGATAGAGCAACCCTTGGAGGACTAGCATTTCAACATGCAAGACCCAATACCTCTTCTTGATTATTTTCCAATCTCGAGCCATTTTTTAGTATGTTTTAGGGGTTTTGTTTAATTGGTTTGCTAATGTCTAATTGGTGGAATTTATGGATAATCTTGGAGTGCTAGAGGCTAAGGCAAGTGACTGATTTAGCCCATTCTTGTGCATGCTATTTATTTTGGATACACTATTTATGTATCATGTTTTCTATACATCAGATGTTTGATTTATTTTGTCTATTGGATACTCTTATTATTAATATCAAATTTGTACACTTTCAATGTAATGATATGGATTTGTATTTCAGCCTTGTGAAGCCCTTTTTTAGTTATGGATTTTATATCTTACAAATTCTATATTTATGAAAAGTGGAGATGAATGGTTTAATTGTGTTAAAGGATGAACTTTTGGAGAGCTTGTAGGCTCTGGAAGTGCAGGTATTTGATAAGGAATGAAATGAGGTAAAATAGGAAGAAGAATGAAGGAAAAATGACCTGAACTGCAACTGTCTATAGGGGGTCAGTCATCTAGCAGTCAGCTGTCGGCTAGCCGACAGGTGACCGAACCCATGTCGATTCCAATTCCAGAATGCAAAAATTACCTGTCCCTAGACAGGGGGTCAGTCGTTGGTCAGCTGGCGGCCAACCGACCTACACCACCACATCTAGCCGACAGGTGACCGAGAGCTGACAGAAATTGCAAGATTGAACAGTTTTAGCGGGATTTCAACATGAATGAAAACCCAGATTATTCTAAAAGCAATCAACTTGATAATGTGTACTTGGAACTTGGAATATCGTCTACCTTCTGGGGCACCAAATTATTATTAGAAAATCCGACATTCTAGCTTCAAATACACAAGGGGTCAAATGATGTGGTCTTAGCATATGTATGTGTATTTGTTTTGTAAACACTAGATTAATAAGAATTTTGCCAGCGTGTACTTCTTTTGACTTGAAAATACCTGATTTTATCGGATTGGCTTTGATTTGACAAGTTTTACCTGTTTTGCCCATCCTTGTCTAGTTTTACTTGTTTTACTACAAAAGCCACATGTGCTTACGACTTCTCGTATTTTTGCAACCGATAAACATGTGGGCGGACTACTCACCTCGCTTGTACTTAATTATTTACATGCTTGCGTGTCCTAGCTTGCCGAGCAGCCTTTTCTTTTGATATGTCACATGATTAGATTTTCGATAGCATGTTTTAATGGATTTTGAGCATTTCTTCATGAAAGATTTTGATTAAGGAAACTCGTGGGGACTACTTGTGTTCTTTTACATGTTAATAGCTTATGCTATCTTGCTTTGTCTTGTGTGCACCGTCCACCTCGTGTGGTCAATGACGGGAATGTGAGAACTTGGTCCGGTCGGCACCCTTAAGCACGGGGAGTAGCGTGTTAACCACGGGCTTCAAACAACGAATCTCTACTAGCCCTCTTCGAAAACGTTCAGGTTGCTTGCTCCGTCCACCTCGCGTGGCGAAGGATGTCTTGTCTTGACGAGTAGTTCCCATTTTTGCATGATTTGTCTTGTAAATATATTTTTGTTTTGTGCATTCATGAATTTAGGTGAATACCACTGAGCTTGGACTGCCCTTCAGTCTCATCCACTGTCCGGGGGTCCTTAAACATGTGGACTACTTGCAGACTAGTCGTGTATTATATTACACATTGTGCGTGTTCCGGTTCCACGGCCGGCCTCCCCGTCTATCTTGTGTGGCGTGGGATCATGTTTTGCGTGTCGTGCTTACTCTTGTCATCTTTTATGATGGAGAAAGGATGAGCTCCATATGGATTTACTAATCATGATATTATATGTACTCATGCTAGTTTTGTTTTGTATAATGTTCATGGACTTTGTTTTCTTGATATGTATATTGTTCAAGCATTGTTTTAAATTCTGTAATTTGTTTTAAATTCAGTAAATTGTTTTAAACATTGTTCCTTTTAAACTTCAAATGATTTATACTCATGCCTATCTCAGTCACCTGCCAGACCGTCGTGTCTGATATGCTATACTTTGGTGCTTTATGTAGCAGGTTCTCGTCTTGGAATAGTACGTGTGTAGATGGCTGTAGAGCCGTGAGTTTTGGAGGATGGTTGTGTCAGTGATGTCATATAGACATCGTGCTTGACTCCGGAGATTCGTCACACACCTGGGTAGTGTTTGTTCTTAGCTTGTTATTTTGTAAGGCTTTTGTTAGCCTTTTCCTTGGGATTGTAATTAATGCACTTATTAATTTATAACTGGAATATGCTTAGGTAATGATAAACCTGTTACTGTCAGCTCTGTATATCTTGATATCATATTTGTTCCAGTTTGAGTATGAGTATTGCTATGACAGCTTTATGCTGAAAGGTTGAGTATGACACTGAATCCAATGGCCATGGGCTCTAAGTCGCAACGCCACCTAAGCTTCCGCGAAATGTTCTTGATGTGTTTGGAATTTTTGTCTTCCTCACACACGCGGATCCTGGGGAGAAATATATTTATCACTTCCCAATTCGCGTCCCCGAGGTCGGACCGCTGCAGGGATCCGGGTTCGGGGGCGTGACAGTTGCACAGACTCAAGTTTACAGATGTGTACGACCCACTTAAATTAATTAAAACCTGAAAACAGTGAATGAAATTGAATCTCCTAATATGCAAAAATCAAGCAAAAAAAATATTGAACAAGAAGGATTAAAAAATGAAAAAGTTATGCTATTATGACATTAGCAACTTGATCCGATTTTTTCTGCTGATTGTAGAATCTGCCTGATTGACGATCTATGTTCAAGGCACTAAAAGTCTACCTTCAAGAAAGTATTCTTTTTATGAAATTTTGAAGGATCAAAATCTATATATCAAAGTCCAATCCAGAAAAGTTTCAAGTCAAAAAGAGTCCATTTGACTTGTTTTCATAGTGCAAATGTTTGGGCAAAAACCAGGCCAAATCGGTCAAAATAATGGTGCTAAAACTTTTCTTTTATTTAACCACTTGTAATCAGTCCGAAAATTAATTAAAAGTCAACAACCAAAACTTGAAAAACAGTAACTGCAAACATTAAGAAACACAAAGACCAAACCTAATGCAAGACATGAATGCAACTAACTACAAAAATATGGTGTGATGTGCACAAATAATGCTAGAAATCCTAGCTAAAAGATTTTTTTTTTCTTCAATTGGCTCCCCGGCAACGGCGCAAAAAACTTGATGAGATCTTTAAGATGCTAATTATCGCAAGTGCACAGCGGCCTATATGAAACAGTGGCAAGAACGGGTCGAACCCACAAGGAGCTAATTAAAGAAACTTTTAGATGAATGAAACTAATTATTTAGGCATCATATCCGTTGATCTTCGTCAACATCATGGATCCGCCGTCTAAATCGTGAAATCATCATCTGACGCTTCGGGATCGCCAACCGGCCGACCAAGAAAGCACACTTTCTGCCCGACCGATCGTGAAATCGACTGGACAGATGTTGTCGGCCCATTGGTGTCTACCAATGTCTGAAATTGCATCGCCATCCGACATCAAACAACATGCGGATCCATCGGCGATCATCGTAAGAAGAATTCCAAGAGAGGCAGTGCGGCCCGCAACTCTTCAAGCGACTTGGCGACTAATTAATGAAGTTAAATGACCCTTTTTATGGCAAGTTAATGCGGTCATTAACTTATTAATTTGGACAGCCCAATCAGATTCAAGGAAAAAGGAGTTACAAGTCCAATTAATCAAGGCAATTAACCATGTAACTCCTATCATTATGGAGTTTAATCATGGTAATTAATCGTGAAACCCCCTGTCGCGACCCCGGACCGGGATCCGGGCCCGCGAACATAGTAAACATACATAATTATAGTCATACATAGTGTTGATGTGATGTGTGGTTACGACAATGAACATATGAATATACACTCACTTAATTTCCCACAAGTTTCCGCGGTGAGGATTTCACACACACTCACAAAACATTTACATTAGTGCGAAAGCGTGTAGCAAATCAAATCGGTAACTCATTCGATAATGCAAGACTGATAAATGCATTTAATGACATGACGTCAGAGTGAGCAATGATCTCATTGGCATTCCAAAAATATCAAATTAAATGTTTATACAAAAGATCAGTTAAATTAACATTTCACCAAAATTAATGGCCAATAGAGACCAGTACAACCAAAATGTAAATCAAAGTCATTCTATAAACTCCCTAAGATGTTACGCAACTCAAAGCTAAACCAAATGTCTAAATGACATTGTCAGCTTGCCACTCCACTAATCGTTGTGGTTCACCGACCGCCTCCTCTGGCTCCTCCTCGAAGGCAATAACGGGGACTAGGCCTGAGTACCACAAAAGTGGGTCAGACACGACGGTCTGGCAGGTGGGTGAATAGATATCACAATAAGAGAAATCGAAAGATAAATTGAAAAGGCATTGAGATCTATCCAAACATTTATTTCCATAAAACAAGATATATCATTTGTCAAAATGCATATATAAGATAAAACATGCAGGATATCAAAGAACAGGAAACTAGCAAGATGACAACCACACTAAAGCTAAATCCTCTCTATCACTAATGTGATGAGCGCACATTCAGTGCATTGGGCTCGAACAAGCGAAGTGACGAGAACCAACAATAAGTACATATACGTATAGCTAGACAAGACCATGGCCGTGGAACTGGGTAATGGGGCAGGACAGGATCCAAGTTGCAACTGGCGGGAGCAGGAGGGGGAGGCCTAAGTCAGTTGATCAGACCGAGAAGAACGTCCAAGCTTAGTGGTGCCGACTTATAGGTTACATGAGAAATCAAAACATGCACAAAACTATATCGGTGTAAAAACACTCAAGCAGGCGCGGCATGGTGTTCATAGGTACACATTTCACATTATCATCCTTTCATGCATATACAGGGCTCGCAGGACATGTCAGGTGCATCAATCATAGTTTGAGATAAAACCGGTGGTATCGGGTGAAATCTGGTTAAGACAAGTATAATCTGAGTAAAACAGTACAATGAATCCTTATACAATTACGGACTATGTATTGGGACTTCTGTATTCACACAATATGTATAAAGACCCTGTATGTCCATTATTGCTTTTGGCATGGTACTCGAATGATGATAGACATCCCAAGTTTTCCTTATACAGTTTGATAAATCCACAATTCCCAACACATTTCCGAAGTGGGGTTTCTTTCCAAGTCGATCTCCTTATGTCATTCCCTAGATCTTTCCAAAGTGATAGGGCATCAAACAACCTATCCAAACCTTTAAATACCATATTTGAAAACAATAGAAAAGACCCAGGAATTCTGTACAGTTCGCTCAAGCGGACAAGAAGTTCGCTTGAGCTGACTGGTTAAGGTCAGGAGGGCTCCAGCGAAGAAGGAGGGAGGCTCGAGCAACCAAGGTTCTATGAGGGGTTCGCTCAAGCGAGGTTGAGTTCGCTCGAGCATACTACTCCAAGTCAGGAAAGGTCGAGCGAAGAAGGAGGGAGGCTCGAGCGACCAAGGTTCTGTGAGGGGTTCGCTCGAGCGAGGTTGAGTTCGCTCAAGCGAACTACTCCAGATCAGGAAGGCTCGAGCGAAGCATGTGGTTAGCTCAAGCGATTGAAGTTTTGTGAAGGGTTCGCTCGAGCGATGTTGAGTTCGCTCGAGCGAACTGCTCCAGAAACTTGCAGAATCTGCAGTACGAGTCCCTTTCTTCTTTCATTTCTCAACACTAATGAAGCCAACACTTAACACACATTTATGGTCCACTTTCCACCTACTTTAATCACATTCAAGTCCTCCAACAACCATGCATTAAAACCCAAAATCACATCCATTCCTCTATCAATTCACATTCCATGCACAACCACCAAACGAAAGTGCATACATATCAAAATACAACTTAAATGTACAAAATTTAAGAGAACATTTAAAAGAGAAAGAAGCTCATAATAATGTACATTTCTAACAATCAATTTGGAGTATAAAACACTTGCAAAATGAATAGTGAAAGAAAATCCATAACTCCATTAAAACATGAAATCATTCAAAGAAAACTCATTCATCCACTTGCCTTGGCTCCAAATAGCTAGTCAAGCTCTAAGCACTTCTCTCAAGCTCAAATTCCACAATCTACACAAAAACCCCCAAAATGACACCCATCACAAACCCTAGAATGTCAAAATCAAGAAATAGAAAGAGATAACTACCAATAATGGAAATGAAGACTCTCTAGAGCTAGTAGAAGCACAATCTAGAAGATGGGAAGGATTACTTACATGGAAGGTCCTTTAATGGCAATAGCTTGTTCAAAGTGAATCTTGAAGTAGAGGGTTTCTTCTAAAAATGATACCAATAGAGAGCCTAGATAGAGAGGAAGAAGATTGTAGCCTCCATTTTTCCTTTAGCAAGAGTTTGATGAGAGCTTGGAGATGAAGAAACAAGGAAAGGGCAAGAAACCCTAGGGCTGGAACTCTCTATCTTTTCAATGGAAGTTGCAAGAAAAAGGAAGAATAGAAGAAGGCTTCTCCTTTTATAGAAAATAGGGATGGGTCCCACCACTAAAGAATCTTGTGGGGCTAAAAACATCGACTTCCTGGCCTCAGATGGATTCGACGAAGAAGGAAGAATTGTTCGCCGAAATTTCTAGTTTCCAAAAAGTATATATTTCACGAGTTTCGGAGACATTGAAAATAGTGTACAAAAGACTGTTTTACCTCTATCATTAGCAAAGTAGGGTCTAGAGGTCTCGAATGGAGATGGGGCAAACACGAAAGTTGTCGCGAATAATAAGATAAATTAAACGGGGCAAAAGTGCATATTTTTTCGAGTATCAAATACATCCAAAAATCACACAAAACGAGATAAAGGAACCCCCAAAGGGTCCCACTAAATCAATAGAGTTTCCAAAATAAACCAAAGCTATAAAAGAGCTATTCTAATCCAAACTTAACCAAAACTCACTAATCACACTTATAACTAAAGCACGTCTTAACTAGCACTAATCGGAAATTCTCGGGGCGGGGTCTTACACCCCCATCATCATGGAGATTAAAAGCGATTAAATGCCCATTATTCTCCATCGGCCAATCATATCATAGGAAAAAGGAGTTACAAAAATTATAAAATTAATCTTGTAACTCCTCCCATCATGGAGCATCAATGCCATCAATGCCTATAAACCCACCCATGGCTATCAAAAGCCTATAAAAAGGGGGTCATTCCAAGAAGAAGAACACGACACACTACATTGCCGCAACCACAACCAAAAGAATCCAGAAGAAATCCTCGCTCAAAGAAGCTCTCCTACTTCGAAGAAACTCTACTGCAAGAGACAACACAAGGTGATCGAAGTCCCCTGTGAAAGAACACCTAGGGCCAATGTAAAAGTCCTAGAGGGGGGGTGAATAGAACAATCAAACTTAATAGCCACTTTTTAAACTATTAATCAAGATTTCAAAGTAAGCGAGTGATGAGTAGACAAAGTGGGTTTATTTAGCAATGTTCAATGTTAAAGAGAGCATGTGCAACTAGATCAAAACATTGAGACAAGCAATATAAAGAAATGCTCAGAGATTTATAGTGGTTTGGATCATATGTCCTACATCCACCCACAAGGGTCACACAGTCCCTTGGTTCCACTATGATGAATCAAAACTACACAAGTAATTATATCAATCACTTACACATCACAATTTTGGTAACGAGGTTCGATCACAGAGATCTAATCCTCCACATACATTTTTGATTGGTTGAATCCCATATATTCAAACCACTATCACTGGATACATAGGTTTTAAGAGATGATGAAACACCAAACACTTGCCTTTGATGAAGCCGGAAGTGTTTATCGAAGCTCTAACCGAAGTTGAAGCTTTATCCTCTTGATGCATGCTTGATGTTTGTGAAGATGCTCCATTGTAATACACAACCAAGGTTTAAGAGGTTTGGGTTCTAGGTTTACCTAAATGTATTTCATTTGAAAGACAAACTAGAATCCTTTCTCCCATTTACACTTTTCTTGAGCCTAAAATAGCTCATCCATTTTCTAGATAAGGTTAAAGTGTGTTTGGAAGACGGTTTGAAGGCTTAAGAAAGATGGCGAAAAAATAGGGAAATAAGCTCTTCAAAACTGTGATCTCTACAGTGCAAAACGAGTCCCAGATATATATAGAAAGATTCCCAACGGCTAGTTATGGCAGCTAGCCTCTTGGTAGTTCAGCTAGCCTCATTTTATCTTTTCTGTGGTAACGGCTAGTTTTTCTAATTCGGTCAACTTGCGGCTAGCCGTCGGTGGCCTTGGCGGCTAGCCGTGAGGTGACCGCAGAGTAACCAAATCTGCTTCCTAAAACCATGTTGCATTTTGAAAAGCTAACCGTAAGATTTGGTTGCACAGCGGTTAGCCGCCAGCCCACATGGCAGTTAGCCGAATTGTAACCGCAGAGTAACCGAACTTCCACAATAGTTGAGAAATCTGTATTCTGGAAATGTAACCGTGAAACTCGGTTACCTAGCGGTTAACTGCCAGCCATACTACGGTTAGCCGAAGGCTGACCGCTGGGTGACCGAACACATTTGACAAGAACAGCATTCTGGAAAGCTAGCCGTAGGATTTCGGTTACCTGGCGGTTAGCTACTTTTTGCAAAAGGGCTAGCCGCCAGGTGACCGAAAGGTCACCGAACCCCCAATTTCTGGACAGAATAGAATGAAGAGAACTTTAGATTAAAAACTGCATTGAAGCCAAGGTGAGCATGAGTCCTAGGGTCCAGAGAGGTAATGGTTTTGGATCCAAAATACCTGAGATGGTTAACACACAGGAGGAGTCTTCTTTGACAAATCCAGGCCTTCCAAAAGCTTGAACAATCTCTTGAAATAGTTCTTCCTTGACACACTTCTAGATGTAAGGTCTTCGGAACACAATGACACGGAATTGACAAATCAAACATAGTGCTCACAGAGATGTGACACTAATAATCTCACCCTTTGACAATTTCGTGGCAAAACACCTATTCTACATACTCTTACAATATATGGACCCAATAACAATCAAGATTACAAGAGTACGAGAACTTTACAAAGGAATACAATAATTATAACTCAAATAAGAACTCCCCCCAAGGATGTGCTTGGATCTGAATGATATACCTGCATAGGACAAGGAACACATATTCTATGGTGGGATTGCAACTTCCCCTTAATCATTAGTCAAAAACAACATGTTCAATTGAGTCTAGTGCATTCTTTGATGCAAACACACATTCCCCCTTAGAATATACTTGTAAACTTGGGAATCCTCTCTCCCCCTTTTTGGCAGAAATTGACAAGGATATGACAATGCAATAAGAGAAATATCAATGCTATAGAAATATATATCAGGAAGACATAAAAGCATTTATCATTAATAGCATATAAGAGTCAGACATTAAAGGTCATACAACCCAAGTTAGGGTAAAAAGTAAGAGACAGCTAGCACAAGTATGTTAAACAGATAGGGGAAGGCAGCCACATGTCAAAACAACACCACCTAAAAGAGAACCAATCAAACAAATGTGGCTAAGAGGCCCACTAAAATCTAATCAGATGGAGGGGACGGAGAGGGAGGCATGACCTCAAAATCCTGTCTTCGACATCCCTTGGACAGAGCACTTAAGTATTTCAGAGCCTTTTTTCAACAGCTTCTCTGTCTTGGACTGCCGACGCTTTATAGCGTCCAAATGTTCTCCAACACTCCGTGGTGCACCAGAAGAAGAAGCCTGACGATGTGAGGAAGAAGGAACTTGCTCGGGAGGCACTGATGGAGCTAGCTGCTGTGGTGCTTGATCACCTGCAAGAGGAGGAACGGGCCCAGCTTCGGCATTGGGGAGAAGATTCATCTGAATAAGGTTGGCTTGACCAAAGGGTGTATGGTAAAGAGGAGTATCACTCGAGCGAGGAACACCATAAGAATGAGCTAGCTGAGTCATAAGAAACCCAAGCGGGGCAGCAGTCTTTGTAGCATTTGAGAGATGAAAGTGCACAATGGTATGACAAATCAGCGATGGAAGACACATGGGAACACCGGTAATGACTTTATGAAGGATATTGACCATATATGAAGTTAATTCGGTCCTATTGGCTTTACGAGGATAGACATTAAAGGTGAACAAATTGTGCAGGAGTCTATACTTTGGAATCAATGCACCTAGAGGAAGACAATTCTTTTTGCGATTCCACTCAGCATCATAACCACAGAGACGAAGGGTTGCTTCAGCATTTTCAGCCTCAGTAAGTGTGTCAGCAACCATAGTGAGGCCATTTTCATTAACAGGGATGTTTATAATAGAGGAAATACAATTGGGGTCAATTGTGACTACTTGATTTCTAAATGCCACATTGAAGGAGCAAGAGTCAATAGTTGAAACAACATCAGTAATAGAAGCATACATGCTGTAGACAAGAGAGGGATAAGCCTTGTCCCCCCAATCCAGGATGTTATCCCAATTGATTTGAGCAAGAATAATGGCCGTTTCATGAGCTGCAATAACATGACAGAGAGTACGACGTTCAACCATAATCGGCCTCTTTTTCATGTCACTTAGCATTTGAGCATTTGGTTTGAGACTCATAGGCATAGAGGGAGGAGGAGGAGAAGCAGAGGGTGAGTGTGAAGGTGAAGGTGGAGGAGATGGAGAGGATCTTTCTCGACGAGACGAGGCGCCAACAGTAGATCGTCCTCTTTTAGAGGGACGATTTATAGCCGATTTCATTCTAGGAGGCATTGTTTCAAACAGTTGGAGTGCCCAAAGAGGAGGAAGAGGAAACAACACACACAAGATGGAAAAAAAAAAAACAAACGATGCAATATGGGCAATAGTGAAAGGAGACAAGGAAAGAAAGGAAACAAACAAGAACAAAGAAAAGCTGAATGGAAGAAGGATAGGGACGATGAGTTAGGGCAGAATAACCTAGACAGAGAAAAACATAAAATGGGAAGAAGACACAGAACAATATTCAACAATAATAAAGAGAAGAAAAATGAGATTAAAGGAAGAAAATAATCAAGAGACAGAGGGAAATACCTTAAGAGATGAGAGAGAGTGTAATCCAGACACCCAGTCAAGACGGAGATGAAACGGGAGAAAGAAGAGAAAAAAAAAACGAAATGAAATAACCCAGATTTAAAGACACTGCCCATCATGTTGGTTAGCCGCCAGGAGGATCCACGGCTAGCCGAAATTCTTTTTTTTTTTTTATAAATAACAGAACCAAAAAAAAAAAAAAAGCAAACTTAAGGCAAACAAACTCAAAAAAAATTTATCGAATAGCACACACCAAGGGATTTTCTCATATTTTCAAACTTAGAAACATCCAAGGGTTTTGTTAAACTGTCTGCTAGTTGTTTCTCTATAGATATATGCTCTAAAACTATGACTCCTTCTTCAACCAATTCTCTAATGAAATGATGTCTAATGTCAATATGCTTAGTTCTAGAGTGCTGGACAGGATTTTTGGAGATATTGATAGCACTAGTGTTATCACAATACAAGTTCATGCTACATTGTTCAATACCATAGTCCTTGAGCATTTGTCTCATCCAAAGCATTTGAGTATATCCACTACCAGCTGCGATATATTTTGCTTCAGCTGTAGATAAGGAGATGGATGATTGTTTCTTGTTGTGCCATGCAACTAAACAGTTTCCTAGATAGAAGCACCCACCACTGGTAGATTTTCTATCATCTACATTTCCAGCCCAATCGGCGTCGAGTATCCAGCAATACAAGTGGATGAATCATATGGATACCATAAGCCATATCCTGAAGTTCCTGAAACATATCTAATGATTCTTTTAACAGCTTTCAAATGGATTTCTTTGGGATCAGATTGATATCTGGCACAAGCTCCTACACTAAATGCAATATCAAGCCTGCTAGCTGTAAGATATAATAGACTGCCTATCATGCTCCTATACAGACTAGGATCAACACTCTTACCACTCGATTCCCTAGACAATTTCAGAGTTGTGCTCATGGGTGTGTTCATGTGCTTGGCTGAATCTAATCCAAATCTTTTGATCAATTCTTTCGCATATTTGGTTTAGGAAACAAACATTCCATCAGACAATTGTTTAACTTGTAATCCTAAGAAATTAAGTTCACCAACCATGCTCATTTCAAATTCGGATTTCATTAGATTAGCAAACTCTTTTGTTAAATCATTACAAGCAGATCCAAACACTATATCATCAACATAAATTTGAGCAATCAAAATAGTATCATTGGTATTTTGAATAAATAGAGTTTTATCCACACTACCCCTTTCAAAATTTTGATCAATTAAAAATTGAGTAAGCCTTTCATACCAAGCTCTAGGGGCTTGTTTGAGACCATAGAGGGCCTTTTTAAGATGATACACATGATTAGGCTTCTTTGGATCTTCAAACCCTTTAGGTTGCTCCACATAAACTTCTTTTTCCAAAAGACCATTCAGAAACGCACTTTTGAAATCCATTTGGTATAATTTAAATTTTAACGAGCAAGCAATGGCAAGTAAGATTCTAATGGATTCAAGTCTAGCAACGGAAGCAAAGGTTTCATCAAAATCTATTCCTTCAATTTGAGAATATCCTTGGGCAACCAGTCTGGCCTTGTTTCTAACAATGGTACCATTTTCATCGAGTTTATTTTTGTAAATCCAATTGGTACCTACAACATTTTTGTCATCAGGCCTAGGCACTAGATCCCAAACTTCACTTCTAGCAAACAGATTTAGCTCTTCTTGCCTAGCATTTATCCAATTATCATCAGAAAAAGCTTCATCAACATTTTTAGGTTCAAAAGTAGAAGTAAAGCAAAGATAGCTCACAATGTTTTCTAATTGTCTTCTAGTCTTGACACCAACCAAGGGATCTCCCAGAATTTGGTCCATAGGGTGATGTTTCACATTAACCAAATCCTTAGATATTGGAGACTTGTCTAGATTTTCAGTTGGGACATCTATCTCGTCATTATTAGGGTTTTCTTGATGACTGAAATCATTTTGTTTGTCATCAATGACAACATTTATAGATTCTTGTATGATTCCAGTGTTTTTGTTCAACACTCTATATGCATGACTGTTTAGAGAATAGCCAATAAAAATGCTTTCATCACTTTTTGAATCAAATTTGCTCAAGTGTTCCCTATCCTTGAGTATATAGCATTTGCTACCAAAAATTTTAAAGTAGCTAATGTTAGGCCTTTTTCCATGCCATAATTCATATGCAGTTTTATCTAAGCCTGTTCTCAAGTATACCCTGTGTCGCGACCCCGGACCGAGGTTTCCCCCAAGCCCGGGCCCCGCGACGGTTGTGTCCATCCAACTATGATTAACCCACAGGTTTCCGCGGTGAGGATTCCCAAAAACGAACATGTAAACATCTCACACGAACAATGATTTGCGAAAGCGTGCAAGTAATCTCATCACAGTTTAATAACATAAACCTTATGATTCCGAATTGCATAAGTTAACTCATCATCAAGACAGTAATCAGAGGAGAAAATGTAAACATAGCATTACCGAATTCAGTTCAAGTTTCAAGATATCAAAGTGTTAAATTACATAACCCCAAAAGTGTGAAAAGGCCAACAAAGGCCATACATTCCAAAATAACAAAATAATCCCATCTATGTGTATCGTACTCAAGACCCCGCCCAACGTCTAGAGGACGTCGTCGGGTTGCCACTCACGGGCTGGGGGTGGCTCAAAAGCCTCCTCCGGGCGCTCCTCCGCAATAGCAACGGCGCCTGCATCTAAACACCAAAACAAAAGGGATCAGACACGACGGTCTGGCAGGTGAACAGCTTAGACATGATACAAGACAGTTAAGATGAAAGTAATCAGCACTTAAAACATGGCATGAGTTCTGAACAAAACATGTTTAAGATGTAATTCAAAACTAATATGCTTTTCAATAAAATAACATGATTCACGGATCCACATTGAGCTCATCCTTTCTCCGTCATACGTAATGACAAGAGCAAGCAAAACGAAACGGAACGAGACGAACAAAACAGAAGTCCGAGCCACACGAGGTGGGCGGAAAACCGGCCGCGGAACCGGACAAAACAAAGATGTGTATAAATACACGACTAATCTGCAGATTGCCCTTATGTTTAAGGACCCCCTAACTAGTGGATCAGACTGAGAGGGCAGTCCAAGCTCAGCGGAATTCTATGATATCCATGTATGCATAAAACATATCAATGCTTGTACAAAACTTAGCGAAAAATGGGGAAAAACACTTATCAAAACAATGCAAGACGAGACTAAACAAGAACAGCATAAGCTATAACATCAAAGCTGGAAAAGTGTCCCCAATATAGTTCTTGAAACAAATCAAAAGTTAAACACATGCTTGTAAATCAAAACAGGTACAAAACGGTATTCTTCGTGTCAAAATTCAAGATTTCGAAACAATTATATCAAGTATATGCTAAGGCTCTTTGTTTGATTCTCGTGAAGTTGAAACCCAAATGTTGAAGTTTAAAATGAATTGGTGTTCCCGAAGCTGGACAACATTTCATGTTTCAACTGAACAGCATCAAGCTAAAGATCCCATAACATATTCTAGTTTTTTTCTCTCCCATCAAAGCCCCTTCAAAATTCTCCTTATATACACTCGGTCACCACGCGGCTACCTAGCGGCTAACCGCCAGTTGCTGGTCGGCTGACCGACCACCCGACCGACTGCTGACCGACTGATCAGGAACATACTACTTTTCCAATTTCTTGCGCAGGTCGGCTAGCCGCCTGCTGACCGCCTGCGGGCCGACCACGCCCTGTGCAGAAAAATGAGCTACTGTTATTCTAACCGACACAGGGTCGGTTAGCCGTGGGTCAACAGTCGGCTAGCCGACTGCTGGCCGACTGCTAACCGCCTGTCTGCGGCAGCTTCAGTTTGATTCAGATTTCACACCTCCTTTCACCATTTCACTCCTTTGTCAAAACCCTGCATATCCCCTGAGCCTCCATGCTCTCCAAGGGCAATTTCCATCCAAATTCTAACAATCCACACTCCCATTCACCTCACATCATTTCCTCCATCCTTGCATCCATTTATAACACATTTTGGCAAGATAAAAGCAACATCAAATGAATAAAAACCACTTATACAAACCATTAGCATATGCAATTCAATTAAATCAAAGTTTCAGACTATATCACATCCTTGAACCAATATATTGCCCAAGTTAGAATGGAAAAGAAATCAAATCATGAAAGTTAAAACATTCCAATATTGCATGCATTATGAATCTAAGTTGATCACTTGCCTTTACCAAAGTCCTAGCCCAACAATCTCAGAAACAAATCCTACCAAAAGTACTCCACGAAATCTACAAGAAAACCCATAAAAAGAACTTCAAAAATCAAAAGAGAAGACAATGACCCATTTCGAAGTGGGTGTTGCATGCTTGAAAAATGGGCTCCTAAGGAACTCAAAAGACTACATTGAAGAGGAGAAAGAGATCCATTACCTGAAGCTTGCTAAACAAGAAGAGGAGAAGAAAATGGAGTGGAAACACGGCTGGGATCTCCAAGAAAATGATAGCAATGGATTCCTTGAGTTGAGAGGAAGAAGATGGTATGGTTGGTTTTTGATTTGAAGCTCTCTAGCTTAGGCATGCAAAGAGAAGAAAGGAGGGGAAGAAGAATAATCTCAGCTGGGTTGAAGAGTTGCAGGGAGAGTGCTTTGAACCGTGAGTGAAAAATGAGGGAGAAGAGAGACTTAATTCAAATGGGTTCTTGTGGGCCCCATTGCTCCAAAACTTGCAATGTTTAAAACACCGATTTGTGGGCCCCGGATGAAAACGACGAAGAAGACTAATATGATCGCCGAAAAATCTAGTTTCCAAAAAGTATAAATTTGGCATAGTTTTGAGACTTCGAAATTTGAGTTCAGATTTGGTGTGAAAAGACTGATTTACCCTTTTTGAGCCAAAACTTGGGTTTCTGGGCCTAAAACACAGACAAGCTGAATACAAAAGTTTATCAATAAAGTAAAACCATTCAAAAGAGATCGAAATCACGATTAAAATCAGAAAACGGAATTTCCTCCCAAGCTTACACGTACACTCAAGGCACCCTTAAGTGTGACCAAATAGCACAAAACGCTCTCAAAATTCCCCAAAGCTAATTCTAGACCAAATAGAACCAATTTCTAATCCCACGTACACTAAACTCACATTACCACTGAACACGCACTTAACTAACACTAATCGCGCTAATCCTGGGTCGGGGTTTGACACCCTGTTTACGATGTGACAAGCTGTACTAACTGCTTCAGCCCATAGATCTTTAGGAACATTCTTTCCATGAAGCATAACTGTGGCCATCTCTTGTAAGACACGATTCTTTCTTTCAGCAATACCATTTTGTTGAGGAGTTTTAGGGGCAGAAAATTCATGGTGAATTCCATATTTATCACAATATTTTTCAAACTTAATATTTTCAAATTCACCACCATGATCACTTCTTATTCGAGAAACTGGACTTCCTTTTTCAACTTGGATTCTTTTCACAAGCTTTTTAAATTCAGAGTATGCATAAGGTTTTTCTCTTAGAAATGCAACCCAAATGAATCTAGAATAGTCATCAACAATAACAAGGAAGTATTTTCTGCCACCCCTACTCTCTTTCTTTGTTGGACCAACCAAGTCCATATGGAGAAGTTCTAAGGGTCTAGAAGTTTTTAGAGACTTGGTCTTTTTGTGAGAATTTCTGATTTGTTTCCCTTTTTGACATTCTCCACAGATTGTTTTTGACTTCCTGCTGATTTTTGGAAGACCCTTTTCATACTTGTTTAGTTTGGACAAGTCCCTAAAGTATACATGACCAAGTCTTTGATGCCATAGTTGAGTTTCATCAAGATTAGCAATGTAATAGGCTGAACTAGATGATTCTTTATGGTTACCGATAACATAACAGTTTTCATTGGTTCTAAGGCCTCTTAGAATAATCTTTCCATTTTTGGAGATCTCACAACCAAGACTACTAAAGTTAACAACATAATTTTTATCACATATTTGAGAAATGCTTAGCAAGTTATGTTTCAAACCATCAACATATAAAACATCTTCAATAGCAGGCATGTTAGGAACATTTAATGTACCCTTACCAACTACTTTAGCAACATTTCCATTACCAAGAGTGACAGTTCCACCTTCATTTCAATTATTGTGGATAAATGTGCTCTATCCCCAGTCATGTGTCTAGAACATCCACTATCTAGGTACCACAAGGATTGATCAACAGCTTTAAGGACTGTGTGAACTAATAAGCATTTGTTCTTAGGAATCCATATGTATCTTTGGGTGATAGGGGTTTTACCAAAACCTTGAGACTTTGTTTTGTTATGATTTTGTTGGTGAAAATGTTTCTTAGAGTAGCTTTCAATTGATTTAACAGTTTTGGTATGATTATGGAATTGTAACTTTAGACGACCAATTTGTTTCATCATCTCATTTAATTTTTGAGTGAAAGAGTGATTGATTGAATTGTTATGAACAGATTTTTTTAGTTTGTTTATCTTTATGGAAGTTGACATATGTCTTAGTGGTCTGTCTTTCAATTTGTTCCATTTTGCAATCATACTTGACATGTCCTTTACTTCCACATGAATCACATGTAATTTCAGAAATATTTTGATTACTAGAGGAAGTCTCTCCTTTCACAAATACAGTAGAGACATTAGGGTTATGTTTGTCTACTTTATTGTATCCTAATCCAATTTTGTCTCTATGATATTTTCCCATTTTAAAAAGTCTTTCAAAATTTTCTTCTCCATGGGTAAATGAATACTCATATTTTTCTTTAAACCATTTCAATTTAGTGATTTCATCCCTCAACTGTGTGTTTACTTTTAGAGTTTCAGCTTCTTTTTCATCCCTTTTAAACTTATTTAATGTTTCATTTGCAATTTGAAATTTAGAATTAATTTCATTTAGTTCAATTGCTAAGGTATTCTTTTCATCAGTTAAAGTTTCAATTTTGTCATTTAAGATTTTGTTTTTGGATTTTTTTTTTGCTCAAGGCTTCAATCAATTTGCAACTCTCCTCATAGAGTCTATCATATGTTACTTGTGGATCTTCATCATCTTTTTCATGTTCTGAGCTGTCATATTCAGATTCAGATTCACTCTCAGATTGTTCAACATTAGTTTTTCCAGAATTCTCCGTTATCTCAAATGATGAGTCACACACAGTTCTGGCCATCAATACATTGTACTTTTCTGTCTCATCTTTGTGTGATTCATCTGAATCTGTTTCGGCTTCAGATGAGTCATCCCATGTAGCCACAAGGGTCTTTTTCTTCATTTTCCTTTCCATTGGACACTCAGTTGATATGTGTCCAAACTTTTGACAGTTATAGCATTTCACATTTCTGGATTGATACTTAGAGGAGGAGTTGACTTTGTTTTTACCTTTATCAGATGGTTTCTCTTTTCTATTAAACTTTGAAGTCTTCTTCTTAAATCGTCTTAAGAATCTTTTGGAAAGTAAGGCAACCTCTTCATCATCACTTTCATTCTCATTTCCTGATTCTTCTTTAGGTGGAGATGGTTGAGAAGCCTTTAAGGCTATTGATTTCTTATCTTTGGATTTATTGGAAGCATTATTCATCTTCATCTCAAATGTTCTAATGTTACCTGTCAGTTCTTTTACTTTCATAGTTTCAGGATCATTGTATTTTTCTATAGAAGTCACTTTGGGGTGAAATCTTTCAGGTAGAGACCTAAGGATTTTGCTACAAACTTTGCCTTCAGGGATTTGTTCATCGAGTGACCACATCTCATTAACGATCACCATTAGCTTTGTTCGAAACTCATCAAACATTTCATCTTCTCTCATTCTTAGAGATTCAAATTGGGAAGTTAACATTTGAAGCTTGGCTCTTTTAACATTGGTTGTTCCTTCAAAATTTGTTTCCAAAAGCTCCCAAGCTTGTTTAGATGTGGTACATGTCATAATCGTTTTGTATTCTTCAGCATTCATGGCACAGGTTATGGCATTCAATGCCTTGGCATCATAGTCTCTCATAGCTTTTTGATTAGCTGTCCATCTGACCTTTGGGAGAGGCTTCACAATGCCATCTTCAGCTGTGTGGGTAGGAGGAGTCCATCCATCCTCAACAGCATCCCATACTTCTCCACAAAGGGATTTTAGAAACACGGCCATTCGGGCTTTCCAAAAGCCATAGTTAGTACCATCAAATAATGGTGGTCTATTTACAGCACTACCTTCTGGATTAGACATTGGCACAAGTAAAACTAGATAGATCAACTCCGGGTTGTGAAGCCTAAATGGAGTAACTTGGCTCTGATACCAAATGAAAGAACACCTAGGGCCAATGTACAAGTCCTAGAAGGGGGGGGGGTGTGAATAGGACAATCAAACTTAATAGCCACTTTTTAAACTATTAATCAAGATTTCAAAGTAAGCGAGTGATGAGTAGACAAAGTGGTTTTATTTAGCAAATGTTCAATGTTAAAGAGAGCATGTGCAACTAGATCAAAACATTGAGACAAGCAATATAAAGAAATGCTCAGAGATTTATAGTGGTTCGGACCATATGTCCTACATCCACTCACAAGGGTCACACAGTCCCTTGGTTCCACTATGATGAATCAAAACTACACAAGTAATGATATCAATCACTTACACATCACAATTTTGGTAACGAGGTTCAATCACACAGATCTAATCCCCCACATACATTTTTGATTGGTTGAATCCCACATATTCAAACCACTATCATTGGATACACAAATTTTAAGAGATGATGAAACACCAAACACTTGCCTTTGATGAATCCGGAAGTGTTTATCGAAGCTCTAACTGAAGTTGAAGCTTTATTTTCTTGATGCATGCTTGATGTTTGTGAAGATGCTCCATTGTAATACACAACCAAGGTTTAAGAGGTTTGGGTTCTAGGTTTACCTAAATGTATTCCATTTGAAAGACAAACTAGAATCCTTTCTCCCATTCACACTTTTCTTAAGCCTAAAATAGCTCATCCATTTTCTAGACAAGGTTAAAGTGTGTTTGGAAGAGGGTTTGAAGGCTTAGGAAAGATGGGGAAAAAAATAGGGAAATAAGCTCTTCAAAAATATGATCTCTACAGTGCAAAACAAGTCCCAGATATATATAGAAAGATTCCCAACAGCTAGTTATGGAGGCTAGCCTCTTGGTAGTTCGGCTAGCCTCATTTCATATTTTCTGCGGTAACAGCTAGCTTTTCTAATTCGGTCAACTTGCGGTTAGCCGTCGGTGGCCTTGGCGGCTAGCCGTAAGGTGATCGTAGAGTAACCGAATCTGCTTCCTAAAACCATGTTGCATTCTGGAAAGCTAACCGTAAGATTCAGTTGCACAGCAGTTAGCCGCCAACCCACATGGCGGTTAGCTGAATTGTAACCACGAGGTAACCGAACTTCCACAACAGTTGAGAAATCTGTATTCTGGAAATGTAATCGTGAAACTTGATTACCTAGCGGTTAACCACCAGCCCATACTGCGGTTAGCCGAAGGCTAACCACTGGGTGACTGAACACATTTGACAGAGAACAACATTCTGGAAAGCTAGCCGTAGGATTTCGGTTACCTGGCGGTTAGCTACTTTTTGCAAAAAGGCTAGCCGCCAGGTAACCGAAAGGTCACCAAACCCCCAATTTCTGGACAGAACAGAATGAAGAGAACTTTAGATTGAAAACTACATTGAAGCCATGGTGAGCATGAGTCCTAGGGTCCAGAGAGGTAATGGTTTTGGATCCAAAATACCTGAGATGGTTGACACACAAGAGGAGTCTTCTTTGACAAATCCAGGCCTTCCAAAAGCTTGAACAATCTCTTGAAATAGTTCTTCCTTGACACACTTCTAGATGTAAGGTCTTCGGAACACAATGACACGGAATTGACAAATCAAACATAGTGCTCACAGAGATGTGACACTATCACCTTGGGGGGACCACCCCTCCCCCCCCTAAGGTCCCTTCTCCTTCTATGTAACATTGCCTAGATGTGGCTTTTCAGCCCGTCTACCCGGATTTTTATTGAATATAGGACCTCTCCTTGGTCTTTATCCTCTAAAAATCTGAGGTCCAAGCCAAGCCAAGTGAATCAAATCATCAAGTGTCCTCATCTTAAGGACGATGGCTGAGTCCATACATGACTCGCGACCGTCGATCTGATCGAGTCCCCACAATCTCCTGAGAAGTTAGATCCATTTTCTTACTTTTTCTATTGTATTTTATATTTTTTTTAAGAGACAAAGAATTCACAATTCTTGTCTTTCTCACAACTCTTGTCTTTCTTCATTGATGAGATTTGTAAATCACCTTTCACGGCAAAATCACCACTTACGGTACAAAATCGCCTTTCATGGCAAACAAAAGAAAACCGCCTTTCACGGCACTCAAAATCTGTCTCTTTTCTTAAAAATATATGTACAATGGAAAGTTAGAAAAAAGTTTGATTTCCTTTCTACTTGTGAAGGTGGATCTTCGGATCACCATTTCTAAATTCCAAGTATAATAGAAAATCTGGCATACCTGTACAAAAAAATGTTGATGCTTGCCCTCTTCTTTTTTCCTCACCACCCCCCCCCCCCAAGGGGCGGAGGGAGGAGACGGAGCCAGGTCCATCAAGTTGGCACACCCGGTGGGACTCGTTCATTTGAGAACACGATGCATAGACTCCTTAGCTCCTTTCTAATTAGTGGCCTGTGTTGGATCTTGCATCTTAAGGGAAAAAAAAAACATGAGATGGGATTCTCTGGAAATTTCTGTCTTTGAGTTTATTTCCATTCTTTCTCTTCTCAAACAAAAAAAAAAAGTTTTTTTTTTTATCGTTGGGTTCAGATTTGAGAAATTCTGGTTTCTTCCCTTTCGGATTAAGTGCTCGCAGAAATCGTTGAGCCTTTGTTCGGATTGGAATACCGTTTCCTCTCTTTTGTGAATCTAATCTTGACCTTTTTTATAAAAAAAAATTCAAATTTCTCTATTTTGGATTCAAATTGGAGAAACTTTGGCCCTTTCCTTTTCATACAATGGCTCACAGAAATCGCTAAGCCAGCGTTCAGATTGGGAGGGGCCATTTCCCTCTCTTTGATTGGTCCATTAGTGATCTTTCAAAAAAAAAGTAATATAAAATAAAAAATTTCCAGATTTCTCTCTTTTGGATTCAAATTGGAGAAACTTTGGTTCTTTCCTTTTCGTACAATAGCTTGCGGAAATCGCTGAGCCAGCGTTCGGATTGGGAAGGACCATTTCCCTCTCTTTGATGGGTCCATTAGTGATCTTTCAAAAAAATATATAAAATAAAAAAATTCACATTTCTCTCTTTTGGATTCAAATTGGAGAAACTTTGGTTCTTTCCTTTTCGTGCAATGGCTCGCGGAAATCGCTGAGCCAGCGTTCGGATTGGGAAGGACCATTACCCTGTCTTTGATGGGTCCATTAGTGATCTTTCAAAAAAAATATAAAATAAAAAATTTCAGATTTCTCTCTTTTGGATTCAAATTGGAGAAACTTTGGTTCTTTCCTTTTCATACAATGGCTCGCGGAAATCGCTGAGCCAGCGTTCGGATTAGGAAGGGCCATTTCCCTCTCTTTGATGGGTCCATTAGTGATCTTTCAAAAAAAAATATAAAATAAAAAATTTCAGATTTCACTCTTTTGGATTCAAATTGGAAAAACTTTGGTTCTTTCCTTTTCGTACAATGGCTCGCGGAAATCGCTAAGCCAACGTTCGGATTGGAAAGGGTCATTTCCTCTCTTTGATGGGTTCATTAGTAACATAAAAGAAAAAAAAAACATTAAGGTTGCACCGATTGCGTTCTTTGACTAAAGTGAATCTAAGAAAAGCCTTGTCCAGAGTGTGGAGGAGGCTAGATTGTTTCAGGCAAGGGTCCTTCAAACGAGTTCATTAAGTAATCCTACCTAGGGGCTGATCTATCCACTAAGGTTTCATAAGACCGAATTGGAAGACCTATGTGTACTCTTCAAAAAAAAACTTCCGTCACTATTGTGTTCAGATTTAAGAAATTTTGGTTCCTTCCTTTTCAGATTTAGTGCTCGCAGAAATGTTTGAGCCTGTATTCGGATTGGAATACTATTTGCTCTCTTTTATGAATTCAATCTTGACCTTTCAAAAAAAAATTCCGTCATTATTGGATTCAAATATGAGAAATCCTGGTTCCTTCCTCTTTTGGATTTAGTGCTTACAAAAATGTTTAAGCCTGTATTCGGATTGGAATACCATTTGCTCTCTTTTGTGAATTCGACCTTCGCCTTTCAAAAAAAATCCCATCTCGTGATCTTCCCAAGGATGCGATTTGCAGCATTTGTGCCTAGCAGTGCTAGTACGCCCTTTCGGGTCTACTGTATTCGCGACCGACACATTTGTATCTCTAACCTTATATAATCTTACATAGAGTGAGCCTTGCTTCTCGGTAATTTGAATTAAGGTTTACAATTGTTTCTAGCAGTCACTGGAATGCTCATTCTGAGCCTACCATACTTGCGTTGAGAACAATTGTACCCTCTATGCTTTTTTCCTTCCTCGTTTTGCTTAGGCTGGGCCATGCCCCCTGAGCGATTTGAAAAGACAAAACCACAGTATTTTCCATTTATGATCACCATATTCTTGTGATTATTAATGGATGTGGTCTTGTTTTAAAAGTTTTCCAACAACTAACAATGGCAGCTTCATTAACAATCACCTTCGATGGGAACAAGTACCAACTCATGCTTCAAGAGAAGCAAAGAAAGCGCACTTGCAAGCGCCCTGCCAGCTGCCGAAGCGTCACCTCTCTCGGCAACTCTCAAAACACCGGGTCGACCTCCACTCCCCGGACTATCGTCTTGAGGTCACCGGGACCATTCCCACTCCCCGTAGGAGAATCTGCCTCTGCCAAAAGACAGAAAACCACCCCGGAACGGGTCACTGCCCCAACACCAAAAGCGATCATCAAGAAACTTGAGGCCCATGGCAATCCTGTGAAGCCTCAACCTACAAGAAACTAGGTCCACCCCAAGACTTGGTCACAAGACCTTCTCCAAAACAAAGAAGGTCCCGAACATTTGCAAAGCCAGCATACCTGGCCCATCTCAAGGAGAACCGGTTCTATCCTCTCGCCTACATGAAAGAGGAGAAACCTACCCTCCGCCAAACAACAAAAACTACTCAGCATGAGCCAGCTTGCTCCTACAAGCCCAAAATTAGATCATGCATCACAAGGCCTCTGCAAGAACCTGCCAATGCCTGCTCTCCTGTAACTCGACCCTTCATCTCAATAGGGGCTGAGCTTGCAAAATTTAAAGCTTCCCTGCGACAGGCTAAGGACTGCACCCAAATCCTGTCCATGCTAGTCTTCAAGGAAAACAAGCTCAGCTGCTGTGCATGAGGGACCACATCCTTCATTGCCAGAGCACAGCCCGAGCTAACTGAAGCTCAAATTGCTCGTCGCATACGTCGCCGCGCAGCATATCGACAAAAGAGACTAGAGAAGCAAAGAACCCAGCATTTTGAGCTTCAGGTCTCTAAAAGATGGGTCAAAAAAGAAAGACCTGACCAAGTTGCTGCTATCCATATGGTTGGTAAAACCAAAAGACGCCAAAAGTCAGCAACGAAATACATATCAGACGGCTGGTGACTCGCAGCGTCTCCCGGACACGAAGACATCAGGTGGATGATAAGTCCACAAAATTAGGTCATTAGGTCATCAGTTCTTTAACATTTGTGGACTTAATTATGTTTAATTGCATAAAACTGCACTTAATTTCATGATTACATGTATTTGGGGATATGTTTGGGAAAATGGTCAAAATTCATTGAATTGCATGATTTTTGTGAAATTAAGTTTTTCTCATTAAGTTTTTGGCATCATCAATGCATACTTGTTATTTTTGGCACCATATGCTATTTTTTTGGAAATTTGTCATTTGGGTGCATCATTAGGCATGTATGGTCCCATACATGGTTCACAACTATTTCCTACATATGATTACTATTAAATTTGCCTCTTTCAATTTGTAGGAGAAATCAAGAAATGGGACCCGCATTGAAAAGCAATTGAGAGAAGCAAAAAAGAAAATCAATAAAAGTAGGGACCACATCATCCTTGGATGTGAATTGGAATGCACGCCCAAAGAGGAGACCCACTTTGTTGTAGCATATTTGAATTCAAGTTCAAAGTCAAGAAAGAGAATTGTTCAAAGATGGAAAAAAGATCTAAAGAAACTTCCACCTAATACAAAGGAGTCAAGTCTACTTGGAATTATTATGGCAAGGAAATCTCCACAAAGTCAAACTTGTGGAAGAAGAAATCAAATCCAAGGAGATAAAGATCAAGAGGGAAATAAAATCAAGAAGTAAGAGGGGAGAATCCAAGATAGTCTTGGACGTCCCACATGGAGTTGCACAAGAAGAGAAAAAAAAATCTGATTTTTTTATGGAAGTTTATCCTTAGCACATGAAGATTTTTTTGAAGAGCTCAAGATAGAAAGAATTGGACCACAAGACCCTATCATTGGCAAGAAATCAATTGAAATTTAAATTGTTGCCAAGATAGGAGGATTACTTGGAAGTCAAGCCAAGATGAGGAGTCCAATTGGCAAACAATTGCATAACAAAAAGGGCTTAAAAAAAAACTATAAAAGGAGACACCAGCCCTCATCTTGGACGTGCATAACCTTGTGTTCACACCTTGGAGATTTTCTCTCCATTCCACCTCACCCACCTTTTCTCTCTAAGTCCTTTCCTTCTTCTTCTCCCTTCTAATTCTTTAAATATAGATTGAGAGATCACGTTGAGAGAATTATGAAGAAAGGAGAATCTTAATTTTTGTACTTCAAGATCATGGAATAAAGACTCTACTTGGATTCATTCTACGTGTTTACGTAAGTGGTTTAATTTTCTTTTTCTGGTTCTTCTATGTGTTTTGATTGGAGACAATATTTCACATGATTAGATCTAAGATTTTGAAAATAAAATAAACTGATTAAAAGTCGAGAGACATCAAAATAATCACTTGCATAATTTTTTTTTCCTACTCTGAGAAGAGAGGACATCATCATTGCATTGTCAATACTTGTAGGATTGTCTAGTTTTTAGATCTTTGGTAGTACTTTTCCACTTTTTATTTTCCACCCCTTTTGTTTTTATTTAAGTTAATATTCTGATTATTTTTATTTACAAATTCTAGATTTAGAGATTACAACTTGCATCTTTCTATGTTTAGTTGAAACTTTCTATTCTTATTATTTGCATAGCATATGGTTGGAAAATGTCTTTTTGCATGCATCATATTTAGAAATTCCATTAGAAAAGGTTTTGTTTTTGAAATCACAATATTATCAACTGAGAAGAAAGACTAAATTCGGACCTAGTATGTGAATAGTGAAAAATTCTGCACAGTTTCAGCAGAATTGACCCAACTATGTTACAAAAGTGCACAATTTAAAAACCGGGTAAACGTGAATATTTTGGTCCAAAAAAAGCAGATTTAAAGTACGATAATAGGGCTTTGACAGCCCAGAATTTCAGCCAAAAATAACCTCGGGAACTGTGTCAACCAGAGGCCCAAACAGGGGTAGTATGAAAGCCTACGACCAGATTTCAACAGCAAAACAGTTCAAGTAGGCAACTTTAGGTGATCATATCTTTTTCGTTTTAATTCCTTTTTCGATTCTTATTTTTTTGTTGTGTTCATGAATCATCAGAGTCTTGACTCCAGCCATTAGATTTAGGTTTATACCATCTTAGATGAGTCGTACAGTCCAACAAAATTGGGCCTGTGCAAGGGTTTCCAGACTTGAAATTTTTGGCAACATGCATTAGATTTTTAGAAACTTGCATAAAATTGCATTGTTAGCGTTGAGGGCATTATAGATCATTCATATTTGCATAAAAATTGATTTTGGTAATTAGGATTTAATTTAGGAAATTTTTTTTGATATATTAAATTGGTTGTTTGATGTGTGTATTCTTTTGCAGGTTTTAATTTATTTAGTATTTTCTAGATTAGGTTTCTTCATTAAGGTTAGTGTTTTTATTTTTTGGAACTTATTGTATTTAATTTTTTTTCGACATTCAGTTATTTTAGTAAAGTGGATGTAATTTAATTAGTTTTCATTTAGGCCAGATTTAATGTTTATTTAGAATAGGTCAAAGTTGGAAGGCTTCTTAAACATCATTGCTCCCTATGGATCGACCTGGATTTTCCAGATTATTACTACAATCGTACCCTACACTTGGGGTCCGAACAGAGGACTCTCCCACTTTTTCAAGTCAAGGACATTGGAGTGATCAATCCTCGAGCTCTTCATTTAGAAGAATGAGCTCTAGCTCAGTCACTAAGACAATATCCTCATTCGATTCTCGAAGGGTGAATGTCCTGGTCACAAACTCTGAGCAACCTCCGCCACATGATGACATGCTCTACGCATTCAGCAGCTGGAGTAAGGACAGCAAAGAATAGAGGTCCTTATGGAAAACCTCCTTCTCACTCTCCAACGTACGCCAAACAATTAAATCCCTCCAAATGAAGAGGCAAACGGTGGAGAAGATGAGTCACACGCCCTTACTAAAAAGGACGTGGACGATATCCTCGCTAAAGCAAAAGAAAAGGATACACTGAAGGAGCATGGAATCAAGCCACCATATCCCTTATGGATGGACTCGGTTCCGTTCCCTGGAAAGTTCAAACAACCTACTCTCCAAACATATACGGGGAAAGATTCAGCTAGACAGCAGGTCATCCACTTCAAGATCCTAACGGGAGCTATTGCGGATCAAGATGCTCTTAAGATCCGTCTCTTTGCAAGCACCCTGAAAGGTACAGCCTTTGATTGGTACTCGACTCTGCCAAAGGATTCCATTCAAAATTGGACCATGCTAGAGACACGCTTCCTAACCCACTTCAAAGCACTACAACAGTTTACACTTTCAGCGACGCAATTTTTCGTCGCCAAACATCACAAAAACGTCGGTGAAAGTCTTTACCGACGAAAATAATTTCGTCGCCCCGACGTCGGCCCAAATTCGTCAACGAAACCTTTTACCGACGAAACATTAATCCGTCGGCCAAAATCAGTTTTTACCGACGCTTTATATATATATTACCGACGTTTTTCATCGTCGGCCAACATGAAAGAAAACTAAATAAAAAATAAAAAAATCCTCCCCGACGTTCTTCTTGTCGTCGGTAAAATATTAAAGAAAAATAAATAAAAAATAAAAACTCTTTACCGACGTTTTATTGTCGTCGGTAAAATATTAAAGAAAAATAAATAAAAAATAAAAGCTATTTACCGACGTTTATAAATCGTCGGTATAGTATTAAAGGAAAATAAATAAAAAATAAACATATTTACCGACGGTATCAAAACGTCGGTAACGGATTAAAAAAACTAAATAACAAATAAAATATCGTTACCGACGTTTCATTTTCGTCGGGAAAATATTAAAGAAAGCTAAATAAAAAATAAAAAAATATTTACCGACGTTTCCGTTTCGTCGGCACAAAATTCAAAAGAAACTTAAAAAATTAATGCGACTTTCACCGACGTTTATTTATCGTCGGTAAAAACTAAAATAGAAAATTACAAAAAATTGTAATGACCATCCCCGCCGTTTCTGTTTCGTCGGTAAAATGGAAGAAGAAAAAAAAATTTTCATTTCACTTTCACCGACGTTTAATTTGCGTCGGTAAAAGTAAATATTAAAATACTAATAAGCTTTTACCGACGAAAATAAAACGTCGGTGAAAGTCTATTTATATTTTTTGTGATATATTCGTTTTTTCAATAAAAAATTCCTGTAAATCAGTTTATACTCCTGTATCAAAACATAAACCTGTTCATATACCTATATTCAATACTAAAAATGCTTACAAACAAATATTACTCAAACAACCATCACCATTTTTCATCAATCCATTAATCTCATTAATCAACAAACAAACAGTCCCATAAAAATGTCCAATACACAAATACAAATAAACTAGAAAAAATAAAACGCCCGCAAAGTCTGCAACTGCTCCCAAAACGTCCATCAATCTGCAAGGACAAAAACAACATTAGAATATTTTCAATCAAATAAATTATAAAAGAAAGATACACATGAATATATATAAACTATAAATTACAATCTTTTTACAAAAACGCATGTCGATTTTGACCCCAAACTCCCTAACAGTTCCTACACGTTACTCTCATCTAGAGCGAAATGGCCGTGCCGGTTACGGAATTTTCCGGTCGCCGGATCCCGTTCCGGACCCCCGGCGGGCCGTTTCGGAGCCTAAGTGTTGGATAAGAGTCTGTTTTCGCCCCCAACTCCCTAACCGTGAGTCCTATTTGCGAGCCGTCAGTTCCTACACGTTACTCTCATCTAGAGCGAACTGGCCGTGCCGGTTTCGGAATTTTCCGGTCGCCGGATCCCATTCCGGACCCCCGGCGGGCCGTTTCGGAGCCTAAGTGTTGGATAAGAGTCCGTTTTCGCCCCCAACTCCCTAACCGTGAGCCCTATTTGCGAGCCATCAGTTCCTACAGGTTACTCTCATCTCGAGCGAACTGGCCGAGCCGGTTTCGGAATTTTTCGGTCGCCGGATCCCGTTCCGGACCCCCGGGGGGCCGTTTCGGAGCCTAAGTGTTGGATAAGAGTCCGTTTTCGCACCCAACTCCCTAACCGTGAGCCCTATTTGCGAGCCGTCAGTTCCTACAGGTTACTCTCATCTCGAGCGAACTGGCCGAGCCGGTTTCGGAATTTTTCGGTCGCCGGATCCCGTTCCGGACCCCCGGGGGGCCGTTTCGGAGCCTAAGTGTTGGATAAGAGTCCGTTTTCGCACCCAACTCCCTAACCGTGAGCCCTATTTGCGAGCCGTCAGTCCCTGCAGGTTACTCTCATCATGAGCGAACTGGCCGTGCCGGTTTCGGAATTTTCCGGTCGCCGGATCCCGTTCCGGACCCCCGGCGGGCCGTTTCGGAGCCTAAGTGTTGGAAAAGAGTCCGTTTTCGCCCCCAACTCCCTAACCGTGAGCCCTATTTGCGAGCCGTCAGTCCCTGCAGGTTACTCTCATCACGAGCGAACTGGCCGTCCCGGTTTCGGAATTTTCCGGTCGCCGGATCCCGTTCCGGACCCCCGACGGGCCGTTTCGGAGCCTAAGTGTTGGAATTTTCCCCCTTTTTGCCCCAAACTCCCTAACCGTGAGCCCTATTTGCGAGCCGTCAGTCCCTGCAGGTTACTCTCATCATGAGCGAACTGGCCGTGCCGGTTTCGAAATTTTCCGGTCGGCGGATCCCGTTCCGGACCCCCGGCGGGCCGTTTCGGAGCCTAAGTGTCGGAAAAGAGTCCGTTTTCGCCCCCAACTCCCTAACCGTGAGCCCTATTTGCGAGCCGTCAGTCCCTGCAGGTTACTCTCATCACGAGCGAACTGGCCGTGCCGGTTTCGGAATTTTCCGGTCGCCGGATCCCGTTCCGGACCCCCGGCGGGCCGTTTCGGAGCCTAAGTGTTGGAAAAGAGTCCGTTTTCGCCCCCAACTCCCTAACCGTGAGCCCTATTTGCGAGCCGTCAGTCCCTGCAGGTTACTCTCATCACGAGCGAACTGGCCGTGCCGGTTTCGGAATTTTCCGGTCGCCGGATCCCGTTCCGGACCCCCGACGGGCCGTTTCGGAGCCTAAGTGTTGGAAAAGAGCCCGTTTTCGCCCCAAACTCCCTAACCGTGAGCACTATTTGCGAGCCGTCAGTCCCTGCAGGTTACTCTCATCATGAGCGAACTGGCCGTGCCGGTTTCGGAATTTTCCGGTCGCCGGATCCCGTTCCGGACCCCCGGCGGGCCGTTTCGGAGCCTAAGTGTTGGAAAAGAGCCCGTTTTCGCCCCCAACTCCCTAACCGTGAGCCCTATTTGCGAGCCGTCAGTCCCTGGAGGTTACTCTCATCATGAGCGAACTGGCCGTGCCGGTTTCGGAATTTTCCGGTCGCCGGATCCCGTTCCGGACCCCCGGCGGGCCGTTTCGGAGCCTAAGTGTTGGAAAAGAGCCCGTTTTCGCCCCAAACTCCCTAACCGTGAGTCCTATTTGCGAGCCGTCAGTTCCTGCAGGTTACTCTCATCACGAGCGAACTGGCCGTGCCGGTTTCGGAATTTTCCGGTAGCCGGATCCCGTTCCGGACCCCCGGCGGGCCGTTTCGGAGCCTAAGTGTTGGAAAAGAGTCCGTTTTCGCGCCCAACTCCCTAACCGTGAGCCCTATTTGCGAGCCGTCAGTCCCTGCAGGTTACTCTCATCATGAGCGAACTGGCCGTGCCGGTTTCGAAATTTTCCGGTCTTCGGATCCCGTTCCGGACCCCCGGCGGGCCGTTTCGGAGCCTAAGTGTTGGAAAAGAGTCCGTTTTCGCCCCCAACTCCCTAACCGTGAGCCCTATTTGCGAGCCGTCAGTCCCTGCAGGTTACTCTCATCACGAGCGAACAGGCCGTGCCGGTTTCGGAATTTTCTGGTCACCGGATCCCGTTCCGGACCCCCGGCGGGCCGTTTCGGAGCCTAAGTGTTGGAAAAGAGTCCGTTTTCGCCCCCAACTCCCTAACCGTGAGCCCTATTTGCGAGCCGTCAGTCCCTGCAGGTTACTCTCATCACGAGCGAACTGGCCGTGCCGGTTTCGGAATTTTCCGGTCGCCGGATCCCGTTCCGGACCCCCGACGGGCCGTTTCGGAGCCTAAGTGTTGGAAAAGAGCCCGTTTTCGCCCCAAACTCCCTAACCGTGAGCCCTATTTGCGAGCCGTCAGTCCCTGCAGGTTACTCTCATCATGAGCGAACTGGCCGTGCCGGTTTCGGAATTTTCCGGTCGCCGGATCCCGTTCCGGACCCCCGGCGGGCCGTTTCGGAGCCTAAGTGTTGGAAAAGAGCCCGTTTTCGCCCCCAACTCCCTAACCGTGAGCCCTATTTGCGAGCCGTCAGTCCCTGGAGGTTACTCTCATCTCGAGCGAACTGGCCGTGCCGGTTTCGGAATTTTCCGGTCGCCGGATCCCGTTCCGGACCCCCGGGGGGCCGTTTCGGAGCCTAAGTGTTGGATAAGAGTCCGTTTTCGCCCCCAACTCCCTAACCGTGAGCCCTATTTGCGAGCCGTCAGTCCCTGCAGGTTACTCTCATCACGAGCGAACTGGCCGTGCCGGTTTCGAAATTTTCCGGTCACCGGATCCCGTTCCGGACCCCCGGCGGGCCGTTTCGGAGCCTAAGTGTTGGAAAAGAGTCCGTTTTCGCCCCCAACTCCCTAACCGTGAGCCCCATTTGTGAGCCGTCAGTTCCTACAGGTTACTCTCATCTCGAGCGAACTGGCCGTGCCGGTTTCGGCATTTTCCGGTCGCCGGATCCCGTTCCGGACCCCCGGGGGGCCGTTTCGGAGCCTAAGTGTTGGATAAGAGTCCGTTTTCGCCCCCAACTCCCTAACCGTGAGCCCTATTTGCGAGCCGTCAGTCCCTGCAGGTTACTCTCATCACGAGCGAACTGGCCGTACCGGTTTCGGAATTTTCCGGTCGCCGGATCCCGTTCCGGACCCCCGACGGGCCGTTTCGGAGCCTAAGTGTTGGAATTTTCCCCGTTTTCGCCCCAAACTCCCTAACCGTGAGCCCTATTTGCGAGCCGTCAGTCCCTGCAGGTTACTCTCATCATGAGCGAACTGGCCGTGCCGGTTTCGGGATTTTCCGGTCGCCGGATCCCGTTCCGGACCCCCGGCGGGCCGTTTCGGAGCCTATGTGTTGGAAAAGAGTCCGTTTTCGCCCCCAACTCCCTAACCGTGAGCCCTATTTGCGAGCCGTCAGTCCCTGCAGGTTACTCTCATCACGAGCGAACTGGCCGTGCCGGTTTCGGAATTTTCCGGTCGCCGGATCCCTTTCCGGACCCCCGGCGGGCCGTTTCGGAGCCTTAGTGTTGGAAAAGAGCCCGTTTTCGCCCCCAACTCCCTAACCGTGAGCCCTATTTGCGAGCCGTCAGTCCCTGGAGGTTACTCTCATCTCGAGCGAACTGGCCGTGCCGGTTTCGGAATTTTCCGGTCGCCGGATCCCGTTCCGGACCCCCGGGGGGCCGTTTCGGAGCCTAAGTGTTGGATAAGAGTCCGTTTTCGCCCCCAACTCCCTAACCGTGAGCCCTATTTGCGAGCCGTCAGTCCCTGCAGGTTACTCTCATCACGAGCGAACTGGCCGTGCCGGTTTCGGAATTTTCCGGTCACCGGATCCCTTTCCGGACCCCCGGCGGGCCGTTTCGGAGCCTAAGTGTTGGAAAAGAGTCCGTTTTCGCCCCCAACTCCCTAACCGTGAGCCCCATTTGCGAGCCGTCAGTTCCTACAGGTTACTCTCATCTCGAGCGAACTGGCCGTGCCGGTTTCGGCATTTTCCGGTCGCCGGATCCCGTTCCGGACCCCCGGGGGGCCGTTTCGGAGCCTAAGTGTTGGATAAGAGTCCGTTTTCGCCCCCAACTCCCTAACCGTGAGCCCTATTTGCGAGCCGTCAGACCCTGCAGGTTGCTCTCATCACGAGCGAACTGGCCGTACCGGTTTCGGAATTTTCCGGTCGCCGGATCCCGTTCCGGACCCCCGGCGGGCCGTTTCGGAGCCTAAGTGTTGGAATTTTCCCCGTTTTCGCCCCAAACTCCCTAACCGTGAGCCCTATTTGCGAGCCGTCAGTCCCTGCAGGTTACTCTCATCATGAGCGAACTGGCCGTGCCGGTTTCGGAATTTTCCGGTCGCCGGATCCCGTTCCGGACCCCCGGCGGGCCGTTTCGGAGCCTAAGTGTTGGAAAAGAGCCCGTTTTCGCCCCCAACTCCCTAACCGTGAGCCCTATTTGCGAGCCGTCAGTCCCTGGAGGTTACTCTCATCTCGAGCGAACTGGCCGTGCCGGTTTCGGAATTTTCCGGTCGCCGGATCCCGTTCCGGACCCCCGGGGGGCCGTTTCGGAGCCTAAGTGTTGGATAAGAGTCCGTTTTCGCCCCCAACTCCCTAACCGTGAGCCCTATTTGCGAGCCGTCAGTCCCTGCAGGTTACTCTCATCACGAGCGAACTGGCCGTGCCGGTTTCGAAATTTTCCGGTCACCGGATCCCGTTCCGGACCCCCGGCGGGCCGTTTCGGAGCCTAAGTGTTGGAAAAGAGTCCGTTTTCGCCCCCAACTCCCTAACCGTGAGCCCCATTTGTGAGCCGTCAGTTCCTACAGGTTACTCTCATCTCGAGCGAACTGGCCGTGCCGGTTTCGGCATTTTCCGGTCGCCGGATCCCGTTCCGGACCCCCGGGGGGCCGTTTCGGAGCCTAAGTGTTGGATAAGAGTCCGTTTTCGCCCCCAACTCCCTAACCGTGAGCCCTATTTGCGAGCCGTCAGTCCCTGCAGGTTACTCTCATCACGAGCGAACTGGCCGTACCGGTTTCGGAATTTTCCGGTCGCCGGATCCCGTTCCGGACCCCCGACGGGCCGTTTCGGAGCCTAAGTGTTGGAATTTTCCCCGTTTTCGCCCCAAACTCCCTAACCGTGAGCCCTATTTGCGAGCCGTCAGTCCCTGCAGGTTACTCTCATCATGAGCGAACTGGCCGTGCCGGTTTCGGGATTTTCCGGTCGCCGGATCCCGTTCCGGACCCCCGGCGGGCCGTTTCGGAGCCTATGTGTTGGAAAAGAGTCCGTTTTCGCCCCCAACTCCCTAACCGTGAGCCCTATTTGCGAGCCGTCAGTCCCTGCAGGTTACTCTCATCACGAGCGAACTGGCCGTGCCGGTTTCGGAATTTTCCGGTCGCCGGATCCCTTTCCGGACCCCCGGCGGGCCGTTTCGGAGCCTTAGTGTTGGAAAAGAGCCCGTTTTCGCCCCCAACTCCCTAACCGTGAGCCCTATTTGCGAGCCGTCAGTCCCTGGAGGTTACTCTCATCTCGAGCGAACTGGCCGTGCCGGTTTCGGAATTTTCCGGTCGCCGGATCCCGTTCCGGACCCCCGGGGGGCCGTTTCGGAGCCTAAGTGTTGGATAAGAGTCCGTTTTCGCCCCCAACTCCCTAACCGTGAGCCCTATTTGCGAGCCGTCAGTCCCTGCAGGTTACTCTCATCACGAGCGAACTGGCCGTGCCGGTTTCGGAATTTTCCGGTCACCGGATCCCTTTCCGGACCCCCGGCGGGCCGTTTCGGAGCCTAAGTGTTGGAAAAGAGTCCGTTTTCGCCCCCAACTCCCTAACCGTGAGCCCCATTTGCGAGCCGTCAGTTCCTACAGGTTACTCTCATCTCGAGCGAACTGGCCGTGCCGGTTTCGGCATTTTCCGGTCGCCGGATCCCGTTCCGGACCCCCGGGGGGCCGTTTCGGAGCCTAAGTGTTGGATAAGAGTCCGTTTTCGCCCCCAACTCCCTAACCGTGAGCCCTATTTGCGAGCCGTCAGACCCTGCAGGTTGCTCTCATCACGAGCGAACTGGCCGTACCGGTTTCGGAATTTTCCGGTCGCCGGATCCCGTTCCGGACCCCCGGCGGGCCGTTTCGGAGCCTAAGTGTTGGAATTTTCCCCGTTTTCGCCCCAAACTCCCTAACCGTGAGCCCTATTTGCGAGCCGTCAGTCCCTGCAGGTTACTCTCATCATGAGCGAACTGGCCGTGCCGGTTTCGGAATTTTCCGGTCGCCGGATCCCGTTCCGGACCCCCGGCGGGCCGTTTCGGAGCCTAAGTGTTGGAAAAGAGGTCGTTTTCGCCCCCAACTCCCTAACCGTGAGCCCTATTTGCGAGCCGCCAGTCCCTGCAGGTTACTCTCATCACGAGCGAACTGGCCGTGCCGTTTTCGGAATTTTCCGGTCGCCGGATCCCGTTCCGGACCCCCGGCGGGCCGTTTCGGAGCCTAAGTGTTGGAAAAGAGTCCGTTTTCGCCCCCAACTCCCTAACCGTGAGCCCTATTTGCGAGCCGTCAGTCCCTGCAGGGTACTCTCATCACGAGCGAATTGGCCGTGCCGGTTTCGGAATTTTCCGGTCGCCGGATCCCGTTCCGGACCCCCGACGGGCCGTTTCGGAGCCTAAGTGTTGGAAAAGAGCACGTTTTCGCCCCAAACTCCCTAACCGTGAGCCCTATTTGCGAGCCGTCAGTCCCTGCAGGTTACTCTCATCAGGAGCGAACTGGCCGTGCCAGTTTCGGAATTTTCCGGTCGCCGGATCCCGTTCCGGACCCCCGGCGGGCCGTTTCGGAGCCTAAGTGTTGGAAAAGAGCCCGTTTTCGCCCCCAACTCCCTAACCGTGAGCCCTATTTGCGAGCCGTCAGTCCCTACAGGTTACTCTCATCATGAGCGAACTGGCCGTGCCGGTTTCGGAATTTTCCGGTCGCCGGATCCCGTTCCGGACCCCCGGCGGGCCGTTTCGGCGCCTAAGTGTTGGAAAAGAGCCCGTTTTCGCCCCAAACTCCCTAACCGTGAGTCCTATTTGCGAGCCTTCAGTTCCTGCAGGTTACTCTCATCACGAGCGAACTGGCCGTGCCGGTTTCGGAATTTTCCGGTAGCCGGATCCCGTTCCGGACCCCCGGCGGGCCGTTTCGGAGCCTAAGTGTTGGAAAAGAGTCCGTTTTCGCGCCCAACTCCCTAACCGTGAGCCCTATTTGCGAGCCGTCAGTCCCTGCAGGTTACTCTCATCAGGAGCGAACTGGCCGTGCCGGTTTCGAAATTTTCCGGTCGCCGGATCCCGTTCCGGACCCCCGGCGGGCCGTTTCGGAGCCTAAGTGTTGGAAAAGAGTCCGTTTTCGCCCCCAACTCCCTAACCGTGAGCCCTATTTGCGAGCCGTCAGTCCCTGCAGGGTACTCTCATCACGAGCGAACTGGCCGTGCCGGTTTCGGAATTTTCCGGTCGCCGGATCCCGTTCCGGACCCCCGACGGGCCGTTTCGGAGCCTAAGTGTTGGAAAAGAGCCCGTTTTCGCCCCAAACTCCCTAACCGTGAGCCCTATTTGCGAGCCGTCAGTCCCTGCAGGTTACTCTCATCATGAGCGAACTGGCCGTGCCGGTTTCGGAATTTTCCGGTCGCCGGATCCCGTTCCGGACCCCCGGCGGGCCGTTTCGGAGCCTAAGTGTTGGAAAAGAGCCCGTTTTCGCCCCAAACTCCCTAACCGTGAGTCCTATTTGCGAGCCGTCAGTTCCTGCAGGTTACTCTCATCACGAGCGAACTGGCCGTGCAGCTTTCGGAATTTTCCGGTAGCCGGATCCCGTTCCGGACCCCCGGCGGGCCGTTTCGGAGCCTAAGTGTTGGAAAAGAGTCCGTTTTCGCCCCCAACTCCCTAACCGTGAGCCCTATTTGCGAGCCGTCAGTCCCTGCAGGTTACTCTCATCACGAGCGAATTGGCCGTGCCGGTTTCGGAATTTTCCGGTCGCCGGATCCCGTTCCGGACCCCCGACGGGCCGTTTCGGAGCCTAAGTGTTGGAAAAGAGCCCATTTTCGCCCCAAACTCCCTAACCGTGAGCCCTATTTGCGAGCCGTCAGTCCCTGCAGGTTACTCTCATCAGGAGCGAACTGGCCGTGCCAGTTTCGGAATTTTCCGGTCGCCGGATCCCGTTCCGGACCCCCGGCGGGCCGTTTCGGAGCCTAAGTGTTGGAAAAGAGCCCGTTTTCGCCCCCAACTCCCTAACCGTGAGCCCTATTTGCGAGCCGTCAGTCCCTGCAGGTTACTCTCATCATGAGCGAACTGGCCGTGCCGGTTTCGGAAATTTCCGGTCGCCGGATCCCGTTCCGGACCCCCGGCGGGCCGTTTCGGAGCCTAAGTGTTGGAAAAGAGTCCGTTTTCGCCCCCAACTCCCTAACCGTGAGCCCTATTTGCGAGCCGTCAGACCCTGCAGGTTATTCTCATCACGAGCGAACTGGCCGTACCGGTTTCGGAATTTTCCGGTCACCGGATCCCGTTCCGGACCCCCGGCGGGCCGTTTCGGAGCCTAAGTGTTGGAAAAGAGTCCGTTTTCGCCCCCAACTCCCTAACCGTGAGCCCTATTTGCGAGCCGTCATTCCCTGCAGGTTACTCTCATCACGAGCGAACTGGCCGTGCCGGTTTCGGAATTTTCCGGTCGCCGGATCCCGTTCCGGACCCCCGACGGGCCGTTTCGGAGCCTAAGTGTTGGAAAAGAGCCCGTTTTCGCCCCAAACTCCCTAACCGTGAGCCCTATTTGCGAGCCGTCAGTCCCTGCAGGTTACTCTCATCATGAGCGAACTGGCCGTGCCGGTTTCAGAATTATCCGGTCGCCGGATCCCGTTCCGGACCCCCGGCGGGCCGTTTCGGAGCCTTAGTGTTGGAAAAGAGCCCGTTTTCGCCCCCAACTCCCTAACCGTGAGCCCTATTTGCGAGCCGTCAGTCCCTGGAGGTTACTCTCATCTCGAGCGAACTGGCCGTGCCGGTTTCGGAATTTTCCGGTCGCCGGATCCCGTTCCGGACCCCCGGGGGGCCGTTTCGGAGCCTAAGTGTTGGATAAGAGTCCGTTTTCGCCCCCAACTCCCTAACCGTGAGCCCTATTTGCGAGCCGTCAGTCCCTGCAGGTTACTCTCATCACGAGCGAACTGGCCGTGCCGGTTTCGGAATTTTCCGGTCACCGGATCCCTTTCCGGACCCCCGGCGGGCCGTTTCGGAGCCTAAGTGTTGGAAAAGAGTCCGTTTTCGCCCCCAACTCCCTAACCGTGAGCCCCATTTGCGAGCCGTCAGTTCCTACAGGTTACTCTCATCTCGAGCGAACTGGCCGTGCCGGTTTCGGCATTTTCCGGTCGCCGGATCCCGTTCCGGACCCCCGGCGGGCCGTTTCGGAGCCTAAGTGTTGGAAAAGAGCCCGTTTTCGCCCCCAACTCCCTAACCGTGAGCCCTATTTGCGAGCCGTCAGTCCCTACAGGTTACTCTCATCACGAGCGAACTGGCCGTGCCAGTTTCGGAATTTTCCGGTCGCCGGATCCCGTTCCGGACCCCCGGCGGGCCGTTTCGGAGCCTAAGTGTTGGAAAAGAGCCCGTTTTCGCCCCCAACTCCCTAACCGTGAGCCCTATTTGCGAGCCGTCAGTCCCTGCAGGTTACTCTCATCATGAGCGAACTGGCAGTGCCGGTTTCGGAATTTTCCGGTCGCCGGATCCCGTTCCGGACCCCCGACGGGCCGTTTCGGAGCCTAAGTGTTGGAAAAGAGCCCGTTTTCGCCCCAAACTCCCTAACCGTGAGCCCTATTTGAGAGCCGTCAGTCCCTGCAGGTTACTCTCATCAGGAGCGAACTGGCCGTGCCAGTTTCGGAATTTTCCGGTCGCCGGATCCCGTTCCGGACCCCCGGCGGGCCGTTTCGGAGCCTAAGTGTTGGAAAAGAGCCCGTTTTCGCCCCAAACTCCCTAACCGTGAGTCCTATTTGCGAGCCGTCAGTTCCTGCAGGTTACTCTCATCACGAGCGAACTGGCCGTGCCGGTTTCGGAATTTTCCGGTAGCCGGATCCCGTTCCGGACCCCCGGCGGGCCGTTTCGGAGCCTAAGTGTTGGAAAAGAGTCCGTTTTCGCCCCCAACTCCCTAACCGTGAGCCCTATTTGCGAGCCGTCAGACCCTGCAGGTTATTCTCATCACGAGCGAACTGGCCGTACCAGTTTCGGAATTTTCCGGTCGCCGGATCCCGTTCCGGACCCCCGACGGGCCGTTTCGGAGCCTAAGTGTTGGAAAAGAGCCCGTTTTCGCCCCAAACTCCCTAACCGTGAGCCCTATTTGCGAGCCGTCAGTCCCTGCAGGTTACTCTCATCATGAGCGAACTGGCCGTGCCGGTTTCGGAATTTTCCGGTCGCCGGATCCCGTTCCGGACCCCCGGCGGGCCGTTTCGGAGCCTAAGTGTTGGAAAAGAGTCCGTTTTCGCCCCCAACTCCCTAACCGTGAGCCCTATTTGCGAGCCGTCAGACCCTGCAGGTTATTCTCATCACGAGCGAACTGGCCGTACCGGTTTCGGAATTTTCCGGTCACCGGATCCCGTTCCGGACCCCCGGCGGGCCGTTTCGGAGCCTAAGTGTTGGAAAAGAGTCCGTTTTCGCCCCCAACTCCCTAACCGTGAGCCCTATTTGCGAGCCGTCAGACCCTGCAGGTTATTCTCATCACGAGCGAACTGGCCGTGCCAGTTTCGGAATTTTCCGGTCGCCGGATCCCGTTCCGGACCCCCGGCGGGCCGTTTCGGAGCCTAAGTGTTGGAAAAGAGCCCGTTTTCGCCCCAAACTCCCTAACCGTGAGTCCTATTTGCGAGCCTTCAGTTCCTGCAGGTTACTCTCATCACGAGCGAACTGGCCGTGCCGGTTTCGGAATTTTCCGGTAGCCGGATCCCGTTCCGGACCCCCGGCGGGCCGTTTCGGAGCCTAAGTGTTGGAAAAGAGTCCGTTTTCGCGCCCAACTCCCTAACCGTGAGCCCTATTTGCGAGCCGTCAGTCCCTGCAGGTTACTCTCATCATGAGCGAACTGGCCGTGCCGGTTTCGAAATTTTCCGGTCGCCGGATCCCGTTCCGGACCCCCGGCGGGCCGTTTCGGAGCCTAAGTGTTGGAAAAGAGTCCGTTTTCGCCCCCAACTCCCTAACCGTGAGCCCTATTTGCGAGCCGTCAGTCCCTGCAGGGTACTCTCATCACGAGCGAACTGGCCGTGCCGGTTTCGGAATTTTCCGGTCGCCGGATCCCGTTCCGGACCCCCGACGGGCCGTTTCGGAGCCTAAGTGTTGGAAAAGAGCCCGTTTTCGCCCCAAACTCCCTAACCGTGAGCCCTATTTGCGAGCCGTCAGTCCCTGCAGGTTACTCTCATCATGAGCGAACTGGCCGTGCCGGTTTCGGAATTTTCCGGTCGCCGGATCCCGTTCCGGACCCCCGGCGGGCCGTTTCGGAGCCTAAGTGTTGGAAAAGAGCCCGTTTTCGCCCCAAACTCCCTAACCGTGAGTCCTATTTGCGAGCCGTCAGTTCCTGCAGGTTACTCTCATCACGAGCGAACTGGCCGTGCAGCTTTCGGAATTTTCCGGTAGCCGGATCCCGTTCCGGACCCCCGGCGGGCCGTTTCGGAGCCTAAGTGTTGGAAAAGAGTCCGTTTTCGCCCCCAACTCCCTAACCGTGAGCCCTATTTGCGAGCCGTCAGTCCCTGCAGGTTACTCTCATCACGAGCGAATTGGCCGTGCCGGTTTCGGAATTTTCCGGTCGCCGGATCCCGTTCCGGACCCCCGACGGGCCGTTTCGGAGCCTAAGTGTTGGAAAAGAGCCCATTTTCGCCCCAAACTCCCTAACCGTGAGCCCTATTTGCGAGCCGTCAGTCCCTGCAGGTTACTCTCATCAGGAGCGAACTGGCCGTGCCAGTTTCGGAATTTTCCGGTCGCCGGATCCCGTTCCGGACCCCCGGCGGGCCGTTTCGGAGCCTAAGTGTTGGAAAAGAGCCCGTTTTCGCCCCCAACTCCCTAACCGTGAGCCCTATTTGCGAGCCGTCAGTCCCTGCAGGTTACTCTCATCATGAGCGAACTGGCCGTGCCGGTTTCGGAATTTTCCGGTCGCCGGATCCCGTTCCGGACCCCCGGCGGGCCGTTTCGGAGCCTAAGTGTTGGAAAAGAGTCCGTTTTCGCCCCCAACTCCCTAACCGTGAGCCCTATTTGCGAGCCGTCAGACCCTGCAGGTTATTCTCATCACGAGCGAACTGGCCGTACCGGTTTCGGAATTTTCCGGTCACCGGATCCCGTTCCGGACCCCCGGCGGGCCGTTTCGGAGCCTAAGTGTTGGAAAAGAGTCCGTTTTCGCCCCCAACTCCCTAACCGTGAGCCCTATTTGCGAGCCGTCAGACCCTGCAGGTTACTCTCATCAGGAGCGAACTGGCCGTGCCGGTTTCGGAATTTTCCGGTCGCCGGATCCCGTTCCGGACCCCCGGCGGGCCGTTTCGGAGCCTAAGTGTTGGAAAAGAGTCCGTTTTCGCCCCCAACTCCCTAACCGTGAGCCCTATTTGCGAGCCGTCAGACCCTGCAGGTTATTCTCATCACGAGCGAACTGGCCGTACCGGTTTCGGAATTTTCCGGTCGCCGGATCCCGTTCCGGACCCCCGACGGGCCGTTTCGGAGCCTAAGTGTTGGAAAAGAGCCCGTTTTCGCCCCAAACTCCCTAACCGTGAGCCCTATTTGCGAGCCGTCAGTCCCTGCAGGTTACTCTCATCATGAGCGAACTGGCCGTGCCGGTTTCGGAATTTTCCGGTCGCCGGATCCCGTTCCGGACCCCCGGCGGGCCGTTTCGGAGCCTAAGTGTTGGAAAAGAGCTCGTTTTCGCCCCAAACTCCCTAACCGTGAGTCCTATTTGCGAGCCTTCAGTTCCTGCAGGTTACTCTCATCACGAGCGAACTGGCCGTGCCGGTTTCGGAATTTTCCGGTAGCCGGATCCCGTTCCGGACCCCCGGCGGGCCGTTTCGGAGCCTAAGTGTTGGAAAAGAGTCCGTTTTCGCGCCCAACTCCCTAACCGTGAGCCCTATTTGCGAGCCGTCAGTCCCTGCAGGTTACTCTCATCATGAGCGAACTGGCCGTGCCGGTTTCGAAATTTTCCGGTCGCCGGATCCCGTTCCGGACCCCCGGCGGGCCGTTTCGGAGCCTAAGTGTTGGAAAAGAGTCCGTTTTCGCCCCCAACTCCCTAACCGTGAGCCCTATTTGCGAGCCGTCAGTCCCTGCAGGGTACTCTCATCACGAGCGAACTGGCCGTGCCGGTTTCGGAATTTTCCGGTCGCCGGATCCCGTTCCGGACCCCCGACGGGCCGTTTCGGAGCCTAAGTGTTGGAAAAGAGCCCGTTTTCGCCCCAAACTCCCTAACCGTGAGCCCTATTTGCGAGCCGTCAGTCCCTGCAGGTTACTCTCATCATGAGCGAACTGGCCGTGCCGGTTTCGGAATTTTCCGGTCGCCGGATCCCGTTCCGGACCCCCGGCGGGCCGTTTCGGAGCCTAAGTGTTGGAAAAGAGCCCGTTTTCGCCCCAAACTCCCTAACCGTGAGTCCTATTTGCGAGCCGTCAGTTCCTGCAGGTTACTCTCATCACGAGCGAACTGGCCGTGCAGCTTTCGGAATTTTCCGGTCGCCGGATCCCGTTCCGGACCCCCGGCGGGCCGTTTCGGAGCCTAAGTGTTGGAAAAGAGTCCGTTTTCGCCCCCAACTCCCTAACCGTGAGCCCTATTTGCGAGCCGTCAGTCCCTGCAGGTTACTCTCATCACGAGCGAATTGGCCGTGCCGGTTTCGGAATTTTCCGGTCGCCGGATCCCGTTCCGGACCCCCGACGGGCCGTTTCGGAGCCTAAGTGTTGGAAAAGAGCCCATTTTCGCCCCAAACTCCCTAACCGTGAGCCCTATTTGCGAGCCGTCAGTCCCTGCAGGTTACTCTCATCAGGAGCGAACTGGCCGTGCCAGTTTCGGAATTTTCCGGTCGCCGGATCCCGTTCCGGACCCCCGGCGGGCCGTTTCGGAGCCTAAGTGTTGGAAAAGAGCCCGTTTTCGCCCCCAACTCCCTAACCGTGAGCCCTATTTGCGAGCCGTCAGTCCCTGCAGGTTACTCTCATCATGAGCGAACTGGCCGTGCCGGTTTCGGAAATTTCCGGTCGCCGGATCCCGTTCCGGACCCCCGGCGGGCCGTTTCGGAGCCTAAGTGTTGGAAAAGAGTCCGTTTTCGCCCCCAACTCCCTAACCGTGAGCCCTATTTGCGAGCCGTCAGACCCTGCAGGTTATTCTCATCACGAGCGAACTGGCCGTACCGGTTTCGGAATTTTCCGGTCACCGGATCCCGTTCCGGACCCCCGGCGGGCCGTTTCGGAGCCTAAGTGTTGGAAAAGAGTCCGTTTTCGCCCCCAACTCCCTAACCGTGAGCCCTATTTGCGAGCCGTCAGACCCTGCAGGTTACTCTCATCATGAGCGAACTGGCCGTGCCGGTTTCGGAATTTTCCGGTCGCCGGATCCCGTTCCGGACCCCCGGCGGGCCGTTTCGGAGCCTAAGTGTTGGAAAAGAGTCCGTTTTCGCCCCCAACTCCCTAACCGTGAGCCCTATTTGCGAGCCGTCAGACCCTGCAGGTTATTCTCATCACGAGCGAACTGGCCGTACCAGTTTCGGAATTTTCCGGTCGCCGGATCCCGTTCCGGACCCCCGACGGGCCGTTTCGGAGCCTAAGTGTTGGAAAAGAGCCCGTTTTCGCCCCAAACTCCCTAACCGTGAGCCCTATTTGCGAGCCGTCAGTCCCTGCAGGTTACTCTCATCATGAGCGAACTGGCCGTGCCGGTTTCGGAATTTTCCGGTCGCCGGATCCCGTTCCGGACCCCCGGCGGGCCGTTTCGGAGCCTAAGTGTTGGAAAAGAGTCCGTTTTCGCCCCCAACTCCCTAACCGTGAGCCCTATTTGCGAGCCGTCAGACCCTGCAGGTTATTCTCATCACGAGCGAACTGGCCGTACCGGTTTCGGAATTTTCCGGTCACCGGATCCCGTTCCGGACCCCCGGCGGGCCGTTTCGGAGCCTAAGTGTTGGAAAAGAGTCCGTTTTCGCCCCCAACTCCCTAACCGTGAGCCCTATTTGCGAGCCGTCAGACCCTGCAGGTTATTCTCATCACGAGCGAACTGGCCGTACCGGTTTCGGAATTTTCCGGTCGCCGGATCCCGTTCCGGACCCCCGACGGGCCGTTTCGGAGCCTAGGTGTTGGAAAAGAGCCCGTTTTCGCCCCAAACTCCCTAACCGTGAGCCCTATTTGCGAGCCGTCAGTCCCTGCAGGTTACTCTCATCATGAGCGAACTGGCCGTGCCGGTTTCGGAATTTTCCGGTCGCCGGATCCCGTTCCGGACCCCCGGCGGGCCGTTTCGGAGCCTAAGTGTTGGAAAAGAGCCCGTTTTCGCCCCCAACTCCCTAACCGTGAGCCCTATTTGCGAGCCGTCAGTCCCTGGAGGTTACTCTCATCTCGAGCGAACTGGCCGTGCCGGTTTCGGAATTTTCCGGTCGCCGGATCCCGTTCCGGACCCCCGGCGGGCCGTTTCGGAGCCTAAGTGTTGGAAAAGAGCCCGTTTTCGCCCCAAACTCCCTAACCGTGAGTCCTATTTGCGAGCCGTCAGTTCCTGCAGGTTACTCTCATCACGAGCGAACTGGCCGTGCCGGTTTCGGAATTTTCCGGTAGCCGGATCCCGTTCCGGACCCCCGGCGGGCCGTTTCGGAGCCTAAGTGTTGGAAAAGAGTCCGTTTTCGCGCCCAACTCCCTAACCGTGAGCCCGATTTGCGAGCCGTCAGTTCCTACAGGTTACACTCATCTCGAGCGAAATGGCCGTCCCGGTTTCGGAATTTTCCGGTCGCCGGATCCCGTTCCGGATCCCCGGGGGGCCGTTTCGGAGCCTATGTGTTGGATAAGAGTCCGTTTTCGCCCCCAACTCCCTAACCGTGAGCCCTATTTGCGAGCCGTCATTCCCTGCAGGTTACTCTCATCACGAGCGAACTGGCCGTACCGGTTTCGGAATTTTCCGGTCGCCGGATCCCGTTCCGGACCCCCGACGGGCCGTTTCGGAGCCTAAGTGTTTGAATTTTCCCCGTTTTCGCCCCAAACTCCCTAACCGTGAGCCCTATTTGCGAGCCGTCAGTCCCTGCAGGTTACTCTCATCACGAGCGAACTGGCCGTGCCGGTTTCGGAATTTTCCGGTCGCCGGATCCCGTTCCGGACCCCCGGGGGGCCGTTTCGGAGCCTAAGTGTTGGAAAAGAGTCCGTTTTCGCCCCCAACTCCCTAACCGTGAGCCCTATTTGCGAGCCATCAGTCCCTGCAGGTTACTCTCATCACGAGCGAACTGGCCGTGCCGGTTTCGGAATTTTCCGGTAGCCGGATCCCGTTCCGGACCCCCGGCGGGCCGTTTCGGAGCCTAAGTGTTGGAAAAGAGTCCGTTTTAACCCCCAACTCCCTAACCGTGAGCCCTATTTGCGAGCCGTCAGTTCCTGCAGGTTACTCTCATCACGAGCGAACTGGCCGTGCCGGTTTCGGAATTTTCCGGTCGCCGGATCCCGTTCCGGACCCCCGGGGGGCCGTTTCGGAGCCTAAGTGTTGGATAAGAGTCCGTTTTCGCCCCCAACTCCCTAACCGTGAGCCCTATTTGCGAGCCGTCAGTCCCTGCAGATTACTCTCATCACGAGCGAACTGGCCGTGCCGGTTTCGGAATTTTCCGGTCACCGGATCCCGTTCCGGACCCCCGGCGGGCCGTTTCGGAGCCTAAGTGTTGGAAAAGAGTCCGTTTTCGCCCCCAACTCCCTAACCGTGAGCCCCATTTGCGAGCCGTCAGTTCCTCCAGGTTACTCTCATCTCGAGCGAACTGGCCGTGCCGGTTTCGGCATTTTCCGGTCGCCGGATCCCGTTCCGGACCCCCGGGGGGCCGTTTCGGAGCCTAAGTGTTGGATAAGAGTCCGTTTTCGCCCCCAACTCCCTAACCGTGAGCCCTATTTGCGAGCCGTCAGACCCTGAAGGTTATTCTCATCCCGAGCGAACTGGCCGTACCGGTTTCGGAATTTTCCGGTCGCCGGATCCCGTTCCGGACCCCCGACGGGCCGTTTCGGAGCCTAGGTGTTGGAAAAGAGCCCGTTTTCGCCCCAAACTCCCTAACCGTGAGCCCTATTTGCGAGCCGTCAGTCCCTGCAGGTTACTCTCATCATGAGCGAACTGGCCGTGCCGGTTTCGGTATTTTCCGGTCGCCGGATCCCGTTCCGGACCCCCGGCGGGCCGTTTCGGAGCCTAAGTGTTGGAAAAGAGCCCGTTTTCGCCCCCAACTCCCTAACCGTGAGCCCTATTTGCGAGCCGTCAGTTCCTGCAGGTTACTCTCATCACGAGCGAACTGGCCGTGCCGGTTTCGGAATTTTCCGGTCGCCGGATCCCGTTCCGGACCCCCGGGGGGCCGTTTCGGAGCCTAAGTGTTGGATAAGAGTCCGTTTTCGCCCCCAACTCCCTAACCGTGAGCCCTATTTGCGAGCCGTCAGTCCCTGCAGATTACTCTCATCACGAGCGAACTGGCCGTGCCGGTTTCGGAATTTTCCGGTCACCGGATCCCGTTCCGGACCCCCGGCGGGCCGTTTCGGAGCCTAAGTGTTGGAAAAGAGTCCGTTTTCGCCCCCAACTCCCTAACCGTGAGCCCCATTTGCGAGCCGTCAGTTCCTCCAGGTTACTCTCATCTCGAGCGAACTGGCCGTGCCGGTTTCGGCATTTTCCGGTCGCCGGATCCCGTTCCGGACCCCCGGGGGGCCGTTTCGGAGCCTAAGTGTTGGATAAGAGTCCGTTTTCGCCCCCAACTCCCTAACCGTGAGCCCTATTTGCGAGCCGTCAGACCCTGAAGGTTATTCTCATCACGAGCGAACTGGCCGTACCGGTTTCGGAATTTTCCGGTCGCCGGATCCCGTTCCGGACCCCCGACGGGCCGTTTCGGAGCCTAGGTGTTGGAAAAGAGCCCGTTTTCGCCCCAAACTCCCTAACCGTGAGCCCTATTTGCGAGCCGTCAGTCCCTGCAGGTTACTCTCATCATGAGCGAACTGGCCGTGCCGGTTTCGGTATTTTCCGGTCGCCGGATCCCGTTCCGGACCCCCGGCGGGCCGTTTCGGAGCCTAAGTGTTGGAAAAGAGCCCGTTTTCGCCCCCAACTCCCTAACCGTGAGCCCTATTTGCGAGCCGTCAGTCCCTGGAGGTTACTCTCATCTCGAGCGAACTGGCCGTGCCGGTTTCGGAATTTTCCGGTCGCCGGATCCCGTTCCGGACCCCCGGGGGGCCGTTTCGGAGCCTAAGTGTTGGATAAGAGTCCGTTTTCGCCCCCAACTCCCTAACCGTGAGCCCTATTTGCGAGCCGTCAGTCCCTGCAGGTTACTCTCATCACGAGCGAACTGGCCGTGCCGGTTTCGGAATTTTCCGGTCACCGGATCCCGTTCCGGACCCCCGGCGGGCCGTTTCGGAGCCTAAGTGTTGGAAAAGAGTCCGTTTTCGCCCCCAACTCCCTAACCGTGAGCCCCATTTGCGAGCCGTCAGTTCCTACAGGTTACTCTCATCTCGAGCGAACTGGCCGTGCCGGTTTAAGAATTTTCCGGTCGCCGGATCCCGTTCCGGACCCCCGGCGGGCCGTTTCGGAGCCTAAGTGTTGGAAAAGAGTCCGTTTTCGCCCCCAACTCCCTAACCGTGAGCCCTATTTGCGAGCCGTCAGTCCTTGCAGGTTACTCTCATCACGAGCGAACTGGCAGTGCCGGTTTCGGAATTTTCCGGTCGCCGGATCCCGTTCCGGACCCCCGACGGGCCGTTTCGGAGCCTAAGTGTTGGAAAAGAGCCCGTTTTCGCCCCAAACTCCCTAACCGTGAGCCCTATTTGAGAGCCGTCAGTCCCTGCAGGTTACTCTCATCATGAGCGAACTGGCCGTGCCAGTTTCGGAATTTTCCGGTCGCCGGATCCCGTTCCGGACCCCCGGCGGGCCGTTTCGGAGCCTAAGTGTTGGAAAAGAGCCCGTTTTCGCCCCAAACTCCCTAACCGTGAGTCCTATTTGCGAGCCGTCAGTTCCTGCAGGTTACTCTCATCACGAGCGAACTGGCCGTGCCGGTTTCGGAATTTTCCGGTAGCCGGATCCCGTTCCGGACCCCCGGCGGGCCGTTTCGGAGCCTAAGTGTTGGAAAAGAGTCCGTTTTCGCGCCCAACTCCCTAACCGTGAGCCCGATTTGCGAGCCGTCAGTTCCTACAGGTTACACTCATCTCGAGCGAAATGGCCGTCCCGGTTTCAGAATTTTCCGGTCGCCGGATCCCGTTCCGGACCCCCGGGGGGCCGTTTCGGAGCCTATGTGTTGGATAAGAGTCCGTTTTCGCCCCCAACTCCCTAACCGTGAGCCCTATTTGCGAGCCGTCATTCCCTGCAGGTTACTCTCATCACGAGCGAACTAGCCGTACCGGTTTCGGAATTTTCCGGTCGCCGGATCCCGTTCCGGACCCCCGACGGGCCGTTTCGGAGCCTAAGTGTTTGAATTTTCCCCGTTTTCGCCCCAAACTCCCTAACCGTGAGCTCTATTTGCGAGCCGTCAGTCCCTGCAGGTTACTCTCATCATGAGCGATCTGGCCGTGCCGGTTTCGGAATTTTCCGGTCGCCGGATCCCGTTCCGGACCCCCGGCGGGCCGTTTCGGAGCCTAAGTGTTGGAAAAGAGTCCGTTTTCGCCCCCAACTCCCTAACCGTGAGCCCTATTTGCGAGCCGTCAGTCCCTGCAGGTTACTCTCATCACGAGCGAACTGGCCGTGCCGGTTTCGGAATTTTCCGGTCGCCGGATCCCGTTCCGGACCCCCGGGGGGCCGTTTCGGAGCCTAAGTGTTGGAAAAGAGTCCGTTTTCGCCCCCAACTCCCTAACCGTGAGCCCTATCTGCGAGCCGTCAGTCCCTGCAGGTTACTCTCATCACGAGCGAACTGGCCGTGCCGGTTTCGGAATTTTCCGGTAGCCGGATCCCGTTCCGGACCCCCGGCGGGCCGTTTCGGAGCCTAAGTGTTGGAAAAGAGTCCGTTTTCGCCCCCAACTCCCTAACCGTGAGCCCTATTTGCGAGCCGTCAGTTCCTGCAGGTTACTCTCATCACGAGCGAACTGGCCGTGCCGGTTTCGGAATTTTCCGGTCGCCGGATCCCGTTCCGGACCCCCGGGGGGCCGTTTCGGAGCCTAAGTGTTGGATAAGAGTCCGTTTTCGCCCCCAACTCCCTAACCGTGAGCCCTATTTGCGAGCCGTCAGTCCCTGCAGATTACTCTCATCACGAGCGAACTGGCCGTGCCGGTTTCGGAATTTTCCGGTCACCGGATCCCGTTCCGGACCCCCGGCGGGCCGTTTCGGAGCCTAAGTGTTGGAAAAGAGTCCGTTTTCGCCCCCAACTCCCTAACCGTGAGCCCCATTTGCGAGCCGTCAGTTCCTACAGGTTACTCTCATCTCGAGCGAACTGGCCGTGCCGGTTTCGGCATTTTCCGGTCGCCGGATCCCGTTCCGGACCCCCGGGGGGCCGTTTCGGAGCCTAAGTGTTGGATAAGAGTCCGTTTTCGCCCCCAACTCCCTAACCGTGAGCCCTATTTGCGAGCCGTCAGACCCTGAAGGTTATTCTCATCACGAGCGAACTGGCCGTGCCGGTTTCGGAATTTTCCGGTCGCCGGATCCCGTTCCGGACCCCCGGCGGGCCGTTTCGGAGCCTAAGTGTTGGAAAAGAGTCCGTTTTCGCCCCCAACTCCCTAACCGTGAGCCCTATTTGCGAGCCGTCAGTCCCTGCAGGTTACTCTCATCACGAGCGAACTGGCCGTGCCGGTTTCGGAATTTTCCGGTCGCCGGATCCCGTTCCGGACCCCCGGGGGGCCGTTTCGGAGCCTAAGTGTTGGAAAAGAGTCCGTTTTCGCCCCCAACTCCCTAACCGTGAGCCCTATTTGCGAGCCGTCAGTTCCTGCAGGTTACTCTCATCACGAGCGAACTGGCCGTGCCGGTTTCGGAATTTTCCGGTCGCCGGATCCCGTTCCGGACCCCCGACGGGCCGTTTCGGAGCCTAGGTGTTGGAAAAGAGCCCGTTTTCGCCCCAAACTCCCTAACCGTGAGCCCTATTTGCGAGCCGTCAGTCCCTGCAGGTTACTCTCATCATGAGCGAACTGGCCGTGCCGGTTTCGGTATTTTCCGGTCGCCGGATCCCGTTCCGGACCCCCGGCGGGCCGTTTCGGAGCCTAAGTGTTGGAAAAGAGCCCGTTTTCGCCCCCAACTCCCTAACCGTGAGCCCTATTTGCGAGCCGTCAGTCCCTGGAGGTTACTCTCATCTCGAGCGAACTGGCCGTGCCGGTTTCGGAATTTTCCGGTCGCCGGATCCCGTTCCGGACCCCCGGGGGGCCGTTTCGGAGCCTAAGTGTTGGATAAGAGTCCGTTTTCGCCCCCAACTCCCTAACCGTGAGCCCTATTTGCGAGCCGTCAGTCCCTGCAGGTTACTCTCATCACGAGCGAACTGGCCGTGCCGGTTTCGGAATTTTCCGGTCACCGGATCCCGTTCCGGACCCCCGGCGGGCCGTTTCGGAGCCTAAGTGTTGGAAAAGAGTCCGTTTTCGCCCCCAACTCCCTAACCGTGAGCCCCATTTGCGAGCCGTCAGTTCCTACAGGTTACTCTCATCTCGAGCGAACTGGCTGTGCCGGTTTAAGAATTTTCCGGTCGCCGGATCCCGTTCCGGACCCCCGGCGGGCCGTTTCGGAGCCTAAGTGTTGGAAAAGAGTCCGTTTTCGCCCCCAACTCCCTAACCGTGAGCCCTATTTGCGAGCCGTCAGTCCCTGCAGGTTACTCTCATCACGAGCGAACTGGCAGTGCCGGTTTCGGAATTTTCCGGTCGCCGGATCCCGTTCCGGACCCCCGACGGGCCGTTTCGGAGCCTAAGTGTTGGAAAAGAGCCCGTTTTCGCCCCAAACTCCCTAACCGTGAGCCCTATTTGAGAGCCGTCAGTCCCTGCAGGTTACTCTCATCATGAGCGAACTGGCCGTGCCAGTTTCGGAATTTTCCGGTCGCCGGATCCCGTTCCGGACCCCCGGCGGGCCGTTTCGGAGCCTAAGTGTTGGAAAAGAGCCCGTTTTCGCCCCAAACTCCCTAACCGTGAGTCCTATTTGCGAGCCGTCAGTTCCTGCAGGTTACTCTCATCACGAGCGAACTGGCCGTGCCGGTTTCGGAATTTTCCGGTAGCCGGATCCCGTTCCGGACCCCCGGCGGGCCGTTTCGGAGCCTAAGTGTTGGAAAAGAGTCCGTTTTCGCGCCCAACTCCCTAACCGTGAGCCCGATTTGCGAGCCGTCAGTTCCTACAGGTTACACTCATCTCGAGCGAAATGGCCGTCCCGGTTTCGGAATTTTCCGGTCGCCGGATCCCGTTCCGGACCCCCGGGGGGCCGTTTCGGAGCCTATGTGTTGGATAAGAGTCCGTTTTCGCCCCCAACTCCCTAACCGTGAGCCCTATTTGCGAGCCGTCATTCCCTGCAGGTTACTCTCATCACGAGCGAACTGGCCGTACCGGTTTCGGAATTTTCCGGTCGCCGGATCCCGTTCCGGACCCCCGACGGGCCGTTTCGGAGCCTAAGTGTTTGAATTTTCCCCGTTTTCGCCCCAAACTCCCTAACCGTGAGCCCTATTTGCGAGCCGTCAGTCCCTGCAGGTTACTCTCATCATGAGCGATCTGGCCGTGCCGGTTTCGGAATTTTCCGGTCGCCGGATCCCGTTCCGGACCCCCGGCGGGCCGTTTCGGAGCCTAAGTGTTGGAAAAGAGTCCGTTTTCGCCCCCAACTCCCTAACCGTGAGCCCTATTTGCGAGCCGTCAGTCCCTGCAGGTTACTCTCATCACGAGCGAACTGGCCGTGCCGGTTTCGGAATTTTCCGGTCGCCGGATCCCGTTCCGGACCCCCGGGGGGCCGTTTCGGAGCCTAAGTGTTGGAAAAGAGTCCGTTTTCGCCCCCAACTCCCTAACCGTGAGCCCTATTTGCGAGCCATCAGTCCCTGCAGGTTACTCTCATCACGAGCGAACTGGCCGTGCCTGTTTCGGAATTTTCCGGTCGCCGGATCCCGTTCCGGACCCCCGACGGGCCGTTTCAGAGCCTAAGTGTTGGAAAAGAGCCCGTTTTCGCCCCCAAACTCCCTAACCGTGAGCCCTATTTGCGAGCCGTCAGTCCCTGCAGGTTACTCTCATCATGAGCGAACTGGCCGTGCCGGTTTCGGAATTTTCCGGTCGCCGGATCCCGTTCCGGACCCCCGGCGGGCCGTTTCGGAGCCTAAGTGTTGGAAAAGAGCCCGTTTTCGCCCCAAACTCCCTAACCGTGAGTCCTATTTGCGGGCCGTCAGTTCCTGCATGTTACTCTCATCACGAGCGAACTGGCCGTGCAGGTTTCGGAATTTTCCGGTAGCCGGATCCCGTTCCGGACCCCCGGCGGGCCGTTTCGGAGCCTAAGTGTTGGAAAAGAGTCCGTTTTCGCCCCCAACTCCCTCACCGTGAGCCCTATTTGCGAGCCGTCAGTTCCTACAGGTTACTCTCATCTCGAGCGAACTGGCCGTGCCGGTTTCGGAATTTTCCGGTCGCCGGATCCCGTTCCGGACCCCCGGGGGGCCGTTTCGGAGCCTAAGTGTTGGATAAGAGTCCGTTTTCGCCCCCAACTCCCTAACCGTGAGCCCTATTTGCGAGCCGTCTGTCCCTGCAGGTTACTCTCATCACGAACGAACTGGCCGTACCGGTTTCGGAATTTTCCGGTCGCCGGATCCCGTTCCGGACCCCCGACGGGCCGTTTCGGAGCCTAAGTGTTGGAATTTTCCCCGTTTTCGCCCCCAACTCCCTAACCGTGAGCCCTATTTGCGAGCCGTCAGTCCCTGCAGGTTACTCTCATCATGAGCGAACTGGCCGTGCCGGTTTCGGAATTTTCCGGTCGCCGGATCCCGTTCCGGACCCCCGGCGGGCCGTTTCGGAGCCTAAGTGTTGGAAAAGAGCCCGTTTTTCGCCCCAAACTCCCTAACCGTGAGTCCTATTTGCGAGCCGTCAGTGCCTGCAGGTTACTCTCATCACGAGCGAACTTGCCGTGCCGGGTTTCGGAATTTTTCGGTAGCCGGATCCCGTTCCGGACCCCCGGCGGGCCGTTTCGGAGCCTAAGTGTTGGAAAAGAGCCCGTTTTCGCCCCAAACTCCCTAACCGTGAGTCCTATTTGCGAGCCGTCAGTTCCTGCAGGTTACTCTCATCACGAGCGAACTGGCCGTGCCGGTTTCGGAATTTTCCGGTAGCCGGATCCCGTTCCGGACCCCCGGCGGGCCGTTTCGGAGCCTAAGTGTTGGAAAAGAGTCCGTTTTCGCCCCCAACTCCCTAACCGTGAGCCCTATTTGCGAGCCGTCAGTTCCTGCAGGTTACTCTCATCACGAGCGAACTGGCCGTGCCGGTTTCGGAATTTTCCGGTCGCCGGATCCCGTTCCGGACCCCCGGCGGGCCGTTTCGGAGCCTAAGTGTTGGAAAAGAGCCGTTTTCGCCCCCAACTCCCTAACCGTGAGCCCTATTTGCGAGCCGTCAGTCCCTGGAGGTTACTCTCATCTCGAGCGAACTGGCCGTGCCGGTTTCGGAATTTTCCGGTCGCCGGGATCCCGTTCCGGACCCCCGGGGGGCCGTTTCGGAGCCTAAGTGTTGGATAAGAGTCCGTTTTCGCCCCCAACTCCCTAACCGTGAGCCCTATTTGCGAGCCGTCAGTCCCTGCAGGTTACTCTCATCACGAGCGAACTGGCCGTGCCGGGTTTCGGAATTTTCCGGTCGCCGGGATCCCGTTCCGGACCCCCGGGGGGCCGTTTCGGGAGCCTAAGTGTTGGATAAGAGTCCGTTTTCGCCCCCAACTCCCTAACCGTGAGCCCTATTTGCGAGCCGTCAGTCCCTGCAGATTACTCTCATTCACGAGCGAACTGGCCGTGCCGGTTTCGGAATTTTCCGGTCACCGGATCCCGTTCCGGGACCCCCCGGCGGGCCGTTTCGGAGCCTAAGTGTTGGAAAAGAGTCCGTTTTCGCCCCCCAACTCCCTAACCGTGAGCCCACATTTGCGAGCCGTCAGTTCCTACAGGTTACTCTCATCTCGAGCGAACTGGCCGTGCCGGGTTTCGGCATTTTCCGGTCGCCGGATCCCGTTCCGGACCCCCGGGGGGGCCGTTTCGGAGCCTAAGTGTTGGATAAGAGTCCGTTTTCGCCCCCAACTCCCTAACCGTGAGCCCTATTTGCGAGCCGTCAGACCCTGAAGGTTATTCTCATCACGAGCGAACTGGCCGTACCGGTTTCGGAATTTTCCGGTCGCGGATCCCGTTCCGGACCCCCGACGGGCCGTTTCGGAGCCTAGGTGTTGGAGAAAGAGCCCGTTTTCGCCCCAAACTCCCTAACCGTGAGCCCTATTTGCGAGCCGTCAGTCCCTGCAGGTTACTCTCATCATGAGCGAACTGGGCCGTGCCGGGTTTCGGTATTTTCCGGTCGCCGGGATCCCGTTCCGGACCCCCGGCGGGCCGTTTCGGAGCCTAAGTGTTGGAAAAGAGCCCGTTTTCGCCCCCAACTCCCCTAACCGTGAGCCCTATTTGCGAGCCGTCAGTCCCTGGAGGGTTACTCTCATCTCGAGCGAACTGGCCGTGCCGGGTTTTCGGAATTTTCCGGTCGCCGGATCCCGTTCCGGACCCCCGGGGGGCCGTTTCGGAGCCTAAGTGTTGGATAAGAGTCCGTTTTCGCCCCCAACTCCCTAACCGTGAGCCCTATTTGCGAGCCGTCAGGTCCCTGCAGGTTACTCTCATCACGAGCGAACTGGCCGTGCCGGTTTCGGAATTTTCCGGTCACCGGATCCCGTTCCGGACCCCCGGCGGGCCGTTTCGGAGCCTAAGTGTTGGAAAAGAGTCCGTTTTCGCCCCCAACTCCCTAACCGTGAGCCCCCCATTTGCGAGCCGTCAGTTCCTACAGGTTACCTCTCATCTCGAGCGAACTGGCCGTGCCGGGTTTAAGAATTTTCCGGTCGCCGGGATCCCGTTTCCGGACCCCCGGCGGGCCGTTTCGGAGCCTAAGTGTTGGAAAAGAGTCCGTTTTCGCCCCCAACTCCCTAACCGTGTGCCCTATTTGCGAGCCGTCAGTCCCTGCAGGTTACTCTCATCACGAGCGAACTGGGCAGTGCCGGTTTCGGAATTTTCCGGTCGCCGGATCCCGTTCCGGACCCCCGACGGGCCGTTTCGGAGCCTAAGTGTTGGAAAAGAGCCCGGTTTTCGCCCCAAACTCCCTAACCGTGAGCCCTATTTGAGAACCGTCAGTCCCTGCAGGTTACTCTCATCATGAGCGAACTGGCCGTGCCAGTGTTTCGGAATTTTCCGGTCGCCGGATCCCGTTCCGGACCCCCCGGCGGGCCGTTTCGGAGCCTAAGTGTTGGAAAAGAGCCCGTTTTCGCCCCAAACTCCCTAACCGTGAGTCCTATTTGCGAGCCGTCAGTTCCTGCAGGTTACTCTCATCACGAGCGAACTGGCCGTGCCGGTTTTCGAATTTTCCGGTAGCCGGATCCCGTTCCGGACCCCCGGCGGGCCGTTTCGGAGCCTAAGTGTTGGAAAAGAGTCCGTTTTCGCGCCCAACCTCCCTAACCGTGAGCCCGATTTGCGAGCCGTCAGTTCCTACAGGTTACACTCATCTCGAGCGAAATGGCCGTCCCGGTTTCGGAATTTTCCGGTCGCCGGATCCCGTTCCGGACCCCCGGGGGGCCGTTTCGGAGCCTATGTGTTGGATAAGAGTCCGTTTTCGCCCCCAACTCCCTAACCGTGAGCCCTATTTGCGAGCCGTCATTCCCTGCAGGTTACTCTCATCACGAGCGAACTGGCCGTACCGGGTTTCGGAATTTTCCGGTCGCCGGATCCCGTTCCGGACCCCCGACGGGCCGTTTCGGAGCCTAAGTGTTTGAATTTTCCCCGTTTTCGCCCCAAACTCCCTAACCGTGAGCCCTATTTGCGAGCCGTCAGTCCCTGCAGGTTACTCTCATCATGAGCGATCTGGCCGTGCCGGGTTTCGGAATTTTCCGGTCGCCGGGATCCCGATCCGGACCCCCGGCGGGCCGTTTCGGAGCCTAAGTGTTGGAAAAGAGTCCGTTTTCGGCCCCCAACTCCCTAACCGTGAGCCCTATTTGCGAGCCGTCAGTCCCTGCAGGTTACTCTCATCTCGAGCGAACTGGCCGTGCCGGTTTCGGAATTTTCCGGGTCGCCGGATCCCGTTCCGGACCCCCGGGGGGCCGTTTCGGAGCCTAAGTGTTGGAAAAGAGTCCGTTTTCGCCCCCAACTCCCCTAACCGTGAGCCCTATTTGCGAGCCATCAGTCCCTGCAGGTTACTCTCATCACGAGCGAACTGGCCGTGCCTGTTTCGGAATTTTTCCGGTCGCCGGAACCCGTTCCGGACCCCCGACGGGCCGTTTCTGAGCCTAAGTGTTGGAAAAGAGCCCGTTTTCGCCCCCAAACTCCCTAACCGTGAGCCCTATTTGCGAGCCGTCAGTCCCTGCAGGTTACTCTCATCATGAGCGAACTGGCCGTGCCGGGGTTCGGAATTTTCCGGTCGCCGGATCCCGTTCCGGACCCCCGGCGGGCCGTTTCGGAGCCTAAGTGTTGGAAAAGAGCCCCGTTTTCCGCCCCAAACTCCCTAACCGTGAGTCCTATTTGCGGGCCGTCAGTTCCTGCATGTTACTCTCATCACGAGCGAACTGGCGTGCAGGTTTCGGAATTTTCCGGTAGCCGGATCCCGTTCCGGACCCCCGGCGGGCCGTTTCGGAGCCTAAATGTTGGAGAAAAGAGTCCGTTTTCGCCCCCAACTCCCTCACCGTGAGCCCTATTTGCGAGCCCGTCAGTTCCTACAGGTTACTCTCATCTCGAGCGAACTGGCGTGCCGGTTTCGGAATTTCCGGTAGCCGGATCCCGTTCCGGACCCCCCGGGGGGCCGTTTCGGAGCCTAAGTGTTGGATAAGAGTCCGTTTTCGCCCCCCAACTCCCTAACCGTGAGCCCTATTTGCGAGCCGTCAGTCCCTGCAGGTTACTCTCATCACGACCGAACTGGCCGTACCGGTTTCGGAATTTTCCGGTCGCCGGATCCGTTCCGGACCCCCGACGGGCCGTTTCGGAGCCTAAGTGTTGGAATTTTCCCCGTTTTCGCCCCCAACTCCCTAACCGTGAGCCCCTATTTGCGAGCGTCAGTCCCTGCAGGTTACTCTCATCATGAGCGAATTGGCCGTGCCGGTTTCGGAATTTTTCCGGTCGCCGGATCCCGTTCCGGACCCCCGGCGGGCCGTTTCGGAGCCTAAGTGTTGGAAAAGAGCCCGTTTTCGCCCCCAAACTCCCTAACCGTGAGTCCTATTTGCGAGCCGTCAGTTCCTGCAGGTTACTCTCATCACGAGCGAACTGGCCGTGCCGGTTTCGGAATTTTCCGGTAGCCGGATCCCGTTCCGGACCCCCGGCGGGCCCGTTTCGGAGCCTAAGTGTTGGAAAAGAGTCCGTTTTCGCGCCCAACTCCCTAACCGTGAGCCCGATTTGCGAGCCGTCAGTTCCTACAGGTTACACTCATCTCGAGCGAAATGGCCGTCCCGGGGTTTCGGAATTTTCCGGTCGCCGGATCCCGTTCCGGACCCCGGGGGGGCCCGTTTCGGAGCCTATGTGTTGGATAAGAGTCCGTTTTCGCCCCCAACTCCCTAACCGTGAGCCCTATTTGCGAGCCGTCATTCCCTGCAGGTTACTCTCATCACGAGCGAACTGGCCGTACCGGTTTCGGAATTTTCCGGTCGCCGGATCCCGTTCCGGACCCCCGACGGGCCGTTTCGGAGCCTAAGTGGTTTGAATTTTCCCCGTTTTCGCCCCAAACTCCCTAACCGTGAGCCCTATTTGCGAGCCGTCAGTCCCTGCAGGTTACTCTCATCATGAGCGATCTGGCCGTGCCGGGTTTCGGAATTTTCCGGTCGCCGGATCCCGTTCCGGACCCCCGGCGGGCCGTTTCGGAGCCTAAGTGTTGGAAAAGAGTCCGTTTTCGCCCCCAACTCCCTAACCGTGAGCCCTATTTGCGAGCCGTCAGTCCCTGCAGGTTACTCTCATCACGAGCGAACTGGCCGTGCCGGTTTCGGAATTTTCCGGTCGCCGGATCCCGTTCCGGACCGCCCGGGGGGCCGTTTCGGAGCCTAAGTGTTGGAAAAGAGTCCGTTTTCGCCCCCAACTCCCTAACCGTGAGCCCTATTTGCGAGCCATCAGTCCCTGCAGGTTACTCTCATCACGAGCGAACTGGCCGTGCCTGTTTCGGAATTTTCCGGTCGCCGGATCCCGTTCCGGACCCCCGACGGGCCGTTTCAGAGCCTAAGTGTTGGAAAAGAGCCCGTTTTCGCCCCCAAACTCCCTAACCGTGAGCCCTATTTGCGAGCCGTCAGTCCCTGCAGGTTACTCTCATCATGAGCGAACTGGCCGTGCCGGTTTCGGAATTTTCCGGTCGCCGGATCCCGTTCCGGACCCCCGGCGGGCCGTTTCGGAGCCTAAGTGTTGGAAAAGAGCCCGTTTTCGCCCCAAACTCCCTAACCGTGAGTCCTATTTGCGGGCCGTCAGTTCCTGCATGTTACTCTCATCACGAGCGAACTGGCCGTGCAGGTTTCGGAATTTTCCGGTAGCCGGATCCCGTTCCGGACCCCCGGCGGGCCGTTTCGGAGCCTAAATGTTGGAAAAGAGTCCGTTTTCGCCCCCAACTCCCTCACCGTGAGCCCTATTTGCGAGCCGTCAGTTCCTACAGGTTACTCTCATCTCGAGCGAACTGGCTGTGCCGGTTTCGGAATTTTCCGGTAGCCGGATCCCGTTCCGGACCCCCGGGGGGCCGTTTCGGAGCCTAAGTGTTGGATAAGAGTCCGTTTTCGCCCCCAACTCCCTAACCGTGAGCCCTATTTGCGAGCCGTCAGTCCCTGCAGGTTACTCTCATCACGAACGAACTGGCCGTACCGGTTTCGGAATTTTCCGGTCGCCGGATCCCGTTCCGGACCCCCGACGGGCCGTTTCGGAGCCTAAGTGTTGGAATTTTCCCCGTTTTCGCCCCCAACTCCCTAACCGTGAGCCCTATTTGCGAGCCGTCAGTCCCTGCAGGTTACTCTCATCATGAGCGAATTGGCCGTGCCGGTTTCGGAATTTTCCGGTCGCCGGATCCCGTTCCGGACCCCCGGCGGGCCGTTTCGGAGCCTAAGTGTTGGAAAAGAGCCCGTTTTCGCCCCAAACTCCCTAACCGTGAGTCCTATTTGCGAGCCGTCAGTTCCTGCAGGTTACTCTCATCACGAGCGAACTTGCCGTGCCGGTGTCGGAATTTTTCGGTAGCCGGATCCCGTTCCGGACCCCCGGCGGGCCGTTTCGGATCCTAAGTGTTGGAAAAGAGCACGTTTTCGCCCCAAACTCCCTAACCGTGAGTCCTATTTGCGAGCCGTCAGTTCCTGCAGGTTACTCTCATCACGAGCGAACTGGCCGTGCCGGTTTCGGAATTTTCCGGTAGCCGGATCCCGTTCCGGACCCCCGGCGGGCCGTTTCGGAGCCTAAGTGTTGGAAAAGAGCCCGTTTTCGCCCCCAACTCCCTAACCGTGAGCCCTATTTGCGAGCCGTCAGTTCCTGCAGGTTACTCTCATCACGAGCGAACTGGCCGTGCCGGTTTCGGAATTTTCCAGTAGCCAGATCCCGTTCCGGACCCCCGGCGGGCCGTTTCGGAGCCTAAGTGTTGGAAAGGAGCCCGTTTTCGCCCCCAACTCCCTAACCGTGAGCCCTATTTGCGAGCCGTCAGTCCCTGCAGGTTACTCTCATCACGAGCGAACTGGCCGTACCGGTTTCGGAATTTTCCGGTCGCCGGATCCCGTTCCGGACCCCCGACGGGCCGTTTCGGAGCCTAAGTGTTGGAATTTTCCCCGTTTTCGCCCCAAACTCCCTAACCGTGAGCCCTATTTGCGAGCCGTCAGACCCTGCAGGTTATTCTCATCACGAGCGAACTGGCCGTACCGGTTTCGGAATTTTCCGGTCGCCGGATCCCGTTCCGGACCCCCGACGGGCCGTTTCGGAGCCTAAGTGTTGGAAAAGAGCCCGTTTTCGCCCCAAACTCCCTAACCGTGAGCCCTATTTGCGAGCCGTCAGTTCCTGCAGGTTACTCTCATCATGAGCGAACTGGCCGTGCCGGTTTCGGAATTTTCCGGTCGCCGGATCCCGTTCCGGACCCCCGGCGGGCCGTTTCGGAGCCTAAGTGTTGGAAAAGAGCCCATTTTCGCCCCAAACTCCCTAACCGTGAGTCCTATTTGCGGGCCGTCAGTTCCTGCAGGTTACTCTCATCACGAGCGAACTGGCCGTGTAGGTTTCGGAATTTTCCGGTAGCCGGATCCCGTTCCGGACCCCCGGCAGGCCGTTTCGGAGCCTAAGTGTTGGAAAAGAGTCCGTTTTCGCCCCCAACTCCCTCACCGTGAGCCCTATTTGCGAGCCGTCAGTTCCTACAGGTTACTCTCATCTCGAGCGAACTGGCCGTGCCGGTTTCGGAATTTTCCGGTCGCCGGATCCCGCTCCGGACCCCCGGGGGGCCGTTTCGGAGCCTAAGTGTTGGATAAGAGTCCGTTTTCGCCCCCAACTCCCTAACCGTGAGCCCTATTTGCGAGCCGTCAGTCCCTGCAGGTTACTCTCATCACGAACGAACTGGCCGTACCGGTTTCGGAATTTTCCGGTCGCCGGATCCCGTTCCGGACCCCCGACGGGCCGTTTCGGAGCCTAAGTGTTGGAATTTTCCCCGTTTTCGCCCCCAACTCCCTAACCGTGAGCCCTATTTGCGAGCCGTCAGTCCCTGCAGGTTACTCTCATCATGAGCGAACTGGCCGTGCCGATTTCGGAATTTTCCGGTCGCCGGATCCCGTTCCGGACCCCCGGCGGGCCGTTTCGGAGCCTAAGTGTTGGAAAAGAGCCCGTTTTCGCCCCAAACTCCCTAACCGTGAGTCCTATTTGCGAGCCGTCAGTTCCTGCAGGTTACTCTCATCACGAGCGAACTTGCCGTGCCAGTTTCGGAATTTTTCGGTAGCCGGATCCCGTTCCGGACCCCCGGCGGGCCGTTTCGGAGCCTAAGTGTTGGAAAAGAGCCCGTTTTCGCCCCAAACTCCCTAACCGTGAGTCCTATTTGCGAGCCGTCAGTTCCTGCAGGTTACTCTCATCACGAGCGAACTGGCCGTGCCGGTTTCGGAATTTTCCGGTAGCCGGATCCCGTTCCGGACCCCCGGCGGGCCGTTTCGGAGCCTAAGTGTTGGAAAAGAGTCCGTTTTCGCCCCCAACTCCCTAACCGTGAGCCCTATTTGCGAGCCGTCAGTTCCTGCAGGTTACTCTCATCACGAGCGAACTGGTCGTGCCGGTTTCGGAATTTTCCGGTAGCCAGATCCCGTTCCGGACCCCCGGCGGGCCGTTTCGGAGCCTAAGTGTTGGAAAGGAGCCCGTTTTCGCCCCCAACTCCCTAACCGTGAGCCCTATTTGCGAGCCGTCAGTCCCTGCAGGTTACTCTCATCACGAGCGAACTGGCCGTACCGGTTTCGGAATTTTCCGGTCGCCGGATCCCGTTCCGGACCCCCGACGGGCCGTTTCGGAGCCTAAGTGTTGGAATTTTCCCCGTTTTCGCCCCAAACTCCCTAACCGTGAGCCCTATTTGCGAGCCGTCAGTCCCTGCAGGTTACTCTCATCAGTACTAGTGGCCTAAAGATACTAGTGGCCTATTGGGCTCATTTCATTGAGAGCACAGATCAGTACCTGAAGTCCCTCCTCTATTCTAATACCCTTTGTTCATCCTCGGTGTATAACAAATGTGCCGGAAAGGTTGTGATCAAGTACTACAGGTTGCCTGGATTCAATCTGACTGGTCCAGCCAAAAGCAATGGAAGTAGTACAGGAAATATTTATCTAGTTTTTTCCGTCCTGTCCTAGCTATGAAGTAGATGCTGACTATGGAGCCCATAGCGTTGAGACCTGATGTGATGAGAGAGAGCAGGAGTGCTATCTGGTTTGATGCAAAACCAGCCAACTGAACTATGGTGGGGCTGTAATACATGACAGTATTTATACCTACAAACTGTTGGAAGACCTGAAGCCCGACCCCTGCAATCAGACCTCTCCTCACTGTTTTGGTCTTCAATAGCTTGATGAGGTTGATCTCCTCAGATGATCCTTCTTCCCTGATTTCTGATTCAACTGAGTTTTTGAGATCTTGTATCTCTGTTTCAACCTCATGGGGTGGGTATATTTTCCTTAGAATTAAGTCTGCCTCTTCATCCCTTCCCTAAAATTTAGAAACAAGGAAAAGAAGTTTAAAACACCACCTGGAATCTTTTGTACTGCCTGATATGTGCTGGTTTTTGAACAAACATTATGACACATTTCTATCCGGGGGATATGGCTGCAGACTTGGCCAATACTTCAAACCAAAAAGGAGTATTTAAACTTCGGGGGCCTCTATATCCATTAGCAAGAACAAGAGAAACCTGAAGCTATGGATGAGTGTGCACACTGATTAGTTTTTGTATGATGGTGGGTATATCAGTGGTCCAGACCTACATAATTTGTGTAATTTATTGCCATTATGTTCAACTGCACATGTATGACTAGTCTACAATATGCTTGCGAATTTATTCAAAATTGAGAGACATCTATGCTATTTCTATCCACTTAAGAGGGCCTTAGCATGTGCAAATGGCATGCAATCATTTCCCATACACAGATGTCCTTACATTCTACTGGGCTAGAAGGCAATTCAGTTTTAGAAATGAAACATCTGAGTTATGTGAAAGACATGGCATTGCACAGATGAATAACAGAGAGGCAGTGAGTATTGATTGACTGTCATCTACTAGATAATGATTATGAATGACAAAAGGCTTTACATGAAAATTCAAGGAACCACTCCAAACCATATGTGAAATTGTTGTAGTATTAGAGATGGTCATCCACTGTTGGTTGCTATAGAAGGAGCAGACTGTGCCTGTGCATGGGCTGCTGGAATAGGGGCCACACATCAGCTGAGTACAATGTCATTTGACATTTGCCATATGATTTTTCCGTAGGCAATATGCTTACACTCACCATGCTGGAAAAGGCCCTGTGTACTCTTTAGTTATTACACTTCTCAAAGTATTATAGGCAAATGTCAATTTCACGCACACAATGGATATATTGCATTAATCCATCTGCCTAACAGACTAATATTTCTTGCATTCGTGTGGTCAAATTTAACAACAGTGATGCTGCCAATCTTTGCAAAAAATACATAACAATAAGAATCTTACTCAAAGAATATAATACCAGCAGTCTCTGACCCCCTTTTCTTCTCCACATCATCAAATCTTATTAAAATCCAATCAGATTTGCAGTCTTCAATGTGACTCAATTGAGCTTTTACACCTCCAGAACTTTAAATGAAAGTGTCATATGGCTCAGATAGAGGAAAAGTTCCATGGAACACTTTGACCTGTTGTGGGTTAAGGTTTGTGATTCAATCCAACAATTGGGAAAACCAAAGCATGCATAGTTTAATGAGGTTGTGTCACTTAGTTTCAGGTTGGATCGGGTCAACTATGCCCTCAACCTCAACTCATCCAATACTTAATTTAGGTTGTGCTTTTGAAGCCCAAACCTAACCCTAATCTGAAAGAGTGTGACCGTTCAAGAGCCTAGTGTCGAATGTTATTATGAATACGTTTCGAATAGTTATGATGTTAAATATCAATTGTTTATAATTTTCAAATAGTTATTATGTTAAAATTTCAAGAGAGTAATCTACTAACCAAAGAGTCGCATCATGATCTTGAGTAGCTGTGCCATCTCCAGCAGAAGTGGTCCCTCTCGTGATGTCGAAATAGCTGGAGGGATCTATCCCTGCCGCAGCTGCCAACTGCTGAACGAGGGCCTCAAGTGCATGTGTTCTCCTGTCCTGCTCAGCCTGCCTCCTGTCCTGCTCAGCCTGCCTCCTATCCTGCTCAGCCTGCCTCGCCGCCTGCTCAGCTAGCTGCTCCCTCAGGGCGGTCACCTCCGGATCTGGCGTACGAGACTGTGGGGAAGATGAAGAGGTCCTCGCGTATATCCCATACCCTTTAACATATCCCGACCTCTTCCCCAGCACATCAGCAGCAATCTGCTCCGCAGTCATCGGAGTTGTGACAGAGGGTTGCGACTGCTCCTCAGTCCGCTGCACCAAGGCCTCCTGCCATTTAAATCAATAAGTGATTTAGAATGCTTTTATGGAATTATTGATCATATTTGATTTATAATTAAACGTACATGTCTCTGCCGAGCCACCTCATTTACCCACTCATTACTCGTTTGTCTGTAGTGGGTGTCATGGAAGAACTGAGTAATAGGCGGCGCTTGACCGGCATTTTGTGCCCTCTGTCATTTGAAATAGCTTTGTATTAGATATAAACCCAGCTACATATCTATAAATTAATAAACTTAATCAAGTTTCTTCATATGAATATAATCAGTACCATCAGAGACATCCTCGATGCAAATGACCTGGAGCCGCTGGTATGATTATATGGCAGCTTGGCTCGACTCTCTTGAGCTTTTTTCGATTTCGCCTACATAGAAAACAACATACAAAGCCATTTTAAGCATGGACAAAAAGAGAAACAAATGAAGCAAGAACATAATTAAACAAGGAATTAAGTAGGCAATTCGATTTTTGTAGATAACATCCCAATGTTACCTTCCAGGTTGGTGATTCCCAGCACTGCGAGACCATAAGCTGCCAATCAGCTAGACCACAACCCTCTGCCGGGTGGTCCTGGGGTCGAGGAACCCCCTGCTCCAAAAGCTCGAGATAGTGAGTATGCAGCTCATATTTCCAACTCCTATACAAAACTCCGCATTGGCGGTCAATGTCCGTCCGGAGCTGCATATCACCTTCATAGTCCCCGATATCAAAAAATTGCTGCAATTAGGGGAGAGCCATATAAAGATTAGTAATCACAAAATATAATCAAATATTGTAATGAGGCTCACAAATGTCATCATTTTGGTTGAGATTTCTTGTTTCAGTTTACCTTAACAGCAGTGATGACGGCAAGCTTGATCCCACTGTCAAGCTTCTTCCAGCCATGGGGCCTGACCGGGGCAACCTCTCTAATGGCTAACCCAATATGGTTAACCAGTGATGGGGCATGTTCCCCTTCTGGCCTATGACTGCAGATGGGGATCGACACTGGGATGTTATGACCTAGTTGTCTCCTTAGCTTTGTCACATTCTTCCCTCGCGTAACACCCCTTACACGGCTCGGAACCTCCAAGGCTGAGGCTGATGTTGTTAAAATGACAGTGCTAAATGAGTTAGTGAACACAAATCAATAAATTGAAGTGAACCATTTTGAAATTCCTAAGTGTCGGAATTTTCTCACCTACGCTGCTCCTGACTGTATGAGGGCTCGTGGAAGGCTGGGACGACTGAGGCTGGGTCGGCGGGCGATGTGTGGTCGGAGGCTGAATCGGCAGAGGCTGGGGGGCTGCCGAATCACGGGTGCTCGATGATCCTCTACATGGTGTAACCTCAAGAGCAGCTGGCGGAGGTTGTGTCGAGGGCTCAGCTGTGCTCTCTACAGGAGCTAACCTGAGTGCAGCTGCGATCTGCCGAGCACGTTTCGCCCTCTTTTCCCGAGGCATATCTGCAATCTGGCTTAAAGCAAGATGACAAGGAAAATAAATAATTAAGCACAAAAAAATAATATTAGTAAACTGAATGTCAGCAATTTACATTAAATGGAAATGGAAATCATTTTGGTATGAGTGTCACCAACTTGAAACTAATATTTTCAAGTACACGTGATAGACATTCACATAAAGATTACCTCATCCGATTGAGACCAAGATGTCTCGTCATCTACATCATCATCTTCGGGGGGAATGTAGTTCTCATCCTTATCATTCCCATTAACATTCCTCTTTCCCTTCTCCTTTGTCCCTTTAGCCGAACCAAATATAGTACATGCGGTCGGCGGGAGCCGTAGAAGTGCAAGTTTTTCTGCATTCTTCTTAATTATCTTTTTTCTCTTTAATAAATAATTGGATGCTTGCACTTGACGGGACAGTTCTCCTGGTTTGACCCATTTTTTCCCTCTGTTTGGCATCTTTTGCAAAATAAGAATAAAATGTGAAATGTAGAATTGTCTTATCCATATATGAACAAATCAGAAGAGAAAATGAAATTGAAGACAATGTCATTATGTAAGAGAAGATATTTATTAATTTACTTAATCGTTACATATGCAAAACTTGAAACAAACACTACATGTCATATTCCATGTCATCATCTTCCTGACTATGAACATCATTTTCTTCATCATCTTCGTACTCCGCTAGTGTTTCATCCTCGTCTTGGCCATCCTCATCTACTGACTCATCACTGAGAACGATCTCAGGATCTATATCATCCATAGAGTATTGGACACTAGTACCATCGACGAGGACTGGGACAACAAATGTCGTTTCGTCCTGCTGAAATGCATCATTAGGCACATCATCATCATCATTGCCGTCATCCCGCTTAGCGGGTACATCCCATACTCCCCGAGGCTTGACCCGTTCTACGACTTTCCAATTTTTTCCTCTGCTGGTGTCATTGACGTAGAAGACTTGTGTCACCTGACTTGGTAGGACAAATGGATCATCCTTACACCAACGACCCGTGATATCAATGCTTGTAACATGGTCTTCGATGTTTATCTTGTGCTTGGTACTAGTGTTGTACCATTCACATTCAAATAAGACCACCTTACCCCCGTGCCGATAGGACAATTCCCAGACTTTGCAGATGTAGCCATAGTAGTCATGTTTCACCCCTTCGTATTCCCCTTCCACGACCAACCCGCTACTCTGGCTCCTACGGCATTTCTCACGGTCAAGAGTGTGGTATCGGATGCAATTGCAATCACACCCCTGATAAAGATTCACTAGGGATCTCGGTCCATTTGCTAATGACCAGATCTCATCAAAAGCTTCTGGTGACCCTAGAGTTCGCAATTGATTCATCTGCATAAGCAGATTAAGACAAATGTATTAGACTAACCGTGTCATTTGAAGCGTAATCCAATAATATCTAGCAATTTATATGACTATGTTATATGTCTTACACGTTGTTTAAACCATTCTGCAAATTCTTTTCGTTGTATCTGCCCTACATCTCCACCTCTTTGATCTTGCACTAATTTCTTGTGTTCCCTACTCAAGATAGCATTTAATGAATAAATACGAATAGAGAATGAATAAAGGAGTTAACAAGCAATGCATAAATATGGCTAGATTGAAGCACATACTGTAGATGCGGCTCCACCTCGGGGCAATTATTCAGCACAAACCAATGAGCATTGTCACGCTCTCTTTGAGAAGGATCATGTGCCCTTGGCATCAGTCCGATGGGACGGACAATTTGTGTGAAGACCGACATCCCCGGGCCACGTTCGCCACCATCATCATACCGCTCGACTCGATCAGTCTGCCTTAAATACATTGAGCAAAAAGTGAGACACTCCTTGACAATGTAAGCCTCGGCAATCGAACCTTCAGGCCGAGCTCGGTTGCGAACGTACCCTTTTAAGGTCTTCAAAAACCTTCAAACAACCAATGATAACAATTACGATTTTCAATGCAAAGCAATTGCACTAATACATAAATAATTCATCAATGGTCATAAACTATTACCTTTCTATCGGGTACATCCATCGATATTGCACCGGTCCACCAAGCATGGCCTCTCGTGGCAAGTGAACCGACAGATGAACCATCACATCAAAGAAAGCAGGAGGGAAAATCCTCTCCAGCTTGCACAATATTAAAACTATCTGCTCCTCCAATTTTTTCAAATCATCGGATCTCTGTGTTTTCGAGCAGAGGTCTTGGAAAAAGTTGCCTAACTCGAACAATGTTGTACAGATATCCTTATTCAGGAAGCCGCGCATGCCAATAGGAAGGATGCGTTGGATAAGGATGTGGCAATCATGGCTCTTTAAACCAGCTAATTTATCATTTTTCGAGGTTACACACCTCGAAAGGTTCGCCGCATAGCCGTCTGGGTATTTGATCGACTTCAAGAATTCATAAAAGCCATCTCTATGTTTTTGTCCCAGAGTGTAAGAGGCATGCGGCTTCAAGCTGGATCCATCGCCCCTCTCCACTAGATGCAATTCTGGCCTGATGCCCATATTTTTCAAATCCTTGCGCGCTTTATCGGTGTCCTTGTTTTTGCCCTTTATGCCCAAAATAGTTCCAACCAAAGCTACACATATGTTCTTCTCAATGTGCATAGGATCAAGGTTATGTCGAAGTTTTTTGCACTTCCAGTAGGGCCATTCAAATAGGATGCTTTTCTTTGTCCAATTCAGTCCTCCATAGTCACGCGGTCTTTTGTTATTCTTGCCAAACTTGACCGGCGCTAGTTCTTCTAGCTGGTTTAGTACCTTTTGCCCCGGTAAATCCAAAGAATTCTTTTCACGCTCAGGCTGACCGTTGAAGGCCTTGCTTCTACGCCATTGGTGGTTCAGTTCCAAGTATTTTCGATGGCCAATGTACCCAATCTTATCTTTCAACTTCACCCCTAGTGAGTTGTCGTTACACGAGGGGCATGCGTTATAACCTTTTGTGCTCCACCCAGACAAGTTACCATACGCAGGAAAGTCATTTATCGTCCACATCACAGCCGCATGCATTTGAAAGGTCTGTTTAGTGGAGGCATCATAAGTCGATACACCATGATCCCACAACTCCTTCAACTCATCAACCAAGGGCCTCAGATATACATCGATATCATTTCCCGGTGAGTTTGGTCCTGGAATAAGTAATGACATCATCAAGAATGGCTCCTTCATGCACATCCATGGTGGCAAATTATAGGGCATAAGTATGACAGGCCACATGCTATAAGAGGTGCTCATGTTACCGAAAGGATTGAATCCATCGGTTGCTAACCCCAGCCTCACATTACGTGTCTCTTGGGCAAACTCTGGATATTTCTTATCAAATTCTTTCCATTCCACTGAATCAGCCGGATGTCGCGCTATCCCATCATCAACGCGCTTCTCACTGTGCCATCTCATCTCTGTGGCTGTCTTCCTTGACATATACAATCTGCGTAACCTCGGTGTCAATGGGAAGTAACAGAGCACCTTATGAGGGACCTTCTTTCGCTTGCCATCATTGACCTTGTACCTAGGCTCTTCACATTCTGGACATTTATCCAACTGAGCATTCTCTTTCCAATACAACACACAATTGTGTTTGCAGGCATCTATGTTCTTGTATCCCATGCCCAAGTCACGTAATAATTTCTTCGCCTCATAAACTGATTCCGGCACTACATGACCTTCGGGTAAGAAGTCCTTAAAAATCTGAAGAACCTTGTCGAACGACTTATTGCTACACCCACTTTCTACCTTCACATGCAATATCTTGATGACAAACGATAACAGAGTATCTGAGTTTTTGCATCCTGGGTACAAGCCACGCTGAGAAGCCTTCAACAAATTTTCAAAATCCTGCACATCATCCCTCTCTTGAGTATCTTCCTCCAAGTGAGTTCCCCTACGATGGTCCTCTATCAACTCATCGTATTCATCTTGATTCTCTTCTGATTCATCCTCGCTCTCATCCGAATCATCAGGTTGAACTATAGGTTCCCCGTGATATATCCACTGTAGGTATGAGACCATCATTCCTTGAATGTGCAAATGACTTCTAACGGTTACATAGTCATGCTTCCGATGGTTACAGCAATCGTTACACGGGCAGTTGATCAACATTGCCCCGCCCGAATTCGCCTTTGCATAATCAATAAATGAGTTCACCCCAGCTATGTACTCCGCACTAAATCGGTTCTGATAACCAAATATCCAACTCCTGTCCATATCTGACCTAATCACAAGTAATCAGAAATTACATATAGAATATGCTCACCAATATCTGACCTAATCACAAGTGATCTAAGCATGAAAGTAGACTTCCCAAACAACTTCGAGACTTGGTTTAAAAACTCCTAAATACAAGCTTCAGTTCATTTTAAGTCTTGAATTTGTGAATAGAGAACTCAGATTCAGCAAGTTCCAATGTTAAATACATATTTACATTCACAAAGTATTGAGTCTTTTTATTATATCTATTTTGAATTACCATTAATGAATACATATTACACTCACAACCAGCTTCTTGAAAGACAGGTATTTTCTGTGCGCCATCATTTGTCTGACAGACTATGCATTATCGTTTTGGGTTGACTACCCACCTTTTTTTGTAGTATTGCATCTGATCTTTAGATATCATGTTTTTTAATGGCGGTGCCCGGTTGTGTCATGTGCCTGAGATGGTTATAATGTGGATTGGGAATCTTGAAACAGAAGATGTCAGGACACCCTGCATTGATGGGATAAAGGTTACAACTGATATGTATGACTTATGATATGGAAAAAAAAAAGAATGATTGCCTAGAGTGTCAAGTGTGTTCCTGCACTCTTAGTAAGTGAACCATTGGTCTGTAATGTACTTTCAAGCACAGGCCTAGATTGATCGTACTAGCCTTAAATCCCTCAAACTTTCCATGCAATCATGATATCACCTGTGTATGTGCTTTTATGATTCATTAAATGATAGGGATTCAGCATTTATTTTTGGTTATTAAAATGTTTAAGACTAAGTTTTTTGTAACTTGGGTAATTAGGATTGAGTCTATTACTAACATCCAACACGCAAATCTAACACAGCCTTATTATTTGCAATGTGACCCACCAATCCAATCCGAAACAGCCTTATTATTGATTTTTGGCTAGCCCAAAATCAGGCTCCATGCAATTTTCTGTTCCGAACTGGATGATTGGGGTAATCGGGTAAACAGGTAGCCATTGCCATTCCTGTCCAGGATAAGTATCCACTCTCATGGTTTCAACCGATATATGATACAGGCATACATGTGTTCCACATATGTGGTGGCAGAATAGATTAACAGAGGGGTCTCAGCCTATTTTGAAAAAATTCCCCAACTTAGCTTAACGACAGAGTCAGAGTCATTGCATGTGTTAAGATTATTAATTTTCATGTACAACCAAAAGACTAGATCCAGTACCTTGGATCCCCTGGCCCAAATTAATCATGTGATTTAGTTTGAGATATTTCATATTGGAGACCCATGAGTACACGTGAGCTCGAGGCAGCAACAGGGCGGGTTTCGGTGAGATTGAGAGTACTATGGGTAACTTGCACAGGCTCAATCTGTATCCAACCCATTTACTAATCAGGTTAAAAATTTCTATCAGACTCTTAATTAGGTCAGTTTCGGATTGGATTGGTGGGTCACATTGCAAATAATAAGGCTGTGTTAGATTTGCGTGTTGGATGTTAGTAATAGACTAAGTTTTTTGCTCATCATTCAAGTTACAATTTATGGATGAAATTCTATGTTACCCAAAAATCAAAAAAAGAAAAGAAAAAAGAAAAACCATTACAATTAGTGGGCGACATGCTGATTTTTGGTGATGTGAAGATAGATTAAGTTGAGAATTATCAGCATCAAGGATAGATAAACTTGTGGCTTCTCACTCAGTCTCCAATCTGTTTGAATCCCTTTGCAAGTTAGCATTGCGAAATGGGAATATAAAATGTAGGTGACACAATTTTGATTTGAGGTGAGCCAGCCAAAGAATTCAGTGATGCTGTGATAATGAAGTTTCATTTAGAAAATTAGGAAAACTACAATAGTACCTGGTGTGGGGAGAAATGAGCAGTTGTACCTGGAATGAGATGAGCAGCGGCGGGTAGCAGCCCAGCAGCAGGGAGAAGACGAGCAGCCCAGCAACAGCAGCAGGGAGGAGAAGACGAGCAGCCCAGCAGCAGCAGCAGGGAGAAGACGAGCAGCCCAGCAGCAGCAGCAGCAGGGAGGAGAAGACGAGCAGCCCAGCAGCAGCAGCAGGGAGGAGACGAGCAGCCCAGCAGCAGCAGCAGGGAGAAGACGAGCAGCCCAGCAGCAGCAGCAGGGAGAAGACGAGCAGCGTCTTGGGCAAACGAGAGAGCAGAGAGAGCGAGAGTGAGCAGAGAGAGCGAGAGTGAGAGAGCAGATCGAGAGAGCGAGAGTGAGCAGAGAGAGCGAGAGTGAGAGAGCAGATCGAGAGAGCGAGAGTGAGCAGAGAGCGCGAGCGCGAGAGTGAGCAGAGAGAGCGAGAGTGAGAGAGCAGATCGAGAGAGCGAGAGTGAGCAGAGAGAGCGAGAGTGAGAGAGCAGAGAGAGCAGAAGTGAGAGAGGCGCAGGAGAGAATGAGAGAAAAGGGCTTTGGTGGCGTGAGAGAGAAGCGAAGGGGAGAGAGTGAAAAGAGGGGTTGTGTTGGCGGGAAGAGGGGAAAAAAGGTGGGAAGTTCGCCGATGAATTGTTTTCGTCGCCAAAAAATTAAATTTCGTCGGTAAAAAATTAATTTATACATTACCAATATTAAACGTTAGTGATAAAATGTCCGACACTAATTTTCGTTGGCAAAAAAAACTTCCTCAGTAAAGGACTCTGATTTTTAATTTTCCTTAAAAAAAATTTAAACATTACCTACATTTTACAAAAATTGTTGCTAAATGTTCATTTTACCGACGTCATATAATTTATCTCCATAGTCTCTGATAGTTTTACCAATGTAAAATAAAAATTAAAAAGGATTTTCCGACACTTAGGCACTAAAATGGTCCGCCGGGGGTCCGGAACGGGAAACGGCACCCAAAAAAATTGGGCCATCCAGCACGAGCACTTCGCTCGAGGGTAACGTAACTTGGCGGAACTAACAGGAGCAAATAGGACTCACGGTTAAAGAATTAGAAGCAATGTGTTACTCTGCATACTTGGCTTTCAAGTTGGCCTCATCCTAGCTGCATGGACTTTTTTAACAAAATTTGTTTTTCAATTTTCATTCAATCTGCAAAAAAATAAAAAATAGCAAGATTAACGTATCAATGTCATATGCACAACTTTTAGTGAACCTATATATAAACAAAGCAACTGAAATCAATTATGAAAACAGTGCAACTCTTCCCTAGAACAGAGAGATTCCATTAAATCAAGTCCATAAAAAAAATACATCACAAACTGAAATTAAAAGTCTTTGGAGGAATATAAGAGAAGGACCCAATGTTTAGAGCAATAAACTTGGGTCTTGGATTTGAAAGTAATGGGGCCAGCATTTATGATTGAGATCATTGAAGATCTATCGCATGATATATATATATGCCCCCAGAACAAATAAAATTATTGGCCTCAGATCTATGTTTCTAACATTACTTGTGTACAACAAAACCCATGAGTAACTTTACAGTTTCGTATTATGCAGGAAATTTGGACATTTACCTTCAGGTGGTAGTGCAGTTGATTGACAACAGATAACAAATATCAGTAAATCACAAAAGTGATACATTTAAATAAAAAGTTAGAAAAGAATTTGTGCCAGGTATTACAAATTATTGACCTTAACTAGGACATAATAAATAATATCAACAAAAACCAAACTATCACATCATAAACAAATAGAAAACTTGAAATCAAAATGAATAATAAATTACACCCTAATTCCTAAGTCACAAATGATTTCAACATTCAAACCTAAAGGGTAACAACAAACAATAAAGCATATGTTTTTCCACATTTTCTCTTATTTCAGTCTTCATTGTGTGGTAGGAGTCAAACCTGTTGTCTGTCAGCTCCGTGTTCTGAAAATTGGCCCGAGTTGAGTCACCCTATGAATGGAGTCACCCAAGCCCAAACAGAAAAAAATAAAATAAAATTAGAAGTGATTCAGATGAAGGGAAAAAGAAGAGATAGGGAAGGTAATAGGGAAAATATAGAAGGGATGGGTGGCAACTCTGTTTTCATGGTAATGAACCAGACTCCAAACTGTGATTTAATATCTATATCTATATACAAGTCTGAAAAGCCATGACTCAACCTTATTATTCATACAATAAATGCTTATGCTTTTTTCAGCTGGGTGTTTGACCCATGTTGATCATACATGCTGACATTGAAGTTGAGTTTAGTAAAAGAAACAAATATTAGATAAGCAATAAGATACAATGACAATAAAACTTATACATTATGGTAGGTATCTGTTACATGTAAAACTGTAAGACTAAATTTCTACAGGGGCTTAGTCGGCGGGGTGGCAGGGGAGGGTTCAATCTCTTCTCTTGTCCTCTTGGGCCCTGTGAAGGTGCAGAGTTCTGATGTGCTTTCATTGAAAAGAAGATGGCTAGTTTTGACGAGCTCTCCTTGGTGTTGTTTTGGGTGCTCTCTTTAGTCTGCCTGCCTCTTGTTTTGGGTGCTATCTTTAAGATTTGGAATGAAATTGCAGTAATTCTCTATTAAATGTTATAGTTTTTGCAGAAAAATAGGAGATATATTCCAGTTACAAATTAAATTCATAAATAATTAGGAGGTTATCCCGATTGCTTATCATTTGCCAATAGTAAAAATGAAACTCAAATCTTCTGTAGTTCAAAAACCTTTCAGCATTTCACATAATTTTTAGTTCAGGTAACAGAATAAATTAATTTTTAGGAATGATCTTTACCGACGTTTATTAATAAACGTCGGTAAAAGTCTACTTTTACCGACGAATTTACCGAAAACGTCGGTAATAAAAATTAATTTTATGATCTTTACCGACGAAATCACAAAACGTCGGTAATAAATTTAATTTTTTACTTCGATTATAGAGTAAATTAATTTTAGAAATGATCTTTACCGACGTTTTTTAATAAACGTCGCTAAAAGTGTCTTCCACCGACGTTTTTTTATTCGTCGGTAATAAAGGCGTGGACTTTTACAGACGTTTTTCTAAAACGTCGGTAAAACTGCACTTTTACCGACGTTTTGCAGTAAACGTCGCCAAAAAGTGGACCTTTACCGACGTTTTATGTAAAACGTCGGTAAAAGTCTAGGCTTTTCCCAACGAATTTTGATACGTCAGTGAAAGACACTTTTAGCGACGAATTTTGAAAAACGTCGGTAAAAAACGTCGCTAAAGGTGCATTCTGTTGTAGTGAAGGTGAGGATCATCCTGTTACTGTGGCTCAGCTCTGCAGCCTAAAACAGGGAGAGAATGAGTCAACATACGACTTCATTCACAAGTGGAAGGCGATGTCATACAAATGCTCAGACATACTGCCACAAGCGTTGCTGGTCGACATCTGCCGTAACAACATGAGAGCAAGGATTCGCTCCATGATCATCGGCAAAAAATCAAAGAATCTAGGAGAACTCCTAGAAGCATCTATGGAGGCTGAAACGGTGATCAAAGACTTCAACATTCAGAAGTCATCAAAGAAAGAGCCGACCGCCATTCCAACCTCCAAGCCAAAGAAAAAGGAGGTTCTCAATGTACAAGCCAAGTTAGCTCCTCAGCCACCAAAGAAAGCTGAAAACAAAACAGCGGGTAAGAGGCCTAAACTCTCTGATGCCTTCAAAGAACGAGTAGAGAAGAAATACCTATTCGATGAAGATGTTGAAGAAATCTTTGGGGCCCTCTTAGCAAATGGCAAACTTACTTTGCCAGACCCCAAAAGACCGGGAGATGTTGGCAAAACCAATGTCCCCGATATTGTCCATACCACCAAATGGTCTCGTATCCTCTCAATCAATGTTTCATTATGAGAGAGAAGATCAACGAGATGTGGAAAAACAGAGTCATCACATTTGACAAAAACTATGGGTCTACCTCAATTAACATGGTGTCATATGGACAAACATCAAAGTCACCAAAGGAGAAGATCACCACTTCCTTTAAGGTGATAAAAATGACTCAAATGTCCTAAGAGCTGGTGTCTTACCCAACACCAGAAGGACAACCCATATGGGTGCATCCCGATCTCCTAGAAGATGAAAATTGGGAGATCGTCAAAACAAAGCCGACCACTCAACAGCAAAGGCAAGCCAAGAGACAACTCCGTAAGATCAAACAGCAGGAGAAGGCTCAACCCAAGCAAGAAGTCCCTGAAAAGGCAGAAACCTCCTCTACTGCTTCACTGTGGGCAACAGAGGAATCCCTTCCCAAGACTTCAAGAGTGGTAAGAAAATTCACCCTCGGTCATTTCATCCCACCACGGCTCGGAAATGAGACTGCACAGGAGGCATCATACTCTTGCAACTCGGTAGTTGGATTCTCCATGGATGGATACGAGTCCAGTGACACTGCCAGTGATATCGATGAGTGAGAGGAATCCCTTGAAACCAGAGAATATCTCTCCGATGAAGAATGGATCCCAGAATCTCACCTTATGCCAATAATCTGGTATAACCCTTTCTAGCCACAAGGATCCTAATATGATGATGATGAAGACCAAGAGGTTGTTCAACAAAGTGCTATTGACCCAGCACAAATGAATGCTCTAGTGGAACCCAATGGGGTTGAACCACGAGGAGCAGATAAAGAAGAAGATTTAGCTCCTATGCCAGATCTCGAAAAATATGCGAGGATCTTCCAGCGTCTTGCCATAGAGCAAGAGCAGGATCGCATTAATCAGCTTCATCAAAATCTAGAACCGGAAGTCCCGGAGAATCTACAAGCATCTCCTCCAGTAACTCTAGAAAATGAAGAAGGTTGCTGGATCGATGATCCTCTCACATCTGAAGACGAGTCTGAATCCCAGCAATGCATTATAGAAGCATCTTCTATCGGGGTTGCTTGCAATGCGATAGCTCAGGATGATAGTGCCTTTGAAGCTCCATCTGCCGAAGCTGCAAACTCTCAGACTACGTCTGGTAACATATCTTCTGGAGCTACATCTTCTCGAGTGACTTCCACTGAGATAGCATCTTCTCAGCCTTCGTCTCCTAAAACTGTGACATCGGAATTCAAGCCTCTTCCTACTGATCACCATGAAGAAGCTCTAGCTGATGAAGTCTTCAAAGAAAACCCGGTCAATTGGTCTCAGATACCCAACCTCATAGGAGATGTCTGGACCGATGAAATACTCGACAAAGAAGAAAAGTTGCTGGATGCTGGTCAGGACTTGTTCTCGGAAAATGCTCCATGCAACGCAATTACTAAGGATGGCAATGCTGACGCGGAAACATTCTCAAATGAGAAGGATCAACCCCATGATCCCGAAGAAGGTCTTCCAAATGAAGAACCATCTCAAGAAGCTTTTGAAGTTGGGAAAGGTAACCGCTCTGGCCGGGATTACCACAAAAACTACAACCAACCTTCTTCCTCTTCTTATGTAAATCCTTCGGGAAAGCAAGTTGTAAATGTCCCAAGTGACGACAATAATGAAAATGCTGGCCCGAAGGAGGCTTTCAAGTATGACATGATTGAGCACTTCAAACACATACCTACACGACTACACATCCTAGACTTATTACGAATGTCACCACAAACTCGTGATGTTTAATTTCAGAACTGCAAAGGTTGAATGCAGATGTCGACAAACATGCCCCACAAGTCCTACAAATTGAAATGGACTATAGGGTTAACAAATCAAAAACCTCCTCGAAGGGAGAAAAGAATAAAACTACGGGACCTTGCACTGAATGCCTCTAGGTCCAAAAAGCCGCAAATGCGACCATCGCCTTCAATAAGGAAGACCTCCTGCTGGGCGAGACAAAGCATAATCGACCCCTGTACTTCACAAGGTACATCAAAGAGATGCTGATACACAGATTCCAGATCGACGCAGGTTCTGTACTTAACCTCATCTCTACTTCGGCACTCAAAGAACTGGGCATCCCACTTAGCAAACTGAGTCACATATCTGTGTCCATCTTTGGATACGATGGGAGCACTCAAAGACCTATTGGCAAAATCACGTTGCAAATCGGCGATCTTATCTCTGAAGTCACCGTGTATGCAATAAAGACCCCTTCATGCTACAACATCCTTCTCGGACGCCCTTGGATACACGAGAATGGTGTCGTCCCTTCGACTCTACATCAGTGCATCAAGTTCGTTGGCAACGATGGCTTGATACATCGAGTGTTTGCAGACATAAAGCCATTCAAAGGCAAAGAAGTCCATTTTGCAAACTCTCAGATGTACAAGGATGAGAAAGAACAGGAGGAGGGAGAAATGGCATCATTTACCAAAAATCTCCAGAAGGATAAAGGCAAGGCTCCTCAGCAATCATTGGAAGAAAACAAACCTTCCGGCAAATCCGAAGAGAGCAACCCATCTCCCTTCGTTGTCTCCTTCAAATCCTCCAAACCTTTGGTAGTCACTACCAAAGCAAAGAAGATAAAACAAAAGGCTAGGGGCAAGTTTGCTGTCTCTTTTGTGTCTATTATGCAAGACACAGATTCAGAATTAGAATCCGAAGATGATACATCGTCAAGCCAAGCTGATACTCAGCGAGTTCGGCCTGCTCTCACTGTCGGATGTGAATTTCGACCTCCCCCCCTTTCCTCTCCAAGAGAGGTATGGTTTGGGGAAATCTCCATTCATCTACATATGCTATTTAAATTTTATATCGAAAATGAGGATTCAGACTACCCTTAAAATCGACGGATCACGATCGCCAGCTACGAATTTGGCCGTAACACCGCTCTTCGATGAAAATCGAAGAAATATGGGGAGAAAAAATAATAAGGTGGGTTCTTCCTCTCGTCTAATGTGCTGCCGGCAACACACGACGGTTGTCATGTCACATTAGTTTGGGTCTCTTTGGGTCTTTTTAATTTTGGGTCAATTAAGGGTCATGAGTTAAAGTCCGAATAAAGGTTAATCCTCACATAGCATAATCGTAGTATATCCAAGTAAAATAAAATAACTAAAATAAAGAAAATAGAATAAAAGAGGGGGAAGGTGCCAAATATTTAAGAAGAGGATCGGCCCCATTCCTGGGTACCCCCTTCTGATCCCTTGGCAAAATAGGGTTTAAAGGTTGATTTTTCAAACCAAAATGATGATGCAAATGAGACTTTGATTTGTGATTTCTGTGTTTTTCGTGTGCGATACACGAGTGATAAAAGTAAAAGGCCGATGGGCCATAATTAATTGAAGGTGGCCGATGGGCCAGGATTGATTGGAAATGGCCAATGGGCCAGTGTTTGTTTTAGGGTGGCCGATGGGCCGTGATTATTAAAAGTGTGCAAAATCACTCATCTTATCTCGTTATTCTCATTTATTCAATTTTAGAAATCAGTTCTTTATTCCCTTTATCATTAAGTTCGATTAAATATCTGGCACCTGAGGTGGAGGAAGAAATAACGGAAAAATCTTTTTGGGTTTATTTTGTTGGTTTTATAGTTTTTATGGATTTTTGATATGGGGCTAGAAGGGCCTAACTAAGGGATTTTACTTGGATTTACGTGATTAATGCTTTACTACTGATCATCGGATTAACCTAACCTAAGGTCCTAGACCGCCCACATCAGCTCTCCCAGTCCCCTAACGGAACAGGAAAAGTGACGGGGCGAAGCCTAACGCTCTAAGCTACCTAACCAGGCAATCCGATCTATATCTAGGTGTGAATAGCCTGAGTTTGATGGTTCAGCGCCTAAGCAACTTATTAATTGTGATTTTTCATTAGGTCGGTTTGTTTTGAGTTGAAGATTGATTAAGAAGTGGATTAAATGTATTTTGGGGTTCTGTTTAAGTTATTTAAGGTTCTGGAATTTATGGTTTAATTTAAAACGTGAAACGATATCGAAATCAGCGAAATGGGGTTGACAGAGGACTTGGGCGCCAGGGGGGTGGCGCCTAGGTTACTCTAGTGACTTGGGCGCCCAGACAGTGGCGCCTAAGTGGCTGTTTCTGGGTGGTTTGGCTAGTAACAATGGTATCGATACTGTTTTCGGAATCCAAAGGGTCCTTACTTGGTGAGTTTTAATATTTCAAATTGTTTTAATTCTCCGGTGTTCAAATGTCAAAGGGATTCGGATCCGGATTTTGAGACGAAACCAAGAGTTCGCGTTTTAGTGCAAATGAGTGGATGGGAGCCAAGGGGGTGGCGCCCAGGTGGATGGCTTGAGATTTTCAGGTATTCCGGATGGGATTTGATATTGGTCTTTGGGTCCGGGGGTTGTTTTAGGTTCTGGTTTCAATTAATTTAAGTTATAAGATGTTTAATTACATGTTTTAAATTGAAGTTGTGAACGAAGGTTATAGTGTAGGCTAGGCGCCACAGGGGTGGTGCCTAAGTGGTTGTTCGTCGATTCGTAAGGGCTTTGGGTGCTAAGCCCGAATCGATTAAAGTTTCAAACGTTTTAAGTTAAAAGTGTTTTAATATGTTGATTCAGATTGGTTCGAATGTTAATTAATTATGTTAAGTTGTCGGTTGGGGTTCTTTATGAAAACAGGTAGGCTGGGCGCCCAGGGTGTGGTGTCCAGGTGGATTTGGAGGGTGGGCGCCCAAGGGGTGGCGCCCAGGTGACTGTGCTGAGGCTCGGTCGGTTTGGTATTTTTTTAGGTCAATTTAAGTTTAAATTGATTTAAGGACTTAGTGTGTTTGGGTGTGGGATGCTATTCGAATTCAATTGGGATTTATTTAAACACCAATTAATTGGGCTAAGTTGTGAATTGAGTTTTCCTGAAAACGGGGAAGTTGGGTGCCCAGGGTGTGGTGCCAAGGTGGATTTGACAGATGGGCGCCAAGGGTGTGGCGTCCAGGTGAACTATTCTGTGGTTCGGGTCGGTTCCTTATTCTTTTGGGTTGATTTGCGGTTGAGCGTTTATGGTTTGATGTATTTTAAATTAAAAGTGTTATGTTGCGTTGATTAAGATTAAATTCCGCTTCGATTAATTAGGCTTTAGTGACTAGGGAGGCTGGGCACCCAGAGGGTGGTGCCCAGGTGGATTTGACAGGATGGGCACCCAGGGGGTGGCGCCTAAGTGTCTGTCTTGTATGTTTGAGCCGGTTTGATGTTTTAAGTCTATTCGGGCTTATGGTTTTGATTGTTTTAGATTTCAAGGGTGTTCCAGTGTGTTGATCGTGATTGAATTCGAATTTAATTTTAAGTGGGGTTTCCTAGTGATTGGGTAGGATGGGCGCCAAGAGGGTGGTGCCCAAGTGGATGCGGAAGGATAGGCACCAAGGGGGTGGCACCCAAGTGGATATTTTGTGGTTTATTCGCTTTGTATTTTCTAAATTGTTTTGAGTCCAAATTGGTTAAGGTTTCAAGCCTTTTAGGTTAACAATGTTTTATGGTGTTAATTCGGGTTTAATCAATTAATTTTAATTAAGTGGTGGTTTCTAAGGGAATGGGATAGGATAGGCGTCAGGAGGGTGGTGCCCAAGTGTATAGGTGGGCTGGGCGCCCAGGGGGTGGTGCCTAGGTGTCTGTTTTATGGTTTCGTGTTGATTTTGCGTTTTTAGGCCGGTTCAAGTCTAAATTGATTGAGGTTTCGGGTTTCTTAAATCTAAAAGTGTTTTATTATGTTAACTAGGATTAAATTCGGGTTGTGATTAATTAGAAGTTTTAATTAAGGGTTCTTTAGTGATGAAATAGGATGGGCGCCAGGAGGGTGGTGCCCAAGTGTATAGGCAAGCTGGGCACCCAGGGGGTGGCGCCCAAGTGGACTGTTTTGGAGTTGTGTTGGCTTTGAGTTTTTGAGTTAATTAGAGATTAAGTTGATTAAGGTTTCAATTATTTCAGGTTTAAAATGTTTTACTGTGTTGATTCAGATTAGTTTAAGGTCTTAACTAATTATCTTAAGCTTTAACCTGGGTGTTTTGGAGAATGAATAGGCTGGGCGCCCAGAGGGTGGCTCCTAGGTGGCTGTGGAAGGAAGGGCGCCAAAGGGGTGGCGCCCAGATGGCTGTTTTTGGGGTTTTGGTTTTTTTTGCGTTTTTAAAGTTCTTAGTTACTTCTAAATCTGAATTAATTAGGGTCTTAATGTTTTAGAACTCTTAATGATGTGATGTTGCTTAAGTTTACTAATTATGTTGTTTTAATTAATCTTAGGATATATCCTACTTAGGCACTAAATTCGATAACTTAGACTATCTAACTATTCTTTTTGGGTTTTTTGGATATCTTTTAATTTGTTTTTGGTTTCTCCTCTAATTTACTAGAGAGTAACGAAAGAGAAGAAGGGGTTTTATGTTTTATGATTTTTTTTGGGATTTTCTATGGATGTGTGGTTCAAATGATATGATGTGAAGTGTGACAAAAATGGTAATTCAAAGCTCAAAACAGATCAAACAACCTAACATGTCATTAATATGCAGTTTCTAAATGAACTAAATGTAGAAGATTTGAAGTTGCGCACAAAAGTGGAGAAATCCACTTGGGCGCCACACCTGTGGCGCCTACCCTGCCCAGTCAGGGTTTCCAACAGAACACAATGAATGTACAAGAATCTTAGTGTTTTCAACACAACGTCGAACTAAGTCTAAAATTATCAACAAGCATCTTCATCGTCATTATTTAAACTGAATTATGCCATTAGTCATTCAATTATGGATGAAATGGGGGCACCGCTATATATGACAGGTGTTTAAGGCTATCATAGGGGGCCAAATGAGGTGTCTACAGTATGCCCCTCTTTGGAGAACAATACATGGAGAGTTGTGCTCCCAAGAAAGTAGACACACCACTCTTGACTCACGGGAGCTTTTAAGCTCGCGGGAGTGGCCACCTATGGATGTATGCAATTGCAAATTCATTCTAAAGATGAGGTTCACTTTTCTAGGATCGATCCTGATTCAGGGGGAAAAAGAAAAAAGAAGAAGTTACGTGCCTACTAATTTGATTAGAAACCCGAGATCTGTGCCTCGGTGCCCGTGGTATTGCCACGTGGCGGGTTGGGAACTGTGCCCCGGTTGCTGAAATTGAAAATGATGGTGGGAACTGTGCCCCGGTGGTCTGAATCAAAAGTCAATCTTTCGATTGGCTAGGTCACTATTAGAATCTCATTTGTTCTTGCAATAGAGTTTAATTCAAATGGTCATATATAGAGTCTTTTAACTTTCATCCACAGTTGAATGTTCAAGGCATAGTTAAAACTAACTAGCAATAATGGGGATCTTGAAGGCAATCACAAACATAGTTCGAGCAATAGTGTGAGGTGCATATGAGAATGAGATGCATTCTTTTAAAAGATGTTTGATTTTGAAACTCAGGTATGCATCGAAAAAGCTAAATCAACGGAAGACGGTCACCGGAATAGCCATCACTCTCTAGGGATCTTGGTCTTCACCCAAGCTTAAATGAGAACCTGGGATAGATTTGATCATCTTTTTGGTGCTTATCATGGAGAGTTTCAAGTTACACGGTTTCCATCTTCCAACGTTAAGATTTGAGTCGGCGAATGCACAATTCGTGAGAATACGATATTATGGTTGCCATACCGATTATAAGCACTTAAGGGAGGCCTACGGCGACTCAATTTCTAGACGCGAGGTAAAATCATGAAAATCATGGTTAGGGGTACTTAGCTCGAGAGCTTTCCATAAACCTAACGTTGGGGATCATTGCCACTTTCTTTTGTTGTTTGTTTGCTAAAGCTTGAGTCATCTATCTCTATCAATGTGCATGAAGGTTCTTCACCTTTGGTGTTTTCATTTTTTGTTTTGGGGACCTGTATTGAACAAACACTAAAAGATTCTGCATTTCTCATTGTTAGTGCTCTGTAGTTCAAATTTCATTGATGGAAATGACATAGGATGTAATGCACAATGTCAGATGTATGCGTGATGGGACTAATGTGCATGTGATGGGATCTTATGTGATGGGACAATGTTTGATTGACAATGTGCACCGTGTCATTGTGCCTCTCTTAACTTGCTTTCTCTCTCTCTCTCTTTTGGTTATTTATTTATTTATTTATTCTTTTTTTTTCTTTTTGTTTTTTCTTTTTTTTTGTTTTGTTTTTTATTTTATTTTATTTTATTTTTTCTTTCTCTTGTTTTTTATTTATATTATCATTATTATTTTTATCATCGATCATCATCAATTCTTGTTCGGGCACAACTTTTCAAAATTCTAGGACAACTTGGCTCAAAGAGGCCTCCGATTCTCTAAGGTGACAGATAGGCGCCACAAGGGTGGTGCCCAGCCTATTTGGGCTTTGGCTCAAGGACTATGAAGGGAGACAGCTTGGGCGCCCGGGGGATGGTGCCTAGGCGGATTGCATAGAGAGAGTTTTAACTTCAAGGAAGTAGGTTGCATTTCAAGTTGGTTTCGAAGTAGAATTTCGATTTCAGAATAATATGTGACCTGGGCGTCCAAGGGGTGGCGCCTAGATTGCATTTTGAGTTAGTCTCGAAGTAGAACTCGAATTCAAGGCAATGTGTGACCTGGGCGCCCAAGGGGTGGCGCCCAGACTGCATTTTGAGTTAGTCTCGAAGTAGGATTCGTATTCAGGGTATCGCTCTGAGAGTCCTTGTTGGAGTAAAAGCCTGACCTTAAGAGAATAGGTGATCTGGGCGCCCGGGGTGTGGTGCCTACGTGGAACTGCACCATGTTCAGCACTTAGAGTCCCTGTCAAAGAGAAGCCCTGAGTTTTAGGGAGAACAGGTGACCTGGGCGCCCAGGGAGTGGCGCCCAAGCTGTTGTTCATGTTCTTTTAAAATCCTCATGGGGTTCAGACTCTAATCTATATAAGTAGATCAAGGCCACGAATTTCCCACAACTCCTACTCTTTCAAACTTCGAATTTCATAGCCTTCAAGCTCTTCCTTGCTCCCCAAGTAAGTTTCCTCTTCTCCTTTTATTTTTTAAGATGAATGGCATGTCTCATGTATATACCTCTAATTGTCTAATTAGTTTAGTTGATCAACTTGGTATATGATTTCAGATTAAAGCATCCTTTTTTATTTGTTTTGTATGTTCTCTTTTTTCTCTTTTTTTTTTTTTTAATTCTCTTTTATCCTCTTTGAGTTATGTGGTTGATCATTTTTTTAATCCTTTTGATCATGTGTTTGCCTTTTTGTTTCTTTTTGTGTTTGGTGATTTTACGTCTGATATTTCAAGATTATGTTCAGCTTGTTATTTCTCTTAACTTGTAGTTATCGTCATGCACACGCACAATCTTCGATTTGAATTTGAGTCTAGTTTTATGCTCTTGCGTACATGTTGGCTTTTGTTTTGGTTGTGATGATGTCTTGTCCCACGTTTTCTTTATTTAATTCATCAAGACTGTTTTATGGCATAGGCAAGTCTGTCATGGTCAGATTTGGGGCGCCCTAGTTGAAAAGCACCAGCAAGGGAGGCTAGGCGCCACCCTGGTGGTGCCTGTCTTTCCGATTCGCACCAAGGGCTTGTGAACCCGAATTTTGGGGCATCTTTTCATATTCTGGTTCCCTCCGGCTTTGTAGTATGTTATGAAAAGCATGACTCAAGGACACCAAAAGGTCTTGACTTGGCCAAATAATTATGTCCTTATGGGAAATATTTCAAGGTTGGGGTGGGCGCCACCCCTGTGGTGCCTAGCTGACTCTCTGTTTCTTTTTTTTTTTTTTTACGTTTGTTAAGATGTTGTATTGTATGGGCATGTAGTTTGGACTTCTTGGCTCTCAAGAGGGTTTAGGATAGCCTAGCGGTATCTCTGGAAGTATCTCCCACGGATTTGAGAAGGCCTAATAAAATTATCATGGCTAGACCCGTACCTTTTGCGGTGAATTCCTCAAAACAGACCTGGGCGCCACCCTTGGTGCGCCCAAGTGACCCCTTTTTTTTTATGTTGTTTTGGATTTCCTCTAATTATGAACTTTTCTGGGTTGTTTTTATTATGTAAAGGGTTTCTAAAGCCTTGTGCATATGCCTATAGGTCTTTTCTTATTCCAATGGCCGGCTCTCCGATCTTCTCATTTGTTGTTGATGGTGTTGAGGGTTCTTCCGCTTGCAAGCCCTACTCGCCAAGGGATGAATATTGGTCCCCTGGAGCTGAAAAAATAGGGTATTATGACTCTGAGGAACGGGCATAATTCTACCTCAAGCATAAATCCTCCCTGCCTGTTACCTATGACTGCGTTTTCCAGTTTGAAGAAACGATGGACAAGCGCATTGTGGAGATTAGGCGCAGCAGATATGATTTACTGGCTATAAAGTACAAAGGTATCTGCAGGTTGTATGGGGATTTGTGTATTGTGGGCAGGACTGCTCTAAATAGGTTGAATGGTTATGATGGGCTTCTGGAAGACTTGCCATCTTTTGTCAGCAGCGTGCTCCAATCTCTCTTATGGAGCATGTTGGATGTCATGGGGATGTTTAAAGTTTGGGAGGCTATGAGGTCTACTAATGAACGGGCTCCCGTCGATGACTTTAACACCCTACACAGGCGGATGGACCAACTGGAACTCATGGTCATGTCTTGCCCTCACGAAGCTGAATCGTCCGTTCCTAGGCGCTACAGGAAGTACTTCAAGATGCAAAACACTAGCCTCTCGTCGGTTATCCACCCAGTATATACAGCTTATCTGAATGACTTCCAACGGGTCCGGGAGATTTGCGGTGTCTTGAGGAATCCACCAGATAACTTAAAAGAGGTGCAAGGGCAACTCGAAGCTCATATCGTCGAAATGGAGACACGGGCGGCGCGTTTCCCTACTTTCAACGGGATGGTCCATCCGTCCTAGGGGACTCACTAGGAGTTTTTCTATCTTAGGCTAGGATTTTCTTTTGATTGGCAGGTCAGGTCATTAGGATCATCTTAGTTGATTATAGGCTCCATCTAGAGTATTGGGGGCAAAGGTTGTGACCTCTGTTTTAGTTCATGTTTAGGATTCAGTCGATTCAATTAATTGCTATAATTATTGTTCAAAGACTCTTATTGAAGTTTAATAAAAGTTGATTTAGATTTTTTTTTTATTATTTTTTATTTTTTATTTTTTATGTGGGGATGTTTGGTATTGAATGATGCTGATATCCATTATAATGATATTAATGATGATGAGGTATGAGATTTGGTTATTAATTGTGATGGTGAATTATGATAGTTCACTATTTATTATGGGTGCTTGATGACAGTGGTAATTATGTGCATTTTAATTGACATATAATGAGGTGGATTATGCGGATAAATGCGTGGGTCTAATTTTTTGAAGAGATGCATGAATGGGAGATGCATGATACATATGACAAGTTCATGATGCATTTTAAATTAAATCGACTGACCTCTGTATGTTGTTTGCGCTGCTTCCCCTTGTAGGTTGAAATCGATTGTCGCCATGCTGCTGATAATTGCGAATCCTGTCTAGGGTCGAGGTTGGCAGCCAAGTGGGAGCCCAATTATGTCAAGGCTGAATCACAGGCATTAATAAAGTCTTACTTTTAGCCTAACCTATAAGTGGATTATGTCTTAATTTCCCCTTCACTGATGTCTAAATTAATGTCAGGTTTGATCTCTCTCTCTCTCTCTCTCTCTCTTTTTCTTTTTTTTCTTTTTTTTGACTTCTTGGGCGAGAGACACAGGCCCATGTTTTAGGTGGGTCCCCTTGAAGGACGGCCCCACCATGTGATGGTGATGGGCCAACGCCCAGGGCTGGGCACGCTAGGTCACAACAATTGGGGCTTTTGATGCCCCAATCTTTCCCCCGCTTTTCACTTTTTATTCTTTCTTTCCCTCTCTTCTTTTCTTTCGTTTTGGTTATGGCTTCAGGTGAGGCGCAGGGGAGAGTGACCAAGGAGAGCTGAGTGGAGAAAGAGGAGAGGAGGAAAGGAAGAGCAGCAGCTTGCGATTGTCTGCTGTCGCCCAAGTGAGTGGGTCTTGACCTCTTTTCTATTTCTTCTTTCTATCCTTTTTTTTTATTGTTTCCCATGGTTGCTGTGGTCGTTTCAGGTGAAGTTCTAGTGAGCGGCAATGGAGAAGAGGGAGGAGAAAGAAGGCCAGGTATGTGATTTCATCCTCTTTCCATTTTCTATTTCCATTCTCTTTGTTTCCTTCTCTCTCTGTTTTTTTTTTTACTAACCTGTTTCTGCCGGCTACAGGTGGAGGCCGAGCAAGTTGAGTAGAAAAGGGAAGAGAGAGAGAGCCAGGTATGTGGTTTCATCCTCTTTCCATTTTCTATTTCCATTCTCTTTGTTTCCTTCTCTCTCTATTTTTTTTACAAACCTATTTCTGCCAGCTACAGGTGGAGGCCGAGCAAGTTGAGGAGAAAAGGGAGGAGAGAGAGAGCCAGGCATGTGGTTTCATCCTCTTTCCATTTTCTATTTCCATTCTCTTTGTTTCCTTCTCTCTCTTTTTTTTTACTAACCTATTTCTACCAACTACAGGTGGAGGCCGAGCAAGTTGAGGAGAAAAGGGAAGAGAGAGAGGGCTAGGTATGTGGTTTTTATTCTCTTCTCATTTTCCACTCTCTATTCTCTATTTCTTTTCTTCCCCCTTTTTTTTTTAAATCTGTTGCTGCCGTTTCAGGTGGAGGCCGATTGGGCTGAGCAGGGAGACCAGCAACAGAGTGAGGGGAGGAGGAAGGAGAGGGAGAAAAGAGAGAGGAAGCTCGACAGCTGGTGGCTCAGGTATGTGGGTCCCATCCCCTTCCATCTGTTTCTCCTTTCTTTCTTTTATTTATTTATTTATTTATTTATTTATCATTTTTTTTTGTTGCGATGGCTGCAACATGGGATCTTGGGGCTCGGTTTTGGCCAGGGGCGCCATAGGTGTGGTGGATTTTGGTGAGGGAAGGAGTGGAGTTGTCTCAACCGTGAGGTTGGCAATCCCAGCCCCCTTGATTCAAATTTGAAAGGTTGCATAGTGGGGGTTCCTTGGCAGAATCAGTTTGGATGGAAAATGGGCATTTTCTATGGCTAGTTAGGATTGGTGGGATGATGAGGAGTGAGGTTTGGTGTGATCCATGGAGGCTAACTGGTGTAGTGGAGATTGTTGAGTTCATTGAGCATTTCCATTGGCTTTAAATGAGAGTGTGGTGAACATGATTTTGGACTCTTGGCACAGATCTTGGCCATTGTAGGGGGCGGCTTGGGCTCTCTTCTTGGTTTTTTATTTTATTTTTTATTTTTTATTTTTCTTTCTTATGTTATTCAGGGACTTGTTTAAATTTGTGGTGCACTAGTTTTGACTTGTTTCTTACACCATGGTGTGTTTTATGCTCACTTCCATATTTGTAATTATGTTGGGAACCTTATGTTCTTTTGCCTCTATTTTTTATTTGTTTATTTTATTATGTAGAAGAGTAAGCTTGGTAATGCAGGGGTGTGGTGGTGATGGCTAGGGTGAGTTGGTTTGATGTGATGGGACAAAGGTTATGGGTGCTGTTTTAGTTTAAATTGTGATTCAGTTATTCATTTTTCGTTTTTATATCTTTGTATATTTCTCGTTGTTGTGGTTCTCATTGTTTCCCTTCCCCTTTTTGTTTTATTTATGTTGTATGACGTGATTGTGGGGTTGGGTGTGATTCAGCCTAATGCATATATTGAGAGGATATGGTGGTGACATGGCTGCACAAGGGGTGTGAAGTTAGGGCTAAGTTGGAGGAGTTGGATTGGAATGAATGTGTTTTCACTTCTTTGCAGGCCTGTAAAATGTGTCTTAATGAGGCTAGTTCAATAAATGGGATTCGTTTTTTTTTCTTAGTCTCCTGGTTGGATCAACGGTCATGGTTTTTGGCTCCTCTTCCTTCTATCACTTGACTGATGAGGGTCATCACTTCTAAATTGGAGACACTAGTCATCATCTTCGGACTAGTTTGTCTCTTATGCTTACGTGGACTAACATTATGCTCTCATGCTCAACTTCTCATTTTGGCTTTGGGTACAGGTTTGTCGGATGGCTAGGACTAAGGAGACTTGTAAGCGCGCTCCTATGTCATTGGACACTCCGGAAGGGGCCAAGGTAGAGCAAATCACTGCTCCCCCGAAAAAGAAACAGCAAGGTGAGGATAAATCGGAGAAGAAGCCTCACCTTTCAGATGAGATACGAGCTGGCCGAGTAAACTCTTAGTTGTCTTTATAAATCTCATACTTTGTTGACTTCCATTATTATTGACATTCTTTCCTCTGATGTTTGTGTTGCAGCCTATCCCTTTTGCTCGGGCTAGGGTGAGTTGGTTATAGATGAGGGACTGGTGGACCGAGCTCCCTGATCACTTAAAAGATCGGGTCCGAGCAATGGGGTTCGGGGATTTCATGTCTATTGTCGCCTTCCGCACCGACCATGCTCTCATTTGTGCTCTTTCTAAGAGATGGAGAGACGAGACGCATACTTTCCATTTCCCGCCCGGGGAAATGACGATTACACTTGAGGACATTGCGCGTTGCTGGGGGTTGAGGGTGACAGGCCTCCCTGTTTTCTCCAGGGCGAATGATGCCAAGGCTTCTATCACTCGGTTACGCCTGCATAGGATGTTCGGGGCTCGCCCCCAGTCTGGTGTGGGTCAGATTGACGCCGAGTGGCTGAGGGAGGCGTATAGCCCAGAGAGGAGGAGGATCCTAAATAGTAAGTATTCCATTGTCGCCTTTGTAGCATCGTATCTTTCTCTTCTGCTATTCCTACTAATCATTCCTCCCTGCTTCATTTTAGAGTGGGCTCGGAACCAGGCAGACTTTTTCGCCAAGTTAAGGGCAAGGGTACCGGATTTCGGAGGCTTGCCGGTTAGAGGATGTGAGGGAGGTCCTGTCCCCACAACGGCGGGGCTCGGGCCGATGCTGGTAACATTTTGTCCCCTCTCCTTTAGATTGATTCAAAGTAGAAAAATACCCATGAGACCTGCATATTCGATATTTATCCTTTATTAACAGTATTCATAATTCCTTTGACAGGTCAGGGCCCTTCTTCTGGCAAATCCCGATTTACGGCCGGCCCTACTGATGACGATGTAGCAGTGGTGGACGGCATTGAGAGTGATGATGAGGTGGATGGGGATTATGATGATGAGGGGGAGTCTGAGGACACAGATTTTGATGAGTTGGAGGGTGAGTTTATCGCGTCTGATGATGGAGACGACGAGATTGATGATGGGGACAGTGAGGATGAGGGGGTGAGACCTCGCCGAGTTGTTTCTGCCGGCTTTAATGAGGGGAGCGGTGGAGTTGCGGGTAGAGGTGACGAGGGCGATGTCGCCGGACCCTCTGAACGTAAGCACTCGATCCAGTTTCTTTTAACCAATCTCTGGCGTCTTGTATGCTTCTCATCCTTATTTCTTACGTTCTTTCTCTTTTGTTGCAGGATATGATTGGCGGGAAGTGCCGGTTGATGGGTACACTCGCCGAAAGAGAGTAGGGATACCTTGTGAGGTTTTCCCGGTCACGAGTGAGTACTGAAATGTTTGGTAGCTACTTTGCTCTCTATTCTGATTATCTAATGAATTTCTCATGTCAATTTGGTATTGTACAGAGAAAGAGCATGAAAGGCAGTCTGAGGTTCATTTGAGGAGACCTAGGCTGATTTCAGCACGGTTGGGTGATGATGAGCATCTCAGGGCTTTTCTTCTATTCTTTTTGGGGAGGTGTCTCTTCGCCAACGCCACTGGCAATAGAGCGCCCAATACTCTCATTCGGTTTGTGCAGGACTTGGATAAGGTTGGCGACTACGCTTGGGGCGCGGCCACCCTTGCCTTTTTATTCCATAGTCTGGACTCGAGGTGCCGCCTCTTGCCCGGATGTAAGAGCCTTCGTGGGTTCGTACCGATCCTACAGGTTTAAACCCTATCCCCAAGTGTGGTGACCTATTGTAGTCCACCTTTTCTTATCATAGGTCATGTTTCATCTTTTGTAATAACCAAGCTTTGGTTGTGTGTAGGTATAGGTTTGGGAGCATATCATCCAGTGTCGGCTTGAGCGCTTGCCTGCAAGGTTGAGTTGTACTCCCCGGGCTTCGCAATGGTATCCTAATGCCAATTTGCGGAGTTTTGCCGACATTCTGCCTCCTGAGATGGCTGAGCGTATTAAGGCTCTAGGAATGAGACCGGGCGAGCAAGGTTACCGGTTCATCTTAAATGAATTGAAAAATCACAAGGTATGCTCCTTTTCTCCTTTTGTTTGTCATGTTAAATGTCTGCCTCTCTCTGTTCTCATTTGCTACACATCATGATTTGTCAGGTGATTTGCAACCCTACTGGGGTGGTCCGGATGATAAGGTGGCTGTTGTGCAGGAGGGGCGTACTCTATTTGAGAGGGACATTTGGCTCCACGCTCCCCAGGTGGAGGTCAGGTTGGTTGTCAGCCGAGTTGCTCGCGAATTGGGACACCATCAAGTTGTCCCTGCAGAAAAGTCTATCATGCATCGGTCGTATCCAGGGTGGGGTTTGAAAACGTTCAAACGCCGCCATCTGTGTCGGAAAGAGATAAAAAATTGGAGAAGGAAAGGGAGGAAGGCCACCTTCGGTGTAGATGCTAGTGCCTGGAGTGACTATGAGGTATATTGGAGGATAGCTTTGCATCGGTATATACTCCCAAAGTCGTATTCTTGTGGGGCTGCGTATTCTGTTAGTAATTGCGCGGAAGTGGAAGCGGCCTCGTCATTGGCTCGGGTGAGCATTGAAATTTTGTTCGCTCTAATGTTGTCTTCCTTTTTATCATGGCTAACATCGTTTCTTCTCTTACTTTTCAGGAGGAGATACCGGCTGCAGCAAGGCATTGGCAGGCACGTCCATCATCCGAAGGACAAGGCGAGGTAAGGGCTTATGAGGTTTCCAACTTTGATTATGGGCCTTACAATCTCAAAGATTCATGCTCTTCCCATCCTCTAACCGTGGCTCTCATGTGTGACAGGGGACATCTGGGTGCGTAGTGTCCGATGCGGAGTCTATCCTCAGGGGAGAAACACTTCGACTGTCTCACCTAGTGGAGAAGAAGGTATGACTTCTTGACTTAGTGTTTGAATCAAATGGTGCTTATCTCCATAGTAATGTTGATCATTCTTGATGTAACGGCATGGTTTATATTTCATAGGATACGGAGGTCGTGAGACTAAGGGCACTATTGACAGCTGAGAGGGTACGAAAATTGTTAAACCTGATTAGCCACGTGCTACCTTATTTACACTTTCCTTACTAAAAATGCTTTGGTAATAGGAGCGCCGCCGGGAAAATGAAGCGATGATCGAAGCGTTGGCGGATTCTCACGAGGTATGAGGTCATGGAGTTATTTGTTCATTTTGAATTTGTGTTTATGACCTTCGGTTACTATGCAGAGCAACTGAGAGCACGACATGTCCGAGGTCACGAGAATTCAATTGGAGAGCGATCTGCTCACTCTACAAGCAGAGGTGGACCGACTGCGGACTAGCGAGGTTTGTGTTTCGTTTTATCGTTCTTGTGTTCAAGACATATAATGACCGACTCTTAACCCTTTCTATTCGTGATCCTCAGGCAAAGGCTCGTGGCGAGCGCGACGGAGCGTTTGCAGAGAGCTGCTTCTGTGGCACAGGTACGAGCGATTCTCAGGTGATATTTTAATCTTGGTTCCTCATCCATTGTTGATGTTGTTTATAATTTTGTTGTGTGCAGGTTGACGAGTTACGTGCCAGGCTTAGGAGCTTTGAGGCCCCTGTGCAGGTGAAGGTCTTTTCTTCCTTTTAAATTCCATGTTTGATGCTACAAGGTTTGTTGAACATAATGTTTCTATCAACGTTGTCCTGTACAGCAGTGCTATCGTTGCTTCCATTCCTCCACCTCTTAGCTTGGGCAAGGAAAAGGCCATTATTCATGATCATTACGCTCGGCGCATGGATCGCATGGAGCGACAACATGATGATGTGGTTGCTGATTTGCGGGGGCATCTCGCTAGACTTCATCGGAGGGCAGAGGAGAGAGGTTATGCATTCTGGGACTCAACCCACACTCCTTCTCAGCGTGCTCCTGGTCCGACCTCATTTGCTTCATCGGCTCGCCGTGATGGAGCCGCTCCGTAGAGTCATCGTTCTTTGATCGATCTCCCCAGGCTGCATCATTAGTGTATCCTTGTTCCATGTATCCATATTTGCTAGTCATGTATTTATGTTGTTTCGCCCCATCTTTGGCTTATGGTTGAGGGCTAATATGTATTTGATGTATGTTGTGCACACGTGTATTATGTATGTATAGTTGAGATAGTGTGCTTGATGCTTTAGAAGTGCCACGGGAATGTGTTTGATTGATAAGGAGTTGTTATGGGGTACCGGGGAATATATGAAGTGTTCTTCTTTCACAGGTAACAGGTTTTCGTGTATCCGGAAATTTTTCGAGGTCCAAAAAACAAGGGGAAGTGCTGCCGAAATTTTTCTAAAATCTCTCGAATTTCGTGCCTCAGCATAAATCTCATGGAATAAGAATAATAGCAATCCGGGATAGACAAGATGAGATATAATAAACCAAATGAATGCAATCCCATGCCAATTTTGACCCGGAGAAGGCAACATAGCCACAAGGTTCTCAAACAATGAGGAGTGCCTGAGTGTGTGACATTTGTGGCCTAAGCAATTCTATGTTTTTAAGGCATTTACATCGTCAGCAATAGGTATTAAGGCAGGAGCTCAAGATATTTGCATTTTCAAATCAAATATGATATCATAAAGGGTGTGCATAGCATACTTCTATAATCAAATTCATCATTATATATCATAACAACCATAAGTCATGTTTCCCAAGTTTGGTCATCAGCATTTTGACCTTTTCTAGTTATGAGGAGTTGTGTGCAGAATAATACCCGTAAATAATAAAAAAAATGCCCCAGCTTGTGGGATGTTATGAATGTAATCGGGGTTGGTCTCCCTGCAAGGTCTCAAAGCAAATTTGTTAGTATAATATTTTTAGGCCCCTTGCATAATTTAGCTAAGGTGGCATCTTTCTTTCTCGGTAAAAATGTCAGGGGGGCGTTTTGGCATTCAAGCTTTGGGAAACAAAGAGATGGAATTGGTACCTTAGTGGGTGTGTTCTTTCCTGTATTCAACTAAAAGTGGTTAGCAACAAAAGCATGCATGAGGTGAGGGTGTGTGTAGTCCAGTGAGTGTTCGTGGCAATCGTATATGTGATGAGGGCCCAGATTGGGAAGCCGTGCAAGATAAATAGATATATATATATATATAAATGCCCCAGCATAAGACTAGTGTTCATTTTGGCTGTGGGTAGGAATGTACCCTCGTTCCATGATTGTCACCTTGGCGGTAACGTGATCTTCCCTAACCATCATTCGGAGGTCGAGCCCTCACAAGTCCCCTTCTTGTAGCTGCTTAGTCTTTTCGGTTGAACTTCATAAAGCACTTGACCGTCCTCGGGGCTCGCTCGTGAGTTGTGTTTGTGTGTGGGGCGGTAAGTCACCGTGCTTCATTAGTGCTGTGGCTTCCGACCACCTTCTGCTCAATTCATGCGATGAGTACCCATGTCACTCCAGCGGGCCTAATTCTAATAGAGATTTTTTTTAACACGTAATTGTGCGATGTCTAGGTTCTTTAAGCTTTCTAATTAACCCATGTAACGAGCTTTAGGCCAGTGACTCCCAAACCAGACGGCTTTAGGGCACTAGGCACATAAATACCCCTACAGGCTTACTGGCTCGAGTTAAAGAGGCTACGAACCCAAACTAATCACCTTTTTTTTTTTTTTTAGCATGTAACTGTGCAATGTCTAGGTCCTTTAAGCTTTCTAATTAACCCATGTAACGAGCATTAGGCCAATGACTCTCAAACCAACCGGCTTTAGGGCACTAAGTATGCAAATACCCTTACGGGCTTACTGGCTCAGGTTAAAAAGGCTACGAACCCAAACTAGTTACGAGTATATATATATTCTTTTTATATATACTTTTTGTAGCAAACGGTCGAAAGGCTTTGATGACATGGGCGAACTCACCTTCAGACCTTCACATCGAGTGACTTTAACCCTGCAGAATTTGTGCAGGGCAGATCCACCTTATTTGTGTATTTTTAAGTGTTAGTGTGTGTCCAAGTTCTAAGTTTGATCAGAGTGCATTTCTTCGGTCCTCCTATGGGATTTCTACAACTACGCAAAAGGGCAAGGAGGGTCATATTCTACAAGAAGTGAGGAAGGGTCATACTGTGTACCTTTTCAGGTACATAGCGTTCCATGGATCGAAGAGATCTTCCCCCTCTGCATTTACTAGTCTGTATGCATTTCCAGGATATACTTCTTTAATTACATAAGGGCCTTCCCAATGGGGTCGTAACTTACCTCGGGGATGCGGAAGCTGAGAATGATCGATGCGTTTCAGCACGAAGTCACCAACTTTGAATTTTCTTTCTTTTGACATGTTTGTCGTAGGCTCTGGCAATCCGCTTCCGGTATACCTGTGCATGCTCTGCTGATTTCATTCTCCTTTCGTCAGTAGTAGGTCCAGTTGAAGTAGCAATGCTTCTCTCCTCTGGTCTTCTGTCATGTCTTCATCTAGCTGGATGCGCAGCGACGGGTGAAGGACTTCGAGGGGAAGGACTGCTTCCATTCCATAGGTCAAAGAGTATGGGGTTTCTCCTGTGGGAGTTCTTATTAAGGTTCGTTCCGCCCACAACGCTTCGAACAAACGGTCTGGCCAATCACTACCTTTGGTGGTTTGCACAGTCTTCTTGATGATCTTTAGTAGGGCATCTCAATGATTGAGGCTAAAATCGCTAATGAGTCAGCCAATCGGTTCAAGGCGCGAGGGATGTAGAGAAATGAAATCTTCTTGAATTTAGACATCAATGCTTTGGCTTTCTCATGGTAGTGCGTAAGCTTAAGGGCGCTAACCTTCCATTCTCCGGCTATTTGGAAAATAACGACCTTAGAATCAACAAAGACTGTTAGCTTTTCAACACCTAGGTCTTGGGCTTCTCTCAATCCTGCTAATAAGGCTTCGTACTCCATCGTATTATTGGTCGCTGGAAATCCGATTTTATAGGCCATTGGGATGACAACTCCTTCCGGGGATAATAACACTACACCAACTCCTTTTCCATTCTGATTCAAAGCTCCATCAAAGTACATGGTCCATAAATCATTATCCTTTGCTTCTTCAACGTCTGCAAACAAGATGCTTTCGTCGGGGAAATCAGTTCTAACCGGTTCATACCGTGGCAGAGCGAGGTGTGCCAGATGGTCGGCAATTGCTTGTCCCTTTATAGACTTCTGGGTAACATAAGTTATGTCAAACTCTGCCAAGAGCATTTTCCATTGCGCGACCCTTCCCGAAGTAACAGGTTTCTCGAAAATGTATTTTAAGGGGTCCATTCTGGCTAAGAGTTTGACCTAGTGGGCTAGGAAGTAGTGTCTCAATTTCTGGGTGGCCCAAACTACGGCTGAGCAAGTTCTCTCCATTGGGGAGTATTTCCTTTCGTAAGGCAGGAGAGATTTGCTCAAGTAGTAAATCGCATTTTCTTTCCTCCCAGTCTCATCATGTTGACCCAGGACTATGCCTATCGCAGACTCTGTCGCTGACACATACAAAATGAGGGGCCTATGTTTAGTAGGGGGCTTCAGGACGAGAGGACTTAATAGATATTTCTTCAGATCTTCAAATGCCTTCTGGCAGTCGTCGTCCCAGTGATATTCCACGCCTCCTTTTAGCAATTTAGAGAACGGCTCACATCTTTGTGAATGCTGTGAAATGAATCTTCTGATGAACTGTAGTCGTCCTATTGGGCCTCTTAACTCTTTAAGGTTCTTCGGGGGTGGCATTTCAACAATCGCTTTTACCTTAGAAGGATCGACTTCGATTCCTCGATTACTTACCATAAAGCCTAAAAGTTTGCAGAGGATACTCCGAAAACACATTTCTTCATATTCATCTTTAATTGGGTGTCCCGGGATCGTTGAAGGACTCTCTTGAGAGCGATGACATGTGTTTCACGTGTTCTGGATTTGATCAGAATATCATCTACGTAAACCTCCACGCAGTCGTGTATCATATCATGAAATATTGCCATCATGGCCCTCTGATAAGTGGCACCGGCATTCTTCAAGCCGAAGGGCATAACAATGTAACAGTAAGTCCCCCAGGGCGTGGTGAATGAGGTTTTGTCCTGATCCTCTGGTGATAGTCTTATTTGGTTGTACCCTGAGTAACCATCCATGAATGATAGCATAGCGTGCCCCGCGGTATTATCAATAAGCACGTCGATGTGAGGTAAAGGGAAATCGTCTTTGGGAGATGCCTTGTTCAAATTTCGGAAATCAATACAGACTCGGACGCGTCCGTCTTTCTTCCTCACCAAGACTATATTGGCGACCCATTGAGGAAACAACACAACCCTGATGAACTTCGCCTGGTGGAGTTTGTCAACCTCCTCTTTCACTTTCAGTGCAACATCAGGGAGCATTCTTCTCAATTTCTATTTAACTGGTCTAGCATTTTCCTCCAATGGGATCCTATGTTCCACTAGGTCGGGCACCAGTCCGGGCATGTCATTATAATCCGATGCGAACACGTCTTGGTATTCTCTTAGGACCTCAAGGATCTCGTTCTCTTCGTCAGGTTCTAGGCATGCACTGATTTGGACCTGCTTGGGTCTTTCGTCCGTTCCCAGGTTTATCTCTTTCGTCTTCTTGGCAGCCGCTTGTGTTTCTTCGTCAAACTTCTTAATTACTCTCCTAAATTCCTCAGAAACTTCGTCATCCCCTTCTTCAGTGTCTACTAATTCGTAAACACCCATTCCATCATTGATGTTCACATGTTGCACGGAAGGTTCGGGTTCTGGAACAACATGCAGAGATTCACAGCCTAACTCCTCGATGTTTGTCATAATTTCTTCTAGTCAAGACTGCTCTACTGTGGGTATCTTCCATCGCCTTAAGTTGCCCATATTTAGATGATGATCACAGTCTTCTACTCCTACGGTTCCTATGTTTTTGGGTTTTCTATTTTTTAATTTTTTTGGCTTTTTGGGATTTTCTAATTTTTTGGGATTTTTTGGATTTTCTAATTTTTTGGGATTTTTGGAATGATATGGTACAGGTGAGGTTAAAGATGGGCTATCTACCGAGGAGGATCCTCCCCGCTAGTGTGGCCAGGCGGTGGGGCGGTATACCACTTCGTGATCATTGAGGTCATCGGTTTCCCAAACTTCGTGATTCTCTTAAGAGGGGTCTTCTCGCCAATGGCGCCATGCAACGGGCCAATATACCACTTCTTCACTAGTAGGGTCTTCGATTTCCCATGTTTCGCGACTTTCTCGGACTTCGGCGATCAGGGTTTTTTTTTTTTTGGGTAAATGAGTTAACTCACTCGCATTCAACATGTTACAAGATAGGGTCTGGAATCTTGGATCGATAGTGTGGTCTATATTGTTCACTCCTTTTGGTGAATGGAGCTCCCTCCAAGTGCCGAAGATTTCCTCGTGAGTCTCACTTTCAGATGAAGTCGAATTTTCCCAATCTTCTACTAAAACGGTCTTGCCTTTATCATTTGGATCCAAATTGTGGCATCCCCTTCCGAACGGTGGTGCGTTGGGATCCAAGGTTTTGTCATGCTTCATGAAATGTTCATTTAAGGTCCAGTCCTCCCGTTTATACCGTATGTCATTGTGTGTGTCGTACCCTAATCCTTCTGCTCTCGCTCTAAGGTCTGGTATGTAAGGGTCAGTGATGCCTTCTCCATTCTTTCCTAGCCCAAATCCGGGTTGATACCCCATCTTCTTCATTAGAGTCCATCCTCGAGCTTGCCCTTCGTTGTCAAACACCAGATTTTGCGAGGAGGATAATTCAGAAAACATATTCTGCATAGGGTCCATATCCATCAAAGAGATGAGAGGATCGACCTTGTACCCATAAATCTTGATCTCTGGCGTAATAGGAGAGGGTTGTAAGGTCAGGAGTATTTGAAGTTCTTCCGGTTCAATGACAGGCAGGTCTCCCATCAATTTCATGATCTTACCCAAGTGGGGAAATTTGACGTATTGGTGTCGACTTGATATAACGTCATTCATATGGTTCAACCATCGCCGTCCCAAGATTAAGTTAAAAGTGGCGGGGATGTCCATAATATAAAATTCTTCTGGCATTGAAATCGGGCCCGCTTGGACTGGTAACATAATTTTTCCACAAACCGTTTTCTTATTCCCGTCGTAACCAGTTAAGACCATAGGGGCTGGAGCTAAGTCCTTTATTGTGAGCCCTAAGGCTTTGTAGGTTTTCAACGGACAAATATTCAGTGATGCACCAGTGTCAACCAAAGCTCCTGACATTCCCTTCCCTGCTATCTTGACTGTTAGATGTAGGGGAGAGGTTCTCGCCTCAGGTAGTATTTCCTTCAATTGTTCCTCAGTAAAGGTAATGGCAGGGAACGAAGCCCCCGGGGCCAAGGCTGAAATAGACGTTCTTAATTTTTCTGGAGTTATGCCTACCGGGACTTGTAAGCATGTGATAGCCTCAAGTAATTGTTGCTGATGTTTGGGGGAGGTCTTAATCAGATCAAGGACAGATACTTTAGCTGGGATCTTTGTGAGGTGCCCTAAGAGGTCATATTCTATCCCGGTTTCTATCGAACTATAAGCTCATTCATCAACTATCTCCTCAACCTGAATATTGGGATTTTGTGAATCTAAGTTCTAAGAAACAGGGTAAAGCAGTAGTCGGGGAGGACGGATCCGTCCAGATCGTAGATGAGCCTGAGATGCATTTGCGTCCGGGTAAGGATCTGGTTGGGAATTCGTGATGATCGGCGATTCTCGATCGTTTGGCTCATCAAAATTTACCATGTAAAGGTCAGGGGAGTCAACGATCGTATCCATCCCTGAATTGAAGATTTTGAATTTGGTATTCCCATTCCATGGCGTGATGTATTTTCGATAATCCTCTTCTTCAAAGAAATCACCATGACACGGTTGGCTATGGTTTACACTTCCTTGAACCAGGGCATCAATGTGTTGGTGCTCTATTATGGAGATGTTTATTAATTGGGTCTGTGGGCCCTGTCCAGAGGTTGGTGCTCCATGCTGTGGTAAAGGGTCTGTATAAATCTGCATGTTGGGAATATTTTGTGTGGAATTGGTGGTTGGATTTTGATTGGGAGGGGCATTCCGTGCGTCATTCCCACCTATTGGCCTAATGTTACTCCAATCAATTCTACCTTCATCATTGAGATCATAGATCAAATCTCTAACCGTGTAGCATTGGGTGAGGTCATGACCTGGCATCCTATGGTAGGCGCAAAACTTAGTCTTGTCTAGGTGTTCGGACCATGCCTGCGGTCGTTCGGGCAGAAGTTGGAGGGCATTCTGGTTTAAGAGTGACCAAAAGACAGCAGTCCATGGTTGAGGAAGGGACGGGTAGTTTGCCCTTTTAGGTCCGAATATTCTTCTATTTCCATTGTTCACGTTATTCTGGTTACCATTGTTGTCTCTATTGTAATTGAAGGGGACGATACCATAGTTGGGTTGAGGATTCGCGTTCTGGTTTTGCGACGGAGCTTTTGGGGGATCAAGACCGGCTGTATGGGATTAGGATTCTGGTTTTGATTCACTGGAGGTCCTTGGTTCCTTAGCGGTTGGTCATAACTTTGATTGTTTCTCGGAGGGTTTCGGTAGTTCTGATTGTTCCGCTGATAGTTCTGGTTATTCCTCTGATAATTCGGGTTACTACCTTGGAAATTGGGATTGCCATTTTGCCCTGGGTTTTAGTGTTGGTTAAAGCTAACACTGGTACGCTCTTGGCACGGTTGGTAGACCTCTTCCTGATTCAAGCTGACTTCAGGAGTCGTGCGGCTCTTTGGTTGGGTGGTTGTGCCTACCCTACGCGTGTTCTTTTTATGGTCAATGATGGTGTTCAATACCCCTTCATCTAGATTTTGCTTCATCCTAGATAACCTACGGTAACAGGCCACTCCAACTAACGACCTCCCCAATTGTCATCAGGGCTCTCATGGGATCCTTCATGTTTGATATCTAAATTTGGAGGCTGGGTGCCCACCATGGGGTGCCTAGGTGATTTTGGGTAGTGTGAGCGCCACAGGGTTGGTGCCTATGTGGAACTCAGTAGGGTAGGCGCCACATGGGTGGTGCCTAGGTGGAGTCGATTCATTTTTGGAGTTCGGTCCCTACGTTGAGTGGTCCCGGGCTATTTTTAGGCCAACTAGTGGAATTTGGAGGCTGGGCGCCCACCATGGGGTTCCTAGGTGGCCTTGGGCTGTGTGGGCGCCCAGCATGGGGCGCCGAGATGGATTTCCATAGGGTGGGCGCCACATGGGTGGTGACTAGGTGATCTCTTCTTAGGACAAACTTCGGAAGCTCATAACTTTTGACTCGCTTATCGGATTTGGAAGTTCTACATACCGTCGGAAAGCTCTTGAAGTGAGGAATCCAAGAGTTCAAATGTCCTGATGAATAGGGGCTGGAAAACAAGGGGGACCTCTGGACCATTGGATTCGATTTCCTAACTTAGGCTAATCGGGTGACATCTTGGCAAACTAAGCATGGTCTTTGGAGGGATTGGCCTAAGCATGTCTTAAGTGGTCTGAAAAGGATTTGAGTAGTGTCACGGTTCGTTACTTGTGTAGTTAGAGGGTTGGGCTCGAGATCTCGACGCGACTTGGCTTTTCTCTCACGAATTTCTAGAAATCGTCGAACTAAGTCTAAAATTATCAACAAGCATCTTCATCGTCATTATTTAAACTGAATTATGCCATTAATGATTCAATTATGGATGAAATGGGGGCACCGCTATATATGACAGGTGTTTAAGGCTATCATAGGGGCCCAAATGAGGTGTCTACACTCACTCCATTAGAGACACCTGCTGACGTAGAAGATCCTGTGTCTGCTACTTTCATCGTTCCAGCAATATCGGCAGGAAAGAAACCAATCTTCTTCCATAGATCGAATGCTTCTTCATCAAATTCTTTGCTTGAACCTTTCCACAATAAAGGTATGCCTCAACTATCCTTGTATAGTCCGATGGCACAAGCTACAATGAAGAAAATGGGCTATGACGCTCAAAATCCAATCAGTTTGGGAGGTGGCCGAGGTATTCTCACGCCATTGAAACCCACCCTGACAAAAAGTCAGCTAGAAGATTGGAAACTCCACCATCGCATAGACAAGTCTTCATACGGGTTAGGGTATGATCCTGACACTCCTATGAGACAGTTGACACAAAGGCTGCAAAGTCGTTTTGCCGACCAGGCCTCAACATCTCGTGTTGATGAAGACATCGATCTCCCTGGATATCTTTATGAAGAGTTACCCGACAAGGACCCAGGAAGCTCATCAAATTGGTACGATTTCTTTTATGATGAAGAGGAATTGTCCGATGACACAGACACACGGTTCTCTAATTCAGAAGAGCCATCGTCTCCAAAAGAAGAGCCTTGCTTCGACCCAGTTTCGGTAGGTGATTGGGATCATCTCATAGCAAGTCTTAAGAAGAGTACCGATCAAGAAGATTCATGGATGGAAGCAGAACCTTGGTCTGAAAATGCTTCTGAAACTCCAGAAGGTCTTGTTGAGTTGGAAGCCTCCGAAAATAATGTGGAGGAACCACCTTCAAGCCTTCCAACAGAAGATTCTGTTCAAAAGATAGATTTAGAAACACCAAATAACCCACATCTTGTATTCATAAGTAAGAATATAAAGGATGATGAGTTACCCGAGTATGTCTCTTTTCTTCGTGAGTTCGTTGATTGTTTTGCATGGTCTTATGCTAAAATGCCTGGCTAAGATCCCAAAATAGCAGTCCACAAACTCAATCTGCATGAAAATACCAAGCCAGTAAAACAAGGCCAAAGGAGATTCCGTCCTGACGTGATCGACAAAATTGAACAAGAAGTTCAGAAACTCGAAAGCGTTGACTTCATCCGCGAGGAATAGCATCCTGAATGGTTGGCCAACATTGTCCCCGTGACAAAGAAAAATGGACAGATCAGGGTCTGTATTAACTACAGAGACCTGCTGATTTGAGCGAATGACATTCATGGATGGCTTCTCTGGTTACAATAAGATAAAGATGCATCCTGAAGATGAAAAACATACATCATTTCGGACTCCATTTGGCGTGTATTGCTACACTGTCATGCCATTTGGTCTGAAAAATGTCGGTGCAACATATCAGAAGGCTATGATGAAGATATTCCAAGATATGCTGCACAAGACGGTCGAATGTTATGTTGATGACCTCGCCGTCAAAAGCCAAAGAAAAGAAGACCATCTCAAAGATCTTCAAAAAGTCTTCCTCCGACTTCGCAAACACAAACTGTGAATGAATCCACTCAAATGCTTCTTCGGTGTTTCATCGGGTAAGTTTCTCGGATTCATAGTTCGGAAAGCTGGAATAGAACTTGACCCCACCAAAGTCAAGGCTATCCTAGAAATGCCATCTCCAAGAACCTTAAGAGAACTAAAAGGGCTTCAAGGAAGATTGGAATACATCCGACGGTTCATTTCCAACCTATCAAGAAGATGCCATTCATTTTCTCGCCTAATGAAGAAAGGTGTAGACTTTGTTTGGGATGCAGAATGTGAAGCTGCATTTCAAGACATCAAGTCATACTTGGCCAAACCTCCAGTGTTGGCTGCCCCCACAACTGGAAAACCATTCATCTTGTACACAAGAGCTATCGACTATTCTTTGGGTGCTCTACTTGCACAAGAAAATGACGGAGGAAAAGAAGCTGCTCTATACTACCTCAGTCGCATGTTGGTTGGTGCAGAGCATTGCTACTCTCCAACGAAAAGGAATGCCTTGTAGTGATGTTCGCTGTACAAAAGCTATGTCACTACCTACTGTTCAACACAGTATACCTGATTTCAAGGATCAATCTCTTAAAAGTCCTTGTCACAAAAGCAGGTTCCATTAATGCTCGACTGGCAAAATGGTCCATCCTTCTGTCACAATTTGATATTAGGTATGTACCACAGAAAGCAATCAAAGGCCAAGCTCTGGCAGATTTTCTCGCAGAGCATCCACTGCCTAAGGATTCTCCACTCAGGGATGATCTCCTAGACGAGCCTGTCTACAGCGTGGAGACCTCCTTATCAAATGCCTCCTAGGACATGTACTTCAATGGTGCAATTAGGACAAATGAAAGAGGAAATCTGATATCGGGAATTGGCATTCTCTTTGTTAACCCTGACAAATACATGATTCCACACTCATTCTCTCTACTAGAAACATGTTCAAACAATGCAGCTGAGTACCAAGCCCTGATAATAGGATTGGAACTCGCCCTCGAATCCGGTATCACCACGCTGGAAGCCTTTGGGGACTCCCAACTAATCGTCAACCAGATGAATCAGAAATATGAAATCAGAAAGCCTGATCTGTTGCCTTACTACAACAAGGTACAATCGCTCCGTCAAAAATTTGACATCTGTCACATCACCCACATCCGCAGAGGAGAAAACATCCGTGCAAATGTCGTGGCTGGACTTGCTGCATCTATGGTGATCCAAGAAGGGGAAAATATGCAAATTACAGTGTGTCAAAGAAGAATTCTCCCTCCTCTCAACACACACCAAGCAGTCGTTGAATGCCATCAAGTGGTTGGAAGTCGGATTTCCATCATTAAACCTCCGATCGGCAACTGGAGGGATACGTTCATTGATTATATTATATTCGAAATCCTACTTAAGGACCCAAAAGAACGGGAAAGCATTTAAAGACGAGCCCCGGACTTTCATTTGGATATCCCCTCCAAAATGCTTTATAGAAAATCCTTCAACGGAGTACTTCTACGATGCTTGTCATAACAAGAGGCGGAAGAAACTCTAAAAGAAGTTCATGCTGGTCTTTGTGGAGCACATCAGGCTAGTCCTAAGCTCTACGATCAGATAAAAAGGTTAGGTTACTATTGGCCTACCATGGTAGCTGACGCGATGCAATTTGCTAAACATTGCCAACAATGCCAAGTTCATGGAGATTATGTCCACATGCCTCCAGAATGGCTACATCCTATAGCGATCTCATGGCCCTTCGAAGCCTGGGGTATGGACATCATAGGTCCTATCTCTCCCCCATCAAGCAAAGGTCATCGCTTCATCTTCGCCGCTATGGATTATTTCTCCAAGTGGTCGGGAGCATTTGCGTTCAGTGAAATGAAGACCTCATCAGTCCTTCAATTCTTACAAACCAACATCATTTGTCGCTTCAGCATACCTAAAAGATTTGTCCATGATAACGGACTACAATTCCGGGATCACAAATTCTACAAGTTCTGCGACAAATACAAAATCCAAAGTTGTCCTTCAACTCCGTATAACCCAGCAGCAAATGAACTAGCAGAAGCCTTCAACAAGACACTCTGCAAAATTCTCAAGAAAATGGTCTCTAGTCACAAAAGAGACTAGAGCGACAAGCTACCTGAAGCTTTATGGGCCTATCGGACCACCGTTCAAGGACTAACCCATAGCACACCATTCTCCTTGGTCTATGGATGTGAAGCAGTTGTCCCTCTAGAGGTACAAATTCCTTCCTTAAGAGTATCTCTGCAAAATGACATGACGCAAGAAAGCAACGTCAAATTGAGACTCCAAGAACTGGATAATCTCGATGAAAGACGGCTCGAAGCACTACAAAGCATTGAGCTTTACCAAGCACGCATGGCAGTATCTTTCGACAAGAAGGTCAAGCAACGCGCCCACAAAAAGGGTGACATGGTTCTTGCGGTGAAAAGGCCAATGGTTTTTGCCCACAAATCCAAAGGCAAATTCGAACCAAAATGGGAGGGACCCTTCATCATCGACAAAGTCTTCTCCAACAACGCATACGCTCTTTTAAATATGGAAGGTGACAGATGTATGCTACCCATCAATGGCAAGTTCTTGAAGCGGTACTACCCTTGAAGACTTCCTACAACGGGTCAGAGCGATACCTGCATGGCCAAAGTCTATTCCTAGGTACTTACTCATCAAACCCACCCCTTTTAGAGTTTTCATCCCTATGTTGAAATTTCTAAAAACTCAAAACAATGCTTACTTTCAATGTTTCATTGTTCAAAAAAAAATCAATCAAATCCTAATAATCCAAGTTTAGGAGCCTCTTCCCCAACTTAACCAAAATTTTCAATCCTTGAACCCAAAAATTCATGGTTTGAAACAAAAATCAGGACCCAGAGATTTCCACCCTAGTCCACCCCGACTTTTACCACCAAAAATGGTTTTGAGTCGAAAATTACGGCCCTCGTGTCTTTAAACAAAAATGGTTTTTCAAAAAAAAAAAAAAAAAAAACCGCAAGAAGCGACTCTTAGTCAATACTTGCAAAACCCAAAAATCGGAAAGATGCGAACCCCATTCGATACTTCCAAAACCTCAAAATCGCAAGGAAACGACACCTCGTCAATACTTGCAAAATTTCAAAAATTGTGGAAACGCAACATTCCAGTTGATATCCAGAACCCAAATTTCAAAAAAGTCATGGCGACACAACGTTTCAGTTGATATCCACAACCCAAATTTCAAAGGTTCGAAAAAACCTCAAATTTCAAAAATCGTGGGGAGGCGACATTCCATCGATACCGACAAAAAAATTTTTTTGAAAAAAGCAGGGAAGCGATGCTTAGTCGATACTTGCACCCAAATCCACGAGGAGGCGACATTCCATCGATACTCGCAACCGAATGAGCAAGGAAGCAACATTCCATCGATACTTACAATACCATTCAGCAGGGAGGCGACTCTTAGTCGATACTTGCATTTTGAAAACCAAAACTCGACTTTCACGCCAAAAATCAAAAACCCGGCTTTCACGTCAAAACCCGGCCTTTATGCCAAAAACCTGGCTTTCATGCCAAAGATTAAAAAAAATCCGGCTTCCATGCCAACAAAACAAAAACTTTGTTTTCAAAAAAAAAAAAAAAAAAAAAAAAAGCTCGACTTCCATGCCACAAAATTTGGCTTTCACACCAAAACAAACAAAAATTCAGCTTTCATGCCACAAAATCCGGCTCCCATGCCACAAAACAAAATTTCGGCTCCCATGCCACAAAATTTTGGCTCTTATGCCACCAAAAACAGGCTTCCATGCCACAAACAAAATTTTGACTCCTATGCTACCAAAATTTGGCTTTCTTGCCATTCAAATTTTGGCTCTCAAGCCTTCAAATAACCAAGCCTTTTGCCACAAAATCTGGCTTTCATGCCCAAAACAACCCATCCAACGTTTACCTATTTTCATCAAAAAAGAATTTAAGTGAAACGAGGGAATACAAAAAAAGAGGGTGCCAAAAAAAAATATTTATACATGGAGGCACCAAAAAAGAAGAAGAAAAAGTTTGTTACAAATCAGGAGATTAGTCCAACATGGTCTTCAGCCAAAGACTTAACTCCTCAAGAAGACTCTTGGCCTTAGCCTCCAGAGCTTCCAGGCCATGTTTCTTCAGAATTTTCCCATAAAATGCGGCAGGCTGTCGCAATCCATCTTCAACACGAGGAAGCTCTTCCCAGAGAATTTGCCATTGTTCATATTCCTAAGTCTTCCTCCGGAGATTGCTTTCAGCTTCCTCAACGTGGCGCATGAGAGTCCTCTCTCTATTGTGAGCTTCCGTAATGGCAGCCCATTTAGCAGCAGCTTGTTCCTCCAATAGCTCAAGGCGCTGTCTGGTCTCAATGACCTCCCTTTCAAGAAGGTGTAGGTCTTGTGTTAGCTCGATGATAGCCAACTCGGTGACGTTCCTCTCCCGAACGAACTGCTTCCGAGTCCTTGAAATCTTATCCACTTCAAATCTAACTTCACCAGAATGCTTCAAAAACATCTCATTAAAGAAGTCACCATTTGGGAAGCTCTTGATCTTAGTCCACTTGTTGCCTAGAGCGATGACTTCATCAACAAAAGCCTTGGTATTTGTTATGTCCAGACTGCCCTCTTCGCTATCAGCAAGAATGTCCTGCACATGCTTAATCATGCCGAAGCCAGCTTCCAAATGGCCAAAAGAGAGAGTTTCGACCCATGAGCTCAAGACTCTCTTCAACACCTTCTTCGTAAACTGAAGGGATGACCCAGATGAAGATTCACCATGCTCCGTTGGTCGACTTTCCATGTCATGCACCGTCGGAAGAGTAATTAAGAAGCTCTTTCCAATCAGAGCCGCTGGAGAAGGAATATCAGTACGCGAACTCGCCTCTACCTCATCAATACTGGTGGAAGAAGCCTTTACTCCTGGATCAACCGCGGGCACCCCTTGCTCTGGCCCTGAGAAAAATAGAGGAACTTCTTCTATCGCTTCACAACCTGCCAATGAAAGATGAAAAGGTATGAATATGATCTTGTCAAAAATCAATATCAAGATTATCAGTACAAAGTACCTTCTTCGACGACCGGCGGAATAATTTCTGCCTCCATGAGCTCATCCGAAGCATCGTCAAAAGTTACATCCATGGATGGCTCGAAGTCGTCAGAATCCTCTGGCAAGTCAGCTGGCAAGAAAACAAAAAAAAATATGTCAGCAAGTGGCGGCAAAGAAAAATAAAAAGGTAAAAAAAAAAAGGCAAAGAAATCATACCCGGTGAAGATTCTGGATCTACTCCAGAGTCCCTTAGTTCTTCCTCAAATGCCACAACCGGATCTGTCACCGCCTCATTGGTCGAAACCTCAGCCATCACCAAATCATCATCTTCTGCCAAAAGAAAGAAAGCAATAGATCAAAACAAAATCCTCATAAAAAAGAAAGAAGCGGAAAAACAGAGAAGGAGGGTCATACCATCATTACTGATCTTTTCTTCTCGACTCCTCTTCTCCGGAGGCTCATCGTCATCCCCTGATGCCTCCTCAGCAATGGTGAGAGGGATTTCCAGATCAGGAGAGTCCTCATGACGTCTCTTATTACGGCGCTGCCCTCTCCTCCTCTTACTTCTATGGGTCGGTCTGTCTGAAGAGCCCACCCCGCCTTCAAAGTCAGGCCTCTCACTTGACTCCTTACTGGATGATCTATTCTTGCCAATAGACTCCATGGAAGCTTTCGCTCGTTCCCCTTGCATCCAAGCGTCGACCTCAGCCTCCTCCTCTGCGAGCTGTTCCAAGACCTCACCAGGTATCTCTTGTACAGCTCCTGATCTGATGACGTCCCGATCATCGAGAAAGCCTATTTTGTGCTTTTCTCCAGAAAGGAAAGCCAGAACTTCCTCTCGGCGGACGCCATCTGACTTCCCAAGACCCTTCCCAGAAGACTGCTTTACATCAAGCTCCTTCTTTGAAAGCTTCCGGTGCACTAAAAAGCTCTCCACAAACCATTTTGTGAAGCCAGTAGTCCGAAAAGTGGGCAACTCAGGATAGGAAATCATGGCAGTAGTGTCTTCCGCGCTATAAAGGGCCCATGCATTCCTCCTGTCCTACAAAGCTCCATAGCGCTTCACCTTACTTGAAGGCGCTCCAACAACACCTTGGGAAATGCCCAACTACAGTGCAAAGCGCGAGGGGACATACGGTTGGATGTCGACGAAAAGATGTCTACGGTACACCATCATACCAACACGTATGTTAAAAAGCCAACTCCTCTCTGCATTTGTCAAAGAATAGTGTCTCCCGACCTTGCCCTGGTCAAATCACAAGAGACACCAAAATCAAAAGCCTTCTTCCGCAAGCTCGGAGAAAGCTTCACTTTAGATTGCCCCATCTCGACATCCCTGAATCGTCGGATCCTCAAACGGGCGGATAAAAGAGATTCGGAAACAGGCCTCCCTCTGGCCAACCGAATCATAAATGGGTCATCATCCTGTGCAACACCCAATCGGTGGAAACCAGGACAGTGGTATACATACCACGAATAAAAGATATGGGCTGAAAATACCCTATTCATGGGAAGCCCAAGCCGAACCAGGAAAGCAGCAGCCTATAGTTCGGTGCACAAATAAGAGTAGAGAGCAGGCACCAAAGCAAGCTGCTCTCCAAACGCCATCTGACAAGCCGGAAAAATGCAGTGCGGCCTGATGTGCGTTCCATCTCCTCCAGCAAAAACAGCCTCACCCAGCCAATAAGTGAGGTAAACAGCGAGATCTCTCCGCAGCGCAATGTCAGAATGAATGGCGTCCATGTTTGCGAAGAATTCCTTCAAATTTTCTCGCATGGCGGAGATCTTCTTCGAACCCGGGTTCTTAGCCCTGGCTTCCTGGGTCGTACTCTCAGAAGACACCCCACTATCAAAGAAGTTGGAGGACAAAAGGCTACCACTCTTCCAACTGCTGCACTGAACTTTCAAGCCTTCCTTCTCCTTCAAGAAATCATAGAAGGCGACGAGCTGAAAGTACAAAAGCCTGAACTCCTCAGATTGCTCCTCAAGAACGCTGTCGATAGGCATAAACTCCTCATAGAGTTTGCCAAGGATAGGCGTCCGGTGATGACACTCAATTCCTTCAAAGAAAAACCAATCTCACCATTCGTAACAATGAAGGTGTTGGTTTGTGGAAGGAATGACTCCAGCATGGCCATGAAGACTTCATTAGAGAAAACCACGGTTTGCCGAAAAGCGTGAACCGCGTCAAAGATCTCGGCCTCCTTCAGAATGGCACCGCCAACCTGCAGGATGTGATCAGTCCATGACTCCCAGTTCGAGTCAGTGCTGAAACGGCCACGAAGTCGAAAAGGCTTCACCCAATTGCTACCATCGCCCTTAAAAATATCAAGGCTGTCACGCCCCCAAACCCGGACCCTACAGCGGCCCGACCTCGGGGGGCGCGAACTTGGGATATAAGTAATAATTATATTCCTCCCAGGATCCGCGTGAGTGAGGATGGCAATTCCACTCATTCTGAATATTTTGCGGAAGCTTACGTGGCGTTGCGACTCGGATTCCGTGGCTATCGGATTCCGCATCGCACCCAACCGCTAGTATATAGCTATTGTATCAAGAATCATATCAGACTGGAACAAACCATCACATTAAAAATACAGAGCTGACGGTAACAGGATATTTCATTCCCACATATGTTCAAGTTACAAGTATCAAAGTGCATTAATTACAAATCCCTGAGAACAGGCTAATAAAAGCCATACAAATAACAAGCTAGGTAAACACTACCCCATATGTGACGTAACTCAGATGTCGAGCTAAATGTCTACATGACATAGTCGACGCTACAAATCTGCAACTCATGGCTCCACAGCCAACACGTGCACTCAGCTCGGGGCAAAGAAATCTGGACCTGAGTACCAAAAGAGTGGGTCAGACACGACGGTCTGGCAGGTGGGTGAATAGATAATACCAATAAAGAAACCAAAACACTTTCTAAACATAATGAAATCTTTTTAAACAATAACTGTCTTAAAACAGGGTGCATAGTTCATTTAAAGTACAGATGCAATATAAATCATGCGGGGTATTCAAGGTACAGGAACTAACTAGATGGCAACCACACTCAAGCTAAATCCTCTCCATCACTAAGGTGATGAGAGCACATTCAGTGCGTTGGGCTCGAACACACGAAGTGACGAGAACCAACATTATATACAGATACATATACATATAGCTAGGCAAGACCACGGCCGCGGAACCGGGTAACGGGACAGAACAGGATCCAAGTTGCAACTGGCGGGAGCACAGGGGGAGACCCAAGTCAGTTGATCAGACTGACAAGGATGTCCAAGCTTAGTGGTGCCGACTCTTAGGTTACATGAGAAATCGAGACATGTACAAAACTCTATCAATATAAAACATACGGGCAGGCGGGGCATGGTGCTCGTAGGCACACATTTCATATCAATAACAGTTCATGCATAAACGAGGCTGGCGGGACATATCCAGAGTATGAATCAGAATTTGAAATAAAACCAGTAGGTCGGGTAATTATACATATAAACTGAATAAAACAAAGCAATAAATCCTATATCATTAGGGACTATGTATTGGGATATCCACATTCAGACAACATGTATAAGGGTCTTGTATGTCTAAATTTACCCTTAGTATGGTACTCGAATGATAGAGGACATACCAAGTTTCCTTATGCACATTGATGAATCTAAAAGTCCCAATACCTTTTCCGAAATGGTGTTTCTTTCTATGTAAATCTCCTTATGTCATCCCCTGGGTCTTTCCAAGGTGGTAGGGCATCAGAACAACCCATCCAAACCTTTAAATCCCATAACTAAAAACAATGGAAAAGACTCAGGAATTCTGGGTAAACTCGGTCACCTGTCGGTCAGCTGGCGGTTAGCCGCCGAGGTGATCGGCGGTTAGCCGCTGGCTGACCGCGGAGCTGACCGCGGCTCACCCTGCTAAAAAGTAGCATTCTGTGTTTCTAACCGCGCCTCTCGGCTACCTAGCGGTCACTGGGGTCATTGGATTGGAGGCTAGCCGCGAGCTGACCGCTCGGCTAACCGCGGTTCGCCTGTCAAAATGCAGCATTCTGTGTTTCTAACCGCATCTGGGTCGGCTAGCCGCCGGTCACCTGTCGGCTAGCCGCCGAGGTGACCGCCTGCTGACCGCCCAGCTGCGGGAACTACACATCAGGTGCAGATTTCAGTCATTTGTCTCCCAAACCATATCACCTTCATTCCAACCATTTTCTGATGTGGAATGGGTCCAATCCCTTCCATTTAACATTTACTCCCTTCCACCAACTACCATTCCACCAATGCATTTATCCTCTTTCCAAAACAAACCTCATTCAATGCAAGTGCAAATCTCATTCATGAAATCCATAAGTACAAATAAACAAGCTTTAACAAGATCAAAAGCATACATTTTCAAGGGACTGAACAAGACAGAAAGACTCATCAACATGCATATTTCGAAATCAATATAAACCATAGCGAGAATAGGTATTAAATCATCGTAAGCAAGTAATAAAATCCACATTTCCTCATAAAACTTATTAGCATTCAAAAACCATCCATTCATCCACTTGCCTTGGTTTCCAAAGTAGCTAATCAATCTCTAATCACCTTCTCAAGCCACGAATCTCCAATCTATACAAAAACCCCAAAATAAACCCATCTTAGAACCCTAAAATGGCAAACCAAAGAACGAAAAGAAGAGAGCTCCCAATAGAGAAGATGGAGACTCTCTAGAGCTAGGAAAACACAAGTCTAGGAGATTGAAAGGATTGCTCACTTGGAAGTGCTTCAAATGAAGAAAACTAGCTCAAGGAGAACCTCAATGTGGCTGGATTTCTCTTCTAATGGTATCCATAGAGAGCTTGAGATGAGGGGAAGAAGGAGATGGACACCAATCTCTCATTTTGGCAAGCTTGGAGGTGAGTTTTGTGAGAAAACAAGAAGAAGAAGAGGAAAGGGGAAAACCCTAGGCTGAGTTCCTCTCCTAACGCTGGGAACGAATGGGGAAGAAGAAGATGGCTGGGCATTTGTAAAAGGGTGGGGGTGGGTCCCACTATCACTAAAACTTGTCGGGATTAAAACATCGGTTTCTGGGCTCCGGATGCGATCGACGAAGAAGAGAAAAATGTTCCTCATAAAATCTATTTTTCAAAAAGTATAATTTTGGCATGGTTTTGAGATCTCGGAATTTGGGTCCAGATTTTGTGTAAAAAGACTGTTTTACCCCTATCAATGGCAAAGTAGGGTTTAGAGGTCTCGGATGGAAGCGGAGCAAGTACAAAAGTTGTCGGGAATAATAAAATACATTAAACGAAACAATTACAGATATCCGAAATTATTGCACCACTCCCAAAGCTAATCAAAACATAATAAACGAACCCCCAAAATCACACAAAACTCACAAGGGAAACCCCCACAGGTTCCACCCAGACAAAAGAGTTCTCAAAATCAATCAAAGCTATAAAAAGCTATTCTAATCCAGATTTAACCAAATTCCACTAATCCCACTTTAGAAAACTAATCCAAAATTAAGAAAACACTAATCCCGGAAATTAGGGGTCGGGTTCTCACATCCTCCCCCCCTTAGAACATTTGGTCCTCCAAATGAACTAAACAAACCCAAAACAACAAGTGGAGATATTAGTCTCACACTCCAAACACAAAACCTCGAACGAATGCTCTAAATCGGCCCTCTCGGGAGCTCCTGAACTCGCTGGGTCATCCATGCTGCAGAACTCTTCGGTCCACTTATCTATAGTCATCAAGCATTCTTCCACTGGCTCGAATCTATTACTGCCCTGCCAACCTGACTGCTCAAGAAATCTACCAACTCTGACTTTCTTCTCGGTTCCACTAAGTCCATCGCTTCTAACCACCTTAATCAAGAAACCCTTGGAACGATTTTGTCGACTTCCTTACAACTGCCGAACCTAAGTCTCGTATCAAATGCACAATCTTCAAGGTGAACTCTTGCTAGCTCTAACTCTTTCAGATCATTGCTCTTAATCCTCTGCACCATAGTCAGTTTCTGACACTAACCTGCTTGTTCCTTCATCATTCTTCAACATTTGAAGCTCTACACTTGCCCTTGTAATCGTTCGTAGCTGTTCTGCCAAATTTGCTTCCTTCCACAACATCCAATATAACTGATTTCCTGCTCCATGTATCTGTACTTTGAAATCCCATGTTTCTCTTGTTGATAAAAAATCTGGGAAAATCTTCGTTGTCGGGCGATCAAGTAGAGATCCTTTCTGCAGTCGACTCCTTTGCTAATTGCTGAAATTTGACTTCAAATGCTTCTAACATCTTGTCGGGTCTACTCCTCCACATGGATGCGCTTGTTGAAAATTCCCGAATACTTCTCTGACAAAACTCATCGACTCTTAGAAATCTCTAGCTCTGGACATCTCCTTGGAACTGAAAATTGTCTCTAAACATTGATGATCCGCGTTGCTCCTATACAACTGTACTATCCCCGGTCAAACATGGTGGTGATGCGCCTCTGTGGTCAAGGTCTCTGATTTGGTTAAAGATCTTGAACTGTCCAAACTTTTACTTAACAACCTGCTCCTCTTACACAATCAATATTCGAAGAATTCTTCCATCAACCCCTGACACCCATCAGTTTTTCTTACATTGCCTCGAATCTGCTATTTGTCTTGTCCATCGATGTCGGTCCAAGAAAATGAAAGTTTTGACTCCTTCCGACGTACTGTAACTCTATCTCTGTCGTAAAACGCTGTATATAGTGTCCTTCGATGCTTGCATGAAAGTTGTCATCATGGACGGGCTCGAATAGAAGTAATCTCTATCAAGGTTGCCAAAATCAGGTCACTTGTCAACACACAATCTTTGACGTAGATAACTTGGAAATATATCAATTCTTCACATGTTAAGTTGGCTCAATCAAATGTTCGGACGGTCATCTGGATACTTCACCAATCTCCATCCACTCGTTGGAATCACAAAGTTCTCATCTCTGTGGGTTGTATCTCTGTCTCAGGTTCATCATCCTCAAGTCTTGTACGTGTGTCATTCTTCTCTAGATCTTTCAACTGACCTTGCCCATAGGTTATGATTCACCAGTTTGCATCTGCACAGTGTCTAAACTGACATTCCAAAAGTCAGTAGAGTCCGCAAAATCCCCTCTATTATAAGACCAAGCAACCATCCATTCTGTATACAGTTCTTTAGACTACCGCTGAAAGCTTACTTCCTATGATTTTAACCATACACCGAAGCATCCTGCCGAGTTGACTTCACCATCATTCTGGATATGTTGAGAATCATCTAACACTTTTCTGACCAAAGTTCATCAAATTTGAGAAGTTTCTAGCTTTTGGCGTCCACTTAAAGTTCTATCAACTGAAAATCACCTTAAACTTCCAAAAATCGACCCTTTCTCTGGGTTCTGGAGCCTTCTGACATAGGAAAATACTCCACGTTTATCCAAAAATCCACACTTACCTGCCTGACGCACTATCTGACGGTGCACGACCAACCGTAATTGGGTCTCGATAAGCTGTTCACATTCCTTGCTGACTAACAACTGCTCACAAATTCCTTCACTGACTCCATCTGTGACATCGGAAAGCTGAAATTTCTGCCAAGGTCCTTCGAGATCCACATGCTAAGCCCTCAAAACTCTGACTCTCTAGTGCGAAAACAAGAAAAGAGCACTAAATGTGGGTGCGAAGACATTAAATCCTCCCCCACTAGAAAGAATTTGGTCCCCCAAATTCTCTAACAACAAGGACAAGAAGGCGAGACAAAGATAGTCTCCCCCACTAGAAGAAACAAACCCAAACTCGCAGAAACGACAGTTAGCCAAAAGAAAACACACATAGACTAAGGAGTCCTCACCACACGTCTTAAGGTTGCTAGAGTGTTTTATTTCCTAGGAACCTGCCCGCTCTGATACCAGTCTGTCACGCCCCCAAACCCGGACCCTACAGTGGCCCGACCTCGGGGGGGCGCGAACTTGGGATATAAGTAATAATTATATTCCTCCCAGGATCCGCGTGAGTGAGGATGGCAATTCCACTCATTCTGAATATTTTGCGGAAGCTTACGTGGCGTTGCGACTCGGATTCCGTGGCTATCGGATTCCGCATCGCACCCAACCGCTAGTATATAGCTATTGTATCAAGAATCATATCAGACTGGAACAAACCATCACATTAAAAATACAGAGCTGACGGTAACAGGATATTTCATTCCCACATATGTTCAAGTTACAAGTATCAAAGTGCATTAATTACAAATCCCTGAGAACAGGCTAATAAAAGCCATACAAATAACAAGCTAGGTAAACACTACCCCATATGTGACGTAACTCAGATGTCGAGCTAAATGTCTACATGACATAGTCGACGCTACAAATCTGCAACTCATGGCTCCACAGCCAACACGTGCACTCAGCTCGGGGCAAAGAAATCTGGACCTGAGTACCAAAAGAGTGGGTCAGACACGACGGTCTGGCAGGTGGGTGAATAGATAATACCAATAAAGAAACCAAAACACTTTCTAAACATAATGAAATCTTTTTAAACAATAACTGTCTTAAAACAGGGTGCATAGTTCATTTAAAGTACAGATGCAATATAAATCATGCGGGGTATTCAAGGTACAGGAACTAACTAGATGGCAACCACACTCAAGCTAAATCCTCTCCATCACTAAGGTGATGAGAGCACATTCAGTGCGTTGGGCTCGAACACACGAAGTGACGAGAACCAACATTATATACAGATACATATACATATAGCTAGGCAAGACCACGGCCGCGGAACCGGGTAACGGGACAGAACAGGATCCAAGTTGCAACTGGCGGGAGCACAGGGGGAGACCCAAGTCAGTTGATCAGACTGACAAGGATGTCCAAGCTTAGTGGTGCCGACTCTTAGGTTACATGAGAAATCGAGACATGTACAAAACTCTATCAATATAAAACATACGGGCAGGCGGGGCATGGTGCTCGTAGGCACACATTTCATATCAATAACAGTTCATGCATAAACGAGGCTGGCGGGACATATCCAGAGTATGAATCAGAATTTGAAATAAAACCAGTAGGTCGGGTAATTATACATATAAACTGAATAAAACAAAGCAATAAATCCTATATCATTAGGGACTATGTATTGGGATATCCACATTCAGACAACATGTATAAGGGTCTTGTATGTCTAAATTTACCCTTAGTATGATACTCGAATGATAGAGGACATACCAAGTTTCCTTATGCACATTGATGAATCTAAAAGTCCCAATACCTTTTCCGAAATGGTGTTTCTTTCTATGTAAATCTCCTTATGTCATCCCCTGGGTCTTTCCAAGGTGGTAGGGCATCAGAACAACCCATCCAAACCTTTAAATCCCATAACTAAAAACAATGGAAAAGACTCAGGAATTCTGGGTAAACTCGGTCACCTGTCGGTCAGCTGGCGGTTAGCCGCCGAGGTGATCGGCGGTTAGCCGCTGGCTGACCGCGGAGCTGACCGCGGCTCACCCTGCTAAAAAGTAGCATTCTGTGTTTCTAACCGCGCCTCTCGGCTACCTAGCGGTCACTGGGGTCATTGGATTGGAGGCTAGCCGCGAGCTGACCGCTCGGCTAACCGCGGTTCGCCTGTCAAAATGCAGCATTCTGTGTTTCTAACCGCATCTGGGTCGGCTAGCCGCCGGTCACCTGTCGGCTAGCCGCCGAGGTGACCGCCTGCTGACCGCCCAGCTGCGGGAACTACACATCAGGTGCAGATTTCAGTCATTTGTCTCCCAAACCATATCACCTTCATTCCAACCATTTTCTGATGTGGAATGGGTCCAATCCCTTCCATTTAACATTTACTCCCTTCCACCAACTACCATTCCACCAATGCATTTATCCTCTTTCCAAAACAAACCTCATTCAATGCAAGTGCAAATCTCATTCATGAAATCCATAAGTACAAATAAACAAGCTTTAACAAGATCAAAAGCATACATTTTCAAGGGACTGAACAAGACAGAAAGACTCATCAACATGCATATTTCGAAATCAATATAAACCATAGCGAGAATAGGTATTAAATCATCGTAAGCAAGTAATAAAATCCACATTTCCTCATAAAACTTATTAGCATTCAAAAACCATCCATTCATCCACTTGCCTTGGTTTCCAAAGTAGCTAATCAATCTCTAATCACCTTCTCAAGCCACGAATCTCCAATCTATACAAAAACCCCAAAATAAACCCATCTTAGAACCCTAAAATGACAAACCAAAGAACGAAAAGAAGAGAGCTCCCAATAGAGAAGATGGAGACTCTCTAGAGCTAGGAAAACACAAGTCTAGGAGATTGAAAGGATTGCTCACTTGGAAGTGCTTCAAATGAAGAAAACTAGCTCAAGGAGAACCTCAATGTGGCTGGATTTCTCTTCTAATGGTATCCATAGAGAGCTTGAGATGAGGGGAAGAAGGAGATGGACACCAATCTCTCATTTTGGCAAGCTTGGAGGTGAGTTTTGTGAGAAAACAAGAAGAAGAAGAGGAAAGGGGAAAACCCTAGGCTGAGTTCCTCTCCTAACGCTGGGAACGAATGGGGAAGAAGAAGATGGCTGGGCATTTGTAAAAGGGTGGGGGTGGGTCCCACTATCACTAAAACTTGTCGGGATTAAAACATCGGTTTCTGGGCTCCGGATGCGATCGACGAAGAAGAGAAAAATGTTCCTCATAAAATCTATTTTTCAAAAAGTATAATTTTGGCATGGTTTTGAGATCTCGGAATTTGGGTCCAGATTTTGTGTAAAAAGACTGTTTTACCCCTATCAATGGCAAAGTAGGGTTTAGAGGTCTCGGATGGAAGCGGAGCAAGTACAAAAGTTGTCGGGAATAATAAAATACATTAAACGAAACAATTACAGATATCCGAAATTATTGCACCACTCCCAAAGCTAATCAAAACATAATAAACGAACCCCCAAAATCACACAAAACTCACAAGGGAAACCCCCACAGGTTCCACCCAGACAAAAGAGTTCTCAAAATCAATCAAAGCTATAAAAAGCTATTCTAATCCAGATTTAACCAAATTCCACTAATCCCACTTTAGAAAACTAATCCAAAATTAAGAAAACACTAATCCCGGAAATTAGGGGTCGGGTTCTCACAAAGGCCCACCGGTCTCAAATCGACCGAAGGATGATCTAAACCTTGGTAGCCGCTGGCCGGCATCAAAATGTCCATATGGGCAGGCGACTTCTCTACATAACCAAAAGGGCCGCCAACAAAAACCCCGTCTTGATCACATTAGTCCTCTTCACCCAGCTTGGAGGATCTTCCCTCTTTGAGCATGTGGGAGAAAGGCTCATGATCGAGATAGTCTGATCGAAGGTCGACCGGGTAGAAACAGTTCTCTCCTCACCAACAGCTGTGTAAGAGAACTGAAAACATCTCCTTTGGTATGTTAAGTCGTCAGGGGCTGCATCACCAAAGAAGAAGGTAGGCTTGGGCACAATGCTTTAATCGTTCGTGACTCAAGGACGACTGTTTACCATAATCTTATAAAATCCCTCATCCTTGAGAGTGATCAACTGCTATCTCACCTCATCTCAGTTGAGAGAATCACACTCTTCTAAGTTCTTCTCAACATACTGGACCTTCTCCCAGACCTGCTGTATGGCCACATTAGAAGATCTAGTAGAACGTCGAGGCGCATTGATGACAGGCCCCTTACCCTTGTTCGTTCTGGAGGAACTACCTGCAAAGGATGGAAAAAGAGAAAATCAATCATCAAAATGACAGAATTTTGCTAAAAAGAATTTTAGCGAAATTTTGGCATGATTCCGGGGCAATTCCGAGGAAAAGGGAAACACACCGAAAGAAATAGGGAGCTTGAAGATGAGCTCAGGATCACTGTGAGCTCAATATGAATGGAGAATTCTCAAAGAATGCTCGAACTCAAACAGTGCTGCGAAATCAAGCCAAATCTTCTCAAATATCCGTAAGATTGGAAAAGGGCTCAACATTGCTGCGAGCTCCAGACTCCAAACTTACAAAAGCTCTTCAAAAATCCCCGCAAGACTAAGAAAGGTCTCAACATTGTTGCAAGATCCAAATCCCAAGACTTGCAAAAGATTTCCAGATGTGCACTATCATACTTCCAATTCCATTAAAAAAAAGTGCGTAGAAGGAAAGTTGTCATGCATGCGCATCTTGAAATCCATAAAAAAGGGGGGCAAAGAAAAAAAAAGAAGAAGAAGAGAATCTCTTTTAAAAGAATAAAAAAAATTTAGCCCACAGGCCGTGGTCCACTACCACGTGGCAGTATGGCCTGGTCCGTACGGACCTGTCCATACAGCCAAGAAAAACAAAGAAAAAGAAAAAAAAAAAGAGAAAAGAAAAAACAGAAAAGAAAAAAAATAAAGAAAAAAAAAAGACGGAAGAAAAGACGGTAAAAAAAAAAAAAAAAAGAGGGGAAACCGTGGAAAAAAAAAAAACAAAGAAAGAAAAGAAAAGGAAGAAAGAAAAGAAAAAAAAAAGAGAAGAAAAAAAACGTGTGAAGAAAAAAAAGAGAGAAAACACATGAAAAGGAAAAGAAAAGGAGAAAAGAAAAAGAAAAAGAAAAAGAAAAAGAAAAGAAAAGAAAAGAAAGAAACCCTTTTTTCTATTTCTACATGGAGTTTATTAAGGAAGAAGAAAACTTACTTGAAGCCAATGATGGAGAAGAAGAAGAAAAATCTTGAAGATCCTTGAAGAAGAAGAAAAGTTCTTGATCTTGGAGCACTCTTGAAGACTTTTGCAAAAAAGGAGCAATAGCAACAAGAGATCCAACCTCCTTGCTTTTATAAGTTAGAGCAAACCAAAAGAGGAAAGAAGGAAAGAAGTAAGAAGGTAAGTGCTACAAATTAGCAACCTTCTTAAAAGAAAGGGATCTTGAGATATTCCTTCCCAAGGAGGAGATCCTTTGAGAAATTTCTCCAAAAAGGGGGAGAATGTGAGAAACTTTCTCCCAAAGAAAAATACTTTGAGAAAATCTCTCCCAAAATCAAGGAAACTTAAGAGATTCTCTCCAAGTAAGAACATTTTTAGATATTCTCTACCAAAAAGAGATATCTTTAGATATTCTTCACAAAAATGATACCACATGAGACCTAAGCCATCTTTAATGCTTAAGGTCCCATGGGCTAGCCCACATGAGCCAGGTTTGACCACCTAGGTACTAAAAGTGGCTTTTAGTCAAAATTCCCCTTACCAAGAGCATACAAAAATGGTTTCATGCCTCCTTTGAGTTTATTGGACCATACAAAAAAAAATCTAAGCCTCATGAGTTTCCAAAAATCCAAACCATCCCACCTCATGAACCAAATTAAGCCAAAACCTTGAAATTGACATTCCACAAAAACCCAAACCACTCCAATGGACCTAAAATTGTCCCAAAGAGTGACTAAAAGCCAAACCATGGTCCCCTAACTCGCCACATACAGCTTGTTAGGTCACAAGGCCAAAATCAAAAACCAAATCCCGGTCCCCTAACTTGCCACATACAGCTTGTTAGGTCACAAGACCAAAATCAAAATCCAAAACCCGACCCCCTAACCTGCCACATACAGCTTGTTAGGACACAAGGTCAAAAAACCAAAAACGTTCTTGATCGCTTAATGCGCCACATAAAGCCTTTGGGTTCACAAGGCCAAAAAGAAAAATTCAAAACCCAAAAACCAAATCCAAGTGTCATTTTCAAAATTTTACCTTGAGATGGTACGTGATCTCTTTCACTGCCATAAAATCCCCTTGGAAACTCAAAAGGCTACTCTATCAAAAGAGAAATGCTCAGAGACTCTTGGTCAAGTCAGAAGCTCTCTTTCAAAAGTTTTCTTCGAGGCACATCGACTGCAAAAGCTATGCAATTCGTCGCTGTACCTCGAGGGGGCATTTGTTGACACAAAAAATGTCACTTTGCCTCTTCGATATCAAAAGTTACATGGAGCTGCATCCTACTACAAACAGGTAGAGCCTCTTCAAGCATCAGATCTTATCAGAATTAAACAAAAACTGCAAGATCCTTCAAAATAGCCAAAAGAAGGGTACACATGAAGTTTCGGGCCATTTAGACACCATTTGGCCTAACTTCAATCCTCCAACGGCTGAGCAGGAGCTCCCGGTGGCGACAGGGTCGAAGATAACAAATCTTCGATCAGAGCCTATGGATGGTCTCAAAATACCTCCAAAAGGCTCCACGTCAAATTTCAAGTCAAACTGACACCGTTTGACCCTCCATCAAATCTCGAACGGCGAAATCAAGCCTCTTGGCAGCGAGAACCACCGATGCCGCCACTCATCAAACAAAATACATGGGTAGCTTCTACATGCTTCCAAAGGGCTGCACATCAAATTTCAGGTCATTCCGACGACGTTTGACCCGGCTTTGATGCTCTGAAGAAAAATCAAGCCTACCGGAGGTGGAGCTCCCCGGGACCATGGCATCCAAATCGAAGCTAATGGATCGTCTCAAAATGACTCCAATAGGCTCCCTGTCAAATCTCAAGTCAATCAGACATCGGTTGACCGTACATCAAAGCTCGACATCTTCCACGCGGTGAAATCAAGTCTAGCATCGACGGGACCCCAAAAGGCTTCAAAACTCAAATAAAAGCCTATGGTTGGTCCTATCTAGTGCTCAAGAAGCTTCACGTCAAATTTCAGGTCATTCCGACATCGTTTGGCCTAGTTTTGACTCTTGGCGAAAAATCGGCGACGAAGTCTCCTGCTTTTCCAAAAAATAGGAAACTTTGTGTTCTGATTTGCATGGCTTCTTGTTAGGTTTTCCTCAAGAAAATCAAGTCAATAAGTGAGGAAAGATGTCAAGAAAAATACAGGAGAAAGAAGAAATGAAAAGGACGGAAAAACGGCAACCGAGCGGCGACCGAAAGGGGACAAAAGCCCCATGGTCGCCGGCGACCTTAGCCCATGGTCGTCGGCCACCATAGGGATCTGGGTCGCCGAATTTTGCTCGGAAACCCACTTTTTCGGGTACTTTTCACGTTTTGAGTCATTTAGCCCTTGTGATTTTTCCATAATCTAATTTTTGAGGCATGATATCCGTCGATCTTCGTCAGCATCACGGATCCGCCATCTAAATCATGAAGGCATCATCTGACGCTTCGGGATTGCCAACCGGCCGACCAAGAAAGCACACTTTCTGCCCGACCGATCGTGAAATCGACTGAACAGATGTTGCCGGCCCATTGGTGTCAACCAATGTCTGAAATTGCATCGCCATCCGACATCAAACAACATGTGGATCCATCGGCGATCATCGTAAGAAGAGTTTCAAGAGACGCAGCGCAGCCCGCGACTCTTCAAGCGACTTAGCGACTAATTAATGAAGTTAAATGACCCTTTTTATGGCTAGTTAATGCAGTCATTAACTCATTATTTTGGACAGCCCAATCAGATTCAAGGAAAAAGGAGTTACAAGTCCAATTAATCATGGCAACTAACCATGTAATTCCTATCATTATGGAGTTTAATCATGGTAATTAATCATGAAACCCCCATCATCATGGAGATTAAAAGCGATTAAATGCCCATTATTCTCCATCGGCCAATCATATCTAAGGAAAAAGGAGTTACAAAAATTATTAAATTAATCTTGTAACTCCTCCCATCATGGAGCATCAATGCCATCAATGCCCATAAACCCACCCATGGCTATTAAAAGCCTATAAAAGGGGGGTCATTCCAAGAAGAAGAGCACGACACACTACGCTGCCGCAACCATAGCCAAAAGAATCCAGAAGAAATCTCCTACTTTAAAGAAACTCTGCTACAAGAGACAACACAAGGTGATCGAAGTCCCTTGGGGGCTTTATCCTCTAAAAATCTAAGGTCCAAGCCAAGCCAAGTGAATCAAAGCATCAAGTGTTCTCATTTTAAGGACGATGGCGGAATCCATAAGTGACTCGCGATCATCGACCTGATCGAGTCCCCACAATCTCCTCAGAAGTTAAATCCCTTTTCTTACTTCTTTTATTGTATTTTGTATTTTTTTTCAAGAGACAAAAAATTCACAACTCTTGTCTTTCTTCATTGATGAGATTTGTAAATCGCCTTTCACGGCAAAATCGCCACTTACAGCACAAAATCGCCTTTCATGGCAAACAAAAGAAAACCGCCTTTCACGGCACTCAAAATCTGTTTCTTTTCTTAAAAATATATGTACAATGGAAAGTTAAAAAAAAGTTTGATTTCCTTTCTACTTGTGAAGGTGGATCTTCGGATCACCATTTCTAAATTCCAAGTAGAATAGAAAATCTAGCATACCCGTACAAAAAAATGTTGATGCTCGCCCTCTTCCTTTTTCCTCACCCCCACCCCCCCGGGGGGGACGAAGGGAGGAGACGGAGCCAGGTCCATCACTTGTGACCCAATTAATCACACTGATCATTGATACCATCCGATTAGCTATTAATTAGGACGAGTGCGCACTTACCGATGATAAATTTCATTAATCAGCACAAATGGGATATTTCTCTTTTAGAGGACAAGTTCTATCTTGAGAATATATGTTCCCACAGTCCTACTACCATCTACCTAAGATAATGAGGTGTTGATCTATAGTTGGCCTCACTCATTAGTAAGTTAAAGTAAATGAATAGCAGAAACTTGAGTCCATTACTCTTTCATGATTGAGAGCCTATTGCTTGGAAATTATGAAAGCTTTCCTTAATCAGCAACAGTATTTTGTTGAAGGTGTTACTTATGGTCCTTCAGTACATTCAATGCACTAGCACGACAACTTAGAGTCTGCCACTTTGATGGTAGAGACAAACCACGTTATCTCATAGTAATTGCATTGCTACAACTTTTTCATATGAGATGCCCAGTCTCATCACTGGTTGTCAAAAAACTTCATGTATAAGAGTTGTGATCATGTGTCCTACATGTGAGTCTCATTCACACACATGGATCACATTTAATATACTTAAGGGCTCATTTTCATCTAATGAATAATCATGTCATTCTGTATTTATTATGTGCAACCATAAAATAAAATCCGATTCATTTCATGAATGATGAATGAAATTATAAATCATCTAAGATAATAAATAAACTTATTCACATCATCCACTGAATTGAGTGATCGGCTTGCTTATTCGTTCTCGAGACTACCTGGGTCAGCGGACTTGAAAGTCCATGGGGCCTAACCCTTTTGTGACCGGAGACAAAGCGAACATCAACCTTTTTGTATGGGTATGCCAAATTCTCTACTCTACTTGGAATTGACAAGTGGTGGTCCATAGATCCACATTCACAAGTAGAAAAGAAAATTAACTTTTTTTCTAACTTTCATTGCACATGTGTTAAGTAAAGAGACATGATTTGATTTGAATGTCATCAAAGGCGATTTACAATTCTTATAAAAAAGAGAAGACAAGAGTCGTGATTTTTTTTTATGTCTCTTTAAAAAATACAAAATACAATGAAAAGTAAGAAAAAGGGATCTAACTTCTCAGGAGATTGCGGGAACTCGTTCAGATTGACGGTTGCAAGTCATGTTTGGATTTCGCTATTATCCTTCAGATAAGAACAAATGATGCTTTTAATGCACTTGGCTCAACTTGAACCTTAGATTTTTAGAGGATAAAGACCAAGAGGAAGTCCTATGTCCAATTAAAAAAACTAAGTAGACAGGCTGAAAAGCCATGTCTAAGCCATTGAGCCAGAAGGAGAAGGCCTTATGAGCCCCAGCGCCCCCCCCCCCCCCCCCCCCCCCAAGGGAATTTGGTCACCTTGTAGTGGTGGTCGCCGCAGAACTTCTTCAATGGTTGTTGCGACTTTGTAGAGTTTTCTCTGTCTAGGATTGTTGTGTGTGTCGTCCTCTAGAATGGTGGAAATGGCCTCCTTTTATAGGCTTTTGGTGGCCATGAGGGGAGTTTATGAGCTTTAAATGCATTAATGCTCCATGATGGCAGGAGTTACAAGTTTTTAAATTTATATTTTTGTAACTCCTTTTTCTTGGCTTTTGATTGGACGTTGGGCTTTTAAGTGCCTTTAAACTCCATGATGGGAGGAGTTACGTGGTTTAATGTCATCATTGTGGTTGACTTGTAACTCCCCATTCCTTGGCTTCTGATTGGGCCGACAACAATAATGAGTAATTGACCACATTAATTTTTCATAAAATTGGTCATTAATTGCATTAAGTGGCCGCCAGAGCATTTGAAAAGTCGTGGGCTGCGCCACATCTTTTAGAATTCTACCCGCGATGTAAGAAACCTTGATCGTAGATGGATTTTCATGCCAATTGCTGTCGGATGATCATGTAACTTCAGCCATTAATTATTACCAGTGGGCTGGTACAATATGTCATGTCAATTTCTCGATCGATCGGGCAGAAAGTGTGCTTTCTTGGTCAGCCGGCCGGCGACCATGGGGCTTTTTGCCCCTTTCAATCGCCGATTCTCTGTTTTTTCTGCTTCTTTCTTCTTTGATGTTTTTCTTGGCATTTTTGCACACATTTTGGCCTGATTTCCATGTAAAAGAATTGACAAGAAACCGTACAAATTAGAGGGTAAAGTTTCTAATTTTCTAGGAGAGCCGAAGACTTTGTCGCGCAGAGTTGCCGATTTGTCGTCAGGATCCAAAACTAGGTCAAACGATGTCAGAATGACCTGAAATTTAAGGTGAAGCCTCCTGAGCAATAAATAAGACCAGTCACGGGCTTTTGTTTGACTTTTGAAGCCGTGTGGGGTCCTATCGTCAGTAGACTTGATTTTGTCGCACAAAAGATGCCTCATTTTGATATACAGTCAACCAATGTCTGATTGACCTGAAATTTGACAAGGAGTCTATTGGAGTCATTTTAAGATGATCCATTAGCTCTGATTTGGAAATCATGTTCCCAAGTGGCTCCACCGCCTGGAGGAGACTTTGTCGCGCAGAGTTGCCGATTTGCCGTCATAAGCCAAAACTAAGTCAAACGTTGTCGGTTCAACTTGAAGCTTAACATAAAGCCTTTTGGAGGTATTTTGAGACTATCCATAGGCTCTTATGGAAGACCTAATGTCCCTGATGTTGTCGCCGCCGTGAGAGTTGATTTTGCTATGGATTTTGCTTTTTGGGCCAAACGGTGTCGGAATGGCTTGGAACTTGATGTAGAGCCTTCTAGTGACATTTTGAGGCCAGCTGTGTACTCTATTTTGTGAATTAGGGTCTCCAACTTCACCGTTGCCGAGAGCTCCTATTCAGCTGCTGGAAGAGTGAAGTTAGGCCAAATAATGTCGAAATGGCCCGAAACTTCATGTGTACTCTTTTTATGGCTATTTTGAAGGATTTTGCAATTTTGTTTGATTCTGACAGGATTTGATGCTTGAAGTAGCATTGCCTGTTTGTGGTAGGATATGGCTTCATGTAGCTTCTTGATGCCGAAAGTGTATGAAGAGGCAAAGTAACATTTTTTGTATCAACATTGAGGACATACAATCTAACAATTGATTCATCCTTCGTTTCAGAATCTTCTTGGATACAGTAAAATCATGATTTGATGTGAGTGTTATGGCATAGTGAATATTATCCACTCTAGGTGAGATTCTACAAGGTCCTCAATCCTCGAGAATCATCATGGTGGAAGTTTGCGGGGGCCATTTCAAGAAACGGGTAGAAATAAAATCATTTCATAATGGCATCATTAGACTGGATAATAGAAAGGAACCCATTCCGTAATATTAACATTTAGGTTTAATAGGAAGGAGTAAGTTTAATTACAAACCAGAATAAGGTCATACAGAATGCTAGCCATAATTATAATAGATAGAATATATGATTCCCCATAATGTGGTGCTACGAGCTCCGTAGCTTTCGACACTACTCTATGTCGTCAAATGCCCACTCTTGAATAATTGGCGGGTAAGGTTCAGGCGTGTAAACGAGCTCGTGACCTACAGCATCAAGTGTAGATCAGACAAGAAGCCTGGCAAGTTTCTAAAATAAAACGCATAGTTTGCACATACGGGCAGGTTACAAATGGCAGGTAATTGCAAGAGATCATGTAAAGTATACTAGGAAGGTTAGTGCATGAGAATAAAATAACATAATCACAAATATAAATAAATCGGGCTACAAACTAATTTGGCAAACAAATCACACAGATACTCGAGGGGGAGCATCCGCTTGCCCATAGAGAGCAGGCAGGCAGTACCATAGGACTCCACCATGACCATCGGCAGTTAGAATTATTTTGTCAGGATTAGTACTATAGTGACAGTGTCACTTTCAAGACTACACTGCAGTAAGCAATAATATATAAATAATAATAATAGTAATAAAACAGCTGGATGGTGTCGACTCGAAAATTGAAGAACTTTTCAAGGTTCAAGTTCAGGACAATTTAGAATTTAGTTCAATGTTTAGTCAGGGTAACTGAGTGATTCTGGTATTCACAGTGTGTATGTACATGTACAGGGGAAAATACATAATTGTAACATTTCAGAACAGAAAATGGTACATCTTCAAGTTAAAAAAAAACAATCAATTTAGGCTTCAAAAATCCTAAGTAAAAACGAGCAGCATTTCAGCTAGAAATGGTGAACCCGAATGGGTGGCAAAAGAATTAGGTGATCCCGGTAACTAAGAAGGGTTAGGGCAAATAAATGCTCACACACCAACCGAAGAAACCATCTAAGGATCCAAGTACATCCCATGTCAAAGCAGGGCGAAGACCGCTTGCTAATTCCCAAGGAGTCTCATAGGTTGCAAGCTAGGGTAGGGTAAGTCTGGTCATGACAGAACGCATGAAACATAGAAAATAAGAGAAATATGCACCGTGCATGAGTACGAAAATAACTGATTAAAACATGCTAGCAAGACTATTGAATAGTCACGAATCTGTTACGAGCATATCTTTTAATTATCAATGGCCTTGGACATGCAAGTACGAAGAAAAATGAGTCTATACGCTCAAAGGATAGATATCAAGTTTGATTTGTAAACTTGATGCAATCGGAAGGTGAGGATACCCAAAACCCTAAGTTCGGATAGAATGTGAATCACACTGCTCCCCATGCCTCTACAAGTTTCAGAAGTTTAAGACAAATGGGAGCTTCACTCCCGGTGAATTACAAGTTAAAAAACATGTTGGACGGGTTCGGTGTAAGAGATCCACCAAAATCTAAGTTTTCGGTCCCCTTAATGAAGGGTAATACTTATTAGTAGGTTCCAAGGTGGCTAGGGGTTTCAAAGACCCTTAACTATGTTCACCGGCAATTCCTTGCAGTTCCGAGGTGCCCACCGGCAGTTCTAGGATGGTTTCATAAGACTACCGGGCAATCTTGTGGAAAAAAACCACATGTTTAAGTGAGGGTTTGGTTACAAATGGGTCCACCTAGCAAGCATCTATAGGTCCCAAATTGGGTCTCAAGGGTTAGGGTTCTTGTCCTCAAATAGAGGGTGAGAAGTGGCCCAAAAATAGGGCCAACCAGCCATGGAAAAACCCCCGTTGACTGTGGAACATAATCCCACCGTCCGTTCAAACAGAGCGCACCGGCCGTGGAAAAACCCCCGGAAGATTTTTGTTCTACGTTCAACTAAAGAACATTTTTCTGCACAGCCGGACAGCGACGGTTGTGGGATGTAGGAGACCAATCTAGCCCCTTTTTGGTCAACTATGAGGCACAATTGGGGCATTTTTAAGCCCAGAGTTTGGGGCTTTTGATCCTTTAAAATTTTTGGAGCTTAAGAACCATGAAAATCACAATCCTTGTCAATAAATTTACAATTAAAACATAACTATAATCATGTGTTTCCCCTCATTCAAGCCATTGAAATAAAATTACAAGAATCAAATGGAACACACCTAGAATGCTATACAATTCAAATTGGAGACTTGCCTTGGCCTAAGATCACTTCAAAATCACTCTCTCAAACTCCAATAACCAGCTGGGAACACCTCCACAAAAAGTCCCAAAAATACTCCTCCAAAAGCCCTTAAAAATCAAAACCCATTCTACACTAAGAACCATCTCGTGCATGCAACATATATCCAATAAATGGAGGTCTAGATCAAGGAAAATATCCATGAGAGGGAGAGACCTACCTCTAAGAAGCTCAAAAATGGAGAAAGGTATGGATCCAGTGGCTAATGATCGTGGATCTTCACCAAAACGAAGTATGTGATGTAACTAATGGTGTAGATTCGATTAGTGGGGTCAGATTTTGCAAATGGGGCCTTCTAAGAGATGATCTTTACCATGCAAGGAAGAAGAAAAGATAAAGAAGGAAAAGAGAGAAAGCTCTCTATTGCTGGAACGTTGAAATCAAGGAGAAGACCGGTGGTAGGTGGGGTAGGTAGGAAATTTATAAAAGTTAGTGGGAGTTATGGTGTGAGTTCAATATTAATAGAAGTTGAGACACGAAAACAAAGGTCTTCGAGACCTCAGATGGACTCAGACAAAGAAGAACAGGAGTAGGAAACTAAAAGAGATTTCCAAAATGCCTAAGATTAGAAGTTTTAAAGGTTGTTTTCAGAAATTCCTATTTCAGCAATTACGCGTAATCACCTCAAAAAGAGTGTCGGGGGTCAAACTGAACTTTCGGGACCTCGAATGAGTTTAGGTTGAACATGAAAGTTATTGGGCAGGTCAAGACCGAACCTTTGGACTCAAGAAGATAAGTTTCTGCAAGTTCCAAAACACCCTGAATTTCCACAAATTCTAACTTAGACCCGAAAAGGAGTCAAACATCGTGCAGAACTACTCAAAACTCCCGGAGCTATACCAAACTTGGTTCTAACCCTTGGAAAATACTCGATTAATATCTAAACATGCATCATTATCTACTAAATATAATTAGTTAACATTAATCACGGTAATTAAGAATCAGAATGTTACACTATCGCTTCAACTCCTTACTCCTTTCAGTTCTCCATGGTGATGGTTCCTTCGCCATCATTTGGTCTTCAGCTTGAAAGGAATCCCTGCATACACCAGAAACATGAATGGTTGCACCAGAGTAAATCAACCAAGAATTCGATGGAACATTTGTTAAATTGGTTTCAAAACAAATGAGAGATTAACTTTTACCTGTATTTTCGAACTAATTCTTTCATTTCATTCAATCCTTTTTTAGGTGACCTTTCTTTCCACAAAAAATAGTATTTCTTCATTATCCTTTTGTCCTTTTTTGTTTTTCCGGCTTGAGCACTTTCACCTTTCTTGTTATTACCTTTGCCTTTGGACTTGGATCGAGAGACAAAATTAACCATCAGTTGTCCATTTGCCTTCAACCTTCTTTCTTCTTAATTGGCTATAGAAATCAATTCATTTATGTCCCATGTCGTTGGACTTTGGTTATAATCCACCTTAAAAGCTCCGAAAGCGGGAGGAAGAGAATTAAAAATAAACTGGACTATATATTGATCAGACACACTCTTGTCCACCTCCTTCAATTTCGACGCTATGTGCACCATTGCAAGGATGTATTCTTTTACACCCAGGGTTCCATCATATTTCATATTCGAAAGGCGACTTATCAATGAGGCACCTACTACATTATTTGTTATCATAAAATGCTTTTTCACCATATCTAAGAAGTCCTTAGCCTTATCTTTTATTCCTATTGATTGAATTTAAGATAAATTTTATTCCCACTTTGTTTTCCTTTATCCATTTTTCATAAATTGTCCTTTCTTCGGCAATAGTCTTTTCAGTGGGTTTCTCATGCATGGGTTCGTCAAAGGCAATTTCTAAGTCCAAAAATGTTATAGCAATCATTAAAGCATCCAACCATTCAACAAAATTGGAACCATCCAAAGTGGGTATGGTCCCTAAAGTGGCAGGCGCGGCCAAGGATCTGGTTACTAAAAGAAACAATAAATATATGTTAAAGTTTCACTTTGAATTTTATTCTACAACTACAATAAAGCAATGGGTACATCACTTTAAATCTACCTTTGGGTGGATAAACAACATGTGAATTATTGCCTTTCATAATTAATTTGTCCATGTTAACAAATGTGATATAAATTAAGAAGAACACACCTTTGGGCATAAATCGGTCAAGATTTTATATCATATTTATAAACATATCAAATTTCGATTTCGAACCATGTGGATGATCTCACATTTGGGTGAACCTCCATTGATGAAATCACAATCTTTAAGTATTTTCATAATCACTCAAATAAGAGGTGATTCCTTAAACTCAATTGAAGAAATTATTCATTTTTCATAACTAGGTCGCGTTGGCGGCCAACAAGTTAATCAAAAGCCAATTTACAATTGATGAATATAACAACACTTAATTTATCATTTAATTATCAAATAAAACATGACAAACTGATTTGGAGAAAACCTTAATTACACTAAATGAGTATCATACAAATTCCATTTGACATTCAAAGATTGTGTCCATCATGATACAATAGTTCGAGTTTATAATGGTCAAAAAGTCCTTAATATGGCCAAACTTAAACCAAACCTATTTAATGGATCCATAACTAATCCGAACCGCTCAAATTAAAGCTCTAATCAATACAAACCCATAGGAGAAAACACGTTGTAATTTTGAGTCTGTATGAGTTCAATATAATCAAAATAAATTCTGGACCATCCATTTCTGGCTAACATGATCGGCACAGATCTTGATCACTGGCATTTAAAGAATATCACAATGATGATGAACCACTTTAACGGATCTGATCTGATCAATTTAATGGTATTAGACATTTACATGATCAATTAGTACCCTTTAATTTGATCAGATCAGGGACCCATTCATATTACCAGAATTCAATTGACACTTAGGCATATCTATTACATCTTTACTGGGACCTTAGATGTGTCTCGAATGACCAAACCAATAGGTCGCACTGTAGATTCAATAAGTACCAGTATGTACAGAAATCTAGTGCAGGGGTAAGTTTATGAGCTTTAATTGGGTTAGATTTAGATCTCTTTTGGGCCAATTAAGTATGCAAATAAGCACCGTCTAATAGGTGGGTCACTTCGAAAATCTTTACCCAAAACTGAATGGGCTCAGTGGGCCCTTAATGGTCCAGGCCCACCGTAATTGACCCAAAACTGACCCAGATAAAACCCTGATCCGATCCGACCCAACAGTGGGAGGACCAGGTCAGATTGGATGACCCGAACCACGAATTGGCCCAGGAGAACAGGCTGGGTGGGTGTAGGTCGTGTTGGACCGACCTGTTTGGTGCGGCCCACTCCCCAGCCTAGGCAGGTTTGCTGCCAGAGCACTGTGCATTGACCCAGATCAAACCCTGACCTGATCCGACCCGACAGTGGGCTGACCAGGTCAGGTTAGCAGACCCGAGCCATGATCGCCCCAGTGGAACAGGCTAGGCCGGTGCAGGTTGGGTTGGCCCAAAATGTCTGCCCCGGCCCACTTGCCCAGCCTAGACAAGTGTACTGCCAGCGCACTATACACTGTTCGCTGCGACAGTGCCTTTTTGTGTTATTTTAATACATTAATAATGATAAAAATAAATCACTATTATCATTATCATGTCCAAAACCAAAGGAAACCCACAGAGGTTCAAACCCCTTTATAATTTCTTAAACCAAAAGAGTTATGATGAATATAAAATAAGTCTTTCATTCTCATCTCTTTCATATTGGGTTGAGCACTGTAATCCTAATTTTCTAAAAGGTATGATCTAATAAATGGAATAGCTTTTATCAAATACCCAAAACTTCTTTCCTTTGGTATTTGGATTTGATTCCCGGGAGAATCCGGGAAGGGCCGAAATAATATATAAAATATAATCGTTATACCCAAAACCAGCTCTGATACCAAATGTTAGAATTTCCATACACCCAAGATCACATTAGGTATAAACAAATAACACCATTAATCTAAAATTATATAATAGAAGACAGCAACCTTTTTCATGACAGAGCGACACGTGGCGCATCCTCAAACTTTTTGCAATGCTACATTCCGGAATTACCCTTCTAATTCATTCTCATCTCTTAAAATATCTCAATGCAAATCTAAGATATTCTTGAAATAAGATACATATCCCTTACATAAAACATAACACGCAATAAAAACTTCTCTTTAGTTACCTTCAATGGGCCCCACGTATTATTAAACTAACCGAAAAAAGAATAAAGGCTCTTTGGCTATGATTTTAATGATCGGTGGACATATATGTATTAAATGTTGTTGCATATCAATTTGTGGGACCCTCATGTCAAATCCAAGTTGCATAAATTTGGGGCAATTTCGTAGGCAGTATTTTGCTACTTTTTTCCCTATTTTTTCTTTCGGTATTTGGTATGGTTAATCCGTGGGGACCATTGTCGAAGCCAGTTAATTTCAAAATCCACACTTAATATATAATCATTTATATTTACTAATTTAACCAAATAAATTTTCTCTGATGAGTCTCCATCTTTATCACAATTTTTTTATTATCATTGATATTTACTAATTTAACCAAATAAATCTATAAGTCCCATTATGAAATCCAAATATTATTTATTTCCAAACTCACAATTTAGAGGAGGGGGCGGGGGGGGCGCGGTGGGCTTTGGGGCACTTTTTTTTATTCCAACACACGAAGAGCTTTTTGATACTAGAACGGGGGACACTTTCATAGGCTATATTCTGCTACTTTTTTCTCCTTATTTTCCTTTCAATATTTAATAAGATTAATCTGTGGAGCCCATTATGGACATTTTCCTCCTTAGTTTTCTTTGGATATTTGGTAGGATTAATTAATCTATGGGGTCCATTATGGAAGCTATTAGGGTTTTTGTGTTTTGCAATTTGATGGATGCATTATCATTTTAACATCATTCGAATTTTCACATGAGCATTGAATTTGAAACTTGAAATCTTGATTTTCACATGTATTATTTTAAAGCTTTTTGAACTTATGTTACATGCATGTTTTGGATTTTAACGTGGATGCATTAAGTTTTGGAAAGAAGATTTTCGAATCATGCAAGCCTTTGAACCTAGAGTTTTAAATCATCTTAGGCTTTGATAGATTCATGTTTTGGAAAACATTTTTAGGTTGATTAAAACATGAGTTTAAGCATAATTTCCTTGGCCCAAAACTCCCTTTAGCAAATTACTTTGGAGTAGTTTTTTACTTAATCTTTTTAGAAGGCAAAACTTTTTTTGTACTACAGTACTTTTGCTCCAGTGCTTTTGCTATAGTGATTTCGGTCAACCGAACTAGATGTCGGTAAACCGAACTTAAGATGTCGGCTAACTGAACCTTGACTGAACCTACTTCGGTTCACTTTCCAGAATGGTCAAACCTTAACCTTTCTTACCGTTGGGAGTTCGGTTAACCGAACCTTAAGTTGGTTAACCGACAAGCTAGCCGTTGGACCAGTTTTTTTCTATATAAGTAACTCATTCCTAGGCCAAATTTGAGGAACTAAGAGGCACTCCTTGAGGTATTTTGAGGCCAAACAAAAGGGAATGAGCTAAGGGAAGTTAAGGGGTTATAAAAGGAAGCTAAAGCTTGGAATCATGAGTTAATCATCTAAGTAAGCTTAGTTTTCCTTATCATATGTGTTCATGCTTTGTTTAAATATTTGAAAAATCTCTTTTAGCATGATAACTATGATATCCATTATTTACATTTAATCTTTGATCTTAGTTGTATTTGGATTATTCACCTTGATTCAAACCAAGTTTGTTTTAAATTTCATAAATCATGCTTTGCTAAAATCTTTAATTTCTTTTATAGCATGAATCATTTACTTGGTTGAATCTACATATGTTGTTTTCAATCACATAAGAACAATGGTTAGCCTAGTTGGTTTTTGAAAACAACATTATACATGCATCACATGTTTAGTCTTAAATAGTTTCATACAACTTGTGAGCCTTTGATTTTCATGTCATCAACAAGTTAGTGTGAACATTTTTTTTATTCCAACACACAAAGAGCTTTTTTATACCAGAACAGGGGACACTTTCATACGTTGTATTCTGCTACTTTTTTCTCCTTAGTATTTATACATGTGAGTTGCATTTCACTTCAATCAAATCTCTTTGTATGCCTTAAACTTTTGAATGTTTTGAGCATATATTCATTGGGCTTAATGTTTAAACTTGATTGAAGTTTTCACACAAACACCATAAGCATTCATCTTTGTAAGGATTATAATCATATTATAATTAGTATTGGCAAATTCATTACGTATTGGACAAAACTTGGGATTTAATTATAATTGTATTTTTTAGTAGGACTGTCCAAGAAAAATGACTAGAAGACACATAAGTTTTCAAGCTTCATGGGTGCACCGTGCATCCCTGTCATTCTCATATCAAAGTTCTCATATCTATGCCAATTCATGACATCACATGAAATTGCTTGACATGGAATCACGTGGCACTTATTGCTTATTCCTGATGACATCATGTAGGCATGGTTGTTGCAATGGCGTGAAGTCCTTTGTCATCATGCATAGGAAACACTAAAGTCAAAGGAAATAAAGCTTCAGGGATGAAACGCATGTATAGCTACAGCTGTTGCCTCGCGATCCATGCATATCAACATAGAGGATTGGGCGCTCGAGCGTGTTACAGGGCGCTCTAGCGGACGAGTAGCAGTAAGCCATCTGCTCAAGTGCATATTTATTCACTCGAGCGGTTAGTGTGCAGAAAGTCTGTTTTGAATAGAAAACTGCCTTCTAATTTAGTTCATCTTACTTCTTTGAGTCCTACTTGCCCTACAAGTGTAACGCCCCAATTTCGAATACCGAAGATAACGCTAAGGTACCCGAAGTTGGCGCGCTACTTCCCGAATAAACCGAGAACTTCCAAGATCGTAGTCCGCAGTGAGGTTAAATTTTAAAACCTTTTAAACAACATCATGATCAACAGTTATATGCGGAAGCGAAATAAAAGATAGCGGAAGCAAAGGTATCAAGTATATATATCAGATGTAAAAGTGCGGAAGCCTGATAATAATCTCAAAGTGTGAATATCAAGTGTATATACATATCAGTCTAACCTACCCATCTCACTACAAAAATAAACTCTCAAAATCCCAAAAACAACTGTACTCAACCCTCCAGTGCAGACTCTCCGTCCTCCGGCTCAACCACTTGGTCAGCCAGCCCCCATCCGTAGTCACCCACTACGGGCGCCTCGTAGATTGCGTCACCCTCGTGATCATGGTCGAGACCTAAGCACCAAAGATGGGTCAAATCCAAGGATCTAGCAAGGCACCATATGCAAATAACACCAGATGTACACAACAAAAGAGAGTAATGACAGGTACATAATCATAAGAGAAATGAGAAAACATGATTTAGGCAGTTGAGCAGTAATAAACAGTTTAGAGTCAGGAAGATAAAGTATCTAATCTAAACAGACATTAAGTGGCACATTCACACAAGCTAAATACACCGCGGGATATTAAGCCACGGCCCTCCCGTACTGTAAACGTCCCATACCATAAACAGTTTGAGGTGGGGAAAGGGTAATAACCATACAAGGGATAACAGCCCAGATAAATATAACATACAATATACATAATACCGATCACACCCCTTTATCACACCGATTACACCCCTTTATCAGATTAACCCGGACGCGGTATCACACCGTCCGTCTAATCACAGCTCATCATGATAGCTCTGAGTAACCAGAACATAGCTCCTACCAGAGATGATCAGTCAACTGGCTGAGCTTAGAACAACTGAGTGAATGTTTAGTGCCGACTCGGGAACTAAGTACGGGTCTGTGCTTGTCTAGGCTAATCTTGCGTAAGCAAGGTCCTACCCAATGTCTCTAAGATATTAAGGTACAACATTGTGGAATACAGTCCAATATCCAAGTCCAAGTCCAACAACATTGGATCCACTCCAAGGCTCACAACCGTGGCCTGAGGCAACACAAGTACCATACCATGTCTATTCCACAATTAATCACCCTATGCTCCTACATAATGAGCTAACCAAACATTAAAGACTAACCTCTCCTATCTAAGGTTCCACATTCCCAATCTTAGGCCGTATGAGGGCCCGCCTAGACACAGACACGGGTCAATTATCTCCAAACATCATATAGGGTCACTTCTAAGAAATCCTAGGTTCAGGTCCTCCAATTTCCATTAATTAATAAGGTTAAGACAACAGCAAAGATAAGAGAAAAGAATAACTCATGAAAACCTTAGAAACAGGGAATCAAATGGAAATAGGCAAACGACCAGTCCTAGGTAATGGTCCACTCTTGGTTCAGGCCTCATCATGTGATTGGATCCCTAATCATAGCCTCTTATGTCAAAAGATAATAAATATGGTGCTCCTGAAGTTATAGACATCATAGACTACATTTAAGGACCGAATCATTGATGATTCAAATCCCAAAACCTCAATTGGTGGACCCCACGAGTCAAGGTCGAGCCACACTATTGATTCGTGCTTGGCACATTGATGGAAGTTCATTTGGATGGTCAATGGACCCCACAATCGATCAATCACAAAATATAGGCTAAACTCACAACTTATTGTTCCCAGTGTTGCCGGGTCGACCTGCTTCACAGGAATTAAGGTTGGGACTTAGCTTGGATTCTAGAATTTCTAGTGTACCCGATCGACTAGGTGGCCAGCCGGTCAACCTGGTACACAGGTCTACCTGAATCAACAGATTCCAGGCCAAATCTCAACTTCTGCGGTTTTCAGTGTATCCGGTTGACCCCGCACACTGAACTTTGGGTTTGAGGGAAAATCCAGGTTATACACAAAATTTCCAATTGGGTTCATAAAATACTCAAGGCTTATTCTAATTCTAAAATCTAGTATAATTTCCTAAAAGTAAAAATCTTAAGGGTCCAAACTCCAATTAGTTTCATTAAAGACTAATGAGTCTTTTATTTCTAATTTCTAAAACTAATGGGTCATTTTCCTAATTTCTGAAAACTAATAGGGTCAGGTAATTATTTCACTAATAATATGTTGTGCCCATGTTTAAAATAAGTCCAAAGCAAATGGACCCATCCAAAACGTGCCCAGCCATCACCCCCTTCTCTTTCTTTATTTTTATTTTATTATTATTATTATTTTTTCAATCTGGGCAAAGCCCCACTCAACTAGGCTTAATATTTAAATAACCAAAGGTCTCTCTCCTACATCCTGGACAAACACCCCACTCCACGTCAATATCAATCTCTCCCTTATCTCCTATCTCTTATCTCTCTTTATTCCCATGCACCCTTAGTCCACCATACCACCCTCATCTCTTTCCTCTCTTTTCTTATCCACAGAACACATTCTGTACACAGAACTTTCCAAACCAGAATAGGGGTCTCGCCTGGGATGTGGGGACTGCAGGAATCATGGGCCCCACTGATGAAAGCCCATGATCAGACTACACCATCAAAATCGCCCCACCCTGTACAGCTATTGGAGCGGACGAGATTGCGATCAATCATTCAATGGGCCCCGCCACGGTCTGATGTAAAAAGAAGAAAACCTCACTGATACAACTCACGCCTCCCAGATTTATAGACACGAGATGGTGGGTCAAACAGGACCCACTCCTCACGGGTCCACCACCCCTGAGGTCGCCCATGGGTCCCCTAACAGATGTGGGGACCTGATCTAAAATCAATGGTTCACATGGGCTCCACAGTCCCAAAACGAAAATCCACCTTTGTGAAAGACGCCCTTAACTGGTCATCCTAATGGATAGTGGGCCACGGGTGTCCCATGCCTATGGGACCCCCTCCTATAGGGTCGCCCGTGGGTCCTCCTTCGGATCCACGGATCGGATCTACCATCGGGTGGCCCACCTGGGTCCCGGTATCAACGCAATAAACAACCCATTCACCCATTCACTATTTCATCTACGGTTACAGTAGCTAAATCCTGGATTTCCCTTCAACCCCTTTATCATCCATCACATTTCATCACATACATGTACAAGACAATAAAATCACTTCAATGCCCAACCATCCATCAATTCATCCGGACAATTAATCTTCCAAATGGGTACACTCATCCATCAATGGCCATTTTACCATGAAAACAAGCTCAAGAAAAGATCTAAACTAGCATTATTGAAATGTAATTACAGAAACAAGGAAGAAGAGCATGCATCTAATGAAATTGTATAGGGTACTTGCCTTAATGAAGAAGAAAATGGGAATTGAGGTGAGAGAGAGATCCAATGGAGTGATAGTTGCCAATGGGGAGAGTCTCTAGCCTCCTTGTGCTGGGATTTGGGGGAAATTGGGGTTGCTTGGGGAGGAAGACAGGTTAATTGGGGAAGATGAGAGGCAATTAGGGTTTTAGGCTCTTTTGCAATAGCTTAAGTTTATATAGATTAGGGTTTTAGGCTAATTACCTAAAGGGTATTTTGGTTCTAAATGGAATTGAAATGGGGCCCTGGGTAGTTGGATAATTAGGTGGGTTCTAGAAGGTTCCACTCTCGAGCTCATTCCATTAGTGCTAATTATAATTAAACTCTAATATAATCAAACCTAACATAAATTAAATTAAAGCTATATCTAAAACTTAGGGATATTATAAACTATACTACTAATTCCCTATTAAATAGCTTATTAAAGTATAAAATACTCTATTAATTATTATTAAATTCAAACTGAGGGCCCACCAGGGGTGGGGCCTCACAACAAGTATTGAGGCAAGAATTAAAGCCTATATATGGCCTTCCTCTCTCAACTCTTGGGTACCACTCTCTCATCCAAAAAGCTAGAAATCTATTAAGAGATTATTTTCTTCTCCAAAGCTTCAAGTTGTTGCGCTGAAGTTCAAGTCTTTGGAGGTTTTTTCTGTTACTTTTCTGAAGTGGATTCATCTTGAAGAAACATTCAAGGTGGTTGGTTCAAGCGCGATGAAGGTGCACAGCGAGCAATCGGCAAACTCAAAACAGTCCTTAGGTTGAGTTAGCAACTGGGAAAGGGTTGTGAGTTTTCTTGTAACTTTCGATTTATAGTCCTTGGTTGTCTATTAGCCTAGATGATAAGACCCGTGGTTTTTTTCCCGTATAGGGTTTTCCACTTATAAATAATGTGTCATTCTCGTTGTGTGGATTGTTTATTTTTTAATCGGATCTAGGATTAATAACTAGTTTAATCACTGTGATTGAAATCTAGTAGAGATTTGTTGGTTGGGACCCGAGCCTGTGTTAAGGCCGAAATTTTCAATCTTTGCATTTCATAGAGTGTTGTGTGAGTTTGATTTTCAATCTCATATAAGCCTATGTTAGAGGCAAATGTATTGAGCTTTAATTGTATCTCTTAAAAAGTTATTGCTTAGCCTAAGAAAAGCATAGTGAAGAGGTTATTGCTTAGCCTAAAGAAAAGCATTTTGTAGAGGTTATTGCTTAGCCTTAGAAAAGCATTTTGTAAAGGTTATTACTTAGCCTATTGAAAAGCATAGATAGTGGAAATCCAGTGGGGTATAGGATCACAAGCCGGTAGTGGATGTAGGCATTGAGGCTAAACCACTATAAATCATTGTGTTATGGTGAATGCTTTGTGATGATTATTTTTGTTAGCTTCCACACTTTAGTTCTATATCATTAATTATGACTAATTGATTTAAAAAACTTTAAAATTTGGCATAATTGGTCACTAACTAGAATCTCACCCTATCCACCCCAACCCACCCCCCTCTCTAGGGTTCGGATCCCAGACTTTCAAAAGTCAATTAATTTCAAAATCCACATTTAATTCTGAAATGGCACTCAATTTATGGCTAAGCACAAATATAATCAAATCAAGGTCCTAAAATCTTTACTATTTACTTGATGTTTCCCTAAATATTTTCAGCTACCTAAATTTCCTCTAATAAGTTTCCATCTTTATTATGAATTATATATTAATATCCATTTATAATTTATTTAAATATTTAGGAACATTTCTAATTAGAAATTTTAATGGTTTTTTAATTGTGGTCTGCGTTGGGCGCAGGCCTATTGCACTGGTGTAATAAAACAATACCTGACTCAATGGCTTTCTCTGATTCGAACACCAACAGAGGGCTTGACTTGAAAATGGATTTACAACTTCATTGAGCCTTTCTTTTCTCTCATGCAAATTGATGGAAGCCAAGAGAATTCACTGTAGGCATGGAAGTGACCCAAGAGATTCTTTTAAAGAGAAAGAATCCTTCCATAAAGGAAAGTAATCAAAAATCGATCTCTCCAATCCTGTCTCCCTAATTGAGCAACTTGTAAAAGCAAGTTTTTAAAATCCTTTGACCATGGGAAAATATCTTTTATTGGATGTTCTAGAAAGAAGTGGGCCCCATATGGTCATGTGGGTCACACTCACTTAGTCCAACATTCAGCACTTACTGCTTTTGTATTAAGTATAATACATAAATTAAGTAATTAAATGGAAATGAAATGAACCTTCTATATGTATGTAAGGATTTTTAGGGCATTTTGTAATAGGCATGGGGGCATAAAATTGCTTTCATATCCCTCATTTCTTTTATACCAAATCAACCAGATGGTGGACCATTACAATTTGAGCATTAGTGGCATAGATATTAGGTTGGGAATTTCGCAGTGACAAGTAAAACATTACAACACTTATTTAAAGCAACAGCCTCTTCGTGGGAGAGTGAAGTGTGGCGCTCCCTTTTGGATTTTCGCAATGACATGTGGCGCATCCAATCCTTATTATAATTTTCAAATTATTATCTTCTTTGTCATTTTCCCTAAATTCTCTCCCCTTAGTTTTGATTCTTTTCCTAATTTCTTTCTTTATTTAATATTTTAAGGTAAGCAATTTTGTTATAAGTGCAGTAAGAATGTGACTTACCCAAAAAACCTCTTTACTCAAATCTCTTGATAACATTAATTCTTAATTCAAATCTCTCGATACTCATCCATTCCAAATATATTCATACCCAATACTTTACTTCTTAAGATTAAAAACATTACAAAGAAATTTTTTTTTTCCAAAACACTCCTCATTGGGCCCATTAAAAAAATCTGATCCAATAAAAATGAATGGCCCCATATTTTATGGCTCAATTCAAATTTCACTCAATAAAAGTTTGGCCCACTTGCAAACTTTAAAACCTAGCACTTATAGTGAATCAATAACAAATTCATGATACTCCTAAATCGATCCATCTTCTACATGTCCTCACTCCTCACTGGGCCTACTTCTAAAAGATATCCAAACCAATCAAAATAATGGCATCATCTTTTATGACTCCAAATCAAATCTCACTCCATAAAAGTTGGCCCACTTAAAATCTTTATAATGTAGCATTTAGACCACTCATTTATGGAGTCCATGTTAATCCTCATAAAAAACTTTTATTCAAAATCAAGTGTTTTATGACCACTCTACGCAAGTCTGTGGGCCCGGGATGGGCCAACATCCCTGAAAGTTTTCCAAAGCTAATGTTGTTAATTTTTTTATTCTTAACCACTAGGCCAGCACTATATCAATAATCTTTTTTCTTTCCCTTACTCTTTCCCTCGTCTTGCTTCTTCTATAAATATTTTTATTTATTTATTTATTTGGCCCGCATTGGGCACGGGCTTCTCACACTAGTTATATATATTAAAGCGATAGGGAGGGAGACTCTAGAGAGTGCCACGTCCACAACACATGAGTTCTCTTTTCAAAGAAACTAGCGCTTCAAGGCCCGTGCCTTTAATTCATCGAAGGAAAACCCAATTTAAATTGAAAGTAGACACCTAGTAAACAAACAAATTACATTTAATACAATTATATAGGAAATTCAAGATTGGTCACCATCTTTTGGAGAACCCCATATACGTTTATGCTTTCCCATTCATGGGGCGTGGATATTTGATAGACAGAGAGGTTAGTTGAAAGTAAATTTAAATATAAATAGGAAGTAAATGTTGGTCAAATGCATATGGGCGGCATATATTTTTTTATAAAGGTAAATATTTTAAAAGAATCTTATATATAAATATAAATCAATCATCAAAAGAAAGTCATCGAATCATGTTCGAGTCAAACTTACAGTGTTCTTTACTGTATCAGTGGCGACGATGCTGGAGTTGTCTCTGCAATGTAACATATCATGGGATGCAGTCGGAGAGGAGGTTGATATTGACACTCCATCCTGCAATAGAATAACTAAAATTTCTACTTCCATATACCATGCATGAATGTTTTATGAATCTTATAAGAATGAAAAAGAGAAAGCAAAATGGTGAGCAAAAATAAGAAATAAAATTATTTAAAAGCAAATATTTTAAAGATTAAGTAAATAGAAGGAGTATATAAAAAAGCATATAAAAGAACTACGATATCAAGGGCCAATGTGTTAAAATAAAACAGGAATAATGTTTATAAGTCTCCATCATTCAATTCATGATATTTCTTTTGTCCATCAACTTTTTTTATTCGTGTAGTTGTTTCACCCTGTCCACTTGTGTCATTTATATCACTTGTATCATCTCTTGCACTTGTCTCAGCACATTGACTTGTCCCAGCACCTAATATTTTGTCAGCACCTGCACTTGCCTTAGCACCTGCGCTTGTCTCAACAATATTATTTCTATTTGGTATTGCTTCCGAAGTATTTGCTCCAACATCTTCACTTGTCCCAATTTCTTGCTTGTTTGATACTACATGTTCAATTCTCACATGAATTAGGAAATGTTAATGGTATTTCATAGAACAGTGCTAAAGATCTCTTAATAAAACTTACATTTTTCAATTTCTGCCAATAAGAATGCTGATTCTTTTTTTTAATGTATTTCTTCTATTTTCTTGACCGTGATTCCACTTTCAAATGTCAATCTGTTCATACTTGAGTCTATTTTTATATGAAATAAATATTGTTTCCACAGTACCTTTTTTATTTCAGTTGCTAATAGATCATATCAATTAATCTGCAAAATAATTTAAAAGCTAATGTATACATATACATACATAATGTTTATATATATAAATATTTAAAATAAAGAATATAATTTATTTATATGCAAATAAATTTAAAATACCTTATTCGCATAATCTTTAAATGCTTCTTCAGTAGCATTTATGAAATTATTTAGTATTTCATCATGCATAAATAATGTTGCTTGCTTGGTGTGATCCTAAACTGTTATAGTTGCAATGTATCTGAGAATATAAAATGGAATATTAAAATTAATTGTGCCATAATATTTGCAGAAGGGAGATATGTTATTATTTTAATGTATTATCTATATACCTCATCTTTGTTGGTATCATTGAATCATTACAACGAACACATTTATCATTGTTGACAGTTTTATAAATTTTCTTATCACATTTACCGCAGAAAAGTTATGCCAAAGGGATTTCCATATGTAACATTACAACTGTGGCCTTTATTGCAACATATTTTACTTGTATTTTTATAAAAGAAAAACAAAAGTTAGTCTACACTACATACTATTCAAAAGTATTTTTGTCAAATAAGAGAAGATGTATTTGAGTTTAACTATACCTCTTTACTCCATTTTCCAATAATAAAAATAACTCCTGTAATGACAATCTGACAGAGCTTGAGTCATTTAACAATGAAAGCTCATTACTGCAATTCAATGTTTCACAAAGATGTTAGTATTAAAAAATAGAGATAAAAAGTTAGTAATGAAAAAGTTAATCGCTTACCATAAAAGCAAATGTCTTGCCAATGGAATATTAGGATTGATTTGTGACTTTGTAGCAGTTGATGGACTGAGATAAATGTTTCCTACACACAACTCATAAAGTTTGTATCATTGCATATAAAATTAATAAAAACTGTTAGTGATCCAAAATAAATATTTTTACCACTGTATTGCTTAACCATTATAGATGTTGCTATAATAACTTGCCCTATACTTGAATTTAAGGAGTGAAAATTGTCTAAAGCAAACTTGCCCCATAGAGTAAGATTCATCCTCTTGTGACTACAAAAGCAAAATATAGGATTAATAATCAATCTATTTGATTTGAAAAATATAAATAATTTAGTATAATTGAATTTAAAATACCCTTCATCACATAGTGTGATATCTAACTTCGCAAGCTCCGTTTGATCTTGTTTTCTAATGTATGATATGCCACTTATATCTTCGATAACTCCAATGACATTTGTATCATATTAATGCAAATGCATAAACTTCTGAAGATATTTATAACTTTAAGAATATAAATGGTTATGAGAGTTGTAATACCTTATAGATACTTAAATCTTTTGAGAAATAAAGGCATTTTATAGAGTGAAGTGAAGCAATAGGCACAGTCAGGAATATCTACACATGTCTTTGTTATTTGTGAAACAACTGCATCTCTTGCTAATGATAGTTGGTTGATATTGATGAGGGACGGGCATTATATGTCTTTGGTGATTCCTTGACTCTCACATTTCTAATTGTATAACAATTTCCTTCCGTTATCTCATCGCCAAATTTTGGTATCTTATCATTAAACAGTGTGAGAAGTATTTGATTTCCCTGAAAGTTAAAAAATGAAGAAAATAAATATAACTATCATGTATTGAAAAATCATTTCTAAATGAAATTGTATTTAAATTAAAAAGGTCACCTTTATATCAATAGGGATTAATTTATTGATCCGCCCCGAACCTCTAACATTGTTGTACTATTTATTTTCAATTATTTTATTTACTCTTACTTTAATGCACTATCTGTCATTATAAGGATGCAGCTCCTCAAGACGATGAAATCTAGTGGACGTCATTGATGATTCCTTGATAATCTAAAGATGAGAATTTCAAATTATCGTTAGTATCATATTTATTTTGATTCTGATAGTGATCATTTTTTAATAGTATTGATAGATGTTTGAGCATATAAGGTTGTTACATAAAAATTATTTATAGTAAAATGCAATGAGAAATTTGTAGCACAACTCATCCATATTACATCGGATTGAAGTGATCTTGGTCAATTTATTTTTTCACTTTTAATCTTGTGATGATGATCCTTATTTCAATCCAACAGCAAACATCATGATGTTCTCAGTGGTATACTCTGCTACAAAAGGAGACCAGGTTTATTGCTCGATTATCAAAAGGAGACCTTTGAATAGATTTTATGGATTGTATGTATATTGGTTTTCCATGCAAAACACAGTCCCTTTGCCCACGTTCACCCACAAAAAAAAAAAAAAAAAGGTACTTACAAACAGAGCTGGTTGGAGAACAATAATGACACAAAAGAATGAAAGAATAGAACTACAAGAGGGAGATGGTATTGACCTCAAAGATGTTGATTTGCAATCCTCACAGCCCAACTGCCGTATCAAAGTTCACGAGAAACTGACGATAAGAAATTGAAAAGACTTGATGCTTGTATTAGACAAGACCGCGTGAGACATAGAGATTGAGGAAGAGAGAGAAAAGAATAGCCACAGGAAGAAGAGGGTTGCTCCAATTGAGAAGACCATGTGAAAGAAAAAATTAGTGTGCAGCATTATTTGGAAAGTAAAAGATATTCAGATTCGATCCTACTATGTAGGAAAATTAGAGAAATCAAGTTCGATCCTATTATGTAGGAAAATTAGAGAAATCAAATTCGATCCTATTATGTAGGAAAATTAGAGACAAATTCGATCCTATTATGTATGAAAATTAGAGAATAGTGGTTTGGTGAGATTCTAGTTAAGAAGACCCTGTGAGAGAAAAGAAAGGTGTGTAGCATTATTTGGAAAGTAAAAGATATTCAAATTCGATCATATTATGTAGGAAAATTAGAGAATTCAGATTCAATCCTATTATGTAGGAAACTTAGAGAATAGCGGTTTGGTGAGATTCCAGTTGAGATGACCTTTTGAGATAAAAGAATAGCCTGTAGCATTATTTGGAAAGTAAAAGAAATTCAGATTCGATCCTATTATGTAAGAAAATTAGATATTAGAGAATAGTGGTTTGGTGAGATCAGATGAAAAGGCAATTCTGAAATGTATTACGAAAAGTTTGAGGATGCGCCGCGTGTCCCTCTCCAAGGAAGTCACCGGGCGTCTTTTATTATATAATATGCACAAAAAACATACATTGCTTTAAGGTGCCATGTCATTACAGCCACAATTTTTTCTCCAAAAATCTCTCCATCCATATCCTCTAACTCAAAAAGTCTCTTTGTCAATATTCCCTAAAATCTCTCTATTTTGTTACAGTTATTCTCACTCTCAATCTTATTTATTTTTTATCTTCTCAAAATTGTAATTTTTCTATTTTAATATTTGAATTCCTAATTGCATCAAGGTATCCATCTCAAAATAGTGGATTACCTTATGCAAGTCCAAACCAATCATTGAAATTGTCATCTCTTGTTTGTTTGATTCCTTAGATTGTCCTTCATTATTAGCAATCAAATCATGATTGTCTAAACCAACGGCACATCAAATGTAAGTTGTGGATCCCCATAAAGTGGGTCATGTTGTACTTAAAATTATGATTTATCAAATCATGGTTGTCTAAACCAACGCACATCAAATGTAAGTTGTGGGTCCCCTTAAAGTGGGCCATGTTGTATTTAAAATTATAATTTATTAAAAATAACTATTTTATCATTAGTTTGATAGATTTTTCACAATTTGATGTTAAATGTCAGTCCAATGAATATGGACTGAAACCACCACACAAGCAGTTTATATGGTTAAAAGGTGGCCCACACATAGAGATTTAATTCAATTCACATGACCAACATGTTTGCATGTAAGAACTCATATAATGTTTGTGGGCTTTGTTAGTTTTTATTCTTTTTTCTAAGACATGAAAATCTGATTATTATCCATTATATTGAGTATTTATATTTCTTTGACTTTTTTGGATTTTGTTTTTCAAAGAGATTATGATCACATTTCGTGGATTTCATTGGAGTTTTTTTATACATTATTTTTTTCCTAGGAGAGCAAGATCTTATTTTTATTAATTTGTGAGGGTTTCTTTTTTCCAAATCCACTAGCATTTGGTTTTCCTTTTTGTTTCTATGGATTTTCTTTTAGAAAATAAAGATATTATTTTAGTGGATTTTATAATCCATCATAATATAATTCCTTTAATCTATTCTTTAAAATATATTATTTTAGATTTATTCTTCATTAATTATATTAAAAAACCCTTAAGTTTTAATATATCTTCAATTTTGGCCTCGGGATTAGCATGGGGCTTTATTGCTAGTTAAAAATAAAGCAATAAGAGGAGATAAATTACAGTTTTGGAAAGACTCACATATGATGAGAGAAATCGTTGGAAAATGAGAGAGATTATTGGGGAGGGAAATTAGATCGTTTGAATTTGATGGAGCCCAATAAAAACTCATATGATAGCCTTGGAACTCCACAGTGGGAACCTAATGAATCAAACTATTACAAATTTAACACATGTTACACTGTTTGTAGAGCCTTCGTGATCACATGGAGATAGTTAGGCCTTGTTTGGCATCTTTACTCTTTTTCTGACATACTATTTAAAATAGAGCCATTAAAAAAAAGAGCTATAAAAAAAGAGGTTAGAATTAAAAAACAAAAAAACGTGTTTATTAAAGAACGGATCTAATTCAAATAGACAGTTTGGTATGCCCTCTATTTGCCTCTTTTTAGTGGGGTTTGCCTCTTTTAGAAGGGTAGCTTCTGTCATGATATAAAAAATGAAATATGCACATTTTCCACCTTCATATATTATTCAAAAACACATGCAACATGGGCCTGCAAGTTTACATTCAACATAGACCCATTGAAGATAACATCCATTATCTACACATATACCATAACATCATAATCTCTTATCATTTGAAAACTACAACCATTTCCATCAAAATATAACATGTAACTTGTAAACAATTTAAAAATTACAACAACAAACACAATTATACAATATCTCCATCATTTCATCATCACACACCACCACTCCAAACAATTTGAAACTTACACCGTTATAAAATAAAAGTTCATCAAGCCAACAAATCACGACACAACTAAAAAAGTTGACAATTCTCTTGTGCAAGTTCCAAAGCATTCATCATCATAACACATTCAATTAATACAAAAAAATCAGAACCATGACATAAGATGATAAAAATCAAACATAAGAAGAAGCATCTCGCCCAATGACTCTGCAATTGAATTCTTCTTGGCATCCATCTCTGTCCTATCTATGATGTCAAATGTATAAGCGTTTTCTCCACGTGATTCCTCGACGTCAGTGTCACGCTCTGCCAAACATCTCCAATTTCAAAACCTCTATACGCTTTAGAGAAATAGAGGATTAGAGCAAAAAATAGAGATATATCAAACAGGGGCTTAGTGGTATGGACTTAAGGTGGGACTTTTTTTGTTTTTTATTTGAATGGCTTGTTTTAATGGTTTGAATGGTTTTTAATGGTTTTTTTTTAATGGTGTTATTAGCATTAAAGATTTAGTAGGTGAGTCCACTGTGATTGGAGTGTTATTTGACCTTAGACGTATGAGGAGTGGTTATTATCAATCAAATGGTGAGTCTTAAAAGAGCACCCATTATAGCTGTCATCGTGACCTGACGAGCCCTTACAAGAAAGTGGCTTAAATCTCAATTCTCTGTTTGAGGATTATTAACATATCCAAATTTGTTAGCAATTTGGACAGCACCGTCCTAGAAAAGAAAAGACGCTTTAAAAATGAACGAACTAAAATGATACCTTTGAAAAAAATTAAAAAAAAAAAAAAAATAGAATGCAAAATAATACTAAAAATGTGAGTGTATACTTTCGTGCTTCCATTTTCTAGTTTTCACCATCTATAAATGAAAGTATGAAACATATAAACTTATTAAAATTGCTTAACAAACATAGTAAAATGAAACTTTTAGGGGCACTCTGTTCTATCTGAAATGGGCGCCAATTGGGGTAGGTATTAGGCCTAGAATGCCTATAAATGGCTAGAAGAGGGATCAGAATCTGACCACCTCAAGCCAAATCTGGAACCTTCCAACCAAGTCCAGTTGGAATGGAATGGAATTGACAACTATGTGTGGCCCGGCATAGCATGGCCCGGCCCGGCCTATAATGGTAAAAAATGGCTAAATTGGGTAATTTCACCCCTTTACCCATCCCAGCGGTAAAAAAAAAAGGCCATATTTCAAGGAAATCATAATAGCAATAAATTTTATTTCAAGCTTTTTAAAGTCATAATATTATAACTTTTTAATTTAAAAAATATATATATTTTGGATGTGGGCCAGCCAGGCTCTTGAGTAAAATGGTTGTGCCATGCTGTTTGTCAAACGATGCAACCTAGGGGTGCATGGGTCACCTAATGGGCCACCTATATATAGATAGATAGGTAGAATCTCAAGAAGTGCAATCCATCCAAGGATTTAGCTCAGGCCAGATCGGAATGGAGAAGCAAAATTCATGTAGCCGATCCGAACAAGGATCAAAATAGCTAGATTATCGGCCACAAAATTCATGAAGCCATCCCTAACATTGTTCAAAATAATCTGGACAAATATTCCGCGAATCTCCCTTTCAATCAAATGAGAAAAAAATAAAGAACCTAAAGAAAGCGAAAACATCTATCCATAAATAGACAAGGATAATACATTAAATAAAATGCATACTGCTGGACCAAAAAAGCTTCCAGAGAAACCCGTTTGCAAAATCCTTTTCAGGCCATTCTTTGTTTAAAAGTGTGAGAGATTCTTTAGGGGGTAATTGGATCATTTATGCAAAGTTTGTTGGATTAAATCTAGAATGACTCCTATCTTAGATATAGAGAGATGTTAGGATTTGTAATAGAGAGAGATATTAGGGACACTAGTAGCATTGATATAAGGATTTGAATTAGAGAGTTGTTAGGGACGGTATAGCATTGTTGTCAAAGATAGACGTGAGTTGTTTAGGGAAGAGACAAGGATTGTTAATGAAATCATGTACTGTATAAAGATTGTATATGAAAGTCGGTAGTATTATTGAATCGGTTTATAATTTAGCAAGGAATGAGAGATGATGCCTATCATTTATCAAGCAATCACTACCCAAAATAACACTACTTTTTAATAATAGTATGGTTTGTTTACTTTTTTTATGCTCTAATAAATACTCGCACGCCCATACGAACACCGTTCCCAAGCCCCATTCCATCAACTCAAAAGCTAAGAATTAGTCATCGGTTGATTTCTTAAAAGGGATGTGCCTCACCATTGAGCTACTGTTCAATTGGCTTAACATAGGTTGACATACTCAAATTCTTTTTTATAGTTAGACCAATTATGGGCCTCATGTCATGCTACATACACAACAGGTCGTGTACGAGATTCCCCTGAATATATATACAACACGTCTGTATATTTAAATAGCATATTACCTCCTACATCTTGACTTTTACAAATAGTATTGACTTTTATATTCTAAAATTTGCAGGCAACTGCTTTAACTGATTCATAAAATCCCACGCATTTCATGGCAAAAGATGAAGACTTTCTAAAAATGATGTCAGGTTCAATTGTCGTTTTGTATTATTGCCCCAAGTTTAGTTCTGACATGGTTAATTCTAAGAGGAATTCTATTCATTTAGAACAAATATACATTGGATTTTGCCAATAGAACCAAAACCGGCCATTGACGGGTGTGATTGACCTAAGAATTTATAATAATTAAGATGTTTGTTTCTCAAAATTAAAAAATGTTGACGGTTATATATTAAATGTTGAAAAATATATGTGATTCTATAAATTCCCTAATTCAGAAACCATTATTTGGAAACAATTGATTAAAGGTAAGGGTTTGACTGTTAAAGCTAAAAAGGGAAATGAGAGGAAAATGTAGTTGGTTTGTCTTAAAGTTGGTGCTCTCCATGATATGATCCACTCGAATTCTTATATAAACGGTTGTCCAGTCATTTCTAATATAGATATTAGATGGGAGGGTCTAACTACATATGGAGCCATTTCACCTGACCACTTCGAGGTCTTTGGTGTTTTCCTTCTAAAAGTAGGAGGGGAGAAAGGCCATGCCATCCTCTGATGTCATCATCTACGACCTTTTGACAGAGACACAGAAGTTGACCTTCTGCAAGCCAAAAAATAATCTCTATGGGCAATGAGTTTAATTCATAGTCACTCATTCTGCATATATATAATAATACAGTGTGGGTTTCATTGCCAATGACATATACAGTGTAGGTTTCATTGCACCCATCAAGCCATCTAGTTCATCACATCAGATCAAATCCATATTATATATATATATATATATATATGAATTCTCCGATTCTCCCTCATTTCAAAAGGGGAGTTCAGGCCCTTTTTACTTATCTAATTAAATGATGTCAGTTCACATTGTAGTTGTTGAAAGTATATAATAAACCTATTTTTGAGGAGATGGGAGAGAAAATCGGAACGGTGTTAGAAAGCGAAACAAGAGATGTAATGGAACCGGGTGCTTTGGAGATTCTTTTCATAGACATTCCTTTTTTAGTGTCTTGGCTCTTCATTAAAGTGGGGCACACTATGAAATAGTGAGAATATCAAGTTCATTTTATAAGAAACATGGTCCTCCTTTTGAGGGACCCACCTATAAAATAAAAGATCCAAATTAATCAATCTTCATCAGATTTCAAATTACTCTATTTATATCCGATTTTACTTCAATAGGTGGGCCCACAATGAGATTAAAAAATGTCACGTTTCTGATACTCATTATTCTAAGATTGAGTAGTTTCTCAGAATCTATTGGTGGGCCTACGTCCTACTAGATTGGAATTCAATTAGGACCAATCAATAGTGGTTTAGATTCTTCATGTCGTGGGCTACATGCAGTAAGATTGAATTGCTTGACAAATTAGATTGAATTGATTGGAAGAAGAAAGGGGTGTAGAGATTCCTAGTAGTAAATATTGTTGCAATCTTAATGATAAAAAACAAAAATCAGGGAAATGTCTCATTGCCCTTATAACAGATAAATATCTCGTTGGAGTCTCAAGAATTCGTTGGAGATTTAAATTACTCTGGACTTCTCTTTCAAAAGTTTAGCAAAGGAGATAAACATGACACCAAATAAAAAGAATAACTCATATCCTCATTGGTTAGTTGAATGGGGCGTTTTTGCAGCAAGGCGTTTTCTTGCCTGCCTATATAAATATATATATATATATATATATAGGGGGTCTTCTTATGCATCTATCCCTCACCATTTTGGTGAGGGACACTTCCACAAAGGAAAGTTTTAAGTACAAGTGCACTTCACCCTATGTATTGAAAAGTACATTTCGAACTTGAAACTTCCCTTTATGGAAGTGTCCCTCGCCAAAATGGTGAGCGATGGATGCATAAGAAGACCCCCCATATATATGAGCATGTTCCTTTCCAATAATTTAGAGAAATTTTGTGTAGAGAATTTTTAATTTCTCCCAACTGTTGTCCCCCACTTGGCATTCCAAAATCCTCATGGCTAGAAAAGCATTTGTAAATGCTTAGAAGATTCAAATTTAGAGCATTTACAAATATTGTGACTTTCCAAATAATGGTCGAAATTTAAAATTCTAGCAAATAAACATAGCATTTTTTAAATGCCAAGGGACAACCATATTATCAATGTTAAAAATCCCCAACATGACAAATTATTGTGAGGAGTTATGCTAAAGAGGTAGTGTATATATTGCATAATATACAATACATCCACTGTAATATATACAAAGTACATAAACTTCTTAGACTTACGCCCTAGAATTCTCAATATTAACATGTTTTAACTCTTACTCAATCTAACTCAACCACACTTACCATTGGTTAGGAGATTTACAATGATATTAGTAGGGCTATCAATCCGGCCCATTGACGAGGGGGGCCACCCTGGCCTGGCCTGTCAAAACGAGGGCTTTTGTTATTATCCAAAAGCCCGAGCATAAGGTAGGATTCGATTTTAAAAAGCCTGAAATCTTGATGGTCGAGCTGGGGCTTAACCAAGCCTACCTAGGACGGTTTGTCTTGTTGTTGTTGTGTTTGTGTACACACATACCCCCTATAGTCATCAACTCCCATGGGTTTGCACGGATTCGAATAAACTGGACCGTTAGATTGAGGGTCAATTTTTGTTATTTGATATAAAGTTATTAAACTTTTGGACAACGGATGAAAGAGCTAGAGGTATTAAATTGACTTCAAATCTGATGTCTAGGTTGACCCCACTTGGATCTTTCGATCCCCTTCGTCTCATCATCAATGAGGTTCCAAGGTGGGCCCCACTAGGTGGTCCGCACCATAAGACCCAGACGGCCGTCCTCACAAGACTAGTTCCCTATATATATAATATTTAATATTATATATGTGAAAAATGGTAATGCCACTCAAAACTTACTATTCAACTTGCACTATCTTTAGTGTTAGTGATTTGGAACCTTTTTTCTTGGATAAAATGAAAGAAAAGCTTAGTGATTTACAGTTGAGGATGCCCCTTCTGTCAATGTGTATGATGTTTCTTAAATTTCGGGATGATTAGTTGATTATAGAACTTGATGATGATATGATATGGCCATACACTTCATTTATACATGTCAAAATTTTATGGAACACCCAGAATAGAATTGGCATGTCTGTCATTCTGCCAGGAACAGTGGCACCTTGTGAACGGTTTACTTGGTCCAGTTGCAATAGGGGTAGGGTTTGTTGTAAGGTTCTATGCAATGGGCTACTACTATTCCTTTGATTATTTATATGTAAAGTATTCGACCTACTAGTAAAAGCAACTTCAGGACTTTGATCACTTACTTTGGTATTGATAGTTACTGCCGTCGGAGAGATAGATAACATGAAGGAATAAAAGCCACCGACCATGTGATACAGTTGATGTGGCTTAAAGAGTTGACGGATACTTTTATTGGGTTTTGTAAAATTTAAGATTCAAGAGTTAAGACAAACTGTTGATTATAAGTGTGATAGTACTTCAAAAGAAACAGTGTTCATTAACTGATCTTTTGTAATTTTATTCAAAAGCAGTTGAACCTTATAAACGAGGTAAGCATGCGTATGATCAATGCACTCAATTGACATCCTGTTCATTGGCGGCATTTGTCAGTTGTTGAGATTACCACCTCATGTTCATTGCATCCAACTCACGCAATTAACATGATACATTATCTTCGTTTGCAGCTTACATTTTAGACACAGACCATGACCAACCCTGAACTAGTTATTCCTTTGGTCCAAAATGTGAACCGACAAGCATCATAGGCCTCTTATATATAGCTTCTTAATTTAAAATATGAAGTTTTTCAATTAGCCAGAGTTCTATTTCTATGTAAAAGAAGCTCAAAAGTAGGTTTGTATTCATCATAATTGCATGCTTGTAGTTGATACGGTTGATAGCATTATTGGCTCATTGTTTGTGGTTCATTACTTCAATGGACCTGTCTTCATTGCTTTGAAATAATTGGAAATTGATGGTGGTAAAGGAAAGAGTATATATATTTAAAGAGAAAAACTTCTTTTTTTGGCCTTGGCCATTAAGTATAGGGTAAAGGCCCTAGGAATGGTAGGCCCGCTAAAGAGGCTAAGGGCTTTTATTTGACATTGACCCGGCCCGCACATATGAGTATAATGTAAGGAATTACCCCAGCCCGTTCCTGACCTATCAGCCTCTCACGCAGAGGATTGTAATTATTATGTTATAGGAGGAAAATTTTCTCTTATTTAGGGTTCTATGTAAAGCGATGCGGATTCCGTAAAAAGACCAAGACCCCCTTAAGGCACCGGCCATGTTTCTTTAATTAGCAGAGTTTCTAACATAAATTTGTGATCCTAGAGATTTTCTAAACGATGATGTGGTGATTGTTTTCTTGGCATTTTTAAATTTCATATTTCTTTTTTAGAATCCTAAATTCCAATGACTTGAAAAGTCACTTTCTGCAATATTTTTCAATGCTTCGGTGAAGAGGAAGATTTAGGAACTCCACCTAGGGGACAATTCTCGGAGAATTTATAAATTTTCTAGACATGAGTTCTTAAAAAAGAGCAAATAACCCTTAAAGAGTATCATTTTGGTTTGAGGTTGTTTGAGTTTAATTACATTGAACTTCAGTTGTCTTTCGGTTGTTGCAATGGATGGGCCTGTCATCCTTTCGGTTTGCCATCGGTATATTCGGACCATGGCATGCATAATGTTCCAATCAGGTCGTCTATAGGGAGCACGGGATGGCATCCCTTTCCACCTATCCTTTTGCAATTCAATATGCTTTAATTCAAACCCTACAATGATTAGGGTGGGTAGGGTCCATGGTTTACCTTGACCAACCTTTTATTAGTTGGAGATATAATGCCTGTAACACTGACCTGAAGAATTTTATCAAGTTATATTTTTATTTTAACTACTAGTATACATTTGGTTGTTTCATCAAACACATAAAGGACCCTAAGCCTGACCTAAATAATTTATCTGAGTTATCGTACTATCACAATATAACCATTCATCGGACATGAGGATTTTCCCCAAGAGTGGACCACATGTAGAGCACAGCTTTATGGGCCAAAGTTCCTTTCACACTCTTTTCATCAGATGAAATGATCTGGCCTAAAATGTAATTTTACACTCACCAGACCTTCACTCACCCTTGAATCGAATCTAAAAATATATATAAATGCCATAAATTTGAAGGCAATTAATTAAAGGCTAACATAATTTGATGGAGCTGATTTTTGGTTGGACCTTATCCACTAGGTGGCCTTTACATTTACCATCCCCTCCCCTCCCCTCCCCTTACCTTTATGCTCTAAGTGGGCCCCATGAGCTGGATAGATAAACAATACTAGCGAAAAGGCTCGCATAAGAAAAAAAAAATTTAGTTAGAAATATTTATTACTTTAATGGATGGTAAATGAATATTAACATATAATTCATAAGACAATCACAATTAAGATAGAACTTTAAAGAAAACACGATCTAAAGGATTAAATAAGTAACCCTCGGCCCTATGCGGGCCATGATAATAAAATACATATAATTTTAATTAAAAATACTTATAACCGTTTTAATGAATTGTACATGAATATTAACATTTAATTCATAACACAGTCACCATTAAAATAGAAATTTAAGAATCCACGGTCTAAAGGATTAAATAAGTAAAATGAATAAATCAAATTACGTCATATGTGTTATTCGAAGAATGATTTCATTATATAGGATAACAATGAAAAAACGGACAAGTTGAAGAGTAATCATGTATAATGTAACATATGATGTAGAAGCAATCATATAAAAGTATTGTTAATTTGAACCCTCCGAAGGCTACATTCATAGAGAAAAGCAGTTTTTAGCTTGTACATGAACACAATCCAATTCAATACTACAAACAAAGAACTAACGAAAGTTCTTAGTTGCATTATTTCTAAAAGAATAAAGAAATTAAAAAAAAAAAAAAAACTCGAAAAGCGAAGCTAAAAACAATCTCAAATAAGAATGCCCAAAGCCTTGAGAGTAAAGAACATCGAGATGTGTAGACTTGAGAAAGATCAAAAGATTTAAGTGTTAAGAGTTCTAGAATTGTTGAAAAAACCACACATGAATAAAATCGTGTAAAACTCTTAGAATTAAGATCTGTATAAATAGCCAAATAAGGTCCCACAAGGTGGGATGAAATTTTCTGGTTGTACTTGATCATTTTCCTTCTAAATCTAATGGTAAAAATGTATTAATTTTTTTTAATTTTTCTGTCGTGCCTAGCTATTATAATAGGACCCACAAGGTGACACTTACTTCTATGATGAGATTTTTTCGTGTTTTCTTATCTTAAATAGATTAAACAGATTATGTGGTTGATAAGAGGGATTGCAATGACTGACAGAAATTAGGAAGGAATTTAGATTGAGAGATTAGAGAGGGGAGGGATTTCATTTGAAAGATTTTTCGTTAATTCAGACTTAAAGAAAGGATTAGAAGGAAAGGAATTTCTGTTGAGTAAGTGCAACAAGATGGACTTTTGAGAAGATTTGCTCCACACCACGTGCCGCAGCTGATTTAGACCAAACAAAAAAAAAAAAACAATGCTCGTGCCCAAATCGTGTGCTTGAATCCATCGTGTAAATAAGCTGTCAAGTTGCTTTCCAGCTTTCTACCTGAAAAAACAAGAAGAAAAGAAGTTCCTTTCGCAGCCTTAAACTCGTGTATCACTCTCTTCGAAATGCAACTACCCGAAATCTGAGCCGTCCGTTTGGTATTCCAATTGCAGTTCCCACTTTAATACGTACGAACTGTTGGGTTGATTATCTGATTGATGTGGAATTAACAAACTCCGTTCATGGTTCCGACCTTTCAGTAAGAAATCTGAATTCAAAGTTCAAATACAAATAAAGTTCTACATCTAAACTTGAGTTGAGTAGGAATATGCTTTAAGATTTTAACCGAGAAAAATCTTGGGTATCTTAAATTCTTACATAAATATGAGTTTGTCCAACTCTTGGAATAATTATATGATGAAAAACTTGATAATAAATAGAGCTCTTTGTAAAGACCACGCAAAGGTTTGTAGAATTTGTAAGGAGGCCATGAGGTTTTAGTATTTGTAAATAGCCCATTTTTTTTTATTTTTAATACCTTTCATGTACCAAAAATTAATATTCCTAACAAGAATGAGCATCACCATGAGATTTGTGTTATATTTTTATATAAATGACAGCTTTGCCCAGACATTCATTAAACAAAAGTGAGTATATTTTTATTTGCAAAAACATCATTATTTTATCTCAAGTCCCAATGATTTTTCTCAATAATAACCTTCACGCACATGACGGGGGGTGGACCTAGGGATAAGAGCCTGGGGACTTAAGCTAAGCCTTACCCATATTTGAGAAAAGTTTAAGACCCCCCCCCCCCCCCCCCCCCCCCCCATTCTAAAAATTAAAAAAAAAAAAAAAAAACATTTGCCCTCCCCCTAGTATTTCTTTTACATAGAGCCAAACACTACCCCCTCACAAATTCTAAAATTTAATATATATTTTTTACATTTGCCCATTCCCCCCAATATATTTTTTTTACACCCTATGCATATGAAGTTTATTAATGTATTTTGAAACTTTCATCAACCCAAAGGTGGGTCATGCATGGATTGAAAAATCAAAACTAGTTATAAGCACAGGTGTTATTATCGTCATGAAAAATGTAGATTTAATGAATTGAGCTCCGTATTTATAAAAAAAAGTAAATTTATATAGTGTTATTCTCTCCCACTAAGTAAATTGTTAATGCTATTTGCTTAAAAAAAAAGTTGAGTCCAAGCGTTTGAAAATATGCGTATAAGAATAAAAGAAATGGGCAAAAATGTCATTTCACTCTACAAACCTATGGTTGTTAGAAAACTATTAATTTTGGGGACACAGTAGGTATTAAAATGAAAATGCAGTCGTCTATTTGTAAATAACAAAACCTCAGGAGCGTATTTATAATTTTTAGAAACCTTAGAGGGGTATATGCAAAAAGATCTAATAAACATGTATAAGATTGTGTTAATCGCTTCTTTTAACCAAACGGTCAATCAAAGTATGGTACAAACTCAGATTGATATAAAATTTTAGAATACACCATATTACTGGAGGCCATTTCTTTTTTACCATTTGAATTTCAATAGGTGGGTCCCAATTAAGAGTTCCACTCCTCTAACTAAGATTTGTCTAGGTTAAAAGCTTTAATATTACATAATATTTCATTAATGATACATATACTTGACTAAATGAAGTACAATGATCTGTGTCGGCCATTTGGGCAACCTTAATTGTATCAATTTGCCCAAGTTAAAGAGGGTTCCATCCATCATTCAAAGTTCAAACCCTACCGTATTTTTTCCAATTTGGGCTGTTCGGATTCTCCATGTGATCAGTTCGGCGGCTGCTTTCAACCCTAACTGCCAAATTCTGATGCTACCAAAAACCACCTGAACTATATGATCCCTAGAGCCCTAATAAAAAATGAAAATTTCAAATGTAGAAAACCCATGAAACACATGTGAGAGAGGGAGAGAGGGGTCATTTGTCCCTTCAGTTGACTGAACTGGGAAAATCCCTTGAATAATCCATTCAGTGAAGGAGATACCTAGGTCTAGGGATGCTACGATCCCACCTCCCTTTGTTATTTATATCGTCCAACCCATCCTCCTTCGTCTCATTCTCTAATTTCATTCGTCTCCTTCGTCCTTAAAACCATCGCAACTCGCAAGACTGTTGGAACTCACGCACCTTCACATGCCATTGGCCTCAATATTTCGCTTTTGTTCTTTCTTTTCAGAGTTCTCCTTTTTTCTTTGATCTGCTTTCAGTCGCCTAAATAGAGCTCCGAGATCATTTTTGGATTCTAGGGTTTTAGGATCTCTTCCCATTCAATCACGGAGAATTGGCTGAAACACAGCTTCAGAAGCTTCTGTGGATTTTAGGTTTTGAGGTTCTAAAGGTGCAATTTTTAACGATTCTCTCTCCTTATTGTTTTTTTTTTTTTTTTCTTGAAGCTATATAGTGTTATGATGAGGGTTAGTCACTTTATTAGTTGGATTTTAGTAGAGGGGAAATGGTATATGATTTTAGGGTTATGTTCCTTTAAAGATGTTTTTAAATAATTTTTGATACAGTTCTTTGATTGTTTCTGATGAGATTTAATTGTTTAGTATTAGTGATTTGGTTTTAAGAAGATTCTTTTTCTTGGTGGTTGCTGTTTTATATAAGTCTTAGATGGATTTGAAGTGGATTTGTTTATCTGAACCAACCTTTTGTTTGTTTTACTAGTTATTTTCAAGTGATTTAGTTAGTATTGATTGCTGATCTATGTGATTGTTATTTTCTACAAATGTAGGTAGTAGTTATATGAGTTTTTTAGATCAATGAAAGTTTTGAAGAAAACAGAATGGTTGATTGGTTTTAATTTTTTTAAGGGATTTTTAGCAGTAATGATGATTTTTTTTCCTTTACTTAATTTATATTCTTCAATGGAGATTGTAGAGACTGGCTTTGGGGCCTCTGATGTTACCTTATGGTAGCAGATCTTTTTCCTTATCTGGTTATGATAGCAGTTTCTTTCCATTGATTTGCTTTTCTGAGATTTCTCTATGTATGTATGCTACTTTTATTGTCATTAAGTTTAGGTAGGGTGTTTTTTGAGATTTAAATGAAAAGAAAGATTTTGTTAGGCACTTTCTTCAAATTGTTCGCAGTTAATGCGAGTTAAGAGTGAGTTACAATTTATTATTTTTTTGGGCTTCAGTTTATGGTCTGGAGGAGTGATTTGATTTTGCTTGGAGGATGAAATGATATTCAGAAATAAGTGATTGAGGTTGTTTCTTTCATGAGCTTCAGTTGGATTTGTTGTCATTGTTGAAGAAATGGCAAGGTTTCCACTTCAAGATCTGTGGTTTATTCTTTGGACGGTCACTTCCTTTGGCAAGTGATTGGTGGTTGAAGTTTGGCAGGTTCTTTTTCTTTGTGATTCAAGTTTTCTGTAGGATTGCAAAAGGTTTTTTTCATTTCTACAGTGAATATTCACCGTTTTGAATCTTAAAAAAAAAAGATTTATTTCTCTGAGTTATAAATTTTGCAGCAGCCTTCTTTGGGTGATTTGGTGATTCTTTGCTCCAATGAAAAGGTTTATCCTAATCCGCCCACTGTTCACTGTCATAATCTTGGTCGCGATTTGTACAGCGCTGAGTTGCAGAGCAGCGATTCGCCGTACTTTCTTCTCTCCCCAGGGAGATGTTGAAATAGCTGTTCCACCCATTGCTTTTAACTCGACTCTTCTTAGATTTTCAGCCATTGAGATTGGCGAGGCAGAAATACGCCGAGAAGTTGATCAGCTACTTGATGAGAATTTTGGCAACCAAGGGCATTATCGCTCTATTTCATCCTGGCGACGATATGATCGCATTGACGACTTGTCAAGGTCAAAATCTTCCCGTAGGCTGCCTATCCAGCTTCGTTCTCCAAAGTATGACAAACTATGGCCAGAATTTCGTAAGTCTCTCCGCAATTGGTTCCGGAACAAGCGATTCCAACCTGAAATCATGCATGACTTGATTAGTCTCCTTAAGTATCCTCTTGATCAGCACTATGGGTTTCCCAGTTCTGAACGTCCATATGCCTCTTGTGCTGTTGTTGGCAATAGTGGGATTTTGCTGAAGAGTGAGCATGGCAATTTAATTGACAGCCATGAAATTGTGATTCGATTGAACAATGCACGAATCAACGGGTTTCAGCAACATGTGGGTTCAAAGACCAGCATTTCATTTGTAAACAGTAATATCCTGCACCTCTGTTCGCGTCGGCTAAGCTGCTTCTGCCATCCTTACGGTGAAAACGTGCCAATAGTCATGTACATGTGCCAGGCGGTGCATTTTATGGACTATGCATTCTGCAATGGATCACACAAGGCGCCATTGCTTGTTACAGATGTTCGTTTTGATGTCTTGTGTTCGCGTATTGTGAAGTACTACTCATTGAAGCTGTTTGTGGAGGAGACCGGGAAGCCTCCAGAAGAATGGGGCGCTGCTCATGATGGAAGCATGTTTCATTACTCTTCAGGGATGCAGGCTGTTATGCTCGCATTGGGTATGTGTGAGAAGGTTAGTGTCTTTGGTTTTGGAAAATCAGCGCTCGCAAAACATCATTATCATACCAACCAAAAAGCTGAGCTTCATTTGCATGATTATGAGGCAGAGTATTCATTTTACCATGATCTAGTTGAGAATCCACAGGTAATACCATTCCTTAAGGACTCTGGGTTCAAGATACCCACAGTGGTCATGTATCATTGATTTAGGGAATGCACTGGTGTAACTGTGGCTCCCATTTCCACTTTGTAATGTATTTTCCATGACAACGAAATCAAAGGGGAAAACTGCTTGGAAGAAATCTCTTTCTTTTAAAGGCCTTACACTAAGCACAGGCCTCTTGTCAATGTAAGGTTGAAATCTGGAAATGTGATTTCATTTTTTGGACCATTTATTTTTTATGACAATGAAAATCTACCTTGAGAAGAAAAGCTTTTCCCATTTGGGGGATACCCATCAATGTATTTTGTGATCAACTGCAGCATTTTATTTCTTTTTAGATAATGATGTAGGGTAAGAAAAACTTTTCACTTGGAAGCAGTTGGCAAACACATCTCTTATTCTATTCCTGAGCATTCTGATTCCGACCAACCTATTATTCATAATTTTCTAAAATGACTTAAATTAAATTAAGCATGCCTAACTAAAATAGATTATCTATTAAATAAATGAAACTCATTTGCTTCTGACTTGCTCTTGAATCTTAATTGTGTTTTGGAGGCAGTCAAGTGTCTTTGTTGGCTGTCTGTCTCATGAAAGAGAATATAAATGTATTGGTCCAGTGTTTGAAACTGAATTTATATTAATGAATGTTACTTTTTTGAATCCATTCTGTATTTTTCTAAAGATGGAAGGAACTATACTCTTATTACCTGGATAATTCAAAGTATGCAGTAGGTTTTTTTTTTTTTTTTTAAATCAGAATGACAAGTGTGTTTATATTCCAAAGAGAATGACATAGTACAAAAAGAATGTGCGGAAGCTCTACACCATTTGTGCTTGACAAAAGTGAGAAGCAGAACCAAATCCTATTGTTTTGGTTGTGGATTCAAGGGTTCAAACACGTTCTTTGAAGAAATATATGAGTTTTATTTTAATAGAAAAAAAAATATATATATATATATATTTTTATTCCAGTAAGTAAATCGAGAAAAGGAAAAACATAATAAGAAATGACACTCCTATCATAAGAATGGAAATAGCCTTGTTGCTGCTTCAATAACAAGCATTTTTTATTTCAAATCAAACAAATCATTTGATCTATGATTCATTGAAACAAGGAATGGCTTGGCTAAGTAGAAAGAACTTTTCGGACAAAGGAGAGCTAACCCACAAGGCCAACGGGCCAAACAAAATGGAAACCCACAAGCCGGACCAGCTAAAAAACAGAAGACAACTACTTAGGGCCAAAACATCACATGCCCCAAAGCAAACGCAAATCCACAAACTGGGCCAACTGAGACTGAAATCAGCTCCAAATCTGACTATGGTTTCTTAGCTTAGGAGCAGCTTTGATCCTGTATTTTGAATCATGATCTAAATCCTTACAAACTTTGCAGCCTAGATGATCTATCATTGGAGCTATTTTACTTGCTTGGAACCTCTTTTTCCAATGGGAGTGGCTAGGATTTATCAAAGAATTTCTCAGGTAATAGCTATCATTCAAAATACTGAGAGTAGGAGACAACTTTGCAGCTTCTTGAATCAGAAGAAAGGCAGCTTTAACGGCATCATTTTCAATAACAGTTCTGATCCAGGGAGGGGTTTTATGCTTCCTTCTTAGAACACCAACAGAGAACCCTTCTTGGCTGGAAATTAGAAGGTACCAATCTGTAGGGGCTGTTTTAATAGGATTCTGCTTGTGCCCATGAGTTTTTGGAGGAAGATTCCAAGCGGCAGCAACAGATTGGGAAACTTTTATATTTAGGAAAATAGCCCTGGATCTGATTTCAAACAAAATCTCTTTGAGAAGGGTCTGCTAAGGCCTGTTTTAGCTTCTGAAAATTCTGCAGTTTCTGTTTTTCCAAATGTGCCATGCAAAAGGCAGGAAACAGAGCTTGGCAAAAGTGAAGTTCCAATTGAGGCTGAGATCACATGTGCTCCTCAATGAGTAGTTAAAGAGCTATATTCCTTTTCATTGAGTTAGTATTGCCGTCTCTGCTGTCTTATTTGAATAAGGAGTTGCTGTGGCGAAATTACTAAAGATGTATGGAAGTCAATGAAGACCATCAACAATGTGATTTCTCTGTGTCAGGTAATTCTAACTTTTCTGATTAAAATCTTTCTAATTATGTTATCTCTCACTCCTTTTTTTAATTATTTTATTTTATTGATTTATGCAATTGTGAGAGAGCTTGTACTCTTATTCTGTTTGAAAGTTTGTTTCTTATTAGTGTATTGTGCTTGCACTTCTCCACTTTTTAGATGCTCTGTCTGTAGTTATGATTCCTTTTTCACCCACAGAGGCTCTCTCTATTCGTTATTGGAGCATGTGCGAGAAATCAGAACTGCCAAGGATTTTTCTTGACATAATACCAAGAAACTTTTCCTCCAGTGGCCATGCTTGTTGGAAGAGATGGTATATTTATATTTAATTTGCATCAAGGACTTCTCTGTAATTGTGTAATGTGGGACTTCCATGTAATTATGTCAAAGGGGCTTTCTTGTAAATACATAAAAAATTGTAAATAATAAATAAGGAGCAAAATCATGAAAAACTCTGAACATGACTTTTCCTTATTTCCTTCTTCGATTTCCCTCTTGCTCTTTCCCATCTCCTCTTCATTTTTGAATGCTAGATTTTGACATACATCTCCCTAGAAGGTCTCCCATCTATATTCCAACTTGTCTTGGTAGTGTGTTTTTCCTTATCACGTTATGAGTATGATGTGCCCCTTCAAGAAGTGTACAGCTCAAGGCCTCTTATTTGACTGCACTGGCACAGATAACTGGATAAGTACCTCCACTCCTCTCTGCTACGAGCCCTGGGTTATTCCCACTGGGGCATCATATCACGGGTAATTCTCTATGCTTTGTTAGTATTTTTCACAATTCAAGTACTATAAAGTGGAACTTGCTGATGGACCTAACTATTATTGGATGACAGAACAATATCACAGTTTTGTCATCGTTGTCATTGTCAGCTGTCTTCTTCTGCCTAATCTGAACTTTTCTCAGTGAGTCATTTGTAAAGGTCCTTAATTTCTCAATCACTTCTCTGATCACTGTTTATTGAGGACCTAAGATGAAGAGGTGACTCGATGGTGGTAGAAGAGATGAGACTATGCACGAAATGAACTTTAAGAGGGTTGAATTTACTTTTATTTTTGTTTACGTGTGCCTGATGGTATTTTCGCAATTCTTTATTTAGTAAGGGAGCTGTTTTACTTATATAAAATCAACTTAGGTTATATGAACTAAGTGGGTATGTTGTGACACTCTAATTCTCAACTTTTACTTACCATCTTTTGTTTTTTCCATACTTTATTTCTCTGCACCATCCCTATCTTTTCCAATTTAATCTTCCTTTCTTCTTCTGTCTTTTGCATAGACGTGCATATTTCAAAACTTTGGAGAAAGGCCTTCAATTCAAATGAGCTGAGAATTAATAGATCAAAGAGAAATATATGGAGTACAAAGCTTACTGAATCTGAGAGTAAAGAAGATGAGTTGGTCAAATTGAAGATAACTTTGTTCGAAACATGTGATCAATTTTGATATCTAGGGTTTATTATAGATCAAAACAGGAGGGTTTGAGTCGATTGTAAGAAATAGGATCAACTTAAGCTGGACATAGTGGAGACAAGCAACCGTAGTGCGATGTAATTGCTGAGGGTCACATCAATTAAAGGGCCTTCTTTGTGAGACGGCAATTAGATATACTCTTTATGTAGCTGATTGTTGGATAACGAAGAAACATGCTGCTAAAGTACATGTGATCAAAATGCATGTTCTTATTTGGATGTGTGGGGCTACAAGAAAGGGTGAAATTAGGGATAACAGCATTAGAGGTAACCTATTGGTAGGTTCAATAGTAGAAAAATGAAGGAATGCCATTTGAAAGACAATAAACTCCAACTTGCTTTGTTCGTTTATGATTAATGGATTCTTTGCAATGTTGATCACTGATGTATTGCAACAATGTAGAATCTAGGACCACCTTGCTTTAAGCCTAATTCGTCTAACAGTATTCTCAACCATAACAACTCATAATGCTCGTGAGCCATAGCTTGATACTCGACCTCAGGGCTTGATCGTGTAACTGTTTTGTGTTTCTTGCTCTTCCCTGAAACTAAGCTTCCACCAACCATTGTGCAGTTCCCTATAGCAGATCTTCTACCTGTCTTGGATCTATTCCTACCCAATCAACATCAATATATAATTCTATTCACATGCTCATGACGTGTACACAAAATGTCTGGTCTCTGTGCTCCTTTTAAGTATTTGAGAATTCTATGAATCGAAAGCATATGGAAATAGGGGCAGGCATAAATTGACTTGCTGAACTGGCAGTAAATGAAATATCTGGTCGTACAATAATCAGAGAAATCAGTCTTCCCACTTATCATTGATATGTTCCTTCATCATGAGGTAGTTCACTGCCATGATCTATTCCATAGGAGTGTCAATTGGTTTTGCTCCCAATGTTCATGTTTATTCAAGAAGATCCAATGTACACTTCCGTTGTGAGATGACAATTCCTTTCTTGGATTTAGCCACTTCAATTCCAAGAAAATGTTTATATGTTAAGGATCCTTGATTTCAGTTTTCTTTCCTATATAGATCTTGAAACTCTAAATGTCTTTTTCATCATGGATGATGACCTTATATGCTTTCTGGAGAATAGTAGGGAATCTCTCCATGAAATTTTACATCCATGGTAAAAAAAAACACCTTTCCATTTTTATCAAGAAGATAACAGTTTTATCCTTTTTGTGAACTTGGATAATTTAAAAAACATACATCTGCCGTTGGATCTAATTGTCCTGTTGTTGCTTCAGAATGTATAGGAAACAATTCCATTAAAAAAACTCTAGGTGGGACCAGGAATAGTCGGACAAAGTCTATAATGGACTTTTTCCTCTCAATACTTTGGATGCCATTTGATTTATCAAGAATGCTCTGTCAGCACACCATCCAACTGCTGTGATTTTGGAAAATTTATCTCAATTAAAAGTGCTCTTGTTTTTCCACTAGGTGCTAATTTTTCTGTTCTGCTGTATATGCACACTATGTTTGTGACTTGATTTTATTATCAGACAAGTAGAGCTGGAAATCTTTAGAAATGTATTCTCGACCATTATTAGAATGCAACACTTCCATTTTTCTATCAAACTTGACTTCAATCATTTCATGAAAATTCATGAACTTGGATAGCATCTCATCCGTTGATTTCATGAGATAATATACCCACTTACATATGCAGTATCCAAAACTTGTTCGAAACCCGACCCCGACCCGTTGCCTTCCCTACTTTTTGTACAATATTGGATTACCTTTTTTTTTTTGAATGGTAATATTGGATTACCTCTCCTACATACAATATCCAATAGTCGAGGAGTCATCAATCTACACCACAATATCCTGTTAGATCTGCATGCCATTGACACTTTTATGTAACATGTTAGATGATGGGAGTACGAATCATTCATAAACTGACAGCCGGTGCTGACTACATATGCAATATCAGATCTTGTGAATTGGGATAATCACATATATAAGCTTTTCAACAATGTTAATACAGCCATTCAAAAAAATAAAAAATAAAAACAAAACGAAAACAAAAAAAACACAACGTAAATACTGCTAGAAAAAAATGTTAATATCTCCCTGAATCAATGACTGGGTAAGGCTTCTGATTGTGAAGATGGTTCACTAAAATTGGATTATTTGCGGGTCTTGGTTTTAGCATGCTGTTGTCCTTCAACAGATCAAGGGAAGAACTCCACTGAGAAATGAAGGTCCCACATTTTGACCAGTCAACTTCAATGCCCAAAATATACATTTTTGGGCCAATTCTTTAATGTCAGTAAACACTTCCCAATTGTCACATCATCCTTCTTAACTTCTTGGCTTTGACGTTGTTGCCACGGAACACAATATCATCTGCATATACCACTAGGGTGTAACAGTGCACTTTGTCTTTTCAGTGAAGACAGAGTAGTGTGAACTCTGAAATGCTTTACTTCAAACCAACCTCATTTGTGTCCTTGCTAAACTACTCAAACCAAGCATGAGGCGGGCGCTTTGAGCCATAGATTGTGTTTTCTCAATCTTCAAACCTTTCCTTCTCCCCTCCAAGGATGAAAACCAGGTGGTGAGGATATATATATTCAAGATCTCTCAAAAGGAATGCATTCTTCACATCAAACTAATGTAGGCCGAGATTTGTTAATCACAAGCTATGATGCATGGATACTTCAAAATGGGCAACGTATCGTGTCGTATCGTATCCGATACTTCAGTTTTTATGTGTAAAATCCGTGTCCCTACGGTCTCTATGGCGTGTCGCTGCCGTATCCATGTCGTATCTGGGCATCATAGATCACAAGTGATAGAAGTTCCTGAATTCAGTTCAACTTGTGCACAGGAGGAAATGTCTTCTGATTATCCATCCATTATGCTTAGTCTACCTCTTCGCCACTGGATAAGCCTTATGTCTCTTTATTCCTTCATGATTGTGCTTCTAAGTGTACACCCACTTGTATCTTGATGTTGATCCATGCATAGGGAGCACTTGTGGGACCCACCCTCCCAAGGCTTTAATGAAAGAAAACTTGCACAATTATCAACTACAATGTCTTCTTTATCTAATATTTGTCTAATGAGCTGTGACGCAATTTATGCAATGCTTATGTTTATGTTCAGGGATGTGATTCTATCAACACTTGCACTTGAAATCTTGACAAATTCTCTAGTAGCTTTCTTATGTCATTGTGGATTAGGGTTTCTTTATTTGATAAATTGTGACTCGTAGTTTCAGTATTACTTTGTTTTTGTTAATGGATGATATTCTATCCCAATAAATTGAAGGCATGGAATGATAGTAGGATATATATTTTTTCATGAAGAGATAATCGTTTAATTTACTTGGGAAAAACAATTAAATAAGAATTGTAAGGCGGCAGTCAGTTTTGTTTTGGAGACTATGTTAAATTTTATGCTTTGCTGTGTACATTCATCTTCTTCAACCCTTGTGTGAGGTGGTTTACGAGTGAGCCCATCATCCCTTTGGATTGCATCCAAACATTGAAAAGAAGCTCGCTCTCTCTGTTTTCATTCTACTGCTGTGATGCTCTTCCTTCTTTTTTTTTTTCTTTTCGTTTTGTTTTTTGAATTGTTCTCCATCCTACATATTTCTCTTCTATTTATGTTTGTGCCGCATAATACTCAGACCAGGTTCTTCAGTTGAAGATCTTCAACAGCATGAAGCAGCAGCTCCAAAATCTTCTATGTTTTTTTATCGAAATGCATGAAGATCCCAGTGGGGCCTATGCTAATGAAGATTACAGGGTATTTGTACAAATAATTGGGGTGAAGGCCAGCACCTCCTACTTTTGGTAGTACTCCGTATTTCTCTCTTTTATGTATTTTAGGAATCCAACTTTGATAAGGTAATACTCCATATCAAAGTTATTTTAGAACAATGTGTACGATTTAATATAGGGTTGCTGTAAAGTTGTTTATATAAAGATTGTAGGCCAATTCGCCCAAGGGAGTTTGAGAATTTTGTTAAGTCATTGCTTGAGATTTTGAATGAGAATCTGTCCCTTGCCTAATTTATGTAAGCGTTGGGTGTGAGTTTTTTTATTATTATTTTTAATTTAAACGTGGTATTGCTTTGTCCTTCCACATTCATTCTCTCTCACCTTGATATTGCTGCCAGGAATTTGATCTGCTGAGATTAGAACCAGCCTGCTGCTGTTGTTTCATGATAAGTCTCTGGCTTTGAAGCCACAACAGGCCGATACAAATTGGGAAGCGTTATCAGCTCAGTACCTTGGTTGATGTTTTGGCTTGCTACATCCTAGAATTGTTGAACTTCTGCCTTTTCGATCATTCCGGACTTATGAAACTAGCCAAACGTCCTAAATTTGTATCCTAATGAGGAGCAGTTTTCGGACTCGAAGGGAACTCAATTTAGATTTTGTTTTTTCTTATGGTTTTTTCCTGGACTGCGCCAGAGCATGGAAAAGCGAGGAAAATCGAAGCCTTCCATTTCCTTGGTGTTACACAAATGTGCCCTAATTATTTCTAAATTTTGAGTGGCGAGTGTGGGGTCTACTTGGATTGTCTACAGATAAGTGAGCTCAGGTGGATCAAAAGGTTTTCCCAGACTGCAAGTAGCCCTCACATGAGCAAGCCCCTGTAAAAGAGCATTTCAGTGTAAAAGGCGTCGAAAATCTCGCCATTATTTTGTGGTGGAAAATTTATACGCTTGATGTAGTGGGAAAATGCAAAAATGTGCTAAATAGGCTTTGTGGAAAAAGCGTTTCCAATTGGGGTCGGAAAATTTTCTTTTCTCCACATAAGAGGAAAAAGTCTGCTAAATAGGTTTTCCGTGGATGTACAAAAAGGTGCCCAAAGGGCTGCCTCATATATGAGAATGATGCCAATGACACATTATTCATCTTGGTTAGGCTTTGGCTTTATTTGGTCGAAGCCTCATCTTAGGATACGTTGTTGGTTTTGATCATCCGATAAATGGTAAACGTCACTTTAATTTAAGTGAAATTCTGGCCCTTGCCGTGATATAGAGCAAGGGATAAAGGTTGGATTCAGGTCAAGTGTATACTATACCCTGTCCTAAACCCAAATTACTAACAACAGTTTGTACCTAAACTTGGGCCGGAATCAGATCAAGTTATAGGACCCATAACTACACCTGAATTCAACCTAATCACTGCAAGCAGACCTGTACTCAATTAAGATGCCTAGATTCAGGCCCAATCAATGCACAATTATTATTATATTATATTATATTATATTTGAAAGAGACTGATTTCAAATTGAAATCAGCTCCAATTGATTTTGACCGTCCACCAGAGTTTTGAATTTTCTTTTAATATTATTTAATCTAATTCAATTCAATAAAATATCATTTATTACTCACTCCCCACTTCTCACTCTTTCCAAATCTCACCCAACCCTTGCCTAGGAACACCTCTCTATCTCTCTTTGTTTGGTCCACATCCAAGCTTGGTCTCTCTCATCACTTTATTTTTTCCTTTCTTTGGTATCATGATATAAGTTTTAGATAAAGGCATGCGGCAATAATCTTATCAATGGGAAATCTGAGACTATCATGAACTTGGCTCGGGTCAAAGTCTAAAACCCTCTATACCTATCCCAAACCCAACCAACTCACTACCAAGCCTGCCTTTAATTGGATAATTCATATTTTAAATTTCTTATAATTTTTTCCATCTCAATAATGCATATTTCATGTTTCTACTAAAAATTCTATATTCTATATTTATTACTTATTTAAAGTTTCAATTGTGTGATTTTTGAGAAAGCCTATAAATCTTTTATGTGTGAGAAAGACTTCTATTTTAGATTTTATAAATATAAATATATGAAATTAAAATTAAATTTTTTATTTCTATCCTAAAATTAAATAATATTTTTTGTATGACTATTTCTAATGCCCATGCTAATCACGGGGGCACTTTGCTAGTTATAGAATATGAAAAGGATAGGATTCGATTTTGGAATTGGAGTTCAATTTTACAATTGATTGTGAAATTAGAACCCAATTTCGATTTTAGTTTTTATTTAGAGAGAAGTTTCAGAGTTTTGGACGATCTTGGAAGAGTCCAATCAGAAAACATCTCTTTTCTTTCTTTTTTTTAGTTGGTTTAAATCACAACTCCTAATATAGCTCTCACCTTATCTCTACTTATCAATGAACTAAATCTTTAAACATATTGGGTCTACATGATTTTCTAATCCCCAATGACTCTCATCATGCTTATCATTTGGGCCATCTAAGGAACGATTTTTATTTTATTTTTTTTCTGATTTTTAAGATTATGATATGATTGCTTACATGTAGTATTCATTGATGAGCTCCTTATCGGCACTTCTGTTATCTAGGACACCTTTAGGCACCAGCTATGTGTGTCTATATGGGCATTGCTTGGCAACGCCCAGGAAGATTTTAAGAGGGGAATATAATTGGGTCCATTGGGATGCATGATGATCATGAAAGTCTATTGGATAGAAAGATCTATATGAGACCTATCTATGTGCAGAATTTTAACTCTATAAGATCGTCCTACCCCTTATCCATGACCATAAAATTTAATGATTTTAGAGGCATCATTTTCTTATGATTTTAAATCCAATGGTGTTGAAAAGTTGGATGAGTGTTAAGTTTGAACTTGTGACTATTCATTTCTTTTATATATATATATATATATATATATTTTTTGGGGGGGGGGGGGGGGGGGGGGGGGGGGTGTCATGCAAAAAAAAAGAAAGAAAAGAAAAGAGGTGAAAGGGGCATTTTGGAGAATTCCCATATATATATATATGTATGAGCATTTGAATTTGTTGAATTTTTGTCTTCGTGTTTATATGCAGATGTTCATTTTATCTTTTCTGTTTTTATAAGCTTCTAGTGTTTGAATGTTGTATCCATTGTTGATCTCCTTGCTGGCGCTTGTGTAGTCCATAACATATGGACATTAAAGTTTTGGTATGAACATTTTAGAATTGTTAATTTGGTTTGTCTTCAATATTTATTGAGAGTCCCTTTCATTATGTTCTTTCTTTACATACAACTGAAAAGAATTTATATATTATTTACTATGATTTGATTGTTCATGTAGCTTGAAACACCATCAAAGCAATTAAGGTACATTTTCACCTTTTGTTTTTCTAGCACATTAGCTTAAGCAATAACAATTTTAAAAGCAAAACCCTATTTTTGTTAGAAATATATTAAAGCACATGCTTTTTGTAGTTTTCTGATTTTGAATTTACATTAGTAATTAGTTGTTTTACTATTATATGTATTGTTTATTGATTGGCTGTGCTAAGCACAAGCACATTTTACTAGTTATATATTATATATATCGGATTTATTCTGGTGAGAACTATTATATGAGAACTTTCAGTGGGGGTCCAACTGTGGGTCCCATTTGGGGATGGGACTAGGGGGGGTGGAAAGTTCTATGTGAGACCACCCCAAGTATCAAGTTTGATCCCAACCCGATGTCCCTAACCCCTTTATCAGTGGCTCACAAGTTTAATGACTTCAAATTAAAAAAAAAGAAGAAAAGAAGAAAATTCAACCCCAGATCCAACAGTTAAGTCCATTTGGATGTATTCCAATCCTTAGGATCAGTGACTACGGGGGGGCGGGGGCCCTATTTGTGCATTATTTGGATGGATTGCTAAGTGGGCCCCACTAATAGTTCTCACGAAAGTACCGTGAGAACTAGTTTTCACCTGAATATTTCTGTACATATTAAAGTAAAACAAAATGGGTGCTCTCAAAGGTACCACGTCAGCAGAATAGAGTTCTTTTTAAAAAAAAAACACATGAAAAAATATAAGCGGTTTTGACGCGGGGGACTACTCCTTTCCAAATCTCCAACTCCTCATTCAATTCCGATTTCATCTTACTCTCCTCCGAATTATTCAGGCTCTTTTGTTGTGGTGAACTCTCAAACCTATCTTAATTAAACTCGCTCATTACTTTTTCCTTATGTCTTGGAAGTCAAACAACGATTCAAATTCTTACTAGCCCCCAAAATCTCTCCATAAATCACGTCTAGCAACATCTTTCTATCAATTCTAACTCAAGTTCCCTTTTCCATGTAAATCCTCCATGCCTACTCTGTGTTTCTTATGCATCTCTTTCCTACTATCCTCAGTTGACAATCTTAAACAATCATGTTTCCATTTTATCGGTTCGTGATCAATGATTGTTGGGTTATCCATCTTGCCATGCTTGCTGCACGTTTACTCTATGAATGATGGTGAAGTATGCTTGGCAATAACTTTCAAGGTGTTCATTTTTAATAGTTTATCGTCAAGGTGTTTTTTTCTGACATCCTCATGTCGTCTGTCATCATGACTTCACCCTTCTGCAGCTTTCGTATTCTTCTAATCTCACTAATAAAATAAACCTTATTCGTTTGTAATTATCTAATTAATGAATATGGGTTCCGACACTTCAATCATGATTTTCTCATCTGTTGTTGTTGTTGCTGCTGCTGCTGTTGCTCCACCACTCCCCCATCATGGTGTTTTGCAGGATTTGCCTTCGTTTATCTTCATGATGAGCGTGATGCTCACTCCCCCTAGATGGTGTTTTGCAGGATTTGCTTTCATTTATTTTCATGATGAGTGAGATGTGCAGATGCGGTTAGACGTCTTGAGCGTAGACCTTTTGGACAGCAAGCGCATACTGTCAATGGACTCGGCGAGGGTAACTTTCATTTGTAGTTTATTTATTTACCATTTTTTTTCTTTTTTGCCTTGAATGTGGTTTACATGACCTCAGACTAGCAATAACTCACTCATTTGATCTTAGTTTATTCTTTTGTTTTACAAGTACATGTTGCTATTTTTTCCATCAAATTGTTTATTATTATTATTATTATTATTATCTGCCATGAGTTTACTTATTATCAAATACAATTCCTACCATGATGTAAGCAACCCACATTATCATTTAGAGTAAAACATTTCTCAGGTGGATAACTTCTCTAATTAGAGCTTACATTTTTTCGGGCCTTGAGATAATGAAATAATAGACAATGTTATAGTTTTTATAAGGCTCGGGCCAACCATGGTCCTGTGTTGCTAACCCTCTATTTGGAAAGGAGGGAAAGTGGGGGGGGAGAAAAAAAAAAAAGAGGGGAAAATGGAGGGAAAGTGGAAATTGATGGTGTTTGAGAAGGGGGGAGGGAAAGTGGGGGGAGGGAAAATGGGGGTAAAATTCTTGTGGGCCCACCTTAAAATTTTTCCCTCAAAAATGGGGGGAAAGTATGAGGGAAAGAGGGGAGGGGAGGGAATTTTACTAAAATGCCCTTATCACTTTTTCACTTTTTCACAAAATAAGGGTAAATTGGTAATTTTCCCTCTACCTCACAAACAAACAAAATCCTACTTTTTCACTTTTCTTTCCCTTACTTTTTTACTATCCAAACAAGAGGAGGTAAAATTAATTTTCCCTCCCCTCCCCTCCCCCCTTCCCAAACATAGGGTAAGTGTTGGATGTGAATTTTGATCCCTCCCGAGAGGGGAATCGCCATTCAACAGTGTGAGATAAAAAAGTACATCGAAAATGAGGATTCCGACTACCCTCAAAATCGACGGATCACGATCGCCACGGCCGTAACACCGTCCTTCGGCCAAAGCCGAAAGAATGTGGGAGGAAAATGGGGTGGGTTATTCTCTCGTCTGATGTGCTGCCGGCGACACACGACGGTTGTCTTATCACTTAACTTGGGTCTTTCAATTTGGGTCAAACTCGAGTCAAGGGTCAAATTACGGGCTCTAAGATAGGATCGTAGTGAATTAGACAGGGGAAATCAACATCAAGGGCGAACAGACTAATTAAAGTTAAATCCAAGTATTCTAGGGGATAAATGTAATAAGACGGAAATAAACTAAGAAAATAAAGGGGGAAGGTGCCAAACATTTAGAAGAGGATCAACCCCGTTCTCGGGTACCCCATTCAATGTCCTTTGACGACCTAGGGTTTAAAATCTGATTCTTCGAATTGAAAGAACGATGCAAAAGAAACTTTGAGTTGTGATTTCTCTAGATTTGCGTGCGATACACAAGTGATAAAAGTGCACGGCTGATGATGGGCTAGAAGTAAGATAAAAATGGCCGATGTTGGGCCGGGATTGATTGAGGGTGGCCGATGATGGGCTGGTAGTAAATAAATTGATATTGGGGTGTGTGAAATCACTCGTCTCGTTTCGTCATTCTCATTAATTCAGGTTCTCGAAATCAGCCTCTATTCTCTTTAATCATTGAGTTAAAATAAATATTTGGCACCGGAGGTGGAGGAAAAGGGCAGAAAATACTTTTGGGGTTGGTTTTGTTGGTTTTATAATTTTTTTTCGATTTTTGGTTGGGGCTAGAAGGGCTTAACTAGGGGATTTCCTACTTGGATTCAATCTAACTATTCCATTTCCCTAATAGATCTCTACCATATCCTAGGGTCCTAACCACCCTCATCCGCTCTCCCGGTCCCTTAGCGGGGCCCGGAGAGAGAGTGGGGCCTAATCAGTTGAGGTTAATGAAATTAGGGTAGTCTAAGCTGGCTAGGGGGGGAGCTAGATCTTAGGCAGAGCAGAGGAGAGAAGAAAGAGCGAGAGAGAGGAGAGAGGGCGAATGCAGAGAGAGGGAGAAAAAGAGAGCAGAGAGGAGGGGGTGAATGGAAAGGGGGAGACAGAGAGGTGGCAGTGGTGTGTGGGCGCAGGGCAAAAATGAAGGGGAGAGAGCGAGGGGGAGAAGGAGCGAACGAGAGGGAGAGAGTGGGCAGAAAGCGAGAGGGTGAGCTGGGAGAGAGGAGGGTGGAGAAGAAAGGGTGAGCGGAGAGGGAGAGAACGAGAGAGAGAGAGAGAGAGAGAGAGAGAGAGAGAGAGAGAGAGAGAGAGAGAGAGAGAACAAGGAGAGGGAGGAGAAGAGAGTGTGGAGGGAGAGAGAGAGAGAGAGAAGCAAAGAGGAGAGAAAACGAGAAAGAGGGAGACAGAGCGGGGAGAGAGAGGGTGAGGGGCGTGTGTGCAAAGTGATACAGAGAAAGGGAGAGGAGCGTACCTGGGCAGGGGAAGAGGGAGAGGCGTTGTGAAAGACGAAGATGGGTGCTGGTAGAGCGGATGCGATGTCCGGCGATGCGAAGGGCTGCTGCGGCTACGAGGGGGTTACTGCGCGAGTCTGGCAGGGAGTGTTGCGTGAGATGGGTTGCGGGCCTGCTGCTGCGTGAGATGGGCTTTGAAGAAGGGAAGACGATGGTGGTGATGGTGGTGCGCAAGACGGGTCTAGGATGGAGGGGAAGATGAGGAGGGGAGAGAGGAGTTCTGTGTGAAGATGGAGATGGAGGATGATGGCGAGATGGGTTGCAGCGTGCAGGAAGAGGGCGATGGGCACTGGATGGAGGGAAGATGGGCGTCGTGAGATGGAGATGAGGGATCTGGAATGGGTGGGATGATGAGATGGGATGTAGGTGATGGTGAGATGGAGATGAAGGGCGACACGGAGAAGATTATCTGAAAGGGAGTTCTGCCTGGGATGGAGCCTCCGTGAGATGGAGATGGGGATCGAAGGTTTCTGCGCATGGGTTTTGGATGGGCTTGTGTGGGATGGGATATATATTAGGAGTCAGAGATTGAGAGGGAGGGAGAGATCTCAGGGGTTGGGAGAGAGATGTGCGTCTGAGATGAGCCTTGGGGGGAGATCTCCGTCTGGGATGAGACTTCTGGGAAAGATAAGGATAGGTTTGAGGGAGTTAGAGATGGAGAGGGAGAGAGAAATCTCACGGGGAGGGGAGAGTCCAGATCTCGTGGACTCTCCTCTCCCATGCAGCTAATGGGCCAGGTCGGGTCTGGGTCGGTTTAGGCTAGGTTGGGCTTGGGTGAGTTGGGTCTGGTGGGTTTGGATCCGGGTCAGGTTCAGCCTAGGTTGAAATTCATTGGGTCAGGCCTGCTGGGTTTGGATTTAAGAGGAACTAATTCGGGTCTAAAAAGTGGGATCCGATGGAGGTTGGTTGGGTTGTCATTATCGGGGCCCAGGCTTCATAGATTTTAATCTGCCCGTTGGATTTCGACATTCTACACATTGATGGAAAGCACTCGGTGAGTAGGTCACAATGAACTGATTTTCAAGGTGATCGAAGGTCCAGAAATGATAGGTGACTTCTCATGCAAGCGCCCCGAGGGTGTGGGACCCACTGTTGTGATTGTTGATCCGCCCATCGGATCTTGGGGTTCTATATATGGGCGGAAAGCTTTCGATGAGTAGATTGCAATGAGCTAACTTTTGGGACGATCAGAGGCCTAGAGACTACAGGTGACTTTTTAGGGGGCGTCCCAAGGGGCGTGGGACCCGCTATTGCTATTTTTGATCCGCCTGTTGGATCTTGGAGTTTTATGGACGGAAAGCTCTCGATGAGTGGATTGCGATGAGCTAACTTCCAGGGTGATCCGAGGTCTAGAAGTGATAGGCGATCTTTAACTCGAGACCTAATCAGGACATCATTAAATCGGGTGGACTAAATAACCCCTCGTAGGGCATCAAAATGAGGTGTCTACAGTATGCCCCTCTTTGGAGGATAGCACGTGCAGAGTTGTTCTCCAAAAATAAGTGGACACATATTATTGCCTCCACTTGAGCCTTTGAGCTCAAGGGAGTGGCGGCCTATGAGGGTGAGGTCAAACTGGCTCGAAGGAATTGGAATGAGGTTGCCCTAGGCCATCCTGTTAATTAGGTCTCCTTTAGGATCAAGCCTGATCAAGTGATATGAGGATGCTCATGGGATGTCACCTAGTGCCTTCACTGTCTACCCAAAATTAAATGCTTACTAAATGGATCATCCTACCCGGGCGTGTACGAGGTGTCAATGCAGGGTTCTGAAAGCGGATGTTATGGTAATGATAGTAAATGTAAGAGCACAAGTTTGGAAGATAAAGTTCGGGTTTTTCAGTTTAGTGACACTTACCTCATGGATCCTGTTCCTTTTGGTGTGGTGGCCCTCACCTTTTCACGTGCAATAAATCCTGACTAGAAAGAAAAAAGGGAGCAACGCCCCGCCTCGTGGCGAAATTAGTGCATAAACGTGCCAAGTGTGTATGTTATGCATGTGATTATGTTAAGAAGGCTTATAAGTGTGATGCCGACTAAATTTAAAAAGTTAGTGCTAGTGCAAGGCGTGTCCTCGACATCATCCTGTAGTCATGACATCAATCAACCACTACCATGATAGTCAATAGAGATAAAAGAAAATAACAGAAATGCATCCACCACATGCAAGGAAAAAGAATAAAAGATAAACAGCGGGGGCCCATCCTTCGGATGTAGGTAGATCGAATAGGAAATTGAGATCGAAAGATATCTACAACATATCCATAGCCTACACATAGCATGAAACAGTACACATCCAATATCAAGACTAGAGGCAAATCGTTGTTGGCTAATCCGAAACAAAGGGGTGATCATTTTCTGACTGATAGTATATCTCGTTTCGAGAGGAGTCGTGCACAAAACATGGTATCCGCGTGGGTTTTGGATCAAGGGTCAACCAGAGAGGTGTGAGGCATGTTTACGTAGGTGCATATATATGAAAAAAAAATGCCCCAGCATATGGGGTGACATGTGATCGATCCCTAAAACAAAGCAATGTATAACATGTCCTGCATTCAACCACAAGGCATTAGTAATGAAAACATGCATAAGGTGAGAGTGTGTGGATTGGTGAGTGTTCGTGACAACTGTGCATGTGATGAGACCTGAATTGGGAAGCTGTGCAGAGTAAGTACTCATATGCGTGTGTACGCATGTACATATATGTATATAAAAATGCCTCAGCATAAAGCTAGTGTGTTTTCTGGCTAGGAGTGAGAGAGTGAAGGTGGTCTAGCTCTCCGATCTATGGTTATTAGTTTGGTAATGATGTGACCTTCTCCAGCTATCTTTTGGAGATCGATCCCTCATGATTCTTTTCTAGCCGCTTTGGTCCTTTTAGTTGAACTTTGGAGAGCACTAGACTGCCCTTGGAATTCATGTGTGAGCACAAGTTTCGTGTGTGGGAGACAGCGAGTTGCCGTGCTTCCTTAATGTTGTCGTTATCAGCCACTCTCCTCTCGGTTCATTAGACGAGTGCCCATGTCATTTTAGTGTGCTGGGATTTTGTGAGTGCTTTTCCTTTATTTCGGCCTTTTGGCCCTTTGTTCCTTTTTTTTTCTTTCTTTCTTTTTTTTTTTTTTTTGACTTGTGACTGTGCAATGCCTGGGTCCCTTAAGCTTTCTAATTAACACATGTAGCTAGCGTTACGCCAATGACTCTCAAAACAAATGGCTTTAGGGCACTAGGTATGTAAATACCCCTACGGGCTTACTGACTCGGGTTAAAAAGGCTACGAACCCAAACTAGTCACAAAACTTTCATTCTTTTCAGGACTTCTAACTAAACTCTTTTTTTTTTTTTTTTTGGGACCGACTTAGGAGAGGGTTACCTAGGGTTTTGGCTTCTGAAGCATCAGGCATGGGGGAGCACACCCACATCTCACGCAACTTCACTGTGGTTTCTCTTTTCTCGCTTTTGTGAGTGATAAGGGGAAGCTTTCATGACATGGGCGAGCTCGCCCATAAACTTTTGCGTTGAATGGTTTCAACCGTGCAGAACATTGTGTGGGGCAGACTCACTATTCTAGTGTTTTCCTTTTCTTTTTCCTTTTTTTTTTCTCTGTTTTTTTTCTCCATTGTGTTTGAGTTCCAGGTTTGGCTGTAGTACATCTCCTTGGTCTTCCCTGCAAGATTTATATAGCCATATCAAGAGACCGAGGGTCACACTCCGCAAGAAGTGGAGAAGGGTCATGTGGTGTACTTCTTCAAGCACATAGCATTCCATGGATCGGGGAGCTCTTCCCCTTCTACATTTACTAATCTATATGCATTGCCAGAATATACTTCTTTAATTACATATGGGCCTTCCCAATTAGGTCGCAACTTGCCTTTAATGTGTGGGAGTTGTGATTGAGTGATGCGTTTCAATACAAGGTCCCCTGTTTTGAATTTCCTCTCTATGACATGCTTATCGTAGGCTCTTGTGATTTGCTTCTTGTACACCTGACCATGCTCTACTGCTTTCATCCTTTTCTCATCGAGGAGGTCCAGCTGTATTTGCAATGCTTCTCATCTTTGGCCTTCCGTCATCTCTTCATCTAATTGGATCCGCAACGATGGGTGCAAGAGCTCGAACGGAAGGACTGCCTCCATCCCGTAAGTCAATGCATATGGGGTCTCACCTGTCAGAGTCCTAACGGAGGTTCGCTACGCCCACAATGCCTCAACCAAACGGTCTGGCCAATCACTACCCTTGGCAGTTTCCACTGTCTTCTTGATGATCTTGAGTAGTGTCTTGTTTGTAGCTTCAGCCTGTCCATTTGCTTGGGGTTAATAAGGGGTTGAATGATGTAGTTCTATACCATATTTTGTGCATAAATCATCCATTTGCTAAGATATGAATTGAGGGCCATTGTCGGTTATGAACACTTTTGGAACGCCAAACGGGCTATTATGTTCTCTTGAATGAACTTGACCACCGTGGAGGCTTTGATGTGGACAAATGCCTCGGCTTTTGCCCATTTGGTGTAGTATTCCGTCGCCGTCAATATGAAAGCCTTGTTCTGGGTGTTTTCCATGGTCGAGACTAGAGGTCCTATGATATCGAATGCCCAAGTCGAAAAAGGCCATGGAGCGGTAGTGGGATGTAGCGAAGATGCAGGAGGGTGAATTAGGTCAGCCCAAACCACTGCTAAGAAGTAGTGTCTGAATTTCTGGGAAGCCCAAACCAACGCTAAGCATGTTCTTTCTATCGAGGAGTATTTCCGCTCATATGGCAGGAGAGATTTGCTCAAGTAATAAATTGCGTTCTCTTTCCGGCCAGTCTCATCATGTTGACCCAGGACTATGCCTATTGCGGATTCTGTCGCTGACACATATAAAATGAGAGGCTTATCGTTAGCAGGGGGCTCCAGAACGGGAGGACTCAATAAATATTTCTTCAGATCTTCAAATGCCTTCTGGCAGTCATCGTCCCAGTTGTATTCTACGCCTCCTTTTAGCAATTTGTAGAACGGCTCACATCTTTGCGAATGCTGTGAAATGAATCTTCTAATGAACTGTAGTCGCCCTATGAGGCCTCTTAATTCTTTGAATTTCTTCGGGGGTGGCATTTCGAGGATGGCTTTCACCTTCGAGGGGTCGATTTCGATTCCCCAATTGCTGACCATGAACCCTAAAGTTTTCCTGACGACACCCCGAAGACACACTTCTTCGGATTCATTTTCAACTTTGTCTCCCTTGACCTTTGGAGGGCCCTCTTTAGAGCTGCTGCATGGTCTGCACGAGTTTGGGATTTAATTAAGATGTCGTCAACATATACTTCTATACAATCATGCATCATGTCGTGGAATATCACCATCATGGCTCTTTGGTAGGTTGCACCCGCATTCTTCAATCCAAAGGGCATTACAATGTAGCAATAAGTCCCCCAGGGGGCAGTAAATGAGGTTTTTTCTTGATCCTCTTCTGAAAGCTTTATCTGGTTGTACCCCGAGTATCCATCCATGAATGAGAGCATTGCATGCCCGGCGGTGTTGTCGATGAGCATGTCTATGTGTGGTAAGGGAAAGTCATCCTTAGGTGAGGCCTTGTTCAGGTTCCGGAAGTCGATACAGACCCTGATATGTCCGTTTTTCTTTTTGTCTAGGACAATGTTGTCAATCCATTGAGGAAATAGAATTACCCTGATGAATTTGGCCTGGAGAAGTTTGTCAACTTCCTCTTTCACCTTCACTGCGACGTCAGGGAGCATTCTTCTCAGCTTCTGTTTAACCGGTCTCGCACTCTCTTCCAATGGAATTTGATGCTCTACCAGAAGCGGGTCTAGTCCTGGCATGTCATAGTAGTCCGACGCAAATACATCCTGATATTCATCCAGGACTCTAAGGATCTCTTCTTCTTCACCGGGTTCGAGGCAGGCACTAATCTGGACTAGCTTGGGCCTTTCCTTAGTCCCCAAGTTGATTTCCTTTGTCTTTTCGGCTGTCGACTGAGTTTGCTCGTCAACCCTCTTGATGACCCTTCGGAACTCTTCCGAGACTTCATCATCTTCTCCTTTGGCATCTACTAATTCGTAAACGCCCATCTCGTCCTTTGCGTTCTCGGTTCCCGGAGATGATTCTGGCTCTGAAAAAATGGGCATCGGCTGATACCCTATCTTGCTAATCCGGCTCATGATATCCTCTAGCCGTGATTGCTCTACCAGGGGAATCTTCCAGCGCTCAGTCTTCCTATGGCCCTGCAATAGTCGGAGGTCTCTACTCCTAAACTGCTTACATTTTTGGGTTTTTGGTTTTCTACTTTTTTTGGGGTTTTAGGGTTTTATGATTTTTTTGGGTTTTTGGAATGATATGGTACAGGTTGGGTTAAGGAGGGGCTATCTAAGGAGGAAGATCCCTGCCTCGGGCAATGCCGAGATGCGGGGCGATACACACCACTTCGTCGCCTTCGGATTTTCGATCTCCCAGGTTTTGTTGTCTTCTTCTGAAGGTCCTGCTCCCCAATGTCGCCACGCGGCTGGCCAGTACACGACTTCTTGGCTATCGGGATCTTCAACTTCCCAGGTTCATAATCGCTTCTCTTTTCGGAAATCGGCGTTTTTTTTTTTTGGGCAATTTCGCCGAACCACTAGTACCAATCATGTTACAAGACAGCATTCGGAAACTTTCCTCCAGGGGGAAACTTGAACCTCTAATCTCGTCAAATTCGAAATTCTTCCCAGGTACCGAAGATGTCTTTGTAAGTTTCGACCTCCTCGTCTTCAGACGACGAATCGGTTATACCTTCTATCAGGAGTCCTTTCCCTTTTTCCTGAGGGTGGATCTGGTGGCATCCTCCTCCGGCGGGAGGTTCATTGGGGTCCAAGAGCTTGCTATGCTTGACGAAGTGTTCCCCTAGTTTCCAATCCTTTCTAGAGAGTGTTACCTGATCATACGGGTCGAATCCCATCCTTCTGTTCCTATCCTTGCTTCCAGGATAACGGGGTCAAGAATCCCATCCTCATTCCTACCTAGCCCCAATCCGGGCTGATATCCAAGTTTTCTCATGAGGTTCCAGCCATGTATGCATTCTTTTCTTAATGGCGGTTCGGGTAGAGGCACCGGATCTGGTATCATACTCCGGATGGGATCGATGTCCGTCAGGGAAATGGTGGGATCAACCCTGTATCTATGGGTTTTGGTTCCAGGCAGGATAGGGGCCGGTCGCAAAGTGGGAAGTATCTGAAGTCCTTTTGGCTCGATCACAGGCGGGTCCCCCATTAGCTTCACGGTTTTTCCTAAGTGGGGAAACTTAATGCATTGGTGACTAGTGGACATGACCACCTTCATGTGATTCAGCCAGCGACGCCCTAATATCAAGTTGAAGGTCGCTGGGATATCCATGACGTAGAATTCTGCGGGTACTGAGATCGGGCCTGCTTGCACCAATAACATGATCTTCCCACAAACGTTCTTCCTATTTCCGTCATATCCTGTCACCACCAATGGGGCTGGGGTCAGGTCCTTAGCGGTTAGATCCAACATCCTGTATGTTTTTAGTGGACAGATGTTCAGGGACGCCCCCGTATCTACCAAAGCGCCAGATATCTCCTTCTCGGCCACCCTAACTGTGAGATGTAGGGGTGAGGTCCTCGCTTCAGGCAGTATTTCTTTTAATTCCTCCTCAGTGAAGTTGAGGATTGGCAAGGATGTCTCAGACTACAAGGACGCAATGGACGCCCGTAGTTGCTCTGGGGTTATATTTTCCGAAACTTGTAAGTGGGTGATGGCGTCCATCAGCTGTTTTTGATGCATTGGGGAAGTCTTGGTCAGATCGAGGATGGACACCTTAGCTGGTATCTTCGTTAGATGCCCTAGGAGATCATACTCTATCCCAGTCTCCAGCTAAACATGAGGTCTCTCTTCAACAACCTCTTTGGTCTGCGCGTTGGGGATTTGCAAGCCCGGATCCGGCGTGTTCGCAATCGGAGGTAGCCGTGGTGGGCGGATCTATCCTGATCGGAGGTGTGCTTATGACGGCCCAACATCTCGGGGGTGATTATATTGGGAGTAAGTGCTAGTCAGAGACCCCTCGTACGCGATATCATCATCAAAGAACACCTTGTAGAGGTCCGGGGAGTCGATTACCATGCCGGTTTTGAGGTTATCTAGTCTGAATTTAGTTTTCCCGTCCCAGTTGATGTATTTCCAATAGTCGTCATCTTCAAATAAGTCATCATAGTAGGGTTGATTCTGACTAATGGCTGGCTGGATCGGGAAATCAGTTGATTGATGTGACACGGTGGCGACATTGGCCGACAGTCCTTGCAACGGTTGTGTCGAGGTTGACACAGCGTGTTGTGGCATCGGGTTCGTGTAGATTTGCATGTTCGGCATTCGCTGCATCATACCCGTAGGCGAACCTTGGGTTTGTGGCGTTCTCTGCGGACCGTGGACTCCCATGGGTTTGATGCTATTCCACTCAATCGCCCCTTCATCACTGAGGTCGTAGATTAGGTCTCTGGCTGTATAGCAATGGGTTAGGTCATGTCCCGGCATCCAGTGGTATGCACAGAATTTCGTCCGATAAAGGTGGTTTGGCCATTGCTGTTGTCTCTCTGGTGGAAGCTGGATAGCGTTTTGTTCTATGAGCGACCAGAAAATAGTGATCCAAGGTTGACGGAGGGGCGGGTAGTTAGCCCTTTTTGGTCCAAGCCTTCTCTTGTTCCCATCATTATTTTGGCCTGAATTGTCGTTATAATTGAACGGGGCTGCATTATAATTCGGCCGAGGATTAGTACCCTGATTCGGGTTTTGAGGCAGCACCGGCTGATTCACAGGTTGTCGTGCCGGATTTATGTTTTGCCTCGGATGAACGGGTCCCCTTTGGTCATGTGGTTGTTGGTTATATCTTTGATCATTCCGAGGAGGATCCCGGTAGCTCTGATCGTTCCAGAAGCCTTGAGTATTCCCTTGAAAATTAACGTCCCGGTTTTGTCCTTGATTCCGGTGTTGGTTGAAATTCATTTCCTCACCAGGATTGTATGGGTGATAAACCACCTCTTGGATCGAGTTTACTTCCGGGGTTGCGCGATTTTCCACTTGATTGGTCACGCGACGGACAGTCCTTTTTTGATCGAAGATGCCTATGTTATTAATATTCCATCGTCCAGGTTCTGTTTCATTCTCGACAATCGATGGTGTAGGCCGCTCCAATTCATGACTTCCCCGATCGTCATCAATGTCCTCATCAGTTCTTTCATGTTCAAAATGACCATCCTGACTTGTTCCTCCTCCTTCATATTGCAGTCAGACCTCGTGAATTGACTCAGCCATCTCGCGGTGAATTCTTCATAATCATCGTTGTTCTTTTGCTTTAAGTTGGCTAAGTCATGCCATAGGGGTTTATTCTTAGTTAGGTGTTGGTATTACGCCAGAAATTTTTCTATCACATCCTCGAAGGTATTGGTCTCGTGTGAGGGCACAAATGTGTACCAAGTTAGTGCATCTCCGGCTAGCGATTATTGAAAGTAATTAATGAGGAGGGCATCGTCGTCAGCGATCATACGACATTTGCTGCTAAAGGACACCAAATGGTGTTGAGGGTCTGTAGTCCCGTCTTACGCTACGAACTTTGGGGCTTTAGCTGGGAAGGGTGATTTCTTGGTCTCTTCTTTCTTCGTGAAGTCATAAAACACTAACTTTTTGACTTGTCGCGACGGGGACTTCTTTCTAATTTCACTCTTCAACCCTTCTATTTCCTTTCGCATTTCTCTAATTACCTCGGAATTAGGGTTTTGATCTTCGTGCGCTTGGCCACGTCTCGGGGCCTCAACTGGGGTTTGATGATAAATCGGCTTTACAAGATCATGTTGAGGGTCTGGTTGGGGTCCCAGAGGCGCATATTGGTAGCTTTCCTCGGCTCGTGTTTTCCTGGGGGCCTGAATTTGGATTTGATTTCGAGTTCTATCCAGGTCATGTGCTAATCCTGATCGTGGACCCACGTAAGTCAATTGGCAGGAGAGCTCGTGGGCTGGATGGTCCAGCTGATGTTCCTTGTAAAGCTCATGAGGGTCTATGTCGTCCACAGCTTCATCGTAATAGAGTGGGGGACCCTGCTCCTCATCTAACACTTCGTACGCCGGAGTCAACTGATCTTGATACATTAGAGGAGACCTTTCGTATCCCGTTGGTTGATGATAGGTTAGCCTAAGGCCAGATGAGTTGGGGATCGATCGGCTTACAGAGACAGTTGGAGGAGTCATTGCTTGGAGTTGGGGTTGGACTACCTCATGCTAGTATTGATGGTGGATTATGGGTGCGTCCCGTGCGCTGGTGTAAATAGCAGGGCTTCGTTGCGGGACCCTCGGCATGAGCGATCGAGCTGGGCCCACCTGTTCTTGGTTCTTTTGGAGGTGCGTACTTGCATAGGGGATCGGGGCTGGTTGCTGCCTTGCTTGTCTAGTGATGGTTATGATTGTTGACACCAAAAATGTCACTTTGCCTCATCAACATCAAAAGCTATATGGAGCCGCATCCTACTACAAACAGGCAAAGCTGCTTCAAGCATCAGATCTTGACAGAACCAGACAAAAACTACAAGATCTTTCAAAGTAGCCAAAAGAAGGGTACACATGAAGTCTCGGGCCATTTCGACACCATCTGGCCTAACTTCAATCCTCCAACAGCTGAGCGGGAGCTCCCGACGGCGACAATGTCAAATACATCAAATCTTCGATCAGAGTCTATGGATGGTCTCAAAATACCTCCAAAAGGCTCCATGTCGAATTTCAAGTCAAACCGACACCGTTTGACCCTCCATCAACTCTCGAACGGCGAAATCAAGCCTCCCGGCGGCGAGAACCTCTGATGCCACCACTCATCAAACAAAACACATGAGTAGCTTCTGCATGCTTCCAAAGGGCTGCACGTCAAATTTCAGGTCATTCCGACAACGTTTGACCCGGTTTTGATGCTCCGAAGCAAAATCAAGCCTACCGGCGGCGAAGTTCCCCGGGACCATGGCACCCAAATCGGAGCCAGTGGATCATCTCAAAATGACTCGAATAGGCTCCCCGTCAAATTTCAGGTCAATCGGATATCGGATGACCGTACATCAAAGCTCGACATCTTCCGCACGGTGAAATCAAGTCAAGCATCGATGGGACCCCAAACGGCTTCAAAACTCAAATAAAAGCCCATGGTTGGTCCTATCTAATGCCCAAGAAGCTTCACCTCAAATTTCAGGTCATTCCGACATCGTTTGACCCAGTTTCAACTCTTGGCGGAAAATCGGCTACAGAGTCTTCGGCTTTTCCAAAAAATAGGAAACTTTGTGCTCTGATTTGCACAGCCTTTCGACGATTTTTCTTCAGAGGAATCAAGCCAATAAATGAAGAGAAATGTCAAAGAAAAATACAAGAGAAAATAGAAGCGAAAAAGCCCGAGAAACGACCAAGAAACGGCGACCGGAAGGCGGCCGAAAAATGGACCAAAGTCCAAGGTCGCCGGCGACCATGGCCCAAGGTCGCCAGCCCCATGGTCGCCGGCGACCCTGGAAATCCGGGTCGCCGGATTTCCTCCGAAACGTCCGTTTTTCCGATTCTTTTCGCGTTTCGCAATGATTGGCCCCTGTGAGTTTCTTAAAATCTGATTTTTGAGGCATGATATCCGTCGATCTTCGTCAACATCACGGATCCGCTATCAAAATCATTTGATCATCATCGGACACTCCGAAACCGCCAACCGGCCGACCAAGAAAGCACACTTTCTGCCCGACCGATCAAGAAATCGACTGGACAGATGTTGCCGGACCATTAGTGGCAACCAATGTCTGAATTTTCATCGTCATCCGACATCAAGCAACGTACGGATCCATCGATGATCATCGCAAGAAGAATTCCAAAAGACGCGGCGCGGCCCGCGACTCTTCAAGCGACTCGGCAGCCAATTAATGAAGTTAAATGACCCTTTTATGGCAATTTATTAGGGTCATTAACTCATTATTTTGAACGGCCCAATCAGAAGCCAAGAAATGGGAGTTACAAGTCCAATTAATCATGACAATTAACCATGTAACTCCTATCATTATGGAGATTAATCATGGTAATTAATCATGAAACTCCCATCATCATGGAGATTAAATGCCCATTACTCTCCATCGGCCAATCAAAATCCAAGAAAAAGGAGTTACAAAATTATGAAATTAAATCTTGTAACTCCTCCCATCATGGAGCATTAATATCATTAATGCCCATAAGACCTTCCTAATGGCCACCAAAAGCCTATAAATAGGCGGTCATTCCAAAGGGAAGGGGTCTTGAAAATTGGGTCCAGAAAAATTGTCTGAAAACTATCCTGAAGAATTCTCTGCAAAAAAGAAGCTCTCTTACCTTGAAGAAACTCTGCTGCAAGCACTACAAGGTGATCGAAGTCCCTTGGGGGGCCACCCCCCCAAGATCTCCTCTCTTCTTCTATCCAACATGGCCTAGATGCGGCTTTTCAGCCCGTTTACTTGGTTTTTTATTGGATATAAGACCTTCTCTTGGTCTTTATCCTCTAAAAATCTGAGGTCCAAGCCAAGCCAAGTGAATCAAAGCATCAAGTGTTCTCATCTGAAGGACGATGGCGGAGCCCATATATGACTCGCGACCGTCGATCTGAACGAGTCCCCACAATCGCTTGAGAAGTCAGATTCCTTTTCTTACTTTTCCATTGTATTGTATTTTTTTAAAAGAGACATAAAAATCACATTTCTTGTCTTTACATTTTGATGAGATTTGTAAACTGCCTTTTACGGCACAAAATCGCCTTCTACGGCACAAAACTGCCTTTCACGGTAAATTAAACAAAATCGCCTCTCACGGCATTTTAAAATCTTGTCTCTTTCTTTAAAATATATGTGCAATGGAAAGTTAGAAAAAAGTTGATTTCCTTTTCTACTTGTGAAGGTGAATCTCCGGATCACCACTTCAAATTCCAAGTAGAATAGAAAATCTGGCATACCCGTACAAAAAAAAAATGTTGATGCTTGCTCTTTTTTTTTCTCTTCGCCCCGCCGCACCCCGGCGGACCCGGGACGGAGGAAGGCGAGAAAGAAAAAAGACGGGTCCATCAAGTTGGCATACCCGGTGGGACTTGTTCAAATGAGAACACGATGCTTAGAATCCTTGGCTCCCTTCTAGTTGGTGGCCTATGTTGGATCTTGTATCTAAAAAAAACATGAGATGGGATTCTTTGGAAACTTCTTTCTTTGAACTTTTTTCCATTCTTTCTTTTCTCAACAAAAAAAAAGGGGTTTTCTCTCTTTTGGATTCAAATTGGATAAAACTTTGGTTCTTTCCTTTTCGTTTGTTTGCGCTCGCAGAAATGTTTGAGCCAACGTTCGGATTGGGAAGGACCATTTCCCTCTCTTTGACGGATCCATCGGAGATCTTTCAAAAAAAAAAAGAGAAAAGTTCAAAAAAAAAAACTTTTCAAATTTCTCTCTTTTGGATTCAAATTAGAGAAACTTTGGTTCTTTCCTTTTCTTTTGTTTGCGCTCGCAGAAATGTTTGAGCCAACGTTCGGATTGGGAAGGACCATTTTTCTCTCTTTGATGGATCCAACGGAGATCTTTCAAAAAAAAAAAGAAGAGAAAAGTTAAAAAAAAAAAACTTTTCAAATTTCTCTCTTTTGGATTCAAATTAGAGAAACTTTTGTCTTTTCCTTTTCGTACAATGGCTCGCAGAAATGTTTGAGCCAACGTTCGGATTGGGAGGGGCCATTTTCCTCTCTTTGATGAGTCCATTGGAGGTCTTTCAAAAAAAGAGAGAGCATTAAGGTTGCACCAATTGCGTTCTTTGACCAAAGTGGATCTAAGAAAAGCCTTGTCTAGAGTGTGGAGGCAGCTAGACTGTTCGAGGTAAGGGTCATTCAAACGGGCTCATTAAGTAATCCTACCCTTACCTGGGGGCTAATCTATCCACTAAGGTTTCATAAGACCGAATTGGAAGACCTATGTGCACTCTAAAAAAAAAAAAAAAAAAATTTAAAAAATTAAAAAAAAAAAAAAACTTCTGTCACTATTGTGTTCAAATTGGAGGAATTTTGGTTCCTTCCTTTTCGGATTTAGGCTCGCAGAAATGTTTGAACCTGTATTCGGATTGGAATACCATTTGCCCTCTTTTATGAATTCAATCTTGACTTTTCAAAAAAAAAAAAAAAAAAACTCTCGTCACTATTGGATTCAAATCTGAGAAATCCCGGTTCTTTCCTTTTTCGGATATAGGCTCGTAGAAATGTTTGAACCTGTATTCGGATTGGAATACCATTTGCTCTCTTTTGCGAATCCAATCTTGACATTTCAAAAAATCCCATCTCGTGTCCTTCAAGGATGCGATTTACAACATTTGTGCCTAGTGGTGCTAGTACGCCCTTTCGGGTTTACTGTATTCACGACCGACACATTTGTATCTCTAACCTTATATCATTTTACCTCGAGTGAGCTTCGCTTCTCGGTAATTTGAATTAAGGTTTACAATTGCTTCTAGCGGTCCCTGGAACGCTCATTTCGAGCCGACCATACTTGTGTTTAGAACAATTGTACCATCTATGGCTTTTGGCCTTCTTCATTACGCTCAGAACGGGCCATGCCCCTGAGCGATTTGAAAAGACAAAACCATAGTATAGTCCATTTATGATCACCATATTCTTGTGATTACTAATGGATGTGGTCTTATTTCAGAAAAGTTTTTTTCAAAACTAACAATGGCAGCTTCGTTGACCATCACCTTCGATGAGAACAAGTACCAAGTCATGCTTCAAGAGAAGCAAAGCAAGGGCACTTTCAAGCGCCCCGTCAGCTGCCGAAGCATCACCTCCCTCGGCAACTCCCAAAACACCGGGTCGACCTCCACTCCCCGGACCATCGTCTTCGGGTCACTGGGTCCATTCCCACTACCTGCAGAAGAGACGGTGCCTGCTAAGAAGCAGAAGACCGCCCCCCAACGTGTCGCTACCCCGACACCAAAGGCGGTCACCAAGAAACTTGAGGCTCGTGGCAATCCCATGAGACCTCAACCTACAAAAAACCAAGTCTATCCCAAGACTTGGTCCCTGCGATCTTCACCAAAACAAAGAAGGTCCCGGACATCTGCAAAGCCAGAATACCTAGCTCCTCTCAAGGAGAATAGGTTTTATCCTCTTGCTTACATCAAAGGAGAGAAACCTACCCTCCACCGAACAACAAAAACTACTCAGCACGAGCCGGCTTGCTCATACAAGCCCAAAATCAAATCGTACATCACAAGGCCTCGACAAGAACTTGCTAGGGCCTACTCTCCTGCAACTCGACCCTTCATCTCAACAGGGGACGAGCTTGCAAAATTTAAAGCTTCGCTGCGACAGGCTAAGGACCGCGTCCAAATCCTGTCCATGCCAGTCTTCAAGGAAGACAAGCTCGGTTGCTGAGCACGAGGGACCACGTCCTTCATTGCCAGAGCACAGCCCGAGCTAACCGAAGCTCAAATTGCTCGTCGCATACGTCGCCGCGCGGCATATCGACAAAAGAGATTAGAGAAGCAAAGAACCCAGCATTCTGAGCTTCAAATCTCCCAAAAATGGGTCGAAAAAGAAAGACCCGACCAAGTTGCTGCTGTCCACATGGTTGGCAAAACCAAAAGACGCCAGAAGTCAGCGACAAAAATACATGTCAGACGACCGGTGACTCGCAGCGTCTCCCGGACGAGAAGACATCAGGAAGACTCTCCCACTCCTTCAAGCCAGGGACATCGGAGTGATCATTCCTCGGGCTCTTCATCTAAAAGAATGAGCTCCAGCTCAGTCACTAAGACAGTATCCTCTTTCGACTCACGAAGGATGAATGTCTTGGTCACAAACTCTGAGCAACCTCCACCACATGACGACATGGCTCTACGCATTCAGCAGCTAGAGCAAGGACAGCAGAGAATAGAGGTTCTGATGGAAAACCTCCTTCTCACTCTCCAGCGTCCACCAAACAATGACGAAGTTCCTCCACAAGATGAGGCAAACGATATTGTCCATACCACCAAATGGTCTCGCATCCTCTCAGCCAATGTTTCGTTGTGAGAGAGAAGATCAACGAGATGTGGAAAAACGGAGTCATCACCTTTGACAAAAGCTATGGGTCTGCCTCCGTTAACATGGTGTCATATGGACAAATTTCCAAATCATCAAAGGAAAAAGTCACTACTTCCTTCAAGGTGATAAAAATGACCCAAACGTCCCAAGAGCTGGTGCCTTACCCAACACCAGAAGGACAACCCATATGGGTACATCCCGATCTCCTAGAAGATGAAAATTGGGAGATCGTCAAAACAAAGCCGACCGCTCAACAGCGAAGGCAAGCCAAGAGACAACTCCGCAAGCTCAAACAGCAGGAGAAGGCTCAAACAAAACAAGAGGTTCCTGAAAAAGCAGAAACCTCCTCTACCGCTTCACTGGGGGCAACAGAGGGGTCTCTCCCTAAAGTTCCAAGAGTGATAAGAAAATTCACTCTCAGTGATTTCATGCGACCACGGCTCAGAGATGAGACTACGCAGGAGGCATCGTACTCTTGTAACTCGGTAGTTGGATTCTCCATGAATGGATACGAGTCCAGTGATACTGTCAGTGACACCGATGAGTGGGAGGAATCCCTTGAAACCGGAGAATATCTCTCCGACGAAGAATGGATCCCGGAATCCCACCTTATGCCAGTAATCTGGTATAACCCCTTCCGGCCACAAGGATCCTGGTCTGATGATGATGAAGACCAAGAGGCTGCCCAAATTGCTGTTAACACAGCACAAACAAATGCTCTAGTGGATCCCAACCAGGTCGAACCACAAGGGGCAGATGAAGAAAAAGATTTGGCTCCTATGCCCGATCTTGAAGAATATGCGAGGATCTTGCAGCATCTAGCCATAGAGCAGGAGCAGGATCGCATCAACCAACTTCATCAAAATCCAGAACCGGAAGTCCCGGAAAATCCACAAGCATCTCTTCCAGTGACTCCGGAAAATGAAGAAAGTTGCTGGATTGATGATCCGCTTACATCGGAGGATGAGTCTGATTCCCAACGGTCCATTATGGAGGCATCTTCTATCGAAGTTGCCTGTAATGTGATAGTTCAGGATGATAGTGCCTCTGAAGCTCCATCTACTGAGGCCACGAACTCTCAAAATGTATCCAGTAGCATATCTTCTAGAGCTACATATTCTCGGGTGACTTCCACTGAGATAACACCTTCTCAGCCATCGTCTCCTGAAACGGTGACATCAGAATTCAAGCCTCTTCCGACTGATCACCATGAAGAAGCTCTGACTGATGAAGTCTTCAAAGAAAACCCAGTCAATTGGTCCCAGGTACCCAACCTCATAGGAGATGTCTGGACCGATGAAATACTGGACAAAGAAGAAAAGTTGTTGGAAGCTGTTTAGGACTTGTTCCCGGAAAATGCTCCATGCAACGCAATAACTGAAGACGGCAATGCTGCTGCAGAGGCGTTTTCAGCAAATGGGGAAGATCAGCCCCTTGAGCCCGAAGGGGGTCTTCCGAAAGAAGAACCACCTATAGAAGCTTTTGAAGTTGGGAAAGGTACCCGCTCTGGCCGGGATTACCACAAAAACTATAACCAACCTTCTTCTTCTTCTTATGTAAATCCTTCGGGAAAACAAGCTGTAAATGCCCCAAGCGGCGGTGATAATGAAAATGCAAGCCTAAAGGAGGCTTTCAAGTATGACTTGATTGAGCACTTCAAACACATACCCGCACGACTGCACATCCTAGACTTATTACGAATGTCACCACAAACTCGTGATAGTCTCATTTCAGAACTGCAAAGGCTGAATCTGGATGTCGACAAACATGCCCCACAAGTCCTGCAAATTGAAATGGACTATAGGGTCACAAAATCAAAAACCTCCTCAAAGGGAGAAAAGAAAGAAGCTGGAGGACCTTGCACTGAATGCCTCTCGGTCCAAAAAGCCGCAAGTGCTACCATCGCCTTCAATAAGGAAGACCCCCTGCTAGGCGAGACGAAGCACAACCGACCCTTGTACTTCACAGGGTACATCAAAGAGATGCCGATACACAGAGTCCAGATCGACCCGGGTTCTGCACTCAACCTCATCTCTACTTCGGCACTCGAAGAACTGGGTATCCCACCTAGTAAACTAAGCCACACATCTGTGTCCATCTTTGGATACGATGGGAGTGCTCAAAGGCCCATTGGCAAAATCCGGTTCAGGTTACAAATCGGCGATCTTATCTTTGAGGTCACCGTATATGCAATAAAAACCCCTTCATGCTACAACATCCTTCTTGGACGCCCTTGGATACACGAGAACAGTGTCGTTCCTTCGACTCAACATCAGTGCATCAAGTTTGTTGGCAACGACGGCTTGATACATCGAGTGTTTGCAGACAAAAAGCCCTTCAAAGGCAAGGAAGTCCATTTTGCAGACTCTCAGATGTACAAGGATGAAAAAGAAGGAAAGGAAGAGAAAACAACATCCTTTGCCGGCAATCTCCAAAAAGATAAAGGCAAGGCTCCTCAGCGATCATCGGAAGAAAACAAACCTTCCGGCAAACTCAAAGAGAGCAATCAGTCTCCCTTCGTCATCTCCTTCAAATCTTCCAAACCTTTGGTAATCACTAGTAAAGCAAAGAAGACAGAGCAAAAGACAGGGGGCAAGTTTGCTGTCTCCTTCGTGTCTATCATACAAGACACGGATTCGGATTCAGAGACTGAAGACGATACATCGTCAAGCCAAGCTGATACTCAGCAAGTTCGGCCTGCTCTCACTCCATTGGAGACCCCTGCTGACGTAGAAGATCCTGCGTCTGCTACCTTCGTCGTTCCGGAAACGTCGGCAGAAGAGAAACCAATCTTCTTCCATAGATCGAGCGCTTCTTCATCAAACTGCCTGCTTGAGCCTTTCCAAAATGAAGGTATGCCTCAACTATCCATGTATAGTCCAATGGCACAAGCTATCATGAAGAAAATGGGCTATGACGCTCAAAATCTAATTGGTTTGGGAGGTGGCCGTGGTATTCTCACACCATTGGAACCCACCCTGACCAAAAGTCAGCTGGAAGATTGGAAACTCCACCGTCGTATAGACAAGTCTTCATACGGATTGGGGTATGATCCTGACACTCCGATGAGACAGCTGACACAAAGGCTGCAGAGTCGTTTTGCCGACCAAGCCTCAACATCTCATGTCGATGAAAACATCGATCTCCCTGGATATCTCTTTGAAGAGTTACCCGACAAGGACCCAGGAAGCTCATCAAATTGGTATGATTTCTCTAATGATGAAGAGGAATTGTCCGATGACACAGACGCACGGTTCCCTGATTCAGAAGAGCCGTCGTCTCCAAAAGAAGTGCCTTACTTCGACCCAGTTTCAGCTGGTGATTGGGATCATCTCATAGCAAGTCTTGAGAAGAATACCGATCAAGAAGATTTATGGACAGAAGCGGAGCCATGGTCTGAAAATGCCCTTGGAAATCCAGAAGGTCTTGTTGAGCTGGAAACCTCCGAAAATGTTGTGGAGGAACCACCTGCAAACCTTCCGACAGAAGATTCTGTTCAAAGGATAGACTTGGGAACACCAGATAACCCACGTCCTGTATTCATAAGCAAGAATATAAAGGATGAGGAGTTACCCGAGTATGTCTCTTTTCTTCGTGAGTTTGTTGATTGTTTTGCATGGTCTTACGCTGAAATGCCTGGCTTAGATCCCAAAATAGCAGTCCACAAACTCAACCTGCAAGAAAATGTCAAGCCTGTCAAACAAGGCCAAAGAAGATTCCGTCCTGATGTGATGGACAAAATTGAACAAGAAGTTCAGAAACTCAAAAACGTTGGCTTCATCCGCGAGGAACAACATCCTGAATGGTTGGCCAACATCGTCCCTGTGACAAAGAAAAATGGGCAAATCAGAGTCTGTATTGACTATAGAGACCTGAATAATGCATGCCCCAAAGATGAATTCCCGCTCCCCATACCGGAGGTAATGATTGACAACACATGCGGGTTTGAGCGAATGACTTTCATGGACGGCTTCTCTGGCTACAACCAGATAAAGATGCATCCCGAAGATGAAAGGCATACATCCTTTCGGACCCCATTTGGCGTGTATTGCTACACTGTCATGCCATTTGGTCTGAAAAGTGCTGGTGCAACATTTGGCAAATCAGAGGGCTATGATGAAGATATTCCGAGATATGCAGCACAAGACGATCGAATGTTATGTCGATGACCTCGCCGTCAAAAGAAAAAGGAAAGAAGACCATCTCCAAGATCTTCGAGAAGTCTTCCTCCGGCTTCGCAAACACAAAATGCGAATGAATCCCCTCAAATGCTTCTTCGGTGTCTCATCGGATAAGTTCCTCGGATTCATAGTTCGGAAAGCTGGAATAGAACTTGACCCCATCAAAGTCAAGGCAATTCTAGAAATGCCATCTCCAAGAACCCTAAGAGAACTAAAAGGGCTTCAAGGAAGATTGGCATACATCCGACGGTTCATTTCCAATCTATCAGGAAAATGCCGTCCATTTTCTCGCCTGATGAAGAAAGGTGTAGACTTTGTTTGGGATGCTGAATGTGAAGCTGCATTTCAAGACATCAAGTCATACCTGACCAAGCCTTCGGTGTTGGCTGTTCCCACAACCGGAAAACCATTCATCTTGTACACAAGAGCTCTCGACTATTCTTTGGGCGCTCTACTTGCACAAGAAAATGATGGAGGAAAAGAAGCTGCTCTATACTACCTCAGTCGCATGTTGGTAGGTGCAGATCATCGCTACTCTCCAGTCGAAAAAGAATGCTTGGCAGTGATGTTCGCTGTACAAAAGCTGCGTCACTATTTGCTGTCAAACACAATATACCTGATATCGAGGATCAATCTCTTAAAGTTCCTTGTCACAAAAGCAGGTTCTCTCAATGCCCGGCTGGCAAAATGGTCCATCCTTCTGTCACAATTTGATATTAGGTATGTACCACAGAAAGCAATCAAAGGTGAAGCTCTGGCAGACTTTCTCGCAGAGCATCCACTGCCTAAAGATTCTCCGCTCAGGGATGATCTCCCAGGCGAACCTGTCTACAGCGTGGAGACTTCCTCACCAAATGCCTCCTGGAACATGTACTTTGATGGTGCAACCAGGACAAATGAAAAAGGAAAGCCGATATCGGGAATTGGCATTCTCTTTGTTAGCCTCGATAAATACATGATTCCACACGCATTTTCGCTACTGGAACCATGTTCAAATAATGCAGCTGAGTACCAAGCTCTGATTATAGGATTGGAACTCGCCCTCGAATCTGGCATCACCATGCCGGAAGCATTTGGGGATTCTCAACTGATCGTCAACCAGATGAATCAGGAATATGAAATCAGGAAGCCTGATCTATTGCCTTACTACAACAAGGCGCAATCGCTTCGTCAAAACTTTGACATTTGTCACATCACCCACATCCGCAGAGGTGAAAACATCCGTGCAGATGCCCTGGCTGGACTTGCTGCATCCATGGCAACCCAAGAAGGGGAAAACATGCAAATTACAGTGTATCAGGGAAGGATTCTCCCTCCTCTCAACACACACCGAGCAGTTGCTGAATGCCACCGAGTGATCGGAGGTCGGATTTCCATCCTTAAACCTCTGATAGGCGACTGGAGGAATCCGTTCATTGATTATATTATGTTCGGAATCCTACCTGAAGACCCAAAAGAGCGGGAAAGTATCCAAAGACGAGCCCCAAACTTTCATTTGGATATTCCCTCCAAAATGCTTTACAGAAAATCCTTCAATGGAGTACTTCTACGCTGCTTGTCACAACAAGAGGCGGAAGAAACTCTAAAAGAAGTTCATGCTGGTCTTTGTGGAGCCCATCAGGCTGGTCCCAAGCTCTACGATCAGATAAAAAGGTTAGGTTATTATTGGCCTACCATGGTGGCTGACGCAATACAATTTGCTAAACGTTGCCAACAATGCCAAGTTCATGGAGATTATGTACACATGCCTCCAGAATGGCTACATCCTACAGCGATCTCATGGCCCTTCGAAGCCTGGGGTATGGACATCATAGGTCCTATCTCTCCCCCGTCAAGCAAAGGTCATCGCTTTATCTTCGCCGCTACGGATTATTTCTCCAAGTGGTCAGAAGCATTTGCGTTCAGTGAAATGAAGACCTCGTCAGTCCTTCAATTCTTACGAACCAACATCATTTGTCGCTTCGGCATACCTAAAAGATTCGTCCATGATAACGGACCACAATTCCGGGATCACAGATTCTACAGGTTCTTCGACAAATACAAAATCCAAAGTTGTCCTTCGACTCCGTATAACCCGGCAGCGAATGGACTAGCAGAAGCCTTCAACAAGACACTCTGCAAAATTCTTAAGAAAATGGTCTCTACTCACAAAAGAGACTGGAGTGACAAACTGCATGAAGCTTTATGGACCTACCGGACTACCGTTCGAGGACCAACCCATAGCACACCATTCTTCTTGGTTTATGGATGCGAAGCAGTTGTCCCCCTAGAGGTACAAATTCCTTCTTTAAGGGTATCTCTACAAAATGAAATGACGCAAGAAAGCAACGTCAAATTGAGACTCCAAGAACTGGATAACCTCGATGAAAGACGACTCGAAGATCTACAAAGTGTTGAGCTTTACCAAGCACGCATGGCAGGATCTTTTGACAAAAGGGTCAGGCAACGCGCCCACAAAAAGGGTGACTTGGTTCTTGCGGTGAAAAGGCCAATGGTTTTTGCCCACAAATCCAAAGGCAAATTCGAACCAAAATGGGAGGGACCCTTCGTCATCGACAAAGTCTTCTCCAATGGCGCATATGCTCTTCTAAACATGGAAGGTGACAGATGTATGCTGCCCATCAATGACAAGTTCTTGAAGCGGTACTACCCTTGAAGACTTCCTACATCGGGTCAGAGTGATGCCTGCATGGCCAAAGCCTATTCCTAGGTACTTGCTCGTCAAACCCACCCCTTTTAGAGTTTTCATCCCTATGTTGAAATTTCTAAAAAGCCAAAAACAATGCTTACTTTCAATGTTTCATTGTTCAAAAAAAAAAACAAAATCAAACCCAAAATCCAAGTTTCGGAGCCTCTTCCCTAACTTGACCAAAACTTTCAATCCTTGAACCCAAAATTCATGGTTTGAAACAAAAATCTGGACTTAGGAATTTCCACCCTAGTCCACCCTGACTTTTACCACCAAAGATGGTTTTGAGTCAAAATTTACGACCCTCGTGTCTTTAAACAAAAAATGGTTTTTCAAAAAACCGTGGGGAAGCGACATTTAGTCGATACTCACACAAAACCCAAAAATCGGGAGGATACGAACCCCATTCGATACTTCCAAAACCTCAAAATCGCAAGAAAGCGACACCTCGTCGATACTTGCAAAATTTCAAAAAAATCGTGGAGACACAACGTTTCAGTTGATATCCACAACCCAAATTTCAAAACAAAAAACAAAGGTTCGAAAAAACCTCAAATTTCAAAAATCGTGGGGAGGCGACATTCCATCGATACCCACAAAACCAAGTTTTTGAGAAAAAAGCAAGGAGGCGACATTCAGTCGATACTTGCACCCAAATCCGCGAGGAAGCGACATTCCATCGATACTCGCAACCGAATGAGCAAGGAAGCGACATTCTATCGATACTTGCAATACCATTCAGCAGGGAGGCGACTCTTAGTCGATACTTGCATTTTTGAAAACCAAAAACCTGGCTTTCACGCCAAAACCCGGCTTTTATGCCAAAAACCTGGCTTTCATGCCAAAAACCAAAATCTGGCTTCCATGCCAACAAAACAAAAACCTGGCTTTCATGCCAAAAATCAAAAAATCTGGCTTCCATGCCAACAAAACAAAACTTGGTTTTCAAAAAACTTGGCTTCTATGCCACAAAATCTGGCTTTCACGCCAAACAAACAAAAATCGGCTTCCATGTCACAAAACAAAAATCGGCTCCCATGCCAAAAACCGGCTCCCATGCCACAAACAAAAATCGGCTCTCATGCCAAAAACCGGCTTTCATGCCAAACAAAACTTGGCTTTTACGCCACAGAAATCGGCTCCCATGCCAAAAACCGGCTTTCATGCCAAGCAAAACTTGGCTTTCACACCACAAAAATCGGTTCTCATGCCAAAAACCAGGCTTTTTGCCACAAAATCTAGCTTTCATGTCTAAAAACAACCATTTGACAAAAGATTTTCACAAAATGAAAACCTTTTGATCAGATTTTCAAACAAACCATTCCCACTCAATTTTTGCTTATGTTTTCATCAAAAATGAATTTAAGTGAAATAAGGGGATACAAAAAAAAAAAGAAGTGCCAAAAATGTTTATACATGGAGGTACCAAAAGAAAAGAAGAAAAAGTTTGTTACAAATCAGGAGGCTAGTCCGACATGGTCTTCAGCCATAGGCTTAACTCCTCAAGCAAACACTTGGCCTTAGCTTCCAAAGCTTCCAGGCCGCGTTTCTTCAGAATCTTCCCATAAAAAGCAGTAGGCCGTCGCGATCCATCCTCAGCACGAGGAAGCTCTTCCCAGAGAATCTGCCATTGTTCATATTCTTGAGTCTTCCTCCGGAGATTGCTTTCGACCTCCTCAACTTGGCGAATGAGAGCCCTCTCTCTATCGCGAGCTTTCAAAGTGGCAGTCCACTTGGCAGCGGCTTGTTCTTCCAATAGCTAAAGGCGCTGTCTGGCTTCGGTGACCTCCCTATCAAGGCGGTGCTGGTCCTGTGTCAGCTCAATAATAGCCAACTCGGTGACATTCCTCTCCCGAACGAGCTGCTTCCGAGTCCGCAAGATCTCATTCAAATCAGATTTGACCTCATTGGAAGGCTTCAAAAACATCTCGTTGAAGAAATCATCATTTGGAAAGCTCTTGGTCTCAGTCCACTTGTTGCCTAGAGTGATGACTTCATCAACAAAAGCCTTGGCATCTGTAATGTCCAGACCGACTTCTTCGCTATCGGCAAGAATGTCTTGCACATGCTTCACCATGCCAAAACCAGCCTTCAAATGGCCAGAAGAAAGAGTCTCGACCCATGAGCTCAAGACACTCTTCAACACCTTCCTCGCAAACTGACGGGATGGCTCAGATGAAGACTCGCCATGCTCCGTTGGTCGACTACCCGTGTCAGGCACCGTTGGAAGAGTAATCAAGAAGCTCTTTCCAACCGGGTCCGCTGAGGAAGGAATATCAGTAGGCGGACTCGCCTCTGCCTCATCAAAATTGGTGGAAGAAGCCCCTACTCCTGGATCGGTCACAGGTACCCCCTGCTCTGGTTCTGAAAAAGATAAAGGGACTTCTTCTGTCACCTCACAACCTGCCAATGAAAAATGAAAAAGGTATGAATATGATCTTGTCAAAAATCAAAATATCAAGATTATCATTACAAAGTACCTTCTTCGACGACTGGTGGAATGCTTTCTGCCTCCATGAGCTCATCCGAAACATCATCGAAAGTTGTGTCCATGGATGGCTCAAAGTCGTCGGAATCCTCTGGCAAGTCAGTTGGCAAAAATATATATATATATCAGCAAGTGGCGGTAAAGAAAAAAATATATATATCATACCAGGAGGAGATTCTGGATCTACTTCAGAATCTCTGGGTTCTTCCTCAGATGCCACGATAGGATCCGTCACCGCCTCATCGGTCGGAACCTCGGGCATCATCAAACCATCATCTTCTGCCAAAAGAAAGAAAGCAGTAGATCAAAACAAAAGCTCTCATGAAAGAAAAGAAACGGAAAGAGAAAAGGGAAAAGCATACCATCATCAATGGTCTCTTCCCCTCGGCTTCTCTTCTCTGGAGGCTCGTCATCATCCCCTGATGCCTCCTCAACAATGGTGGAAGGAATTTCCATATCAGGAGAACTTTCGTGCCGCCTCTGACTTCGGCGGTTTCCCCTTCTCCTCTTGCCCCTATGGGACGAACTGCTGGAAGCACCCTCCCCACCATCAAAATCAAGCCTCTCGCCAGAGTCCTCACTGGACAGTCTGCTCTTGCCAGTAGACTCCATGGAAGCCTTTGCTCGCTCAGCTTGCATCCAAGCAGCAACCTCAGCCTCCTCCTCAGCAAGCTGCTCCAAGACCTCACCAGGTATCTCTTGTGTAGCTCCCAGTCTGATGACGTCCTGTTCCTCGAGAAAACCTGTTCTGTGCCTTTCTCCAGAAAGGAAAGCCAGAACTTCTTCTCGGCGAACGCCGTCTGACTTCCCAAGGCCCTTCCCGGAAGACTGCTTTACATCAAGCTCTTTCTTGGAAAGCCCTCGGTACGCGGAAAAGCTCTCCACAAACCATTTTGTGAAGCCAGCCGTCCGAAAAGTAGGCAACTCAGGATAAGAAATCAGGGCAGTAGTGTCTTCCGCACTATAAAAGGCCCATGCATTTCTCCCGTCCTGCAGACCTCCAAAACGCTTCACTTTGCTCGAAGGCGCTCCAACAACGCCTTGAGAGAAGCCCAACTGCATGGCAAAATGCGAGGGAACATACGGTTGGATGTCGACGAAAAGATGTCTGCGGTACACCATCGTGCCGACACGTATGTTAAAAAGCCAACTCCTCTCGGCATTTGTCAAAGAATAGTGTCTCCCAGACCCTGCCCTGGTCGAATCACGGGAGACACCGAAATCAAAAGCCTTCTTCCTCAAACCCGGAGAAAGCTTCACTGAAGACGGCCCCATCTCGACGTCCCAGAATCGTCGGATCCTCAAGCGGGCAGATAAAAGAGATTCAGAAACAGGCTTCCTTCTAGCCAACCGAATCATAAACGGGTCATCGTCCTGAGCAGCACCCAATCGGTGGAAAGTGGGACAGTGGTATACATACCACGAATAGAAAATGTGGGCTGAAAATACCCTGTTCATGGGAAGCCCAAGCCGAACCAGGAAAGCAGCAGCCTGCAGTTCGGTACACAAATAGGAGTAAAGAGCAGGCACCAAAGCAAGCCGCTCTCCAAACGCTATCTGACAAGCCGGAAAAATGCAATGCGGCCTGATGTGCGTTCCATCTCCTCCAGCAGAAACAGCCTCACCCAGCCAATAAGTGAGGTAAACAGCGAGATCTCTCCTCAGCACAATGTCAGAATGAATGGCGTCTGTGCTTGCGAAGAATACCCTCAAATTCTCTCGCATGACGGAGATCTTCTTCGAATCCGGGTTCTTAGCCCTGGCTTCCTGGATCGTACTCTCAGAAGACTCCACGTTGTCAAAAAAGTTGGAAGACAAAAAGCTACCGTTCCTCCAACTGCTACACCGGACTTTCGAGCCCTCCTTCTCCTTCAAAAAATCATAGAAGGCGACGAGCTGAAAGTACAAAAGCCTGAACTCCTCAGACTGCTCCTCAAGGACGCTGTCGATAGGCATAAACTCCTCATAGACATTGCCGAGGATAGGCATCCCAGTGATGGCACTCAGTTCCTTTAAAGAAAAACCAATCTCACCATTCGTGACAACGAAGGTGTTGGTTTGTGGAAGGAACGACTCCAGCATGGCCATAAAAGCCTCATCGGAGAAAACCACGGTTTGCCGAAAAGCGCGAACCGCATCAAAAATCTCGGCCTCCTTCAGAATGGCACCGCCAACCTGCAAGATGTGATCAGTCCACGACTCCCAGCTCGAGTCCGCACTGAAATGGCCACGAAGTCGAAAAGGCTTCACCCAATTGCTGCCATCGCCCTTGAAAATGCCAAGGCCCACCGGTCTCAAATCGACCGAAGAATGGTCTGAACCTTGGTAGCCGCTGGCCGACATCAAAATGTCCATACGGGCAGGTGACTTCTCTGCAAAACCAGAAGGGCCGCCAACAAAAACCCCGGTCTTGATCACGTTCGTCCTCTTCACCCAGCTTGGAGGATCTTCCCTCTTCGAGCATGTGGAGGAAAGGCTCATGATCGAGATTGTCCGATCGAAGGACGACCGGGTAGAAACAGTTCTCTTCTCACCATCAACTGTGAAAAAGAACTGAAAACATCTCCTTTGGTATGTTGAATCGTCGGGGACGGCATCACCAAAGAAGAAGGTAGGCTTGGGCACAATGCTCTGATCATCCGTGACCCAGGGACGGTTGCTTACCATAATCTTATAATACTCCTCATCCTTGAGGGCAATCAAACGTTGCCTCATCTCATCTCGGTTGAGCGAGTCACACTCTTCCAAGTTCCTTTCAACATACTGAACCTCCTCCCAGGCCTGCTGTACGGCCGCATTACAGGATCTGGTAGAACGGCGAGGCGCATCAGTGACCGGCTCCTTACCCTTGTTCGTTCTGGAGGAACTACCTGCAAAGGATGGAAAGAAAATAAAATCAATCATCAAAATAACAGAATTTTGCTAAAAAAATCTAGCGAAATTTTGGCATGATTCCGGGGCAATTCCGAAGAAAAGGGAAACACCCCGAAAGAAATAGGAGCTTGAAGATGGGCTCAACATCGCTGCAAGCCCATAATCATGGAAAATTCTCGAAGAAGGCTCGAACTCAAACATTGCTGCGAGATCAAGCCAAAGCTTCTCAAATATCCGCAAGATCGGAAAATGGCTCAACATTGCTGCAAGCTCCAGAATCCAAAACTTGCAAAGCTCCTCAGAAAATCCCCGCAAGACCAAGAAAGGGCTCAACATTACTGCGAGCTCCAAATCCCAAGACTTGCGAAAAGATTCCCAGGTGTGCACTATCATACTTCCAAATTCCATTTTCTAAAAAAAAAAAAAGCATAGAAGGAAAGTTGTCATGCATGCGCATCTCAAAACCCAAAAGAAAAAGAGAAGATCTCTTTTCAAAAAAAAAAGAGAAAGAAGAAAAAAAAAAATTTGCCCACAGGCCACGTGGCCGTACGGCCATGACCGTACGGTCTTGTCCGTACTGGCCACAAAAAAAGAGAAAAAAAAAAAAAAAAACACACGGTAAAAAAAAAAAAAAGAAACCGTGATAAAAAAAAAGAAAAGAAGAGCCACGGTAAAAAAAAAAAATAATAAGAGAGAAAACCGTGCGAGAAAAAGAAAAAAAAAAAGGAAAAGAAAGAAAGAAAAAAAAAGACGCGCAAAAAAAGAAGAAGAAAGAGATACACGTGGAAAAAAAAAAGAAGAGAAAAGAAAAGAAAAGAAAAGAAAAGGAAAGAATGAAAACCTTTTTCTATTCCTACATGGGGTTTCTTAAGAAAAAGAAGAAACTTACTTGAAGCCATTGATGGAGAAGAAGAAGAAAAAGCTTGAAGATCCTTGAAGAAGAAGAATTCTTGATCTTGGAGCACTCTTGAAGGTTCTTGCAAAATGAGAGCAATAGCAACAAGAGATCCAATCCCCTTGCTTTTATAGAAGGAAGCAAACCAAAAGAGGAAAGGGGGAGAAAAGAAAGGAGGTAAGTGCTACAAATTAGCAAACTTCATAAAAGAAAGGAATTATGGGATATTCTTTCCCAATGAGGAGATCTTTTGAGAAATTCTCTCCAAAAAGAGAGGGATTATGAGAAACTTTCTCCCAAAGAAAGATACTTTGAGAAAATCTCTCCCAAAATCAAGGAAACTTGAGAGATTCTCTCCAAGTAAGAATATTTTTAGATATTCTCTACCAAAAGGAGATATTTTTAGATATTCTTAACAAAAATGACGCCACATGAGATCTAAGGCATCTTTAAAGCTTAAGGTCCCATGGGTTAGCCCACAAGAGCCAGGTTTGACCACCTAGGCACTAAAAGTGGCTTTTAGTCAAAATTCCTCTTACCAAGAGCATACAAAAATGGTTCCATGCCTCCTTTGAGTTGATTGGACCATACAAAAAATCCAAGCCTCATGAGTTTCCAAAAATCCAAACCATCCCACCTCATGAACCAAATTAAGCCAAAACCTTGAAATTGACATTCCATAAAAACCCAAACCACTCTAACGGACCCAAAGTTGTCCCAAAGAGTGACCAAAATCCAAACCATGGTCTCCTAACTCGCCACATACAGCTTGTTGGGTCACAAGGCCAAAACCAAAACCAAATCCCGATCCCCTAACTTGCCACATACAGCTTGTTAGGTCACAAGACCAAAATCAAAATTCAAAACCCGACCCCCTAACCTGCCACATACAGCTTGTTAGGTCACAAGGTCAAAAACCAAAAACCTTCTTGACCGCCTGATGCGCAACACAAAGCCTTTAGGTTCACAAGGTCAAAAAGAAAATCCAAAACCCAAAAACCCAACCCAAATGTCATTTTCAAAATTTTTCCTTGAGATGGTACGTGATGTCTCCCACTGCTATAAAATTCCCTTGGAAACTCAAAAGGCTACACTATCAAGAAAAATGCTCAGAAACTCTTGGTCAAGTCAGAAGTTCTCCTTCAAAGTTTTCTTCGAGGCACATCGACTGCAAAGGCTATCCAATTCGTCGCTGTACCTCGAGAGGGCATTTGTTGACACCAAAAATGTCACTTTGCCTCAACAACATCAAAAGCTATATGGAGCCGCATCCTACTACAAACAGGAAAAGCTGCTTCAAGCATCAGATCTTGACAGAACCAGACAAAAACTACAAGATCTTTCAAAGTAGCCAAAAGAAGGGTACACATGAAGTCTCGGGCCATTTCGACACCATCTGGCCTAACTTCAATCCTCCAACAGCTGAGCGGGAGCTCCCGACGGCGACAATGTCAAATACATCAAATCTTCGATCAGAGTCTATGGATGGTCTCAAAATACCTCCAAAAGGCTCCATGTCGAATTTCAAGTCAAACAGACACCGTTTGACCCTCCATCAACTCTCGAACGGCGAAATCAAGCCTCCCGGCGGCGAGAACCTCTGATGCCACCACTCATCAAACAAAACACATGAGTAGCTTCTGCATGCTTCCAAAGGGCTGCACGTCAAATTTCAGGTCATTCCGACAACGTTTGACCCGGTTTTGATGCTCCGAAGCAAAATCAAGCCTACCGGCGGCGAAGCTCCCTGGGACCATGGCACCCAAATCGGAGCTAATGGATCATCTCAAAATGACTCGAATAGGCTCCCCGTCAAATTTCAGGTCAATCGGATATCGGATGACCGTACATCAAAACTCGACATCTTCCGCACGGTGAAATCAAGTCAAGCATCGATGGGACCCAAAACGGCTTCAAAACTCAAATAAAAGCCCATGGTTGGTCCTATCTAATGCCCAAGATGCTTCACGTCAAATTTCAGGTCATTCCGAGATCGTTTGACCCAGTTTCAACTCTGGGCGGAAAATCGGCTACAGAGTCTTCGGCTTTTCCAAAAAATAGGAAACTTTGTGCTCTGATTTGCACAGCCTTTCGACGGGTTTTCTCCAGAGGAATCAAGCCAATAAATGAAGAGAAATGTCAAAGAAAAATACAGGAGAAAATAGAAGCGAAAAAGCCCGAGAAACGACCAAGAAACGGCGACCGGAAGGCGGCCGAAAAATGGACAAAGTCCAAGGTCGCCAGCCCCATGGTCGCCGGCGACCATGGGTGCATGGTCGCAGGCGACCCTGGAAATCCGGGTCGCCGGATTTCCGCCGAAACGTCCGTTTTTCCGATTCTTTTCGCGTTTCGCAATGATTGGCCCCTGTGATTTTCTTAAAATCTGATTTTTGAGGCATGATATCCTTCGATCTTCGTCAACATCACGGATCCGCTATCAAAATCATTTGATCATCATCGGACACTACGAAACCGCCAACCGGCCGACCAAGAAAGCACACTTTCTGCCCGACCGATCAAGAAATCGACTGGACAGATGTTGCCGGACCATTAGTGGCAACCAATGTCTGAATTTTCATCGTCATCCGACATCAAGAAACGTACGGATCCATCGATGATCATCGCAAGAAGAATTCCAAAAGACGCGGCGCGGCCCGCGACTCTTCAAGCGACTCGGCAGCCAATTAATGAAGTTAAATGACCCTTTTATGGCAATTTATTAGGGTCATTAACTCATTATTTTGAACGGCCCAATCAGAAGCCAAGAAATGGGAGTTACAAGTCCAATTAATCATGACAATTAACCATGTAACTCCTATCATTATGGAGATTAATCATGGTAATTAATCATGAAACTCCCATCATCATGGAGATTAAATGCCCATTACTCTCCATCGGCCAATCAAAATCCAAGAAAAAGGAGTTACAAAATTATGAAATTAAATCTTGTAACTCCTCCCATCATGGAGCATTAATATCATTAATGCCCATAAGACCTTCCTAATGGCCACCAAAAGCCTATAAATAGGCGGTCATTCCAAAGGGAAGGGGTCTTGAAAATTGGGTCCAGAAAAATTGTCTGAAAACTATCCTGAAGAATTCTCTGCAAAAAAGAAGCTCTCTTACCTTGAAGAAACTCTGCTGCAAGCACTACAAGGTGATCGAAGTCCCTTGGGGGGCCACCCCCCCAAGATCTCCTCTCTTCTTCTATCCAACATGGCCTAGATGCGGCTTTTCAGCCCGTTTACTTGGTTTTTTATTGGATATAAGACCTTCTCTTGGTCTTTATCCTCTAAAAATCTGAGGTCCAAGCCAAGCCAAGTGAATCAAAGCATCAAGTGTTCTCATCTGAAGGACGATGGCGGAGCCCATATATGACTCGCGACCGTCGATCTGAACGAGTCCCCACAATCGCTTGAGAAGTCAGATTCCTTTTCTTACTTTTCCATTGTATTGTATTTTTTTAAAAGAGACATAAAAATCACATTTCTTGTTTTTACATTTTGATGAGATTTGTAAACTGCCTTTTACGGCACAAAATCGCCTTCTACGGCACAAAACTGCCTTTCACGGCAAATTAAACAAAATCGCCTCTCACGGCATTTTAAAATCTTGTTTCTTTCTTTAAAATATATGTGCAATGGAAAGTTAGAAAAAAATTGATTTCCTTTTCTACTTGTGAAGGTGAATCTCTGGATCACCACTTCAAATTCCAAGTAGAATAGAAAACTTGGCATACCCGTACAAAAAAAAAATGTTGATGCTTGCTCTTTTTTTTCTCTTCGCCCCGCTTCACCCCGGCGGACCCGGGACGGAGGAAGGCGAGAAAGAAAAAAGTTGGGTCCATCAATGATGGATGTATCAAAAGGTGTTTGATATTGGGGGACCGTAGAGGTAATCGGTTCAATTCAGGTAATCGCAGCTGAATGGGGGATGATCTGTGAAGCTATTGGTTGAAGCACACGGCGAACCCGTGTTGTGATGTTGGCGTAGGCCTTATGCTCTATCGTATGTCTGCTTGATCCAACCAGATCCTTATACGTGACTTGCGAGTCGGCAGAGTATAAGTCCCTCCTTATCGGAGTTGGAGGACTAGAGTGACTTTTTCTCGCGACTACTGCGTTCATGGGAGAAGGGACCCGTTCGACAATAGGAGGGCCCAATACGCGCGGGGAATAGCGCGGTCCAGATAACGGGGTAGAAAGAGATCTAGAGATCTCGGTATCTAATGGGGGGAAATAAGTCTCACCGATGGCTTGAGTTGCTCCCGGGGCTAAAATAGGAGGAATGTCCGGCATTCCCCATGGGTGATTCGCCATTTGTAAAAAGGTCGGGGTGAGAAGAGAAAGACTTTAGAAAAGATGAGAAGGGAAAGAATTTAGAAAAGAAGAGAATGTTTTATGAAATTAATGCGGGAAAGGGGAAAGACTAATAGGGTTGCGCTCTTATGTTGTAGAAGGGAGAGCTTCTGCTGGCGGTTATGTAGACTCTAGTTCACATCTAATTCATGCCCGTAATGACCCTTAAATAAATGGGACACGGACATTCGGTCATTGATCGAAGGTTCGCGTCTCTCAATAAAAGTTTTAAAAGACCCAAATTCGGGGCAAGACAACAAAAGATGTCCCATCACGATTGCCAGGCAGTCGGATGTGAATTTTGATCCCCCCCGAGAGGGGAATCACCATTCAATAATGTGAGATAAAAAAGTACATCGAAAATGAGGATTCCAACTACCCTCAAAATCGACGGATCACGATCGCCAATTACGGATACGGTCGTAACACCGTCCTTCGACGAAAGTCGAAAGAATGCGGGAGGAAAATAGGGTGGGTTCTTCTCTCGTCTGATGTGTCGCCGGCGACACATGACGGTTGTCTCGTCACTTAATTTGGGTCTTTCAATTTGGGTCAAATTCGGGTCAAGGGTCAAATTACAGGCTCCAAGATAGGATCGTAGTGAACTAGATAGGGGAAATCAACATCAAGGGCGAACAGACTAATTAAAGTTAAATCCAAGTATTCTAGGGGATAAATGTAATAAGATGGAAATAAACTAAGAAAATAAAGGGGGAAGGTGCCAAACAATTAGAAGAGGATCAACCCCGTTCTCGGGTACCCCCTTCAATGTCCTTTGACGACCTAGGGTTTAAAGGCTGATTCTTCAAATTGAAAGAACGATGCAAACGAAACTTCGAGTTGTGATTTCTATGGGTTTGCGTGCGATACGCAAGTGATAAAAGTGCATGGCCGATGAAGGGCCGGAAGTAAGATAATAATGGCCGATGTTGGGCCGGGATTGATTGAGGGTGGCCGATGATGGGCCGGTAGTAAATAAACTGATATTAGAGTGTGTGGAATCACTCATCTCATTTCGTCATTCTCATTAATTCAGGTTCTCGGAATCAACCTCTATTCCCTTTAATCATTGAGTTCAAATAAATATTTGGCACCGGAGGTGGAGGAAAAGGGAAGAAAATATTTTTGGGGTTGGTTTTGTTGGTTTTATAATTTTTTTGGATTTTTGATTGGGGCTAGAAGGGCCTAACTAGGGGATTTCCTACTTGGATTCAATCTAACTATTCCATTTCCCTAATGGATCTCTACCCTATCCTAGGGTCCTAACCGCCCTCATCCGTTCTCCCGGTCCCTTAGTGGGGCCCGGAGAGAGAGTGGGGCCTAATCAGTTGGGATTAATGAAACTAGGGTAGTCTAAACTGGCTAGGGGAAGACCTAGATGTTGGTCCGGGGTCTGACCTAATCAGTCTAGGCTATTGTCTAATTTATAACTCCAATTTATTAATATTTTTGAGTTTTTGTTATCTTTTACTTTGTTTTTGGTCTTTTGGATTTTTATTATTATTATGATTTTGTTTTTGGAGTTTATTTATAAGGCCTAAAATCCTGAATTGATTTCTCCTAATGAAATCGGATGAGGAAGAGAGAATGAATTTCTAATTTTTTATTTAATAATTAATCTAAATAATCCCGAATTTCTAACTAGTTCCCTAATCCTAATGAGAGGGGAGAAGAGAAAAGAACTCAATTATTGAATTTAGCCTAATTATCCCAATTAATAGGGCAGCTAAAGTCCTATTTTTAATCTTTACTTTTTACTGCTATTTTTATTTTTTTTTGGTGTTTTTGGTTTTTATTTTTATTTTCTTGGTGTGTTTTGTTTGTTTTTGTTTGTTTTTTAATAAATTATACGGTCCTAAATTGCATCTAAAAGAATAAGAAATAAAATTGTAGGTAAGTTATAATGCATGGGCAGGTTGGATGCATGAGCATGTTTTAATGCATGAATCAGGAACAAATTAAAACAAGCCATGACAAAAGGAAAGAAAAATGCTTATTTAAATGAATGAACATATTAAATACACAGGCATAATTTATACATGAATAATGAGGCATAAGATAAATAGAGAATTAAGCCTAATAGAATAACATAGTCTCAAGCGTGCATGTATGGGTTCGGTTTGAAAGAGTGGGTTCTGAAATGGGTTTGTGAAAGTTGGTATAATAGCAAGGGGTGTGCATGAGTGTGCAGTAATAGAATCAATGGTGTAGGGAAGTGGACTCGGGCGTCAGTGTAGCAGGGGGTGCAGTTGCAGGTGGGGCGGTGGGGCGTAGTGCAGGGGCTGTGGAGGAATAAGGAGGGGAGAGGAGGGAAAGAGTGGGCGGAGTAGAAGGAAAGAGAAAGAAAGCAGAGAGAAAGAGTGTGGACGGAGCAGAGAGGGAGAGAGGGAGATGGGTCGCAGAGGGAGAGACAGAGGGGGAGCGGAGAGGTGGAGGGAGGAGCAGAGAGAGAGAGAGAGGGTGAGCGCAGAGAAGCTAGGCGGAGAGAGCAGAGCAGAGGAGAGAAGAAAGAGCGAGAGAGAGGAGAGAGGGCGAACGCAGAGAGAGGGAGAAAAAGAGAGTAGAGAGGAGAGGGCGAATGGAGAGGGGGAGACAGAGAGGTGGCAGTTGTGCGTGGGCGCAGGGTGGAAACGAAGGGGAGAGAGCGAGGGGGAGAAGGAGCGAACGAGAGGGAGAGAGTGGGCAGAAAGCGAAAGGGTGAGCTGGGAGAGAGGGTGGAGAAGAAAGGGTGAGCGGAGAGGGAGAGAACGAGAGAGAACAAGGAGAGAGAGATAGAGAGAGAGAGAGAGAGAGAGAACAAGGAGAGGGAAGAGAAGAGACTGCAGGGGAGAGAGAAGAAGCAGAGAGGAAAAAAACGAGAAAGAGGGAGACAGAGCGGGGAGAGAGAGGGTGAGGGGCGTGTGTGCAAAGTGATACAGAGAAGGGGAGAGGAGCGTACCTGGTGTAGCGATCCCGGACCGGGGGTCCGGGCCCGCGAGGGTGGATGGGATAGTAAACTACCTTTAACAATGATTATACATTCACTTAATTTTCCACAGGTTTCCGCGGTGAGGATTTCACACACACTCACAAAACATTTACATTGGTGCGGAAGCATGTAGAAAATCAAATTGGTAATCCATTTCACAATACAAGATTGATAAATACATATGTATGACATGATGTCAGAGTGAGCAATGATATCCGTGTCATTCCCAAAATATAACATTTGAAGTTTAACAAAAGATCATTTAATTTAACATTCCCCAAAATAATGGCCAACAAAGGCCAGTACAATCAAAATGTAAATCCAAATAAACCAATAATCCCCCAAAATATGTTCGTATCTCAAGGCTCAACCAAATGTCTAAATGACATTGTCGGCTTGCCACTCTACTAAGCACTGCGGTTCTCGGACCGCCTCCTCTGGCTCCTCCTCGTAGGCAATAACAGGGGACTGGACCTGAGTACCACAAAAATGAGTCAGACACGACAGTCTGGCAGGTGGGTGAATAGATCATACAATAAGAGAAATCGAAAGATAACATTTAAAAGACGTTGAAATCTGTCCACACATATACTTTCATAAAACCAAATATATCATTTGTCAAAATGCATATATGAAGTAAAACATGTAGGATATCAAGAACATGAAACTAGCAAAATGGCAACCACACTAATGCTAAATCCTCTCCATCACTAACGTGATGAGAGCACATTCAGTGCATTGGGCTAGAACACGCGAAATGATGAGAACCAATACTATATACATATACATATAGCTAGACAAGACCACGGCCACGGAACCGGGTAACGGGACAGGACATGATCCAAGTTGCAACTGGCGGGAGCACGAGGGGGAGGCCCAAGTCAGTTGATCAGACTGACAAGGACGTCCAAGCTTAGTGGTGCCGACTCATAGGTTACATGAGAAATCAAAACATTTCCAAAACAATATCGGTATAAAACACTTAAGCAGGCGGGACATGTTGCTCATAGGCACACATTTCATATCACTATCTTTTCATGTACGAACGGGGCTGGCAGGACATGTCAGGTGCATAAATCATAGTTTGAGATGAAACTAGTGATATCAGGAGAAATCGGGTTAAAACAAGTATAATCTGAGTAAAACAGTGCAATGAATCCTTATACAATTACGGACTATGTATTGGGACATCCGTATTCACACAATATGTATAAGGACCTTGTATGTTTATTAATGCTCTTGGCGTGCTACTCGAATGATGATAGACATCCCAAGATTGCTCATACAGTTTGGTAAATCCAGAATCCTTAATACATTTCTAAAGTGGTATTTCCTTCCAAGTAAATCTCCTTATGTCAGCCCCTAGGTCTTCCCAAGGTGGTAGGGCATCAAAACAACCCATCCCAGCTTTAGAACATCATATCTGGAAAACAATGGAAAAGACCAATGAATTCTGTACAGTTCGCTCGAGCGGACAGGAGGTTCGCTCGAGCGGACAGGTTCAGTTCAGGAGGGCTCAAGCGAAGAATGGGGAGGCTCGAGCGAACATAGTTCTGTGACGGGTTCGCTCGAGCGAGTATAAGTTCGCTCGAGCGAACTACTGAGTCAGGAAAGGTTGAGCGAAAAAGAAGGGAGGCTCGAGCGACCAAGGTTCTGGGAGGGGTCCGCTCGAGCGAGTATGAGTTCGCTCGAGCGAACTGCTCTGGAACCGGAAGGCTCGAGCGAAGGGAGAGGTTGGCTCAAGCGATAGAGGTTCTGTGAAGGGTTCGCTTAAGCGAATAGAGGCTCGCTCGAGCGAACTGCTTTAGAAACTCCCCATTTCAGCAGTCCGAACCTCATCATCCCTTTTCTTCAAAACTTCATGTCAGCCAACACTTCAAACAATATTTGTCACGTCCCCCGAACCTGATTAGAAAATAAACCGGATTCAGGGAGTGAAATTTAGGGCTAATTAAAATTTTTGCCCTTTAGGCCCAAGGAACGTAAGTCCGCTGTGAGGATATTGCATTTCAAGCCTCATGAATATAACACTGTGCAGAAATCATACAATTCGAGGCACATTTAAATATCAAACAATGAATACTAAATCTCATTTATTAATTTAAAGTTGCAAATAACAATTAAAGCTAATCAAAAGTTAATTTTAATTACAATGGCCAACCCAATAACTAAGGCCATTTAAAAGAACAATGATATCAATAATGAAAGGTCCAACGAGAGAATAATCAAAAGAATAAACAAAATCTAAGAAAGTTCCCATGTGAGTCTCTCTCGTGTCGGAAGTGATGACGCTACTCTACGTCATCGGCACGCAACTCTCGTTCCTCCTCTGCTGGTTGGAGATCCTCTGGGATCTCCTCACCTGCCTGGTCGTCATAGTAGTCACCTGGGGTGTCTCCACACCAAGGAACCGAGTCAACGACATGTTGAGCAATAGATAAGCAAAATATAAATGAACATGACATGCATCAAGTATCTGAATAATGACAGGTATAATAATCGTGCGAATATAAGGAATCGAAGCTAGGCATAAAGCATGAATAATAACCATCAGAAACAATAACAGGAATCCTAGCAACACTAACAATCACCACTATCCATGCAATGCAATGCAAGTAACAAGAAGGAGACTCCGAGGATGTCCAAGCCACCTCTCGGGGTACCAGTAACAATCCCAATCCGGACTACTGATACCAAAGTCCGGCTCTAGGGGGATCCAACCTCCCGGTCCTGGGAATAGTAACACGGTCCAAGCCCGCTCCCAACTATTCAACGCCATGGATGCCGTCCAAAGCCGACTGCCCACCCCGATGTCCGAGTAACCGGCCCATCAATAAATCCCCAAACTGCAGTTGGCCATGACATGCAAATAATAATAATAATAATAAGTGGTGTTGACACAAAGAACCCAAGACAAGCAAGTCTGGCTGGCTCAATATACAAGACATGCTCAGAGGGATTATCTCGTTCAAGCCAATACAAGACCAATCCAATCACAGGATAATCCCTTTAGTCTAGCCAGTCATGTTTATCAATTACATGACACAGGGTCCTAAGGTACACTCTAAGTCAGGTCCATATCCTAATTCTGCAAGAGTTTATGTTTCATAATTAATTAGTTATATTATGCCAAGAGAGTATACAAGGAACATTAACAACAGATACAATTCATAAGTCAAGGAGGAATTACAAACCAAACCTAGGCAAGCGGTGCCATCCATGTATTGTACATGTTTTAATGGGGTGCGTTAGGAAAATTGATTCAATGATGCTTTTAGGAGAATTCCTTGGTGTACAATCATGTTAAGCATTTGTTGAAACAATTCCATACGCATTCGGTCAACCCATGCATACTACACGAATACCTAGATACCCAATCGCAGCACACCAAGCTACGCGCTACGATTTTAATCTCATTAATGGTCTGGTGAGAGTAGGTTCATGGTTCCCAACATGTAAGGCCCAAACCTAGGTTACCGGTCTCATTTCTAATAAAATATGAGCTGAAGCAATAGTTCAAGTATTTACATCACTTCCTGATCTCTGATCGTAATGAAACTAAAACAATTGAATTCTACGTCTCAAGGGCTTTCCAACGGTATATTATATGTAGAAATCCAACGGGCGGATTAAAAGTTACAAGTGTTTGAAGTTACCAAGTACTGTCAGAATTTTACTGTCCGATCGATCGGACAGTGCCAGAATGCACTTAACTGATACATGTTTTCTGTCCGATCATTCGGACAGTGAACTATCTCAGTTAACTGAGATAGAAACTCTGTCCGATCGATCGGACAGTGTGTCCGGTCAATCGGAACTGCACTAGAACCCCGCATTTGGGTGTTCTGCCCTCTTCCTCTTCAGGCCATTGCATGGAAAACCTGCAGAAATGAGCCACCATGCTCCCCATTCATCACAATCACCATTTCTATGCATTTTATCAAATTAAAAACATCATAAGGCTATCAATTGAATCCTTTAATCCATCCCAAATCCCCAAACCTAGTCTAGCCTGTTAATCCCCAAATCAATACCATAATAAGCTTGGAATTAGGGAAATCTAGCAAGAAAGCATAGCCAATCAATAGAAATATACATCACATGTTTAAATATAAAATGTATATCTACTTGCCTCAACCGAGAAGAAGATGAAATTGGGGAAAAACTTAGGAAGAAGCTCTAACAACACGAAACCACAATCTACCCAACCAAACGCAACCTAAATCGCAGAGAAGAAGAAAAGAGAGAAAAAGATCGAGATCCAACCTAAATCTAACCAAAAGAGAAAATGATTGAAAAACGAGGTGAGGGAAATCTTATCAAACTAAGATCAATGGAATAGAGATTGCGAGGAAGAAAATTACTGGTTCGGACCTTCGAGAAGGTCTCTCCCAAATGTTCTGGCTTGAGAAGATGAATAGGAAGAAAAAGGGGCTGCTGTAGCTCTTCGTTGCAGATATTCGTAATAAAAATTAGGGTTACTCTTTGCTTAAGAGAAGAAGAGAGAAAAAAGGACTAAATTGCCCTTAAGTGGGTCGGGTGAAAGAATGGACCACTTGAAGGGTTTCTGATCATCGGATGACAACGAGCCAAGAGACAAAAACGATCAGCGCGATGAGACCTTTCCAACGAACCCAAAATCACGGCGATTGGAATTTTCCGAAAAAACACTCAATTTTTCCTAAATTGCAAACTACACCCCTGCTATGATCAAACGGACTCGGAATCGAACGAAACTCCACAGACACTATTCTAATGCTAGAAGAAACTCGTTCAAGGTCTAACCCACTTAAATATCTAACAAAATAATTATTTATAATAATAACAAAATAAACGGGTCAGCGGGCCTGCTATTGGACCCAGTTGACCCAGTAAGGTCGCGGACCTTACATCTCTCACCACTAAAAAGAACATTTGGTCCCCCAAATGCCTAAACATATCTCATCGGGAAAGAGATAGGGATACGCCTTCTGCATCTGATCTTTGAGCTACCACGTAGCTTACTCCGGAGTGTGATGCTCCCATTGTACCTTGACACATTGAATGGTCTTGGTACGCGCACTACCTCCTTTGTGTCAATGATCTGCGCTGGCCGCTCCACGTAGGTCGCATCTGCCTGTAGCTGAAGTGGCTCATGCTGCAACACGTGAGTAGGATTTGGAATGTACTTCTAAAGCATTGAGACATGGAAAACACCGTGCACACCTGCTAGCTTAGGCCGTAGCACAAGACGGTAAGCCACGTCTCCAATCCTATTCTTGATCTCGAACGGTCCCACAAACCTCTTGGCAAGCTTCCCTTTCTGTCTGAATCTGACAACACCTCTCATCGGAGATACCTTCAGAAACACTTTATCTCCCACCTGAAACTCTAGAGGTCTTCGCCTCTTATCCGCATAGCTTTTCTGATAATCACGAGACTCCTTCATTCTCATCTGGACAATTCTGACCTTTTCACTAGAATCCGCAATCTCTGAAGGACCATGAAAACTCCGAACTCCTACTTCCTCCCAACACACTGGAGTCCTACATCTTCGCCCATACAATGCCTCAAATGGTGCCATACCAATACTTGAATGATAGCTGTTGTTGTAGGCAAACTCACAAAGAGGAAACTTTCATCCCAATTCTCCTTAAAATCCAAAACACATGCTCTGAGGAGATCTTCTAATGTCTGGATGGTACGTTCTAACTGTCCATCTGTCTGAGGATGGTAAGCTGTGATAAACTTCAACTGAGTACCCATAGATGACTGAAAAGTAGACCAGAACCGAGAGACAAACTTAGGGTCTCGATCGGATACTATGGACTTAGGCACTCCATGTAGCTTGACTATATTGTCCCTGTTCAACGTAGTCATCTTGTTCATAAACTAACCAGTCTTGAATGGCAAGAAGTGGGCTGACTTCGTCAATCTATCCACAATCACCCAAATAGCATCATTGCCCTTCCTGGTGTTCGGCAATCCCGACACGAAATCCATGGTGATGTTCTCCCATTTCGACTTAGGAATATCTAACGGATGAAGCAAACCAGGAGGCTTCTTGTGCTCTGCCTTAATCTGCTGACAAGTCATACACCTGGAAACAAATTCTGCAATTTCCTTCTTTATTTTCAACCACCAATAGTGATTCTTCAAATTCTGATACATTTTGGTACTCCCTGGATGAACAGAATATCTAGTGTGGTGCGCATCTGTCATCAACTCTGACTTGATGTCTTGAACATCTGGCACACACAACCTATCCTTGCAATACAGAACTCCATCAATCAATCTGAACTCTGGATTGCCATCAATGTGATCAATGATTCTCTACAACTCTAGATCATCTTTCTGAGATTCCTTAATTCTGTTAACTATTTCTGGCTCCCAAACTCCCATAGTAGCAACTAAAACTTTCTCACTAACAGGCCATACTTCCACATCCATATCCCTGAACTGCTCCATCCATCTCCATTCTGGCATTACACATCCACTGAAAGCTGCCTTTCGACTGAGAGCATCTGCTACAACATTCACTTTCCCGGGATGGTACTTGATCGGAAAGTTGTAATCCTTTATGTGCTCCATCCATCTCCATTGTCTGCTATTCAGATCACCCTGTGTGAACAGGTATTGCAGGCACTTATGATCTATGTGCACTGCAAATCTCTCACCATACAGATAATGCCTCCACAATTTCAATGCAAACACCACTACTGCCAACTCTAAGTCATGTGTGGCATACTTCTTCTCATGATCCTTTAATTGTCTTGACCCGTAGGCTATCACTTTGTCATTCTGCATTAGAACACAGCCCAAACCAATCCCGGATGCATCTGTATAAACTACAAATCCTCCACTTCCAGAGGGTAAAGCAAGTATGCTGAAGTCAACCGATTCTTCAACTCTTGGAAGCTCTTCTCACAATCGCCTGTCCACACAAACGAAACATCCTTCCTCGTCAACTTAGTGAGTGGAGAAGCAATAGTAGAAAACCCTTTCACAAATCTCCTGTAGTAACCTGCAAGTCCAAGAAAACTGCGAATCTCCGCTACATTTTGTGGACTATCCCAATTAGTAACCGCTGCTACCTTTTTAGGGTCCACTGTCAATCCATCCTTAGAAATAATATGGCCTAAGAATGCCACTTTCTCCAACCAAAACTCACATTTACTCAACTTCGCATACAATTGGTTATCCTTCAAAAGCTGCAATAATGTCTTCAACTGATGCTCATGCTCTTCCTTAGACTTTGAGTATACCAACACATCATCAATGAAGACAACCACAAACTGATCCAGGAAATGAGCAAACACCTTATTCATCAATGCCATAAAAACTGCGGGTGCATTAGTCAACCCCGAAAGGTATAACGAGAAACTTGAAATGACCATATCTCGTCCGGAATGCAGTCTTAGGAATGTCCTCCTTTCTGACTCTCAACTGATGGTATCCAGAACGCAAATCTATCTTCGAAAAGAGTTTAGCTCCCTGCAACTGATCGAATAGCTCATCAATCCTAGGTAGCGGGTACTTGTTCTTGACAGTCACCTGATTCAACTGTCGGTAATCTATACACATCCTCATTGTTCCGTCCTTCTTTTTCACAAATATCACCGGAGCTCCCCATGGTGAAACACTAGGTCTGATGAAACCTTTATCCAACAGATCTTCTATCTGAGTCTTCAACTCCTTCAATTCTGCTGAAGCCATCCTATAAGGGGCCTTTGAAATAGGTGTTGTACCCGGTTGTAATTCTATCGTAAAATCCAACTCACGAACAGGTGGCAAACCAGGGATCTCATCCGAAAACAAATCTGGGAATTCTCGTACAACTAGAGTTTCATCGACTGTCTTAGACTCCTTGTCTTCCGCGATAAACGCGATAAAGCCTTCACAACCGCTCCTTATCAACCGTTCTGCCTTCAATGCAAAAATCAACCGAGTGGATGTGGATTTCTTGGTTCCAACAAATTCAACACTATGGTCTGTATCCTGTAACCTCACGGTCTTGTTAAAACAATCTAACATCGCTCGGTTCACTGCTAACCAATTCATACCAAGAATCACATCAAACTCCGACATCGGTAAGATGATCAAACTGGCTGTCAGCTGAACTTCTCCAATCTGAACACTACATCTAGGGTAGACAACATCACAAGGTACTGATCTACCTACAGGGGTAGCTACTATCAAATCATATGGTAGTGTCTCCTTATCCTTCCCCAAGTGAAGTGCAAAAGCTGGTGCAACAAATGAGTGGGTCGATCCAGGATCAAGTAGAACTTTAGCATCAAATCCACAAACTGAAAGTGTACCTTCTAAGACGTTGCCTGCAGCCTCGGCTTCCTCATGCGTCAGAGCATAAGCTCTCCCTGCCTGCTGAGGACACTGCTGCTGTGACCTAGGACCATGAGCCTGGAATCTGGGTGGTGCCGGAGGTCTCTGTTGGTACCGCTGCTGTGGTACTGGAGGGCGCTGCTGTGGTGGCTGAGGTGGTTTGACAATCATCTGCTGCTGCTGGGGTCTAACTTGTGCATGAGGCACTTGTCTCAACGGCTGCGCTGGATGTGGTGGTCTAGGCGTCGGAGCTTGGAATGTAGGTGGTGCCACTCCTATCTTCCCTGGGCAATTGCGTACTTTATGCCCTGTGTCCCCATAATGAAAACATGCGCCCGTCTGCTTCCTGCAGTCCCGGACATGATGACTCCCCCCGCAGAAAGTGCAAGTAATCTGCTGTGGCAGCTGTCTAAGCACCGGTTCAACCCGTAGCCTCTTGGGTGCTGGTTGCTAATAGTATTGGGACGAAGAACTCTATGCCTTGGGTTGAGGTATAAACGCGAAGATCCTCTGCTGCTCTAACAAAATCACCTCCTTCAAGGACTCCTCTGCCCAATATGCTTTCTTGACAACATCGTCATAATCAGTCAGCTCTTTACTCTGAACCTGCATCTTGATATCAGCTCGTAGCCCCTTGATGAATCTCCTAATCTTCTCTGACTCGGGCTTGATCAGGTTCTCAGTAAACCTGGATAGATGGGTGAAGGAGATCTCATACTCCTGTACTGGCAAGTCACCCTGCACCAACCTCTCGAACTCTTCCATCTTCTGATCCCTATAATGCTCGGGGATAAATTTCTTCTGAAACTGTTCATTGAAGGTCTTCCAGGCTACCTCTTCCTCCACTGTCTCATAGGGGTGTTTGACGGTTTTCCACCACCTCTTTGCTGCCCCACGGAACATATGGGCTGCTAGCTGCACCTGCTGTACACCTGTGCACTTGAACACCTTATATATCTTCTCCATCTAGACAACCCACTCATCTGCAACAGCGGGGTCCTCGATGCCATGGAACTCTGGTGGAAACCTCTTTCTGTACTTCTCAACCAACTCGTTGAGGTCATATTCCTTAGCTTGTGGCTGTCCCACTTTCTGCACTACCTCAAGCATCTGTGCTTGGAATACTGCCTGATTCTCATTCTGCCTAGTGCTCTGCTCAGCCAAGTCCTTCTGGGACTGAATGAATGCTGCCATGAGCTGGTGAAATTGGTTCTCAGACCCATATCTGAGAAGAATTAGCCTCGTGATTGGGCGCACCGTTGTTGGATCGGGTTGCTCTTCCTGCCATAGTCCTGTAAAATATCCAACGTTAGTTCCTAATATGCCTCGAGCTAACAACACAATACTAGGAAAAGGACTACAAGACCAACCTACTAACTAACGGAATCCTCACACGCGTCCTATGGTTTCTACGATTTTTACCCTGAGAAACCATCCATTGCTCTGATACCATTATGTCACGTCCCCCGAACCCGATTAGAAAATAAACCGGATTCGGGGAGTGAAATTTAGGGCTAATTAAAATTTTTGCTCTTTAGGCCCAAGGATCGTAAGTCCGCTGTGAGGATATTGCATTTCAAGCCTCATGAATATAACACTGTGCAGAAATCATACAATTTGAGGCACATTTAAATATCAAACAATGAATACTAAATCTCATTTACTAATTTAAAGTTGCAAATAACAATTAAAGCTAATCAAAAGTTAATTTTAATTACAATGGCCAACCCAATAACTAAGGCCATTTAAAAGAACAATGATATCAATAATGAAAGGTCCAACGAGAGAATAATCAAAAGAATAAACAAAATCTAAGAAAGTTCCCATGTGAGTCTCTCTCGTGCCGGAAGTGATGACGCTACTCTACGTCATCGGCACGCCACTCTCGTTCCTCCTCTGCTGGTTGGAGATCCTCTGGGATCTCCTCACCTGCCTGGTCGTCATAGTAGTCACCTGGAGTGTCTGCACACCAAGGAATAGAGTCAACGACATGTTGAGCAATAGATAAGCAAAATATAAATGAACATGACATGCATCAAGTATCTGAATAATGACAGGTATAATAATCGTGCGAATATAAGGAATCGAAGCTAGGCATAAAGCATGAATAATAACCATCAGAAACAATAACAGGAATCCTAGCAACACTAACAATCACCACTATCCATGCAATGCAATGCAAGTAACAAGAAGGAGACTCCGAGGATGTCCAAGCCACCTCTCGGGGTACCAGTAACAATCCCAATCCGGACTACTGATACCAAAGTCCGGCTCTAGGGGGATCCAACCTCCCGGTCCTGGGAATAGTAACACGGTCCAAGCCCGCTCCCAACTATTCAACGCCATGGACGCCGTCCAAAGCCGACTGCCCACCCCGATGTCCGAGTAACCGGCCCATCAATAAATCCCCAAACTGCAGTTGGCCATGACATGCAAATAATAATAATAATAATAAGTGGTGTTGACACAAAGAACCCAAGACAAGCAAGTCTGGCTGGCTCAATATACAAGACATGCTCAGAGGGATTATCTCGTTCAAGCCAATACAAGACCAATCCAATCACAGGATAATCCCTTTAGTCTAGCCAGTCATGTTTATCAATTACATGACACAGGGTCCTAAGGTACACTCTAAGTCAGGTCCATATCCTAATTCTGCAAGAGTTTATGTTTCATAATTAATTAGTTATATTATGCCAAGAGAGTATACAAGGAACATTAACAACAGATACAATTCATAAGTCAAGGAGGAATTACAAACCAAACCTAGGCAAGCGGTGCCATCCATGTATTGTACATGTTTTAATGGGGTGCGTTAGGAAAATTGATTCAATGATGCTTTTAGGAGAATTCCTTGGTGTACAATCATGTTAAGCATTTGTTGAAACAATTCCATACGCATTCGGTCAACCCATGCATACTACACGAATACCTAGATACCCAATCGCAGCACACCAAGCTACGCGCTACGATTTTAATCTCATTAATGGTCTGGTGAGAGTAGGTTCATGGTTCCCAACATGTAAGGCCCAAACCTAGGTTACCGGTCTCATTTCTAATAAAATATGAGCTGAAGCAATAGTTCAAGTATTTACATCACTTCCTGATCTCTGATCGTAATGAAATCAAAACAATTGGATTCTACGTCTCAAGGGCTTTCCAACGGTATATTATATGTAAAAATCCAACGGGCGGATTAAAAGTTACAAGTGTTTGAAGTTACCAAGTACTGTCAAAATTTTACTGTCCGATCGATCGGACAGTACCAGAATGCACTTGACTGATACATGTTTTATGTCCGATCGATCGGACAGTTTGCCCGATCGATCGGACAGTGAACTGTCTCAGTTAATTGAGACAAAAACTCTGTTCGATCGATCGGACAGTGTGTCCGGTCGATCGGAACTGCACTGGAACCCCGCATTTGGGTGTTCTGCCCTTTTCCTCTTCAGGCCATTGCATGGAAAACCTGCATAAATGAGCCACCATGCTCCCCATTCATCACAATCACCATTTCTATGCATTTTATCAAATTAAAAACATCCTAAGGCTATCAATTGAATCATTTAATCCATCCCAAATCCCCAAACCTAGTCTAGCATGTTAATCCCCAAATCAATACCATAACAAGCTTGGAATTAGGGAAATCTAGCAAGAAAGCATAGCCAATCAATATAAATATACATCACATGTTTATATATAAAATGCGTATCTACTTGCCTCAACCGAGAAGAAGATGAAATTAGGGAAAAACTTGGGAAGAAGTCTAACAACACGAAACCACAATCTACCCAACCAAACACAACCTAAATCGCAGAGAAGAAGAAAAGAGAGGAAAAGATCGAAATCAAACCTAAATCTAACCAAAAGAGAAAATGATTGAAAAACGAAGGTGAGGGAGATCTTACCAAACTAAGATCAATGGAAATAGGAGATTGCGAGGAAGAAAATTACCGGTTCGGATCTTCGAGAAGGTCTCTCCCAAAAGTTCTGGGCTTGAGAAGATGAAGAGGAAGAAAAAGGGGCCGCTGTAGCTCTTCGTTGCAGAGATTCGTAATAAAAATTAGGGTTACTCTTTGCTTAAGAGAAGAAGAGAGAAAAAGGACTAAATTGCCTTTAAGTGGGTCTGGTAAAAGAATGGACCACTTGAAGGGTTTCTGATCATCGGATCGCGACGAGCTAAGAGACAAAAACGATCAACGCGAAGAGACCTTCCAACGACCCCAAAATCACGGCAATTGAAATTTTCCGGAAAAACACTCAATTTTCCCTAAATTGCAAACTACCCCCCTGCTATGATCAAACGGACTCGGAATCGAACGAAACTTCGCAGAAACTATTCTAATGCTAGAAGAAACTCGTTCAAGGTCTAACCCACTTAAATATCTAACAAAATAATTATTTATAATAATAACAAATTAAACGGGTCAGCGGGCCTGCTATTGGGCCCAGTTGACCCAGTAAGGTCGCGGACCTTACAATATTTATGGCTCTCAACCTACCAACTTCCATCCCAATCAAGTCCTCCAACAACCATCCATTAACACCAAAATCACATCATTTCTCCTTTCCAATCCCATTCAATGCACAACCACCAAATTAATGACAAATTCACAAATGATCCAACAACCAACCTTACAAGCATAATGCATATACATTCTTCAAAGGTTCCAATAATGGAAAATAACTTAACAAGATGCACAAATCAAAACTCATTATCAACCATGGTACATAAGAGAAGATGAATAGTGAAAAATCCATAAAATCATATTAAAACATGAAATCATTCAAGAAAGCTATGCATCCACTTGCTTTGGCCTCTAATTAAGCTAATCAAGCTCTAAGCACACTCTCAAGTCTAAAATCCACAATCTACACAAAATCCCCAAAAGGACACTAATCACAAACCCTAGAATGGCAAAACAAGAAATAGAAGGAAATAACTTCCAATAACCAAGATGGAGCATCTCAAGGACTAGAAGAACACATAACCAAGAGATGAGAAGAAGAGCTTACATGGAAGACTTCCAAATACACAAGGCTTGCTCAAAGAAGATCTTAGAGTGGAGGGTTTTCTCTAAAAATTGCACCAATAGGAAGCATTCTTGGAGGGGAAGAAGGTTGGAGCATCCATTTTCCTTTTAGCAATGGATTTGAGAGAGATTGAGAGATGGAGGAGCAAGGAGGGGGCAAGAAAACCCTAGGCTGAACTCTCTTTTCTTAAAATGGGAATTGCAAGAAAGAAAGGAAGGGGAATGAGACTCTTCTTTTATACAAAGTAGGAATGGGTCCCATGACTAAAGGGTCTAGTTGGGCTTAAAACATTGATTTCCGAGCTTCGGATGGATTCGACGAAGAAGGAAGAATTGTTCGTCGAAATTTCTAGTTTCCAACAAGTATATATTTCACGAGTTTCGGAGATATTGAAAATAGTGTCCAGATTTTGTACAAAAAGACTATTTTACCCCCATAAATAGCAAAGTAGGGTTTAGAGGTCTTGGACGGAGACGGTGCAAATACAAAAGTTATCGGGAATCATAAAATACATTAAACGGGGCAAACTACAGATTTCCAGAATCGCTAAATAAATCCCAAAACTAATCAAAACACAATAAAGGAACCCCCAAAGGGCCTCACTAAATCAAAAGAGTTCCCAAAATAAGTCAAAGCTATAAAAAGCTATTCTAATCCAAATTTAACCAAATTCCACTAATCTTACTTATAGCTAAAGCCCGTCTTAATCAACACTAATCGGAAACTCTCGGGGTGGGGTGTTACACCTGGGTAGGGGAAGAGGGAGAGGCGCTGTGAAAGACGAAGATGGGTGCTGGTAGAGCCGATGCGGCGTCCGACGATGCGAAGGGCTGCTGTGGCTACGATGGGGTTGCTAAGCGAGTCTGGCAGGGAGTGTTGCGTGAGATGGGTTGCAGGGCCTGCTGCTGCATGAGAGGGGGCTTTGAAGAAGGGAAGACGATGGTGGTGATGGTGGTGCGCAAGATGGGTCTGGGATGGAGGGGAAAATGAGGAGGGGAGAGAGGAGTTCTATGTGAAGGCAGAGATGGAGGATGATGGCGAGATGGGTTGCAGCGTGCAGGAAAAGGGCGATGGGCGTTGGATTTGCCCTCCTTGCCTCCCTCTAGCCTAGCATGGGTGTCCCACCTTCCTTGGCCCTCAAATGTCTCAAAAGTGTTGGCATAAATCCCAAGGAAGTGTTGTTTTTATAAGAAAAAATTCCTCCAACGGATCTATTTTCGGTCAGCCGACACATAGGGTTCGGTCGACCGAACTCCAACGGTCATATCCTAATGGTCATATTTTTGAAAATTTGCGGACCGAAACTAGCCATCGGTTCACCGAACTGAAGTTCAGTCGACCGACAGTTGACCGACATTGAGCCGACACTGACCGAACTTCCCTGATAAAACTGATTTTACATTTTGGAATTGGAACCGACAGCAGTTCGGTCGATTGACAATTGACTGAACTTACCTGATAGACTTCTTTACATTCTGTATCCGGAACCAACAGCTAACCGACACTAGTTCGGCTAACCAAACTTTCCCTGTTTTTTAAAGACTTGAAAAATGAATTTTTAAGGGGAAACTTGGTCTTGGAGATCTAGGCTTGACTAGAGGCTAACATGTTTGAAGAAATGAGTTTTTAAAATGCAATTCAAAACATGTTTGAGCATGCCTTTACAAAATCTTTTGATGCTATGATTAAAAACTAATAATGCATGAAGATTCCAAAATGCATGAGAGTTCAAGCTAAGTAAAAATGAATACATCCAATCAAATTGCAAACTAATGAAAACCCTAACAATCTCCCCCTTTGCAATTTGATGGCAACTCTGAAGCTTGACTCTCTTTCTTTCTTCAAAGATACTTGGACATCTTCTTCTTTGGATCTTAAGGAGCTTTGGATAAAAGGGAGCATTTGGATTTCTCTTGCGGGAGCAATCTTGAAAATTTTAAGGCATTTCTCCCCCTCCATGTATGCATGACTTCAAAGATATACCAATAAAGCTTTCCTCCTCCTTTGATTGATAGAAGACCATCGCTCCATCTTTCTCCCCCTTAATCAAAGCCAGCTTCTCTATTTTTCTCCCCCTTTGACATCTAATTGCAAAGTATTATGCCCTTGAAACAATAAAACACACACCTTGTTAGTAGCACCTGTTTATCATAAAAATATGAAAATGAAAAGTGGAAACAGGTGATTTAACCAAAGAATTAGTATTCAGGGCATGGGCCAATGCCCAATTGATGTCATAATGTGATAAAACGGTCATTTCCAAGGGGTTTTGTATAGAAATCAGCAAGTTGAGCATCAGTGGGAACAAAAACTAATTCTATGTTTCATTGATCAGCATGATCACGCAGAAAATGATAACGAATATCTATGTGTTTGGTGGGTGAGTGTTGAACATGATTTTAGAGATGCTAATGGCACTAGAATTATCACACATGATAGGCATACATTGTTGTGGAACATTATAATCTAAAAGAGTATGTTTCATCCACAACAATTGAGCACAACAACTTCCTGTTGCTATGTATTCAGCTTCAGCAGTAGATAAAGATACTGAATTCTATTTTTTACCGTGACAAGCCACTAAGCAATTGCCTATGAAATAGCAACAGCCACTTGTGCTCTTCCTATCATCTATAGATCCTGCCCAATCAGCATCACTGTAGCCAATCAATTGCAATGTAGAGTCATGAGGATACCAAATACCATAGTGAGAAGTCCCATGGATATATTTGATTATATGTTTGACAACCTTGAGATGGGACTCACGTGGATCAACTTGAAACCTAGCACATATTCCAACACTGAAGGAGAGATCTGGTCTGCTAGCAGTAAGGTAGAGGAGGCTTCCTATCGTGCTTCTATAGAGCTTTTGATCTACTTTCTTTCCTTGAAGGTCACTAGAGATTTTAGTAGTAGATCCCATGGGATTGCAATTGGCCTTAGAGTCTCCTAAACCAAACTTTTTAACTATTTCTAGAGCAAACTTGGATTGACAAAAAAAAATTCCATGATCAGTCTGACTAACTTGTAATCCAAGGAAAAATTGTAAGGGTCCTACCAGACTCATTTCAAAAGTAGATCTCATCAACTGAGAAAATCCTTGAGCAAGTTGTTCTGATGTGGATCCAAAAACTATGTCATCAACATATATCTGTGCAATGAGAATGTCCTGATCAACTTTCTTAATGAAGAGGGTCTTGTCCACATTTCTACAATCAAAGTCATTTTCTAATAAGTGACTTGTGAGCTTCTCATACCAAGCCCTAGGTGATGAGGATCTTCAAAACCTTCCAGTTGTGTAACATACACATCTTCCTCTATTTCACCATTTAAAAAAGCACTCTTCACATCCATCTGAAATAGCTTAATTCTCATGCTACTAGCATAAGCCAATAAAATTCGAATGGACTCTAAACGGGCCACTGGTGCAAAGGTTTCTTCAAAATCAATTCCTTCAATTTGAGCATACCCTTTAGCTACAAGTCTAGCTTTGTTCCTTATCACATTTCCTGATTCATCTGACTTATTCTTGAAAATCCATTTGGTGCCAACTTGACTTCTGCCTTTAGGTAGAGGGACAAGATTCCGAACATCATTTTTTTTAAAACTGATTTAACTCTTCTTGCATTGCATCAATCCACTCAGATTTAGTTTCAACCTCCGAAAAATTCTTGGGCTCTATTTGAGAGACAAATGAATAATGAGCACATAAATTTTGAACTTATTTTCGTGTCATGACTCCACTTCTGATATCTCTAATGACATTATCCAAGGTATGATTCTTCAACAATCTGGATGGTATAATGGAAGTAGATTGAATACCCTCTGCATTTTCTTCAGGCATAGATTGTTAACTAATGATTTCAGCTTCATCACCGTCTTGCAAAGATCTTTCAATTTGATTATTTTCATCAATAACAACATGAGCGGATTCCATTATAGTCAAGGTTCTATGATTGAATACTCTATATGCCTTGCTCCTATCAGAGTATCCTAAGAAAATTCCTTCATCTGACTTAGGCTCAAAATTTTCTAACTGCTCTCTATCTCTTAGATTGTAACATTTACTTCCAAATACTTTCAAATACTCCATATTTGGTTTTCTTCCAAAGTAAAGTTCATACGGGGTTTTGTTGGTATTCTTTGTCAAATAAACTCTGTTTATCGGATAGCATGCAGTATCAACAGCTTCAGCCCATAGATTTCGAGAGAGGTGCTTCTCATTAAGCATGGTTCTAGCCATTTCTTGGATCACTCTATTTTTCCTTTCAGCTACTCCATTTTGTTAAGGAGTTTTAGGGGGCAGAAAATTGGTGAGTTATGCCATGGCTATCACAAAACCTGGCAAATTTTTCATTTTCAAACTCTCCTCCATAATCACTTCTAATCTTTCGAATTTTATAATCTTTTTCGACCTGAATCTTGTTGCAAATTCTTATGATATTGTCTACAGCATCTGATTTAGCATGAAGAAAAGCAATCCATCCAAAACGAGAATAATCATCAACCATAACTAATATAAATTTATTTCCTCCAATACTCTGCACAACTACAGGTCCAATCAAGTCCATATGAATTAATTCAAGAGGATGAGAAGATGATATATCCTTTAACCCCTTAAAGATTTTCTTGATTTGTTCCCCTAATTGACATGCCCTGCAAATTTCAGATTTTTCATCACTCAACTTGGGAATCCCTTTCACAATTTCATTCTTTGACAAGATTTTCATCAATTTGAAGTTTATGTGTCCCATCCTTTGATGCCATAGGTAATTTTCTTGATTTTTTGTGACCAGACATCTATACTCATTTTCACCACATTCTTCAATGATATAAATATTCCCTTTTGTCCTAGATCCAGTGAGAATGATTTGATTAGATTTATCATTGATCACTTTGCACAATTGACTATCAAAAATTACTTTGTTTCCTTTGTCACACAATTGGCTTATGCATAGAAGATTATGTTTTAATCCTTCCATAAGAAATACATCACTTAAGTCTGGCATTTGATCTCCTTTCACACATCATTTTCCAATGATTTGAGCCTTACTATTATCTCCAAAAGAAACATTTCCTCCATCATAATCCTCAATAGAGCTGAATCTAGATCGGTCTCCCGTCATATGTTTTGAGCAGCCACTATTTAAGAACCAAGTAGAATTTTCCTTAGCCTTCAAGGCGGTTTGAACTAAAAGACTCTTAACATTAGTTCTTTTTTAAACCATCTAGTTAAGGGAGATTTGGGGCAAAAGAACTTGGAGACAAACTTAAAGAGAGCTCTAGAGGGATTTGGTAGAGACAATCTAATTTTGTATGGGCAATTTGGAACTAAATGTCCACTACGTTTGCAAAAGTGATAAGTCCATTTAAAAGTAAAGTTAGTTCTAATCAAGGGTTTGTGAAAAGTTTTAGTAATCTTTTCAAAGTTATTCTTGTTGTTACTAAAGGAACTGTCAAACCCCGACCCAGGATTAGCGCGATTAGTGTCAATTAAGTGCGTGTTTAGTTGTAATGTGAAGTTTAGTGTTCGTGGGATTAGAAATTGGTTCGATTTAGTCTAGAATTAGCTTTGGGGAATTTTGAGAGCGTTTTGTGCTATTTGGTCACACTTAAGGGTGCCTTGAGTGTACGTGTAAGCTTGGGAGGAAATTCCAGTTTTCTGATTTTAATCGTAATTTCGATCTCTTTTGAAGGGTTTTATTTTATTGATTAACTTTTGTGTTCAGCTCGTCTGTGTCTGAGGCCCAGAAACCCAAGTTTTGGCCCAAAGGGGTAAATCAGTCATTTCACACCAAATCTGGACTCAAATTTCGAAATCTCAAAACTATGCCAAATTTATACTTTTTGGAAACTAGATTTTTCGGCGATCATTTTAGTCTTCTTCTTCGTTTTCATCCGGGGCCCACAAGTCAGTGTTTTAAACATTTCAAGTTTTGAGCAATGGGGCCCACAAGAACCCATTTGAATTAAGTCTTCTTCTCCCTCATTTTTCACTCACGATTCTAAACTCATTCCCTGCAACTCTCTTCAACTCAGCTGAGACTTCTTCTTCTTCCCCTCCCTTCTTCTCCTTGCATGCTTAAGCTAGAAAGCCTCAAATCAAAAACTGATCATACCTTCTTCTTCCTCTCAACTCAAGGAATCCATTGCTACCATTTTCTTGGAGATCCCAGCTGTGTTTCCACTCCATTTTCTTCTCCTCTTCTTGTTTAGTAAGCTTCAGGTAATGGATCTCTTTCTCCTCTTCAATGTAGTCTTTTGAGTTCCTTAGGAGCCCATTTTTCAAACATGCAACACCCATTTCGAAATGGGTCATTGTCTTCACTTTTTGGTGGATTTTTTAAGTTCTTTTCATGGGTTTTCTTGTAGATTTCGTGGAGTACAATTGGTAGGATTTTTCTGAGATTGTTGGGCTTGGATTTTGGTAAAGGCAAGTGATCAACTTAGCTTCATGATGCATGCAATGTTTGATTGTTTTAGCTTTCATGGTTTGATTCTTTTTCCATTCTAATTTGGGCAATGTATTGTTTCAAAGATGTGTTATAGTTTGAAATCTTGTTTTAATTGAAATGCATATGCTAATGGTTTGTCTTAATGGTTTTCATTCATTTGAAGTTGCTTTTATCTTGCCAAAATGGTTTATAAATGGATGAAAGAATGGAGGAGTATGTTGTGAAATGATTTAAGTGATGATGGTTAACATTTGAATGGAAATTACCCCTTGGAAAGCATGGAGGCTCAGGGGATGTGCAGGGTTTTGACAAAGGAATGAAATGGTGGAAAAGGGGTGTGAAATCTGGATCGAATTGAAGCTGCCGCAGATCGGCGGTCAGCCGTCGGCCACCCGTCGGCTAGCCGACTGTTGACCCACGGCTAACCGCCCCTGTGTCGGTCAGAATAACAGTAACCCAGTTTCTGCACAGGGCGTGGTCGGCCAGCGGGCGGTCAGTAGGCGGCTAGCCGACCTGCGCAAGAAAACTGAAAAGTAGATTGCTCCTGATCAGTCGGTCAGCAGTCGGTCAGTTGGTCGGCCAGCCGACCAGCCAACCGGCGGCTAGCCGCCAGGTAGCCGCGTGGTGACCGAGTGTACAGAAGGAGAATTTTGAAGGGGCTTCGATGGGAGAGAAAAACTAGAATATGTTAAGGGGTCTTTAGCTTGATGTTGTGCAATTGGAACAGGAAATGTTGTCTAGCTTCGGGGACACCAATTCATTTTAAACTCCAACATTTGGGTTTCAACTTCACAAGAATCAAATAAAGAGTCTTAGCATATACTTGACATAATTGTTTCGAAATCTTGAATTTTGACACGAAGAATACCGTTTTGTACCTGTTTTGATTTACAAGCATGTGTTTAACTTTTGATTTGTTTCAAGAACTATAATGGGGACACTTTTCCAGCCTTGCTTGTTATAGCTTATGCTATTCTTGTTTAGTCTCGTCTTGCATTGTTTTGATAAGTGTTTTTACCCATTTTTCGCTAAGTTTTGTACAAGTATTGATATGTTTTATGCATACATGGATATCATAGAATACCGCTGAGCTTGGACTGCCCTCTCAGTCTGATCCACTAGTTAGGGGGTCCTTAAACATAATGGCAATCTGCAGATTAGTCGTGTATTTATACACATCTTTGTTTTGTCCGGTTCCGCGGCCGGTTCTTTCCGCCCAGCTTGTGTGGCTCGGACTTTTGTTTCGTTTCGTCTCGTTTTGTTTCGTTTCGCTTGCTCTTGTCATCATGTATGGCGGAGAAAGGATGAGCTCAATATGGATTCGTAAATCATGATATTTTATTGAAAAGCATATTAGTTTTGAATTGCACATTATACATGTTTTGTTCAGAACTCATGTCATGTTTTAAGTGCTGATTACTTTCATATTAACTGACTTGTATTATGTCTAAACTGATCACCTGCCAGACCGTCGTGTCTGATCCTTTTTGTTTTGGTGTTTAGATGCAGGCGCCGTTGCTATTGCGGAGGAGCGCCCGGAGGAGGCTTTTGAGCCACCCCCAGCCCGTGAGTGGCAACCCGACGACGTCCTCTAGACGTTGGGCGGGGTCTTGAGTACGAACACGTAGATGGGATTATTTTGTTAACTTGGGATGTATGGCCTTTGTTGGCCTTTTCATACTTTTGGGGTTATGTAACTTAACACTTTTTGTTATCTTGAAACTTGAACTAAACTTGGTAATGCTATGCTTACGTTTCCTCCTCTGATTATTGTCTTAATGATGATTTAACTTATGCAATTTGAAATCGTAAGGTTTATGTTATTAAACTGTGATGAGATTACTTGCACGCTTCCGCAAATCATTGTTCGTGTGAGATTGTTACATGTTCGTTTTGGGAATCCTCACCGCGGAAACCTGTGGGTTAATCATAGTTGGATGGACATCACTGTCGCGGGGCCCGGACTGGGGGAAACTCGGTCCGGGGTCGCGACAGGAACAATCAAAACCTACCCCACTCATGTCACCATATATTTTATGCATGCCCAACATTTGATAAAACTTATCATTTCCTAGAGTGAATTTATCAACAACAAATTTTCTTTTCATGAGCTTCATTTGAAGAGAGTTAGTCTCAAGTTGACTAGATTCTAGTTCAGATTGTAAGTTATGAATCTTCTCTTTTGCTTGTGCTAGACTTTCATTTTGAGTAGTCAACTTATGTTCTAAGTTCTTTTTCTCATCAATTTTTAATCTCAGCTCATCTTTTAAATAATCGTTATCAATTGTAAGCCTTTTGGATTCTTCTCTTAGGACTTTGTTTTTCTTAATTATGTTTTCCCAATTTTTATATAGCTCATCATAGGCTTGTTGAATTTCATCCATTTCATTTTCATCCTTTGTTTCCTTTTTCTCTATTGTGTCATCTATTAATGTATTATGCTCATTACTTTCTTCAATAGATGTAAATAGGAGCCAATTGGAAATATTTTCATCTTCATCATTTTGGGACTCATTGTTGTCACTACCTTCATCTTCCTCATCCCAAGTTATATTCAACACTTTCTTGCCTTTTCTATCTCCTTTTTCAGATTCTTTGGGGGTGGAACAACTTTGAGCAATGTGTCCAAATCCCTTGCAATTGTAACATTGCATATCCTTTTTAGTACAAGATCCTTTTTTATTTCTTTGGGATCTTGGACTCTTGATTTCTTCAGAATTTCTATTATTTTTGTTGTTCCTAAAGAATTTCTTAAATTTCTTTACAAACAAGGCATTGTCATCATCACTCTCGACATCACTTTCATTTTCCTTCAATTGAGAGGAAAAGGCTACTCTTTTCTTCTTGCTAGGAACTTCTAAGTCCAATTCATAGGTAAGGAGATTTCCTCTTAACTCTTCAATTTTAATTTTGTCAACATCTTTGCTTTCAGCAATAGCTACAATCTTGGGTTTGAACCTTTTGGGAAGAGATCTTAAGATTTTCCTAGCAGCTTTGGATTCAACCATCTTCTCTCCTAGACCTATGAGGGAGTTGACAATCTCCATAAATTTTGAATAGAATTCATTAAAAGTTTCTTCCTCAAGCATTTTGATATCTTCAAACTTGAAACTTAGCATTTGGATTTTAGCAATTTTCACATGATCCGTTCCTTCAAGTGTGGTCTCTAAGGTATCCCAAACTTCCTTAGCCATATTGCAATTAACTACCCTATTGAATTCTTCTTGAGATAGGGCACAATATAAAGAGTTCTTTGCCTTAGCATTTAGATTTGCCCTATCTTTTCCTCCTTGAGTCCACTCTTTTTTGCGCTTGAGTTTTATGGATATTACATACCCTTTCGAATCTTGTTCTGTGATAGTGGGTGGATGATAACCTTCTTCCATGATATTCCACACATCTAAACTTTGAGATTCCAAGAACACTTACATTCTAATTTTCCAATAACGATAATGTATTCCATTAAACAGTGAAGGCCTATTGGTGGCATTGCCTTCTCCCAAATGAGTTTGCTTAATGGCAACTAATGAAAACACTCTCTAGGATTCTAACTCAAGGTTTGTTAGACCTAAAACTAGAGCACCTAAGCTCTGATACCAATTGAAAGACCAGAATCGAACCCTAGAGGGGGGTGAATAGGGTGAGCTCTAAAGCCTAGACCATTTCTTTTTAAAACTTATGTCAATTATGCTTTGAAGTTTTATCATCTTGTTTATAAGGGTTTTAACAACAAGTAAAGCATCCAACTAAACATTCAAGATAGACATTTAAAAAGAAGCATGGACATAAGTATAACATCCACAATCAATCACCACAACAAGCAAATTTATAGTGGTTCGGCTAAACAAGCCTACGTCCACTCCCGGTTTCCCTACCGGTATTTCTACTAACAACTTGAGGTTTAGGCTAACCTCCAACCTTACAACTGCATATGCTTTTACACAAGTCTCAGCAATAACCTATCACAATCTCATATGTTTTTCAATGGCTGAACATTAACCTTTACAACATTAGATTTTTATCTCAATAAACTATGCCTAAACAAGCATAAGATGAGATGAAAATGAATACATGTTGATGCCTCTTAACATAGGCTGATAATGAAATTGAAAACCTATCTAAGACATATGCATAATGAATGCAAAGATGTATGTGAGATACATATGCCTTAAAAACTTCATCTACCTCTTTTGAAAATCAATGCTCATAAATGATGCAAATATGAAGTAGAAGATCTTCACACATGTTTTTGAAATTAAATGACTAACATGTGAAATACTATTCAAATGATGAAGTTTAAGAGATAAACATATTTTTAAAATCAAAGCATGTTTAAACAATCAACATTCGAACACTTTGAATACTTTTAATCATGCCATTTAAGAAATCAAAGATTAAAGACAAGCATGAATAAAATAAGTTAAGAAAGGCAAACCCATTGAAGAAATCAAATGTTTGAAATGATTGATTTGCCCTCCTTGCCTCCCTCTAGCCTAGCATGGGTGTCCCACTTTCCTTGGCCCTCAAATGTCTCAAAAGTGTTGGCATAAATCCCAAGGAAGTGTTGTTTTTATAAGAAAAAATTCCTCCAACGGATCTATTGTTCGTCAGCCAACACATGGGGTTCGGTCGACCGAACTCCAACTGTCATATCCTAATGGTCATATTTTTGAAAATTTGCGGACCGAAACTAGCCTATCGGTTCACCGAACTGAAGTTCCGTCGACCGACAGCTGACCGACATTGAGCCGACACTGACCGAACTTCCCTGATAAAACTGATTTTACATTTTGGAATTGGAACCGACAGCAGTTCGGTCGATTGACAATTGACTGAACTTACCTGATAGACTTCTTTACATTCTGTATCCGGAACCAACAGCTGACCGACACTAGTTCGGCTAACCAAAACTTCCCTGTTTTTTAAAGACTTGAAAAATGAATTTTTAAGGGGAAACTTGGTCTTGGAGGTCTAGGCTTGACTAGAGGCTAACATGTTTAAAGAAATGAGTTTTTAAAATGCAATTCAAAACATGTTTGAGCATGCCTTTACGAAATCTTTTGATGCTATGATTAAAAACTAATAATGCATAAAGATTCCAAAATGCATGAGAGTTCAAGCTAAGTAAAAATGAATGCATCCAAAAAAATTGCAAACTAATGAAAACCCTAACAGTGCATTCCTGCCGAATTTGTGTAAAAAGCTAGGCAAGGAACCAATGCTTTCCAGATCTGACGAAGAAATGAAAGATGAGGAGGAAAAGTAAAAAGCAAAAAGCGATGGAGAAATCAAATACTTTGACCGGTCTACTACAATTGTTGTAGGTTGCATTCTTATTTCCTTTAATTGCTTACATTGAATATGAACTTTTCCACATGACTTGACATTCTTATACTGTTCATCTGCAGATTTGGGCATATTCTAGAATGGGTTTTGTCCGACCAAGTGGGCTTTATATAGATGTAGCACTGGATTTTGAGTTTCCGCTATATAAGACATTGGGGGGCGAGGGGGGCTCATAATATTAACAAAACTATCTATGCCGCAGTATACTTGGACACAGTATGAAGATGTCGTTGAAGAACTAGCCGAGGTAGTTCCAGAAGCAGGCATACATTTATTCACTGTTAGCAATATAAGCAAGTCCTTTAGACATACACTTGGCCCTGATCCGACCTGCACCGAAACCTGCACGTGTAAGACAGTTTGGATAATGCTGAGGTGTTTCTGTTACCTGTGTAACTAATCAGAGATTAATTGGAGTAGTCAGTTACTCTCTCAACTAATCTCGTCTATCTCTTGTATAAATATGTATTGGCCAGTTCCAGAATGGTTAATGAAAGCATCTCTGAATTTCTCATATCTTCTTCTTCTTCTCCTAACTCTTTAACTCCATGGATCGCCCTAGCAGCTCTTGTTTGGGTCTTCTCCCACCTATATGACATTGAAAGTTTTTTGCTGTGCCTACTACCCATGGCCCAGGCCATATTCTCAGCATAAATTTGAGCCAAGGACTAACCGTTGTGTCTTTTTAGGACACACATTGGATTACAAAGGCTATAGATGTCTTGATCCCTCTACCCGTCGTCTCTACACTTCAAGACATATCATTTTTTATGAAAACACATTTCTGTTTGCTTCTTTCCCTAATTCTTTCTCTATGCCTATTGCTGTAGCTAACTAGTTGCCTAGTCATTCTCCCATACGGCCATCTCCACTCCCCCAATTCTTCTTCGAGCCCAATTATCTCATCAAAATCTCCTTCCCCAGCCTCCACTACCATAACACTAATGCCCTCCATTTCTTTCCCTGTTCCAACATCTGTTCTCCTTGCTCCCCATCCCTCTCCTCCTTCACCATCATCTACACCATATGAATCTCTCTTGGGCTTCCTTGTAGCTCCTACTCTTCACATGCCTATCGCTACACCTACTTCACATGTTCTTCTCACTACTTCTTCTTCTACACCTGCCACTATCTTTAGACCTCCTCATCCAATGACCACTCGTTCTAAATCTGGGATTTGTAAGAAGAAAGTGTTTTCACCTCACCTCATCCTCTATCCTTACCTTCTCATATGTATTATGACACTACCGAGCCCACCGGTTATACAGATGCTTCCAAACAGGAAGTGTGGCGTCGGGTGATGGTTGATGAATTCTCAGCCTTACAAAGACAGGGTACCTAGTCCCTTGTGCCTTCTTCTCCGTCTCAGCATGTTATCGGCTGCCGTCGGGTTTACAAGATTAAATATTGTCCAGATGGTTCTATTGCCATACACAAAGCCAGATTGGTAGCTAAGGGGTTTCATCAAGAATGTGGTGTTGATTTCACTGAGACATTCAGCCCATTTGTCAAGCATCTATTTGCATAGTTCTTACCTTGGTTGTTCATTATCAATGGACCTTACATCAATTGGATGTCACAAATGGCTTTCTACGTGGCCAGCTGGATGAGGAGATCTATATGTGCCAACCTCAGGGGTTCATTGACTATAACTTTCATTCACATGTATGCAAGCTACACAATTCTCTTTATGGCCTTAAGCAAGCTCCTAGAGCCTGGTTTGACTGCTTTTCAAACTATCTTAAAGGCCTTGGTTTCTCTAGAACCTACACATATTCCTCTTTGTTTATAAGGTGTTTCAAAGGGACTATCACTATTATCCTACTGTATGTTGATGACTTGATCATCACTGGCAACAACAAGTCCTGCATTGCATTTTTTATATCTCAGTTGAGTTTGGTGTTTGAAATGAGAAACTTGGGGCATCTTCATCATTTCCTTGGGATAGAGGTCAACAAAACTTCTTATGGTCTTTTCTTGTCCAATCTAAATATGCCAAGGATTTTTTACATGGAATGTCTATGCTCGAGTCCAAGCCAATTGGATATCCATCAAGCTACAAACATTGCTCCACTGCACTAGTTACTCTGCTATCTGATCCTTCTATTTATCGAATCATCACTGGGTTCCTTCAATACCTGTCTCTCACTTGCCCAGACTTAGCCATTGCGATATATCAAGTTTGCCAACATATGCATCAACCCTCTACCTTGCATTTCACTACATTAAAACGCATTCTACGGTATCTCAAGGGGACTCTTCATTTTGGAATTCAGTTGACAAAAGGTTCTCTCAAACTCTAAGCTTTCTCAAATGCTGACTGGGCTGGGGACTCTATCGATAGGTGTTTCATTTTTGGCTTTTGTGTCTTCCTAGTGTTGACACAAAAAATGTCACTTTGCCTCTTCATACACTTTCAGCATCAAGAAGCTACATGAAGCCACATCCTACCACAAATAGGCAATGCTACTTCAAGCATCAAATCTTATCAGAATCAACCAAAAACTGCAAGATCCTTTAAAACAGCTATAAGAAAAGTGCACATGAAGTTTTGGGTCATTTCAACATTATTTGGCCAAACTTCACTCTTCTAACAGTTAAAAAGGAGCTCACAGCGGCGGTGAAGTTAGAGACCTCGATTCACAAAACAAAGCATATAGTTTGCCTCAAAATGCCTCTAAAAGGCTCTACATCAAGTTCCAGGCCATTCCGATATCGTTTCGCCCCAAAAGCAAAAGTCGTAGAAGAGTCAGCTCTCCTAGCGGTGACAACATCGAGGACATCAAATCTTCAATTAGAGCCTATCGATAGTCTCAAAATACTTCCAAAAGGCTCTATGTCAAGTATCAGGTCGAACCGACAACGTTTGACACTGCATCAACCCTCAAGTAGCAAAATAAAGCCTCTCGGCGGAGTAAACTATCAAGGTCATCATGCATCAAACAAAGCACATGGATGGCCTCAAAATACTTCAAAGGGGCTACATGTCAAGTTTCAGGTCATTTCGATAACATTTGACACGACTTTGACCTCCTGGAAGCAAAATCAGGCCTCCCCGCGGCAGATCCCGTCGGGATCATGATTTCTAAATCAGAGATAATGGATCATCTTAAAATGAATCCAAGAGGCTCCCTGTCAAATTTCAGGTCAATCAGACATCATTTGACCGTATCTAAAAGCATGACATCTTCCTCGGGACAAAATCAAGTCTACTAGCGACAGGATCCTACACGGCTTTAAAACTCAAACAGAAGCTTGTGGTTGGTCTTATTTATTGCTCAGCAGGCTTCACCTCAAATTTTAGGTCATTCTGACATCGTTTGACCTAGTTTTGGCTTCTGATGGCAAATCGGCAACTCTGCGTGACAAAGTCTTCGGCATTCCCGAAAAATCAGAAACTGTGCCCTCCGATCTACACAGCTTCTCGTCAAGTTTTCTGCATGGAAATCATGCCAAACATGTGCACAAATACCAAGAAAAATGTTACATCCCCCCGAACCCGATTAGAGAATAAACTGGATCTAGGGAGTGAAATTTAGAGCTTATTAAAAATTTTGCCCCTTAAGCCCAAGGATCATAAGTCTGCTATGAGGATATTACATTTCAAACATCAAGTAATATAAGAACTGCAGAATTCATACAATTCGAAGCATATTTAAATATCAACAATGGATAATAATCTCATTAAGAATTAAAGTTGCAAAGGAACAATTAAACTAATCAAGAAGTTATGGACAATGGCCATCCCCATTACCAAGGCCATTAAATAACAACAACATAAGTCAATAAAATGAAAGGTCCAATGAGGAAATACAAAGAATAAATGAAACCCTTAGGATGTCCCATGTGAGTCTCTCTCGAGTCGAAAATGATGACGTTACTCTACATCATCGGCACGCCACTCTCGCTCCTCCTCTACTGGTTGGAGATCCTCACCTGCCTGCTCCTCATAGTACTCACATTAGGTATCTGCACACCAAGGAATAGAGTCAACGACATGTTAAGCAATAGATAAGCAAAATATAATAAACATAACATGCATCAATATCAAAATAATGACGAGTATAATAATCATATGAATACAAGGAAACAATACTGGGCATGAAAGCATGAATACTAATAATCTGGACAATAATACGGAATACTAACATCCCTAGCAATAACCACCATCTATGCAATGTAATGCAAGTATCAAGAAGGAGACTCCGTGGATGTCCTAACTACCTCATGGGGTATCAGTAACAATCCAAACCAGACCACTGATACCAAAGTCCGGCTCAAGGGGGATCCTAGCTCCCGGTCCTGGGAATAGTAACATGGTCCTAGCCCGCTCTCAACTATTCAACGCTATGGACGCCTTCCAAAGCTGACTGCCCACCCCGAAGTCCGAGTAGCCGGCCCATCATTAAAACCCTAAACTGTTGTTGGTCATGACATGCAACTAATAATGAAGTGGTGTTTACAAGAGGAAGAACCTAAACAAGCAAGTTTGGCTAGCTCAATATACAAGACATGTTCATAGGGATTATCTCATTCAAGATGATACAAGACAAGACAACCACATGACAATCCCTTACATGCTAGCTAGTCATGTTTATCAAATACATGACCATGGTTCCTAAGATATACTCTCAGTCAGGTCCAAGTCCTAGTTCTACAAGGATTTGTGTTTCATAATTAGTTAAGTGTTTTATACCAAGAAAGTGTACAAGCGCAAGGAAGAAAATGACGGATACAATTCACAAGTCAAGGAGAAAGTTACAATCCAATCATAGGTAAGCGGTGTCATCCCTGTATCGTACTTGTTCTAACAGAGTGCGTGTGGAAATTGATTCTACGATGCTTCTAGGGAACTCCTTGGTGTACGATCATGTAATGAATCTATTAGGACAATTCCATACACATTCAGTTAGGCCTGCATAGTATACGAATACCTAGACAACTATCGAAGTATACCAAGCCACGTGCTGCGATTTTACCCCAGCAATGGTCCTATGAAAGTCGGCTCATGGTTCAAACATCTAAAGCCCAAACCTAGGTCAACAGTCTTGTTTCCAACAAAACATGGTCTAGATCATTAATCCCAATCATTACCTTATTTCACGATCTCTGATCATCACGAAACTTTTACCATTGGATTCTACATTCCAAGAGCTTTTCGACGGTATATGGCCTGCGAAATTCCGTCAAACGGGCCAAAAGTTATGGCATTTGGAACTCTGCCTAACATCAGTCAAATATCGAGAGTTCGAACTCTCAAAGGGAGAGTTCGAACTCTCGTCCCAGGCCAATCACCCGAGGGGTCGAACATTCGAATGTTCGAAAGGAGAGTTCGAACGTTCGTCCCCGGGCCATTCTTCTGGGAGTTCCCGAATTCGAACATCTGGTAGGAGCGTTCGAATGTTCATCCCAAGCCATTCTCCCGAGGGTTCCAGAGTTCGAACGTATGGGAGGAGCGTTCGAACATTCATGCGCAGAAAGGTCATATTATTGAATTTTGAGGTCTATTCGATCCTGACCATTCCCACACCATTCTAAACCATTCCAATGGTTACACCTGCACGAAATTGAGCCACCATACTCTCCCGCAATCCATTCCATCCATATCATAGATCATTTTACAACATCCTAGGATTACTAATTACAAATTAAATCAACCAAAATCCCCAAATCTAACCTGGCATGTTATTCCCCCAAATCAAAATCCGAAACAAACTTGGCATTTGGATATTTTATCATTTGATCAATACCAATCAACAAAACAATACATTCATGTTTGATCATAAATTGTATATCTACTTGCCTCAAATAAGAAGAAGACGAAAATCGGAAAAACTTGAGGAGAAGCCTTCTACCACGAAATCCACAAATCTAACCCACTCAAAAGCAACCTAAAACGCAAAGGAGAAGGAAGGGAAGAAAAGATCAAGAACAACCTAAATCTAACCAAAAGAGAAGATGATTGAAAAAAAAAAAAAAAAGAGGGCAAAGAAAGGCTTACCAAACTGGTATCAATGGAAAGAGGAGATCAAGAGGATGAAGATGTGCGGTTCAAATCTTCGAGATGATCTCTTCCAGATGGAGTTCTGGAGCTTTGAGAAGGTGAGGAAGAAGAAGAGGTTGGAAACCTTCGTTCGTTGCAGAGAATGAAAAGGAAATTAGGGTTAATCCCTACTTAAGGAAAAGGGAAGGGGAAAAGACCCAATTGCCCTTAAGTGGGCTCGATGAAGGAATAGACCACTTGGAGGGTTTCTAATCATCAGATCGTGATGAGCCAAGAGACAAAAATGATTAGCGCGACGAGACCTTTCTAACAAATCCAAAATCACGGTGATTGGAATTTTTCAGAAAAACACTCAATTTTCTCTAAATTGCAAACTACCCCCTTGCTAGAATCAAATGCACTTGGAATCGCACGAAACTTTGCAGACACTATCCTAACACTAAAAGAAACTCTCTCAAGATCTAAACCCACTTAAATATCTAACAATATAATTAATTATAATAATATAAAATAAACGGGTCAACAGGCCTGCTATTGGGCCCAACTGACCCAGTAAGGTTGCTGACCTTACATCTCACCTCTAAAAAAAATATTTGGTCTCCCAAATGCCTAAACATACCTCATCAGGAAAAAGATAAGGGTAAGCCTCCTGAATCTGGTCTTTGAGCTCCCACGTAGCTTCCTCCGAACTATGACGTTCCCATTGTACCTTGATCCACTGGATGGTCTTGGTACACAGCATTATCTCCTTTGTGTCAATGATTTGCGTCGGGACTCCACATAGGTTGCATCTGCCTGTAGCTGAAGTGGCTCGTGTTGCAACACGTGAGTAGGGTCGGGAATATACTTTCGAAGCATTAAGACATGGAAAACGTTGTGCACATCGGCTAGTTAAAGCAATAGCACCAAACGATAGGCCACGTCTCCAATCCTGCTCTTGATCTCAAATGGTCCCACAAACCTCTTGGTAAGCTTTCCTTTCCGCCTGAATCTGATAACACCTTTCATTAGAGATACCTTCAGGAACACCTTATCCCCCACCTAATATTCTAAAGGTTTCCGCCTCTTATCTGTATAGCTCTTCTAACGATCATGTGACTCCTTCATCCTCATTTGAACAATCTTGACTTTTTCAGTAGAATCAGCAATCTCTAAGGGACCATGAAAACTTTGGACTCCTACTTCCTCCCAACATGCCGGAGTCCTGCATCTCCGTCCATACAACACCTCGAATGGTACCATACCAATACTTGGATGATAACTATTATTGTAGGCAAACTAACAAAGAAGCAAACTTCCATCCCAATTCTCCTTAAAATCCAAAACAAATGCTCTAAGGAGATCTTCTAAAGTCTGGATCGTACGCTCTAACTGTCCATCTGTTTGGGGGTGGTAAGCTATACTAAACTTCAACTGAATTCCCATGGATGACTAAAAAGTAGACCAAAACCGAGAGACAAACTTAGTGTCTCCATCAGATACTATGAACTTAGGCATTCCATGCAGCTTGACTATATTGTCCCTGTACAACTTAGTCATCTTGTCGATAAACTGTCCAGTCATGAATGACAGGAAATGTACTGACTTATTCAACCTATCCACAATCACCCAAATAGCATCATTGCCATTCCTGGTGTTCGGTAACCCGGACACAAAATCCATGGTGATATTCTCCCATTTCCACTGTGGAATATCCAAGGGGTGAAGCAAACCAGGAGGCTTTTTGTGCTCTGCCTTAATCTACTGACAAGTTATACACCTATAAACGAATTCTGCAATCTCTTTCTTCATTTTCACCCACTAATAATAATTCTTCAAGTTCTGATACATTTTGGTGCTCCCAGGGTGAATAAGATATCTTGTGTGGTGCGCAACGGTCATCAGCTCTGACTTGATGTCTTGAACATCTGGCGCACACACAACCGATCCTTGCAATACGGGATCCCATCAATCAATCTGAACTCTGGCTGTTCATTAGTGTGCTCAATGATTCTTTGCAGCTCTGGATCCTCCTTCTGAGCTTCTTTGATCCTGTTAACTATCTCTGGCTCACAAACACCCATAGTAGCAACAAAGACTTTCTCATTGACAAGCCATACTTCCACATCCATATCCCTGAACTGCTCCATCAATCTTCATTCTGGCATTATACACCCACTGAATGTTACCTTTCGACTGAGGACATCTGCTACCACATTCACCTTCCCAGGATGGTATTTAATCGGAAAATCATAATCATTTATGTACTCCATCCATCTTCGCTGCCTGTTATTCAGATCACCCTGTGTAAATAGATATTGTAGGCTCTTATGATCTGTGTGCACCTCAAATCTTTCTCTATAGAAATAATGCCTCCACAACTTCAATGCTAACAATACTGTTGCCAGCTCTAAGTCATGTGTGGCATACTTCTTCTCATGGTCCTTCAATTGCCTTGACTCGTAGGCTATCACCTTGTCATTCTGTATGAGAACACAGCCCAATCCAGTCCCTGATGCATCGGTGAAAATCACAAATCCTCCGCTGCCCGAGGGTAAGGCAAGTATGGGTGCTGTAACCTAGGCCATTAAATAATAACAACATAAGTCAATATCCTCATAGTGGACTTACGTTCCTTGGGCCTAAGGGGCAAATTTTTTAATTAGCCCTAAATTTTACTCTCCGGATCCGGCTTATTCTTTAATCGGGTTATGGGGGACATGACAGAAAATATCAAAGAAGAAAAAATTTGGGTGTCTTTTCGCGATCCGAGCTATTTGACCTCTGTGATTTTTCAAAAATCTAATTCTTGACACACCAAATTCGTCGATCATCGTCAACATCCCGGATTCGCCGTCCAAGTCATGGGTTTATCATCAGACGCTTCAACACCAACCGGCCGACTGAGAAAGCACACTTTCTACCCGACCGATCGAGATGTTGAAATTAATGTCTGAAATTATATGATCATCCGAACACAATCGGTAGGAAAATCCATCGGCGATCAAGGCTTCCTATGTCACGGGTAAAATTCCAAAAGACACGGCGCGGCCCACGACTTTTCAAATGCTTTGGCGGTCACTTAATGCAATTAATGACCCATTTTATAACAAATTAATGTGGTCAATTACTCATTATTTTGGATGACCCAATCAGAAGCCAAGAAATGGGAGTTACAAGTGAAGAACAATCATGGCATTAAACCATGTAACTCCTCCCATCATGGAGTTTAAAGACAATTAAAAGCTCATTATTCTCTAGCAGCCGATCAAAAGCCAAGGAAAATGAGTTACAAAAATATAAATTTTAAACTTGTAACTCTTCTCACCATGGAGCATTAATGCAATTAATGCATTTAAAGCCCATAAACTCCTCTCATGGCCACCAAAAGTCTATAAAAGGAGGTCATTCCCACCATTTGAAAGGACACAACATACAAATCCTAGAAAAAACTCTACTGGACGAGGAGCTCGAGGAAGGGTTACTCCACTGTCCTTGGCTCGAAGGAGCAGGAGAAAACTCAGCTAAAACAAGAAGTCAATGAAGAGGCAGAGAGCTCCTCTACCATTTCGCTGGGGGCAACAGAAAAGTCCCTTCCCAAGACTTGAAAGGGGGTAAGAAGATTCACTTTTAGTGATTTCATGCCACCTCAGCTAAGAAATGAAACTACGCAGGGGGCATCATACTCTTGTAATTCAGTAGTCGGATTCTCCATGAATGGATACAAGTCCAGCGACATCGACGAGTGGGAGGAATTCCTGGAAACAGGGGAATACCTCTTCGATGAAGAATGGGTTCTTAAACTTCACCTCATACCAGTAATCTGGTACAATTCCTTATAGCTATAAGGATCCTGGTCTGATGATGAAGAAGACTAAAAGGTTGTTCAAGAAGGTGCTATTGACCCAGCACCTGCCATTGCCCTAGTGGAATCCAACCATGTTGAATCACAAGGAGCAGACGAAGAAGAAGATTTGACTCATAAGCTCGATCTTGAAGAATATGCAAGGATCTTACAAAATCTTGCAAAAGAACAAGAGCAAGACAGCATCAACGAGCTTCGTCGCAATCTAAATCCAAAACCGGAAGTCCCTGAAGATCAACAGGTACCTCCTCCCTTAACTCTTGAAAATGAAGGAAGCTGCTGGATTGATGATCCTTTTATATCCGAGGATGAGTTTGACTCCCAACAGTCAATTCTCGGAACTTCTCCCGTAGAAGTAGCCTGCAATGTGATAGTTTGGGATGATAGTTCCTCTGAAGCCTCATCTGCAGAAGCCGCTTACTCTCAGACCACATCTAATAGTATATCTTCTGGAGCTATGTCTTCTTAAGTGACTTCCACTGAAATATCACCTTCTTAGGCTCCATCTTCTAAAACTGTGACAACAGAACTCACACCCCTCCCGATTGATCATCGTGAAGAAACTTCGGCTGATGATATCTTCTTCAACAAAAACCCAGTCAATTGGTTCCAGATACCAAACCTCATAGGTGATGTCTGGACCGATTAATTATTTGGCAAAGAAGAAAAGTTGATGGATGTTGTTCAGGACTTGCTCCCGGAAAATGCTCCATGCAACGCAATCACTGAGGACGCAATGCTACTGCGGATACGTCTTCAACCAATGAGAATGATCAACTTCTTAATCCCAAGGGTGATCTTCCAAACGAAGACCCTTTTCAAGAAGCACTCAAAGTTGGTATAGATACCCGCTCTGGGGCCGGGATTACCACAAAAATTTCAACCAACCTTCTGCTTCTACTTATGTAAATCCTTCGGGAAAAGATGTTGTAAATGCCCTAAGTGGCAATAATAATGAAAATGCAGGCCCCAAGAAGCCTTTAAAGTATGACTTGATCGAGCACTTCAAACACATACCTACACAACTACACATCCTAAACTTATTATGAATGTCTGTACACACTCGTTATAACCTTATTTCAGAGTTACAAATGTTGAATGCGGATGTCGACAAGCATGCCCCATAGGTCCTACAAATTAAAATGGATTACTGGGTCAAAGAATCAGATACTTGCTCAAAGGGAGTAAAGAAGAAAACTAAGGGATCTTACATTGAATGCCGCTCGGTTCAAAAAGCAGCAAGTGTAACCATCGCCTTTACTAAGGAAGACCTCCTACTTGGCAAAACAAGGCATAACTAACCCTTGTACTTCACAGGGTACATCGAGGAAATGCGAATACATAGAGTCCAGATCAACCCAAGTTCTGCACTCAATCTCATCTCCACTTCAGCTCTCGAAGAGTTGGGTATCCCACCCAACAAGCTGAGTCACACATGTGTATCTATCTTTGGATACGATAGAAGTACTCAAAGACCTATCAGCAAAATCACGTTCAAGTTACAAATCGGTGATTTTATCTCTGAAGTCACTATGTCTGCAATAAAAACCTCCTCATGCTACAACATCATTCTTGGACTCCCTTGGATAGACGAGAATGGTGTCGTCTCTTTAACTCTACATCAATGCATCAAGTTCGCTGGCAACGACGGAATGATACATCGAGTGTTTGTAGATAGAAAACCCTTCAAAGGTAAAGAAGTCTATTTTACAGATTTCAAGATGTACAAGGGCAGAATAAAAGAAGAGGATAAAGAAATAGCACCCTTTGCCAAAAATCTCCAGGAAGATAAAGGCAAGGTTCCTTAGCATTCACCAGAAGAAAACAAACCTTTCGACAAAATCGAAGAAAGCAGTCAATCTCCCTTCGTCATCTCCCTTAAACCTTCGAAATCTTTGGTCATCACAACCAAAGAAAAAAAGGCAAAACAAAAGTCTGGGGGCAAGTTTGTTGTCTCCTTCGTGTCCATCATGCAACACACGGATTCAGATTCAGAGCCAAAAGATGACACATCGTAAAGCAAAACTGATACTCAGCAAGTTCAGCCTGCTCTTCCTCCAATGGAGACACCTGCTGACATAGAAGACCCTCCGTCTGCTTCCTTCGTTGTTCCGACTCCGTCAACAGAAGAAAAACCAATCTTCTTCCACAGATCGGAAGCTTCTTCATCAAAGTCTTTACTTGAATTCTTTCAAAATAAAGGGATGCCTCAAATATCTCTATATAGTTCGATGGCACAAGCTATTATGAAGAAAGTGGGCTATGATGCTTAAAATCCAATAGGTTTGGGAGGAGGCCGTGGTATTCTCATGCCATTAGAGCCTGCCTTGACCAAAAACCAATTGGAAGATTGGAAAATCTACCACCATATAGAGAAGTCTTCGGATGGGTTCGGATAGGATCCCGAGGCAACCCTGAGGCAGTTGATACAAAGGCTGAAAAGTCGATTTGCCGACTAAGCCTGAACATCTTGTGTCCACAAAGACATCGATCTCCTTGGATATCTCTTTGAAGAGTCACTTGTTAAGGATCCAGGAAGCTCATCCAATTGGTACAATTTCTCTAACGATGGAGAGGAATTGTCCGATGGCACAAACATGTGGTCTTCTAGTCTAGAAAAGCCATTGTCTCTAAAAGAAGTACCCTACTTCGACCCAATTTCAACAGGCGATTGGGACCATCTCATAGCAAGTCATGAGAAGATTACCAATCAAGAAGACTCATGGACAGCAACCAAGCATTGGTCTGAAAATGTCCTTGATACCCCAAAGGATTTTGTTAAGTTGGAAGCCTCCGAAAATATTGTGGAGGAGCTACCTTCAAACCCTCTAACAGAAGATCATATTCAAAAAATAGACTTTGGAATACCAGATAACCCGCTTCCTGTATTCATAAGTAAGAATATAAAGGATGATGAGTTTCCTAAGTGCAACGCTTTTCTTTATGAGTTTGTTGATTGTTTTGCATGGTCTTATGCCGAAATGCCTAGTTTAGACCCCAAAATAGCAGCCCACAAGCTCGAGCTACAAAAAGATATCAAGCGTGTCAAACAAGGCCAAAGGAGATTCCGTCCTGATGTGATGGATAAAATTGAATAAGAAGCTCAGAAACTCAAAAGTGTTGGCTTCATCCGTGATAAACAACATTCTGAATGGCTGGCCAACATTGTCCCCGTGACTAAGAAAAACGGGCAGATCAGGGTCTGCATTGACTATAGAGACCTGAATGGCGCATGCCCTAAAGATGAATTATCGCTCCCCATATTAGAGATGATGATTGACAGTACCTGCGGATTCGAGCAGATGACATTCATGGATGGGTTCTCTGGCTACAATCAGATAAAGATACATCCCAAAGATGAAAAACACACATCATCTCAAACCCCATTTGGCATGTGTTGCTACATTGTCATGCCATTTGGTCTGAAAAATGCTGGTGTAACATATTAGAGAGCTATGATGAAGATATTCTAAGATATACAGCACAAGATAGTTGAATGTTACGTTGATGACCTCGCCGTCAGAAGCAAAAGAAAAGAAGATCATCTCAAAGATCTTCGAGCAGTCTTCCTCCGACTTCGCAAACACAAATTGCGAATGAATCCTCTAAAGTGCTTCTTTGGTGTCTCATAAGGTAAGTTCATCGGATTCCTAGTTCAGAAAGCTGAAATAGAGCTTGACCCCATTAAAGTCAATGTTATTCTAGAAATGTTCTCACCAAGAATCTTAAGAGAACTAAAAGGACTCCAAGGAAGATTGGCATACATCCGACTGTTCATCTCCAATCTTTCGGGGAAATGCCATCCATTCTCTCGGTTAATGAAGAAAGGTGTAAACTTTGTCCGGGATGCTGAATGTGACGCTGCATTTCAAGATATCAAGTCATAGCTAACCAAACCTTCAAAGTTGGTTGCCTCTACAACTGGAAAACTGTTCATCTTGTACACAAGAGTCATCGACCATTCTTTGGGTGCTCTACTCGCATAAGAAAATGATGAAGGCAAAAAAGCTACTCTATACTACCTCAGCCGTATGTTGGTGTCGCGACCCCGGACCGGGGGCCCACGGGACCGCGACGGGGTGTGTGATGAAGAACCACCCCTAGATAATAATTGTACATTTCCTTAATTTCCCACAGGTTTCCGCGGTGAGGATTCCTCATACACTCATAGAACGTTTATATTGGTGCGGAAGCGTGTAGCAAATCAACTCTTATTCCAATCACATCAAATAAGACTGTTAATACACAAGTATAGCATGATGTCAGAGTGAGCAATGATCTCATTAGCATTTCCCAAAATATGAAGTTAAAGTTTAAACAAAAGATCAAGTTAAATTTACATTCCCCAAAGATAAAGGCCAACAAAGGCCAATACAACCCAAAAGTATAAAACAATATCATTCTCAAAATTCCCAAAATGTTCGCAGCTCCGAGCTAAACCGAATGTCTACATGACATCGTCAGCTTGCCATTCCACTAAACGTTGCGGTTCACCGACCGCCTCCTCTGACTCCTCCTCAAGGGCAAAGACGGGAGCTGGACCTGAGTACCACAAAATGGGTCAGACACGACGGTCTGGCAGGTGGGTGAATAGATAAGCCAAGAAAGAAATCAAACATATCATAGTTATAACGAAAACCGTCATAAAACAGGGTGCATAGTTCATTTGAAATACAAATGCAATATAAAGCATACGGGGTATTCAAGGTACAGGAACTGACTAGATGGCAACCACACTAAAGCCAAATCCTCTCTATCACTAGAGTGACGAGAGCACATTGCGTGCATTGGGCTCAATCACACGAGGTGACGAGAACCAATATTATATACAGATACATATACATATACATATAGCTAGGCAAGACCACGGCCGCGAACCGGGTAACGGGACAGTACGGGATCCAAGTTGCAACTGGCGGGAGCACAGGGGGAGACCCAAGTCAGTTGATCAGACTGACAAGGATGTCCAAGCTTAGTGGTGCCGACTCTTAGGTTACATGAGAACTCAAAACATGTACAAAACTATATCAATATAAAACATGCGGGCAGGCGGGGCATGGTGCTCGAAGGCACACACATTCAAATCATTCTCAGTTCATGTTTACACGGCTGGCAGGACATAACGGGTGTACAAATCGGAATTTGAGATAAAACCATTAAGATCGGGTAATTACATATATAATTTGAGGAAAACAAAGCAATAATTTCTTATATCATTAGGGACTAAATATTGAGGCTTCCATATTCAAGCAACATGTATAAGGATCTTGTATGTCCATATAACCCTAAAATGGTACTCGAATGATAGAGGACATACTAAGTTTTCTTATGCACATTAATGAATCTAAAAGGCCCAATACCTCTTCCGAAATGGTTTTTCTTTCTATGTCACTCTCCTTATGTCATCCCCTGGGTCTTTCCAAGGTGGTAGGGCATCAGAACAACCCATCCAAACCTTTAAATATCATAACTGAACACAATGGAAAGAACTCAGGAATTCTGGGTAAAATTCGGTCACCTGTCGGTTAGCTGGCGGTTAGCCGTCGAGGTGATCGGCGGTTAGCCGCTGGCTGACCGCGGAGCTGACCGTGGTTCACCCTGCTAAAATGTAGCATTCTGTGTTTCTAACCGCGCCTCTCGGCTACCTAGCGGTCACTGGGGTTTTGGACTGGCGGTTAGCCGTAAGGTGACCGCTCGGCTAACCGCGGTTCGCCTGTCAAAATGCAGCATTCTGTGTTTCTAACCGCATCTGGGTCGGCTAGCCGCCGGTCACCTGTCGGCTAGCCGCCGAGGTGACCGCCTGCTGACCGCCCAGCTGCGGGAACTACACATCAGGTGCAGATTTCAGTCATTTGTCTCCCAAACCATATCACCTTCATTCCAACCATTTTCTGATGTGGAATGGGTCCAATCCCTTCCATTTAACATTTACTCCCTTCCACCAACTACCATTCCACCAATGCATTTATTCCACCTACCAATCCAATTTCATTCAATGCAAGTACAATACCATTTAAGAAGCTCATAATGACCCAAAATAACTTTCATGAATGCATGAATATATATATCCTCATAATACTAACTAAGAGAAAACCATGACATTAAACACATTTCCAAAGTATTGAGAGACATAATGAATCAAATGACATATGAATAGCAAAATCCACATTTTTGACAAAATAAGAACTTATTCAAATAGAATCCATTCATCCACTTGCCTTGGTCTCCAAGTATGCTAATCAAGCTCTAATCACTCTATCAAGCTCAAAATCTACAATCTACACAAAATCCCCAAAAACACATTCATTACAAGCCCTAAAAATGGCCAAACTATGAAATAGATGGAAAGAGCTTTCAATAATCAAGGTGAAGCACCTCCTAGGCTAGATGAATACACAATCAAGAGATGAGAAGAAGAACTTACATGAAGAGTCCTCTAATGGCAAGAGTTGGCTCAAGAGATAGCTTGGAATGGGACTCTCTCTCAAAAGAAGATATCAATAGGAAGCTCTCAAGGAGGGGAAGAAGATTGTAGCATCCACTTAGCCTTTAGCAAGAGATTTGAGAGAGGTTGAGAGATGGGGAAGCAAGAAGCAAGAAGACTCTAGGGCTGGGCTGGGATTCCTCTTTTTCTCAAGAAGTTGCAAGAAGAGGAAGAAGAAGAGGGCTTCTCCTTATATAGCTAAGGCAATGGGTCCCACAACTTAAAGGTCCAAAATGGGCTAACACATCAATCTACGGGCTTCGGACGGATTCGACGAAGAAGGAAGAATTGATCGTCGAAATTTCTACTTTCCAAAAAGTATATATTTTACAAGTTTCGGAGACATTGAAAATAGTGTCCAGATTTTGTGTAAAAAGACTGTTTTACCCCTATCAATGGCAAAGTAGGGTTTAGAGGTCTCGAATGGAAACGGAACAAACACGAAAGTTGTCGGGAATCATAAAATACATTCAACGGAGCAAATTACCGATTTCCAGAATTATAACTAAATCCCAAAACTAATCAAGACACAATAAAAAGGAACCCCCAAAGGGTCCCACTAGATCAAAAGAATTCCCAAAATTATTCAAAGCTATAAAAAGCTATTCTAATCCAGAATAAACCAATTCCCACTAATCTCACTTATGGCTAAAACACGTCTTAATTAACACTAATCGGAAACTCTCGGGGCGGGGTCTTACATCCTCCACCCCTTAGGGCATTTGGTCCACCAAATGAAATAAAATTACTAACCTCGGGCAGTAGATGCGGATACTTCTTCTGAACTTGATCCCGTAATTCCCACGTTGCCTCTTCAGGTCCGTGATTTTCCCAGAGTACTTTTACCCATTGTATAGTCCTCGTTCTCAGTTCTTGTTCCTTCGTATCGATGATCTGAATAGGCTTCTCGACATAGGTGGCATCTTCTCTGATCTCTAAGGGTTCATGACGTAGAACATGTGATGGATCGGGGACGTACTTTTTCAACATAGACACATGGAACACATTGTGTACACCGGAAAGCTCAGGTGGTAAGGCTAATCTGTAAGCCACATCACCAATCTTGCTCACAATATCATAGGGTCCAATGTATCTCCTAGATAACTTGCCTCTCTGTCCGAATCTCAAAGTTCCTCTAGTAGGTGACACCTTCAAGAAAACCTTATCTCCTTCCTTAAAATGTAAGTCCCTTCGATGAGAGTCTGCATAACTCTTCTGTCTACTCCGGGCTACTTTCAGACGTTCTTGGATCAACTTGACTTTGTCACTGGTTTCACTCACCATAGTCGGTCCATGAAAACTGCGAATACCTACTTCTTCCCAACAAACTGGAGTTCTACACCTCCTACCATACAATGCCTCAAAAGGCGCCATCCCGATGCTCGAATGATAACTGTTGTTGTAGGCGAATTCGCAAAGTGGTAGAGTCTCATCCCATTGAGTCTTGAAATCTAGTACACACGCTCGAAGCATATCTTCAAGGGTCTGAATTGTTCTTTCCGACTGACCATCTGTCTGTGGGTGATACGCTGTGCTGAACTGAAGCTTTGTTCCCATCGACTCATGCAAAGTCTTCCAAAATCTCGAGACGAATCTGCTATCTCTGTCTGAAGTAATGGAGACTGGCTGCCCATGACGGCTGACAATCTCGTTGACAAATAACTCCGCGAGAGGTAACATGTGCATCTTCTCTCCGGTCTTCATCGGAATAAAATGAGCTGATTTGGTGAGACGGTCTACAATGACCCATATGGAGTTGTTCCCTTTTCTAGTCCTTGGCAATCCCGAGATGAAATCCATGGTGATATGTTCCCACTTCCATTCTGGTATCTCTAATGGCTGCAATAACCCTGGAGGTCTCTGATGCTCTGCTTTCACCAATTGGCACGTCATACATCGAGACACGAAAGCTGCTATTTCCCTCTTCATGTTGTTCCACCAAAATCTGCCCTTCAAGTTCTGATACATCTTCGTGCTACCCGGATGCATAGAGTACTTCGTACTGTGCGCCTCTGTCATAATATCGTTCTTCAAATCTTCAATGTTGGGCACGCATAGACGATCACGAAAGAATAAGACTCCATCCACAATACGAAAGTCAGGACGTTCTGCTATATGCTCTGCAATCTTGGCCAACTCTGGATCTTGCAATTGGTCTTCCTTGATCTTCCGAATAAACGAGGGTTCAGACACTGACATGTTGGCTAACATCACTCCCTCGCTTAGGGGCTGAAAAACTACCCCCAACTCTTCAAATTGCTGAAAGAAGCACGTAACTCTTAGGCTTGCCACACTGGCTGACTTCCTACTCAAGGCATCGGCTACTACATTTGCCTTTCCCGGATGGTACTTGATCGGAAAATCATAATCTTTGATATATTCCATCCATCTTCTTTGTCTCATATTCAACTCCTTCTGTGAGAACAAATATTGTAGGCTGCGGTGATCGGAGTGGACTTCGAATTTCTCTCCGTAGAGGTAATGTCTCCACATCTTTAGTGCAAAAACGACCGCTGCTAACTCCAGGTCATGCGTCGCGTAGTTCTTCTCGTGGTCCTTCAACTGACGTGATCCATACGCAATGACTTTCCTATCTTGCATCAACACACAACCGAGTCCTATCTTCGAAGCGTCTGTAAAAATAGTGTAACCGCCGCTCCCGGATGGTAAAGTGAGGACGGGTGCTGATGTTAATCTCTTTTTCAGCTCCTGGAAGCTGGCCTCACATTGGTCTGTCCACACATAAGGTGCATTCTTCTTGGTCAACTTTGTCAATGAAGCTGCAATCGACGAAAATCCTTGCACAAATCTTCGATAGTAACCCACCAATCCAAGAAAACTTCTGATTTCTGACGCGTTCTTCGGTCTTTCCCACTTCACAACTGCATCTATCTTGGCTGGGTCCACTGATAATCCTTCTTTGGAAATGATATGACCTAAAAATGCGACTTCTTCAAGCCAAAAATCGCACTTAGTGAGCTTCGCATACAATTGGTTATCTCTTAGGAGTTGCAATGCTATCCTCAAATGCTCTTCATGTTCTTCTCTAGACTTAGAGTACACCAAAATGTCATCAATAAACACCACTGTGAATTGGTCTAAGTACTCCGCAAATATTTTGTTCATCAAAGCCATGAATACTGCTGGTGCATTCGTCAGTCCAAATGGCATCACTAGAAACTCATAGTGTCCATATCTCGTCCGGAACGCCGTCTTCGATACATCTGAATCTCTAACTCTCAGCTGATGGTAACCGGATCTTAGATCGATCTTCGAAAAGTAGGCAGCACCTTGCAATTGGTCAAACAATTCATCTATCCTTGGCAATGGATACTTGTTCTTGATGGTAGCTTGGTTCAATTTCCGATAGTCAATACACATTCTCATGGAACCGTCTTTCTTCTTGACGAATAACACTGGAGCTCCCCAAGGTGAGACGCTCGGTCTAATAAAACCTTTATCCAACAATTCTTGCAACTGAATCTTCAGCTCTCCTAATTCAGCTGGAGCCATTCTATATGGTGCGATAGATATCGGAGCGGTCCCTGGTAACAATTCGATGGTGAAGTCAATCTCCCTAACAGGTGGTAAACCTGGGATTTCTTCTGGAAAAACGTCTGGGAATTCGCAAACAATTGGGATCTCCTCCACCCCTTGGGACCGTTTATCCTCCGTGATAAACGCTAAATAGCATTCACAGCCACTTCTCACTAGTCGATCAGCCTTCAATGCTGAGACGAATCTTGGACAAGAATTCCTCTTCTCCCCATGGAACAATACTCCTGCCGGGGTCTCCTCTAATTTGAACGTGAGGGTCTTGTGGAAACAGTCCATCGTAGCATGGTACCCTGCTAACCAATCCATTCCTAAAATGACATCGAAGTCAAACATCTCCAACAAAATGAGATTCGCCGGTAACACCACATCTCCTATCTTAACAGCACATCTAGGATAATACTTCCTACACACAACTTGTTTGCCTACGGGGGTGGACACCGTCAACACATACTCAAGTTCTCTAGCTGGCATATCAATCAACTTAGAAAATTTTGGAGACAAGAAGGAGTGCGTAGAGCCAGGGTCAAACAAAACTTTAGCTTCAAATCCACAAACTAGGAGTGTACCTTCCACCACGTTATCTGCCGCCTCTGCATCAGCTTGGTTAATTGCATACACTTGTCCTCGCTGCTGAGGCCTGTTCTGAGCTTGTTGCTGCCTTCCTTGTTGTGCATTCCTATTCTGCTGAGGAGGACGCTGATTCTGGTTTTGTCCTTGATGACGAGCTTGATGCTGCTGTGGAGGTCTATATTGTTGCTGTGGAGCCTGTTGCTGGAGTGGCCTTGGCTGGTTCTGTACGGCTAATGCATTCTGAGGTGGTGCCTGGCGCTGTGTTCCTTGTTGTTGCTGATTCTGCCTGTTGTTACCTTGTCCAGCTTGCCTTGGGCAGTCTTTGAGCTGGTGTGCCATGGATCCACATCTGAAACATGCTCCCGTAATGGTACGGCACTGAGCACTCTCGTGGTTCTTACCACAATGAACGCAAACTAGAGTATTCTGCACGTTTTGTTCATGCCTCGGTCGTTTGTTCTGAGGGTTCCTTGGTTGGTGATTCTGTTGGTGAGCTGGTGCCTTTCCTTGGATCTTGAGGATCTTGTTGTTCAGGTTCTCGAATTTGTAGGCCCTTCTCACAGCCTCTTCAAAAGTGACGGGTGGTACAACACCCGTGGCATCCCTTTCAATGATCGGGTTGAGTCCTTCGAGGAATCGCGTTATCTTCTTCTCCACAGTGTCAATTAACTCGGGGGCATATCGAGACAACCTTTCAAACTTCGTGAGGTACTCTTGCACGGTCGCGTTACCTTGTACGAGCTGCTGGAATTCAATTGCTTTTTGCCTCTTGACATGTGTCGGTACATACTTGTCACCGAATTGCCTCTTGAAACTTGCCCAAGCGTCTGCATCTGCTATGGTCCTATACTCAGCCTTGATTGTCTTCCACCATATGTCCGCTAGGCCCGTGAACAACGAAGCGGTGAGTTGCACTTGCTGTCTACCGGTACATCTGAATATCTCGAAGATGTTCTCTGTCTGCTCCAACCAGTCGTCTGCAGCTAGTGGGTCCTCATGCCCAGTGAACTCCTTGGGACCCCTCTTCCTAAACTTTTCGTACAGCGCATTGGGATCATGTTCCCTATTGTTGATGACAATCTGAGTGCCTGGAGGTTGCGCTGGTGCCGGTTCAGGTCTCCTCTCCAACACTTCTAACAGCTGCCTTTGCATCGTAGCCATCTCCCTAGCATGCTCTTCATCCTTCCTGGCCATTTGGTCTTGCAGTCTGGCTTGATTTTCATTGGCTTGACGTTGCTGGTCAAGCATAGCTTGCATCATCTGTTGGAATTGATTCTGCATGTTTGGATACGGAATACCGTTTCCTAGTGGCCCGGTGTGCTCACTATTGCTTGCGGTGGGATTGTCGGTTACGGGTCTTTTTCGAGGTGGCATATCACTGTAAAACAAATTGTTAGCACATAAAATCATACAAGGATCACACATTGCTCACACGAGTCTAACTAACGAAAAGTCTAACGGATCCTCGCCACGTCCTTAGGATTTCTAGTTTCTTTTAATTGCCTGAAACACGTCTCGTTCTGATACCAGCCTGTCGCGACCCCGGACCGGGGGCCCACGGGACCGCGACGGGGTGTGTGATGAAGAACCACCCCTAGATAATAATTGTACATTTCCTTAATTTCCCACAGGTTTCCGCGGTGAGGATTCCTCATACACTCATAGAACGTTTATATTGGTGCGGAAGCGTGTAGCAAATCAACTCTTATTCCAATCACATCAAATAAGACTGTTAATACACAAGTATAGCATGATGTCAGAGTGAGCAATGATCTCATTAGCATTTCCCAAAATATGAAGTTAAAGTTTAAACAAAAGATCAAGTTAAATTTACATTCCCCAAAGATAAAGGCCAACAAAGGCCAATACAACCCAAAAGTATAAAACAATATCATTCTCAAAATTCCCAAAATGTTCGCAGCTCCGAGCTAAACCGAATGTCTACATGACATCGTCATCTTGCCATTCCACTAAACGTTGCGGTTCACCGACCGCCTCCTCTGACTCCTCCTCAAGGGCAAAGACGGGAGCTGGACCTGAGTACCACAAAATGGGTCAGACACGACGGTCTGGCAGGTGGGTGAATAGATAAGCCAAGAAAGAAATCAAACATATCATAGTTATAACGAAAACCGTCATAAAACAGGGTGCATAGTTCATTTGAAATACAAATGCAATATAAAGCATACGGGGTATTCAAGGTACAGGAACTGACTAGATGGCAACCACACTAAAGCCAAATCCTCTCTATCACTAGAGTGACGAGAGCACATTGCGTGCATTGGGCTCAATCACACGAGGTGACGAGAACCAATATTATATACAGATACATATACATATACATATAGCTAGGCAAGACCACGGCCGCGAACCGGGTAACGGGACAGTACGGGATCCAAGTTGCAACTGGCGGGAGCACAGGGGGAGACCCAAGTCAGTTGATCAGACTGACAAGGATGTCCAAGCTTAGTGGTGCCGACTCTTAGGTTACATGAGAACTCAAAACATGTACAAAACTATATCAATATAAAACATGCGGGCAGGCGGGGCATGGTGCTCGAAGGCACACACATTCAAATCATTCTCAGTTCATGTTTACACGGCTGGCAGGACATAACGGGTGTACAAATCGGAATTTGAGATAAAACCATTAAGATCGGGTAATTACATATATAATTTGAGGAAAACAAAGCAATAATTTCTTATATCATTAGGGACTAAATATTGAGGCTTCCATATTCAAGCAACATGTATAAGGATCTTGTATGTCCATATAACCCTAAAATGGTACTCGAATGATAGAGGACATACTAAGTTTTCTTATGCACATTAATGAATCTAAAAGGCCCAATACCTCTTCCGAAATGGTTTTTCTTTCTATGTCACTCTCCTTATGTCATCCCCTGGGTCTTTCCAAGGTGGTAGGGCATCAGAACAACCCATCCAAACCTTTAAATATCATAACTGAACACAATGGAAAGAACTCAGGAATTCTGGGTAAAATTCGGTCACCTGTCGGTTAGCTGGCGGTTAGCCGTCGAGGTGATCGGCGGTTAGCCGCTGGCTGACCGCGGAGCTGACCGTGGTTCACCCTGCTAAAATGTAGCATTCTGTGTTTCTAACCGCGCCTCTCGGCTACCTAGCGGTCACTGGGGTTTTGGACTGGCGGTTAGCCGTAAGGTGACCGCTCGGCTAACCGCGGTTCGCCTGTCAAAATGCAGCATTCTGTGTTTCTAACCGCATCTGGGTCGGCTAGCCGCCGGTCACCTGTCGGCTAGCCGCCGAGGTGACCGCCTGCTGACCGCCCAGCTGCGGGAACTACACATCAGGTGCAGATTTCAGTCATTTGTCTCCCAAACCATATCACCTTCATTCCAACCATTTTCTGATGTGGAATGGGTCCAATCCCTTCCATTTAACATTTACTCCCTTCCACCAACTACCATTCCACCAATGCATTTATTCCACCTACCAATCCAATTTCATTCAATGCAAGTACAATACCATTTAAGAAGCTCATAATGACCCAAAATAACTTTCATGAATGCATGAATATATATATCCTCATAATACTAACTAAGAGAAAACCATGACATTAAACACATTTCCAAAGTATTGAGAGACATAATGAATCAAATGACATATGAATAGCAAAATCCACATTTTTGACAAAATAAGAACTTATTCAAATAGAATCCATTCATCCACTTGCCTTGGTCTCCAAGTATGCTAATCAAGCTCTAATCACTCTATCAAGCTCAAAATCTACAATCTACACAAAATCCCCAAAAACACATTCATTACAAGCCCTAAAAATGGCCAAACTATGAAATAGATGGAAAGAGCTTTCAATAATCAAGGTGAAGCACCTCCTAGGCTAGATGAATACACAATCAAGAGATGAGAAGAAGAACTTACATGAAGAGTCCTCTAATGGCAAGAGTTAGCTCAAGAGATAGCTTGGAATGGGACTCTCTCTCAAAAGAAGATATCAATAGGAAGCTCTCAAGGAGGGGAAGAAGATTGTAGCATCCACTTAGCCTTTAGCAAGAGATTTGAGAGAGGTTGAGAGATGGGGAAGCAAGAAGTAAGAAGACTCTAGGGCTGGGCTGGGATTCCTCTTTTTCTCAAGAAGTTGCAAGAAGAGGAAGAAGAAGAGGGCTTCTCCTTATATAGCTAAGGCAATGGGTCCCACAACTTAAAGGTCCAAAATGGGCTAACACATCAATCTACGGGCTTCGGACGGATTCGACGAAGAAGGAAGAATTGATCGTCGAAATTTCTACTTTCCAAAAAGTATATATTTTACAAGTTTCGGAGACATTGAAAATAGTGTCCAGATTTTGTGTAAAAAGACTGTTTTACCCCTATCAATGGCAAAGTAGGGTTTAGAGGTCTCGAATGGAAACGGAACAAACACGAAAGTTGTCGGGAATCATAAAATACATTCAACGGAGCAAATTACCGATTTCCAGAATTATAACTAAATCCCAAAACTAATCAAGACACAATAAAAAGGAACCCCCAAAGGGTCCCACTAGATCAAAAGAATTCCCAAAATTATTCAAAGCTATAAAAATCTATTCTAATCCAGAATAAACCAATTCCCACTAATCTCACTTATGGCTAAAACACGTCTTAATTAACACTAATCGGAAACTCTCGGGGCGGGGTCTTACAGTTGGTAAGTGTGGAGCATCGCTACTCTCCAGTCGAAAAAGAATGCCTTGCGATGATATTCGCTGTGCAAAAGCTGCGGCACTACCTTCTTTCCAATACAATCTGCCTGATTTCGAGGATCAACCTCTTGAAGGATCTTATCACAAAAGCAGGTTCTCTCAATACTTGACTCGGAAAATGGTCCATCCTTCTGTCACAATTTGATATTAGGTATGTGCCACAAAAAGCAATCATAGGCCAAGCTCTAGCAGACTTTCTCGCAGAGAATCCATTGCCTAAAGATTCTCAATGTGGAGACCTTCCCATCAAATGCCTCCTGGGACATATACTTCGATGGTGCAAGCAGGACAAATGAAAAAAGAAAGCTAATCTCGATCGAGAGTTGGCATCCTCTTTGTTAGCCCCGATAAATACATGATTCCACATGCTTTCTCACTATTAGAACCATGCTCAAACAATGTTGTTGAATACCAAGCTCTGATTGTAGAATTGGAACTCGCTCTGGAGTCCGGCATCACCATGCTGGAAGTCCTCGAAGACTCTCAACTGATTGTCAACCAGATGAATCAGAAATATGAAGTTAGGAAGCTTGATATGTTGCCTTACTACAACAAGGCACAATCACTTAGGCAAAAGCTTTACATCTGTCACATCACCCACATCCTCAGTGGTGAAAACGTCTGTGCAGATGCCCTGATTGGACTTGCCGCATCTATGGCAATCTAGGAAGGAGAAAACATGCAGATTATAGTGTGTCAAAGAAGGATCCTCCCTCCTCTTAACACATACACACACACCAAGTAGTTACTAAATGCTACTGAGTAGTCGGGAGTCGGGTCTCCATCTTTAGAACTCCAATCCGCGACTGGAGGGATTTGTTCATTGATTACACCGTGTTCGGAATCCTACCTGAAGATCCAAAAGAACGGATAAGCATTCAAAGACGAGCTCCAAACTTTCATTTGGATATTCCTTCAAAAATCCTTTGCAAAAAATCCTTCAACGGAGTACTTATGCACTGCTTGTCATAACAAGAAGCCGAAGAAACACTCAAAGAAGTTCATGCTGGTCTTTGGGGGGCCCATTAGGTTGGTCCTAAGCTCTACGATCAGATAAAAAGGTTAGGCTATTATTGGCCTACCATGATAGCTAACGCTATGCAATTTGTAAAGCGCTGCCAACAATGTCAAGTTCATGGAGATTATATTCATCTGCCTCTAGAATGGCTACATCCTACAATGATCTCATGGCCTTTCGAAGCCTAGAGTATGGATATCAGAGGTCTTATCTCTCCCCCATCGAGCAAAGGTCGTCGCTTTATCTTCACCGTTACGGATTATTTCTCCAAGTGGTCAAAAGCATTTTGCGCTCAGCGAAATGAATACCTCATCAGTCCTTCAGCTCTTGGCACCAATATTATTTGTCATTTCGGCATGCCTAAAAGATTTGTCCATGATAACGGACCACAAATCCGGGATCACCGATTTTACAAGTTTTGCGACAAATACAAAATTCAAAGCTGTCCTTGATAACGGACCACAAATCCGGGACCCCATATAACCCGGCAGCAAATGGATTAGCAGAAGCCTTCGACAAGACACTCTGCAAAATCCTCAACAAAATGGTCTCTCGTCACAAAAGAGACTGGAGTGACAAACAGTCTAAAGTTTTATGGGCCTATCAGACCATCGTTCGATGACCAACCCATAGCACACCATTCTCCTTGGTCTATGGATGCGAAGCTGTTGTAGCCTTGGAGGTACAAATTCCTTCCCTAAGGGTATCTTTGCAAAATGGCATGACTCAAGAAAGCAATGTGAAGTTGAGACTAAAAGAGTTGGATAATCTCGATGAAAGATGACTCGAAGCTTGACAAAGCATTGAGCTTTACCAAGCACGTATGGTAGTATTTTTCGACAAGAAGGTCAGGCAACGCCCCAACAAAAAGGGTGACTTGGTTCTTACAGTAAAAAGACTAATGGTTTTCGCCCGTAAGTCCAAAGGCAAATTTGAACCAAAATGGGAGGGACCTCACATATAATTAATAAGGTTTTCTCCAACAGCGTATATGTTCTCCTAAACATAGAGGGTGGCAGATGTATGTTGCCCATCAACGGCAAGTTCTTAAAGCGGTACTACCCTTGAAGACTTCCTCCACCGGGTCAGAGCGATGCCTGCAGGCCAAAGCGTATTCTTGGGTATCTGCTCATCAAACCCACTATTTTTGGAATTTTCATCCTTATGTTGAAATTTCAAAAAAAAAAAAAAAAAAAACTCAAAACTATGCTTACTACCATCATTTAAAAAAAGTCCTGGTTTAGGAGCCTCTTTCCTAACTTGACCAAAATTTTTGACCCTTGAACCCAAAATTCATAGTTTGAAACAAAAGTCAAGATTTAGAGATTTCTACCCTAACCCGCCCCGACTTTTACCACCAAAAATGGTTTTAGGTCAAAATTTACGACCCTCGTGTCTTTAAACAAAAAATCATTTTTCAAAAACCACGAGGAAGCGACGTTTAGTCGATACTCGCAAAACTCAAAAAAATCTGAAGAATGCGATTAACATTCAACACTTCCAAAATCTTGAAACCGCAAGGAAACGACATTCCATCGATACTTGCAAAATTTCAAAAATCATAGAGACGTAACATTTCAGTTGATATCCACAACCCAAATTTCACAAAAAATAAAAATATAAAAAAAATGAAGGTTCAAAAAACCTCAAATTTCAAAACAAAACGTGGGGAAGCGACATTCAGTCGATACCTGCTAAACAAGATTTTTTGAAAAGCAAGGAAGCGACGCTTAGTCAATACTTGCACCCAAATTCACAAGGAAGCGATATTCCGTCGAAACTCACAATCGAATTAGCAAAGATGTGACATTCCATCGATACTTGCAAAACCATTCAACAAGGAAGCAACACTTAGTCGATACTTGCACCCAAATTCGCGAGGAAACAATATTCCCTTGATACTCGCAACCGAATGAGCAAGGAGGTTACATTCTATCAATACTTGCAAACCATTCAGTTGGGAGGAGACACTTAGTCGATACTTGCACTTTTGAAAACCAAAGACCAAAAATTCGGCTTTCATGCCAACAAATCAAAACTTGGCTTTCATGCCAAAAAATAAAAAAATACAAAATGGCTTTCACGACAACAAGTCAAAATTTGACTTAACAATTTTTTTTGGCTTTCACGCAAAAATAATCTGCTTTTATGCCACAAAGCTTGGCTTTCATGCCAAAAACAAAACCTGTCTTTCACGCCAAAAACAAAATCTTGGCTCTCACACCACAAACAAATCTTAGCTCTCATGCCACAAAAATTTTTTTGGCTTCCATACCACAAAACCAAAATCTTGGCTTCCATGCCACAAACTTTGGCTCTGATGCCATAAAACAAATTTTGGCTCTCATGCCACAAACAATCTTTGGTTCGCATGCCATAAAACAAATTTTGGCTCTCACGCCATAAATCCAAATCTGGTTTTTACGCCACAAAATTTGGCTTTCATGCCAAAACAACCGTTTGAAAAAATATTTTCACAAAATGATAACCTTTTGATCAAATTCTCAAACAAACATTCACATCTAACTCTTGCTTAAATTTGTTTTCATCAAAAAGGATTTGAGTGAAAGGAGGGAACACAAAAGAGAGGAAAAAATGCTAAAAAATGATGATAAGCACTATAAAAAGAGTACCAACAAATGTATATACATGGGGTACTAAAAAAGAGAAGAGAGTTTGTTACAAAAATGATCAGATGCTCAATCTAACATGGTCTTCAGCCAAATATTTAACTTCTCAAGCAACCTCTTGGTCTTGGCTTTCAAAGTTTCCAGGCCACGCTCCTTTAAAAAGTCGCAATAATATGCAGCAAAACGTCGTGACCCATCTTCGGCATGGGAAAGCTCTGCCCAAAGAGTTTGTCATTGCTCACGTTCCTAAGTCCTCTCCTGGAGAATGCTATCGGTGTTTCCGACCTAGCAAATCAGAGTCTCCTCCCTAGCACAAGCCTCTGCTATGGAAACCTACTTGGCCACAGCTTGCGCCTCTAATTGCTCAAGATGATGCCTGGCTTCGATGATCTCTCTTTCTAGGTAGTCAATGTCTCGCCTCAGCTCAATGATGGCCAACTCAGTGATGTTCATATTCGGATTAACTGCTTGTTAGTCCGCGAGATCTCATCCATTGCAGATTTAGCTTTGGTAGAAGGCTTTTGAAACATCTCACCAAAGAAATCATCATCCGTGAAGTTCTCGGTCTTGGTCCACTTGATGCCCGGTGCAATGATGTCATCGACAAAAACCTTGGCACCTGTGACGTCGAGACCAACCCCTTTACTCTCGGAGGGTATTTCCTGCACATGCTTGATCATGCCAAACCCAACATCCAATTGACCAGAAGAGATGGTTTCAATCCTTAAACCCAAGACACTCTTCAGTGCCTTCTTCGAAAATTGAAGGGATGGCCCAGATGAAGGCTCACCCCGCTCCATCGGCCGACCGCCCACGACATGCCTCACCGGAAGAGTAATCAATAAACTCTTTCCAATCGAAGACACTGGAGATGGAATCTCAGCTCGAGGTCTCACCTTTGCCGTGTCGAAACCAGTTGAAGAAGCCCCTATTTCTGGATCAACATCTGGCACCCCTTGCTCTGGTTCTAAAGAAGGCAAAGGGATTTCTCCTATCACTTCACAACCTACGAATGAAAGACGAAAAGGTATGAATATGATCCTGTAAAAAAAATCACCATCAGGATTATTACTACAAAATACCTTATTCGACGACCGGTGGAATACTTTCTGTGTTCATGAACTCATCCGAAGAATCGTCAAAAGCTACAGCCATGGATGGTTCAAAGTCTTTGGAATCCTGTGGCAAGTCGGTTGGCAACACCAAAACATGTTAGCAAATGAAAGCACAGATAAAAGGAGGAAAAACAAAAGAAATCATACCAAGTGAAGATTCTGAAACTACTCCAGAGTCTCTTGGTTCTTCTTCAGATGTCGCAATCGGATCCGTCATCGCCTCATAGGCCGGAGCCTCGGGCATCACCAAATAATCATCCCCTGCTAAAAAAGGGGGAAAGCAACAAATCAAGACAGAGAAATGTCCATGAAAGATAAGAAAACGGAAAGAGAATTAGGGAGAATCATACCAACACCAGTGATCTCTTTTTCTCGGCTCCTCTTTTCAGAAGGCTCGTCAACACCCCCTGACACCTCCTCATCAATGATGAGAGGGACTTCCAAATCAGGAGAGTCTTCATGCCGTCTCTTATTACGGCGCTGCTCTCTCTTCCTCTTGCCTTTGTGGGATGGTTCGCCTGAAGAACCTACCCCGCTACCAAAATCAGGTCTCTCACTCGACTCCTCACTGGACGGTCTGCTCTTGCCAGTGGACTCCACGGAAGCTCGTTTCCGCTCCGTTTGCATCCAAGAGTCGATCTCAGCTTCCTCCTTCTCGAGCTGTTCCAAGACCTCACTAGGTACCTCTTGGACAGCTTCGGATCTGATGACATCCTGCTCATCGAGAAAGCATATCCTATGCTTTTCTCCAGAAAGGAAGGCCAGAACTTCCTTTCATCGGACACCATCTCATCTCCCGAGACCCTTCCGAGAAGACTGCTTAACATCAAGCTCCTTCTTGGAAAGCCCCCGGTACACCGAAAAGCTCTCCATGAACCATTTCATGAAGCCAGCAGTCCGGAAAGTGGGTAACTCAAGATGAGAAATCATGTCGGTAGTGTCCTCTGCACTTTAGAAAGCCCATATATTTTTCTCGTCCAGCAAACCTCCAAACTGCTTCACCATACTTGAAGGCGCTCCAACAATGCCTTGAGAGAAGCCCAACTGTACCACAAAGCGTGAACGGATATATGACCGGATGTCAACAAAAAGATGTCTATGGTACACCATTGTGCTAACACATATGTTGAAGAGCCACTTCTTCTCTGCATTGGTTAGGGAGTAATGTCTTCCCGCCCCTGCCCTGGTGGAGTCGCGAGACACACCAAAATCAAAAGTCTTCCTTCGCAAATCCTGTGCAGCACCCAACTTGCGGAACCCAGGACAGTGGTACACATAACACGAATAAAATATATGGGCTGAAAATACATTATTCACAGGGAGCCCAAACCGAATTAAGAAGGTAGCAGCCTGCAGTTCGGTGCACAAATAGGAGTAAAGAGCAGGCACCAAAGCAAGCTGCTCTCCGAATGCCATCTAGCAAGCCGGATAAATACAGTGCGGCTGATGTGCGTACCATCTCCACCAGCAAAAATAGCTTCACCCAACCAATAAGTGAGGTAAACATCGAGATCTCTCTGAGGTGCAATGTTAAAATAAATGGCTTTTGTGCCTGCGAAGAAATTCTTCAAGTCTTCTCGCATAATAAAAGTCTTCTTCGAACCTGGATTCTTAGCTCTGGCTTCCTGGGTCATGCCATTAGAAGACTCTCTGTTGTCAAAAAAGTTAGGGGATGAAGAGCTAAAACTCCTCTAACTGCTGGACTTGACTTTCGAGCCTTCTTTCTCCTTCAAAATATCATAGAAGGTAACAAGCTGAAAGTATAGAAGCTGGAACTCCTCAGACTGTTCCTCAAGATCACTGTCGATAAGCTCAAGGACATTGTCTATAGGCATAAACTCCTCGTAAAGTTTGCCGAGGATAGGCAATCCAGTGATGGTGCTCAACTCTTTCAAATAGAAACCAATCTCACCATTCGTGAAAACAAAGGTGTTGGTTTGTGGAAGAAATGACTCCAACATGGCCATGAAGGCCTCGTCAGAAAAGATAATGGTCTCCCTAAAAGCGCGGATTGCATCTGAGATCTTGGCTTCCTTTAGAATGGAGCCACCAATCTGTAGGACGTGATCAGTCCATAAATTCCAGTCTAAGTCGGCACTGAAACGGCCGTGAAGCCGGAAGGGTTTCAACCAATTGTTGCCGCCACCTCTGAAAATACCAAGTCCCACCGGTCTCAAATCGATTGTCGGATGATCAGAACCCTGGTAGCCACTAGCTGGCATCAGCATGTCCATATAGGCTGGTGACTTCTCCGTATATCCGGAGGGACCACCAACAAAAATCCCGGTCTTGATTACATTGGTCCTTTTCACCTAAATTGGAAGATCTACTCTCTTAGAGCATGTGGGAGAAAGGCTCATGATCGAGATAGTACGATCAAAAGTCGACCGAGTAGCAACAGTCCTCTCCTCACCGTTCGATAGTATGATCAAAAGTCGACCAGGTAACAACAGTCCTCTCCTCACCATTCGCTGTGTAAGAGAATTGGAAGCGTCTCCTCTGGTGCCAAAGAAAAAGGTAGGCTTTTGCATAATGCTTTGATTGTTCGTGACCCAAGGACGATTGCTTACCACGATCTTATAAAACTCCTCATCCTTGAGGGCGATCAATCGCTGCCTCATCTCAACCCTATTGAGAGAGTCACACTCTTCCAAGTTTCTCTCCATATACTGGACTTTCTCCTAGGCCTGCTGTATGGCCGCATTGGAAGATCTAGCAGATCAACAGGGTATGCCAGTAACGGGCCCCTTACCCTTGCTCGTTCTAGAGGAACCACATGTAAAGGTTGGAAATGAAAAGATCAATCACCAAGATGAAAGAATTTTGCTAAGAAAATATCCTGGCAAAATTTCGGCATGGTTCCGGGGCAATTCCGAAGAAAAGGGAAACACCTTGAGAAAGATGAGAAACTTGAAGATGAACTTAACATCACTACGAGCTCATATTCAAGGAAGACTCTCAAAGAAAGCTTGGACTCAAATATTGCTGCAAGATCAAGCAAATCTTCTGAAATCCCCGCAAGATTAGACAGCGACTCAACATTGCTGCGAGCTCCCGAACTCCAAAACTTGCAAAACTTTCTAGGTATGCATCATTATGCCATTTTTCCAATTCAATTCACAAAACTCATGCATAAAAAAATTATCATGCGTTAGATGCTAGGAAACCCTTCATCAAAGTTTGACCAATTCCAACCCAACTTGGTCAAAACCAATCAAACTTTGTCTAAGTTAAAACTCATGTTGGCTTGACCTAGAAACCATAATAGCCTTTTATTTGATGCATAAAAAAACAATTGCATGAACATATTGATTTGCATAAACCTCATTATCATAGTAAACAAAAAACAGAAAAGAAAGAAAGAAGAGAAAGAAACCTTTTCAAAGAAAAGGAGGGAAAGAAAAAAAACCAGAAAAAAAGGGGCTGGTCTGTACAGTCACAAAAGAAAAAAAATAGAAAAAAAAGAGAAAAAAATTGCGAAAAGCAGAATGGAAGAAAAAAAAAGAGAAAAAAAGAGAAAGAGAAAGAAAAGAAAAGAAAGAAAGAAGAAAAAGAGAAAGAAAAGAAAAGAAATCTTGCCCTACTTTTACGTGGAGTTTCTTGTTGAAAAAGAAAACTTACTTAAAGCCATTGATAAAAAAGAATAAGGACTTGAAGATCCTTGAAGAAGGAAAGCTCTTGGTCTTGAAGCACTCTTGAGATCTTTGTAAAAGAGAGTAATAAGGGCAAGGGATCCAATCTGCCTTTGCTTTTATAGAAGAGATCAAACAAAAGAAGGAAACAAGGAGAAAAGCAAGGAGGTAAGTACTACAAATTAACAACCTTCCTAAAAGAAAGGAAATTTGAGAGATTCTCTCTAAGAAAGGATATTTTAAGATATTCTCTACCAAAAGGAGATATTTTGAGATATTATCTACAAAGTGACACCACATGAGATCTAAACCATCTTTAAAGCTTAAGGTCCCATAGGTTGGCCCACATGAGATAGGTTTGACCACCTACGCACCAAAAGAGGCTTCCTACCAATTGAACCCCACCTAAAATTTTGGAAATCCTTTTCTATAAAAAAAAAAAAAAAAAAGCCTTCTTACCAAGAGTATTCAAAATGGTTCCATGCCTCTTTTGAGTTGATTGAACTGCAAAATATATATATATATATATATATAATCCAAGCCTTTTGAGCTTCCAAAATTCTAACCCTAAACCCTAAACCCAATTTCATGCATCAAATTAAGCCAAAACCTTGAAATTGACATTCCACAAAAATCCAAACCACTCCACTAGACAAAAAATAGTCCCAAAGAGTGACAAAAAACCAAACCTTGACCCCCCTAACTTGCCACATACAGCTTGTTAGGTCACAAGGTCAAAATAAAAAATCCAAATCTTGACCCCCTAACTTGCCACACACAGCTTGTTAGGTCACAAGGTAAAAAAAAAAAAACAAAAAATTCCAAAATAAAAAGCCCTTCTTCACTGCCTAATGTGCCACATAAAACCCTTAGGTTCACAAGGTCAAAAAGAAAAACCAAAACCCAAGATCCAAAACCCAAAAACCAAAATCCAAATCTCTCATGTCATTTCCAAAAGTTTGCCTTGAAATGGTACGTGATCCCTCTCATTGCCATGAAATTCCCTTGGAGACTCAAAAGGCTACTCCACCAAAGGAAAAATTAGTCTAGACTCTTAGTTTAGTCAAAAGCTCTCCTTCAAAGTTCTCTTTGAGGCACATCGACTACAAAAGTTATGTAACTCGTCACTGTACCTCGATTGGGCATTTGTTGACACCAAAAATGTCACTTTGCCTCTTCATACATTTTTTGCATTTAGAAGCTACATGAAGCCGCATCCTACCACAAACAGACAATGCTACTTTAAGCATCAAATCTTGTCAGAATCAACCAAAAAATGTAAGATCCTTCAAAACAACCATAAGAAGAATACACATGAAGTTTCGGGCCATTTCAACATTATTTGGCCTACTTCACTCTTCCAACGACTGAACAGGAGCTCCTAGTGGCGGTGAAGTTGGAGACCTGGATTCACAAATCAAAGAAAACAGTTGGCATCAAAATACAGCCAAAAGGCTCAACATCATGTTCCAGGGCATTTCGACACTGTTTCGCCTAAAAAGCAAAAAGTCGTAGAAGTGTCAGCTCTCCTATCGACGACAGTATCTAGAAAAATCTTGTATTTTAATATATTATCTCGATCCTTTACATTCCCTATGAAGTGAAACGCACGTGACAAATCAAAACTGAAACCCCGGATTTCATTCAAGTGGATGTAGTTCACTTGAACAAAGATTCAAATGAATGGCGAATCTGAATATTAGACCATAACCCTAATTTATCAATCCTTGTCCCGATATTCAGAGTTCAAAAGAACCATTTTCATCCATAAAATGTGAGAGGTCGGTTCCTGTAATGACACGTGTAACGTAAATAGAAATATTACATATATATAAAATAAAACTAGCAAAACCCCGTGCTATGCACGGATCATGGACCCAACAAATACACTGACTTATACGAATTATTTTTATTAAATTTATTAATTAGTAAACTTTTGAGTCCTTCTTTTTGTTGCTAATTTGATCTTTATGTGTTTTTCCATTTGTTTTATTCTTTCCTTGAGGTGTAAATGGAGATTGATGAAGCCTGGGCACGTGTAAAAATAAAATAAATAAAAGACATATTCTGGCCTAAATTAGGTTGCATTTTGGCCTGATTTAGGCTTGTAATTTTGGCCTAATCTTGGCCTGTTTTTTTACCCTTAAGTTTAAACTGATTCAGAATTATAAGTATGGACTAATTCTGGGCTGACTTGAATCTGTAATTCTAGCCTAATTTAGATAGCCATTCTGCCCTGAATTAGACCCAGAATTCTGGCCTGAAGATCTGACAAATCTTCATAATTTGATTTCTAAAATACCAATAAGTTATGATTGAAATTGGACAACATCTAGCAAGCCAAACATATTGAAAAACATGTAATATAACTTGTTTATCCTTCAACATATGATAAGTTGCTCAAAGACACATGATCCATAAAATTTGACAAATCTTCATAATTTGATTTCAGTAAACACAGAATTATTAAATACCTCAGTGAGAATCCTTAGAGTTTCTTCAATATACTCGACTTTGGGTTCCAGTCACGTCACCAAAAAGAAGTATATTCCTGCTCAGAATAGGAATTATGTTACACTCTTAAGAAAGTCATGATTATGAACCTTCATAGTTTTCTATTCAGACCATCCTTTTTTTTTTATATTTAGACCAACCTTTATTCATCTATCTTTTAATTTTTTATCATCATTAAATTATGATAAAATTACAAATATAAACTGTATACAGCTCATAATTGGTGTAGATTTTTGCAACACAAAAGAAATTAAGCCTAAATCAAGCCACACTTGATCTAAATTGTGGCTTAATCTTGGGCTTTTTTTTTTATTCATTAGTCTAAACTGGTTTAGAATTATAAGTTTGGATTAATTATGTTCTGACTTGAATATATAATTCTGGCCTGATTTGGAGTGCCCTTCTGGCCTGAGTTAGACCTAGAATTCTGGCCTGATTTTGTGCCCAAAATTTTGGCCTGAATTAGACCCAATATCTTGTCTTGAATTAGACCCAAATCTGGCTTGATTTAGACCCAAAAGCCTGGCATGGTTTAGACCCAATATTCTGTCTAGAATTAGACCAAAAAAATGGCCTTATTTAGGCCCCAAAATATGGCCTATATTTGACCCAATTTTCTATCTTGAAATAAACCCAAAATTTGTCATGATTTACACCCAAAAATCAGGCCTGGTTTAGACCCAATATTATGTCTTGAATTAGACCCAAAATCTGCCCTTATTTAGTCCCAAACATCTGGCCTGAATTAAACCCAATATCTTTGTCATTAATGAGCTGAAACTCTTGCCAATTTCAGTCCCTTTGAGGCCAATAATGAGTGGTGAATATAAAAGGGAATAAAAAATTAATAATAAAAAATTAAGGCACTGGTTTAGACCCAATATTTTGTCTTGAATTAGACCCCGTGCTATGCACGGATTACGAAACCAACAAAGATTTGGCCTGGTTTAGACCCAATATTTTGTCTTGAATTAGACCCAAAATCGGGCCTAATTTACACCCAAAAATCGGGCTTGGTTTTGACCTAAATGTCAAAATCTTATAACATATTGTAATGGGAGATATCGTTGAAGACTTCCCTGGATACAACATTTTTTGTTCAGTTTTTGACTCAGTTCTGCCTGTTAGCCACAACTCAAAAGGAATTACCTTTTATATTTATGTATTTCTTATGTGATATTGTATTATTTAATTGGAATTTAAATCATTATACATGTCATAAAACTTTATCAGCTTGGCCCGGGCCATATAAGCAGTATTGTGTACGTTTAATACATCCATCAGCCTGGGCCAAGCAGGCCCTCTAAGTCCAACCAACTCTCTTCTTGAACCAAGGAGGTAGGGATGTCAGTGGGCTCCCAATTACCTGACTATTTGAAAGATTCGGCCCAAAAAAGTCCAAAATTCCAAGCATGGATACCAAACATTCAGGTACCCTGTCCACTAAGGGTCTTTTTTTTTTTTTTTGGTAGACTATCCACTTTGGTTAGAATGAATACATCATTCTAATTTTATTTCAGTTTCTTGCAATGCTTTTCTGTGATTGGGCCCATTAGCCATAATAGTGTCCAGCATCCACGTCTCATCCAGAGTGTCACATGTATATCAATCCGGACAATAACCTTGGTGGGGCCCGTTGTGGATAGATGAGAATCCATTTGGGTTGCTGATCGGCCAAATCCATACTGTCCGATTAGTGGCCATTAAATCCCAATCTATCATCTCTCTCCTCTTCACTATAAAAGTGGGAAATTATTATTTTTTTTTGGAGGAAGTTATGGGGCCAGTTACTCTAGAGAGAGGATAGTGGAGAGAGAGGAGAGTGGAGAGAGAGTAGAGTTGGCATGGTAGGAGATCTGGACACTTGTTTTGAGGTATTTTTAAAAATCAAGATTCCTACTTTGGAGGCATGTGGTTAACCGAAGGCAAACCACATTCCAATAGATATATAGATAGATAGATAGATAGATAGATAGATAGATGCAGTAAATTACATCTTTTACTATTTTAGCATAAGCCACTAAAGCAATTCTTGAAAGCCTATCCCTTTTGTTTGAATGTTCAAAAATGCCTTCACCATCATCAAACTTTCTTCGTTTTTTATGGATTTGAAGCAATTCAAGCATGGATATTCTCCAAAAGACTAAAACATTCTATCTATTAAAGAATGTTTATCCTTTTTTAAACAAAAAAAATATTTGAACAATTATTTAAAATATCCACACATCATTCTAGTTTGAACCCACACAAAATACAAAATTGCATCGTCACGCACTTCCTTTCAATGATGGAACTGTGGGAGACCATCCAAAAATGTTTAATTTAGTCTAGCAAAATGATCTAAACATTTACTAAAAAAATGGTGGGGGTTCACATACATCACACTGTTTTCAACTTATAAAAATGAATTTTAATGGAAAAAAAGGCTATAATGCTCTGATAAATTTTAGGTGCTTTTTTATAATTCCTCCTATTAAAAATGATTTTCGGCAAACTTCTAATATACATTCTGAAACCCAATAACCCAAATTTCCATAAAAGAATTTGTATTAATCAAACAATCTTTGGTCTAAATCTTGCTTTGATGAATAACAGTCATGTATGAGTTCAATTTTTCTTAAATTCATGACTACATTTATTTAGTAACGTGACTCTAAAATCATTTTTTTATTCATTCAGAACCCAAATACATGAAAGGTCTACACTATAAATGCGTTGCAACTTGCTCCACATACCCTATTAGCTAAATAGTACACAAGTCAAAGGTATTGCCATCGTAGACATATAACGTGGCTTGATACCCTCAAAAATCGAACTCTAATGCTTCAGGGGAATGTGCTTGATGAAGACATCAGTTTCTCCCGAATAACTTTAAGATAAGGAAGCAATTTCTCTCTAGGAGGCAACCCCTCTTTCACCAATGGAACATTTGTGTATTCTTGACACCATGCATGGAGAAGAGGCATTGAATTTGGATCAACGTAAGTCACCCCCAGTAGTTCTTCATAGGTAGGGCACAGAAAAGCTATCCAACCAATAACCATATCCAAATAGCCGATAGTTTCTCCTCCAAAGAACCGCTTTCCCTTAAGCTCTTCAAGGGGTTTGAGGCTGTCTTGGACTTCTTTCAGTGTTTTCATTTGTTCTTCTGTCATCTTAGCAAATGCTCCAATAATTGTAAGCCATGGCTGCAAGAAGAAAATACATCAAAAAATTTTAGATTGAATAAAAATTTTGAATCTTTTTGAGATGATGATGTTATATCCTCTTAAAAAGAGTTAAGATTGGAGAGAGCTCAGTTTCAAATTCAGTTAGAGAGAGCACTTGGAAAGAGGATAGTGGAGAGATGTTACACCTGTTCTGACATATTTTAAGAATTCAGAATTTGTGGTTTTAAAGCTTGTGGTTTAGTAAAGAAAAACCACATTGTAATAGAGGTATAAATAAATTGATAGATAGATACATAAACGAGAGCGACTAGTGTACCGAAGGCCGCCACGTTTCCCGTTAGATTTCTCGTCACGTCGTCATGCTCAGTTGGATAAAAGATGTCCGGTCCAAGACCAACGGTAACTGCAGCTCCTGCTCCTCTTCTTCTTCTTCTTCTCAATTATCTATGCTTCGTTGCAGGCCCCAAAATCTCTCTTTCCTTCCTTTCTCTCTGCAACCTACCCGCAGAGAAAACCCTAGAAATGTATTTCTAGTACCAACTCCATCTCTCTGCTATCAATGCAGGGTTTTCTCCCTCTCCAGAGCCAATCAAAACCCTAGAAATAGCTACCCCAACCATGAAGAAATCAACGATAAGCAACAAGAAGACCATCAGGTGCATTGTGAAGTTGATGTAGTCTCGTGGAGGGAGCGGACCATCAGGGCCTGGGTCTCCGTCTCGGCCAATGTCGAATCGGTGTGGAGCGTTCTTACTGATTATGAACGGCTCGCCGATTTCATTCCCAACCTTGTCTGCAGGTTTGTAGAGAAACTCTTGGATTTTGTTGTCTTTGTTTGGGTTGTTGTGTTGTGTTTTTTGATGGGGGGTTGTGTCTTTGTTTATAGTGGAAGAATTCCTTGCCCGCATCCAGGACGGATATGGGTGGAGCAGAGAGGATTGCAGCGCGCATTGTATTGGCACATTGAAGCTCGCGTGGTGCTGGATCTTAAAGAGTTTCCGGATTTGGTTAGTTTTTTGGAATCCATGGTTGTATTTAATTTATACATTGATGAATGTAAAGTAAATAAAATATTGTAGTCTTACTGTGTGTTCATGCATTGATGAACTGCCATCTTAGGCATGGATTGAAAGAGCTGCAGATACTCATCTAATCAGCTGAGAAATCAACTGTATCGACCAACATTGTTATGATAACTTGAATTTATTGCTGTTTCAAGAGTATCCGCCTGCATCCGCTGATATGCGCCCGTCCCACTTAGAAAACCTTATGGGAGTGGATAAAAGGCCCCAAAAGCACTTCATTGAAGTCTGTTTTCACCTAAGGAGCTTCTAAGAAGACTTCTTCACCCTTCTAGAGGAGAAAACCACCAAAGCCCTCTCTAAATCAATGGTTCAAAGCCAATACACAAAGATATGCTAGCATACACTTGTTGGCTAGGATCAGGAGATCTTGGACGGCAACAAGCCATGACTTGGCTATTAATTCTATCCATATTCCATACCCCCAGCTAGAGGAAATGCAGCCATGATCTTCAGAATGAGACTCTTAACTGTCATGATGCTTGTCCACATGAATATGACTCCTTTGGGTCCCAATATCCTAACCATGTTTGGAAAACATGGTTAGGAGAACAATGATATGTTGGCACTCTTGACGACAGCAATGCCACTATGATGACATATTTCTTGAATGACACTCACTTTGGTGTTGATAGGTAGCTTGACTTGCAAATTCTCAACTCAATCTATTTTTCAAAGGATGAAGGATGGTTGATTTTTAGGGAACGTTTGTGTAGTTCCCTCGGAAAAGGAAATCCGTGGCTTCCACTTTTCCATGGAATGTTGCACCTTTCATACTTCTCCCCACAAGGAAAGACTTCTCTGTTGAAGTGCGGAAAATAAGCTCTATTTTCATTTTCCTTGAGGAAATCCAGCTGCACCAAATGAAGGAAGAGCTGAAGAGGGAGTCTGTAGAAAAACAAAATACTTTTCCTTTCCTCTTCTGTGGAACAGGGGTTACCCAAATGTACCCTTAAAACTCTAGTTTATTGAAACTCCAAGTCTGATATCTCTATCTATTATTTTGTTATTCATCGATCATTGATTAATATTGCTATGATTTTCAAATGTTATATTATTTGGTAAATTACTTGGGATTTAGAAATGCAAAATAGTGATCAAATTTTGTTAAACTGCTAGACCATTAACATTTGTTTAGGTTTTAACCTAATCTAATGAGAAACATGAATATAAGTGATCAAATACATCAGTATTATTGTTTTAAAAATCATAAAGCATTCTAGAACTGTAGGATAATGAAGGCTTGGTAGTGAGGGATCCATACTCACATATAATGTTGCACTGGAATGGGTTGGCCTTTTCCTATGCAGGGCCAAATTACTTTTGCAAGGGGCCCTTTCTTGTTTTAAGGGTTTTTTTTTTTAATTTGTTTTCCTCTTAGCTTGTTAGTATTTCTCTCTTGTACTGCTTGCTTTAGCTAATGAAAGTAGCCAATCAAAAAAGAGGGATCCATACTTAATTCATGTTTTAGGCTTATTGTAAACTTATTTTCTCCTTACTGTTTCACTTTGAAGGCAGTGTTACTGATATAGAAAGATTGAGCATATACATTGATATACTTTGAAGAAGAAGTGCATTGAGATGGTCCTTAATATAAAATCTGGAAGTTGGATCACTCACGTTCAATTTTTACAGAAGTTCTCTTGAAGACCTGGATCCAATGCTTTATAATGGGTGGATTTATGTTCATTAAGGCTGTGTGGTGAGTTTTTATGGGGCTGTCAGGTTGGATTCTAGTTGTGTTGTTATTTCAATGGAATTTGTGTTTCGACTTATTTTTCCATACTATTATTAAAACTTTCTTGGTGTTGTTTTTAGAGGATTTTTTAATAGAAAAAATGACCTCTTATTACCTTGCTAATAAGCTCACCCATAATTATTATATTTACTTTTTTTCTGTGAACATGAAATAGGTTAACTCCTTTTTGTATGTTGTTGTATTCATTATTCCTTGTTATGGAACTTCTGTTTGAGACTTGATTGCCTGCTTCTAGACTTTTCTAGATTTGTAGTAAAGTTCAACATGATCCAATAAAGTTTGTTTCATTCCCTATCTCCTTTGTGAATCTTCAATTTCAAAAATTGGAATGATGTAGTTCAATCCAATTATTTTCTGAAAGCATATAATATGATCACTAGTTCCTATACCCCTCTTTCATGCATCTTCAGATTATAAATTAAGCAATTCTATCTGATTGCTTGTGAAGCAGGCTGGTGGTTGTGAGCTCCATTTTTCCATGGTTGACGGGGATTTTAAGAAGTTTGAAGGAAAATGGTCCGTAAAACCTGGTCTAAGGTATATATGAGTGCTTTGTACCGGTTGCGTTTGTACTCTTTTCACCCTTGCCTATTTCATCATTTGGTGTGCAACTAGTTGATATCACAGATATTTCAATTTTGCAGTTAGAACTTGAGTTTTTTTCCCTGAATGATAACTAAATTTTATTGAAGGAACTTGGGAGATTCAAGACAGCTGTAACCTACCATCGAAGTTGAGCTTACATACACCCTCATGCTGAGGATTCTATCTGAGAAGACGTTGATGGTTATAATTCAGAAGAAAGTGACCTTCCAATTAATCAATGTAATTGCTCTAGGAGTAGTGTGGAACAAGGGAGGACTTGTCACCCACAAGGCCACCCAAAACCGAACCTTCTCTAATAACGTGTTCTCCAGGGAAGATTTTCCTTATAAGCACCCCAAGTTCCTCTCTTTCCATATCCCATGCCTCAATCTAATGATATGAATGATACTTGCCAGGCTGCCACATCACTCTAAAAACATGTTCTCCAGGGAAAATTTTCTTTAAAAGCACACCAAGTTCCTCTCTTTCCATACCCCATGTCTCAATCTAATAATAGATATGAACGATACTTGCCAGGCTGCCACATCACTCTGTCCCTTCTAGGTTCCATTGCCATACTCCATGCCTCAATCAGATGACAACTTTTTTGGAAGAACCCAGCTTCAATCAAACCACCCCAAGACAAATCTTTAAAGCATTTGGATGTTGTTTCTTGTTCTCCTGTTGAAGCTGACTTATAACCCTTTTGCCTACACTACTCAGAGATAGAGTGGCTTTGTTGGCTCCCTCAAGATATGGGAGTATGTATCCCCTCATCAACACTATTGTATTGCTATAACATGAGTTCCATACAAATTTCAAAAAATGACGTCTTTCATGTGTAAGAAACAGATCGAAATTGATTGTCATTTTGTATGCCATCATGTTCACCTTGGCACTATCCATCTCTCTCTTATTTTTGTTGGTGAAGTTGTTGATTTGTTCTCCAAGAGTCATCCTTCTATGTGATTCACTCAACTGTTAGCCAAGCTTTCAATGCTTACCTTCTTGCAATGAAATATTAAATAGACCCTTAGACTACCTAGACATAGGAACATAATTTAGATAGACCCTGGGGCTATCAAAGACAAATGACTGAAGGAGAAATCTTTGTATATTAATTACAATATTTATTTCCATTTAGTTTCTCATTGATTGATTGCAGATTGACTATAGAATTATTTAACTAACATAAAGCAAATCACAGAGTCTATATAAACTGGACCATGGAATCACTAAAATCCATTCCATTTTTCGAATTTGTCTTTTTATCCCGTCAGTTATTTTTAATTAATTCATATGTTATTTTATGAAAGTTCTCCAAGTCTTATTTTTAGTCTTGGTTGCATTGGACACTCATCACTTTAGCACTTGGCTATTTTTCATGTTTCTTGGTAAACTCATGAATTTTATTTTGACTTTCCTGTGGCCTGGTCAACTCCATTTGTCTCATCTTGGCTCCTGTGTGCAGGTCCTCAACAACTTTGTCATATGAAGTCAGTGTGATACCTAGATTTAATTTCCCTGCCATTTTTTTAGAGAGAATTATAAGGTCAGATCTTCCTGTAAACCTCCGAGCTTTAGCTTGTAGAGCGGAAAGAAACTTTGTAGGTATGCTGAAGCCACCAGTTGTGGGAAGTGCCTCCCATGGTTCCTATTATATGGAATTCTCAAATCCTTTGTCTGAGACGGATAAGCTTCTCTCAAAGGAGATCAATGAAACCCATACAAGTTCTAATTTTGGCTCCTTACCTGCTTCATCTTCCAATAAGTTGAACAGTAAGTGGGGTGTGTTTGGAATGGCTTGCAGACTTGATAGGCCATGCATTGTAGATGAAGTTCATCTTCGTAGATTTGATGGTCTACTGGTAATTTATTGATTCTACACTTGTAACACTTCATTGTTTCGAAGGAATCCACTTGTATCATATCTCTAATGAAATGCTTTTGGGATGAAGGAAAATGGTGGGGTCCATAGGTGTGTTGTTGCTAGCATTACTGTTAAAGCACCTGTATGCGAAGTATGGAATGTTTTGACAGCTTATGAGACTCTACCTGAGTAAGTATTTTGTATTTCATTTTCACTCTATCAATTTAGTTCAATGTTTCTTCTTCCATATTTTAAGGGATTGGTTGGAGTTTGCAAATACTTTTACCAATTGCAATCATCCTTCATTAAAGTTTTCCTTGTTGGAGGCTTGGTGCCACATGTGACAATTTATATTATTGACACCTCAGATCATTTAATTTTTCTTGTCATTTCGGCACTTAGAAACAGTGCCTCATTGACAATATAGGTGTTATGTTTATAGTACTTTATTATTCTCAAGCCTTCTTTCATTTTAGGCAATTTGGGTTTGTTTGAACTTAATGTTTTCCTTGATGGCTTGGAGTCACATTGATCAAACGCAATTATCTTTGTTAATGTTTTCCTTGGTGGCTTGGAGCCACATGTGACGACTTATCATTGACACTTCAAACCATTATTTTTTCTTCTCATTTCAAACCTCAGGCAATGCCTCATTATTTTTCCTTCTCGATATTGCAACAAAATCGTTCTTGATGTCAAGTTGATGTAGAGGCCATGATTTATTTGCAGAAATTTATGATAACTAGATATGTCATGAATAAGGTGATAACTTTAGGCAGAAATACCGTAAATTATTCAGCTGAAGTACAGACTGGGAGAAAGAGGAGAACAATATCGAGAAACAGGGGAGAATAACTTACATAAGACTGGGAGAAAGAGGAGAACAATATCGAGAAACAGGGGAGAAAAACTTACATAAGAGCTTGGCATTCTCAATGTGGGAAACATTTTTCGTGTACTGATTTAATCTCCGCTGATGTGAGCTACAATATGCCTTTTACATCTATATAGAATTAGAGTATATATGATGATAAAATATAGTTTCACTTAAGAGAGATAAAGAAGGAATTGATTGTACACAATTTGGGATCTATTTTACATCTTCCCGTTTTGTAGGAGCACCTAATATGATATTCCTTGTTTCTATGTCAAACATTGTAACTATTGTGGTTAATGTAGCTTTGGGGTATTGGCATCATTGCCTTTAAAGGACTCTGCTTACTTTCCATCATTATAATAAATTTCCCATCTGGTTACCATCTTATGAATTATTTTAGTAATTTATTTTTTGTACCTTGGTCTTTCTGAATTTTTTAATTTTATGATAACATACATGCTAAGTGCTTGTAGTTTTTTTTTTCTTTATATCTCTTGATGTCATAACTCTTTTAGGGACTGCTTGTTCATTTCCTGTCTTTTATTATACAGTTTATTATCTTTAAGCTTCATTGCATTTTGATATATACTGCCCACTGAATATTATATTGCTTTTGCTAATTTTCTTTAAAATTGAAGTTTATTTTCACAGGATTGTCCCAAATTTAGCTATTAGTAAGGTATTATCTCGAGAAAATAACAAGGTTCGAATTCTTCAGGTATTGAACGTTGTCTTGCAAAAGGAATAGTGCTCTTTGTTTTTTTTTCTGAAAAGAAATTTTTGTGTTTCACAAGTTAGGACACACACATATGGAAATTCTCTAAAATTTGAAAAGCGGCGTTCATTGATCAAATTACCTAATGCCGCCACAGTTTACAATGTATAAAGATAAAAAGGAAATTAGCAGCACATCTTCCCAATGCCAGCAAACAAAGAGGCCATTAATGCTTTCTCCCTTGTATTTATTTCTACGTGTGAGTCATCCTATGCCAAATTTCACTCTCCAAAGCAGGTGGGGCCCACAGTCTAATTAACCAATTGATACCTTGAAATCTCTACCCCATGTATTCATACTAGCCATAGTTTACTCCAAAGCTGCTGGGCCCACAATCCGTTCAAAGTTGTTGTACCATGTATTCAACATGGGCCAAATTTTACTCGAAAGATGGTGGGGCCCAAAGTCAAATTGGATAATCCAAATGGTTCAAAGGCACCATCCCATGTACTCATCCTTGCCAAATTTTATTCCAAAGCAGGTGGGGCCCAATCCAATTAAATATGCATAAAACACGATTTTTACTCTTTTTTTCATTTAGTCACATTTTTATACATGATCCAATTAAAGTGGACCCCACCGTGATTGCATAAATCCAGCCCAACCCCAAAAAAACAAAGTGATAATGATTTTGAGCAGTTTGGGTTTAAGTGGTGGGACATATTGATGGATTCACTGAGTTGGCCTCTTAGAAATCTGCCCTACCAACAGCAATTTGCCATCCCCATGAAGCACATTTATTCAAATCTGCATGCGAGCCACACCTTTTTCATGATAATGAATTCAGTGAAGTGCATGTAGATAGGAGCCATTTTGAGAAAAAACAGGAGTCATTTAAAGAAGAGATAGGAGTCATGTGTTGACAATTTTAGAGAGAGAGAGAGAGAGAATAAGAGTCATTTAAGCTATTTGTTTTCCTCATTTTTTTATGACAACTCATTCAATGCAAGTGCACATCCGATATTATCTCATCGGACAAACTTTCAGGGTTTTTCTTTTAAAAATGCCTGCCATCCCTCATATATATATATATATATATATATTATATAAGGGACATTCATGTGCATCCATCCCTCACCATATGGTGATAGACGAACTTGATGGGGCCCACCTAGGGCCCCACTAATCACAATACTTGGAGGGGAATGAAAATAGACATCTTGGATAGGCCCATATATCAAGTTTGTGGTCAATCCCATGCCTCTAACCCCTTCATCCTTGGCCCACAAATTTAACGACTTTATATTAAAGTAAAAATTTGACCCTCAATCCAATGGTATAGTCCATTTGAATTAGTGAAAATTCAATGGATCCAGTGTAATTCAGGGGGTCCCATGTGTGTGGATAGTTCGGATGGATCATAAAATCAGCCCCACCATGTTATGTTGCCCTCACCGTAATACGGTGAGGGATACATGAATATTTCCATATATATATATATGACTTTTACTTCAAAAAAAATATATATATATATATATGGCATTTACTTCAAAAATCCCATTAAATAGGATAATTACAACAGAGGACCCTAAATTTTTATAATGACAGCCAAGGACCTCCATCCCAAAATACAATATTTCATTCCGTTTTTGCCCTTGGTTAGTTGATGTCAACATAACCCTAAAAAAAAAAAGGTTCTTCACCTCCAAATCAACAGCAACAGTAGAATAAAAGAAAGAGAGGAAGGAGAAGAACGAGATCAACACCCTACCCCTTTTTTCTCAATCACAATGAGAGAGAGACTGCTCAATATCAATAAAAACCTAAATGACGGAAAACTCAATTTTTGTACGCTAACTGGGCGTTTTTGTTTACGTTAACACAATTTTATGTTGATGTTGACGAATCTTCTGTCGACGTCAACAAATTCACAAGGTCACTCGCTGTTAACTGGGCGTTTTTGTTGACGTCAACACAAATTTATGTTGATGTCGACGAATCTTCTATCGACACAATTTCACAAGGTCACTGATTGTAATAATTGGGCATTTTTGTTGATGTCAACACAATTTTATGTTGATGTCGATGAATGTTTTGTTGATGTCAACAAAAAAAAGGCAAAACGGGAAAAAAAAGAGATGATTTGGGCTGGAGGTCCTTGGCCGTCATTATAGAAGTTTAGGGTCCTCAACTGTGGTTACCCTATTGAAGGGGATTTTTGTGGTAAATGTCCCTGTATATATAAATATATATATATATGATCCATTCTTTGGTTTTCTTGGTGCCTCTTATCACACGACTTGTGATGAATTGGTGTTAATTGGTTGTTACATACCATCCACTATTATTATTCGAACAACTACGGTTCTCTTTTGATGTTATAAAAGAAATTTGTTCTTTCAGTGCATCGTCTTCATCTAATTTGCTTTGTATACCTTCAATATTGAAGGTTCCTAAACTTTGATCAATCTTGCTTTCCATTAGTCAAATGACTAGCTAACGGATATGAAAAATCATTTACTGTCCCTCATTGTTTTGTTTAGGACCCACATATTAAGAAGAAAATTAGGATAGGGCACAAAGATCTGGAGGCTTGCACCTTCTTCCAAATGGCTTTCTCCCTTTCCTCTCTCTTTACTCTTTCCATTGCAGTTGGGTTTCATATATTATATGGCTTCTTTAATTACAGGTCATGGTTTAAAAAATCGGCTGAGTTTGAGTTGACTTGGTATTGGGGATGCGGGACTTGCTAACGGATATGAAAAATCATTTACTGTCACTCATTGGAGGCTTGCACCTTCTTCCAATTGGCTTTCTCCCGTGCCTCTCTCTTTACTCTTTCCATTGTAGTTGGGTTTCATATATGGCTTCCTTAATTACAGGTCATGGTTTAAAAAATCGGCGGAGTCTGAGTCGAGTCGGTATCGGGGATGCGGGACTTGCTAACAGATATGAAAAGTCATTTATTGTCACTCATTGTTTTGTTTAGGACCCACATATTGAGAAGTAGATTAGGATAGGGCACCAAGATATGGAGGCTTGCACCTTCTTCCAAATGGCCTTCTTGTCCCTTTCCTCTCTCTTTACTCTTTCCATTGCAGTTGGGTTTCATATATGGCTTCTTTAATTACAGGTCACGGTTTAAAAAATCGGCCGAGTCCGAGTTGACTTGGTATCGGGGATGCGGGACTTCCCCGAGTCCCTTTCGACCCGGCCGAGTCCCTTGCAACTCGGCCGAGTCTAACTATGCAAGTGATGAAATGGGGTTTTTTTTCCCATTTCTCTTGCTAGAAACACTTGGATCTATGGTTTGAGAAGGTGCTAACTTGATTTCTTGCAAGTGGGAAGATCAAATCCTTGTATTTTGAGAGATCTAGCACACCAAAGATCAAATCTACTATTCATTCGAAAGGGGAGGGGGGGTGTTTCCATTATTGGATTTTGAGGTATGTTTGCTTGTGTTTTATACTTAGATGCTTTAGAATAGATGATAGAAAGTATTTTTTTCTTATAGATGATTTTTCTAGCCTTGATTTGTGGAAAAAATACAGTTTTTTTTTTTTTATCTCCTTTTTTTTAAAAAATTGGAAAATCGAATTTTTTTAATGTTTACTTTTGTTTTTTGTATGAGCTTAAGATTCTGGGCGTGTACTAGATTGATTTATGGTTCTAGTCATAGATCTATGCATGTTCCCTCACAAATAGTAATTTCTTAATTAGAAAATCAATTTAAAATGTGTAAACATCTAAAAAAGGCTTTTTTTTTTTTAGTTTTTTGCAAATTTTTTTCAATTTAGAAACATAAGTAGAACTAAGGATCATCACCTAAATTTATACCCTTTTTTTTTTTTTTTCTTTTGAATGGTTACTTTGATTAATGAAAGCAAACAGTACAAGAGATGAGTTCCAACAAGGAGAAACAGGAGAACAGGAAACCAAAAAAATACAAGAACTCAAAACCACTCTTTCCATTGATACACTATATCATCTAAGGAGTACCATTTAAAAGACGGGTTGATGGACACTCATAGAGCCAGTAAAAACTTGGTTTTCTCCACCAAACTACTTTCGTTGGATGATATCCCTTCAAAACATCTTGCTTTCCTTTCTTTCCATATTGTCCATATTAGCGCTAGAAAAGACAACCTCCACATCTCCTTACCTCTAGGATGCCCGAGAAGAGCCTTCCAAGCCTGGAAGAGCTCGCGGAGAGACTTAGGGAGGACCTAGCTACAATCAAACCACCTTACCACTGTCATCCAAATTTATACATTGTTATGAAAATAATCAATCTTTTCACTTACTAATAAGCATGTAAATTACAAGATTTTTAATTGAACATTTTTTGTTTTAAATTATGATTAGGAAGAATATTACGGTTAGGTAGTGTATATGGTATGTTATGTACATGAGAAAATTGAGACATTCCATTATTGCAACTTATGAGTAGATTGCTATATTAATTGTTAACTGCTAAGTATCCTTATTTATTAATTTATTTCTCTAATTGTGGAGATTACAACCACTTAGATCACAATGACACCAAAAATAGAGAAGTTGATCCCGAATGGGAACATGGAGACATGGTTGTTGGGGACCGTCATAAGGTCAAATGTAAATGGTGTCATAAAATCATGAGTGATGGAATTCATAGATTTAAACATCTTTCACATATATCAGGGGATGCAAAAGGTTGTCCAAATGTCCCTACTAAAATGAGGAAACAAATGAGGGAAATTGTGTTAGGGAAGAATACAAAAAAAGGAAAGAAGAAAAAATATGAAGAGAGGGTTGATGATGGTGACTCTGATGATGATGGTGATGATGCAGAAAGGTAGTTAAGGATGGTAATGAAAGCGAGCCGTGAAACTTATGAAGCCAAGCAGACTCATATGGACGAGAGACGAGGTGGCCCTGGTTCTACAAGAGCTCCTTCTAACCCTAATGAGGACACAGCGGGGAGAGGGTCTCCTTGGATCCATTCTTACATAGGACCCAGAGCATGAAGCAACCAAAGATTTCGAGTTCTATTATATGGGTGAGATGAAAATTAGAGCTCTGAAAATGGGTCAAGCAATCTCAAAGTTCTTTCATTATAATCAGATTCCACCAAATGTGGCTACTTCACCATACTATCAGGCCATGGTGGATACTATACCTAAGGTGGGACCTGTAAGGTCCACGACCTTACTGGGTCAATTGGTCCCAATAGCAGGCCCGTTGACCCGTTTATTTTGTTATTATTATAATTAGTTGTTTTGTTAATCTAACTTGAATGCTTTGTTTTGTTGATTGATATTGATCAAATGATAGAAAACCCAAATGCCAAGTTTGTTTTGGATTTTGATTTGGGAATAACATGTTAGATTAGGTTTTGGGGATTTGAGGTTGTTTAGCTTGTAATTGGTAATCTTAAGATGTTTTAATTTACTAGAATGGATGTAAATGATGGAATGAACTGTTGGGAGAGCATGGTGGCTCAATTTCGTGCAGGTGTAACCCTTGGAAGGGTTTAGATTGGAGTGAACATGGCCCGGGGGCGAAACTGAACTCTCTGCATTCGAACGTTCGAACGTTTTTTCTGAACGTTCGAACTCTTGACCCCATGGGAGAATGACTCGGATGAAAGTTCGAACGTTCCTCCTAAACGTTCGAACGCTGGAAGCTTCGGGTGAATGGCGTGGAGCGAAGAACGTTCGAACAAAATAAACGGGTCAACGGGCTTGCTATTGGGACCAATTGACCCAGTAAGGTCGTGGACCTTACAGGACCTAAAGTTAAAACCTCCTTGCGCTTGTGAGATTAGCGGAAAGTATCTTGACATGGAGTATGACGATTATATGAGATACTTGGAAGACCACTTCAAAACATGGAAAAAGTATGGGTGCACGCTTATGTGTAAAGGATGGACAAGCAATAAGTAGCACATAATTAACTTCATGGCTTATTGTGTAATAGGCACAATTTTTATTAGGTAAGTAGATACATCCGGGCATTGTTTGGATGCCCAATATTTGTATAGCTTTGATCGATGGGACTTTACATATAATTGAAGGATGGGATGAGACCACTTCAAAACATGGAAAGAGTATGGGTGCACGCTTATGTGTAAAGGATGGACAAGCAATAAGCAGCACATAATTAACTTCATGGCTTATTGTGTAACAGGCACAATTTTTATTAGGTAAGTAGATACATCCGGGCATTGTTTGGATGCCCAATATTTGTATAGCTTTGATCGATGGGACTTTACATATAATTGAAGGATGGGATGAGTACGTCCAAGTTGTGATGGACAATGCAACTATAAGGCCACGGGGAAGATATTACATGATAAGATGCCGCATATATTATTGTTTGGGTGCCATGTGCGGCACATTGTATTGATCTTATGTTGTAGGACATTTGGTAAATTGGAAGATGTCCAAAAAAAAAAAAATTTGATGAGGGAAAGATGGTTACATGCTTAATTTACAGTCATCAGTTTATGACTGATCACTTGAGAGAAATGAATCAGGGTCGTGAGCTTCTGAGGCCAGGTATTACAAGATTTACCATGCATTTCGTGGCCCTTGAGAGTCTTTGTTGTGCCAAGGCGAACATAATGCATATTTGGATGAGTGAAGCCTATGTGAACTCTGACTTTTCACGTAAGCCTTTGTCACGATGTGCACAAGAAATTGTTCTCAGTACAAAATTTTGGTATAGGGCGAAGCTGATTACAAACTCATTCGAGCCTCTTGTCTTGGTGCTGAAAGTAGTAGTTGGTGTTACAAAGCCCACAATGGGCTTTATGTATGATGCCATAGATCGAGCAAAGCTTGCTATAGAGCAAAGACTCAGAGAAAAGTATGGGACTTATTATAGGAAGGTATGGAAAATTATTGACCATAGATGTGGGACAACAAATTACATCAAGATATACACGCTGGAGGTACATGATTATTTTTAGTATTTTGAATCATTGTAATAAAATATTTATTTTAGAAATCAATGTATTGCTAATATCATATTAATTATCTCTCGTTCATGATGTCAAGCAGCATACTTCTTGAACCTCTTGTGCTACTATAGCAAGGGCTTCTCCAACCATGAGGAAGTTTTTCTAGGCTTCAAAAAATAACTCTAGAGACATATAGAGACAAGAATAAACAAATTGATATTCTTAATCAAGATTTCAGATCACAGATGGTTTATTTGATTGTCATTGTCTTAGATTCTGTCATAGCTACTAACTTTTCAATTTTGATTTTTATAGTTGAGAAACTATATAGTCGCTCTTGGTAGTTTTGGGTCTGAGATTTGTAGAATGGCTTGTACTAGGATGGACCCAGGTATATTTCTATTATGAATTATGTTCATTCATTTTTTTTTTTACATGGGTTATACTTTTTTTTTTTTTTTAACAGTCATGGGTTATACTTTATGACTTATGATTTTATTTAAATCTAGCTAAATGGTGGAACAACTTTGGTGATGAGGCTTCCCATCTTAGAAATTTTGCAAGAATTTTTTTGAGTCAAATGGCATCATCGTTCGAATGTGAGAGAAATTGGAGCACATTCAGTTTGGTCCACACTAAGAGCCGAAATCGCCTCACAATGCTAAAGTTGGTGATCCAATTAATTTGAAGCGCGTGGGCTAGGGGAGTCATTTAGGAGTGATCAGATGGAGATGGCTAAGGCCCTAAGGTCGTAAAGGCCATGAGCATGTACTTTCCGATCTCCCAGGAGTATATCCAGAGGAGCTTAGCTGTCGTCATTGTCGGACTTGTAGAAGAATCTAGAGGTGGCAGAGATGGCCTCTTCGTTGAGGTATGTGGTGGAGGCATCTTCTTCTTGGAGCATGGAGTTGTAGAGGGGAGGGGGTCTCGGTTGTGCACTTGGGGAACTTTTCTTGAATGGATAGGGTAAGAGGCCAAATACACGATGACACATTCAACCTCTATTCTTCCATCACACTATGATCATGACCCTCGTTATGCTACCATTGTTGCTTCCATTTAGTGCTAGTTGAAGCCAATTGAAATGCAATGCAATTCTAGTGACGACAGGCCCATTGGAGGTGAAATCATGGATTCTAGAAAGTTGAAGAATACCTTGTTAAATTGCATGGAAGAAGAAGAGGAAGAAGAAGAAGAATAATTCTAGTGATTGTCGTATGTCCATTGAGGATCGACCTTGTATTTATAAAATCTATGTGCCTTAATCAAGGCTCTATACATGACATGAATACAAAATTAGAATCATAGAAAGAATGAAAGAATATCTCCTAATTTAGAGAAATCATCTACATAAAATCTATCCTGAATCCCACATGTGGGAGTCTGTACAATAGCCTTATTGGGCTGGGCCTAGGGTTGGGTCTAGGGCTTGATATCTTCTACACTCCCCCAAAAATTGATGTAGTAAGGCAGAAAACATCAATTTGCAAGTAAGATAATGATGACGCATTTTGGGAAGAGCCTTGGTGAATATATCTGCCAACTGGTTAAGAGTGGAGACAAGGCAAAGATATCTTCTGAGTAACATGCTGATGGATGAAGTGACAATCAATCTCAATGTGCTTCGTCCTTTCATGAAAGACCGGATTGTTGGCAATTCTGGTAGCACTGGTGTTGTCACCATGAAAAGGTGTAGAACTACCAACAAGAACACCGAATTCACAGAGAAGACGGCGTAGCCAGATGATTTCAGCACTAGCGGATGACATTGCCCGATATTCTGCCTCAGCAGAAAACTTCGAAATAGTGGTTTGCTTCTTGCACTTCTATGAAATTAGAGAGTTCCCAAGAAACATACACCAGCCAGTGGTAGAGCGTTGAGAATCTGGACAACCAGCCCAGTCGTCATCCGCATAAGCGGATAAGCGCAAAGAAGTACCAAAAGGGTAGAAGAGACCATGGTGAAGAGTGCCTTTAACATAGAGGAGTATGCGTAAAGCAGCAGCAATGTGAGGTTTGTTGGGATTGCTAACAAACTGGCTAACCGTATGAACTGCATGAGAAATATCCGGCCGAGTCATTGTTAAGTAGAGCAAACTACTAACTATCCGCCGAAAAACAGAGGGATCATCCAGGGGAGGGCCATCATCAGAACTGAGTTTGCTATTTAGTTCTATAGGCGTATCAAAAGTGTGAGCATCATCAAGCCTGGCTGAAGTGATCAAATTTGTAGTATATTTGCGCTGATGGACCCTAATGCCAGATTTGCTACGCACAAACTCAAGTCCCATAAAGTAGGTGAGAGGGCCAAGATCCTTCATTTTGAAGTGGCGAGTAAGATGGTGTTTGAGATCCGCAATTCCGGCAATATCATTGCCCTTGATAATCATATCATCAACGTAGATTAAGAGGAATGTGTAGCCCTTTGGTGTCCATCTAAAAAATAGAGAACTATCTGAGTGACTCTGACGAAATCCGGCTTGAAGGATTGCTGCCCGGAATTTATCAAACCAAGCCCTGGGAGCTTGTTTAAGTCCATAAAGAGCTTTCCTTAATCTGCAAACATGCTTTGGAAGACAAGCATATCCTAGAGGAGGTAAAATGTAAATAGTCTCTCGCATGTCCCCATGGAGGAAGGCATTTTTTACATCCATTTGCCATAGAGGGCAGTTGCGGGCTGCCGCGACACAAAGAAGAGTACGAACAATAGTCATTTTAGCCACTGGGGCAAATGTTTCCTCATAGTCAATTCTATATTCCTGTTTATAACCCTACACAACCAATCTGGCTTTGTAGTGATCAAGACTCCCATCAGAGTGTACTTTGACAGAGTATATCAATTTACTGCCAATCACTGATGCTCTGTCCGGGGCCGGTACCAAATCCCACGTGTGGGAGTCTGTACTGTGTTTTTGATCAGTTCTTGAATCTGAGCAAGAGTCATGGATATACCCCTGGAGGAAGTGCTTCTTGTATCAGATGAGAGTGCTTGAGCCTGAAATGCAGCTGGAATGTTCTGTCTTGGTATATTGAAGGGAGGTTTCTTAGGCTGTGTCTCATTTCGTTACTGTAGGCTGCGACAGTCATCAATAAGATGACCGGACCGTTTGCAATGCCTACAAACCAATTTCTTGCAGCAATTTTTGGCAATATGACCGAAGCCTTTGCATTCATGACATTGAATCTGCTTCGGATTTGGGGTTGCCAGAAGAGCCGAGTTAGCAGGAAGAGGCGCAAGGAAGGCTTTTGGTTCTTCCAGAATAGTACGCGCTGAGGTGAGATGAAGTTCTTCGCGAGGAACCTCTTGAAGGCAAGTATCAAGATTAGCAAAATTTTCTCTATTCATGATAGCCGACCGAACAGATTCAAATTCTGGGCGTAGATTCATAAGAAACTAGCTACTGTGAGTTTCTTCTTGCAACTCGAGGGGCTCAGATAGAAATCCCGAAGAGACTGTTTGGATCAACATTGAATCTCTTTCAGTCCATAATGTGAGGAAACTATTAAAGTATTCCTGCACAGATTTATCCCCTTGATTATATTTTGCAATTTCACTATCCAAGTGAAACTTCTAGGCCTTATTGGTTTGATGATAGACTTTCTTGAGATGAGCCCACATGCCAGCCGTGGTAGTGTAGGCTTGAAGAGCCACAGCAAGAGATGGATCAATGGAGTTAAGGATCCAAGTGATCATTTTAGCATTCTTTTTGGACTAGGTGGCTAAGCTTTTGGAGTCAGTGGCTTAGTGATAGATCCATCAAGATAACCAAAAAGCCCTTGTCCTTCAACGAAGTTCTTTAAATGGAAGGACCAGGACATATAATTCTACCCATTAAATATAACAGGGATAACATCATACTTGTCCATTTGCAAAGAAGTAATGTAAAGAGGAGATCAGTACTCAGATCATAAATAAATAGCCAATCAGACGTGAAGCAGAAGGCAGAATGGATAAAGTCTGCTGATACAACAAGAAAATATGTTTTAATCTGATTTAATTTGCTAGAAACCTGTTACAAATCTGCGAATACAACAGATGAGTGTCTAATGAGCAATCTAGCAGCAGACAGCACAAACAATGCAATAAAAGCACCTAGGCGACCTTGATTATGGAGGCAGGATATGTGCGTGGGCCCCACAAAATGATGTAATCACAAATCAGGGTTGAATTTCTAGAATGAGTCCAAAAGTACTTACTCTAGTCAAAGGTTGATGAGGATTGGATACAGATCCACAAATCTAGACGGCTGTGATGAGATCTATCTGATACAAGAATATCAAAATCAACAGAAGAAGAAGGGGATGAAACCTACCTCAAGTGGTGAGAAAAAAATCTAGAAAAATCCTTAGAATACTCCTTAAGGATTGGCGATCCCAACTGTGGAGGTGATCCGAAGTTGATCAGTGGTGGGCCACAGTTGATTTGAGGCACGTCAAGTACTATTTAGCAGCAATAGTAGCAGTAATGAAGAGAGATGCACGCCAATAAGAGGAGGGATTTGATCAATGAGGGATGAGGGATTGATCACAACCACAGCTCTGATACCATGTTCAATTGCATGGAAGAAGAAGAAGAGGAAGAAGAAGAAGAATTGCAGTGAATGTCGTATGTCCATTTAGGATCGACCTTGTATTTATAATATGTATGTGCCTTATTTGAGGCTCCATACATGGCATGAATACAAAATTATAATCATAGAAAGAATGAAAGAATATCTCATAATTGAGAGAAATCAGCTACACAAAATCTATCCTAAATCCCAAGGACTGGCGATCCCAACTGTGGAGGTGATCCGAAGTTGATCAGTGGTGGGCCACAGTTGATTAGAGGCACGTCAGGTACTATTTAGCAGCAATAGTAGCAGTAGTTAAGAGAGAAGCACGCCAATAAGAGGAGGGATTTGATCAATGAGGGATTGATCACAACCACAGCTCTAATACCATGTTAAATTGCATGGAAGAAGAAGAAGGGGAGGAAGAAGAAGAACAATTGCGGTGAATGTCGTATGTCCATTTAGGATCGACGTTGTATTTATAATATCTATGTGCCTTAATCGACGCGCCATACATGGCATGAATACAAAATTATAATCATAGAAAGAATGAAAGAATATCTCCTAATTGAGAGAAATCAGCTACATAAAATCTATCCTAAATCCCACATGTGGGAGTCTGTACAATAGCCTTATTGGGCTTGGCCTAGGGCCTGATATCTTCTACATACCTTGCCCAGCTTTTGGAAGAATTTCATGGACTTAAGCAGGGTCGAGAGTGGTGGATCTGGAGCCGAGAAGGGCAGCACATCTTCGGTGAATGAGGCAGGCCCATTTGTTATGGCTCTAATACCGATTAAAGGAATTGTTTGAGTGGGTTCAACTAAGATGTTGACTAACAGTAATATTTGATCCAGGAGGTGTAGAGATTTAGTGTAAATGCCTTCCCACTAAGGTCATCTTAATATCAGGAGCAAACCCCTTTATATAGATCCCACCTTCAAATTCTCCACATCCTTATGGAATTAGAGTCTTTCAACTAGATTAGTGGCACTATCAAAGAAGAAATACAACTAATCTCTCACACTATTACATAAATGCGTAAAGGACCTTATAAATATCTAAATATTCTACACAACCTAATTATAGGAAGCGCATTGTGGCCCACCCACCTTGCTTATACAATGGAAACGTAATTGGGCCCACCATAATTGATGGAAAGATAGTGGGGCCCTTCCAATGGTAGAAAGCAGGAAATGCAACGATGGAAACATGATAGTGCCACCAATCTAGACATAATGGGAACATTCTCTTGATGAAGGAACCCTCATTGAAGAAGAATGAAAATGAAAATATTGTTTTCTTATTGAATGTAAAACTGCATTAATAGCAAACTGCATACCTTTCTTAAGGTTATAATGGTCTCACAAAGCGGGAATTGGATCATCAATGATGCTGATGACGATCCAATTCCTGTCCAACTCAAAGAGTTCATCTCTTTCCATTGAAGTTTCACTCAATTTGATACCATGGGCTTCCAATATGCTTTTGAGTAACATGTTAATATATGTCATGTCTAATTGGATTAATTACATATGATTTCCAAACCGTTTAATTGTAAAAGGAATGAGACAGTTTCTGAAAACAATAACAGAAAATGAAGTTTGCTCCCAGATAGCCAAGAGTTTTGATACGGATGAGTCATTGTGGCTGTGCTTTTAAATTTGGATCTTGACAAGTTTAGTAAATTGGTAACCTTTGGTTCTAGGTAGGCTGTAGATAAGCTGGTTAAGGACATGAGCATGTGAGTGAAAGTACATCTGTCCAAGTTCCCAGTGTAGCCAAAAAAATAAAAAATAAAAAATGGGGGGGGGGGGGGGGGGGGTGTCACGGGCCGAAACTATAGCTCAAGATTCGTGCGGCTCTCGAAACCCGGAATGTACTCTTCGGGTGCTCAAGATCAGCCTTAACACACTTGGGTGCTCGGGACTTAGTGAACACGCCTTAGTGCTGGAACTCGACTAGAACAACACTAGGAGTTACGAGAAGAAAGCTAGGAGAATGGTTAAGGCAAGAGTATCTTGTATTACTCAATGGTTGCTTACAGGATGTACACTTAGGCACTTGAGGCCTTTCACTCGATGTTGCTCTCCAAGCACTCTTGCTTGCTTTCAAGCTTTTCTTGTTGTGTACAAATGAGGGGTGGTGACCCCTTTATATAGGGGAAGACCCCTTACAATGTGTGGCTAATAATTGTCCAAGTGTGTGGCTAGCATTCAGCTTCTAGATACTTCACTTTCTAGAGACTTCCTAAGTGGGTAGTAGCTCTTCTACACACTAAGTCTCTAGAAAGCTCCACCACATGCTCAAGGGTTCTAGAGTCTTCTAGCACACTGGTGTCTTGTGCGATTCCAGAACATTCCAGACCATTCTGCGCTCCAGGCCTTCCTAAAAGGTTCCGCACCTATGGGGCCTCCAAATGCGTCTGGGGCTTCCAAAACCTTTCACAGCACTACGCACACTACCGCACGCCTTGCCTCGATCTCGCACGCTGCTCGCAGTCCAACCCTCTCATACTTGGATAGGGTCCCTCGGTAGCCACATCCTGACCTGGTCCAACACTCGGACCGTGACATCCTGCCCCACTCAATCTAGCAATGCCCTCGTTGCTAGGGGAGTGTTGTACTTGCTCCACTCGAGTACATCGATGCCGTCGCCTTCGCGTACCCGTTTTCTGCCGCTTTGCTCTCATAGCCTCGCAGGTACTCTTCTGGTCTACATTGCAATCGGTGTGGGATCTTTTGGCTCCCTCACTTGTTGGTCCCTTGGCCCTGCGCTGCCGACGCATCCTTCGCTTCCTCCGAGTCGCCCTCTGCTGACTCACATGGGAGGGGTCTGGCTGCACTCCAGGACTCTTTTCGTGGCACTCCTCTGCCAGCGATTTGTTCCCCTCGTTCCTATCTTGGGAAGTGCCTTCCTCTCGGCACAGTTGCAAGGCACCGAGCCACATCACTCGTTTGGGCTGCTCCTCATGGTGCCCGTCTTGTACTTGTATGGCACCTAGCCGCTTTGGCTCCCCACGGTGCCTCTCATCGGCGGTATTCTCGCGTTCGGACTCCTCCTTAGCCCGAACCAGGGCTGTAAGCCTCTTATGCACGGGACAATCGCTGACCCTGTGCGGACCGTCACAGAAGTAGCAGCTCTGGGGCTTCCTCTCCTTGCCCGCATCCTGGGCTGCTCTCTCGGGCTTACCCTTGCTGTGCGTCGGCTTCCCATCAGCCGCCTCCTCGGATGAGGAGCTGCAACCCTCGTCTCGACCAATGCCTTGGCGCCATCGCATGGGAGACTCATTGCGCTCGAACTCAATCAACAATTCTACAACCGCTATTGCCCGATTCAAATCCCGCACGCCTCTGTGTTGCAGTTCGGTCTTCACCCACGGCTTGAGTCCATCCATGAAGGAGAATAACTCCTCCTTCTCGCTCATATCCGGGATCATTAGCAACAGTTTCGAGAACTCCTGACAATAGTCTCGCACTCTTCCCCTTTGAGTGAGCCGGCAAAGCTTCCCTCGAGCTTCATCCTTTGCGTATTCCGGCTTGAACTGCTGCCTGAGTTCCTCCACAAACTCATCCCACGTGGTGACTGGACGCTTCCCGCGTCGCACATCGTCTACCCTACGGCGCCACTACAAAAGAGCAACATCACTCAAGTACATTGCAGCGGTGCTTACCTTAGCATTGTCCGCTGTCCCAGCCACTCGGAAGTATTGCTCCATGCCCCAAACAAAGTTGTCCACGTCCTTTGCTAAGCGACTTCCTTACAATGGCTTTGGCTTGGGCACGTCCACCCTTGCGCCCCACATTGGTCCAGCAACCATGGCTGCTCGCAATGCAGCAAGCTCACCTCTAAGCTGCTCAAGCTCCCCTCACATCGCCATTACCTGGGCCTCGAGAGCATCATTCCGCTGCGTGAGGACGTCCATTGCCTCGTTCAAGGCACCTTGCATCTCTCCCTTGTTCTCCTCCCGTGTTGAGTCTGGCTCTTTGATGCGTCCCTCGATGTCCTCGAACCTGTCCCTCATCTCATCAACAGCCAACTCGCACCTAGCCAAGCGAGCATCCATGCTCGATAGCATGTCTCTCAAACTAGCTCTCTTCCCCTTGCCTGTGGGCGGGCGGTTCTCCACCATGTCGCTAGAGTTACCGGGTTGACTCTCATTAGCCATGCATCACACACTCGACAGCAACCGAACGCCAACACACCCACTGCAACAACAACACTAGCACTAATGAGCACTCTCGTAAACCTTGCTCTGATACCAACTGTCACAGGCCGAGACTATAGCTCAAGTCTCATGCAGCTCTCAAACCCCGGAATGTACTCTTCGGGTGCTCAAGATCAACCTTAACACACTTGGGTGCTCGGGACTTAGTGAACACGGCTTAGCACGCCTTAGTGCTGGAACTCGACTAGAACGACACTAGGAGTTACGAGAAGAAAGCGAGGAGAATGGTTAAGGCAAGAGTATATTGTATTACTCAATGGTTGCTTACAGGATGTACACTTAGGCACTTGAGGCCTTACACTCGATGTTGCTCTCCAAGCACTCTTGCTTGCTTTCAAGCTTTTCTTGTTGTGTACAAATGAGGGGTGGTGACCCCTTTATATAGGGGAAGACCCCTTACAATGTGTGGCTAATAATTGTCCAAGTGTGTGGCTAGCATTCAGCTTCTAGATACTTCACTTTCTAGAGACTTCCTAAGTGGGTAGTAGCTCTTCTACACACTAAGTCTCTAGAAAGCTCCACCACATGCTCAAAGGGTTCTAGAGTCTTCTAGCACACTGGTGTCCTGCTTGATTCCAGAACATTCCAGAACATTCCAGACCATTCTGCGCTCCAGGCCTTCCTAGAAGGTTCCGCACCTGTGAGGCCTCCAAATGTGTCTGGGGCTTCCAGAACCTTTCACAGCACTGCGCACACTGCCGCACGCCTTGCCCGATCTCGCACGCCGCTCGCAGTCCAACCCTCTCGTACTTGGACAGGGTCCCTCGGTAGCCACATCCTGACTTGGTCCAACACTCGGACCGTGACACTTGCTCCTGGATAGCCAAGAGTTTTGATAGGGATGAGTAGTCGTGGATGTGCTTCTAAAATCGGATCTTGACAAGTTTAGTAAATCGGTAACCTTTAGTCCCAGGCTGTAGATCAGCTGGTTTAAGGACATGAGTGTGTGAGCGAGACTGCAACTGTTCAAGTCCCCACTGTAGCCAAAAATAAAAATAAAAAGGTAACTTTTACAGAAACCACCTAAGATCTGGTTTGCTCCCAGATAGCCAAGAGGTTTTGTCTAAGGATTTTTTTTTATTTCTTATTTTTATTTTTTTTGTGGATGTGCTTTTAAAATTGAATCTTGACATGTTTAGTAAACTGGTAACCTTTTACATAACCAACCTAACTCTCTCTCTCTGTTTTTTTTTTTAAGAAAAAGATGGGATAAAATCTAGACAACTGATTGCATCTTTGCAACTATATGAAAATTTCTAACTTAACATTTTCAATCTTTGTCATACATTGGATAATTGCAAATGTTAATGAGACATTTATAGGGACTATTTATGTTTAAGATAGAAGTGTGGCTTTGGGCTGGATCTCTTAAATTCTAAATCAAATTTAACAATAGAACTATTGTGATGAATATTTATCATCGTAATCGAATTTAAACTGCTAGAGTATTGAAAGTAAGTTCTAGACCCTCTTTCCAATGGATGTGGTTGTACTGAAGTTTTTCTTCTACAACTGTCTTGCAGGAAGGTTGTAAGGGCCTATTGTATATGGTACTTCATGCTCGTGTTGTTTTGGATCTGTGTGAACAACTAGAACAAGAGATTAGTTTTGAGCAAGTTGAAGGGGACTTCGACTCATTTCAGGGAAAGTGGCTTCTAGAGCAACTAGGAAATCATCATACGCTGCTGAAGTACATTGTAGAATCAAAAATGCACAAAGACTCCTTTCTTTCGGAAGCTTTTGTGGAAGAGGTGTGCTGATCACTTGCATTTCCTATGATTTTCTTTGCAGGTTTATGTAAATTTGGTTATTGTAGCTTTTATTGGATTTCATCTGAAGCGCTGAGAGGGTTATTGGGCATAATTTTACTGTGTTTCTTGGATTTCTAATTAGTATTACGTACTTGTAGAAGTTACATCACCTGTAGATAATATGTTCTCATTTTATTCCTGAACTAAGAAATAAAATCTCATATATATGAAAGACCAAAGAACAAACTATGAAAGTGGGAAAAAGGTGCAGCAATTAAATATCCAGATATACAAATGAGAAGTAGACAAGAGTTATTATTGGTTAATGAATCTCCACGTTGTAAGTTTAGAGACGTACACTATCAGACATCATAATTTATTTTTTGGGGAGTTGTTACTCTTTTACTCTCAGATGGAGACCACAATCCAGGCATACTTTATTAATTACAGTAAAGGGGATCAATAGCCTGAGACAATGTATGTCAGATCAAAATTATATAGATCTGAACATTTGGACATATTAGAGTGTAGATCTAAAGCTCAAAATGTCAGAACAAACCTATTATTTTGAGAAAGCTGACTGAAAAGAAATTTCCTGAAATCTATAGTAACTAGACCTGAAAGTCTCCAAATCATGCAAAATGGAGCAATCATGCTTCAGCTTTGCATTTTCTAGGGCTGGGGGTGATTTGGTCTATAACAAAAAAAACTTGGAAAGATGTTCAACTCATGTTTTAAAATTCAGACTGGGGTGCGACTCAGCCACCCTCTGAGTCCAGTTGATTTGGCCAAGTCGACTCGCACCCTTGTGCCTCCCAAAACCTAAAAATTGTGAAGTACATGATTAAAGGAAAAAAACTTACAATAGAAAATTGATGTTCTATGATTTGAAGCCACATTTGTTTTAATTGCTCAGAATGAATCTAAGTCATCTTTGGTGGTCACATTTGGTTTTCATGAAATCAGATGGCCATTACTACCTTTCTTTAAATGCTCGGATCTTCTAGAAAATGTAGTTTTGTTCTTTCAAAATTTAGTTCAATAAGACCCCAAAAGCCTCCAAGACCATCTTTCAACAAGAAAATAGGAGAAAATGATAGCTTTAACCCTTCCTGACAAGACACGGCTGGATTCGACCAAGCGGACGACTCAACTTGGCAGTGTCAAGTCTGAGTCGACTTGGACTCTTCCGTTTTATTAAAGCAGTGGACTTACCTATCTCTTTTTACATTGCGAAATACCCAAAAGCCTTCATCTAATCATCTTTGAGCCAGTGAATGATGCTTGTACTCATGTATTTACTTCTCAAATCTTACCACCAACACTCCAAAGAGATAGGACCAAGCGGGCGACTCAACTTGGCAGGTGTCAAGTCTAAGTCGACTTGGACTCTGCCATTTTATTAAAGCAGTGGACTTACCTATCTCTGTTTACCTTGCAAAATACCCAAAAGCCTTCATCTAATCAACTTTGAGCCAGTGAATGATGCTTGTACTCGTGTTGTTACTTCTCAAATCTAACCGCCAACACTCCAAAGAATTCTCCCTACTCTCTTGAAGGCCATTGAAATAAAGTGAAAAAGTGAAAAATACTTCTTTCTAGGGCTCACATCTGTATTGGCTATCTTGGCCGATAGAGACAATTTTTTTAGGTTGGCTGCTTTCACTCAGTTTAGCATATCAGTGAAGGCCATTATGGAGTTGGTATCTGTTGATGCTCGTGTGCTGGCAGATATATTAACCATGCTAGGAACTAATATTTTGAACAGAATAACCTCTGCACCTTCGGTGCAACTTTGTTTACTTTGATAAATTTGTAATGTCCTTGTAATATCTGATGTCTCTAGTTTACTTCTGACAGGTACCAAGTTTTTAATACTCTCTCTCAAGATACTCAGGCTTCTGCTGCATCCTTTTTTCCTCTTTTAGAAGCATGCAGTTTGATTGGTTCCTATTTCTTGTTCAGGTTATATATGAAGATCTGCCATCCAACTTATGTGCAATTCGTGATTTTGCTGAAAAACGGGAAGCTGTTGGGTTAAATGCTGTGGTGACATCTGGCCATGTAAAATATCCTGATGGACAAATTGTGTCATCTGACAGTCAGGCACAGGGCAATCAGAATGAACCACCCAAGCAGGTTTTCAGTGTTGATAGTTCTAAGCCAACTGGTCAGAGACCAAAAGTTCCAGGCTTACAGAGGGACACTGAAGTACTTAAATCAGAACTTCTTGGGTTTATTTCAAAATATGGGCAGGAAGGATTCATGCCCATGAGAAAACAACTGCGTTTGCATGGTAGGGTGGATATTGAGAAGGCAATCACACGCATGGGTGGATTTAGAAAGACTGCGTCTTTGATGAATCTTTCCCTTGCTTACAAAGATCGCAAACCAAAGGGCTACTGGGACAACCTAGAGAATTTGCAAGAAGAGGTGAGTTTTATGCTTAAAGGCTAAAGCCCAATGGAGGCTCCACCTAGACCAGATTTTCCCCTCATTTCAGGATCATATCATCCTTGCAGTTCCTCCAATTCTCTCAGTCCATTTTAGAACAAAGGAATTGTGAGGACAGCATGCCAAGGCACTGTTCCATACAGTTCCTCAAGTGGATGAGGGATGCCTTAGAAGTCTTTTGGATTGGCAAGATTTCTTCATCCAATCTTTGGCCTACAGAGAAATGGTTAAGATGGGAGGAAAAATAAACGCAAAGATCAAAAGGGGAACAAAATATTGGATGGCTATGATGATTTTCTTAAAACAAGTGTGGGCAATTGCTTCAGATCAACTGTCTAAGTAAATCATGGGTCAACATGTAGAAATTGGTGCAGACACTGTACATATCTGGATGCATTGACCATACTCATGGTTATCACCATAAATTGACATTAGGAATCTCTATTATCCAATTTGTTATAGAGGCACCGAGCTCTTTCATGTTTTCATGTAGAATAATAATCAATTCATTTTGTTATTTAGACTCAACTACATAATTCAATAGGACTGAGTGTTATGCTTTTATTGTACAGATAAGCCGATTTCAACAGAACTGGGGGATGGATCCTGAGTACATGCCTAGTCGAAAATCTTTTGAGCGGGCAGGTAATTATTACCCTATCTTTTGCTAGGGATAATCAGATCCTCAGATGGAACAGAAATGCATAACTGTCCAATCTTGATGATGGCCGTTAAGGCGGTAATATGTGGTGTCTCAGCAGGCTGGATCCATGCTGGGGAACCCTGGTCACAAATATAGCTTGCACATGAGCTGAGGCCTGGTATTAGTCCAGCCAAATTTTGGCTGGATAAGAGCCAATTTAGGCCAGTGGCTTGGGTGCAGGCCTGATATTTTGAGTTGGATGGCTAAATGACTTGACTTGCACCTATGGCTCCTTCAAGTCAGATCAGATACCCAGCCCATTTTTCAAAATTTCAGATGCCTGTATTTCACTTTTAAGCCATGATTTGGATCTGGGCCTGAATCATAGGGTGAATAATGTAAATGGACAGCACTTAGACTAGCTGCAGCCAAACCCGACCCATGCAAAGCCTGGGAAAATTTTCTCCTACAGGAGTCCCACATGGCTGGTGTGAGGGAGGCCCACATGGATGGCATGTGGGATTTTCAATCCCGGCCTTTAGTTCGGGGATACTTTATTGTGGATGGAGGGGATCGAAATCCCACACCACCATTGTGCGGGATTCCTGCCAGTGAAAGAATCACCTTATTTCCCCTGATAATAAAAGCCAGGGCCGAAGGTGGATTAAGCTTTTTAAGCATAAACTCTTCCCTGTCTTGGCAAGCCTGACCTGCCTTGGCCAGGTGACGTGTAGGAGGGCTTATGGATTAGCCTTACACAAAAAAATTAGCTCCATGTCTCATTGATTTCCATCTGTTCCAAGGTGGTGATTGTGAGCCATTTACTGTCTTATTCAAAGCCTTGCATCTGTTGGAAACTGAGTCTTGGCAGATAATTAATATGCGGCACCCATGGCCTGGGGCCCCACTGATATGCCACATGTTTCCTGGCCTGAGCCTTGACAGATTCATTACATTTACCTATGCAATATATAGATTTATGCATAATGAAAGGTCATTATTTTCATGGCCCAGCCTTACCTCTCACCCAATGGGCTACAGACCTTGTCCTGAGTTTGCTGTGATCACATAACTACGGACCTTGTCCTGAGTTTGTTGTGATCAAATAATGAAAGGTCATTATTTTCATGGCTCAGCCTTGCCTCACCCAATGGACTTACGGGTCTTGTTCCTGGGTTTGTTGTGGTCATTATTCAAGCCTTGAAGGTTTTGCTTGAACCCAGCTTACCTAGCCTATTGCTATGGCCATATCTGAGGCATGAAAGCGGGGCATGCCCAATGGCTTCAATAGGGTCAGCTGATCTTTTGTAACTATTGCTCATATGGGGAACCGCCCTTTTCGGTTGATGGATGGTGCCACTCTCTTCAAGTGGTTTCACTTTACCCACATTTGACAACCATCTGATGAATATTCTAAACGGTTGTGTGCATTTATATGTTCCAAGCGTCATTCTACAATCAGTGTGCTTGCTCTGTTTTAGTGTCTAGCTGCTCTTGTTTAAAACCTCTAGAAGCCATTTTCACATTTACTTTTGTCTACAGGATTGATGTAGTATTAAAATGATGCATTCTTTCTACAGGACGCTATGACATTGCTCGTGCATTGGAGAAGTGGGGGGGTCTCCACGAAGTTTCTCGACTCCTATCGCTTAAGGTCAGACACCCCAGCAGACAGGTGAATCCTACTACTAAAGAGAAGAAAAATGATGTCGTAGCATCTGATGATCAAGAGAAACCGTATCGACCTTATGTTTCCCAGGATACACATAAGTGGCTCTCAAAACTAAAGCATTTGGACATCAATTGGGTGGAGTAGGATCCTTGTGTTTGTTTACTGTCAATAGATGAGTATGTGTCTGTTTGTATAGGGGACATTATTTACCGTGTATAAAACTTGCCGACCTTGGTGCAGCTGTCATGGGTAGTGGCTCTACTAGCTTTTGATTATTCTAGCTGTTGGGATCACTATTTCACAAGTGCAAAGGTACTCGATCCAACTTGGATGGATCTTACCTGAAATGCTTGCCCAAAAGTTCCAATAATTCCCTTGTTTTAGGGCTGACGTGGTTGACTCAGTGAATCAGCTAGAAACTCATTTGTGTCAACTCAAAAACTTTGATAAAGAAACTGATTTCTATCTCTTCCCCATTCCCTTCCTCTCCATCTATGATCCTTCTTACCTCCAGGCCCCTTGTATAGATTTTATCTGAGTTAAAAAAAAAAATGGCAATTTCCTGATTTGATTTCATGCAATTTGGATCCAGTACAGTAAATATTCCCTTATGTTCAAAATGCTAATTAAAAGAAAGATCAAATCCTCAAGCGACAACTAACTAAGGTCACGTTTGGCAACTACATCTTTAGGGAAAAGATTTTCGGTTTCTCTTGAGTTGTGGTAAATTTATGTTTGGCAATTGTAAATTCTTGAGGATTTGGACGAATGAAAATCTTCATTTGTTAGGATTTTCAAATCCGACCACCTCTCCTGAGATTTGAAAATCCTCACTTAAGTGGATTAGTACATTGAATCCTATTTTTCTTATATGCATCGATACACACTAATATCAATGCGAAATTCTCAACTATATAAATCTATAGCGAGGAATTTTTATTTCAATGGTAGTAAAGATTCATTAGATCTACGAATTCCTTACCAAATATGCTCAATAAAAAGAATAAATCTTCAAACTCTGCAAGCATGCAGCATGTTGGTGTAGCTCGTATGTCCCAACCAGATGCAAGGGGTTTGGGGGATTGCTTGTCTTTTAAAAAACTAGTATCCATTGGATATAACGAGCCATCACGTCTAAGAAAATGATTGTGAGTTGTTATTGACTTTTATTTTGACCGTCATTTAATTTTCATAAATCACATTGTACGAATGAATAGCATTGGTGATTTTTTTTAGGTCCCATAAAACGTATCTTCCTGACGAGTCGTCGTTTGTAATGAACTAGTGAGAAGGAATCACTGCATATAACCAACCTACAAATTGGTCAATTAAGGGACATGATGTTTTGAACTGAAGCATTGTGTATTTTATGTGAATCAAATTAAAAAAAAATAAATTCACAATTAGAAAATACGTACGATTCTCAAAATCAAACATGAAATCAATGAACCATAAAAACACGAGGATTTTCGTTGTTTCGTGGTATCTCCTTTACAATGAAGGAAATATATGGAACTGGTTGGAGAGAAATCCACCTATTAATAAAAGGTTGAATGGAGAATATAGTAGATATATATATATATATATATTTTTTACGAAGAAGCTTTTCATTCAAACAGAAAACAAAAAACAATAAGAGAAGATAAGTCCGAGCCAAAACAAGAAAGAAAGACATCACAACAAGACCAACAATCAGCTCCCTACACCCAAAAAAAAAAAAAAAAAAAAAAGCCTTTTCCCGGTCTAAACCCCGATTACTTGAATTACAATGCTTTGCTAACAAATGAGCTGCTGAGTTCAAAAGTCTAGGAATATAAGAAAACTCCGTATGAGCAAAAATCTAACTCTAACATCTTAATATCACTAATAATTGGGTTGATCAACCAATCAAAATTGCCTATAATAGCCTGAACCACCTCTTTAGCATCTAGTAGCACATGCACCCTTGCAAACCCATTCTCTATGGCCTTTATTTATAGCTGCAAGAACCCCCCTCGCTTCGGCTTTCTTAGACGAGGCAATTTTCAGACCGTTCCAGGCACCTGCATTAACAATAACACCTTAAGCATAGCAATATAACCAAATGAAGCTTTCCCATCAGTTGCCTTTTAAGCAGCTTATGAGAATATCATAACGTCATTTTCGGATCTAATCACTCTAACGGCTCCTTCTTCCATTGTGTTTTTACACTTCATCATGTAAGGATCATCAATACTATCTATTAATGATTTAATTGAGAAAATTATATTTGTGGGGTTCAACAGTTTTCCCTTAAATAAGAAATCATTTCTTTCTTTCCATAAAAACCACCACATTGATAGAACCCACATTTGCAGTGATCATCTCCGAGAGTGTCATTGGGTGGCTATTCTCACAGAATTTCTTCCACCATTCCTTTAACTCCACAAAATGAAAGTTGTGAGTTCGAAAAAGAAAATGGGTACCTAACCAACATGCTCTAGCATATTCACATTTCATTAAAGCATGTTCAACCGTTTCCTCTTGACCCTCACAAAGTGGGCACAAGAGGCTTATAGAGTTAATTTTTGAATGCAGAGTCTTTCTAACAACAATAGCATTTTTCAAGCATTTTCATCCAAACAAGAGGATCCTTTGAGGAAGAGGGATTCTCCAAAAATCCTTCCATTTGATGATTGGGGCATGGATATTTTCTCTTCCTTTTATTATTTTTCTGTAAGCCGACTTAGTTGTAAGCTACCAATTTTTTGTGAAAGGCCAAACTTCTTTATCGTTCTCATTACCAACCGAAATATATATTTTACAAATATCCTCTACATCTTTTGCATTATTAAAGGTTTCTCTAATGACTTCTTCATCCCATAGCATATTTTCTTTCCACAAATCTTTATCTGTAATATTCGGGTTGGTAATGTTAGAAATAGGTTTCCTCAAGCCTTCTTTACATGGTATCCAATTATGGTCCTAAACCGAATTTTCTTCACCATTTCTAATTATCCATCCACTCTTTCATAGATGAAACTTACTCCCAATACGAAGCCTCTCCAAAACCATGAGTTGCCTTTTCTATACTTAGCTTCCCACTGTTGGAAATAGGTGGGCCTCTAGGATATGTTTTCAAAACTTTTGACCAACTTGATGCAGTGATCATCTATCTAGAAAGCAAGAAAACCCAATCCAGGATCCATGGCCTCTTTCTCATCACCATGTACAGTAATAAACCCTATCTAGAAGATAGAAATAGCAGCATACAAGCAACCACGAAATCCACAGCATACAATGAAGTAGATCATACCTATGGAGCTCGGTTGTGCTCTAATGAAGGAGTTGATTTCTTTCTTTGATGATGAGACACTTCCACAACCCAAATCAGAATCTCTAAGACCTAATCGTCTTCCACGCTATGACTCGTATCAGATTCTCTTTTCTCAAGAAGATGGGTGGGATCTCCAAGAGAAAGCTCTTAAGGAAACTAGAAGAGGAAGAGGAGAAGATGCATGTGCAACTCTAGCACAATAAGGGCCTTGGGCTTGAATCCCTAGGTGGGATATATTGGGGATGTCCAGCCTTAGCTCTTCTTATATATATAGCTTTTAGCCAGCTCCTCTTGGTTTATTATTAGAAGTCCTACTTCCATAATAATTAACAACCTTCTCTCTTTACTAATTTAAACAGAAGTCTCACTTCCATTATAATTAATAACTTACTATTACCACTATTAGAAATCTTACTTCAAATAGAAATAGTAACTTTCTATTTCCTTTTAGAGTTCTACTATAATTAGTATCTTTCCAATAACTTGGGCTAGCGTGGGGACAACTAGGGATTCCTTAGAAAGCTGGCTCCAACTAGGACACCGCGACCCCACATCTCATGTGTAATCCGGGCCTACAGTTAATTGCAAATAACTCCACTAAATAAATGCAATTGAACTCCAGTCTTAGGAATAAATTACATGAAGACCCCAAACTTCCCAATGTCCACAAGTAGGCCCCTCCATCAATATCCATGGATCAATTGGACCTGTCTTCCAAACTTAGATCCATGTCTTATTATCCTTGAGCCCCAATTAATTATAATGATCATTTGGTACCGATCCAATTAACTCTTAATTGGAATGGGTGCGCACTTACCAATGATAAATCCATTAATTGGCACAAGGGGTTATTAAAGATAGATTCCATCTTGACCATCGAATGTTCCCACAACTCTACTACCACATACCCAAATCACCGAGGTGTTGACCTACAATTGGCCTCACTCATTGGTGACTCAAAGCAAATGAATAGATAGAAACTTGAGTTCATTAATTCTCAAAATTGAGAGCCTATTGTTAGGGAATTATGAGAGTAGACCTTTAAAGTAAAGACAGTGTTCATAAGGTGCTTCTCATGGTCCTTCGATACATCCAATGTACCAGCACTATGATCCAAAATATTACATTCTGATGATCGAGACAAATCACACTATCTCATAGTAATCAAAGTACTGCAATCTTGTCAGACGAGATGTCCAATCTCATCACTGGTTGTGAAGATATTCAAGTATAAGATTTGCTATACATGTCTTCCGTATGTGGATCTCATCCATACACATGTATTGCATCTAGTATGCTTATGGACTCCGGTTCATCTCATAAACCATCATGTCATTCGTATTGGTTATGTGCATTTAAGTAATAAACACCATGCATCTCATGAAATGATAACATGAATATATTGATAAATAAAGAAATTAATCAATTTATTACATCAATCTTGATGGATTGAGACCATAAAACTAACACCCACAAGTTGGACTTTGAACAATACTTTGCTTTGAGAACTTTGGAACATCGAAGGTTATTAGCACTAAGGCAACACCAACAGGTTTTGGCAAGAAGGGCTAAATTATTACTTTTAGTATCCTTTATTCCAAGCCCTCCTTCTATGATTGTCTTACAGTGTTCCATTTTATAGTATGTATTTTCTTCTTTCCGTCACTGTCGCCCCACCAAAAGGATCTAAATATTTCATCGATAGTAGTAGCAGTATTATTGGGAAGTCGGAGGACTGACATATTGTAAACCGGGATATCTGAAGCTACCAATTTAATTAAGGTGTTCCTACCTGCTTGGGATAGAAACGGTATTTGCCAAGAGGTGATTCAGCTCTTTATTTTATTTATTAAAGCATCAAAACTAAGATTTTTATTCCTTGTCGTAAACAAGGGGTTTCTACATATTTTTACAAGCCCACTTGCTTAAATAGACACCATATTTTAGTAAAACTTGAAGTACAACATAGATAGAGAATAGGCGAGACTTACTTTTTCAGAGTCTCAATGCATCTCACAAAATATAGAGTATAAACCACCCTGAATTTGGCTACAACATCCGTGGAAGAAGAAAAACCATATTTGATTAAGAACCAAAGATATCCCTGGCTTACCAACACAATCATTGTTAAGCGGTGGTGGCATCTCCGTATCACACATATACCCACGGATCAATCCCTGGGTCTGTTGATATTATGGCCAAACTAGAAAGAAAAAAAAATATCCCTATTCTTCTTTTGTCTTTGTCTCCTCTGTCTTTTCTTCTTTGAACCACAATAGACTAACACATCATAATCTTGTTGAAACTAATGAATTATACCACATGAACATCGAGTTAGGGGTTGTTTGTTTGCACTCATTTACACATGCATAACATATATGCATGATTATGAGCATTTGCACTCATTTATGCATCACATGCTTAAATAAGTTGTCAAAATGGTGTGTAAATGAGGCTCTTTAATTTTTTCTGGTACCCCCACCATGGGGCTAGGACCCAAGGGAGAGCCTTTGTACACACAGGAAGACAATCCACTCATGTGGGAAAGGAACCGGTACACGCAAGATGAAAGCCCGCACACATAGAAATAGGTGGCGTACCTAGGGGTTCAAACCTTGAGCAGCCGGGTGGAACTGGGGTTAAAAATGTGCTGGAACAAAGGATGCGAGTTTAGGTTATGGGATCAAATCCCTTTCACCGATTTTTTTTTAGTTTTTGGGACTTCCGTTGGCCTCAAAATTTTAGCCCATACCATTCAAGCTACTTATTGGCCAGTTGAAACCCTAAACATTTTGTTTCATGTCTTAAACAACCATAGACTTGGAGATATATGTGGATTTTACATTTGTAATCCGAACCACTTTGACGTTTAATTAAGTGAAGGTGCTTCCAAACAAAGATAATAATGTGTTTCACAAGTGTAAATTTCACATGCGTAAAAAAATTCAATAGATTTTTATGAAAAAAGTTAGTTCAAAACCCTTATTATACGATTTGGTTCGGAAAGACAGCACTAAAACATAGAATTAGGGTGTCATACGTAGCCAGAAGACCAATTTGCCCCAAAACCATATCATTTGGGTTCTTTTCAAAAATCCCCATCTTTCTTCCTCTGACGATATCTTTAGGCTCCCTGTAAACATCCTCCCTCTTCTTTCCTTTTCTTCTAGAGACAATACCCTTGGCCAATCCTACTTCTTTGTCTTCTCTTGCCTTTCCTCTTTTGCTCTCTGCGACTCAAAACTTCTTTTTTCTTACAATCTCTTCTTTCTAAAAACATGGTGAAAAGAGTGAGAAAACTCACATCAGTCATGTCTTTCAGCTACAATGGTTGGAGAGTAGTAGCGAGGAAGAACGATAGAGACCACAGTGGGGAGCACAAGTATTGGAGAAAAAAATCATAGTGTAAGTGAGAGAATTAGCATGGGCAACCAAATACGACGAGCACTGAGGAAGATCGCTGTCGTCTTTCAACCATCGAACTGAGAATTGTGAATAAGAGGAGAAACTGAGAACGATGAAGAAGAGAGGAAAAGTAACAAAGAGGGAGTTTTTTTTTTTTTTTTCTAAACGAGCGCTAATGATATTGATTTGGGGAAGAATGAAAAATCGAAAAGGGGTTTTTGAAAAAGAGAGATTATAGGAAGATAGAGGTTTCGAGTTGGAAAGAAAAGGAAAAGAGGCAAGAGAAAATAGTGGATTTCATTTTCTTTTTTTTTTCTGGGCGGGAAACGGACATCGGATGAGGATATCGATAGGGAAAGGGAAGAAGATGAAAGAAGAGGGAGAAAAGCTTAAAAGAGCCTTAACTATATCATACAAGGAAGAAAGATTATGATTTTTAAAAAGAACCATAACAATCTCGTTCTAGGGTAAAGTGGTATTTTGGCTACGTATGGCACCCTAATTTGATGTTTTAGTGTCTTTCTTTATCAATAATTTTAATTAGGCTTTAAGACTGATTTTTTTCATACAAATCCCAAAATTCAAATATGCAACTTTTACTTATGTGTATCCCCCCTATCCCATTCATTAAAAACAAATGACCCCAATAAGGAAGATAATGAGCTTCATTAGATTGCTGGTTGTCATAACAAAGACCGTGACTCTGAACTGTTCACTTATTTAACAATCCATATTACCATCCTAATTGGACAATTTAGATTTTAGTTGAAGGTAATTTTGGTATATACCATCCACGCACATGCAACGACCAGCATGACTAATAATCGGTCAGTTTATTATGGTACTGTGATTCATCTTCGTATATATTCTGCTCAATTGAGAGCCCAAATAATTCCATTTGCCTAACTATAAATCATTCATCGCTCGTGGTCCACATATTAACTCTAAATTGCTTAAGATAAAATTTTCCCTAGCCTTTTACTGGGCTGGGCCTGTCTCCAATTAAGCAAGATATTAAAACACCCCACCCCCACCTTCCTTTGCCGGTAGGGTAAGTATTCACACAACCACTCATACATAACTACTCATATATATATAGGGGAATGTTCATATGCATCTTTCCCTCACCATAGGGTGAGGGATACTTCCATTTTGGAGTCTTTTTAGTCTTTTGTACTTGAAAAGACCCCAAAATGGAAGTATCACTCACCCTATGGTGAGGGAAAGATGCATGTGATCATTCCCCATATATAAATATATATATATATATATATATAAAGGGACATTCATGTGCATCTATCCCTCACCATAGGGTGAGGGCACTTTCCCTTTTTGCACATAAATCCCCCTTTTGTACTTCACCCTATGTACTTGAAATCCCCCTTTTGTACTTGAAAAATACCATTTATGGAAGCATCTATCACCCTTTGGTGAGGGATAGATGCACATGAATATTTCCCATAGATATATATATATATATATATATATAGAGAGAGAGGAAAATTCTCAAAAAGTGCCCTATCTCAAAAGGGGAGCTTCTGCCCCTATCTAATAGCCAATTATTTTTTAGTATTTTAACGGATCCACCTTCGTAGGAGAATATTTAGAAGAGAGAATCAGATATGTATATCATTGATGACACATGTCACACTTTTATTGGTTAGAAGAGGGGCGTTTTTTTTAGAAAAACGCACAGGGAGTTTTGTAGTGTAACTCATATAAATATATATATGTATATTAATTCAACCGGCACTACTTCCTTAATTTAATGCCTTTACTTTACTCATTTCAAGCTTTTTGTCTGTCCTCGTCCTTCTCACACTTTCTAAGTAAACTTGCAAAAAATACATTATTGCAAAAAATACATTATGGCCCATATCTAAGTAAGAACTTATACTCCTCAAAATACAAGTCCTCCTTTTTTAGATTATATAGTCAAGTTTTACACTAATATGAGTTGGTCCCACTGTAAAATTGAGCTTATTAAATAAAATATAAAAAAAATATATGTTAATTATATACTTCTTGTTATAGTGAGCAGTAGCACTACTTATTTTGCAGTAAAATTAAGCCATATCCCATAATTGAGAAGGGCGCTAGTTTTTAATAGTTCAATAGGTGGGCCCCACTTTGGGGTTTTTGCTTCTCTCATTTCTAAATGTGTGAGTGATATGAAATAATTTAATAAGGAATGTGACTTTATGTCTTCTTCTCCACTTCCATTAACAAAGTTTTGCTCTATGCCGTATTTGTTTTTCTTTTATTGTTTTTTTGCCAAAAGTGTGATTTTTCTACATAAAAAAAAAAAAAAAAACTGAAGGAAATGCAAATTTGTGACAAGTAGAAATTCCAAAATCAAATTTTGGGTCCAATATTTGTAACCATTTTGCTTTGGGTCATGTGATTTGAAGTAAAAATAGGCTTTGATCTATGTGACTACAAGATTTGAGTATGAGACTGATTAGGGCCCAGTATGCTTCATAAACGTAAATATAAATCACTTCAAAGAGAAAATAAAGGATGCTATTTAATTGGCAAGGATAAAAATTGGTCAAAAAAACTTGAAGGAAAAAAATTTAGAAAACTGGTTCAAAATTTGTGGCATAGATTTAAATAGAAATCCGCAAAAAAAAGAATAAACAAGTTATCATTTTTGGTAGGGATGAATGGTGCTCCCAAATACTTTAAAGACTCAAATTTTGGATGGGATGAATGGTGCTCTTCAATACTTTTAAGGACTCAAATTGAAAAGTTAGATTTGAACATGATATTTTACTTAAATCCTAGACCTAAATCACATAATTGTTTTCAACTTTATTTTTCCTTCTTTATTTTAATTTGAAGTACTTTTTTTAGTAGATATTGGAAAAATTGAACCTAACCAGTATTTTAGATTTTCAATAGATGAGACCACTAATTTCACTTTTAAATATCTCTTCAAAGAGAAAAAACTCATGGGACCGAACTATTTTTAATGTTGGATTTTTTTCATCGTTTTTTATGTGCATTTTGGAAAAATATGGACCCTGCAAGCTTTTCATTTCAAGCGTTTTGTCTGTCCTCATCCTTCTCACACTTTCTAAGTAAACTTGCAACAAATATATTAAGGCCCAGATCTAAGTAAGAGCTTATAATACTCAAAATACAAATCGTCCTCTTTTAGACTATATAGTAAAGTTTTACTCTAATATGAGTTAATCCTATTGTAAGATTGACCTTTTATAAATAAAATATAGAAAAAAATTATGTTAATTATGTACTTAGTGTTATAGTGAGCAGTAACACTACTTATTTTGCAGTAAAATTAAGCCATATCCCATAATTGAGAAGGGCTCCATTTGAAGTTGCCAAAAATATGGGAATGCATCCTCGTGTAAAAATAACATTTTGTTAATAAAAAAGAGAGGATTTTATCCCAAGATAAAAAAATTTAATATGGTCATAGGACCGAATGAGAAAAATTAGACAAACTTGCACTAAATAGGGCAATTCACCTGAAAAACACTTTTTTATCACTTTTTTCTATGGTCAATATCGACCTTGAGCAAACAAAAAAAATACCAGTTTCGCTTGTCTTCTTCCTCCTCTCTTTCCCAAACCCAATCGAAAGGGAATACCTAAATGCATTTCCACATTACAAACGCTCAAATCGATGAACTAATCTCCATATCAAAACCAAAATCTTAAGGAGCTCTTGATTTTGGGATGTGAATGTGGTGGGAATGAATCCAACAAGCTGTTGTTGGACTTGACATCCCTGTGAACAATGGGCTAAGAGCGCGAATGGCTGATAGAGTGAGCTCATCTGTTGATAAGTCTCAAAGTTTAGGGGCCACTTCTTATTGTCACAGAGAGAAGCTGTAGAGATCTATGATATGCTCACAGGCACTCTTGGCTTCACACGCCCTCACTTCCTATCTCATTGCTCTCGGTTAGACCCCGCATGACCTCCGATTAAGTGAAATCCAAACTAGAGAATGATATCATCTCCCATGTGGCACGATCTCATCCTTGACTCTTCCTCTGCCAATCTCGTATAAAAAACACAGAGTGAATGCCAGGGCAACTAGGAAGATGAAAGTTGCAATGACCAAAACCGCTACATTCACATCCCAAGATCAAGAGCACCTGAAGATTGGAGATTAGTTCATTGATTTAAGCATTTGTAATGTGGAAATGCATTTAAGTATTCCTTTTAGATTGGATTTGGAAAAAAGAGGAGAAGGACGAACATAATTTTATTTTATTTTTTTATATCGACCCTACTCGGTTTAGGGGAGGGTCGATATCGACCATAGAAAAAAGTGTTAAACAAAAAAGGGGCGAATCACCCAATTTGGTGATAGTTTGTCTCAATTGTTCGATTCGGTCCTATGGCCACATTAAGTGTTTTTAGGGTAATATCCTCTTAAAAAACTACTTTTCTTTCAAGTTATAGAGGGCAAGGAACAATCTGCATCAAACATAGGCCATATAATATAAATACATGTAATTTATAAACCCTTTCGTGAGGCAGGCACATGTGATTTGAGGCGGTTCTATCATTAGGACCCACATGTCTGAGATACAGAAGGGAAGTGGATTTTTCAATGTAGGAGAGTCAGTCCAAGGTGTTACAGTTGGCTCCCTTTGAAGTTGCCAAAAATATAGGAATGCATCCTCGTGAAAGAATAGCATTTTCTTAATTAAAAAAAAGATTTTATCCGAAAAAACATTTAATATGGCCATAAGACCAAATTAGACAAATTAGACAAACTTGTACCAAATAGGGCGATTCACCTGAAAAAGCTTTTTTTTACCACTTTTTTCTATCCACTCTGAGTAAACAAAAAACAACAGTTCCGCTCGTCTTCTTCCTCCTCTCTTTCCCAAACTCAATTCAAAGGGAAGACTTAATGCATTTTCACACTACAAATGTTCAAATCAATGAACTAATCTCAATAATAAAACCAAAATCTTTTTAGGGGCTCTTGATTCTGGGATGTGATTGTGGTGGAAATGAGCCCAACAAGATGTTGCTGGACTTGACATCCATGTGAACAATGGGTTGAGGGCACGAATCGCTAATAGAGTGAGCTTATCTGTTAATAAGTCTCAGAGTTCAGGGACCACTTCTTATCTATCATAGAGAGAGGCTGTAGAGATCTATGATCTGCGCACATGCACTCTTGGCTTCACACGCCCCCAGTTCCTATCTTATTGCTCTCGGTTAGACCCCGCATGACCTCCGATTCAGTGAGATCCAAACGAGAGAATGATGTCATCTCCCACGTGGCAAGATCTCATCCGTGACTCTTCCTTAGCCAATCTCGTATAAAAAAGTAGAGCGAATGCTAGGGCACCTGGGAAAATGAAATTTGCAACGACCAAAGTCGCCACATTCACATCCCAAAATCAAGAGCTCCTTGAGATTTTGGTTTTCATATGGAGATTAGTTCATTGATTTGAGCATATGTAATGTGGAAATGCATTTAGATCTTTCCTTTGTGTTTGGTTTGGGAAAGACAGGAGGAAAAAGATGAGTGTAACTGATTTTGTTTTTTTAGATATCGATCCTAACCGGTTTAGGGGAGAGTCAATATAGACCATAGAAAAAAGTGACCAAAAAAAAATAATTTTCAGGCGAATTGTCCTATTTGGTGCAAGTTTGTCTCAATTGTCCAATTCGATTCCATTGCCAGATTATATGTTTTTTTAGGTAAAATCCTCTTTAAAAAAATCACTTTCCTTTCAAGTTACTAGCGGCATGGAACAATTTGCATCAAACATAGGCCATATAATATAAATACATGTGATTTATATACCCTTTCATGAGGCAGGCACATGTGAATTGAGGCGGTTCTATCATTAGGACCCACATCTATACCTCTATTAGAATGTGGTTACACTTCACTTAACCAAAAGCGTTGAAACCACAAATCCTTATTTCTTAAAATTCGTCAGAACAGGTGTCAAAAGCTCTCCAATATCCTCTCTCCCCAGACTACTCTCTCTCTACTATCCTCTCTCTCAAGTATCCTCTTTGTAACGGCTCTGTCTAACTGATTGGAACTGCATCCTCTCTCCAATCTACATCACCAAATACACAGAATATGAAAAAAAAATTCGACTCAAATCAAAGGAGGAGGAGAGATATAGAATGGAGATCACAGAAAAGTTTGTTTACTGATGTGGGGTTATTGCAAACTTAATCAAGGTGACCCATCAATTTTTGATAGAATCACTGTGTGCCTCGCCTTAAAATGATGGTATGATTTGTACATAGTCATCTTTACAGTTAAACTGTTTGATTTGAATAATTATGGTAGGCTCTGACGAAATCAAGGTGACCTATCAATTTTTGATGGAATCACTGTGTGCCACACCTTCAAATGATGCAATCATATTGCAGCCCAATCTGTAAAGATTATGTGATCTGTGTAAATTTTATTTTTGACCCATCAATTTTCTTTTTGATGGAATCACTGTTTGCCCCACCTTAAAATGATGTTGAGGTTATTGCGAACTTAATCAAGGTGATGACGAAATCAAGGCGACCCATCAATTTCTGATGGAATCACTGTGTGCCCCCACCTTAAAATGATGGTAGGCTCTGACGAAATCAAGGTGACCCATCAATCTCTGATGGAATCACTGTGTGCCCCACCTTAAAATGATGGTATGATTTGTATATTGTCATCTTTATAGTTAAATTGCTAGATTTGAGTAATTATAGTAGGCTTTGACGAAATCAAGGTGACCCATCAATTTTTTATGGAATCACTGTGTGCCACACCTTCAAATGATGCAATCATATTGCAGCCCAATCTGTAAAGAATATGTGATTTGTGTAAATTTTATTTTTGACCCATCAATTTTCTTTTTGATGGAGTCACTGTGTGTCCCATCTTAAAATGACGTTGGGGTTATTGCGAACTTAATCAAGGTGATGACGAAATCAAGGTGACCCATCAATTTTTGATGGAATCACTGTGTGCCCCACCTTAAAATGATGGTAGGCTCTGACGAAATCAAGGTGACCCATCAATTTTTGATGGAATCACTGTGTGCCCTACTTTAAAATGATGGTATGATTTGTACATAGTCATCTTTATAGTTAAATTGCTAGATTTGAGTAATTATTGGAGGCTCTGACGAAATCAAGGTGACCCATCAATTTTTTATGGAATCACTGTGTGCCACACCTTCAAATGATGCAATCATATTGCAGCCCAATCTGTAAAGATTATGTGATTTGGGTAAGATCCCACATTAGTGCCCTATTTTCTTTCTAAATTTTTATTCCCTTTTATATTCACCGCTCATTAATGGTCGCAAAGAAAGTGAAATTGGCAAGAGTTTCAGCTCATTAATGATAAAGATATTAGGTCTAATTCATCCCAGATTTTTGGACCTATATAGGGCTAGATTTTTTGTCCGATTCCTTATTTTTATTAGGTCTAAACCAGGCCTAATTTTTTGGTGTAAATCATGATAGATTTTGGGTCCATTTCAAGACGGAATATTGGGTCTAAACCAAGCCACATTTTAGGACATACATAAAGCCATATTTTGGGTCTACAATAATTATATTGTTAATAACTGCACTCAATCAAAGAGTAAAAGGACTACAAATAAAATAATTAAACAAACTTAGTTTTCATAGAATAATTATTAAATGATGTACTCTGATAAAAATTATAATCTGCATAGAATAATTTATATGGAGAGTTATAATCCCTTTAAATTTGATAATTTGTAGAATGACATTATAATTTCCCTACTCTCCTTCCATCTCCCTCTTCCTTTCTTCCTCACGTGATTCACCTGGCTACACATCCCTGATGCGCTATCTCCCTGCACAGGCTGTTGCACCCCTTCCCTCATCCATTTACTTAAAAAAAACCCATGCATACTCATTTCTTTCCTTTTTCGAGTTGAATTTAGTTTCATTTATTATTTTTCTTATGATATTCCATGCATCGAATATGCCCATGCATTTTAGCAAAATTGTCTATTCTGTTTACTTAATTTCTTCATGCATCAAACATGCCCACGCATCTAATACGCTCATCCACCTAAATTAGCATTTCCATTTTTTCTAGTTTGATTTAATTTGCTCCTAGCCCATGCATTAAAAATATGTTCATGCATTAATATGCATAGGCACCATAGAGCTTGGTTACCTTTTATTCCTTTTCAGATAATTTTGACATTATAATTACATAAAAAAAATATATCAACAAAAACAACAAAACCAAAACAGAAAAACCAATCCAAAAGTCCAAAAAAAACGAAAAGTAAAGAACAAAAAATAGAAGAAAAAAAAAAGAATTCTAAGTATTAGATTAATTAAAAAAATTTAGCTTAGGTTTAATAATTAATTGTCATCTCCTCCCCGCCTCACATTAGGATTAGGGAATCTAATTAGGAAGTTATAAATTAGTTAGATTAATGAATAAATAAAAATTAATAACTCTCCTCTCCTCTCTTTTCACTAGGGTTAGGAAGACCAATTTAGGAAATTTTTAGAATCTAGAACCAAACCAAAAATAAAAAAATAACAAAAACTAAAAGGACAAAAAAAGTAAAAAATATTAAAAACCATAAAATATTATTAAAATTAGAGTTATAAATTAAATAGTAGTTTAGACTGACCGAGTCAGACCCCAGACCAAGAGCTAGGTCTTCCCCAGCCGAGTTAGATTACCTTTAGTTTCTTTAATCTCATTTAGTTAGGCCCAACTCTTTCTCCGGGCCCGCTAAGGGACTGGGAGAGCGGATGAGGGCACTTAGGGTGGAGATCCATTAGGGAAATGGATTAGTCCTATTAAATCCAAGTAGAAAATAAAAAAAAATTACTGAACTATCCTAACATATGGACTGGCTCCTAGATTAACCAAATTTCAAATGCAGTTAGGGGTCTGGGTAGATAATTCCACGCTAATTCTTTTATTTATTTACTTACTTTTTTTTTCAGATATAATTTATGAAATTATTAGATCTTTTCGGTGACGTGATTGGAACCATGGTTTAAAATCGCAGTTCGCAATCATTGCCTCGCGGTTCGCGGTCATCACGTCTCGGTTCACGATCATCGCGGCCCATCTCGGAACGAATTTTTATTTGACCCCCAAAAAATTAAAAAAAATATCCAAAAAATCCAGAATATTATAAAATGATAGAAACTAATGTTTTTTTTTTTCCATTAGTACACTTTAAAGAAAAATAACGGTCCCCTCAAGTTATAACATCCTGTATCATTGTTGTATCGATGTATATACTACAATAAGCTGAAATATCATAAATTTGATATACTGCAACCATAATTTTGGGCAAACTAATAGTGTTAAACATTTAAAGTCTACACTTTAAATCATAAAATTCACACTTTTTTGTTCCAAAAGTGTAGATCTATTGTAAACTAACACATTATAAATGCATTTGAACGCTAATTTGGAAAAATGTAAATGATATCAAGAAAAGCCCCAAATTTTGAAAATAAAAAATCTAGATCTACACCTTAAAACACTAGATCTAGAGAAAAATTTATAAGTAACATCAAATCTAACTCAATATAAAGCATTTGGTTCATGTATTACACAATCTTAAAAAAAATAAAAAATAATAATAATAATTCTAATTTAAATAATGAAAAAATAAAAAAATATTACAAAAAGTGCTAAAACTTATAATTTTTTGCTCCAAAAGTACATATCTAACACACCTCAAACATCTCTAAGTTATTTTGATGTTGAATCGTGAAAAGAACTCCAAAAAACAAAAAAACAAAAAAAAAAGCTTATCAAAGAGGTCCCTTGAGTTTAATTAGATTTCCCCACATACAAATCCATCAAAAAGTAGCTTAGATCTAAACTTTTAGGTGCTCCTCCACGCCTTAGAAGTTGTAGCAGGCCTTAGGAAGTTCTCAGAGAAGAAACATAATGAAAGAAGTGAAAGAAGAAGACTAGAAGAGGTGTTTAAAACAAAAATTCCGTCAGGCATCATAACGGCCGTTATTATGCCGTTATTTTCAAAATAACGACAGTTATAACGGTACGGCCATTATGATTCGTTATTTTGGCAATATTTGCCCCCGTTATACATCGTAGCTGTTATATGCAATATGTCATTATATGCAATATAACGTAATGGTAACGGCAGCAATTTTGAACCCTGACTAGAGCACAAACCCGAGTATATTGAAGGAGCTCTAAGGATTCTCATTGAGGTATTTAATAATTCTGTTTTGGCTGAAATCAAATAATGAAGATTTGTCAAATCTTATGGATCATGCGTGTTCACGCATCTTATCATATGTTGAAACATAAACGAGTTATAATACATGTTTTTCAGCAAGTTTGGGTTGTTAGATGTCGTCCAATTTCAACCACATCTTATTGGTATTTTTTAAATCAAATTATGAAGAATTGTTACATCTTATGGATCATGATGTGTCTTTGTTTTTCTTTTCAACACGTTTTTTCTTTTTTCAAACTGAGGCGTTTAGTACTTTATGTGTTCATCTTGAATTACATGTTAGCATCACCAAAGAATAACAACCAGCCTAAATAGAGTTAGAAAAAATAAACAACCAAAATGAAATAACTATTGTTTATAAACTAAATTGAATCAACGAACTAAATTGACTAGATTTAATCTCAAATAATTCCTGAAATTGGGCTGGGTTGCAGCCAGATTTCGACGGTAAATGGGTTGAGAGTTTGGTTAAGACTAGAGCTAATTAGGTCATAAACCACCCCAAATAGATAGATGTGCTGGGCTAAAACACAGACTAAAAGAGAGTCCTAAATAGACTGAAAACTGGCTCAGCAAAATATACTATGAAAAAGCTAAAAATCAAATCTGTGAATAAACTTGCTCATTAATGACAAATATATTGGGCCTAATTATGGCCATATTTTGTTAGTTTTATGGTCTCAATCCATTAAGATTGATGTAATAAATTGATTAGTTTCTTTATTTATCAATATATTCATGTTATCATTTCATGAGATGAATGGTGTTTATTACTTAAATGCACATAACCAATACGAATGACATGATGGTTCATGAGATGAACCAGAGTCCATAAGTATACTAGATGCAATACATGTGTATGGATGGGATCTACATACGGGAGACATGTATAGCAAATCTTATACTTGAATATCTTCACAACCAGTGATGAGATTGGACATCTCATCTGACAAGGTTGCAGTACTTTGATTACTATGAGATAGTGTGATTTGTCTCGATCATCAGAATGTAAGATTCTAGATTATAGTGCTGGTATATTTGATGTATTGAAGGACCATGAGAAGCACCTTATGAACACTGTCTTTACTTTAAGGTCTGCTCTCATAATTCCCTGGCAATAGGCTCTCAATCCTAAGACATTAATGAACTCAAGTTTCTATCTATTCATTTGCTTTGAGTCACCAATGAGTGGGCCAATTGTAGGTCAACACCTCGGTGATTTGGGTACGTGGTAGTAGAGCTGTGGGAACATTCGATGGTCAAGACGGAATCTATCTTTAATATCCCCTTGTGCCAATTAATGGATTTATCATTGGTAAGTGCGCACCCATTCCAATTAAGAGTTAATTGGATCGGTACCAAATGATCATTATAATTAATTGGGGCTCAAGGATAATAAGATATGGATCTAAGTTTGGAAGACAGGTCCAATTGATCCATAGATATTGATGGAGGGGCCTACTTGTGGACATTGGGAAGTTTAGGGTCTTCATGTAATTTATTCCTAAGACTGGAGTTCAATTGCATTTATTTAGTGGAGTTATTTGCAATTAACTACAGGCCCGGATTGCACATGAGATGTGAGGTCGTGGTGTCCCAGTTGGAGCCAGCTTTCTATGGAATCCCTAGTGGTCCCCACGCTAGCCCAAGATTGGATCTTTACTAATTCTATTTGAACTCAAAAAAAAAAAGAAAGCTACTATTTCTATTTGAAGTGAGACTTCTAATAGTGGTAATAGTAGAACAAAGGGTTACTAAGTGTAATGGAAGTTGGACTTCTAATAATACACTATTTGAGAATGTTGAAAAGCTATAAAAGGAAGATAAGGGAGCACCCTTGGACGTCCATGCCCTATTCCAAGGAGTTGTGCACGCCCACTTCATCTTGAGTTTGCAAGAGTTGCATTCTTCTTCCCCTCTCTCTCTTCTAGTTCCATTCTAGTTTCCTTGGAGATTCTAGATAATCTTTCTCTTGGAGATTCCACCATCTCTCTTGTGGAAAGAGATCTGAAGCTGGTCATAGCGTGGAAGACGATTGAGCATTGGAGATTCTGATCTTAGAAGAGCTCTTCATCAAAGAGTTGAATCAAGTTCTCCATTAGAGCACAACCAAGCTTCATATGTATTTTCTACTCCTTGTATGTTGTGGAATTTCGTGGTTGCATGTTTAGTGCTGTTTCTATCCTTTTGATAGGTTTGTTTGCTGATCATGATGGCTGAGTTTGAGGACATGCATCCTGGATTGGGTTTTGATGGCTTTTAGATAGGTGTTCATCACTTCTAGTTGGTGAAAAGTTTTTGAAACCTATCCAAGAGGTCCACCCACTTCCAACATATTTTGGGCTTAAATAAGGCTAGATTTTGGGTCTAATTCAAGACAAAATATTTGGTGTAAATCAAGCCAGATTTTTTAGTGTAAATCAGGCCAGATTTTTTGTCTAATTCAAGACAGAATATTAGGTCTAAACTAGGCTACATTTTTCGGTCTAAATCGGGCCAGATTTTGGTCTAATTCAAGATAAAATATTGGGTCTAATTCTACCCAAATTTTGGATAAAAAATCAGACAATAATTCTAGGTCTAACTCAGGGCAGAATAGCAATCCAAATAAGGGCAGAATTACATATTCAAGTCAGTCTAGAATTAGTACATGCTTATAATTCTAAGCCAGTTTAGAGTTATAGGTAAAAAAAAAAAAAAAAGGCCAAGAAAAAAAAAAAAGGCCAAGATTAGGCCCGAATTACAAGCCTAAATTAGGCCGAAACGCAGCATAATTTAGGCCAGAATATGTCTTTTATTTATTTTATTTTTACACGTGTCTGGGCTTCATCAAATTCCATTTACACCTCACGTAAAAAATATAACATCTGAAAAAATATATAATAATTAAATTAATAACAAAAAAAAGAGCTCAAAAATTCACTAATTAATAAATTTAATAAAAATAATTCGTTTAAATATGTGCATTTGGTAGCTCAGTGGCCGTGCATAGGACACGGGGTTTTGCTGGTACCTGAGATACAGATGTCACGTGGAATTTTCAATTTTCATAGGATGGGATATGTGGGAGAATTCGATGCCACGTATCATTGGAGATGAGAATCCGATTTTTTCAACTAAAAGTCCAACATTGCGGTGCAGCGGTTTTCGTAAAACCACGGCTCCAGAAGGTGGTTTTGAGCGTGGTTATCTTTGTATTATGTATATAATATAATAAGCAGCAGAGGAAGGAATATAAGATCCTTATCAGTTCTCTTCACAGCACAATAGAATAGAGATGGCAGTGAATGTATTGGGGTTTCTGGAATGAGATGTATCTCTCGGAGGCTTGTGGCCTGGGTCGTTCGGAAAGACTCAAAGGAGTAAGACATGTAAATTTGTTTTTTTTTTCTTGGATTCTTTCCTTCCGATACCCCCCATGCCATGGGATTCCAAGGGGTCCTCTCTTTCCCTTCTCGTCCCTTTTTTTATGTTCTGATTTGATGATGACGAGGATGATTATCTCTGCATCTTCTTCAATTGGAACAATAGTGAAGGGTCATCCATCCATTACCGTGTGGTATGTGCTTCATGTGTTTTTTAACTTCCCTTTGCCTTCTGTGATAAGTAACTAAACACATGGATTTTCCTTCTCACCCTTTTGTCTCTCTTATGAGCCGACGATGATGATATCCACAGCCATCTGGTATGTATCTACCGAGTTCTAGGAAGTAAAACCATGATACGTACCCACAAGAATTATTAATTACTTGTATCCAAGACTCCAAAGCTTGTGATTACGGAGAATCACTAAAATGTAACTAACAGAGAATGTACACGAGTTTTTAAGAGCTTCCATGGCATTATTACACAAAGATGCCTACTCTCCCCTTTCCCATTTGCTATAGTCATGGAATTCTTCTAAGAGATTTTATAAGAGATTTTAAGGGATACCCGCTTCCACCTTTCCTATTTGCCATTACAAACCTTGGTTTTGCTGATGACCACATAATGTTTTTTTTTTCTTGTTGGTTATTTTTTAAAGGCTAATACTCTATTTGCAGGCTACTTTAAGGGTCCCTTTGTTTGCATTAAAATATATATAGAATTCATACATCGCTAGTTAAAAATAAAGATTAAGGTTGCATTTTAAAAAATGAGCACGAATATCTTTTTCTTCTGGAAAGGAGAATCAAAAGAACATAAGAAACGAACCACCAGCCATCATGTTAATAGTTTATTTTTCATATTCTTTTGATTTTATTTCTCTAAAAAGAAAAATTTTACTTGATGTGCGGTTTTAAAATTCACTTTGATCTTCATTTTTAATCACTTACGTAATTATTTATATGAATTCAATTTCTTTGTATTATAGAGCAAACAAACACGCCCGAGCTTCATTTTTGGGATTTCTCCTACTATTTTGAGCTTGATATTAATTATATAAAAAGTCCATTCTTCTTTTCTAGCACTATTATCAAGATTCAACCGGTCATAGCAGGCATCCTTGGCACCCCCATTGGTTCCCTTCCAAATTTATGGCTTGGGCTTCCTCTATGTTCAAAAAGGCTCTCCAAGATGGACTGGCATCCGATTGTTGATAGAGTTCGATCTAGATTGGCTTGTTGGAAAGCTTGCTTCCTCTCCTTTGATGAAATATCAAACTCATGAAATATGTCTTCTTATCCTTTCATATATTTTGTTGTGCAAGCTTCCTTATTCCTAAATTTTTGGTTCGAGACTTCTTTTGGAACAGCTGGGATATTGGGAGATATTTGCATGCTATTGCTTGGGGTTCCATTTGTTTGCTAGGCTTTTGGGAGGCCTTAGTATTAAATCCATTCATGGAATTAATAAGGTGGCCTTGCTTCATGAGGTATGGAATATTCTTTTAAATCATCCAACTTGTTGGAATTTATGGATTCGGGCAAAGTACCTTCGACGTAAGTCTTTTTGGGATGTTCATGTTACATCTTCTGCTTCCATTGGATGGAGGGGTATTTTATCTTTAAGGCCTGTTGTGCTGCCTTATATTCGGCACCTTATTATAGAGGGTAGAGGAACGCAATTTTGGAGTGATCCGTGGTTGCATGGGGGTAGGATTCGGGATATCTTTCCTTAACGTATCATTTATGATCTTCGTTTGGGTGAGAATTTATGGGTTCATCATTTTATTTCTGCTAATGGATGGCAGCTTCAGCCACGAACTTCTGGTGATTCGATTCCATTATGGGAGCTTATTCGCAATATGAAAGGGCATCCAGAACCATCATTTTTTTTATGAGATAGGGTGGACCTTAGAAGATAATGGAATTGCAATCTGGATTCGTGGAATTCTCTTTCTTGGGTGGATTATGTTTGGTTCAAAGGCAGAGCTAAGAAAGTTTTTGTTTGTGCATGGATTAGTTTTTTGGTTTTGTCTTAAGTTTCTTGTTGGCTCGGAATGTTCAATGTGATTCATGCTGTCTGTTTTGTTCCTGCAATGCCCGTTTCCTCTACTAGTTTGGAGCATAGTTATGCATATGGTCTTGAGTATCTTGCTGATCATATGATTAGTTGGGTGGATCATGGATCCGAGTGGCTTATCCTACTCTGTAAATTCCTCTTTACCGCTTTTTATGGCATATCTTGAGGGAGAGAAACTCTAGGTTTTTTTTCACACTTAACAAAAATTCGAAACTCATATCTCATGAAGTTATTTCTATGGTTTTTTCTCGTGCTGTCTATTTGGAGCTTCATGTTTTAGGCCATATTATAAGCAAGTGGAATTTTCCTCCGATTTCTCACACTGTTAGGCCTATTTAATGCATCCAATAAAGGAGGGTTGGCAGTTTACAATTGCCCACTCGTTTCCTTAAATGATTGGCATTCTTTTGGCCGATAATGGTAATCCTGTAAGTGTTGCTTCAGTTTCAAGCTATGATTTCTACTCGGCTGTTTACTCTTTGATAGCTATGATCCCGCTACTTATTGTTATTTCTACTTTTGAGGTGGATGGTCAAATTCGTTCAGTGCTAATGTCTCCCTCTGTGTCTCCTTGGAAGTTTCACTCTATAGTTCGAACGATGGAGATTATTTTAAGGCGTAATCCTGCGGCAGATGTTAGATTGATTACGCATCCTATCATACTTTAAGAAAAAAAGAAAGTGTAATCATGGGTCTTACGTGGTTTTTTGATATTGAGTTAGCTAACTTGTTAGCTTGACTATTATTCCTGTGCCCGGGATGTAGGCTTTTTATAGCTTCTTGAGGGTTTCCTGATGCTCATTTCATGGAGTCATCTATGGCAATATGGCTGTTGTACTTTTAGGGCTTTTCCCATTCTAATAATAAAACTTCTACTTACCATTCAAGAAAATTTGCATTAGTGACTTTCATCAGACCATTCCTACCTTTCTTTGAAACACTTGGGATATAAATAAAGCCATACATCCCATTTATTGTGGTATCATATGCGAGTCAAAGCTCCTTGGAGGACTAGGCATTCCTTCTGTTGATGATCAAAATATAGTTGCCTTATGAGACATTGATGGGATCTCATTAGCTCAAAAAGATCCATTTGGCTTGACTGAGTTAGAGCAACATACATTGAGAACTCTTTGGAATCTTGGTTGTCCATTTCAAGCCTCATATGGATGGAAAAGCATCTTAAAATTCAAGCACTTATTCTGCCAAAACCATATGCACCTAACTGGGGATGGGAGCAATCCTAGATTTTGGTTGGACCCTGGCTTCCTTGGCCTGTTTGGATGTACGGTGAATTGAAGTAAAGTGAGGTGAAGCATCAAATCAAGAAAAAATAAAATACAAGAGGTTATGATGGTATTTTATTTTTATTTGTTTGGTATTGAATTTTTTTGATTTTTTTTTATAGAATAGTGGAGATTTTTTGTTTTTTAGTGGAAAAATTAGATGGTTGCTTTTTTTATTTTTTTTGAAAAAGATTGAAGAAATTTTAAATTTGTGTACTTTTGATATGGCCCCTTGTCTTTTCTTATCTAAATAATGGAGGCTTTACCTCGCCTAGCCTCACTTCACTTCACCACACATCCAAACCGGCAGATAGATTGATAAGAGTTAGAAGAGATCATATTCCAAGGGCTAGCAGCAATCCTGCTTGTATTGTTACCGAGTTTACTTCTGACATTAGTTGGGACCAGGACATCATCAGAGGCTTGGACATTCCTTTCGTTGCTGATAAAATCATGCTTCCCCACTTTTTCTTAGATGGTCAAGGGGATATTCTTCCTTAATTCTGCAGTTAGCATCACGTTATCTGAGTCTGGAAATCCACTGATTTGGTTCAGTTGGATTTGGTTCACATCCCAACACATTCTTTTGCTGCCTAGCTTTGTTGCCACAAAAGTCTCAAAACCAAGGATTTAAGAGAAGGAACGTTGTCTACGGAGACATTTGTGCCCTTTCTAAAGGTTCAAGAGGAATCAATGGATCATATTTTCTTATTTTGTAGCTTTTCAAAAGAGCGGGGATTTCTTTTCCAATTTCATCTTTCTATGAGCTTCCCACCATCTCTATTTTGTAGAAGTTGTTGTAATTCTATTATTAACATGAACCCTAAAATCGTGAACAGCATGATAATCACGTGTAGGATTTAATCTTAGATAAATTAAAGAGTACCTCCAGACATCCTAACGTAGAGAGCTTTCCGATCCTGCAGTCTGGTGCTGTTGCTGTGATCCGTCGAGGAAGAAGCAAGGTGAATGGTTTCGGTTTTTCTCTCCTTGCCTATAAACTCTAATGTGTTGAGTTTCGTAAGAGAGTATTTGTGATGGACGAAATACTCTATTTTATAGGTGAAGAGAGGACCGAATTTCCAATTAGGGTTTCCTTAGATTTAATCTCAACCGTCCATCAAGGTAGAGAATATTATGGAATACATCCCATTAAGAAACCGTTTTGAGTAAGTAATAGCATATATCCTATTGAAAATGGAATTCCTATAATGACAACAATTCGGGAAAGGGAAGGACTTGTGGTCCAAGTAATTGACCTAAAGGTAATATTCTTACAGTCTCCCACTTGGTCGATAGGAAGATCCTTTAGTGGTTTTCATGCTTGGAATAATAAGGCGCGCATTATATGCTAAACACTACGTTAGTCGGTTATCATACGTGTCTTGGCTATTTCGGTGGTCAAGAGGAGTCATGATGTGCACACATTATTTTGCAACATGCTTACTTCCATGTACTACGTCATTAACAACCTTCATAACTAAACCGTAAGAGGAGATTTACATAATGGTCTCATAATGTCGTTGTATAAAGACTGTTTCTGTTTATCATTCATCCAAACATAAATATGTACACAATGGAAAAACAGAAATAGCAGATGTAGAGTTGCATTAAGAGCTCAAAAAATGTTAAACACAAGTACAGAAATCAAAAGGCAGAAAATGAAAATTAAGAACTATCGGCAAGACCCATGCTTTCAGTGTGTCCCTGAAAGGTCTTTGGAGGTAGTCCTTTTGTGAATATGTTTGCGACCATGAAATCTATACGTATAGACTCAATGACAAATTTCTTTAATCTAACATCTTGCTTCAGTGATAGATATTTAAGGTCCATGTATTTGGCTCCCTTAGATATCCTGTCATGCTTGGAGAAGAAGGTTGCAGCGTCATTGTCACAGTAAATAGTTAATAGCTTAGAGATGAAACTCAAAGCTCCAAACTGAGAGATAAAATTACGCAACCATGTGCCCTGAATTGCAACCTCATAACATGCCACATATTCAGCCATCATGGTGGAATCGTAAAGCAACTCGGATTTCTGACTTTTCCATGAGATGGCACCTCCACAAAAGAGATACACATAGCCAAGAGTGCAAAGTCTGGTGTCAGGACATCCAGCAAAATCTGAATCTGAATAACCAGTCACCTGTAGGGGACTTGATTTTCTGTATGTGAGCATATAATTCCTTGTTCCCTTGAGGTATCTCAGTACTTTCTTTGCAGCTTTCCAATGAGCGATTCCTGGGTTACTTTGAAATCTACCCAGCATGCCAACAGCATGACTAATGTCGGGTCTCGTACAGACTTGTGCATACATCAAACTCCCTACGAGAGAAGCATAAGGATATTTTTTCATTTCGTTACATTCCAATTCGTTCTATGGACACTGCGTAAGATCAAGCTTGTCCCCTTTATGCAGTGGAACAGGACTAGAGAAACATGTCATCATGCCAAATCTCTCTAGAACTTTGTCAATATATGCTTTCTGAGACAACCCCAAAACACCAAGTGACCGGTCACGGAATATTTCAATTCCTATCACATAGGAAGCCTCACCCATATCTTTCATTTCAAAGTTCTTAAAGAGATAATCCTTTGTTGCATGTAATAAACCAAGGTCGCTACTAGCCAGTAATATGTCATCAACATACAGAACCAAAAATATGAACTTACTCCCACTGATCTTGAGATATATGCAAGGGTCAACTATGTTTTTTTTTTAAATCGAAGTTAGTAATGATTTCATGAAACTTTAGGTACCATTGCCTCAAAGCTTGTTTCAGTCCATATCTGGATTTCTTAAGTTTACAGACCATGTCTGCCTGACCTTCAATTATGAAGCCTTCAGGTTGACGCATGTAGACTTCCTCTTCCAAGTCTCCATTAAGAAAGGCAGTTTTCACATCCATTTGATGTAACTCGAGGTCATAGTGAGCTACTAATGCCATGATAATTCTAAGAGAATCCTTCATGGACACAGGGAAAAAAAGTCTCAGTATAATCAATGCATTCTTTCTGATTAAAACCTTTGGCAACAAGTAGAGCTTTATGTCGTTCAACATTGCCTTTGCAGTCGCTTTTGGTTTGAAGACCCATTTACAGCCAACTGGTTTATGTCCTGGTGGCAATTGAACAACTTCCCATACTTGATTTTCATCCATAGATTTCAATTCATCCTTCATGGCATTAATCCATTTACTAGAATTAACATCATTAATGGCTTGTGAATAAGAAACCGGGTCTTTAACTGTCCATTCTTCATATTCTACTTGGTAAAGCATGTAATCATCGGAAATAATTGATCTCCTTTGTCTTTGAGACCTTCTTAATGCTGGTTCCTCTGGTGCATTATCCATATGTTCATTGGCGATAATCTCATTATGAAGTTATTGATCATTTATTGGGTTTTCCTCATTGTTAAATGGTTCAACAAGAGGAGGATTTCCAACATCTTTCGGGATAGAGGGTAAAGGGACAGGTACCCTGATTTCCTGAATGATCACATCTTGAGGTTTATGACTCCCACTAATTTCGCCTTTCTCAAAGAATCTAGCATTACCGGTTTCAACAATTCTCGTACTATGGTAAGGGCAGTAAAACCGAAATCCTTTGGACTTTTCTGGGTAACCGATAAAGTAACTACTGATCGTTTTAAGGTCCAATTTCTTTTCATGTGGATTGTAGACTCTAGCCTCAACTGGGCAACCCCAAATTTGGAGATGTCGTAAACTAGGTTTCCATCCTTTCCATAGTTCAAAAGGTGTCTTTGGAACTACCTTACTGGGAACTCTGTTCAAGATATAAACAGTTGTGTGTAGAGCATCCATCCACAAGGATATAGGTAAGTTAGCATGACTCATCATGGATCTAACCATTTCCATGTATGTACGATTTCGCCTTTCAGCTACACCATTCTGCCATGGAGAACCAGGCGTTGTGTATTGGGCAATAATTCCAAGCTTTTGGAGAAGTTTTGCAAAAGGTCCAGGGTGTTGTCCTGTTTCGTCATACCTTCCGTAAAACTCACCACCTCTATCTGACCTTATGATTTTCACTTTTCTGTCTAGTTGCCTTTCGACTTCAGTAATGAACACCTGTACAGCATCCACAGACTGAGATTTGTCATGCAACAAGTATAAATAACAGTAACGTGAGTAATCATCAATAAAGGTAATGAAGTACTTTTCTCCTCCAAAGGTTGGAACATCAAAGGGTCCGCAAATGTCTGTATGAATTATTTCAAGAAGCCGAGTACTTCTTGTGGCTCCTTTCTTTGTGTGTTTTGTTGTTTTGCCTTTAATACAATCCACACATTCGTTAATATTAGTAAAATCTAGATCCGGAAGGACACCATCTTTTACTAATCTTTTGATTCTTTCACTGGATATGCAACTCAGCCTTTTATGCCACAAGAAATAAGAGTCATTTTTAGATGACTTTCGTTTAGTTTCCTAAGAATGCAGGGTAAGTTGGGTCTCAGCAAGTTGACTATCAACATGAAACTTGTATAGCCCATCAATCAAGATTCCAGAACCAATACGACTAGAATTGTTAAATAAACTGAAATTACCATTTCCTACTTCAAACGAGTAACCAACTTTATCAAGTGCGCTTACAGAAACCAAATTACGGGAAATAGATGGAACATAAAGAGTTTGACATAAGTCTAACACATAACCACTATCTAAAACAAGACAAAACGTTCCAATAGCTTCAACTGGAGCTTTGTCTTTGTTTCCCATGAAAAAGAAGTTCTCACTTGGGTTTATGGTTTGGATCGTAAGGAATCCCTGCATTGAATTGAAAACATGAACATTAGCACCAGTGTCAATCCACCAAGTATCAGAAGGAACATAAGCAAGATTTGATTCGAAATAACTTACGAAACCCATAGGGTTACCTTTCTTTTCGAACCATTCTTTACGCTTAATGCAGTCTGCCTGAAAATGTCCAGGCTTCTTGCAAAATTTGCATACGTTGTCCTTTTTTTCTTCTTGGGGTTTTGACTAGCCTCATTAGATCTGGGTGGTGCCCTTTTTTGGCCTGAATTTTGCTTTCTCCCAACTTTGTGTCCAGCTCCTTGAACGAGATGAGCTACTTTAATGCCTTGTTGATTCAGCCTGACCTCCTCTTGAACCAGTTTGTTACCCAATTCATTTACTGTACACCTGCCCGTAATAGTGTTGTAGTGAATTTGGAAAGGCCCGTACTGAGGAGGTAAACTATTTAGGATAAATTGGACAAGAAAGGCCTCATCCACTGATAGTCCCAAATTCTTTAGTTTAGCTGCAAGGTTGGTCATCTCAATGACATGCTCATGCATTAAGCGAGTACCGTCAAACTTCATGGTTGTAAGATCTGCCATTGGTTTCCCGGCAAGGGATTTGTCTGCAGTCTTAAACCTATCTGTAATGGCCTTCATATAATCATTAGCATTCTCAGGTGTAGGAAGGGATGTTTTGATGTTGGCGGCAATAGTCATTCGCAAAAACATAGTGCTTAGTCTGTCAGACCTCTCCCAAGCATTAAAGATGGTCTTTTCCTCAGGGGTACTTGTTTCAGTGAGTGAAGCTGGCTTATCTTTAAGAAGAGTCATATCCAGTTCAAGTACCCCCAATGTGAACTCAACTTGCTCTTTCCATTCTGAGAAGTTGGTTCCATTGAGCTTAGTGACAGAGGTAGCATGCGAAGTCAGATTAGTGGGTGCAATAACTGCAACAGAGATATAATAATAAGATTTCAATTAAAAGAAGATAACACATGCATAATATATGAATATATATGACATAAAATTGAGGTACTCCTGTGGGTAGTCACCATAATTTCTACACATTATACCATCGAAGGTCGTCATATTCAAGGTGGTGTAAATGAGTGGTGTTACTCTTAATTAGGACAGGTAAGATATTTGTGGATATCTTTGGTCTACATATGAACAAACACTCCTTAATTATTGTGCAATCGCATGAATATAATCCGCTTGTGGGCGACTAAAAGCTTCATGCGCTTGAACAATATGTAATGTAAACAACATAATAGCACGATTAGGGCCAAATTTCAGTGTGAAATTGTTAGGGTCACTGTGGTGAGACCTAACACTAAGCATACAACTTTGGTGCTTAATATGAATAGAAATATTATATATCGCATTCATTCATAATAGATCATTCGTTATATGAGAAGTACTGATAAAAGAAGGCCGAGCCCCGGAGGGCAGTCCTCCGGCTCTTTGGGGCTAAAAGCCCCATGCCAGAGGATTGCCCGATGCGGGTTGGCCCTTCCGGGCCACCCACCATAAAGCCAGGGTTCGGGGCGGCAGCCCCAAAATTTTTTTTTGAGGCATTATATCATCGATTATGAAGAAACATACTAATGATAATCAACATAATATAGAATGATTATTAAAATATGATCCAACTATATGCCCTATTTTTTGTCCTTTTCGATCATCTGTCTTTATCTTCGACTGCTTCAAAATCGACATCTTCAGTCTCGAAACAGCCACCACTCCAGACACGACGTTCTAGTTACAGATCTCCATTTAACTATTACATTGAATTTGTACTCACGCAGGAGTTTATACATAATTGAAAATTCAAAAAAAAACTTAAATGAATCACGATCAAACAATCGTGCCCAAATTAAAATTGCGGAATAACATAAATATAAACCATTCATGCAGGCCATAATAGTTGAATCAATACATTGCTGCAAAACAGAGTCAGAACGGATCTATATTTGCCGATTATGGTGATGCAAAGTTATCCTAATTAATGGATGATCATGTGTTCTAAAACCAGGCTCTGATACCACATGTAATTCTATTATTAACATGAACCCTAAGATCGTGAACAGCATGATAATCACGTGTAGGATTTAATCTTAGATAAATTAAAGAGTACCTCCAGACATCCTGACGCAGAGAGCTTTCCGATCCTGCAGTCTGGTGCTGTTACTGTGATCCGTCGAGGAAGAAGCAAGGTGAATGGTTTCAGTTTCTCTCTCCTTGCCTATAAACCCTAATGCACGTGTTGAGTTTCGTAAGAGAGTATTTGTGATGGATGAAATACTCTATTTTATAGGTGAAGAGAGGACCGAATTTCCAATTAGGGTTTCCTTAGATTTAATCTCAACCGTCCATCAAGGTAGAGAATATTATGGAATACATCCCATTAAGAAACCGTTTTAAGTAAGTAATAGCATATATCCTATTGAAAACAGAATTCCTATAATGACCACAATTCGGGAAAGGGAAGGACTTGTGGTCCAAGTAATGGACCTAAAGATAATATTCTTACAGTTGTTCCTTACCTTGTTAGTGCACTATTCATAATAAAGATTTGCATAAAGCAGTCTTCTACTTTCCAACGGAGGTATGACATATTTAGCGTGAGAGTAATAGGTGGAATTTCAAGAATCAATAAAGCACCAGCAACAGAGTCTTAAATGAGATCATGCAAGATATTTCTCGTCGAGAATTGCTTCTTCAATAAAGGCAAGTTGCTATCCACCCACCTCTATGACTGGCTCCCCCTAGCATGGTGCAAGGTAACCCTCCACTTTGTCGTCGTTCTTTGCTTGAGTCCAAATCCCCTCTTTCGTAGGAACAGGGAGATATTGTTTCATCCAATGCACATTTGTCAACTATGTAATATTTCTTCCTTGATTTTTTTTTCATTCTAAGAAAGCAATTGAGAGGGTGCATTAGCTAACATAAGGTTTTACACAATTGGCAAAAGTGCATTGGATGAAAAATATCTCTTATGATGATGGTTCAACTTCTGAGTTCTACTCTACTCTTCACTCACTTTCAAAGGCCTGATTTCTACATGGACATTTCCCCTCAACCCAACTATTTGAAGGTGTTGATTTTAGTTATTTATGTGACTCCACTTCCCCTATTTTGATTGAGGACCCACCAGGTTATGGCTTCTCTTGGCTTCTAGCCCTCTTTAGATCTCATCGGAACCTTAGAAATCCCACTCTTTTTTGTCCTTTCAAATTAAAACATTTAAAAGATTGAAGGAGAAGATGATCTCTCAAGCTAATAGAAAAATATTTTATACCACTTGAATCTCTAATTGGGTGTTTGGTTAGTTTCTTATGGTGAGTGTCTTCCCCGTGGTCCTTTATTTTTTTGGGGTCTTAGACCTTCACTTTTTTCTCTTTTGTGTGTATCACTGGCGTGAGTTTGCATCTTTTCTTCTCACTTGTTTGTGCCCCATGTTTCCCCCATCTCTTTTGAGATCAACAACAAATGATATCTACTCTTACAAAACAGGATCATGAAGAAATCCAATTATTTTTAATTTTTGTGGTTTCTGAGAAGCACAAATTAGGTTTTCTTTTCAAAGGTTTTCATGTTAATATGTTCATTTGGGGTTCCTGGGTTTATGTCTTGTATTATAGATTAGCTGAATTAGTTAATGTGGGTTAACCTAGGTATAATTGGGTTTGAGGGGTATTTTGGTAAATATATCGGGACTTTCTTAGGGCCGAGAAAGCATATATTATATGTATCATGTAATCTGTAATCCTAATCCTATGTACAAAGAAAAACAATGAGGAAGATAACGGAAATGATGAGAGCTTTCTCTGTTGACGTAGGTGGTTTTATCGAACCACATAAATCATTGCCTTCTTTGTATGGATTTCTTGATTATTGTGTGGATTTTGTGTGTTTGATTAAGAATCCCAAAAAATCTAAAATTATGAGCATTGATCCAGTATCCACTTTTAAATGGGGAAATTCGTCATTATCCATTCGGGGAATGGATGGGCCATGGCAGGTTAAGAAGGGAAGTCTCATGATGCGGGGGAAACTCCATGAAAGAGACTGAGTTCATTCCTAGACAAGGAAATGCGTTTGTTGCATCCAAGTTGGGCAAGTCAAATCATTATAATAAAGGAAATTCAGGGAACCCAACAGGCCCCCTAGGATGGAAATGATAGAAATTACACAAGGAATGAAAGATACAGCCAGGATAGAGGCATTGTTCCAGGGGGGATACCAAGAGGTATTTTAGGTAATGGAGGCGAAAGTATCCAAAAAAAAAAAAAAAAGTCTCCAATTTAATGTTACTTTTGTGGAAGAGTGAGAGAAGTCTCCAATTTAAACCACCAAGACTTTAATAATACTTTATTTCTTAGGGGGATAATTCCCAAACCCCTAAAAACATGGAGGGAATGATTAGTTATAGTCCTTGTTTTTGGGCTATTCCATCCAAATTGAATAGGGAGATCATGGTTGGTCCACCTCCCAGCTTCAAAAATGTCACCGCTTGAATGAATGGTCCTCATAGGCTATTTTATAATGCCAACTGAGGTGGGGCTACTATTCCTTTTCCACAGGCTTCTAGTCCACACGCTTCTAGAGACTGTTTCTTAATTGAGTTCAATTGAGAAATCAGCCTCTCAATTTTGATTGCTAATTGTGATTTTGACCATTGTTTAATTGAGTTCAATTATTGTATTATGATTCATTTAAACACCTTATTATTTCCTCCCCTCATACTGCTGGCCCATTTTGGAATTTATAATATCAGGTCCATTTAACTTAAAGTTCATTGTGATCATTCTCTTTTTAACTCTTTTGCACACTAGAATGTACGTATACATCCACCTCCTTGTCTCCCCATGGTAAGTCCTCCCTCCTCTTCTTAACTCCTTATTACAACTCACGTCTCCACATACCCAGGCAGTTTTTATCATCTCTGCATACCCTCTCTCTCATCGGATAATTTTGATCTACAAAGACTGGAGTGATGTTTGAATAAGAGTAGTTGTTCTCCGATTATGTAACTTAGTAAAACCCTGTGCTATGCAGGGACCATGGAACCAACAAATGTACAGACTTATACGAATTATTTTTATTAAATTTATTAATTAGTAAACTTTTGAGTCCTTTTTGTTGCTAATTTGATCTTTATGTGCTTTTCTAGATGTTTGATTTTTACGTGAGGTGTAAATGAAGTTTGATGAAGCCCGGGCACGTGTTAAAAAAAAACAAATAAAAGACATATCATGACCTAAATTAGGCTGCATTCTGGCCTTATTTAGGCTTGTAATTATGGCCTAATCTTGGCCCTTTTTTTTTGTTACCCATAAGTCTAAACTGGATTAGAATTAGAAGTATAGTCTAATTCTGGATTGACTTGAATCTGTAATTCTGGCCTGATTTGGACTGCCATTCTGGCCTGAGTTAGACCCAGAGTTTTGGCCTGATTTTTTACCCAAAATTTGGCCTGAATTAGATCCAATATTTTGTCTTGAATTAGACTCAAATCTGACCTGATTTAGACTAAAAAATCTAGCCTGGTTTAGACCAAATATTCTATCTTGAATTAGACCAAAAATCTAGCCTGATTTACGCCAAAAAATCTGGCCTAGTTTAGATCCAATATTCTGTCTTGAATTAGACACAAAATTTGGCATGAATTAGACACAATATTTTGTCATTAATGAGTTGAAATTCTGGCCAATTCCAGGCCCTTTCAGGCCAATAAAGAGATAGTTTACTAAGGGAAATCTAGGCAAATTGTAACCCAATAATGAGACAGTTTGGAATTTCAGTTTGAGCTGAAACCCATTTAGAGAATACAGTTTGAGTCAAGTCTTAGCCCATTTAGATAAACCAATTTGGGTCAAGTTGTAACCCATTTGTAATCTCATACTAGACCAACGTAGACAATTAAGTTAGAATCTAAATTCATTCTCTACTTGGATAAATTCAACACATTTATTGAAAATCCAATATATTTAATGTTCCGATTGAATCGGGGTTATGGGTTTGGGGTACATGTTTAGTGAAGCCCAACCTGTATGTCTTATGTAACCCGATTTATTTTCAACCCTCATTCAAGCTAGGTTTGAAACCATTTATAGTCACCATTTGAGACCATATTTAACCTTTGTAGAGCCACCTTTGGTTATGTACTGCTGCTTTACAGTCACACTTAGGCCTATGATACAGATTTATAGCTCTCATTTATTGGTCTATTTAAAGCCATAATTGGGCTAATTTTAACCTCTTTCTAAGGACAAACTTGGGTTGAGTCCTCAACCTTAACCCATTTTTATTTGGCTTTTTTTTTTTTTTTTTTTTGCTTGCTTGGTCAACAATTCAGGCCTGTATTCATTAAAATCCTTCTCTTTTTTTTTTTAGCCAATCCATTGTGACTAAATCCTATTTGTAGCCAATCTCTGGAGTAATTTTAAGTCTATTCACAGATCTAATTTTTAGTTTTTTCATAGTAGTTTGCTGAGCCGGTTTTCAGTCTATTTATGACTCTTTTAGTATGTGTTTCAGCCCATCACATCTATCTGTTTTGGATTGTTTTTTACCTAATTAGAACTCTAGACTTGACCAAACTCTCAACTCATTTGCTGTTGAAATCTGATTGTAACCCAGCCCAATTAAAATTATAAACAAAAGCACATATTCCCCCCTCCCTCCCTCCCCCCCCCCCCCCCCTCTTGTTTCATTTAGTCACATCTTTTACATATGATCCAATGAAAGTGGACCCACTTTAATTCAGTCCAGCCCTCATGAAAGAAGTAATGATGATTTCAAATAATTTGTGTCTAAGTGTTGGGCCCAACTGACGAATTTATTGGTTTGGCCTTTCAAAAATCTCCCCTACTAACAATCCGGCCTACCCCATGCGGCCCACTCATTCAAATCTACATGCGGGCCACACCTTTACCATGACAACCAAACTCAATGCAAGTGTACGCCAATAGGAGCCAAATCATAGAAAGAAGGTGGGGTCAAAGTCCAAATGAGGAATCCAAACAGTTTGAAGTCACTATCCCATGTACTCATCTTAGATCAAAACTTATGAAGTCACTATCCCATGTACTCATCCTAGATCAAAACTTATGAAGTCACTATCCCATGTACTCATCCTAGATCAAAACTTACTCCAAAACAGGTGGGCCTAGTCCAATTAAAAATATACACAAAACACATCATTCCCTCTCTATGTTTTTTTTTCTTTTCTCGTTTTCCATTTAGTCACTACAAAAAATAGTGGACCCCTTATAAAATATATGCCATTCAAAATCAATGTCTTTATCTGAATTAGTTTTTGCCCAAATTTCACTTCAATCAAAGTTAGCCCTACCACTTGATCAATTTAAGTAAATGATAAGATGCATAGATATATAAGTAAATGTAAACCGAAGGCAAACGCATTCCAATCGATATATAGATAGATGGATAGATAGATGGCATCTCCTTCACTCCCCTCATAGACACACTCAACAGACCTGGCTTTCAATACACTCCTCAACCAGGTATCAAAAGTTTTTACTCTCTCTTAACTTTCCATTGATTTCTCATCCCATGCTACTTTTGCCCTAATTCTCAACATTTCCATGAAATCCCTACAACTTTGGGGAAGCCCAAATTCTAAATAGCAATTGCTTTTGTTTGGTTTCTTTATTTTAGATTTTGGATGGTAAGTGCCCAAAATTTCTTCCAATTTGTTTTTCCTCTTCGACCATTCATCATTTTGTTTCATCTATTTCTGTGTGGGTAAAACACCGTAATAACGAAATTAAGCAAGGATTATAGGACTCGCTGATCACCTCGGCCTGTGGTCATATCCCGTCAGCTCGGCAGCTCGGTCAAGAGTACCAGCACGGCAGTGCGGCTCGGCAGCTCGGCGTGAGTGCCAGCTCAGCACAAAAGCACAGCACGGCCAAGCCATTCTTGGTCTCGGAACAAAATGCTGAAGGCAGGGTGGGCCGCCACCTTCCTCCGGGAAATGCGGCGCGCCCTGACAGATAGGAGCATTCATTTATGACGATAGGATCGCTCATTTATGGTGATAAGAAGTTAGCTTTATCAACCCTTTACATCAACTGACCAAAGGCATGGAAAGTGAGGATGGGATGTTGCCTTTTCACCTACTGCTGCCTGTCAGGGTAAGGATCGATGGGACCTCACCCCACCTACCCCCACTCACAGAGAGAATGAACGAGAAATGTCCACATATAGACACTTGGGATCAGCCCCATAGAGGTACGTAACACAATACACAACGCATCGTCTCATTCCCCTCTCTGGCCTCCTCCTATTGAGTCTTTCTGAAGAACTAACTCAGGCATCGAAGCGCCTTCGGCTCACGGCAGCCAGGGGCTCTGACCCAAGCCTTTCTCCTTCCCTTTTCAGGTTCCTCAGCCCCGCGGAGGTTCCCGGCGTTCGGTCTTCCCTGATCTAAGAGGTTCATCTCTTCAATCTAAGTAGGTGTAGTTTTTACCGCCTACAGTTTGGCGCCGTCTGTGGGGATCACTGAACGAAAAGCCTTCCAATACCATGCCTCCAAAAACCAGAAATGGCGAAGGACCCTCCAAGGGCAAGGGACCGACCGTGCAGCCTGTGCTGGCACAAGGTCCACCCCCTCAACAGAGAAGATCAGGAGGAAGGTCCCCTACAGTCCAATCGGTATCGCAGTCTAGGGGATTGACGATGCCTTCCCTGTACAATGTCATGCCTCCAGAGCAGCCCCACCACAGCTATGAGCACGCCAGGCGAGGTGACAAGTCAGTCACCAAGCTGCGTGAAAAGTCAGCAAGGGGTGGACCTCAGTCCCACCATTAGGCCAACCCTGAAGAAGACGAAGATCCTCGCCTTGACGAGATCAGAGCGCAAAACCGCCTCATTCAGGAGCAGGACGAGCTTATCCTACGGCTCAAGCAGCAGCTCCAGGAGAAGAGGAGGGCCATGAGCCCACTCCATGGGCGCAGCCACGCCTCCAGTCCTCCACCCAGGCAGAGCCAGGCTCCTCCGGGGCACGGGCGAGACCTGAGGCACGTCCTCGATGATAAAAGGCGTGATCGGATCCGCGGAGAAGAGGACTCCAGCAGCAGCCACGAGCGTGTGGAGCCAAAAAAGCAGCGGAGGGTACCAGAAGACGAAGAGGAGCTCAAGCAGTGGATAGACCGGCAGGTCAAGCAAACCGTTCGCCAGAATATGGAGACTGCTGGTATCGCTCGAGACCAATGCAGTGCCTTTGAAGCTGAAGACACAGGCGCATCTCCTTTCTCCAGGGAGATCAGAAAGTACTCCCTTCCCGAGAAGTTCAACGTCCCGAGGTTCACCTTGTATGATGGAACCTCGGACCCTGCGGCTCACCTCCGACATTATGTCCAGAGGATGTCGGTCTGGGGGGAGGTCGATTTCCTGAACTGTCGAGTTTTTTCCTCCAGTCTGGGAGACCTCCCCCTACGATGGTTCTGCTCACTCCCAGGAGGCTCCATCTCCAGTTGGAGACTGCTTCGGACGTCCTTCCTGGAAAAGTTCCAGGCTCATCGCGTCATCCCTAAGACCGACGCTGACCTGATGGCCCTCTGGATGCGAGAGGACGAGAACGTCACCCAGTTCGCCCGTCGCTTCTGGACTGTTTACAGCCAGATCGAGTGCGCCTCTGAAGAGATGGCGATGAAATTCTTTCAGCTGGCCCTGCGCCCGGGCATCCAGCTTCGGGCACAGTTGGTCATGTATCCTGTGGCCACCATGAAAGAGCTCATGGCCCGGGCAAACCGGTTCATCCGGGCGGAGGAGGACGAGGTCCCCGGGCGGGAGAACTTCGGCCTCTCCCAGAAGAGCCGACACCCAAAGGGGAGACAGACAACAGGTCCTCCAGGAGGGAGGACTGCCGCAGAGACCCGTCCCCGGATCAGCACGGGGCCCGATCCTTAGATCGTCGACGGAACCCCTCCACCTCGGCCACAGCCTCGGGGAGCAGCAGGAGGGCCGGGAACGATGCCGCCACCTTCAAGGCGGTAAACACGATTTTCAAGGAGCCCATCTATAAGCTCCTCCACAAGAGAGAGTCACGGCCTTTCTTCAAGTGGCTGCAGCCCATGAGAGGTGATCCCTCTTCCCGAGACCAGGGCAAGTTCTGCGCTTATCACAAGCAGAATGGGCATGGGACTGATGAGTGCAAAAGCTTCAAGTCCCATCTTGAGAGCCTTGTGAAAGAGGGGCACCTGAGGGACTACGTCAAGGAGGAAGGACGCGACAGCAGCCGACCTCCGCGCCGACATGATGGCGGACAGGATAGCGAGCCGGAAGGCATCATCAATGTCATCCACCTCGCTCCCCCAGCGAAGGGGAGCTCCCAGGCCCGTGCCGAGGCCCGGAGAGCCTCCCATCAGAAGCAGGTGTTGACTGCGGCGCCGGGACCAGCTGCAAAGAAGGCCAAGACAGAGGGTCCCAGAATATGGTTCTCCGACAGGGATCTAGAGGACGTAGAACTCCCACATAACGACCCTCTGGTGCTTACCTTGAAGCTGCAGAACTTCTTGGTCCAGAGAGTCCTTGTCGATCCAGGCAGCTCGTCCGAGATCCTGTACCACGATTGCTTTCAGAAGCTGAAACTCAAGAACGAGGACCTCCAAACTGCCCGAACTCCTCTCGTCGGCTTCATCTCAAAACCAGTGTACCAGAAGGGGAAGATCTCCCTCAGAGTCCAAGTAGGAGGCGCCTCCAGGCAGGTTGACTTCCTGGTCGTCGACGCCCCCTCCCCGTACAATGTCATAATGGGAAGGACGTGGCTGCATGGCATGGAGGCTGTGCCCTCCACCCGTCACCAGAAGCTCAAGTTCCCCCTAGAGAACTCTTCCGGCCGGACCGACGTGATCACCATCAGAGGCGACCAGCACATGGCCAGACAATGCTTGATGAGCGTGACGCCTGGAGAAGCCGAGTCATCCCAGGTCCATATGGCCGAGCTGGACAGGGAAGGCGAGCTCGGGGATGTTGGCAGGGCTCCAGCGCAGAAAAGCATCGAGGACCTCACCGAGGTCAGGATCGACCCCTCCGACCCGGACAGATTCTTTCTAGTCGGAAGCCAGCTCCCCGAGGACGAGAAGACACAGCTGCTGGACCTCCTCCTAGAGAGTAGAGAGATCTTTGCGTGGACGCCTTACGAGATGCCCGGCATCGACCCAGCAGTCATGTGCCACAAGCTGAATGTGGACCCTAACCACAAGCCCGTAATCCAAAAAGCTCGCCGAACCGGAGTTCCACAGACTGAGGCCGTAGCGGAAGAGGTCGAAAAGCTGCTCGAAGCGCAGGCGATAAAAGAGGTCCACTACCCGCAGTGGCTAGCCAACACAGTAGTGGTCAAGAAGAAGACAGGGAAGTGGAGGGTCTGCGTTGACTTCACTGACCTCAATGCAGCTTGTCCCAAAGACAGTTTCCCCCTTCCAAAGATCGACCAGCTCATTGACGCCACTGCCGGACACGACCGCATGAGTTTCCTCGACGCTTACCGAGGATACCACCAGATACCTCTGTTCGTACCTGACCAAGAGAAGACAGCCTTCATCACACCCCGGGGCACCTACTGTTATAAGGTGATGCCCTTTGGGCTGAAGAACGCAGGGGCGACTTACCAGCGGCTGGTGACCAAGATGTTTCAAGCCCAGCTCGGGAGGACTGTGGAGGTTTACATCGACGACATGGTCGTCAAGTCCAGAGAGTCGCAGGACCATTTGGCCGACCTCCGCCAGGTTTTCGGGATCCTCCGCCAGTTCCAGCTGAAGCTGAACGCATCCAAATGCGCCTTCGGTGTCGGCTCCGGAAAGTTCATGGGGAGCCTGGTCACGAGAAGGGGGATTGAAGCAAACCCTGACCAGATCTCGGCGATTCAGCACCTCCAGAGCCCCGACCTCGGCTAAACAAGTTCAGAGGCTGACCGGCATGGCTGCCGCGCTCAATCGCTTCATCAGTCGAGCTTCCGACAGGTGCAGGCCCTTCTTCCAGCTCCTACACAAAGGTTCAAAATTCCAATGGACGCCGGAATGCGATCAGGCCCTGCAACAGCTCAAGTGCTACCTCACTTCACCTCCGCTACTGTCAACCCCAACCCATGGTGAAGCACTGTATCTGTACCTCGCGGTCTCGGACCACGCAGTAAGCTCGGTGCTCATTAGAGAAGAAGACGGCCAACAGAGGCCTATCTATTACACCAGCAAGATCCTGCTCGACGCCGAGACCCAGTATTTACAGCTCGAGAAGCTTGCCCTGGCGCTAGTCAGCGCCTCACGGAAGCTCTCCCATTACTTCCAAACTTTCACTATCGTGGTCGTGACCGAGCACCCACTGAAGGCTCTCTTCCGGAAGGCAGACTTCTCCGGTCGGATCTCCAAATGGGCCGTCGAACTGGGGCAATACGATACCAAGTATCAGCCCAGAACGGCCATCAAAGCCCAAGTTTTGGCAGACTTCATTGTCGAATTCACCTCTCAGAGTTCGGCACCGACCTTGCTCGACACCGAACTAGGGGGCCATGAGGATACAGGGGCAACAACCGAGACAGAGCATCAACAGTCCTGGAAAGTCTTCGTCGACGGATCCTCAACGTCCAATAGGGCCGGCGCTGGCATAGTCCTTCAGTCTCCGGAGGGCCTTGTCATCGAGCAAGCTCTAACATTCAGCTTCAAAGCATCCAATAATGAGGCCGAGTACGAAGCACTCATTGCAGGGCTGAACAGTGCCAAAATCTTGGAAGCACGACATGTAGTGGTCTTTAGCGATTCTCAATTGGTGACAAGCCAGCTCAGCGGAGATTACCAAGCTCGGGACGATAGGATGGCGGCCTACCTAGCCCACGCCAAGGGACTTCTCTCCCAGTTCGAAAGGGCCGAGGTCCTGCAGATCGGCAGAGAATCCAATTCCCATGCGGACGCCCTTGCCAGTTTCGCTACGGCTGTCGAAGCCGGTAATAAAAGAACTGTTGAAGTAGAGACGCTACAAGAGCCCAGCATCGACCTCCATCGACCTCGGCAGCTCATGTGCCTTGATCTCGGTCCGAGCTGGATGGACCCCATCGTCGCATACTTGAAGGACGACCAGCTACCCGAGGACAAGACCGAAGCCCGTAAGGTCAGGTTAAAGGCGACCCGGTTCTGGCTCTCCCCAGACGATAGGCTCTACAGGAAGTCATTCACCGGGCCCTACCTCCAGTGCGTTCACCCCAGCAAAGTCGACGATTTCCTCTACGAAATTCACGAAGGAATATGCGGCAGTCATATAGGAGGTCGGTCTCTTGCGTACCGAGCTATTAGCCAAGGTTACTGGTGGCCATACATGCAGAATGACGCCCAGCTCTACGCCAGAAAATGCGAAAAGTGCCAGAAGTTCTCTCACTCTCTCCACCAGCCAGCCCAGGACCTGAGCCCCCTCTCCAGTCCGTTGCCTTTCGCCCAGTGGGGCCTGGACATCGTTGGACCACTCCACCGAACCCCAGGGAACAAAAGTTGGTTGATAGTGGCCACGAACTACTTCACCAAATAGGTTGAAGCCGAACCTCTGTCCTCCATCACCGAATTAGACACGAAGAACTTTGTGTGGAGGAACATCATCACGAGATTTGGAATCCCCCGAACTCTCATTTCCGACAACGGAACGCAATTCGATTCCAACTTCTTCAAGAGCTTCTGCCAGGAGTACGGCATTCGAAATGTCTACTCCACCCCGGCGTATCCACAAAGCAATGGTCAGGCCGAGATCTCGAACAAAGTGCTCCTCGACTGAATTAAAAAGAGACTCGACCGAGCCAAAGGAAGATGGGCAGAGGAGCTACCGAGTGTTCTATAGGCCTACCAGACTACTCCAAGGCGCTCCACCTCGGCTACTCCATTCTCCCTTGCCTACGGCATGGAAGCAGTTATTCCTCTTGAGGTCGGCCTCCCGACCTTGAGGTCGGAACTCTGTGACCAAGGCCTCAATGATCTGAACGTAGCGCAAGAGCTGGACTTGACTGAAGAACGAAGAGAGGCGGCAGCTATCCGCCTGGCCGCCTATCAGCAACAGTTGGCCAGGGGATACAACCCTAAGGTCAAGGAGAGAAAATTCGCGGTGGGGGAGCTAGTCCTAAAGAAAACACTTCCCGGCGACCGAGACCCAAACGAAGGCAAGCTGGCGCCCAACTGGCAGGGACCATTCAGAATAATTTCGACAGCTGGGAGATCTGCCTACCGACTTGAAGACATGGAGGGGAGGGAGCTGCCACGACCATGGAATGTGATGCATCTCAAAAAGTTTTACTTCTGAAAACATGTACTTAAGGGTTCAAACAGCAATAAAGAGTAATATTCTTCAGCAGACCTTTTTCAAACTTGTTTCCAAAGTTACACAATTCGGCCGCTGTACCAGCTCCCTAAGGGTCCGGTGCCAGCACCACCCCGCGGCTCGGCAGCTCTGTTCAAAGCGCCAACCTTCCTCAGCTCGGTGCCCGCACCAGCTTTGGCGGCACAGCCATAAGCCTCCAAGGGTCCGGTGCCAGCACCACCCCGCGGCTCGGCAGCTCTGTTCAAAGCGCCAACCGTCCTCAGCTCGGTGCCCGCACCAGCTTTGGCGGCACAGCCATAAGCGTCCAAGGGTCCGGTGCCCGCACCGCCCCGCGGCTCGACAGCTCTGTTCAGAGCGCCAACCGTCCTCAGCTCGGTGCCCGCACCAGCTTTGGCGGCACAGCCATAAGCGTCCAAGGGTCCGGTGCCAGCACCACCCCGCGGCTCGGCAGCTCTGTTCAGAGTGCCAACCGTCCTCAGCTCGATACCCGCACCCATTTGGCGGCACAGCCATAAGAGTCCAGGGGTCCGGTGCCAGCACCACCCTCGGCTCGGCGGCTCAGTCGAGTGCCTGCCTTCCTGGCTTAATTCTAGCACCAGCTGCGGCGATAAAGTCAAACTTCCAAGAATACCTCGAGTTGTTAGCTTCTACTCTCAGGGGTCATGGACGCCAATCAAGACCACGGTTCATAAACTAAGTCTCGGTCATGGGCAGATATCCAATTTTGAGAATGACAAGGAGTTCGGTTATCCAGACCAACAACTTAACAAATAAAGCATAGCGACATGAAGTCGACCACACACCCATTTCATCAGAGACAAGGAGAAAGAAAGCCAGAGAATGCGAAGAAAGTTTTCATTAATCGAGATCCTGATTACAAGATGAATGGAGATACAATAAAAGAAAAATTACAAAAAGGACTCAGAGGGCTGCAGGTTCCACATTGCAGTCAATCTCTGGAGGGATCTCAGGAGGGACCTCGGCCACGACTGCGCTGGCCTCGGGAGCGGTCGGGGTAGCTTCAGAGACGACCGCGCTTGCTTCAGGAACGCTAGCCTCGGGAGCGACGGCTTCGAGAGGAGCCTCGACGACCGCGGGCGCGTGGGAGTCCTCAGGGTTGGCGCTGGCAGCTGGAGCCTCTGGGGGCGCCTCAGGGGCGGCGCTCGCCTCCGGACAGGCTTGCGGAGGAAGGCAAGGGGAAGCCCGAGACACGACTACGAGTTCCGAGTCCGATCAAGGGAACCTTGGGGGATTCTGGAGGAGAGGGCTATCCTCAGGGACCCCAGCCTTCTTCAAGGCTGCTTTCCATCCAAGCTCCCAGGCTCGGTCCCGAATCCCTGGCAGCTGAGCCTTGTAGTCAGCTGACAGTCTGCCGACCTCCTCCCCCATGATGGAGTCATGCTCAGCCAGGAACTCCTCCTTGAGCCTGGCCTCTTGTTTCGCCAGAGCAGACTCAATCTCGGCCTCCTTCCCCCTCAACACCATCTCCAGGGAACCTTGCGCCTGGTTCCGCTGAGAGAGGAGCCTCCTGTTTGTCCCCTTTGCATTCTGCAGGTCCTCTTCCAGCCGCCCTACCGCGATCCGGAGGTCGTCAAGCTCGGAGGCAAGATGGAGGTTCTAGGTCTTCTCGTCCGTCAGCTCGTCCCTGAGGCGCTCGACCACGACCTGGGACTCCTCGAAATCGAAGACGAGGCCAGCATTTCTGCCCACCTCTTCTGCCAGCATCGCGTCCTTAGCCGCCAAGGACGCCCGCAGCTCATCCCTCTCTACCACCCATTCCGCCTCCCTCGCCTCGGCTGCGTCGAGCCTCTCTATGCCCATCTGGCATTTCTGCAACAGCTGCAAGAAGAGAACCCGAAGTCAATAAAAGAACACCGGACTAAAAGCTCTGGGGGGGGAATATTGCACTTACCGATACCAGAGAGCGCATCGAGGAGAGCAGGAGTGACTCGTTGTCCATCCCAGCCCACCTCGCCATGTCCTGAGGAAGGGCACAGGCGCGTCCCAGCGCTGCGACCACTTGGGGATCGGTCGCGCGGTCTGTCTCGGCCAGCTGCCTCCCCAGAACTTCCTCGATGGCCGGCCTCCACGGAGCCAGAGGGGGGGGCAAGATCGTCCCGCCAGCAGGCGGAGGCGAAGAGGGGCCAGGCGAGGCCTCAACCCTTGCTCTCTTCTCGGGTCGCCCCCCCTCAGTGACCTCGGCGGAGCGAGCCCGACCTCCAGCCCTTGCAGCGTGATCGGGGGGTGAGTCACCCACGACGATGGCTGGAGGAGGAGCCGAGGCGACCTCGGCCGCGGCAGACCGAGTAGCCTCGGTCGCGGCTGCATGGACCGTCTCGGCATCTGGGGCAGGAGTTCCACCCGCAACGGCCGAGGACGTCGCAGCCACTGCCTGAGGGGGATCCCGGACCTCACCTCCGATGTCCCCGAAGGCCGCCGCAGACAGGTCTTCTGCAGCGTAGCGCCGCCCGCGCTGACGTAGCATTTCTTCCTCTTCCTCTTCCTCCTCCTCTTCCTCGGAGCTGGAAGCTACTAGCCTCTTCCTTCGAGAAGACCGGGGCTCGGCTCCCGAGGTCCCGACAGGCTCCACGACGGGAAGTGCTGGAGCACGGTCTCCAGGCTCAATTAGACCTCCAGCAGGAATCGCGACTGTCACTCCCGCCGAGCCGGGCACCGCGGTCGTCGCTGATCCGAGGCTGACGCCTTCCCCGCGCAGCACGGAGTCTATTCCCGACACCCTTCTGGAGGTGTTGAAGGATCTGTAGTGGGGCACGTACCCCAGGAGAGACCACACAGCACGGCAGTTGTGGCCGCGGTAGTTTCTCACCTTCTCGTGCCACGCGCTATTCACCCTCCAGTGGTTTTTCCTAGTGAGCTCCCTCTTTTCGCGAAAATCTGCATAGATAAAAAAAAATTGTGTTAGGAGCCAAGCGTAGAAGAGAGAAAGAACTGCAAACCAAAAGGACTTCGGTCTTTACTTGGAGGAGTTCCTATTTTTCGAGGAATCCGGACCGTGGTGGCAGGCTCCACTTCACCAAACTCCCATCCTCCTCTGACGAGTACTCGGTCTTCGCCCGCGTACTTGTTGGAATCCTCCAGCGCGGTCACAAACCCAGTCCGGCGGACCCTCAGCCGGAGGTAATAGGTGTCCCCTTCTGCGGATTTGCAGAGGTCATACGTGTCCTCGATGTCCGGGACACCGAGGCCGATTTCCAGAATCTCGTTCAACCGCACTACTCCCATTATGATTTTGTATCCATTGGGAAGTAGTTGGCATGGACACAACCTCCACTCCCGGAGGCAGTCCCGGACCAATGGATGAAGGGGGAAGCGGACCCCTCCTTCCACTACGGAGACTAGCCAGAACGGCATCCAGCCATTGCGGTAGGCGAGGCCGTCATCAGGGCCATCCGGTCTGACCTCCACATTGGCGGGGACCTTGTATGCATCCCTAAAATAGGCTATGGAACCTGGGTCTCCTAACAGGTGTCTATAGATCCTCATTCTTAGCCCAGACAAGAGTCTACCTAAAAGAAAAGACGAGGAAAACAGAAAGAAGTCCTACGAAGGTGGACTGCACAATCGGAGAAGTTCTCTTGCAGAGAGCAGTAGAAATTTGAAGAAAGTAGAAGAAAGTGAAGACGAAGGAGACGCCCTGATTTATAAGGACTAGAGACGTCGTTTCGGCTTTCGAGAAGAGCCTTTAAGAGGCGTCCCCTCAATCAGCCCTAACGTCCCATCTCGCAGCCCTAACGTCTTCTCGAAGTAATTGCGTGGCAGCCAAAAGAGGCGACACGTGCCACCATCGGCGCGATATCTGAGGGCTATTAAATATCCTGGACAGGCGAAGAGACATCTCGAAGGGGACCGTACGTTAGCGACGGCCACCGGGCCCAAGGGGGGCCCTCCTGATTCGAAGCTCCTCTGTCCTGGTAGCTCCCTCATACGTCGGTAACCCTCACTCGAGCTCGGTAGCGGAGCCGGCTATACGTCACCAAGCTTCCGACCTCCTCGAGCTGGAGGACTCTCAGAAGTCGAAAGCTAGGGGGCAATTGTGTGGGTAAAACACCGTAATAACGAAATTAAGCAAGGATTATAGGACTCGCTGATCACCTCAACCTGTGGTCATATCCCGTCAGCTCGGCAGCTCGGTCAAGAGTACCAGCACGGCAGTGCAGCTCGGCAGCTCGGCGTGAGTGCCAGCTCAGCACAAAAGCACAGCACGGCCAAGCCATTCTTGGTCTCGGAACAAAATGCTGAAGGCAGGGTGGGCCGCCACCTTCCTCCGGGAAATGCGGCGCGCCCTGACAGATAGGAGCATTCATTTATGACGATAGGATCGCTCATTTATGGCGATAAGAAGTTAGCTTTATCAACCCTTTACATCAACTGACCGAAGGCATGGAAAGTGAGGATGGGATGTTGCCTTTTCACCTACTGCTGCCTGTCAGGGTAAGGATCGATGGGACCTCACCCCACCTACCCCCACTCATAGAGAGAATGAACGAGGAATGTCCACATATAAACACTTGGGATCAGCCCCATAGAGGTACGTAACACAATACACAACACATCGTCTCATTCCCCTCTCCGGCCTCCTCCTGTTGAGTCTTTCTGAAGAACTAACTCAGGCATCGGAGCGCCTTCGGCTCACGGCAGCCAGGGGCTCTGACCCAAGCCCTTCTCCTTCCCTTTTCAGGTTCCTCAGCCCCGCGGAGGTTCCGGACGTTCGGTCTTCCCTGATCTAAGAGGTTCATCTCCTCAATCTAAGTAGGTGTAGTTTTTACCACCTACAATTTCCATGCATGAGATTGAGATATTTAAGCACTGGATGGGACCTTAATGCATAAGTTGCGGTAACACTCAGGGAGAAATTGCCTCTCTTGGTTTTGTTCAAAACAAAAGGCTGATCAGATTCCTTTTTTTAGAAGAAAGCAGAAGGCTAAAACAATAATTAGTTTATGCTTTTAGGGTTTTTTTTTTTTTTTTTTTTTTTTTAAAGAAAACAAAATCTCGAAAATCTAGATCCTCTAATTTTTTTGGATAGAAGCAACCTGCTACGAGGGTTCTTCTCGTGTTGCCTTGCAACAAATCCGGACCACCTCTTTCTCTTTGATCAAAACCATCCTATGCATCATATTTGCACCGGACGTTAGTTCATAACAGTTTACATTCAGTTTGGTTCTGCCATCTTTGTTTTGTTTTTAGTGTTGGTTGGAAGGTTTTTAATATAATTGTATGAGTATCTTTGATTTTGGGTTTTATAGTTGTTCTTTTTTATGAGTTGTCATTGTTGAATTTTGGTTGTTTTATTTAGAATAAAAAAGAAATTTTTATTACAAAGGGAGATGAACTTGCAGAGACGGATCATGATCAAGCTCATCCTATCAAATGCCCAATGCAAAACTGTGTTTGTAAGCCTATTAGTTCTTCATTCTCTGTCTCTTTCTTGTGATCTCCATCTAGGAGTTGTGTGCTTTTGAATTTATTTCTATGATGGATTGGATGTGATAATATGATATTTGAGAGTTGTCTGTTCTACCTAAAGTTGGATTGCCACGACTTTGTGCTCTTATTTTCAATGTAAAGTTACTATTTTATATGCTGGTCTGCTTCAAGGCTTTACTACATGTCCATGAATGCACTTGAATCCTTGCACCTATTTTGTGCCTTGGTGCAAGTGGATGCATTTAAACAAAACAATCATCTATTGCAAGTATAACTTTTCAAAATAAGGTTTTTCATGAATAAAGGTAAGTGGCAATAATCATATAAATTTTATGAATGGGAAGGTGAGTCAAGCAAATTAAAACGTAAGCCCAACCTATACCCAGCTAGGGTCAAAGTCAAGAAACTCATACATACCCTGCACCAAAACAACTCATTACCAAGCCTGGCTCTAATTGGAAAATCTCATATTTTATAATTCTTATAAAAATTTTCGATCACAATTTATACAAAAATATCGTATTTCAAGTTTTTACCAAAAACTTAAGACTTTTCTATTAACTATTTATCTGAAATCTCAATTATGTGATTCTTAAGAAAGCCTATTAATTTGTATTTTTTATTTATATCATAAAATTAAATAATATTTTTATGACTTCCATTTCACTTGCTTAGCATGGGGCCGTTTGGCTAGTTCATAAGAAAACTAACCTACAAGGTGCTAATGATCTTAAACCTATAAGTTTATGCAATGTGAGTTATAAGATAATCTCTAAAGTAATAACAAATAGACTTAGAAAAATCCTTGGGAAAATTATTAGTCCTTTCCAAAGTGTGTTTGTGAAAGGTAGAATGATCATGGATAATTATGCTCGTGTGGTTCTTCCCTCTTTTAAAAAGGAAAATGAAAAACAAAGTGATGGGACTAAAATTGTTCTTTTAGTTGTCCAATTTGTAATAACGAGGAAGAGTTGGCGGAACATGCATTTTTTCTTTTGTGATCATGCAAGGGCTATTTGATTCATCGCTAGCCTTGGTTTCCTATTTCATTCGAACAATAATATCGATATTTTGGATTGGTGGAAGAATTTATGGGGTTGAAAAATGACTTTGGTACGCAAAAAGAACCACACCTCTCTTCTATTGTTCTTGCAACATGGTGGCGGTGTGGAAAGTTAGAAATAATTGTACTTTTAAAGGGGTGCCTTTCTCCCCTACTAAAATTATTAATTTGTTCAGTTGTATCTGTAGTTTTAACCATTTGAAAGAAAGTAATATTTCCTTCCTTTCAGTTCCCCATGGTCCAAGCTTATTATCCCTTCTTTTTTAACAGATAAGATAATATTCTCGGATGCTGCTTTCAAGGCTAAAGATGGTAACTATACATACGGTTTTGTCGTAGGCATGGGCTATCCTCTGAGTTGAAAGGAAGCATTTAGAAGAGGGTTCATCTTCTGAGTTAAAAAGGAAGCATTTAGAAGAGGGTTCAATGAGATGGTTCTTTTGTCAGATGCTAAGGGAGTTATCGATGGCATTAATGGGAAAGATGACTGGGCTCTCAGGCCCAGCATTTTGGACAAAAGGTTTTTGAGTACTTCCTTTTCTTTTATTTAGTTTTCTTATGTTCCTACGAATGAGCTTGAGGTGGCTCATTTTTTGGCCAATCAGTGTCATTGAGTTGGCAAAAGTTTTTGTTGGTATGGTTTCATTCCGTATTGGGTGTGGGGTTTGATTGCTCCTCCCTAATTCTCTTTTGGTTGTTTCTGTTGGCTTCTTTGGTTTTAATGAGATTTTCTATTTACCAAAAAAGAGGATGTGTGAATCACCATCTTCAGAAAAATCATCTCACCTATGGATAGCAGCAAGTTGGGTTTCTCACCTACGGATAGCAGCAGGTTGGGTTTCTTATGGAGGTTTTGGAAGGAAAGGGAAAGCTCATTACTACTAAGTATGGCGTGGATAAGTGGGGGTGGTGGCCTAGTCCTGATCCTAGGTACCGTAGGTCGAGTCAATGGGATAGTATTGTGTCAGTTGGGGTTGAGTCATCCACGATGAGGAAAATTTTGTCCAAAGGGGTGGGTTATGTGGTGGGGGAGGAGAGTGAGGTGAGGTTTTGGTTGGATGACTGGGTTGGAGTGGGTCCTTCATGTGGGTTTTCCTAGGATTTTTAGAGTAGTATCTAAGGAGTCTGTTGTTAGTGATTATTATGAGGTCTGAGATGGTTGTACTTTGTGGGGTGTGTCTTTTAAGAGAAGTCTTCATCCTTCAGAAGAGGTTCAATATAGGGAGTTATTGAGTCTTCTTTCTAACATTTTTTTATGTAGGAATTTTAAGGATTCTCGGATATGGAAATCTTCCACATCTAGAGAATTATTGGCGAAAGCTTTCTACTTGGCTTTGGAAGAGACCCAACCTTCTAGAGCTGCCTTTGCTCTTGTTTGGGTGGGTTTGGTTCCTCCTAGAGTAGTGGCCTTCTGTTGATTAGCAGTTGCTGAAAAGGTCTCTACGGCAAATAATCTAGAAGAAGAGGGTTGACGGTGATAAATATCTCATACTTGTATGATGTGTTAGATGGAGGAGACAGTTAATCATCTTTTTTCTTCATTGTGAGGGTGCGGTAGTGTTTGGAGTCATTTCATTGCTAGATGTGGCGTTGCATGGTGTTTGCCACAGTCGTTGGCCAGCCTTGGTTCGGAGGGCATTTTGCTGGGTGTGGACGCATTCTTTGAAAGTTAGTTTTCTTTGCTATCTTGTGGTCTATTTGGAAGGAAATGAAGATAGAATTTTCAGGGGTGTATCATATTCTATAACTGAGTTGATTGCTAGTATCACCTTAAGAATTACAAAGTAGGCATTGCTCAGAAAGGAGTTCTCTAATTTTTCTCTTACAGATACCCTTGTAAATTGGGAAAGTTGTATTGGTTGAGGCTCTACAAAGGGAAGTAGATATTTTTTTTTGTCTCCCCCAACGTTGATGGTGTCGCAAGGGGTAAGCCAGGGCCGGTAAGGATTGGAGGTGTCATTCGTAACAGTAAAGGTGTGGTTTTGTTGATGTTTTTTAAGCATGTTGGGGTTCGTGATTCTATTGAGAGAGAAGTGTTAGCAATTTTAGAAGCTCTGCGGTGTTTTTCAAAAATGTTTCGGGACAGCCTTACTGTAGAGCGACTCTTCCAACGCCATTGTTTGGGTGTCAAATCGGAAAGCAAATCCATGAAAATTCCAATTCCTCTTCAATGAAATTCGAGCTTTATCATCTTCCATTAATGCGGCCTTTCATCATGAGCCTAGATCAGCTAACCACGTGGCAGATGCGCTTGCCAAATAGGGGATTGATAGGACTTCTCTTTGGGAGGGCATGGTTTTGTAATTGAGGTGTGAGAAGGGATACAATGCTCATGTACCTTGTTATTCTTTCTTGTTTTTCCTCTTTATATTGTTTTCTCCTTTTAATGAACTGGATTCTTACCTATAAAAAAAAAATCATATAAAATCAAAACCAGCCACATACACCAGTCCCTCATACCAGATGCATCAAATCACGTTTGATGCCAGTTAACCTTTATTTCTTTTAAGATATTAAAAGTATTATCTTGAAAGTAATAAGAGGTAACTGGTTTCAAATTTCCTTGTAATGTCTCCTTTAAAATATTACATTGAATATTACTGTTTTTTAGTTCCCTCCCTTGTAATTGCTTTGTTTGGTCTCTTAATGAAATTGCTTTTCACACAAAAAAAAAATATTAATTTGAATATATTAAAAAAATATTACTATATTATATATACCATGTACAATACCAAATGGGCTAAAAAAAAGTTTTTTTTTTTTTTTTCTAAATCGTATTCTATTGAAGAATGTATAAAATGATAATAAATAGTAAGAAAAGTTGGACAACCAAAAGTTGGATCCGTTAACCCACCCGTAATATTTATAAGCCATTCAAAGGTTTTCATTTATTAGATCATTTCTTCGTTGCCTTATATCATAAGGCTGGCAATGACATCTGTGCTGATTTCAACAACGCAGCTAGTGTGAAAAGAGTCTCCGACATTTACAAACAGCAGCAATACCTCCAATTAACAATAACAAGCAGCACAATGCAAAAAGTACCCAAACCTGGGTCTTCAATTCAATTCTAGCTTCAAATCAACCCATCTTAGAAATAAAAGAAAGAATACAAGGACCAGTCTCCATAGGAATTTAAAGATAACATGCCCTAAAACTGCAATTCATCTCAAAAGAGAGGATTGAAGACGTACCCCTTGAATAATATCCATTAAACATACAAAGCACCGGCAGTGATATGACCAAACACTGCAAAGATTGAGAACAAACCACATGGAAAAGACTACACAGACAAGTAGAGAACATTTTGGTGATTGTCACATTGCAGTAAAATGAAGCACCCACAGCAATGGACTCCCAGCAGTGAAGGTGGAACCAATGCCCACAATGCTTCCAATCTTTAGGCTGTCTTTGGTTTGAGACCCTTCTTCTTGGACCTCTTCGGGATCGAGTTCTTCATTCCCAGGAAAAAGAGCAATGCCCCAAAGAGAGCCAAACTCTGCCAGCAGATGAAAAACCAGTGGATTAAAATCTTTCAGATACAACTTAACATTGAATTTTGATCATGACTAACCTGGGTAAACTTCACGAAAAGTTGTAGAAATTCTGGCTTGTCCACATCATAGTTGTAGAAGTCATACAAAATGGGAGAAAAAAATGCTAAATGCAGGACCTGCAAAGAATACTTGCCTCAGACTAATAATATTACTATTACTATTTTGAATGGTTCAGAACTTCATATCAACAATATTATCAACCAACATTCTAAACACCACGGTCCATGGATTAGAAAAGTCTGGCAAAAATAAGATGGGGGATACAAACCAGGAGATATGCTCCAAAAGAGCTACCAAAGATAAACAGTATGCCTCCGATCCCCTTCATAGCTATAGCTGCAACAACTAGATGCTTAATCTGCAGAGCATTAGTCACCAGTTAAATAGGTTGTGATGCATGTACATGGAAAACAAAAGGGAAAAAGGGAAGAAAGGAATGTTTCTCACTTCAAGCTTTGGCACCTGTAACCCAAGATAAGAGGTCACATGCTTCGTAAATCGTATATACTTAGGTCTCAATAACTTCGCTGCAGGCCCACCATCGATCCCAAATTCAGTAAATCTGAGCAGGCAGAGAGGTGAATCCAAGTTAAGCACACACATGGCTGCATGTTATCCACAGCGCAAGTAATACTCTTGAACTGAACTCCAGAGAGCTAGAAAGAAAGATTGAAAAGCAATCTACTTTGCTTTTCTTTTCTATTTTTGGGGAGGGAGAAGAGGGGGAGGCGTAAATTCAGCTTCTTACTCTACAACATTAACCAAGTCGAAACATCTCATAGAGATAATGGAAAGAAAATCAAACAGTGATTCATGCACTAATGATTCACCATTGCTCTTGTAGGTTAAAAAATGAAAAAACAAAAAATCAAACATTAAAGTTGAATAGCAGTCATCATCATCATCAAAGTCCTATCTAATCTATGGTGGGGTCCTACATGAATTTTGTTTCGCTGTTGCAGTCTATCATGCGCCAAATCCTCGGATAGGTGTCACTTCTTCAAATATATCCTTACTAGTTCCATCCATGTACTCGTCGGCCTACCCTTTTTACTTGAGGGACAATAAGCCTACATAGAAAAATCTTTCCTCATTGGAGCCGTTGTTGGCCTGCGATGGACAAATTCAAACAATTTCAAACTAGTCTCTCTTGATTTATTACTTAATGATGTTACTCCCTCAACGCTCCCAAACGCACTCATTTATTATTCGATCTTTCCTAACTTTACCAAACATCCATCTCAATATTCTAATCTCTACAACACTCATTTTTGCATGTGTTGTTTTATGATTGGCCAACATTTTGCTCTCAAGTCATAGATGGTCTAATCATTGTCTTGTAAAATTTTTCCTTCAATCTTTTAAGTATATGCATATTACAAAGCGCTCCAGAAGCAATCTCCACTTCAACCATCCAGCTTTTATCTTAACACATTTATTGACGAATATGCACAGGCAGCATTGGGCATTTAAGCACTTGAAAAGGTGAAGTCAAAATTAGCAGTGACAACTCAGTTCTCCGGGCTACCAGGCCAAAAGCAAGCAAAAAGCATAAATGCAAAATCAAAGAAGTTCTGGACAAGTCATGCACTCTCACATAAGCACAATTTCACTGACAAATGTACAAGAAACGAACATAGGTACATATCCTCCTGGTGTGGTTACAAATTATAGAAGTGACATCTTGGTCCACCATCAGACTGTAAAAGGGCCTGTTTGGGGGATTTACTTGTAAAGTTGAGTGGTGTAAAAGTTATTTTAAAGAAATAATAAAATATAAGTGGGTTATGATGGTATTTTGTTTTTAGTTGTTTGTGATGGAATCTTTTTGACTTTTTTATTGAAAGATGGAATTTTTTTGTCTTTTAGTGGTTGCTTTTTGACTTTTTTGTGAAGAATATGGTGGGAAATGTGGAAAAAAGTACTTTTGATGTGACTTATTTTTTAGAAATGAAAACTTTACTCTACTCAACTCTACTAATAGAGTTGCCAAACAGGCCCTAAGCTACATTTTCCAATCTTCTTATATAAAGTAGACAAGGGATTACAGAAGAAACATGGATGTGCAACATGGGCTTTACATTTCATTTCTATTAAGAGAAAAGACTACGTCTTCCATTAAGTCCTTACAGTGGAACAAAAGCAAGTAAGACCATAGTTACCTGATTCGGAATTCGACCGGTTCGAAATCAAATTCACAGTTAGCAATTCGACACTTGCTCTAATTTGAAAATTCAATGGGGGGGGTGGGTTCAGCTAATTCATTTTCTAATTTGGTTGATTCGGAGTTTGAGTTTGAAGAATTCTCTAAACTAATTCAAATATATATTAAAGTAGCTAAGCTATTTTCATCCATTAAGATTTCTCGTTGGTGAGACAAATATTCAGATTCACAAATTCCAATTTAATATTACATGGGCCAAAGATAGAGAACAAAGAAAAAAAAGATACATGCTTTAATGCTATCAAGGTGGATTGACTAAGTAGTCAACGCGTACAAAAGAGAGAGAAACACATGTGCCTTAAATGATAGGCATGCTTTAATGAATCTAGATCCTCTAATGATGTAACTTGGAGAAATCATGAGTTAAAGGAGTGGGACTTCACAGTGGGGCCCAGCTACTAAAATCTGAGCCGTTTAAAATAAACCCCATAAACCTTTATGGAGTATCCTCAAATCTTACATCAATCCGATTTCGTTCAACCGTTGAATTTGTTGTTTGATAAAAAGCGTGATTGACACAATCTTGTGCGTATTCATTGTCACATTTTGATCCAACAGTCAATTCAACAATGGTTTAAACTTGGATTAATGTAAGAGTTGAGGATACTCTACATACCTAGAGGGCTCTTATTTTGAACAGTTTGGATTCTAATAGGTAGGCCCAAATGAATTTCACTCTTTTTATCTCTTGATTTCCCTGGGTTAAAGCCACAGAAGACATGGACTCTTATTTAATTGCTACAATGATTGAGTGCTTGATGGATGCACAAGGAGAGAGATAAGAGACAACTTTAAATGCATGAAAGGCGGGGACTGATTGAGATTAAGGAGAGAGAAACTCCTCTCTCAAAGAATCCCATCTCCTAATCTCGTTTGCCTTCCTCTGCAAGCTGGTTTTTGTTTTACTTTGGTTTTTTTTTTTTTTTTAGCCTCTTTCTCCTTAAAAACTTTTGCAAGTTAGCACTGAGCATGGTCAAGAAAGAGAATTGATACTGCACTGCATAGAGCATGTGGCCCTGTAAGTACCCAACCCTAGATAATTATGTTTAGTACAACTTAATTTTGATTAGGGTTAATTAAGTTTACGCATTAGACTAGAGGTCTAATTAATTTGGCTGCTATTAGACTAAGTTTGGGCTTAGAAAGGGTAGTCTAGTCATTCGGCATTATGAGGGGTATTTTGGATATTTTCATAAATAAGCCAATAAGACTTGTTTAGATGTTAATTAACTACGTTAGCATATTAGTTTAGGAGCTGAGAGATTTTGAGAGTGTTTAGACTAAGTTTGAGGTAAGTGGGGGCATAGTTGTTATTTTCAGAAAAGTTGGGGGATTTACCGCTATTCTAGAAATAGGTCAATATTTTCATAGTTTAGGATATTAGTTTAGGAGCTGAGAAATTTTGAGTGTGTTTAGACTAAGTTTGAGGTAAGTGGGGGCATAGTTGTTATTTTCAGAAAAGTTGGGGGATTTACCGCAATTCTAGAAATAGGTCAATATTGGGCTCGTTGGGTATAGCTTATTTAATTTCATGAAACTTTTGTTAAGGACCCATACCCTTTAGATGCCAAAAGACCTGCATTTTCCCAGCTTTCCCCAAATTTGAGTGTAGGTGGCGTTTTCGTAATTCTGGTGAACTCCACCCTTATACAGTTATACCCATCTCGGCCAACCATCATACCTTTCTCCCAATCTCATTTTTCAGCAATTGGTGAGATTCCTCCTCCCATTTCCCTTTTATTCATCACCATCTGGCCCTATATTTGTGTATACATATCTTGATTTCTTTCACCCTCTTGTTTTCCCCCATTATGGTGTGCTAGGTTTTAGAATTTGGGGTTTGTTTTACTGTAACTCATCTTAAACATCAAAATGAAGGTCTGGTAAAGTGGATTTCTATCTTAGGACTCCAAGGCTGTGGACATGTATGAATTCCATGGCTTGTGGGTATCTTTATGTGTTCTCTAGCTTAATGATAATGAATGCTATTTGTTATAGATTGCATGTTCAAGGGTCGGATAAACTAATGTTTGGTAATTTATTGGTCATCACATGTGAACTAGATGCCAAATAATGATGTTTATAGGTTATTGGTAGAGCTTATGTGTTGTAAAAGGTAGATTCAACATGTATATGGGGATTTTCATTAATGGCATGATTAATGGGTTTAATGGTGGTTGGATAGGTTTGGTATTACTGGGAATGCAAGATTAAACCCTTGCCCACCAATTACTTGTATTAATGAGACAGAGACCAAGCCATGTCGAGGGAGTGGAAACCGTGGGAAACTCGTGATCATTATAATATTTAGGTTGTTGTAGATGGAATTTGCAAAAACGACTCGCAACTGATTTCTGACCACAAACTTGGGGAATCATTCACTCAAATTAAGGGTACATTTGTTAGGTTATACCAAGCCTATTCAACCACTACTAAACCCATTAATCATTAATCATGCCATTAATGAAAATCCCCCTATACATGCTAAATCTAGTGTTTACAGTGTACAAGCTCTACCAATAAGGTATGGCATGATTAATGGTTGAATGGTGGTTGGATAGGTTTGGTATTACTGGGAATGCAAGATTAAACCCTTTCCCACCAATTACTTGTATTAATGAGAGAGAGACCAAGCCATGTCAAAGGGGTGGAAACCGTGGGAAACTCGTGATCGTTATAATATTTAGGTTGGTGTAGATGGAATTTGCAAAAACGACTCGCAACTGATTTCTGACCACAAACTTGGGGAATCATTCACTCAAATTAAGAGGACATTTGTTAGGTTATACCAAGCCTATTCAACCACTACTAAACCCATTAATCATTAATCATGCCATTAATGAAAATCCCCCTATACATGCTAAATCTACTGTTTACAGCATATAAGCTCTACCAATAAGGTATAAAAATCATCGTGTTGAATGGTATGATGTCCGCTAATAAAAGGCAACCAACAACCTAGGACCTGCCATTAGGGTTTGTGGTTTACTTGCATATGGAGGTGCAAAAGGCAACCAACAACCTAGGACCTGCCATTAGGGTTTGTGGTTTACTTGCATATGGAGGTGCAATAGCCTCATGTGGGGCCTTGCATATGGAGGCACAATAGCCTCTTCTATTTAGTGTATGGAATACCCCATCTTTATAACAACACGTAAAAGGCACATTAGGAGGTAGGAGCTGTGTATCGACCTACTAGACCTCGGACCTAGGACCTTGGCCAAGACTTTCAGGGAGCCTTGAACGCCAGGCATGCCCACTATTGTTTAGAATAAGAAATTCTTTATGATTATAAATATGCCCTAATGGGTAGAGCTCATAAATACCCCATAAATAAGCTTAGAGCAATAATAGCTAAGGGTATGATAATGTGGAGATCTAAGTGCCAATAACCTTCATAAGCACTAAGAGAAATGTCTAGGCATCTTGGACTCCTAGGAAATCATACGCTTGGCCGGTACTACTCTTTCTAAATATAATTTCCTAGGATGTAAATATGATATACATAAGGGACTACCCATTAATAAGATGAATTAACACATAAATATATACACTAACACTTCCCACTCTAAATGGATATTAAATTATGTCTTTCATATTATATGATCATGTCAACCACATTATGCGGGTATACCTTTTCTTTGTTTTACTTTATGCATGATAGGTATCTGCAAATACTGAGCAGTCAGAATGCAGGTGCTAGGTGCAGTAGGTGTTGCGGGACACCAAGTCTGGATATTCAGATAGTAGGGTTTTGGGTTTGGATTAGATCTGAGTTTGAATATAGTGCGCATTTTGATGTGAGAGATGAGTATGTTATTGTGATAATGAGTATATTGACGATTCTGAGTATATTGGGTGATGATGCGCACTTTGATGATGACGTGTGTTGTGGTGGTGTTGGGTGGCTATGATATTGGATACAGATTAGTGTCCGCCCAATCTAATTTGTTTGTTTTACACTGTTATACACCTTTTGATGTATGATGAGATGGGTTTGTCATTTATCTATATTATTTAGCTCTAATGTGTATGTTATCCTGCCTATATTATATATGTTTAGTCTGACATCATGTATAATAGATGTGGGTATGTCTAGACATTTGCTTGCCAGGCTTCAATAAATATGCATTGTACTGTGATACAGACGTGTCTACGCATTTAGTCATTAGGTTTGGATGATTCCTCTCATTTATGGGGTTGGTGTGTGATGGCCCCTAAGTGGCTTTGGGGATTGGACTTCCTTCCTACCGTTAGTATTGTTTATTGCCTATGTTTGGATTGATGTTTCTTGCTGCTGTGTGTCTGTGCTACTTCCTTCTCTTAGTTTATTTGTATATCTACTAACTTTATATTAGTTAAATTTCCCTTGCAGGTACAGGTATAGTTCTATACCTATATATGTATATATACATAGTTTAACATTGCAATACATATCATCTTATTTACTAATGTTTCCTTGCTTGGCCTTTTAGGTCTAATGCTGCTCTTGGTACTCGTAGGTCTTACGCAGTTACGCCAGCATCTGTTAGCACGAGGAATAAGGTGCGATGCAGACTCTATAGGGAACTTTAGAGAATGCACAGCGATGTGATTTAGGACTACTCAGTCACTGCATTGAGGGCCTCACCATTAGCCAAAAGTGAAAAGTACTTCAATAAACACATAAATCAGATAAAGTGTTCAATTTAAAATCCACATAATTAGTAGAGCATGGGCAAAATGTCATACTTCAGTTTCAAATCTGATAAATACAACATCTTTTTCAACTAAACTACGACCATGTTAGGCCAACATGCCAACCTAAATCTAAAAATAAAGTTAAGCTGGCTAATGGTGAGGCCCTCAATGCAGGGATTGAGTAGCCCAAAATCACATCACTGCGCATCTTCTGAAATTCCCTGCAGAGTCTGCACCACACCTTATTCCTCATGATAGCTAATGCTGACCTAAGACCTACAAGCACCAAGAGCAGCATTAGACCTAAAAGGCCGAGCAAGTAAATATGAGTAAATAACATGACGTGTATTGCAAAGTTAAACAATATATGTATATATATATATTATTGGAGGGCTCTCCTAAGCTGCAGCTTAGGTTATTCTAAGCCGAAATAATGCTGGTCCCACAAATCAAAGTCGATTATCTCTATTTTTGGCATGATGATCGTCTCCAAAATCAAGATCAATCCAATCAGATCTGAATTTTCTAGTTCCATCATGACAAAAATAGAGATATTACACTTTGATTTGTGGGACCAGCACTGTTTCAACTTAGGAGAGCTCCGCTCATATATATATATATATATAAATAGTGATGGCAACAACCATCAAGTTCATCAAAACATCAAATTCAAATTCAAATTCAAATTCAAATTCAAAAAAAAAGAAAAAAAAAAAAAAAAAAACACTTCCAAACCTCTTTGGTTTCCTCTCTCCTGCAAACTTTAAAAGAAGAAAGGCCATCTCCTTTTTTCTGGTGACAGTGAATGGTGGGGTATGCAGGTTTTTTTTTCTTTTTTGGAAGAACGAATGAGAGGGCCTGAGGGTTGAAGAAGACGATAGCACTTTAAAATAAAAATAAAAACCCATGTTTGGAAAAAAATTCAAAACTAACATCAAGATTTCCTTAAAAACGGTAGTTTCTCACTGCTCAACTCATCTTCAGCTTTTCTGAAGTTTCCATTGCAAGAAAGAGAAGGTTGGAGACAACAAGGGCATGGCACATCACCATTTGGTTTTTTTTTTTTCTTTTTTGAATCTGATGTTTTGATGTTTTGATGAACTTGATGGTTGTTGTCATAACTAATATATATATATATATATATATGTATACATATGTATATATATGGAGCGCTACACAACATCCAGGCATATTTTAGGAGAAAATGCCCCTCCTAGTTGGGCCCACTGAATTGCATTATGATCATGGAAGTCCATTGTAGATGAAAAGATCCATATGAGGCCTACCTATATGCAAAATTTTGAGTCCATAAGATCATCCCAACCTTTTGATCCATGGACCTAAAATTTAATGGTTTAGAGGCATCATTTTATCCTGATTTCAATCCAACGGTGATAAAAAGTTGGATGAGTGTCAAACTTGTACTTGTGACTATTCATTTCTGTGTGAGCGGGAGGGGGGGTAGTGTGTGTGAAAAGATTAGATTGACTCAGCATGGGCCCCATGACCAAAAATAAGAGGGGTGGAAAAAGGGGCGTTTTTTAGAATTTCCCAATATATATATATGGAAATTCCAATCGGATGGGTGCAAATCCATGGGCTTCAACATCCTTCGGGGGGGTCCTGTGTGTGTGGATCGTTTGGATTGGTGACAGGTGGGCCCTGTCATGGTGTCCCTCACCGTAAGATGGTGAGAGCAAGAGCATTTCCCATATATATATATATATATAAATCTTGTACCCATAAAGGAAAGTTAACTAATATAAAGTTACTAGAAATGCAAATAAATTAAAAGAAGGAATGTAGCACAGACACCTAGCAGCGAGCATCCGGACGTACTCACATCTACTGTGCATAACGTCAGACTATACATATATAGTATAGAGGGACAACATACACATTAGAGCTAAATAATATATAAAAATGACATAAACTTATCTTATCCTTGTCAAAATCAAACGACGGTGTATAATAGAATAATAGTTTACGACAGACAAATTAAATTGAGCGGGCACATTCACAACAAATCCACATACAACTAATCTGTATCTAATATCACAGCCACCCAACACCACCATAAAACATGTAATCATCAAAGTGCGCATCATCATCCAATATACTCATAATCGTCAATATACTCATAAATCATAATCACTTTGATAGCGTATTCATCATTCAAATCAAAATGTGCATCACAATCAAACTCATGTCTGGTCCAAACCAAAAGCCGTACTATTCGAATATTCAGGCTCGATGTACTGTAACACCCACCGGACCCAGTGCCCACATGTTGACTGCCTCTGTATTTACCTCCCCCCCCCCCTCCCCCCCACCACAAACCCCTGCACGAAACAAATCAAAGCAAAGGTATACCCACATATATGGTAGACATGATCGTATAATATGAAACACATAATTAATATCCATTTAGACTAGGAATGTGCAAGTGTATATGTGTTAATCCATCATATTAAAGGGGAGTCCATTGTATATATCATATTTAAGTCTTGAGTAATTATCCTTAGAAATAGTAGTAGTGGCCAAGCATATGACTACCGTAGAGTTTGAGATGCCTAGGGATTTCTCTTGGTGCTTATGAAAGTTATTGGCACCAAGATCTCCACATTATCATATCCTTAGCTAGTATTAATCTAAGCTTATTTATGGGGTATTTATGAGCTCTACCCACTGGGGCATACTCATCATAAAGGGTTTTCTTATTCTAAAGAACATTGGGAATGCCCGTGGTTCAATGCTCCCAGAAAGTCTTGGGCCATGGATCAAGGCAAGAGTACCAATCCAACTAAGGTCCTAGGTCCAAGGTCTAGTAGGTAATAGATAGGTCAATACACAGCTCCTAACTCCTAATGGACCTTCTACGTGTTGTTATCGAGATGGGTATTCCATACAGTAAATAGAAAAGGGTCTAATGCCTAGTGGGCATAAAAGGTCAGAGTCTTCTAAGGGAGTCACATGAGGCTACTGCACCTCCATATCCAAGTAAACCACAAATCCTAATAGTGGGTCCTAGGTTGTCGGTTGCCTCTCTGTAGTGGACAACATACCATTCAACACGATGGTCCAACATGGGTTCTTAATACCATCTTTAGCAACCTTAATACTATAATGATCAAGAGTATCTAATGGTCCCACGGTTTCCACCCCCTCGACATGGCTTGGTCTCTCTAATTAATGCAAGTAATTAGTGTGCAAGGGTTTAATCTTGCATCCCCATTTTTCATAGGTCCAATAATTATAGGCCATCAGTTAGGCTTATGGGTCCCAAATTAAGTCCACAAAACCTAGTTGGAGTTCTCCTCTCCATAGAGAAACTTCTTGTTCACAATTAGCCAAGGGGTCATCCACGGTCGATCGTGGTCCATTTTGCCAGATTTACTGGGGGCTAAGGTTTAGTGTCCACGGTTGACCATGAGACCTCTCATGGTTAGCCTTGGTTTAAAAGAACAGACTCAGGACTCAACTCGCCTAGGGCCGAGTCAGAGTCAACTCGCCTGACTCGGCCGAGTCGCATGGGACTCGGCCAAGTCCCTTTGCAATCCTAAAAAACAAAAATAAAAGTAGAAAAGGAAGAAGAAGTTGATGCTGCTGCCGTATGGGTCTAATAAAGGTTTGAAGCAGAAAAAAAGGAAAAAAAAAAAAGAAGTGTACCAACAGTCAACAAAGCAGTAGTGTTGCAGGTGATACCAGCCAGCTAGTGAGCAGAAAAGCCGGCAGCAGCAGTCAGTGAGAAGCAGGCGGCAGCAAAAAGGCAAAAAGCAAGGGCAGCAGTAGCAAAAAGCAGCTACAGCAGGCAGAACAGAACAACAGCTGTCTTCTCTCTCTTCCAATCCTCCCATCTCCACCGGCTACCTTCCCCCACCCCCCCACAAACAAAAAAAAGAAAAAAAAAAAGCCAAAAGTCTTCTCCTTTTTCCCTTTTATAAATGTTTCTATCCCCTTCCCCACTCTATTTAAAGAATTCTTTTTATCAAAAGACCCCTTTTGTTTTATTTTTTCAGGTTTTACTTCAAGTTCAAAATGACTTCTGAGCCAAGTATGAGTCACTATGGACTATACTCGGCTGAGTTTTTAAACCATGTGGTTAGCCGTGAGCATTGGGCAACAAAATGTTTGTCATGGTACAGAGTCCAAGGTTAACCTCGAAGAGGTTCCAAGGTCGACCACGACAGGTTCCAAGGTTAACCCCAACAATTTCCAAGGTCAACCCCGAAAGTTCCAAAAATGACTTCCAACTGATTTCTGCACAGAAACTTTGGGAATCATTCACTCAAACTAAGGCCGTTCTAAGGGCACATCCGTTAAGTTATACCAAGCCTATTCAACCACCATTAAATGCATTAATCATGTCATTAATGAAAATCCTCATATACATGTTAAATCTACCATTTACAACATATGACCTCTACCAATGAACTATAAATATCATCATATGAATCTAGTTCACATGTGATTACCAATGAATGACCAAACATTATTAGTTTACCCTACCCTTAACCATGAAATCTATAACAAATAGTATTTATTGCCATTTAAGCTATAGAAAATACAAACAAAATAAAAACAACCACAAGCCATGTAATTCACAAATCTCTACTTGCCTTAGAGTCCTTCTAAACTAGAAAGCCACCTTGTCAAACCTTCAATTTGACATTCCACAAAAGCTACAATAAAAAAAAACCCCAAATTTTAAAACCTAACGCAACAAAATGGGGGAAAGCAAGAGAGGGAAAGAACTCAACGCATGAACACACGAATCTAGGGCCAAATGGTGATGATTAAAAGGGAAATGGGAAAAGAAAGCTCACCAATGGCTGAAAATGAGATTGGAAGAAAAGATGGGGGCTGGCCGAGATGGGTATGGGGCTATCAGTCGCTAGAGACGGGGAAGGAGGATAGAGAAGGTAGAGGATACGGGAAAATTTTGATGGAGCTTGCCCTGGGGTGGGTGAGCAAGGGGGAGGATGAAGGAAGAAATGGAAATGGAGAAGAAGAAGAGGGGATGGAGATCGATGGAGTGAAAGGGGGATATAAGGGTGAAGTTCACCAAAATTACGAAAATGCCACCCACACTCAGATTTGGGGAAAACTTGGAAAATGAGGGTCTTCGGGGCATCTAAAGGGTATGGGTCCTTAACAAAAGTTTCATGAAATAAAATAAGCTACCCAACGAGCCCAATATTGGGCCTACTTCCAGAATTGCGGTAAGTGCCCCAACTTTTCTAAAAATGACAATTATATCCCCACTTTCCTCAAGCTTAGTCTAAACACACTCAAAACCTCTCAACTCCTAAGCTAATATGCTAACCTAATTGATTAACATCAAAAAAAAGTTTTCTTGGCTTATTTTAGGAAATACCCAAAATACCTCTCATAATGTCGAATGACTAGACTATCCTTTCTGAGCCTAAAGCCTAAACCTAGTCTAATCGTAGCTGAATTAATTAGACCTCCAGTCTAACGCCTAAACTTACTTAATTAACTCAAATCTCTAGGGTCAGGTCCTTGCAGATTGCTTGAAACTATGCCAACCATGGGATTGAATAGGTATTTTGACTATTTCAGTTCTACTCAATTTCTAAAACCTATTTCTCTTTATTTCCTCTTCTGATTTAATTTTCTATACTGTTATATTTTTTTTTTTCCTTTTCATGTTGGTGTAACATAAATCTCTCCTCTCTGTGTAAACCTCTTGTAGAAAATAAATGCAATTTTTAGAATGATTTTGATTTCCATGAGAAGTCTCCCTCCTATCAACTTGAAGACTTTCCCATTTTAGAAAGTACTGTGTCTCAAACAGCAACAAACTGGATTTTTTTTCAAAAACCGAATATGGCTGAATCGAATAGCTACTTCTTCAATCCGCATAGTACGAGATTTGGACCCTTTGTTAGCAAACTGGGTAGCTATGAGCAAGACCACACCTGTCAATTCCCTTTCGTTCCAGATGAAATTTGCTTGGGGCGGAAAAAAAAACACCCCATGAAAGTTTTCGGGCACAATTCTGGACCATTCCTTTTGTTCTTTTTTTTTTTTCCCATTCACACTTCTAAAAGGGTGAAATGAGATGTATAAGGGTTATTAAACCCTTTAACCTAAAATATTAGGAGAAAACCCCATTTGTTAAGTTGTGAATACTGACTGACTCAATAGCATGGAAATGATGAAATTGATTGGCTCATGGAAAGTACAGATGGTTCACACAGTCATTCATATACAGTGAAAACTAGACAATAATCAATTGTAGAGTGTAAAAAAAATAAAAAATATGATTAGTTCATAATAAATTCACATGTTTCATACTTTTATTCATATATAGAGAAAACTAGAAAATAATCAATTACAGAGTATAGTTAATTTAAATGATGTAAGCATGCAAATATTCTACTTTCTTTTAAATTTTAGGCCTTCTTTTAATTTTCGTTTCAATTTCAATTGCAGTTTTTTTGGAAGACAATACCGGCATTGACTAGAATGCCAGACTGCTCCACTATAGGGTAAACCAGAACAGGCACCAAACTGAAATTGACAGTTGTGTCAGACAAAGCATCACTATATCTGCTTCTTTCTCAAATGCTAAAAAGGGAAATTCAAGTAGAAAGCTAGGTAAAAGACTTTAGGCCTTAGGGACTGTTTGCCTTTTACATGTGATAGGAAAATGGGTTTTATGTATGCAAATGTTACATATGTAAATGTCACATATGCAAATGTTACACATGTGAAACACATTACCATGTTTTGTCAAAATCACTATTTTCACCTGAGTAAACGAGTACTTCCAACGGTATTAGCTGTATTTGGATTTTTTTTGGAATTTTTCAAAAAAATTCTCAAAATCTATGAAGGATTAAGATATGAAACTAAACATCCCAACATTTGAAATTAGAAATCAGCGAGAATAGAAAATAACAATGGACATTGGAGTAAAGGTGTATTGAACCTTTGGATTGATCACATACTTATATACATAAGTTGCCATATTGATGGCTACAGTTATGGAATTGCAATCAAAGCAAATGAATAAAGAACCTATGAGAATAGAAACAATAAAAACAACCCACGTATGTAGATCTGTGTTTACTTAGAAGATCTTTGCGGGTCAAATGGGCCGAATGAGACTGGGAAATAAATACATGGGCCTACGTCACTGTTCAAAACATTTACCATTAATACAAAAATATTGAACAGTTCGGATTATGAATTGGGGTCCCAAAAGATTGCATAAATTAGATCTATAGGTTAGGGAGCTTTTCAAAAATTACTCAAATCTATGACAATTCAAGAGAATCAACTCGAAGATCTTGGAACTCATTAGTTCAATAAACATGTTAATGGTTTAGATTACAAATGTGGGTCCCACAGAATGAGAAAAAATAAAGGTTGTTGATTAGGGCCATGAGAATGCGATCACCGTGTAGGAACCAGTAGCAGTGCCTTTTTGGAGGAGGTGTGAGTGATTTTCACACCTATTCATGTGTGTAAATGGCCTTAGTTACAGACCATTTTCATATCTCATTTGCGCATCACGGGTGTAAATGAGTGCCAACAACTGTGATAATGCATAAGCATTATGCATGGGAATCATTTACATATGTAAATGGCAGCAAGCAAACAAACCCCTAAAAAAATATCATATCATTTGGTGGAAGTCTGTCCTATTGAAATTTTTTCTTGGCTGGGCGGCACCAAAAGCTGGGCTGCACTTTCCAAAATAAATCCAAATTAGACTTGGCCGGAGGTTGTTAGGTGACACAAGGTTTTGGATGGCAGAATTTAGCATTAAGAGCAGTATGACGGAGAAGTAGAACTCACAAAGCTATTGCCAAAGATAAGTTTCAGCAAGGTTTGATGATAATGATCATGATGACAGAAGACAAGTTTTAAATGTCAAATGGTGGCAAGTGCCAACCACACCACAAGTTGGAAGGTAGATTCCAATTGATTATAGATGGGTTTCATCATATGAAATAAAGAATGGTTGTTACCTTGGAATATAATGTATAAGTGAAGTTAACAATGAGCTGGAACCAAATTAAGGTATGATCAATACAATATCTAGAATACAAGTGAAGACAACCTCAGCTAGGATGAATAAAATAGAGCAGTGAGACCAGATGGTATACCTTCTATAACATGGGATTCGTTAGGTGAAAACAGAATTATTTAGTTGACAAAATCGTTCAAAAATAAAATTGAGTACAAGAATGCCAGTTCAATTGTGGAAGAGCATTATTTTCTCTTTCTACAAGAACAAAGGAGATATCCAAAATCCTACAAACTATAGAGCTATCAAACTTATTAGCCATGCCATGAAACTTCAGGAGAGTATGTAAAGCAATGAGAATCATAAATTTCAAAAAACAGCTTGGGGTTTATGTCAAGTAGGTCAGCTACAAGACACATTTTCCTATCAAAGACAATGGAACAGTTAAAAGAGGAGAAAAAAAATTTACCCATGATTTTTATTGACCTAGAGAAGGCATACAAATGGTATATTGAGGCAGTTAATTTGGCAGATGTCGAAGAAAAAAGCATATCTGATGATATTGAGATCGTTCAAAACATGTACGGAATAACGTGCGAGAGCCATGTGGAGTGAAATCTGAGTTCCCAGTTGGAGATGGAATGTACCAAGGATCCACATCAAGCCCCCTTGGTTATGACAAATTAACTGCGGGTGACCAAGATGTAAGTATCATCATAGATCAAAATATCGGCCGCTACGAAGCGTAGCGGCCGATATATCGGGCGTGGCGGCATTGGCCGCCACGCTATTATACGAAGCGTAGCGGCCGATATATCGGGCGTGGCGGCATTGGCCGCCACGCTATTATGCAATTATCGGCAAACTTGCCGTATCGGCCGCTACGCATGCATACCGCCACGCAACGTGGCGGCCGCCATGTAGCGGGGGGTTTTAAAACCCCCCCAATTCGTCTCTCTTGCTCACTTTCCCCTTCACTTGTTCACTTCTCTCACTTTTTACATCTTCTCCTTGCTGTGAAACCTCCCAAAGTGCTGTAGTTTCAAGATTTTACAATTTTAGGCCCACAAAATCCACAAGGACCACAACAAAGTGACAAACAAACATCAAAACAAGGTAATCAAGATTCTAGGTATGTACTTTTTTATTTTAGATTTTTTTTAGTAAGTTGACATTTGAGATCACATTCAAATAATCTCTTTCTAACTACTATAAATGCTTCCTTGTCTTGTAATATTGTTAGATCTATGTTTTCCTTTGATGATGCACACATATTTTTGGTTTTTTTCTTTTTTTTTTGCTATTTTTTATTTTCGGATTTATTAATTTTTTGAAAAAAAAAATATGAATACTCATGGACAACCCTTGAAACCACTTGGAAATGCATTCTAAATGATAGATCTATGTTTCACATAGATCAATCCATCACATTTTGAATGTTCATTGATTTTTCTCTATTTTTTATTTTCGGATTTATTTATTTTTTGAAAAAAAAAATGTGAATACTCATGGACAACCCATGAAACCACTTGGAAATGCATTCTAAATGATAGATCTATGTTTCACATAGATCAATCCATCACATTTTGAATGTTTATTGATTTTTCTCTATTTTTTATTTTCGGATTTATTTATTTTTTGAAAAAAAAAATGTGAATACTCATGGACAACCCATGTAACCACTTGGAAATGCATTCTAAATGATAGATCTATGTTTCACATAGATCAATCCATCACATTTTGAACGTTTATTGATTTTTCTCTTTTTTTTATTTTCGGATTTATTTATTTTTTGAAAAAAAAAATGTGAATACTCATGGACAACCCATGAAACCACTTGGAAATGCATTATAAATGATAGATCTATGTTTCACATAGATCAATCCATCACATTTTGAATGTTTATTGATTTTTCTCTATTTTTTATTTTCGGATTTATTTATTTTTTGAAAAAAAATAATTTTTAATATTTGAATACCAATCAAATGTCTTGAAAATGGTTCCTTGATTTGAGATTTATGTTTTCCATAGATTATTCCAACATATATTGCTTGTTTTTTTTACTTTTTAAATTTTTTAATTTCGGATTTTTGTTATTTTTTGGAAAAAAATTTATTTTTAATAATGGGATGCCAATCAAATGTATTGAAAAATGCTCCTAAATGTTATATCTATGTTTGGCATAGATCAATCCAACATATGTTTGTCATTTCCTAATTCTATTTTATTTTCTTATTTTCGGATTTTTAAAATTTTTGAAAAAAAATTGTAATTTAAGTAATGAAATACCACTTAAATGTCAAGAGAATGATTCCTAAGCATTAGATATATGTTTCCTCTAACATGTTTCTTTGTTTTTTTAATTTTTAACATACTACTTGTTCATATTTAATTATTTATAGCCAGGTATTCAGTCTTCTATTGATAACTTAAAATGCCTCGTGATATTGATCCCGCATGGAGCTTTGGTGAGGCAGTTGATAATAACAGGTTGAAAATCAAATGCAAATTTTGTGGGAAAGTGACCAATGGGGGCATTACAAGATTCAAGCACCACTTGGGCCACATTTCTGGCAATGTTGCTGGCTGTACTGAAGTACCAAGGGAAGTCAGGGAACAAATGAAAGCTTTGGTTGGCCAAAACAAAGCTAGAAAAGTAGAGATAAAAGAAAAGAGGCGGCAAGATGTTGATGCTGCCCGTTATGAAGTATTTGGGGATGAATACTTTGATGAGGAAGATGCACAGATGGAGGCTGCACGCCGAGAGTCCATCATGAGTCAACAAGAAGAACAGGAACGTCGTGCATTTGCTGCAAGCAAATAATATGATGCAGGGGGCTCATCTACTGTGCCACAGCAGCCAAGCAAGGGCAAGGGCATTGCGGGGGCCATGCGTAGGACATTTAGCACCCGGGAACGGGATGTTGATGTAGAAATTATCTCTACTAGAAGAGCAGTTCCTCCCCCTGTTGATCCTCTAGCACATAGAAAAGAGGGAGATAAACAACCAAAAATATCGAGTGTTATGAAAGGGGTAATGAAGGCTGCAAGAGATAGGTTAGCCAAAGCTACAGCAAAATGGCTAATTCATAAGAACATACTACCTACAGCAGTAGATTCCCCATATTTCCAGACTATTCTTGATGTTGCCGCCGAAGCTGGGCGGGGTATACAGGCGCCCTCCGTATATGATGTGAGCACTAAATACCTTGAAGAAGAATATAGAGAAATAAAAGCTTGGGTGGAACAGTTTAAGCCCATGTGGCAACAAAATGGTGTTACCATCATGTGTGACGGGTGGACCAGCGGCACCCAAACACAATTAATAAACTTTTTGGTGTATTCAGTTGCTGGGACCATCTTTGTGAAGTCCGTTGATGCAACTGAACATAGACGGACGGCCACAAATATATACACTCTTATGGATAGAGTTGTAGAAAGTGTGGGAGAGGAGCACATTGTACAGATTGTTACAGACAATAGCGCCAATTTCAAGAAGGCAGGTCAGTTATTAATGGACAAGAGGACCCATTTATTCTGGACCCCATGTGCAGCACACTGCATAGATCTCATCTTGGAAGAAATTGGAAGGAAGACAAAAGTGGCTTCACTGATCAAGGCATGTAGAGGAATTACAAGATTTATATATTATCATTCATGGGTGTTAGGCTTGATGAAAAGATACACAAATAACCATGCCTTGGTGCGTCCAGGATTAACTAGGTTTGCAACCCATTTTCTGGCTATGGAAAGCCTTGTAAGGTTTAGAACAGAGCTGATTCAGATGTTTGCATCAGAAGAATGGCTTCTTTCGAAATGGGGCAATGCAACTAGTGGTCCGGGGTTTGAAGTCCCAAACCTTATGAGAGACAATAAATTTTGGAAGAAAGTGAGGAAGGTATTAAAGGTTTTTGAGCCTTTAGTTAAAGTGTTGAGGCTTGTAGATGGTGATGACAAGCCGACAATGGGCTTTATATATGAGGCAATGGATCGGGCAAAGCAAGCCATTATGGAAAATGTTAAATATCACGATAAATATATCAAAATTATTGATGCCCGTTGGAACGATCAGTTGCACCATCCATTGCATGCTGCAGGTAATTAATATATATCTTTAATACCTTTTATTTTCCTAACTAATGTATTTATTATCTTGTTTGCTCACAGTACATTCTGCATATTTTTAATGTAAGTTATTTTTTAAATCCCGAATTCTATTACCGCAATGCCGAACTACATACCGAAGCAATAGATACGGACTTGCGCGTAGGATTACGGGAGGTATTAAAGAGATTGTTAAACCTAGATGATCAAATTGATGCCATACAAGAGGTGAGTGGGTGGTTACTTAAGAGAATTTAATTATGCTGCCAAGTGCCAATTGCCATACATGCAGTAGGGGTTTACTGATTTATTTTTAATTTTCACATCGTAGATATCTATATATACACAAAGGAGAGGAACCTTTGCTGACCCTCTTGTGCAACGATCGATTGGAAGGATGCCACCTGATATGACTATGAACAAAAGAACCCACCCAATAGTCTTGATCTTTATATCTTAATTGATTAGAAGGATTTGAGGGTTACGAATATCTAATTTTCTTTATTTATTTTTTGCATTTCAGCTGATTGGTAGATGAATTATGGAGAGAGTGCTCCACATTTAAGGAAAGCGGCTGTTCGCATCCTTAGTCAGACTACAACATCTTCCAACTGTGAGAGAAATTGGAGCACTTTCTCCTTGATCCACACGAAGGCCAGAAATCGGCTTACCATGCACAAACTCAGCAAGCTTGTATACTGTCATTACAATCTGAAGTTGAGAAACAGAACTAGGGAGAGAAGGGCAAGGGACGATCCTGCTTATTGTCCTATTAATTTGGATCACATATTCAGAGATGAAGATCCCTTACTCCCATGGCTAGCCGAGATAGAGGATCCACTGCTAGATTCAGATCCGGCTTTTCAGGGAACGGTTCAAGAGTTGATAGATGAGGATATGGGTGAGGCACCTGCAGGAGGTCAGCCACCTCAAGGAGAAGGTACCAGTAGGACTAGGAGGAGTGGGAAAGAACCTGCTCATATTGGATCTTCTGAGAAAGCTAGTTCCACCACCGTCTCTTCGAGTAGCCATGGGGGAACTGGAGGAGGAGGAGACAGTGGGACAGGTGGTACTAGTGAATACTATCAACATGATGAAGACGATGACATTCCTGTAGAGGAAGTACATGAGTTACCTCCATCTGGAAGATTTGATCCAAGCCGTGGTTATCAACGGCGCCGAAGAGACTCACCGCCTGGGGCTGGAGGTAGTAGTGAGCAAGGAAATATGGGTGGAGATGTTGGTGGACAACAAGTAGCATCATGGACTGATTCGTGGGACCCTAGGTACGGTGGACAAGGACTCTCACAATATTTTCCATATGGTCAAGCACAACAAGGAGAAGAAGAGTCTTCAACTTCAGGGTCCTACTCATATGGATATGGACCATATGGTGACTATGGTGAAATGCAAAGAAATCCACCTCCACCTCCTGTAAGTTCCTATGATGCGGCTGCCTTGTTTGGATTTGTTGATCCCAATTCTCATCAATATCAAATTCAATATGGTGCCAACAGAAATGATAACAATGATGGGGATGAGGATGACCATGGCGCCTTGAATCTTGGTAGACATTCCTTTTGGTGGTGATTAAGGTATTCCTATTTCCTTCACTGACTCTCTAGTCTCTACTCTGTCATTTCTAAATTGGTGTTGATTGTTGAATGTTGATTGTTGATCACTTCATAGTTCATTCACTTCATTGAATTTGAACCTTGAATGTTGAAGTATTGATATTTGATTGTTCAATGTTCTAATGAGTAATGAGTAATGACCTAACTCTTAAGTCTTATGCCTTTATTTCATGTTCTAATTTTTTTTTACAAGCTTTACATTACTTTCTAGGTTAGCATGACTAAGAAACATGAATACATGTGAAAAAACTAATCATTACTATTATTTTCTATTTATACAGCGATACAGGACCTCATATCTTGAAAGCACCGCTACGCCCACTTTTCTTACTTACTTTTGCAAAAGAGCCACATTTTCTTTCATTTTACAATTTTCTGGATTTTCTGGAATTTTTTCTTATTTTTTTGCGATTTTTTCAAATCGCACTGCTACGCCGCTACGTATCCCCGCTACGCTACGTATCGCCCGCTTCGTAGCGGTTTGGCGGTGGGCCGCTACGCCCGCCGCTACCGCTATTTTCATCCTTGAGTATCATGATGTAGCCCCCTTGGTTATGAAAAATTAACTGTGGGTGACCAAGATGTAGTATCATGGTGTAGCCCCCTTGGTTATGACAAATTAACTGTGGGTGACCAAGATGTAGAATCATGGTGTATCATACTCATAGATGATGTGGCCCAATTAGTATGTCAAAAAAGCAAGAAAATGATAAGTTGAAACTTTAGAGAAAGGCATTCAAGTCAAACGGGTTAAAGATAGTTGATCAAAGAATATATGGAATGCAAGCTATGATACCTAGATACTTGTACAAGCCCAACGTATCGGTATCGGACCGATACGATACTTGTATTGATACCTGATACTGCACTGATACTTCTAAGATATAAGTTTAGCATATCCTACTTAGCAAGTCCATTATTTCATGCAGTTCTTTAAATTTTTTTATTTCTCAACAAAGAAAATGAAAGAAAGGAACATAAACAACGATAATTTCATTAATTCAAATGTGCTCTAAAGGAAAAATTAGGACACCCGTATGCATATCCATGTCCTAGATTTCAGAAAGTGCAAAGTCATATCCCCGATCCCCATATCTGTGTCCATACTCGTATCCATACTGGACATCATAGAATGCAAGTCTACTTGCTCTAACAATAGAGAAGAAAAGATAGTTAAAAATGGTAACTTAAGCAACAAAGTGCAAGGATGAAAATAGCGGTAGCGGATGGCGTAGCGGCCTGCAGCCAAAACGCTACGTAGCGGGCAATACGTAGCGTAGCGGCGCTACGTAGCGGTGCGATTTGGAAAAATCGTCAAAAAAATATGAAAAAATTCTAAAAAATCTAGAATATTGGAAAATAAGAGAAAATGTATTTTTTTTGCAAAAGTAACTAAGGTAAGGGGGCGTAGCGGTCCCCTCACTATATGAGGTCCTGTATCGCTGTATAAATAGAAAATAATAGTAATGATCATTTTTTTCACATGTGTTCATGTTGCTTGGTTATGCTAACTTAGAAACTAATGAAAGGCTCAGAAAAGAAAAAACTATATTATGAAATCAAGACTTAAGAGTACCTAGAGAAAAAAATACATCTACCAAAGGGGGTGTCTGATAGGATGTACTTAGAGAAAAACTCTCTGTATCGACTGTAATTCGGCGAGATCATGTGCTTTTTGGTGTTCTTTTAAACATAAAAGGGTAGAAGAGTCGTGTAGAAATGTTATTTGAAGAGAAGAAGAAAAGAAATAAGTCTTATTATGCATTTTTAAAAAAATTGAAAAGTAGGAATTTTTCTCACCCCGTAGCGGTCGTAGCGGCCCGTAGCGGACTTGTAGCGGCCCCGTAGCCGACGTAGCGGCCGCTACGGGTGCGGCGGCCGATAAATCGGCCGTAGCGTAGAGGTGGCGGCCGCTACGGCCGATATAGCGGCCGCTACGCTACGTAGCGGCCGCTATTTTCATCCATGACAAAGTGAAAGATTTCAATATCTAGAAGTAATTGAAGATTCAAGTAAGATATGGAGAATATAATCTATGCAAGGTGTGCAAAATGGAGAAAAACTAGTGGAGTGTTATATGATCTTTGAGTGTCACTTCCATTCCAAACGCAATATGTCAATTTCATAAGACAATAGCTAGACCTACTTTGTTGTACATGTGGCCAAGATGTGCATGCTAATAAGACCTGAAATTAAAAAAAAAAAAAAAAAATTTGTGATATTTGAGTTCCTAGTTAGAGATGGACTGGACAAGATGGGAGGGGTTACAAGAGAAGCAAAATTAAAAATGACAAATAAGAGAAAGGTTACAATCAGCTGTAACGGAAAAAAAAAAAAAAAGGCTTAATAAATTTTCCATTATAAAAATAAAAATAATCAAGGGATATCTTTTGATGGTTTGGAGTTTGGACACGTACATAGAATTCCAGAAATAGACTTGCTATGGCAAGTTAAAGGCTTACACATACAAGGAACATAGAGAAGGGTGAGACCAACAATGACCTGGGATGAATTTGCGAGGAAAGACCTGTTACAATACGAAGTAACAGAGAGTGTAGCTAATAAAGTTGAGCGGAGTAGGACAAACAAAAGGAACCCCAAATAAATAAAATAAGGCTACATAAACCCTGAACGTAACTATCATTTGACGGAGAAGTGACTAGTTTGAGCCTTTAAGGGGGTTCAATGGGTAATGCTTCTCAGGGGTTGCTCCTTTAGTATTTTTAGAATTTCCTTTTTGAGTATTTAATAATTATCTCTCTAGGATAGCAGAGTAACACAAAATATATGTAAGAGAGTTTCAAGTCTCAGGGGAGCTTACTAGGAAGCTATGAAACCTGAATACTTCAAAAAGAGCAATGTATCATGTCATATAGCATACGATACTTGAGAAAGAAACAACTTGTTGAATGATCAAGTCTCGAGGCCAAATATTGTGCTATGGTCCATGGGTGTTGAGAGTTATTGTGGATGAAAATATTTTTACAAGATTTCCCTTCTAAGCAAGGTAGACTGATGAGTCTACACTGCAATAATACTTTAATGCTCTATAATACCAAAATCCCGATGTATCACAAGTGAACAAAGCATATTTGTAGGACCCCAACACTTCTTGATCATGATTAGTGCCTAATTATTTGATGATTAGATGCCAATTTAGTTGTTTTGTGTGTTAATCTTGTGGTTAGGTAGATTAGAGGGGTTTTGAACCAACTTAGGCAGCTAGAAGGACCCTTTTGTAATTTTGAAAGTAAAGGGTTGTTCGTAATTTCAGAAATAGGGTGACTTTGGGTTCGTTGGGTAGAGCATTTCACCCCGAGCAACTTTCGTGTTTTGAGTCTTTTGACCAAGTCCATCTGAGCCCATAAAGAGTCATTTCCAGCCCAATGACCTAAAACGATGTTACCCACTAAAGACTTGGACTTGTTTGGAATATTCCAAAACGTCACTTAAAACAACCTAACTCAGCTCATTATTCTATTTCCTTCTTCCTCAACCGAACCTCAGCTGAGAGCTCTTCTTCACTCTCTCTTCACTTCCTTGCATGTCAATCGATCAAGGGAGCTTTGCATGTTGGATTTTTAAGCCCTAGACTCATCTTCTTCAACATCTTCATCTTCTTCAAGCTCTCTTTCTCACCATTTCATCTTCTCTTCACTCTAGTGGTAAGTTTCTCACTCTCAAACCCTTTCTCTTGTTTGGAATCAGCTATAATAGGCTAGATTTGCTGCATGCAAGCTCTCTTAAGTCCATTTCTCTTTCTCGCCATTGACCATATGCTATCATTTTCTTCTTCCAAGAGAAGAGAATCGTTGATTAATAATGAGGCTTGAAGGTTGTTTATCATTTTCTAAGAGGTCAAGTTTTGCCACAAACAATTAGGCCATTTCTTCTCCTGGTAATAGTGATGGTGGTGGGAGCAAAAACCACTTTCTAGAGAAAGGAGAAGTTAGCATGCTCATATTGTGGGAACTTGGAAGTGTTGTCGCACAAACAAGATATGTAAGGACTTGATTGGAATTGCACAAACTCAAGCCAAAATAGGGAAGTGAGGCTTACAATAATATGGCACAAGGTTGGAAGTTGGGGGAAATCAAGCAACAGTGTCTCATTGGCATGACACGGATATGGACATGTTTGCTATTTTAAGCCTGCGTACAACTAAGTTTAGTTAGTCACATTTAGGAAAGAACATTGTTATGTCTTTTACTATATGTACTTGGGATAGGATATATAGATTCCTATCAACTTTGCTTATATTTTTGCACAACATCTTGAGGATTTTTAAAATTCAGTCCTACGAAATGCATTTTTTTCCTTTTTTAGGTGCGGCCACAACATAGGAAAATAAGGTAGTTCGGTAGTGGATAGTGGAAAGTGAACCTAAGAAAACCCAAAGAAGAAATTTTATGCAGCCGATTGTGCCCATACGAAAGAAAAATCTCCTTCATATTTTGTTTGTTTCCTAGTTAATGTTCTCAAAAAAATGAGAAAAGGAGAGGGTCACAATTTTTGCTTTTACCTCCACAAAATCCCTCGTAAAAGATATCTTACTTCCATCAGTCCGGTGGAGGATCGTCCACGACAAAAACCAAATTGACGAGAAAATCCTAGCAGTCTCATTAATAACACATTGAAATGATCCAGATCATCCATCAGATCAGAGATCAGATCCTAGCCATTCAACCAATCTTTGTCTTCTTTTCCCTCAACACGATTGCATTTGTTCAAAACCACCCCCTTTGAAGGCCAAAAATGATACACATGCCCCCATCAATCTATAACACCTTTTGGGGCATCATTATAATGCAACCCCACTTCTATCAAGAAAGCCCCTAACCGCAATCTGTTCTACAAATACAATTCCAATTAACTAACAAATAAGAGCATATTTTCACGCAAAGCCCTCCGCCCACATTTATTCCAGATTGATTCCATTTTCAATCAAAAATAGAAACTAAAGAACTAATTATAACCATTTTAGTTTCTACCGTTCAGTACCGCAAAACACTTTCAGCACCCAAATGATTTACTACCTCTTGGGTCCAAATCTCTTTCCCAAAGAACAGCCCTCAGTAAATGATGACACGGAACATCGTAAAATCGTTCTTTCTCAGAAACCCATTTTCATTTTTCCATACCCTAAAATCAGGGGAAAGTAAACACAAAGGGAAGAAGAAAAGAGAGAGCGAGAGGAAAAAAAAAAACACCAAACTAGAGCAATTCATAGAAAAAATCGAACAAGTAAGAAATCAGCAGTTTCTCGATAATAGAAACCGAAATCACCAGATTCTAATGCCAGCAGCGATTGATTCCGCAGAGAGAGAACACAACAACAACAAACAGCTATTGCAAAAGGAAAAAGCAGACAAAATCTAGCCGATATTTAGATAGGACGAGAAAGAGAGATGTGAGTGTTGATCTTACTCTTGCCAGGCGGAGAGGATGAAGACAGAAGCAAAGAGGACTCTCCCAGCGAAGGATGTGAAACCCATGGAGTCTGCCTCTGAAGTGAAGGGGAAAAGGACGAAATATGAAATCTCAGATCAGATCGTTCCTGGTCGTCTTCTTTCACCTGAAGAAAAGAAATAAAAGGGGGCAGAGGAGAAGAACCCCGCGTTTCAAGTTTAGAATCTTAGCACTTGGGAGAGAGAGAGATGGGTTTAAATTAAAGTAAGTAGACTTCTAAAGCACTGCAAAGCACAGCGGACACGCTAACCAGATTTGACTTTCCACGTAATGCCGCAGCTTTTCCATGAAGTTTCCTCTCTCTTTCTTTGTGGCACTTTGAACTTATGACTAGGGTTGGAAACCGGAGGGTTCAGCCTCGGAACCCAGTGGACGGATCTGGACAGTTTCTAACTAACATTTTCAATTTTTTATTCGATTTTGACTCAAAATTTATTTTTTATTTTTTTGGATTTGTATCTAAAGAACGGTTTTCTTTTTCTATCCGATTTTGACTCGAAATTTTTCTTGTTGTAGATCTGGATCCGATTCTTGAACCAGATCCACCTAGAGGACTACAATCTAGTACCAAAACCAATTATGATTTCTCTTCATTTTTTAAGTATTCTTAAAATTAGCTTATTATTCAAAATATAAAAGTGCATTAAGTTTATTACCTCTAGTATTATACATAAATACATAAAATAAAATAAAAAAGTTGATTTTGCGGTATAATTTGCAATATCAAAGACACATATGCCAGGTCACGGGTCCACGGGTTAGAACCTATATGGACCCAAAATCGGACTCGTTTACCAATCGGGACTTAAATTGGGTTCTGGACCTAGACCCAGACCCGTTTATGAATCGGAACCTAAAATAAGTACCAAACCTAGGTTTTTGCAAGTCAAGACTTCCGAGTAATCGGAGAATTGGATACCCATTTGCAACATTACTTATAACCTGCTTGTTTGGTTGGATTTTCAAGGGGATTTTAAAATGGTTGAAATCACGGATGATCATGGGGCTGCGTTTGAATTTTGAACCTTACGGCACGTTTGGTAATGGGATAGGAATCTTTCCTTTGGAAGATTCCTTTGTGCCACGGAATGAGGCATTCCTCAATGAGGATTTATAGGGGAGAGGATTCATGACATCCCATGTTTGGCTAACTTATAAAAATCATCAATAATTTCTTCAAATCCATGTTTGGCAAGAAAAAAAATACAAGAAAAAAAGCTATAAGTTGGGTTCATGATGTTGGTGAACATTGAAAGGAATTCAACAATACATATCAAAATCTACAAGGAAAAAAAAACTAATGACAAACAATACTTATGAAGGGAATCAATGGTAAGTTGGGTTCATGATGATGATTTGTTTCTGCACATTGAACATATAGGAATTCATATTGCACATTGAACATATAGGAATTCATACTGTAAGATGTTGGTTAACACGGAGACATGTTATGTCCATACAAATGATTCTATCTTGCAAGTGGCAACGGAAGGCATTACATCATACAAGTGGCAGGCAATACAGCAACCAAAAGCAACAACATATCACTCCCAGATCATCCAAAAATGAAGAAAGAAAGTCTTAAATCAAGAGGGTTTTGGGGATTTGCAGAATGCGGTGCGATTTAGGGGTTTTGAAGATTTTGGGGCTTTCATGTGTGATGAAGAATACAAAGAGGGAGGAAGATAGAGACTATCAGAGGAAAAGAAATAGGGTGGGGGCTTTCATGTGTGATGAAGAACAGGGAGGGTGACAGAGACCTACGGAGAAAAAACAGAAAAAGGGTGAAGAGAGGGACTAATGTAGGGATTTTGAAGCCATGACCGATAAAAAACAAAGACAGAGAGAGGGAGAGAGAGGGAGGAAGAAAAAGAACTAGATGTGGGGTTGAGGTTGATCGGAACTAGAGGTTTAGCAAAGTAGCTAGGTTGAGGTCGATCCAGCTGGGAGGTTGTCGTTGTGGTTGATCAACCAACGCGGTTGAGGTTTTAGGTCAATCGTCTTCGATCCCATTTTCTGTTGCGAAGAAAAGAGCATTTATAGCCCCCTTTAAAGACCAATGATTTAAGAGATCCGACGGGGGGAGGTCAGACGAAGGAAATAATCTTTAGCGTGGAACGCAGAAAGCACTTTTCCTTGTTGGCTGAGTTTACCAAACGTGGGTTTTCCTCGATTAGAGGAAAATCGGTGAGGATTCCTCTGCGAGGACTATTACCAAACATGCCCTAAGTTTTAGTATTTAGGTAGGGCTTGGATCTAAAAATTTGAGCTCATTTTATAATCAGGCCGTGTTGGATTAAGTGATGCAAAGCATAAAACCTAACTCAGCCCGGCTCAAAGAAGTAACAGATATAGTATAGTGAGACATTTGCCACAGTAAGAAACAAAAAGCTCAAAGAAATGGCGGAAGCCCCGGCTTGCTTCACTAAATGCATGGGCTGGAGCCTAACATGCTAGAGGCAGGCTGTGCTCGAACCAGGAACATATGGGCTGCATATGGGCCTATGTTTTTAGGCATGTATATGCTTAAGTTCGGCCTCATCTAGCCATGAAGAACCCTAGTTGCCCCTCGAGCATATAACGACGGTGAATTGGACTGTCCAATGCCTAATCCCGTTTACACTTGACCCACGAATCTAAATTAATATATTATATTATATTATTATATAATAAAAGACAGCAGGTCCTTCCCTGAAAGAGCGACACATGGCTCAATACCAATCTAAGATATTCTTGAAATAAGATGCTTATCCATTCCCAAAAACATATCATACAATGGTAACTTCTCCTTAGTTACCTTCAATGGACCCCACATATTATTAAACTAACAAAAAAAAAAAGAAAAAGAATAAAGGCTCTTTGGCTATTATTTTAGTGATTGGTGAATATGTATGTTTTAAATGTTGTTGCATATTAATTTGTGGGACCCTTATGTAAGATCCAAGTTGCATAAATTTGGGGCACTTTCGTAGGCAGTATTCTGCTACTTTTTTTTCTATTTTTTTTCTCAGTATTTGGTGCGGTTGATTCGTAGGGACCATTGTGGAAGTCAGTTAATTTCAAAACCCACACTTAATATATAATCGTTTATATTTACTAATTTAACCAAATAAATTTTCTCTCATGAGTCTCCATCTTTATCACGATTTTTTTATTATCATTTATAAATTATTAATTTAACAAAATAATTCTATGAGTCCCTTTATGAAATCCAAGTCTTCTTTATTTCCAAACTCACAATTTACGGGGGCCACTTTTGTTTTATACTAACGCATGAAGAACTTTTTTGATACCAGAGTGGGGGCCAGTTTCATAAGCTGTATTCTGCTACTTTTTTCTCTTTATTTTCATTTCAATATTCAGTAAGATTAATCTATGGGGTCCATTATGGACATTTTTCTTCTTATTTTTTGTAACGCCCCAATTCCAAATACCGAAGTTACCGCCAAGGTACCCGAATTTGGCGCTATTTCTTGGAAAATCCTAGAATTTCCAAGATCATAGTCAGCACTGAAGTCAAATTTTTAAAACTTTTTGAACAATAAAATAATCAACAGTTAAATTGCGGAAGCATAAGAAAAGATAACGAAAGCAATATGTATCATATAAAATGAATTAGATGGAACAGGGCTAAAGTCTAACAAAATCTCAAAGTATGAATAATCAGTTTAATTACATATTTGGATAATACCCTGCTCACTACAAAATCGCTCAAATCCCAAAATAAGTGTGCACTCAGACACCCGGTGCAGGCACTCCATCCTCCGGCTCGATCACCTGATCAGTCGGCCCCCAACCGTAATCGTCGGCTATAGACGCCTCATAGATCGCGTTACCCGTGGGGTCAAGGTCAAAACCTAAGCACCAAAGATGGGTTAGATCCAATGATCTGGCAAGGCACCATATACAAATAACACATGATGTATGCAATAAAAGTGAATAGAGACGATCATATAATCAAAAGAGTAACAAGGAAACATAACTAGACAATTGAGCAGTAAATAACAGTTTATAATCAGAATGATTAAGTAATTTAATCTAACAGATATCAATACGACACATTCACACAAGCTAGATACTGTAGGATATTATGCCGCGGCCCTCCCATGCTGTAAACAGTCGTGGAGGGGAAAAGTAAAGTAACCATGCAAGGGATAACAGCCCTAATATTAACAATATATAAATATAACACCAATCACACCCATTTATCGAACCAATCACACCCCTCTATCGCACTGATCACACCCCTTTATCAGATTATATTGAATCTGGTATCACACCGTCTGTCTAACTATAGCTCATCATTATAGCTCTAGTCATAACCAAATATAACTCCTACCAATGATGATCAGTCAACAGACTGAGTTTAGATCAACTGAGTGAATGTTTAGTGCCGACCCAGGGAACAAATATAGGTTTGTGTCTGTCTAGGCTTACCTTGTAAGAGCAAGGTCTTAACCAAGTCTCTAAGAGGTTCAACTACAATATTATGGGACACCACCCAATATCAAATCCAAGTCCAAGTCCAATCACCATTGGATCCACACTAGGCCTACAACCATGGCCTTAGTCTATAACAATGCACGTAGCCAATCCATATCTATTCACAATTATACATCATGACCAACCTCTTCATTCTAAGGTACTATACACCCAACTTAGGCCGTATGAGGGCCTGCCTAGCCACAGACACGAGTTATTTATCACCAATTATATCGTCGGGTCACCACTACGTAGTCCTAGGTTCAAGTCCTTCAATTTTTCTTTAATTAACTGGCCTATAACAATAACAATGATATAAGAGAATAACAATGTATAAAATCATTCAAGCAATAGAATCAAGTGGAATAAGCAAGGGTCCAACCTAGGTAAGGGTCCACTCTCAGGTTCAGGGCCATATCAGATATTGGATCCTAACTGTAGTCTCAGATGCCAAAGGATGTCATATTTGGTGCTCCTGAAGTTACGTACATCATTGACTACGTTTAAGGGTCGAATCACTGACAATTCTAATCCCAAAAACCTATTTGGTGGTCCCCATGAGTCAAGGTTGAGCCACACCTTTGACTCGTGCTTGGCACATCAATGGTAGTTCATTTAGATGGTCAATGGGCCCCACAATTGATCAAAATCTCAGAAGATTGAAAGTTGGAAAATCACTGTACACAGTGTATCCAGTCGACCGAGCATAGGGTCCGGTCGACCAGCTACACTGGGAAGTCAGGATGTTGACTCCCAGGTCGACTCATTGTTCAGTGTGCCCGGTCGACCTCCAGGCCTGGTCGGTCGACCGCGCACACTGGGATTTACAGATAAGCACCTAACAGGCAATGGCCTAGTCACATAATTCTCCTGTGTGTCTAATCAACCTCTTGGCCTAGGCGGTCGACCGCACACACAAGATATCCTTGAAGAAGAGATGTTCCAGCTCCCAGTTTCCTCCAAAAAATCCTTTGTTCCCGGTCGACCCGGAATAGGGTCCGGTCGACTGGGTACACTGACTGAGTTTTTCTCAGAAATCAACTGAGGCTTGATTTTTCTCCCATTTCAGTGTTGCCAGTCAACCCCACTACAGGCAGGTCGACCGGGTACACGCGCCTGAACAGAAAACTCAGATTTCTGGATTTCCTCCTTTTCAATCCAATTTCCAATCAAACGTCCTCCAATCCACACCATTCATCACAGACATAAAAAATCACGAAAACACTTCAATACAGATCCCGCCATCCATCATTGGGCCATTGATCTTCCAAATGAGATAAACTCATCCACCAATGGCCAAAAACCATAAAAACAAGCTCAAATGATAGATCTAAACATACATATACATCAATTGAATTGAAATAGTAGATTCAAAAGAAAGAAATCATGCATTCTAAGTTATCCAGCATAGGGTACTTGCCTTAGACTATTAGGAATGGAAATTAGAGCATAAGAGAAATCCAAGTTGATAATGGTGGTTTGATGTAGCAATTGAAGAAGGTTTTCTACTCTCCTTGTTGCTGGGATTTGGGGAATTAGGGTTTCTTGGGGAGAAAGATAGGGAAGATGAGAGATGAGAGTGAATTAGGGTTAAGCTCATGTTATTGCAATAGTTAGTATATATAGGTTAGGGTGTAGTGGCTATTTACTAGAAAACCCTTAGGGTTTAAAATGGAAGAGAGGATAGGGACATGGGTAACTTGGTCAATCTTAGGAATTCCAGAAGCTTCTCTCAAGTAACATCCCTCTTAATAAAACTAAATTACTAACTAAGGCCTAATCTAACTAAAACTCTAATTAAATTACAAAAATCATCCTATAGCTATAAAGAATTAAATACAAGTCTAATCATAAGACTTAGGAACATTTAGCAAACTATTCTACTAAACCCTATTAAATAGTATATTAAGATAGATAATATTATATTTATAATTATTCAAATCAAATTGAAGGCCCACAAGGGGTGGGGCCTCACATTTTTCTTTGGGTATTTGGTAGGATTAATTAATATGTGGGGCCCATTGTGGAAGCCAACTAATTCCAAAATCCACATTTAATTCTAAAATGACACTCAATTTATGGCTAAGCACAATTATAATCAAATCAAGGTCCTAAAATCTTTACCATTTACTTGATCTTTCCTTAAATATTTCCAGTTACCTAAAATTTATCTAATGAGTTTCCATCTTTATTATGAATTATATATTAATATTCATTTATAATTTATTTAAATATTTATAAATATTTCTAATTAGAAAATTTAATGATTTTTTAAATCCAACGTAGGCCTATTGCACTAGTTATATATATTAAACCAGCAGGTGATTCTCTGGGAGAGTGAAACATGGCGCGTCCTCAGACTTTTTGCATCCCTTGATTCTGGAATTGCTCTTTCATACCCTAAAATCTCTCAATGACATCCCTATGAACACAATCTCTCGATAAACCCTTCTCCTCCCCAGCGTGCGCCCCAGCCTCGCGCGGACCTCCGCCTCTCTTCTTCCTCCTCCCTGAGCAGCACCTTCGCCGCCCTCTTCCCACGTGCAGAACAGACGCCCCCGATGCCAACCAGGTACAACCCTTTCTCCCCCCTTCCCTGTACTTCCACCTGTAACCACCTCACACACTGCACCTGCGCCTGCATCATCTTCTCTTCTTCCCCATCTTCTTTTTCGTCCCACGCTCGCCTTGCAACAGGGCCCAACTAAAATAACATAAATAACATATTGTACAAACATACCTTTGGATCTGACTGCATACACTCACACGATTACATATATATACGAATCCATACATATACATATCTACTGTCGACCCATCAAATCCACCTAAAGAGGACTGAACTCGTCACAGGTTTCCGAATGCAGAACTGTGAGACCTTTTTACTATGTATTGGTTGTGGGGCCTAGGTGGACCCCATTGACGTTTGATCAAGACCGTAGATCTGGTAGTAGACCCACGGGCGACTCCATTGTGTAGGTCCCACATGGCGTGAACCACATTTGGCTACCATCTTGTGTTTACAAACTGGGAGGCGTGCGTTCATTGAGAAGGAAACAAACAGTTTGGGCATAAGGCCAGGGTGGGACCCACTGTACGATATGATCCTAGATCAGCTCCGTTCATAGGGCTGGACATGGCGGGACGACGTTAGGAATGTAGACTCATGTGAGGTGGGCCCCGTTTGGTCCACCATCTAGCAACCCAAAGGAGGGCTGACAACATTGAGAAAGAAAAGGGGGATTTTCATTTTTGGGACTATGGGGCCCATGTAAGCCATTGATTTCAGATAAGCTCCCTACATCTTAAAGAGGGGGCCTGGGCGACCATGTTGGTGGGGGCTGATCGTGGGCTCTTTATCAGTGGGACCCACTATTCGAAGTGGTCAGTTTCTTTGGGCCTCGAACTTCATTACAGAATCGAGTTCTGTGTTTGGACCGGTACCTGTAGTGGTGATAAAAGAAAGGGATGAAGGAGGGAGAGTGGTGACCTGATGGCTTTGATTTGACTTATATATGAATGAAAAAAAAAGAGAATGGAGATGACTGATGATGTCATCCTATGTGACATTAGTACAGGACTTGATGTGTAGCCATACCAAAAAGTCTATGTAGCCCGAATTGCCTGCACGAATTGCAGCCTGATCCGAGCTAGAGTCCAGCTGGATCAGTGAGGGGACCAAATGGGTTTTCAACTTTTCAAAGCCCACCGGGAGTAGGAAATGGTGAAAAAAGGTCTGCAAATAGAAATGCTCTAAAAAAAGTTTTCCTCTGGTTCTTCTCCCCTCCCAAACGCTCCTCCACATCCCTCCTTAGATCTCATCTCTCTCTCTCTCTCGGCGACAGCGCGTAGCACCCCCTCGCATCAGCAGCCCCTCGAAGGAGCACCCCCTCTAGAAGCCCCCAAACGTGTTCCTCCACATCACCTCCCCATCTGTAATCTTTCTCTCTCTCGCTCGAATCCAACGTAGCACCCCCCCTCGCATCAGCAACCCCTCAGAGCAGATAACTTGAGAAGAAATTTTGAGAAGAAAAACAGAGTGCCCTAGACACCATCCTCATCTCTCTCTCTCTCTCACTCTCTCTCTCTCTCTCTCTCTCCATCACAGCTGGTCGCTACCCCACCCTCTCTCTCTTTCAGGTGATAAAAAAAAGAAAGAAATGTTCATCTTTGATCTTGCCTGCTGCATCTCTATTCTCATCACAGTGGGCAGTTTCTATCTTAAGCTACAATCTTATATTCTTTCTTTTTTGAGCTACAATTTGAAAGCCATAATTGTAGCTTAAGATATATGAGAGCCATAATTTCAGAGCATATGAGCCTGGTTGGTGATGCTCTCGCATTTGGGTTCTGTTCATTTCGTGCATAAGGCTTGTATTATTCTTTCATAAGCTCATTTTCATGGTTTAAGCTGTTGACTTGCCTACTTTAAAGGTCATTCTTGCTTTCTTTTCCTCTGGCTACTAAGATGATTTTGGTTTGATTCTTGATGGCCCATGAATTTAGCAGCAGTTGGAAATGGTGGACCATCAGAGAGGAGTTATTTGAAAGATGATTGAAAAACTTATCAGCTTTTATTAAAATAAGCAATTACTAAGATCCTTTGTTGAGTAGAAAAGGACAAAAGCTTTACAATCTTTATGAAATATCCTAGGAGACATCACTTGGTCAAGAGGAGCTGGGTTTTGCCTGGTTTTAATTAGGTTATAATAAGTTTGGTTCAAGTAGAATTTGGTTAGGCAAAACTGATTTGGCATGCTCATGTTGCACACAGATATCCTTCTGAATATGGTGAAACTCACCAATAGATGGGGCAAGTCACAGAGAGTCATATCACAGGGGATGGTTCTTATCATTTAGCAAATTATTAGTATTCAGTAGATCCAAGTGGAATTTTCCATGCCTCGATCTACATTATTCATTTCTTCTAATGTTTGATGGTATCTAAGAAGTAACTATGGCATTTCTAGTAGAACTGATATCTTAAATCCCTTCTTATTGTTATTATTTCTATATGTTGAATACTCATGTTAACAACATTGGAAATCTTCTTTGATTATTGTTTAATCAACTCTTGATCTCTGTCTTCTTTGCATTGTATCTATGAGATATGATAGATTTGAGTGTAGGTTTATTTGTATCATCATTAATGTCTACTTCCCTTTTAATGTCTCTAGGATCATGATATATAAGGGTATTTGTATGTCTTGTATTCTATTTTTTTTCTTTTATTTGATGAAAATGACCCATTGGACAGCCTCAATTGGTTATGAAACACTGTTTAACATATCTAATTTGGATGTGTGGAAAGAGAATGGTAACTCTCCACTAGGTAGAAAACCAATGAGAAATCTCTAGATAGGAAATGCCATCTTTTAATTTACTAGGCAGAAAACCAATGAGTATGCAATGGACACATTTATGACAGTAAAATTTGAGCTATTTGTGTACTTATCCAATGCAATGAATCTGTTCCCATCTTCTTCAAATGTGTATGTTTGTTTTTATCGAATTATTTTCAACACCTGAATGCTTTATTTGTTTTTAGAAGCATGGGAGAAGATGAATTATCACGTGAATTTGATGGAGACGACAATGAAATTGAAATGGGGATGGTTGGGCAGGAATTAAACAGCTTTGAGATGGAGAAGCCCTTGAAGGAAGGCGAAAGCTTAGAAGAGGTAGTAATAGAACCTCATAGGGGAATGATATTTGGTTTAATTGAAGAAGCACATGAATATTATGCAAGATATGCCGGGCAAATCAGGTTTGTTGTTGCCCAAAAAACTTAAAAAAAAAGGATCAAATGGAAAGAAGAGGTTTATTACTATTACTTGCACAAAGGGTAGAAAGCCAAACCCAAGTGCAACTAACCCAGTTAAACCCCATCCACAATCAAGAGCAAATTGCAAAGTAGCATTGAATCTTTCTTTGCAATTCGACGGGAAGTGGCTTTTGAATCATTTGTGTTTGAGCATAACCATGATATGAGTCCGAACAAAGCTCGATATCACAAGAGTAATCAGGTAATCCCACCACATGTGAAGTGGCAGCTTGAATTGAATGACAAAGCGAGCATTAGATTAAACAAGATTGTTAGCTCGTGTGTGGTAGAGACAGGGGGACATGGGAATCTAACATGGTTAGCAAAGGATGCATGAAATTACATGGATAAACTCTGACGCTTAGAACTCAAGGAAGGGGATGCCAAGGCAATGTTAAGCTATTTCAAAAAAATGCAGCAAGACAACGGATCCTTTTTTTTTTTTGTTATGGATCTTGATATAAAGCATCGAGTAAGGAATATCTTTTGGGCTAACGGGAGAAGTAGAGCAACATTCGCTGAATTTGGTGATGTGGTCACGTTTGACACCACTTATTTGGTTAACAAATATGACATGCCTTTTGCTCCTTTTATGGGTGTGAACCAGCCAAAAAAAAAACCCTCTGGGAGTCCCAAATCTCAGCCAAAAAAACCCTTTAGAAGTGGGCTAAAAAGTGTCCTAAATAGGGGTACCCAACAAGGTTTCTGCAGATTTTCTTAACCGAGTTACAAAAGTGCGCGGTTTGAAACGCAGGCAAACGTGATTGTAGTTAACTAAAAAATATTTGATTTTAACCTCATAATATGGTCTTGGAAAGCCCCAAATCTCAGCTAAAAACACCCTCGGGAAGTGGGCTAAAGAATGTCCTAAACAGGGTTACCCTGCAAGGTTTATGCAGATTTTCTTAACCGAGTTGCAAAAGTGCGCGGTTTGAAACGCAGGCAAACATGATTGAATTAAGTGAAAATTAATAGATTTTAACCTCATAATATGGTCTTAGAAAGCCCCAAATCTCAGCCAAAAAACCCCTTGGGAAGTGGACTAAAAAGTATCCTAAACAAGGGTACCCAGCAAGGTTTCTACATATTTTTCCTAATCGAGTTGTAAAAGTGTGCGGTTTGAAACCTAGGCAAATGTGATTGTAATTAACTGAAAAATAGAAGGTTCTAACCTCATAATATGGACTTTTAAAGACCCAATTTTCAGAAAAAAAAAACCCTCAGGAAGTGGGCTAAAAAGTGTCATAAACAGGGGTACTCAGCAAGGTAGAACACAATGGTAGAAATCATTCCAACGAGAATGTTGGAGATTCCATTCAATATGCCAAATAAGACTTTCAGGTGCTCGCAAAATGAGACGACAAAATGAAATATACAGATACAAAAATAAGTTATTCATTCATTCACCCCAGATACAATTGGTTCATACAACAGTAACTTCCATTAATCAAAGTTAAAAAAAAAGAAAAGAAAAGAAAAAACAATACATTTGGAATCTATCATTTCACCTATCAACCAACCCCTTATATAATAGTAGCTTCCAATCAACAAGAATACATGATGGATGCTACATTCGACAAAATAATATCACAAGCAGGACACCGTAAACAATCATAACAATTGTGAAGACCCAACAAATTTGTTCAAGCTTCTCCAATATTATAACAACATTTGCCACATGGCTCTCAGTGTCACGCCCCGGAACCGGACTCCTGCAGTAATCCAATCTAGGGGAGCGTGATTTTTTTGGGGTTAATTAAAATTTTTGTTTTCCCCAAGATCCGTGTGTGTGAGGATGACAAAATTCCATCACAATGGAACATTTCGCGGAAGCTTGCTTGATGTTGCGACTAGGAGCCTGTGGCCATCGGATTCCGTGTCGCACTCAACCAGTCAGCACAAAACTGTCATAATAATATTCATACTCAGACTGGAACAAACGTGATATCAAAATAGACAGAGCTAACAGTAATAGGAGAATTCATTTCCCACATATATTTAAGTTACAAATTATACAGAGTGTATTAATTAACACCCAAAGAAAAAGGCTAACAATAGCCATCGAAGATAACTAGCTAAACAGACTACTACCCCTAAATTACGTGATGAGTTCCAATGCCAAATGTCGACATGACATCGCCAGTACAACCAGCCTACCAAAATATAAGGCTTTGAATCCACTGCAAGCACTTTGACTTGGAACGAAGGTCCTGCTACCTATGGCACCAACATAAAGAATATCAGACACGACGGTCTGGCAAGCGAATAAAACAGATGAGCTATACAAGTTTTATCAATATCATATTTAAAATCATAAAGTGCATTTAAAACAAAGCATGTGTAAAGAATGAGCCAAATGAATCATTTCTGTACAAAAAGAAATCTCACATTTAAAGTATTTCAAACTGACTGATAAATAAGCAGAATATCAGCAACCCACATATAGCTATATTCTCCTATTACCGAAGTAACAAGAGCAAACAGACAGAAACCGTTGCCATAAAAATGGCCGAAACAGATGCCATGCAAAATGGTCGGAACAGAATCCGTTGCCAAATGCGGAGGTTGGAACAAACAGACAGAGGTCCAAACTGCAGTTGGAAAATCATAATTTAAGGATCCTAAGCCGGGTGATCAATCCGACAAAGTGACCCAAGCTTAGTGGTGCCAATTCAAATCCGAGATAATACAATTTAGATCATATAACACGATTCAGACTGATGAAAGGACTACTCTTTATCAAACCAATCGGACAAATTCAGAACAAATCAGATGAGTAGCCTTATCAATGTTTTTCAAAACAATCGGACGAATCTCAGAATAAATCAGATGAATAGCCTTATCAATATTTTCAAACACGGCAAATCACTTAAATTCATTTCGAAGCGATAAAAGAACTACTCTTAGCAAAGCACGGGTGAACAGATACGGATAAATCAAATGAGTAGCTTTTCCGATTACTTCAAATGTGGGGAACCACACAAATCTATACACCATACATATGCTAAGATTTCATCATTTGATCTTTGTGGATTTTGAACTAGAATGTCGAAGCTTTTTATATGTACGTAGGTTGGTGTCCCGAAGGTGGAACGACATTCCCGGTCCTAAATACACATTATCAAGTTGAAAGCTCCTAAAATGTTATGGGTTTTCAATCTCATCAAAACCCTACAATTCATGTTCAATTTTTCAAGTTCGGTTAGCTCTCGGTCACCTGTCGGTTAGCTGAGGTAGGGTTTGTCGGCTAGCCGCCAGTTGACCGTCAGATCCAAACTCAGGAAAAGGACGTATTCTGGAATTGGAACCGAACTGGAGGTCGGTCACCCCTCGGTTGGCCTTCGGTTACCTATCGGTTAACCGATTGCTGACTGACAGACCTCCTGATAAAATGCATGAATCTGGATTTGCGACCGAACAGAGATCGGTCGCCTATCGGCTAGCCGAATTAGCATTTGGTCGCCACTTCGGTTAACCGACACTTGACCGCCGTGTTGCACGCAGGTTTCTTTCAAATCGGATTTCTAATCTTTCTTCTCCATTTTCTTCCTCATTTCACTTCCTTCCTCCTTCATACCAACAGTGAACTTCACTGCTCCAATTCCACTCCAATATCCATTAACAAATAACATCTAAGACTCAACACCGGTGAAAAATACAGAATCTCAAAAACAATTCGAATTCATACTGTTCATAAAACCATCCATGAGCATGATACATTCCAATCTATCACAAACATAAAGCCCTGCAGAAAACTTACGTATTCTGATAACAAAATCCTTAAGAAATTTGCATACTTAAGAAAGGAAAACCATTCAAATGAAATGCCAAACTTTGAAGAAAACACCCATTTCTTTGCATACAATCCAAATCAGTTTATTCACTTGCCTCAAGCTGAAATGGGTCTCAAGTTCACTCCAAACAACTCCTACACAACAAAGCTTCAAACCTACATCCAAAATACCATGAAAAATCCATTCAAAAACTCCACATTTTGGAAAGAGAAGGGGCTCTCAAAGAGATTTCCTTGCATGCAAGATTGAGAGCTTCCTAAGGGTGTAAGAAACCCATTTCTAAGAAAAGGGAACAAGGCAATACCTGGAGGTATAAAAATCAGCAAGAAGAGGTAGAAGAAGAGGGTAGTTTCAGCAAAAATCTTTCAAAAATGGTATCCTTAGAGAGCTAGGGATAAGGAGAAGGGGAATGGTATGATTTATTCTCTAATTTGGGTTTGATCTCATAGCATGCAAGAGGAGAGAAGATAAGATGAAGAAGAGGAAAATTCCTTGAGCTCTCAGTTGCAAGGACGAGTGAAGAAGAGGAAAGAAACGTTGGGTTCCATTAGGTACAAATGGGGTTTGAGTCAATTGTGGGCCCTAATGGTCATAAAACTTCAAGGCTTTAAAACTCCCTTTTGTGGGTCCCGGATGGAGTCGACGAAGAAGAGAAAAATGATCGTCGAAAAATCTAATTTTCAAAAAGTATATTTTCCTCATGATTTTCAATTTTCAAAATTTATGCACAGATTTGGGTGTGAAAAGACTGTCTTGTCTTTTTTATCCAAAAACGTTATTTCTGGGGTTTGAATGCAAACGGAACAAATATGAAAGTTGTTGGGATCAAAATAACAAAACCAAAAATATCGAAATCAATATTTTTTTCAAAAATCAAGGCCAAATCCTCACACGGACAAGCGTCACATGGGCCACCCCGGACTGATCAGACCGGACTCAACGCGCTCAAAATTCCCCAAAGCTATTCAAAATTCTAATCTAACTAAAAATCCAAGTTAATCATCCTCTAATCCCACTTAGAGACTAATCATGGTTAAAATAATAATTAAAGATACTAAGCCTGGGTCGGGGCCTGACACTCAGCTTCAAAGGGGGCATAGTGCAGAGTACTCTGGCAAGGGTATGGGTGATTGACCGTCGATCTCACATATTCATCACACCATCCAATCAAGTAGTTGCAAGCCTGTTTTTTCCTCTCGCAAATAATGAAAAATATATGTCGTTAGTTGGTACATCTTTGTCTATATGTAAAAATAAACAAAAATTGAAAATAAGGAAAAGGCCAAAGTAAATTGCATTCTTACTGATGGTTGTGGACAGAAATAATGTTGTCTACCATAATTAGTTGTTGATCGCGAAACTTTGACCACACAGTTGCCAACACCACATCGACACAAACATCGAGGCCAATTCAAATTTCCAGTAGAGAAATATGAAGCCATTTACTTCAAGATCTTCACAAACAGAAACACCCCATAGTTTGAAATAGTTAGACAATCAAGAAAACTGAAAAAAATAAATAGAAAAACACCCCATAGCTCGAGATAGTTCAAACAATCAAGAAAGATGAAAAAGACAAAATCTTGGTTAATGGAAAACCCAAACATGAATTTGGTGGAATTGCAAATCAGGTAACTATTGTATAAGGTAACATGAGAAAAATGAAAATAAAGAAAGTAGGGATTCTGTCAAAGAAAATGGGAGATTGAATCATCGAACATCCAAACGCACCCGAGTTCCGAAAAAAAATTCCATCAATACCAGAGCAGTATTCATTCCACATTCAAATCTTAGTTCCAATATCTCCTTTCAAACTCCCCATCGTCATAGATAGATAGAAAGAACATCAACATATGAAATCAAAACAAACAAAACCCAAACTCTAGATTGAAGCCATGAATCCCAATTGGGTTTTCAAGATTTTGGCGTTTGAATCCCACACTTAACAGTAACTACGAGAATGCGGCGAGAGAATACCTCTTCAAGAAGAATACCACAGGAAGTTTCCAGCAGCAGCAGAAGAAGAGAAAGTTCCAGCAGAAGTAACTTAGGAAGTTTCTAGGAAGAATACCACAGGCAGTTTCCGGAAACAACGATATTATTTGAAGAAGAATACCACAGGAAGTTTCCAGCAGCAGAGGTAGCGGTATTGATCATCTGAGTTAAATTTCTTGCGATGTGGCAGAAGAAGAAGAGAAAGTTCCAGCAGCAACAATAGCGAATTTCTTGCAAGAGGGAGAGAGGGAAAGAGTCAAGAGAGGGAGAGGAGGAATGGGAGAGGCGAGAGAGCGATGGGGTTTAGGTAGTCTAGGGCATTCCCCCTTTTCTTCTCAAGAACGAATTCCTCTGGCGGGCTTCTAAAATTTCGGGCGGGCTTCCAAATGTTTGGTCTAGTTACCGATCCAGCTGGACTCCAGCTCGGATCGGGCTGCAATTCGTGTAGGCAATTCGGGCTACATAGCCTTTTTGTTCCCGGAATATAGGAGAGAGAATGGTGATGACTGATGATGTCATCCGATGTGACCTTAGTAGTAGTGTGGAGTATTATCACCTTGCACCTTGAGTTTCTGGAAATTAGAAATAAAGACCCTGGTTGTTTTATAAAACTAAATCAGACCCCTTAGCTTATTTTAAATGGAATTGAATTTGGAAAATGCTATAGGTGGAATACTCGGGTTTTCTAAACTTATACTAAGATTGGCATTTATCATTATTATTTGCAAATTAATATTAAGAGATGTCTTTGGTTTTTAATGGGTTAAAATTATATTTTTAGACCTTATTAATTGAATCATTGGTCCTGAGTAAATACCGTATTGGCACACGGTATAGTGAGAAAAATAAATTGGTTGGTCTGTTTATAGCTCTAACTATGACATGGTCAAAACTTTGAATCGGGTCGATATTAAATGGGATCAAACTTTGTAATTTTAATTTTTCTGTCTTTCTTTATTTTTCTATTTTAATCTGGTTAACTCTTGTGTTGCATGATTTTAAGGTCGTCACTCTGTTTGGGGGAACTTCCACTTGGTCGTGATCAACATAGCAAGGACCCATTAAGAAAGTTGCTATTGCTTGACATGTCCAAACATTGCATCTCATATGCTTTACTTACTGATAGTAGTCAGAAATTGTCAACCCAAACGTGGGTGAAGAGTTCTGAAATTTTATTTGAAGCATCATTTTTAAACATCGTTAGTAGCTTCTCATCTATATGATTAATAATGATATTAATAACAATTATATATATTTATAATTACATGCACATGTGAGACGCCCAAACAAGATCATTATGTACATCAAAATTTATTTCTTCATTATATGTTTGTTTTTCTTTGAGATTTTAATTCATTCGAAGTTCATTTTTAATTGTGTTTGTATTATAAATTATACATTAATTTTTATTTAAAGTTTATAAAAACCTCTAATTAAAATATTATTTACTTTTGATCATCGCTTTCACTGGGCGTCTTGAGATCTAATTAAAATATCTTCTTACACTAAAGATCTTCTTACCATGACTTTTTAGGTGTCTTGACACATTGTTTGGATCTACCCCAAATCAAGCATTATCAGGTACGTAGTTGGTATAACATTACTTTATTTGGTTTAGGTTTTTTTTTTTGTTACATTGTTGATTACCAATGAAAAAAATCTATTATTACCATTGAAAAAGCTAAATTGGTTGGTCTGCTTATAGCTCTAACTACGACACTGTCAACTTTGAATCGGGATGATATTAAATGGGATCAAACTTTGTAATTTTAATGGCATCGATTGCTTTTAATAATCTATTCTACTATCCTTTGTTGTATATTTCTTAATGTATATTTTTAAAATTTTCATCTCATACTTATGTTTAAGAAATATAAAATTTTATATTTATTTTTCTATTTTAAATTTGTAACGATCACATATTAATCCCCTGTCTTGCATGAATTCTATAGGTGTTTGTTATATAATACTAAGAAAAAAATATCTTCGTCTCTTATATTTAATTAGGAATGGAACATCAAGAAGATATGAATCCTTCCAAGATTGCAAGGCAACGTCAAACTCAACTTTTACGGATGAAAAGGCTACGTCAAAATATAAAAACAATAATATCTACAGGTGAAAACATATTCAATAAAAGTTATTTTGCTTTTATATTAAATAGATTTAGTTTATTGATATTTGTTATAAGTCCTTCTATGGAAATTTGTCATTAAACAGATGCAGATAAAAGTGAATATCAACTTTTGAAAATGAGAAGAATGACAAGTTTTCGCTCTCCCAACGTTTAGATGCACCAAATGGATGTCAATCCCCATTTTCAAATAACCGCATTTAGATGCTCCAAAATGATCTAAACTGCCACATAGAAGTTTCCAGAGGTATATTATTAATTATTTCCTTCTAATAGAATCTAATTAGAGAATTACATTTTACTTAAGAATAATTATTAATATATTGTTTTCTATTTTCGTTAGTCTATGAACGTAGTCATCAAGTCTCGACGCAGCAACGTAATGTCAATAATCTAATTGTATCGATCAACAATGTTTGTCGTCCCAAAATCAGCATTATGTCTATAAACTTGCTCGAAGACAAAGAATTAAGAAGGTACGACATTGTTGTGCAACAAATTGGCTAGATTTATCAACTGTGTCAAGTGCCCTAAATTGTGCTCATTATTTTCCTTTCTCTTTTTCATTCTAAAATGGTTCATATAACATTTATGCATGGTATATGGAAATACAAATTTTAGTTAAAGAACAAGGTGAGTTTGACTCGAACATGATTTACAGGGTTTTCTTTCGATGAATTAAAGGCTCTTGTTGTGCGGAGGCCCTGAAGCGCTAGTATAAAAAATGACAGCAGCCTCTTCATGGGAGAGCGACACGTGTCATTCTCTAGAAATTTTTATCTCTTTCCAATACTATCCAACACTCTCTAACGAATCTTCTAAAATATTTCAATACAAATCTAAGATATTCTCGAAATAAGATACTTATCCGTTCCCTAATTATTCTATCCTAAAACATAGCATACAATAATAACTTCTATTAAGTTACCTTCAATGGGCCCCACATATTATTAAAGTAACAAAAAAAGAATAAAGGCTCTTTGACTATAATTTTAGTAATAGGTGGACATATATGTACTAAATGTTGTTACAGATTAATTTGTGGGACCCTCATGTCAAACCCAAGTTTCAAAAATTTGTGGCACTTTCAGAGGCGGTATTTTGCTACTTTTTCCTTATTTTTCTTTTAGTATTTGGTATGGTTAATCCGTGGGGACCATTGTGGAAGCCAGTTAAATTCAAAATCCATACTTAATATATAATCATTTATATTTACTAATTTAACCAAATAAGTTTATGAGTCTCATTATGAAAGCCAAATCATTTTTCTTTCCAAACTCACAATTTACGGGGGCCACTTTCATAGGCTATATTCTGCTACTTTTTTCTCCTTATTTTCCTTTAAATATTCAGTAAGATTAATCCGCGGGGCCCATTATAGAAGCCAATTAATTTCAAAATTCACATTTAATTCTAAAATGACACTCAATTTATGGCTAAGCACAAATATAATCAAATCAATATCCAAAAATCTTTAACCATTTACTTGATATTCCCCTAAGATTTTCTAGCTGCCTAAATTATCTCCCATGAGTTTCCATCTTTATCACAAATTTTTTTATTATCATTTATATTACTAATTTTATCCAATAAATATATGAGTCCCATTATGAAACCCAAGTCTTTTTTTCTTTCCAAACTCATAATTTACGGGGCCACTTTTTCTTATACCAACACTCTGGTGACTGTAGACACCTCATTTGGCCCCTATGATAGCCCTAAACACTTGTTATATATAGCGGTGTCCCCATTTCACCTATAATTGAATGATTAATGGCATAATTTAGATTAGTTAATGATGATGAAGATGCTTGTGGATGATTTTAGACTTAGTTCGATGACTTCTAGAAATTTGTGAAAGAAAAGCCAAATCGGGTTGAGATCCCAAGTCAGATTCGTTACTTACACAAGGAGCGGACCACGACACTAATTACACGTATTCTAGACCACTTAAGACATGCTTAGGCCAATTCCTACAAAGATTACGCTTAGCTTGCCTAAATGTCACCCAATTAGACTAAGTTAAGAAGCTGGATCCATTGATCTAGAGGTCCCCCCCTTTTCCAGCCCCTAATCATTAGGCCATTTAGACCTTTGGATTCTTCACTTAGAGTACTTTCCAGCGATATGTAGAACGTCCAAATCCGATAAGTGGATTGAAAGTTATGAGTTTTCGAAGTTTGCCTTAGAAAAATGACGAGAATTCATCTGGGTGCCACTCACCCCACTGAAATCCACATAGGAGCCCTAGGCTGGGCGCCCACACTATTCAAGACCACCTAGGCGCCCACCTTCTAAATCCATTAGTTTGGCCTAAAAATAATCCGAGACCACTCAGACGTAGGGACCAAGCTCCAAAAATGAATCCAACCACCTTGGCTCCACCACATGGGCGCCCAGCTTGCTGAAAACCACCTAGGCTCCACCCCATGGGCACCCATCTTGCTGAGTACCACCTAGGCACGACCCCTGTGGCGCCTAGCCAATTATGTGCCTGTGTATGTCCCCCACAGCTGAACATCTATTCATTTAATCCCAACTCCAAACGAGACCAAGTTCCAAAAGCAAACCCAATTCATCTAGGCGGCACCCTGTGGGCACCCACACTGTCCGGGACCACCTACGCGCCACCCTGTGGGCGCCCAGACTGCGCAAACCATGTAGGCTCCACCCCATGGGCGCCCATCCTGTTTCAAACCCTAATTCGGCCTAAAACAACTTAAGCCGCCTTGGGATGCATGAAACCTTCTAGAAGCACGAAATAATGAAACCCTAGCCCTCCTAAACTCGTCCCAAACCTCTATATTATCCCTCTAAACCCCATTTACAAAAGGAGTTATCCTAAAAGAAAGAGAAATAGAGAATAAGCAAGAAGAAGAATGGTAGCCACCATTAGAAAAAACTTTAGATCTAGAAAAGAAGAAGAGGAAATAGAGGAGGCTTCCATATCTTCAACTGGAGCTATAGGTCTTTGCGAAAGCTTTGTTCTAGGAACTTGAGAAACGCGTCATTACACCAGCATTCCAAGATCTCTCCTTTCTTTTATTGCATTTCATTGCCATTCATGCTTAGAAACACACTTAGGATCATTTGTGCATCGTAGATCTACTCTAGTTTTGATAAATCTGATATTAGTACCTTCGTCATATTAAGAATATGTTTAGGTTCATACTAATAGAATAGACCTGCAGTAATTTCATAGTTCTAATTGCATAACTAGATTAAATCTCGCATCAGTGGCATCATCATCATCATTTAGATTGAGAGATCACCAAGAGGCCCCAACAGAAGGTTGGGCGCCTACCCTCTCTCGGACAGGCTGGGTGTCGCGACCCCAGACCGGGACCCGGGACCGCGACGGTGGTGTGGATGGGGTAATGAACTACCCTTAATAATGATTATACATTTCCTTAATTTCCCACAGGTTTCCGCGGTGAGGATTCCACATACACTCATGGAACATTTACATTGGTGCGGAAGCGTGTAGCAAATCAAACTCTTAATCCATTCCCATCATATAAGACTGTTAATGATTATACATTTCCTTAATTTCCCACAGGTTTCCGCGGTGAGGATTCCACATACACTCATGGAACATTTACATTGGTGCGGAAGCGTGTAGCAAATCAAACTCTTAATCCATTCCCATCATATAAGACTGTTAATGCATAAGTATGACATGATGTCAGAGTGAGCAATGATCTCATTAGCATTCCCACAATATGAAGTTAAAGTTTAAACAAAAGATCAAGTTAAATTAACATTCCCCAAAAATAATGGCCAACAAAGGCCAGTACAACCAAAAGAATAAATCATGTATCATTCTATAATCTCCCCAAAATGTTCGCAGCTCAAAGCTAAACTAAATGTCTACATGACATTGTCAGCTTGCCACTCCACTAATCGTTGCGGTTCATCGACCGCCTCCTCTGGCTCCTCCTCAAAGGCAATAACGGGAGCGGGACCTGAGTACCACAAAAATGGGTCAGACACGACGGTCTGGCAGGTGGGTGAATAGATAATACCAAGAAAGAAATCAAAGCATATCTTAGACATAACGAAAACTTATTAAAACGATAACTGTCATAAAACATGATGCATAATTTATTTAAAGTACAAATGCAATGTAAATCATGTAGGGTATTCAAGGTACAGGAACGGACTAGATGGCAACCACACTAAAGTTAAATCCTCTCTATCACTAATGTGATGAGAGCACATTCAGTGCGTTGGGCTCGAGCACATGAAGTGACGAGAACCAACATTATATACATATACATATAGCTAGGCAAGACCACGGCCGCGGAACCGGGTAACGGGACAGGACAGGATCCAAGTTGCAACTGGCGGGAGCACAAGGGGGAGGCCCAAGTCAGTTGATCAGACTGACAAGGACGTCCAAGCTTAGTGGTGCCGACTCATAGGTTACATGAGAAATCAAAACATATACAAACTATATCAGTATAAAACACTCGGGCAGGCGAGGCATGGTGCTCGTAAGCACACATTTCATATCATTATCTGTTCGTGCATAAACGGGGCTGGCAGGACATATCAGGTGTATAAATCAGAATTTAAGATAAAACCAGTAGGATCGAGTAATTATACATATAATCTAAGTAAAACAATGCAATGAATCCTTATACCATTAGGGACTATATATTGGGGCATCCATATTCAAACAACATGTATAAGGATCTTGTATGTCTATTATTACCCTTAGTATGGTACTCGAATGATAGAGGACATACCAAGTTTCCTTATGCAAGTTGATGAATCCAAAAGTCCCAATACCTTTCCGAAATGGTGTTTCTTTCTAAGTCAATCTCCTTATGTCATCCCCTGAGTCTTTCCAAGGTGGTAGGGCATTAGAACAACCCATCCAAACCTTTAAATACCATATCTGAAAACAATAGAAAAGACTCAGGAATTCTGGGTGAAATTCGGTCACTAGTCGGTTAGCTGGCGGTTAGCCGCCGAGTGATCGGCGGTTAGCCGCTGTCTGACCGCGGTTCACCCTGTTAAAATATAGCATTCTGTGTTTCTAACCGCGCATCTCGGCTACCTGGCGGTCACAGGGTTTTTGGTTAGCGGTTAGCCGCGAGCTGACCGCGGGGCTGACCGCGGTTCGCCTGTCAAAACACAGCATTCTGTGTTTCTAACCGCATCTGGGTCGGCTAGCCGCCGGTCACCTGTCGGCTAGCCGCCAAGGTGACCGCCCGCTGATCGCCCAGCTGCGGGAACTACACATCAGGTGCAGATTTCAGTTCTTTCTTTTCCAAACCCTTTCACCTCAACTCCAACCATTTCCTAACATGAAATGGGTCTATTCCCTTCCATTTAACATTTAATCCTTTCCACCAACCACCATTCCATCAATGCATTTAATTCTCCTTCCAACACAAATCTCATTCAATGCAAGTACAAATATAATTTAAGAAGTCCATAATGACCAAAATAAGCTTTAATGAATGAATGCATACATTCTCATAAACTAACTAGGAGAAAAACCATATCAATAAGTACCTTTCCAAAAACATTATGAAACATAATAACTAAGGGAATAGGAATAGTAAAAATCCACATTTTCAATAAAACAAGAACTTATTCAAATCAAATCCATTCATTCACTTGCCTTGATCTCCAAATATGCTAGTCAAGCTCTAATCCCACTATCAAGCTCAAAATCTACAATCTACACAAAAATCTCCAAAATACATTCATTACAACCCTAGAATGTCAAAATCAAGAAATAGATGGAGATAGCTTCCAATAATCAAGGTGAAGCACCTCCATGGCTAGAAGAACACACAACCAAGAGATGAGAAGAAGAGCTTACATGGAAGGTCCTCTAATGGCAAGAGCTTGCTCAAAATGTAGCTTGGAATGGAAGGTTCTCTCTAAAAATGATATCAAGATGAAGCTCTCATGGAGAGGAAGAAGATTACCACTTCCATTTTACCTTTAGCAATAGGTTTGAAAGAGATTGAGAGATAGAGAAGCAAGAAGGCACAGGAATAACCTAGGGCTGGAACTCTCTATGCTCTCAAGGGAAAGTTGCAAGAAAAGGGGGAAGAAGGAATGAACTCCTCCTTATATAGAAAATCTGAATGGGTCCCACAACTTAAAAATCCAATTGGGCTAAAACATCGCTCTACGGGCTTCGGATGGATTCGACGAAGAAGGAAGAATCGATCGTCGAAATTTCTACTTTCCAAAAAGTATATATTTTACGAGTTTCGGAGACATTGAAAATAGTGTCCAGATTTTATGTAAAAAGACTGTTTTACCCCTATCAATGGCAAAGTAGGGTTTAGAGGTCTCGAATGGAAACGGAACAAATACGAAAGTTGTCGGGAATCATAAAATACATTAAACGGAGCAAATTACAGATTTCCAGAATTATTAAATAAATCCCAAAACTAATCAAGACACAATAAAAGGAACCCCCAAAGGGCCCCACTAGATCACAAGAGTTCCCAAATTTATTCAAAGCTATAAAAAGCTATTCTAATCCAGATTTAACCCATTTCCACTAATCTCACTTATAGCTAAAACGCGTCTTAATTAACACTAAAAGGAAACTCTCGGGGCGGGGTCTTACACTGGGCGCCACCCTTGGGTGCCTACCCTTTTGAGACAGGATTTGAGCATTCAATCTCCACTTGTTGCATCGTATTCTCGTGGATTTGTTAGTGGCATCATTAGTAGTTCACATTAGGACATTCGCTTTAGTTGCTGAATATCGGGAATTGTGCTGAAAATCCTAAGACTATTGTGCATTCGTTGCGATTCGTTGAAAACCCTGCCTGAGCAGGGAAGGCACCATCGGTGTGATACCCAAGTGGACTTATCCACTTTCGTGCACAATTTCCGATATTCTGCATTTAGTTCATTTATGAGTCGCATAACAATGATATGTCTGATTGTTTGATGTGTTCTAAACTTCGAATTATCATTTCTATCACACAACACATCATATCATTTGAATCATAAAGTCATGAAAGAAAATTCCAAAAAAATCATAAAACATAAAACTACTTCTTCTCTTTCCTTACTCTCTAGTAAATTAGAAGAGAAACCAAAAACAAATTAAAAGATATCCAGAAAATCCAAAAATAATAGATAGATAGACTAGGTTATCAAATTTTGCACCTAAGTAGGATAAACCCTATTAATTAAAAATAATAATTGAAACATCATAATTAATTAACTTAAGAACCACCAAATCATTAAGAACCCTAAAACAAAGAATCTTAATTGGTGTTTAGACTAAAATTGGATTAAGAAATCGCTAAAACTAATTAGGGAACCCAAAACTATTAGGATAGGCTCCTCCCCCTTGGAGCCTAGCCCGCTCATCCTCTAGAAGCCCCTAATTAAGGATTACATTTAATTAATTAAGACTCTAATCTCACACCAATTAATACATTAAAACATCTTTAACTTAAACAACTCAAAACCTTAAGTAATTCGGATTAAAAATCACCTAAGAATCCTAAAAGCCCCAAAATAAATCACCTGCCAAATCCACCTGGGCACCACCCCGTAGGCGCTCAGCCTGCTTACTCCTTGAGAAACTCCAATTGAAATTTAATTTAATTATTTAAGACCTTAACCCAATCCCAATCAATAATCAACATAAGAAAACATTTTTAACTTAAAAGACCTGAAACCTTAATCAATTTGTACTTGAATCAACCTAAGAAACACAAAAACCTAAAACCAAAGCAAACTCACCTGGATGCCGCCGCCCGCCGCCCCCCCCCCCACCCCCCCCGTTACCTTGGTGCCCAGCCTGCCAAGTCCATTTGGGCACCACCCTCTGGGCGCCCATCCCGTCCCATCAATAAGACACCCCAATTGAAATTAATCAAAACCCGAATTTAATCATAATCAACACAACAAAACAACTCTAAATCTAAAAGAACTGAAACCCTAATCAATCAACATTGAATTAACTTAAGCACCACCCCCTGGGCGCCCAACCTGTCAACCCACTTAAGCACCATTCCTTGGGCGCCTCGACTGCCCATTCCCTTGGAAACCATCAATTAAAAATTAAACCTAATCGATTGAAACCTAATTCATTCCCAACTGAATATGAAGAAACACCTTTCATCCAAATATATCAAACCACAAAGTCCGACCTCGAATCAATTTAAGAAACACAAAACCAACCCCGACCTCAAGACAGTCACCTGGACACCACTCCCTGGGCGCCTAGCCTGTCAATCCACTTAGGCACCATCCCTTGGCCCCTATCCTATCTAATTCCCTTGAAAACATTAATTAAAAATTAAACCCAATTAATTAAAATCTAACTCCATCCCAATTGAACACGAATAAACATACCAGATCCAACTACATTAAATCCCTTAATCAATTCAAACTTGAATTGGCCTAAGAATCACAAAACCGACCAAGCCTTAAGACAGTCAGTCTGGGCGCTGCCCATGGGCACCCATCCTGCCAAATCCACCTGGGCACCACACCCTAGGCGCCCAGCCTACCCATTTTCAGAAAACCCCCAATTAATAACTTAGCCTGACTAATTAATATCCAAACCAATCCCAATTGAATACGAAAAGACATTACCCATTAAAACACATCCAATCCCAAAAAGATTCAATCTAAGAATAACCCTAAAATACTCACAGCCCTGAAGAACCAACAAATGACAATGTAGGCTCCACCCCTGTGGCGCCTAGCCTACACTTCAACCCTCATCCACCAACTCAATTGAAAATAAATCATTAAACATCTAATAACTCAAACTGATTAAGAGCAAAATCCAAAACAATCTTTGGACCCAAGGACCAGTAATTAACGCCCATCAAGAATATTTGAAAATCGCAGCCAATCCACCTTGGCGCCACCGCTTGGTGCCTATCCTTCCATTTGCACTAAAACGCGAATTCTTGATTTTGTTTCGAAATCCGAATCCAAATCACTTTGACATTAGAACATTAGAGACTTAAAACAATCTTAGACATTAAAATTCATCGATTAAAGCCCATTGGAATCCGGAATATATGTGATCCCGAAAGTCATAAAAACACAAACTGTCAGGATAGGCTCCACCCCCTGGGCGCCTACCCTACCTTAAACACGGAATTGTGATTTTCAATTACGTTTCAAATTCCAATTTAAAATTAATTTTAACAAAATACCCAAGAACCTTAAAACATTCCCCCAAACCAAAACATAGTCCTCAAAACCCCCGGAATTCCGAAAATAACGTCGATATCATCACCACTAGCCAAACCACTCAGAAACAGTCACCTAGGCGCCAATGTCTGTGTGCCCAAGTCACTAGAGTGACCTGGGCGCCACTGTGTGTGCGCCTAACTCCTCTGCCAACCTCGTTTCGCCAATTTTGACATTATTTCGTCTTTTAAATTAAAACCCTAAATTCCAGAAGTTTGAACAACTAAAATAGAACCCTAAAATACCTCTAATCCACTTCTTAATCAACCTTCAACTCAAAACAAATCAAATCAATTAAAATCTTACCCAACAAACTGCTTAGGCGCAGGATCTATCAAACTTAGGCTATTTGCACCCTGGGAATAAATTGGATTACCTTATTAGGTGGCTTAGAGCATTAGGTTTCGCAGCATCACTCTTCTTGTTCTCCATTAGGGTATTGGGAGAGCTGATGTGGGCGGTCTAGAACCTTAGGTCAGGGTTAATCTGATGATTAGTAATAAAGCATGATTTACGTAGATCCAAGCAAAAATCCCTTAGTTAGGCCCTTCTTGCCCAATATAAAAAATCCATAAAAACTATAAAATCAACAAAATAAGCCCCAAAAGATTTTCCTTTATTTCATTTCCCACCTTAGGTGCCAGATATTTAATCGAACTTAATGATAAAAGGGAATGGAGAATTGATTTTTAAAATTGAATAAATGAGAATGACGAGATGAGATGAGTGATTTCGGATACACTTTTTACAATCACGGCCCATCGGCCATCCTAAAACAAACACTAGCCCATCAGTCATCTCTAATCAATTATGGCCCATCGGCCTTTCACTTTTACCACTCATGTATTGCACATGAAAAACACAAAAATCACAAGTCAAAATCTTATTTGCATCATCATTTTGGTTTAAAAAGTCAGCCTTTAAATCCTATTTTACCAAGGGATCAGAAGGGGGTACCCAGGAACAGGGCCGATCCTCTTCTTGAATATTTGGAACCTCCCTCCTTTTATTTTCTTGATTTTAGTTACATTATTTTACATGGATCTACTATGATTATGCTATGTGAAGATTAACTTTTATTTGGACTTTAACTCATGACCCTGAATTGACCCAACATCAAAGAGACCTAAAGAGACCTAAATCATTGTGACAAGACAACCGTCGTGTGTTGTCGACAGCACATTAGACGAAAGGAAGAACCCCACCTTATTTTTTTTTCCCCATATTTCTTCGGCTTTTGTCGAAGAACGGTGTTATGGCCGTTACCGTAGCTGGCGAGGGTGATCCATCGATTTTGAGAGTAGTCGGAATCCTCATTTTCAATGTAAAATTTAAATAGCATTATATAGATGAATGGAGATTCCCCACGCCATGTCCTTCCCATGGTGGGGGGGGGGGGGGGGGGGGGTTCAAAATTCACATTCGACAGTGACATTTATAGAAATTTAGTATGAAATTGGGGATTGAATGTCTAAGGGGCATTGAAATGTCAAATCCCCCAAAAAAATATGTATACTAATTTACTAATTAATTTTGATCTTTTTCATATATCTACTTTTCATGAATCTGCTTATATATAAAAAGAGAAAATAAAAATTTCATCGCCATCAAGTATTGAAACATAACTTCAAATTAAGAAATATAAATTTCAAAGTATTTGAATAACAAAAGTTAAGTTCACATCATCATAAAAAAATAAAAATAAAATAAAATCTCATGATCATTGGACTTTTGAGTAGTTTTGCATCACATGTCTCTGGCCTACAAATAAAACAAATGAAAAATGATTAGATTACAATAAAAAAAACAAAAAATATAATTAGATATATGCGATGAATCAAATAGAATTAATTTACTATAAGTGAAAAAAATGAAGAGGTAATGAGCCTTGGTCACAAGCAATTGTAATTACATTATTCTCGTCTCATAACTCTATGGACTAGAACAAGTTACCAAGAAATCAGCCAGTGACCATCTTTTAATCTAAAAACAATCTCAGAAAAATATCGACTACTTGACAACTGACGAGCCTTAAATAGGGAATAGAGGGTGAAATCTATAGTATACACATGAATAAATTTCCATGTTCAAATCAAGGGAAAACCATTGGTAACAATACACGCCACTCAAGGCAGAAAATTTAAGTTTTCCATACAAGAAAATTCCAAGTAAGAGATCCTAATAAACAAAAACCTTACACACAATGGCGGGCCTTGGATTTCTGTATGAGGGGGGAGGGTGCGGACAATGGTTACCAATAATGTCCACTTATAGCAAGGTTTAAATACATACCTTTTGACAAGGTTTTTTATTTTTTATTTTTTATTTATGATCTCTACTTAAATACATTTTTTTTAAGTACATAATTCATACTCTCCACTTTTAAACTACAACACCGAATTAGGACTCAAGAGATTATATCCATACATCAATCAACAACCACACTACAACAATTAAAAAAAACTATAGAGAACTCTTTGATCCTAAGAAATGGTAACTAATTATAATTGCATTGACCATCTCGAGTGAGCGAGGCCACTGCCTAGGGAATAGCAGGCCAGAAGGCCAGCTCGCTCAAGCAAGCAAGTCTTTTAGGACTGCCAGAAGGTTCGCTCACTCGAGTGAGATTTTGCTCGCTCTAGTAAGCAAGCCTCTGGGAAGTCCGCTTGAGCAAATGGATACTTGCTCTAGTGGACCCGTATTCTATGCTGAGGCTGTTTCTTACACACTATTTTCTCATATTTTGTTGTGCATACCCCTAAGGACTCATTTATGCTAGGGGATGGAAATTGTGAACCTAAAAGCAATTTGTAACATAGAACTAAGGGGGAAAAAAGGAGGAACCTTTGTAATGGAATTACCGGGGAAATACTACAACTTTGTTGAAGCATCGATATACACTTTGAGGTCTCAAATGTCGGGGACCTTTAAAGGCACTAAACTCATCTTCCATAGACCGACATTTGGATGCTAAGTGTTTATTGAGACGGCCCTAGGTAAGCTGATCCACCACAACCCATTTCCTCATTCCAAGTGTGAAGATTTTGAATCTTTTCTTATAAAACATTTTGAATAGCTTTGTGTGGTTCGCCACATAGCAAAAATCTCGGTAAGACTACTCGTCTGTTTCTTTTTCCGTATGTCTGTATATGCTATGTTTAGAGTAGTTCTTTTATCAATTTGAAAAATGTTTCTTTGATTTGATCTATGTTGTTCGAAGTTTTGGTCGGCACCACTAAGCTTGGGTCGCCTAGTCGGTTTGATCACCCGGCATGGGTTCCTTAATTAATTTCGCCAACTGCAGTTTGAAAACTCTGTTTGTTTACCATCAATTTCGTGGCAGATTCCGTTTGATGCCCAACTATATTGGGTAATATATGTATTATATATTTGTTCCCGCCATCTCATATGGGGATGAATATACTTTGTTTGATCTCACTAATTCGGTAATGGGAGAATATAGCTCAGTGTGGTTGCCATTATTGATTCGATTATCAAAATTCTTTTAAATTCTTTCTATTCTATTCATTTGGTTTCGATATGTAATTTCCTTTACTTCATTGCTACTTCAGTTTAACTTTCAAATGTCCGATTATATTTAATGATGACCTTGTATACAATTCATGTTTTTATCTGTATTATTATTTTGCCAGACCATCGAGTATGATATTCCTTTGTTTAATTCCAGATATTGGTCCCGTTGCCCGTGAGGGGGAGCGTGAGGAGGAGGCGGTTGAGCCGTTGTTTGTTCGAGAGTGGCAGCCCGACAATGTCATCTAGACATCGGGTTGGGTTATGAGACACATGTCTCCTTTTGGGAATGATCTTCACTTGTTGGGATTTTATTTTATTATCTTTTGTTGTTGTACTTTTGGGAATGTGTAACTTTAAACTTACTTTCTTTGGTGATGTAAAAACTTAAACCTTAACTTTGGGTGCTTATTTATGTTTCTCACTCTGACACGAGATCTGGAGTTTTGGTTTGTCGTTGGACCTCAGGCTGTGTTTGCTACATGCTTCCGCAATTTTCTTATTGATTTGTGATTGTAAGGTATTGGAACGTGGAATCCTTACTGCAGAAACCTGTGGGAAATAGCGTGAGCGGGTGAAATTTTCTGGTCCGGGGTTGTGACACATAAGCACTTGGTAAATAGAGAACAATTAATTACATATAATAGAATTTTGTAAAGGCTCATTCATTTGCCACATAATAGGATTTATAAAAAGATCAGATTAGATGAACAAAGGAATACTAGTTTTGTTCAACCTTTTCACTATTAATCTAAATTTCCTCAACTCAGCTTAGCCCCATACTCTAGGCTTGAGCGCACACTATGGAAGAGAAAATGCCCGCTCTGATACCATGTAAGAAACCACACACCAACCCAAAATCTTAAGCTGACAGGTGAAAGGCCATACAAATATATTAAGACATGTGGAGCCTATTACTTAGGCGATGTGGGATGTGGAACTTCCCAATAATGCCTACCATGCCATAAATATCACATCCCACTTGTTAATGAATTCTTCATTAGTTCATCGTACTTAGAAAATCTATTTAATGAAAAGCAAGGAATGATGAATCAAAATTTGTGTGGTTTTTCAATAAAGAGAGAAGAACTACAAACTATTTTACATTCAACAAATCTAAGTTGTATAAATTGTTATTTATCAACAAAATTGAGCTGTATAAACTACATAAATCTGAGCTGCACAAACCATTTCACAGGAAAAAAAAAAAATACTCACAACATAATGACATAAAGAGGAACACATATTTTTAGCGCAGAAAATATAGGGTGCACAAACTCTATAAAACTGAAACCGCATAATATGAAGTCTTTAAGTTCTTTCCAATGAAAATGAAAGAACAAAGGGACTTTATTTCCGTTGAAAAGTGTCATGCATAAACATACCCAAAACAAGGAAAAGAACAGCTAATCCAACAGAAGAAAAAGAGGTTCCGGCTTATGCCTGGTAATTTTTCCAAAAAAATTATATTAAAATGCATCAATCAACAAAATTCCATAAAAATAAAAAGATAAGTTGCAGATTCAATCCAACAAATACAATAGCATTCATCCAAACATTGAAGGATAATCTCATAAAAAATGAAAGACATCTACATTGTATCATATCCATCCCAAAAAGCCAACACCGATGCATCTAAAGTGGGATTGAAAACCATCTACACTTTGCTCTTAGTGGGATTGAAAGCTATCTACACTTTGCTCTTACATAAGCCATCAATAAAAACAAGAATGCCAAAACCCATTCATAGATCAAATAAAGACAGAAGTACTACAAATAAAAAATCAAGCCAAAACATGCCCGTTTGGTAGTTTTATTGTAAAATAAAGATAAAGTAAAACATCAAATCAAGAGATAAGAAAATATTAGTGGGTTGTGATGGTGTTTTACTTTTAGTTGTTTGAAAAATTTTTTTTTTTTTTTTTTTACTTTTGTATAGAAAAGTGGAGCTTTTTGCCTTTTAGTAGAGAAAAGATGTTGCTTTTTTACGCTTTTTTTTTTTGAAAAAAGGAGGGAATTTTGAAAAAGTATACTTTTGATGTGACTATGTTTTGAAAAATGAAGACTTTACTTGACTTTTATTAAACTAGTAATGTGCCAAACGGGCCCAAACTGTAAGACCCTGACCCCTAATTTTCGCGATTAGTGTATTTTTAGCCGTGGTTTAGTTCTCTAAGTGAGAATTGAGTGTAATTGAGTTAGTTTGTGGTTTAGAATGGTTTTCTATAGCTTTGGGAAAATTTTAAGAGTGGTTGGACCCAGTCTGACGGCCTGGGGATGCCTTGGGCTGTACGTGTCAACGTGGGGGGATTGTTCTTGATTTTGAAAATTTATATTTTTGGTTTCTTTTGATAGGTCAAATGAGCCCCCAACAACTTTTGTGTTCAGCCCGATCCTATTTGAAACTCAGAGAATCAGTTTTTTAGCCCGAAGGGCAAAACAGTCTTTTTACATTGAAATCTGAGCCCAAATTTCAAAATTTCAGAACCATGTTAAAAATATACCTTTTGAAAACTAGATTTTTCGATGATCGTTTTTCTCTTCTTCGTCGACTTCATCTGGGACCCACAAAAGGGAGTTTTAAAGCCCTAGAGTTTGATGGCCAAATGGGACCCACAACTCAGCCATTTTATAAACCTAATCCATGTTGACTTCATCTTCCCCATTTCATTTCCTGCAACGAGCCAGGGGAGTCTTCTCTCCTCCTTCTCATCTTCTCTCCTCATGCATGTATGGCAAATTAACCTAAATGAGAAAACTAATTATACCATTGTTCTCTCCAACCTCCACGCTTTCCATCGATATTCTTTCTAAAAGATTTCAGCTGGGTTTTCTCTCTTCTCCAAACTCTTCTTCTTGTCTAGAGCTTCTCAAGGTTAGCAATGGATATCTCTTCCCAAATCTTGGTTTTATTGCATTAATAGGAGCCTCTTTTCATACATGCATGGACTCCCTTGTGGAACTCTATTGTTTTTTGAATTTTCATGGATTGCTTTTATGGGGCTTTTGGTGTAGGAGTGAAGCTTGGTTGTGTAAGAGTTATTTGGACTGTTTTGAGACCCATTTTAGCTAGAGGCAAGTGATCATTTTAGCTCCTTTTGGTATATCTAATATTTGGACTTTTGTTTTAGCTATAAATGGTTTAATTTCTCATTTTGGTTTGGGTAATGAATTTATATGAATGTGGTAAAATGGTTTGGAATCATTTTCTTAGTTTGAAATGCACATGTTTCTTGTTTTATTTTGATGGTTTTCCATTCAATTAAGTTCTCTTTATTTTGTTCAAATTGTCTTGTTTAATGTGGTATGGAGAGGTGATTGTGAATGGAGAATTATTGAAAATGATTTGGATTTCACTATGATAGAGTTGGGAGAGCATGTAGGCTCTGGAATTTGTAGGGGTTTGGCAAGGAATGGAAGAAAGTGAAATGGGAAGGAAATTGTAAGAGAAATGATCGAACTGAATCAGTTCGCAGAGGGTTGATCAGCCTTCGGTCATATGTCGGTTAGCTGACATCCCCAATTCGGTTAACCGACGACCGACCGAAATCTGTCGGTCCATGTTCCAGAAGCTTGTATCGTATCAGGAGAGTTGTCGGTCAGCTATCGGTCAGCCGACAAGTCCCTCTCGGTTAATCGACAGCCAACCGAACCACAGTTCGGTCCCATTTCCAGAAGCCTGCATTTCCCTATTTATGAGCAGGGGTCAGCCGTCGGTTAGTTGGCGGCTAACCGATATGCACCACCTCGGTTAGCCGACAGGTAACCAAGAGCTAACCAAAATTGCAAGATTAAACTGTTTCAGGGGGGGATTTTGACACGAGTGAAAAACCAGGATATTCTAAGAGCTGTCAACTTGATTATGGGTACTTGGCACTTGGAATGTCGTCTACCTTCTGGGGCACCAATTTATGATTAGAAAATCCAACATTCTAGCTTCAATTACACGGGGATCAAATGATGGGCCTTAGCATATGCTTGAGAAGTTTGATTTGAAAACCTTAGGGTTGATGTGAAATGGCATAGATTTACAGTGATTTGAATTGTAAAGTGTTGCGTGGATTTTTATGTCATCTTGAAAATGATGTTTCCAAGGTTTTATCTAAAAACCCCATTTTTAGGAATCATAGCGTGAATCGTGTTTTCATTACGTCGTGTCGGGACTACTAATTTCGTGAATTCTAGTGAACAAATGTGCGTGTCCGTGATATTGTGTGAGTAGCTCCCGAATTCTTGTGTATCAAGCATTGTTTTGAAAGTTCGTGTGTATTTGTTTTCTTGTCGGCACCTCAGCTTGGACAACCTTGCCCGTCTGATCAACCGCCTTGGGTCTTTAAATATCTTGTGCCAACTGCAGTTTGGATTATCGTGCGTGTTTATTTAGCCCGTTCCGCGGCGGGATTCGTGAGTGATACCCAGCCTTTATGGGTCATGATTGTGTGTGCTCCCTTCACCTCGTGTGTCGGAGAATTATTATCGTGAGTGCTCTCGTTGCCTCGTGTGACGGAGAATATAGCTTCATGTGGTTGCCATCTGTTCAGTCGGTTTTATCATAAGTGGTTTAGCTTGTACATGGATTTCAATGTTCTTATCTTGTAAGCTTGACATGATTTATCTGGGATTTTCAAATGTGCTTTCGTATTGAAAAATGGATTTATTATTCATGCTAATCTTGTTTTGTATATGGTTCATTCATTGTTTTAAATTCAGTAAAATTGTTTTAAACATGGCATCTTCTAAATTTAAGTTTGTTTATGCTCATGCCTAAATTGATCACTTGCTAGACCATCGTGTCTGATATTCTATCTTTGGTGCCTTAGGTGGCAAATTCACGTCTTGAGCTAGTGCGTGTGCAGATGGCTATAAAGCAACGAGTTGTGCAGGTTCGTTTGTCACTGATGTCATGTAGACGTCGTGCTTGGCTTTGGAGATTCGTTACCACCTGGGTAGTATTGTTCTTAGATTGTTATTTTGTAAGGCTTTTGTTAGCCTTTCTCCCTGGGATTGTAATTAATGCACTTGTTAATTTGTAACTTGAATATTCTTGGGTAATGATTAGTCTGTTACTGTCAGCTATGTATATTGTGATATCATGTTTTGTTCCAGTCTGGTTATGAATGTTGCTATAACAGCTTTATGCTGATAGGTTGAGTGCGACACGGAATCCGATGGCCACGGGCTCTGAGTCGCAACGCCACGTAAGCTTCCGCGAAATGTTCTTGATGTGTTTGGAAATTTTGCCTTCCTCATACACGCGGATCCTGGGGAGAAACATTATTTTATCACTTACTTCCCAATTCACGTCCCCGAGGTCGGACTGCTGCAGGAGTCCGGTTTTGGGGTCGTGACACAAACAATAGACAGAAATCAAAGAGGCATTTTCTGGAAAAAAATTTTACCTAGGGGTGTCTGTTGGAGTGGTTGGTTGCAGGGTAGTGAGTTCTAATTGGACTGGACTTGGTTTGGGTGAGTATGCTTTGAGAGATGGTAAGTGGGAGAAGAACAGAGAAATGAGTTGTGATGGGGGACCAATCCAATCAGTTCAAACTAACAAAGCGACTTCTTCCATGGACATTGTGATCAAATACTGACAGGGTATTAATCATATGAGATAATGCCATACATCTCATGGGTTGGTAATCAGCAAAAAGAAAATATAGTCTTTGATGGAATCTCATGTATTCCTTCTTAAGACTGAGGTATTAGAAATAAATATCACTTTATCAACATGCAATTAAATTCCATGTATCCTGCATCATCATCAAAATTGGTGGAAACTAAAAACTAAATGATGAATAGAGTCTTAAGATGCATACGCAGAACATAACATCCACAAGGAAAGTAACAGGCTTGACATGGATGCAAGGTGTCATGTATATAGGTTGTTATATACATTTTTTATCAACAGATTTCTTCTCTGACATAAAACTAGAATACTTCCATCCAAAGTTCGCTAAAAATAATTATTCAAAGGTTATGTGCATTACATAAACTTATAATATTGGTTGTAGGCGGTGAAAACACGACACTCACTTAGGTTGAGATGAACTTTGTAGATCAGGGAATACCGAACGCCAAGAACCTGAAAAGGGAAGGAAAACGGCTTGGGTTAGAGCCCCTGGCTGCTGTGAGCCGAAGGCGCTCCGATGCCTGAGTTAGTTCTCAAAAACTAAGCAGGAGGAGGCAGGAAAGGGGAATGAGACGATGTGTTGCCAGTTGCGTACCTCTCTGGGGCTGATCACCCCGTGTATGCATGTCTCTCGACATTCCTCGTTCATCCTCTCTGTGAGTGGGGGTAGGTGGGGGTGAGGTCCCATCGATCCTTACCCTGACATGCAGCGGTAGGTGAAAAGGGAACATCCCATCCTAACTTTCCATGCCTTCAGTCAGTTGATGTTGAGGGCTGATAAAGCTAACTTCTTATCGCCATAAATGAGCAATCCTATCGTCATAAATGAATGCTCCTATTCGTCAGGGCGCACCGTACTTCCCGGAGGAAGGTGACGGCTCACTCTGCCTCCAGCGTTTTGCTCCGAGACCAAGAGTGGCTTGGCCGCGCTGGGCACATTGTGCTGAGCTGGCAATCAAGCCAAGCTGCTGAGCCGCCCTGCCGTGCTGGCACTCCTGACCGAGCTGCCGAGCTACTGGGCTGTGATTAGAGGCCGAGGTGGACAGCAAGTGCTACTGTGTTCCTCGCTTAATCTCATCATTACGGTGTTTTACCCACACAATTGCCCCCTAGCTTTTGACTTCTGAGAGTCCTCTAGCTCGAGGAGGTCGGAAGCTTGGTGACTGTCTAGCCGGCACCGCTACCGAGCTCGAGTGAGGGTCACCGACGTGTGGGAAGGGGTTACCGGGACAGAGGAGCTTCGGATCAGAAGGATCCCTCCTGAGCCTGATGGTCGTCGCTAACGTACGGTCCCTTTCAAGACGTCTCTTCGCCTGTCCAGGATATTTAATAGCCCTCAGATATTGCGCCGATGGTGGCACGTGTCGCCTCTTTTGGTTGCCACGCAATTACTTTGAGAAGACGTTAGGGCTGCAAGATGGGACGTTAGGGCTGACTGAGGGGACGCCTCTTGAAGGCTCTTCTCGAAAGCCGAAACGGCGTCTCTGACCCTTATAAATCAGGGCGTCTCCTTCGTCTACACCTTCTTTACCTTTTTTGAATTTCTACTGCGCTCTACAAGAGAACTTCTTCAACGTCTGCAAACTTCCGGCGACCCTGTCTGTGCAGTCCTCCTTCGTAGGGCTTCTTTCTGCTTCACTCTTGTCTTTTCTTTTGGGTAGACTTTCATCTAGGTTGAGCATGGGGATCTATAGACATCTGTTAGGAGACCCGGGTTCCATAGCCTACTTTAGGGATGCGTACAAGATCCCCACCAATGTGGAGGTCAGACCAGATGGCCCCGATGATGGCCTCGCCTACCGCGATGGCTGGATGCCGTTCTGGCTGGTCTCCGTTGTGGAGGAAGGGGTCCGCTTCCCCCTCCATCCACTGGTTAGGGAGTGCCTCCGGGAGTGGAGGTTGTGCCCATGCCAACTACTTCCCAACGGCTACAAAATTATAATGGGACTAGTGCGGCTGAACGGGATCCTGGAGATCGGCCTTGGTGTCCCGGACATCGAGGACACGTATGACCTCTGCAAATCCGCAGAAGGGGACACCTATTACCTCCGGCTGAGGGTCCGCCGGACTGGGTTTGTGACCGCGCTGGAGGATTCCAACAAATATGCAGGCGAAGACCGAGTACTCGTCAGAGGAGGATGGGAGTTCGGTGAAGCGGAGCCTAGCACCACGGTCCGGATTCCTCGAAAAATAGGAACTCCACCAAGTAAAGACCGAAGTCTTTTTGGTTTGCAGTTTTTTCTTTCTACGCCTGACTTCTAACACAATTTTCCTGTCTGCAGATTTTCGCGAAAAGAGGGAGCTCGCCAGGAAAAACCGCTGGAGGGTGAACACTGCGTGGCACGAGAAGGCGAGAAACTACCACGATCACAACTGCCGTGCTGCGTGGTCCCTCCTGGGGTATACGCCCCACTACAGATCCTTTAACACCTCGAGAAGGGTGTCGGGAATAGACTCCGTGCTGCACGGGGAAGGCGTTAGCTTAGGGTCAGCGACGACTGCGGTGCCCAGCTCGGCGGTAGTGACTGTCGCGATACCTGCTGGACGTCTGATTGAGTCTGGACACCGTGCTCCAGCACTTCCAGTCGCAGAGCCTGACAGGACCTGGAGAGCCGAGCCCCGGCCTTCACGAAGGAAGAGGCTAGTAGCTTCCAGTTCGTCTGAGAGCTCGGCATGTCCCAGCTCCGAGGAAGAGGAAGAGGAGGGAGAAATGCTACGCCAGCGCGGGCAATGCTACGCTGCAGAAGACCTGTCTGCGGCGGCCTTCGGGGACATCGGAGGCAAGGTCTGGGATCCCCCTCAGGCAGTGGCTGCGACGCCTCCGGCCGTTGCGGGCGGAACTCCTACTGACCCAAATGCTGAGACGGTTCTGTCGGATGTGAATTTCGACCCCCCCCCCCCCAATTTTCCTCTCCAAGAGAGGCATGGTTTGGGGAAATCTCCATTCATCTATATATATGCTATTTAAATTTTACATCGAAAATGAGGATTCCGACTACCCTCAAAATCGATGGATCACGATCGCCAGCTACAGTACGGCCGTAACACCGTTCTTCGATAAAAGTTGAAGAAATATGGGGAGAAAATTAATAAGGTGGGTTCTTCCTCTCGTCTAATGTGCTGCCGGCAACACACGACGGTTCTCCTGTCACATTAATTTGGGTCTCTTTGGGTCTCTTTAATTTTGGGTCAATTAAGGGTCATGAGTTAAAGTCCGAATAAAGATTAATCCTCACATAGCATAATCATAGTATATCCAAGTAAAATAAAATAACTAGAATAAAGAAAATAAACTAAAAGAGGGGGAGGTGCCAAATATTTAAGAAGAGGATCGGCCCCGTTCCCGGGTACCCCCTTCTGATCCCTTGGCAAAATAGGGTTTAAAGGCTGATTTTTCAAACCAAAATGATGATGCAAATGAGACTTTGACTTGTGATTTCTGTGTTTTTCGTGTGCGATACACGAGTGATAAAAGTAAAAGGCCGATGGGCCATAATTGATTGAAGGTGGCCGATGGGCCAGGATTGATTGAAAATGGCCGATGGGCCAGTGTTTGTTTTAGGATGGCCGATGGGCCGTGATTGATAAAGGTGTGTGCGAAATCACTCATCTCATCTCGTTATTCTCATTTATTCAATTTTAGAAATCAGTTCTTTATTCCCTTTTTATCATTAAGTTCAATTAAATATCTGGCACCTGAGGTGGAGGAAGAAATAAAAGGAAAATCTTTTTGGGTTTATTTTGTTGGTTTTATAGTTTTTATGGCTTTTCGATATGGGGCTAGAAGGGCCTAACTAAGGGATTTTACTTGGATCTATGTGATTAATGCTTTACTACTGATCATCGGATTAACCCTAACCTAAGGTCCTAGACCGCCCACATCAGCTCTCCCAGTCCTCTAACGGAACAGGAAAAGTGATGGGGCGAAGCCTAATGCGCTAAGCTACCTAATGGGGAAATCCGATATAATCCTAGGGTATGAATAGCCTGAGTTTGATGGTTCAGCGCCTAAGCAACTTATTAATTGTGATTTTTAATTGGTTCGGTTTGTTTTGAGTTGAAGATTGATTAAGAGGTGGATTAAATGTATTTTGGGGTTCTGTTTAAGTTGTTTAAGGTTCTGGAATTTATGGTTTTAATTTAAAACGTGATATGATGTCGAAATCCGTGAAACGGGGTTGGCAGAAGACTTGGGCGCCAGGGGGGTGGCGCCTAGATTACTCTGGTGACTTGGGCGCCCAGACAGTGGCGCCTAAGTGGCTGTTTCTGGGTGGTTTGGCTAGCGACGATGGTATCGATGTTATTTTCGAAATCCAAGGGGTTCTTACTTGGTGAATTTTAATGTTTCAAATTGTTCTAATTCTCTGATGTTCAAATGTCAAAGGGATTCGAATCCGGATTTTTAGATGAAACCAAGAGTTTGCGTTTTAGTGCAAATGAGAGGATAGGCGCCAAGGGGGTGGTGCCTAGGTGGATAGCTTGTGATTTTAAGTATTCCGTTGGGATTTAGTTATTGGTTTTCGGATCTAAAAACTATTTTAGATTATGGTCTTAATTAATTTAAGTGGTAAGGTGTTTAGTTACTCGTTTTAAATTGAAGTTGTGAACCAAGGTTAGAGTGTAGGATAGGCGCCACAGGGGTGGTGCCTAGGTGGTTGTTTGTCGGTTCATAAGGGCTTTGAATGCTACGTCTGAATCGATTAAAGTTTCAAACGTTTTAAGTTAAAAGTGTTTTAATATGTTGATTCGGATTGGTTTAAATGTTAATTAATTATGTTAAGTTGTCGGTTGGGGTACTTTATGAAGACAGGTAGGCTGGGCGCCCAGGGTGTGGCGCCCAGGTGGATTTTGATAGGATGGGCGCCCAAGGGGTGGCGCCCAGGTGACTGTGCTAAGGTTCGGTCGGTTCGGTATTTTTTAGGTCAATTTAAGTTTAAATTGGTTTAAGGGCTTAGTGTGTTTGGGTGTGGGATGCTATTCGTATTCAATTGGGATTTATTTAAACGCCAATTAATTGGGCTAAGTTGTGAATCGGGTTTTTCCGAAAACAGGGAAGCTGGGCGCCCAGGGTGTGGTGCCCAGGTGGATTTGATAGATGGGCGCCCAGGTGAATTATTCTGTGGTTCGGGTCGGTTCAGTATTTTTTAGGTTGATTTGCGGTTGAGCTTTATGGTTTGATGTATTTTAAATTAAAAATGTTCTGTTGCGATGATTAAGATTAAATTTCGTTTTAATTAATTTGGTTTTAGTGACGGGAGAGGCTGGGCGCCCAGAGAGTGGTGCCCAGGTGGAGGTGACAGGATGGGCGCCCAGGGGGTGGCACCCAAGTGTCTGCCTTGTGCGTCCGAGTTGGTTCGATGTTTTAAATCTATTCGGGTTTATGGTTCCGATTGTTTTAGATTTCAAGAGTGTTCTGGTGTGTTGATCGCGATTGACTTCGAATTTAATTTCAAGTAGGGTTTCCTAGTGATGGGGTAGGATGGGCGCCAGGAGGGTGGTGCCCAAGTGGATGCGGAAGGATAGGCACCAAGGGGGTGGCACCCAAGTGGATGCGGCAGGATAGGCACCAAGGGGGTGGCGCCCAAGTGGATGCGGCAGGATAGGCACCAAGGGGGGTGGCGCCCAAGTGAATGTTTTGTGGTTTATTCGTTTTGTATTTTCTAAGTTGGTTTGAGTCCAAATTGATTAAGGTTTCGAGTCTTTTAGGTTAATAGTGTTTTAAGGTGTTAATTCGGGTTTAATCAATTAAGTTTAATTAAGTGGTGGTTTCTAAGGGAATGGGATAAGATAGGCGCCAGGAGGGTGGTGCCCAAGTGTAAACGCAGGCTGGGTGCCCAGGGGGTGGTGCCCAGGTGTCTGTTTTGTGGTTTCGGGTTGCTTTTGCGTTTTTAGGTTGGTTCAAGTCTAAGTTGATTGAGGTTTTAGGTTTCTTAAATTTAAAAGTGTTTTGTTATGTTAACTAGGATTAAATTTGGGTTGTGATTAATTAGAAGTTTTAATTAGGGGTTCTTTAGAGACGGGATAGGATGGGCGCCAAGAGGGTGGTGCCCAGGTGGCAGTGCAGGCTGGGCACCGAGAGGGTGGCGCCCAGGTGGACTTTTTAAAGTTTATTGGTTTTGAGTTTTTTGAGTTAATTAGAGATTAAGTTAATTAAGGTTTACTTATTCTAGGTTTAAAATATTTTACTGTGTTGATTCGGATTAGTTTAAGGTCTTAACTAATTAACTTAAGCTTTAACCGGGGTTGTCTTAGGGAATGAGTAGGCTGGGCGCCTAGAGGGTGGCGCCCAGGTGGCTGTGGAAGGATGGGCGCCCAGGTGGCTGTCTTTTGGGGTTTTAGGTTTTTTGTGTTTTTAAAGTTCTTAATTACTTCTAAATCTGAATTAATTAGGGTCTTAAGGTTTTAGAGTTCTTAATGATTTGATGTTTCTTAAGTTAGCTAATTATGATGTTTTAATTAATCTTATGATTTATCCTACTTAGGCGCTAAATTCAATAATCTAGACTATCTAATTAATCTTTTTGGGTTTTCTAGATATCTTTTAATTTGTTTTTGGTTTCTCCTCTAATTTACTAGAGAGTAAGGAAAGAGAAGAAGGGATTTTATGATTTTATGATTTTTTTGTTAGGTTTTTCTATGGTTGTGTGATTCAAATGATATGATGTGAAGTGTGACAAAATGGTAAATCAAAGTTCAGAACTGATCAAACAGTCAAACATATCATTATCATGCAGTTTCTAAATGAACTAAATGCGGAAGATCGGAAGTTGTGCACCAAAGTGGAGAAATCCACTTGGGCGCCACCCCTGTGGTGCCTACCCTGCTCGGTCAGGGTTTTCAACGGAACACAATGAATGCACAAGAATCTTAGTATTTTTAAGACAGCTTCCGATATTCAGTGACTGATGCGAACGTATTAATTCGAACTACTAGCGATGCAACTAACGAACCTATGAGCAAACGATGCAACGGGCGGAGATCTAGAAGCCAGACCCTGTCTCAGAAGGGTAGGCGCCCAGGGGGTGGCGCCCAGGTGGTTCCGGAGAGGGCAGGCGCCCAGTGGGTGGCGCCTAGGTGGTTCCGGAGAGGGCAGGCGCCCAGTGGGTGGCGCCCAGCCTTTCTGCCAATGGGTGGTGCCTAGATGGAGTTTCGTCATTTTTTCTAAGGCAAACTTCGGAAGCTCATAACTTTTGACTCGCTCATCGGATTTGGATGTTCTACATATCGCCGGAAAGCTCTTGAAGTGAGGAATTCAATGGTCTAAATGTCTTGACAAATAAGGGTTGAAAAATATGGGGAATCTGTGGACCAATGGATTCAATTTCCTAACTTAGGCTAATCGGGTGACATTTTGGCAAACTAAGTATGGTCATTAGAGGGATTGGCCTAAGCATGTCTTAAGTGGTCCGGAAAGAGTATAATTGGTGTCATGGTCTGTTCTTTGTGTGAGTGGTGCATTGGGCTCAAGTTCTTAACGCAATTCGGCTTTTTCTCTCACGAACTTCTAGAGATCGTCGAACTAAGTCTAAAATTAACAACAAGCATCTTCATCGTCGTTAATTAATATGAATTATGTTATTAATCATTCAATTATGGGTGAAATGGGGCATCGCTATATATGATAGGTATTTAAGGCTATCATAGGGGCCAAATGAGGTGTCTACAGTATGCCCCTCTTTGGAGAGCAACACGTGGAGAGTTGTGCTCCAAAGAAAGTAGACACACCACTCATGACTCACGGGAGCTTTTGAGCTCGCGGGAGTGGCCATCTATGGATGTATGCAATTGCAAATTCATTCTAAAGATGAGGTTCACTTTTCTAGGATCGATCCTGATTCAGGGGGAGAAAGGAAAAAGAAGAAGTTACGTGCCTACTAATTTGATTGGAAACCCGAGATCTGTGCCTCGGTGCCCGTGGTATTGCCACGTGGCGGGTTGGGAACTGTGCCCCGGTTGCTGAAATTTAAAATGATGGCGGGAACTGTGCCCCGGTGGTCTGAATCAGAAGTCGATCTTTCGACTGGTTAAATCACTATTAGAATTTCATTTGTTCATGCAATAGAGTTTAATTCAAATGGTCATATATAGCGTCTTTTAACTTTCATCCACAGTCGAATGTTCAAGGCATAGTTAAAACTAACTAGCAAAAATGGGGATCTTGAAGGCAATTACAAACATAGTTCAAGCAATAGTGTGAGGTGCATATGAGAATGAGATGCATTTTTTTTTTTTTTTAAAAGATGTTTGATTTTAAAACTCAGGTATGCATTGAAAAAGCTAAATGAACGGAAGACGGTCACCGAAATAACTGTCACTCTCTAGGGATCTTGGTCTTCACCCAAGCTTAAATGAGAACCTAGGATAGATTCGATCATCTTTTTGGTGCTAATCATGGAGAGTTTCAAGTTACACGGTTTCCATCTTCCAACGTCAAGATTTGAGTCGGCGAACGCACAATTCGTGAGAACACGATATTATGGTTGCCATACTGATTATAAGCGCTTAAGGGAGGCCTACAGCGACTCAATTTCCAGACATGAAGTAAAATCATGAAAATCACAGTCAAGGGTACTTACCTCCAGAGCTTTCTGTAAGTCCAACGTTGGGGACCACTGCCATTTCCTTTCATCATTAGTTTGCCGAAGTTTGAGTCATCTACCTCCATCAGTGTACTTGAATGTCTTTCACCTTTGGTGTCTTCGTTTTTGCTTTGGAAACCTGTATTGAACAAACACTAAAAGATTCTGCATTTCTCATTGTTAGTGCTCTGTAGTTCAAATTTCATTGATGGAGATGACATGCAATGCACATTGTCAGATGTATGCGTGATGGGACTAATGTGCCTGTGACGGGATCTTATGTGATGGGACAATGTTTGATTGACAATGTGCACCATTTCTTTGTGCCTCTCTTAACTTGCTTTCTCTCTCTCTCTTTTGGTTATTTATTTATTTATTTTTCTTTGCTTTTTTTTTTTGTGGTTTTTGTTTTGTTTTTTTTTTCTTTTTATTTTTTTTATTTTATTTCTTTTTTCTTTCTCTTGTTTTTTATTATTATTATTATTTTTTATTTTTATCATTATTATTTTTAATCATCGATCATCATCAATTCTTGTTCGGGCTCAACTTTTCAGAATTCTAGGACAATTTGGCTCAAGGAGGCCTCTGATTCTCTAAGGTGACAGATAGGCGCCACAGGGGTGGTGCCCAGCCTGTTCAAGCTTTGGTTCAAGGATTATGAAAAGTGACAGCTTGGGCGCCCAGGGGATGGCGCCTAGGCGGATTGCATAGAAAAAGTTCGTCTCAAAGTAGAATGGTGGATTTGGGAGACAAGTCACCTAAACGTCCAAGAAGTGGTGCCCAAGATGTAGTCCTAGTCCGTTTTAGAATGTAGTTATAACTTCAATGAAGTAGGTTGCATTTCAAGTTGGTTTTGAAGTAGAATTTCGAATTCAGAAAAATATGTGATCTGGGTGCCCAAGGAGTGGTGCCTAGACTGCATTTTAGGTTGGTCTCGAAGTAGAACTTGAATTCAGGGTAATGTGTGACCTGGGCGCCAAAGGGGTGGCGCCCAGACTGCATTTTGAGTTGGTCTCGAAGTAGGATTCGTGTTCAGCCTATCGTACCAAGAGTCCTCGTCGGAGTAGAAGCCTGACCTTTAGAGAATAGGTGATTTGGGCGCCCGGGGTGTGGCGCTTACGTGGAATTGCATGTACAACACTTAGAGTCCCTGTCAAAGAGAAGCCCTGAATTCTAGGAAGAATGGGTGACCTGGGCGCCCAGAGGGTGGCGCCCAAGCTGCAGTTCGTGTACTTTTAAAATTCTCATGGGGTTCAGACTCTAATCTATATAAGTGTATCAAGGCCACGAATTTCCCACAACTCCTACTCTTTCAGACTTCGAATTTGAAAGCCTTCAAGCTCTTCCTTGCTCCCAAGTAAGTTTTCTCTTCTCCTTTTCTTTTTTTAAAGATGAATGGCATGTCTCATGTATATACTTCTAATTGTATGATTTTTTTAGTTGATCAACTTGGTATATGATTTCAGATTAAAGCATCCTTTTTTATTTGTTTTGTATGTTCTCTTTTTCTCTTTTTAAATTCGCTTTTATCCTCTTTGGGTTATGTGGTTGATCATTTATTTTTATTTTTATTTTTATTTTTTAAATCCTTTTGATCATGTGTTGGCCTTTTTGTTTCTTTTTGTGTTTGGTGATTTTTACATCTGATATTTCAAGATTATGTTCAGTTTTCGTCATGCACATGCACAATCTTTGATTTGAATTTGAGCCTAGTCTTATGCTCTTGCGTACATGTTGGCTTTTGTTTTGGTTGTGGTGATGTCTTGTCCCACGTTTTCTTTATTTAATTTGTCAAGACTGTTTTATGGCATAGGCGAGTCTGTCATGGTAAAATTTGGGGTGCCCTAGTTGAAAAACACCAGCAGGGAAGGCTAGGCGCCACCCTGGTGGTGCCTATCTTTCTGATTCACACTAAGGGCTTGTGAACCCGAATTTTGGGGCATCTTTTCATATTCTGGTTCTCTCCGGCTTCACGGTATGTTATGAAAACATGACTCAGGGACACTAAAGTCTTTAACTTGGCGAAATAATGATGTCCTTATGGGAGATATTTCAAGGCTGGGGTGGGCGCCACCCCTGTGGTGCCTAGCTGACTCTCTGTTTTTTTTTTTTTTTTTCATGAATGTTAAGATGTTGTATTGTATGGGCATGTAGCTTGGACTTCTTTGCTCTCGAGAGGGTTTATGACAGCCTAGTAGTATCTTTGGAAATATCTCCCACGGATTTGAGAAGGCCTAATAAAATTATCATGGCTAAACCCGTACCTTTTGCGGTGAATTCCTCAAAACAGACCTGGGCGCCACCCCTGGGGCGCCCAAGTGACCCCCTTTTTTTTTTTTTTTTTTATGTTGTTTTGGATTTCCTCTAATTATGAACTTTTCTGGGTTGTTTTTATTCTGTAAAGGGTTTCTAAAGCCTTGTGCATATGCCTACAGGTCTTTTCTTATTCCAATGGCCGGCTCTCCGATCTTCTCATTCGTCGTTGATGGTGTTGAGGGTTCTTCCGCTTGCAAGCCCTACTTGCCAGGGGATGAATATTGGTCCCCTGAAGCTGACAAAATAGGGTATTATGACTCTGAGGAACGGGCATAATTCTACCTCAAGCATGAATCCTCCCTGCCTGTTACCTCTGACTGCGTTTTCCAATTTGAAGAAACTATGGACAAGCGCATTGTGGAGATTAGGCGCAGCAGGTATGATTTACTGGCTATGAAGTACAAAGGTATCTGCAGGTTGTATGGGGATTTGTGTATTGTGGGCAGGACTGCTCTAAATAGGCTGAATGGTTATGATGGGCTTCTGGAAGACTTGCCATCTTTTGTCAACAGCGTGCTCCAATCTCTCTTATGGAGCATGTTGGATGTTAGGGGGATGTTTGAGGTTTGGGAGGCTATGAAGTCTACCAACGAACGAGCTCCTATTGATGACTTTAACACCCTACACAGGCGGATGGATCAACTGGAACTCATGGTCATGTCTTGCCCTCACGAAGCTGAATCATCCGTTCCTAGGCGCTACAGGAAGTACTTCGAGATGCAAAACACTAGCCTCTCGGCGCTTATTCATCCGGTATACACGGCTTATCTAAATGACTTCCAGCGAGTTCGGGATATTTGCGGTGTCTTGAGGAATCCGCCGGATAACTTGAAAGAAGTGCAAGGGCAACTCGAAGTTCATATCGTCAAAATGGAGGCACAGATGGCGCGCTTTCCTACTTTCAACGGGATGGTCCATCCGTCCTAGGGGACTTACTAAAAGTTTTTCTATCTTAGGCTAGGATTTTCTTTCAATAAGAGGTCAGGTCATTAGGACCATCTTAGTTAGTTATAAGCTCCACCTAGGGTATTGTGGGCAAAGGTTGTGACCTCTATTTTAGTTCATGTTTAGGATTCAGTCGATTCAATTAATTGCTATAGTTATTGTTTTAAGACTTTTATTGGAGTTTAATAAAAATTGATTTAGACTTTATTTTCTTTTCCCCTTTTTTTATTTTATTTTATGTGGTGATGTTTATTATTGAATGATGATGACATTTATTATGATGAGGTTAATGATGAGTTATGAGATTCGATGAGTCCAATTTTGTTAAGATTGAACCATAGTCATTAATAAAGATTGATTTTTATCCTAACCCGAGAGTGGATTATGTCTTAACTTCATCTCCATTGATGTTTAAATTAATGTCAGGTTTGATCTTTTTTTTTTTTCTTTTTTTTTTTTTAGTTGAGTTGTTCTTTTTTTTTTTTTTTTTTTATATAGGTGGATCTCCCCCCTTGAAGAGGGCCCCACCACGTGATGGTGCTGGGCCACCATGCGCCCAGCACTGGGCGTTGGGTCATAAGGGTGGGGCTGCCCCAATCTTTCCCCCCTCTTTCTCTCATTTCTCTGTTTCCCTCTCTTCTTTTCTTTTGTTTCTTTCTTTGGGTTCTTGCTTTAGGTGAGGCGCAGGGGAGAGGTAGCAGTGAGCTGAGTGAAGAAAGAGGAGAGGAGAAAGGGAAGAGCAGCAGCGCACAAGTTTGCCGTCGCCCAGGTAAGTGGGTCTCAACCCCTTTTCCATTTCTTCTTCTTTCTATTTTTTTTTTTTTCACTTCGTTATGGCTGCTGTGGTAGCTTCAGGTGAAGTTCCAGTGAGCAGCAGTGGAGAAGAGGGAAGAGAGAGAAGGCCAGGTATGTGGTTTTCTATCTTCTCATTTTCCATTCTTTCTTCTCTCTCTCGTTTCTCTTTTTTTTTTTGTTTTCTTTCTTTCTTACTAACTCGTTTTTGCTAGCTACAGGTGGAGGCCGACTAAGTTGAAGAGAAAGAGAGGAGAGAGAGATTCAGGTATGTGGCTTCATCTTCCTTCTTCTTTTTTTTTTCCATTCTCTTTCTTTTCTCTTCTCTCTGTTTTTTTTTTTTAGAATCTGTTTATGGCAGCTACAGGTGAAGACCGAATGCATTGAGGAGAAAAGGAGGAGAGAGAGATTCAGGTATGTGGTTTTTTATTCTCTTCCCATTTTCCATTCTTTCTATTCTCTTTCTTTTATCTTCTCTCTGTTTTTTTTTTTTAGAATCTGTTTATGGCAGCTACAGGTGAAGACCGAATGCATTGAGGAGAAAAGGAGGAGAGAGAGATTCAGGTATGTGGTTTTTTATTCTCTTCCCATTTTCCATTCTTTCTCTTCTCTTTCTTTTATCTTCTCTCTGTTTTTTTTTTTTTTTTTTATGTTTGCTGCTGCCATTTCAGGTTGTGTTTGACTGGGCTGAACAAGGAGACCAGCAACAGAGTGAGGGGAAGAAGAAGGAAAGGGAGAAGAGAAAAAGGGGGTGTTTGACAACTTGGTGGCCCAGGTATGTGGGTCCCATCCTCTTTCATTCATTTCTTCTTTCTCTCTTTTATTTATTATCATTATTATTATCATTTTGGACGATGGCTGCAACATGGGGTTTTAGGACTTGATTTTGGCTATTGGCAGCCATGGGTGTGGTGGATTTTGGTGAGGGAAGAAGGAATGGAGTTGTCCCAGTTGTGGTGTTGACAATCCCAACCCCCTTGATCCAAATTTGAAAGGTTGCAGAGTGGGAATCCCTTGGCGAAATTGGTTTGGGTGGAAAATAGGCATTCATTGTGGTTAGTTGGGATATGTGGGACGATGAGGAGTGAGGTCTGGCGTGACCTATGGAAGCTAATAGGTGTAGTGGAGATTGTTTGAATTTATTGAGCGTTCCATTGGCTTTAAATGAGAATGTGGTGAATAAGATTTGGACTCCTAACATAGATCTTAGTCACTGTGGGGAAGTGGTTTGGGCTTTTTCTCTTCTTGGTTGTTTTCTATTTATCTATTTATTTTTTATTTAGGAGTTTGTCTGAGTTTGTGGAGCGCTTGTTTTGACTTGTTCCTTACACCATGGTGTGTTTTTTTTATTTTTTATGTTCATTTCTATATTTGTAATTATGTTGGGAACTTTCTGCTCTTTTGTCTCTATCTTTTTTTTTTTTTTTTAATTGTTTATTTTATTATGTAGAAGAGTAAGCTTGGTAATTGAGGGGTGTGGTGGTGATGGCTAGGGTGAGTTGGTTATGATGTGATGGGACAAAGGTTATGGGTGCTGTTTTGGTTTAAATTGTGGTTCGGTTATTCATTTTTTGTTTTTTTTTTATATCTTTATATATTTCTCGTTGTTGTGGTTGTCATTGTTTCCCTTCCTCCCTTTTTCTTATTTGTATGATGTGACTGTGGGACGGGATGTGATTCAGACTAATGTGTATGTCGAAATGATATAGTGGTGATGAGGTAGAATGAGAGGTGTGAAGTTTGGGCTAAGTTGGAAGAGTTGGGTTGGAATGAATGTGTTTTCATTTCTTTTCAGGCTTGTAAAAGGTGTTTTAATGAGGGTAGCTCAATAAATGGGATTCGTTTTGTCTTAATCTTTTGGTTGGATCATTGGTCATGGTCTCTTATGCTTATGGGGACTAACATTATTCCCTCATGCTCAACTTCTCATTTTGGCTTTGGGTACAGGTTTGTCGGATGGCTAGGACTAAGGAGACTTGTAAGCGCACTCCTATGTCATCGGACACTGTGGAAGGGGCCGGGGTAGATCAAATCATTGCTCCCCCGAAAAAGAAACAGAAGTGTGAGGATAAATCGGAGAAGAAGCCTCACCTTTCAGACGAGATACGAGCTGGCCGGGTAAATTCTTAGCTGTCTTTATAAATCTCATACTTTGTTGGCTTTCATTATTGTTGACATCCTTTCCTGTGATGTTTATGTTGCAGCCTGTCCCTTTTGCCCGGGCTAGGGTGAGTTGGTTACAGATGAGGGACTGGTGGACCAAGCTCCCTGATCACTTAAAAGATCGGGTCCGAGCGATGGGGTTCGGGGATTTCATGTCTATTGTCGCCTTCCGCACCGACCGTGCTCTCATTTGTGCTCTTTCAGAGAGATGGAGGGATGAGACGCACACTTTCCATTTCCCGCCCGGGGAAATGACGATTACACTTGAGGACATTGCGCGTTGCTGGGGGCTGAGGGTGACAGGCCTCCCTGTTTTCTCTAGGGCGAATGATGCCAAGGCTTCTATCACTCGATTACGTCTGCATAGGATGTTCGGGGCTCGTCCCCAGTCCGGTGTGGGTCAGATTGACGCCGAGTGCCTGAGGGAGGCGTACAGCCCAGAGAGGAAGAGAATCCTAAATAGTAAGTATTCTATTGTTGCCTTTGTAGCATCATATCTTTCTCTTCTGCTATTCCTACTAATCATTCCTCCCTGCTTCATTTTAGAGTGGGCTCGGAACCAGGCGGACTTTCTTGCCAAGTTGAGGGCAAGGGTACCAGACTTCGAAGGCTTGCCGGTTAGAGGATGTGAGGGAGGTCCTGTCCCCACAACGGCCGGGGCTCGGGCCGATGCTGGTAACATTTTGTCCCCTCTCCTTTAGATTGATTCAGAGTAGAAAAATACCCATGAGACCTGCATATTCGATATTTATCCTTTATTAACAGTATTTATAATTCCTTTGACAGGTGAGGGCCCCTCTTCTGGTGGATCCCGATCTGCGGCCGGCCCTGCCGATGACGATGTAGCAGTGGTGGATGCGATTGAGAGTGATGATGAGGTGGACGGGGGTTATGATGAGGATGCAGATTATGATGAGTTGGAGGGTGAGTTTATCGCATCTGATGATGGAGACGACGAGATTGATGATGGGGACAGTGAGGATGAGGGGGTGAGGCCTCGCCGAGTTGTTTCTGTTGACTTTGATGAGAGGAGAGATGGAGGTGCGGGTAGAGGTGACGAGGGCGACGACGTCGGACCCTCTGAGCGTAAACACTCGATCTAGTTTCTTTTAAGTGATCTCTAGCGTCTTGTATGCTTCTCATCCTTGTTTCTTACGTTCTTTCTCTCTTGCTGCAGGGTATGAATGGCGGGAAGTGCCGGTTGATGGGTATGCTCGCCGAAAGAGGGTAGGGATACCTTGTGAGGTTTTCCCGGTCACGAGTGAGTACCGAAGCATTTGGTAGCTACTTTGTTCCTTATTCTGATTATATAATGAACTTCTTATGTCAATTTGGTATTGTGCAGAGAAAAAACAAGGGAGGCAGTCTGAGGTTCGTTTGAGGAGACCCAGGCTGGTTTCGGCACGATTGGGTGATGATGAGCATCTCCGGGCCTTCCTTCTGTTCTTTTTGGGGAGATGTCTCTTTGCCAACGCGACTGGCAATTGAGCGTCCGGTACTCTCATTCGGTTTGTGCAGGACCTGGATAAGGTCGGCGACTATGCTTGGGGCGCGGCCACCCTTGCCTTTCTTTTCCATAGTCTAGACTCGAGGTGCCGCCTCCAGCCCGGATGTAAGAGCCTTCGAGGGTTCGTGCCGATCCTACAGGTTTAAACCCTATGCCCAAATGTGGTGACCTATTGTAGTCCACCCTTTCTTATCATGGGTCATTTTTTGTCTTTTGTAATAACTAAGCTTTGGTTGTGTATAGATATGGGTTTGGGAGCACATCATCCAGTGTCGGCTTGAGCGCTTGCCTGCGAGGTTGAGTTGTACTCCCCGGGCTTTGCAGTGGTATCCTAATGCCAATTTGCGGAGTTTTGCCGACATTCTGCCTCCTGAGATGGCTGAGCGTATTAAGGCTCTAGGAATGAGACCGGGCGAGCAAGGTTACCGGTTTATCTTAAATGAATTGAAAAATCACGAGGTATGCTCCTTTTCTCCTTTTATTTGTCATGTTAAATGTCTGCCTCTCTTTGTTCTCATTTGCTACACATCATGACTTGTCAGGTGATCTGGCAGCCCTATCGGGGTGGTCTGGATGATGAGGTGGCTGTTGTGCAGGAGGGGCGTACTCTATTTGAGAGGGACATTTGGCTCCACGCTCCACAGGTGGCGGTCAGGTTGGTTGTCAGCCGAGTTGCGCGCCAACTGGGACACCATCAGGTTGTCCCTGTAGAAAAGTCTATCATGCATCGGTCGTATCCAGGGTCGGGTTTGAAAGCGTTCAAACGCCGCCATCCGTGTCGGAAAGAGATAAAAAATTGGAGAAGGAAAGGGAGGAAGGCCACCTTCGGTGTAGATGCTAGTGCCTGGAGTGACTATGAGGTATATTGGAGGACAGCTTTGCATCGGTATATACTCCCGGAGTCGTATTCTTGTGGGGCTTCGTATTCTATTAGTAATTGTGCGGAAGCGGCTGAGGCCTCGTCATTGGCTCGGGTGAGCATTGAAATTTTGTTTGCCCTAATGTTGTCTTCCTTTTTATCATTGCTAACATCGTTTCTTCTTTTACTTTTCAGGAGGAGATACCGGCTGTAGCAAGGCATTGGCAGGCACGTCCATCATCCGAAGGACGGGGTGAGGTGAGGGCTTATGAGGTTTCCAACTTCAATTATGGGCCTTACAATATCAACGATTCATGCTCTTCCCATCCTCTAACCGTGACTCTCATGTGTGACAGGGGACGTCTGGGTGCGTAGTGTCCGATGCGGAGTCCATCCTCAGGGGAGAAACACTTCGACTGTCTCACCTAGTGGAGAAGAAGGTATGACTTCTTGATTTAGTGTTTGAATCCAATGGTGTTTATCTCCATAGTAATGTTGATCATTCTTGATGTAACGGCATGGTTTATATTTCATAGGATACGGAGATCGTGAAACTGAGGGCACTATTGACAGCTGAGAGGGTATGAAAATTGTTAAACCTAATTAGCCAGGTGCTACCTTATTTATACTTTCCTTACTAAAAAAAACTTTGGTAACAGGAGCGCCGCCGGGAAAATGAAGCGATCATCGAAGCGTTGGCGGATTCTCGCGATGTATGAGGTCATGGAGTTATTTGTTCATTTTGAATTTGTGTTTATGACCTTTGGTTACTATGCAGAGCAACAGAGAGCAGGACATGTCCGAGGTCACGAGAATTCGATTGGAGAGCGATCTTCTCACTCTACAGGCGGAGGTGGACCGACTGCGGACTAGCGAGGTTTGCGTTTTGTTTTATCGCTCTTGTGTTCAAGACGTATAATGACAACTCTTGACCCTTTCTATTCATGATCCTCAGGCAGAGGCTCGTGGCGAGCGCGACGGAGCGTTTGCAGAGAGAGCTGCTTCTATGGCACAGGTATGAGCGCTTCTTATGTGATATTTCAATCTTGATTCCTCATCCATTGTTGATGTTGTTTATAATTTTGCTGTGTGCAGGTTGACGAGTTACGTGCCAGGATTAGGAGCTTTGAGGCCCCTGTGCAGGTGAAGGTCTTTTCTTCTTTTAAAATTCCATGTTTGATGCTACAAGGTTTGCTGAACGTAATGTTTCTATAAACGTTGTCCTGTAGAGCGGTGCTATCGTTGCTCCTATTCCTCCACCTCCTAGCTGGGGCGAGGAGAAGGCCATTATTCATGATCATTATGCTCGGCGCATGGATCGCATGGCGCGACAACATGATGAAGTGGTTACTGATTTGCGGGGGCGTCTCGCTAGACTTCATCGGAGGGCAGAGGAGAGAGGTTATGCATTCTCGGACTCGACCCGCACTCCTTCTCAGCGTGCTCCTGGTCCGACCTCATTTGCTTCGTCGGCTCGCCGTGATGGAGCCGCTCCGTAGAGTCATCGTTCTTTGATCGATCTCCCCAGGCTGCATCATTAGTGTATCCTTGTTCCATGTATCCATATTTGCTAGTCATGTATTTATGTTGTTTCGCCCCATCTTTGGCTTATGGTGAGAGCTAATATGTATTTGATGTATGTTATGCATACGTGTATTATGTATGTGTAGTTGAGATAGTGTGCTTGATGCTTTAGAAGTGCCATGGGAATGTGTTTGATTGATAAGGAGTTGTTGTGGGGTATCGGGGAATATATGAAGTGTTTTTCTTTCACAGGTAACAGGTTCTGTGTATCCGGAAATTTTCCGGGGTCCAAAAAACAAAGGGAAGTGCTGCCGAAATTTTTCTAAAATTTCTCGAATTTCGTGCCTCAACAAAAAAAATCTCATGGAATAAGAATAATAGCAATACGGGATAGACAAGATGAGATATAATAAACTAAATGAATGCAATCCCATGCCAATTTTGATGCGGAGAAGGCAACATAGCCACAAGGTTCTCAAACAATGAGGAGTGCCTGAGTGTGTGACATTTGTGGCCTAAGCAATTCTATGTTTTTAAAGGCATTCACATCGTCAGCAATAAGTATTAAGGCAAGAGCTCAAGATATTTGCATTTTCAAATCAAACATGATATCATAAAGGGTGTGCATAGCATACATCTATAATCAAATTCATCATTATATATCATAACAACCATAACTCATACTTCCCAACTTTGGTCATCACCATTTTGACCTTTTCTAGTTATGAGGAGTTGTGTGCAAAATAATACCCGTAGATAATAAAAAAAAATGCCCCAGCTTGTGGGATGTTATGAATGTAATCGGGGTCGGTTTCCCTGCAAGGTCTCAAAGAAAATTTGTCAGTTTAATATGTTTAGGCCCCCTGCATAATTTAGCAAAGGTGGCATCTTTCTTTCTCGGTAAAAATGTCAGGCGGCCATTTTGGCATTCAAGCTTTGGGAAAAGAGATGGAATTAGTACCTTAGTGTATGTGTTCTTTCCTGTATTCACTCGGAAATGGTTAGCAACAAAAGCATGCATGAGGTGAGGATGTGTGCAGTCCAGTGAGTGTTCGTGGCAATCGTGTATGCGATGGGGGCCCATATTGGGAAGCCATGCAAGATAGATAGATATATATATACATATATATATATATATATATATATATATAAAATGCCCCAGCATAAGACTAGTGTTCATTTTGGCTGTGGGCAAGAAAGTACCCTCGTTCCATGATTGTCACCTTGGCGGTAATGTTATACTCCCTAACCATCATTTGGAGGTCGAGCCCTCACAAGCCCTCCTCTTGTAGCTACTTAGTCTTTTCAGTTAAACTTCAGAAAGCACTTGACTGTCCTCGGGGCTCGTTCATGAGTTGTGTTTATGTGCGGGGTGGTAAGTCACCGTGCCTTCTTAGTGCTGTGGCTTCCGACCACCTTCTGCTTAGTTCATGCAATGAGTACCCATGTCACTCCAGCAGGCCTAATTCTAATAGAGATTTTTTTTTTTTTTTAACATGTAACTGTGCAATGTCTAGGTCCTTTAAGCTTTCTAATTAACCCATGTAACGAGCATTAGGCCAATGACTCCCAAACCAGACGGCTTTAGGGCACTAGGTATGCAAATACCCCTACGGGCTTACTGGCTCGGGTTAAAAAGGCCAACAACCCAAACTAGTTACGACTATATATATATATTTTTAGCAAACGGTCGAAAGGCTTTCATGACATGGGCGAACTCACCTTCAGACTTTCACATCGAGTGACTTTGACCGTGCGGAATTTGTGCGGGGCAGACTCACCTATTTGTGTATTTTTAAGTGTTAGTGTGTGTCCGAGTTCCAAATTTGATCAGAGTGCATTTCTTCGGTCCTCCTATGAGATTTCTACAACTACACAAAAGGGCAAGGAGGGTCATATTCTACAAGAAGTGAGGAAGGGTTATACTGTGTACCTTTTCAGGTACATAGCGTTCCATGGATCGGAGAGATCTTCCCCCTCTGCATTTACTAGTCTGTATGCATTTCCAGGATATACTTCTTTAATTACATAAGGGCCTTCCCAATTGGGTCGTAACTTACCTCGGGGATGCGGAAGCTGAGAAGGAGCGATGCGTTTCAGCACGAAATCGCCAACTTTGAATTTTCTTTCTTTGACATGTTTGTCGTAGGCTCTGGCAATCCGCTTTCGGTATACCTGTGCGTGCTCTGCTGCTTTCATTCTCCTTTCGTCAAGTAGGTCCAGCTGAAGTAGCAATGCTTCTCTCCTCTGGTCCTCTGTCATGTCTTCATCTAGCTGGATGCGCAGCGATGGGTGAAGGACTTCAAGGGGAAGGACTGCTTCCATTTCGTAAGTCAAAGAGTATGGGGTTTCTCCTGTGGGAGTTCTTATTGAGGTTCGATACGCCCACAACGCTTCGACCAAACGGTTTGGCCAATCACTACCTTTGGTGGTTTGCACAGTCTTTTTGATGATCTTTAGTAGGGTCTTGTTGGTTGCTTCGGCTTGACCATTTGCTTGGGGATAGTATGGGGTTGAATGATGCAGTTCTATGTTATATTTTGTGCACAACTCGTTCATTTGTTGGGATATGAATTGTGGACCATTGTCTGTTATGAATGCTTTAGGGATGCCAAACCTAGCTATTATATTCTTTTTAATGAATTTGACTACGGAGGTTGCCTTAATATTAACATATGCTTCTGCTAATATGAATGCCTTATTCTGTGTGTTCTCTACAGTAGAGGTCAGGGGTCCTATGATATCAAAAGCCCAAGTCGAGAAAGGCCATGGAGCGATGGTAGGGTGAAGGGATGATGCGGGGGCATGAATTAGGTCAGCATGCAGCTGACATTCTTTGCATCTTTTGACATAATTGACTGAATCTGATTCTAGGGACGGCCAATAGTAACCTAAACGGATGATTTTCTTAGCTAACATCTGGCCGTTGACATGTCCTCCGCACTCTCCTGAATGTGCCTCTTTAACTATCTCTTGCCCTTCTTCTATGGTCATGCATCATAAGAGAACTCCACTAAATGATCTACGGTACAGTAGCCCTGCGACTATGACATATCTCTGAACCATCTCTCTTAATGCTCTTTTATCCGAACGGGTGGCGTAGTCGGGGATGTAGCCATCATGCAGGTAATTCCAAATATCATAGTACCACGGGTGGTCATCTTCCAGGTCATCATCATGTTGTATGCGAGCCTAGATCCCTTCTTTAGGTTTAGAATTTTCCTCCTGATCGGACTCTTCGGTCTTAGCTTTCTTACTCCTATTTTTCGAAACTTTTAGCAGGATTTCGCCGGAGTTCCCCTTGGTCAGGTCTATTGGTTTGACGGACGGAGAATCTAGCCTTCTAATCAGAAATTCTTTGGAATCCTTATCATCAGGCATCTCTATGATTGAGGCTAAAATCGCTAATGAGTCAACCAATCGGTTCAAGGCGCGGGGGATGTAGAGAAATGAAATCTTCTTGAATTTTGACATCAATTCTTTGGCTTTCTCATGGTAGTGCGCAAGCTTAAGGGCGCTAACCTTCCATTCTCCAGCTATTTGGGAAATAACGACTTTAGAATCACCGAAGACTCTTAGCTTATCAACACCTAGGGCCTGGGCTTCTCTCAACCCTGCTAATAAGGCTTCGTACTCCATCGTATTATTGGTTGCTGGAAATCCGATTTTATAGGCCATTGGGATGACAACTCCTTCCGGGGATAATAACACTACACCAACTCCTTTTCCATTCTGATTCAAAGCTCCATCAAAGTACATGGTCCATAAATCATCATCCTTTGCTTCTTCAACGTCTGCAAATAAGATACTTTCGTCGGGGAAATCAGTTCTAACCGATTCATACCGTGGCAGAGGGAGGTGTGCCAGATGGTCGGCAATTGCTTGTCCCTTTATAGACTTCTGGGTAACATAGGTTATGTCAAACTCTGCCAAGAGCATTTGCCATCGCGCGACTCTTCCCGAAGTAACGGGTTTCTCGAAGATGTATTTTAAGGGGTCCATTCTGGCTAAGAGTTTGACCTGGTGAGCTAGAAAGTAGTGTCTCAGTTTCTGGGCGGCCCAAACTACGGCTAAGCAAGTTCTCTCCATTGGGGCGTATTTCCTTTCGTAGGGTAGGAGAGATTTACTCAGGTAATAAACCGCGTTCTCTTTCCTCCCAGTCTCATCATATTGACCCAGGACCATGCCTATCGCAGACTCTGTCGCTGACACATACAAAATGAGGGGCCTATGTTTAGTAGGGGGCTTCAGGATAAGAGGACTTAATAGATATTTCTTTAGGTCTTCAAATGCCTTCTGGCAGTCGTCGTCCCAGTGATATTCCACGCCTCCTTTCAACAACTTGTAGAATGGCTCACATCTTTGCGAATGCTGCGAAATAAATCTTCTGATGAACTGTAGTCGCCCTATTAGACCTCTTAACTCTTTAAGGTTCTTTGGGGGCGGCATTTCAAGAATGGCCTTTACCTTAGAAGGATCTACTTCGATTCCTCGATTACTTACCATAAAGCCTAGGAGTTTTCCAGAGGATACTCCGAAAACACATTTCTTCGGATTCATCTTTAGTTGGGTGTCCCTGGATCGTTGAAGAACTCTCTTGAGAGCCGTGACATGTGTTTCACGTGTTCTAGATTTGATCAGAATATCATCTACGTAAACCTCCACACAGTCGTGTATCATATCATGAAATATTGCCATCATGGCCCTTTGATAGATAGCGCCGGCATTCTTCAAGCCGAAGGGCATAACAATGTAACAGTAAGTCCCCCAGGGCGTGGTGAACGAGGTTTTCTCCTGATCCTCTGGTGATAGTCTGATTTGGTTGTACCCTGAGTAACCATCCATGAATGATAGCATAGCGTGCCCTGCGGTATTATCAATAAGCACGTCGATGTGAGGTAAAGGGAAATCATCTTTGGGAGATGCCTTGTTTAAATTTCGGAAATCAATACAGATTCGGACGCGTCCGTCTTTCTTCTTCACCGGGACTATATTGGCAACCCATTGAGGAAACAACACAACCCTGATGAACTTCGCCTGGTGGAGTTTGTCAACCTCCTCTTTTACTTTCAGTGCAACATCAGGGAGCGTTCTTCTCAATTTCTGTTTAACCGGTCTAGCATTTTCCTCCAATAGGATCCTGTGTTCCACTAAGTCTGGCGCGAGTCCGGGCATGTCATTATAATCCGATGCGAATACGTCTTGATATTCTCTAAGGACCTCAAGGATCTCGATCTCTTCGTCAGGTTCTAGGCATGCACTGATTTGGACCTGCTTGGGTCTTTCGTCCGTTCCCAGATTTATCTCTTTTGTCTTTTCGGCAGCCGCTTGTGTTTCTTTGTCAAACTTCTTAATTACTCTCCTAAATTCATCTGAAACTTCATCATCCCCTTCTTCAGTGTCTACTAATTCGTAAACACCCATTCCATCATTGACGTTCACATGTTGCACGGAAAGTTCGGGTTCTGGAATGACAGGCAGAGATTCGCAGCCTAACTTCTCGATGTTTGTCATAATTTCTTCTAGTCGAGACTGCTCCACTGTGGGTATCTTCCATCGCCTTAGGTTGCCCATATTTGGATGATGATCACAGTCTTCTACTCCTACGGTTCCTATGTTTTTGGGTTTTCTATTTTCTAATTTTTTTGGATTTTCGGGGTTTTCTAATTTTTTAGGATTTTTGGAATTTTCTAATTTTTTGGGATTTTTGGAATGATATGGTACAGGTGAGGTTGAAGATGGGCTATCTACTGAGGAGGATCCTCCCCGCTGGCGTGGCCAGGCGGTGGGGCGGTATACCACTTCGTGATCATTGAGGTCATCAGTTTCCCAAACTTCGTGGTTCTCTCGAGAGGAGTTTTCACGCCAATGGTGCCAGGCAACGGGCCAATATACCACTTCTTCGCTAGTAGGGTTTTCGATTTCCCACGTCTCGCGACTTTCTCGGACTTCGGCGATCGGCGTTTTTTTTTGGGTAGATGAGTTAATTCACTCGCATTCAGCATGTTACAAGATAGGGTCTGGAATCTCGGATCGATAGTGTGGTCTATATTGTTCACTCCTTTTGGTGAATGGAGCTCTTTCCAAGTGCCGAAGATTTCCTCGTGAGTCTCACTTTCAGATGAAGTCGAATCTTCCCAATCTTCTACTAAAACGGTCTTGCCTTTATCATTTGGATCCAAATTGTAGCATCCCCTTCCGAATGGAGGTGTGTTGGGGTCCAAGGTTTTGTCATGTTTCATGAAATGTTCATTTAAGGTCCAGTCCTCTTGTTTATACCTTATGTCATTGTATGTGTCGTACCCTAATCCTTCTGCTCTCGCCCTAGGGTTCGGTATGTAAGGGTCGGTAATGCCTTCTCCATTCTTTCCTAGCCCAAATTCGGGTTGATACCCCATCTTCTTCATTAGAGTCCATCCTCGAGTTTGACCTTCGTTGTCAAACATCGGATTTTGCGGGGAGGATAATTCGGAAAACATATTTTGCACAGGGTCCATATCCATCAAAGAAATGAGAGGATCGACCTTGTACCCATGAATCTTGACCTCTGGTGTAATGGGAGCAGGTTGTAAGGTCGGGAGTATTTGAAGTTCTTCCGGTTCAATGACAGGCGGGTCTCCCATCAATTTCATGATCTTACCCAAATGGGGGAATTTGACGCATTGGTGTCGGCTTGACATAATGGCATTCATGTGGTTCAACCATCGGCGTCCCAAGATCAAATTAAAAGTGGCAGGGATGTCCATAATATAAAATTCTTCTGGCATTGAAATTGGGCCCGCTTGGACTAATAACATAATTTTTCCACAAACAGTTTTCTTATTCCCGTCATAACCAGTTACGACCATAGGGGCTGGAATTAAGTCCTTTATTATGAGCCCTAAGGCTTTGTAGGTTTTCAACGGACAAATATTCAGTGATGCACCAGTGTCAACCAAAGCTCCTGACATTTCCTTCCCTGCTATCTTGACTGTTAGATGTAGGGGAGAGGTTCTCGCCTCAGGTGGTATTTCCTTTAATTCTTCCTCAGTAAAAGTAATGGCAGGGAACGAAGCTTCCGGGGCCAAGGCTGAAATAGACGTTCTCAATTCTTCTGGAGTTATGCCTACCGGGACTTGTAAGCGTGTAATAGCCTCAAGTAATTGTTACTGATGTTTGGAGGAGGTTTTAATCAGATCAAGGACATATACTTTAGCTGGGATCTTTGTGAGGTGTCCTAAAAGGTCATATTCTATCCCTATTTCTATCGAACTATAAGCTCTTTCATCAACTATCTCCTCAACCTGAATATTGGGATTTTGCGAATCTAAGTTTTGAGAAACAGGGTGAGGGGGTAGTCGGGGAGGACAGATCCGTCCAGATCGTAAGTGGGCCTGAGACGCATTTGTGTCCGGGTAAGGATCTGGTTGGGAATTCGTGATGATCGGCGATTCTCGGTCGTTTGGCTCATCAAAATTTACCTTGTAAAGGTCAGGGGAGTCAACAATCGTATCCATCCCTGAATTGAAGATTTTGAATTTAGTCTTCCCATCCCATGGCGTGATGTATTTTCGATAATCCTCTTCTTCAAAGAAATCACCATGACACGGTTGGCTATGGTTTACACTCCCTTGAGCCGGGGCATCAATGTGTTGGTGCTCTATTACGGCAATGTTTATTAATTGGGTCTGTGGGCCCTGTCCAGAGGTTGATGCTCCATGCTGAGGTAAAGGGTTTGTATAAATCTGCATGTTGGGAATATTTTGTGCGGGATTGGTGATTGGTTTTTGATTGGGAGGGGCATTCCGTGGATCATTCCCACCTATTGGCCTAATGTTACTCCAATCAATTCTACCTTCATCATTGAGATCATAGATCAAATCTCTAACCGTATAGCATTGGGTGAGGTCATGACCTGGCATCCTATGGTAGGCGCAAAACTTAGTCTTGTCTAGGTGTTCGGACCATGCCTGCGGTCGTTCTGGCGGAAGTTGGAGGGCATTCTGATTTAAGAGAGACCAGAAGACAGCAGTCCATGGTTGAGGAAGGGACGGGTAGTTTGCCCTTTTAGGTCCGAATCTTCTTCTATTTCCATTGTTCGGGTTATTCTGGTTGCCATTGTTGTCTCTATTGTAATTGAAGGGGACTGTACTATAGTTGGGTTGAGGATTCGCGTTCTGGTTTTGCGGCGGAGCTATCGGGTTCGAGACCGGCTGTATGGGATTAGGATTCTGGTTTTGATTCATTGGAGGCCCTTGGTTTCTTGGTGGTTGGTCATAACTTTGATTATTTCTCGGAGGGTTTCGGTAGTTCTGATTGTTCCGCTGATAGTTTTGATTATTTCTCTGATAATTCGGGTTACCACCTTGGAAGTTGGGATTGCCATTTTGCCCTGAGTTTTGGTGTTGGTTAAAGCTAACGCTGGTACGCTCCTGATACGGTCGGTAGACCTCTTCCTGATTCAAGCTAACTTCAGGGGTCGTGCGGATCTCTGGTTGGGTGGTTGTGCCTACCCTACGCGTGTTCTTTTTATGGTCAATGATGGTGTTCAATACCCCTTCATCTAGATTTTGCTTCATCCTAGATAACCTACGGTACAGGCCACTCCAACTAACGACCTCCCCAATTGTCATCAGGGCTCTCATGGGATCCTTCATGTTCAATATGGCCATTCTTACTTGTTCTTCCTCTTGCATGTTGCAATTTGACCGTGCGAATTGGTTTTGCCATCTCACTGCAAATTCCTCATAGTCTTCATTGTTCTTTTGTTTGAGATTAGCTAAGTCATGCCATAAGGGTTTGTTTTTAGTTAGATGCTGGTATCGAGCTAGAAATTTCTCTACTACATCCTCGAAGGTATTGATTTCATGGGAAGGCACGGATGTATACCAAGTCAATGCATCTCCAGTTAACGATTCCTGAAAATAATTTATGAGCATGGAGTCATTGTCTGCGATGGCACGACACTTGTTGCAAAACGAGACTAGGTGATGCTGAGGGTCAGTAGTCCCATCATAAGGTACGAACTTAGGGGCTCTAACAGGGAAAGGTGACCTCTCTTTTTCCTCCTTTTTGGTAAAGTCGTAGAATCCTAGTTTCTTGCCAGTTGAGCTCGAGGATTTCTTTTTAATTTCGTTCTTGAGTTCCTCCACATTTTTCTGCAACTCCTTGAATGCTAGAGGGTCTAGATATTGAATTGTCTGTGGTTGACATTCTCTTTGTGGTTCTAGCGAAGTAGGGGCGTAGGCCGGTTCTTGGCATTGGCCTTGGAAATACGGTTGCGAGATAGGCTGATAGCTTTGGTTCAACTGAATTCCCCCATGTGTAATCGGTTGTCCCCTATATGGGTCAACTATTGGGCTTAAAGTGGGTGGTTGATATGCTTGCTGATAGTGCGACTCATTTGCTTGGTGTGTTTGATAAGGATTTCCAATGCTCGTGGGGTTAGTAACTTGCACGTTCTGGATTGGGAGGTTCTGGTTCGCATTGGGCATTTGATAGATCGGGACTGTTTGATTTTGATAAGTGAGAGGCCCCCTCTCGTATTGAACTGATTGGGGATATAACATACCAACGCCAACCGTCACAGGATTGTAACGAACTTGATCCGTTGGTGGAGGAATCATTGCTTGGAATTGGGGCCGAGCCATCTCGTGTTGCCTGTAGGCATCTAGCGCTCCTATATGTGTCGAAGGGTTTTGGTGCGAGATGCTGGATGTCGCCAATCGACCCATGTTCATTGGACTATGACTTGTCTGGTGATATGCGTTTTCATTTATCACAAGAGTCTGGGAAGGTGCGATGGCCCTAACCGGGGTTATGATAGGTGCGTCAGTAGCCATCCCATACTGTGGGATAGAGGACGTGATTGGCTCGGTTTGGCTGATCATGGAAGAATAGGGTATAACCTGTGAGACAACAGGATCACTTGCACGAAGAGGGTAGTCTGTTGATGAAACGTTATCATGGACCCTATATCTTATAACTTGGCCGGTAGGACTGACCAGATCTGTGTAAGTCACCCCTGAATGCGAGGAGAAATGATTCTCTCTCGATGAAGGAGATGGGGTGGATGTATTGGAATGATTCCTTCCCATTGTTATGGTATTGACTGGTAACGGGCCTCCTTCGAAAAGGGACCGTCTTATCTGTTGTGGGTCATGGCTTGAAGCTGCCAAGGATCCATCTAATACCCTAAAGGGTTCTACACTTTGCGTGGTTTGGTGTGACTCGCCAGTGGTGCGGATCAATAGTGGGGGTGAGAGGGGTTGAAAGTCGGACATTCCGAACGTCTGACCCTCCATTTGTGAAGAAATGTTTAGATGAGAAGAGAGAGAAGGAGAGGAAGAGAAGAGCACTTGTTATGTAGTTTTGTTGGTGAAGATTTGTTTCTTATGGTGTAATGGGGGAAAGCTTAGTGGACGGTGCATTCGGACCTTTGGTTTAATTTTCAGACTACTCATAACAACCCTAAACTGAATGGGACACGGACATCAGATCATTGATTGGATGTTCGTGTCTTAGAATATTACTCTAGGAATACCCAAATAGGTGACAGGAAAACATAAGAGGTCCCATCACGATCGCCAGGCTGTCGGATGTGAATTTCGACCCCCCCCCCAATTTTCCTCTCCAAGAGAGGCATGGTTTGGGGAAATCTCCATTCATCTATATATATGCTATTTAAATTTTACATCGAAAATGAGGATTCCGACTACCCTCAAAATCGATGGATCACGATCGCCAGCTACGGTACGGCCGTAACACCGTTCTTCGACAAAAGTCGAAGAAATATGGGGAGAAAATGAATAAGGTGGGTTCTTCCTCTCGTCTAATGTGCTGTCGGCAACACACGACGGTTGTCCTGTCACATTAATTTGGGTCTCTTTGGGTCTCTTTAATTTTGGGTCTATTAAGGGTCATGAGTTAAAGTCCGAATAAAGATTAATCCTCACATAGCATAATCATAGTATATCCAAGTAAAATAAAATAACTAGAATAAAGAAAATAAACTAAAAGAGGGGGAGGTGCCAAATATTTAAGAAAAGGATCGGCCCCGTTCCCGGGTACCCCCTTCTGATCCCTTGGCAAAATAGGGTTTAAAGGCTGATTTTTCAAACCAAAATGATGATGCAAATGAGACTTTGACTTGTGATTTCTGTGTTTTTCGTGTGCGATATACGAGTGATAAAAGTAAAAGGCCGATGGGCCATAATTGATTGAAGGTGGCTGATGGGCCAGGATTGATTGAAAATGGCCGATGGGCCAGTGTTTGTTTTAGGATGGCCGATGGGCCGTGATTGATAACGGTGTGTGCGAAATCACTCATTTCATCTCGTTATTCTCATTTATTCAATTTTAGAAATCAGTTCTTTATTCCCTTTTTATCATTAAGTTCAATTAAATATCTGGCACCTGAGGTGGAGGAAGAAATAAAAGGAAAATCTTTTTGGGTTTATTTTGTTGGTTTTATAGTTTTTATGGCTTTTTGATATGGGGCTAGAAGGGCCTAACTAAGGGATTTTACTTGGATCTATGTGATTAATGCTTTACTACTGATCATCGGATTAACCCTAACCTAAGGTCCTAGACCGCCCACATCAGCTCTCCCAGTCCTCTAACGGAACAGGAAAAGTGATGGGGCGAAGCCTAATGCGCTAAGCTACCTAATGGGGAAATCCGATATAATCCTAGGGTATGAATAGCCTGAGTTTGATGGTTCAGCGCCTAAGCAACTTATTAATTGTGATTTTTAATTGGTTCGGTTTGTTTTGAGTTGAAGATTGATTAAGAGGTGGATTAAATGTATTTTGGGGTTCTGTTTAAGTTGTTTAAGGTTCTGGAATTTATGGTTTTAATTTAAAACGTGAAATGATGTCGAAATCCGTGAAACGGGGTTGGCAGAAGACTTGGGCGCCAGGGGGGTGGCGCCTAGATTACTCTGGTGACCTGGGCGCCCAGACAGTGGCGCCTAAGTGGCTGTTTCTGGGTGGTTTGGCTAGCGACGATGGTATCGATGTTATTTTCGAAATCCAAGGGGTTCTTACTTGGTGAATTTTAATGTTTCAAATTGTTCTAATTCTCTGATGTTCAAATGTCAAAGGGATTCGAATCCGGATTTTTAGATGAAACCAAGAGTTTGCGTTTTAGTGCAAATGAGAGGATAGGCGCCAAGGGGGTGGTGCCTAGGTGGATAGCTTGTGATTTTAAGTATTCCGTTGGGACTTAGTTATTGGTTTTCGGATCTAAAAACTATTTTAGATTATGGTCTTAATTAATTTAAGTGGTAAGGTGTTTAGTTACTCGTTTTAAATTGAAGTTGTGAACCAAGGTTAGAGTGTAGGATAGGCGCCACAGGGGTGGTGCCTAGGTGGTTGTTTGTCGGTTCGTAAGGGCTTTGAATGCTACGTCTGAATCGATTAAAGTTTCAAACGTTTTAAGTTAAAAGTGTTTTAATATGTTGATTCGGATTGGTTTAAATGTTAATTAATTATGTTAAGTTGTCGGTTGGGGTACTTTATGAAGACAGGTAGGCTGGGCGCCCAGGGTGTGGCGCCCAGGTGGATTTTGATAGGATGGGCGCCCAAGGGGTGGCGCCCAGGTGACTGTGCTAAGGTTCGGTCGGTTCGGTATTTTTTAGGTCAATTTAAGTTTAAATTGGTTTAAGGGCTTAGTGTGTTTGGGTGTGGGATGCTATTCGTATTCAATTGGGATTTATTTAAACGCCAATTAATTGGGCTAAGTTGTGAATCGGGTTTTTCCGAAAACAGGGAAGCTGGGCGCCCAGGGTGTGGTGCCCAGGTGGATTTGATAGATGGGCGCCAAGGGTGTGGCGCCCAGGTGAATTATTCTGTGGTTCGGGTCGGTTCAGTATTTTTTAGGTTGATTTGCGGTTGAGCTTTATGGTTTGATGTATTTTAAATTAAAAATGTTCTGTTGCGATGATTAAGATTAAATTTCATTTTAATTAATTTGGTTTTAGTGACGGGAGAGGCTGGGCGCCCAGAGAGTGGTGCCCAGGTGGAGGTGACAGGATGGGCGCCCAGGGGGTGGCGCCTAAGTGTCTGCCTTGTGCGTCCGAGTTGGTTCGATGTTTTAAATCTATTCGGGTTTATGGTTCCGATTGTTTTAGATTTCATGAGTGTTCTGGTGTGTTGATCGCGATTGACTTCGAAATTAATTTCAAGTAGGGTTTCCTAGTGATGGGGTAGGATGGGCGCCAGGAGGGTGGTGCCCAAGTGGATGCGGAAGGATAGGCACCAAGGGGGTGGCGCCCAAGTGGATGCGGCAGGATAGGCACCAAGGGGGTGGCGCCCAAGTGGATGCGGCAGGATAGGTACCAAGGGGGTGGCGCCCAAGTGAATGTTTTGTGGTTTATTCGTTTTGTATTTTCTAAGTTGGTTTGAGTCCAAATTGATTAAGGTTTCAAGTCTTTTAGGTTAATAGTGTTTTAAGGTGTTAATTCGGGTTTAATCAATTAAGTTTAATTAAGTGGTGGTTTCTAAGGGAATGGGATAAGATAGGCGCCAGGAGGGTGGTGCCCAAGTGTAAACGCAGGCTGGGTGCCCAGGGGGTGGCGCCCAGGTGTCTGTTTTGTGGTTTCGGGTTGCTTTTGCGTTTTTAGGTTGGTTCAAGTCTAAGTTGATTGAGGTTTTAGGTTTCTTAAATTTAAAAGTGTTTTGTTATGTTAACTAGGATTAAATTTGGGTTGTGATTAATTAGAAGTTTTAATTAGGGGTTCTTTAGAGACGGGATAGGATGGGCGCCAAGAGGGTGGTGCCCAGGTGGCAGTGCAGGCTGGGCACCGAGAGGGTGGCGCCCAGGTGGACTTTTTAAAGTTTATTGGTTTTGAGTTTTTTGAGTTAATTAGAGATTAAGTTAATTAAGGTTTACTTATTCTAGGTTTAAAATATTTTACTGTGTTGATTCGGATTAGTTTAAGGTCTTAACTAATTAACTTAAGCTTTAACCGGGGTTGTCTTAGGGAATGAGTAGGCTGGGCACCCAGAGGGTGGCGCCCAGGTGGCTGTGGAAGGATGGGCGCCCAGGGGGTGGCGCCCAGGTGGCTGTCTTTTGGGGTTTTAGGTTTTTTGTGTTTTTAAAGTTCTTAATTACTTCTAAATCCGAATTAATTAGGGTCTTAAGGTTTTAGAGTTCTTAATGATTTGATGTTTCTTAAGTTAGCTAATTATGATGTTTTAATTAATCTTATGATTTATCCTACTTAGGCGCTAAATTCAATAATCTAGACTATCTAATTAATCTTTTTGGGTTTTCTAGATATCTTTTAATTTGTTTTTGGTTTCTCCTCTAATTTACTAGAGAGTAAGGAAAGAGAAGAAGGGATTTTATGATTTTATGATTTTTTTGTTAGGTTTTTCTATGGTTGTGTGATTCAAATGATATGATGTGAAGTGTGACAAAATGGTAAATCAAAGTTCAGAACTGATCAAACAGTCAAACATATCATTATCATGCAGTTTCTAAATGAACTAAATGCGGAAGATCGGAAGTTGTGCACCAAAGTGGAGAAATCCACTTGGGCGCCACCCCTGTGGTGCCTACCCTGCTCGGTCAGGGTTTTCAACGGAACACAATGAATGCACAAGAATCTTAGTATTTTTAAGACAGCTTCCGATATTCAGTGACTGATGCGAACGTATTAATTCGAACTACTAGCGATGCAACTAACGAACCTATGAGCAAACGATGCAACGGGCGGAGATCTAGAAGCCAGACCCTGTCTCAGAAGGGTAGGCGCCCAGGGGGTGGCGCCCAGGTGGTTCCGGAGAGGGCAGGCGCCCAGTGGGTGGCGCCCAGCCTTTCTACCAATGGTTGTTCGCGATCTTTTCAATATAAATGATGATGATGATGATGCTAATGCGAGATCTGATCTAACTATGCAATTAGAACTACAAAATCAAAACGAATCTACTATATTAGAATGAACCTAAACATGTTACTAACATGATGATGCACTAATACTATTTTTATCACAAGCTAATGTAGATCTACGATGCTCAAATGGTCCTAAGTATATTTCTAAGAATGAATGGTAATGGAATATAGAAAAAGAAAGGAGAGATCTAGGAATACCGGTATATGACGCGTTCCTCAAGTTCCTAAAATGAAGCTTTCGCAAAGATCCATAGCTCCAGTTGAAGATATGGAAGCCTCCTCCTCTCTTTCTCCTTCCTCTACTATAGATCTGAAGTTCTTCTCTAATGGTGGCTACCTTTCTTCTTCTTTTTCTATTCTCTCCTTTTGCCTCTTTTCTTAGGGTTTTTGGGTAGCCTCCTTTTGTAAATGAAGTTAAGAGGGATTATATAGGTTTGGGACGAGTTTTAGAAGGGCTAGGGCTTCACTATTTCGGGTTTCTAGAAGGTCTCACGCATCCCTAGGCGGCTTAAGTTGTTTTAGGGTGAACTAGGGTTTGGAGGGAGGATGGGCGCCCATGGGGTGGCGCCCACATGGCCTGCGTAGTCTGGGCGCCCACAGGGTGGCGCCCAGGTGATCCTGGAGAGAGTGGGCGCCCACAGGGTGGTGCCCAGCTGGTTCGTGCTTCGCTTTTGGTCCTTGGTCCCATTTGGAGTCGAGATTGAACGGATATGTCTTTAGCTGGGGGGACCTACATTAGCACTTAATAGGCTGGGCGCCACGTGGGTGGTGCCCAGATGGATTTCAAGGCTGGGCGCCACCTGGGTGGTGCCTAGGTGAACTTCAAGGCTGGGCGCCACAGGGGTGGTGCCTAGGTGGTTCGGTTCGTCTTCAATGCTTGGTCCTTACGTATGAGTGGTCCCGGTCTAATCTCGAACCAAACTAGTAAATTTTAAGGTGGGCGCCCACCATGGGGTGCCTAGGTGATTCTAGGAAGTGTGGGCGCCACAGGGTTGGTGCCTATGTGGAACTTAGTAGGGTAGGCGCCACATGGGTGGTGCCTAGGTGGAGTCGATTCATTTTCGGAGTTCGGTCCTTACGTTGAGTGGTTCCGGGCTATTTTTAGGCCAACTAGTGAAATGCGGAGGCTGGGCGCCCACCATGGGCTGCCTAGGTGGTCCTGGACTGTGTGGGCGCCCAGCATGGGGCGCCTAGGTGAATTTTAGTGGGATAGGCGCCACATGGGTGGTGCCTAGATGGAGTTTCGTCATTTTTTCTAAGGCAAACTTCGGAAGCTCATAACTTTTGACTCGCTCATCGGATTTGGACGTTCTACATATCGCCGGAAAGCTCTCGAAGTGAGGAATTCAATGGTCTAAATGTCTTGACAAATAAGGGTTGAAAAATATGGGGAATCTGTGGACCAATGGATTCGATTTCCTAACTTAGGCTAATCGGGTGACATTTTGGCAAACTAAGTATGGTCTTTAGAGGGATTGGCCTAAGCATGTCTTAAGTGGTCCGGAAAGAGTATAATTGGTGTCATGGTCTGTTCTTTGTGTGAGTGGTGCATTGGGCTCAAGTTCTTAACGCGATTCGGCTTTTTCTCTTACGAACTTCTAGAGATCGTCGAACTAAGTCTAAAATTAACAACAAGCATCTTCATCGTCGTTAATTAATCTGAATTATGTCATTAATCATTCAATTATGGGTGAAATGGGGCATCGCTATATATGATAGGTATTTAAGGCTATCATAGGGGCCAAATGAGGTGTCTACAGGTTCGCGCAGCCGCGACCGAGGCCACTCAGTCAGCCGCGGTCGAGGTAGCCTCGGCTTTGCCTCTTGCGACTATCGTCGTGGACGACTCACCCCCCGATCGTTTTACAAGGGCTGGAGGTCGGGCTGGCTCCGCCGAGGTCACCGAGGGGGGGTGACTCGAGAAGAGAGCAAGGGTTGAGGCCTCGCCTGGCCCCTCTTCGCCTCCGCCTGCTGGCGGAACGATCTCGCCCCCTCCTCTGGCTCCGTGGAGGCCGGCCATCGAAGAAGTACTGGGGAGGCAGCTGGCCGAGACAGACCGTGCGACCGATCCCCAAGTGGTCGCCGCGCTGGGACGCGCCTGCGCCCTTCCTCAGGACATGGCGAGGTGGGCTGGGATGGACAACGAGCCGCTCCTGCTCTCCTCGATGCGCTCGCTGGTATCGGTAAGTGTAGTATCTCCCCCAGAGCTTTTAGTTCGGTGTTCTTTTATTGACGTCTGGTTTTCTTCTTGCAGCTGTTGCAGAAATGCCAGATGGGCATAGAGAGGCTGGACGCAGTCGAGGCCAGGGAGGCGGAATGGGTGGTCGAGAGGGAGGAGCTGCAGGCGTCCTTAGCGGCTAAGGAGGCGATGCTGGTAAAAGAGGTGGGCAGAAATGCTGGCCTCGTCTTCGACCTCGAAGAGTCCCAGGTCGTGGTCGAGCACCTCAGGGAAGAGCTGAAAGAAGAGGGGACCCAGAACCTCCATCTTGCCTCTGAGCTTGACGAACTCCGGACCGAGGTGGGGCGGCTGGAAGAGGACCTGCGGGATGTCAGGGGGACAAATAAGAGGCTCCTCTCCCAGCGGAACCTGGTGCAAGGCTCCCTGGAGATGGCGTTGAGGGGGAAAGCGGCCGAGATCGAGTCTGCTTTGGCGAAACAAGAAGCCAGGCTCAAGGAGGAGTTCCTGGCTGAGCATAACTCCATCATGGGGGAGGAGGTTGGCAAACTGACGGCTAACTACAAGGCTCAGCTGCCAGGGATCCGGGACCGAGCCTGGGAGCTCGGATGGAAAGCAGCCTTGAAGAAGGCTGGGGTCCCTAAGGATAGCCCTCTCCTCAGGAATCCCCCAAGGTTCCCTCGCTCGGACTCGGAACTTGTAGCCGTGTCTCGGGCTTCCCCTTGCCTTCCTCCGCAAGCCTGCCCGGAGGCGAGCGCTGCCCCCAAGGGGCCTTCAGAGGCCCCTCCAGCTGCCAGCGCCAACCTTGAAGACTACCCTGCGCCTGCGGTCGTCTAGGCCCTTCTCGAAGCCGCCGCTCCTGTGGCTAGCGCGGTCATCTCTGAAGCCACCTTGACCGCTCTCGAGGCCAGTGCGGTCGTGGCCGAGGTTCCTCTAGAGATTAACTGCAATGTGGAAGCTGCAGCCCTCTGAGTCCCTTTTGTATTTTTTCTTTCATTGTATTTCTATCCGTTTTGTAATCAGGATTTCAATTAATGAAACAACAACTTTCTTCGCATTCTTTGGCTTTCTTTTTCCTTGTCTTTGATGAAATGGGTGTGTGGTCGACGTCTATCTTACTATGCTTTATTCGCTAAGTAGTTGGTCTGGATAACCGAACTCCTTGTAATTCTTAAAATTGGATGTCTGCCCATGACCGAGATTTAGTTTATGAACCGTGGTCCTGATCAGCGTCCATAACCCTTGAGAGCGGAAGCTGACAACTCGAGGTGTTCTAGAGTGCCGAAGTCAGTGTTCTTGGACATTTTTGGCTTTACCACCGCAGCTGGTGCTGGAACCGAGCTAGGACGGCTGACACTCTGACTGAGCTGCCGAGCCGCAGGGTGGTGCTGTCACCGGACCCTGAGGTGCTCATGGCTGTGCCGCCAAAGCTGGTGCAGGCACCGAGTTGAGAACGGTTGGCACTCTGAACAGAGCTGCCGAGCCGCGGGGTGGTGCAGTCACCGGACCCTTAGGTGCTCATGGCTGTGCCGCCAAAGCTGGTGCAGGCACCGAGCTGAGGACGGTTGGCACTCTGAACAGAGCTGCCCAGCCGCGGGGTGGTGCTGTCACCGGACCCTTAGGTGCTCATGGCTGTGTCGCCAAAGCTGGTGCAGGCACCGAGCTGAGGACGGTTGGCACTCTGAACAGAGCTGCCGAGCCGCGGGGTGGTGCTGTCACCGGACCCTTAGGTGCTCATGGCTATGCCACCAAAGCTGGTGCAAGCACCGAGCTGAGGACGGTTGGCACTCTGAACAGAGCTGCCGAGCCGCGGGGTGGTGCTGTCACCGGACCCTTAGGTGCTCATGGCTGTGCCGCTAAAGCTTGTGCAGGCACTGAGCTGAGGACGGTTGGCACTCTAAACAGAGCTGCCGAGCCGCGGGGTGGTGCAGTCACCGGACCCTTAGGTGCTCATGGCTGTGCCGCCAAAGCTGGTGCAGGCACCGAGCTGAGGACGGTTGGCACTCTTAACAGAGCTGCAGAGCCGCGGGGTGGCGCTGTCACCGGACCCTGAGATAGCTGGCATTGCGGCCGAGCTGCATAACTTGTAAGCAAATTTTGAAAAAGATCTGCTCAAGAATGTTCCCTTTTATTGTTGTTCAAACCCTTTTACATGTTTTCAAAAGTAGAACTTTTTGAGATGCATTGTGTTCCATGGTCGCGGCAGCTCATTGCCTTCCATGTTCTCGAGTCTGTATGCGGCCCTTCCCGCCGTTGATAGCACTTTATAGGGCCCCTGCCAGTTGGGTGCTAATTTCCCTTCATTAGGATTTCGGTCGCCAGGAAGCGTTTTTTTCAGGACTAGTTCCCCCACCGCGAATCTTCTTGCTTTGACCTTCTGGTTGTATCCTCTGGCTAACTGCTGCTGATAGGCAGCCAGGCGGATAGCTGCTGTCTCTCTTCGTTCTTCCACGAAATCTAGCTCTTGAGCCACATTCAAGTCGTTCAGCCCTTGGTCACAGAGTTCCGACCTCAAGGTCGGGAGGCCGACCTAAAGGGGAATGACTGCTTCCATGCCGTAGGCAATGGAGAATGGTGTAGCCGAGGTGGAGCGCCTTGGAGTTGTCCTGTAAGCCCATAGAACACTGGGAAGCTCTTCTGCCCACCTCCCCTTGGCTCGGTCGAGTCTCTTCTTAAGTCCGTCAAGGATCACTTTGTTTGAGATCTCGGCCTGGCCATTGCTTTGTGGGTACGCCGGGGTGGAGTAGACGTTTCGGATGCCGTACTCCTGGTAGAAGCTTTTGAAGAAGTTGGAATCGAACTGGGTTTCATTGTCGGAGATGAGAGTTCGAGGGATTCTAAATCTCGTGATGATGTTCTTCCACGCAAAGTTCTTCGTGTCTTGCTCGGTGATGGAGGACAGAGGCTCCGCTTCGACCCACTTTGTGAAGTAGTCCGTAGCTACTATCAGCCATCTTTTGTTCCCTGGAGTTCGGTGTAGCGGACCGACGATGTCTAGGCTCCACTGAGTGAAAGGCCACGGGCAGGATAGAGGGCTTAGGTCCTGCGCTGGCTGGTGGAGAGAGTGTGAGAACTTCTGGCACTTTTCGCATTTCCTGGCATAGACTTGAGCGTTCTTCTGCATGTAGGGCCACCAGTACCCTTGGCTGATTGCTCGGTAGGCGAGCGACCGACCTCCGATGTGGCTGCCGCAGATCCCCTCATGAATTTCGTAAAGGAAGTCGTCGACTCTGCTTGGGTGGACGCACTAGAGGTAGGGTCCGGTGAATGACTTCCTGTAGAGCTTGCCATCTAGGGAGAGCCAAAACCGGGTTGCTTTCAGCCTAATCTTCTGTGCCTCCAACCTGTCCTCGGGCAGCAGGTCGTCCTTCAGATAGGCGATGATCGGGTCCATCCAGCTCGGACCAAGATCCACGCACATGAGTTGCCGAGGTCGCTGTAGTTCGATGCTGGGCTCGCGCAGTGTCTCTACTTTGAAAGTTCTTCTATTACCGGCCTCGACCGCTGAGGCGAGGCTGGCAAGGGCGTCGGCATGGGAATTGGACTCTTTGCCGACATGTCGGATCTCGGTCCTTTCGAACTGGGAGAGGAGTTCCTTCGTGTGAGCTAAGTAGGCCGCCATTCTGTCGTCCCGAGCCTGGTAGTCTCCGCTGAGCTGGTTCGTCACCAATTGGGAATCGCTGAAAACCACAATATGTCGAGCTTCCAAGATTTTGGCACTGTTCAGCCCGGCAATGAGTGCTTCGTACTCGGCCTCATTATTGGACGCTTTGAAGCCGAATGTTAGAGCTTGCTCGATGACAAGGCCCTCTGGAGACTGGAGGACTATGCCAGCGCCAGCCCTATTGGAGGTTGAGGATCCGTCGACGAAGACTTTCCAGGACTGCTCATGCTCTGTCTCGGTTGCTGCCTCTGTATCCTCATGGCCCCCTAGTTCGGTTTCGAGCAAGGTCGGCGCCGAACTCTGATAAGTGAATTCGACAATGAAGTCTGCTAAAACTTGGGCTTTGATGGCCGTTCTGGGCTGATACTTGATATCGTATTGCCCCAGTTCGACAGCCCACTTGGAGATTCGACCGGAGAAGTATGCCTTTCGGAAGAGAGCCTTCAGTGGGTGCCTGGTCACGACCACGATAGTGAAGGTTTGGAAGTAATTGGAGAGCTTTCGTGAGGCGCTGATGAGCGCCAGGGCAAGCTTTTCGAGCTGTAAATACCGGGTCTCGGCGTCGAGCAGGATCTTGCTGGTGTAATAGATAGGCCTCTGCTGGCCATCTTCTTCTCTGATGAGCACCGAGCTCACTGCGTGGTCCTAGACTGCGAGGTACAGATACAGTGCTTCGCCATGGGTTGGGGTCGACAGTAGCGGAGGTGAAGAGAGGTAGCACTTGAGCTGTTGCAGGGCCTGATCGCAGTCCGGCGTCCATTGGAATTTTGAGCCTTTGTGTAGGAGCTGGAAGAAAGGCCTGTACTTGTCGGAAGCTCGGCTGATGAAGCAATTGAGCGTGGCAGCTATGCCGGTCAGCCTCTGAACTTGTTTAGCCGAGGCCGGGCTCTGGAGCTCCTAGATTGCTGTGATCTGGTCAGGGTTTGCTTCAATCCCCCTTCTCGTGACCAGGCTCCCTAAGAACTTTCCGGAACCGACACCGAAGGCGCATTTAGACGCATTTACCTTTAACTGGAACTGGCGGAGGATGCCGAAAACCTGGCGGAGGTCGGCCAAATGGTTCTGCGATTCTCTAGACTTGACGACTATATCGTCGATGTAGACCTCCACTGTCTTCCCGAGCTGCGCTTGAAACATCTTGATCACCAGCCGCTAGTATGTCGCCCCTGCATTCTTTAGCCCGAAGGGCATTACCTTATAACAGTAGGTGCCCCGGGGTGTGATGAAGGTTGTCTTCTCTTGGTCAGGTATGAACAGAGGTATCTGGTGGTATCCTCGGTAAGCGTCGAGGAAACTCATACGGTCGTGTCCGGCAGTGGCGTCGATGAGCTGGTCGATCTTTGGAAGGGGGAAACTGTCCTTGGGATAGGTTGTATTGAGGTCAGTGAAGTCGACACAGACCCTCCACTTCCCCGTCTTCTTCTTGACCACTACTGTGTTGGCTAGCCACTGCGGATAGTGGACCTCTTTTATCGCTTGCGCTTCGAGCAGCTTTTCGACCTCTTCCGTTATGGCCTCAGTTTGTGGGACCCCAGTTCGGCGTGCTTTTTGGATCACGGGCTTGTGGTTAGGGTCCACATTCAACTTGTGGCACATGACTGCTGGGTCGATGCCAGGCATCTCGTAAGGTGTCCACGCAAAGATCTCTTTATTCTCGAGGAGGAGGTCCAGCAGCTGTGTCTTCTCGGTCTCGGGGAGCTGGCTTTCGACTAGGAAAAATCTGTTCGGGTCGGCGGGGTCGATCCTGACCTCGGTGAGGTCCTCGATGCTTTTCTGCGCCGGAGCCCTGCCAACATCCCCAAGCTTGCCTTCCCTGTCCAGCTCGGCCATATGGACCTGGGATGATTCGGCTTCTCCAGGCAGCACGACCATTGTAAGACCCCGCCCCGAGAGTTTCCGATTAGTGTTAATTAAGACGTGACTTATTTATAAGTGAGATTAGTGGAAATGGGTTAAATCTGGATTAGAATAGCTTTTTATAGCTTTGAATAATTTTGGGAACTCTTTTGATCTAGTGGGGCCCTTTGGGGGTTCCTTTTTATTGTGTCTTGATTAGTTTTGGGGATTTATTTATAATTATGAAAATCTGTAAATTACTCCGTTTAATGTATTTTATGATTCCCAACAACTTTCGTAATTGTTCCGTTTCCATTCGAGACCTCTAAACCCTACTTTGCCATTGATAGGGGTAAAACAGTCTTTTTACACAAAATCTGGACACTAATTTCAATGTCTCCGAAACTCGTAAAATATATACTTTTTGGAAAGTAGAAATTTCGACGATCAATTCTTCCTTCTTCGTCGAATCCGTCCGAAGCCCGTAGAACGATGTTTTAGCCCAATTGGATTTTTAAGTTGTGGGACCCATTGCCATTGTCTATATAAGGAGGAGTCTTTTTCTTCTTCCCCTTTTCTTGCAACTTTTCCTTGAGATCAAAGAGAAGTTCCAGCCCAGCCTAGGGTTTTTCCTTCTTACTCCTTGCTTCTTCATCTCTCAATCTCTCTCAAATCTATTGCTAAAGGCAAAATGGAGGTGGTGATCTTCTTCCCCTCCATGAGAGCTTCCTCTTGATACCCTTTGTAGAGAGAGCCTTCCATTCCAAGCTATCTTTTGAGCAAACTCTTGCCATTAGAGGACTTTTCATGTAAGTTCTTCTTCTCATCTCTTGGTTGTGTGTTCTTCTAGCCAAGGAGGTGCTTCACCTTGATTATTGGAAGCTATCTCCATCTATTTCTTGATTTTGACATTCTAGGGTTGTAATGAATGTATTTTGGGGATTTTTGTGTAGATTGTAGATATTGAGCTTGATAGTGAGATTAGAGCTTGACTAGCATACTTGGAGACCAAGGCAAGTGGATGAATGGATTCGATTTGAATAAGTTCTTATTTTGTTGAAAATATGGATTTTTACTATTCCTATTTCATTTGGGTCATTATGTTTCATAATGCTTTTGGAAATGTACTTATTGACATGGTTTTTCTCTTAGTTAGTTTTATGAGAATATATGCATTCATCATCAAAGTTTATTTTGGTCATTATAAACTTCTTAAATGATATTTGCACTTGCATTGAATGAGATTTGTTTTGGTTGGAGAATTAAATGCATTGATGGAATGGTAGTTGGTGGAAAGGAGTAAATGTTAATTGGAAGGGAATAGACCCATTTCATATTAGGAGATGGTTGGAGTTGAGGTGGAATGGTTTGGGAAAGAAAGGACTGAAATCTGCACCTGATGTGTAGTTCCCGCAGCTGGGCGGTCAACGGGCGGTCACCTTGGCGGCTAGCCGACAGGTGATCGGCGGCCAGCCGACCCAGATGCGGTTAGAAACACAGAATGCGGTATTTTGACAGGTGAACCGCGGTCAGCTGCGCGGTCAGCTCGCGGCTAACCGCTAGTCAAAAACCCTGTGACCGCTAGGTAGCCGTGATGCGCGGTTAGAAACACAGAATGCTATATTTTAGCAGGGTGAACCGCGGTCAGCCCCGCGGTCAGCCAGCGGCTAACCGCCGATCACCTCGGCGGCTAACCGCCAGCTAACCGACAGGTGACCGAGTTTCACCCAGAATTCCTGAGTCTTTTCCATTGTTTTCAGATATGGTAATTGAAGGTTTGGATGGGTTATTCTGATGCCCTACCACCTTGGAAAGACCCAGGGGATGACATGTCACGACCCGGGCCCGAGATTAGGGTTACCACGGCCAAACCCCGAGTCGCGATGCCATACTTACTCCCGTAAACCTCGCATCGCCGAAGCCAATACGAAATTCACAAGGGATCTTACATATACCTGTCAAATGTACATTTTTGCGGAAATATGTACATACATTGACATACATTGACATCCAACGTGAACATGTATAAGTCATTTACAGAAAGTAAAGCTTTACTTACACATCTCATTTCCTATCTAAATCAACCATGCATATTCAACTACAATGCATGTGATCACTATTTACATCAAAATGAATCTATTCTAAAATATTTCCAAAACATGCTAATGTGATTGCTCTCCGATTTACGTCCCCTCGTTTAATCCTCCTGGAGGAACCTGATTGGTCTCCTCCGCTGGCGGCGTGGCATCTGTATCAACGGGACGGGCAACCTAGCCTGTAATGTCATCAATAACACTGTGAACACGACGGTTCAACAATGTATACACAATTCTATGATAACCATTTGCTTAGCAATTTTAAACAATTCAAATCAGTCTAAACATCTCAAATCAATAACAATTATATTCATTTATTTCTTCCCTGAAGGAAGCATTCAAATTATTCATGTAGTTCTCCCCTGAAGGAAGCAGGCAAATGTCATGTAGTTCTCCCCTGAAGGAAGCAGGCAATGTCATGTAGTTCTCCCCTGAAGGAAGCAGGCAAATGTCATGTAGTTCTCCCCTGAAGGAAGCAGGCAAATGGGTGGAGTTCCCAGTGTCTTGATCAGAGATCACCGGCATCACCACGGAGCTCCGGAATGCTCCATCTACTGCAGCAGACTTAATCTTGTATACATTACAATGTTTGTTCATTTCAATTCTTTTCTTTGCATTTCATTGCAGCATTTCATTGTATTAATTCAATACATTATCCAATGATAGCTCAACAAGGAGCATAACAATAATAGACGAGAGAGGACAAGCCAACTCAAGTCATAAACAAGTAAATTTCCTAAAACAACATTCGGGTGAAACGTTCATTATGTAATGTAGGTGTTATTGTGGATGACATCACTTTTTAGTGACATTTACATTCACATAAGTTTAGCTAACACCCATGAAGGTTTAGGAAATGATCAGAAATCAATTCTGATATTCCCTCAATGTCGGTCACCTCGGCGGTTACCTGGCGGTTAGCCGCCTTAGGGGTTTTCGGCTGACCGAACCACATTCGGTCAGCTGTCCAGAATTTCTCAATTTTCAGGACAATTTGCCCAATTCGGTTACCTACGCGGTCACCCACTCGGCTGGCCGAAATTCAAATTTCGGTTAGCCGAATTTCTTCGGTCAGCTCACGGTTCGTTTTCCAGAAGCTAAACTTCTGATGGAAAAACCCTGACAAGATTTTCGGTCACCTTACGGTCAACCCGCGGCTAGCCGAACTCACAATTTCGGCTAGCCGACCTATGTCGGTCAGCTCTCGGTTAGGTGTCGGTCAGGTGTCGGTCAGGTATCGGTCAGGTGTCGGTCAGCCTGGCGGCTGACCGAATTGTGCCCAGAAGTTCAGAAAATTCTGAATCGAATTTTCTGTAACTGAACTTCTTGAGTTCTAACAATTCACTTAACAATTGAAATCAATGGAATTGAGTATACTTGCCTTGTTTGGAGATTAATTAACAAGAATCTCCCTTGCTAGCTTGAATCCAAGATGAAATCCCCAAACTTGAAACCCTCTTTGAACCTAAGAAACCAATCAATCCATTCAAGAAAATCCTAATGAGTTTCTTAGGTAAGAAACCATTCCAAATCACCAAAGATGACTCAGAAATGCTAGAAACAACATAATTCACTTACTTGTAGCCTTTTTGGTGGAAATCTTGAGATCTTCTCAAGCTTAAACTCCAAGAAAGTAAGAAAGAAGATGGAGAAGATGAAGAAGATGAAGTTCCTCTTCACAATCACATGTCAATTCTCCAAATCACACCACTTAAGGAAGAAAACTTGAAAGAAAGAAGAAGAAGAAGAGAAAGAGACGAAGAGAGATCGGCTGCTGGAGGAATGAACTCAAATGAGTTCATCCTCATCTTATAAGCTCACTTTTGCATTTTACCCCCTTCCTATTCCTCTAATTACAATTCAAGTCAAATGAATGGTCATTTGAACCAATTCACGTCGAATGGAAGCAATACCTTTACGGAAGTTAACGTACTCCTCAAGATATACGTGTGAGTATCAAGAGTTTCCGTATCCGACGAAATACGTGTAATTTTGTATTTACGAAAAAGTCCTTACATTGTATGGTTTAGCCTAAAACCATTTCTAATACATTCAGAACTTTCACTATTCTTTTCATTAAGTTCAATTTGACCACTCGAGTCAGATTCTATATCAATTTAGCCATTAATCAACATTAATTCCATAAAACATGCTGAATTAACATTAATCTCGATTAATTAGAGTTAATCTTAATTAACTCGGGTCAGGGTGTTACATGACATAAGGAGATTGACATAGAAAGAGACACCATTTCGGAAAAGGTATTGGGACCTTTAAATTCATCAACGTGCATAAGGAAACTTAGTATGTCCTCTATCATTTGAGTACCATACTAAGGGTAATATAGACATACAAGATCCTTATACAGGTTGTTTGAATATGGATGCCCCAATATATATAGTCCCTAATGATATAAGGATGTATTGCATTGTTTTACTCAGATTTTAGGTATAATTACCCGCTCCTACTGGTTTTACCTCAAATTCTGATTTATACACCGAATATGTCCCGCCAGCCTCGTTTATGCATGAACCGATAATGACATGAAATGTGTGCCTATGAGCACCATGCCCCGCCTGCCCGTATGTTTTATATTGATATAGTTTTGTATACGTTTTGATTTCTCATGTAACCTATGAGTCGGCACCACTAAGCTTGGACGTCCTTGTCAGTCTGATCAACTGACTTGGGCCTCCCCCTTGTGCTCCCGCCAGTTGCAACTTGGATCCTGTCCTGTCCCGTTACCCGGTTCCGCGGCCGTGGTCTTGTTCTAGCTATATGTATATGTATATAATGTTGGTTCTCGTCACTTCGCGTGTTCGAGCCCAACGCACTGAATGTGCTCTCATCACCTTAGTGATGGAGAGGATTTAGCTCTAGTGTGGTTGCCATCTAGTCAGTTCCTGTACCTTGAATACCCCACATGATTTATATTGCATCTGTACTTTAAATGAACTATGCATCCTGTTCTATGACAGTTTTCGTTACGTCTATGATATGCTTTAATTTCTTTCTTGTTATTATCTATTCACCCACCTGCCAGACCGTCGTGTCTGACCCATTTTTGTGGTACTCAGGTCCAGCTCCCGTTGTTGCCTTTGAGGAGGAGCCAGAGGAGGCGGTCGATGAACCGCAACGTTTAGTGGAGTGGCAAGCTGACGATGTCATGTAGACATTGGGTCTAGCTTTGAGTTGCGAACATTTTGGGGAGATTATAGACTGATTCATGATTTATACTTTTGGTTGTACTGGCCTTTGTTGGCCATTATTTTTGGGGAATGTTAATTTAACTTGATCTTTTGTTTAAACTTTAACTTCATATTTTGGGAATGCTAATGAGATCATTGCTCACTCTGACATCATGTCATACTTGTATATCATCAGTCTTATTTGATGAGAATGGATTAAGAGGTTGATTTGCTACACGCTTCCGCACCAATATAAATGTTCTATGAGTGTATGTGGAATCCTCACCGCGGAAACCTGTGGGAAATTAAGGAAATGTATAATTATTATTAAGGAGTAGTTCATTATTCTCACCACACCCGTCGCGGTCCCGGGCCCCGGTTCTGGGTCGCGACAACCATCAAGCATTGTCTGGCCATGTGTTGGTCGCCTCTGATAGTGATCACGTCGGTTCGGCCGGAAGAGTTCTCTAGGGGGGACTTGAGCTTCTGGTGACGGGTGGAGGGCACAGCCTCCATGCCATGCAGCCACGTCCTTCCCATTATGACATTGTACGGGGAGGGGACGTCGACGACTAGGAAGTCAACCTGCCTGGAGGCGCCACCTACTTGGACTCTGAGGGAGATCTTCCCCTTCGGGTACACTGGTTTTGAGCTGAAGCCGACGAGAGGAATTCGGGCAGTTTGGAGGTCCTCGTCCTTGAGTTTCAGCTTCTGAAAGCAATCGTATTACAGGATCTCGGACGAGCTGCATGGATCGACAAGGACTCTCTGAACCAAGAAGTTCTGCAGCTTCAAGGTGAGCACTAGAGGGTCGTTATGTGGGAGTTCTACGTCCTCTAGATCCCTGTCGGAGAACCATATTCTGGGACCCTCTGTCTTGGCCTTCTTTACAGCTGGTCCCGGCGCCGCAGTCAACACCTGCTTCTGATGGGAGGCTCTTCTGGCCTCGGCACGGGCCTGGGAGCTCCTCTTCGCTGGGGGAGCGAGGTGGATGACATTGATGATGCCTTCCGGCTCGCTATCCTGTCCGCCATCATGTCGGCGCGGAGGTCGGCTGCTGTCCCGTCCTTCCTCCTTGACGTAGTCCCTCAGGTGCCCCTCTTTCACAAGGTTCTCGAGGTGGGACTTGAAGCTTTTGCACTCATCAGTCCTGTGCCCATTCTGCTTGTGATAGGCGCAGAACTTGCCCTGGTCCCGGGAAGAGGGGTCACCTCTCATGGGCTGCGGCCATTTGAAGAAGGGCTATGCCTCTATTTTGTGGAGGAGCTTATAGATGGGCTCCTTGAAAATCGTGTTTACCGCTTTGAAGGTGGCGGCATCGTTCCCGGCCCTCCTGCTGCTCCCCGAGGCTGTGGCCGAGGTGGAGGGGTTCCGTCGACGATCTGAGGACCGGGCCCCGTGCTGATCCGGGGACGGGTCTCTGCGGCGGTCCTCCCTCCTGGAGGACCTGTTGTCTGTGTCTCCTTTGGGTGGTCGGCTCTTCTGGGAGAGGCCGAAGTTCTCCCGCCCGCGGACCTTGTCCTCCTCTGCCCGGATGAACCGGTTTGCCCGGGTCATGAGCTCCTTCATGGTGGCCATGGGATACATGACCAGCTGTGCCCGAAGCTGGATGCCCGGGCGCAGGGCCAGCTGAAAGGATTTCACTGCCATCTCCTCAGAGGCGCACTCGATCTGGCTGTAAACAGTCCAGAAGCGACGGGCGAACTAGGTGACGTTCTCGTCCTCTCGCATCTGGAGGGCCATCAGGTCAGCATCTGTCTTAGGGATGACGCGGTGGGCCTGGAACTTCTCCAGGAAGGAAGTCCGAAGCTGTCGCCAACTGGAGATGGAGCCTCCTAGGAGCGAGCAGAACCATCGTAGGGGGAGATCTCCCAAACTGGAGGAAAAAACTCGACAGTTCAGGAAATCGTTCTCCCCCCAGACCGACATCCTCTGGACGTAGTGTCGGAGGTGAGCCACAGGGTCCGAGGTTCCATCATACAGGGTGAACCTCGGGACGTTGAACTTCTCGGGAAGGGAGTACTTTCTGATCTCCCTGGAGAAAGGAGATGTGCCTGTGTCTTCAGCTTCAAAGGCGCTGCACTGGTCTCGAGCGATACCAGCAGTCTCCATATTCTGGCGAACAGTCAGCTTGACCTGCCGGTCGATCCACTGCTTGAGCTCCTCCTTGTCTTCTGGTATCCTCCGCTGCTTCTTTGGCTCTACATGCTCGTGGCTGCTGCTGGAGTCCTCTTCTCTGTGGATCCGATCTCGCCTTTTATCATCGAGGACGTGCCTCAGGTCCCACCCTTGGCCCGGAGGAGCCTGGCTGTGCCTGGGTGGAGGACCCAAGGCATGGCTACGCCCGTGAAGTGGGCTCCGAGCCCTTCTTTTCTCCTGGAGCTGCTGTTTGAGACGTAGGATGAGCTCGTCCTGCTCCTGAATGAGGCGGTTTTGAGCTCTGGCCTCATCCAGGCGAGGGTCTTCACCTTCGTCAGGGTCGACCTGATGGTGGGACTGAGGTCGCCCTCTTGCTGACTTTTCACACAGCTTGGTGACTGACTTGTCACCTCGCCTGGTGTGCTCATTGCCGCGGTGGGGCTGCTCTGGAGGCACAACATTGTGAAGGGAAGGCATCGTCAATCCGCTAGACTGTGATACCGACTGGACTGTAGGGGACCTTCCTCCCGATCTTCTCTGTTGAGGGGGTGGGCCTTGTACCAGCACAGGTTGCGTGGTCAGTCCCTTGCCCTTGGAGGGTCCTTCACCATTTCTGGTTTTTGGAGGCATGGTATTGGAAGGCTTTTCGTTCAGTGATTCCCACAGACGGCGCCAAACTGTAGGCGGTGAAAACACGACACCCACTTAGGTTGAGATGAACTTTGTAGATCAGGGAATACCGAACGCCAAGAACCTGAAAAGGGAAGGAAAACGGCTTGGGTTAGAGCCCCTGGCTGCTGTGAGCCGAAGGCGCTCCGATGCCTGAGTTAGTTCTCAAAAACTAAGCAGGAGGAGGCAGGAGAGGGGAATGAGATGATGTGTTGCCAGTTGCGTACCTCTCTGGGGTTGATCACCCCGTGTATGTATGTCTCTCGACATTCCTCGTTCATCCTCTCTGTGAGTGGGGGTAGGTGGGGTGAGGTCCCATCGATCCTTACCCTGACATGCAGCGGTAGGTGAAAAGGGAACATCCCATCCTAACTTTCCATGCCTTCAGTCAGTTGATGTTAAGGGCTGATAAAGCTAACTTCTTATCTCCATAAATGAGCAATCCTATCATCATAAATGAATGCTCCTATCTGTCAGGGCGCGCCGTACTTCCCGGAGGAAGGTGACGGCCCACTCTGCCTCCAGCGTTTTGCTTCGAGACCAAGAGTGGCTTGGCCGCGTTGGGCACATTGTGCTAAGCTGGCACTCAAGCCGAGCTGCTGAGCCGCCCTGCCGTGCTGGCACTCCTGACTGAGCTGCCGAGCTGCTGGGCTGTGATTAGAGGCCGAGGTGGACAGCAAGTGCTACTGTGTTCCTCGCTTAATCTCGTCATTACGGTGTTTTACCCACACACTGGTAATAAAAGAAACCCTAAACCTTAAATCACCAAAATCCCATTAAAGAGACCCTAAATTAGTAAAATCCCCAAGTTTAAAAGCATATATTTCAGAGTACTAACACTCCAAAGCAGATATTTTAACTTGAGATTTAGAAGCGGTGAGAGATGAGAGAGACAAGCAATGACAATGAGTTGTGGAAATCACAAAGAGCATACAATAGACTTTTAGGGCTTCTTGGAAGAATATTAAAGATTAAAAATTTAGTTGTTTAGAAGGTACTATGATTTTAATATATATTAAAAAATATAAAATAACAATAAGTTAATATTATCGATTGTAGTAAAGCTCATTATTAGAATAATTTTTTTATTAAATATTAATTTATATTTAATTTTAGATGAAAAAGTAGTGTGGTAAAGTAAAGTTCAACTACCAATTTTTTTTAATATAAGCCACTTTTCTTTAATATAATACTATAGTAAAGTATAGTACAGTAAAATCAATACAAAGGGCAACTACTTTACCACTCTATCTCCTACTTTACTTTACTATATACCTCATCTTACTTACTTTACCTATCACGACCCGGGCCCAAGATTATGATTACTCTGGACAAACCCCGAGTTGCGATCTCTATACTTATTCCCGTAAACTCCGAATTAACTAAAGTTAAAACGAAATCCACAAGGGATAACCATATAGTCAAACCTGTCATATGTACATTTTGCGGAATAGATATATATACATTGACGAATCAATTACAACAGTATAAACTCTCTTTTCAAGAGTAAAGTTTAATACACACATTTCATTTCCTAACTATGTCAACCACTTCATATTCAAATACAATGCATGTGACATCTATTAACATTTCAAAATGAATACACAAGTATTTCTCAAAATATTTCCAAAAAGTTCTAATTCATTCGCCCTTCGATTTATGTCCATTCGATCAGTCCACCTGGAGGAATCTGATTGGCCTCCTCCGTAGGCAGTGCGGCCTCTGCAGGATCGGCACGGGCGACTGAGTCTGTAATGTCATCAATAACACTGTGAACACGACGGTTCAACAATGTATACACAGATCTATGATAGTATATGTTAATAAACCTGTCTATCCATACTATAATTAACAATTCTAGACAATTCAAAACAATAACAGTAACATATACATTGGAGTCAAGTAATAACAATTACTAAAATTTGGCAACTACAATCGTATCTGTTCCATTCAGTTCTTCCCAAAATGAAGCATTCAATTATCCGATTAACGGATTCGGTCAGTAATGTTTCTCATTATTCATTCAATTTTCAGTGAGTATACTTTATTAAGTGACTTATCATTCAATATGTGTGGGATCTACCAGCGTCTTGATCAGAGATCACTGGCATCACCACGGAGCTTCGGAACACCCCATTCCATCTACTGCAGTATGATTGTTCATTAATTTATTTCATTAACTCATTTCAGCTCAATAATGAGCTTAAGAAACTACTATATAGTGCAAGACTCGAGAATCAGATCAAATCAATAAACCATATTCAAACTTCCAAACCAACATTCAGGTGAAACGCTTATTATCTAATGTGTGTGTTATTCTTGATGACATCACTTTAATTGAAATTTACACATTATGATAACCTTAGCTAACACCTATGAAGGTTTAGGTAAAACACCATTAACACTAGTCTCAGCCAATAGGCTTATATCCAGAAAAATCAGACCTAAATATGAAATTTACTCAAGTTCGGTCACCTTGTTGGTTACATGTCGGTTAAACGAATTATGGAACTCGGCTAACCGAACCACAAGTCGGTTAGCTTTCCAGAACCTTGCAATTTCTGAAAAATTTCTCAAATTCAGTTACCTGTTCGGTCAGCAATTCGGTTAACCGAACTCTCGAATTCGATTAACCGAACACATGTCGGTTACTCTTCGATCAGCTTTCCAGAAGCTTAACTTCTGATGGAAATTTCTGACAAAATTTTTGGTTACCTTTTGGTCACCCTTTGGCTAGCTGAGCACATGAGTTCGGTTAGCCGAATATTGTCGGTCAGCTCACGGCCAGCTTTCCAGAAGCTGAAATTTCCTGCGAAACTCAACCCGGGTGGGTCGGTCAGCTGTTGTTCAGCAGTTCGGTCAAGAAGTTCAGAAAATTTCTGAACTGAAATCCGAAATTTGAGCTCCCTGAGCTCAAACAAGTTCACTAACATCCTAAATTATACGAGATGAGCATACTTGCCTTTGTTTGAAGTTTATAAACAATAAGCCCTCTTTGTGAGCTTGATTTGAGGGAAACTTCTCAACTTCAAACCCTTTTTTCTTCAATCCTAACACACAACCAACAAAATAGGATTCTAATGAATTCTTTGTGCTACAAACCATTCCAAACCCTTAACAGAGGTTCAAAATCCAACAAGGAAAGTATACACTTACTTGTGGCTCAAAGGGAAGAAAGTTGAGATCTTCTCAAGCTCGAACTACTCCAAAAATGGCAACAGCTTGGTGGGGAAGATGAAGAAGGTGAAGTCCTGTTCAAAACCACATACAAGGCTCCAAATCTTGACACTTGATGGAGAGAAAATCGAAGAAAGAAGAAGAGAAAAGAGCCTAGGGTTTGGCTGTGCTGGAATGAGTGGAATGAACTCATTTGAGTTCATCTCAATCCCTTATAAGCTCATTTTTGCACAAAGCCCCCCCTTCACTTCTACTATTTATATTTTGAGTAAAATGGAAGGTCATTTGATCCAATTCAAGTCGAACGTAATCGTGTCTACTACGAAAGTTAATGTACTCCGCGAGATACGCTTGTTGGTATCAAGAGTGACCGTATTCGATGAAATACAAGGAAATTTGTATTTACGAAAAAATTCTTGTACCACATGGTTTAAGTCTAGAATCAATTCAAATCATTCAATAACATTCATTATCATTTCATTAATCTCAAATTAATCAATTGAGACAAATTCAACTAATTTGGTCATTAACCCTTATTAGCTTAATTAAACATGATTAATTATCATTAATTGCAATTAATTAGAGTTAATCTTAATTAACTCGGGGTGGGGTGTAGCATTTCCTCATCTTTTACCATGATGTGGCATCAACATTTATTTTACTTTACCATACATATAAATAAACATGCATTGACCTAGATATTATTCAATCGGACTGGACTGAACTGGGTTTTTTTTATCAAGTTTGTGGGCATTTGATAAATTATTAGGACTAATTAAATTAAATTACATGCATTCCTTACATGGGCTGGGGTCGAGCTTTGGGCTTTCTATCACTTAATCCAGGCCTGACCTAAACCGGGCTGGGCCCGTATCAAGCTGGCCCAACCCATGAGCACCCCTAGTTGACTCCAACATGTGGAAGCAACTAAATAAATAAGATGCTGGATAGATCTAGATCTCATCCTTTTATGTCTAGAAAGTTTCAACCTCCTTTCATGTGAATTAGAAGGAAGTAAATGCCTACACAAATGGGCATGTTTGTTTCATGTAAGTACTATATACATAGGATTGTATTTTAAGGATTTTATTAGAAAATACCCCGTTAGTTGGCCATTGCATGAAAAAAGACCCCGTAGTTCATGCTTAACAAATGGGGTCCGTTAGCCCGTTTTCCTTTTTTTTTCTCAAGTTTTGAGAAGAATGATGCTAGCGTCGCTTGTTACGACATCTCCCGCGAGCTGCCGGCCTCTGCTATTGCCGCCTGTAGGAGCATCTGTCAGAACCAATGCCTCCACAAACAGTATTGAAGATGAGGAAACCCTAGTTGCATCATAGCAAGACAGAAGGAATCCCTCACAAAAAAGAATCCTCAGTCGCAAGAGAGTAAGAGAAGGAGATTGACTGCGAAAGTGAGAGAGCTAGAGTTGTCTCTGCTTTGTTTTGTATATTTAATGCATCTTCCCAAGAAATAGTTATTTTCCTTTTCTTCCCACTTCTCTCTTTTATTCATCTTTTTCACAGCTTTTTGAAATCTGTCCTCTTTGATTCTTTGTTTTTTCTAAATTCATAGCCACCCATAAGGCATCCAGAAACAAAAGATATCCGAAGCAGGATTCGTTGCAGATAAAGCTGAGGAGCAAACCAACCCTAGAGATTTTCACAAATCTCGAGAAGAAATGGCTCTCCGATTATGGAAACCCCAATCTCTAGAAACAGACTCGAATTTTCAACTTTGACGGTGGCAGCGGCGGCGGTATCAAAGACCTCATCTCCACCCAGGCTTTGATCCACCTCGAAGACTAGATTAGATCCAAGACCAACGATCCTAATACTCGGACCGATGACTTCTTCAACATGGTCGCTGGCACTGGCATTGGCTGCATTCTCGCCAATGCCGATGGCCGACCGAGGGAATGGCTGACCTCTTTTCACGGCCGATCGAGGAAGTGACGGAGGACTTGGACAAGGAATAGAGGAGGGCGACGTGAGGAAGCGATGGAGGACTTGGACGAGGAAGAGATGATGAGCGACACTAGCATGCCCCCGTCAGAGACGAACGATGCTAGCGTCGCTCCTTTCGAAGTTCTAAAAAATAAAAAATGGGATGACAGGCCCATTTGTAAGGCCCCAACTATGGGGTCCTTTTTCGCGCAATGGCTATTTGCCAGGAATTTTTCCGTAAAATCTTCTTGTATTTTATAAGCTATTAAAAATGAAGAATCAAATGTTAATTTATAAAAATGGCTATCAAATATTTTTTTTCTTTTTTCTTTACTGAAAATCAAATAAGAGAAGATGGAAAATGAATATCTAGTCATCACCCTACTAATTCAAGATCTCATCTACATTCCACCTTATATATCCATCACCTGTCACGTCTTTTATTAATAATAATGCAAATGCCTGTTTCTAGTTCGGTTTGGTTAAATTCTAATTGATGATTAAATTTCTATTCACTACAAGAAGTTTATTTTCTTATTTATAAGCCTTGAGCCCAGTGGTGTAGGTAGTGCGGGCCCACCTCAGGCCTGGCCCACATACATTGAGGGCAGGGTAAGTACAACCCCTGGCCTGGCCCAATCTAGCCCTTTAACAACCCTAAGTGAGTCGTTAAGAGATCTCCATTATGGGGGTCCTCTTTTGCTCATACAAAACCATTACACAAAATCCTCCCTTAATACCATTATGATGGTGATCCTGTAACTTAGAATAGAGAATATTGTAGAGAAAGCTAGATATGAAAAGGTAGAGTTCATCTTGATTATGATTAGATTAAATTTAACTTATGATATGATTAGAATTAGATTGTATCAGAGTTAAATTATGTTAGCGTACAGTTTGTGATTAGAGTTATTTAAAGACTAATTATCACACTCAATAATTAGCAATTATAATGTTTTACATGAAATATACAGAATTGTCAAATTTGAATTTCATAAACTTATACCCCACATAAATCCAAAACTAGGGCTAACTTTCATAAAATCATAATTGCTCAAACAATCCAAACCCCCATTAGATTGATGGCTTATTATTGCATATGATGAAATCATAGGGAGATCAAAATAGAAACTCATCTAATCAATGTGCTAATACTTACTGGTGGACCGACCAAAAGAAAAAAGAAAAAAAAACACTCACTGGTCGGAATGCAGACTCTGCCAGGAAGCACAGCTGGATTTTGCGACCGGCTTGGGTGGTGCTTTTTAAGTTAATTAGCCCGTCTGTCTAATTTCACACCCACAATAAAAGCTTAGTACGACTACGATTACTGTGTGTGGGTCGATCCTATTAACTCAGGTGCACTTTCTTGAAGGTGCTTCCCCCTTGCGTGACCAACCTGAAATATATCAAATTTATGACAGTAGGTTGTTGGTGAAAGAAACATTAAAGAAAAAGTTGGGTTGGTAAATATGGTTATAATCAGATAATTGTAAGTTTCATTTTAGATCCTCAAGCTGTAATGATTTAATATTAAAAAATGGTTAATTGTTGGTGTGCCGGACTAGAGTGACTGCAAATTAATGGGGTAGGCAAGTGTGGATGGCTTGTGTTTGTGAAATGTGAGTCCCACTGTTAGAAATCAGTCGGTTAAGTGGAGGTTGATATGAGAAAAACACTAGACAGCCACCTTTCTCTGTTACTATTAATTCTTTTACAATCTCATAGTACTGATTGAGAACCAAGGGAAAGAATAGTTGGTTGGACCATTTCTTGCCCAAATGCTTGGAGATCGATCTCTGGTTCCTCTCCCCGTATAAGTAGGTTTCTCTCCTCACGTGAGTGAGCACTATCACCTCGGTGAGGGCTTTGGTTTTTTCTTTTATTATTATTATTTTATTTATTTATTTATTTTGCATTGGTCCTAAAAAAATGGAAACTCACCCCAATGTTATGGAAAATGTTATTTATTTCTTTTACATTGGCCCCTTGGGAATTCTCTTTTACAAAATGACCCTCCAAAGAAATTTCTTGGTTTCGCCTTAGTCCAATCTCCATTTGTGCCACCACCACCAACAACAACAACAACAAAAAAGTGTTACATTTCGAGCCCAATACAAATAGGTCAAAGCTAATAAAAATATAGGGACCCTTTTGAGGTTGTTACCTTTTTGAGATCAATTCTCTCAAAATCACGATCCCCTCTTGCGTTAGCTCTCATCAAATTTCAGCCCCACCTTTAAATTGATCATACGCAAACACACAATTTGACTCTTTGATTTCTATTTGAATCATGTATTATAAACCTCAAGGTGTGTTTAACCAAGGATCGGAAGAGCAGTTATGGTGAGCGTAGCGGCTAGTGACTAAAATGCTACGTAGCGGGTTTGATACGTGGATGCATAGCAGTGTAAATTCTTAAAATGGTAAAAAAAAAAAGAAGAAGGAATTGTGTAGCAGGCAATCTTACATTTTTTTCGTGAGGGGTTTCCAGCTTTGAGGGGTCTACATGAGCACTCTTGCATGGAGCTGTGCACAGGAGAATTTTTTTTCCAATTATAGTGATAGCATCGTAGTATCTGAATTCCGTGGACAAAGCACACACGAACATGTTCATTAATACTGCTAGTACCACCTAAACCAGTAAAATGCCATCCCTTCCCATGCCCCTCCAGTCCTAGCCCATTCTCTTTAGCATCATAGTATCTTAACTCCATGGACAAAGCACACACAAACATGTTCATTAATACTGCTACTACCACCTAAACCAGTAAAAGGCCATCCCTTCCCATGCCCCACCAGTCCTAACCCATGCTCTTGTGCTTTCTCTGCTCATTCTTTCACGAATGCACTTCGAAGGAGTTGTGGTCATCCGGGCCACACTTCCTATAAAAGTCTTAACGCATTGCTCTGATGAGTTTGACACTGTAGTGTACTCATTCATAGGGGAGATTTCGCTTAAAGATTTGGATTGAAGAAAGGGAGCCCTCAGTGGATCTCTTAGGATATTTTTTGCACTTTACTTTCATGCACAATGTTGTTCCTCGGGAGCCTATAAAATCTGCTAAAAGGTAATAGGGAGATATGCTCTTTTGAGAGTAATTCTCACACTAAGGTGAGAGTAAGGGAAGAGCCCATCAGATCTATATCCAATGCAACAGCCTAAATATAATGAGTCTCTCCACTTAATCTTATAGTAGTGTAAGAGTTACTCTGATAGGAGTATCTCCCAAGATTATCTCTAAAAAATTGATCTAATAATTATAGGTAGACAGGTTGACGGGGGATACCATATACATCCTCTGATACCGAGTCAAATCATACTTGAGATGCCAAATTTTCATCTATGGGCGTCTGCAGAGGTAGGGCACGCGAAACTTAATTCTGCCCTTCATGCGGACTGGTAGCCCTGCATTAAGGGTAGGCAACGTATTTCGTTCACTGCAACCGCCGCAAACTCCGTCGGAAAAAATCTCTCCACAGGACAGAGTAAATAACAAACTTATGTTCATTGCATTGCCACTTAGGTACAAGTGTAGATTTTGACTATAATCTGGACCACGACCTGGATTTAATTGGAACTCGAGCCTGATCCGAACTGATAATGAGTTCAAAATTTGAACCAATGCCCCATTAATTTATTTCGGATAACATTTATGGTACAGGCACAGATGCTAATGGGTAGGCCAAATAGGTGACTTTTCCATATTAGAGATAGGTTTGGTAGTGATTTTGTAGGATTTGGGAGGGAATGAATTTATAGATTTTCACTTTTGAGTTAGGTTTGGGTTTTAGCTTGCCCCAACCTGCCCTACACTATTTATAACCAATTTACATATTTCTTCAGGATATATGTTATAAAAATAAGAAATAAAAAAATGACTGATATCAAGTGGGCAAGTTTAAGTTTGCGTTAACCCAGTGGCACCTCTCTTTCTTTCTTTCTTCCCTTTTCGGGACATGTTATCGTGCATGCCTATTTTTCTACCTTATTTTTTCATGTAGAACTACACTGTGCCAATCATGGAACTTAGAATAGAGAGCATTGGGTTGAATGTTGGATATGAAACTGTTGATTCCATCTTCAATTATGACTAGGTTAATTTAAGTTTTGATATGATTAGAATTATATTGAATCGGTTTATAATGTTTTTAGCATATAGTTTGTGATTAAAGTTATTTTAAGTTCAAGGTGCCATTTGGCAAGCTTATGTTTTGTATTTATTTAACTTAAAATTGATTTAAATTGGAGTGCTTTAGACTCTTTTACAAAATGTACATGATGTACGATTCAATCAGCTTTAAGTTTTTCTTTAATTGTATTTTTAAAAGTGATAAAAGGTAATTTTTTTAAATAAACATGAATGTTTAAAGCCAACAACTAACATTTTTTTCTTTGCTTTTTTTAAACAAGTTTGCGCGCGTATATAACTTTTATATTTGCACGTGTGACTTTTACTATACAATAAATTTACCACTACTACTCTTGTTGTATGATAGCTTTCTAATATAACTTTTATAGTATAATAAGTTTTTTTTCTCTAATCGAATCGTACAAGCCAAACAGTCTATTTGTAGAAGGGTCTAGTTGAAATAAATCTATTTAAATCAGCATCATTAATTTCAAACAGATAAGACTTTCCAAGAAGGCACTAAGTATGTTAATTATACTTCATGATTAACAATTGGTCGTTTTTCAATCAAATATACGAAGAATTTGTCAAAATTTGGTCTCTGCATTTCTACATTTATACCCCACCTAAATCTATGAATAGGGCTCACCTTCACAAAATCACAACTGCTCAAACAATCTAACCCCCGTTTACTTTATCCTTGTTTGTCTGAGTACATACATATTTAGTTCAGTATCCAGAATACTGATTGGCAGAAAAGAAAACAGAGAACAAAACAGTAGGAAATACATAATACTAATCCTGAGAGTAAATCCACTTATAGTATGTAGGCAGAAAATAGAGACCAGTAAGTGACTCTGTAATTCGATAATCTGAAAGCAAAACAGATGTTGATGGCTAGCATTTGACACTATGTCCTTCAAACAGATGTTGATGGCTAGCACCTGCAGTGGTGCTTACGAGCTTCTGTAGCATTTGTCTCCCCGGATACAATAATCACTCATACAGAAGTAGCACTACAGACAGTGTAACCGGCGAACTAAACTTATGACAGACTCTCTCGACTCGACTCCGACCGACAACATACATGATGCGCAGATGCAGAAAAACCAATGGAAAAAAACACAGGGTCGACTGTGCTTAAATACAACACTTCAGGGTTGTTCATTCATGGGACATATTTGCTGGTCATGGTGAACAACGGTGAAGAGTCAGGGCCGACTCACGCGTGTGGTCCAAATCCAAGCTTGGGCCCTGTTCGGTGCGGGGTGGCTTGTGTGGTGGTGAGCCCACCTTGGTCTAGGTCAATGCGTTTAAATACAGCTCTTAAGGGTTGTTCATTCATGGGACATATTTGCTGTTCATGGTGAACAACGGTGCGGCACATGCGTGTGTGGTGGTGAGCCCACCTTGGTGCAGGTCCTCCCTCCTCCTCCACAAAAGTGGGGTGCCCTTTAGGGACCAACTTTTACTACCAAGGTATTTATATTTATATTTAAAGAAGGTTTTGTTCCCAAGCAATGTGAGATGCAAGTTTTCCACATGTTTGTGTTACCAAGCACTACCATGTATAAGTAGTGAAGTTATGAGTCAATTTCTCATTCACTCCTCAATAGATTAGAGCAACTCAATACATGTTCTTAATCTACTCATGGAGTAGATCACTTTCCCATGTAGTCCTACCTAAAAAGATAAATGGGACCCACTTTTATTTTGACTCTAGACAAAAAATAAGGTGCTCTTATCCAATTTTTGAACAATCCTAACTTGTCATTATTACCAGGGCAGTTTAGATGGCTTGTTAATTGTCACTGCATATGATGAAATATACGAAGGGAGAGCGATATAAAAAATAATCTAAACATGGTATTAATACTTACTGGTCAGTGTGCAGCTTTTGCTAGGAAGGCACTGCTAAATTTTGTGACTGGTTTAGGAGGTGCACGTTTAATAACTTAATTAGGCTGTTTGTGCAATTTCACACCCATAATAAAAGCTAGGGGCTGTTTGTTTTGCGTCTGTAACTGTTTCACACCACTTATGTTTGTTTGCCATATTTACACATCTTGTGTGAAAATGTGGTATGAAAATCATGTGAAAATGGTGTGCATTTGCTGTCTGAATTTTTACTTTTTTTTTTGGTAACCCAGCCAAGGGGGCTAGGACCCAAGAGAGAGCTCGCACACACACGGAAAGGCAGCGATTCCCCACAAGTGAGAATAAAGTCCACACAAATGGAAAAGAAGCCCATACAAATGGGAGTTGAGAAAGAAGCCCAACAAGCACACACTTGTTGAGGTGTGAAAAGGAATTACACAACACCCAAAAATGTGGAGCTATAATAACTCAGCCGTCAAAATGGGCAGTCCAGAATTTTCAACTTATTTAATTTTGTAGGACTCAAAATCAAGATCCAAACCGTTAGACGTATTTACAAGATCAAGAACAATTAGGAAACCGCATTGCAACCCTCGATTCATCCTGTATTTTGAGATATTTGCAAAAAAGTTGAGACCTTAAGGGTGCGTTTGGCATCGTTCCATTGGATGTTTCCATGTTCTCACAAGATAAGGGTGTAGAAAACATGTTTGGTATGTGTAAATGATTGTTCCGAATTTTGTTCTCATGGGAAGAAATATGAAGATCTTAACCCGCTAGCATAAGAAAGTTGGAACAAAAAAACTTTATTTTTTTTAAGAAACAACTTGCTGGCACAATTGTTTCTTTCTTATCTCTTGCTTTTTAAAGAATATCATTTGAAGATTCTAAATCCTCTCACTTATCCTAAATCTAGGCTTCATGTTCATATTCCCAAAGGAGGTAGCCCCACTTTATAATTCCTAGATGTGGGTCACATGGTTACAATCACAATAGGTGGCTCCCTATTATAATTCTATAATGGTGGGACAACATTATAAATTATTTATAAAGGTAGGCATTACTTTATAACTTCTCTAGGTGGGTCTGTCCACAATCACATTTTAATGGTGGCCCCATGTTCGGATTTTTAAATATGAGTACCACATTGTAATTTTTTAAAGGTGAGTCTCGTGTTCACAATTAACAAAAAGTATGGGCCCACATTTTCATGATGGCCCCATGTTCGGATTTCTAATGTGGGTACCACATTGTAATTTTTTAAAGGTGGGTCCCGTGTTCACAATTAACAAAAAGTATGGCCCTACATTTTTATGATGGCCCCATGTTCGGATTTCTAAATGTGGGTTCTACATTGTGATTTTTTAAAGGTGGGTCCCGTGTTCACAATTAACAAAAAGTATGGCCCCATATTTTCATGATGGCCCCATGTCCGGACTTCTAAATGTGGGTATCACTTTGTAATTTTTTAAAGGTGGGTCTCGAGTTCACAATTAAACAAAAAGTATGGCCCCACATTCTAATTCCTATAAAGGTGGGCCCACATTGTAGATTTTATATATGTGCTACCCCCATGTTCTAATTCTTAAAGGTAGGCACCACATTTTAATTTCTAAAGGTGGGCCCTTGTCTATAATAATAATAAAAAAAATTGGCTCCACTTTGCAATTCATAAATATGGGGTCATATGACCTCGTTTACAAAAGGTGGACCCACATTGTAAATCCTATGAATGTGAGCCCATATTCTAATTTCTAAAGGTGGATCCTATATCTACATTTACAAAAAGTTGGCTCACATTATAACTCCTATAAAGGTGGGCCCATATTATAACTCCTATAAAGGTGGGCCCATATTATAAATCCAATGGATATGGATTCCATGTTCTAATTTTTAATTGCGGTATCACGTTGTAACTTCTACAGGTGGGTCCCATATATGAAAATAATAGTACTGCGAATAATAAAAGGTGGGGTCCCACATGGTAAATCCCATGTTTGCTCATTGGAGCAAAACTATTATAATGTTGTCAAACAAGTTTCGTGCAGCATATTTTTAGTAGAGGAATTTAATATAATGTTGCTAAACAAGTTCTGTAGAGTATAGACTTGGCACAATATAATCTCAGTATAACCTAATCTGAGCATAAAATTGAAAACAACATTAGAATGATGCAAACAGGCCCTAAAATCCACTCTCCTGGCCTTTTGAGGTCCCATTTTCATGAACTAAACCGTGAATACTTTTAAAAAAGTCCAAGATGGGAACAAAATTTTATGGCTTAATTCATTGTGGATTTCAAAAAACTTGAGAAAAACTATGAACGGTTGATCCATCTTGCTGAATAATATCGTTCTTTCCAACGTCCTTGAACCCAATCATATCACTGTGCATTGGTCTGGTTAACTCAGGTGCACTTTATAGAAAAAAGTGCTTTCCTCTTGTGTGATCGACCTGATATGCATCAAATTTATGCAAGTAGGTGACACCGGGGAAAAGTGGTTGGTAAATATTGTTATGAGCAGAGAATGTAAATTTAATTTTAGAGCTTCAAAATGTAACAGATTTTTTAGTGCATTTATTCTTCTATTGAATTCTGCGATGGTTAATGGTTAGATTGGTGCCTAATATTAGCGTCTAACTGGAGTGACTGCAATTTCATGTGGGAATTCTACGATGGTTAATGGTTAGATTGGTGCCTAATATTAGCGTCTAACTGGAGTGACTGCAATTTCATGAGGGTAGACAACTGTCAATTATGGCTTGTGTTTGTGAAATTAATGTAAGTTCCACTTTTAGAAAATAGACGGTAGAAAGAGGCTCAAATAGGAGGAGGTTGATATGAGAAAAACAGTACACTGCTGTCTTTTACTGTTACTATTAAATACTTTAAAACCCCACCAATACTTTAAGACCCCACCATTAAGTCTTACCATTTAAGCCCAGCAGAAAACATGTCAGAGTGATACACCAAAATATCTAAAAGGAAACACCCTAATAATCCAAATATTGATCTAATTCCATGACTTGGGCAATTTCTGAAATCCAATCCTCTCAAAATCCAATCCTCTCAAAATCATTGTCTCACTGGTGCTAGCTCCTATCAAATATCAGCCCCAGGACTATCAAATTGATCGTGCATAAACACATAATCTGACACCTTGCTGTTTATTTTAATCATACAATATCATTAATCTAACAGTGGACTCAACTCAGATCTAAGCGAAATCATTGTGAAAAATATCTAGAATAGAATACGACAGTGACTTTGGCGGTTTTAGATATAAGATGTGGACTGCACTAATGGAATTATAGTGAAAGCCTGATAGTATCTCTACTCCACGTACGCAGCACACAGAGACATGTTCATGAATACCACTACTATGTAAACCAGTAACAACCTTCCCATCCCAATATCCCATGCCCCTCCAGTTCTAACTCATGATCTTGTACTTTCTCTGCTCTATCTTGAACTTCTGCACTTCTACTTATCAAGTGGGACATGTTCTGGGACAGATAGGGGATGCAATCTCTATTACTAGAGCTTGATAACGTCTGGAATATGCACTGGATACCTCTCTATGCAATCAGCCCATGGTCCATCAGTGGTTGCCGGAATAGTCCTGTTGCACTTCCACACAGCACTGTTGCACTTGAATCCGCTTCCGAATCCAATCTGCCAAACACGGTCGCCTCTCTTCATCCTCCCCTTGGCCTCGATGTAGCTCAGCTCATACCAAAGAGAAGAAGATGAGGTGTTGCCAAAGCGGTGGAGGGCCATCCGCGATGCTTCCACATGCTCCGGTGAGAGTTGAAGGTTCTTCTCGAGCTCGTCAATCACTGCCCGGCCCCCGGCGTGGATGCAGAAGTGCTCGAAGGCCTGCTTGAAATCGGGGATGTAGGGCTTCAACTTGGGATTGATGAGTTTCCGGGCGATGAGGTTGATGAGGAAGAGGAGCTGCTCTGAGGCAGGCAGCACTAGTGGCCCAATTGTAGTTATGTTGGACTTGAGCGCGTCACCAGCTATCACCATGAGATCCTTTTGAAGAGCAATTCCAACATTGCCATCGGGGTCTTCCTCCTCCAACACGCAGCGGTAGGCCCTGTCGTCCGCACCCTTGTGGGTGCGGACGACATGGAGGAGGCGGTACTTGGCGCGCCATGCCTCAGCGCGGCGGTTAGAAAGTAGAACTGCCGCGCCACCGCTGCGGAAGAGGCAGTTGGGGAGGAGCATGGAGCGCTGATTCCCTGCATACCAATGCGGGGAAAGGATCTCCGTGCTTACCACCAATGCATATGAATTGGGGTGCACTTGGAGGAGGTCTTGCGCGAGATCAACCGACAAAAGCCCGGCGCTACACCCCATTCCGGACAGATTGAAGCTGCGAATGTTGCTTCTCATCTTGTACTTGTTTACCACCATGGCAGAGAGGGAGGGCGTAGGCGAGAAGAGGCTGCAGTTGACCACTAGTATGTCGATGTCTTTTGGTTTGATGTTCGTCTTGGCGAAGAGCAAATCGATGGCGGAGAAGATGACAGTTTGTGCCTCGTCCCTGCCCACTTCCATCGACGACTTGGGAGGCATGTAACGGACGTGTGGGGGAAGGGATGTCTCTTCACCGAGCCCCGACCGCTCTAGCATCCTCTCTAGGAACTGGATGCTCTTCTCATCGAGTTTGGGGTTCAATTTGGAGAAAAGGCGCGTGTGCTCTATGAAGGATGAGGAAGGAACGCGGCATCCAGGGGGTGGCTTGTAGCACGCGTAGTCTACTAAATAGATTGGTCGAGGACTCGACATGAAGTAGACTGTGAGAATGAAGACGCTGAGGAAAATTATGCATATGATCTGCACTAGATCGAGGTTGAGAGATTGCCAGAGCTCGATGAGCACATCGGGGCCAAGACGTATTATTTCGAGAAGGATGGTAGCCATGAGAGGGATAAGGATTAGGGTGAGGAAGTTGTTGATCAAGTACTGATAGCCAAGCTTCACGTACTTTAGCTTGATAGAGCTAGAGAAGTCGGGAAGAGGGGTCGGCATGTTTGGGTGTTCTTGAGGAGAAACGAGTAGGAGCGGGAGAGGTTTTCCAGGGGGACTACGTTTTAAGAACAGAGGGAGTGTATGAGAATTGAGAGGTAGTGCGTGTGAGAATTGAGAGGGAACGGGAGGGGTATTTATTACAAGGGTGAGAATAGACGCAATGAATATGGGCAGATGGGCTTGTCAATGAGGATCATAAATCCACCAACGCTCGATTACAATATGGTTCGTGCACGCACCATTTATTGACACATGATTCTAGATCTTATTATTTTGAGTGTAGATTGGGATTAAGGTCTTGTTTGGCAAATCTTATATATATGAAATAGATATGTATGTTATAGGTTTATTTCAAATGGGGCGGTTTCAAATAGATATTTTAAAAACAGTCTGTTTGGCAGGACAAAAAGTTGTTTGAAATAGATGTTTAAAAATCTAATGGTTGAAGGTTTTTTTATTAATTTCTCGAGATCTACAATGAATTCGGATCTGAAATTTGTAATGGTTGTTTTCAATATTCCAAAGAAGATCAATGGTTAGAATCATGATTGTGGGACCCACATGATTTCATAAATGCAAATCTATGGTACTGTAATTTTTTACAAATATCTTGAAATTTGAGAATGATCAACGGCTCAAATCTGAACATATAGTTATGCCAGATTAAGTAAAGAGTTTCAATAGTTTAGATCACCATTTCATGTCCCATAAGTTAAAAAAATAATTTAAAAAATGAACTGGTGAAATGTCATTTGGAATGTACTTTTTTTAACTTAAGTATATTCAACGACTCTTAGTTTTTTGTAATTTTCTCAAGATGTACATCGAATCTCTGGTTGAAATTTGGACCTCACGCCATTTTCACTATTTCAAAGAGGATCAACGGTTTTGATCATAATTGTGTAGCTTCCAACCTAAATTCGTGCATGGGACTTACCCTTCTGGTGCTCAAGGTGAACACCAAGTACGAATTGCTCCTCCGTCCTTGCCCAAATGGTAAGGAGTAACATTTCTCACCTGGCTATCTAGAGTTGGAGTCCTGAGTACACCACCTCTTCCGTGTGTATGGCCCGCTTAAATAGGGCTCCATTCCCACTTGGGTGGGCTTTCTTCCCATATGGATATCTCTTGCTTCCCAACCCCATTGGCTGGGGTACAAAAAAAAAAAAAACTAAGCGCAAAGCGTGAAGCCTCTAAAACTTTAATTAGAATCATGATTATTCATTATCGTTGCCACCATCATCTTCATTGCCATTGTAGCATTGGTATAGTGACCTTCTAGGGCCGGTTTGTTTGCATAGAATCAAATTTCTAGGAACTCATGGTGAAATGGGTTTGTCAAAGAAGTTTTGAAGAGGTGAGGGGGTGAAGAATGTGATGTGGAGAGATATTTTTTGAACCCTTTCGGGTAACACTCCTAAAAGGGAGTATGCATTCCCTAAAACACACATAAACACTATTGGGCATTCTCTCTAATAAATAATACTTAACCGCTGATATGTGCACTTAGACTTGTTGATTCTTTATTAAGGAAGCTAAAAGACACTTGCCCTATTCATTAGGGCATGTTTGTTTGCATTAAAATATGTAGGATTCAAACCATTAGTGGTTAAAAATGAAGATAAAATGTGAATTTTAAAAAAATGAGCATCAAATAACCTTCTCGTTTGGAAAAATATAATCAAAACAAGATAGGAATTGAACCACTAGGGTGATGGGTAATTTATTCATTTTCCATCTTCTTTTGATTTTATTTACATAATAGAAAAAGGTTATTTGATGCTCAATTTTAAAAATTCACATTTGATCTTCATTTTTAATCACCTATGTATTCAATTCCTATGTATTATAATGCAAGTAAATAAGCGCAAGGTGCTGCCTTCATAGATTTTTTTTCTTTGTTTCGTATCTACCACAGTTGGGGCCTAATTGTTTCCAAAGAATACATTGGAATTGAATATATGAGAACTCATGTAATAAGGTATTAAAATTGAAGATCAAAGGTGAATATACAAATTAAAAATGACCATCAAATAACCTCCCCTTTCATGGAAAGTGAATGAAGGAAAGACGGAAAATAAATACGCAACCATCACTCTAGTTATTCAATACTTACGAAAATGAAGGTCCCAACTACATTACTACATGATGTCTTTCACCTCTCTCTTATTTCATTCACGCCTCTTTAATAAACATTATTTGGAGCTCATTTCATGAATTCCCATATATTCTGATGCTAACAAATGGGGACTTTCTGTCTTTTTACGAAAATTCACTCAATGTCTTTATTGTTGTCCCCCTTATCTTAGTTCCTTGAACTTAGTAACCTTCCAACTTACTAATTCTTTTTGGTCTTCTACATTACTAGCCTTTCAACTTATCATAGATGGTTTTTTACTTGTGTGGGTTTTCTTTCCGCTTGTGCGGACTTGAGTGGGCTACGTTCCCATGTGTAAGCAGATTCTTTCTTGGGAAAAAAAAACTATCATAAATGGTTTATTTTCGTCTTCTTAGTAGATATTCCTTGATTGTTACCTCTCTATAATAATTGCCTTAGTAGATGGGTTTTTTTTTTTTTTTTTTTTTTTTGCCATCTACGATTTTGTCCAAACCCATCTTAGTAGATATTCTTTGATTTTTTTCCACTCTATAATAATTTCCTTTGGCTCTCCTCCTATACCCTAATTCCTTATTATTTCTTTTTTTAAAAACTAACTCCACATATTATATCTTGAATTCTTCTCATTTCCCCTGTTTTCTCAATACTCCCCTCCCTATGATGAAGCATATATATATATATATATGTAATTACTTTCTTAGAGATTTTCTTTTTAAATTAAAACACCTCTGCCCAAGTTCCTTTATCGTGTAAAATTGATTATACATAGGCCAATTCTGCCCTAATGAATGTGTACAAACCATCTTAAGTAGAAATTCCTTGATTATTTTTCATTTTATAGAAGCTACGTACGTTAGGTTCTTATGTAATGATTCCAAATTATATCTTGTTACTCCACTTTTCCCTCTTAGCATATCCCCTTCATCTTGTGTAATTTTTTTTTGCTTTGCTTTTACTTGTTGCCTAACATCCATTCCATGATGAGTATGGGTCTAATTACTTTCTTATAGAAATGTCCTTTTAGTCAAAGTGCCACTCAATATAGTATAACACTCCATTAGATTGTCTATCGACATTGATCGTATTCTTTATATCTAACTAAAGCCCTCCGTTTTATTCTGCAATTAATCCTAGATATTGAAACCTTTCATATTGTGATAGCAAGGTTTCAATTTTACCATCTCAACTCTTTTGTTCTTAGATCTGTTAAACTTATATTCCATCTAATTTTAGCCCATTTAACTTGAAAGCTCTTTTTCAAAGTTTTAACTTATCATTTTTAATAATTTTTTCTCTAACTATTACAACATCATCTACGAAAAATATATATACCATTGAACTTCATCTTTAATCTTTATCATTAAGCTGTTCATAACCAAGGCAAATAAATAGGTTCTTGCCCTATGTCAAAATGGGTAATACCCGACATTCATAACCAAGGCAAATAAATAGGTTCTTGCACTATGTCAAAATGGGCAATACCCGACAGATGAATGGTGCTAGACTCGAACATCCAACTTTAGCTGGGAACTCGGGCATCACACACACACAGAGGGGGCTGGGCTGGGCTGGGTGGGCCGGGTTGGGGGTGGGGGAAGAAAGTCCCTTTAGATTGATTTAAAGCCATTTTTGGAAACGGTTACCCCCCCACCCACCCCACGAGAAATCTTTTTTCACAATGCCCTCCAATGTCTATATCATAGTTCCGCCCCTGCATACACATGGTAGCTGCGCTAAATATCACTCCTCCATGCAGTTTGAGTTCAAACTATTGGATGCCTTTTTCTTTAATAACTGCCAAATTGATTACCTCAACGTCATTTATAATCTTCTTGAAGTCAATAAAAACCATCCATAAAAATACCATCCTCTTTCAAATTTTTGTGAATTGTCTATGTTCAAGCCATGAAACAAAAGTTCTCTAGAATATGTGATTTTTGTGGTAGCCATTTCTCGTTCTATTCGAGGGTTTCTCACATGACTCATATATTTGGTAGGCAGTTTGCAAAATCTTGAATGTCTCATTTGTTCTAGTAGAAAAGGACCAAAATGCTTTAAGCATGTAAACTAAGCAAGATGTGTATGTCAGGGGAAATGTTCTTCCATGGGCAACTGCTAGTGTGGTACAGCACTGTGGGGCCCACTTAGGCCCACCTTTCATCGATGTGGCCCCTTTGACGGTCTTTTCATCCCATGGTCTTGTATCAGGCCCAATTTACACTCAGTGAACTTTCACTCTTCAATGGATTGAATCCAAAAAAAGTCTACAGTTAAGATGCAATTAAACTTTAAGGCTGTTACGTCAAGCTGGGGCTAGAATAATTTGGTGTGGCTGATTTCTTGGGTCCACCTTGTCCAGAGGGGCCTTTCAATTGGCCCTCAATGGGTATAAGTGGGCCCCAACGCTGGATTGCATATAAGCTATATGCAGTTTGCTCGTTGGTGAACATTTTTCAATTTTCCTATGATTTTAAAGAACTATACTTTCTAGCCAATACTCTTAAGACCTCTCTATCATCCTAAGAAGGCAACATGAGAATTCTTTTTACCTCACTTTTAGATTTCCCATGAACTTGCAAGCAATTCATGACTTTTTAGAGAGTACCGAAATGCTTTAAAGATTAAAAACTTTTCTAGAAGCCAAGCTTTTGGACATATGAACACCATAAAGAGTCCAAACGAGGCTGAAATTGGGGTGACAAGAGTCGTGAAATACTGAAATGCATAGTGGAAAGTGCTACAATATATATATATATATATATATATTTCAACCTTGAGTTATAGTTGAGAATAGCCACTCAGCTAACTAGCAAGTGGCGGCAGTTCTTATCTGGTTGCCTATTGTTCGAATCCTGGGTATGCCACTTCTTCTCACTTGTGTAGGTAGACCTTCTTTCCTTGTATGTGGGGGAATCTCTATTGGATTCAGCCAAGGTGGCTCGGTTACTAAAAGAAGAAGGAGAAAAAAAAAAGGGATTTTGACCATATAGGATATAAAAGACCATGAATTTATGAAAATAGTGTTGACCAAAACTATAACCTAAATGTGGTTATTATACATAGGACTCTAAATTCTTTTTCCAATTCTACCCATATTGTGCGATATTGCACACCGTGCGATATCGCACAAACTGAAGGTGATAGATTGTGCGATATCACACAAAATGGGTAGATTTGGAAAAAGAATTTGGGGTCCCATGTATAACACCCACATTTGGGATATAGTTTTGGTCAACACCATTTCGAGAAATTCATAAATTTTTATATCCTGAATGGTAAAATCCCCCAAAAAAAACCTTGAGTTATGGTTCAAGTCATAAGATTATTTTTCTCATTTCTCAGATGCTTTTTAATCAAGAGGGCTTAATTGAAAAAATATGGAAAACTTTTATACTCTTTTTTAAATATTTATATACTTTTTTTATAATGGCTCGAAAATTTATATTTTTTTAAAACTTTCCCTAATAAAAAAATAAGACTACATCAATGCCATCAACATGAGTGGTTAAATCAATTAATAAAATACTAACTAAATAGCTACAAACTTCAAGAGAGAAAGGGAGATGGTTACATCTCCTGACAGGTGGTCTCCGAATGGTTAAATTTGCCTAAAGGTTCGACTGTCAATTATCTGAAATTCTTGCTTTGCCAGCATAACATAAATTTCCTCATTAAAGATTATTGGTGACCCTTAAACAAATGGGTACGATGGTGCAACTGTCCAGGTGGAGAAAATGATCATGTTCAACTGCTAGCGTTGAAATTTTGTCCTACCAACTTTCCTGTGCCCAGTTAAGACGCCCATGTGCTTAGCCTGGACGACGGTGCATGGCTAAGCGCCCCTTGGTTTGCATGCAACTGATTGTATTCATTGTAAATGTTACTTTGTATGGTTCAATAGAAGTTAATAAGTTTTGGTTAATCAGGTATCTGGATTGCCTATTCTGTACTGTAATTAGAAGTGGGCCTCGTTGTAGGTCTACTGGGATTAGAAGTAATGTTTGGGTGTAACTGGGTTTTGGGGCTGATATTATAAATAGAGACTAAGGGTTTCTATGATGTACACCTTTTCTGATTGTATAGTGAATTCTCTTGTCTTTCCCTTGGACGTAGGGCAAAAGCCGAACCACGTAAATCTCATGTGTTCTTGTGTGTGCTTGATCTCTTCTCGTAAGCCCTAGATCTTAACAAATTGGTATCAGAGCTTTTGCACATGATCGAAGGTGATCCGACGGATCGGATTCCAAAAGGGTTGATCAGAGAGAAGGGATTGTTCCGGATCAATTTGCAGACAGAGGATCGATTTGCTAGCAAAAGTGAGGATCTGTTGTTCCTCATCATCATGAAGCATGCGCCGAAACCGGAGAAGAAGGAGAAAGCAGGAAGGGCGGTTTTGGGTGGTTTTCCTGTTCTTAGCTAGAGCGGTTTGGGTTTGGCTTGGCCCCACATCACCATGAAAATTGAGGGAAACTGCCGGAGTTTCTGTTGCGTGTCGCAGGAGGAGAGAGGGTCGCCGCTGTTGCCGTGTCATGCCATGGCCGAAGGAGGGAATCACTGGTCTAGTTCTGTTTCTAGAACCAGAATGAGAGGAGGAAGGAGACCTCTTTGGGTTGGTTCCAGAGCGGGTTAGGTCGGGTCAAGACCCATTTTCGAAAGCCTAGAAGCAAAGCTTGCAGCAAAAAGGTGCTGACGTTAGCAGATCTATTCGGTTAAAGACAAATTTGACCAAATCGAAGGCTGAAAATTGTTTTTGCGATATCTTGACGATCCAGAGTCTGATCTGAGATCCGTTTGAACCTATGGACTCGTTGCGAGCAGATCTACGTAGTCAACGAAGGAGATTGAGTTATCGGAGCGCAGAAACTTGTTTTTGCAATATCTTAGCCGTCCATAGTCGGATTTCAGATTTGTTTCTTCCAGCGTGCTTGTAGTAAATAGATCTACACAAGTATAGGGAAAGATTTGCAGAATGGCTATGAAGTTTGAAATTGAGAAATTCGATGGAAATAACGACTTCGGTCTTTGGTGTATGAAGATGTATGCTTTCCTTGTTCAGAATGGGTTACAAAAACCTTTGAAGGGAAAGAATGCTTTGTCTGACAAACTGTCAGATGATGAGAATGATTAGTTGATGGAAAAGGCATACGGTCAAATTTTGCTATTTTTGAGTGATGGTGTACTACAAAAGGTTGCTCAAGAGAAAATTCTGCTAGCATATTGTAAAAGTTGGAGAACTTATATATCACAAAGTCTCTCACAAATCGCTTGTATATGAAAAAAAATAGTTGTTCACGTTACAAATGCAGGAAGGTACGTCTGTTTCAGCTCACATTGATTCTTTTACAAAAGCTATTTTGGATGTTGAAAATATAGATGTTAAAATTGATGATGAGGACCAAGCTATTATGTTGCTATGCTCTTTACCACGCTTGTATGAGAACTTTGTTGATACCATGATGTATGGTAGAGAAACTCTTTCTAATGAAGATGTTGAGTCAGCCTTGAACTCTAATGAGTTGAAGAAAAATGTTGCAACTGAAAACACTGACAATTCTGGTGAGGGTTTGGTAGTGCGTTGCAGAATAGAGAAGAAATGGCAGAATAGAAGAGGCTGATCTAGGTCAAAATAAAAAACTAGAAAATTAAAGTGCTTCAAATGTCACAAGGAAGGGCATTTTATAAAAGATTGTCTAGAGCGTAAAGGGAAGGAGAAATCTGATCTGGAGAAGTTGCCGGAGTTGCAATCGATGTTGCAGAGACTAATTCTAATGGTGTAGAAGTTCTTCCGGTTACTGTTGGTAGCTCAGCCACTGAGTGGATTCTTGATTTGGGGTTCCTATCATATTTGTCCTTACAGAGATTGGTTTACCAATTATCAATCTATTTATGGTGGTAAAGTGCTTATGGGAAATAATGCACTCTATAAGGTTGTTGGGATATGAGCAATCAAAATTAAGATGCATGACGGTATTGTGAGAACTTTATTAGATGTTAGGCATATTCCAGAGTTGAAGAAAAATCTAATTTCCTTGGGTACGCTTGATTTCAACAGTTGTACCTACAAAGCTGGAGGTGGAATTATGAGAATATCGAAGGGTGCTCTTGTAGTGATGAATGAACTCAACATTGCTGCGAGCTCCAAACTCCAAAACTTGCATAGACTTCCAGGTATACACTATCATGCCATTCTTCCAATTCAATTTACAAAAATCATGCATAAAAAGAAAATTATCATGCATTAGATGCTAGGAAACCCTTGACCAAAGTTTGACCAAATCCAACCCAGCTTGGTCAAAACCAATCAAACTTTGTTCAAGTCAAAACTTGTGTTGGCTTGACCTAGAAAACTTAGCCTTTTATTTGATGCATCAAAGAAAGAAAAATGCATGATCATCTTTGTAAGACCCCGACCCCTAATTTTCGGGATTAGTGTGTTTTTAACCGTGGTTTAGTTTTCTAAATAAGATTTGAGCCTAATTGAGTTAGATTGTGGTTTAGAATGGTTTTCCATAGCTTTGGGGAATTTTGAGAGCGGTTGGACCTGGTCTAACAGCCCGGGGATGCCTTGGGCTGTACGTGTCAGCGTAGGGGATTGTTCTTGATTTTGAAAAATTACAATTTTGGTTTCTTTTGATAGGTCAAATTAGATCCAACAACTTTTGTGTTTAGACCTACCCCATCCGAAACTCAGAAAATCAGTTTTTCAGCCCGAGGGGCAAAACAGTCTTTTCACATTTAAATCTGAGCCCAGATTTCGAAATTTCAGAACCATGCCAAAAATATACTTTTTGAAAACTAGATTTTATAAGGATCATTTTAGTCTTCTTCGTCGATTTCATCCGGGGCCCGCAAGACCATGATTTAGCCATTTTAAGTTTCAGCTGTATTGGGCCCCACATTTTTCCACTCACCCCATTTAAGTCAACTCCTTCACCCACGTTTCTTCACTTGCAAACTCCCTCCCAACTGCTGCAACTCAGGAAACCAGAGAAGAACCCATTTTTCCTTCATCTTCTCCACCTTGCATGTCAGCCCATTCTAGCTTGGAGTGAAAATCTGATCTCATCTCCTTCTTCCTCTCCTCCCAAGCTTTCCATTACTACCATTTTCTTGAGGATCCCAGCTGGATAGCTCCTTCATTTTTGTTCTTACTTCTTGTTTAGCAAGCTTCAGGTAAGGGATCTTCTTCTCCTTTTCAATAGAGTCTTTTGAGCCTACAAGGATTGTGTTTTTCATACATGCAACAGCCATTTCGAAGTGGATTCTTATTTTTCAAATTTGGTTGGATTTTGAGGTTTATTTTTGGGGCTTTTTGTAGATTTCGGTTCAGCTCTTGAGAGTGGTTTTGAGGAAGGTTTTGGATTGACATTTGGGTCAAAGGCAAGTGATCAACTTAGCTCTTCTCATGCATGCAATGTTTGAATGTTTTAGCTTCAATGGTTTGGTTCTTTTTCCATTATAATTTGAGCAATGTGTTGTTTCAAATATGTGTTATGGTTTGAATTTTTGTTTAGTTTGAAATGCATTTGCTAGTGGTTTATCTTGCTGGTTTTCATTTAATTGAAGTGGTTTTTGTCTTGCCTAAATGTTTTGTAAATGAATGGAAGAATGGAAGAGTATTTTGTGAAATGATTAGATGTGTTGGTTGTTAAAAATTGAATGGAAATGGCCCTTGGAGAGCATGGAGGCTCAAGGGATGTGCAGGGACTTGACAAAGGAATGGAAGGATGTAAAATGGGTGAAATGGTGTGAAAAATTTGAATCCAGCTGAAGCTGCCGCAGACAGGCGGTTAGCAGTCGGCCAGCAGTCGGCTAGCCGACTGTTGACCCACGGCTAACCGACCCTGTGTCGGTCAGAATAACAGTAACTAAATTTCTGCACAGGGCGTGGTCGGCTCGCAGGCGGTCAGCAGGCGGCTAGCCGACCTGCGCAGAAATTGAAAAGTAGTATGCTCCTGAACAGTCGGTCAGTGGTCGGTCAGCCGGTCGGCTAGCCGACCACAACCAGCGGCTAGCCGCCAGGTAACCGCGTGGTGACCGAGTGTACAGAAGGAGAATTTTGAAGGGTTTTCGATGGGAGAGAAAAACTAGAATATGTTGAGGGCTCTTTGGCTTGATGTTGTGCAATTAAAACAGGAAATGTTATTTAGCTTCAGGGGCACCAACCCGCTTTTAATTCCAACATTTGGGTTTCAATTACACAAGAATCGAATGAAGGGCCTTAGCATATACTTGAAAGTCTGTTTTCAGAAACTTAGTCTTGACATGAAGAATGTTATTTTGCACTTGTTTTGACTTACAAGCATTGGTTTTGTCTAGAATCTTGTTTTGCACTTGTTTTGACTTCCAAGCATTGGTTTTGTCTAGAATCTTGTTTTGCACTTGTTTTGACTTGCAAGCATTGGTTTCGTTCGGGTATTGTTTTGCACTTGTTTTGACTCGCAAGTATCAGTTTTGTTTCGGGAATTGTTTTGCACTTGTTTTGAGTTACAAGTATCAGCTTTGTTTCAAATTGTTTTAAGAACCCAAAAGGGGACTACTTAGTGCGCTTCGACATGCTTATAGCTTATGATACCTTGTTTTGTCTTGCGTGCACCGTCCACCCTGTGGTCTATAAGGGAAATGTGAGAACTTGGTCCGGGAGGCACCCTTAACCACGGGGCGTAGCGTGTCAACCACGGGCCTCAAACGGCGAGTCTCCATTAGTTTTGTGCATTCATGAATTCCGTTGAATACCACTGAGCTTGGACTGCCCTCTCAGTCTGATCCACTTGTTAGGGGGTCCTTAAACATAAGGACTATCTGCAGATAAGTCGTGTATTTATACACATTTTTGTTCTGTTCCGGTTCCGCGGCCGGATTTCCCGCCCACCTTGTGTGGCTCGGGCTTCTGTTTCGTTTCGCCTGTCGTGCTTTGTCTTTGCTTGCTCTTGTCATCATGTATGACGGAGAAAGGATGAGCTCAATGTGGATTTACGAATCATGACGTTTTCTCGTAATCATGCTAGCTTTGTATTGCATTTTGTTCATGTACTATTTGGAAATTTATTAAATGGTTTTAAACACTAGACCACATGTACTCATGCTAGTTTTGCCTCATATCTCGTTCGTGGACTTTTGTTTTCGCGAAGTGTATATCGTTCAAGCATCGTTTCAAGATTTGTAAACTGTTTTAAATTCAGTATATAGTTTCTTATAAATTTTAAATGATTCATACTCATGCGTAAATTGATCACCTGCCAGACCGTCGTGTCTGACCTTGTTTGTTTGGTGCCTTAGGTAGCAGGTTCTCGTCTTGAGCTAGTACGTGTGCAGATGGCTTTAGAGCCACGAGTTTTGCAGGTTGTTGTTTCAGTGATGTCATTCAGACGTCGCGCTTGTTTCTGGAGATACGTTACACACATGGGTAGTATTTGTTCTTAGCTTGTTATGTTGTAAGGCTTTTGTTAGCCTTTTCTTTTGGGATTGTAATTAATGCACTTGTTAAATTATAACTTGAATATGCTTGGGTATTGATAAGCCTGTCCCGGTCAGCTCTGTATATTTTAATATCATGTTTTATTCCAGTCTGAGTATGATTATGCTATGACAGCTTTATGCTGACGGGTCGCAATGCCACGTAAGCTTCCGCGAAATGTTCTTGATGTGTTTGGAAATTTTGTCTTCCTCACACACGCGGATCCCGGGGAAAAATATATTTATCACTTAATCCCCAATTCGCGTTCCCGAGGTCGGACCGCTGCGGGGATCCGGGTTCGGGGACGCGACAATCTTAATTTGCATAAACCTCATTATCCTGGTGAGCTAAAAAAGAGGGAAAAAAAAGAAGAAGAAAAAGAAAAAGAAAAGAAAACTCCTCAAAAAAGAAAAAAAAAGGAAAAAGGAAAAAAGAAAAGAAGAAAAAAAGAAGAAGAAAAAAAAGGGGGCTAGCCCATAGGCCGTGGCCCACTACCACATGGCTATACGGCCAGGTCCGTACGGACCTGTCCTTAAGGCCAGAGAAAAAAAAAAAGAAAAAAAAGAGAAGAAAAAAAAAACCGTGAGGAACCAAAAAAAAAAAAAAAAAAAAAAAAAAAAAAAAAAAGAAAAAAAAAAAGAGAAAGAAAAAAAAGAGGAGAAAAGAAAAGAAAAGAAAAGCAGAAAAAAGAGGAGAAAAGAAAAGAAAAGAAAAGCAAGGAAAAGAAAGAAAAAAAAAAAAAGGAAAGAGAAGAAAAGTTTTTCCTACTTCTACATGGAGTTTCTTATTGGAAAAGGAAATTTACTTGAAGCCATTGATGAAGAATGAGAACTTGAAAATCCTTGAAGAAGAAAAGTTTTGATCTTGAAGCACTTTTGAAGATTTTTGCAAAAGAAAGCAATAAAAGCAAGAGATCCAATCTCCCTTTGCTTTTATAGAAGAGATCAACCCAAAAAAGGAAACATGAAGAGAAGCAAGGAGGTAAGTGCTACAAATTAACAACCTTCCCAAAAGAAAGATTCTTTGACAAATTCTCTTCCAAAAGAGAGGAAATTTGAGAGATTCTCTAAAAAAAAAGGGGATTTGAGATATTCTCTCCCAAAGAAAGACAATTTGAGAAACTCTCTCCCAAAATAAAGGGAACTTGAGAAATTCTCTCCAAGTAAGGATATTTTAAAATATTCTCTATCCAAAAGAGATATTTTTGGAATATTCTCCAGAAAAGTCATACCATATGAGATCTAAGCCATCTTTAAAGCTGAAGGTCCCATAAGTTAGCCTACATGATCCGGGTTTGACCACCGAGGCACTAAAAGGGGCTTCCATAAAAAATCCCTCTTACCAAGAGCACACAAAATGGTCCCATGCCTCTTTTGAGTTGATTGGACCACACAAAAAATACAAGCCTCATGAGTTTCCAGAATTCAAACCATCCAACCTCATGCACCAAATTAAGCTAAAACCTTGAAATTGACATTCCACAAAAACCTAAACCACTCCAATGGAGCCAAAATAGTCCCAAAGAGTGATCGAAAATAAAATCCTGACTCCCTAACTTGCCACATATAGCTTGTTAGGTCACAAGGTCAAAACCAAAATCCAAATCCTGACCCCCTAACCTACCACATACAGCTTGTTAGGTTACAAGGTAAAAAAGAAACAAAAATCTCAAAACCAAAAAACCTTTCTTGACTGAGTAGTGCGCCACATAAAGCCTTTAGGTTCACAAGGTCAAAAAGAAAATCCAAAATCCAAATCTAAATCCCTCATGTCATTTTCAAAACTTTGCCTTGAGATGGTACATGATCCCTCTCACTGCAATGAAATTCCTCTGGAAGCTCTAAAAGCTACTCTACCAAAAGAAAATTGCTAAAAAAAAAAAAAAAAAAAAAAAAAAAAATTCTTGGTCAAGTTAGAAGCCCTCCTTTAAAATCTTCTTCAAAGCACATGGACTTTAGAAGCTATGAAATTCGTCGCTATACCTCGAGGGAGCATATGTTGACATAAAAAATGTCACTTTGCCTCTTCATATACGTTCAACATCAAGAAGCTACATGAAGCCGCATCCTACCACAAGCAGACATTGCTGCTTCAAACATCAAATATTGTCAGAATCAAACAAAAACTGCAAGATCCTTCAAAACAACTATAAGATGAGTGCACATGGAGTTTAGGGCCATTTTGATATTATTTGGCCTAACTTCACTCTTCCAGCGGTTGAACAAGAGCTCCCGGCGCGGTGAAGCCTGAGACCCAGATCCAGGAAAAAGAGCATATAGTTGGACTAAAAATGCCACTAGAAGGTTTTACATCAAGTTTCAGGCCATTCCGACAACGTTTAAGCCAAAAAGGAAACGGCCGTAGCAAAGTCAGCTCTCTCGGTGGCGATGGCACCAAAGACATCAGGTCTTTGATCAGAGCCTATGGATAATCTCAAAATACTTCCAAAAGGCTCTATGTCAAATTTCAGGTTGAACCGACGACGTTTGACCCCCCCCATCCAAAATCAAGCATCTCAGCGGCGGGAACCACTGAGGCCATCACTCATCAAACAGAGCGCATGGGTAGTTTCAAAATACTTCCAAAGGCTACTCGTCAGATTTCAGGTCAATTCGACAACATTTGACCTGACTTTGACTTCCGAAAGCTAAATCAGGTCTCTCGGTAGCTGATAAGTCCACAAAATTATAGTTTTCATTCATCATTTCATATGCATTTGTGGACTTAATTGGGTTAATTGCATAGAATTACACTTAATTTCATGATTTAATACATTTGAGCATCAAAGTTGGAATCTCAGTCAAATTTGGTCAAAATTCATTACATTGCATGACTTTTATGAAATTAGGGGTTTTCATCTCTTTCATCACCCAAAAATTAGTTCTTTTGGCTTTACTAATGCATACCTTTTAATTTTGAAGCCATGTGCTATTTTTGGAAAGTTGGGTATTCTTGGTGCATTAATTAGGCATGTAGGGTCCCAAGCATAGTCCATCAGATTCCTCACACTTGATTATTATTGACATTATTTAATTTTATTTTTGTAGGATAAATCAAGAGTGGGACCTGTATTGGTGAAATTTGAGAGAGATCAAAGGTGGGACACGCTTCATGGTAGGCTCACATATCTTGACATCTTAGTGGAGTTGGAAATATTGGAAATTCTCAAAGATGGAAAGGGAATCAAATAAGCAAGTAAAGAAAGAGTCCAAGCATGCCTTGGACGTCCAACATGGGTCCCACACATCCCATAGTATGCCAAACATAGAAGTTTCCTTAATTGCACAATTATTCCCGGATTTTTCAGGGGCAGCAAATTGAAATGGCTATAACTCTCAAACTCAATATCGGATTTGTGTAATCTACCTATCGTTGGAAAGTTCTTTTCGAGTAGATATCCGTGGAGCCCAATATTTCATAAATCGGAGCAATATTGAAGTAGATATGACCTCGGAAAGTTACCTATTATAATTCTATGCGGGAATTACAAGAAGTTTTCAAAATTAGCAACATGAGAGATGTTTGAGAAGTTTAGTTTGGCAAGACTTGGAGCCCAAGAGACCACACTTAGTAGCAAATCCTCTCCAATTCAAACTCTTTCCAAGTGTGAAGCCTAACTTGAGTCCTAAGCAAGAAATCTCTCCAAATAAGGAAACAAATCCTAAAAGAGAGGAGATTCTTTTCTAAAAAGGAGGCATCAACATCTATAAAACCAACCCAAAAGGGGATAGAGGCATCTCACATCTAGCCCTCCAATTCCCTTCTTTCTTTTCTTCCTTTCTTGTTTTCCATTAGTATTTTTATTTATTTATTTTATTTTGGTAGCCTTGGGCCATATGTCTAAGGATTTATTTTGAAGGAGAATTTTTGTGAAGGAGAAGTTGTAAATATGCAGTTTTTAATGACAAATCAAGAAGCATTCTTTGCAATGGCGAGCTAATTTTCTTGATTAGAGCTATGGATGAAGGTAAGTAACTTCTTCTTATTTACTTAGTAATTCTAATTTGTGTTCCATGATTATGTGCTTAATGATTAATATGCTTGTCTTCGTGCCCTAGGTAAATTTCCATTCTTAAATTCTGAAAATAAAAATTAGTTTTTGACTGTTCATGCTTAGGTTTGATAGGCCATGCTTAGGATTTGGATCTTTTGATGGTTTATGCTTACTTTTGATGGGTAATTCTTAAATTATTTTTATTCTTTTATGAGATGAAGTAAGTCTTGAGTTTTGAATTTTTATGATTGAAAAGGGATTTCAAAAGTTAGATTTTCCAAATTAAAAACATTGATTTGTCTTTGATTTGAAGTAAAAATTGGAACAAGTTAGGATTACTTGATAAATAATTTGCGGATGCTTATTGGATTCCTATGCTCTAATCACTTTCATTAAATCTTTCTAAATTAGTTGCTTGATTTTAAATCTAAATACTCAAAACTTTCCTTGATTATAGTTAATTAGTTTTCTTAATCTAAAAGTTTCTTTAATTAGCTCCTTGTGGGTTCGACCTGTTCTTGCCATTGTCTCATCTAGACACCCGTGCACTTGCGGTATTTTATGATTGATATTGATCACATCAAGTTTTTGGCCCCGTTGCCGGGGAGCCAATTCAAAAGGAACCTTTTAGTTAGGATTTCTAACATTAATTTTTGCATATCATGGCATATTTTTGTAGTTAGTTTCATTCATAGCTTGCATTAGATTTAGTTTTTGTGTCTCTTAATATTTGGGGTTTTTGTTTTTCAAGTTTTGGTTGCTGATTATTAGTTAATTTTTGGACTGATTTCAAGTGGTTACATAGAAGACAAATTTCAGCACTAATTTTTTGACAGATTTGGCTTGTTTTTCCCCCAAAAGTTCACACTATTAAAACCAGTCAAAAGGACTCCTTTGGACTTGAAATTTTGCTGGATTGGCCTTTGGTATATTGACTTTGAACTATCAAAGTTTCAGAAAGAAATAAGTTTTGGAAGTTCAACTTTTAGTGCCGCGAATAGGGCCAGTTAGTCAGGTAGATTCTGCAACCAGCAGAAAAACTTGTTCCAGTAGCCAACTTCATGATAGCATAACTTCTTCGTTTTTTATCCTTTTTAGTCACTGTTTTTTTTTTTTTTTTTTGTTTGATTCTTGCATATTAGGAGATTACATCCTACTCATTGTTTTCTGGTTTTGATTAATAAGAGTGGATCATACAGATCTGTAAACTTGGGCCTGTGCAACAGGTTCCAACACTTAGAATTTTTTTCAGCACTTGGTAGCATGGTCTCCATTTAACTTAGGACTACATTAGGAGTTTTAGAAGTGCATCTTTCATTCAAATTGCAGTAATTTAGGGTTGTGAAATTTAGATTAGGTTGATTTTTCAATTTAGGAATTTTATTAACAATTTTTTTGCTATTTTTAGTAGATTAGTTAGATCTAACATTTTAGTTGTTTCTGTGAGGTTACAATCTGAATTTTGAAGGACTCTAAAAAGAAGGAAATTTTGGGGATTGCTTTGAAGCAAACAAGTTGCTCTCAGAATTGCTAAAATTGCTCTCAGAATTGCAAAATTGCTAAAAAAAAATACAGGTTAAGCTTGCACAGTTTAAAGATTTACGTGGACCTGCTGTAAGAGTTTCTAAACTTTACCCCACGAATCTTTTACTTACAAGTGGGGCTCGGATGGTTTAATTTTTGTAAAGTGTGAATGCTTGATTGACACGCCATCTAATTGGACACACACTTAGTTAAGGGCAATCCACCCAAAAAAGATAAGGTATGGATTTCATTACCAGATCGTTGCCCATCTAGGTTAACCATCTCTCACATTAGGATCCTAACTTTAATTAAAATCAAGTAGCAACGAGACCCTAATATTCAAGCTCAGTAGGACGAAGACCACTGACGGTTGCATCAATTCCGCTCTTTGACCGAAGTTGATGCCCAAGAAAGCCTTTGCTCCTGAGGGTGCAACAGTTTAATTGTTCAGGGTACTGCTACTTAAGAGTGTTCATCCCCACCACTCCCTGGTGGCTGCCGGTAAACTAAGGTTTCATAAGACCGGATTGGAGGCCTTAGTGCACTCTTCAAACCAGTTAGGAGCTGTCTAGTGAGTTAGGTTAACCCTAGGATAATTTCTTGTGCTCAATCTTTGTGCTTTACTGCTTGTGCATCATCTAGTAAGACCATCAGGGCCCTGCATATAGATTAGGCTAACATTTTTTAGGTTAGACCCGGTGCATGCAATCTAAACCTGAAAAGAAAAAATTGTGGGAACATGAAAATCGAAGGTTGACTCGAATAGAGCCTGAGTTAGCATTGACCATCATAGGAAGTTCATCAATTTTCGAAGAAAAAAAGACTGATCACGTGAACCCACCCATGACTTTGAAGGACTACATGTACCTCACCAGGACAACTCAACCGTCCTGCATCACCCTGCCTCAGACCAATGCCACATTTGAGCTGAAATCTGGAATGATCCAGATGCTCCTAGTATTCCGTGGGCTAGACTAGGAAAACCCATACCAACATGTTAGGGAATTTGAGGATATTTGTGGGACCATGAGAATTAATCACATGACTGAGGAGGCCCTTAAACTTAGATTATTTCCTTTCTCCCTAAAAGAAAAGGCTAAAGCTTGGCTTTATGCCTTACAGGCCGGGTCCATCACTACATAGGCCGAGCTAGTCGAAGAATTTTACAAGAAATTCTACTCTAAATAGAAAACCACTTCGATTAGGCAGGCTATCAATGGATTTTATCATATGGGTCGGGAGACACTTTACAATTGTCTTGCATGGTTCAAGGGCCTATTAATCCAGTGTCCCCACCATGGATTTGAAAAAATACGATTGGTCCAGATCGTGTATGAGGGTTTGGATTACCCTACTAAGCAGATGGTGGAATCTTTTTGTAGTGGAAAGTTTACATAGAAAACAATGGATGAAGTATGGACATTTTTGGAAGAAACCGCTGAAAGTACACTGTAGTAGGCCCTTATTAAAAGGGAGCCCATCACACCCACCATTATTGAAAAAGGGGGAATGTTCAAGGTTGAACCCAAAATTGAGGCAGATCCAAAATGGCCACACTGATGAGAAGAATAGAGGCCTTAGAGCTGAACCAAAAACCCACTCCAAACACTTTAGAGTCATTGAAATATAACCAGGCCATGAATGGAGGGATTGACCCAACAACTTTGGGTCCGGCCGAGTCTGTTGAGGAAGTGAATCCGCTTTATCAAAACACTCGTTTTGATAATCGTCAGAGCTATGACCCATACTCTAACACATACAATCCAGGTTGGAGGGATAATCCGAACTTTTCTTGGACCAAAGGCCCAACTCAAGGTGGCCCATCTTAGTCCACTCAATTTCAGCCCAATCAATCTCAACTCAATGCCCCACCCTGTTTCCAAAAACCCAACTTCAACCCTAGTCCATTGACCCAAAGGGTAGATTCTTTAGAAGAGGCCATGAAACTCATGTCTCAAACCACGGCTCAATTGTCTCAGAGTACTGCTCAATTCCAGCAGACCACTACTCAACTTTTAAATGGCCACACTCAAACCCTTGCAAAATTGGAATACCAAATGGGCTAACTGGCCAATTCATTGAGTGCTAGAGACAAGGGAATATTTCCAAGTCAACCTGAACCCAATCCCAAGGGCCAAGTCGTTCATCATATAAAAAGAAAAGGCCCAAAACAAGTTAAGTCCATTATTACTCTTAGGTCGGGTACATAAATTGATAACAATGTTGAACTACCCAAAGAATCTAAGAAAACACCAAGTGAAGATGTGGAAAGTGAGGAACAAAGTGTGAATGCTAAACCTATGTTAGAACCTGAGCTAGTTAAAGAAAACCTAGTCAAACTGATCCATCACCTAGTGAGTCATCTCCTAGGACTTATGTTCTTAAGGCACTATACCCACAGAGGCTAGGCCCAGCAAAATCAACTGTTCAATTGGATAAAATGCTAGAAGTATTCAAACAAGTGAGGATCAATATCCCACTACTTGATGCTATCCAATAGATTCCGGCCTATGCAAAATTTCTGAAAGACCTTTGCACCTTCAAAAGGACTACCAATGTGCCCAAGAAGGCATTTCTAGCCCAACAAGCTAGCTCGATCATTTCCTGTCCAACCCCGATCAAATACAAGGACTCGGGGTGTCCTACAATTTTTTGTCAAATAGGGGACCATCACATAGAGAAAGCTTTACTAGATTTGGGTGCAAGTGTGAACCTTCTTCCGTACTCTGTTTATGAAGAATTAGGTTTGGGGGAGTTGAAAATGACACATGTGACCTTGCAATTGGCTGATGCATCGATTCGGTACCCCAAAGGGGTAGTCGAAGACGTTTTGATTAAAGTCAGAGACTTTATATTTCCTATCGATTTTGTTGTCTTGGATACTAAACACACATCTAGGGCTGAACCCAAAATTTCAGTAATTTTGGGGAGACCATTTCTAGCAACCTCAAATGCCTTGATCAATTGTAGGAACGGAGTGATGCAAATTTCTTTTTGGACCATGACAGTTCAAGTGAATATTTTTAATGTCAGTAGGCAACCTCTCGATGAGGATGATGGTGTTTTTGAAATTAGTTACATTCATGAATTGGTGGAAAATCACTTACCCCATTTGAAACTTGAAGATCCACTAGAAGCTTGTCTTGCCCACTTTGGCAGTGACTTTGATGTAGATGGCTACATTGAAGAGGTGAATACACTGCTAGCTGCAACTCCATTAATGAAAAAGAATAGGTGGCTACCTAAGCAAGAGATCTTGACCTCAATTTTGGAAGGTAGGTTTGTTTGGGATCCAGGAGGATTCCATGTTAGGTGTCAGACGGGGCAGTTTCTTTTTCTTTGTTTTTATATATATTATTATTAGTTTAGGTTATTTTTTGTCATTGTTTTGACTAACTTTGGATAGGGAGCGCTATGCAAAATCATCAGGTGGCGGAGCTCCCCAAGACCATGATTTCCAAATCGGAGCTAATCGATCGTCTTAAAATGATTTCAATAGGCTCCCTGTCAAATTTCAAGTCAATTGGACATCAGTTCACCGTACATCAAAGCGCGGTATCTTTATTGCAACAAAAACAAGTCTACTTGCGACGAGACCCCACACGGCTTCAAAACTCAAACAAAAGCCTATGGATGGTCTTATTTACTGCCTAGAATGCTTTACCTCAAATTTCAGGTCATTCCGATATCATTTGACCATATTTTGGCTTCTAACGACAAATTGACAACTTCACGCGACAAAGTCTTCGGCTTTCCCAGAAAATTAGAAACTTTCCCTCTGATTTGCAAGATTTCTCGTCAAGTTTTATGCAGGAAAGTCAGGCCAATACATGTGCAAAAATGTCAAGAAAAATACCAGCGAAAAAAGAATCAGAAAAAATCGGAAAAAGTCGAAAACTGGCGACCAAAAGGGACAAAAGAGTCCCTAAGGTCGCTTGCAACCCTGGAAATCCGGGTCGCCAGATTTTCACCATAAACCCATTTTTCGGGTCCTTTTTTGCGTTTCGAGATGTTTGGCCCCTGTAGTTTTTTAAAAATCTGATTTTCGGGGCTTGCAATCTGTCTATCTTTGTCAACATGACGGATCCGCCACAGAAATCATTGGACCATCATTGGACGCTTCGAAATCACCAAGAAGAATTCCAAAAGTCGCGGTAGCAATTAATGTCTAGAGAGCACACTTTCTGCCCGTTCGATCTAAAAATCGACAAGATAGATGTTACCGACCCACTAATAGCAATTAATGTCTGAAGTTACATGATCATCCGTTATCAATCAGCATGAAGATCCATCGGTGATCAAGCCTCTTACATTGCAAGAAGAATTCCAAAAGTTGTGGCGCGACCCGCAATTCTTCAAATGCCTTGGCGACCACCTAATGCAGTTAATGACCCGTTTCATGACAAATTAATGTGGTTATTCAACTCATTATTTTGGACGGCCAAATCAGAAGCAAAGAAAAATGAGTTACAAGTAAGCCATAATCATGGCATTAAACCCTGTAAGTCCTCCCATGATGGAGTTTAAAGGGAATTAAAAGCCCTTAATTCTCCATCGGTCAATCAGAAGTCAGGAAAAAAGAGTTACAAAATACAAAATTAAAAACTTATAACTCCTCCCATCATGGAGCATTAATGCAATCAATGCTCATAAACCCACCTTATGGCCACCGAAAGCCTATAAAAGGAGGTCATTTCCACCATTTCAAGGGTCCAAAAATCGGAATCCATCTAAAAAAGCCCAGATTCGCAAATCCTTTGGAAAAAGTTGCTACAACAACCTCTCCTCCATCAAAGAGAATTTGCAGCATCCACCACTACAAGGTGACTGAAGTTCCTTGGGGGGGCTTGCCCCCCAAGGCCCTCTCCTTCTACATGGCTTAGACGTGAATTTTCAGCCTGTCTGCTTAGTTTTTATTGGATATAGGACCTCCTCATGGTCCTTACTCTCTAAAAAAAATCTGAGGTTCAAGCCAAGCCAAGCAAATCACAAGCGTCATATGTTCTCATCTGAAGGATTATGACAAAGTCTACACATGACTTGCGACCGTCAATCTGAATGAGTCCCCGCAATCTCCTGAGAAGTCAGATCTCATTTTCTTACTTTTCATTGTATAATTTGTATTTTTTAAAGAGAAAAAAAATCACAACTCTTGTCTTTCGTTTTGATAAGAATTATAAACCGCCTTTCACGGCAAAATTGTCGTTTAGGGCACAAACATCGCCTTTCACGGCAAAAATATCGCCTTTCATGGCAAACAAATGAAAATCTCCTTTCACAGCAAATGATGTCTCTTTTCTTAAGTATATGTGCAATGGAAATTAGAAAATAGTTGATTTCCTTTTCTACTTGTGAAGGTGGATCTACGAACCACTACTTCTCAATTCCGAGTAGAGTAGAAAATTTGGCATACCCATACAAAAAATGTTGATGCTAGCTTCATCCTCCGATCACGAAAGGGTTGTGCCCCACGGGCTCTCACGTCTGCTGACCTCGGTAGTCCCAAGACCGAAAAAGCGAGTCCATTATGAATGATTTAAAATCCATTGATTGATTACTTGTAATACTTTGATGGGTCATGATAATAGTATAGATGATTTAGAGCATAGCACTGATAGCCATTTACTAATGTTATAAAAAGATGAGAGAATAAGCACTTTCACCTTAATTGGTTTCCCTAGATTTTCCTCCAATAAGAGTTAGCCCCACTATGAGATTGAGCACAAAATATTTTTGATCATATCAATAAGGTGGGATCAACTCCTATTTGAATAAAATCTAGGGTCAACCAAACTAAGGAGAGCAACTGAATTTTTAACGGCTTGGATTTCTAGTGAGATTATCTCCTTAAATTTTGGAGAATGATTTACTTTGCTCTCTTGCAACTAAGTGAAAGACAAAAGTATACTCAAGCACTTTTTAAATTCTATTATTATGAAGAAAAAGGAGATAAGTGGGGGCAAAATTGTAAGGGACCATAAAATTCTTGAAACTACTACCAGAATTCAAACACCATCCAAAGTTGAGTGGGGGCAGTTGCTTATACGCGACCCCCTCTCCCTCTGCCCCTGGTTAGCACACCCATTAGGAGTAACTCAAATATCAATGTAATTAAATAATTCTAACCCTTGAGCTTTATATTGTGTAAATTTGTTGTGATAAAATCCAATAGTTACTTATGTCTAGACCAATGTCAAATTAGAATGATTTTTTGCCAAAATGGACAGTTGTTTGTGATTAGATTACTCAAGTGAGGCGCATGTGCAAAAAAAAAAACAGGGTGTCTGTAGGCTTGGAATATGTAATTCTCCATTCTATAAATAATACATAACACATTTGGAAAAATTGACTTGCGGTCTAGTGGTTCCATTTTGGTAGAAGAACGAAATATTATGAAAAAATAAACAAACAACCTACAGCTGATTGGACTACACCATTTGTCAGACCAAAAATGGGTTCACCCACTGGACATTATTAACACAAAAGGAGTTCATTTCAGCTTAAAGGTTGGCCGCGGTCTCAATGTAGTCCCCAGGAATAAAAATAAACCCCACCCTCCCAAAACGCCTTGGAAGTTGCAAAATGTCAAAAGTAATTGTGTTTTTTTCTTTACCCCCAGCTAAGGGGGTTAGGACCCAAGAGGGAGGAAAGGAGCCCGCATATACGGGAAGAAAGCCCACAAAAGTGGAAAAGGAGCCTGCAAAGCGGGAAAAGGTGACATACCCGTGATTTTAACCCCGAACACCAAAGTAAGAGCCGATGCTCCTTTCTACTTGGGTAATGAGGCATTCTTGTCCAAAATGATTGTGTTAATAGTTCATTCTTCGCCACCATAAGTCACTTGGGTCACCTGGAGGACATATGACTTGACATGAATATAAGAGAATCCTCTCTTTTTGGCCTTAGTTACTGCCAAGACAGGAAGATCGCCCTCACTTCTGCTTGGGAATTAGGGAATTTTCCTTTGGAGGGGCCTATGCTTATATATATTCCAAAATATAGGGGGATTCGTCAAAATTTCTGGGAGGCATGGCCCCCCTTCCCCCACTAGTTAGTTCCACCCATGCTTTGGTCCCTTGTAAGATCCTTTCCCAATTAAAAAAATATCATATGAGTCGGCACAACATTCCTCCAATCCTTCAACCTTTAGCTTTGCATCTTTGTTTACAATGAATGGCATGTAGTCTAGTAGTTGAAGTGCCCATTGCTCTCATTATGGTTTGTTTTCAATGAGCCACATGCCATTCACTGTAAACGACTTCATCTCAGATTTTGTGCCAACAAATAGGTGTATTACGGGCACCTCTTTATTTTTCTTCTTTTTGTTTATACGTGTAGAGACTTGATTTACACAGCCAATTATGACTGGTCCATTCCCCTATAGAAAGACATCCCGTTTTTCTTTTCTTATTTTTTTTAAAGGACATCCTGTTTAGCCAAGCTTTACCCTCCATACCCTTTAATTTCTCGTGGTGATTTGTAGGAAGTCATTAACTCTTCTTTATGGAGGATTTTGATCATGTAGGTGGCAGCTATGAAAGCGTGGAGTTTGGGAAGTAAGAAGTAAAATAGGTCGATTATGTTTACTGTTCTCTTTTGTTTAGTTATAATCCTATTTTCAATGGTTCTGTGGTTTATTTCACTTTATTTTATTTTATTTTGCTAGGTTGGTAAAGGCCCACGGATGAAACCTTGGGTATGAGTGTAATATACCATTCAAATCTGAGAGCATTGGCAAATGGTTGTGGTTTAATCAAAATCCCGTTTCCTACTACTTTGAAAATGAGTAACTATTGAATTTTGTTACAATATATTTGAACTTTTACCAAAAAATAAATAAAAAACAATATATTTTGACAATATTTAGTTGCCATTAACATCTGAAGATTCAAAATCAAGGGCTAAGGGCTAGGAACATTTAGTTGGGCTTAATATTAATTAGTTTCCTGATAAAGAAGTTTTGTTAGTTTGAGGCTCTCAATCAAAGGAAGAATTTTCTTTTTCCAAACTTTTAAGTAGTGTGCAGCATTAAGCTTGATGAAGACCAATATTGATGAGATGATGAAGAGACTGATGAGTAGAAAATGAGATATTTGATGATGAATAAGTCATAGCAGATTAATAAAAGACACTTCGGTTCTCTGGGATTGGGTCTATATGAGCTTGATCGGCTACTTTTGAAAATGATTTATTTGGGTTGGGATCATTTGGTATTGGACTGTCTGGATGTGTAAAGAGGCTGATATAAATTACTAGCTGGGTTTGAAGTGACCGAGATACATGACTGGCTGTACAGAAACTTCAGGATCTAAGCTCTGATACCATCAAGAAACTGAGCAAAATAGGTTTGAGTGAAAATCACGTTCTGCCTTTTCTTCATGCAGACTCGTTCATGTGTTGATGTCTTTTTACATAGGTGGTTACAAGTGTATCTGTAGGCGGTAAAAACGACACCTATTTAGATTGAGATGAGATCGGGGTGAACTTCTTAGGACAGGGAATGCTGAACGCCAAGAACCTGAAACGGAAGGAGAAAGGCTAAAGTCAGAGCCCCTGGCTGCCGTGAGCCGAAGGCACTCCGATGCCTGAGTTAGTTCTGAGGAGACTAAACAGGAGGAGGAAGAAGAGAATGAAACAGTGTGTAGTTTTTAGAGTTGTATGTTGCGTATTGCGTACCTCTCATGGGACTGATCCCATGCGTATATATAAGCGAGCGTTCCTCGTTCATTCTCTCTGTGAGTGGGGGTAGGTGAGGTGAGGTCCCATCGATCCTTACCCTGACTGGCAGCAGTAGCAGGTAAAATGGGCAACATCCCATCCTCACTTTCCATGCCTTCAGTCAGTTGACGTACAGGGCTGATAAAGCAAACCTCTTATCGCCATAAATGAGCGATCCTATCGTCATAAATGAATGCTCATATCTGCCTGAGCGCGCCGTATTTCCAGGAGGAGGGTGGCGGCCCACTCTGACTCTAGCATTCTAGTCTGAGACCAAGGATGGCTCGGCCGTGGTGTGCCTATGTACCGAGCTGGAACCTGTGCCGAGCTGCCGAACCGCTGTGCCGCGCTGGCACTGTTTGACCGAGCTACCGAGCTGACGGGACTGATCGCAGGGGCGAGGTGGTTGGCGAGTCTAGCCGTAATCCTCGCTTAACTTCGTCATTACGGTATTTTACCCACACAATTTCCCCCTAGCTTTTGACTTCTGAGAGCCCTCCAGCTCGAGGAGGTCAGAAGCTTGATGACCGTATAGCCGGCTCCGCTACCGAGCTCGAGTGAGGGTTGCTGTCATGAGGGAAATACCGGGGCGAGGGAGCTTCGGATCAGGAGGGTCCCTTTCGAGATGTCCCCTCGCCTGTCCTGGATATTTAATAGCCCTCGGATATCGCGCTAATGGTGGCACGTGTACCTTCTCTTAGCTGTCTCGCAAGTACTTCGAGGAGACGTTAGGGCTGCGAGACGGGACGTTAGGGCCGATTGAGGGGACGCCTCTTAAAGGCTCTCCTCGAAAGTCAAATCGACGCCCCTGGGCCCTATAAATCAGAGCGCCTCCCTCGTCTTCACTTTCCCCTGCTTTCTTTGCACTTCTACTGCGCTCTGCAAGAGAACTTCTCCGGCGCCTACGAACTTCCGACGATCTTGCTTGTGCAGTCCCCATTCGTAGGACTCCTTTCCGCTTCCCTCGTCTTTTCTTCTAGATAGGTCCTCGTCTGAGTCGAGAATGGGAGTCTATAGACATTTGTTAGGGGACCCAGGTTCCATAGATCATCTTAGGGGTTTATACAAGGTCCCCTCCAATGTGGAGATCAGGCCGGATAACCCAGACGACGGCCTCACCTATCGTGACGGCTGGATGCCGTTTTGGCTGGTCTCTGTAGTGGAAGGGGGGCTCCGCTTTCCCCTGCACCCACTGGTCCGGGACTGCCTCTGGGAGTGGAGGTTGTGCCCATGCCAGCTACTCCCCAATGGATATAAAATCATAATGGGGGTAGTGCGGCTCAACCAGATCTTGGAAATCGGCCTTGGTGTCCCGGATATCGAGGACACGTATGACCTCTGCAAATCCGCAGAAGGGGATACTTATTACCTCCGGCTGAGGGTCCGCCGGACTGGGTTCGTGACCGCGCTGGAGGACTCCAATAGGTACGCGGGCGAAGACCGAGTACTCGTCAGAGGAGGATGGGAGTTCGGTGAAGCAGAGCCTGCTACCACGGTCCGGGTCCCCCGAAAAATAGGAATTCCTCCAAGTAAAGGCCGGAGTTCTTTCGGTTTGCGGTTCTTTCCTTTCTTTCTCTGTCTGGCTCCTGATACGATTTTGTCTATGCAGATTTCCGCGAAAAGAGAGAGCTCGCGCGGAGGAACCGCTGGAAGGTGAACAGCGCGTGGCACGAGCAGGTGAGAAACTACCGCGGCCACAACTGTCGTGCTGCGTGGTCTCTCCTGGGGTACGTGCCCCACTACAGGTCCTTCAACACCTCCCGAAAGGTATCGGGGATAGACTCCGTGCTGAGCGGGGAAGGCGCGAGTCAAACAACAGAGACGACCGTGGTACCAGGCTCGGCAGTGGTGACCGTTGCGATTCCCACCGGTCGTCTGGTTGAGTCGGCAGAACGTGCTCCAGCAGTCTCCGCCGCGGAGCCTGCCGGGACTTCGAGAGCCAGGCCCCTGCCTTCCCGAACGAGGCTAGTAGCTTCTAGTTCGGAGGAAGAAGAGGAAGAGGAAATGTTGCGCCAGCGCGGGCGACGCTATGCCGCAGAAGACTTGTCTGCGGCGGCCTTCGGGGATATCGGGGGCGAGGCCCGGGATCCTCCTCAGGCAGTGGCTCTGACGCCTCCGGCATCTGCGGGTGGCACTCTCGCCCCTGACGCCGAGACGGTCTGTATTGCCGCGACCGGGGCTGCTCGGCCTGGGGAGGCAGAGGTCATCTCAGCTCCGCCTCCGGTCGTCGTCGTGGACGACGCGCTCTCTGAAGGTGCCGTGGGGGCTGGAGGTCGGGCTCGCTCCGCCGAGGTTGCTGAGGGCGGGCGACCCGAGAAGAGGGCAAGGGTCGAGGCCTCGCCTGGCCCCTCCTCGCCTTCGCCTGCCGGAGGGACAATCTTGCCTCCTCCTATGGCTCCGTGGAGGCCGGCCATCGAGGAGGTTCTGGGGAGGCCGCTGGCCGAAACAGACCGCGCAGCCAATCCCCAAGTTGTCGCAGCGCTCGGACGAGCCTGCGCCCTTCCTCAAGACATGGCGAGGTGGGCCGCGATGGACAACGAGTCGCTCCTGCTCTCCTCGATGCGATCCCTGGTGTCGGTAAGTGCAGTATTCTTTCCTTAGCTTTCAGTCCGGTGTTGCTTTATTGACTTCTGGTTCTCATTTTGCAGCTGTTGCAGAGGTGCCAGATAGGCATTGAGAGGCTTGATGCGGCCGAGGCGCGGGCAGCGGAATGGGTGGTTGAGAGGGACGAGCTGCGGGCGTCCGTGGCGTCTAAGGACGCGACGCTGGCAGAGGTGGCGGCCAGGAATGCCGGTCTCGTCTTTGATTACGAGGAGTCCAAGGTCGAGGTCGGGCGCCTCAAGGACGAGCTGGCGGAAGAGAAAAGCCAGAACCTCCACCTTGCCACCGAGCTCGATGATCTTCGGATCGCGGCAAAGCGACTGGAAGACGACCTGGAGAGCGCGAAGGGGACCAACAGGAGGCTCCTCTCTCAGCGGAACCAGGCGCAAGGTTCCCTGGAGATGGCGTTGAGGGAGAAGGCGGCCGAGATTGAGTCTGCCCTGGCAAAACAAGAGGCCAGGCTCAAGGAGGAGTTCCTCGCCGAGCATGACTCCGTCATGGGGGCGGAAGTCGGCAGGCTGTCCGCTGAGTACAAGGCTTAGTTGCCGGGAATCCGGGACCGAGCCTGGGAGCTTGGGTGGAAAGCAGCCTTGAACAAGGCTGGGGTCCCCGAGGACAACCCTCTCTTCCTAAATCCCCCAAGATTCTCCTGCTCGGACTCGGGACTCGCGGCCGTGTCTCAGGCTGCTGACCTTCCCTCGCAATCGTGTCCGGAGGCGAACGCCGCTCCCGGGGCGCCTGAAGAGGCTCCCGCAGCCAGCGCCGATCCCGAGGGCTCCCAAGTGCCCACGGTCGTTGAGGCCCCTCCTGAAGTCGTCGCGGTCGTTCCTGAAGCTACCCCGACCGCTCCCGAGGCCAGTGCGGTCGTTGCCGAGGTCCCTCCAGAGATTGACTGCAATGTGGAAGCTGCAGCCCTCTGAGTGTTTTTTGTAATTTTTGTAATTCTTTCTTTTATCGTATCTCCATTCATCTTGTAATCAGGAGCTTTGATTAATGAAGAACTTTGAAACTTTGCTCGCATTCTGGCTTCCTTGTCTCCTTGTCTTTGATGAAATGGGTGGTCGACCTTATGTCGCAATGCTTTTCTGTCTGAGTTGTTGGTCCGGATAGCCGAACTCCTGGCCATTTTCAGAATCGGAACATCGGCCAATGACCGAGACCCAGTACGTGAACCGTGGTCTCCGTCTGCTGTTTCGTACCCATAATCTCCCCCCCCCAGCTTTTGACCTGCGAGCTCCTTGGAGCAGGTCGGAAGCTGAGTGGCTTTGTCAGGCCGGGACTGCCGCTAATCTTTTAAGAGTACCTGGTTTGTGAAGCATTGCCGAGACGGCGGGGTCTCGGTTCGGTGGGGGATTCCTCCTTATCGCCTGTTGCCGACGCGGAGTGCCGCATTAAGTGCCTTTGCTGACGTGGAGTGCTCCATTAAGCGCCTTTGCTGACGTGGAGTGCTTCATTAAGTGCTTTTCGCCAGTCGAGGCGGTCGCCCTTTCGTTTGTCGAGGCATTTATCATCCCGTCTGTCGAGGCATTTAATAGTCCTCTGGAAGTGCGGCGCCGGTGCCACGTGTCGCTTCTCTGAAGGGCACGCAATCACATCTGCAGGACGCCTGGGCTGCCCGAGACGGCGTTAGGGCTATTCGAGGTAATGCCTTATTAAAGGCCTTTCTTGAAACCTGAAACGGCGCCCCCAACCTATATAAACTAGGCACCTTTTCCGCCTTCCTTCTTTTCGATCTTCAGACTCCCTATTGCAATCTGCTGAAGAACAGTACTATCCCTGTTGCCTGCGAGTACTCTATTCGCACAGCCTTTCATCGTAGGATTTCTTCCGTCTTCTCCCTTTCTAGTAGGTATTCCTCCATCTAGGGTAGAAAATGGGCATTTACAGGCACTGGCTGGATGACCCACTGTCCATAGGATTGTTCAGGGACGCATACAAGGTCCCTGCGAATGTAGAAGTCAGGCCAGACGGCCCTGACGATGGCATTACATACAACGACGGTTGGATGCCATTTTGGCTGGTGTCCGTCGTGGAGGGAGGAGTCCGGTTCCCCCTTCACCCACTCCTCAGGGACTGTCTCCGGGAGTGGGGGTTGAGCCCCTGCCAGCTGCTTCCCAACGGGTGTAAGACCCCGACCCCTAATTTTCGGGATTAGTGTGTTTTTAACCGTGGTTTAGTTTTCTAAATAAGATTTGAGCCTATTTGAGTTAGATTGTGGTTTAGAATGGTTTTCCATAGCTTTGGGGAATTTTGAGAGCGGTTGGACCTGGTCTGATAGCCCGGGGATGCCTTGGGCTGTACGTGTCAGCGTGGAGGAATTGTTCTTGATTTTGAAAAATTACAATTTTGGTTTCTTCTGATAGGTCAAATTAAATCCAACAACTTTTGTGTTTAGACCTACCCCATTCGAGACTCAGAAAATCAGTTTTTCAGCCCGAGGGGCAAAACAGTCTTTTCACATTTAAATCTGAGCCCAGATTTCGAAATTTCAGAACCATGCCAAAAATATACTTTTTGAAAACTAGATTTTATAAGGATCATTTTAGTCTTCTTCGTCGATTTCATCCGGGGCCCGCAAGACCATGATTTAGCCATTTTAAGTTTCAGCTGTATTGGGCCCCACATTTTTCCACTTTCCCCATTTAAGTCAACTCCTTCACCCACGTTTCTTCACTTGCAAACTCCCTCCCAACTGCTGCAACTCAGGAAACCAGAGAAGAACCCATTTTTCCTTCATCTTCTCCACCTTGCATGTCAGCCCATTCTAGATTGGAGTGAAAATCTGAGCATACCCTTTTCTTCCTCTCCTCCCAAGCTTTCCATTACTACCATTTTCTTGAGGATCCCAGCTGGATAGCTCCTTCATTTTTGTTCTTACTTCTTGTTTAGCAAGCTTCAGGTAAGGGATCTTCTTCTCCTTTTCAATAGAGTCTTTTGAGCCTACAAGGATTGTGTTTTTCATACATGCAACAGCCATTTCGAAGTGGATTCTTATTTTTCAAATTTGGTTGGATTTTGAGGTTTATTTTTGGGGCTTTTTGTAGATTTCGGTTCAGCTCTTGAGAGTGGTTTTGAGGAAGGTTTTGGATTGACATTTGGGTCAAAGGCAAGTGATCAACTTAGCTCTTCTCATGCATGCAATGTTTGAATGTTTTAGCTTCAATGGTTTGGTTCTTTTTCCATTATAATTTGAGCAATGTATTGTTTCAAATATGTGTTATGGTTTGAATTTTTGTTTAGTTTGAAATGCATTTGCTAGTGGTTTATCTTGCTGGTTTTCATTCAATTGAAGTAGTTTTTGTCTTGCTTAAATGTGTTGCAAATGGATGAAAGAATGGAAGAGTATTTTGTGAAGTGATTAGAGGTGTTGGTTGTTAAAATTTAATGGGAATGGCCCTTGGAGAGCATGGAGGCTCAAGGGATGTGCAGGGATTTGACTAAGGAATGGAAGGATGTAAAATGGGTGAAATGGAGTGAAAGATCTGAACTGGATTGGAGCTGCCGCAGATGGGCGGTCAGCCGTCGGCCAGCAGTCGGCTAGCCGACTGTTGACCCACGGCTAACCGACCCTGTGTCGGTCAGAATAACAGTAACTAAATTTCTGCACAGGGCGTGGTCGGCCCGCGGGCGGTCAGCAGGCGGCTAGCCGACCTGCGCAGAAATTGAAAAGTAGTATGTTCCTGAACAGTCGGTCAGTGGTCGGTCAGCCGGTCGGCTAGCCGACCACAACCAGCGGCTAGCCGCCAGGTAGCCGCGTGGTGACCGAGTGTACAGAAGGAGAATTTTGAAGGGTTTTCGATGGGAGAGAAAAACTAGAATATGTTAAGGGCTCTTTGGCTTGATGTTGTGCAATTAAAACATGAAATGTTATTTAGCTTCAGGGGCACCAATCCGCTTTTAATTCCAACATTTGGGTTTCAATTACACAAGAATCGAATGAAGGGCCTTAGCATATACTTGAAAGTCTGTTTTCAGAAACTTAGTCTTGACATGAAGAATGTTATTTTGTACTTGTTTTGACTTACGAGCATTCGTTTTGTCTTGGATCTTGTTTTGCACTTGTTTTGACTTACAAGCATTGGTTTCGTTCGGGTATTGTTTTGCACTTGTTTTGACTCGCAAGTATCAGTTTTGTTTCGGGAATTGTTTTGCACTTGTTTTGAGTTACAAGTATCAGCTTTGTTTCAAATTGTTTTAAGAACCCAAAAGGGGACTACTTAGTGCGCTTCGACATGCTTATAGCTTATGATACCTTGTTTTGTCTTGCGTGCACCGTCCACCCTGTGGTCTATAAGGGAAATGTGAGAACTTGGTCCGGGAGGCACCCTTAACCACGGGGCGTAGCGTGTCAACCACGGGCCTCAAACGGCGAGTCTCCATTAGTTTTGTGCATTCATGAATTCCGTTGAATACCACTGAGCTTGGACTGCCCTCTCAGTCTGATCCACTTGTTAGGGGGTCCTTAAACATAAGGACTATCTGCAGATAAGTCGTGTATTTATACACATTTTTGTTCTGTTCCGGTTCCGCGGCCGGATTTCCCGCCCACCTTGTGTGGCTCGGGCTTCTGTTTCGTTTCGCCTGTCGTGCTTTGTCTTTGCTTGCTCTTGTCATCATGTATGACGGAGAAAGGATGAGCTCAATGTGGATTTACGAATCATGACGTTTTCTCGTAATCATGCTAGCTTTGTATTGCATTTTGTTCATGTACTATTTGGAAATTTATTAAATGGTTTTAAACACTAGACCACATGTACTCATGCTACTTTTGCCTCATATCTCGTTCGTGGACTTTTGTTTTCTCGAAGTGTATATCGTTCAAGCATCGTTTCAAGATTTGTAAACTGTTTTAAATTCAGTATATAGTTTCTTATATCGTTCAAGCATCGTTTCAAGATTTGTAAACTGTTTTAAATTCAGTGTATGGTTTCTTATAAATTTTAAATGATTCATACTCATGCTTAAATTGATCACCTGCCAGACCGTCGTGTCTGACCTTGTTTGTTTGGTGCCTTAGGTAGCAGGTTCTCGTCTTGAGCTAGTACGTGCGCAGTTGGCTTTAGAGCCATGAGTTTTGCAGGTTGTTGTTTCAGTGATGTCATTCAGACGTCGCGCTTGTTTCTGGAGATACGTTACACACATGGGTAGTATTTGTTCTTAGCTTGTTTTTTTTGTAAGGCTTTTGTTAGCCTTTTCTTTTGGGATTGTAATTAATGCACTTGTGTAATTATAACTTGAATATGCTTGGGTATTGATAAGCCTGTCCCGGTCAGCTCTGTATATTTTTATATCATGTTTTATTCCAGTCTGAGTATGATTATGCTATGACAGCTTTATGCTGACGGGTCGCAATGCCACGTAAGCTTCCGCGAAATGTTCTTGATGTGTTTGGAAATTTTGTCTTCCTCACACACGCGGATCCCGGGGAAAAATATATTTATCACTTAATCCCCAATTCGCGTTCCCGAGGTCGGACCGCTGCGGGGATCCGGGTTCGGGGGCGCGACAGACTGGTATCAGAGCGGGCAGGTTTCTAGGAAATAAAACACTCTAGGAACCTTAAGACGTGTGGTGAGGACTCCTTAGACCGTGTAGATTTTGTTTTGGCTAGCCATCGTTTTTGTAACTTCGGGTTTGGTTTCCTCTAGTGGGGGAGCCTCGTTTTGTCTTGAGTTCTTGTCCTTGTGGTTAGGGAATTTGGAGGACCAAATTCCGTTCTAGTGGGGGAGAATTTAATGTCTCCGTACCCATATTTAGTATCTTTTGCTTGCTTTTGCGTTAGAAAGTTAGAGTTTTGTGGACTTAGCATGTGTCTCTCGAAGGACTTTGACAGAATTTTCAGCTTTTCGATGTCGCAAATGGAGTTAGGAAGGGAATATGTGGACAATTGTTAATTAGTAAGGAAGGTGAACAACATATCGAGATATAATTATAGTTGATTGTGGACCATTAGGTGGTGTGTTAGACAAGTAAGTGCAAAATTTTTGGAAAAACTTGGATTATTTTCCTAAGTCGGAGGACCTCTGAAGCCGGATTAGTGGTAGATTTTAAGAAGTTTGAGGTGATTTTCAGTTGATAGAGCTTCAAGTGGATGCCAAAAGCTAGAAATTTCTCAAATTTGATGAACTTTTATCGGAGAAGTGTTATAAGATTTTCAACGATTCCATAATAATGATGAACTTAACTCAGCAGAATGCGTCAGTATGCGGTTAAAAGCATAGGAAGTCAGTTTTCGGCAGCTGTGTAGAGAGTTGTATGCGGAATTAATTGTTACCTGGTCACATGATAGAGTAGATATTGTGGATTTCACCAACTAGTAGAACATCGGTTTTGACGGAGTACATATATGAGATGGAGAATCACAACCTATGGATAATTTCAGTTGAAAGATTTAGAAAAGAATGACACAGGAGTAAGACTTAAGGACAACGAACTTGAAATAGAGACAGAAGATTGGGCAACCAAGGTTTGATTAGGACAGTTTTGAGATTTGAATGCAGAGTTGTAACCGTTTGAGGTGTGATGATGAGTAGATAATTATTGTACAGAGGACCAAGGACGATGAGCATAAAGAGTTAGAGTAACAAGAACTTTTGGAGTACTTTGAAGAAAGACTTCACTCTAGGATTGTGGACACAAATCGAACTTTCAAGGTCAATTATGCATGCCAGGGATAGAAAACCGGACAAATGAGTTTTGATAGAGGTACATCCTATAGAGTTTGGACATGTGGAGTAGTATGATAGTTAGAGTGTTAGCGGGTCAAGTCAGGGCAGGAAACCTATAGTGTGGCGAACCTTGTGATTTCAACGAGCAGACGAAGTGGTAGTACACCGGGATGAGTCAAAGCTTTCTTATTCTTGGACTGACATTGATGGACATGACACGTAGCAGATTCGAGACAATGCTAGGACAGTTGATAATCACTGGGTATTGACAGAAGGATTCTTTGAGCATTGATTATGTCAGAGGAGCAAGTTGTTGGGTAAAACTTTGGACAGTTGAGATCTTCAACCAAATCAGAGACCTTGACCACATACTTATGTCACCGCCATGTTTGACCAGGAGGTATTGCAGTTGTGCAGGAGCAAGCAGATCACCAATGTTTAGAGACAGTGTTTCAGAAGAGGATGACCTAGTGAGTTCAGGTGATTCCGGGATAACCGTGAGTTTGAATAGACCTTTTGAGATTTTCTCGATCTAGTGTGTGAGTAATGCCCTCGTTTTGTTTTGAGTTGGTTTAGATCATTTGGAGGACCAAATGTTCTAAGGGGGGGAGGATGTAAGACCCCGACCCCTAATTTTCGGGATTAGTGTGTTTTTAACCGTGGTTTAGTTTTCTAAATAAGATTTGAGCCTATTTGAGTTAGATTGTGGTTTAGAATGGTTTTCCATAGCTTTGGGGAATTTTGAGAGCGGTTGGACCTGGTCTGATAGCCCGGGGATGCCTTGGGCTGTACGTGTCAGCGTGGAGGAATTGTTCTTGATTTTGAAAAATTACAATTTTGGTTTCTTCTGATAGGTCAAATTAAATCCAACAACTTTTGTGTTTAGACCTACCCCATTCGAGACTCAGAAAATCAGTTTTTCAGCCCGAGGGGCAAAACAGTCTTTTCACATTTAAATCTGAGCCCAGATTTCGAAATTTCAGAACCATGCCAAAAATATACTTTTTGAAAACTAGATTTTATAAGGATCATTTTAGTCTTCTTCGTCGATTTCATCCGGGGCCCGCAAGACCATGATTTAGCCATTTTAAGTTTCAGCTGTATTGGGCCCCACATTTTTCCACTTTCCCCATTTAAGTCAACTCCTTCACCCACGTTTCTTCACTTGCAAACTCCCTCCCAACTGCTGCAACTCAGGAAACCAGAGAAGAACCCATTTTTCCTTCATCTTCTCCACCTTGCATGTCAGCCCATTCTAGCTTGGAGTGAAAATCTGATCTCATCTCCTTCTTCCTCTCCTCCCAAGCTTTCCATTACTACCATTTTCTTGAGGATCCCAGCTGGATAGCTCCTTCATTTTTGTTCTTACTTCTTGTTTAGCAAGCTTCAGGTAAGGGATCTTCTTCTCCTTTTCAATAGAGTCTTTTGAGCCTACAAGGATTGTGTTTTTCATACATGCAACAGCCATTTCGAAGTGGATTCTTATTTTTCAAATTTGGTTGGATTTTGAGGTTTATTTTTGGGGCTTTTTGTAGATTTCGGTTCAGCTCTTGAGAGTGGTTTTGAGGAAGGTTTTGGATTGACATTTGGGTCAAAGGCAAGTGATCAACTTAGCTCTTCTCATGCATGCAATGTTTGAATGTTTTAGCTTCAATGGTTTGGTTCTTTTTCCATTATAATTTGAGCAATGTATTGTTTCAAATATGTGTTATGGTTTGAATTTTTGTTTAGTTTGAAATGCATTTGCTAGTGGTTTATCTTGCTGGTTTTCATTCAATTGAAGTAGTTTTTGTCTTGCTTAAATGTGTTGCAAATGGATGAAAGAATGGAAGAGTATTTTGTGAAGTGATTAGAGGTGTTGGTTGTTAAAATTTAATGGGAATGGCCCTTGGAGAGCATGGAGGCTCAAGGGATGTGCAGGGATTTGACTAAGGAATGGAAGGATGTAAAATGGGTGAAATGGAGTGAAAGATCTGAACTGGATTGGAGCTGCCGCAGATGGGCGGTCAGCCGTCGGCCAGCAGTCGGCTAGCCGACTGTTGACCCACGGCTAACCGACCCTGTGTCGGTCAGAATAACAGTAACTAAATTTCTGCACAGGGCGTGGTCGGCCCGCGGGCGGTCAGCAGGCGGCTAGCCGACCTGCGCAGAAATTGAAAAGTAGTATGTTCCTGAACAGTCGGTCAGTGGTCGGTCAGCCGGTCGGCTAGCCGACCACAACCAGCGGCTAGCCGCCAGGTAGCCGCGTGGTGACCGAGTGTACAGAAGGAGAATTTTGAAGGGTTTTCGATGGGAGAGAAAAACTAGAATATGTTAAGGGCTCTTTGGCTTGATGTTGTGCAATTAAAACATGAAATGTTATTTAGCTTCAGGGGCACCAATCCGCTTTTAATTCCAACATTTGGGTTTCAATTACACAAGAATCGAATGAAGGGCCTTAGCATATACTTGAAAGTCTGTTTTCAGAAACTTAGTCTTGACATGAAGAATGTTATTTTGTACTTGTTTTGACTTACGAGCATTCGTTTTGTCTTGGATCTTGTTTTGCACTAGTTTTGACTTACAAGCATTGGTTTCGTTCGGGTATTGTTTTGCACTTGTTTTGACTCGCAAGTATCAGTTTTGTTTCGGGAATTGTTTTGCACTTGTTTTGAGTTACAAGTATCAGCTTTGTTTCAAATTGTTTTAAGAACCCAAAAGGGGACTACTTAGTGCGCTTCGACATGCTTATAGCTTATGATACCTTGTTTTGTCTTGCGTGCACCGTCCACCCTGTGGTCTATAAGGGAAATGTGAGAACTTGGTCCGGGAGGCACCCTTAACCACGGGGCGTAGCGTGTCAACCACGGGCCTCAAACGGCGAGTCTCCATTAGTTTTGTGCATTCATGAATTCCGTTGAATACCACTGAGCTTGGACTGCCCTCTCAGTCTGATCCACTTGTTAGGGGGTCCTTAAACATAAGGACTATCTGCAGATAAGTCGTGTATTTATACACATTTTTGTTCTGTTCCGGTTCCGCGGCCGGATTTCCCGCCCACCTTGTGTGGCTCGGGCTTCTGTTTCGTTTCGCCTGTCGTGCTTTGTCTTTGCTTGCTCTTGTCATCATGTATGACGAAGAAAGGATGAGCTCAATGTGGATTTACGAATCATGACGTTTTCTCGTAATCATGCTAGCTTTGTATTGCATTTTGTTCATGTACTATTTGGAAATTTATTAAATGGTTTTAAACACTAGACCACATGTACTCATGCTACTTTTGCCTCATATCTCGTTCGTGGACTTTTGTTTTCTCGAAGTGTATATCGTTCAAGCATCGTTTCAAGATTTGTAAACTGTTTTAAATTCAGTATATAGTTTCTTATATCGTTCAAGCATCGTTTCAAGATTTGTAAACTGTTTTAAATTCAGTGTATGGTTTCTTATAAATTTTAAATGATTCATACTCATGCTTAAATTGATCACCTGCCAGACCGTCGTGTCTGACCTTGTTTGTTTGGTGCCTTAGGTAGCAGGTTCTCGTCTTGAGCTAGTACGTGCGCAGTTGGCTTTAGAGCCATGAGTTTTGCAGGTTGTTGTTTCAGTGATGTCATTCAGACGTCGCGCTTGTTTCTGGAGATACGTTACACACATGGGTAGTATTTGTTCTTAGCTTGTTTTTTTTGTAAGGCTTTTGTTAGCCTTTTCTTTTGGGATTGTAATTAATGCACTTGTGTAATTATAACTTGAATATGCTTGGGTATTGATAAGCCTGTCCCGGTCAGCTCTGTATATTTTTATATCATGTTTTATTCCAGTCTGAGTATGATTATGCTATGACAGCTTTATGCTGACGGGTCGCAATGCCACGTAAGCTTCCGCGAAATGTTCTTGATGTGTTTGGAAATTTTGTCTTCCTCACACACGCGGATCCCGGGGAAAAATATATTTATCACTTAATCCCCAATTCGCGTTCCCGAGGTCGGACCGCTGCGGGGATCCGGGTTCGGGGACGCGACAACGGGTACAAGATCATCATGGGAGCAGTGCGGCTCAACGAAATACTGTCAATCAACCTCGGTGTCCCGGACATCGAGGAGGCGTATGACCTCTGCAAATCCGCAGAGGGGCATACGTACTACCTCCGGCTAAGGGTCCACCGAACTGCCTTCGTGACCGCGCTGGAAGATTCCTATAAATACGGGGGGGAGGACCGTGTCTTTGTCCGTGGGGCATGGGAGTTCGGCAAGGCGGAGCCCAGCACCACAGCCCGGATACCACGCAGAATAGGAGTCCCCCCAAGTAAAAACCGAGGCCCCTTGGATTTTGCATTTCAATCATGTCTCTTTCCTTCTGTTGACACCGTTCTGTTTCTGCAGGTTTTCGACAGAGGAGGGAGCTTGCCAGGAGGAACCGGTGGAAGGTGAACAGTGACTGGCACGAGAAGGTGCGGAAGTATCGCGGCCATCACTGCCGAGCCGCGTTCTCGCTCCTGGGGTACAAGCCGCACTATAAGTCGTTCATCACCCCGAGGCGGGTGACCGGGATCGACTCTGTGCTTCACGGGGAAAGCATCGGGCCAGACACCGTACAGAGCGAGATCCCTGTCCCGGAGACGGTGACTGTCGCGATTCCCAGCGGGATTCCGGTAGAATCGGGCGGACAGTCTGCTGTCCGCGAACCAGCAGCGGCCGAGAGAACCGAGACCGGGTGCAAGCGGCAGAGGCAGAAATTTGTCGTCTCCAGCGAGTCCCGGAGCACATCCAGCTCGGAAGAGGACGAAGTCGAGATGTTGTGCGGTCGTTGCCAGCGCTTCGTGGCCGAAGACCTCTCCGCCGCAGCATTTGGGGACATAGGGGGCGAGAACTCGGACCCCTTTCGAGGCGCCGACGCCCACCCAACCACGTCGTCCGCGGCTGCTGCAGAGGTTCTTGCTCCCGAGACCGAGACGGTTCCAGAAGCCACCGACGGGGCCCGATCAGGACCTCCTGCCGCGGCCGAGGTCGGCGCTGAACCTCCTGCCAATGTCGTCGAAGAGTCGCCCTCCGACTCAGGCAGAGAGGGTTCTGCCGAGGTCGTCGAGGCGCGCAGGCCGGAGAAGAGGCCGAGGGTCGAACCTCCACCTGCCCCGGAACCTGCTATGTCGGTCGGGGGATCCGCCACCCCCTCGGATTTTGTCCCTTGGAGACCGGACATCGAGGGAGTGCTGGGGAGGCAACTAGCCGAGTCGGACCGAGTGGTCAACCCTGAAGTGGTTGCCGCTTTGGGACGAGCTTGCGCCCTCCCCCAGGACATGGCGAGGTGGGCGCGGATGGATAATGAATCACTGCTGCTCTCTTCAATGCGGTCATTGGTAGCGGTATGTACACTTGTTCATGTTCCTCTCCGTTTCTGCTGCGTTTCTTTAGCTGACACTCTGTTCTTACTGCAGCTCTTGCAAAAGTGCCAGACTGGCATGGGGAGGCTTGATGCAGCCGAGGCCAGGGCGGCAGTCTGGGCAACAGAGAAGGAGGAGCTGCTGAAGTCCCTGGCGGCAAAGGACGCGACCCTGGAGGAGGCGGCGAGCAAGAACGCAGATCTTCTTGCCGAGCTTGACGCAGCACGGGCCTTGGCCGAGCACCTCAAAGAGGAAGCAAAGGTTGCGGCGGATCAAAACGCCCACCTTTTCTGGGAGCTAGACGAGGTCCGGCTCGCGTCGTCGCGGCAGGAGGAGGATATGAAGATGCTGCGAGGGAGGAAGAAGAGGCTCACCTCCGAGAGAAAGCTGGCTGAAAGAAAACTGGAGATGGCTCTGGAGGGGAAGGCGGCCGAGCTCGCGCTGGCTCTGAAAGAACAGGAGGCCAAACTCAAGGAAGAGTATGTGGCCGAGCACGAGGCCGTGATGAACGAGGAGGTCAACAAACTGGCAGCTGACTATAAGGCGCAGTTGCCAGGAATCCGAGACAAGGCATGGACACTTGGGTGGAAGGCGGCCTTAAAAAGGGTTGGAGTCCCTACGGACAGCCCTGTCTTCCAGCATTCCCCCAGGTTTCCTCGCTCGGACTCGGAGTTGCGAGCCGTCTCGGGGTTCGCCCCAGTTCCTCCAGCGTCCGAGGTCGCCTCAGCTCCCTCATTGGAAGTCGCCCCTGCTCCCCCAGTGGTGCCCGAGACTGCCTCGACCGTTCCCAGCGAGAGCGTAACCGGGACCAATTGTAATAAGGGAGCTGCAGCTCCCTGAAATTTGTATTCTTTTTTTTTTTCTTTTTTCGCATTGTGTTCCAACAGATTACATAATAAAACAACATTTTTCCACATTTTCCGTGCATGATCCTTGTCTTGTTTGTGGTGGAATGAGTATCGACACAAGTGGCCTGCCGAGTAGTTTAACAGGTACTAACTGAGTGCGGTTGGCCTTCTGAACAGAGGCGCCGAGCTTAGGGCGGCTGGCCCTCTGAACAGAGGCGCGGAGCCGCGAGGGTGGTAAGGCTACCGGACCCTTATATGCTTTTGGCTGTGCCGCCCAGGCTGGTGCAGGCACCGAGCTTAGGGCGGTTGGCCCTCTGAACAGAGGCGCCCAGTCGCGAGGGTGGTACTGCTACCGGACCCTGATGCTTTTGGCTGTGCCGCCCAGGCTGGTGCACGCACCGAGCTTAGGGCGGTTGGCCCTCTGATCAGAGGCGCCGAGCCGCGAGGGTGGTACTGCTACCGGACCCTGATATGCTTTTGGCTGTACCGCCCAGGCTGGTGCAGGCACCGAGCTTAGGGCGGTTGGCCCTCTGAACAGAGGCGCCGAGCCGCGAGGGTGGTACTGCTACCGGACCCTGATATGCTTTTGGCTGTACCGCCCAGGCTGGTGCAGGCACCGAGCTCAGGACGGTTGGCCCTCTAAACAGAGGCGCCGAGCCGCGAGGGTGGTACTGCTACCGGACCCTGATGTGCGTATGGCTGTGCCGCCCAGGCTGGTGCACGCACCGAGCTGAGGGCGGTTGGCCCTCTGAACAGAGGCGCCGAGCCGCGAGGGAGGTACTGCTACCCGACCTTGATATGCTTTTGGCTGTACCGCCCAGGCTGGTGCAGGCACCGAGCTGAGGGCGGTTGGCCCTCTGAACAGAGGCGCCGAGCCGCGAGGGAGGCACTTCTACCAGACCCTGATGTGCTTATGGCTGTGCTCCCCTGGCTGGTGCAGGCACCGAGCTGAGGGCGGTTGGCCCTCTGAACAGAGGCGCTGAGCCGCAAGGGAGGTACTGCTACCAGACCCTGATGTGCGTGTGGCTGTGCCGCCCTGGCTGGTGCAGGCACCGAGCTGAGGGCGGTTGGCCCTCTGAACAGAGGCGCCGAGCCGCGAGGGAGGTACTTCTACCAGACCCTGATGTCTATAGTTTTGTCGAAGCTGGCGATGGAACCGAGCTGACAGTTGGCACTCCGAACAGAGGCGTCGAGCCGCGGGGAATCTTTAAGTAATGCAAAGACTCAATTCAGAAAAAGCGCCTTTTATTGATATTTGATTTCCTTAATACATTTCTCAGAAGAAGAATTTTTTGAGATGCATTGCATTCCATGGTCGCGGGAGCGCCTTCTCTTCCATATCTTCGAGTCTGTAGGCAGATCTCCCGGCCGTAGAGGTTATTCTGAACGGTCCCTGCCAGTTGGGCGCCAGCTTGCCTTCGTTAGGATCTCGGTCGCCAGGAAGTGTTTTCTTCAAGACTAACTCTCCTATCGCGAACCTTCTTTCCTTGACCTTCGGGTTGTATCCCCTGGCCAACTGTTGTTGATAGGCGGCCAGGCGGATAGCTGCCGCCTCTCTTCATTCTTCAGCCAAGTCCAGCTCCCGTGCCACGTTCAGATCGTTCAGACCCTGGTCACAGAGTTCCGACCTCAAGGTCGGGAGGCCGACCTCGAGGGGAATGACTGCTTCCATGCCGTAGGCGAGGGACAATGGGGTAGCAGAGGTGGAATGCCTTGGAGTAGTTCGGTAGGCCCATAGAACACTTGGCAGCTCCTCTGCCCATCGACCTTTGGCTCGGTCGAGTCTCTTTTTAATTCCGTCGAGGAGTACTTTGTTCGAGATCTCGGCCTGACCGTTGCTCTGAGGATACGCCGGAGTGGAGTAGACATTGCGAATGCCGTGCTCTTGGCAGAAGCTTTTGAAAAAGTTGGAATCGAACTGCGTTCCGTTGTCAGAGATGAGAGTACGGGGAATTCCAAATCTGGTGATGATGTTCTTCCAGACGAAGTTCTTCGTGTCTAATTCGGTGATGGAAGTCAAGGGTTCAGCTTCGACCCATTTTGTGAAGTAGTCCGTGGCCACTATCAACCATCTTTTGTTCCCTGGAGTTCGGTGAAGTGGTCCGACGATGTCCAGGCCCCACTGGGCGAAAGGCCACGTACTGGAGAGGGAGCTTAGGTCCATGGCTGGCTGGTGGAGAGAGTGAGAGAACTTCTGGCACTTCTCACATTTTCTGGCATAGAGCTGGGCGTCCTTTTGCATGTACGGCCACCAGTAACCCTTGCTGATAGCCCGGTAAGCAAGAGACCAACCTCCTATATGACTGCTGCAGATCCCTTCGTGAATCTCGTAGAGGAAATCGTCGACTTTGCCGGGGTGAACGCACTGGAGGTAGGGCCCTGTGAATGACTTCCTGTAGAGCTTGCCATCTGGGGAGAGCCAGAACCGGGCTGCCTTCAACCTGACCTTTCGAGCTTCAGTCCGGTCCTCGGGTAGCTGGTCATCTTTCAGGTATGCAATGATCGGGTCCATCCAGCTCGGGCCGAGATCAAGACACATGAGCTGCCGAGGTCGCTGGAGGTCGATGCTGGGCTCCCGCAGTTTTTCTACTTTGATAGTTCTCTTTTCACCGGCTTCCACAGCCGAGGCGAGGCTGGCGAGGGCGTCTGCATGGGAGTTGGATTCTCTGCCGATCTGCCGGACCTCGGCCCTTGCGAACTGGGAGAGAAGTTCCCTGGCGTGGGCGAGGTAGGCTGCCATCCTGTCATCCCGGGCTTGGTAATCTCCGCTGAGCTGGCTTGTCACCAGCTGAGAATCGCTGAAAACCACAATGGACCGGGCTTCCAAGATTTTGGCACTGTTCAGTCCGGCAATGAGCGCTTCATATTCGGCCTCGTTATTAGATGCCTTGAAACCAAGTGTCAGAGCTTGTTCGATGACGAGGCCTTCGGGAGACTGGAGAACTACGCCAGCGCCAGCCCTTTTGGATGTTGAGGATCCGTCGACAAAGACTTTCCAGGACGAGTCTAGGAGTTCTCTCCAGGACTGTTCTTGCTCAGTCTCGGTGACAACCTTTGCACCCCTATCGCCCCCCAGTTCGGTGTCGAGCGCGGTCGGTGCCGAACTCTGAGGAGTAAATTCCACAATGAAGTCTGCTAGGACCTGAGCTTTGATGGCCGTTCTGGGCTGATAACTGATGTCATATTGCCCCAGTTCGACAGCCCATTTGGAGATCCGTCCGGAGAAGTCTGCCTTCCGGAGGAGAGCCTTCAGTGGGTATTCTGTTACGACCACTATTGTGAAGGTTTGGAAGTAGTGGGCGAGTTTTCGAGAGGCGCTAACGAGCGCCAAGGCGAGCTTTTCGAGCTGCAAATACCGGGTCTCGGCGTCCAACAGTGTTTTGCTCGTGTAATAGATAGGCCTTTGCTGGCCGTTGTCCTCTCTGATGAGCACCGAGCTCACTGCATGGTCCGAGACCGACAGGTACAAGAACAGTGCCTCTCCAAAAGTCGGGGTGGAGAGCAACGGCGGAGAAGTTAGGTATTGTTTTAGCTGTTGCAGCGCCTGAGCACAATCCGACGTCCACTGGAACTTGGAGCCCTTTCGCAAGAGTTGGAAGAAGGGTCTGCACTTGTCTGAAGCTCGGCTGATAAAGCGGTTCAGGGCGGCAGCCATCCCGGTCAGCCGCTGAACTTGTTTCGCCAAGGTCGGACACTGGAGCTCCTGGATCGCGGTGATCTGGTCAGGGTTCGCTTCGATCCCCCTTCTTGTGACCAGGCTCCCTAGGAACTTGCCGGAACCTACCCCAAAGGCGCACTTGGATGCATTCAGCTTCAACTGGAACTGGCGAAGGATGTCAAAAATCTGGCGGAGGTCGGTCAAGTGGTCCTCCGACTTCTTGGATTTGACGACCATATCATCGATGTAGACTTCCACCGTCTTGCCTAGCTGGGCCTGGAACATCTTTGTCACCAGCCGCTGGTACGTTGCTCCCGCATTCTTTAGCCCGAAGGGCATCACCTTGTAACAATAGGTGCCCCTGGGAGTGATGAAGGCTGTCTTCTCCTGGTCTGCCGCGTACAGGGGGATCTGATGGTACCTCCGGTAGGCATCCAGGAAACTCATCCGGGCGTGTCCGGCAGTGGCGTCGATGAGCTGGTCTATCTTCGGAAGAGGGAAGCTGTCTTTGGGACAGGCCTTATTGAGGTCGGTGAAGTCCACGCAGACCCTCCATTTTCCCGTCTTCTTTTTGACCACCACGGTGTTAGCCAGCCACTGCGGATAGTGGACCTCCTTTATTGCGCCTGCCTCGAGGAGTTTCTGAACCTCCTCAACGACGACTTCGGTCTGCGGGACCCCAGTCCGGCGTGGTTTTTGAAGCACGGGCCTATGGTCAGGATCCACCTTCAGTTCATGGCAGATGACTGCCGGGTCGATGCCGGGCATCTCATAGGGTGTCCAGGCAAAGACCGCCTTATTCTCTACGAGGAGGTCGAGCAGTTTTGTCTTCTCGGTCTCGGGGAGCTGGCTTCCCACGAGAAAGAATCTGTCGGGGTCGGCGGGATCAATGTTGACCTTGGTGAGGTCCTCGATGCTTTTCTGCGCCGGAGCCCTGCCGACGTCCCCGAGCTCGGCCTCTCTATCCAGTTCGGCCATATTGACTTGGGACGGCCCAGCCTCGTCAGGCAGCACGGCCAGCAGGCATTGCCTGGCCATACGCTGGTCGCCTCTAACGGTGATCACCTCCGCTCGGCCCGATCGGTTTTCCAAAGGGAACTTGAGTTTCTGATGACGGGAGGAGGGCACCGCCTCCATGCTATGCAGCCACGTCCTCCCCATTATAACATTGTACGGGGAAGGGACATCGACTACTAGGAAGTCGACTTGCCTGCAGGCGCCACCTACTTGGACTCTAAGGGAGATCTTACCCTTGGGATAGACAGGCTTAGAGCTGAAACCGACCAAAGGGGTGCGGGCAGCCTGGAGGTCCTCGTCCTTCAGTTTCAACTTCTTGAAGCAATCGTAGTAGAGGACTTCGGACGAACTGCCAGGGTCGACAAGGGCTCTCTGAACCAAGAAGTTTTGCAGCTTCAAGGTGAGCACTAGAGCGTCGTTGTGCGGGAGCTCGACGTCTTCCAAGTCCCTGTCAGAAAACCATATTCTGACCCCCTCTGTTTTGGCTTTCTTCGCGGCCAGCTCTGGTGCCTCGGTCAGCACCTGCTTCTGGTGGGAGGCGCGCCTGGCCTCGACGCGGGCCTGAGAGCTCTTCTTGGGTGGGGCGGCGAGGTGGATGACATTGATGATGCCTTCTGCCTCGCTGTCCTGGTTATCAGTGTCTCGCCGCGGAGGTCGGTCATCACCTCGGCCTTCCTGCTTGACGTACTCCCTGAGGTGCCCCTCCTTCACGAGGTTCTCCAGGTGGAACTTGTAGCTCTTGCATTCGTCGGTTCTGTGCCCATTCTGCTTGTCGTAGGCACAGAACCTACTCTGGTCCCGGGAGGAGGGGTCGGTCGTCATTGGCCGCGACCATTTGAAGAAAGGCTGCGCTTTTATTTTGTTGAGGAGCCTATAGATCGGCTCCTTAAAGATGGTATTGACTGCCACATGGGAGGTCGGCTCGTGGCCAGACCTTCTGCCGCTCCCCGATGCCGCTGCCGAGGCGGAGGGAGCTCGGCGGTGCTCCGTGGACCGGGCCTTGCGCCGATCCGGGGATGGGTCTCTGCGACGGTCCTCCCTCCTGGAGGACCTGCTGTCTCCCTTGGCCGGTTGGCTCTTCTTAGTGAGGCTGAAGTTTTGCCGGCCTCGCACCTCGTCTTCTTCCGCCAGGATGAACCGATTGGCTCGGGTCATCAGCTCCTTCATGGTGGTCACGGGGTACATGACCAGCTGCGCCCGAAGCAGGATGCCTGGCAGCAGAGCCAGTTGGAAGGACCTCACTGCTAGCTCCTCAGACGCGCACTCGATCTGGCTGTAGACAGTCCAGAATCGGCGAGCGAACTGGGTGACGTTCTCGTCCTCCTGCATTCGGAGGGCCATCAGGTCGGCATCGGTCTTTGGGATGACGCGATGCGCCTGGAATTTTCCCAGGAAGGAGGTTCGGAGCTGTCGCCAACTAAAAATGGAGTCTTCAGGAAGCGAGCAAAACCACCGCAGGGGGAGATCCGCCAAACTGGAGGAGAAAACTCGACAGTTCAGGGAGTCATCATCCCCCCAGACCGACATCCTCTGGATGTAATGTCGGAGATGAGCTGCGGGGTCCGAGGTTCCGTCATACAGGGTGAACCTCGGGACGCTGAACTTCTCGGGGAGTGTGTATTTTCTTATCTCCTTAGAGAAAGGAGACGCGCCAGTGTCCTCAGCTTCAAAGGCGGTATACTGGTCTCGGTCGATACCAGCAGTCTCCATATTCCGGCGGATCGTCTGCTTCACCTGCTGGTCGATCCACTGCTTCAGCTCTTGATCCTTTGAAACCTGGCGTTGCTTCTTCGGCCCTTCGTGCTTGTAACTGCTGCTGGAGCCTTCTTCCTCTTGGTCTCGGTCGCGCTTCTTACTGTTGAGGACGTGCCTCAGGTCTTGCCCGTGGCCCAGGCGCCTGGGCGGCGGGCTCCGACCCTTCTTGTCGTTGAGTTGCTGCCTGAGCCGTTGGATAAGCTCGTTCTGTTCCTGGATGAGGCGGTTTTGGGCCCTGATGTCATCCAGGCGGGGGTCTTCATTTTGATCGAGGCTGGCTCGATGGTGTGACTGCGATTCAGCCCGTGCTGACTTCTCGTGCGGCTTGGTGACGGACTTGTCGCCTTGCCTGCCCCGCTCATGGCTATGGCGGGGCTGTTCAGGAGGTGGGACGTCGCGAAGGGAGAGCATGGTCACTCCCCTAGACCGCGACTGTGTCTGGACCGTGGGAGACCTCCCCCCAGACCTCCTTTGCTGAGGGGGTGGAGGTGGAAGATTCTGTGCCAGCGTAGGCTGTATGGACAAAGCCTTGCCTTTGGAGGGTCCTTCGCCATTTCTGGTTTTTGGAGGCATGGTGCTTATAAGCTTTTTGTTCAGTTTCCCACAGACGGCGCCAAACTGTAGGCGGTAAAAACGACACCTACTTAGATTGAGATGAGATCGGGGTGAACTTCTTAGGACAGGGAATGCTGAACGCCAAGAACCTGAAACGAAAGGAGAAAGGCTAAACTCAGAGCCCCTGGCTGCCGTGAGCCGAAGGCACTCCGATGCCTGAGTTAGTTCTGAGGAGACTAAACAGGAGGAGGAAGAAGAGAATGAAACAGTGTGTAGTTTTTAGAGTTGTATGTTGCGTATTGCGTACCTCTCATGGGACTGATCCCATGCGTATATATAAGCGAGCGTTCCTCGTTCATTCTCTCTGTGAGTGGGGGTAGGTGAGGTGAGGTCCCATCGATCCTTACCCTGACTGGCAGCAGTAGCAGGTAAAATGGGCAACATCCCATCCTCACTTTCCATGCCTTCAGTCAGTTGACGTACAGGGCTGATAAAGCAAACCTCTTATCGCCATAAATGAGCGATCCTATCGTCATAAATGAATGCTCATATCTGCCTGAGCGCGCCGTATTTCCAGGAGGAGGGTGGCGGCCCACTCTGACTCTAGCATTCTAGTCTGAGACCAAGGATGGCTCGGCCGTGGTGTGCCTATGTACCGAGCTGGAACCTGTGCCGAGCTGCCGAACCGCTGTGCCGCGCTGGCACTGTTTGACCGAGCTACCGAGCTGACGGGACTGAGCGCAGGGATCGAGGTGGTTGGCGAGTCTAGCCGTAATCCTCGCTTAACTTCGTCATTACGGTATTTTACCCACACAGTATCTTTTAATGATATACACATAATCAGCCATCACTCAATATTAGAAAGAATATGGCATGATTTGCTGTGAAGGATAATTGAGATCTTGTGCTGAGTCACCCTGAGTCAAGATACCTGCTGTCACATGGTTTCATATTTGCTGTCACGCGGTTTCCTTGTCATGAGATGCAGGATATTCTGAATTTCCTGGTAAGCATGCAGGGCTATTTCGTGGCCGGCCATACTCGGTCAATTGCAATCTTTGTTGTAAGTAGATCTTGAGAGATCTTATGTGATACTCGTTAATGTGGGCCAGTTTTCCTTTGAGTAGACCCAATGTCTGATGGGTCAACTTGAATATGAGTTGGATCCTTATAAGAAGTCACCTCCAATGCATGTGCAAAATTATATAAACATCGTACATTATTCTGTCATTGGCAAAGCCGTACACCATATAGCTTAGAGTTGTGAATGTGAGATGCATCTTCATTGATCTGCCCCATTAAACACAAATATGACTCTATGTAGGCCCTTAAAATCTATGTAGTTTTTGGATCGAGATGTTCTTGGATCATATCTTAATTTCTCCCAGATCCAAAATTAGGTTCCATACCGGCTATAGTACCCATGTACCCATGTGCAACTCTATTGCCATAACATCTTGCAGGTGAGAAGATGCCCAGGACTTATAATTTAATTTCCCTTCAATGCCTTGTGTTCAACCAAAAGTCCCAGTTGCTTCCTTTGAGACCCCAAAGACAATGTTTAGGCAAAAATTTAAGTAGAGCTGATCCCAACTCGCTACTCCTTGTTCTTAGATAAATTTGAAACAAGATTCTTCAGGATTAAAATTGGCAGAATCTTCAACAGATAATACACACGGGTCACAATGAACATAATCGAACGAAAATGATCGATCATTACGCTGAACGTCCATAGAAATGTTTTATTGAACGGTGTTTTCCAATTCGTTGCATGACTTGAACCTACAACCTCAAGTAACAAAAGATGCCCGTCCGAAATGTCCATATTTGTACGACTACTTGAGTTGATCAAGAACAGTCCTACAATTGTCTCTCTACTTTCACTGCAAACTGCTAAGGCTAAAGTGATGATCCCCTGGAAGAGAGAAGCACCAAAACATATGCTCTATTTATAGACCTTACAAGAGATTTCCATCTAATCAGAGCAATTCTTTCAAGTAAGTATCGCTATTTCAGTCCAACAAATATTTTCCATATATACCGTATCACCAGCTCCTCTTGCGGATCTGAGATATGTAGCATTAGTTGTGCGTTGACAAAAGCTGCATTGGGAAACTGTCGAGATAATATTTTCAGAGTCTTTTTGCATAGCTCAGAATTCCTGCTATTGTCACTGTTCTCAAGAAATCTTTATTCATAATCGTTATAATGGTATGGTTCTCTCGGGATATCCAATATGTTAAAAGAGAGTCAAAGGACCAAGTTCTCTTTCATGTGGGCTACGGAAGCCTATGTTGATAGGGATGCCGACTCTTAACTAATCCACCTCATAGACCCAGCGTCAACTGAAAAAATAACAATCCGGTTCCAAATACGGATGCAAAATAAAATATAGAATGCATTAGTATAATTAGATAAAAATATTTTTAGAATAGAATTTTTAAATATACAATTGGACTATTAATTGGTAAAGGATTAAAACTAAGTTGGTCCTTTAATATAAATGGGCAGGAATTGTATTAGGACATATCTTGCATTGCATATTCTGTTTTTTTTTTTTTTTTTTTGTAGGGGGGGGGGGGGGGGGGGGGTGTTGTTTAAGCGGTTATCCCCGCTCACCCACGTGCACGAGTGATAACATCCCTGCTCGTTTTTTCTTCTTCTTCCTCCTTCCTCTAACTCCAACCACGAGTGATAACATCCCTGCTCGTTTTTTCTTCTTCTTCCTCCTTCCTCCAACCCCAACTCAAGCTCAAACCCAAACCCAGCGACCCAAGTCATATTTACTACATTCACTCATTAAATCCAACAAACCCAAACCAAAGTCCTCCCCTCCCTCACCAACCAATCAATATGATTCTTTCTCTGTCTCATCTTCCTCATCCCCTTCCCCTTAAATCCACCAGAACAAATCATCATCATTGATCTCTATAATCTCCTCTTCCCTCTCATTTCTCCAACCTTCAAAGCTCTAGATCTCTCTATCCCCTTCGAAGAGATGACTTCAACCTTCTTCTCTCATCTCCATCAAGGGTTTCTAGGAACGGTGCTTCTGATCAATAATCCTCTAGTTTTTTATTTTTTTCTTTTTAATCTTTGGAATCTATCTTCTGATCAATAATCCTCTAGTTTTTTATTTTTTCTTTTTAATCTTTGGAGTCTATCTTTGGAGTTGGAGGAAGGAAGAGGAGGAGGAAGAAGAAAGAACAAGTGGGGATATCCCCGGCTGTGTACGTGGGTGAGCTGAATCTGTCACGAGCGGGGATATCCCTACCCACCCATGAACACAAACAGGGATATCCTTGCTCGTTATCTTACTTCCTTCTTCTTCCTCGGAACTCTAAAAATAGACCACGAAGATTAAAAAAACTAGAGACTTGCTGATTAGAAGCACCGTTCCCAGAAACCCTTGCTGGAGATGAGAGAAAAAGGTAGAAGCCATCTCTTCAAAGGGGATGGAGAGATCTAGAGTTTTGAAGGCTGGAGAAATGAGAGGGAAAAGGATAGAGTAGAAATTGATGATGATGGGTTCTGGTGGGTTCAAGGGGAAGGAGAAGAGGAAGATGGGATAGAGAAAGAATCATGTTGGTTGGTTGGTGAGGGAGGGGAGGACTTGGGTTTGGCTATAGGTTTAATGAATTCAATGGGTTTAGTGGGTTTGGGTTTAATGAGTGAGTGTAGTAAATTAAACTTAGGTTGTTGTGTAAGGTCCGCGACCTTACTGGGTCAGTTGGGCCCAATAGTAGGCACGTTGACCCGTTTATTTTGTATTTATTATAACTAATTGTATTGCTAGATAATTAGGTGGTCTTAGATCATGAACGAGTTTCTTTTAGCATTAGAATAGTATTTGAGAAGTTTCATTCGATTTCGAATACATTTGACTATAGCAGGGGAGTAGTTTGTAATTTAGGAAAAATTGAGTGTTTTTCCGAAAAATTCATATCATCATGATTTTGGGTTCGTTGGAAAGGTCTCATCCCGCTGATCATTTTTGTCTCTTCGTTCGTTGCGATCCGACAAGTAGAAACCCTTCAACTAGTCCTTACTTTCACCGGACCCACTTAAGGGCAATTTTGTCTTCTTCTCTCCCTTTTTCTCTTAAATAGGGATTAACCTTAATCTCACCATTTCAATTCTTGCAACGAGAACCCTGTAGCCTCCTGTTCTTCATTTCTCAAGCTCCAGAACTCCCTCCGGAAGAGACTATCTCGAAGATCTGAACCGCTAATCTTCATCCTTATGATCTCCTCTTTCATTTGATATCAGTTTGAGTAAGCCTTACTCATCTTCTTATTTTCGATCATCTTCCCTTTCGGTCAGATTTAGGTTGTTCTTGATCATTTTCTTCCATTCTTTCTCCTTTGCGTTTTAGGTTGCGTTTGTTTGGGTTAGATCGTGGTTTTCTAGTTAATAGAGGTTCTCCTCGAGTTTTCCCAATTTCTACCATCTTCTTGGTTGAGGCAAGTAGATATGCAATTTACAATTTAACATGGATGCTTTGTTTTATTGATTGATGTCGATGAAATGATAGAATGCCCAAATGCCAAGTTGTTTTGAGATTTGATTTGTGAAATAACATGTTGGATTAGGTTGGAAATGGTTTGATTGAATTTGGAATTGGATAATCTTGGATGTTTAATGAATAGTTGGATTGTAGATTGTTGGGAGAGCACGGTGGCTCAATTTCGTGCAAGTATCACTATTGGAAGTGAGTGGATTGGAGTGGAGTGGTTTGGGAATGGATTGGCAATGGTTCGAATGTCAGATCATCGAAATTCGGGTTTTTACGTTCGAATGTTCGAACGTTAGAACCCTCGGATGAATGACTGATGATGAACGTTCGAACGTTCCTTTTGAACGTTTGGACATGGGCATCTTCGGGTGATTGGCGTGGAAATGTTGAGCGTTCGAACGTTCATTCCGAACATTCAAACGTTGGACCTTCCGGACGTTGGGAGATAAACGTTGAACGTTCGAACATACCTTTGAGACGTTCGAACGTTCGATGCCACTGGTGTGATGGCCTGGAGCGCGAGAGTTCGAACTCTCCCTCTAAGAGTTTGAACTTTCGGCATTTGACTGATGTTTGGGCAGGTTTCCAAGGCCATAACTCTTGAACCGTTCGTTGGATTTTCGCGAGCCATATACTGTTGGAAAGTTCATTGAATGTAAAATCCAATGATACATGTTTCGTAACAATCGGAGATAAGGAAGTGAGATAATGACGGAGAATAATAATTCAGACTACGTTTTGTTGGAAACAAGACTGTTAACCTAAGTTTGGGCCTTAGATGTTGGAAACCCTTAACCCACTTTCATGTGATCATTAATGGAATTGAAATCAAAGCATGTAGCTTGGTATGCTTTGATGGGTTGTCTAGGTGTTCCCGTATTAAACATGGGGTAACCGAATGTGTATGGAACTGAATCAATAAATGCTTCACATGATTGTACACCAAGGGATTTCCTTAAAAACATCATTGATCCAATTCCACACGTACTCCGTTAGAACATGTAGGATACAGGGATGACACCACTTGCCTAGGTCTGGTTTGTAATTCCTCATTGATTTATGAATTGTATCCGTTGTTACTGTTTCCTTGTACACTCTCTTGGAATAAAACACTTAACTAATTATGAAATATAATTCCTTATAGAATTAGGACTTGGACCTGACTTAGAGTGTACCTTAGGATCCTGTGTCAAGTATTGATAAACATGACTGACTAGTTATAAGGGATTATCATGTGTGCTTGACTTGTTTGTATTGTTTTGAAATAGATAATCCCTATGATCTTGTCTTTTTTGTTAAACTAGCCAGACTTGTTTGTCTTGGTTTTCGCTCGTATCTACATCACTTTATTGTTATTTGCATGTCATGGCCAACTGTAGTTTGGGGTTTTATTGATGGGCCGGTTACTCGGACATCGGGATGGGCAGTCGGCTTTGGATGGTGTCCATGGTGTTGAATAGTTGGGAGCGGGCTTGGACCGTGCTACTATTCCCAGGACCGGGAGCTTGGATCCCCTTGGAGCCGGACTTTGGTATCAGTAGTCCGGATTGGAATTGTTACTGGTACCCCGTGAGGTGGCTTGGACATCCTCAGAGTCTCCCGCTTGGTTCTTGCATTACATTGTTTGTATAGTGGTGATTGCTATATGATGCTCGGTTTCTTATTATTGATTCTGATGATTATTACTCATGCTGTATGCCTAATATCGTTTTCTTGTATTCTTATGATCTTGTACTTGTATCTACTGTTACATTGTATGCATGTTACTTGGAGTTGGAGGAAGGAGGGAGGAAAAAAATCGAGTAGAGAAGGAAGAAGAGGAAGGAGGAAGAAACAAAGAGCGGGGTTATTTGTGGGTGAGTGGGGATATGACCACCTAACTTAGATTCCGAAAGTTTAAACAAAACAGAACTCCTGGGACCAATATGGTGGCATCATGTCTTTGGGGTCCTTTTTGCTATTAAGTGATTTTTTGAGGATTTTTCTAGTAAAATCCTGAAAAAGAACAAAAAAAAAAGATTGTTGGAAGTAGGTGGGCCTTGTGGATAGATTTCAAAAACTTTTGACTCATTTGACTCATGAATCAAGTATTTATAAGGCTACAAAACCCAATCCAGGATCCAAGAACTTCATACTGATGACCAAAATCAATAAATCAATATCTCCAAGATAGTAAATAGCAACAAACAAGCAACTACAAAATCCATAACATACTAGGAAATAGATAATACATTGGGAGCTCGGTTGTGCTCTAATGGAGAAGAAGACTAGCTAGATGAAGAACTCTTTCTTGGTAGCTAATTAGGATCTCTAAGACCTAATTGTCTTCCACGCTATGACCCATTTCAGATCTGTCCTCAAGGAGAATGGCGGAATCTCCAAGAGAAAACAATTAGAAGCTCTAAGGAAACTAGAAGAGAGGAGAGGGAGGAAAAATGTGCAAGTCTTGCACTTCTCTTGGGCGTGGATTCCAATGAGGAATTAGTGTGTGGGATGTCCAAGGGGTCTTCCCTATTTATAGTTTATGCAACCTCATTTACTTACTAATTCTTAGAAGTCTAACTATTAATGCAATTAGTAACTTTCTTCTTTCTAAATATTATTAGAAGTCTCACTTCCATAACAATTTGTAACTTTCTATTTTCTTTCCTTTTGAGTTCAAGTAGAATTAATAATGATCTAATCTTGGGTTAACGTGGGGACTAATAGGGAATCCATGGAAAGCTGGCTCCAACTGGGACACCCTGACCCTACATCGCATGTGCAATCCGGGCCCACAGTTAATTGCAAATAACTCCAAAAGTCCGGAATCCTAACCCTAGAGGCCGGGGGGGGGGGGGGGGGGGGTGTTGAATAGGGTGAGCTACAATTTAGAGACCAATCATGACCAATTTTAGATTTCTTTAAAACAATTAGTCACTTGTGAAGATAATAAAACTAAATGCGGAAGCCAATAAGAGAAAACACCACAAGAATCACCACTACACAAAGATTTATAGTGGTTTGGCCTCATTGCCTACATCCACTACTGGCTTGTGATTCAACACCCTATCGGATTTTCACTATGTATGCTTTTCAATAGGCTAAGCAATAACCTCTACAACCACAAATGCTTTTACGTTAGGTTAAGCAATAACCTTTAACGATATGTTTTTCTTAGTCTTAGCATTAACCTTTACACAATGCTTTTCTAAGGCTAAGCAATAACCTTTACAAGAGATTAGATATCTCAATTAAGTGTTCACACAAATACTTTAAGAGATGTAATGAAAGCTCAATACATTTGCCTCTAATATAGGCTGTTATGAAAGTTTAGAACAAGATAGAAACATACACCAATAAGTAGCAAAGGTGAGTGCTCAAAGTGTATGAATGTTTACTACAATCATTTTCTAAAATGAAGCTCTTAAATGAATGCTTCATGCATTTAAAAATCTAAGCACAGAAATCTATGATTGAAGTGATGAACTAATCACATGAGTTAATCAAAACAACTTGGAAAGACATTCTTATCAAACTACACAAGTTGTAAGAAAGTTTAAAGGTCAAAATACATGTGATTGAGACATGAATGTTTGCAAAGCAATCTAATATGCTTATATGATTTAATGGTTGCAAAACAACTCAGTATAAGCTAGAAATCATGCTGAAATATGGTTTCAAAGATTTTGAACAAGCATGGATTTCAAAAGGATGGAAATCAAAGATTAACTTGGAAAGATATACTATTATCTCAAGCCTTTTGAATTTCCATTTCTCTCTATCCTCTTCAGTTCATTCCTCTTCCTTAGGCTTCAAAATTGTTCCAAAGACTCAACCAAAAAGCCCCTTTCAAAGAGAGGAATGAGTTGGACTTTATATGCAAAAATCTGTCCGATGGCTAGTTGATCCGGTCGACATCCAGAGCATCCGGTCGATCGGGTCCAACGGTGTAAGACCCCGCCTCGAGAGTTTCCTTTTAGTGTTAATTAAGACGTGCTTTAGCTATAAGTGAGATTAGTGGAAATGGGTTAAATCTGGATTAGAATAGCTTTTTATAGCTTTGAATTATTTTGGGAACTCTTTTGATTTAGTGGGGCCCTTTGGGGGTTCCTTTTTATTGTGTTTTGATTAGTTTTAGGATTTATTTAATAATTCCAAAAATCTGTAAATTGCTTCGTTTAATGTATTTTATGATTCCCGACAACTTTTGTATTTGCTCCGTTCTTATTCGAGACCTCTAAACCCTACTTTGCTAATGATAGGGGTAAAACAGTCTTTTTACACAAAATCTGGACACTATTTTCAATGTCTCCGAAACTCGTAAAATGTATACTTTTTGGAAAGTAGAAATTCAACGACCGATTCTTCCTTCTTCGTCAAATCTGTCCGAAGCCCGTAGAGCGATGTTTTAGCCCAATTTGGACTTTTAAGTTGTGGGACCCATTGCCATTGTCTATATAAGGAGGAGCCCTTTTTCCTCTTCCTCTTCTTGCAACTTTCTTTGAGAAAAAGGAATTCCAGCCCAGCCCTAGGGTTTTCTTCAAGCTACCTTGCTCCTTGCTTCTCCATCTCTCAATCTCTCTCAAATCTATTGCTAAAGGTAAAATGGAGGTGGTAATCTTCTTCCCCTCCATGAGAGCTTCATCTTGATACCGTTTTTAGAGAGAGCCTTCCATTCTAAGCTACTTTTTGAGCAAGCTCTTGCCATTAGAGGACTTTCCATGTAAGCTCTTCTTCTCATCTCTTGGTTGTGTGTTCTTCTAGTCCTTGAGATGCTCCATCTTGGTTATTGGAAGTTATCCCTTTCTATTTCATAGCTTTGCTATTTTAGGTCTTGATATGTATGCTATTTTGGGGGTTTTGTGTAGATGGTGGGATTTGAGCTTGGAAGAAGTGATTAGAGCTTATTAGCTTATTTGGAGACCAAGGCAAGTGAATGAATGGATTTGATTTGAATGAGTTCTTGTTTTATTGAAAATGTGGATTTTACTATTCATATTCCTTTAGTTTACTATGTTTCATAATACTTTTGAAAGTGTACTTATTGATATGATTTTTCTCCTAGTTAGTTTATGAGAATGTATGCATTCATTCATTAAAGCTTATTTTGGCCATTATGGACTTCTTAAATGATATTTGTACTTGCATTGAATGGGATTTGTGTTGGAAGGAGAATTAAATGCATTGATGGAATGGTGGTTGGAGGAAAGGATTAGATGTGGAATGGAAGGGAATAGACCCATTTCATGTTAGGAAATGGATGAAGTTGAGGTGAAAGGGTTTGGGAAAGAAAGAGCTGAAATCTACACCTGATGTGTAGTTCCCGCAGCTGGGCGGTCAGCGGGCGGTCATCTTGGCGGCTAGCCAACAGGTGACCGGCGGCTAGCCGACCCAGATTCGGTTATAAACACAGAATGCTGTGTTTTGACAGGTGAACCGTGGTCAGCCCCGCGGTCAGCTCGCTGCTAATCGCCACCCAAAAACCCTGTGACCGCCAGGTAGCCGAAATGCGCGGTCAGAAACACAGAATGCTATATTTTAGCAGGGTGAACCGCGGTCAGCCCTGCGGTCAGCCAGCGGCTAACCGCCTATCACCTCGGTGGCTAACCGCCAGCTAACCGACTGGTGACCGAATTTCACCCAGAATTCCTGAGTCTTTTCTATTGTTTTAAGATATGGTATTTAAAGGGTTGGATGGGTTGTTCTGATGCCCTACCACCTTGGAAAGACCCAGGGGATGACATAAGGAGATTAACTTAAAAAGAAACTCCATTTCGGAAAAGTATTGGGAATTTTGGATTCATCAACTTGTATAAGGAAACTTGTTATGTCCTCTATCATTCGAGTACCATACTAAGGGCAATAATAGACATACAAGATCTTTATACATGTTGTCTGAATACGGAAGCCCCAATACATAGTCCGTAACTGTATAAGAATTTATTTCATGGTTTTAACTCTGATTTATGCACCTGACATGTCCTGCCAGCCCCGTCTATGCATGAAAAGTTAATGATATGAAATGTGCCTACGAGCACCATGCCCCTCCTGCCCGAGTGTTTTACATCGATATAGTTTTGTACATGTTTTGATTTCTCATGTAACCTATGAGTCGGCACCACTAAGCTTGGACTTCCTTGTCAGTTTGATCAACTGACTTAGGCCTCCCCCTTGTGCTCCCGCCAGTTGCAACTTGGATCCTGTCCTGTCCCGTTACCCGGTTCCGCGGCCGTGGTCTTGCCTAGCTATATGTATATGTAAATAATGTTGGTTCCCGTCACTTCGTGTGCTCGAGCCCGACGCACTGAATGTGCTCTCATCACATTAGTGATAGAGAGGATTTAGCTTTAGTGTGGTTGCCATCTAGTCAGTTCCTGTACCTTGAATATCCTAGATGATTTATATTGCATCTGTACTTTACATGAACCATGCATCCTGTTTTAAGACAGTTATTGTTTTAATAAGATTTTGTTATGTTTAAGATGTGCTTTGATTTCTCTCTTGGTATTATCTATTCATCCACCTGCCAGACCGTCGTGTCTGACCCAATTTTGTGGTACTCAGGTCCAGTCCCCGATATTGCCTACGAGGAGGAGCCAGAGGTGGCGGTTGGCGAACCGCAACGATTAGTGGAGTGGCATGCTAACAATGTCATTTAGACATTTGGTTTAGCTTTGAGCTACGTAACATTTTGGGGGAGTTTATAGAATGATACTTGATTTATAGTTTTGGTTGTACCGGCCTTTGTTGGCCATTATTTTGGGGAATGTTAATTTAACTTGATCTTCTGTTTAAACTTTAAACTCATATTTTGGGAATGCTAATGAGATCATTGCTCACTCTGACATCATGTCATATTTATGTATTATCAGTTTTATATGATGATGATGGATTAAGAGTTTGATTTGCTACACGCTTCCGCACCAATGTAAATGTTCTATGAGTGTGTGTGGAATCCTCACCGTGGAAACCTGTGGGAGATTAAATGTGTATATTCATATAATCATTCATCCACCGCCGTCGTGGGCCCGGATCCCGGTCCGGGGTCGCGACAGACTGGTATCAGAGCGAGACATGTTTCAGGCAATTAAAAGAAACTAAAAATCCTAAGGACGTGGCGAGGATCCGTTAGACTTTTCGTTAGTTAGACTCGTGTGAGCAATGGGTGACCCTTATATAATTGTATGTGCTAACAAATTGTTTTGCAGTGATATGTTACCTCGAAAAAGACCTGTAACCGACAGTCCCATCGCAAGCGAGTGTGAACACACCGGGCCACTAGGAAACGGTACTCCGGATCCAAACATGCAGAATCAGTTTCAACAGATGATGCAAGCCATGATTGACCAGCAACGTCAAGCCAATGAAAATCAAGCCAAATTGCAAGAGCAAATGGCCAGGAAGGATGAAGAGCATGCTAGGGAGATGGCTTTAATGCAAAGGCAGTTATTAGAAGTGTTAGAAAGGAGACCTGAACCGGCACCAGCACAACCTCTAGGCCCTCAAATAGTCATTAACAATAAGGAACATGACCCCAATGCATTGTTTGAAAGGTTTAGGAAGAGGGGTCCTAAGGAGTTCACTGGGCATGAGGACCAATTAGTTGCAGATGACTGGTTAGAGCATACGGAGAACATCTTTGAGATATTTAGGTGTACAGGTAGGCAGCAAGTGCAACTCACCGCTTCCATGTTCACCGGTCTAGCGGATATATGGTGGAAAACAATCAAGGCTGAGTATGGGACTATAGCAGACGCAGAGGCTTGGGCAAGTTTCAAGAGACAATTCAGTGACAAGTTTGTACCGACGCATGTGAAGAGGCAAAAAGCCATTGAATTTCAGCAACTCATGTAAGGTAGCACGACCGTCCAAGAGTACCTCACGAAATTCGAGAGATTGTCTCAATATGCCCCAGAATTAATTGACACCGTGGAGAAAAAGATAGCGAAGTTCCTTGAAGGACTTAACCCGATCATTGAGAGGGATGCCACGGGTGTCATACCACCCGCCACTTTTGAAGAGGCTGTGAGAAGGGCCTATAAATTCGAGAACCTGAACAACAAGATCCTCAAGATCCAAGGAAGGACTCAGACTCATCAACAAAACAACCAACAGAGGAACCATCAGAACAAGTGACCGAGGCAAGAACAAAATGTGCAGAATGCTCTAGTTTGCGTTCATTGTGGTAAAAACCATGAGAGTGCTCAATGCCGTACGATTATGGGAGCATGTTTCAGATGTGGCTCCATGGCACACCAGCTCAAGGACTGCCCAAGGCAGGTTGGACAAGGTAACAACAGACAGAATCAGCAACAACAAGGAACACAACGCCAGGCACCACCCCAGAACGCATTAGCTGTACAGAACCAGCCTAGGCCACTTCAGCAGCAGGCTCCGCAGCAACAGTATAGACCTCCACAACAGCAGCAAGATCATCAGCAAGGGCAGAATCAGAATCAGCGTCCTCTTCAGCAGCATAGGAATGCACAGCAAGGAAGGCAGCAACAAGCTTAGAACAGGCCTCAGCAGCGAGGACAGGTGTATGCAATTAACCAAGCTGATGTAGAGGCAGCAGATAACGTGGTGGAAGGTACACTCCTAGTTTGTGGATTTGAAGCTAAGATTTTGTTTGACCTTGGCTCTACACACTCTTTCTTGTCTCCAAAGTTTTCTAAGTTGATTGTTATGCCTGCTAGAGAACTTGAGTATGTGTTGACAGTGTCCACCCCCGTAAGCAAACAAGTTGTGTGTAGGAAGTATTATCCTAGATGTGCTATTAAGATAGGAGATGTGGTGTTACCGGCGAATCTCATTTTGTTGGAGATGTACGACTTTGATGTCATCCTAGGGATGGATTGGTTAGCAGGATACCATGCTACTATGGATTGTTTCCATAAGACCCTCACTTTTAAACTAGAAGAGACACCAGCGGGAGTGCTATTTCAAGGAGAGAAGAGGAATTCTTGTCCAAGGTTTATTTCAGCGTTGAAGGCTGATAGACTTGTGAGAAGTGGATGTGAAGGCAATTTAGCGTTTATCACGGAGGATAAATGGTCCCAAGGGGTGGAGGAGATCCCAATTGTTGGTGAATTTCCAGATATTTTTCCCGAAGAGATCCCAGGATTGCCACGTGTAAGAGAAATTGACTTCACCATCAAGTTATTACCGGGGACCGCTCCGATATCTATTGCACCATACAGAATGGCTCCAGCTGAATTAGGAGAGTTGAAGATTCAATTGCAAGAATTGTTGGATAAAGGTTTTATCAGACCGAGCGTCTCACCTTGGGGAGCTCCAGTTTTATTCGTCAAGAAGAAAGACGGTTCCATGAGAATGTGTATTGACTATCGGAAATTGAACCAAGCTACCATCAAGAACAAGTATCCGTTGCCAAGGATAGATGAATTGTTTGACCAATTGCAAGGTGCTGCTTACTTTTTGAAGATCGATCTAAGATCCGGTTACCATCAGCTGAGAGTTAGAGATTTAGATGTATCGAAGACGGCGTTTCGGACGAGATATGGACACTATGAGTTTCCAGTGATGCCATTTGGACTGACGAATGCACCGGCAGTATTCATGGCCTTGATGAACAAAATATTTGTAGAGTACTTAGACCAATTTATAGTGGTGTTTATTGATGACATTTTGGTGTACTCTAAGTCTAGAGAAGAGCATGAAGAGCATTTGAGGATAGCATTGCAACTTCTAAGAGACAACCAATTGTATGCGAAGCTCACCAAGTGCGAATTTTGGATTTTGGCTTGAAGAAGTCGCATTTTTAGGTCATATCATTTCCAAAGAAGGATTATCAGTGGACCCAGCCAAGATAGATGCAGTTGTGAAGTGGGAAAGACCGAAGAACGCGTCAGAAATCAGAAGTTTTCTTGGATTGGCGGGTTACTATCGAAGATTTGTGTAGGGACTTTCGTCGATCGCAGCCTCATTGACGAAGTTGACCAAGAAGAATGCACCTTATGTGTGGACAGACCAATGTGAGACCAGCTTCCAAGAGTTGAAAAAGAGATTAACTTCAGCACCCGTCCTCACTTTACCATCCGGGAGCGGCGGTTACACCATTTTTACAGATGCTTCGAATATAAGACTCGGTTGTGTATTGATGCAAGATGGAAAAGTCGTTGTTTATGGATCCCGTCAGTTGAAGGACCACGAGAAGAACTATGCAACGCATGATCTTGAACTAGCAGCGGTCGTTTTTGCACTAAAGATGTGGAGACATTACCTCTACGGAGAGAAATTCGAAGTCCACTCCGATCACCGCAGCCTGCAGTATTTGTTCTCTCAGAAGGAGTTGAATATGAGACAAAGAAGATGGATGGAATATATTAAAGATTACGATTTTCCGATCAAGTATCACCCAGGAAAGGCAAATGTAGTAGCCGATGCCTTGAGTAGGAAGTCAGCAAGTGTGGCAAGCCTAAGAGTTACTTGCTTCTTTCAGCAATTTGAGGAGTTGGGGGTAGATTTTCAGCCTCTAAGCGAGGGAGTGATGTTAGCCAACATGTCCGTGTCTGAACCCTCGTTCATTCGGAAGATCAAGGATGACCAATTGCAAGATCCAGAGTTGGCCAAGATTTCAGAGCATATAGCAGAACGTCCTGATTTTCGTATTGTGGATGGAATCTTATACTATCGTGATCGTTTATGCATACCCAATATTGAAGATTTGAAGAATGACATTATGACAGAGGCGCACAATACGAAGTACTCTATGCATCCGGGTAGTACGAAGATGTATCAGAATTTGAAGGGCAGATTTTTGGTGGAACAACATGAAGAGGGAAATAGCAGCTTTCGTTTCCCGATGTATGACGTGTTAGTTGGTGAAGGCAGAGCATCAGAGACCTCCAGGGTTATTGCAGCCATTAGAGATCCCGGAATGGAAGTGGGAACATATCACCATGGATTTCATCTCGGGATTGCCAAGGACCAGAAAAGGGAATAACGCCATATGGGTCATTGTGGACCGTCTTACCAAATCAGCTCATTTTATTCCTATGAAGACCGGAGAGAAAATGCATATGTTACCTCTCGCGGAGTTGTTTGTCAACGAGATTGTCAGCCGTCATGGGCAGCCAGTCTCTATTACTTCAGACAGAGATAGCAGATTCGTCTCGAGATTCTGGAAGACTTTGCATGAGTCTATGGGAATGAAGCTTCAGTTCAGTACAGCGTATCACCCTCAAACAGATGGTCAGTCAGAGAGAACAATTCAGACCCTTGAGGATATGCTTCGAGCGTGTGTACTAGATTTCAAGACTCAATGGGACGAGACCTTACCGCTTTGCGAGTTCGCCTACAACAACAGTTATCATTCGAGCATTGGGATGACGCCTTTTAAGGCATTGTATGGTAGGAGGTGTAGAACTCCAGTCTGTTGGGAAGAGGTAGGTGTTCGCAGTTTCCATGGACCGACTATAGTGAGTGAGACCAGTGACAAAGTCAAGTTGATCCAAGAACGTTTGAAGGTAGCCCGGAGTAGACAAAAGAGTTACGCGGACTCTCACCGAAGAGATTTGCATTTCAAAGAAGGAGATAAGGTATTCTTAAAGGTGTCCCCTACTAGAGGAACTTTGAGATTCGGGCAGAAAGGCAAATTATCTCGGAGATACATTGGACCCTATGATATCGTGAGCAAGATTGGTGACGTGGCTTACAGATTGGCCTTACCACCTGAGCTTTCCGGCGTACACAGTGTGTTTCATGTGTCTATGTTAAAGAAGTACATCCCCGATCCGTCGCATGTACTCCGTCATGAACCATTGGAGATCAGAGAAGATGCCACCTATGCCGAGAAGCCTATTCAGATCATCGATACGAAAGAACAAGAACTGAGGACAAGGACTATTCAATGGGTGAAAGTGCTTCGGGAGAATCATGGACCGGAAGAGGCAACGTGGGAATTACGGGATCAAGTTCAGAAGAAGTATCCGCATCTACTACCCGAGGTTAGTTATTTTATTTCATTTGGTGGACCAAATGCCCTAAGGGGTGGAGGATGTAAGACCCCGCCCCGAGAGTTTCCTTTTAGTGTTAATTAAGACGTGCTTTAGCTATAAGTGAGATTAGTGGAAATGGGTTAAATCTGGATTAGAATAGCTTTTTATAGCTTTGAATTATTTTGGGAACTCTTTTGATTTAGTGGGGCCTTTTGGGGGTTCCTTTTTATTGTGTTTTGATTAGTTTTAGGATTTATTTAATAATTCCAGAAATCTGTAAATTACTTCGTTTAATGTATTTTATGATTCCCGACAACTTATGTATTTGCTCCGTTCTCATTTGAGACCTCTAAACCCTACTTTGCTAATGATAGGGGTAAAACAGTCTTTTTACACAAAATCTGGACACTATTTTCAATGTCTCCGAAACTCGTAAAATGTATACTTTTTGGAAAGTAGAAATTTCGACGACCGATTCTTCCTTCTTTGTCGAATCTGTCCGAAGCCCGTAGAGCGATGTTTTAGCCCAATTTGGACTTTTAAGTTGTGGGACCCATTGCCATTGTCTATATAAGGAGGAGCCCTTTTTCCTCTTCCTCTTCTTGCAACTTTCTTTGAGAAAAAGGAATTCCAGCCCAGCCCTAGGGTTTTCTTCAAGCTACCTTGCTCTTTGCTTCTCCATCTCTCAATCTCTCTCAAATCTATTGCTAAAGGTAAAATGGAGGTGTCAATCTTCTTCCCCTCCATGAGAGCTTCATCTTGATACCGTTTTTAGAGAGAGCCTTCCATTCTAAGCTACTTTTTGAGCAAGCTCTTGCCATTAGAGGACTTTCCATGTAAGCTCTTCTTCTCATCTCTTGGTTGTGTGTTCTTCTAGTCCTTGAGATGCTCCATCTTGGTTATTGGAAGTTATCCCTTTCTATTTTGTATCTTTGCTATTTTAGGTCTAGATATGTATGCTATTTTGGGGGTTTTGTGTAGATGGTGGGATTTGAGCTTGGGAGAAGTGATTAGAGCTTATTAGCTTATTTGGAGACCAAGGCAAGTGAATGAATGGATTTGATTTGAATGAGTTCTTGTTTTATTGAAAATGTGGATTTTACTATTCAAATTCCTTTAGTTTACTATGTTTCATAATGCTTTTGGAAATGTACTTATTGATATGATTTTTCTCCTAGTTAGTTTATGAGAATGTATGCATTCATTCATTAAAGCTTATTTTGGCCATTATGGACTTCTTAAATGATATTTGTACTTGCATTGAATGGGATTTGTGTTGGAAGGAGAATTAAATGCATTGATGGAATGGTGGTTGGAGGAAAGGATTAGATGTGGAATGGAAGGGAATAGACCCATTTCATGTTAGGAAATGGATGAAGTTGAGGTGAAAGGGTTTGGGAAAGAAAGAGCTGAAATCTGCACCTGATGTGTAGTTCCCGCAGCTGGGCGGTCAGCGGGCGGTCATCTTGGCGGCTAGCCGACAGGTGACCGGCGGCTAGCCGACCCAGATTCAGTTACAAACACAGAATGCTGTGTTTTGACAGGTGAACCGCGGTCAGCCCCGCGGTCAGCTCGAGGCTAACCGCCACCCAAAAACCCTGTGACCGCCAGGTAGCCGAAATACGCGGTCAGAAACACAGAATGCTATATTTTAGCAGGGTGAACTGCGGTCAGCCCCGCGGTCAGCCAGCGGCTAACTGCCTATCACCTCGGCGGCTAACCGCCAGCTAACCGACTGGTGACTGAATTTCACCCAGAATTCCTGAGTATTTTCTATTGTTTTCAGATATGGTATTTAAAGGGTTGGATGGGTTGTTCTGATGCCCTACCACCTTGGAAAAACCCAGGGGATGACATAAGGAGATTAACTTAGAAAGAAACTCCATTTCGAAAAAGTATTGGGAATTTTGGATTCATCAACTTGTATAAGGAAACTTGTTATGTCCTCTATCATTCGAGTACCATACTAAGGGCAATAATAGACATACAAGATCTTTATACATGTTGTCTGAATACGGAAGCCCCAATATATAGTCCGTAACTGTACAAGAATTTATTTCATGGTTTTAACTCTGATTTATGCACCTGACATGTCCTGCCAACCCCGTCTATGCATGAAAAGTTAATGATATGAAATGTGTGCCTACGAGCACCATGCCCCGCCTGCCCGAGTGTTTTACACCGATATAGTTTTGTACATGTTTTGATTTCTCATGTAACCTATGAGTCGGCACCACTATGCTTGGACGTCCTTGTCAGTTTGATCAACTGACTTGGGCCTCCCCCTTGTGCTCCCGCCAGTTGCAACTTGGATCCTGTCCTGTCCCGTTACCCGGTTCCGCGGCCGTGGTCTTGCCTAGCTATATGTATATGTAAATAATGTTGGTTCCCGTCACTTCGTGTGCTCGAGCCCAACGCACTGAATGTGCTATCATCACATTAGTGATAGAGAGGATTTAGCTTTAGTGTGGTTGCCATCTAGTCAGTTCCTGTACCTTGAATATCCTACATGATTTATATTGCATCTGTACTTTACATGAACCATGCATCCTGTTTTAAGACAGTTATTGTTTTAATAAGATTTTGTTATGTTTAAGATGTGCTTTGATTTCTCTCTTGGTATTATCTATTCATCCACCTGCCAGACCGTCGTGTCTGACCCAATTTTGTGGTACTCAGGTCCAGTCCCCGTTATTGCCTACGAGGAGGAGCCAAAGGAGGCGGTCGGCGAACCGCAACGATTAGTGGAGTTGCATGCTAACAATGTCATTTAGACATTTGGTTTAGCTTTGAGCTACGTAATATTTTGGGGGAGTTTATAGAATGATACTTGATTTATACTTTTGGTTGTACTGGCCATTGTTGGCCATTATTTTGGGGAATGTTAATTTAACTTGATCTTCTGTTTAAACTTTAACCTCATATTTTGGGAATGCTAATGAGATCATTGCTCACTCAGACATCATGTCATATTTATGTATTATCAGTCTTATATGATGATGATGGATTAAGAGTTTGATTTGCTACACGCTTCCGCACCAATGTAAATGTTCTATGAGTGTGTGTGGAATCCTCACCGCGGAAACCTGTGGGAGATTAAATGTGTATATTCATATAATCATTCATCCACCACCGTCGCGGGCCCGGATCCCGGTCCGGGGTCGCGACAAACGGTCATATTTTCCAACGGCTAGTTTACCCGGTCGATTTCCTGAAGGATCTGGTTGACCAGGTACACTGGCCTTGCTAAAGTTCTAGTCAGATTTTGAAAATTCTGAAGCATAAAAATGGGAACTCAGGGCCAATGTGATTCATGATAACCTTAAGATTCTAAAAATGATAGTTGTATGCAAATCACGAACCACGATGCCTCACTTGGTTTTACAAAAACATGCATGAAGAACTAATTTTTTGAAAATGCATTTTAAGATCTAAAACATGCAGGATAAAGTCTTTGAAAATCAAAAGCAAATGCAAGTCTAAACTCCAGATCACAAGGTCCAGACTACGATGCATGAGTGTGTGATCAGTTATTGGTGAAGGTGATAGTGTATCCATCAAATTAGCAACGTACAAAAGTCCTAACAAACTCCACTATATAAATGCAACTGTATTCCAATCTTAGGAATTAATTACAAGAAGACCCCAAACTTTCCTATGACCACAAGTATGCCCCTCCATCTATATCCATGGACTAAACATGTCCCCCAATTTAGATCCACATCTTATTATCTTTGAGACCAAATTAATCACAGTGATCATCGGTACCATTCAATTAACTCTTAATAGGAATTGGTGCGCACTTATCAATGATAAATCCATTAATTGGCACAAAGGGATAATGAGGATAGATTCCATCTTGACCATTGAATGTTCCCACAGTCCTACTATCACATACCCAAGACACCGAGGTGTTGTCCTACGGTTGGCCTCACTCATTGGTGACTCAAAGTAAATGAATAGATAGAAACTTGAGTTCATTAATGTCTCAGGATTCAGAGCCTATTGCTAGGGGATTATGAAAGCGGACGTTAAAGTAAAGACAATGTATCATGAGGTGCTCCTCATGGTCCTTTAAGACATCGATTGTACCAGTAAGATGATACAGAGTCTTACACACCGATGATCGAGACAGATCACACTATCTCATGTGATCATAATACTGCAACCTTATCAGATGAGATGCCGAATCTCATCACCTGTTGTGAGTCAATTTAAGTATAAGATTTGTAACACATGTCTCCCGTATGTGAATCTCATCTACACACATGTATTACATTTAATATACTTGTGGGCTCCGAATCATTTAATATACGTATTAGCTATGTGCAAGCAAGTAATAAAACACCATTCATCTCTTTAAAAGAAAACATGATTATATTGAAATAAATCAATTTATTATATCATCCACTAGATTGAGACCATATAATCTAACAATCTCCCACTTGGGCTAAATGCCAGTCTGGGTTGCATCTCATGCCCACCCCGTCTACTTGATGCTTAAAGACTTTGGTGGTCAAAGGCTTAGTAAAGGGATCTATGAGATTGTTTGCAAATGCTATCTAGGTGATGGCAATATCACCTCTCTGTGCAATCTCTCTGACAAAGTGATACTTCCTCTGTACGTGCTTTTGACTTTTATGACTCCTGGGTTCCTTGGGTTGGGCGACTATCTCGTTGTTGTCACAGTAAACCATGACCAGCTGTCGTGCCAAAGGTACTACTCCAAGTTCCATAAGGAATCTTTTGAGCCAAACTGCTTCCTTAGCTGCTTCACAAGCCACTACATATTCAGCCTCCGAGGTGGAATCAACGGTACATTCCTGTTGAGTACTCCTCCAGCTGATAGCTCCGCCACCAAGCATAAACACATATCCAGAGGTTGATTTCCTGGAATCCTTATCTGACATGAAGTCAGACTCTGTGTATCCGACTGGAATCAATTCATCACTGCCGTAGATCAACATGTAATCTTTAGTCATTCTCAACTATTTGAGACTACACTTGCAACAGTTCAATGGTCAGGACCTGGGTTAGACTGATACCTGCTGACTAAGCCCATTGCGTGACAGATATCCGGTCTAGTACAAAGCATAGCATACATGAGGCTACCAACAGCCGAAGCATATGGTGTCGCTCTCATCTGCTCTTTTTCCCTAGGTGTCTTGGGACACTAATCATTGGAAAGGTACAATCTATGCCTGAAAGGTGTGATACCCTTTTTGGAATCCTGCATAGAAAACTGTACTAGCACCTTATCTATGTACGGAGCTTGGGACAAGCCAATCATCCTATTTTTCTGGTCTCGTTGAAGTTTGATCCCTTGGATGTAATTAGCTTCTCCCAAGTTCTTCATATCAAATGTCTTAGCCAACCAACCTTTTACCGTTGACAACATTCCTATGTTACTCCCAAGGAGAAGGATATCATCGACATGTTAAACCAGAAAAACTACCTTGCCTCCTTCACTTTTCATGTACACACATGACTCATTCAGATTTTGATAAAAGCCAAATGACTTGGTTGCGTGGTTGAAACGGATGTTTCAGCTTCGGGATGCATACTGTAGTCAATAAATGGACTTCTGTAATTCAGAAACTCTTTGCTCTTGGCTTTTAGCTACAAAATTGTCTGGATGCAACATATAGATGTCTTCCTCAAGATGGCCGTTGAGAAACACCGTCTTAACATGCAATTGCCAAATCTCGTAATCGAGATGAGCCGCAATGGATAAGAGTATCAGGATGGACTTAAGCGTGGCTACCGGTGAGAAGGTTTTCTTATAATCGATACCCTCTTTCTGAGCATACCCTTTCGCAACAAGCCTGACCTTAAAGGTCTCAACTCTTCCATCTGGTCCTTTTTTTCTCTTGTAGACCCACTTGCACCCAATATGTTTAATATTGGCAGGCAAGTCCACAAGTGTCCAAACCTAATTGGAGTATATAGACTCCATCTCAGCTTTCATAGCTTTTTGCTAACATCCCGAATCTATATCATTGATTGCTTCATCATAGCTGTAGGGATCTTGTTCCAGTTCTTTCGGGATTGCCTTGTAAGATTCTCCCAAAAACGAGAACCTGTTAGGGGGCCTAACAATTCTGCCACTATTTCGAGGCATTGGTGTAATTTCTGGGTCAGGTATGGGCGGATTTTCTTCAAGTTCAATCATTCTTGGATTTGGAATTGATTTCACTTGAATTTCTTCCAGGATAACCTTTTCAAAAGATTTCTGGTCAATCATATAATCTTCCTTCTGAAAAACTGCATTGGTGTTGTCCAGCACTTTCTGCTCTCTGTGATTATAGAATAACCAACCTTTAATTCCTTTATAAAAGTGCATACTTCTGGTTTCGATTCCAACTTATCCGTCTTAACTTTCAGCACGTGTACTGGACAACCCTAAATATGTAAATGTTGTAGACTAGGCTTTTGCCCATACCTCAACTCCTGGGGAGTGTTAAGTACAGACTTAGATGGCATGAGGTTTAGCATGTACATAGCAGTATCCAAAGAATCTCCCCAAAAGGATATAGGTAATCTTGAGAAACTCAACATAGACCTGATTATAGCAAAAAAAGTCTGATTCCTTCTTTCCGCTACTCCGTTCTGTTAGCATACCAGGAGTAGACTATTGTGTTAGAATCCCATTATCTGATAAGTATCCCATAAATTCAGCAGAGAGATATTCCCCTCCTCGATCTGATCGAAGAGTCTTGATATTTTCATTTAATTGTTTTTCCGCTTCCACTTGAAACTCTTTGAACTTTTCAAAAGCCTCGGACTTGCGGTGCATAAAGTATATGTATCCATATCTTGAGTAATATCTGTGAAAGTGATAAAGTGCTCATATCCTCCTCTTGCTCTGACATTTATGGGTCTACACACATCAGTATGCACTAATTCCAATAAATCTTTGGCGTTATTACCCTTAGATGAAAATGGTCTTTTAATCATTTTACCTTTCAGACAGGACTCGCAGATAGGCATTGGTTCCACCACCAGTGAAGGAAATATATCATCTTTCACTAGCCTATCAATCCTATTTAGGTTAATATGACCTAGCCTCAGGTGCCAAAGTTTTGTTGGATTAGATGAAAGTGACTTCCTCTTTAATGATGGCCTATTAATTACTTCAGTGTCATATATCTTAGACATTGTGGGAGTTAACAAATAAAGTCCATTGATTACCTTGCCAGAACATATAAAAGTGCCATTCCTTTTTATGACAACTTAAGTACCAAAAGTAATAGAATAACTTTTATTCTCCAAACTAGAAACTGAAATTAAATTCCGCCTGTACATATAATGTATCTGACAAAACCAACTTAATATCTGAAAATAACAAAGTTACTACTTGTGAGACCCCGACCCCTAATTTCCGGGATCAGTTTTTACTTAATTGTGGATTAGTTTTCTAAAGTGAGATTAGTGGTTGTTTGGTTCAGTTGTGGGTTAGAAAGACATTTCATTAGCCTTGGGAAGTTTTGATAGCCAGTGAACCCAGTTAGTGACAGTATGGTCCTATTTGTTTTGCGTGGTCAGCATGCGGAGGTTCTTTGTGATTCCCAAAAATTCCCATTTTGGCTTCATTTGACTAGTCTCACTATTCCCTACAACTTTCGTGTTTGCTTCGTACCCATTCGAAGCTCCGAAAATCAGTTTCTCCAGCCTTGGGGGTAAACCGGTCTTTTCACATTGAATATGGACCCAAATTTCGAGATCTCAGAACCATGCCAAAATTATACTTTTTGAAAAATAGATTTTATGAGAAACATTTTTCTCTTCTTTGTCGATCGCATCCGGGGACCATAAATTTATGTTTGAATCTCGATAAGTTTATGTGATGGTGGGACCCACACCCACCCTTTTATAAAAAGGCCAGCCCATTCCTTCTTCCCCATTTGATTCCAGCAGAATGACAGAGAGAGGAGCTTCAGCTCCTTAGGGTTTTTCCCCTTTTCTCTCCTTCTTGTTTTCTCACAAAACCCACCTCCAAGCTTGCCAAAATGAGAGATTTGTGCCCATCTTTTACTTCCCCTCATCTCAAGCTCTCTATTGATGCCATTAGAAGAGAAATCCAACCACATTGAGGTTCTCCTTGAGCTAGTCTTTTTCATTTGAAGCACTTACAAGTAAGCAATCCTTTCAATCTCCTAGATTTGTGTTTTCCTAGCTTTAGAGAGTCTCTACCTTCACTATTGGGAGCTCTCTTCTTCTTGTTCTTTAGTTTGCCATTTTAGGGTTCTAAGATGGGTTTATTTTTGGGGTTTTTCTGTAGATTGGAGATTTGTGGCTTGAGAGGGTGATTAGGAGCTTGATTAGCTACTTTGAAAACCAAGGCAAGTGGATGAATGGATTGTTTTAAATGGTTTATTGTTTGATTTTAAGGAATATGAATTTATTGAAGGGTTTTTCATCTATGCTTCTCTTATGGTTTATAATGAGTTTTGGAAATGTGCATATTGTTAAGTTTTCTCCTTTTAATTGATCTCATGAGAATATATGATATGTTACTCTACTAAAGTTTGTTTTTGGTTAAATGTGGATTTCCATGATTAGTGGTTGTTCATGTATTGAATGAGGTGGAAATCAATGAGAATTTATGATTTTTGGTAGAGGGGTTGTTGGAGGTTGTTGGAGGACTAATTATTGTTTTGAGAAGGCAAAGAGACCCACATTGTTGTGACAAAATGATGGCTCAAAGGCGATTTGGAAGAAGAGGAAGAAACATGGTGTTATTTGGACGTTTGGGGAGGGTTTTCTGCCTCCTGGCATCCGGACGCCAGGGTTTGGGCGTCTAGACGCCAGAAGGTAGAACCATGGGGTGTCCAGACTGCCTCCGGGCATCCGGACACCAGGGTTCGGGCGTCCGTACGCCGGGAACCCGAGGCTGCAGGTGAATAAAACGTCAATCTTCCGGAAGTCATAACTTTTGACCCGTTTGTCGAAAATTGGAGTTCTATATACCGTTGGAAAGCTCTTGAAGCGTAGAATCCAATGGCATACTTATCTTAATGATCAGAGATTGGAAAAGAAAGTGAGTGTTGGATCAATGAACCAAGCCCTTATCTCTTTCGAAAAAGGGATTCTAAACCTAGTTTGGATCCTAGGTTGGAACCTATTGACCCTACCCTTGCATGACCAATTAGGATATGAAAAGGGTCTGTTTGAGGCCCCACTTCAATGGGAGACCTAGGAAGTGATGTATGGAGATTGATAGAGAAAGAAACCCTACCCCGGAAATGTATTGTGGATTTTGGATTTGTCAATTTATATAGGGAAGTTGGAATGTCTTATATCATTTGAGTACCATGCAAAGAGCAATAATAGACATACAAGGCCCTTATACATATTGTTTAAATACAGAAGCCTCAATACATAGTCCGAAATCGTATAAAGATTAGTCGTGTCGTTTTACTCGGATTATCCTTGTTCTAGCCCGATTTCACTCGATATAGCCAGTTTTGCCTCAAACTATTAATTTAGGCATTTGACATGTTCTACTAGCCCCATACTTGCTTGATAAGCTATTGATGTGAACTGTGTGCCTATGAGCACATGTCCCGCCTGCCTGGGTGTTGTACACCAATATAGTTATGCATATGTTTTGATTTTCATGTGACCTATTTGTTGGCACCACTAAGCTTGGACGTCCTTGTCAGTCTAATCAACTGACTTGGGTCTCCCACTCGTGCTCCCACCAGCTGCAGCTTGGATCCTGTCCTACCTCGTTACCCGGTTCCGCGGTCGTGGTCTTATCTAACTATAAGTATATGTATATATAACGTTGGTTCTCGTCACTTCGTGTGTCCGAGCCCAACGCACTGAATGTGCTCTCATCACATTACTGATGGAGGATTTAGCTATGTGTGGTTGCCAATCTGTTCCCCACGATTGTGGCTCCCCTGAAGAAGGGCAATTTGCAAGGTCCGCCTATGGACTGGGTTTGCAATGTGAGGAACACATGTTTTACCCGATATCCATGTTTTACACTTGTTCCAAATGAATATATGTTTTACCAGATATCCATGTTTTACACTTGTTCCAAATGAATACATGTTTTACCAGATATATATGTTTTACACATGCTTTAAAATGAATACATGTTTTGTCAAGTATACACGTTTTACACTGGTTTTAAATTTATGCAACTTTTGATCGAACGCCATGATTTATCATATGTTTTATTATTCAGATTATTGTTTATATCTTTTCACCCACCTGCCAGACCGTCGTGTCTGACCCACTCTTTTGTTACTCAGGTCCAGATTTCTTCGCTCCGAAATGAGTGCATGTGTTGGTTGTGGAGCCATGAGTTGCAGATTGTTGCGTCGGCTATGTCATGTAGACATTTAGCTCGACATCAAAGTTACGTCACATGTGGGGTAGTGTTTATTTACCTTGATATTTGTATGGCTTTTATTGGCCTGTTCTTCCGGATTTTTAATTAATGCACATTGATACTTGTAACTCGAACATATGTGGGAATGAAATATCCTGTTACTGTCAGCTCTGTATTTTAATGTGATGGTTTGTTCCAGTCTGATATGATTCTTGATACGATAGCTATACGCTAGCAGTTGAGTGCGATGCGGAATCCGATGGCCACGGAATCCGAGTCGCAACGCCACGTAAGCTTCCGCAAAAAATTCAGAGTGTGTTGGAATTGTCATCCTCACTCACGCTGATCTTGGGAGAAATATAATTGTTACTTAAATCCCAATTTCACGCTCCCCGAGGTCGGGCCGCTGCAGGGTCCGGGTTCGGGGTCGTGACACTACTTCCACTGACACCGCCTTCGCCTTAGCATTCTATCCCATGTTAACAATGATTTCTTCGCCACTAAGCTTCCTGGTTTCCTGGAACCCTAGCAACGAATTATAGATGTGATTAGTTGCACAGGAGTCATCACACCGGTATTCTGAAGTACAAGTTGCATAACTAACTTTAGAAACAAGTGACTCAATCATACCTGAGTTCTTTTTCTTAGACAGAAAATCAGGACAATTCCTCTTCCAATGTCCTGTCATACCACAGTGGAAACACTTTCCCTTTGTTCCCGTTCCCTTAGACTTGGCCACACCACCAGTAGCACCAATGTCCACCTTACGACCCTTGGGGACCGATTTCTTCTTGACTTTCTGGCCTTTGCCTTTCGGCTTGGACCTGGCAACTAACTTTTCTGTCATGAGAGCAGTTGGGTTATTCTTTATGTTCCCCTTAGTTGCTACTAGCTGCATAGACAGTTCAGCTAGGGTCAGATTCATTTTATTCATATTATAGTTGATCTTGAAATGGTTGAATGAATCTGGCAGCGACTCGAGGATCTTGTCAATCTCTAATTCTGAATCAATCGCAACACCCAGTACATCTAACTCATTCACCGAGTCCATCATTTTCAACATGTGATCCTATACAGGGGTTCCCTCAGCTATGTTTGTGCTCATGAGCACCCTCATAGCAGCTTGCCTAGCAAGCATCCCTTGGTCCCCAAACATCTCCTTTAAGTTCGTTATAATATTGGATGCAGTTTTATAGGAGTGATGCTGGTGTTGTAAAACACTAGACATGAATGCCTGCATATAGCACATGGCCATCTCATCGTCTTTGATCCATTTGGTGTAAAGGTCTTTCTGGTCCTGTAGTGCATCTGGCCCATGCTCCTCAAAACAGGGTGTGGTAAGGACATATTTATATCTTGAAGCAGTCAGGACAATGTCTAGGTTCCTTTTCAAGTCCTCGTTGTTGGATCCTACCAACTTATTCTGGTTGGGGATGGTCGCAAGTGGATTGAAAGTAGATGAATTCATACTGAATAAACTGTAGCACATAACCATACGTTCAGTTAAAGAATATAAATGACATTAGGGTTTAGTATTCTACCAGATTTATGTGGGAATCCTCATAACCTCTACATTCATAATACATCGAAACTCCAATCCCTCGGGATATATCTCCTTGGGGAGTGCGAATGCTGCCTAGATTGGTGCGGATCAAAGTCGGTCAAAATTAGGATTGAGACTAATTAACTATCCATGATCCCCATCATTCATTATCATCTAGGTATCTCATACCAAATAATGTATGACTCGCGATTAGCTTTGGTTTCTAAAATACATGAGGCAAATCCTTAGGGATACTACATCACTATTTTACTTAAGTGTGACCCACTAACTAGCATTGCTTGACAGCTGTCATGGGCAGCTCCTCCTTGAGGAGTGGGCCGTCGCCCCATCTCACCGACACTACCCTAAGGAGATCCATATCTAGTAATAGACAAATAAAAGCCCTCTGTGGGGAACGGCCATTCTAAATATGGCGCGATGCTAATATTTTCCTAACAATGGACCAATGGGGGAAAACTATTGGGATTTCCCACTTAAATGCCCCTCTCCCACTTAATATTTTAGAATTGAGGATTTCCTTTTGAGGTTTACGTGCCCACATATATGAATATCATCTCATGATATGACCAATGATTGGTTCCAAGTTAAGTTATATTTAAGGAAAGTCTAGTTTCTAATATTAGTATTGCCAATGGGTCCGTCTCATGGATCGACTAATACTGATTCTATAATTAGAACTCTTTCCAAAAATTATTTTGATTTGACCAATCTTTGGTAACTACTATGTTTGGATCAGATTTGGAAACATTCTACAAAAGCAACCATCCATAAATAAAAAGTGCAAAAATCGAAATTAGTCATCTCCACATGGCCCAAGCGGAATAGACTTCTTGGACTTCTTAGACTTTCCCCAAAACTTTGGGATTCTTCAAACTCTTTGGGCATCTCCAAAACACTTTTGGTAATCTTCAAACTCTTTGATTAGGATTCCAACTTCACTTTCCTTCTTCGTCTCAGACACTGCCAGAATTTACAAAATTAGAAAATAATATAAATTCCTATGTCTCGACGATGAGACTTACATGGTAGTCTAATAATGGAAATAAAAGGGCCATAGGAAAATTCACCATGCCTTGCCCTCTCACGGGAAACCAAGGAAACCATGATGCCCTTTACACTTAGCCTCAAATAAACCAACAACCATAAAAAGAAAGTAAAAGACATGTGGGCTATATGGAGAGGACATGAACAAGCAAAGTTAGTATCACATACACAATAAGGACTAGGTTTAGGAAGCCACGATCCATCACCTCATGATTAACAAACCCGGACAGACAAGAAAAGGAAACTGCTTATAGCGGGGGTCGGGGTTGCCGGTAAAAGTGAGATTTGGCCGCGGGTAAAAGTCGACTACTCAACCCAGGGTTTTGCAGAAAACCGCAATTTTGCATGAGCATGTCCCTTTTTGTGCATACAAAAAACATAATATATGCACAAAAACACCAAAACTGGCCCTTACATAGCCCTAGGTCTACCCTCTTCGCATCTCATGCAAAGATTAGATCTGGATGATTGATCTAACAAGATTAGAGATGAGGTATGTCTCTAATACCAATTGTTGGAAGTAGGTGAGCCTCGTGGATATGTTTCAAAAACTTTTGACCCATTTGACTTAGGGATCAAGTATTCATAAAGCTACAAAACCCAATCCAGGATCCAAGAACTTCATACTGATGATCAAGATCAATAAATCACAATCTCCAAGATAGTAAATAGCAACCAATAAGCAACCAGAAAATCCATAACATACAAGGAAGTAGATAATACATTGGGAGCATGGTTGTGCTCTAATAGAGAAGAAGACTAGATAGATGAAGAACTCTTTCTTGGTAGCTAATTAGGATCTCCAAGACCTAATTGTCTTTCACGCTATGACCCGTTTCAGATCTTTGTCCTCAAGGAGAATGGTGAGATCTCGAAGACAAAGCAACTAGAAGCTCTAAGGAAACTAGAAGAGAGGAGAGGGAGGAAAAACATGCAACTCTTGCACTTCTCTTGGGCATGGATTCCAATGAGGAATTAGTGTGTGGGACGTCCAAGGGATCTTCCCTACTTATAGTTTATGCAACCTCCTTTACTTACTAATTGTTTGAAGTCTCACTTCCAATGCAATTAGTAACTTTCTTCTTTCTAATTATTATTTGAAGTCTCACTTCCAGAGCAATTTGTAACTTGCTACTTCATTTCGTTATGAGTTCAAATAGAATTAGTAATGATCTAATATTGAGCTAGCGTGGGGACCACTAGGGATTCCAAGGTAAGCTGGCTCCAACTAGGACACCCTGACCCTACATCCTAAGTCCAATCTGGGCCCACAGTTAATTTCAAGTAACTCCACTAAATAAATGCAACTGTACTCCAGTCTTAGGAATTAATTACAAGAAGACCCTAACTTCCATATGACCATAAGTAAGACGCTCCATCTATATCCATGGATCAATTGGATTATACCTGTCCCACCAATTTAGATCCATATCTTATTATCACAGCAATCATTATACCATCTAATTAATTCTTAATAGGAATGAGTGCGCATTTACTAATGATAAATCCATTAATTGGCACAAGGGGATAATGAGGATAGATTCCATCTTGAGCATTGAATATTCATACAGTCCTATTACCACGTACCTAAGACACCGAGATGTTGACCTATAGCTAGCCTTACTCATTGGTGACTTAAAGCAAATGAATAGATAGAAACTTGAGTTCATTAAAAGGTGCTTATCATGGTCTTTCAATACATACATTGTACCTGTAAGATGATCTAAAGTCTTACGCTCCGATGATCGAGAAAGATCACACTATCTCATAGTGATTATAATACCGCAACCTTATCAAATGAGATGCCGAATCTCATCACCGGTTGTTAATCAATTTAAGTATAAGATTTGTGACACATGTCTCCTGTATGTGGATCTCATCCGCACATATGTATCACATCTAATATACTTGTGGGCTCCGGTTTATCTCATGACCCATCATGTCATATGTATTGGTTATGTGTAAACAAGTAATAAAACACGATTTATCTTATGAAAAGAAAGTATGATTATATTGAAATAAATCAATTTATTACATCATCCACTGGATTGAGACCATATAATCTAACAAGTTTGTCTTTCAATTTCCCATAAAAAAATATATGACACACAAATGAGAAATAACTACCCATGCGCTATCAACAAAAGCATATATAGGAGTTATCCTCTAATGGGGTATACCCCATTATCTACATAATAAAGTCCCAAAATATAAATACACACAGCTCGGGTCAAGCAAATCAATCATTAGACCATAACAGAAGCACTTAGTCAAAGAATTGATTGAAGCTCAACTAAAGATAAAGGCCCATGAAGGTTTTTAATCTTCTTACTAAATTGCAATGACCTCAAGGAGAGAGCTAAAAAATGTACTCTTTGAAATCTTCAAAGCTGCTACACCATTTTCCTAGCATGAAATCGATTTTTTCAAATTGATTGACAAGGATCCTTAATTTTTTTAAAAGACCACTATCCGCTTCAATCGATAGACTTGTAATATGATCTAGAATCCACTGAAGCATTTTATGAACACTTTGATAGAAATCCAAAGTAGACTAAACGGAGGCGTTTATTGGCTGATCCTTATCTCTCCAAACAAACGTCTGTCATAATGGGGTTCATGCTGAGCACAGCTACGCACGTACCAAGTGGTGCAATAAGTTTCACCAAGACTCGAACATAAGTTATAGTGGGTGGTAAATCCCATTGATTAGGCAACGAAATTCCCATATAAACCACTCAACTTTGCACCATTTGTAAAATAGCTTTCATAGTACTGTGAAGCTGGGGAAGACTTATTTTTTAAAATTACGGCATACAAGCCTTTAGTTTTTTCCCAAGTATTTATGCCTTTCCAATAAATTATTGGTGTTAGCTTACAGTAATACCATCAAGAATGATGTTAAGTACGCCGTGAATTGACTAAAATACGTCTTTTCTTATCACAAATTTCAAATTAGAAGCTAATAATTGCGCTTTTTTGTTTTTAACAAACACAACTCCCAAATGCCCCCAGTCGATCTAACCATATATTACCCATTATTGAATTGACCTCATTACAACACCAATCTATCATGGTCTATTACCCACCTTTGGTTCATCCATGCATATGTACCTTGTTTCTCATGAAAATCTGAATAACACCCTTCAAAGTAGGGATTCCATTATCACATATCAAACCCTTCCATGCTGCGAATTGAACATGTAGTAACAAATTGGCCCCTAGGTGTACAATCACCTTCATCCATCATGTTTAATCAAAATCTGCCTCACCCATGTCCAAAGCTCTAGCAAAACTTGAAAAATAAAAACAAATGAAACACTATGATTTATTTTTTTACCACTGAAATCAGGGGCTAAGCTCCATTAAATCTATGTCAAGCATAATAATTAGAACTATTTGTATGCTTATTCCTCATCAACCATAAGAAAAAGATACAATAAAAAGAGACGAGGAAGGATGTGTGGATCCCGAAGACCGCTTGGGCCATCATAGTCATTTGGAAGATGAAGATGAAAATGAACCTTGAATGTAAATGGGAAGATGTAGAAAATTAGAAGTGTTGAGGTTGATAAAAGCATGGGAAGAAGGGGTTTCTTGGTTGGCAAATCCCACCTCTTATCCACCTATTTAGGGATTGGTCCTTGGATATGCTTCTCTTTCCACATGTAAGCATCTTTCCCACATGCGTGAGTTACTGTTTCCCTCCAGTTGTACTCGCTTGGGTCCCAACAACTTTGGCTGATGTATGTGTAGCAAGATCTCTTTCCATTCCTCTAGGTCCCATGATCAGTTGGGCTCATGTTTTTGCACACACCTGGACCTTTCCGATGATCAGTTAGCTCATATACCGCACCACCTTGCTAGACCGTTTCTCACGATATATATGAAAAATATTCATGTGCATCTATCCCTCACCATATTACAGTGAGGGCAATACAGTGGGGCCGACTTTATGATCCATCTGAACCACCTACACATGTTACCCCTTGAATTACACTGGTTCCATTGAATTTTCACCGCTCTAAACAGATTGGAGGATCGAGGGTTAGATTTTTTTTTTAATATAAATTGTTAAATTTGTGGGCCACAAATGAAGGGGCTAGATGCATGGGATTGACCCCAATCGTCATATATGGGCCCATCCAAGATGTCTCTTCCCATTCCTCCAAGTCCTATGATCAGTGGGTCATTGGCGGGACCCATCAAGTTTGTCCCTCACCATATTGTGAGGGATGGATCCACATGAATGCCCCTCTCTCTCTCTCTCTCTGTGGAAAATGTTCATGTGCATACATCCCTCAAGCCATAAGGGTGAGGGACATAGTGGGGCAACATACTGGGGCCAACTTTATGATCCAAGCAAACCATCGACACATAAGGGATGCCTTGAATTAGATTGGATCGATCTAGTTTTCGCCGATCCAAATGGAATGGACTATTGGATAGAGGATCGATTTTTTTATTTATTATAAAGTCGTAAATAGGTGGGCCGTAGATGAAGGGATTAGTGGCATGTGATTGACCTAAAAATTGATATCTGGGCCTATCCAAAATGTCTCTTTCCATTTGAACATAATTTTTTCTAGGGAGACTAGTAACTAAATTTTTTAGGGTGTTTTCGGATTTTCGCAGCGGGGTCTGAATATTGAGAGAATTTATTTTTGAAATAACCGAATTGTCATTGTTCGGGTTCCAGTTTGACCTACTTTAGCGGAGGATTTTTTTAGAGTTGCTAAATGCACACCATTTTTTTCTTTCCACACTCCCTTTCTTTCTACACCCACCATTGAAGTGTGGGGATTTAAAAATTTTCTTTGCAAACACCCCATAATACCTAAACTAACGCCACCCCCGCCCCAGCCACCACCTCCCCCACTAGTAGGACCGCTGGAGGGGAGAGGGAGCGAGAGAGAGGGAGAGAGGGAGGTTAAGAGGGAGAGAGGGAGGTGGCAGTCGGAGGCGGGCAGGGAGACGGAGAGAGGGAGATAGACAGGGCGGGGGAGAGAGGGAGAGAGAACAAGGGAGATGGAGAGAGGGCAATTGTAAGACCCCGCCCCGAGAGATGTCGATTAGTACTAATTAAGTCGTGTTTTAGTTCTAAGTGAGATTAGTGGATTTTGTTTAGGTTTGGGTTAGAATAGCTTTTGTATAGCTTCGGAATATTTTGGAAACGTTTTTGACTAGTGGGACCATTTCGGGGTTCCTTTGTAATGTTTTTGTGTGACTTGGAGAATTATTTGATATTCCGGAAAATTCGTATTTTAGCTCCGTCTTAATTGTCTTATCATTTCCTACAACTTTTGTGTTCACTCCGTTTCCATCCGAGACCTCGAAACCCCACTTTTCCAATGTTAGGTGCAAAATAGTCTTTTTACACAAAATCTGGACACCATTTTCAATGTCTTTGAAACCTGTGAAACATGTACTTTTTGGAAACTAGATTTTTCGTTAAACATTTCTTCCTTCTTCGTCGAACATTTTTTCCTTCTTCGTCGAACTCATCTGAGGCCCGAAAATCCATGTTTTTAGCCCCACAAACTTGTTGAGTGATGGGACCCACCCTTATTTTCTATAAAAAGGAAATCCTTCTCACCTTTCTTCTTCTTCTTTCTTTGAGAAGAGACTCTTGCTCCAGCCCTAGGGTTTTTCTTCCCTTCTTCTCTTGCTTCTTCGTCTCAAAATCCACACTAAGCTATTGCTAAAATGAAAATGGAGCTCATCATCTTCTTCCTCTCCATGAGAGCTCTCCAAGGATACCATTTGTAAAAGAAACTACCCACTCCAAGGACCATTTTGAGCTAACTCTTGCCATTAGAGGACCTTCCAAGTAAGATCTCCTCCTAATCTCCTAGATTTGTGTTCCTCTAGCCCTAGAGATGCTTCACCTTCATTATTTTATGTTTTCTCTTTCTATTTCATGGTTTAGCCATTTTAGGGTTTGTAATGTGTGTATTTTGGCGGTTTTGTGTAGATTGGTGATCTGGGCTTGGAAAAGTGTTTAGGAGCTTGATTTACTTAATTGGAGCCAAGGCAAGTGGATGAATGGATTGATTTATTGATTTCATGTTTGTAGAAATTGAATTTTTATTTATTTGTTTTCACCTATGTTTTCTCTATGAGTTTTAATGATTTTTGCAATGAGTATATTGATAAGTTCTCTTCTTAAATGATTCATGGATGCATTTATTTGCTAAATTTTGTTTTGTCATTATAGATTTCATACATAGTGGTTGTTATGCATTAAATGAGATTGAGATTGAAGGGAGAATTGATGTTTTGATGGAGTAGTTGTTGGAGGAGTTATGGTGGTTGAAAATGGTGAAAACATCATTAATTGTTGTGTTAAAGTAGTAACTTGAAATGTAGTGTTGAAGAGAAAAGTGGAGAATCTGAGCTGCATTAAACTATAGTTTTTGAAGCAGTTCGCTCGAGCGAACCCACATTTGCTCGAGCGAACCCCTTCCAAAAACTGGTTAGCTCGAACCAACCTTCAGGTTCGCTTGAGCCAACCCTCCCAGAAGCCAGGTCACTCGCGCGACCCATTACACGCTCAAGCAAACCCCATCTAGAGACTAGTTCGCTCAAGCCGCCCTTCCAGTTCGCTCAAGTCTACCCTACTCGGACTGGTTTGCTCGAGCTAACTTGTATCCGCTTGAGCAAACCCTTCCAGAAAGCCCTTCGCTCGAGCGAACTTTCAGTCCGCTAGAGCGAATTGTGCAGAATTCCGGGGCTTACCCCAAAAACATTAAAAAGGGGTGTTTTGTGGTCCAGTGAGGTTGGTTTGGAGCTTTAACATGATGAGAAGGTGTAAAGGGTAATATATAGAGATTGATCGAGAAAGAAATCCCATTTCAGAAAATGTATTGGGGATTTTGAAATTGTCAATTTGTATAGGAAACTTGGAATGTCTTGTATCATTCGAGTACCATGCTAAGAGCAATAATAGACATACAAGGCCCTTATACATATTGTTTAAATATGAAAGCCTCAATATATGGTTTGTAGTTTTACGGAGATTCATTACGGTTGTTTTACTTGGATTAAACATGTTCTAGCCCGTTTTCACATGATAATCCAGTTTTGCTCAGACCATTGATTTATGAATTTGACATGTTCTACCAGCTACGTACATATTGTTAGTTTTATGGTCTCAATCCATTAAGATTGATGTAATAAATTGATTAATTTCTTTATTTATCAATATATTCATGTTTTCCTTTCATGAGATGAATGGTGTTTTATTACTTAAATGCACATAACCAATACAAATGACATACTGGCTCATAAGCTGAACCAGAGTCCACAAGTGTATTAGATATAACACGTGTGTGGATAAGATCCACATACAGGAGACATGTGTCGCAAATCTTATACTTAAATTGATTCATAACCAGTGATGAGATTGGGCATCTCATATGACAAGGTTGCAGTATTATAATCACTATGAGATAGTGTGATCTGTCACGATCATTGGAATGTAAGATTCTAGATCACTATATTGGTACATTGGATGTATTGAAGGACTATGAGACGCACCTCAAGAACACTGTCTTTACTTTAAGGTTTGCTCTCATAATTCCCTAGCAATGGGCTCTCAACCCTGAGATATTGATGAACTCAAGTTTCTATCTATGCATTTGCTTTGAGTCACCAATGAGTGAGGCCAACTGTAGGTCAACACCTCGGTGTCTTGGGTACGTGATAGTAGGATTGTGGGAACATTTAATGGTCAAGATGGAATCTATCTTATCCCCTTGTGCCAATTAATGGATTTATTATTGGTTAGTGTACACCCATCTAAATTAAGAATTAATTGGATGGTACTAATGATTACTATAATTAATTGGGTTTCAAGGATAATAAGATATTGATCTAAATTGGTGGGACAGTTTGTCCAATTGATCCATGGATATTGATGGAGGGGCCTACTTGTAGTGATAGGGAAGTTTAGGGTCTTCATGTAATTTATTCCTAAGACTGGAGTTCAATTGCATTTATTTAGTAGAGTTATTTGCAATTAACTACAGGCCCGAATTGCACATGAGATGTGGGGTCGCGTTGTCCCAGTTGGAGCTAGCTTTCTATGGAATCCCTGGTGGTCCCTACGCTAGCCCAAGATTGGATCTTTACTAATTCTATTTGGACTCAAAAAGGAAAGTTACTATTTCTATTTGAAGTAAGACTTCTAATAGTGGTAATAGTGGGAATAGAGAGTTACTAATTATTATGGAAGTTTGACTTCTAATGATAAACAATGAGAGAAGTTGCAAAACTATAAATAGGAGAGGATAGGTGGCCTTGGACGTCCACTACTACTCTAATTCCTCTTGGAGTTCACGCCCACCTCCCCTTGTGTGCAAGAGTTGCACTCCCTCCTCTTTCCCTCTCTCTCTTCTAGTTCCCTTCTAGTTTCCTTAGAGATTCTAGTTAGTTTTTCTCTTGGAGATTCAACCATCTCTCTTGAGAAAGGAGATTTGAAGCGGGACATAGCGTGGAAGACAATTGGGCATTGGAGATTCTAATTTGCTTTGTGAAAGAGCTCTTCATCAAAGGGTTTAATCAAATTCTCCATTAGAGCACAACCGAGCACCATAGGTATTATCTACACCTTGTATGTTATAGAATTTCGTGGTTGCTTGTTAGGTGCTGTTTCTATCTTCTTGATAGGTTTATTTGCTAACCATGATGGCTGAGACTGAGGACATGAATCCTGGATTGGGGTTTGTTGCATTTTGGATAGATGATCACTACTTATAGTTGGTCAAAAGTTTTTGAAACCTATCCTAGTGGCCCACCCACTTCCAACACATGTATGATAAGCTATTGATTTGAAACGTGTGCCTATGAGCACCATGCCCCACCTGCCTGGGTGCTTTACACGAATATAGATATGTATATGTTTTAATTTTCATGTGACCTATGTGTTGGCACCACTAAGCTTGGACGTCCTTGTCAGTCTGATCAACTGAATTGGGCCTCCCCCTCGTGCTCCCTGTCGCGACCCCGAACCGGGGCCCGGGACCGCGACGGGTGGTGTGGATAGGGTAATGAACCACCCTTAATTTCCCACAGGTTTCCGCGGTGAGGATTCCACATACACTCATAGAACATTTACATTGGTGCGGAAGCGTGTAGCAAATCAAACTCTAAATCCATACTCATCAAATAAGACTGACAATGTACAAGTATACAGAGTGAGCAATGATCTCATTAGCATCCCCAAAATATAAAGTTAAAGTTTAAACAAAAGATCAAGTTAAATTTACATTTCCCAAAAAAAAAATAAAGGCCAACAAGGCCAACACAACCCAAAAGTATAAATCAGAATCATTCTATAATTTCCCAAAATGTTCGCAGCTCGAAGCTAGACCGAATGTCTACATGACATCGTCAGCTTGCCACTCCACTAATCGTTGCGGTTCGTCAACCGCCCCCTCTGACTCCTCCTCAAAGGCACTAACGGGAGCTGGACCTGAGTACCACAAAAATGGGTCAGACACGACGGTCTGGCAGGTGGGTGAATAGATAATACCAAGAAAGAAATCAAGGCACATTTTAAACATAACGAAACTTATTAAAACGATAGCTGTCATAAAACAGGATGCATAGTTCATTTAAAATACAAATGCAATATAAATCATGTGGGGTATTCAAGGTACAGGAACTGACTAGATGGCAACCACACTAAAGCCAAATCCTCTCTATCACTAAGGTGATGAGAGCACATTCAGTGCGTTGGGCTCGAGCACACGAAGTGACGAGAACTAACATTACATACATATACATATACATATAGCTAGGCAAGACCACGGCCGCGGAACCGGGTAACGGGACAGAACAGGATCCAAGTTGCAACTGGCGGGAGCACAAGGGGGAGGCCCAAGTCAGTTGATCAGACTGACAAGGACGTCCAAGCTTAGTGGTGCCGACTCATAGGTCACATGAGAAATCAAAACGTTTACAAAACTATATCAATCCAAGACATACGGGCAAGCGGGGCATGGTGCTCGTAGGCACACATTTCATATCATTATCGGTTCATTCATAAACGGGGTTAGCAGGACATATCAAGTGTGTAAATCAGGGTTGGGATAAAACCAGTAGGATCGGGAAGTTATACCTATAACCGGAGTAAAACAATGAAATAAATCTTTATATCATTAGGGATTATATATTGGGGCATCCATATTCAAGCGACATGTATAAGGATCTTGTATGTCTATATTACCCTTAGTATGGTACTCGAATGAAAGAGGACATACTAAGTTTCCTTATGCCGTTGATGAATCTAAAGGTCCCAATACCTTTTTCCGAAATGGTGTTTCTTTCTATGTCAACCTCCTTGTGTCATCCCCTGGGTCTTTCCAAGGTGGTAGGGCATCAGAACAACCCATCCAAACCTTTAAACACCATAACTGAAAACAATGGAAAAGACTCAGGAATTCTGGGTAAAACTCGGTCACCTGTCGGTCAGATGGCGGTTAGCCGCCGAGGTGATCGGCGGTTAGCCGCTGGCTGACCGCGGGGCTGACCGCGATTCACCCTGCTAAAATGTAGCATTCTGTGTTTCTAACCGCGCATCACGGCTACCTAGCGGTCACAGGGTTTGGGGTCGGCGGTTAGCCGCGAGCTGACCGCGCGGCTGACCGCGGTTCGCCTGACAAAACACAGCATTCTGTGTTTCTAACCGTATCTGGGTCGGCTAGCCGCCGGTCACCTGTCGGCTAGCCGCCAAGGTGACCGCCCGCTGACCGCCCAGCTGCGGGAACTACCCATCAGGTGCAGATTTCATTCCTTCCCCTTGAACATTTAGTCCTTTCCAACAACCACCATTCCATCAATGCATTAAATTCACATTCTAACACAAATCTCATTCAATGCAAGTATAAATACCATTTAAGAAGTCCATACTAACCAAAATAACTTTCATGAATGAATGCATACATTCTCATAAATATCTAGGAGAAAAATCATATCAATAAGTACCTTTCCAAAAGCATTATGAAACATAATAGACTAAAGGAATTGGAATAGTAAAAATCCACATTTTCAACCAAACAAGAACTTATTCAAATTAAATCCATTCATCCACTTGCCTTGGTCTCCAAAGTATGCTAGTCAAGCTCTAATCCTCTATCAAGCTCAAAATCTACAATCTACACAAAAATCCCCAAAATACACTATTACGACCCTAGAATGTCAAAGTCAAGCAATAGATGGAGATAGCTTCCAATAATCAAGGTGAAGCACCTCCATGGCTAGAAGAATACACAACCAAGAAATGAGGAGAAGAACTTACATGAAAAGTCCTCTAATGGCAAGAGTTTGCTCAAAAGCTAGCTTGGAATGGGAGGCTCTCTCTACGAATGGTATCAAGACGAAGCTCTCAGGGAGGGGAAGAAGACTACCACCTCCATTTTGCCTTTAGCAATAGATTTGGGAGAGATGGAGGGAAGAAGAAGCAAGAAGCAATGGAAGTTGAAGAGAACCCTAGGCTGGGCTGGGATTTCTTGTTCTCAAGAAAGTTGCAAGAAGAAGGAAGAGAGGGAAAAGGACTCCTCCTTATATAGAAATCTGAATGGGTCCCACAACTTAAAAGTCCAAAATGGGCTAGAACATCACTCTACGGGCTTCGGATGGATTCGACGAAGAAGGAAGAATCGATCGTCGAAATTTCTACTTTCCAAAAAGTATATATTTTACGAGTTTCGGAGACATTGAAAATAGTGTCCAGATTTTGTGTAAAAAGACTGTTTTACCCCTATCAATGGCAAAGTAGGGTTTAGAGGTCTCGAATGGAAACGGAACAAATACAAAAGTTGTCGGGAATCATAAAATACATTCAACGGAGCAAATTACCGATTTCCAGAATTATAACTAAATCCCAAAACTAATCAAGACACAATAAAAAGGAACCCCCAAAGGGCCCCACTAGATCAAATGAGTTCCCAAAATTATTCAAAGCTATAAAAAGCTATTCTAATCCAGATTTAACCCATATCCTCTAATCTCACTTATAGCTAAAACACGTCTTAATTAACAATAAAAGGAAACTCTCGGGGCGGGGTCTTACACTCCCTCCAGCTGCAGTTTGGATCCTGTCCTGTCCCGTTACCCGGTTCCGTGGTCGTGGTCTTGTCTAGCTATATGTATATATATAATGTTGGTTCTCGTCACTTCATTTGTCCGAGATCAACGCACCGAATGTGCTCACATCACACTAGTGATGGAGGATTTAGCTTTTGCGTGGTTGCCATCTTGCTAATTCCCTGTTCATTGATACCCTACATGTTTTATCTTGCGTATGTGTTTTAGTTAAATGATGCATTTTATTTTATGGAAATAAATGTTTGTAAGATTTTAATGTCTTCTAAATTATCCTTTTGATTTCTCTTATTGTTATATCTATTCACCCACCTGCCAGACCGTTGTGTCTGACCCATTTTTGTGGTACTCAGGTCTAGACCTTGTTGTCTTTGAGGATGAATCGGAGGAGGCGGCCAGTGAGCCGCAACGATTAGTCGAATGGTAGGCTGACAATGTCATCTAGACATTTGGTCGAGCCGTGAGATATGATACATTTTGGAAAGAAAGAGATTGTTACATTTTGATTCTTTTGGGTTGTACTTGCCTTTATTGGCCATTATTTTTGGGGAATGTTAATTTAACCAACTTTTGTATAAACCTTTAACTTTATACTTTGGGAATGCCAAAGGATCATTGCACACTCTGACGTCATGGTATTTTCATATGTGTATTGTCAGTTTTGAAATGTGGAATGGATTACAAATTTGATTTGATACACACTTCCGCATTAATGTAAATGACTTGTGAGTATGTACGTGATCCTCACCGCAGAAACCTATGGGAAATTAAATGGGTGTATCCTTATAATCATAATGTTTATTGTTACATCCATCATACACTCACCACTTAACTTGCCGATCCCGGATTAGGAGTGCTATAGGGCGCTAACCCGGTCCGGGGTTGTGACAGACTGGTATCAGAGCGAGACGTGTTTCAGGCAATTAAAAGAAACTAGAAATCCTAAGGATGTAGCGAGGATTTGTTAGACGTTTCGTTAGCTAGAATCGTGTGAGCAATATATGACCTACACTTGATCTTTGTGTGCTAACAACTTGTTTTGCAGTGATATGCCACCTCGTAAGATACCCGTAAATGACAATCCCCCCCAAGCAATAGTGTGCATACAGGGCCACTTGAGAACCATACTCCCGATCCCACCATGCAGAATCAGTTTTAGCAGATGATGCAGGCTCTCCTTGACCAACAGTGTCAGGCACATGAGAACCAAGCTAGGTTACAAGAGCAAATGGCCAAGAAGGATGAGGGTCATGCTAGGGAAATGGAAGTCCTAGAAAAGAGGCCTGAATCGATGCAAGCTCCACCACCGGGCACTCAAATTGTCTTCAACAGTAGAGGGAATGATCCTAATGATTTATTTGAGCGGTTTCAGAAAAGATGTCCCCAGGAATTCACTGGACAAGAGGACCCATTAGCTGCAGATGACTGGTTTGAACACATGGAGAATGTCTTCCGATGTACAGGGAAACAATAAGTGGCATTGACAGCATCTATGTTTACTGGCTTAGTTGATATATGGTGGAAGACGGTCAAGGCAGAATACAGGATGGTGGCAGATGCTGAGGCTTGGGGAAATTTCAAGAAACAATTTGGTGACAAATATGTGCATGCACATGTCAAAAGGCAAAAGGCCATTGAATTCCAGCAACTCGTGCAAGGCAATATGACCATTCTTGAGTACCTCACCAAGTTCGAGGGGTTGTCCAAATATGCTCTAGACCTAATCAACACTGTGGAAAAGAAGATAGCAAAGTTCCTTGAGGGACTTAACCTGATTATCGAAAGGGATGCCACAGGTGTTGTACCACCTGCAACTTTTGAAGAGGCTGTCAGGAGAACCTATAAGTTTGAGAACTTGAATAACAAGATCCTCAAGATTTAGGAAAGACACAAGCTGAGCAACAGAACCACGAACAGAAGAACCAACAAAACAAGAGACCGAGGCAAGAGCAATATGTCAAGAACCCACTGGTCTGCATTCATTGTGGCAAGAATCATGAGAGTGCCCAATGCCGTACGATAATGGGAGCATGTTTCAAATGTGGTTCTATGGCGCACCAGCTCAAGGATTGTCCAAGGCTCGTTGGACAAGGCAATAGGTAGAATCAATAACAACAAGGAGCACAATGTCCAGCACCACCCAGGAATGAACTGGTTGTTCAAAATCAGCCAAGGCCACTACAGTAATAAGCTCCACAGCAACAATATAGACCCCAGCAACAATAACAACAGGCCCGCCAACAAGGACAAAATCAGAATCAGCATCCTCCTCAACAGAATAGGAATGCACCAGTGAGGACAAGTGTATGTAGTCAATAGGGATGATACAGAGGCAGCAGACAACGTGGTGGAAGGTACACTTCCTGTCTGTGGAATTGAAGCTAAGATTTTGTTTGATCTTGGCTCTACACACTCTTTTATGTCCCTTAAATTTTCTAAGTTGATTGATGTGCCTGCTAGAGAACTTGTGTTTGTTTTGACTGTGTCCACCCTAGTAGCAAACAAGTTGTGTGTAGAACTTCTTATCCTAGTTGTGCGGTTAAGATATGAGAAGTGGTGTTACCAGCGAATCTCATTTTACTAGAGATGTATGATTTTGATATCATCTAAGGGATGGATTGGTTAGCAGGGTACCATGCTACAATGGAATATTTCCATAAGACCCTCACTTTTAAACTAGAGGAGACACCAGCAGGAGTGTTGTTCCAAGGAGAGAGGAGTCGTCCTTGTTTAGGGTTTATTTCAGCTTTGAAGGCTGATAGACTTTTGAGAAGTAGTTGTGAAGGTTATTTGGTGTTAATCACAGAGGATAAACGGTCCCAAGGAACGGAGGAGATCCCAATTGTTTGCGAATTTTCAAATGTTTTCCCAGAAGAGATTCCAGGATTGCCACCCATCAGAAATTGACTTCACTATTGAGTTATTACCAAGGACAGCTCCGATTTCTATTGCACTATACAGAATGGCTCCGCCAGAATTGGGAGAATTGAAAATAAAATTACAAGAATTGTTGGACAAAGGTTTTGTTAGACCTCGTATTTCGCCGTGGGGAGCTCTAGTTTTGTTTATGAAAAAGAAAGATGGTTCGATGAGGATGTGCATTGATTACCGGAGATTGAACCAAGTAACCATCAAGAACAAATATCTATTGCCAAGGATAGATGAATTGTTCGATCAGTTATAGGGTGCTGCCTATTTTTCGAAGATTGATTTGAGGTCCGGTTATCATCAGCTGAGAGTTAGAGATTTAGATGTACTGAAGATAGCTTTCCGGACAAGATATGGACATTATGAGTTCCTAGTAATGTCATTTGGACTGACAAATGCACTGGTAGTAATCATGGCTTTAATGAACAAAATCTTCGCGCAGTACTTGGATCAGTTTACAGTGGTATTCATTGACGATATTTTAGTGTACTTGAAGTTTAGAGAAGAACATGAAAAGCATTTGAGGATAGCATTGCAACTGCTTAGAGACAATCAACTGTATGCAAAGCTTAGTAAGTGTGAATTTTGGCTTAAATAAGTCACATTTTTGGGACATATCATCTCCAAGGAAGGGTTGTCAATAGATCCGACTAAGATTGAAGTAGTTGTGAATTGGGAAAGACAAATGAATGCATAAAAAATCAGAAGTTTTCTTGGATTGACAGGTTATTGCCGAAGATTTGTACAGGGATTTTCATTGATTGCGGCATCATTAACAAAGTTGACCAAGAAGAATGCACCATATGTATGGACAGACTAGTGTGAGGCTAGTTTCCAAGAGCTAAAAACAAGATTGACTACAACACCAGTCCTTACCTTACCATCCGGAAGCGGCGGTTTCATCATTTTTACCGATGCTTCGAGTGTAGGACTCGGTTGCATGTTGATGCAAGATGGAAATGTCATTGCTTATGGATCTCGGCAGTTGAAAGATCATGAGAAGAATTATGCAACGCATGACCTTGAGTTAGCAGCGGTCGTTTTTGCACTAAAGATGAGGAGACATTATCTCTATAGAGAGAAATTCAAAGTCCACTCCAACCACCGCAGCTTTCAGTATTTGTTTTCTCAAAAGGAATTGAACATGAGGCAGAGAAGATTGATGGAATACATCATGGATTATGACTTTCCAATCAAGTACCATCCGGGGAAGGCGAATGTAGTCGCCGATGCTTTGAGTAGGAAATCAGCAGGCTTAGCCAGTCTGAGGGGTACTACTATCTTTCAGTAGTTTGAAGAGTTTAGTATAGACCTAAAACCCTTAAGGGAGGGTGTGATGCTAGCTAACATGTCAATGTCTGAGCCCTCCTTCATTCAGAAGATTAAGGATAACCAATTGCAAGATCCAGAGTTCGCCAGAATTTTAGAGCATATAGCAGAACATCCAGACTTCTGTATTGTGAATGGAGTCTTGTACTACCGTGATCGTCTATGCATACCCAACATTGAAGATTTGAGGAATGACATAATGACATAGGCTCACAGTACGAAGCATTCCATGCATCCGAGTAGCACGAAGATGTATCAAAATTTGAACGGTAGATTTTAGTGGAACAACATGAAGAGAGAAATTGCAGCATTTGTTTCCTGATGTATGACTTTTCAGATAGTGAAAGCAGAGTATTAGAAGCCTCCAGGTTTGTTGCAATTGTTAGAGATCCTGGAATGGAAGTGAGAACATATTACTATGGATTTCATTTCGGGACTACCCAGAACCAGACAAGGCAATAATGCAATATGGGTCATTGTGGATCGCCTTACCAAATCAGCCCACTTCATTGCCATGAAGACCTGAAAGAAAATGCACATGTTACCTCTTGTGGAGTTATTCGTCAATGTGATCGTTAGTCGCCATGGACAACCAATCTCCATCACATCCGACAGGGACAGTAAATTCGTCTCGAGATTTTGGAAGACTCTACATGAGTCTATGGGTACGAAGTTACAATTCAGCATGGCTTATCAACCACAAATAGATGGTCAGTTAGAAAGGACGATTCAGACCCTTGAAGATATGCTTCAGGCTTGTGTGTTATATTTCAAAACTCAATGGGATGAAACCCTACCACTATACGAGTTCGCTTACAATCACAGTTATCATTCAAGCATTGGAATGACGCCTTTTGAAGCATTATATGGCAGAAGATGTAGAATTCCAGTTTGTTGGGAAGAAGTAGGTGTTCGCAGTTTCCATGGACCGACCATAGTGAGTGAGACTAGTGACAAAGTCAAAGTTGATTCAAGAACGTCTGAAGGTAGCACGGAGTAGACAGAAAAGCTATACAGACTCTCACAGAAGAGACTTATAGTTCAAGGAAGGAGATAAGGTTTTCTTGAAGGTGTCACCTACAAGAGGAACTTTGAGATTTGGACAGAAAGTTAAGCTATCACGGAGGTACATTTGACCTTACAACATCGTGAGCAAGATTGGTGATGTGGCTTATAGACTAGCCTTACCGCCTGAACTCTCCGCCATACACAATGTTTTTCATGTGTCTATGTTAAAGAAGTACGTCCCCGATCCATTGCATGTACTCCGTCATGAACCGTTAGAGATCAAAAAGTTGCCACTTATCTTGAGAAGCATGTTCAGAACATCGATACAAAGGAACAAGAGTTGACGACACGGATAATTCAATGGGTGAAAGTGCTCTGGGAAAAACATGGACCTGAAGAAGCAATGTGGGAATTATGGGATCAAGTCCAGAAGAAGTATCCGCATCTACTACCTGAGGTTAGCGTTATTATCGATTTGGAGGACCAAATGCCTTAAGAGGTGAAGGATGTAAGACCCTGCCCTGAGAGATGTCGATTAGTACTAATTAAGTCGTGTTTTAGTTCTAAGTAAGATTAGTGGATTTTGTTTAGGTTTGGCTTAGAATAGCTTTTGTATAGCTTCGGAATATTTTGGAAACCTTTTTGACTAGTGGGACCCTTTGGGGGTTCCTTTGTAGTGTTTTTGTGTGACTTGGAGAATTATCTGATATGCTGGAAAATTCGTGTTTTAACACCTTTTAAATTGCCTTACCATTCCCTACAACTTTTGTGTTCACTCTGTTTCCGTCCGAGACCCCGAAACCCCACTTTTCCAATGTTAGGGGCAAAACAGTCTTTTTACACAAAATCTAGACACAATTTTCAATATCTCCGAAATCCGGGAAACACGTACTTTTTGGAAACTAGATTTTTTGTTGAACATCCCTTCCTTCTTCGTCGAACTCATCCGAGGCCCAGAAATCCATGTTTTTATCCCCACAAACTTGTTATGTGATGGGACCCACCCTTGTTTTCTAAAAAAAGGAAACCCTTCTCACCTTTCTTTTTCTTCTTGCTACTTTCTTTGAGAAAAGACTCTTGCTCCAGCCCTAGGGTTTTTCTTCCCTTCTTCTATTGCTTCTTCATCTCCAAATCCACACCAAGCTATTGCTAGAAGGAAAATGGAGCTCATCATCTTTTTCCTCTCCATGAGAGCTCTCCAAGGATACCATTTGTAAAAGAAACTACCCACTCCAAGGACCATTTTGAGCTAACTCTTGCCATTAGAGGACCTTCCAAGTAAGCTCTCATCCTAATCTCCTAGATTTGTGTTCCTCAAGCCTTAGAGATGCTGCACCTTCATTATTGTCAGCTTTCTCTTTCTATTTCATGGTTTGGCCATTTTAGGGTTTGAAATGGGCGTATTTTGGGTGTTTTGTGTAGATTGGTGATTTGGGCTTGGAAAAGTGTTTAGGAGCTTGATTTGCTTAATTGGAGCCAAGGCAAGTGGATGAATGAATTGATTTAATGATTTCATGTTTGTAGAAATTAGATTTTTATTTATTTGTTTTCACCTATGTTTTCTCTATGAGTTTTAATGACTTTTGCAATGAGTATATTGATAAATTCTCCTCTTAAATGATTCTTGAGAATGTGCGCAGTTATTTGCTAAAGTTTGTTTTGTCATTATGGATTTCATACATGGTGGTTGTTAGGCAGTAAATGAGATTGAGATTGAAGGGAGAATTAATGTTTTGATGGAGTAGTTGTTGGAGGAGATATGGTGGTTGAAAATAGTGAAAACGTCATTAATTGTTGTCTTGAAGTGGTAACTTGAAATGTAGTATTGAAGAGAAAAGTGGAGAACCCAGCTTCATTGAACTGTAGTTTCTAAAGCAGTTCGCTCAAGCGATCAACACAAAATGTTCTTCATTGTGGGATTCATCGTTCCCATCGTTAGTTCCTGAGCCATACATCATTTACCTGTAAAACAATTGAAAGTTGAGTTAGGACTACACTCTAACTCCCTTCCTTGCAATACTAATAGTAATTGCAACACCTTAAATAACTAATCTAGCTATACTCATAATCTATTCTAACGTATTCTCACAGCGTTTATAAGAGTTCTACGGCTTTTAGAAAGACTGTCAATGGATCCGATACCATACTTACATGTCACATCTCGGTCCCGAATCACCCTGGCCTAAGGTAATCCCAAAGGTGAGACACGCTAAATCCCGTGTTACTGTACCTGCATCAAGTCAAATACAGCAACACGAAGGATAAAATTTCTCTTTCTACATTCCAATCATAATCAAATAGCGGAAGCATAACAATAATAATCACTTGAACCATTGCACTGTCCTAATTAAAACTAATCAGTGTTAAGTTTATGTAAAACATAATTACATAATCAACCCAAGTAGGGATTATAAAAATACCCTACATCCTATTACAAAAGAATCCCCAAATGTCCAAATAATATTGCCCACACAAAAAGGGGCTAGCCACACTCTACAATTTAATCCCAAAAGAATAGTCACATCGCCCTCCGCAATCTCAAACTAGATAGGCCCATTACCGGCCCATTCTTCTAGCCCTAGAGGAACCTTGTGGGCCTCCTCCTCTCCCTCCTGGGCCTGCTCAAGGCTGGGAGTTGCACCTGCATCTTTGACACAAGGGTAGTACCTCAAATACGACGAATTGGCAAGTATATGCATTAAAAAGGAAATACATAATGTATCAATTGAATTTAAATGACAAATGATTATAGAATGTCAACTCAAGTGTTTCTAGATAGTTATGCAATATCGAATAAATGCTTACTTTATGAATCAAATGAATAGTAAAACATTCAACGTGGCTACTACATTTAGCTCATCCTCTCAAAAGAGAGTGAATCTAGTTGGGATGTCACCAGCAGCCCCGCCAAAGGCTAGCTGGCTACCCGGGTCTGGAGTTCCGGTGCTCTAGCGACTTACTACAGTAGTCTCGAATACTAAACCAAGCTTATCCCCTTCGAGTATCACAAGGTCGAAGCCAAGTAGTGCCGACTCGATCAAATCGAATAATAATCGAATTTGAGTAAGTTTACACATATTTCCATAATCAAATCGAATAGTAATATCTTACATACGAATGTTTACGCAATTCTAAATTTCGTCGAATACTGAATAGTTATGCATATAACACGAATTATTGAATTAGGAGAATGGATAATCAACTCATAATGCAAGAGCTAATCAATTAAGATTGATGGTCAATAGAGCAATCTAATCTCAATATGAAATGCGATAAAGTTAAAGAATCAAATGTTTATTCCTAACCAATCCTAATCTATTATCCATAATCCTTAATCGTCCATTACAAGATAGGTTGAGAAGGTCAACGTACTACTTCCTTTTAGTGTCACTTATTATAAGAAATGAATTCCTCAACTAACCTTCATGGCACGGTATTAGACTACTCATTTTCCATTAGACCAAAGCATAAGGTTTTAGGATCCATTTTTATAGAAATAAGGGTCTTCGGTGTCTTAAGTCCCTAAGGTTAGGTTTGAACCTCTTAAATTGCCATTAGAGAGGATTGAGGAGGGTTATATAGGGTTAGGAGTGGCGTTTCGCCCCTTTGAGGGGTCAAAAGGGGATCCCTAGTATTAGCTTTAGGTCTGCTCGAGCGGGGCGGTGTTCGCTCAAGCGGATGTTTCCAAAAGGGGGGTGCGCTCGAGCGGGGTATGTACGCTCGAGGGGACTCTTTCGGAATGCTATGCCCCCGAGCGGAGGCCATGTCCGCTTGAGCGGATGTCATCCAGTGAGGGTGCGCGCTCGAGCGGTCCCTTACGCGCTCGAGTGCCCACTTAAAGTCCCACAACGATCCTTCCAGGGGGTTTGGCCCGCTCGAGCTGACACTCCAGAATTCCATATTCCGGGATTTTCCTGGTTCTTCTTCCCTTTCCTTAATCCATTCTTTTCCAACTTCTTCTAACATTACACCTGCAACAAAATGAGCCTCCTCGCTCCCCATTTTCCACACATCACAACTTATACATTTCTCCAACAAAAGACTAATCAAATCAAATATTATCCCATCTTTAATACATTAAGAAACTAACTGATGGACCCGTCGTTTTCTCTCTTTGCCTTCCTCCGTCCCGGATCCGCCGGGGTGCGGCGGGGCGAAGAGAAAAAAAAGAGCAAGCATCAACATTTTTTTGTACTGGTATGCCAGATTTTCTATTCTACTTGGAATTTGAAGTGGTGATCCGGAGATTCACCTTCACAAGTAGAAAAGGAAATCAACTTTTTTCTAACTTTCCATTGCACATATATTTTAAAGAAAGAGACAAGATTTTAAAATGCCGTGAGAGGCGATTTTGTTTAATTTGCCGTGAAAAGCAGTTTTGTGCCGTAGAAGGCGATTTTGTGCCGTAGAAGGCAGTTTACAAATCTCATCAAAATGTAAAGACAAGAAATGTGATTTTTATGTCTCTTTAAAAAAAATACACAATACAACAGAAAAGTAAGAAAAGGAATCTGACTTCTCAAGAGATCGTGGGGACTCGTTCAGACCGACGGTCGCGAGTCATGTATGGGCTCCACCATCGTCCTTCATATGAGAACACTTAATGCTTTGATTCACTTGGCTTGGCTTGGACCTCAGATTTTTAGAGGACAAAGACCAAGGGAAGGTCTTATATCCAATAAAAAACCAAGTAGACGGGCTGAAAAGCCGCATCTAGGCCATGTTGGATAGAAGAAGAGAGGAGATCTTGGGGGGGTGGCCCCCCAAGGGACTTCGATCACCTTGTGGTGCTTTCTTGCAGCAGAGTTTCTTCAGAGTAGCTGAGCTTCTTTGCACAGAGATTTCTCGAGAGTTTTTAGCAATTTTTTGGGGAATTTTCAGGACAATTTTCAGGACCCTTTCTCCTTGGAATGACCGCATATTTATAGGCTTTTGGTGGCCATTAGGAGGGTTTTATGGGCATTAATGGTATTAATGCTCCATGATGGAGGAGTTACAAGATTTAATTCTTTATATTGTAACTCCTTTTTCTTGGATTTTGATTGGCCGATGGAGAATAATGGGCATTTAATCTCCATGATGATGGGAGTTTCATGATTAATTACCATGATTAATCTCCATAATGATAGGAGTTACATGGTTAATTGTCATGATTAATTGGACTTGTAACTCCCATTTCTTGGCTTCTGATTGGGCCGTTCAAAATAATGAGTTAATGACCCTAATAAATTGCCATAAAAGGGTCATTTAACTTCATTAATTGGCTGCCGAGTCGCTTGAAGAGTCGTGGGCCGCGCCGCGTCTTTTGGAATTCTTCTTGCGATGATCATCGATGGATCTGTATGTTGTTTGATGTCGGATGACGATGAAAATTCAGACTTAGGTTGACACCAATGGGCCGACAACATCTGTCCAGTCGATTTCTTGATCGGTCGGGCAGAAAGTGTGCTTTCTTGGTCGGCCGGTTGGCAGTTTCGGAGTGTCCGATGATGATCAAATATTTTGATGGCGGATCCGTGATGTTGACGAAGATCGACGGGTATCATGCCTCAAAAATCAGATTTTAAGAAAATCACAGGGGCCAAACATCGCGAAACACGAAAAAGAACGGAAAAACGACACTTTTGGCGGAAATCCGGCGACCCGGATTTCCAGGGTCGTCGGCGATCATGCACGCATGGTCGCCGGCGACCATGGGGCTGGCGACCTTGGGCCATGGTCGCCGGCGACCATGGGCCAAGGTCGCCGGCGACCTTGGACTTTGGTCCACTTTTCGGTAGCCTTCCGGTCGCCGTTTCTTGGTCGTTTCTCGGGCTTTTTCGCTTCTGTTTTCTCCTGTATTTTTCTATGACATTTCTCCTCATTTATTGGCTTGATTCCTCTAAAGAAAACCCGTCGAAAGGCTGTGCAAATCAGAACACAAAGTTTCCTATCTTTTGGAAAAGCCGAAGACTCTGTAGCCGATTTTCCGCCAAGAGTTGAAATTGGGTCAAACGATGTCGGAATGACCTGAAATTTGAGGTGAAGCTTCTTGGGCATTAGATAGGACCAACCACGGGCTTCTATTTGAGTTTTGAAGCCGTTTGGGGTCCCGTCGATGCTTGACTTGATTTCACCGTGCGGAAGATGTCGAGCTTTGATGTACGGTCATCCGATGTCCGATTGACTTGAAATTTGACGGGGAGCCTATTGGAGTCATTTTGAGATGATCCATTAGCTCCGATTTGGGTGCCATGGTCCCGGGGAGCTTCGCCGCCGGTAGGCTTGATTTCGCTTCGGAGCATCAAAACCGGGTCAAACGTTGTCGGAATGACCTGAAATTTGACGTGCAGCCCTTTGGAAGCATGCAGAAGCTACTCATGTGTTTTGTTTGATGAGTGGCGGCATCAGAGGTTCTCGCCGCCGGGAGGCTTGATTTCGCTGTTCGAGAGTTGATGGAGGGTCAAATGGTGTCGGTTTGACTTGAAATTCGACATGGAGCCTTTTGAAGGTATTTTGAGACCATCCATAGACTCTGATCGAAGATTTGATGTGTTTGACACTGTCGCCGCCGGCAGCTCCCGCTCAGCTGTTGGAGGATTGAAGTTAGGCCAAATAGTGTCGTAATGACCCGAAACTTCATGTGTACCCTTCTTTTGGCTACTTTGAAAGATTTTGTAGTTTTTGTTTGGTTTTACCAAGATCTGATGCTTGAAGCAGCTTTGCCTGTTTGTAGTAGGATGCGGCTCCATATAGCTTTTGATGTTGATGAGGCAAAGTGACATTTTTGGTGTCAACACTAACTCATTAAAGAGATTGAGGACAATCAATGCACAACCATTATATAAGTCCAAGTTAAGCTTATACTTGCCTCTAATCAAGCTTTGTCAAGCCTCTTCACTCGTTGGCTCAAAAGAAACCCAAACCCCCAAATACTCAAACTCTAATCACAAAATCCACATGAAAATGAAATGAGTGTGCATGAATGTCCACAATAGAGTCTCCTTGACTCTTTTCAACTCATAGCACAAAAGGGAATGGGTTTGATTCTTACCTCTAGCAAGAAATCCGAAAATGAGTAGTATAGAAGAAGAAGGAGATGGTTTCCTGTCAATGGAGAGTAGAGAGGAATGAAGGATATGAAGAAGATGATGGATTTCCACTCTTGGCTTCAATGCACTAGCGAACACTCTCAATGGGTGCTTGAAAGAGAAAGAAGACGAACAATGTAGAGGAAGGGATATGGAAAAGAGGGTTTAGCCAAGCAAACATGGTAAAGTGGTTTTAAGGGATGAGAGGTCCACTTTTGCACAAGAGTCCACTAAGTCATGGTATTTCCAATTTAAGTCAAATGAAGGCCCACTTCTTCATCTCTTGGTCAAATGAGGTAGAGTTAGACACGGAAATTGACGTGCTTGACAAGATACACGCAATGATGCCAATATGACGCGCATTTGATGTAAAATGGAAAAATCGATAATTACGAAAAAGCCCTCGACTCTACCCAGCTGAGTCAAATCGGTTCAACTCACTCATTCAAGACTCCAAATACTTCTAACTCGCCCATAAGGGACTAATAAACATTAATTGCACTAAATAGCAACTAATTTCAATTAAATTAACTAAAACTCAATTAATTAGTACTAATTAGGCTCAATTTGGGTCGGGGTGTAACATTCTCCCCCTCTAGGACTCATTTGGTCCTCCGAATGAACATACCTGCTCAAAGAGCTCGGGGTAGTGTCGTGCAACCTAGTCTTTTAATTCACACGTGGCCTCTTCCAGTCCATCATGGTTCCAAAGGAGTTTGACCCAACGAATGGTCCTAGTTCGCAACACTTGCTCTTTCTTGTCGATGATATGGAGTGAACGTTCTACGTACGTTGAGTTTGGCATAATCTGTACTTCATCGTATCGAATGACATGAGACGGGTCTCAAACGTACTTCCGAAGCATGGAAACATGAAATACATCGTGTACTCCTGCGAATTCGGATGTAAGCTTCAATCTATAGTCCACATCACAGATTCTACTCTTGATTTCAAACGGTCTTACATATCTCGGTGAAACCTTTCCCTTTTGCCCGAACCGAACGGTGCCCTTCATCGGAGAGGCTTTCAAAAACACCCAATCACCAACTTGGAACTCGAGTTTCCTCCTTCTGTTATTAGCATAGCTTTTCTATCTTGATTGGGCAGTCTTTAACTTCTCTTTGACTTAAAGGACCTTTTCTATAGTGTCTGCAATAATTGTTGGTCCATGAAGACTCCTGGTGTCGACCTCTTCCCAACATACAAGTGTCCTACAGCGACGTCCATAAAGAGCTTCAAACGGTGGCATCCCAATGGTGGAATGAAAGCTATTGTTATACGCGAACTCGCATAGTGGCAAGTGCTCATCCCACTCACCACCAAAGTCAAGAACGTTGGCTCGAAGCATATCTTCTAAGGTCTGTATAGTGCGTTGAGACTGTCCATCCGTCTGCGGGTGATAAGCTACACTGAAGCTAAGTCTAGTGCCCAAGGACTGCTGAAACGATTGCCAAAAAGAAGAGACGAATCTCATATCTCTGTCAGAAACTATGGAAACTGGAGTGCCCTGTAACATGGTTATCTCTTTAATAAAGATCTTGGCCATCTCGTTGAACTTCGTACCCTTCTTAAATGGGATAAAGTGAGCTGATTTAGTCAATTGGTCAACTATCACCCAAATCACATCGTTCTTCTCGTTGGTCAAAGGTAGACCTGAAACAAAGTCCATCGAGATGTGTTCCCATTTTCACTCGAGAATGTGTAAGGGATGCAACAAGCCTGGAGGTTTTCTATGCTCATACTTCACTTTCTGACAGGTGATACATCTAGAGACATATTCTGCAATCTCTCTCTTCATGGTATTCCACCAAAACCTGCCTTTAATATTCTATGCATCTTGGTACTTCCAGGGTGCATTGCGTATCTTGCATAATGTGCATCAGTCAGGATTGCCAATATAGTATTTTTGATAGCTAGAACACATAATCTGTCCTTGAAATATGAAATTCCATCTTCCAAGTGAAAGTCAGGCTTATCTGCAATATTATCTCAAATTTTGGCTAATTTTGGATCATCAAACTGTTGTTCCTTGATTTGTTGAATCAGAGTGGGTTCAAAAACCGATATTGCTGCAAGTGCCACTTGATCACCAATTATCTTCATAGTCACATCTAAATCTCTGAACTCTTCCATCTCAAACCACTTGCCATTTAAATCTACTAGGATAGATGATTTCCTGCTCGAAGCATCTGCCACCACATTACCCTTTACCGGGATGTACTTAATAGGAAAATCATAATCTTTTATGAATTCCAACCATCTTCGTTGTCTCATATTAATGTCCTGCTGCGAAAATAAATACTGAAGACTGCAATGGTCTGAATGGACTTCAAATCATTCTCCAAAAAGATAATGTCTCTATAATTTTAGTGCAAACACGATGGCTGCCAATTCGAAATCGTGTATGGCATAATTCCTCTCATGATCCTTCAGCTGCTGCGATCCATACGCGATTACCTTTCCATTTTGCATAAGTACGCAGCCTAGACCAACTTTAGATGCATCTGAGTATATCACAAAACCTCCACTACCCTCAGGTAAGGACAATATAGGAGCGGTAGTCAACTTTTCTTTCAAGACCTGGAAATTTACTTCACATTCGTCAGTTCACAAGAAAAGAATATTCTTCCGAGTCAACTTTGTTATAGGAGCTAAGATATTTGAGAAATCCTTGACGAATCTACGATAGTATCCAGTAAGACCTAGGAAACTCTGAATCTCTGCAACTGATTTAGGACTCTTCCAGTTCGTAACTGCTTCTATCTTTGCAAGATCAACTGCTAGTCCATAACGAGAGATGATGTGACCTAAAAATGCTACTTGCTCTAGCCAAAAGTCACATTTCTCCAATTTAGCATACAATTGATGAATCCTCAAAAGCTGAAGTGATTTTCTCAGGTGGTCTGCATGTTCTTCCATTAACCTTGAGTACACCAAAATGTCATCAATAAAAATCACAATGAATTGGTTTAAATACGAAGCAAAGATTCTATTTATCAATGCCATAAACACAACCGGTGCATTAGTTAATTCAAATGGCATCACTAGAAATTCATAGTGGCCATATCTTGTTCTAAAGGCTTTCTTCTCAATATCCTACTCACGAACTTTCAACTGATGATACCCTGATTTGAGGTTGATTTTCGAGAAATACACTTTTATAGCATTATTTTATGAGTTTTCAAAGATAAAAGAACTCAAAACACTATTTTTAACATAAAAATCATAAAGTTCCTCCCCACCATCTTTGCTCATATCTTTCCATTATAGATGGTCATTTCTATGCATTTATTATGAGTTCCAATGGCTTCCATACTCTCAATTATATTAATTTCTCTTTGCAGGTGTTAATTGAAGATTAAGTTGAAGATTAAAGTTGAGATTCAAGAGTTAAAGAGAGTAAGGATAAGTTTGGAAGGCAATTGAATGAAGAAATGACAAAGTTAGGCTAATAATAAGAAGGAACATGATAGACCTGGGTTGGTACTTTGACCATATCTTTTTATACATGTGTCCGATTGAGGTGATCTCAGAAGCATTGAAAAGCTTGTTCAAAGATCTACAAATCATATTTCATAATATTTTTCCCAATTCGGACATTTCGGGGGTCAAAATTATACATCAATCTGGGGACTATTTTCTAACACGGGAATCACATACAAATGTTCATATTTCCATTCTTGTGAAGTCCCACATTGGAAAGAAACCAAAAGAGAGTAAGGCAAATGTTTCTATATAAGGAAGGGAGCTCTAAGCATTAGAGAGACAAGCAAGGAGAACCTCCTTATCTTTACTTAAGCTATTCATGTAATTGAGAGCAATTGTAGAGAGAAAGTGAGGAAAGCCTTATAAAAAGTAAATATTTTGAATGGAATTAAAAGCTTTATCTTCTCCAATGGGTGGCTAATCCATTTGATTGGATCTTCTAGGTGAAGCTAAGTTGATCCTATTCCTTTCGCTTATGCTCTTTATTTTAATTCTCTTGTTTATGTGCTTACTATGTTAGAGTAGATTTTTCTTCATTGCATTGTGCAAACTTCCATGCTTAGTTTCTATATTAGCATTCTTTTTACTATCTATGCTTAGGTTTGATAAATCATGCTTATGAGTTAATATCTTTTGATGGTTTATGCTTACTTTTGATAGATAGTCATTAGGAATCTTTTCTTTTATGAAGGGAAGAAAATCTTAGCTATTAGATTGTTAATTTATATCTTAAAACTTTAAAGTTATATTCCCCAAATCTAAGCATTGATTTGTAATTAGATTTGAGTATTCTTTTTTGGGAAAAGAGAAGTGCATTAGTGTTGGATTAGTGTCACTTAGTGGATTCTAGATGATTCAATCATCCATTAGTATTGCTTGTTTCTTGTTTTACTTACTTTATGTTTGATTTTATTCACATTCTCACACACTTATTCACTTGTTTTAATTCTCACACTCCATTTCTCTATTTACACCATAAATTCCACCTTTGATTTTAAAATACTTTTGCAAATTTCTTTATCTCCATCCACTCATTTTCCATCTTTCACTTGTTATTTTCTTATTAACCTTGTTATTTTTCTTTTGTTATTAACTTTGTTACTAACTTGTTACTAACATTGCTCTTGGTTGGTTCTCATTGTTTTTACTAACTTCTCTTTGTTCTATTGTCGCGACCCCGGACCGGGGGCCCACGGGACCGCGACGGGGTGTGGTGTTGTGGATAGCGAACCACACCCGTAAAGTGATTATTGTACATGTCTTTAATTTCCCACAGGTTTCCGCGGTGAGGATTCCTCATACAATCATAGAACATTTATATTGGTGCGGAAGCGTGTAGCAAATCAAACTCTTATTCCAATCACATTAAATAAGACTGTTAATAAACAAGTATAGCATGATGTCAGAGTGAGCAATGATCTCATTTGCATTCCCAAAATATGAAGTTAAAGTTTAACAAAAGAACAAGTTAATTAACATTCCCCAAAAATAAAGGCCAACAAAGGCCAGTACAACCCAAAAGTATAAAACAAGAATCATTCTATAAACTCCCAAAATGTTCGCAGCTCAAAGCTAAACCGAATGTCTACATGACATCGTCAGCTTGCCATTCCACTAATCGCTGCGGTTCATCAACCGCCCCCTCTGGCTCCTCCTCAAGGGCAATAACGGGAACTGGACCTGAGTACCACAAAAATGGGTCAGACACGACGGTCTGGCAGGTGGGTGAATAGATAATACCAATAAAGAAACCAAAACACTTTCTAAACATAATGAAATCTTTTTAAACAACAACTGTCTTAAAACAGGGTGCATAGTTCATTTAAAGTACAGATGCAATATAAATCATGCGGGGTATTCAAGGTACAGGAACTAACTAGATGGCAACCACACTCAAGCTAAATCCTCTCCATCACTAAGGTGATGAGAGCACATTCAGTGCGTTGGGCTCGAACACACGAAGTGACGAGAACCAACATTATATACAGATACATATACATATAGCTAGGCAAGACCACGGCCGCGGAACCGGGTAACGGGACAGAACAGGATCCAAGTTGCAACTGGCGGGAGCACAGGGGGAGACCCAAGTCAGTTGATCAGACTGACAAGGATGTCCAAGCTTAGTGGTGCCGACTCTTAGGTCACATGATAAATCCAAACATATACAAAAACTATATCAATATAAAACATGCGGGCAGGCGGGGCATGGTGCTCGAAGGCACACACATTCAAATCATTCTCGGTTCATGTTTACACGGGCTGGCAGGACATATCGGGTGTACAAATCGGAATTTGAAAGAAAACCAGTAGATTCGGGTTATTATACAAATAACTGAATAAAACAAAGCAATAAATCCTATATCATTAGGGACTATGTATTGGGATATCCACATTCAGACAACATGTATAAGGGTCTTGTATGTCTAAATTTACCCTTAGTATGGTACTCGAATGATAGAGGACATACCAAGTTTCCTTATGCACATTGATGAATCTAAAAGTCCCAATACCTTTTCCGAAATGGTGTTTCTTTCTATGTAAATCTCCTTATGTCATCCCCTGGGTCTTTCCAAGGTGGTAGGGCATCAGAACAACCCATCCAAACCTTTAAATCCCATAACTAAAAACAATGGAAAAGACTCAGGAATTCTGGGTAAACTCGGTCACCTGTCGGTCAGCTGGCGGTTAGCCGCCGAGGTGATCGGCGGTTAGCCGCTGTCTGACCGCGGAGCTGACCGCGGCTCACCCTGCTAAAAAGTAGCATTCTGTATTTCTAACCGCGCCTCTCGGCTACCTAGCGGTCACTGGGGTTATTGGATTGGAGGCTAGCCGCGAGCTGACCGCTCGGCTAACCGCGGTTCGCCTGTCAAAATGCAGCATTCTGTGTTTCTAACCGCATCTGGGTCGGCTAGCCGCCGGTCACCTGTCGGCTAGCCGCCGAGGTGACCGCCGGCTGACCGCCCAGCTGCGGGAACTACACATCAGGTGCAGATTTCAGTCATTTGTCTCCCAAACCATATCACCTTCATTCCAACCATTTTCTGATGTGGAATGGGTCCAATCCCTTCCATTTAACATTTACTCCCTTCCACCAACTACCATTCCACCAATGCATTTATTTCACCTACCAATCCAAATCTCATTTAATGCAAATACAAGTCTCATTTAAGAAGTCATACCAACCCAAAATAAACTTTCATGAATGCATGCATATATTCTCCTAGAACTAACTAAGAGAAAACCATAACAATAAATACATTTCCAAAAGCATTATAACATAATGAATCAATTGAAATAGGAATAGTAAAAATTCACATTTTCAACAAAATAGGAACTTATTCAAATCAAAACCCATTCATCCACTTGCCTTGGTCTCCAAATATGCTAGTCAATCACTAATCCTTCAATCAAGCTCAAAATCTACAATCTACACAAAATCCCCAAAAACACATTCATTACAAGCCCTAAAAATGGCTAAACTATGAAATAGATGGAAAGAGCTTTCAATAATCAAGGTGAAGCACCTCCTAGGCTAGATGAACACACAATCAAGAGATGAGAAGAAGAACTTACATGAAGAGTCCTCTAATGGCAAGAGTTGGCTCTAGAGATAGCTTGGAATGGGACTCTCTCTCAAAAGAAGATATCAATAGGAAGCTCTCATGGAGGGGAAGAAGATTGTAGCATCCACTTAGCCTTTAGCAAGAGATTTGAGAGAGGTTGAGAGATGGAGGAGCAAGGAGCAAAGAGGTTGAAGAAAACCCTAGGCTGGCTGGGATACCTTGTTCTCAAGAAATTGCAAGAAGAGGAGAAGGGAAAAGAACTCCTCCTTATATAGACAATGGCTATGGGTCCCACAACTTAAAGTCCAAAATGGGCTAGAACATCGTTCTACGGGCTTCGGACGGATTCGACGAAGAAGGAAGAATTGATCGTCGAAATTTCTACTTTCCTAAAAGTATATATTTTACAAGTTTCGGAGACATTGAAAATAGTGTCCAGATTTTGTGTAAAAAGACTGTTTTACCCCTATCAATGACAAAGTAGGGTTTAAAGGTCTCTGATGGAAACGGAGCAAATACGAAAGTTGTCGGGAATCATAAAATACATTCAACGGAGCAATTTACCGATTTCCAGAATTATAACTAAGTCCCAAAACTAATCAAGACACAATAAAAAGGAACCCCCAAAGGGTCCCACTAGATCAAAAGAGTTCCCAAAATTATCCAAAGCTATAAAAAGCTATTCTAATCCAGAATAACCCAATTCCCACTAATCTCACTTATGGCTAAAACACGTCTTAATTAACACTAATCGGAAACTCTCGGGGCGGGGTCTTACATCCTCCACCCCTTAGGGCATTTGGTCCACCAAATGAAATAAAATAACTAACCTCGGGTAGTAGATGCGGATACTTCTTCTGAACTTGATCCCGTAATTCCCACGTTGCCTCTTCAGGTCCGTGATTTTCCCAGAGCACTTTCACCCATTGTATAGTCCTTGTCCTCAGTTCTTGTTCCTTCGTATCGATGATCTGAATAGGCTTCTCGACATAGGTGGCATCTTCTCTGATCTCTAAGGGTTCATGACGTAGAACATGTGATGGATCGGGGACGTACTTTTTCAACATAGACACATGGAACACATTGTGTACACCGGAAAGCTCAGGTGGTAAGGCTAATCTGTAAGCCACGTCACCAATCTTGCTCACAATATCATAGGGTCCAATGTATCTCCTAGATAACTTGCCTCTCTGTCCGAATCTCAAAGTTCCTCTAGTAGGTGACACCTTCAAGAAAACCTTATCTCCTTCCTTAAAATGTAAGTCCCTTCGATGAGAGTCTGCATAACTCTTCTGTCTACTCCGGGCTACTTTCAGACGTTCTTGGATCAACTTGACTTTGTCACTGGTTTCACTTACCATAGTCGGTCCATGAAAACTGCGAATACCTACTTCTTCCCAACAAACTGGAGTTCTACACCTCCTACCATACAATGCCTCAAAAGGCGCCATTCCAATGCTCGAATGATAACTGTTGTTGTAGGCGAATTCGCAAAGCGGTAGGGTCTCGTCCCATTGAGTCTTGAAATCTAGTACACACGCTCGAAGCATATCTTCAAGGGTCTGAATTGTTCTTTCCGACTGACCATCTGTTTGTGGGTGATACGCTGTGCTGAACTGGAGCTTTGTTCCCATAGACTCATGCAAAGTCTTCCAGAATCTCGAGACGAATCTGCTATCTCTATCTGAAGTAATGGAGACTGGCTGTCCATGACGGCTGACAATCTCGTTGACAAACAACTCCGCGAGAGGTAACATATGCATCTTCTCTCCGGTCTTCATAGGAATAAAATGAGCTGATTTGGTAAGACGGTCCACAATGACCCATATGGAGTTGTTCCCTTTTCTGGTCCTTGGCAATCCTGAGATGAAATCCATGGTGATATGTTCCCACTTCCATTCTGGGATCTCTAATGGCTGCAATAACCCTGGAGGTCTCTGATGTTCTGCTTTCACCAATTGGCACGTCATACATCGAGAAACGAAAGCTGCTATTTCCCTCTTCATGTTGTTCCACCAAAATCTGCCCTTCAAGTTCTGATACATCTTCGTGCTACCCGGATGCATAGAGTACTTCGTACTGTGCGCCTCTGTCATAATATCGTTCTTCAAATCTTCAATGTTGGGCACGCATAGACGATCACGATAGAATAAGACTCCATCCACAATACGAAAGTCAGGACGTTCTGCTATATGCTCTGCAATCTTGGCCAACTCTGGATCTTGCAATTGGTCTTCCTTGATCTTCCGAATGAACGAGGGTTCAGACACTGACATGTTAGCTAACATCACTCCCTCGCTTAGGGGCTGAAAAACTACCCCCAACTCTTCAAATTGCTGAAAGAAGCACGTAACTCTTAGGCTTGCCACACTGGCTGACTTCCTACTCAAGGCATCGGCTACTACATTTGCCTTTCCCGGATGGTACTTGATCGGAAAATCATAATCTTTGATATATTCCATCCATCTTCTTTGTCTCATATTCAATTCCTTCTGAGAGAACAAATACTGTAGGCTGCGGTGATCGGAGTGGACTTCAAATTTCTCTCCGTAGAGGTAATGTCTCCACATCTTCAACGCAAAAACGACTGCTGCTAACTCCAGGTCATGCGTTGCATAGTTCTTCTCGTGGTCCTTCAACTGACGTGATCCATACGCAATGACTTTTCTATCTTGCATCAACACACAACCGAGTCCAATATTCGAAGCATCTGTAAAAATGGTGTAACCGCCGCTCCCGGATGGTAAAGTGAGGACGGGTGCTGAAGTTAATCTCTTTTTCAACTCTTGGAAGCTGGCCTCGCATTGGTCTGTCCACACATAAGGTGCATTCTTCTTGGTCAACTTTGTCAATGACGCTGCGATCGACGAAAATCCTTGCACAAATCTTCGATAGTAACCCGCCAATCCAAGAAAACTTCTGATTTCTGACGCGTTCTTCGGTCTTTCCCACTTCACAACTGCCTCTATCTTGGTTGGGTCCACTGATAATCCTTCTTTGGAAATGATATGACCTAAAAATGCGACTTCTTCAAGCCAAAAATCGCACTTAGTGAGCTTCGCATACAATTGATTATCTCTTAGAAGTTGCAATGCTATCCTCAAATGCTCTTGATGTTCTTCTCTAGACTTAGAGTACACCAAAATGTCATCAATAAACACCACTGTGAATTGGTCTAAGTACTCTGCGAAAATCTTGTTCATCAAAGCCATGAATACTGCTGGTGCATTCGTCAGTCCAAATGGCATCACTAGAAACTCATAGTGTCCATATCTAGTCCGGAACGCCGTCTTCGATACATCTGGATCTCTAACTCTCAGCTGATGATAACCGGATCTTAGATCGATCTTCGAAAAGTAAGCAGCACCTTGCAATTGGTCAAACAATTCATCTATCCTTGGCAATGGATACTTGTTCTTGATGGTAGCTTGGTTCAATTTCCGGTAGTCAATACACATTCTCATGGAACCGTCTTTCTTCTTGACGAATAACACTGGAGCTCCCCAAGGTGAGACGCTCGGTCTAATGAAGCCTTTGTCCAATAATTCCTGCAACTGAATCTTCAACTCTCCTAATTCCGCTGGAGCCATTCTGTATGGTGCGATAGATATCGGAGCGGTCCCTGGTAACAACTCGATGGTGAAGTCAATCTCCCTAACAGGTGGTAAACCTGGGATTTCTTCTGGAAAAACGTCTGGGAATTCGCAAACAATTGGGATCTCCTCCACCCCTTGGGACTGTTTATCCTCCGTGATAAACGCTAAATAGCATTCACAGCCACTTCTCACTAGTCGATCAGCCTTCAATGCTGAGACGAATCTTGGACAAGAATTCCTCTTCTCCCCATGGAACAATACTCCTGCCGGGGTCTCCTCTAATTTGAACGTGAGGGTCTTATGGAAACAGTCCATCGTAGCATGGTACCCTGCTAACCAATCCATTCCTAGAATGACATCGAAGTCACACATCTCCAACAAAATGAGATTCGCCGGTAACACCACATCTCCTATCTTAACAGCACATCTAGGATAATACTTCCTACACACAACTTGTTTGCCTACGGGAGTGGACACCGTCAACACATACTCGAGTTCTCTAGCAGGCATATCAATTGACTTAGAAAATTTTGGAGACAAGAAGGAGTGCGTAGAGCCAGGGTCAAACAAAACTTTAGCTTCAAATCCACAAACTAGGAGTGTACCTTCCACCACGTTATCTGCCGCCTCTGCATCAGCTTGGTTAATTGCATACACTTGTCCTCGCTGTTGAGGCCTGTTCTGAGCTTGTTGTTGCCTTCCTTGCTGTGCATTCCTATTCTGCTGAGGAGGACGCTGATTCTGATTCTGTCCTTGATGACGAGCTTGCTGCTGTTGTGGAGGTCTGTACTGTTGTTGTGGAGCCTGCTGCTGGAGTGGCCTGGGCTGGTTCTGCACGGCTAAGGCATTCTGAGGTGGTGCCTGACGTTGTGTTCCTTGTTGTTGCTGATTCTGTCTGTTGTTACCTTGTCCATCTTGTCTTGGGCAATCTTTGAGCTGGTGTGTCATGGATCCACATCTGAAACATGCTCCCGTAATCGAACGGCATTGAGCACTCTCGTGGTTCTTACCACAATGGACGCAAACTAGAGCATTCTGCACGTTTTGTTCATGCCTCGGTCGCTTGTTCTGATGGTTCTTTGGTGGGTGATTCTGTTGGTGAGCTGGTGCCTTCCCTTGGATCTTGAGGATCTTGTTGTTCAGGTTCTCGAATTTGTAGGCTCTTCTCACAGCCTCTTCAAAAGTGACAGGTGGTACAACACCCGTGGCATCCCTCTCAATGGTCGGGTTGAGTCCTTCGAGGAACCGCGCTATCTTCTTCTCCACGGTGTCAATTGACTCGGGGGCATATCGAGATAACCTTTCAAACTTCGTGAGGTACTCTTGCACGGTCGCGTTACCTTGTACGAGCTGCTGGAATTCAATTGCTTTTTGCCTCTTGACATGTGTCGGTACATACTTGTCACCGAATTGCCTCCTGAAACTTGCCCAAGCGTCTGCATCTGCTATGGTCCTATACTCAGCCTTGATTGTCTTCCACCATATGTCCGCTAGGCCCGTGAACAACGAAGCGGTGAGTTGCACTTGCTGTCTACCGGTACATCTGAATATCTCGAAGATGTTCTCTGTCTGCTCCAGCCAGTCATCTGCAGCTAGTGGGTCCTCATGCCCAGTGAACTCCTTGGGACCCCTCTTCCTAAACTTTTCGTACAGCGCATTGGGATCATGTTCCCTATTGTTGATGACAATCTGAGTGCCTGGAGGTTGCGCTGGTGCCGGTTCAGGTCTCCTTTCTAACACTTCTAACAGCTGCCTTTGCATCGTGGCCATCTCCCTAGCATGCTCTTCATCCTTCCTGGCCATTTGGTCTTGCAGTCTGGCTTGATTTTCATTGGCTTGACGTTGCTGGTCAAGCATAGCTTGCATCATCTGTTGGAATTGATTCTGCATGTTTGGATCCGGAATACCGTTTCCTAGTGGCCCGGTGTGCTCACTATTGCTTGCGGTGGGATTGTCGGTTACGGGTCTTTTTCGAGGTGGCATATCACTGTAAAACAAATTGTTAGCACATAAAATCATACAAGGATCACACATTGCTCACACGAGTCTAACTAACGAAAAGTCTAACAAGAAGTCTAACGGATCCTCGCCACGTCCTTAGGATTTCTAGTTTCTTTTAATTGCCTGAAACACGTCTCGCTCTGATACCAGCCTGTCGCGACCCCGGACCGGGGGCCCACGGGACCGCGACGGGGTGTGGTGTTGTGGATAGCGAACCACACCCGTAAAGTGATTATTGTACATGTCTTTAATTTCCCACAGGTTTCCGCGGTGAGGATTCCTCATACAATCATAGAACATTTATATTGGTGCGGAAGCGTGTAGCAAATCAAACTCTTATTCCAATCACATTAAATAAGACTGTTAATAAACAAGTATAGCATGATGTCAGAGTGAGCAATGATCTCATTTGCATTCCCAAAATATGAAGTTAAAGTTTAACAAAAGAACAAGTTAATTAACATTCCCCAAAAATAAAGGCCAACAAAGGCCAGTACAACCCAAAAGTATAAAACAAGAATCATTCTATAAACTCCCAAAATGTTCGCAGCTCAAAGCTAAACCGAATGTCTACATGACATCGTCAGCTTGCCATTCCACTAATCGCTGCGGTTCATCAACCGCCCCCTCTGGCTCCTCCTCAAGGGCAATAACGGGAACTGGACCTGAGTACCACAAAAATGGGTCAGACACGACGGTCTGGCAGGTGGGTGAATAGATAATACCAATAAAGAAACCAAAACACTTTCTAAACATAATGAAATCTTTTTAAACAACAACTGTCTTAAAACAGGGTGCATAGTTCATTTAAAGTACAGATGCAATATAAATCATGCGGGGTATTCAAGGTACAGGAACTAACTAGATGGCAACCACACTCAAGCTAAATCCTCTCCATCACTAAGGTGATGAGAGCACATTCAGTGCGTTGGGCTCGAACACACGAAGTGACGAGAACCAACATTATATACAGATACATATACATATAGCTAGGCAAGACCACGGCCGCAGAACCGGGTAACGGGACAGAACAGGATCCAAGTTGCAACTGGCGGGAGCACAGGGGGAGACCCAAGTCAGTTGATCAGACTGACAAGGATGTCCAAGCTTAGTGGTGCCGACTCTTAGGTCACATGATAAATCCAAACATATACAAAAACTATATCAATATAAAACATGCGGGCAGGCGGGGCATGGTGCTCGAAGGCACACACATTCAAATCATTCTCGGTTCATGTTTACACGGGCTGGCAGGACATATCGGGTGTACAAATCGGAATTTGAAAGAAAACCAGTAGATTCGGGTTATTATACAAATAACTGAATAAAACTAAGCAATAAATCCTATATCATTAGGGACTATGTATTGGGATATCCACATTCAGACAACATGTATAAGGGTCTTGTATGTCTAAATTTACCCTTAGTATGGTACTCGAATGATAGAGGACATACCAAGTTTCCTTATGCACATTGATGAATCTAAAAGTCCCAATACCTTTTCCGAAATGGTGTTTCTTTCTATGTAAATCTCCTTATGTCATCCCCTGGGTCTTTCCAAGGTGGTAGGGCATCAGAACAACCCATCCAAACCTTTAAATCCCATAACTAAAAACAATGGAAAAGACTCAGGAATTCTGGGTAAACTCGGTCACCTGTCGGTCAGCTGGCGGTTAGCCGCCGAGGTGATCGGCGGTTAGCCGCTGTCTGACCGCGGAGCTGACCGCGGCTCACCCTGCTAAAAAGTAGCATTCTGTATTTCTAACCGCGCCTCTCGGCTACCTAGCGGTCACTGGGGTTATTGGATTGGAGGCTAGCCGCGAGCTGACCGCTCGGCTAACCGCGGTTCGCCTGTCAAAATGCAGCATTCTGTGTTTCTAACCGCATCTGGGTCGGCTAGCCGCCGGTCACCTGTCGGCTAGCCGCCGAGGTGACCGCCGGCTGACCGCCCAGCTGCGGGAACTACACATCAGGTGCAGATTTCAGTCATTTGTCTCCCAAACCATATCACCTTCATTCCAACCATTTTCTGATGTGGAATGGGTCCAATCCCTTCCATTTAACATTTACTCCCTTCCACCAACTACCATTCCACCAATGCATTTATTTCACCTACCAATCCAAATCTCATTTAATGCAAATACAAGTCTCATTTAAGAAGTCATACCAACCCAAAATAAACTTTCATGAATGCATGCATATATTCTCCTAGAACTAACTAAGAGAAAACCATAACAATAAATACATTTCCAAAAGCATTATAACATAATGAATCAATTGAAATAGGAATAGTAAAAATTCACATTTTCAACAAAATAGGAACTTATTCAAATCAAAACCCATTCATCCACTTGCCTTGGTCTCCAAATATGCTAGTCAATCACTAATCCTTCAATCAAGCTCAAAATCTACAATCTACACAAAATCCCCAAAAACACATTCATTACAAGCCCTAAAAATGGCTAAACTATGAAATAGATGGAAAGAGCTTTCAATAATCAAGGTGAAGCACCTCCTAGGCTAGATGAACACACAATCAAGAGATGAGAAGAAGAACTTACATGAAGAGTCCTCTAATGGCAAGAGTTGGCTCTAGAGATAGCTTGGAATGGGACTCTCTCTCAAAAGAAGATATCAATAGGAAGCTCTCATGGAGGGGAAGAAGATTGTAGCATCCACTTAGCCTTTAGCAAGAGATTTGAGAGAGGTTGAGAGATGGAGGAGCAAGGAGCAAAGAGGTTGAAGAAAACCCTAGGCTGGCTGGGATACCTTGTTCTCAAGAAATTGCAAGAAGAGGAGAAGGGAAAAGAACTCCTCCTTATATAGACAATGGCTATGGGTCCCACAACTTAAAGTCCAAAATGGGCTAGAACATCGTTCTACGGGCTTCGGACGGATTCGACGAAGAAGGAAGAATTGATCGTCGAAATTTCTACTTTCCTAAAAGTATATATTTTACAAGTTTCGGAGACATTGAAAATAGTGTCCAGATTTTGTGTAAAAAGACTGTTTTACCCCTATCAATGACAAAGTAGGGTTTAAAGGTCTCTGATGGAAACGGAGCAAATACGAAAGTTGTCGGGAATCATAAAATACATTCAACGGAGCAATTTACCGATTTCCAGAATTATAACTAAGTCCCAAAACTAATCAGGACACAATAAAAAGGAACCCCCAAAGGGTCCCACTAGATCAAAAGAGTTCCCAAAATTATCCAAAGCTATAAAAAGCTATTCTAATCCAGAATAACCCAATTCCCACTAATCTCACTTATGGCTAAAACACGTCTTAATTAACACTAATCGGAAACTCTCGGGGCGGGGTCTTACATCTATAGTTCTAGTTTTCTTTTAGTTTGCATTTTTTATTTTCCTTATTATTATCTAGTTTCTTGTTTCCATTGTTATTTTCATTTGCATTTGTTAGCTATATTTGAGTTGATACTCCTTTTCATAGATCATTGTTATTTTCCTTGTAACGATCCTTGTGGGAACGATATTCGGACTTTCATAGTCTATATTACTTGAGACAATTGTATACTTGCAGGAAAATACGCATTAGCTGCACCTTGAAGTTGATCAAACAATTCATCAATTCAGGGCAATGGATATTTATTCTTTATCGTTACCTGATTAATTTGTTTGTAATCGATGCACATCCGTAGAGTGCCATCTTTCTTCCACACAAAAAGTACTGGAGCTCCCCACGGAGACACACTAGGGCATATAAACCCCTTGTCCAATAATTCTTGTAGCTGCTCCTTCAATTCTCTGAGTTCTGCTGGAGCCATTGTAAGACCCCGCCCCGAGAGTTTCCGATTAGTGTTAATTAAGACGTGTTTTAGCTATAAGCGAGATTAGTGGAAATGGGTTAAATCTGGATTAGAATAGTTTTTTTATAGCTTTGAATAATTTTGGGAATTCTTTTGATCTAGTGGGGCCCTTTGGGGGTTCCTTTTTAGTGTGTCTTGATTTGTTTGGAGATTTAGTTATAATTCTGGAAATCGGTAATTTGCTCCGTTGAATGTATTTTATGATTCCCGACAACTTTCGTATTTGCTCCGTTCCCGTCCGAGACCTCTAAACCCTACTTTACCATTGATAGGGGTAAAACAGTCTTTTTACACAAAATCTGGACACTATTTTCAATGTCTCCGAAACTAGTAAAATATATACTTTTTGGAAAGTAGAAATTTCGACGAGCAATTCTTCCTTCTTCGTCGAATCCATCCGAAGCCCGTAGATTGATGTTCTAGCCCATTTTAGACTTTTAAGTTGTGGGACCCATTGCCTTAGCTATATAAGGAGAAGCCCTCTTCTTCTTCCTCTTCTTGCAATTTCTTGAGAACAAGGTGTCCCAGCCCAGCCTAGGTTTTCTCCAAGTCTTCCATTGCTTCTTGCTCCTTCTTCTCTCAATCTCTCCCAATCTCTTGCTAAAAGCTAAGTGGATGCTACAATCTTCTTCCCCTCCATGAGAGCTCCTTCTTGGTACCATTTTTAGAGAGAAACCACCATTCAAGGACCCTCTTTGAACAAGCCTTGTGTATTTGAAGAACTTCCATGTAAGCCCTTCTTCTTATCTTTTAGATTTGGATTATTCTAGTCTAGAGGATGCTTCATTTCCATTATTGGAAGTTATCCCTTTCTATTTCATAGTTTTGCCATGTTAGGGCTTGTAATGATTGTATTTTGGGGATTTTGTATAGATTGTAGATTTGAGCTTGATAGTGGATTAGAGCTTGACTAGCATTCTTGGAGACCAAGGCAAGTGGATGAATAGATTCAATTTGGATAAGTTCTTACTTTGTCAAAAATGTAGATTTTTACTATTCATATGTCATTTGATTTATCATGATTCCATAATGATTTAGAAATGTATTTATTGACGTGGTTTCTTCCTTAGCTTTATGATAATAAATGCAATCCTCATCAAAGTTTATTTTGGGTCATTATAAGCTTCTTAAATGGTATTGTACTTGCATTGAATGAAATTGGATTGGTAGGTGAAATAAATGCATTGGAGGAATGGTAGTTGGTGGAAAGGAGTAAATGTTAAAGGGAAGGGAATGGACCCATTCCACATCAGAAAATGGTTGGAATGAATGTGAAATAGTTTGGGTGAGAAATGACTGAAATCTGCACCTGATGTGTAGTCCCCGCAGCTGGGCGGTCAGCGGGCGGTCACCTCGGCGGCTAGCCGACAGGTGACCGGCGGCTAGCCGACCCAGATGCGGTTAGAAACACAAAATGCTGCATTTTGACAGGCAAACCGCGGTCAGCCGCGCGGTCACCTTACGGCTAACCGCCAGTCCAAAACCCCAGTGACCGCTAGGTAGCCGAGAGGCGCGGTTAGAAACACAGAATGCTACATTTTAGCAGGGTGAACCGCGGTCAGCCCCGCGGTCAGCCAGCGGCTAACCGCCGATCACCTCGACGGCTAACCGCCAGCTAACCGACAGGTGACCGAGTTTTATCCAGAATTCCTGAGTTCTTTCCACTGTGTTCAGTTATGATATTAAAAGGTTTGGATGGGTTGTTCTGATGCCCTACCACCTTGGAAAGACCCAGGGGATGACATAAGGAGAGTGACATAGAAAGAAAAACCATTTCGGAAGAGGTATTGGGCCTTTTAGATTCATTAACGTGCATAAGAAAACTTAGTATGTCCTCTATCATTCGAGTACCATATTAGGGTCATATGGACATACAAGATCCTTATACATGTTGCTTGAATATGGAAGCCTCAATATTTAGTCCCTAATGATATAAGAAATTATTGCTTTGTTTTACTCAAATTATATATGTAATTACCCGATCTTAATGGTTTTATCTCAAATTCCGATTTGTACACCCGATATGTCCTGCCAGCCGTGTAAACATGAACTGAGAATGATTTGAATGTGTGTGCCTTCGAGCACCATGTCCCGCCTGCCCGCATGTTTTATATTGATATAGTTTTGTATATGTTTTGGATTTATCATGTAACCTAAGAGTCGGCACCACTAAGCTTGGACATCCTTGCCAGTCTGATCAACTGACTTGGGTCTCCCCCTGTGCTCCCGCCAGTTGCAACTTGGATCCCGTACTGTCCCGTTACCCGGTTCGCGGCCGTGGTCTTGCCTAGCTATATGTATATGTATATGTATCTGTTTATAATATTGGTTCTCGTCACTTCGTGTGATTGAGCCCAATGCACGCAATGTGCTCTCATCACTTTAGTGATAGAGAGGATGTAGCTTTAGTGTGGTTGCCACCTAGTCAGTTCCTGTACCTTGAATACCCCGCATGATTTGTATTGCATCGTTACTTTAAATGAACTATGCATCCTGTTTTATGACAGTTTTCGTTATAACTATGATATGTTTGATTTCTTTCTTGGTTTATCTATTCACCCACCTGCCAGACCGTCGTGTCTGACCCATTTTTGTGGTACTCAGGTCCAGCTCCCGTCTTTGCCCTTGAGGAGGAGTCAGAGGAGGCGGTCGGTGAACCGCAACGTTTAGTGGAGTGGCAAGCTGACGATGTCATGTAGACATTCGGTTTAGCCCGGAGCTGCGAACATTTTGGGAATTTTGAGAATGATACTGTTTTATACTTTTAAGTTGTATTGGCCTTTGTTGGCCTTTATTTTTGGGAATGTTAATTAACTTGTTCTTTTGTTAAACTTTAACTTAATATTTTGGGAATGCTAATGAGATCATTGCTCACTCTGACATCATGCTATACTTGTTTATTAACAGTCTTACTTGATGTGATTGGAATAAGAGTTTGATTTGCTACACGCTTCCGCACCAATATAAATGTTCTATGAGTGTATGAGGAATCCTCACCGCGGAAACCTGTGGGAAATTAAGGAAATGTGTAATTACTATCTAGGGGTGGTTCTTCATCACACCACCCCCTTCGCGGTCCCGGGCCCCCGGTTCGGGGTCGCGACAGCCATCTTGTACGGTGCTTTCGATATTGGAGCCATTCCCAGTACTAATTCGATTGGAAAGTCAACTTCTCTATATGGAGGTAATCCTGAAATTTCATCCGAAAAGACGTCTGGAAACTCGCATACTATAGGAATCTCCTCTAACACCTTGAGTGGTTTCTTCTCGCTAATAAAAGCAAAATAGCCTTCACAACCATTCTCTAGTAGCCTCACAGAATCTAAAGTGGTAACCAATCCGGTGTTGGTCTTCCCCTTCTGTATACCCTCGAATATCACATTCGTTCTGGGTTCCTCCATCTTGAAGGTAATAGTCTTGTGGAAACAATCCGCACAAGCTCTATACTCCGCGAGCCAATCCATTCCAAGGATGACATCGAAGTCGTGCATTATTAACACAATCAAATTTGCTGGCATTAGCACTCCACCGATCTGGACACTACATTTAGGATAGTAGCTCTCACAAGCCACTCGTTTGCCTTTGGGGGTAGTCGCCATCAAGATGAATGGTAGCAACTTCTGCATGTTCATGATCTAAGGCATAGACTCTTCCAGCTTGTTGAGGTCGTTGTCTGGCTTGCTGACGCTATTGTCCTGGCCTCCCTTGTTGTTGCTGTTGCTATGGTCTCGGTAGTGGTGTCGGTAATGCCAATCTTGGAGGTGGAGCTGGAAGTGCTGGTCTAGCTGGCTGCTAAGGGGGTTGCTGCTAAGGTTCTCTGGGTCCCCTTCTGTCCCTAGGACAAGCAGCAGCTCTGTGTTCCATGGATCCACATACAATGCATGCTCCGATCTTCCTCCAACACCTATCAGTTGGGTGCCCCTTACCGCATGTATCGCACTTGGGTGCACCAATAACTACACCCTTTTGCTTCTTCGGTGATCGTCCTGTCCCTAAGTAAGGCGGATTCCTCTTGAACTCATTGGCCCTTCTCAACATGGCTACTTCCTCTGCGGAGATGCCCCGGTCCACAACATCATCAAATGTTTCTGGCCTTTTATAAGCCACTACGTGCTCCACATACACGGGGTTCATACCACCAATACATCTATCCACCTTCTTCTCCACTGTATTTATCAAGTCTTCTGCATACTTGGATAGTTGCAAAAACTTGTGCACATAATCTGCCATGGTCATCTGATTCTGTTGCAAAGTTAGGAACTCATTCTGCTTCTTCCTTTGCACATGATCTGGCACGAACTTCCTGTGGAACTGTTTCTTGAATGTTTCCCATACAGTGGCATTAGGCATCACCTTGAAAGGCTCCTTCACACTCTTCCACCACATGTTGGCCACTTTTCTAAACATTGAAGTAGCAAGTACTACTTTTTGTTTATTAGCACAAATGATAGTTTCAAATACGTCCCCAATGTGTTCTAACCAGTCATATGCCTTGATTGCACCTTCATTCCCATAGAATTCCATGGCTCCTCTCTTCCGAAACTTATCATACAAATTGTTTGGATCGTGCTCTTTGGATTGGATGACTACTTGGATTCCCGCGTTTGGCTGAGACTGGTTTGCCATTAACCTAGCGATATTTTCATTAGTCTTCGCCATCTATTCCATAAGAATCTTCATACGAGTGTCCATAGTAGGAGGGTCATTTTCGATCAACACAAAATGTTCTTCATTGTGGGATTCATCGTTCCCATCATTAGTTCCTGAGCCAGACATCATTTACCTGTAAAACAATTAAAAGTTGAGTTAGGACTACACTCTAACTCCCTTCCTCGCAATACTAATAGTAATTGCAACACCCTAAATAACTAATCTAGCTATACTCGTAATCTATTCTAACGTATTCTCACAGCGTTTCTAAGAGTTTTATGGGTTTTAGAAAGACTGTCAATGGCTACGATACCATACTTACGTATGTCACATCCAGGTCCCGGATCACCCTGGCCGAGGGTAATCCCCGAGGTGAGACACGCGTAATCCCGTGTTACTGTACCTGTCTCGAATCAAATACGACAACATGAAGGATAAAATTTCTCTTTTTACATTCCAATCATAATCAAATAGCGGAAGCATAACAATAATAATCACTTGAACCATTGCACAGTCCTAATTAAAACTGATCGGTGTTAAGTTTATATAAAACATAATTATATAATCAACCCAAGTAGGGATTACAAAAATACCCTACATCCTATTACAAAAGAATCCCCAAACGTCCAAATAATGTGGCCCACACAAAATGGGGCTAGCCACACTCTACAATTTAATCCCAAAAGAATAGTCACATCGCCCTCATCGATCTCAAACTACATAGGCCCATTACTAGCCCATTCTTCTAGCCCTGGAGGAACCTCGTGGGCCTCCTCTTCTCCCTCCTAGGCCTACTCAAGGCCGGGAGCTTCACTTGCATCTTTGACACAAGGGTAGTACCTCAAATACGACGAATTGACAAGTATATGCATTAAAAAGGAAATACATAATGGATCAATTGAATTTAAATGACAAATGATTATAAGATGTCAACTCAAGTATTTCTAGATAGTTGTGCAATATTGAATAAATGCATGCTTTACGAATCAAATGAATAGTAAAACATTCAACGTGGCTACTACATTTAGCTCATCCTCTCAAAAGAGAGTGAATCTAGTTGGGATGTCACCAGCGGCCCTGCCAAATGCTAGCTAGCTACCCGGGTCTGGAGTTCCGGTGCTCTAGTGACTTGCTAAAGTAGTCTCGAATACTAAACCAAGCTTATCCCCGTCGAGTATCACAATGTCGAAGCCAAGTAGTGCTGACTCAATCGAATCGAATAATAATCGAATTTGAGTAAGTTTACACATTTCCATAATCGAATCGAATAATATTATCTTACATATGAATGCTTACCCAATTCCAAATTTCGTCGAATACCAAATAGTTATGCATATAACACGAATTATTGAATTAGGAGAATGGATAATCGAATAATAATGCAAGAGCTAATCAATTAAGATTGATGGTCAATAGAGCAATCTAATCTTAATATGAAATGCAATAAAGTTAAAGAATCAAATGTTTATTCCTAACCAATCCTAATCTATTATCCATAGTCTTTAATTGTCCATTACAAGATAGGTTGAGAAGGTCAACGTACTACTCCTTTTTAGTGTCACTTATTATAAGAAATACGTTGAATTCCTCAACTAACCTTCATGGCACGCTATTAGACTACTCATTTTCCATTAGACCAACAGGTAAGGTTTTAGGGTCCATTTTTATAGACATAAGGGTCTTCGGTGTCTTAAGTCCCCAAGGTTAGGTATGAACCTCTTAAATTTCCATTAGAGGGGATTAAGGAGGGTTATATAGGGTTAGGAGTGGCATTTCACTCCTTTGAGGGGTCAAAAGGGGACCCCTGCCTCGGCTTCAGGTCCGCTCTAGCGGGGTGGTGTCCGCTCTAGTGGACGTTTCCAGAAGGGGGGTGCGCTCGAGTGGGGGTATGTCCACTCGAGCGAACCCTTTTGGAATGCTATGCGCTCGAGCGGAGGTCATGTCCGCTCGAGCGGATGTCATCCAGTGAGGGTGCGCACTTGAGCAGTCCCTTATGCGCTCGAGCGCCCACTCAAAGTCCCACAACGATCCTTCCAGGGAGTTTGGTCCACTCGAGCGGACGCTCTAGAATTCCATAATCCGGGATTTTCCTGGTTCTTCTTCCCTTTCCTTCCTCCTTTCATATCCAACTTCTTCTAACATTATACCTACAACAAAATGAGCCTCCTTGCTCCCCATTTTCCACACATCACAACTTATACATTTCTCCAACAAAAGACTAATCAAATCAAATAAAAGCCCATCTTTAATACTTTCCTCTAATCAAGCTTTGTCAAGCCTCTTCACTCTTTGGCTCAAGAGAAACCGAAACCCCTAAATACTCAAACCGTAATGACAAAATCGACATGAAAATGAAATGAGTGTGCATGAATATCCAAATAGAGTCTCCTTGACTCTTTTCAACTCAAAACACAAAAGGGAATTGGTTTGATTCTTACCTCTGGTAAGAAATCCGAAAATGAGTAGTATAGAAGAAGAAGGAAATGTTTTCTTGTCAATGGAGAGTAGAAAGGAATGAAGGAGATGAAGAAGATGATGGATTTCGACTCTTGGCTTCAATGCACTAGCCAACACTCTCAATGGGTGCTTGGAAGAGAAAGAAGAAGAACAATGTAGAGGAAGGGATAAGGAAAAGAGGGTTTCAGCCAAGCAAACATGGTAAAGTGGTTTTAAGGGATAAGAGATCCATTTTTGCACAAGAGTCCACTAAGTCTTTGTATTTCCAATTTAAGTCAAATGAAGGTCCACTTCTTCATCTTTTGGTCAAATGAGGTAGAGTTAGGCACAGAAATCAACGTGCTCGACGAGATACACACGATGATGCCAATATGACGTGCATATGATGCAAAATGGGAAAAATCGATAATTTCGAAAAAGCCCTCGACTCTACCCAGCTGAGTCAAATCCGTTCAACTCACCCATTCGAGACTCCAAATACTTCTAACTCACCCATAAGGGACTAATAAACATTAATTACACTAAATGGCAACTAATTACAATTAAATTAACTAAAACTCAATTAATTAGTACTAATTAGGCTCAATTTGGGTCGGGGTGTACGTAACACTAGGTAGCAATAGTTACTTTTGTAATGGTTTATGCTGGAACTGCTAGAACAAATGGAAGGCCAATCGGGGTAATTTGTCTCAATTACATATTAGATGTAGCTACTGCTTCATTGGACATTGTATTATCAGATTCTTCACTAAAGCTATAACTAACTGTCTATGACAGACTTGCATATTTCCAATCCACCACAAGCCCTGTCGTTCTAAGATCTGTGTTATCTTCTAACTTTTTGTCATCAGTAATTAGAGATTCATTTTTACCCGGAGATCCATTTTCGCCACCATAATATCAGTGCATTCAAAAATAAAATGTAACTCAATACATCAACTGAATACTACAACTGTGACAAAAATGGGTACCCACAACATCCAAACAAGAAATCATATGTCAAAAAGAACACCCATCAAAGACACACGTATCTAAATCCTACTGACACTTGGATCAAACCAATATTATCTTGCACAACTGTTACAATAAATGCTTATCGACTAATGACAATATCCACAAAGCACAGACAATTATGGTGTAACAACGTCCATACTACACCAAAAATCACTATTAAGAATGGTTTTAAACCATGCCTAATGGGATTCGAAATGGCTTTGAACTGTTCTAAAAAAGGCCGCTCCTAATAACTTGGAACTATTCAAACCCGTTATAGTTTTTTTTTTCATTCTGGAACAGTTTAGAACCGTCCCATTTTTTAATTTTAAAATGGTTCCAAACCATTCCGACTGTTTAATTCCAAAACGGTTCTATAATGTTCTAGAATCAATTCCTAAATTTATACTTAACAATTTAGTAATGGTTATAGATTGCTTCAAAATGATAAATTAAAAGTTTCCATATTTTTGTTTGTCCTAATTTCCATCTGCTGCTAATAGATTTTTAAAAAAATATTAAAAAAAACCTTTTCATTAAAATTATGTTTTGTTGCATCAAATCCCTTTCATACATCAACAATTAAGTGTTAAAAGCATGACATAAGGTACATCATTATATACAGGCGTCTCCAACCATTATGGAGCAAGTGTACAACACACAGATTAACGATTACATAATGCTTTTCCTTCAACCATTTATAGTGAACTCTATAGTTTGCCTTTGAGCATAGAATTACGAGCCCAAAATTTTATATTCTTTAATGAGCAAGGCTCTCCTAAGCTCAAGCTTAGGATAAAATCTCGTAAGCTCATGCTTGTAGGGGCCACCTTTGGTCCATCCAAATGGACCAAACACTTGACCCTTCTAAATTGCACATGTCCACCAATTTTTGGTAAGATCCGAATTTAACAGACCGTTGGATCGACTATATATTGATCCGAATAAACTATTAACCATTAAACTTTTGGGCCCATATGGAGAAGATAGAAATCACGGTTGGGGCTGATTTTTTGTAGAGAGGAAGATCCCAAGGAGTCCTTGAAACCCCCCCCCCCCCCTCCCCCCCCCCCATCCCCATGTGGGTCCCCAAGTGGGCCCCACCACAAACTTGAGCTTATCTTATCCTAAGCTCAAGCTTAGGAGAGCCTTCCTCTTCTTTAATATTTAAAATCTGGTCAAAAGTAATGTGAGGATTAATATCAAAATGAAGAATGCATTGGTCACATCCTTGGTGAAGATATTCTATCCCACTAGCAATGCCAATCTCAATTTGCTGAAGTTTCTCCCATCCTAGAAGCTGTCATTGGAATTTCTCACATCCCTGGTGAAGCATCTGATGATAGAAGATCCGAGAGTAATGGCAATCCACTCTCAGATTCTGATGGTTGAAGATTGCAGAGATTGTTGTCTTTAGCTCTTCGGTTGAAAGATTCCTGGACTTGCATGGGGAACTCTTCAATGCATGTAAGACCTAATTAGAGAAGGCAAATATTAGACAAAATATGCACTTCAAGAGCTTAGTAGACCTACACGAGAACAAGGAAAGCATATCAGAACCCAATAGGCATTTTGTAATAACTCAACTTGTAAATGCATTATAACAAGATGAGGGTACTACTTTGTAGCAGGGCCTAATACATCAGAACCTAATAGAACTAAAATAAAGAAATGAGACAATCCAACTCAAAAATGCTCTTTTGAACTTACAGCTAGCTTCCTTGATGAACTTGGATGCTGTCACGGTCCTGCCCCAAAATAACCTAGCCAAGGGTAATCCCCAAGGTGTGACATGCGTACTCCCATGGCTTTTGCACCTCTCTCGGGTCAAGCACGAGCCATGAAGGATTAATTCTACTTTCTGGTTGTGAGACATGCTCACCAACACCTGTTTCTGTACATTTCAAAGCGGAAGCATCTAAAACAATATATTAATAGGTACCATATCACGAGCTGGTCCAATCGTCCAAGTTCATTGAACAAAAGATGATTTCATTTACTAGTAAGAAGTAGAGATATAAAACTTACTCTGTCTCACTATTACAAAAGTACATTTAAAACAAAGTATTTTCCCAAAAGTACTCTATCAACATAAACATACGATTCAACTTCAAAATCACAAGAGAAGATTTTCTATAACCAAACCGCAGCAGTTCGGTTTGGTTAAAACCGTTAGTCGAGACAAAAACTATAACCGAACTGTGAAGCACGGTTTTCTGATTTCAATAATTGTAACCAGAACTGAATCGTGAAACTCGGTTATTAACCATGATTCGGTTGGGTTAAACGGTTTTTTTATTTTCTTTTAGACCCTTACCAAGTGCATTTGTTAGGGATTATTAAAAGAAGTTGTTGATGCCTATTGTTGCTATTGGCCTGTTTTTAAGGCCATGTGGATAAATTGGGTTTGAACTAGGTTTGTAACCAAGCTGAAATTATGAGATCTAAATAGCAAAATGGATAGATTTTTGCCTTTCTATGTCCTGGAGGGTGTGTTTGTTTGCTTAAAATAGATAAAAAAAAATTTGGTCAAATGAGCTCCACCGAAGGATTATCAAAGAGTTACAGGGTCAAGCATATAAGGTAGTAATGTAGATGCGACCTTGACTTTCTACGATTTTTTTACTAGGGGTGGTCTCTATAAATTCATTTATCATCTTCTCTTAATTCAATTTCCATTAAAGGGGTTGTTATTTGATAGTCATTCTTAATATTGACATTTGACTCTTGAGGATTTTACGGAAAAAAATCCCGTTTGTTGGCCATTGCACGAAAAAGGACCTTGTAGTTTGGACCACACAAACGGGGTCCGTCAGACCCATTCGATTTTTCCTAAGTATGAGTTGCACGATTTTCTTAAAACCTAGAACACCCTTCGTTCTCCCATTCTCGGTAAAAAATAGATTGTTGCGTACCATACACGTTCGGAGGTATATGTCTGTCTTCAATTCTTGAAAGGATACACTTTGAATACTATTCATCAAAGAAAGTGTGTTGAGAACAAACCTTTTTTACCCTTCTTGGGATAAAAGATTGGAAATACAAGAGGAGAAATTGAAGAATGAGTCGGGCATATCTCTTTCATGTAGTTAAAAAACTTTCTTCTCCTTCATGGGTAAATGGGACAAGCCATCATTTCATCTCTTTCAATGTGTATCTTATCATAACTATGATTTCATCCTCATGTCCTCACATACTTGTCATTGTAGCCTCTTGAGTTGACATGTCTGAGAAAGGCGAGGTGAGTTGATCCAATGAGATCTGGTTTGGTTTTCTTGAAGGAAAAGAATACAAACAAATGGGAAGAAGAAGATATAGAGGAAGTGGGTGAGAAAGAGCTGAAAAAAAGTGAAAACATATCTGCGTAAGGCAACAATAGGTCGACATTATCGCTCAGCCCAAACTACCAGAAAAAATAATAATAAAAATAAAATAAAAATGACATGAGGACTAAAATTGTGTGGACCGAACTACCGGGTCTTTTCCGGAGCAATGGACATCTACGGAGTTTCTTCTCATAAAATCCCCTTGGTTCTTCAATTTTATCGATTTATAAAAGAGTAATATAGTCCTAAAAAGCCCGCAGTGAATGACCGATCAGATAAGATGGATCATTGCACGTCAGGAGAGGGTGCCCTACAGCGTCACATAGTTAGGCATCATGCATTTCTCCATCTTCTTCTCATACAGATGTATTCATTAAGGCTAGCCAGTGATAAGAATATTAGTTGTTGGTTGCGATTCCTTGTTCTTCCACCTCCTTCCATCTCTAGACTGATCCCATCAACTATCTACTGAATAATAAAGAAGGAATAGGGCTCTAAAAAATCAGGTTTCTTTACCTTATGGGACTGCCACACAACATGTGTGGGATTTTAGGTCTTAGTTGACGGCGGAGAGCAAAGATCCTAATGCATTTGAAAAATCTAACAATGTGCTCTTGTTTTATAATCTAGAGCTTATCAATATAGTAAAATAAGAAAAATCTCCATAGATTCTTTGTATACCAAAGAAGATTTAAAAGATATGTATTTACTGTAATAGTTCTAGGGGTTCTTTACGGATTTTTTTTTTATGTTGTTTGACAAGCCACGATATTCCCATTCACATGCATATATGAGTGGGGATATCCCACTACTAGAAAAAAAGTTTTTGGCACAGGAAAAACTGGGCGGCCGCTTGTGGCCGTCGCAAAAGGTTCATTAGCAACCGCCTATTGCGGTCGCAATAGCGGTCGCTAAAGCCTCTTTTAGACCCCCTCCAAAACCCACTTTTCTCTTCATTTTTTGCTTCCCTAATTTTTCCCCTCCCACGATCTGCACTGTGCCCTCCTGCCCGCTCTGCCCTATCCCGCTGCACCAGCCACGCCACCGCCAGAGCCCGCCTGCATCGGAGCCGCCACCGGTTCCCTCCCTCTCCCTCTCTCTCTCTCTCTCTCTCTCTCTTTTTCTCTCTCTATTTCTCTCTCTTGCGCTCTGCACTGTCCTGCCCAAATCTCTCTCTCACGCTCTGCATTGTCCCGCCGCACCTACCACGCCACCGCCGGAGCCCGCCTGCGCTGGAGCCGCCACCGGTTCTCTCTCTCTCTCTCTCTCCTTCCCTCTCTCTCTCCTCATTTGATTCACCTGTGACCCCCCTGCAAGACTCTTCCCTCCTTTTTTTTCCCTCTTCTTTCCTCCTTCCTGTTCCTCTCTCCCCCTTTCCTCCACCCACTTACCCATCATCGTCCATCAATAAAATCCGCTGACGCCCAGCGTGGCTCATTCATGTGAATATGCTTCTTTTTTTTTTCTTTTACAATGCTTATTGCTCAAAAAAATTAAAAAATTAAAAAAATGGAAAATGGGGCCTTTTTTAGTTAAGTGTACTCTCACTTCTCCCTCATTGCAAAAATGATCACAAAGCGGCATTGATGGTACTGAAAGTTGTGATTTTTTTTTTCTCAAATGTGGAAATACTGCATTGGTTTGTGTCTTTGAGTCTAAAACATGATTTTTCGTTTAGTTTCTGGCTAATGTATACTTCACTGAATTCTAGTTGTGTGTTTGTCTTTTTGAGATTATAAATGGGGGTCACATGAAGCCTTCGGTTGACTCTGAGTTTATCAGAGGCTGCAGGTGCTGATTGGTGAAAGGGTGATGATGGGTGGGAGGGAGAAATATGAACGAGGGAAGAGGAGGAAGTAGGGCCCCATGGGCCCCACGATTATTGCCATGGGTCACCAGTGAGAGGGGAGAGGTGAGGGTGAAGGAAAGGGAGGGATGAAAGTGGAAAGTGGAAATTGGAAAGAAGGAAATGGGAAAAGAGAGAATGAGCCCTAACTTCTCATTTCCCATGAGGTTATTTTGGTATTATTTTGAAAATTTAGACCTTGATGTGAAAATTGAAGTTTTTCTCGTTCTTTTTTTGAGAATTGAGAAAAAATTAAAGAATTTTTTGAGATTTTCCGATTTTTATTTTGACCTTTTTATAGAAAGGCCTCTGAGTTATCCCATAACCTCAAAACAGCATGTGTATTATGTGTTTTTACTGAAACCTCCATGGACAACCGGCAGTGAAGCTGAGGAAAACCCACCTCTATTTTTCATGCTCTCCAACTTTGTGTTTTATACTAATTTATCCCTTCCATTCAGAAAATTGTTCAAAAGAAATACGAGTTTTAAAATCAAATATTCACAAGGTTCACAATCAAGTCCGTGCAAAAATATGTAGGTGATAGTGCTCAAACTTTATGGAAGATTTTCACATATGAAGAGACTGCTTATTGTGTATATGCACTCCTCATGGGGTCCACTTGGATGTATTCTTATCATGGGGAGTGAATTGATAGAAGGATATCTTCATGGATAAAGGTCATCCCCTAACCCTAAAAGAGTCAATAAGATCTTTCCATCGTCAACCACCATTTAGCACTTTAGCAAGATGGGAACAATGACAATAGGTCATTGTGTCTATGTTTACAACAAATGTTAAAACAGAACAAACTGATTTTATTCTTAGAAAGGTCTAACCAGTGGGCCTACCTAGTGCACTTTGATCTAGGATTGACTCAGATTTGGCACTCACCTGGCTTTATTCTCTAATGACAAGGGTTTGAACAACTTCGTGCTTTGATATAGTACCTCTACCTCCCATGTGAGAATGGTTCCTTCTTTTCTTTTCTTCCTTAATATTATATCATAGTCCTCCCATGATGGGTCATAGCAATAGTGCGTGAGGACTATTTAAACCCATCAACTCCTAATGATTTTCGTGTTTTCAGGCGGATCCTACAAAATAGATCATTTGAGCTTGAGAACGTTTTTAACTATTCTTCAAAATCACACATCATGTGAATGGGCATGTCCAATGTTCATTGTTGAGATGTTTATTTACTCTCTTGACTTGATTCACCTGGGTAATTGGTGATAATGAGGCCGACTAATTTCTTTTCTTTTGCTTAGGTTATGTTTTTATTTGTTTTAATATGGAGCAAAATGGTATGATTCACAGTCAATAGTGATGTTTAAAGTTTTCATTTGTGATTAAGAGGTCTGATCAATTTAGTTCATTTTACAAGCCATTGAGTACAGAGTTGATGTCATCCCATTTGTTTATTAGGATATCACCATCGGAAGATCATATCTGGATATGTTATAGACCTAACCAATACGCCAAAAGCCCGAGGACTGATGGAATGCGACAAATTAAATTTTACTTTAGAAATGAATATTTTTAATGCAATATTTGACTAAATTGATAGGCAAGCTTAGAAGCTTTGAAAAAAAATATATAATATGAACAATAAACTAATACTCATCCATAAAAACAAATATTTCAAATTTAATTTGTCCATATAAATAACTATTTTGAATTAATTATTTATATGTGAATAATTCACTATTCATAAACTTTACAGAAAATTAGCAAATTCACTAATTGTACTTGTTCATTTTAGATTTCCACAGAAATAGTTACCAAGATAGACAAGAGTTGGATTGATTTACCGAATAGGATGTCTAGGGAATACATCGACGGGATTAACCAGTACATGGAATTTACCAATGGATTTGACAATGAGTTCATCAGTTGTACATGTAAAAAATGTGCGAATCGGTATTATTATAGAAGAGAGTTTGTCCGAGAGCATCTGGTTTTGAACGGATTCTTGAAGCAGTACAAGAATTGGATAAGACATGGAGAAGAGTATGTTTCTTGTCGCATAGAGGAAAGAGATGAAATTGAGGTGGATGATATGTCAGAGACTGATCCGATGATTGCAATGCTAAATGATATCGCTTGCGGGTTGGCACCTGAATATACAAGCTGTGAGACTGAGGGGGCGGGTGGGAGTAATCCTCGCTCAGGTGCCAATGAAAAAGCCTTGAGATATTTTGAAATTCTAGACGATGCATAGACAGAATTGTATCCTGGATGCAAGGACTTCAGTAAATTGTCCTTTATTGTTGAGTCGTTACATTTGAAGGCATTGAATTAGTGGTCTGACATGTCTTTCGATATGCTCCTCCAGTTGTTGCATCGAGTGCTCCCATCCGGTGCAAAACTTGTTGAGTCCTACTATCAGGCTCGCAAGTTAATTGAAAATTTAGGCTTCACATATGAAACTTTGGATGCATGTCCAAACAATTGTATGTTGTTTATGAATGAGAATGCCCATCTTGATACGAGCATTGTGTGTCAGTCTTCGAGATGGAAGGAGGACGGGGTTGGTTACAATCGTCAGAATAGTTCTACAAGTGTTATCAATCGTGGCAAACTTGTGGAAGAAAAGCAAGTGAAATATTTCCCACTTAAGCAAGTGAGAAAAACTGATGAGATGGCGTGCCGAGAACAGCACGGACGATGGTAAGTTAACCCATCCAGTAGATTCCCCAGCGTGGAAAGACTTCGATCAGAGGAATCCAGACTTTGCCTTGGATTGTCGCAGTGTGCGGCTTGGTTTGGCTGTCGATGGTTTTAGTCCATTCAGGTCCATGACTGGGGCATATCATAGTATGTGGGCGGTGGTTTTGGTACCTTATAATCTCCCGCTATGGATGTGTATGAGGCAACCTTTTCTGATCCTATCCACACTTATTGATGGACCAAGAGGACCAGGGGACAAGATTGATGTACATATACAACCTTTGATTGATGAATTGAATGAATTATGGGCTGATGGTATGATGACATCTGATGCCGAAGGCAATGAAATGTTTAAACTCTACGCCGCATTATTATGGACAATCAACGACTTCCCAGCACAAGCTAACTTGTCAGGTTGGAGCACAAAGGGAGAGTTTGCATGTCCTTGTTGCAATCAAGAGAAGAAGTCAACTTGGTTGAAGCACGACAGAAAATGGGTATACACAGGTCATAGACGTTTTCTACCTCCATTGCATAGGTTCAGGAGGGACAAAGTGTCATTTGATGGCACTCGAGAATATGGTCTAGCACCTCGAGCAATGATGGGAGTTGAATTGTTGTCACAGCTCGAGCAGGAGCAAATACGTACTGTGCATGATTTTCAAGATTTACTGGCCCCTCCGCTGCCTTCTATTCCCGGTGCAAATAGAAGGCGAAGTCATAATTGGAAGAAAAAAAGTATTTTCTACGATCTACCATACTAGAAAGATAACTTATTCAAGCACAACTTAGATGTTATGCACATAGAGAAGAACATCTGTGATAATATATTGTGGACCATTCTCGATGTTCAGGGGAAGTCGAAGGACGGTGTCAATGCACGCCATGACTTGGAAGAAATGGGCTTGAGAAAACTGTTACACTTGCAGTTGAGAGAGTCCAACAATAAGTAAAGATGAGAAAGATGTCTTCCTCTTTGTTCTGAAGGGTGTCAAGGTTCCTGACGGATACTGTTCGAATATTGCTAAGCGTGTGAAAACGAAATAAAGAACATTACATGGTTTGAAGAGTCATGACAATCATATTCTCATTCAACAATTGCTTCCTATCTCCAAACAAAATTGTTTGCCTAAGAATGTTGTAGTGCCGTTGATTAAAGTTAGTAACTTCTTTAGACAACTGTGTTCTAGAGTTCACCGAATAGATGAGTTGAATGGTCTGCAAGAGAGGATTGCTGTGACATTGTGTCATCTAGAAAAAAAATTTCCACCTGCATTTTTCGATGTCATGGTTCACTTGATCATACACTTAACCAGTGAAGCCCTGCTTGGTGGCCCTGTCCAATTCAGATGGATGTATCTGATCGAGAGGTACATAAATGCATTGAAGAGGTATGTTCGTAATAGAGCTCGTCCAGAGGCATCGATAGCTAAGGGGTATTTGATTGATGAGTGCACCAATTTTTACGCAGCATATCTTAATGATAATATTGAAACAAAGTTAACTAGGCCCTCGCGGATTAATGATGGTCTAGTTGGGGAGGGCACACCATTTGATCTCAACAATATTGAGTGGATTCAAGCTCACCGGTGGGTGTTGTTCAACACCCCATATGTTGTGCTTTGACTCAGTAAGTTATCACTCATTCATAAAAGTAACTTGTCAATTTTTTGCCTAAATTAGCCTGCTTGTCATTAACACGTGTTATGCACCACAGGACACACATCGATGAGCTCAAACAAGAAATGCCTTGTGCTACAGAGAATCAAATTCATCAGTCTCATTATCGGTCATTTCACGAATGATTCAAGAATCACAAATGTATTCAATCATTAGGAGTAGTTTCACTTGTTCCGGTCATATTACTTTCATGTATTGATATTCAGTGATTACATGCATTGCATAGGTGTGTAACTTACGAAGAACCAACGACCCTAATCTGACCGATGAAATGAACCAGTTAGCTGATGGTCCCTTTATAACGGCCCGACGTTACACAACTTGTGATGTCAATGGTTTTCGATTTCGCATCAAGGATGTATATGAGAAACGAGCGATGCAAAATAGTTGGCTCGGTTGTCCATCTGTCGATGTTGGTTACTACTATGGCCTTCTGAAGGATATTGTTGAAGTTGTATACAATCACGGGTTAAAATTTCTATTGTTTAAGTGTGATTGGGTGGATCCATCTGAGGGGTGAAAACAGATAATTACCAGTTTACATTGGTAAATTTTAACAATTTGTTACATCGTGATGATCGAATAAGTGCCAAACCCTACATACTGTCCTCAATGGCAGAGCAAGTTTGCTATGTCAGAGATCCGAAAGATCCTAACTGGTAGGTTGCAGTTAAAATGTCAAGGAGGGGAGTGTATTGATTGAATGTGATGAGCCAGATATTGATGCATTCGCCCAACAAGTTCATGAGCATAATGCAGTTGTTCAACATGATGAAGATATTAATTGGGTTCGGGAAACCATTGAAGGAGATACAGTTGACTTCCATGACCGGTGAACGGTTGTGAACTAATTCACCAATGTTAAATTTCAGTGTTAATAATTTTTAAATGTTAATTTCTATTATCTCGTTAAATTAATTTATCTTGTAAACATTTGAATAGATATGTTAGAACGAAAGAGGAGAGATCGTCAGCAAACGATGGACGAGCTGCTGCGCCAGGCCCAGGCCAGTATGCCATCTGGGGACCTTAGACCTACACCGGGTGCTGCCCAGCCTAGTTCGATGGCCCCACTAAGTAGGCCATCTACCTCTCATCCGAGTCCATCGAGCTCCGGGCCGAGGCCATCGCCTTCCGGACAGAGTCCATCGACCCATTAACGGATTGCCGCCCAGCCTAGTTCGAAGGCCCCACCGAGTAGGCCATCCGAGTCCATCGACCTCCAGGCCGAGGCCATTGCCCTCCGGAAAAAGTCCATCACCCCATTCACCGATCGTCGCCGCGCCGCCCTTGATTGATCGACCATCCCCATCCACCCCAATGGGGCCTTCGGCATCGACTGCTTCAGCTTCACCGTCTTGGCTTGCATCAGCCGATACACAGACCGTTATAAGTTTATTTAATTAAAACATTTTAATTCTAGCAAATTATTTTATTTCAATTTAATTAGATTATCTCTAATTTGAACAGATTCTATGAGCACGGGCCCATCTTCCAGCAGGGGGAGAGGCCCTGCTAGAGGGATCCGGACGTGGAATTCTGGTCCTCCCATTGACGTGGAGTTTGATGAGACATACCATCCGGTGGGTCCGCATGCTCGCCAGCTCATCAGCAAGTTGGGACATATGGTCCAGGATCCATATGCATTCCCTTTGACTACACTTGATTGGGAGGCATTCCCGGTGGAGACATTAGATCGTATGTGGAAGCAGGTTAACGTAATAATCTAACATTTCTCCGCAGGATGTGTAAAGTTGAACCATAACTTAATGAAAAATTATTTTTCCTTTTCAGGACAATTTGAGGGCATGTCCAGAGCTCTTCCCGCTAGTTTGCATGTCGAAGTTCCGGAATATGTGGAAATATCATAAAAATAAAATGAAGATGCAGCACTCAAAGCCACATCAAGATGCCAGAAACGTACTTGAGCGAGTTCCGAAGGGCATTCTCCCTGATTAGTGGACTCAGCTCGTCCGGTACTGGACGAGCGAGGAGGCAAAGGTGAGAAACTTGTAATTTTTTTATTTTTATTTTAACAATTTACTAGTGACTATTGTAACTAACAAAAATTAATTGATAAATATTGACAACAGAAAGAGGCAGCTACGAATGCGGGGAACTGCACAATGCAGGGTCCCGCCCATAGGTTGGGGACTCGACACATCACCTAGGTCCACCACGAGGTAAAAAGTTAGATCGTACCTGTAATTTATATTTTTGTCATTTTGTATGATATTATACTAATAATATAACTCTCCAACAAACAGTTGCGTGCCACGGGCGGTTCGGTCGACGGGATGTCCGTTTGGATGCGTTCTCGAGATCCTCGCCACCCAGAGGTTGCAGCTATCTTCGTAAGTTTTTCTATTGAATCGCTTAAATTATCTATCTATTACTATGTCTTGTTATGCATGATATTATATTAAATGAATCAACTACGTAGGCCTAGTTTCAGTCACACCTGGAGGCATTGCCGCAGGAGGAACGCAGTTTGCCATCGCGGAGGGATGAGATATTTCACTCCATCGTTGGCCGGGATGGGCACGGATACACGCTCACGTGTGGGACGGGCGTTCCACGCTTGCACATCTCGCGAACGGAGTCATTCGGTGCTAGCTCCTCCAAGGGCTTGCGCCTCTGTACAGACGAGGAGGTCTAGGAGTTACTGCAGTCCATGAAGGCAGCGATTCGAGAGGAGGTGAAAAATGAGGTGAGGGCAGAGATGAGGGCCGAGTCGAGAGCGGACTTGGCAGAGCTGGGGGCTCGTCTATCACAGAGTCGCGGTCCCATCGCTTCAGACCCACCACCCACTACTCAGGTTAGTAAGAAAACATTTTGTACGTTTATATTGTCAATTATGTCATTGAATGTCAATATTTATGTTTTTTTTAATTGGTTTTAACTGCATAATAAATAATTACAGGCACCTGACGGTGGCAGCGGCCACAGGGCGAGACATAACTCGGTTGGAGAGGGCAATCATGATCCGTCAGGCTCGATTGATCCTGACTAGGCATAAATAGTTTTTTAATTCAAGATTTCAACATGTATAGAAATTTTCTCTCGGATTGCTCGTAAAGTTGAAACTGAGCGCCCAAACCGAGCAAACGGGCTCCATTGCCCGTGAAACTGGATAGACACGAGCCCATAGTCATTTGTGACTTAATGGAACAGACTGCTCGAGAATTCGACTCCCGGATTGCTCGTAAAGTTGAAATTTAGGTTTAACTTTAAACGTGAACTTAAAACTTAGAAAATTAGCCTATGAGTGGCCAAACCGATTAAACGGGCTCCGTTACCCGTGAAACTGGACGGGCACGAACCCATAGCCATTCTTGACTTGCTGGAACTGACGGCTCGAGAATCCGACTCCCGGATTGCTCGTAAAGTTGAAACGTAGGTTTAACTTTAAACGTGAACTTAAAACTTAGAAAATTAGCCTCCAAGTGCCCAAACCGAGTAAACGGGCTCCTTTGCCCGTTAAACTGGATGGGCACGAGCCCATAGTCATTCATGACTTGCCAGAACTAACGGCTCGAGAATCCGATTCCCGGATTGCTCGTAAAGTTGAAACGTAGGCTTAACTTTAAATGTGAAATTAAAACTTAGAAAATTAGCCTTCAAGCGGCCAAACCGAGCAAACGGGCTCTGTTGCTCGTGAAACTGGACGGGCACAAGCCCATAGTCATTCGTGACTTGTCGGAATTGACAGCTCGTGAATTTGACTCCCGGATTGCTCATAAAGTTGAAATGTAGGTTTAACTTTAAACGTGAACTTAAAAACTTAGAAAATTGGCCTCCGAGCGCCCAAACCAAGCAAACGGGCTCCGTTGCCCGTGAAACTGGATGGGCACGAGCCCATACTCATTTGTGACTTGCCGAAATAGACGGCTCGAGAATCCGACTCTCGGATTGCTCGTAAAGTTGAAACGTAGGTTTAACTTTCAAAATTTTAATTTTAATACTTAAATTTGTTTATATTTACTATATATTGCCAATTTTTATAATTAACTATTAATATTTATTTCCCTTTTTGTCTTCAGGTTTGAGAGCATCGGATCAATCACGGCACCCTGCTCAGACAATATGTTTATTTATTTATTTTTTTTTTTGCTGGAATTGTAATGAATATAATTAATTTGTTGAAACTTTTGTAATGTTTTGAATATCGTTAATATAAGACTTTGTTTTGTTATTAGTATTTTTAACTGATTGTAGTAGTTGTATATAATATATTCAGGTACAGATATAAAAAGCAGGAACAAGATTGGGAAATTAGCAAAAATAAAATAAAATAAAATTGTAGGCTTTAGCAGCCACCATTGGCGGTCGCAAAAGGTATTAAAAATTAGAAAAAAAAACTATTAGCGACCGCCACCTCTAGATTTAGCGGCTGCATTTGGCAGTCGTAAAAGGTTTTAAAAAATTAAAAAAAAAATTAGCGACCGCCTTTTTAGTTTTAGTGACGGCGTTTGTGGCTACTAAAAGTTTTGGCTCACAATTTTCTGAACTGCCGCTAAGCCGTCGCAAAAAATTTGCGGCAGTCAAATGCAGCCTCTAATACTATTCTGCGACGAATTTATTGCGTTGCTCTCTTGGTGGTCGGTGAACCGTTGCTATTGGGTATTAGCGACCGCCTATGTGCTTTTAGCGATGGTTTTTGGCGGCCGCTAGTACCCCTTTTTCTAGTAGTGTCCCCGCTCATTTATTCTTCTTATTCATTCCCCCTCCTTCTCCTCCTTCTTTCTCCAACTCCTTTCACCTCTACCAACTAACTCCTTACCCGTAAAACATTTTCCTTCATGATATGGTGACCTCAACAATCTTGGCCTTGGGTACAGGTAGAAGCTTATTACCGAAACACTCCAGTCGTACATATAGTCATCTAAATTTATCATCCTCCTCATCCCTCTTTCTCTCACAACCTAAACAAACCTATGTGAGCCCATTGATCTTATTCCAACCAAATGAATGAAACTTTACTCCCATCTCACATAACTCACATTCTCTCTCTTTCGCGAACCCATCTTTTTCTCTCTTCTTACTTTTGTTTTCTTGTGCTTTTTCCTTTATTCTGCTTCCATTCATACTCTCTGCCACCCACATATCTCAGCATCTTTTTTCTCATTTCCCTGCACAATTGCTGCCTATTCCCAAACCACCTCTACCCCCATCATCACCTTTTCACATTTCCTCCGCATCCCCTTCCTCACCAATCAAATTCATGACACCTAAACTGCCCCTATATCCGTGATGGGGACCCATCTCACATTTTCCTTTCACCATCAGCTTCAACTTCACCCATCATCACCATCCATCCTCCATCACCAGACAAAAACTATCCAAAAGAAGAAATATATATATTGAATCTGATTTGGGTGGCGATATCGTTGCTTAACTAAGAAGAAGAAGAGAAAATGAACGAGGATGTCCCCACTCATATATGCAAGTGAGAGGATATCGCCGCTCGACAAAACAACAACCACATCAACAAGAGAGAGAACCAAAAAAGGCCCCGGGAACTACTAGGTAGATACATATCTTTTAGTTTTTTTTTTTTTTGGCATGCAATGAATGTGAGGGGATTTTTCTAATAAAATCTTATATTTTTATTTTTTAACTTTATTTTAAAATTAGAGCTTTTATCCCTACGAAAATAAGCTAAGGAGACTAATTTCTTAGCTAAAGCAGATGGAGGTGGACAATGAAAGCTTTACAAAAATTTTTTTCGACAAAATGGCTGTATGAAATTTTCAAAATGGCTCAAATCTCCTGTTTTAAAAGGTGGATTCTAATTACTGCAATTCCAAGGTAAGCGCCAATTACTTATGAAATTGAAGTTCTTTTTATAATTTACCAAACATGCTAATTCTAAATTAGACTTTTATTTTAGTCCTTAATCTAATTAGCTTTTATTAATTAGATTAGTGGTTTAAAACGGCCCCAACTTATATCCTATAGTTTGCCTGCAATTTAACCATCAATAATTTGAAGCGTGAAGCAACCATCTTATTGAGTCAAACGAGTTTTCTTATTATCATGGTTAAATTTTTTTCTATTTTTAGTTTTTTTAAAACCCGCTGGTTTGATTTAAATGCCCACAGATGCCTGGATTCTACAAGGAGATAAATATTGTCTACTGTAATCAAGGCCGGCTTGAGAAAATTTGAGGCCTAAAGAGACGGGCCTAAAAATGAATAGTTAAAGAAAAAGGCAAGTGAAAGAGACAGAGAGGGCGAAAGAGTTAAGAGTACCTCAGAAGATAAAAAAAAAAAAACATTGGTAGAGAAATGTTTATTTGAAAAACACCACTAGGCAGGGAGGTCGAGATTTTTTGGAATTTAAAAAGACATTGAGTAGAGAAAAAAAGAAGGATAACAGTTGCTGATGTAATACTAACTACAATTATGGGGCCTTATGTTTTGGGTAAAAAAAAAAAACTATTTAATGCTTTTTTAGTATGTGAAAAGACGACTTTAATAGGATGTGATACTATAAGGCCTTACTCTTTTGGAAGCCTAAAGCAAGGCTTTTCTTGCCTTATGGTCAAGCCACCCCTGAGTGTAATTGCCTCAAATCTGACATTTTAGATGTCTCAAAGTCAATAGACGATTGGGGAAGACTGCAGGGAAGGACTTAATTGGTGAGTAGCAAGGCCACATGCCCTAGGCCGACTGGCTGGACAAAGCACGGCAATTTGCTGTGGGGCTGGTGGAGCGTGCTATTGAAGAGCTCGAATATTTTGATGCATGCTGCATGACAGCACCACTGCATTATTTGGATAATTATATTGTTCATAGGCATCAGCATTAGATGATATCGGTTAGATGAGTTCTATCTTCAGATGTAAAAGGATTGATCACTTCTGTTCTAAGGAGTTTAGTTATGTCAAAAGGATCAGGGGATGTTGTTATGTCATACCAATTATGCATGGAAATGTATTATATAAACATGTTTGGTAGTTCTGGCGCAACTCAATCTAGGATTTTACTACTTTAGCATTCTAAAAAAATATTGGTGCAGGAAAAGGTTGGGATGTTTTTTAGTAACGGTTTTTTTCTTCCTTGTACAATATTGGAGTTTTTTTGGGGAAAGTAAATTTGTCTTAGATAATAATAAAAAATAAATGTGAACTATACATAAAATAATTGTTTCACACTTTTTACTGATTTTAACAATTGTATCCTGCTAATTTCACAAGCTTCTTGCAATATTTTTTAATTTTCCAGTAATTTGAAAAACAATCCCCAAATACAGGAAGATCCTATTATATGTAAATACTGTTAGAGATTATTATCTTAGATGAGGATTAGGTTGGTTGTTAGAGATTTTAGGTAGTTTAAATTTTGAATAAGTATTGTTTAGGGTTGCTTTTCATTGTATAAATTTAGATAATTTCTCAATTGAATGTTAGGCGATATTATGGGAATGTCTTATTATTGAAAGTCTATATGGTATCAGAGCTGGTTCAGTGCTGGTTTAACCCGACGATCCACAAGTGGGTATTGTATTTTTCTGGGTGCGAATTGTATTTCTTGGAGTGCCAAGAAGCAGCCTACAGTTGCCAGGTCTAGTACAGAGTCTTAGTATCGAGCAATGGCATCCACCGTTGCTGAACATGGACCACATTTCTTCTTCGTGATATCAGCATTCCACTTCCTAGGCCCTTTACTTTATTTTGTGATAAAACCAGTTTTTCATTATTGGGCTAAGCATATAGAGGTGGATTATCATTTTGTCCGGGAGAAGGTGGCTGTTGGAACATTAGTCATGAATTTTGTATCATCTTTGCATCAACTAGCTGACATATTTACTAAGCCTCTTGCTCATGATACCTTTAATCAATTCTGCATCAAACTAGGTCTGTGGCCTGCTCCCCAGCCTAGTTTAAGGGAAGGTAATGAAGACAAGTCCAAGTCCCATCAAAGACATGAGATAGGACCTGGAATTGATCCAATCTAGGGCACCACTAGTTCTGCTCAAGCAAACTCAGTCAAGCCTACTGCAGTACTACCCAAGGATAGTTTCAGCAACTATTCAAAAATGCAAGAGAATAGTTTGTAGTAATCTTATCTCTTGACTTTATGTCATCATTGTAACCTCTTCAAAAATGCTTAAGAAGAGAAAAGTCATTCAAATACAAACCTATTCTTAACATTCCTATGGCATCAGAGATTTTGGAGGTTGACACCTCAAAACAGATGGCTTCCTCTTCAAAATACATGTGTCCATCCTCTGTCAATGTGGTAAGCTTTGTCTCATTGAAACTCACCCAGAGGAACTATCTCCTCTAGAAAACGCAGGTTTTGTCATTAATTGTGTAAGACTCTGCCCCGAGAGTTTTCTATTAGTGCAAATTAAGACGTGCTTTAGTTATAAGTGAGATTAGTGGATTTTGGTTAAGATTGGATCAGAATAGCTTTTACATAGCTTTGGATTATTTTTAGAACCTTTTGATTAAGTGGGACCCTTTGGGGGTTCCTTTATTGTGTTTTGAGTAACTTTGGGGTTTATCTGATAATTCTAGAAATTCTTATTTTTGCTCTGTTTGATTGATTTTATCTTCCTCTACAACTTTCGTATTCACTACGTTTCTGTTCGAGACCTCAAGACCCCACTTTGCTAATGATAGGGGTAAAACAGTCTTTTTGCACAAAATCTGGACACTATTTTTAATGTCTCCAAAATCCGTGAAATATATACTTTTTGGAAACTAGAAATTTCGGCGAACAATTTTTCCTTCTTCGTCGAATCCATCCGAAGCCCGGAAACCCGTGTTTTAAGCCCAACTAGTGTGTTAAGTTGTGGGACCCACCTTTGTTTTTTATAAAAAGGGAACTCATTTCACTTTCTTCCCCTTTTTCCTACTTTTCATTGGAAGAGGTTCTTGCTCCAGCCCTAGGGTTTCTCCTTCTCCTTCTTGCTTCTTCTCCTCCAACTCACTCCAAAGCTCATGCTAAAAGGAAAATGGAGATCACCTTCTCCTTCCTCTCCATCCAGGCTCTCTATTGGTACCATTTTTAGAAGAAACCCTCCACTCTAAGGTGTCCTTTGAGCAAGCTTAGTCTATTTAAAGGTCTTCCATGTAAGTGATCATCTCCATCTTCTAGATTATGATTCTTCTAGTCCTAGAGGAGCTTTAGCTCCATTTTTGGAAGTTCCTTCATTCTATTTCTTGATTTGGCCATGTTAGGGTTTGTAATGGATTTGTTTTTGGGGGCTTTTGCGTAGATTGGTGATTTGAACTCGAAGAGTATGATTAGAGCTTCATTAGCTAATTTTGGAGCCAAGGCAAGTGGATGAATAGATTATTTGAATGGTTTCTTGTTTTATGGAAAAATAGGGGTTTTATGATTTATTTCTCTCCTACGTTTCCTATGGTTTGTAATGTTTTAGAAATGTGCATATTGATATGGATGAACTTTTTCTTTGTTAAGATTTGTATATTAGAATTTTTATTTTTTTCATTTATAGTTCTTCATTAATGATGGTTATCTCTTGCATTGATTGAGGTTGGAAATTAATGGGAATTGTTAGTTTTAGTGAGTGGTTGTTGGAGGAAATGAATGTGGTTTGAGTAGGTTGAAATGCCATAAATATTGTATAAAATGGTGGCTTCAAATGTGTTTATAAGTGAAGAGGAGATGAGGCCCGAATTGCTGAAACGTGTAGTTTCTGAAGCAGTTCGCTCGAGCGACCCTACATTCGCTGGAGCAACCCCCTTACAGAAACCGGGTGATTCGAGGCAACCTCCTAGTTCGCTTGAGCCAACTTTTCCAGAAGCTAGGTTGCTCGAGCGACCCATTGTACGCTCGAGCGACCCCCTACTAGAGACTTGATCCCCTGAGCCACCTTTCCCTTCGCTCGAACCTTCCTGACTCGGATTAGTTCGCTCGAGCGAACCCATGTCTGCTCGAGCGAACCCATCCCGAAAGCCATTTGCTCGAGCGAACCCCTTGTCCACTCGAGCGAACTATGCAGAATTCCTGGGTCTTTCCTAGTGTTTTCAAGAAGGGTGTTTTAAGGTTCGGTTGGATTGATTTGATGTCATAACGCATTGGGAAGACCTAAGGGATGACATAAGGAGTTTGATTTAGAAAGTGTCACATTCTGGAAATGTATTGAGTATTTTGGGACTTATCAATTGTATAAGGATCTTGGAATGTCTCCAAATCTTAAGGAGTACCAAGTGAACGACCAAACCGACATACGAGACTCTTATATATATAGTTTAAATCCTAAAACCTCGATACATGGTCCGGATTTATGCAGAGATCCATCGGGTTAGTTTTTATTTGAATTTCATTTGTTTCAGACAGTCGTCTTGTCCTAATGCAAATGCCCCTTTTGGCTACTGAAATTCGTATTCTGAATTTTTGTCAGCCTTACGCATTTTGATAAGACACTATTGTGATAAATGTGCTCACAAGTCCTTTTTGTTTAGTCTGTTTTGAGTGTTACTCACCTCTTTAGATATGTATATGTTTGGAATACGTTTTGACCTATGAGTCGGGACCACTAAGCTTGGACGACCCTGTCGGTTTGATCCACCGACTTGGAGTCCCCCTTTAACTTCTGTCAGCTGCTGTCTGAGTCTGAATTCTGTTTTGTCACCCTGTTCCGCGGCCGTGGTTTTGCTTAGTATATGTATATATGTATATAGTTGTTTCTCGTCACTTCGTGTGTCCGAGACCAACGCCCTTAGTGTTCTCTCATCACATTAGTGATGGAAGATTTAGCTTACGTGTGGTTGCCATCTTGTTTGTTTTTGTTCCTTGATTACCCCACATGTTTTATATTGCATATGTCTTTTAAACAAAGAATGCATCCTGTTTCATGGAAAATGATTACTTTGACAGATTTTCAATATGTTTCTAAAATATGCTATGTGCTTTCTATATTGGTATATCTATTCACCCACCAGCCAAACCGTCGTGTCTAACCCATTTTTGTGGTACTCAGGTCTTGACCTAGATGCCTTTGAGGAGGTGCTGGAGGAGGCGGCCGGTGAGCCGCAATGTGTAATCGAATGGCAAGCTGACAATGTTATCTAGACATTGGGTCGAGCTTTGAGATGCGTATATTTTGGGAGTTTTAGATTGACACATTTGGGAATGTTCTTTTGGTTGTATTGGCCTTTGTTGGCTTCTCTTTTTGGGGATGTTTAATGAACTTACATTTTGTATAAACTTCCAACTTTATATTTTGGGAATGACAAAGGAGTCATTGCTCACTCTGACGTCATGTTATCTATATATGTTTTATCAGTTTTGAAATGGTAAAATGGATTACGAATTTGATTTGCTACACGCTTCTGCACCAATGTGTATGAATTGTGAGTGTGTGTGAAATCCTCACCGCAGAAACCTGTGGAAAATTAAATGTGTGTATTCATATGTTTATTGTTGTAACCCACTATTAACACCTTCGCAGGCCCGGGTCTCGGTCCGGGGTCGCGACAGATTGGTATAAGAGCGAGACGTGTTTCAAGCAATTAAAAAAAAAACTAGAAAATCCTAAGGACGTAGCGAGGATTCGTTAGACTTTTCGTTAGTTAGATTCGTGTGAGCAATGTGTGACCCCTGCTTGATTTTTATGTGTTAACAATTTGTTTTGTAGTGATATGCCACCTCACAAGAGACCTGTAAAAGACAGTCCCACCGCAAGCAATAGTGAACATACAGGGCCACTTGAGAACGGTATCCCTGATACAAACATGGAGAACCAGTTTCAACAGATTCTGTAAGCTTTACTTGACCAATAGCGCCAGGCCAATGAAAACCAAGCCAGATTGCAAGAGCAAATGGCCAAGAAGGACGAAGACCACGCTAGAGAAATGGCCCAAGTGCAAAGACAATTGTTAGAGGTCTTGGAAAGGAGACCCGAACTGGTACAAGCTCCACCACCGGGTACTCAAATCATCTTTAACACCAGAGGGAATGACCCAAATGATTTATATGAATGGTTTCAGAAGAGAGGTCCCAAGGAATTCACCGGGTGTGAAGATCCGCTTGTTGCAGACGATTGGCTTGAATACACAAAGAATATTTTTGAGATATTCAAATGCACGGGGAAACAAGTAGAACTGACAGCATCCATGTTCACCGGTCTAGCAGATATATGGTGGAAGACAATCAGAGAAGGATATAGGACCATGGTAGATGCTGAGGCATGGGGAAATTTCAAGAATCAGTTTGGTGATAAGTATGTACTAGCACATGTGAAGAGACAAAAGGCCGTTGAGTTTTAGTAACTCATACGAGGCAACATGACAGTCTTAGAGTACCTCACCAAATTTGAAAGGTTGTCAAGATATGCTCTAGACCTAATCAACACTGTGGAGAAACAGTTAGCAAAGTTCCTTGAGGGATTTAACCCTATTATCGAGAGGGACGACATAGGTGTTGTGCCACCTGCCACTTTTAAAGAGGTTGTCAGGAGAGCCTATAAAATCGAGAATCTGAACAACAAGATCCTTTGAATTCAAGGAAGGACTTAAACTCACCAGCAGAATAACCAACAGAGGCCCCATCAGAATAAGAGACAAAGACAAGACCAACATGCTTAGAGGCAAGATCAGAATGCTCCAGGACAAGTAATTTGCACACATTATGGCAAGAACCATGATGTTTCTCAATGTCGGACAGTCACGGGAGCATGCTTGAGATGTGGTTCCATGAACCACCAACTCAAGGATTGTCCAGGGCTAGTTGGACAAGATAATATGCAGAATCAACAACTACAAGGAGCACAGTGTCCAGCACCGCCCCAGAATGCACTGGTTGTTTAAAATAGCCAAGACCACTCCAGCAAAAAGCCCCCTCAGCAACAGTATAGACCACAACAGTAGCAACAACAAGCCCGTCAGCAAGGGCAGAACCGTCCTCCTCAACAAAATAGGAATGCACAATAGGGAAGGCAACAGGAAGGCCAAAATAAGCCACAGTAGTGAGGACAAGTTTATGCAGTCAATCGGGCTGATGCAGAGGCTGCAGACAACGTGGTGGAAGGTACACTCATTGTCAGTGGAATTGAAGCTAAGATTTTATTTGACCCTGGCTCTACACACTCTTTTCTTTCCCTATAATTTGCTATGTTGATTGATGTGCCTGCTAGAGAACTTGAGTATATTTTGACTGTGTCCACCCCAGTAGGCAAACAAGTTGTGTGTAGGACTTTTTACCGTAGTTGTGCAATCATGATAGGAGATGTGGTGTTACCAACGAATCTCATTTTGTTGGAGATGTATGATTTTGACATCATCCTAGGGATTGATTGGTTAGCAGGATACCATGCTACTATGGACTGCTTCCATAAGACCCTCGCCTTTAAACTAGAGGAGACACCGACATGAGTATTGTTCCAAGGAGAGAGGAGGAATCCTCATTTAGAGTTTATTTCAGTGTTGGAGGCTGATAGACTATTGAAAAATGGATGTGAAGGCTATTTGGCATTTAACACTAAGGATAAACCGTTCCAAGGGGTGGAGGAGATCTACATTGTTGATGAATTTCCAGATATTTTTCCAGAAGAGATTCAAGGATTGCCACTCGCTAGAGAAATTGATTTCATTATTGAGTTATTATTGGGGACCGCTCCGATCTCTATAGCACCATACAGAATGGCTCCGGTGGAATTTGGAGAATTAAAGAAACAATTGCAAGAATTGTTGGACAAAGGTTTTATTAGACCTAGTATTTCGCCGTGGGGAGCTCCTGTGTTGTTTGTGAAAAAGAAAGATGGCTCGATGAGAATGTGTGATTATCGGAGATTGAACCAAGCAACCAGCAAGAACAAGTATACATTGCCAAGGATAAATGAACTGTTTGATCAGTTACAAGGCACTGCCTATTTTTCAAAGATTGATCCAAGGTCCAGTTACCATCAGCTGAGAGTTAGAGATTCAGATGTATCAAAGACAGCTTTTCGGACAAGATATGGACACTATGAGTTCCTAGTGATGCCATTTGGACTGATGAATGCATTGGCAGTATTTATGGCCTTAATTAACAAGATATTTGCAGAGTACTTGGATCAGTTCACAGTAGTATTCATTGATGATATTTTGGTATACTCCAAGTCTAGAGAAGAGCATGAAGAGCATTTGAGGATAGCACTGCAACTCCTAAGAGACAACCAGCTGTATGCAAAGCTCAGTAAATGCAAATTTTGGCTTGAACAAGTTGCATTTTTGGGACACATCATCTCTAAGGAAGGATTGTCAGTGGATCCGACAAAGATTGAAGCAGTTGTGAATTGGGAAAAACCGAAGAATGCCTCTGAAATCAAAAGTTTTCTTGGATTAGCAGGTTATTAGCAGAGGTTTGTGTAAGGATTTTCGTCAATTGCGGCATCGTTGATGAAGTTGACCAAGAAGAGCGCACCATATGTATGGACAGATCACTGTGAGGCTAGTTTTCAAGAGCTGAAAACGAGGCTGACTATAGCACCAATCCTTACTCTACCATCCGGAAGTGGCGGTTTCACCTTTTTTAGTGATGCTTCGAATATAGGACTTGGTTGTGTGTTGATGCAAGAGGGAAAAGTCGTTGCTTATGGATCCCGGCAGTTGAAGGACCATGAGAAGAACTATGCAACGCATGAGCTTGAGTTAGCAGTGGTCATTTTTGCATTAAAGATGTAGAGACACTACCTCTGTGGAGTGAAGTTCGAAGTCCACTACGACCACTGTAGCTTACAGTACTTGTTCTCTTAGAAAGAATTGAACATGAGGCAGAGAAGATGGATGGAATATATCAAGGACTACGATTTTCTGATCAAGTACCACCAGGGGAAGGCAAATGTGGTCTCTGATGCATTGAGTAGAAAATCAGCAAGGTTGGCAAGTCTAAGCGTTACTTGCATCTTTCAACAGTTTGTGGAGTTAGGTGTAGACTTACAGCCACTAAGGACCGATGTAATGTTAGCCAACATGTCAATGTCTGGGCCCTCATTCATTCAGAAGATCAAGGATGACCAATTGCAAGATCCAGAGTTGGCAAGAATCTCAGAGCATATAGCAGAACGTCTTGATTTTCGTATTGTGGATGGAATCTTATACTACCGTGATCGTCTATGCGTGCCCAACATTGAAGAATTGAGGAATGACATCATGACAGAGGCTCACAGTACGAAGTATTCCATGCATTCGGGTAGCATGAAGATGTATCGGAACTTGAAGTGCAGATTTTGGTGGAACAATATGAAGAGAGATTTGCAGCTTTTGTCTCCCGTTGTATGAAATGATAGTTAGTGAAAGCAGAACATCAGAAGCCTCCAGGATTGTTGCAACCATTAGAGATCGCGGAATGGAAGTGGGAGCATATTACCATGGATTTTATTTCAGGACTACCAAGAACCAGAAAAGGCAATAATGCCATATGGGTCATTGTGGATCGACTCACCAAATCCGCTCACTTCATTCCCATGAAGACCGGGGAGAAGATGCACATGTTACCTCTAGCATAATTGTTTGTCACAAAGATTGTCAGTCGTCATGGACAGCCGGTCTCCATCACTTCAGATAGGGACAGCAGATTCGTCTCAAGATTTTGGAAGACACTTCATGAGTCTATCGGTACGAAGCTACAGTTCAGCACAGCTTATCACTCGTAAACAGATGATCAGTCAGAAAGAACAATTCAGACCCTTGAAGATATACTTGGGCTTATGTGTTAGACTTCAAGACTCAATGGGACGAGACCCTACCACTTTGCAAGTTCGCCTACAATAACAGTTATCATTCGAGCATTGGAATGACACCTTTTGAGGCATTGTATGGCAGAAGGTGTCGAACTCCAGTTTGTTAGGAAGAGGTAGGCGTTCGCAGTTTCCAGGGACCAACTATAGTAAGTGAGACTAGTGACAAGGTCAAAATGATCCAAGAACGTCTGAAAGTAGCCCGGAGTAGACAGAAAAGTTATGCAGACTCGCATAGAAGAGACTTACAGTTCAAGGAAGGAGATAAGGTTTTCTTGAAGGTGTCACCTACTAGAGGAACTTTGAGATTTGGGCAGAAATGCAAGCTATCACGGAGGTACATTGGACCCTATGATATTGTGAGCAAGATTGGTGATGTGACTTATAGATTAGCCTTACCACCTGAGCTCTCTGGCACACACAACGTCTTTCATGTGTCGATGTTGAACAAGTACGTCCCCAATCCATTGCATGTACTCCGTCATGAACCGTTGGAGATCAGAGAAGATGCCACCTATGTTGAAAAGCCTATTCAGATCATTGATACAAAGGAACAAGAACTGAGGACATGGACGATTCACTAGGTGAAAGTGCTTTGGGAAAATCACGGACCTGAAGAGGCAACGTAGGAATTACGGGATCAAGTTCAGAAGAAATACCTGCGTCTACTACTCAAGGTTAGTTGCTGTGTTTCATTTGGAGTACCAAATGCCCAAAGGGGTGGAGGATGTAAGACCCCAACCAGAGAGTTTCTGATTAGTGCTAATTAAGAATTGCTTTAGTTATAAGTGAGATTAGTAGATTTTGGTTAAAATTGGATTAGAATAGCTTTTACATAGCTTTGGATTATTTTTAGAACCTTTTGATTAAGTGGGACCCTTTGGGGGTCCTTTTATTGTGTTTTGAGTAACTTTGGGGTTTATCTGATAATTCTGGAAATCCGTATTTTTGCTCTGTTTGATTGATTTTATCTTCCTCTACAACTTTCGTATTCACTACGTTTCCGTTCGAGACCTCAAGATCCCACTTTGCTAATGATAGGGGTAAAACAGTCTTTTTGCACAAAATCTGGACGCTATTTTTAATGTCTCCAAAATCCGTGAAATATATACTTTTTGGAAACTAGAAATTTCGGCGAACAATTTTTCCTTCTTCGTCGAATCCATCCGAAGCCCGGAAACCCGTGTTTTAAGCCCAACTAGTGTGTTAAGTTGTGGGACCCACCTTTGTTTTTTATAAAAAGGGAACTCATTTCACTTTCTTCCCCTTTTTCCTACTTTTCATTGGAAGAGGTTCTTGCTCCAGCCCTAGGGTTTCTCCTTCTCCTTCTTGCTTCTTCTCCTCCAACTCACTCCAAAGCTCATGCTAAAAGGAAAATGGAGATCACCTTCTCCTTCCTCTCCATCCAGGCTCTCTATTGGTACCATTTTTAGAAGAAACCCTCCACTCTAAGGTGTCCTTTGAGCAAGCTTAGTCTATTTAAAGGTCTTCCATGTAAGTGATCATCTCCATCTTCTAGATTATGATTCTTCTAGTCCTAGAGGAGCTTTAGCTCCATTTTTGGAAGTTCCTTCATTCTATTTCTTGATTTGGCCATGTTAGGGTTTGTAATGGATTTGTTTTTGGGGGCTTTCGCGTAGATTGGTGATTTGAACTCGAAGAGTATGATTAGAGCTTCATTAGCTAATTTTGGAGCCAAGGCAAGTGGATGAATAGATTATTTGAATGGTTTCTTGTTTTATGGAAAAATAGGGGTTTCATGATTTATTTCTCTCCTACGTTTCCTATGGTTTATAATTCTTTAGAAATGTGCATATGGATGAGCTTTTGCTTTCTTAAGATTTGTGTATTAGAATTTGTATTTTTATTACTTATGGTTCTTCAGTAATGATGGTTGTTTCTTGCATTGAATGAGGTTGGGATTTAATGGGAATTGTGAGTTTTAGTGAGTCGTTGTTGGAGGAAATGAATGTGGTTTGAGTAGGTTGAAATGCCATAAATATTGTATTAAATAGTGGCTTCAACTGTGCTTATAAGTGACAAGGAGATGAGGCCCGAACTGCTGAAACGTGCAGTTTCTGAAGCAGTTCGCTCGAGCGAACCGACATTTGCTCGAGCAACCCCCTTACAGAAACTAGGTAGCTCAAGCCAACCTCCCAGTTCGCTCGAGCCAACTCTTCCGGAAGCCCCTTCAAGGGACTTGATCGCTTGAGCCACCTTTCCCTTCGCTCGAACCTTCCTGACTCAGATTAATTCGCTCAGCGAACCCATGTCCGCTCGAGCGAACCCATCCAGAAAGCCATTCGCTCGAGCGAACCCCTTGTACGCTAGAGCAAACTGTGCAGAATTCCTAGGTCTTTCCTAGTGTTTCCAAGAAGGGTGTTTAAAGGTTCAGTTGGATTGATTTGATGTCCTAACGCCTTGGGAAGACCTAGGGGATGACATAAGGAGTTTGATTTAGAAAGTGTCACATTCTGGAAATGTATTGAGTATTTTGGTACTTATCAATTGTATAGGGATCTCGGAATGTCTCCAAATCTTAAAGAGTACCAAGTGAATGACCAAGCCGACATATGAGACTCTTATACATATTGTTCAAATCATGAAACCTCGATACATGGCTCGGGTTTACGAAGAAGAAGAAAATGATTATTGAAATATCTAGTTTTCAAAAAGTATAACTTTGGCACATTTTTGGGATTTCGAAATTCACGCACAGATTTTGAGGTGAAAAGACCGTTTTGCCATTTTTGATGAAAAACATGGTTTCCTGGGTCCAAATACACACGGAGCAAACATCGAAGTTGTTGAAATCAAAGTAACAAATCCAAAAAGATCAAAATCGATATTTTTTGAAATAAAAAATTGGATTCCACACAAACACGCGTCACACTGGCCACCCCGGGCCCGGTCAAACCCGACTCAACGGTCTCAAAATTCCCCAAAGCTATTTGAAATGCTAATCTAGCTAGAAACCCAAGCTAATCTTCCTCTAATCCCACTTAAAAACTAAACACGGCTAAAACAATTATTAAAAACATAGTAAACCTGGGTCAGGGTCTGACTGACATGATGATCGTTCTAGCAGTCAAAAATCAAGTAAAAAGGAGTGATCCATTACAACTCTGATACCATACAATGCCATAAATTTATGCAAAGAAGTGATTCTTGAAAGTCAATATGGTATCAGAGTTCTGGGCTAGGCAATGATTGCCCCACATATGTCAATTTTACTATTTCAATAAAGAAATGATCATCTCCTCCTACCGACCCATTCATCTAAGTCCTACGATCTCATCATTTTGCATCAAAATTCTTCTAATCGACATTGCAAATAATATTAGATATTTTCTTTATTGCGACGGTGATGGATCCACAGACAGACGGTGATCCCCAAGAAGAAGATACGACTGTTTTTGCAAAATATTTGGAATTTATATTTTATTTTGAGATCAAGGGTTTCTATTTTTAATGTGAACAATCACAAATCCTTTCCATGAAAGGATCATGTGATTGAAGATTAGTATTTTAGATAAGGATTAGTTTGGGTGTTGGAGATTTTATGTAGTTTGAATTTTAAATAATTGTTGATTAGAGTTGCTCTTCATTGTATAAACTGAGACAAATTCTCAATTGAACGTTACGGTGCAATTATAGGAAAAATTCTTGAAACTCATTATGGTATCAGAGCTAGGTCTCGTGATGATCTTATGATCAAGTTGGGACACAGTCTTTGTTCCGCAATACTCACCGCCAATTCATTCGAGAATTGATCTCAATTTATACAATGAAGAGCAACCCTAATCAATAATTATTTAAAATTCAAACCACCTAAAATCTCTAACAACCAAACTTATCCCTATCTAAGATACTAATCTCTAATATTCCCCCTCAATCACATGATCCTTTTATGGAAAGGAATTGTGATTGTTCACAGTAAAAATATAAACCCTTGATCTAAAAAATAAAATATAAATTATAAATATTTTACAAAAATGATCATATCTTTTTCTTGGAGACCACCATCCGCTTGGGCATCCATCACCGTCGCAACTCGCTCTCGTTGAGTCCATCATTGCCGGTGGTCTATAAGATCAAATCTAACACAATCTCTTACAGAAGTTTTGATTGTGCAAATTAAGATGGTGATTTAACGAAGATCATAATCCTTGAGTTAATGGTTAGATGGGAGAAGATGCTGATTTTCTTTATTGAGATAAAAGAATTGAGGGTGATAAGGTGATAATTGTGGAAGTAGGATCATACCTAGTTACAATGATAAGGTGAATGGGTGTGTCATTGTCTTCCCATAATAATCATCATTGTGAGTGTCCACCCCATGAAGACTTAAAAATCATTTCTATTAAAAAGAATTATCATTTATTTCTCAGAGATCAAAAATGGTTTTATTTAATTTATGTTGACAATTAGAGATCCTTTTTTTAAAAAGGACCATCTAATTGTGGTTGCATCCATTCAGAATCACTGTGACAAACTTGGTCTGTGTCTGCGGCATGCGCCTCATTCAAAGAGTGGGCCCAATAATGATCTTGCGATCAAGCTGTATACAATCCTGCTTCCGCAATTATCACCGTCAACTTTTTTTTTTTCAATAAAAAAAACCAGCATCTTCTCCGATCTAACCATCAACTCATGCTTTACGATCTTCTCCATCTCAATTTGCATGATCAATATCGTATTCAGCTTGATCACAAGATCATCGCTGGGCCCACTCTCTGATACCATATAGAATTTTAAGAATCTTTTCTTTCCATAATTTATTATGGGTTAAATTTTTGGAAATAAGTTATTCTTTAAATTCTATATGGTATAAGAGAGTAGGCCCTGACGATGACCGTCAATTTGATTTATTTTAATAACGAAAATCAGCATCTTCTCCCATCTGACCATCAACTCAAGCCTTACGATCTTCGTCAAATCTTCATCTCAATTTGCACGATCAGAACTTGTAGAAGAGATTGTGTCAGATCTGATCTAGTGGACCACTGGCATCAATAGACTCAACGAGAGTAGGTTGTGACAGTGATGGATGCACAAACGAACATTGATCTCCAAAAAGAAGATATGATCATTTTTAAAAATATTTATATTTTATATTTTATTTTCAGATCAAGGGTTTATATTCTTAATGTGAACAATCACAGATCCTTTCCATAAAGGATCATGTGATTGACGGGGGATGTTAAAGATTAGTATCTTAGAAGACATGAAGATCGTATTATATAATTTAGATCGAAGGGTTCTTTTTCATGCTCACAATCACAGATACTTTCTCTGAAAGTACCATGTGATTGAGGGGGGATGTTAGAGATTATGATTATCTGTTAAAGGAGAAGAAGATTGTTAGGATGTTAGTGTTGTTAGGATTATCCTTATCCTCTGGATATGGTTAGTTCATATTTTTTTTTATGAATGTAATATTTTCACTCAATGAAACCTACAGTTAAATTATGGGAATACAGTGATTCATCATTGTCATGAAGACTTGAACAGACCAATGTTGATTATTATGGGAAGATAGTTAAATTACAAATGGACTGGGGTGCATACCACAGACCAAGTTTGTTATAGAGGTTTTGGAAGGCATCACGTGCTAGAGGTTTAGTAAAGATGTCAACGAGCTGTTGTGAAGAAGACATAAACTGCGTGATCAAAGTGCTGAGAGACACTTTTTCTCAAACAAAATGGTAGTCCACCTCTATATGTTTAGTGCTGGCATGAAAAACTGGATAAACGGTAATATACAGGGCATTGATATTATAACAAAACAAAGTAAGAGGGCGAGGACGCGGAATTCCAATGTCTTTGAGAAGAATAGTAGTCCAAATAAGATTTGCAGTAGTGGATGCCATGGTGCGATATTCCGATTCCATGCTAGAGCATGCTACTATGGGTTGCTTCTTAGCACTCCAAGAGATGCAATTTGCTTTTCTAGAAAAATACAGTAACCAATGGTGGATCGGTAGGTTAAAGAACAACCTGCCCAATCAGCATCTGAAAAACCATATAGATCAAGTGAACTATTGGATATGATCCAAACACCAAAATGGAGAGTACCCCGCACATATCGTAAAATTATTTTGACTGCTTGAAACTGACCTTGATGGACTCGGATTTTTCCGTCCTGGGACTACCGAGGTTAGCGGGCATGAGAGTCCGCGGGGCCCAACCCTTTTGTGACTGGGGGACGAAGCGAGCATCAACATTTTTGTACGGGTATGCCAAGTTTTCTACTCTACTTGGAATTGAGAAGTGGTGGTCTGTAGATCCACCTTTACAAGGAGAAAAGGAAATCAACTTTTTTCTAATTTTCATTGCACATATATTTAAGAAAAGAGACATGGTTTGCTGTGAAAGGCGATTTTACCGTGAAATGCGATTTTTTTTGCTGTGAAAGGCGATTTACAATTCTTACCAAAAGGAAAGACAAGAGTTGTGATTTTTTTTATCTCTTAAAAAAAAATACAAATGATAAAATGAGAAGTAAGAAAAGGAAATCTAACTTCTCAGGAGATTGTGGGGACCCGTTCAGATTGATGGTCGTAAGTCATGTATGGACTTGGCGGTCATCCTTTAGATGAGAACATATGACGCTTTTGATTTTCTTGGCTTTGCTTGAAATCTTAGATTTTTAGAGGATAAGAACCGAGAGGAGGTCCTATATCCAATAAAAAACTAAGTAGACGGGCTGAAAAGTCACGTCTAAGCCATGTAGATGGAGAGGGCCTTGTGGTGGGGGGGAGAGGGGGGGGGGGGGGGGGATTACCTCTGCAAGGGACTTCAGTCACCTTGTAGTGGTGGTTGTTGTAGCAACTTTTGCAGAAGGACTTGCGAATTTGTGTTTCTCTGGATGGATTCCAATCCGTTCTTCTTGGTATGACCCCCCTTTTATAGGATTTTGGTGGCCATGAGTGGTTTTATGGGATTTTATTTCATTAAAGCCAGATGATGGGAGGAGTTACAAGTTTTTATATCATTACTTTGTAACTCCTTTTTCTTGGCTTTTGATTGGTCAATGGAGAATGATGGGCATTTAATTGCCTTTAAGCTCCATGATGAGAGGAGTTACACGGTTTAATGCCATGATAGCTCTGATTTGTAACTCATTTTTCCTTGCTTTTGATTGAGCCGTCCAAAATAATGAGTTAATAGTCGCATTAACTTGTCATAAAATGGATCATTTAACTACATTGAGTGGTCACCGAGGCATTTGAAGAGTCGTAGGTCGCTTCGCGTCTTTTGGAATTCTTCTTGCGATGATTACCGATGGATCTTCATATTAATCGATGTCGGATGACCATGCAACTTCAGACATTAATTGCTTCCAATGGGCCGGTGACATCTATTTAGTCGATTTTTCGATCGATCGGGCAGAAAGTGTGCTTTCTTAGTCGTCTAGTTGGCGATTTCAAACTGTCCAATGATGATCCAATGATTTCGGCGATGGATCTGTGATGTTGACGAAGATCGATTTGGTGCCCCGAAAATCAGATTTTTGGAAAACCGCAGAGGCTAAACATTCGAAATGGGAAAAAGGACCCAAAAAATGGGTTTTTGGTGAAAATCCGGCGACCCGGATTTCCAGAGTCGCCGACGACCAAGCACCCATGGTCGTGGGCGACCATGGGGCTTTTTCGCCCTTTCAGTCGCCGATTTTCGGCTTTTTGACATTTTTACACTCGTATTGGCCTCATTTCCCTAAAGAAAACTTGATGAGAAGCCTTGCAAATAAGAGGGTAAAGTTTCTAATTTTCCAGGAAAATCGAAGACTTTGTTGTCGATTTATCGTCAGAAGCCAAAATTAGGTCAAACGATGTCGGAATGACCTGAAATTTGAGGTGAAGCCTCCTGAGCAGTAAATAAGACCAGCCGTAGGCTTTTGTTTGTATTTTAAAGCCGTGTGGGGTCTCATCGCCAGTAGACTTGATTTTATCGTGGGGAAGATCTCGCGCTTTGATGTACTGTCAACCGATGTCTGATTCACTTAAAATTTGTCATGGACCTATTGGTGTCATTTTAAGAGGATCCATTAGCTCTGATTTGGAAGTCATGGTCCAGGGGTACTCTGCCACCGGGAGGTCTGATTTAGCTTTCGAGAATCAAAGTTGGGTTAAATGTCGTCTAAATGACCTGAAACTTGACGAGTAGCCCTTTCGAAGTGTCTTGAAACCACCCATGTGCTCCGTCTAATGAGTGATGGTCTCGGTGGATCTCACTGCCGAGAGGCTTGGTTTTGCTGTTTGAGGGCTGATGGAGGGTCAAACATTGTTGGTTCGATCTGAAATTTGACGTTGAGCCTTTTGGAAGTATTTTGAGACTATCCATAGCTCTGATTGAAGACCCGATGTCCTTGGTGCTGTGCCACTAGGAGAGCTGACTTTGCTACGGCTATTTCCTTTTGTGCCAAATGATGTCAGAATGGCCTGAAATTTGATGTAGAGCCTTCTGGTGGCATTTCGAGGACAACGTGAACTCTATTTCTTGAGTCAAGGTCTCTGGCTTCACCGCTGCCCAGAGCTCCTATTCAACCGCTGGAAGAGTGAAGTAAGGCCAAATAATGTTGAAATGACTTGAAACTTCATGTGTACTCTTCTTATGACCCTTTTGAAGGCTCTTTCAGTTTTTGTTTGATTCTGGCAAGAATCGATGTTTGAAGCAGCATTGCCTATTTATGGTAGGATGCGACTTCATGTAGCTTCTTGCTGTCTAGAGTGTATAAGAGGCAAAGTGACATTTTTTGTGTCAATAGATGCCCCCTCGAGGTATAGCAATGAATTGCAAAGCTTTTGTAGTCGATGTGCCTCGAAGAGAACTTTGAAGGAAAGCTTCTGACATGACCAAGAGTCCTTGAGCATTTTTCTTTTGATAGAGTAGCCTTTTGAGCTTCCAGGGGAGTTTTATGGTAGTGAGAGGGATCATGCACCGTCTCAAGGCAAAGTTTTGAAAATGACATAAGGGATTTGTTTTTTTGTTTTTGGGTTTTTGATTTTTTTTCTTTTGACCTTGTGAACCTAAAGGCGTTTTGTGGCGCATTAGGCTGTCAAGAATGGTTTTTTGGTTTTTTACCTTTTGACCTAAGAAGTTGTATATGGCAGGTTAGAGGGTCAGGTTTTAGATTTTGGTTTTGACCTTGTGACCTAACAAGTTGTATGTGGCAAGTAATAGGATCAGGATTTGGTTTATGGTCACTCTTTGAGACAATTTTAGGTCCATTGGAGTGGTTTAGATTTTTGTGGAATGTCAGTTTTGAGGTTCTGGCTTAATTTGGTGGAAGGGGTTGGATAGTTGGAATTTTGGAAGCTCAAGAGGCATGGATTTTTTTTTTTTTGTGTGTGTGGTCCAATCAACTCAAAAGAGGCATGGAACCATTTGGTATGCTCTTGGTAAGAGGAATTTTTTATGGGAAGCCCCTTTGAGTGCCTAGGTGGTCAAACTTGGCTCATGTGGGCTAACCCATGGGACCTTTAGCTTTAAAAATGGCTTAGATCTCATGTGGTATAAATTTTATAGAGAATATCCCAAAAATATCTCTTTTGGATAAAGAATATTTCAAAATAACCTTACTTGGAGAGAATCTCTCAAGTTAGTTATTTTGGGAGAGATTTTCTCAAAATATCTTTATTTGGGAGAGAATATCTCAAATTCCCTTTCTTTTGGGAGAGAATCTCTCAAAGAATCTTCTCTTTTGGGAGAGAATTTCTCAAAAAATCTTTCTTTTGGGAAAGTTACTTATTTGTAGCACTTACCCCCTTACTTCTGTCCTTATTTCCTCTTTTGATTTGATTTCTTCTATAAAAGCAAAGGGAGATTGGGTCTCTTGCTCTTATTGCTTTCTTTTGAAAAAATCTTCAAGTGTGCTGCAAGACCAAAAATTTCTCTTCTTCAAAGATCTTCAAGCTCTTCTTTTCCTCCATCAATGGCATCAAGTAAGTTTCCTTTTCCAACAATATACTCCATGTAGAAGTAAGAAACACTTTTCTTCTCTTTCTTCTTTTTTTTCTTTCTTTCTATTGCTTTCTTTTCTTTTCTTTTTTTTTTCTCCTCTTTTTTCTTTCTCCTTTTTTGTTCCTCACTGTTTTCTTTTTCTTCTCTTTTTTTTTTTCTTCTTTTTTTTCTCTCTCTGGCCGTACGGCCACGTGATAGTGGGCCATGGCTTGGGGGCCAGCTCCTTTTTTTTTCTCTTTTTTTCCCTTTCTTTTTTTGTCTTTTTTGTCTTTCTTTTTTTTTTTTTTTTTTTCTTTACGAACCTGGCCATACAGCCACTTGGCAGTGGGCCACAGCCTATGGGCCAGTCCCTATTTTTCTTTTCTTTCTTTTTTTCTTCTTTTCGTTTTCTGGCCCCCTTTTTTTTTAGGATGTTTCTATTCTTTTTCTTTTTTTGTCTTACTCACCATGATAATGAGGTTTTATGCAAATCAAGATGTTCATGCATTTTTTCTTTTGATGCGTCAAATAAAAGGCTAGGGTTTCTAGGTTAAGTCAACATGAGTTTTGACTTGAACGAGGCATGATTGGTTTTGACTAAGTTGGGTTGGAATTGGTTAGAATTTGGTCAACGGTTTCCTAGCATCTAATGCATGACAATTTTGTTTTTATGCATGATTTTTTGTAAATTGAATTGGAAGAATGACATGATAGTGTATACCAGGAAGGCTTTGCAAGTTTTGGAGTTTGGAGCTTACAGCAATGTTGAGTTCGTCTCCAATCTTGCGGGGATTTGAGAAGATTCGCTTGAGCTCGCAGCAATGTTTGAGTCCAAGCTTTCTTCAAGAATCATTCATTGAACATGAGCTCGTAACAATGTTGAGTTCATCTTCAAGCTTCCCATCTTTCCGGGGATGTTTCCCTTTTCTTCAGAATTGTCTCGGAACCATGCCCAAATTTTGCCAGGATTTTTTCTGTTATTTTGTTGATTGATCTTTTCTTTTTCGACCTTTTCAGGTGGTTCCTCCACAACGAGCAAGGGTAAGGGGCCTGTTTCCAATGCACCTCGCCGATCTGCCAGATCTTCCAATGCGGCCGTATGGTAGGCCTGGGAGAAGGTCCAGTATGTGGAGAGAAACTTAGAAGAGTGTGATTCCCTAAACCGTGATGAGATGAGGTAGCAATTGATCGCTCTCAAGGATGAGGAGTTCTACAAGATCATGGTAAGCAATTGTCCTTGGGTTACAGATGATCAGAGCATTGTACCCAAGCCTACCTTTTTCTTTGGTGATGCAGTCCCTGACGACTTGACATACCAAAGGAGATGTTTTTAGTTTTCTTACACAATAGCTGGTGAGGAGAGAACTGTTTCTACCCGGTCGACTTTTGATCGTACCTTCTCAATCATGAGTCTTTCTCCCACATGCTTTAAGAGGGAAGATCCTCCAAGCTGGGGTGAAGAGGACCAATGTGACCAAGGCAAAGATTTTTGTTGGCGGCCTTTCCGGATATGTGGAGAAGTTGCCTACCTGCATGGGCATGCTGGTGCTAGCCAGTGACTACCAAGGTTTTGATTATCCGTTAGTCAATTTGAGACCAGTGGGCCTTGGCATTTTCAGGGGTGATGGTAGCAATTGGGTGAAACCCTTCCATTTCAATGCTGACTTAGATTGGAAGTCATGGACTGATCATGTGCTACAGATTGGTGGTGCCATTCTGAAGGAGGCCGGAATCTTCGATGCGGTCCGCTCTTTTAGGGAGACCGTGATCTTTTCCAACGAGGTCTTCATGGCCATGTTGGAGTCATTCCTTCCACAAACTAAGACCTTCGTTGTCATGAATGATGAGACTGGTTTCTTTTTGACAGAGCTGAGCGCCATCACTAGGCTGCCAATCCTCGACAAACTCTATGAGGAGTTCACTCCTATTGACAGTGCCCTTGAGTAGTAGTTTGAGGATTTCTAGCTTTTGTACATTCAATTTGTCGCCTTCTATGATTTTTTTAAGGAGAAGGAGGACTCGAAAGTAAGGTCCAGTTGTTGGAAGAGCTTTTGCTCTTCGTCTCCCAACTTCTTTGATGGCAGAGAGATTTCTGACAGCATGACCCGGGAAGCCAGTGATAAGAATCTGGGTTCAAAAAAGACTTCTATCATGCAGGAAGATTTGAAGAACTTCTTTGGGAGTACAAATGACATTTGTTCTGACATTGTGCTGCGGAGAGATCTCGCTATTTACCTCACTGGCTGGGTGAGGCTGTTTTTGCTGGAGGGGATGCCACGTACATTAGGCCGCATTGTATTTTTCTGGCTTGTCAGATGGCGTTTGGAGAGCAGCTAGCTTTGGTGCTTGCTCTTTACTCCTACTTGTGCATCGAATTGTAGGTTGCTGCTTTCCTGGTTCGGCTTGGGTTCCCTGTGAATAAGGTATTTTCACCCCATATATTTTATTCGCGGTATGTATACCATTGTCATGGCTTCCATCAGTTAGGCGTTGCACAGGATGATGACTCCTTTATGATTCGGTTGGCTGGAGGGACAGCCATCTCCAAATCTCTTTTGTTTGCCTGTTTGAGAATCCGAAGATTCAGTAATGTTGAGATAGGGCAGTCTTCAATGAAGCTTTCTCCAAATTTGCAGAAGAAAGCTTTTGATTTTGGTGTCTCCCGTGATTCCACTAGGGCAGGGTCGAGAAGACACTATTCTTTGACTAACGCGGAGAAAAGGTGGCTTTTCAACATACGTGTTGGTAGGTGGTGTATCGTAGACATTTGTTTGTCGACATCCAACCATATGTCCCTTCACGTATTGAGTTGCAGTTGGGTTTCTCTCTTGGTGTTATTGGAGTGCCTTTGAGTATGGTGAAGCACTTTGGAGGTTTGCAGGATAGGAGAAATGCATGGGCCTTTTATAGTGCAGAGGACACTACTGCCATGATTTCTTATCCTGAGTTGCCCACTTTCCGGATCGCCAGCTTCACAAAGTGGTTCGTGGAGAGCTTTTCGGTTTACCATGGGCTTTCCAAAATGGAGCTTGATGTTAAGCAGTCTTTTGGGAAGGGTCTCGGAAGATCAGATGGTGTCCGGCGAGAGGAAGTTTTGATGTTCCTTTCTGGAGAGAATCATAAGATAGGCTCTCTCAATGTGCAGGACGTCATCAGATCTGAAGCTATGCAAGAAGTACCTAGTGAGGTCTTTATATGTTGCTTTCTTTCTTTTAGCAGAAGACGATGACTTGGTGATGCCCGAGGTTCTGTCCGATGAGGCGATGACGGATCCAATCGCGGCATCTAAAGAAGAGCCGAGGGATTCTGGAGTGGTTCTAGAACCTTCATCTAGTACGATTTCCTTTTCTTCCCCCCTTCCTCCCCCACCCCCCCCCCCCCCTTTTTTTTTTCTATACCCTCGTTTGCTGACATTATGATTGTTTTCTTTGCCAGTTGACTTGCCATAAGATTTCGACGACTTTGAACTATCCATTGATGCAACTTTTGACGATTTTATAGTAATAATCTTGATAATTATTTTTTGACAAGATTACAATCATACCTTTTCGTCTTTCACTGCTAGGTTGTGAAGTGATGGGAGAAGCTCCCTTGTCTTCTTCAGGGCCAGGGCAGGGGGTGCCCATAGTTGATCTAGAAATAGGGGCTTCTTCTACCAGTTTTGATATGGCAGAGGTGAAACCTAGTGATGAGATTCCTTCGCCAGTGTCTTTAATTGGAAAGAGCTTACTGATTACTCCTCCAACGAGGCATGACACGGGCAGTCGGCCGATGGAGCGGGGTGAGACTTCATCTAGGCCATCTCTTCAGTATGCTAAGAAGGGGTTGAAGAGCATCTTGAGCTCATGGATCGAGACTCTCTCTTCTAGTCATATGGAAGCTGGGTTAGGCATGATCAAGTATGTGTAGGAGATACTTGCCAAGAGCATTAAGGTTGGTCTATACGTCATAGGTGCCAGGGCTTTTGTTGATGAGATCATTGCACTAAGCAACAAGTGGTCTAAGACCGAGAGCTTTCCGAATGGTGACTTCTTTAGGGAAATGTTATTGAAGCCTTCCAGCGAGGTGAAATCTGAACTAGATGAGATCTCAAGGACTAGGAAACGGTTCGTTCGGGAGAGGAATGTCACTGAGTTGGCTATCATTGAGCTGACATAGGACCTGCACTGTCTTGATAGAGAGGTCGTTGTAGCTAGGTAGCATCTTGAGCAATTAGAGGCACAAGCTGATGGACCTGTCTTTTTCTTTCTTGCCTTCCTCCGTCTTGGGTTAGCAGGGGTACGGCGGGGCGAAGAGAAAAAAAAGAGCACGCATCAACATTTTTTTTTTGTACGGGTATGCCAGATTTTCTATTCTACTTGGAATTTGAAATGGTGATCCGGAGATTCACGTTCACAAGTAGAAAGGAAATCAAACTTTTTTCTATCTTTCCATTGCATATATATTTAAAGAAAGAGACAAGATTTTAAATGCCGTGATAGGCAATTTTGTTTAGTTTGCCGTGAAAGGCAGTTTTGCGCCATAGAAGGCGATTTTGCCTTGAAAGGAGATTTACAAATCTTATCAATGATGAAAGACAAGAATTGTGATTTTTTTTGTCTCTTTAAAAAAATACAAAGTACAATAGAAAGGGAAGAAAGAGGGATCTGTCTTCTCAAGCGATTGTGGGGACTCATTCAGATCGACGGTCGCGAGTCATGTATGGACTCCACCATCGTCCTTCAGATGAGAACACTTGATGCTTTAGTTCACTTGGCTTTAGAGGACAAAGACCAAGGGAAGGCCCTATATCCAATAAACAAACGGGTAAACGGGCTGAAAAGCCACATCTAGGCCATGCTGGATAGAAGAAGAGAAACCTTGAGGGGGTGGCCCCCCAAGGGACTTTTGATCACCTTGTAGTTCTTGCAGCAAGGTTTCTTCAAGGCAGGAGAGCTTCTTTTTGCAGAGAATTCTTCAGGATAATTTTCAGGCAATTTTTCAGGATCACTTCAGACAATTTTTCTGGACGCTTTCCCTTTGGAATGACCGCCTATTTATAGGCTTTTGGTGGCCATTAGGAGGGTTTTATGGGCATTAATGGTATTAATGCTCCATGATGGGAGGAGTTACAAGTACTAATTTCATAATTTTGTAACTCCTTTTTCTTGGATTTTGATTGGCCGATGGAGAATAATGGGCATTTAATCTCCATGATGATGGGGGTTTCGTTATTAATTACCATGATTAATCTCCATAATGATAGGAGTTACATGGTTAATTGTCATGATTAATTGGACTTGTAACTCTCATTTGCTTGCTTCTGATTGGGCCGTCCAAAATAATGAGTTAATGACCCTAATAAGTTGTCATAAAAAGGTCATTTAACTTCATTAATTGGTCGCTGAGTCGCTTGAAGAGTCACGGGCCGCGCCGCGTCTTTTAAAATTCTTCTTGCGATGATCATCGATGGATCCGCACGTTGTTTGATGTCGGATGACGATGCAAATTCAGACATTGGTTGACACCAATGGGCCGGCAACATTTGTCCAGTCGATTTCTCGATCGGTTGGGCAGAAAGTGTACTTTCTTGGTCGGCCAGTTGGCTGTTTTGGAGTGTCCAATGATGATCGAATGATTTCGACGTCGGATCCATGATGTTGACGAAGATCGACGGATATCATGGTCCAACAATCAGAATTTGAGAAAATCACAAGGGCCAAACGTCGCGAAACGCGAGAAGGATCGGAAAAAGTGGGTTTCTGGGGAAAATCCGGCGACCCGGGTCCCTATGATCGCCGGCGACCATGCACCCATGGTTGCCGGCAACCATGGGACCGGCGACCCTGGGCCATGGTTGCCGGTGACCATGGGGTTTTTGCCCATTTTTCGGTTACCGTCAGGTCGCTGTTTCTCGGGGTTTTTTGCTTCTGTTTTCTCCTGTATTTTTATTTTACATTTCTCCTTATTTATTGGCTTGATTCCACTAAAGAAAACCCATCAAGAAGTTGTGCAAATCAGAGCACAAAGTTTCCTATTTTTGGAAAAGCCGAAGACTCCGTAGCCGATTTTCTGCCAAGAGTTGAAACTAGGTCAAATGATGTCGGAATGACCTAAAATTTGCGGTGAAGCTTCTTGAGCATTAGATATGACCAACCATGGGCTTTTATTTGAGCTTTGAAGCCGTTTGGGGTCCCATCGATGCTTGACTTGATTTCACCGTGAAGAAGATGTCGAGCTTTGATGTATGGTCATCTGATGTCCGATTGACCTAAAATTTGATAGGGAGCCTATTGGAGTCATTTTGAGATGATCCATTAGCTCTGATTTGGATGCCATGGTCCCGGGGAGTTTCGCCGCCGGTAGGCTTGATTTTGCTTCGGAGCGTCAAAACCTGGTCAAACGTTATCGGAATGACCTGAAATTTGACGTGCAGCCTTTTGGAAGCATGTAGAAGCTACTCATGTGTTTTGTTTGATGAGTGGCGGCATCGGAGGTTCTCGCCGCCCAGAGGCTTGATTTCGTCGTTCGAGAGTTGATGGAGGGTCAAACGGTGTCGGTTTGACTTGAAATTCGACGTGGAACTTTTTGGAGGTATTTTAAGACCATCCATAGGCTCTGATCGAAGATTTGATGTATTTGACACTGTCGCCGCCGGGAGCTCCCGCTCAGCTGTTGGAGGATTGAAGTTAGGCCAAATGGTGTCGAAGTGGCCCGAAACTTCATGTGTACCTCTTTTTTGGCTATTTTGAAGGATCTTGCAGTTTTTGTTTGATTTTGACAAGATTTAATGCTTAAAGCAGCTTTGCCTATTTGTAGTAGGATGCGGCTCCATGTAGCTTTTGATGTTGATGAGACAAAGTGACATTTTTTGTGTCAACAAATGCCCCCTCGAGGTGCAGCGACGAATTGGATAGCTTCTGCAGTCGATGTGCCTCGAAGAAAATTTTGAAGGAGAACTTCTGACTTGACCAAGAGTCTCTGAGCATTTATCTTGATAGAGTAGCCTTTTAAGTTTCCAAGGGGACTTTATGGCAGTGAGAGAGATCACGTACCATATTAAGGAAAAATTTTTTGAAAATGACATTTGGATTAGTTTTTTGGGTTTTGGAATTTTTCTTTCTTTTTGACCTTGTGAACCTAAAGGCTTTGTGTGGCGCATCAGGCGGTCAAGAAGATTTTTGGTTGTTGACCTTATGACCTAATAAGCTGTATGTGGAAGGTTAAGGGGTCGAAGTTTAGATTTTGATTTTTGGTCTTGTGACCTAACAAGCTGTATGTGGCAAGTTAGGGGGCTGGGATTTGGTTTTTGTTTTAGCCTTGTGACCCAACAAGCTGTATGTTGCGAGTTAGGGGACCATGGTTTGGATTTTTGTCACTCTTCGGGACAATTTTGGGTCCATTGGAGTAGTTTGGGTTTTTGTGGAATGTCAATTTCAAAGTTTTGGCTTAATTTGGTTCATGAGGTGGGATGGTTTGGTTTTTTGGAAACTCATGAGGCTTGGATTTATTTTATTTTATTTTATTTATGGTCCAATCAACTCAAGGGAGGCATGGAACCATTTTTGTATGCTCTTGGTAAGAGGGATTTTGACTAAAAGCCACTTTTAGTGCCTAGGTGGTCAAACCTAGCTCAAATGGGTTAACCCAAGGGACCTTAAGCTTTAAAGATGGCTTAGATCTCATGTGGTGTCATTTTTGTAAAGAATATCTAAAAATATCTCTTTTGGGTAGAAAGCATCTAAAGATATTATTACTTGGAGAGAATCTCTCAAGTTTCCTTGATTTTGGGAGAGATTTTCTCAAAAGATCTCCTCATTGGGAAAGGATATCCCATGATCCATTTCTTTTAGGAAGTTTGCTAATTTGTAGCACTTACCTCCTTTCTTTTTTCCTCCTTTCCTCTTTTGATTTGCTCTCTTCTATAAAAGCAAGGGGAGGTTGGATCTCTTGCTCCTATTGCCTTCTTTTTGCAAAAGTCTTCAAGAGTTCTCCAAGATCAAGAATTCTCCTTCTTCTTCAAGGATCTTCAAGCTTTTTCTTCTTCTTCTCCATCAATGGCTTCAAGTAAGTTTCTTTTTTTTTTTCTTAAGAAACCCCATGTAGGAATTGAAAAGAGTTTTCATTCTTTCCTTTTCTTTTCTTTTTCTTTCTTTTTTTTTTCTTTATCACGTGCATCCTTTTTTTTCACACGTATTTTTTTCTTTCTTTTTTTTCTCTCTCTCTTTCTCTCCTTTTTTTTTCATTTCTTTCACGGTTTCTCTTCTTTTTTTCTACTGTTTTTTTTTCTCACGGTTTCTCTTTTTTTTTGTACCGTGTGTTTTTTTTTTCTTCTTCCTTTTTTTTTTTTCTATCTCTTTTTTTTTTTTTTTTTTTTGTGGTCGTACGGACAAGACTGTACGGTCATGGCTGTACGACCACATGGCCTGTGGGTGAATTTTTTTTTTTTTGTTGTTTGAAAAAAGAAACTTTCTTCCTCTCTTCTTGCCTTTTTTTTGGATTTTGAGACGCATATGCATGACAACTTTCCTTCTATGCATTTTTTTTTCTTTTTAGAAAATGGAATTGGAAGTATGATAGTGCACACCTGGAAATCTTTTCGCAAGTCTTGGGATTTGGAGCTCGCAGCAATGTTGAGCCCTTTCTTGGTCTTGCAGGGATTTTTTGAGGAGCTTTGCAAGTTTTAGATTCTAGAGCTCGCAGCAATGTTGAGCCCTTTTCCACTCTTGTGGATATTTGAAAAGATTTGGTTTGATCTAGCCGCAATGTTTGAGTTCGAGCCTTCTTCGAGAATTTTCCATGATTATGAGCTTGCAGCGATGTTGAGCCCATCTTCAAGATCCTATTTCTTTTGGGGTGTTTCCTTTTTCTTCGGAATTGCCCCGGAACCATGCCAAAATTTCGTTAGAATTTTTTTAGCAAAATTCTGTCATTTTGATGATTGATTTTTCTCTCTTTCCATCCTTTGCAGGTAGTTCCTCCAGAACGAACAAGGGTAAGGAGCCCGTCACTGATGCGCCTCGTCGTTCTACCAAATCCTCTAATGTAGCCATACAGCAGGCCTGGGAAGAGGTCCAGTATGTTGAAAGGAACTTGGAAGAGTGTGACTCGATCAACCGAGATGAGACGAGGCAACGTTTGATTGCCCTCAAGGGTGAGGAGTTTTATAAAATTATGGTAAGTAACCGTCCTTGGGTCATGGACGATCAGAGCATTGTGCCCAAGCCTACCTTCTTCTTTGGTGATGCCGTCCCCGACGATTCAACATACCAAAGGAGATGTTTTCAATTCTCTTTCATAGTTGATGGTGAGAAGAGAACTGTTTCTACCTGGTCAACCTTCGATTGGACTATCTCGATCATGAGCCTTTCCACCACATGCTTGAAGAGGGAAGATCCTCCAAGCTGGGTGAAGAGGACAAACGTGATCAAGACCGGGGTTTTTGTTGGCGGCCCTTCTGGTTTTGCAGAGAAGTCGCCTGCCCGCATGGACATTTTGATGCCGGCCAGCGGCTACCAAGGTTCGGACCATCCTTCGGTAGATTTGAAACCGATGGGCCTTGGCATTTCCAAGGGTGATGGCGGCGATTGGGTGAAGCCTTGTCAACTTCGCGGCCGTTTCAGTGCTGACTCGAGCTGGGAGTCGTGGACTGATCACATCCTGCAGGTTGGTGATGCCGTTCTGAAGGAGGACGAGATTTTTTACGCGGTTTGCGCTTTTCGGCAAACCGTGGTTTTCTCTGATGAGGCCTTCATGGCCATGCTGGAGTTGTTCCTTCCACAAACCATCACCTTCGTTGTCATGAATGGTGAGATTGGTTTTTCTTTAAAGGAACTGAGCGCCATCACCGGGCTGCCTATCCTTGGCAATCTTTATGAGGAGTTCATGCCTATCGACAGCGTCCTTGAGGAGCAATCTGAGGAGTTCAGTCTTTTGTACTCTCAGCTCGTCGCCTTCTACAATTTTTTTAAGGAGAAGGGGGGCTCGAAAGTCCGGTGTAGTAGTTGGAGGAGTGGTAGCGTTTTGTCTTCCAACTTCTTTGACAGCAGGGAGTCTTCTGAGAGTACGACCCAGGAAGCCAGGGCTAAGAACCCGGATTCGAAGAAGATCTCCGTCATGCGAGAGAGTTTGAAGGAACTCTTCGCAAGCACAGACGCCATTCATTCTGACATTGCGCTGTGGAGGGATCTAGCTATCTTCCTCACTTATTGGCTGGGTGAGGCCATTTTTGCTCGAGGAGATGGAACGCACATCAAGCCGCATTGCATTTTTCCGGCTTGTTAGATGGCATTTGGAGAGCGGCTTGCTTTGGTGCCTGCTCTTTACTCCTATCTGTGTACCGAACTGCAGGCTGCTGCTTTTTTGGTTCGGCTTGGGCTTCCCATGAATAGGGTATTTTCTACCCACATTTTCTATTCGTGGTATGTATTCCACTGTCCCAGTTTCCACCGATTGGGTGCTGCTTAGGACGACGACCCTTTCATGATTCGGTTGGCTAGAGGGAAGCCTATTTTCGAATCTCTTTTATCTGCCCGCTTGAGGATCCGACGATTCTGGGACGTCGAGAAGGGGCAATCTTCAGTGAAGCTTTCTCTGGGCTTACGGAAGAAGGCTTTTGATTTTGGTTTCTCCCGTGATTCGACCAAGGCAGGGTCAGGGAGACACTATTCTTTGATAAACGCAGAGAGGAGTTGGCTATTTAACATACGTGTCGGAACGATGGTGTACCACTGACATCTTTTCGTCGACATCTAGCCGTATGTTCCTTCGCGTTTTGCCATGCAGTTGGGCTTCTCTCAAGGCGTTGTTGGAGCGCCTTCGAGCAAGGTGAAGCGTTTTGGAGGTCTGCAGGACGGTAGAAATGCATGGGCCTTTTATAGCGCGGAAGAAACTACCGCCATGATTTCTTATCCTGAGTTGCCCACTTTCCGGACTACTGGCTTCACAAAATGGTTTGTGGAGAGCTTTTCAGCATACCGGGGGTTTCCAAGAAAGAGCTTGATGTAAAGCAGTCTTCTGGAAAGGGCCTTGGGAAGTCAGATGGCGTCCGCCGAGAGGAAGTTTTGGCTTTCCTTTCTGGAGAAAAGCACAAAGAAGGTTTCCTCGAGGACCAGGACGTCATCAGATCGGGAGCTGCACAAGAGGTACCTGGTGAGGTCTTGGAACAGCTTGCCGAGGAGAAAGCTGAGGTTGCTGCTTGGATATAAGCAGAGCGAGCAAAGGCTTCCATGGAATCTTCTAGTAGAAGCAGACCATCCAATGAGGACTCTGGCGAAAGGCCCGATTTCGATGGTGGGGAGGGTGCTTCCAGCAGTTCATCCCGTAGGAGCAAGAGGAGAAGAGGACAGCCCCGAAGTCAGAGGCTGCATGAAAGTTCTCCTGATCCGGAAATTCCTTCCACCATCGCCGAGGAGGCATAAGGGGATGATGATGAGCCTCTAGAGAAGAGAAGTCGAGGGCAAGAGACCATTAATGAAGGTATGCTTTTTCCTTTTCTCTTTCCATATCTTTTCTTTCATGAGAGCTTTTGTTTTGATCTACTGGTTTCTTTCTTTTGGCAGAAGATGATGGTTTGATGATGCCTGAGGTTCCGGCCGATGAGGCGGTGACGGATCCTATCGTGGCATCTGAGGAAGAACTTAGAGATTCTGAAGTAGACCCAGAATCTCCTTCTGGTATGACTTTTTTTCTTCTTTTTTTTTTTTTTTTTTTTTTTCTTTACCGCCGCTTGCTGACGTGCACTTTTGTTTCTTGCCAGCTGACTTGCCAGAAGATTCCGACGACTTTGAGCCATCCATGGACACAACTTTTGACGAAGCTTCGGATGAGCTCATGGAGGCAGAAAGCATTCCGCTGGTCGTTGAAGAAGGTACTTTGTAGTGATAATCTTGATATTTTGATTTTTGACAAGATCATATTCATACCTTTTTCATCTTTCATTGGCAGGTTGTGAGGTGATAGGAGAAGTTCATCTATCTTTTTCAGAACTAGAGCAGGGGGTACCTATGACCGATCTAGAAGTAGGGGCTTCTTCCACCAGTTTTGATGAGGCAGAGGCGAGTCCGCCTACTGATATTCCTTCTCCGGCGGCTCTGATTGGAAAGAGTTTCTTGATCACTCTTCCAACGGTGCCTGACATGGGTAGTCAACCAACGGAGCATGGCGAGTCTTCATCTGAGCCATCCCGTTAGTTTGCGAGGAAGGTGTTGAAGAGATTCTTGAGCTCATGGGTCGAGACTCTTTCTTTTGGCCATTTGGAGGCTAGTTTTGGCATGGTGAAGCGTGTGCAGGACATTCTTGCCGATAGCGAAGGAGTCGGTCTGGACATTACAAATGCCAAGGCTTTTGTTGATGAAGTCATCACTCTAGGTAACAAGTGGATTGAGACTAAGAGCTTTCCAAATGATGACTTCTTCAACGAGATGTTTTTGAAGCCTTCCAGCGAGGTCAAATCTGAACTGAATGAGATCTCGCAGACTCAGAAGCTGCTCGTTAGGGAGAGGAACGTCACCGAGTTGGCTATTATTGAGCTGACACAGGACCGGCACCGTCTTGATAGGGAGGTCACCGAAGCCAGACAGTGCCTTGAGCTATTGGAAGAACAAGCCGCTGCCAAGTGGACTGCCACTTTGAAAGCTCGCGATAGAGAAAGAACTCTCATTCACCAAGTTGAGGAGGTCGAAAGCAATCTCCGGAGGAAGACTTAAGAATATGAACAATGGCAGATTCTCTGGGAAGAGCTTCCTCGTGCTGAAGATGGATCGCGACGGCCTACCGCATTTTATGGGAAGATTCTGAAGAAATGCAGCTTGGAAGCCTTGGTGGCTAAGGCCAAGAGTTTGCTTGAGGAGTTAAGTCTTTGGCTGAATACCATGTCGGACTAGTCTCTTGACTTTGTAACAAACTTTTTCTTCTTTTCTTTTGGTACCTCCATGTATAAACATTTTTTGCACTCTTTTTTTTGTATCCCTTTATTTCACTTAAATTCACTTTTGATGAAAACATAAGCAAAAATTGAACGGGAATGGTTTGTTTGAAAATTCGATCAAAAGGTTGTCATTTCGTGAAAATCTTTTGTCAAAAGTTTGTTTTGGGCATGAAAGCCAGATCTTGTGGCGAAAAGCCTGGTTTTTCGATGGCTTGAAAGCTGAATTTTGGATGGCGTGAAAGCCGAAATATTGTTTGTGGCATGGAAGCCGGTTTTTGGCATGAGAGCCGATTTTTGGCATGAGAGCCGATTTTTGTGGCGTGGAAGCCAAGTTTTTTGAAAACTAGGTTTTGTTTTGTCGGCATGGAAGCCAGATTTTTTATTTTTGGCATGAAAATCAGGTTTTTGTTTTGTGGCATGAGAGCCAAATTTTGTTTGTGGCATGAGAGCCAAATTTTGTTTGTTTGGCATGAAAGCCAGGTTTTTGGCATGAAAGCCAGGTTTTGGCGTGAAAGCCAGGTTTTTTGGTTTTCAAAATGCAAGTATCGACTAAGAGTCGCCTCCGTGCTTAATGGTATTGCAAGTATCGATGGAATGTCGCTTCCTTGCTCATTCGGTTACAAGTATCGATGGAATGTCGCTTCCTCGCGGATTTGGGTGCAAGTATCAACTGAATGTCGCTTCCTTGCTTTTTTCTCAAAAAATTGGTTTTGTGGGTATCGATGGAATGTCGCCTCCCCACGATTTTTGAAATTTGAGGTTTTTTCGAACCTTTGTTTTGAAATTTGGGTTGTGGATATCAACTGAAACGTTGTTTCTCCACGATTTTTTTTTTTTTGAAATTTTGCAAGTATCGACGAGGCGTCGCTTTCTTGCAATTTTGAGGTTTTGGAAGTATCGAATGGGGCCATCCTTCCGATTTTTGGGTTTTGTGTGAGTATCGACTAAACGTCGCTTCCCCACGGTTTTTTGAAAAACCTTTTTTTTTTTTTTTTTTTGTTTAAAGACTGAGGGTCGTAAATTTTGACTCAAAACCATTGTTGGTGGTAAAAGTCAGGGTGGACTAGGGTGGAAATTCCTAAGTCCTGATTTTTGTTTCAAACCATGAATTTTGGGTTCAAGGATTGAAAGTTTTGGTCAAGTTAGGGAAGAGGCTCCTAAACTTGGATTTTGGGTTTGATTTTGTTTTTGTTTTTTTTTTTTTTTTTTTGAACAATGAAACATTGAAAGTAAGCATTGTTTTTGGGTTTTTAGAAATTTCAACATAGGAATGAAAACTTTAAAAGGGGTGGGTTTGACGAGTAAGTACTTAGGAATAGGCTTTGTCCATGCAGGCATCACTCTGACCCGATGTAGGAAGTTTTCAAGGGTAGTACCGCTTCAAGAATTTGCCATTGATAGGCAGCATACATCTATCACCCTCCATGTTTAGAAGAGCATATGCGCCATTGGAGAAGACTTTGTTTATGACGAAGGGTCCCTCCCATTTTGGTTCGAATTTGCCTTTGGATTTGTGGGCAAAAACCATTGTCCTTTTCACTGCAAGAACCAAGTCACCCTTTTTGTGGGCGCATTGCCTGACCTTTTTGTCAAAAGATCTTGCCATGCGTGCTTGGTAAAGCTCAATGCTTTGTAGAGCTTCGAGTCGTCTTTCATCGAGATTATCCAGTTCTTGGATTCTCAATTTGACGTTGCATTCTTGCGTCATTTCATTTTGTAGAGATACCCTTAAAGAAGGAATTTGTACCTCTAGGGGGACAACTGCTTCACACCCATAGACCAAGGAGAATGGTGTGCTATGGGTTGGTCCTCAAACGGTAGTCCGGTAGGCCCATAAAGCTTCAGGCAGTTTGTCGCTCTAGTCTCTTTTGTGACTAGAGACCATTTTCTTGAGAATTTTGCAGAGTTTCTTGTTGAAGGCTTATGCTAGTCCATTCGCTGCCGGGTTAAACGGAGTCGAAGGACAACTTTGGATTTTGTATTTGTCGTAGAACCTGTAGAATCTGTGATCCCGGAATTGTGGTCCGTTATCATGGACGAATCTTTTAGGTATGCCGAAGCGACAAATGATGTTGGTTCTTAAGAATTGAAGGACTGACGAGGTCTTCATTTCACTGAACGCAAATGCTTTTGACCACTTGGAGAAATAATCCGTAGCGGCAAAGATGAAGCGATGACCTTTGCTTGACGGGGGAGAGATAGGATCTATGATATCCATACCCCAGGCTTCGAAGGGCCATGAGATCGCTGTAGGATGTAGCCATTCTGGAGGCATATGTACATAATCTCTATGAACTTGGCATTGTTGGCAACGTTTAGCAAATTGCATTGCATCAGCTACCATGGTAGGCCAATAATAACCTAACCTTTTTATCTGATCGTAGAGCTTAGGACCAGCCTAATGGGCGCCCCAAAGACCAGCATGAACTTCTTTTAGAGTTTCTTCCGCCTCTTGTTGTGACAAGCAGCATAGAAGTACTCCGTTGAAGGATTTTCTGTAAAGCATTTTGGAGGGAATATCCAAATGAAAGTTTGGGGCTCGTCTTTGGATACTTACCTGCTCTTTTGGATCTTCAGGTAGGATTCCGAACATAATATAATCAATGAACGGATCCCTCCAGTCGCCAATCGGAGGTTTAAGGATGGAAATCTAACCTCCAACCACTCGGTGGCATTCAGCAACTGCTTTGTGTGTGTTGAGAGGAGGGAGAATCCTTCTTTGACGCACTGTAATTTGCATGTTTTCCCCTTCTTGGATTGCCATGGATGCAGCAAGTCCAGCCAGGGCATCTGCACGGATGTTTTCACCTCCGCGGATGCGGGTGATGTGACAGATGTCAAACTTTTGACAAAGCGATTGCGCCTTGTTGTAGTAAGGCAACAGATCAGGCTTCCTGATTTCATATTTTTGATTCATTTGGTTGACAATCAGTTGGGAGTCCCCAAATGCTTCCAGCATGGTGATGCCGGATTCGAGGGCGAGTTCCAATCCTAAGATCAGGGCTTGTTGGGGTTAACAAAGAGAATGCCAATTCCCGATATCGGCTTTCCTTTTTCATTTGTCCTGGTTGGACCATCGAAGTACATGTTCCAAGAGGCATTTGGTGAGGAAGTCTCCACGCTGTATACAGGTTCGTCTGGGAGATCATCCCTGAGTGGAGAATCCTTAGGCAGTGGATGCTCTGCGAGAAAATCTGCCAGAGCTTGACCTTTGATTGCTTTCTGTGGTACATACCTAATATCAAATTGTGACAAAAGAATGGACCATTTTGCCAGCCAGGGATTGAGAAAACCTGCTTTTGTGACAAGGACTTTTAAGAGATTGATCCTCGATATCAGGTATACTGTGTTTGACAGCAAATAGTGACGCAACTTTTGTACAGCGAACATCACTGCCAGGCATTCTTTTTCGACTGGAGAGTAGCGATGCTCTGCACCTACCAAGATGCGACTAAGGTAGTATAGATCAGCTTCTTTTCCTCCATCATTTTCTTGTGCAAGTAGAGCGCCCAAAGAATAGTAGAGAGCTCTTGTGTACAAGATGAATGGTTTTCCGGTTGTGGGAGCAGCCAACACCGGAGGTTTGGTCAGGTATGACTTGGTGTCTTGAAATGCAGCTTCACATTCAGCATCCCAAACAAAGTCTACCCTTTCTTCATCAGGCGAGAAAATGGACGGCATTTTCCTGATAGATTGGAATTGAACCGTCGGATGTATGCCAATCTTCCTTGAAGCCCTTTTAGTTCTCTTAGGGTTCTTGGAGATGGCATTTCTAGAATTGTCATGACTTTGATGGGGTCAAGTTCTATTCCAACTTCCCGAAACAATGGATCCGAGGAACTTACCCGATGAGACACCGAAGAAGCATTTGAGGGGATTCATTCGCAGTTTGTGTTTGTGAAGCCAGAGGAAGACTTCTCGAAGATCTTGGAGATGGTCTTCTTTTCTTTTGCTTTTGACGGCGAGGTCTTCAACATAACATTCGACCGTATTGTGCTGCATATCTTGGAATATCTTCATCATAGCCCTCTGATATGTTGCACCGGCATTTTTCAGACCAAATGGCATGACAGTGTAGCAATACACGCCAAATGGGGTCCGAAAGGATGTATGCCTTTCATCTTCGGGATGCATTTTTATCTGGTTGTAGCAAGAGAAGCCTTCCATGAAAGTCATTCGCTCAAACCCGCAAGTGTTGTCAATCATTACCTCCTGTATGGGGAGCGGAAATTCATCTTTGGGGCAAGCATTATTCAGGTCTCTATAGTCAATACAGACTCTGATTTGCCCATTTTTCTTTGTCACAAGGACAATGTTGGCCAACCATTCAGGATGCTGTTCCTCGCGGATGAAGCCAACGGTTTTGAGTTTCTGAACTTCTTGTTCAATTTTGTCCATCACATCAGGACGGAATCTTCTTTGGCCTTGTTGTACAGGCTTGACATTTTCTTGCAAGTTGAGTTTGTGAACTGCTATTTTGGGATCTAAGCCAGGCATTTCAGCGTAAGACCATGCAAAACAATCCACAAACTCATGAAGAAAAGAGACATACTCGGGTAACTCATCATCCTTTATATTCTTGCTTATGAATGCAGGACGTGGGTTATCTGGTGTTCCCAAGTCTATCTTTTGAACAGAATCTTCTGTTGGAAGGTTTGAAGGTGGTTCCTCCACAATATTTTTGGAGGCTTCCAGCTCAACAAGACCTTCTGGATTTCCAAGGGCATTTTCAGACCATGGCTCCGCTTCTGTCCATAAATCTTCTTGATCGGTATTCTTCTTAAGAATTGCTATGAGATGATCCCAATCACCTGCTGAAACTGGGTCGAAGTAAGGCACTTCTTTTGGAGACGATGGCTCTTCTGATTCAGAGAACCGTGCGTCTGTGTCATCAGACAATTCCTTTTCATCATTAGAGAAATCATACCAATTTGATGAGCTTCCTTGGTCCTTGTTGGGTAACTCTTCAAAGAGATATCTAGGGAGATCGATGTCTATATCAACACGAGATGTTGAGGCTTGGTCTGCAAAACGACTTTGCAGCCTTTGTGTTAGCTGTCTCATCGGAGTGTCAGGATCATACCCCAACCCGTATGAAGACTTGTGTATGCGATGGTGGAGTTTCCAATCTTCTAGCTGACTTTCGGTCAGGGTGGGTTCCAATGGTATAAGGATACCACGGCCACCTCCCAAACCAATTGGATTTCAAGCGTCATAGCCTATTTTCTTCATGATAGCTTATGCCATTGGACTTTACAAGGATAGTTGAGGCATACCTTCATTTTGGAAAGGCTCAAGCAAGGAATTTGATGAATAAGTGTCTGACCTATGGAAGAAGATTGGTTTCTCTTTCGCCGATGTTGCTGTAACAATGAAGGTAGCAGATGCAGGATCTTCTACATCAACAGGTGTCTCGAATGGAGTGAGGGTAGGCTGGACTTACTAAGTATCAGCTTGGCTTGACGATGTATCGTCTTCTGACTCTGAATCCGAATCCGTGTCTTGTATGATAGACACGAAGGAGACAACAAACTTGCCCCCAGTCTTTTGCTTTGTCTTCTTTGCCTTAGTAGTGATTACCAAGGGTTTGGAAGATTTGAAGCAGACAACAAAGGGAGACGGTTTGCTCTCTCCGGATTTGCCGGAAGGTTTGTTTTCTTCCGATGATTGCTGAGGAGCCTTGCCTTTGTATTTTTGGAGATTGCCGGCAAAGGATGCTATTTTCTCCTCCTCCTTCTCTTTCTCATCTTTGTACATCTGAGAGTCTGCAAAATGGACTTCTTTCCCTTTAAAGGACATTTTGTCTACAAACACTCGATGTATTAAGCCGTCGTCACCAACAAACTTGATGCACTGATGTAGAGTCAAAGGAACGACACTGTTCTCGTGTATCCAAGGGCGTCCGAGAAAGATGTTGTAGCATGAAGGGGTTTTTATCGCATATACGGTGACCTCATAGATAAGATCACCAATTTGCAACCTGAATCGGATTTTGCCAATGGGCCTTTGAGCACTCCCATCGTATCCCAAGATGGACATAGATGTGTGGCTTAGTTTGCTAGGTGGGATACCCAGCTCTTCGAGTGCCGAAGTAGAGATAAGGTTGAGTGCAGAACCCGGGTCGATCTAGACTCTGTGTATCGGCATCTCTTTGATGTACCCTGTGAAGTACAAGGGTCGGTTGTGCTTCGTCTCGCCTAGCGTGAGGTCTTCCTTATTGAAGGCGATGGTAGCACTTGCGGCTTTTTGGACCGAGAGGCATTCAGTGCAAGGTCCTCCGGCTTCTTTCTTTTCTCCCTTTGAGGAGGCTTTTGATATTTTGACCCTATAGTCCATTTCAATTTGTAGGACTTGTGGGGCATGTTTGTCGACATCCATATTCAGCCTTCGTAGTTCTGAAACGAGACTATCACGAGTCTGTGGTGACATTCGTAATAAGTCTAGGATGTACAGTCGTGCAAGTATGTGTTTGAAGTGCTCGATCAAGTCATACTTGAAAGCCTCTTTTGGGCCTACATTTTCATCATCACCACCGCTTGGGGCATTTACAACGTATTTTCCCGAAAGATTTACATAAGAAGAAGAAGAAGGTTGGTTGTAGTTTTTATGGTAATCCCGGCCAGAGCGGGTACCTTTCCCAACTTCAAAAGCTTCTAGAGGTGGCTCTTCTTTCAGAAGACCCTCTAAGGGTTCAAGAGGCCGATCCCCCCCATTTGCTGAAAATGCCTCTTCAACAGCATTGCCGTCTTCAGTTATTGCGTTGTATTGAGCATTTTCCGGGAACAAGTCCTGAACAGCTTCCAACAACTTTTCTTCTTTGTCCAGTATTTCATCGGTCCAGACATCTCTAATGAGGTTGGGTACCTGGGACCAATTGACTGGGTTTTCTTTGAAGATTTCGTCGGCTAAAGCTTCTTCACGGTGATCAGTCGGAAGAGGCTTGAATTCTGACGTCACCGTTTCAGGAGACGACGGCTGAGAAGATGCTATCTCAGTGGAAGTCACCTGAGAATATGTAGCTCCAGAAGATATGCTACCGGATGCATTTTGAGAATCTGTGGCCTCAGCAGATGAAGCTTCAAAGGCACTATCATCCTGAACTATCATATTGCAGGCAACTTCGATAGAAGATGCCTCCACAATGGACCGTTGGGAATTAGACTCATCCTCCAATGTAAGAGGATCATCAATCCAGCAACTTTCTTCATTTTCCGGAGTCACTGGAGGAGATGTTTGTAGATTCTCCGGGACTTCCGGTTTTGGATTTTGATGAAGCTGATTGATGCGATCCTGCTTTTGCTCTATGGCGAGACGCTGCAAGATCCTCGCATATTCTTCGAGATTTGGCGTAGGAGCTAGATCTTCTTCTTCATCTGCTCTTTGTGGTTCAACATGGTTGGGATCCACTAGAGCATTTGTTTGTGCTGTGTCAACAACATTTTGGGCAGCCTCTTGGTCTTCAATATCATCAGACCAGGATCCTTGTGGCTGGAAAGGGTTATACCAGATTACTGGCATAAGGTGGGATTCTGGGATCCATTCTTCGTCGAAGAGATATTCTCCGGTTTCAAGGGATTCCTCCCATTCATCTGTATCACTGGCAGTGTCACTGGACTCGTATCCATTCATGGAGAATCCAACTACCGAGTTACAAGAGTATGATGCCCTCTGCGTAGTCTTATCCCTGAGCCGTAGTGGCATGAAATCACCGAGGGTGAATTTTCTTACCCCTCTTGAAGCCTTGGGAAGAGACTCCTCTATTGCCCCCAGTGAAGCGGTAGAGGAGGTTTCTGCCTTTTTAGGGACCTCTTGTTTGTTTGAGCCTTCTCTTGCTGTTTGAGCTTGCGGAGTTGTCTCTTGGCTTGCCTTCGCTATTCAGCAGTCGACTTTGTTTTGACGATCTCGCAATTTTCATCTTCTAGGAGATCGGGATGCACCCATATGGGCTATCCTTCTGGTGTTGGGTAAGGCACCAGCTCTTGGGACATCTGGGTCATTTTTATCACCGTGAAGGAAGTAGTGACTTTTTCCTTTGGTGATTTGGATGTTTGTCCGTATGACACCATGTTAACGAAGGCAGACCCATAGTTTTTGTCAAAGGTAATGACTCCATTTTTCCACATCTCGTTGATCTTCTCTCTCACAACGAAACATTGGTTGAGAGGATGTGAGACCATTTGGTGGTATGGACAATATCGGGGATCATTGGTTTTGCTAACATCTCTCGGTCTTTTGGGGTCAGGCAAGGTGAGTTTACCATTTGCCAAGAGAGCCCCAAAGATTTCTTCAACATCTTCTTCGAACGGGTATTTCTTCTCTACTTGTTCTTTGAAGGCATCAGAGAGTTCAGGTCTCTTACCTGCAGCTTTGTTTTCAGCTTTCTTTGGCGGCTGAAGGGGTGACTTGGTTTGCACATTAAGAACCTCCGTTTTCTTTGGCTTGGAGGTCGGAATGGCGGTCGGCTCCTTCTTTGATGACTTCTAACTGTTGAGGTCTTTGATCAACATTTCAGCCTCCATAGATGCTTCTAGGAGTTCTCCCAAGTTCTTTGATTTGTTGTCGATGATCATGGATAGAATCCTTGCTCTCATGTTGTTTCGGCAAATGTCGACTAGCGACGCTTGTGGTAGCACATCTGAGCATTTGTATGCCATTGCTTTCCACTTGTGAATGAAGTCATATGCCGACTCCTTCTCTCCCTGTTTAAGGCTGCAAAGCTGAGCCATAGTAACAGGATGATCCTCACCTTTGAAGTGGGTCAGGAAACGTGTCTCTAGCATGGTCCAGTTTTGAATGGAGTCCTCTGGCTGAGTGGAGTACCAATCAAAGGCCGTACCTTTTAGGGTACTTGCAAAGAGACGGATCTTGAGAGCATCTTGATCAGCAATCGTTCCTGTCAGGATCTTGAAGTGGATGACGTGCTGTCTAGCCGAGCCTTTCCCCGTATATGTTTGGAGAAGAGGTTGTTTGAACTTTGGGGGGAACGGAACCGAGTCCATCCATAAGTGATATGGTGGCTTGATCCCATGCTCCTTCAGTGTATCCTCTTCTTTTGCTTTGGCGAGGATATTGTCAAGGTCCTTTTTAGTAAGGGCGCGTGACTCATCTTCTCCACCATTTGCCTCATCTTGTGGAGGAACTTCCTCATTGTTTGGTGGACGCTGGAGAGTGAGAAGGAGGTTTTCCATCAGAACCTCTATTCTCTGCTGTCCTTGCTCTAGTTGCTGAATGCGTAGAGTCATGTCGTCATGTGGTGGAGGTTGCTCAGAGTTTGTGACCAAGACATTCATCCTTCATGAGTCGAAAGAGGATACCGTCTTAGTGAGTGAGCTGGAGATCATTCTTCTAGATGAAGAGCCCGAGGAGTGATCACTCAGGTGTCCTTGGCTTGAAGGAGTGGGAGAGTCTTTCTGATGTCTTCTTGTACGGGAGACGCTGCGAGTCACCGGTCGTCTGACATGTATTTTTGTTGCTGATTTCTGCTGTCTTTTGGTTTTGCCAACCATGTGGACAGCAGCAACTTGATCGGGTCTTTCTTTTTCCACCCATTTTTGGGAGATTTGAAGCTCAGAATGTTGAGTTCTTTGCTTCTCTAATCTCTTTTGTCGATATGCCGCGCGGCGATGTATGCGACGAGCAATTTGAGCTTCGGTTAGCTCGGGCTGTGCTCTGGCAATGAAGGATGTGGTCCCTCGTGCGCAGCAACCGAGCTTGTCTTCCTTGAAGACTGGCATGGACAGGATCTGGACACGGTCTTTAGCTTGTCGCAGTGAAGCTTTAAATTTTGCAAGCTCGGCCCCTGTTGAGATGAAGGGTCGAGTTACAGGAGAGCAGGCCCTAGCAGGTTCTTGTCGAAGCCTTGTGATGCACAACTTGATTTTGGGCTTGTATGACCAAGCCGGCTCGTGCTGAGTTGTTTTGGTAGTTCGGTGGAGGGTAGGTTTCTCTCCTTTGATGTAAGCAAGAGGATAGAACCTATTCTCCTTGAAAGGAGCCAGGTATGTAGGCTTTGTAGATGTCTGGGACCTTCTTTGTTTTGGCGAAGATCGCGGGGACCAAGTCTTAGGGCAGACCTGGCTTTTTATAGGTTGAGGCTTTGTGGGATTGCCACGGGCCTCAGGTTTCTTGGCGACCGCCTTTGGTGTCAGGGCAGCGACACGTTGAGGGGCGGTCTTTTGCTTCTTAGCATGCACCGTCTCTTCTACGGGTAGTGGGAATGGTCCCAGTGACCCGAAGACGATGGTCCGGGGAGTGGAGGTTGACCCGGTGTTTTGGGAGTTGCCGAGGGAGGTGACGCTTCGGCAGCTGGCGGGGCGCTTAAAAGTGCCCTTGCTTTGCTTCTCTTGAAGCATGACTTGGTACTTGTTCTCGTCGAAGGTGATGGTCAATGAGGCAGCCATTGTTAGTTTTGAAAAAACTTCTGAAACAAGACCATATCCATTAGTAATCACAAGAATATGGTGATCATAAATGGGCTATACTATGGTTTGTCTTTTCAAATCGCTTAGGAGCATGGCCCGTTCTGAGCGTAGTGAAGAAGGCAAAAAGCCATAGAGGGTACAATTGTTCTGAACGCAAGTATGGTCAGCTCGAAATGAGCATTCCAGTGACTGCTAGAAGCAATGGTAAACCTTAATTCAAGTTACCGAGAAGCGAAGTTCACTCGAGGTAAAATGATATAAGGTTGGAGATACAAATGTGTCGGTCGCGAATACAGTAGACCCGAAAGGGCGTCCTAGCGCCGCTAGGCACAAATGTTGTAAATCGCATCCTTGAAAAAGGACACGAGATGGGATTTTTTTTTGGAAATGTCGAGATTGGATTTACAAAAGAGAGCAAATGGTATTCCAATCCGAATACAGGCTCAAACATTTCTGCGAGCCTAAATCCGAAAAAGGAAAGAACTAGGATTTCTCAGATTTGAATCCAATAATGACGGGAGTTTTTTTTTTTTTTAGAAAAGTCAAGATTGAATTCATAAAAGAGAGCAAATGGTATTCCAATCCGAATACAGGCTCAAACATTTCTGCGAGCCTAACTCCAAAAAAGGAAAGAACCAAAATTCCTCCAATTTGAACACAATAGTGACAAAAGTTTTTTTTTTTTTTTTTAAGATTTTTTTTAAGAGTACACATAGGTCTTCCAATTCGGTCTTATGAAACCTTAATGGATAGATTAGCCCCCAGGTAAGGGTAGGATTACTTAATGAACCTGTTTGAAGGACCCTTACCTCGAATAGTCTAGCTGCCTCCACACTCTGAACAAGGCTTTTCTTAGATCCACTTTGGTCAAAGAATGCAATTGGTGCAACCTTAATGCATTTTTTTTTTAAAAGATCTCCAATGGATCCATCAAAGAGAGGGAAATGGCCCCTCCCAATCCGGGCATTGGCTCAAACATTTCTGCGAACCATTGTACAAAAAGGAAAGAACCAAAGCTTCTCCAATTTGAATCCAAAAGAGAGAAATTTGAAAAGTTTTTTTTTTTTTAACCTTTTCTTTTCTTTTTTTTTTGAAAGATCTCCAATGGATCCATCAAAGAGAGGAAAATGGCCCATCCCAATCCGAACGTTGGCTCAAACATTTCTGCGAGCCATTGTACAAAAAGGAAAGAACCAAAGTTTCTCCAATTTGAATCCAAAAGAGAGAAATTTGAAAAGTTTTTTTTTTAAAAAAAAACCTTTTCTTTTTCTTTTTTGAAAGATCTCCAACGGATCCATCAAAGAGAGGAAAATGGCTCCTCCCAATCCGAACGTTGGCTCAAAGATTTCTGCGAGCCATTGTACGAAAAGGAAAAGACCAAAGTTTTCTCCAATTTGAATCCAAAAGAAAGGAATTTGAAATTTTTTTTTTTTTTTGAAAGATCTCCAACGGACCCATCAAAGAGACGAAAATGGCCCCTCCCAATCCGAACGTTGGCTCAAACATTTCTGCGAGCCATTGTATGAAAAGGAAAGAACCAAAGTTTCTCCAATTTGAATCCAATGAAAGGAATTTGAAAAGTTTTTATTTTTAAACTATTTCTTTTTAAAGAATTCCAATGGACCCATCAAAGAGAGGAAAATGGCCCCTCCCAATCCGAACGCTGGCTCAAATATTTCTGCGAGCCATTGTACGAAAAGGAAAGAACCAAAGTTTCTCCAATTTGAATCCAAAAGAAAAAAAAAATTTTGTTGAGAAAAGAAACAATGGAAACAAGTTCAAAGAAATAAGTTTCCAAAGAATCTCATCTCATGTTTTTTTTTTAGATACAAGATCCAACATAGGCCACCAACTAGAAAGGAGCCAAGGATTCTAAGCATTGTGTTCTCAAATGAACAAGTCCCACCGGGCTATGCCAACTTGATGGACCCGTCTTTTTCTTTCTTGCCTTCCTCCGTCTCGGGTCCGCCTGGGTGCGGCGGGGCGAAGAGAAAAAAAAAAAAGCAAGCATCAACATTTTTTTTTTGTACGGGTATGCCAGATTTTCTATTCTACTTGGAATTTGAAATGGTGAGATTCACCTTCACAAGTAGAAAGGAAATCAAACTTTTTTCTATCTTTCCATTGCATATATATTTAAAGAAAGAGACAAGATTTTAAATGCCGTGATAGGCAATTTTGTTTAGTTTGCCATGAAAGGCAGTTTTGTGCCATAGAAGGTGATTTTGCCGTGAAAGGCAATTTACAAATCTTATCAATGATGAAAGACAAGAATTGTGATTTTTTTTGTCTATTTAAAAAAATACAAAGTACAATAGAAAGGAAAGAAAGAGGGATCTGACTTTTCAAGCGATTGTGGGGACTCGTTCAGATCGACGGTCGCGAGTCATGTATGGACTCCGCCATCGTCCTTCAGATGAGAACACTTGATGCTTTAGTTCACTTGGCTTGGCTTGGACCCCAGATTTTTAGAGGACAAAGACCAAGAGAATGTCCTATATCCAATAAAAAAACGGGTAGACGGGCTGAAAAGCCACATCTAGGGCATGCTGGAAAGAGGAAGAGAAACCTTGGGGGGTGGCCCCCCAAGGGACTTTTGATCACCTTTTAGTTCTTGCAGCAAGGTTTCTTCAAGGCAGGAGAGCTTCTTTTTGCAGAGAATTCTTCAGGATAATTTTCAGGCGATTTTTCTGGATCACTTCAGACAATCTCTCTGGACCCTTTCCCTTTGGAATGGCAGCCTATTTATAGGCTTTTGGTGGCCACTGGGAGGGTTTTATGGGCATTAATGGTATTAATGCTCCATGATGGGAGGAGTTACAAGTATTAATTTCATAATTTTGTAACTCCTTTTCCTTGGATTTTGATTGGCCGATGGAGAATAATGGGCATTTAATCTCCATGATGATGTGGGTTTCATGATTAATTATCATGATTAATCTCCATAATGATAGGAGTTAAATGGTTAATTGTCATGATGAATTGGACTTGTAACTCTCATTTGCTTGCTTCTGATTGGGCCGTCCAAAATAATTAGTTAATGACCCTAATAAGTTATCATAAAAAGGTCATTTTACTTCATTAATTGGTCGCCGACTCGCTTGAAGAGTCGCGGGCCGCGCCGCGTCTTTTGGAATTCTTCTTGCGGTGATCATCGATGGATCCCCACGTTGTTTGATGTTGGATGACGATGCAAATTCAGACATTGGTCGACACCAATGGGTCGGCAACATCTATCCAGTTGATTTCTCGATCGGTCGGGCAGAAAGTGTACTTTCTTGGTCGGCCAGTTGACAGTTTTGGAGTGTCCAATGATGATCGAATTATTTCGACGTCGGATCTGTGATGTTGACGAAGATCGACGGATATCATGCTCCAAAAATCAGAATTTGAGAAAATCACAGGAGCCAAACATCGCGAAACGCGAGAAGGATCAGAAAACGTGGGTTTCCAGGGAAAATCCGGCGACCTAGATCCCTATGGTCGCCGGCGACCATGGGGTTTTTGCCCATTTTTCGGTCGCCGTTCGGTCGCCGTTTCTTGGCTGTTTCTCGGGCTTTTTCGCTTCTGTTTTCCCTAGTATTTTTCTTTGACATTTCTCCTCATTTATTGGCTTGATTCCACTGAAGAAAACCATCGAGAAGTCATGCAAATCAGAGCACAAAGTTTCCTATTTTTGGAAAAGCCGAAGACTCCGTAGCTGATTTTCCGCCAAGAGTTGAAACTAGGTCAAATGATGTCGGAATGACCTGAAATTTGAGGTGAAGCTTCTTGAGCATTAGATAGACCAACCATGGGCTTTTCTTTGAGCTTTGAAGCCGTTTGGGGTCCCGTCGATGCTTGACTTGATTTCACCGTGCGGAAGATGTCGAGCTTTGATGTACGGTCATCCGATGTCCGATTGACCTGAAATTTGACAGGGAGCCTATTGGAGTCATTTTGTGACGATCCATTAGCTCCGATTTGGATGCCATGGTCCTTGGGGAGTTTCGCCGCTGGTAGGCTTGATTTTGCTTCGGAGCGTCAAAACCTGGTCAAACGTTGTCGGAATGACCTGAAATTTGACGTGCAGCCTTTTGGAAGCATGTAGAAGCTACTCATGTGTTTTGTTTGATGAGTGGCGGCATCGGAGGTTCTCGCCGCCGGGAGGCTTGATTTTGCTTTCGAGAGTTGATGAAGGGTCAAACGGTGTCGGTTTGACTTGAAATTCGACGTGGAAGCTTTTGGAGGTATTTTGAGACCATCCATAGGCTCTGATCGAGGATTTGATGTATTTGAGACTGTCGCCACCGGGAGCTCCCGCTCAGTTGTTGGAGGATTGAAGTTAAGCCAAATGGTGTCGAAATGGCTCGAAACTTCATGTGTACCTCTTTTTTGGCTATTTTGAAGGATCTTGCATCTTTTGTTTGATTTTGACAAGATCTGATGCTTGAAGCAGCTTTGCCTATTTGTAGTAGGATGCGGCTCCATGTAGCTTTTGATGTTGAGGAGGCAAAGTGACATTTTTTGTGTCAACACAAGCTGCTGCCAAATGGATTGCCATTGTGGAGGCTCGCACTAGAGAGGAGACTCTCATTTGCCAGGTTGAAGAAGTCGACAGCAATCTTCGCAGGAAGACTCAGGAATATGAGAGATGGAAAATTCTCTGGGTAGAACTTCCTTTTGCTGATGATGGGTCACGGCGTTCTGCCACATTTTATGGCAAACTTTTGAAGGAGCGTAGCCTAAAAACTTTGAAAGCCAAGGCCAAGAGGTTGCTTATGGAGTTGAGTCTTTGGTTGAATGCCATGTTGGACTAAGCTCCTGATTGCTTTTGTAATGAACTCTCTTTTTCCTTCTTTTGAACCTCCACGTATAAACATTTTTTGGTACTCTTTTTTTTTTTTTTTTCGTATTCCCTCCTTTTACTTAAATCATTTTTTGGTGAAAACAAATTTAAGCAAGAGTTGAATGAGATTGTTTGTTTGAAAATTTTGATCAAAAGGTTGTCATTTTGTGAAATTCTTTTGCCAAATGGTTGTTTTGGGCATGAAAGCCAGATTTTGTGGCAAAAGGCCTGGGTTTTTTTTTTTTTTTTTTTTTTTGTATGGCTTGAAAACTGAATTTTGAGATGGCATGGAAGCCAAATTTTATGGCGTGAAAGCCAAATTTGGGTTTATGGCATGAGAGCCAAAATTTTGTTTTTGGCATTAAAGCCAGGTTTTGTGGCATGGGAGCAAAAATTTTGTTTGCACCATGAGAGCCGGAATTTTGTGGCATGGAAGCTGAAATTTGGTTTTATGGCATGAGAGCCAAAATTTTATTTTTTGCATGAAACCCATGTTTTGTGGCATGAAAGCTGAAAATTTTCTTTTGGCGAGAAAGCCAGGTTTTTTTAAAGCCAAGTTTTGGTTTGTTGGAATGAAAGCCAGATTTTCGATTTTTTTCGCATGAAAGCCGGTTTTTTGGCTTGAAGGCCGAGTCTTTTTTTTAAAACCAAATTCTGTTTTGTTGGCATGAAAACCGGATTTTTTGATTTTTTGGCATGAAAGCTGAGTTTTTTGTTTGTTGGCATGAAAGTTATATTTTTTATTGTTTGGCATAAAAGCCAGGTTTTTTATTTTAAAAATTGTAAGTATTGACTAAGAGTCGCCTCCCTACTAAATGGTATTATAAGTATCGATGGAATGTCACCTCCTTGCTCATTCAGTTGCGAGTATCGATGGAATATCGCTTCTGATAGACCCGGCTCCTCTTTAGTCTCAGAGACTACCGGGATTGGCGGATGTGAGAGTCCGTCGGGTTCCGACCCTTTCACGCCCGGGGGCGGAGAAAAGCGAGCATCAACATTTTTGTGTTTGGGTATGCCAGATTTTCTACTCTACTTGGAATTTAGAAGTGGTGATATGGAGATTCACCTTCACAAGTAGAAAAGGAAATAAACTTTTTTCTAGTTTTCCATTGCACATATATTTAAGAAAAGAAGGCGATTTTGTACCGTGAAAGGCAATTTTCATTTGTTCGCCGTGAAAGGCGATTTACAAATCTCATCAAAATGTAAAGACAAGAGTTGTGATTTTTTTGTCTCTTTAGAAAATACAAAATACAACAAAAAGTAAGAAAAGGAAATCTAACTTCTCAGTCGATCGCGGGGACTCCTTCAGATTAACGGTCGCAAGTCATATATGGACTTCGTCATCATCCTTCAAATGAGAACAGGGGATGCTCTAATTTGCATCGCTTGGCTCTAACCTCAGGTTTTTAGAGGATAAAGAACAAGGAGATGTCCTATATCCAATAAAAAGCTGAGTAGAAGGGCTTAAAAGCCATGTCTGAGCCATGTGGATAGAAGGAAAGGGCCTTGGGGGGGATGCCCCCCCCCCCCCCCCCCAACCCACCCCTTAAGGAACTCCGGTCACCCTGTGGTATTTGTTGCAGAGTCTCTTCGACAAAGGAGAGGTTGTTGTAGTAACTTTTGCAGAAGTTAGTTGATTTTCTAAATTTTTTTCAGATTTTTCTGGATCTTGATTTCTGGGTTTTTTCGATCCCGTTCTTCTTGTAATGACCCCCTTTTATAGCCTTTTGGTGGCCATTAGGAGGGTTTGTGGGCATTGATTGCATTAATGCTCCATGATGGGAGGAGTTACATGTTTTTAATTTATGATTTTGTAACTCCTTTTTCTTGGCTTTTGATTGGCCGATGGAGAATAATGGACATTTAATCGCCTTTAAACTCAATGATGAGAGGAGTTACATGATTTAATGCCATGATTACTTGGACTTGTAACTCCTTTTTCGCCGCGTCTGATAGGGCCGTCCAAAATAATCAGTTAATGACCAGATTAACTTATCATAAAACGGGTCATTTAACTGCATTAAGTGGTCGCTAAGGCGCTTGAAGAGTTGCGGGCCGCACCGCGTCTTTTGGAATTCTTCTTGCGATGTAGGAGGCTTGATCGCCGATAGATTTTCATATTGTTTGATGTCTGATGACCATGCAACTTCAAACAGTAATTGCGATCAATGGGCCGGTAACATCTGTCCTATCGATTTCTTGATAGGTCGGACAAAAAGTGTTCTTTCTTGGTCGGCCAGTTGGCGATTTTGAAGCGTCTGATGATGATCCCATACTTTTGACTTTGGATCCGAGTTGTTGATGTAGATCGGTTGATTTTGTGCCCCGAAAATCACAGGGGCCAAACATCTCGAAACGCGAAAAGGACCGAAAAAATGGGCCTTTCGTGGAAAATCCGACTACTCGGATTTCTAGGGTCGCTGGAGACCATGGGGGATTTTTCCCATTTTTGGTCGCCGATTTTTTGCCATTTTTCATTTTTTTTTATTTCTTTTTTCTTCGGTATTTTTCTGACATTTTTGCACATGTATTTGCCTGATTTCATTGGAGAAAACCCGACAAGAATCCTTGCATATCAGAGCGCAAAGTTTCCAATTTTCTGAAAAAGCCGAAGACTTGGTTGTGCTGAATTTGCCTATTTTCTGTCCGATGCCAAAACTAGGTCAAACGATGTCGAAATGACCTGAAAATTGAGGTGAAGCGTCCTGAGCAGTAGATAGGACAAACCATAGGCTTTTGTTTGAGTTTTGAAGCCGTGTGGGGTCCTGTCGCCAGTAGACTTGATTTTATCGAGAGGAAAATGCCGCGCTTTGATATACTGTCAACCGATGTCCGATTGACCTAAATTTTGATAGGAAGCCTATTGGAGTCATTTTAAGACGATCCGTTAGCTCCGATTTGGAAGTCATGGTCCGAGGGAGCTCTGCTGCTGGGAGGCCTAATATTGTTTCCAAGCATCAAAGTTCGGTCAAATGTTGTTGAAATGACCTGAAATTTGACGTGTAGCCCTTTGGAAGCATGTTGAAGTCACCCATTGTTGACACCAAAAATGTCACTTTGCCTCTTCAACATCAAAATGCTACATGGAGACGCATCCTACCACAAACAGGCAGAGCCGCTTCGAGCATCAGATCTTGTCATAATCAAACAAACACTGCAAGATCCTTCAAAATAGCTAAAAGAAGGATACGCATGAAGTTTAGGGCCATTTTGACACCATTTGGCCTAACTTCAATCCTCTAACGGCAGAGCAGTAGCCTCCGGAGACGACAGTATCCAAGATAACAAATCTTCGATCAGAGCCTATGGATGGTCTCAAAATGCCTCCAAAAGGCTCCACGTCGAATTTTAAGTCAAACCGACACCGTTTGACCCTCCATAAACTCTTGAGCGACGAAATCAAGCCTCTTGGCGGCGAGAACCCCCGATGCCGTCACTCATCAAACAAAGCACATGGGTATCTTCTACATGCTTCCAAAGGGCTGCACGTCAAATTTCAGGTCATTCCGACGACGTTTGACCCGGTTTTGACGCTCCGAAGTAAAATCATGCCTACCGGCGGCGGAGCTCCCCGGGACCATGGCACTCAAATCGGAGCTAATGGATCATCTGAAAATGACTCCAATAGGCTCCCTACCAAATTTCAGGTCAATCGAACATCGGTTGACCGCACATTAAAGCTCGACATCTTCCGCACGGTGAAATCAGGTATAGCATTGACAGGACCCCAAACGGCTTCAAAACTCAAGTAAAAGCCCATGGTTGGTCCTAACTAATGCTCAGGAAGCTTCACCTCAAATTTCAGGCCATTCCGACATTGTTTGACCTAGTTTCAACTCCTGGTGGAAAATCGGCTACAAAGTCTTCGGCTTTTCCAAAAAATAAGAAACTTTGTGCCCTGATTTGCATGGCTTCTCGACAGGTTTTCTTCAGTAGAATGAATCCAATAAATAAGGAGAAATTTCAAGAAAAATATAGGAGAAAAAAGAAGCAAAAAAGAACAAAAAACGGCCGAGAAACGGCGACCGAATGACGACCAAAGAAGGGACCAAAGTCCTATGGTCACCGGCGACCTTGGCCCATGGTCGCCGGCGACCATGGACTAAGGTCGCCGGCGACCATGTACCCATGGTCGCCGGCAACCTGGAAATCCGGGTCACCGGATTTCCGCTGAGAGGGCCGATTTTCTATTGCTTTTCGCGTTTCGTGATGTTTGGCCCCTGTAATTTTCTTAAATTTTGATTTTTATGCATGATATCCGTCGATCTTCGTCAACATCATGGATCCGCCGTCAAAGTCATTCAATCATCATTGGACACTCCGAAACCGCCAACTGGCCGACCAAGAAAGCACATTTTCTGCCAGACCGATCGAGAAATCGACAGGACAAATGTTGCCGGCTCATTGGTATCAACCAATGTCTGAAATTGCATCGTCATCCGACATCGAACAACATGCGGATCCATCGATGATCATCGCAAGAAGAATTCCAAAAGATGTGGCACGGCCCGCGACTCTTCAAGCGACTTGGCGACCAATTAATGCTGTTAATTTACCCGTTTATGATAAATTAATACGGTCATTAACTCATTATTTTGGACGGCCCGATCAGAAGCAAGCAAATGGGAGTTACAAGTCCAATTAATAATGGCAATTAACCATGTAACTCCTATCATTATGGAGTTTAATCATAGTAATTAATCATGAAACCCCCATCATCATGGAGATTAAATGCCCATTATTCTTCATTGACCAATCAGATTCAAGGAAAAAGGAAAAAGGAGTTACAAAATTATGAAATTAAATCTTGTAACTCCTCCCATCATGGAGCATTAATGCAATCAATGCCCATAAACCCTCCTAATGGCTACCAAAAGCCTATAAATAGGCGGTCATTCCAAAGGGAAAGGGTCCGAAAATCATCCGAAGGGTCCTGGGAGATTATCCTGAAAAGTCTCTAAATAAAGAAGCTCTCTTACTCTGAAGAAACTCTGCTGCAAACACTACAAGGTGATTGAAGTCCCTTGGGCCCCCCCCCCCCCCCCCTCCAAGGTTTCCTCTCTTATTATATCCAACAAGGCATAGATGTGGCTTTTCAGCCCTTCTACCCAGATTTTTATTGGATATAGGACCTTCCCTTAGTCTTTGTCCTCTAAAAATCCGGGGTCCAAGCCAAGCCAAGTGAACTAAAGCATCAAGTGCTCTCATCTGAATGACGATGGCGGAGTCCAAACATGACTCGCGACCGTCGATCTGAACGAGTCCCCACAATCTCCTGAGAAGTTAGATCCCTCTTTCTTCCTCTTCTATTGTATTTTGTATTTTTCAAAGAGACAGAAAAATCACTATTCTTGTCTTTCATTATTGATAAGATTTGTAAATCGCCTTTCATGTCAAAATTGCATTCTATGGCACAAAACCGCCTCTCACGACAAACTAAACAAAATCGCTTTTCACGGCATTAAAAGTCTTGTCTCTTTCTTTAAAATATATATGCAATGGAAAGTTAGAAAAAAAGTTTGATTTCCTTTCTCCTTGTGAAGGTGAATCTCCGGATCACCATTTCAAATTCCAAGTAGAATAGAAAATTTGGCATACCCATACAAAATGTTGATGCTCGCTTTCTTCTTCGCCCCGTTGTACCCCGGCGGACCCGGGGCGGAGGAAGGCATGAAAAGACGGGTCCATCAAGTTGGCATACCTGGTGGGACTCGTTTATTTGAGAACACGATGCTTAGGCTCCTTGGCTCCTCTTAAGTTGGTGGCCTATGTTGGATTTTGCATCTAAAAAACAAACATAAGATGGGATTCTCTGAAAATTTCCGTCTTTGAACTTGTTTCCATTCTTTCTCTTCTCAAACAAAAAAAAAAGGTTTTTTTCCCGTTGGGTTCAGATTTGAGAAATTTTGGTTTCTTCCCTTTCGGATTTAGCGCTTGCGGAAATCGCTGAGCCTTTGTTCGGATTGGAATACCATTTCTTCTCTTTTGTGAATCCAATCATAACTTTTAAATTTTTTTTTTCAGATTTATCTCTTTTGGATTCAAATTGGAGAAACTTTGGTCTTTTCCCTTTTTGTATAATGGCTTGCGGAAATCGCTGAGCCAGCGTTTGGATTAGGAGGGGCCATTTTCCTCTCTTTGATGGGTCCATTAGTGATCTTTTAAAAAAAATCTTCAAAAAAAAAAAAAACACATAAGGTTGCACCAATTGCGTTCTTTGACCAAAGTGAATCTAAGAAAAGCCTTGTCCAGAGTATGGAGGCAGTTAAACTGTTCGAGGAAAGGGTCCTTCAAACGGGTTCATTAAGTGATCTTACCCTTACCTGGGGGCCGATCTATCCACTAAGGTTTCATAATACTGAATTGGAAGACCTATGTGCACTCTTAAAAAAAATCTTCAAAAAAAAAAACTTCTGTCACTATTGTGCTCAGATTCGAGAAATTTTGGTTTCTTCCTTTTCGGATTTAGTACTCGCAGAAATGTTTGAGCCTGTATTCAGATTTGAATACCATTTGCTCTCTTTTATGAATTCAATCTTGACTTTTCGAAAAAAAAAAAAAGAAACTTCTGTCATTATTGGATTCAAATTTGAGAAATCTTGATTCCTTCCTTTTCATATTTAGCGCTCGCGGAAATCGCTGAGCCTGCATTCGGATTGGAATACCATTTGCTCTCTTTTGTGAATTCAATCTTGACCTTTCAAAAATCCCATCTCGTGTCCTTTTCAAGGATGCGATTTACAACATTTGTGCCTAGCGGTGCTAGTACGCCCTTTCGGGTCTACTGTATTCGCGACCGACACATTTGTATCTCCCACCTTATATCATTTTACCTCGAGTGAGCTTCGCTTCTCGGTAACCTGAATTAAGGTTTACAATTGCTTCTAGCGGTCACTGAAACGCTCATTTCGAGCCGACCATACTTTCGTTTAGAACAATTGTACCTTCTATGGCTTTTTGCCTTCTTCATTACACTCAGAATGGGCCATGCCCGCTGAGCGATTTGAAAAGACAAAACCACAGCATTTTCCATTTACGATCACCATATTCTTGTGATTACTAATGGGTGTGGTCTTGTTTCAGAAGTTTTCCAAACTAACAATAGCAGCTTCATTGGCCATCAACTTTGACGAGAACAAGTACCAGCTCATGCTTCAAGAGAAGCAAAGCAGGCACACTTACAAGTGCCCTGCCAGCTGCCGAAGCGCCACCTCCCTCGGCAACTCTCAAAACACCGGGTCGACCTCCACTCCCCGAACCATTGTCTTCGGGTCACTGGGACCATTCCCACTACTCGTAGAAGAGACGATGCCTGCTAAGAAGCAGAAGGCCGCCCCTAAATGTGTCGCTGCCCCGACACCAAAGGCGGTCACCAAGAAACCCAAGGCTTGTGGCAATCCCGCGAAGCCTCAACCTGCAAAAAACCAAGTCTGCCCCATGACTTGGTCCCCTCGATCTTCACCAAAACAAAGAAGGTCCCGGACATCTGCAAAGCCATCATATCTGGCCCCTCTCAAGGAGAACCAGTTCTATCCTCTCACTTACTTGAAAGGAGAGAAACCTATCCTCCACCGAACTACAAAAACTACTCAGCATGAGCCGGCTTGCTCATACAAGCCCAAAATTAGGTCGTGCATCACAAGGCCTCGACAAGAACCTACCAGGGCCTGCTCTCTTGCAACTCAACCATTCATCTCAACAGGGGTCGAGCTTGCAAAATTTTCGCTGCGACAGGCTAAGGACCGCGTCCAAATCCTGTCCATGCTAGTCTTCAAGGAAGACAAGCTCGGTTGCTGCGCACGAGGGACCACATCCTTCATTGCCAGAGCACAGCCCGAGCTAACCAAAGCTCAAATTGCTCGTCATCTACGTCGCCGTGCGGCATATCGACAAAAGAGATTAGAGAAGCAAAGAAGGCAGAATTCTGAGCTTCAAATCTCTTAAAAATGGGTTGAAAAAGAAGCACCCAACCAAGTTACTGTTGTCCACATGGTTGGCAAAACCAAAAGACGCCAGAAGTCAGCAACGAAAATACATGTCAAACGAAAATACATGTCTCCCGGACACGAAGACATCAGGTAGACTCTCCCGCTCCTTCAAGCAAGGACATCGGAGTGATCATTCCTCGGGCTTTTCATCCAGAAGAATGAGCTCCAGTTCAGTCACTAAGACAATATCCTCTTTCGACTCACAAAGAGTGAATGTCCTGGTCTCAAACTCTGAGCAGCCTCCTCCACATGATGACATGGCTCTAAGCATTCCACAGCTGGAGCAAGGACAGCAGAGAATAGAGGTTCTGATGGAAAACCTCCTTTTCACTCTCCAATGTCCACCAAATGATGAAGTTCCTCCATAAGATGAGGTAAACGGTGGAGAAGATGTGTCGAGCGCCCTTACTGAAAAGGACGTTGACAATATCCTTGCCCAAGCAAAAAAAGGGGATATACTGAAGGAGCATGGAATCAAGCCACCATATCCCTTATGGATGGACTCGGTTACGTTCCCTCCAAAGTTCAAACAACCTCTTCTCCAAACATATAAGGGGAAAGGTTTAGCTAGACAGCACGTCATCCACTTCAAGATCCTGACGGGAGCTATTGTGGATCAAGATGCCCTCAAGATCCGTCTCTTTGCAAGTACCCTAAAAGGTACGGACTTTGATTGGTACTCCACTCTACCAGAGGATTCCATTCAAAACTAGACCATGCTAGAGATACGCTTCCTAACCCATTTCAAAGGTGAGGATCATCCTGTTACTATGGCTCAACTTTGCAGCCTAAAACAGGGAGAGAATGAGTCAACATACGACTTCATTCACAAGTGGAAAGCAATGGCAAACAAATGCTCAGATGTGCTGCCACAAGCGTCATTGGTTGACATCTGCCGAAACAACATGAGAGCAAGGATCCTCTCCATGATCATTGGCAACAAATCAAAGAATCTGGGAGAACTCCTAGAAGCGTCTGTGGAGGCTGAAACAGTGATCAAAGACCTCAACAGTCAAAAATCATCAAAGAAGGAGCCAACCGCCATTCCGACCTCCAAGTCGAAGAAAAAGGAGGTTCTCAATGTGCAAACTAAGTCAACTCCTCAGCCACCAAAGAAAGTTGAAAACAAAGGTGCAGGTAAGAGACCTGAACTCTCTGATGCCTTCAAAGAACGAGTAGAGAAGAAATACCCGTTTGATGAAGATGTTGAAGAAATATTTGGGGCCCTCTTAGCAAATGACAAACTCACCTTGCCTGACCCCAAAAGACCGGGATATGTTGGCAAAACCAACAATCCCCGATATTGTCCATACCACGAAATGGTCTCGCATCCTCTCAACCAATGTTTCGTTGTGAGAGAAAAGATCAACGAGATGTGGAAAAACGGAGTCATCACCATTGATAAAAACTACGGGTCTACCTCCGTTAACATGGTGACATATGGACAAACATCAAAGTCACCAAAGGAAAAAATCACCACTTCCTTCAAGGTGATAAAAATGACCCAAATGTCCTAAGAGCTGGTGCCTTACCCAACACCAGATGGACAGCCCATATGGGTACATCCCGATCTCCTAGAAGATGAAAATTGGGAGATCATCAAAACAAAGCCGACCGCTCAAAAACGAAGGCAAGCCAAGAGGAAACTTCGCAAACTCAAAGAGTAGGAGAAGGCTCAAGCCAAGCAGGAGGTCCCTGAAAAGGCAGAAACCTCCTCTACCGCTTCACTGGGGGAGACAAAGGAGTCTTTTCCCAAAGCTTCAAGAGTGGTAAGAAAATTCACCCTCATTGATTTCATGCCACCACGGCTCAGAAATGAGACTACGCATGGGACATCATACTCGTGTAACTTGGTAGTTGGATTCTTCATGAATGGATACGAGTCCAGTGACACTGCCAGTGACACAGATGAATGGGAGGAATCCCTTGAAACCGGAGAATATCTCTCCGATGAAGAATGGATCCCAGAATCTCACCTTATGCCAGTAATCTGGTATAACCTCTTCCAGCCACAGGGATCCTGGTCTGATGACGATGAAGACCAAGAGGCTGTTCAAGAAAATGCTGTCAATCTAGTGCAAACAATTGCTCTAGTGGATCCCAACCAGGTTGAACCACAACGAGCAGATGAAGAAGAAGATTTGGCTCCTATGCCCGATCTTGAAGAATATGCAAGGATCTTGTAGCGTCTTGCCATAGAGCAAGAGCAAGATCGTATCAATCAGCTTCATCAAAATCCAGAACCGGAAGTCCCGGAGAATCTACAAGCATCTCCTCCAGTGACTCTGGAAAATGAAGAAAGTTGCTGGATTGATGATCCTCTTACATCGGAAGATGATTCTGATTCCCAACAGTCCATTATGGAGGCTTCTTCTATCGAAGTTGCCTGCAATGTGCTAGTTCAGGACGATAGTGCCTCTGAAGCTTCATCTGCTGAGGCCGCACTCTCAAAATGCATCTGGGAGCATATCTTTTGGAGCCACATCTTCTCGGGTGACTCCCACTGAGATAGCATCTTTTCAGCCGTTGTCTCCTGAAACGGTGACATCGGAATTCAAACCTCTTCCAACTGATCATCATGAAGAGGCGCTGGCTAATGAAATCTTCAAAGAAAACCCGGTCAATTGGTCTCAGATACCCAACCTCATAGGAGATGTCTGGACCGATGAAATCCTAGACAAAGAAGAAAAGTTGCTGGAAGTTGTTTAGGACTTGTTCCCGGAAAATGCTCCCTGCAACGCAATCACTGAAGATGGCAATGCTGCTGCAGAGGCGTTTTCAGCAAAGGAGAAGGATCAACCTCTTGATCCCGAGGGTGATCTTCCAAACAAAGACCTTTCACAAGATGCAGTCAAAGTAAGCATACAAGCTCCCTTCGTGAGCTCTCTCTAAACCTCAAAGTCTTTGGCTACCACAACCAAAGCAAAGAAGACAAAACAAAAGACTGAGGGCAAGTTCACTGTCTCCTTGGTGTCGATCATGCAAGAGACTGACTCTGATTCAGAAACAGAAGAAGAAGATACCGCGCCTTCCATCTTCCACAATTCGTCCAGCACTTGAACCTTTTGAAGGAGGGTATCTTGTACCGGACTTAAATATCTCTCTTGACAACATGGTGGGTCATCCCATCAAACAAGAAGGTGACGACATTGAGTCTTCCTTGATAGAGAGTATTAACCACATACCGGATCTCAACATCGCTCTTGATGATCCAAACCCCACAGAGTCATTTAAGAAAGGTGACCTCGTGTTCGCGGTTAAAAAGCCATTGATTCTCGTTCATACATCTAAAACCAGCGGTGAATCAAGATGGGAAGGTCTCTATATCATTGACAGAGCCTTCTCCAATGGAGCATACACTTTCTTTAATTTCGAAGGAGACAGGTTTATGCTGCATAATAGATTTCTCCGACGTTGTTCTTAAAGCTGCATCACTACCTTCCTGCTAGTTGAGTATACCTAATATCGAAGATCAATCTCTTAAAGGTCCTTGTCACAAAAGCAGGTTCCCTAAATGCTCGACTAGCAAAATGGTCCATCCTTTTGTCACAATTTGATATTAGGTATGTACCACAGAAAGCAATCAAAGGCCAAGCTCTAGCTGACTTTCTTGCAGAGCATCCACTGCCTAAGGATTCTCCGCTCATGGATGATCTTCCTGACGAACCTGTCTACAACGTGGAGACTTCCTCACCAAATGCCTCCTGGAATATATACTTCGATGGTGCAACCAGGACAAATGAAAAAGGAAAGCCGATATCGGGAATTGGCATTCTCTTTGTTAGCCCTAACAAATACATGATTCCATACGCATTTTCACTACTGGAACCATGTTCACATAATGCAGCTGAGTACCAAGCCCTGATTGTAGGATTGGAACTCGCCCTTGAATCTGTTATCACTATGCTGGAAGCATTTGGGGATTCTCAACTGATCATCAATCAGATGAATCAAAAATATGTAATCAGGAAGCCTGATCTGTTGCCTTACTACAACAAGGCGCAATCGCTTCGTCAAAGGTTTGACATCTGTCACATCACCCACATCCGCAGGGGTGAAAACATTCGTGCAGATGCCTTGGCTGGACTTGCTGCATCTATAGCAATCCAAGAGGGGGAAAACATGCGAATTATAGTGTGTTAAAGAAGGATTCTCCCTCCTCTCAACCAAGACCAAGTAGTTGCTAAACTCCACCGAGTGGTCGGAAGTCGGATTTCCATCCTTAGACCTCCGAGCGGCGGCTGGAGGGATTCGTTCATTGATTACATTATGTTCGGAATCCTACCTGAAGATCCAAAAGAGCGGGTAAGCATTCAAAGACGAGCCCTAAATTTTCATTTGGATACTCCCTCCAAAATGCTTTATAGAAAATCCTTCAATGGAGTACTTCTACGCTGCTTATCACAACAAGAGGTGGAAGCAACTCTAAAAGAAGTTCATGCTGGTCTTTGTGGAGCCAATCAGGCCGGTCCTAAGCTCTATGATCAGATAAAATGGTTAGGTTACTATTGGCCTACAATGGTAGCTGGCGCGATGCAATTTGCTAAACGTTGCCAACGATGCCAAGTTCATGGAGACTATGTCTACATGCCTCCAGAATGGCTCCATCCTACAGAGATCTCATGGCTCTTCGAAGCCTGGAGAATGGACATCATAGGTCCTATCTCTCCCCCATGAAGCAAAGGTCATCGCTTCATCTTCGCCGCTATGGATTATTTCTCAAAGTGGTCAGAAGCATTCGCGTTCAGTGAAATGAAGACCTCATTAGTCCTTCAATTCTTGTGCACCAACATCATTTGTCGCTTTGGCATACCTAAAAGATTTGTCCATGATAACGGACCACAATTCCTGGATCATATATTCTACAGGTTCTGCAACAAATACAAAATCCAAAGTTGTCCTTCGACTCCATATAACCCGGCAGCGAATGGACTAGTAGAAGCCTTCAACAAGACACTCTACAAAATTCTCAAGAAAATGGTCTATAGTAAAAAAAAAGACTGGAGCGACAAACTGCATGAAGCTTTATGGGCCTACTCAACTACCGTTCGAGGACCAACCCATAGCACACCATTCTCCTTGGTCTATGGATGTGAAGCAGTTGTTTCTCTAGAGGTACAAATTCCTTCCTTAAGAGTATCTCTACAAAATGAAATGACGCAAGAAAGCAACGTCAAATTGAGACTCCAAGAACTGGATAATCTCGATGAAAGACGGCTCGAAGCTCTATAAAGCGTTGAGCTTTACCATGCACGCATGGCAGGATCTTTCAACAAGAAGGTCAGGCAACGCACCCACAAAAAGGGTGACTTGGTTCTTGCGGTGAAAAGGCCAATGGTTTTTTCCCACAAGTCCAAAGGCAAATTCGAACCAAAATGGGAGGGACCCTTCGTCATCGACAAAGTCTTCTCCAATGGCGCATATGCTCTTCTAAACATGGAGGGCGATAGATGTATGCTGCCCATCAATGGCAAGTTCTTGAGGCGGTACTACCCTTGAAGACTTCCTACATCGGGTCAGAGCGATGCCTACATGGCCAAAGCCGATTCCTAGGTACTTGCTTGTCAAACCCACCCTTTTTTTTTTTAGAGTTTTCATCCCAATGTTGAAATTTCTAAAAAGCCCAAAACAATGCTTACTTTCAATGTTTCATTGTTCAAAAAAAAAAAAAACCCAAAATTCAAGTTTAGGAGTCTCTTCCCTAACTTGACCAAACCTTTCGATCCTTGAACCCAAAATTCATGGTTTGAAACAAAAATAAGGACTCAGGAATTTCCACCCTAGTCCACCCCGACTTTTCCCACAAAAAATGGTTTTTAGTCAAAATTTATGACCCTCGTGTCTTTAAACAAAAAATGGTTTTTCAAAAAACTGCGGGGAAGCGACGTTTAGTCGGTACTCACACAAAACCCAAAAATTAGAAGGATGTGAACCCCATTCGATACTTCCAAAACCTCGAAATCGCAAGAAAGCGACACCTCGTTGATACTTGCAAAATTTCAAAAAATCGTGGAGACACAACGTTTCAGTTGATATCCACAATCCAAATTTCAAAACAAAAACAAAGGTTAAAAAAAAAAACCTCAAATGTAAAAAATAGTGGGGAGACGACATTCCATCGATACCCACAAAACGAAATTTTTGAAAAAAAGGTAGGGAAGCAACATTCAGTCGATACTTGCACCAAAATCTGCGAAGAGGCGACATTCCATCGATACTCGCAACCGAATAAGCAATGAAGCAACATTCCATTGATACTTGCAATACCATTCAGCAGGGAGGCGACTCTTAGTCGATACTTGCACTTTGGAAACCAAAAAACCCCGGTTTTATGCCGAAAACCTGGCTTTTATGCCAAAAACCCAAAATCTGGTTTCCACGCCAAAAAAACAAAACCTGGCTTTCATGCCAAAAATAAAAAATCTGGCTTCCATGCCAACAAAACAAAACTTGGTTTTCCAAAAAAAAAAAACTCGGCTTACATGCCACAAAATCTGGCTTTCACGCCAAACAAACAAAATTTGGCTCTCATGCCACAAACAAAATTTGGCTCTCATGCCACAAACAAGATTTTGGCTCCCATGCCACAAAATTTTCGTTCTCATGCCACAAAACCAAAACTTGGCCTTTACGCCACAAAAATCGGCTCTCATGCCAAAAACCGGCTTCCATGCCACAAACAAAATTTTGGCTCCTATGCCACTAAAATTCGGTTTCACACCATCCAAAATTCGTCTTTCAAGCCACCGAATAACCGGGCTCTTTGCCACAAAATCTGGCTTTCATGCCCAAAACAACCTTTTGGCAAAAGATTTTCATAAAATGACAACCTTTTGATCAAATTTTCAAACAAACATTCCCATCCAACTTTTACTTATTTTCATAAAAAAATAAGAATTTAAGTGAAATGAGGGAATACAAAAAAAGAGGGAGCCAGAAAAATGTTTATACATGAAGGTGCCAGAACAAAAACAAAAGTTTGTTACAAGATTAGGAGACTAGTCCGACATGACCTTCAGCCAAAGACTTAGCTCCTCAAGCAGGCTCATGGCCTTAGCCTACAAAGCTTCCAGGCCGCGTTTCTTCAGGATTTTCCCATAAAATACGGTAGGCCGTCGCGATCCATCTTCAGCACGAGGAAGCTCTTCCCAGAGAATTTGTCATTGTTCATATTCCTGAGTCTTCCTCCGGAGATTGCTTTCAACATCCTCAACTCGGCGAATGAGAGTCGTCTTTCTATTGCGAGCTTTCAAAGTAGCAGCCCACTTGGCAGCGGCTTGTTCTTCCAATAACTCAAGGCGCTGTTTGGCCTCAGTGACCTCCCTATCAAGACGGTGTTGGTCCCGTGTCAACTCAATAATATCCAACTCAGTAACGTTCCTCTCCCGAACGAGCTGCTTCCGAGTCCGCAAGATCTCATCCAGTTCAGATTTGACCTCGCTAGAAGGCTTCAAAAACATCTCGTTGAAGAAGTCACCATTTGGAAAGCTCTTGGTCTCATTCCACTTGTTGCCTAGAGCGATGACTTCATCAACAAAAGCCTTGCATTCGTAATGTCCAGACCGACCTCTTCGCTATCAGCAAGAATGTCCTGCACATGCTTAATCATGCCGAAGCCACCTTCCAAATGGCCAGAAGAAAGAGTCTCGACCCATGAGCTCAAAATTCTCTTCAACACCTTCCTCGCAAACTGACGGGATGGCTCAAACGAAGACTCGACATGCTCCGTTGGTCGACTGCCCATGTCATGCACCGTTGGAAGGGTAATAAAAAAACTCTTTCCAATTGGAGCCGTTGGAGAGGGAATATCAGCATGCGGACTCACCTCTGCCTTATCAAAACTGGCAGAAGAAGCCCCTACTCCTGGATCAGCTGTAGGCACCCCCTACTCTGGCTCTGAGAAGGATAGAGGAACTTCTCCTGTTACTTCACAACCTGCCAATGAAAGATGAAAAATGTATGAATATGATCTTGTCAAAAATCAAATATCAAGACTATTATTACATACCTTCTTCAACGACTGGCGGAATACTTTCTGCCTCCATGAGCTCGTTCGAAGCATCGTCAAAAGTTGCATCCATGGATGGCTCGAAGTCGTCAGAATCCTCTGGCGGGTCAACTGACAAGAAACAAATACATGTCAGCAAGTGGCGGTAAAGAAAAACAAAAAGAAAAAAGAAGTCATACCAGGTGGAGATTCTGGATCTACTTCAGACTCTCTAGGTTCTTCCTCAGATGCCACGATCATCGGCCGAAACCTCAGACATCACCAAACCATCATCTTCTACCAAAAGAAAAAAAGCAGTAGATCAAAACAAAAGCCTCATAGAAAAAAGAGAGCGGAAAAAGAGAAAAGAAGGGTCATACCATCACTACTGATCTTTTCTCCCCGGCTCCTCATCTCTGGAGGCTCATCGGCGTCCCTTGATGCTTATTCAGCAATGGTGGAGGGGACTTCCAGATCAGGAGAGTTTTCGTGCAGTCTCTTACTTCGACGATGCCCTCTTCTCCTCTTGCTCCTATGGGACGAAGTACCCGCCCCACCATCAAAACCGGGCGTCTCGCCAGAGTCCTAACTGGATGGTCTGCTCTTGCCAGTAGTGTCAAACCCCGACCCAGGATTAGCGCGATTAGTGTTAGTTAAGTGCGTGTTCAGTGATAATGTGAGTTTAGTGTACGTGGGATTAGAAATTGGTTCGATTTAGTCTAGAATTAGCTTTGGGGAATTTTGAGAGCGTTTTGTGCATTTTGGGTCACACTTAAGGGTGCCTTGAGAGTACGTGTAAGCTTGGGAGGAAATTCCATTTTTCGGATTTTAATCGTGATTTCGATCTCTTTTGAATGGTTTTATTTTATTAATAAACTTTTGTGTTCGTCTTGTTTGTGTTTTAGACCCAAAAACCCAAGTTTTGGCCCAAAGGGGTAAATCAGTCTTTTCACACCAAACCTGGACTCAAATTTCGAAATCTCGAAACTATGCCAAATCTATACTTTTTGGAAACTAGATTTTTCGGCGATCGTTTTAGTCTTCTTCGTCGTTTTCATCCGGGGCCCACAAATCAGTGTTTTAAACATTGCAAGTTTTGGAGCAATGGGGCCCACAAGAACCATTTGAATTAAGTCTCTCTTCTCCCTCATTTTTCCTTCACTCTCGTTTCAAGCTCTCCCTGCAACTTCTGAACTCAGCTGAGGTTCTTCTTCTTCCCCTCCCTTCTTCTCATTGCATGCCTATGCTAGAGAGCTCCACATCAAAAACCAATCTTACCATCTTCTTCCTCTCAACTCAAGGAATCCATTGCTACCATTTTCTTGGAGATCCCAGCTGTGTTTCCACTTCATTTTCTTCTCCTCTTCTTGTTCAGCAAGCTTCAGGTAATGGATCTCTTTCTCCTCTTCAATCTAGTCTTTTGAGTTCCTTAGGAGCCCATTTTTCAAGCATGCAACACCCATTTCGAAATGGGTCATTGTCTTCTCTTTTTGATGGATTTTTGAAGTTCTTTTCATGGGTTTTCTTGTAGATTTCGTGGAGTACTTTTGGTAGGATTTGTTCTGAGATTTGTTGGGCTAGGACCTTGGTAAAGGCAAGTGATCAACTTAGATTCATAATGCATGTAATATTTGAATGTTTTAACTTTCATGATTTGATTTCTTTCCATTCTATTTTGAGTAATATATGGTTTTAAGGATGTGATATAGTCTGAAATCTTGTTTTAATCGAAATGCAAATGCTAATGGTTGTTTAAATGTTTTTCACCCATTTGAAGTTGCTTTTATCTTGCCAATGTATTTTTATAAATGGATGAAAGATTGGAGGAAATGTTGTGAGGTGATTTGGAAGTGTGGATTGTATAATCTGAATGGGAATTGCCCTTGGAGAGCATGGAGGCTCAAGGGATATGCAGGGATTTGACAAAGGAGTGAAATGGTGAGAGGAGGTGTGAAATTCTGAATTCAGCTGAAGCTGCCGCACACAGGCGGTTAGCAGTCGGCCAGCAGTCGGCTAGCCGACTGTTGACCCACGGCTAACCGACCCTGTGTCGGTTAGAATAACAGTAACTTATTTTCTGTACAGGGCGTGGTCGGCCAGCAGGCGGTCAGCAGGCGGCTAGCCGACCTGCGCAAGAAATTGAAAAGTAGTATGTTTTCTGATCAGTCGGTCAGCAGGCGGTCAGTTGGTCGGTTAGCCGACCAGCACCCGGCGGCCAGCCGCCAGGTAGCCGCGTGGTGACCGAGTGCACAGAAGGAGAATTCTGAAGGGGCTTTGATGGGAGAGAAAAACTAGAATATGTTATGGGGTCTTTAGCCTGATGCTGTGCAGTTGAAACATGAAATGTTGTCCAGCTTCGGAAACACCAATTCATTTAAACTCCAACATTTGGGTTTCAACTTCACGAGAATCAAATAAAGAACCTTAGCATATACTTGACATAATTGTTTCGAAATCTTGAATTTTGACACGAAGAATACGTTCTGTACCTGTTTTGATTTACAAGCATGTATTTAACTTTTGATATGTTTCAAGAACTATATTGGGGACACTTTTCCAGCTTTGATGTTATAGCTTTTGCCATTCTTGTTTAGTCTCGTCTAGCATTGTTTTGATAGTGTTTTCCCCATTTTTCGCTAAGTTTTGTACAAGTATTGATCAGCTTTATGCATACGTGAATATCATAGAATACCACTGAGCTTGGACTGCCCTCTCAGTCTGATCCACTTGTTAGGGGGTCCTTAAACATAAGGGCAATCTGCAGATTAGCCGTGTATTTATACACATCTTTGTTCTGTCCGGTTCCGCGGCCGGTTTTCCGCCCACCTTGTGTGGCTCGGACTTGTGTTTTGTTTCGTCTCGTTCTGTTTTGTTTTGCTTGCTCTTGTCATTACATATGACGGAGAAAGGATGAGCTCAACGTGGATCCGTGAATCATGTTGTTTTATTGAAAAGCATATTAGTTTTGAATTGCACTTTAAATATGTTTTGTTCAGGACTCATGCCATGTTTTAAGTGTTGATTAACTTCATATTAACTAACTGGTATCATGTCTAAGCTGTTCACCTGCCAGACCGTCGTGTCTGATCCCCTTTATTTTGGTGTTTAGATGCAGGCGCCGTTGCTATTGCGGAGGAGCGCCCGGAGGAGGCTTTTGAGCCACCCCCAGCCCGTGAGTGGCAACCCGACGACGTCCTCTAGACGTCGGGCGGAGTCTTGAGCACGATGCACATAGGGGGAATCATTTTGCTATTTTGGGAATGTATGGCCTTTGTTGGCCTTTTTCACCTTTTTGGGGTTATGTAACTTAACACTTTGTTATCTTGAAACTTAAACTGAATCGGGTAAAGCTATGCTTACATTTTCTACTCTGATTACTGTCTTAATGATGACTTAACATATGCAATTCTGAATCATTAAGTTTATGTCATTGAATTGTGATGAGATTACTTGCACGCTTCCGCAAATCATTGTTAGTGTGAGATTGTTATATGTTCGTTTTGGGAATCCTCACCGCGGAAACCTGTGGGTTAATCATAGTTGGATGGACAACAACCGTCGCGGGGCCCGGGCTTAGGGAAACCTCGGTCCGGGGTCGCGACAGGACTGGTATCAGAGCGGGACATGTTTCAGGCAATTAAAAGAAACTAGAAACTCTTAGGGACGTGGCGAGGATCCGCGAATACGTTAGATCAGTAGTGTGGACTTAGAGACCAAACCCCAATTTGTTAATATGTACTAACAATTTGTTTTACAGCATCATGCCTCCAAAAAGAACTCCGAATCAGAATGCTTCAGGGAGCAATACCAATAATGATAACAGTGAAACACATGATGAACAGCCACCTACAATGACTCAGTTTCAGGCACTCATGCAAACCATGTTAGAGCAACAGAGGCAAGCAAATGAAAGTCAGACAAGAATGCAGAGGGAAGCTAATGAAGTCCAAGCTAGGTTACAAAGAGAGGCCAATGAGAACCAAGCTAGGTTCCAAGAACAGCTAGCTAAGAAGGATGAGGAAATGGCACAAGTTCAAAGACAGCTTTTGGAAGTTTTACAAACTAGGCCTCAACCCCTTCCTAGACAACCGGGGGGACCGAATATTATCATCAACAATCGAGAACAAGACCCTAACATTTTGTTCGAGAGGTTCAGGAAGAGAGGACCCAAGGAGTTCTCAGGTCAAGAAGACCCGTTGGCTGCAGATGACTGGCTAGTTAATGTAGAGAAGATCTTTGATGTATTCACTTGTACAGGCTTACAGAAGGTTAACCTCACAGCTTCTCTATTTTTTGGATTAGCGGACACTTGGTGGCAAACGGTTAAGGAACCGTATCAGATTATGCCAGATGGGGTTACATGGGAAACTTTTAAAATTCAATTCACTGATAAGTATGTCCCTTCTCATGTCAAGAGGCAGAAAGCTATAGAGTTTCAGCAGCTCAAGCAGGGTAACATGACAGTTTTGGAGTATGTGACGAAGTTTGAAAGGCTTGCTAGATATGCTCGAGAGTTGATAGACACCGAGCAGAAGAAGATTACTAAATTCTTAGAAGGGCTGCACCCCATCATCATGAGGGATGCTACAGGAGTAGTTCCACCAGCCACCTTCGACGAAGCAGTCAAAAGAGCATACAAATTTGAGGACATCAACAATCAGATCATCAGGGATAGAAAGCAACAGTACCACCAACAGAACCAAAGGTCACAGAACAAGAAGCCAAGACAAGAGCAAAACCCTCCAAGGCAAGGTGCGTGTGCACATTGTGGCAAAAATCATGAAACGGCACAATGTCGTAAAGCCACGGGAGCTTGTTTTAAATGTGGGGCTATGGACCATGCCATTCGAGATTGCCCACAAGTGCAAAATCAGGCTAATAGGAACCAGCCACAGAGGCAAGCAGCACCACAGGCTCCAGCCCAGAACCAAGCAAGACCACCTCAGCAGCAACAAGGCAGGCAACAAGTTCAGAATCAGAATGCTCGTCCTCCTCAGCAGCAGCAGCAGCAGAACAGAAATGCACAAGTGAGGCAGAATAGACCACAGCAGCAAGGCCGAGCATACAATCTTAATCGTGTCGATGCCGATGCTGCGGGCGATGTAGTGGAAGGTAAACTTTTCATCTGTGGAGTAGAAGCTCAAATTTTATTTGATCCTGGAAGCACTCATTCATTTTTATCTCCTGTGTTTGCGAAGATGATTGCTATGCCATTTAGAATTCTTGATTATATCTTGACTGTCACTACACCAGTAGGTAAGCAGGCCGTTTGTAGAAATTATTACCCAAATTGTTCAGTTCTATTAGGAGAAGTCAACCTTCCAGCAGATCTTATTATTTTAGACATGCATGATTTTGATGTCATCTTAGGCATGGATTGGTTAGAGAAGTATCATGCAACCATGGATTGCTTTAGTAAAACTATTACTTTTAAGTTGAAAGGAGAACAGGCAGATTTGATTGTTCAGGGAAACAGGAAGAAAGGCCAAGTGGGGATTATTTCAGCACTAAAGGCAAGCAGAATGGTATCTAGTGGTTGTGACGCTTTTATAGCGTTTATCACGGAGGATAAACGATCCCAAGGGGTGGAGGAAATCCCCGTTGTATGTGAGTTTCCAGATGTTTTTCCGGAAGAAATCCCAGGTTTACCACCAATTCGAGAGGTTGAGTTCACGATTGAGCTCCTTCCAGGGACAGCTCCAATTTCTATTGCACCTTACAGGATGGCTCCAGCAGAATTAGGTGAACTAAAACTCCAATTGCAAGAACTATTGAGCAAAGGTTTCATTAGACCAAGCGTGTCACCTTGGGGAGCACCAGTGTTGTTTGTGAAAAAGAAGGATGGAAGCTGGAGAATGTGCATAGACTACAGAAGATTGAACCACATGACTGTCAAGAACAAGTATCCGTTGCCGAGAATAGATGAATTGTTTGATCAATTGCAAGGAGCAGCGTATTTTTCCAAGATAGATTTGAGGTCTGGGTATTATCAGCTGCGAGTTAGAGAGTCAGATGTGCCTAAAACAGCTTTTCGAACTAGATACGGGCATTATGAGTTTCTGGTGATGCCATTTGGGTTGACTAATGCACCCGCGGTGTTTATGGCTCTCATGAACAAAGTCTTTGCAGAGTACTTGGATCACTTTACAGTGGTGTTTATTGATGACGTTCTTGTGTATTCTAAGAGTAAGGAAGAGCATGAAGAGCACTTGAGGACATCGTTACAGCTTTTGAGGGACAACCAGCTGTATGCAAAGCTAAGTAAATGTGAATTTTGGTTAGAGCAAGTGGCTTTTCTAGGCCATGTTATTTCAAGAAAAGGCTTAGCAGTGGACCAGTCCAAAGTCGAAGCAGTTGTCAGTTGGAGAAGGCCAAGCAGTGTGACGGAAATCAGAAGCTTTTTGGGATTAGCAGGTTATTACAGGAGGTTTGTCCAGGGATTTTCATCTATTGCAGCACCATTGACAAAGTTGACTAGGAAAAATGTGCCTTTTGTATGGACAGACCATTGTGAAGAAAGTTTTCTAGAGCTGAAGAAAAGATTGACTACAGCTCCAATTCTCACTTTACCGTCGGGAAGTGGAGGATTTGTTATCCATACAGATGCTTCAAATGTAGGATTGGGTTGTGTGCTGATGCAGAATGACAAAGTAGTTGCTTATGGTTCAAGACAGTTGAAAGAGCATGAAAAGAATTATGCAACTCATGATTTAGAATTAGCAGCGGTTGTATTTGCTTTGAAAATGTGGAGACATTACCTATATGGAGAGAAATTTGAAGTACATTCAGATCACCGGAGTCTACAGTATCTATTTTCGCAGAAAGAGTTGAACATGAGGCAGAGACGATGGATGGAGTACATCAAAGACTATGACTTCCCAATCAAGTATCATCCGGGCAAGGTGAATGTAGTAGCTGATGCTTTGAGCAGAAAATCAGTGGTTATGGCTAGCTTGAGAGGGGTCAGTGTCTTGTATCAATTTGAAGAATTGGGAGTAGAGGTGCAACCGTTTAGGCAGGGCGTGATGTTGGCAAGTATGATAGTGTCTGAACCTACTTTCATCCAGAAAATCAAAGACAGTCAATTGCAAGACCCGGATTTGGCCAAAATTGTGGGACACATTTCAGAACGTCCAGACTTCAGAGTTGTAGATGGAGTGTTGTACTTCCGTGACCGTTTGTGTGTGCCTAACCTCGAGGACTTGAAGAATGAAATTATGACTGAAGCTCATAACACGAGATACTCTATGCATCCTGGGAGTACAAAGATGTACCAAAATTTGAAGAACCGATTCTGGTGGAATAACATGAAGCGAGAGATTGCAGCTTTTGTATCTAGGTGCCTCACGTGTCAGCAGATTAAGGCAGAACACCAGAAGCCTCCAGGGTTGTTGCAACCATTGGACATTCCGGAGTGGAAATGGGAACACATCACTATGGATTTCGTCTCCGGTTTGCCTACTACCAAGAAAGGGAACAATGCTATCTGGGTTATAGTAGATCGTCTTACGAAGTCTGCTCACTTCATTCCTATGAAGACAGGGAGTAAGATGCATATGGCACCACTTGCAGACTTATTTGTTACTGAGATAGTCAGCAGACATGGACAACCCGTCTCCATCACTTCTGACAGAGATAGCAGATTTGTTTCGAGGTTTTGGAAGACCCTATTCGAATCTATGGGCACTAAGTTGCAATTCAGCACTGCATACCATCCTCAGACTGATGGTCAGTCAGAGCGAACTATACAGACTTTAGAGGACATGCTACGAGCTTGTGTGCTAGATTTCAAGGTTCAATGGGATGAGTATTTACCACTGTGCGAGTTTGCATATGACAACAGCTACCATTCCAGTATCGGGATGGCACCTTTCGAAGCACTCTATGGTAGGAGATGCAGAACTCCTGTTTGCTGGGAAGAAGTCGGTGTTCGTAGTTTTCACGGACCGACAATAGTTGGAGAAACAAGTGATAAGATCAAGTTGATTCAAGAACGGTTAAAGGTTGCTCGAAGTAGACAAAAGAGTTATGCTGATACACGTAGAAGAGATTTGCAGTTTACAGAAGGTGACAAGGTATTTTTGAAGGTATCTCCGACTCGAGGAACTCTGAGATTTGGGCAGAAAGGCAAGCTTGCGAGGAGGTACATCGGACCGTATGAGATTTTGAGCAAGATAGGAGATGTTGCCTATAGACTTGCGTTACCGCCGGAACTCTCCGGGGTACACAATGTTTTTCACGTCTCTATGTTGAAGAAATACGTCCCAAATCCTTCACATGTTCTACAGCATGAACCACTGGAAATTCGAGAAGATGCATCGTATGTGGAGAAGCCGGTTAGAATTATGGACACCAAAGAACAAGAGTTAAGAAATCGGACAATTCACTGGGTCAAAGTACAGTGGAAAAATCATGAGCCAGAAGAAGCGACATGGGAACTACGAGAGCAAGTCCAGAGAAAGTATCCTGAACTATTACCAGAGGTATATTTATTTTATTTGGAGGACCAAATAACCTAAGGGGTGGAGGATGTCAAACCCCGACCCAGGATTAGCGCGATTAGTGTTAGTTAAGTGCGTGTTCAGTGATAATGTGAGTTTAGTGTACGTGGGATTAGAAATTGGTTCGATTTAGTCTAGAATTAGCTTTGGGGAATTTTGAGAGCGTTTTGTGCATTTTGGGTCACACTTAAGGGTGCCTTGAGAGTACGTGTAAGCTTGGGAGGAAATTCCATTTTTCGGATTTTAATCGTGATTTCGATCTCTTTTGAATGGTTTTATTTTATTAATAAACTTTTGTGTTCGTCTTGTTTGTGTTTTAGACCCAAAAACCCAAGTTTTGGCCCAAAGGGGTAAATCAGTCTTTTCACACCAAACCTGGACTCAAATTTCGAAATCTCGAAACTATGCCAAATCTATACTTTTTGGAAACTAGATTTTTCGGCGATCGTTTTAGTCTTCTTCGTCGTTTTCATCCGGGGCCCACAAATCAGTGTTTTAAACATTGCAAGTTTTGGAGCAATGGGGCCCACAAGAACCATTTGAATTAAGTCTCTCTTCTCCCTCATTTTTCCTTCACTCTCGTTTCAAGCTCTCCCTGCAACTTCTGAACTCAGCTGAGGTTCTTCTTCTTCCCCTCCCTTCTTCTCATTGCATGCCTATGCTAGAGAGCTCCACATCAAAAACCAATCTTACCATCTTCTTCCTCTCAACTCAAGGAATCCATTGCTACCATTTTCTTGGAGATCCCAGCTGTGTTTCCACTTCATTTTCTTCTCCTCTTCTTGTTCAGCAAGCTTCAGGTAATGGATCTCTTTCTCCTCTTCAATCTAGTCTTTTGAGTTCCTTAGGAGCCCATTTTTCAAGCATGCAACACCCATTTCGAAATGGGTCATTGTCTTCTCTTTTTGATGGATTTTTGAAGTTCTTTTCATGGGTTTTCTTGTAGATTTCGTGGAGTACTTTTGGTAGGATTTGTTCTGAGATTTGTTGGGCTAGGACCTTGGTAAAGGCAAGTGATCAACTTAGATTCATAATGCATGTAATATTTGAATGTTTTAACTTTCATGATTTGATTTCTTTCCATTCTATTTTGAGTAATATATGGTTTTAAGGATGTGATATAGTCTGAAATCTTGTTTTAATCGAAATGCAAATGCTAATGGTTGTTTAAATGTTTTTCACCCATTTGAAGTTGCTTTTATCTTGCCAATGTATTTTTATAAATGGATGAAAGATTGGAGGAAATGTTGTGAGGTGATTTGGAAGTGTGGATTGTATAATCTGAATGGGAATTGCCCTTGGAGAGCATGGAGGCTCAAGGGATATGCAGGGATTTGACAAAGGAGTGAAATGGTGAGAGGAGGTGTGAAATTCTGAATTCAGCTGAAGCTGCCGCACACAGGCGGTTAGCAGTCGGCCAGCAGTCGGCTAGCCGACTGTTGACCCACGGCTAACCGACCCTGTGTCGGTTAGAATAACAGTAACTTATTTTCTGTACAGGGCGTGGTCGGCCAGCAGGCGGTCAGCAGGCGGCTAGCCGACCTGCGCAAGAAATTGAAAAGTAGTATGTTTTCTGATCAGTCGGTCAGCAGGCGGTCAGTTGGTCGGTTAGCCGACCAGCACCCGGCGGCCAGCCGCCAGGTAGCCGCGTGGTGACCGAGTGCACAGAAGGAGAATTCTGAAGGGGCTTTGATGGGAGAGAAAAACTAGAATATGTTATGGGGTCTTTAGCCTGATGCTGTGCAGTTGAAACATGAAATGTTGTCCAGCTTCGGAAACACCAATTCATTTAAACTCCAACATTTGGGTTTCAACTTCACGAGAATCAAATAAAGAACCTTAGCATATACTTGACATAATTGTTTCGAAATCTTGAATTTTGACACGAAGAATACGTTCTGTACCTGTTTTGATTTACAAGCATGTATTTAACTTTTGATATGTTTCAAGAACTATATTGGGGACACTTTTCCAGCTTTGATGTTATAGCTTTTGCCATTCTTGTTTAGTCTCGTCTAGCATTGTTTTGATAGTGTTTTCCCCATTTTTCGCTAAGTTTTGTACAAGTATTGATCAGCTTTATGCATACGTGAATATCATAGAATACCACTGAGCTTGGACTGCCCTCTCAGTCTGATCCACTTGTTAGGGGGTCCTTAAACATAAGGGCAATCTGCAGATTAGCCGTGTATTTATACACATCTTTGTTCTGTCCGGTTCCGCGGCCGGTTTTCCGCCCACCTTGTGTGGCTCGGACTTGTGTTTTGTTTCGTCTCGTTCTGTTTTGTTTTGCTTGCTCTTGTCATTACATATGACGGAGAAAGGATGAGCTCAACGTGGATCCGTGAATCATGTTGTTTTATTGAAAAGCATATTAGTTTTGAATTGCACTTTAAATATGTTTTGTTCAGGACTCATGCCATGTTTTAAGTGTTGATTAACTTCATATTAACTAACTGGTATCATGTCTAAGCTGTTCACCTGCCAGACCGTCGTGTCTGATCCCCTTTGTTTTGGTGTTTAGATGCAGGCGCCGTTGCTATTGCGGAGGAGCGCCCGGAGGAGGCTTTTGAGCCACCCCCAGCCCGTGAGTGGCAACCCGACGACGTCCTCTAGACGTCGGGCGGAGTCTTGAGCACGATGCACATAGGGGGAATCATTTTGCTATTTTGGGAATGTATGGCCTTTGTTGGCCTTTTTCACCTTTTTGGGGTTATGTAACTTAACACTTTGTTATCTTGAAACTTAAACTGAATCGGGTAAAGCTATGCTTACATTTTCTACTCTGATTACTGTCTTAATGATGACTTAACATATGCAATTCTGAATCATTAAGTTTATGTCATTGAATTGTGATGAGATTACTTGCACGCTTCCGCAAATCATTGTTAGTGTGAGATTGTTATATGTTCGTTTTGGGAATCCTCACCGCGGAAACCTGTGGGTTAATCATAGTTGGATGGACAACAACCGTCGCGGGGCCCGGGCTTAGGGAAACCTCGGTCCGGGGTCGCGACAAGTAGACTCCATGGAAGCCTTTGCTCGCTCTGCTTGTATCCAAGCAGCGACCTCAGCCTCCTCCTCTGCGAGCTGTTCCAAGACCTCACTAGGTATCTCTTGTGCAGCTCCCAATCTGATGACGTCCTGATCCTTCAGAAAGCCTATTTCGTGCTTTTCACCTGAAAGGAAAGCCAAAACTTCCTCCCGACGGTCGCCATCTGCCTTCCCAAGACTCTTCCCAGAGGATTGCTTTACATTAAGCTCCTTCTTGGAAAGCCCTCGGTACAATGAAAAGCTCTCCACGAACCACTTCTTGAAGCCAGCAGTCCAGAAAGTGGGCAACTCAGGATAGGAAATCATGGCAGTAGTGTCTTTCGCATATAGAAGGCCCATGCATTCCTCCCGTTCTGCAGACCTCCAAAACGCTTCACCTTGCTTGAAGGCGCTCCAACAACGCCTTGGGAGAAGCCCAACTGTAAGGCAAAACGCGAAGGAATATACGGCTGGATGTCGACGAAAAGATGTCTGCGGCACACCATCGTGCCGACACGTATGTTGAAAAGCCACGTTTTCTCTGCGTTTGTCAAAGGATAGTGTCTCCCCGACCCTGCCCTGGTCGAATCACGCGAGACACCAAAATCAAAAGCCTTATTACACAAGCCCGGAGAAAGCTTCACTGAAGACTGCCCCATCTCGATGTCCCGGAATCATCGGATCCTCAAACGGGCAGATAAAAGAGATTCAAAAATAGGCTTCCCTTTAGCCAACCAATTCATAAAAGGATCATCGTTCTGTGCAGCGCCCAATCAGTGGAAACTGGGACAGTGGTATACATACCATGAATAGAAAATGTGGGCTGAAAATACCCTATTCATGGGAAGCCCAAGCCGACCCAGGAAAGCAGCAGCCTGTAGTTCGGTACACAAATAGGAGTAAAGGGCAGGCACCAAAGCAAGCCGCTCTCCGATCGCCATCTGACAAGCCGGAAAAATGCAGTGCAGCCTGATGTGCGTTCCATGTCCCCCAGCAAAAATAGCCTCACCCAGCCAATAAGTGAGGTAAACAGTGAGATCTCTCCGAAGGGCAGGCACCAAAGCAAACCGCTCTCCGAAAGCCATCTAACAAGCCAGAAAAATGCAGTGCGGCCTGATATGCGTTCCATCTCCTCAAGCAAAAACAGCCTCACCCAGCCAATAAGTGAGGTAAACAGTGAGATCTCTCCGTAGCACAATGTGTTTGTGAAGAATTCCTTCAAATTTTCTCGCATGGCGGAGATCTTCTTCGAATTCGGGTTCTTAGCCCTGGCCTCCTGGGTCGTACTCTCAGAAGACTCCCCGCTGTCAAAGAAGTTGGAAGACAAAGAGCTACCACTCTTCCAACTGCTACACCGGACTTTCGAGCCCTCCTTCTCCTTCAAAAAGTCGTAGAAGTCGACGAGCTAAAAGCACAAAAGCCTGAACTCCTCAGACTGCTCCTCAAGGACGCTGTCGATAAGCATGAACTCCTCATAGAGTTTGCCGAGGATAGGCAGCCCGATGATGGCGCTCAATTCCTTTAAAAAAAAACCAATCTCACCGTTCGTGACAACAAAGGTGTTGGTTTGTGGAAAGAACAACTCCAACATGGCCATGAAGGCCTCATCGGAGAAAACCACGGTTTGCCGAAAAGCATGAACCGCATAAAAAATCTTGGCCTCCTTCAGAATGGCACCGCCAACCTGCAGGATGTGATCAGTCCACGACTCCCAGCTCGAGTCAGCACTGAAACGGCCGCGAAGTCGAAAAGGCTTCACCCAATTGCAGCCATTGCCTTTCAAAATGCCAAGGCCCACTGATCTCAAATCGACTGAAGGATGATCTGAACCTTGGTAGCTGCTGGCCGGCATCAAAATGTCCATGTGGGTAGGCGACTTCTCTGCAAAACCAGAAGGGCCTCAAACGAAAACCCCGATCTTGATCACATTTGTCCTCTTCACCCAGCTTGGAGGATCTTCCCTCTTTAAGCATGTGGAGGAAAGGCTCATGATCGAGATAGTCCGATCGAAGGTCGACCGAGTTGAAACAGTTCTCTTCTCACCATCAACTATGTAAGAGAACTGAAAACATCTCCTTTGGTATGTCGAATCGTCGGGACTGCATCACCAAAGAAGAAGGTAGGCTTGGCCACAATGCTCTTATCGTCCGTGACCCAGTGATGGTTGCTTACCATAATCTTATAAAACTCCTCATCCTTGAGGGCGATCAAGCGTTGCCTCATCTCATCTCGGTTGAGCGAGTCACACTCTTCCTAGTTCCTTTCGACATACTGGACCTCCTCCCAGGCCTGCAGTACGGCCACATTAGAAGATCTGGTAGAACGGCGAGGCGCATCAGTGACAGGCTCCTTACCCTTGTTCGTTCTGGAGGAACTACCTGCAAAGGACGGAAAAAGAGAAAATCAATCATCAAAATGACAGAATTTTGCTAAAAAAAGTTCTAGCGAAATTTTGGCATGGTTCCGGGGCAATTCCAAAGAAAAAGGAAACTCCCCGAAAGAAATAGGGAGCTTGAAGATGAGCTCAACATTGCTGCGAGCTCATAATCAATGGAAAATTCTCGAAGAAGGCCTAAACTCAAACATTGCTGCGAGATCAAACCAAATCTTCTCAAATATCCCAAGATTGGAAAGAGGCTCAACATTGCTGTGAGCTCCAGAAACCAAAACTTCCAAAGCTCCTCAGAAAATCCTCGCAAGACCAAGAAATTGCTCAACATTGCTGCAAGCTCCAAATCCCAAGACTTGCAAAAGATTTCCAGGTGTGCACTCTTACACTTCCAATTCCATTTTCTAAAAAAAAAAATGCATAGAAGGAAAGTTGTAATGCATGCGCGTCTCGAAATCCGGGAAAGAAAGAAAAAAAAAGAGAGAGAAGAAAAGAATCTCTTTCCAAAAAAAAAAGAAGAAAAAAGGAGGGCAGGCCACGTGGCCATACAGCCATGACCGTAAGGTCTTGTCCGTACGGTCACACAAAAAAAAAAAAAAAAGAGAAAAAAAAAGAAAAAAAAAGAAAAAAAGAAACACGGTGAAAAAAAAAGAAGAAGAGAAACCGTGAAAGAAAAAAAAAGAGAAAGAGAAAGAAAAAAAACGAAGAAGAAAAGAAAGAAAAAGAAAAAAAAAAAGAAGAAGGAAAAAACGTGTGAAACAAAAAAAAAAAAAAAAAAAAAAAGGGAAAGCACGTGAACGAGAGAAAAGAAAAAAAAAAGATAAAGAAAAAGAAAAGAAAAGGAAAGAAAGGAAACTTTTTTCTATTTCTACATGGGGTTTCTTAAGAAGTAAAAAACTTACTTGAAGCCATTAATGGAGAAGAAGAAGAAAAAGCTTGAAAATCCTTGAAGAAGAAGGAGAGTTCTTAATCTTGGAGCACTCTTGAAGATTTTTGCAAAAAGAGAGCAATAGCAACAAGAGATCCAACCTCCTTGCTTTTATAAGAGAGAGCAAACCAAAAGAGGAAACAAGGAGAAAAGAAAGGAGGTAAGTTCTACAAATTAGCAAACTTCCTAAAAGAAAGGGATCATGAGATATTCTTTCCCAAGGAGGAGATCTTTTGAGAAATTCTCTCCAAAAAGAAAGGGATTATGAGAAACTTTCTCCCAAAGAAAGATACTTTGAGAAATTCTCTCCCAAAATCAAGGAAACTTGAGAGATTCTCTCCAAGTAAAAATATTTTTAGATATTCTCTACCAAAAAGAGATACTTTTAGATATTATTCACAAAAATGACACCACATGAGATCTAAGCCATCTTTAAAGCTTAAGGTCCCATGGGCTAGCCCACATGAGCCAGGTTTGACCACCTAGGCACTAAAAGTGGATTTTAGTCAAAATTCCTATTACCAAGAGCATACAAAAATGGTTCCATGCCTCTTTTAAGTTGATTGGACCATACAAAATTCTCTCAAGCCTCATGAGTTTCCAAAAATCCAAACCATTCCACCTCATGAACCTTGTGAACCTATAGGCTTTATGTGGCGCATCAGGCGGTCAAGAAGGGTATTTTGGTTTTTGACCTTGTGACCTAACAAGCTGTACGTGGTAGGTTAGGGGATCAGGTTCTTAGATTTTGGTTTTGACCTTGTGACCTAACAAGCTGTATATGGTAAGTTAGGCGGTCAGTTTTTGTTTTTGGTTTTGACCTTGTGACCTAACAAGCTGTATGCAGCAAGTTAGGGGGTCAGGATTTGGCTTTTTGTCACTCTTTGGGATAATTTTGCGTCCATTGAAGTGGTTTGTGTTTTTGCGGAAACTCAATTTCAAGATTTTGGTTTAATTTGGTTAATGAGGTTGGATGGTTTGGATTTTGGAAACTCATGAGGCTTGGATTTTATTTTATTTTTGTATGGTCCAATCAACTCAAAAGAGGCTTGGAACCATTTTTGTATGCTCTTGGTAAGAGGATTTTTTTTTTTTTTTTACTAAAAAGCCACTTTTAGTGCCTAGGTGATCAAACCTAGCTAATGTAGGCTGACCCATGGGACTTTAAGCTTTTAAAGATGGCTTAGATCTCATGTGGTGTCATATTTTGTAGAGAATATCTAAAAATATCTCCTTTGGTAGAGAATATCTAAAAATATCCTTACTTGGAGAGAATCTCTCAAGTTTCCTTTCTTTTGGGAGAGAATATCTCAAAGCATCTTTCTTTTGGGAAGGTTGCTAATTTGTAGCACTTACCTCCTTGCTTTCCTCCTTGTTTCATCTTTGGTTTGCTTTCTTCTATAAAAGCAAGGTGAGGTTGGATCTTTTGCTCTTATTGCTTTCTTTTTGCAAAGGCTTCAAGAGTGCTTTAAGAGCTTTTCTTTTCCAAGGATCTTCAAGCTTTTCTCCTTCTTCTCCATCAATGGCTTCAAGTAAGTCTTCCTTTTCAAGAAAACTCCATGTAGAAGTGGGATGGGAAAATTTCTTCTTTCCTCTTTTTTTTCTTTCTTTTCTTTTCTTCTCTTTTCTCTTTTTTTTTTCTTTCTTCTTCTTTTTTTTTCCAGGTGTTTTCTCTGGTTTTTTTTTTTCACATGTATTTTTTTTCTTTCTTCTTTTCTTTTTCACGTGTTTTCTTTTTTTATCACATGTTATTATTATTTCTTTTTGTTGTTTTTTTCTTTCTTTTTGTTGTTTTTTTCTTTCTTTCTTTTCTTATGATCATATGGACAGGGCTGTACGGCTACATAGCCTGTGGGCCAGCCCATTTTTTCTCTTTATTTTTTCGTTTTTTGTCTTTTTTAAGGGGTTTCTTTCTCTTCTTCTTTTTTCTTCTCCCCATTTTTTCTGAGGAGGTTTCTCTTCTTTCTTTTTTTTGTACTCACTATGATAATGAGGTTTATGTAAATCAAGTTGTTCATGCATTTGTTTTTTATGCATCAAATAAAAGGCTAGGGTTTCTAGGTCAAGTCAACATGAATTTTTATTTGAACAAAGTTTGATTGGTTTTGACCAAGTTGGGTTGGAATTGGTCAAACTTTTGTCAAGGTTCTCCTAGAATTTAATGCATGATAGTTTCCTTTCTATGCATGATTTTTGGTAAATCGAATTAGAAGCATGATAATGCAAACCAGGAAATCATTCACAAGTTTTGGAATTTGGAGCTCGCAGCAATGTTGAGCCCTTTCTCAATCTTGCGAGATTTTGAGGCGCTTTTGCAAGTTTTTGGAGTCTAGAGCTCGCAGCAATGTTAAGCCCTTTTCCAATCTTGCGGAGATTTGAGAAGATTCGCTTGATCTCGCAGTGAGCCTTCTTTGAGAATCCGCCATTGACTATGAGCATGCAGTGATGTTGAGCTCATCCTCAAGCTTCCTATCCATTTCAGGGTGTTTCTTTTTTCTTCGGAATTGCCTCGGAACCATGCCAAAATTTTGTTAGGATTTTTATTAGTAAAATTCTGTCATTTCGGTGTTTGATCTTCTCTTTTCCAACCTTTACAGGTGGTTCCTCCAGAACGAACAAGGGTAAGGGGCCTGTTACTGACGCACCTCGCCGATCTGCCAGATCTTCTAATGCAACCGTACAGCAGGCCTGGGAGAAGGTCCAGTATGTGGAGAGGAACTTGGAAGAGTGTGACTCGCTAAGCTGAGATGAGATGAGACATCGATTGGTCGCCCTCAAGGATGAGGAGTTCTTTAAGATCATGGCAAGCAACCATCCTTGGGTCATGGATGATCAGAGCATCGTGCCCAAGCCTGCCTTTTTCTTAGGTGATGCAGTCCTTGACGACTTGATATACCAAAGGAGATGTTTCTAGTTCTTTTACACACCTGATGTTGAGGAGAGAACTGTTGCTCCCTGATCGACTTTTGATCGTACTATCTAGATCATGAGTCTTTCTCCCACATGCTCCAAGAGAGAAGATCCTTCAAGCTAGGTGAAGAGGACCAATGTGATAAAGACTGGGATTTTTGTTGGCGGTCCTTCTCGACATGCAAAAAAGTCGCCTACCCGATGGACATGCTGATGCCGGCCAGTGGCTACCAAGGTTCTGATTATCCGTCGGTTGATTTGAGACCGGTGGGTCTTGGCATTTTTCGGGGTGACAACAGTAATTGGGTGAAGCCTTTTCGACTTCGCGGCCATTTCAATGCTAACTCAAGCTGGGAGTCATGGACTGATCACATCCTGCATATTGGTGGTGCCATTCTGAAGGAGGCCGAGATCTTCAATGCGGTTCGCGCTTTTCACAAGACTGTGGTTTTCTCCGATGAAGCCTCCATGGCCATGTTGGAGTCATTCCTTCCACAAACCAACAAACCAACACCTTCGTTGTCACGAATGGTGAGATTGATTTCTCTTTGAAGGAACTGAGTGCCATCACCGGGCTGCCTATCCTCGGCAAACTCTATGAGGAGTTCATGCCCATTGACAGCGTCCTTCAGGAGTAGTTTGAGGAGTTTAGGCTCCTGTACTTTCGGCTTGTCACCTTCTACGGTTTTTTGAAGGAGAATGAGGGCTTGGAAGTCAGGTCCAGCAGTTGGAAGAGTTTTAGCTCTTTGTCCCCTAACTTTTTTGATAGTGGGGAGTCTTTTGATAGCATGACCGAGGAAGCCAGCGCTAAGAATCCATGTTCAAAGAAGATCTCCGTCAAACGAGAAAATTTGAAGAACTTCTTCGCGAACACAGATGCCATTTGTTCTTACATTGCACTGTGGAGGGATCTCATTGTTTACCTTACTTACTGGCTAAGTGAGTCTGTTTTTACTGGAGGAGATGGAACGCACATTAGGCTACACTGTATTTTTCTAGCTTGTTAGATGGCGTATGGAGAGCAACTTGCTTTGGTGTCTGCTCTTTACTCCTATTTGTGCATCGAACTGCAGGCTGCTGCTTTTTTGCTCGGCTAAGGCTCCCCATATTTTCTATTCATGGTATGTGTACCACTGTCCTGGCTTCCACCGATTGGGCGTTGCACAGGATGATGACCCATTTATGATTCGTTTGGCTAGTGGGACAGTCGTTTCCGAATCACTTTTGTCTGCCCGTTTGAGGATCCGAGAGTTCAAGGATGTCGAGATAGGGCAGTCTTCGGTGAAGCTTTCTCTGGATTTGCGGAAGAAGGCTTTTGATTTTGGTGTCTCCTGTGACTCAACCAGGGCAGGGTCGGGAAGACATTACCTCTTGACCAACACAGAGAAGGGGTGTCTTTTCGACATACGTGTTGGTACGATGGTGTACCGTAGACATCTTTTCATCGACATCCAGTCGTATGTCCCTTCGCGTTTCGCGCTGTGGTTGGGCTTCTCTTAAGACGTTGTTGGAGCGCCTTAGAGCATGGTGAAGCGCTTTGGAGGTTTGTAGGACGGAGAAATGCATAGGCCTTTTATAGTGCGGAGGACACTACTGCCATGATTTTTTATCCTGAGTTGCCCACTTTCCAGACTGCTGGCTTCATGAAGTGGTTCTGGAGAGCTTTTCAATGTACTGGGGGCTTTCCAAGAAGGAGCTCGATGTTACGCAGTCTTCTAGGAAGGGTCTCAGAAGATCAGATGGCGTCCGACAAGAGGAAGTTTTGGCTTTCCTTTTTGGAGAGAAGCATAAGGTAGGATTTCTCAATGAATAAGACGACATCAGATTTGAGGCTGTGCAAGAAGTTCCTGGCGTGGTCTTGAAACAGTTGGAGGAGTAGGAGGCCAAAATCGACTCTTGGATGCAAGCGAAGCGGATAAAGGCTTCAATGGAGTCCACTAGCAAGAGCAGACCATCCAGTGAGGGGTCAAGTGAGAACCTGACTTTGATAGTGGGGTAGGGACACCAAGCAAACCGACCCATAGAGGCAAGAGGAAAAGAGGATAGCGCCGTGATAAGACACGGCACCGAGTCCATCCATAAGGGATATGGTGGCTTGATTCGATGTTCCTTCAGTGTATCCTCTTCTTTTGCTTTGGCGAGGATATCATCAACGTCCTTTTTGGTAAGGGCACGTGACTCATCATCTCCACCATTTGTTTCATCACTTGGAGGGACTTCATTATTTGGTGGATGTTGGAAAGTGAGAATGAGGTTTTCCATCAAAGCCTTTATTCTCTGTTGTCCTTGCTCCAACTGCTGGATGCGTGCGGTCACATCATCATGCGGTGGAGGTTGCTCAGAGTTGTAACCAAGACGTTCACCCTTCGAGAGTCGAATGAGGATATCATCCTGGTGACTGAGTTGGAGCTCATTCTTTTAGATGAGAAGCCTAAGGAATGGTTACTCTGATGTCTTTGGCTTGAAGGAGCAGGAGAGTCCTCCTGATGTCTTCGTGTCCCGGTGACGCTGCGAGTCACCGGTAGTTTGAAATGAATTTTAGTTGCTGACTTCTGGCGTCTTCTAGTTTTGCCAACCATATGGACAATAGCAACTTGATCGGGCCTTTCTTTTTCGACCCATTTTTTAGAGACTTGAAGTGTAGAATGCTGGGTTATTTGTTTCTCTAGTCTCTTTCGTCGATATGCCGTGCGGCGACGTATGTGACGAGAAATTTGATCTTCGGTTAACTCAATTGCGCTCTAGCAATGAAGGATGTAGTCCCTCGTGCGCAGCAGCTGAACCTATCTTCTTTGAAGCTCGGCATAGATAGGATCCGGACGTAGTCCTTTGCCTATCGCAGTAAGGCTTTGAATTTTGTGAGTTCGGCCCCTGTTGAGATGAAGGATTGAACCATAGAAGTGCAGGACTTGGCAGGTTCTTATAGAGGCCTTGTGATACACGATCTGATTTTGGGCTTGTTGGAGCAAACAGGTTCGTGTTGGGTTGACCTTGTTGTTTGGTGAAGGGTAGGTCTCTCCTTTTCCATGTAGGCGAGAGGCTAGAACCGGTTCTCCTTGAGAGCGACCAAGTATATTGTCTTTGTAGATGCTTGGGACTTTCTCTGTTTTGGTGAAGAGCTTAGGGTAGACCTGGTTCATTGCAGGTTGAGGCTTCGCGAGATTGTCGCAAGCTTCGGCTTCTTGATAGCCGTCTTTGGTGTCGGGGCGGTGACACGTTCAGAGGTGGTTTTCTGTTTCTTGGCAGGTGCAGTTTCTTCTATAGGAAGTGGGAATGGTCACAGTGACCTGAAGACAATGGCCCGGGGAGTAGATGTCGATCCGTTGTTCTGAGAGTTGTAGAGAGAGGTGACACTTCGGCAACTGGTAGGGCACTTGTGAGTGCGCTTGTTTTGCTTATCATCAAGTATGAGCTGGTACTTGTTCTCATCGAAGGTGATGGTCAATTAAGCTGCTATCGTTAGTTTGGAAAAACTTCTGAAACAAGACCACATCCATTAGTAAGCACAAGAATATGATAATCATAAATGGAAAAAGAACTATGGTTTTGTCTTTTCAAATCGCTCGAGGGGACATGGCCCGGTCCAAGGGAAGTGAAGAAGGCAAAAAGCCATAGAGGGTACAATTGTACTAAACGCAAGTATGGGAGGCCCAGAATGAGCATTCCAGTGACTACAACCTAAATTCAAATTACCGAGAAGTGAGGCTCACTCAAGGTAAGATGATATAAGTTTGGAGGTACAAATGTGTCGGTCGCAAATACAGTAGACTCGAAAGGGCGTACTAGCACCATTACGCATAAATGTTGCAAATCGTAACCTTGGGATGGACACGAGATGGGATTTTTTGAAAGGCCAAGATTGGATTCATAAAAGAGAGGAAATGGTATTCCGATCCAAACGCAAGCTACAAACCATTTGCGCGAGCTATTGTCCGAATGGGAAGGAACCAAGATTTCTCATATTAGACCCCAAAAATGACGGAAGTTTTTTTTTTTTTTTTTTTTTTAAGTGAAGATCGAATTTGTCAAAGAGAGCAAGTGGTATTCTAATCCGAAAGCAAGCTACAAACGATTTCTGTGAGCTTTTATCCGAAATGGGAATGAACCAAGATTTCTCAAATCTAAACACAAAAGTGATGGAATTTTTTTTCAAGAGATTTTTTTTTGAAGATTTTTTTAAGGGTTGGAGAATACATTGAGGTCTCCCGATTCGGTCTTATGAAACCTCAATTGATAGATCAGCCCCCAGGTAAGGGAATGATTACCTAATGAACCCGTTTAGAGGACCCTTGCCTAGAACAATCTAGCTGTCTTTACACTCTGGACATGACTTTTCTTAGATCAGCTTTGGTCAAAGAACGCAATTGGTACAACCTTAGTATTCTTAGCCGCCCCTTTCTTTTTGGAAGATCACTAATGGACCCATCAAAGAGAGCGAATAGCCCCTCCCGATCCGTACATTTCCTACAAATGATTTCGGCAAGCTATTGTCTAAAAAGGAAAGAACCAAAATTTCTCAAATTTGAATCAAAAAGAGAGAAAACTGAAAATTTTGGGTTTTCTGCGGTTTTTTTTTTTTGAAAGATCTCTAATAGACCCATCAAAGAGAACGAATGGCCCCGCCTGATCTGAACGTTAGCTACAAACGATTTCCGTGAGCTATTGTCCGAAAAGGAAAGAACCAAAGTTTCTCAAATCTGAAAAGTTTCAAATTAGATTTTTTTTTTGTTGTTTTTTAAAGATCCCTATTTGACTCATTAAAAAGAAAAGATGGCCCATTCCACGATATGAACGATAGCTGCAAACATTTCTATAAGCTATTAAGTCCGAAGAAGAAAAGATCAAGGTTTCTTAGAATTGAATCCAAAATAAGAAATCAGAAATTTTTTTTTTTTTGAAATGAGAAAGAGTGGAAATAAATCCAAAGATAGAAATTTCCTAAAAATCCTGTCTCATTTTTTTTTTTTTAAGATGCAAAATCCAACATTGGCTACCAACTAGAAAGGAGCCAAGGAATCTAAGCATGATGTTCTCAAATGAACAAGTCCCACCGGGTGTGCTAACTTGATGGACCCGACTCCTCTTCGGTCCCGAGACTACCGGGATCGAAGGATGTGACAGTCCGTGGGGTTCCAACCCTTCCACGCCCGAGGGCGAAGAAAAGCGAGCACCAGCATTTTTGTGTATGGGTATGCCAGATTTTCTACTCTACTTGAAATTTAGAAGTGGTGATCTGGAGATTCACCTTCACAAGTAGAAAAGGAAATCAACTTTTTTCTAATTTTTTATTACACATATATTTAAGAAAAGAGACAAGTTTTTGCCTTGAAAGGCGATTTTTGTTTGTTTTCCGTGAAAGGCAATTTTCATTTATTTGCTATGAAAGGCGATTTTGTGCCGTGAAAGGCGATTTTCATTTATTTGCTGTGAAAGGCGATTTTGTGCCGTGAAGGGTGATTTTCATTTGTATGCCGTGAAAGGCAATTTACAAATCTCATTAAAATGTAAAGGCAAGAGTTGTGATTTTTTTCTCTTTAGAAAATACACGATATAACAAAAAGCAAGAAAAAGAAATCTAACTTCTTAGTCGATTGCGGGGATGAGAATAGAGGATGCTCATATTTGCTTGGCTCGGCTCTAACCTCAGATTTTTATAGGATAAAGACCAAGAAGAGGTCCTATATCCAATAAAAAGCTGAGTAGACGAACTGAAACTGTTGGAAGTAGGTGGGCCTCGTGGATAGATATTTCAAAACTTTTGACCCACTTGACTTAGGGATCAAGTATCCATAAGGCTTCAAAACCCAATCCATGATCCATGGCTTCTTTCTCCTTATCATGTACAGTAGAAAACTTTACCTAGAAGATAAAAACAGCAGCAAACAACCAACCACTAAATCCACTACAAACAAGGAAGTAGATTATACCTTAGGAGCTCGGTTGTGCTCGAACAGAGAAGTTGATCTCTTTCTTGGATGAAGAACTCTTCCACGAATAAAATCAGAATCTCCAAGGCCCAATCGCCTTCCAGCTATAACTAGTCTCAGATCTCTTTCTTCAAGGTGATAGGTGGGATCTCCAAGAGAAAAACCAACTAGAACCTTAAGGAAACCGGAAGAGAAACTAGAAGAGAGAAGAGAGGAGTGGGATGTGCAACTCTTGCACAAAGGGGATGGCTAGGCGTGAATTCCAAGGATGGACCTCCAGCCCCCTCTCTCCCTTATTTATAGCCCTAAGCATCCCCTCTTACTAATAAGTAATAGAAATCATTCTTCCACAATAATTAGTAACAATTTCTTTCTACTATTACCACTATTAGAAGTCTCACTCCATATAGAAATAGTAACTTTCTAATTTCTTTCCTTTTGAGTTCAAGTAGAATTAGTAATGATCTAATCTTGGGCTAGCGTGGGGACCACTAGGGATTCCATAGAAAGCTGGCTCCAACTGGGACACCGCGACCTCACATCTCATGTGTAATCCGGGCCCATAGTTAATTGCAAATAACTCCACTATATAAATGCAATTGAACTCCAGTCTCAGGAATGAATTGCATGAAGACTCTAAACTTCCCTATCACCACAAGTAGGCTCGTCCATTAATATCCATAGATCAATTGGACTATACCTGTCGCATCAATTTAGATCCACATCTTATTATCCTTGTGACCCAATTAATCACTGTGATCATTGGTACCATCCAATTAACTCTTAATTGAAATGGGTGTACACTTACCAATGATAAATCCATTAATTGGCACAAGGGGATAATTTGGATAGATTCCATCTTGACCATTGAATGTTCCCACAGTCCCAATACCACTTACCCAAGACACCGAGGTATTGACCTATAGTTGCCCTCACTCATTGGTGACTCAAAATAGATGAATAGATAAAAACTTGAGTTCATTAATGTCTCAGAATTAAGAGCTTATTGCTAGGGAATTATAAGAGCAAACATTAAAGTAAAGACAATGTTGTATAATGTGCTTCTCATGGTTCTTCAATACATCCATTATAGCAGTATGATGATCCAGAGTCTTACACTCCAATGATTGAGACAGATCACACTATCTCATAGTGATCATAATACTGCAACCTTGTCAGATGAGATGCTCAATCTCATCGCCGGTTGTGAATCAATTCAAGTATAAGATTTGTAACACATGTCTCCCATATGTGAATCCCATCCACACACATGTAGTACATCTAATGTACTTGTGGACTCCGGTTCATTTCATGAACCTTTATGTCATTCGTATTGGTCATGTGCAACTAAGTAAATAAAACACCATTCATCTCATGAAAGGAAAACATGATTATATTGAAATAAATCAATTTATTACATCATCCACTGGATTGAGACAATATAATCTAACAATCTCCTACTTGGGCTCAATGCCAGCCAGGGTTGCATCTCATACCCATCCCGTCTACATGCTGCTCAAAGACGTTAGTGGTCAAAGGCTTAGTAAAGGGATCTGCGAGATTATCTGCAGATGCTATCTTGGTGATGGCAATGCCACCTTTCTACACAATCTCTCTGACCAAATGATATTTCCTCTGTATATGCTTTTGGCTTTTATGGCTTCTAGGTTCCTTAGACTGTGCGACTACCCCGCTACTATCACAGTAAACTGTGAGCGGCTTTTGCACCAAAGGTACCACTCCGAGTTTCATAAGGAATCTCTTGAGCCAAACTGCTTCCTTAGCTGCTTCACAAGCTGCTACATATTCAGCCTCCGATGTGGAATCAGCGGTACATTCCTGTTTAATACTCCTCCAGCTAATAGCTCCGATGCCAAGCATAAACACATACCCAGAAGTTGATTTCCTAGAATCCTTATCTAACATGATGTCAGAATCCGTGTAACTGACTGGAATCAGCTCATCATTGCCGTAAATCAACATGTAATCTCGAGTCCTTCTTAAGTATTTGAGAATACATTTCACAGCAGTCCAATGGTCAAATCCTGAGTTAGACTGATATCTGCTGACTAGGCCCACTGCATGACAGATATCCGGTTTAGTACAAAGCATAGCATACATGAGGCTACCAACAACCGAAGCATACGGTACTGCCCTCATCTGCTCCTTTTCCTCAGGTGTCTTAGGGCACTGATCCTTGGAAAGGTGCACTCCATCCCTAAAAGGTGTGATATCCTTCTTGGAGTCTTGCATTGCAAACCGTACTAGAATCTTATCTATATACGCAGCTTAAGATTAGCCAATCATCCTATCTTTTCGGTCTCGATGGAGTTTGATCCCTACGATGTAGCTAGCTTTTCCTAAGTCCTTCATATCAAAAGTCTTAGCCAACCAAACTTTCACCGTTGACAACATTCCTATGTCTCTCCCGAGGAGAAGGATGTCATCGACATACAATACCAGAAAAACTACCTTATCCCCTTCACTTTTCATGTACACACATGACTCATCTGGATTTTGATAAAAAACCAAATGCCTTGATTGCCTGGTCAAAACGGATGTTCCAGCTCCAGCATGCTTGCTTCAATCCATAAATAGACTTTTGCAGCTTGCAAACTCTTTGCTCTTGGTTATTGGCCACAAAACCGTCTGGTGGCATCATATAGATGTCTTCCTTAAGATGGCCGTTGAGAAACTCTGCCTTGACATCTATTTGCCAAATCTCATAATCAAGATGAGCCGCAATGGATAAGAGTATCCGGATAGACTTGAGCATGGCTACCGGCAAGAAGGTTTCCTCATAATTGATGCCCTCTTTCTGAGTATACCCTTTCACAACAAACCTGGCCTTAAAGGTCTCAACTCTTCCATCCGGTCCTCTTCCTCTTGTAGACCCACTTACACCCAATAGGTTTAATATTGGCGGGCAAGTCCACAAGTGTACGGACCTTATTAGAGTACATCGACTCCATCTCAGCTTTCATAGCTTCTAGTCAACGTCCCGAATCTATGATATTTATTGCTTCATCATAGCTACAAGGATCTTGTTCCAGTTCGTCCGATATTGCCTCGTAAGACTCTTCCAAAAATGAGAACCTGTCAGGAGGCCTGACAATCCTCTAACTACAATGAGGCACTGGTATAACTACTGGGTCAGGTATGGGTGGATTCTCTTCAAGTTCAGTCATACTAGGATTTGGAATTGATTGCTCTTGAATTTCTTCCAAGATAACATTTTCTAAAGATTTCTGGTCAATCATATAATCTTCCCCCAGAAAAGCCGTATTGGTGCTGACAAGCACTTTCTGCTCTCTGGGATTATAGAACAACCAACCTTTAGTTCTTTAGGATATCCTACAAAAGTGCACACTTCCGACTTCGATTCCAACTTATATGTCTTAACCTTCAGCACGTGTGCCGGACAACCCCAAATATGTAAATGTTGTAGACTAGGCTTTCACCCGTACCACAACTCCTAGGAAGTCTTAGGTACAGACTTAGATGGTACGAGGTTTAGTATGTACATTGCAGTATCCAAAGCATATCCCCAAAAGGCTATAGGTAATCCCGAAAAACTCATCATAGACCTAATCATATCTAAAAGAGTCCGGTTCCTTCTTTCTGCTACTCCGTTCTATTGAGGCATAACAGGAGCAGACAACTTGGATATAATCTCATTCTCTGATAAGTATTCCATAAAATCAGCTGAGAGATATTCCTCTCCTCGATCTGATCGAAGAGTCTTGATACTTTTACCAAATTGCTTTTCCGCTTCCACTCGAAACTTTTTAAACTTTTCAAAAGCCTCGGACTTGTGGTGCATAAGGTATATGTATCCATATCTTGAGTAATCATCTGCGAAAGTGATGAAGTACTCATATCCTCCTCTCGGTTTAGCATTTATGGGTCCACATACATTAGTATGCACTAATTCCAATAAGTCTTTGGCCCTATTGCCCTTGGAAGAAAATGGTCTTTTGGTCATTTTGCCTTCCAAACAGGACTCGCAAACAGGCATTGGTTCTACCACCAATGAAGGCAAGATACCATCTTTCACTTGGCCTATCAATCCTGTTTAGGTTAATGTGACCTATCCTCAGGTGCCAAAGCTTTATTGGATTAGATGAAGGTGATTTTCTCTTTAACGATGATCTATTATTTTTTGGTATCATGTATCTCATACATCGTGAGAGTTAACAAAAAAAGTCCATTGGTTACCTTGCCAGAACATATAAAAGTACCATTCCTCTTTATGACAACTTCAATAGCAAAAGTAATAGAATAACTTTTATTCACCAAACTAGAAACCGAAATTAAATTCCACCGCAAAGACGGTACATATAATGTATCTGACAAACCAATTTTTTATCTGAAAAACAGATAGTAATAACTCCCAATGAAACCGCTTCCGCCTTAGCATCAGATCCTAGGCTGACAATGATTTCGCCGTCACTAAGCCTCCTGGTTTCTCAGAACCCCTGCAACGAATTACAGAAGTAATTAGTTGCACCAGAGTCAACACACCAGGATTCTGAAGTACCAGTTGCGAAAGTAACTTCAGAAACAAGTGACTTAATCATACTTGAGGTCTCTTTCTTAGACAGAAAATTTGGACAATTCCTCTTTCAATGTCCTATCATACCACAATGGAAACACTTTCCCTTGGATCTCGAACCCTTAGCCTGGGCTACACCACCAGTAGGTCAATTCTCCGCCTTAGGACCCTTGGGGACTGATTTCTTCTTGCCTTTCCAGACTTTGCCTTTCGGGTTGGACCTGGTAATTGACTTTTCTATCATCAGGGCAGTTGACTTTTCTTAATAATCCCCTCAGTTGCTACCAGCTGGCAGGACAGCTTAGCTAAGGTTAGATCCAATTTATTCATATTATAATTGATCTTAAAATGGTTGAATGAATTTGGTAGTGACTCGAGAATTATGTCAATTTATGATTCTGTATCAATCAAAGCACCCAGTACATCTAACTCATTCAATGAGTCCATCATCTTGAGCATCTGGTCTTATATTGGTATTCCCTCAGCCATTTTGGTGCTTCTGAGCACCCTCATAGCAGCCTGCGTAGTAGGCCTGCCCTGGTCCGCAAACATCTCCTTTAAGTTCGATATAATATCGTTTGCAGTCTTATAGGATTGATGTTGGTGTTGCAAAACACTAGACATGGATGCCTGTATATAACATCTGACTATCTCATCGTCTTTGGTCCATTTAGCGTAAAGGTCTTTCTCGTCTTGTAGTGCATCTGGCCCAGGCTCCTCAAGGGGGGGGGGGGGGGGGGGGGGGAATGGTAAGGACATATTTATATCCTGAAGCAGTATGGACAATATCCAGGTTCCGTTTCTCGTCTACATAGTTGGATCCCACCATCTTATTCTGGTTGAGAATGGTCGTAAGTGGATTGAAAGTATTTGAATTCATGCTGAAAAAACTGTAGCACATAACCATACATTCAATTAAAGAATATTAATGACATTAGGGTTTAGTATTCTACCGAATTTATGTGGGAATCCTCATAACCACGAAATTTAGAATACATCGGAATATCAATCCCTTGGGGTATGCCTCCTTAGGGAGTGCGAATACCATCTAGATTTGTGCGGATCAATGTGGGTCAAAATTAAATTTAAGACTAACTATCCATGATCCCCATCATTCATTATTATCTAGGTATCTGATACCAAATAATGTCTGACTCCCGATTAGCTTTGGTTTCTCAAATACATAAGGCAAATCCTTGGGGATACTACATCACTATTTTAGTTAAGTGTGACCCACCAATTAGCATTGCATGACAACCGTTGTGGGCAGCTCCTTCTTGAGGAGTGGGCCCCCACCCCATCTCACCAACACTATCTATAAGGAGATCCATATCTAGAAACTAGACAAATAAAAGCCCTCCGTGGGGAACAGCCATTCTTAAGATGGCGCAAGGCTAATACTTTCCTTACAATGGACCTATGGTGGAAAACCATGGGGATTTCTCAATTTAAATGCCCCGCTCCCACTTAATATTTTAGAATTGAAGATTTCCTTTTAAGGTCTATGGGCCCACCATATATAAACATCAAATCATTTCATGATATGACCAACAATTGGTTCCAATTCAAGTTATATTTAAGGAAAGTACAGTTTCTAAGATTAGTATTACCAATGGGTCCATCTCATGGGTCCACCAATACTAATTAGAACTCTTTCCAAAAATTAATTTGATTTGACCAGTTATTAGTAATTGCTATGTTTGGATCAGATTTCGAAACATTCCATAAAAGCAACCATCCATAAAAAGAAAGTGCAAAAATAGAAACTAGTCCTCTCCTCCACACGGCCCAAGCAGAATAGACTTATTGGACTTCTTAAACTTTCCAGAACTTTGGGATTCCTCAAACTCTTTGGGCATCTACAAAACACTTTTGGTAATCTTCAAACTCTATGATTAGGAGTTCAACTTCACTTTCCTTCTTCGTCTCGGGCATCGCCGAAATTTACAAATTTATAAAATTACATAAATTCCTATGTCTCTACGGTGAGACTTACATGGTAATCTAATAATGGAAATAAAAGGGCTATAGGGAAATTCAGCATGCCTTGTCCTTTCATGGGAAACCAAGGAAACCATGATGCCCTTTACAGTTAGCCTTGAATAAACCAACAACCATAAAAAGAAAGTAAAAGTCTTGTGGGCCATATGGAGAGGACAGCATAGCCTACAAGTTAGTATCTCATACAACCATACAAATCCCAAAACCAGGCTGCCAAACAATAGTGGAAAAATAGGATGCCAAAATAGACTCGAAATTGAAAAACAGAAACTGCACAGTTCTATCCCTGTGTACTCAGTTGACTGGGCAGAAGGCTCGGTCGATCGCGCCACAGTCACCCGGTCGACCGGGCACAAAGGCAGGTTGACCGGATTGACGAAACCTGCAACTTGGGTTTTCTGTATTCATGTCCAAACTTCTCCAAAACTCTTCTAAAGACTCCCAATGGCTTCTTACCATCCTTCCGTCATTGTTAAACACTTTTGTGACTATCCAAACAAGAATCTACTATAAAACCAAGTAAATCCTTCAAAACTTTATCCTTACATAGCCCTTGCTCTATCTTCCTCACATCTCATGCAAAGAACAAAGCTGCTCCAACATGATTAGTGATGAGGTATGCCTCTGATACCAACTGTTGGAAGTAGGTGGGCATCGTGGATAGATATTTCAAAACTTTTGACCCACTTGACTTAGGGATCAAGTATCCATAAGGCTTCAAAACCCAATCCAGGATCCATGGTCGCCTTCTCTTTATCATGTATAGTAGAAAACTCTATCTAGAAGATAGAAATAGCAACAAACAAGCAACCACTAAATCCACAACAAACAAGGAAGTAGACTGTACCTTTGGAGCTCGGTTTTGCTCGAACAGAGAAGTTGATCACTTTCTTGGATGAAGAACTCTTCCACAATTAAAATCAGAATCTCCAAGACCCAATCGTCTTCCACGCTATAACCCGTCTCAGATCTCTTTCTTCAAGGAGATAGGTGGGATCTCCAAGCGAAAAACCAACTAGAAGAGAGAAGAGAGGAGTGAGATGTGCAACTCTTGCACAAAGGGGAGGCCTGGGCATGAATTCCAAGGATGGACGTCCATCCCCCCCTCTCCCTTATTTATAACCCTAAGCATCCTCTCTTACTACTAATTAATAGAAGTCATGCTTCCACAATAATTAGTAACATTCTCTTTCTACTATTACCACTATTAGAAGTCTCACTCCAAATAGAAATAGTAACTTTCTAATTCATTTCTTTTTGAGTTCAAGTAGAATTAGTAATAATCTAATATTGGGTTAGTGTGGGGACCACTAGGGATTCCATCAAAAGCTGACTCCAACTGGGACACCGCAACCCCACATCTCATATGTAATTCGGCCCCATGGTTAATTACAAATAACTCCACCATATAAATGCAATTGAACTCTAGTCTTAAGAATAGATTACACGAAGACCCTAAACTTTCCTATCACCACAAGTAGGCCCCTCCATCAATATCCATGGATAAATTGGACTACACCAGTCGCACTAGTTTAGATCCACATCTTATTATCCTTGTGACCCAATTAATGGATTTATCATTGAGTGTACACTTACCAATGATAAATCCACTAATTGGCACAAGGGGATAATTTGAATAGATTTCATCTTGACCATTGAATGTTCCCACAGTCCTACTACCACTTACCCAAGACACCGAGGTGTTAACCTACAGTTGGGCTCATTCATTGGTAACTCAAAGCAGATGAATGATAGAAACTTGAGTTCATTAATGTCTCAGAATTAAGAGTCTATTGCTAGGGAATTATGAGAGCAAACCTTAAAGTAAAGACAGTGTTTTATAATGTGCTTCTCATGGTCTTTCAATACATCTAATGTACCAGTATGATGATCCAGAGCCTTACACTCCAATGATCGAGACAGATCACACTATCTCATAGTGATCATAATACTGCAACCTTATCAGATGAGATGCCCAATCTCATCACCGGTTGTGAATCAATCAAGTAAAAGATTTGTGACAAATGTCTCCCGTATGTGGATCTCATCCACACACATGTAGTACATCTAATATACTTATGGACTCCGATTTATCTCATGAACCTTTATGTCATTTGTATTGGTCATGTGCAACTCAATAAATAAAACACCATTCATCTCATGAAAGGAAAACATGATTATATTGAAATAAATCAATTTATTACATCATCCACTGGATTGAGACCATATAGTGTAACAAAAAGGCCATGTCTGAGCCATGTGGATAAAAGGAAAGGGCCTTGGGGAGAATGGGCCCCCCTAAGGGACTTCGCTCACCTTGTGGTGTTAGGCTTTCGGTGGCCTTAAGGAGGGTTTATGGGCATTCATCACATTAATGCTCCATGATGGGAGGAGTTACATGTTTTTAATTCATGATTTTGTAACTCTTTTTTCTAGGCTTTTGATTGGTCGATGGAGAATAATGGACATTTAATCGCCTTTAAACTCCATGATGAGATAAGTTACATGATTTATTGCCATGATTGCTTGGACTTGTAACTCCTTTTTCCTCGCTTCTGATTGGGCCGTCCAAAATAATCAGTTAATGACCGCATTAACTTGTAATAAAACGGTCATTTAACTGCATGAAGTGGTCCCCAGGGTGCTTGAAGAGGTGCGGGCCACACCGCTCCTTTTGGAAATCTTCTTGTGATGTAGGGGGCTTGATCGCTGATAGATTTTCATATTGTTTTATGTCAAATGACCATGCAACTTCAAATAGTAATTGCTATCAATGGGCTAGCAACATTTGTCCTGTCGATTTCTTGATCGGTCGGACAGAAAGTGTTCTTTCTTGGTCGGCTGGTTGGCGATTTCGAAGCATCTGATGATGAACCCATGCTTTTGACGGTGGATCCGAGATATTGATGAAGATCTGTCGATTTCATGCCCCGAAAATCAGATTTTTAGAAAATCATAGGTGCCAAACATCTCGACATGTGAAAAGAACAAAAAAAAAAAAAAAAATGGCCCTTTCGCAGAAAATCCGTCGAACCGGATTTCCAGGGTTGCCGGCAACCATGGGGGATTTTTCCCCTTTTTGGTCACCGGTTTTCTGCCGTTTTTTGGTTTTTTTCATTTCTTTTTTCTTCGGTATTTTTTCTAACATTTTTGCACATGTATTGGCTTGATTTCCTCAGAGAAAACCCGATGAGAGTCATTGCAAATTAGAGCGCAAAGTTTCTGATTTTATGGAAAAGCCAAAGAGTTGGTTGTGCAGAGTTTTCTGATTTTCCGTCAGACGCCAAAACTAGGTCAAATAATGTCGGAATGACCTGAAATTCGAGGTGAAGCCTCATGAGCAGTAGATAGGACCAACCATAGGCTTTTGCTTGAATTTTGAAGCAGTGTGGGGTCCTGTTGCCAGTAGACTTGATTTTGTCGCGTGGAAAATGTTGCGCTTTGATGTGCGGTCAACCGATGTCCAATTGACCTGAAATTTGATAAGGAGTCTATTGGAGTCATTTTAAGACGATCCATTAGCTCTGATTTAAAAGTCATGGTCCCAAGGAGCTTCACCGCCAGAAGGCCTGATTTTGTTTCCAAGTGTCAAAGTTGGGTCAAATGTTGTCGAAATGACCTGAAATTTGACGTGTAGCCCTTTGGAAGCTTGTTGAAGCCACCCATGTGCTTTGTTTGATGAGTGATGGCCTTGGTGGTTCTCATCGCCGAGAGGCTTGATTTTGTTGTTCGAGGCTTGATGGAGAGTAAAACGTTGTCGGTTTAAATTGGGACTTGACATGGAGCCTTTTGGAGGTATTCTAAGGCCATCAATAGGCTCTGAGTGAAGATTTGATGTCTTCGATACTATCGCCGCCAGGGGAGCTGACTTTGCTGCGGCTGTTTCTTTTTGGGGCCAAACATTGTCGGAATGGCCTGGAATTTGATGTAAAGCCTCCTAGTGACATTTTGAGGCCAACTGTGTGCTTTGTTATGCGTGTCAGGGTCTCTCGCTTCACCGCCGCCGAGAGCTCCTGTTCAGCTGCTGGATGAGCGAAGTTAGGCGAAATGATGTTGAAATGGCCCAAAACTTCATGTATACCATTCTTTTGACTGTTTTGAAGGATCTTGCAATTTTTGTTTGATTCTGACAATATCTGATGCTTGAAGTGGTATTTGCCTATTTTTTGTAGGATGCGGCTCCATGCAACTTTTGATGTTGAAGAGGCAAAGTGACATTTTTGGTGTCAACAGCCTCCTCACGAATTTGGGTGCAACTATCGACTAAGAGTCGCCTTCCTACTGAATGGTGTCGCAAGTATTGATGGAATGTCGCCTCTTTGCTCATTCGGTTGCGAGTATCGATGGAATGTCGCCTCCTCACGAATTTGGCTGCAAGTATCGACTAAGCGTCGCTTCCCTGCTTTTCAAAAATTTTGTTTTGCGACTATCGACTGAGTGTCACTTCCCCACAATTTTTGAAATTTGAGGGTTTTTTTAAACCCTTGGTCCTTTTTTTTTTTTTTTTTTGAAATTTGGGTTATGGATATCAACTGATATGTTGCGTCTCCATGATTTTTGAAATTTTGCAAGTATCGACGAGATGTCGTTTCCTTGCAATTTTGAGGTTTTGGAAGTATCGAATATGGTTCGCATCCTTCCGATTTTTGGGTTTTGTGAGTATCGACTAAGCGTCGCTTCCCCACGGTTTTTGAAAAACCATTTTTGTTTAAAGATACGAGGGCTGTAAATTTTGACCTAAAACCTTGTTTTGGTGGTAAAAGTCAGGGTGGACTAGGGTGGAAATTCCTAAGTTCAGATTTTTGTTACAAACCATGAATTTTGGGTTCAAAGATCGAAAATTTTGGTCAAGTTAGGGAGGAGGCTCATAAACTTGGATTTTTTAATTTGATTTTTTTTTTTAACAATGAAACGATGAAAGTAAGCATTGTTTTCAGTTTTTTTTAGAAATTTCAACATAAGGATGAAAATTCCAAAAGGAGTGGGTTTGACGAGCATGTACCTAAGAATAGGCTTTGGCCATGTAGGCAATGCTCTGACCCAATGGAGGAAGTCTTCAAGGGTAGTACCGCTTTAAAAACTTGCCATTAGTGGGCAGCATACATCTATCACCCTCCATGTTTAAGAGAGCATATGAGCCGTTGAAGAAGACTTTGTCGATGATGTAAGGTCCCTCCCCTTTTGGTTTGAATTTGCCCTTGGACTTGTGGGCAAAAACCATTGGCCTTTTTACTGCAAGAACCAAGTCACCCATTTTGTAGGCACGTTCCCTGAGATTCTTGTCGAAAGATCCTACCATGCATGCTTGGTAAAGCTTAATGCTTTGTTGAGCTTCCAGCCGCCTTTCATCGAGATTACCCGGCTCCTGGAGTCTCAACTTCACATTGCTTTCTTGAGTCATAATTTTATAAAGATACCCTTAGGAAAGGAATTTGTACCTCCAAGGGCACAACAGCTTCACATCTATAGACCAAGGAATTTGGGTAAGGGACCAACTCTTGGGACGCTTGAATTCTTTTTATCACCTTAAAGAAAATAGTGATCTTGTCCCTTAGTGACCTTGATGTTTGTCCGCATGACACCATATTGATGGAAGCGGACCCGTAGTTTTTGTAAAAGGTGATGACTCCATTTTTCCACATCATTTTCTCTCTCACAATGAAGCATTGATTAAGAGGATGCGAGATCATTTGGTGGTATGGACAATATCGAGGATCGTTGGCTTTTCCAACATCTCCCTATCTTTTGGGGTCAGGCAAGGCGAGTTTGCTGTTTGCTAAGAGAGCCCCGAAGATTTCTTCAATATCTTCACCGAACGGGTATTTCTTCTCTACTCGTTCTTTGAAGGCATCAGCTTTTTTTTTAGCTTTCTTTGGCGGCTGAGGAGCTAACTTGGTTTGCACATTGAGAACCTCCGTTTTCTTTGGCTTCAAGGTTGTAATGGTTGTCGGCTCTTTCTTTGATGATTTTTTACTGTTGAGATCTTTGATCACCATTTCAGCCTCCATGGATGCTTCTAGGAGTTCTCCTAGGTTCTTTGACTTGTTGCCGATGATCATGGAGTGGATCCTTGCTCTCATGTTGCTATAGCAGACGTTGACCAACGATGCCTATGGCAGTACGTTTGAGCATTTGTATGCCATCGCCTTCCACTTGTGAATGAAGTCGTATGTTGACTCATTCTCTCCTTGTTTTAGGCTGCAGAGCTAAGCCATAGTAACATGATGATCCTCGCCTTTGAAGTGGGTTAGGAAGCATGTCTCTAGCATGGTCCAATTTTGAATGGATTCCTCTGGCAAAGTGGAGTACCAATTAAAGGTCGTACCTTTTAAGGTACTTGTAAAGAGACGGATCATGAGGGCATCTTGACCCGCGATAGCTCCCGTCAGGATCTTGAAGTGGACGACGTATTGTCTGGCTGAACCTTTCCCCATATATGTTTGGAGAGTAGGTTGTTTGAATTTTGCAGGGAACGGATTTGAGTCCATCCATAAAGGATATGGTGGCTTGATCCTATGCTCCTTTAGTGTATCCTCTTCTTTTGCTTTTGCGAGGTTAACATTAACATCCTTTTTCGTAAGGGCACGTGACTCATCATCTCCTCCGTTTGCCTCATCATTTGAAGGGACTTCATTGTTTTCTGGACGCTGGAAAGCAAGAAGGAGGTTTTCCATTAGAGCTTTTGTTCTATGCTGACCTTGCTCCAACTGCTAGATACGTGCGGTCACGTCATCATGAGGTGGGGGTTGTTCAAAGTTATTAACCAGGACGTTCACCCTTCTAGAGTCGAATGAGGATATCGTCTTAGTGACTGAGCTACAGCTCATTCTTTTGGATGAGGAGCTCGAGGAATGGTCACTACGATATCCTTGGCTTGAAGGAGCGAGAGAATTATCTTGATGTCTTCGTGTCCTAGTGACGCTACGAGTCACTGGTCATCTGACATGAATTTTAGTTGTCGACCTCTGGCGCCTTCTGGGTTTTCCTACCATATGGATAGTAGCAACTTGGTCGGGTCTTTCTTTTTTTACCCATTTTTGAGAGACCGGAAGTGTAGGGTACTGGGTCCTTTGTTTCTTTAGCCTCTTTTGTCAATATGCCGCACGGCGACGAATACATTGAGCAATTCGAGCTTCGGTAAGCTCTGGCTGGGCTCTAGCAATGAAGGATGTGCTCCCCCGAGTGCAGCAGCCGAGCCTATCTTCCTTGAAGCTTGACATGGACAGGATCCAGACACGGTCCTTTGCCTGTCGCAGTGAGGTTTTGATTTTTTCAAGTTCAACCCCTGTTGAGATAGAGGGTCAAACTGAAAGAGTGTAGGCCTTAGTAGGTTCTTGCAGGGCCCTTATGATGCAAGATTTGATTTTGGGCTTGTAGGAGCAAGCCGGCTCATGTTGAGTTGATTTTGTTGTTCGGCGGAAGGCGCGTCTAACCTCCTTCATGTAAAAGAACCGATTCTCCTTGAGAGGAGCCAGGTATGCTGGCTTTGTAGATGCTTAGGACCTTCTTTGTTTTGGTGAAGGTCTTAGGAACCGAGTCCTGGAGTAGACCTGGTTCCTTACGGGTTGAGATTTCGCGGGAGCACCATGGGCATCTGGTTTCTTAATGGCTGCCTTTGGTGTCGGGGCAGTGACACGTCCAGAGGCGGTTTTCTGCTTCTTGGTAGGTGCAGTTTATTCTACAGGGAGTGGGAATGATCCCAATGACCCGAAGACAATGATCGGGGGAGTAGAGGTCGGCCCGGTGTTCAGAGTGTTGCCGAGAGAGATAACGCTTCGGCAGCTAGCATTGTGCCTGTGAGTGCGCATGTTTTGCTTCTCTTGAAGCATGAGTTGGTACTTGTTTTCGTCGAAAGTAATGGTCAAAGAAGCTGCCATTGTTAGTTTCGAAAAAAGTTCTGAAACTAGACCACATTCATTAGTAATCATAAGAATATAATGATCATAAATGGGAAAACTATGGTTTTGTCTTTTCAAATTGCTCAAGGGGATATGGCCCGACCCAAGTGAGGTGAAGAAGGCAAAAAGCCATAGAAGGTACAGTTGTTCTGATCGCAAGTATGGTAGGCTCAGAATGAGCGTTCCAGTGACTGCTAGAAGCAATTATAAACCTTAATTCAAATTACCAAGAAGCAAGGCTCACTCGAGGTAAAGTGAATATAAGATTGGAGATACAATGTGTCGGTCACGAATACAATAGACCTGAAAGGGCGTACTGGCACCGCTAGGCACAAATGTTGCAAATTGCATCCTTGGAATGGACACGAGATGGGAATTTTAGAAAGGCCAAGAATAAATTCATAAAAGAGAGCAAATGGTATTCCAATTGGAATGCAATCTACGAACATTTCTGCGCGCTTTTATCCGATAGGGAAGCAACCAAGATTTCTTAGATCTTAACCCAAAAATGAAGAAAGTTTTTTTTGAAAGGTCAAGATCAAATTCAGCAAAGAGAGCAAGTACTATTCCAATCTAAACGCAAACTACAAACACTTCTGCAAGCTTTTATCCTAAATGGAAGAAACCAAAATTTCTCAAATCTGAACCCAAAAATGATGGAAGTTTTCTTTTTTTTTTTTGAAAGGTCAAGATCGAATTCATCAAAAGGAGCAAGTGGTATTACAATCCGAACACAAGCTATAAACATTTCTACGAGCTTATATCCGAAAGGGAAGGAACCAAGATTTCTCAGATCTGAACCCAAAAGTGACGGAAGTGTTTTTTTGTTAAGAATTTTTTTAAAGATTATTTTTAAAAAAAAGTTATTGGAGAGTACAATCAGGATTTCAGGTAAGGGTATGATTATTTAGTGAACCCGTTTGAAGGACCCTTGCCTCGAACAGTCTAGCTGGCGCCACACTCTAGATAAGGCATTTCTTAGATCGACTTTTGGTCAAAGAACGCAATTGGTGTAACCTTAGTGGTCTTTGACCTTCTCTTTTTTTCTTTTTGTTTTGAATGATCGCTAATGAACCCATCAAAGAGAGCAAATGTCCCACCCCCCCCCCCCCCTCCCCGACCCCAATCCGAACGTCAGCTACAAACACTTCTGTGAGCTATTGTTCAAAAAAAATAGAAAGAACCAAAGTTTCCCAAATCTGAATCCAAAAGTTAGAAATCAGATTTTTTTTTCTTTTTTTTTTGAAATCAAAGAGAGCAAATGGCTCTTCCCTGATCCGAATCTCAACTACAAATATCTCTGTGAGTTATTGTCCGAAAAAGAGAAAGAACCAAAGTTTCTCAAATCTGAAAAACTAGAGATCTGATTTTTTTAATTTTTTTATTTTTGAAATCAAAGAGAGCAAATGGCAACTCCCTGATCCGAACATCAGCTAAAAACATTTCTGCAAGCTATTGTCTAAAAACGAGAAAGAACCAAAATTTTACGAAATTTGAAAAGTTAGAAATCAGATTTTTTGTTTTTTTGGTTTTTTTTTTTTTTTTTGAAATAAAAAAGTGCAGATGGCCCCTCCCGAATCCGAACATCAGCTACAAACATTTCTACGAGCTAATGTCCGAAAAAGAGAAGAACCAAAGTTTCTCAAATTTGAAAAGTTAGAAATCAGATTCTTTTTGCTTATTTTTTTTTTTTTTTTTTTGAAATCAAAGAGAGAAAACGGCCCTCCCTGATCCGAACGTCAGCTACAAACATTTCTGCCAGCTATTGCTCGAAAAAGAGAAAGGACCAAAGTTTCTCGAATCTGAAAAGTTAGAAATCAGATTTTTTTTTTTTAAATGAGAAAGAGTGGAAATCAACTCAAAGATATAAATTTCCAAGCAATCCCTTCTCGTGCTTGTTGTAGATGCAAAATCCAACATACGCTACCAACTAGAAAGGAGCCAAGGAATCTAAGCAGCATGTTCTCAAATGAACAGGTCTCACTGGGTATGCTAACTTGATGGACTCGCTTTTTCCGTCCCGAGACTACCAAGGTCGGCGGGCGTGTGAGTCCGCGGGGCCCAAAAGGCAATTTACAATTCTTATCAAAAGGAAAGACAAGAGTTGTGAATTTTTTTATATCTCTTAAAAAAATACAAATGACACAATCAAAAGTAAGAAAAGGAGACCTGACTTCTTAGGAGATTATGGGGACTCGTTCAGATTGATGGTAGCAAGTCATGTATGGACTTCACAGTCATCCTTCAGATGAGAACAGTTGACGCTTTTGATTTGCTTGGCTTGGCTTGAAACCTCATATTTTTAGAGGATAAAAACCGAGTGGAGGTCCTTTATCCAATCAAAAGCTAAGTAGACAGGCTGAAAAGCCACGTCTAAGCCATGTAGAAGGAGAGGGACGGGTAGGGGTGGGCAGGGACTTCAGTCACCCTATAGTGATGGTTGTTGTAGAATCTCTTCGACAGAGGAGAGGTTGTTGTAGCAACTTTTTCATAAGGATTTGCAAATTTGTGTTTTTCTGGATGGATCCCAATCCAATCTTCTTGGAATGACCCCCCTTTTATAGGCTTTTGGTGGCCATGAGGGGCTTTTGGGATTTTAATGCATTAAAGCCACATGATGGGAGGAGTTACAAGTTTTTATTTCATTATTTTGTAACTCCTTTTTCTTAGCTTTTGATTGGCCGATAAAGAATGATGGGCATTTAATTGCATTTAAGCTCCATGATGGGAGGAGTTACATCGTTTAATGCAATGATTACTCGGATTTGTAACTTCTTTTTCCTTGCTTTTGATTGAGCCGTCCAAAATAATGAGTTAATGATCGCATTAACTTGTCATAAAATAGATCATTTGACTACATTAAGTGGTCATCGAGGCATTTGAAGAGTCGCAGGTCGCGTTGGGTCTTTTGGGATTCTTCTTGCGATGATTGCCGATGGATCTTCAAGCTGATCGATGTCAGATGACCATGCAACTTCATACATTAATTGCTACCAATGGACCAATAACATTTGTCTAGTCGATTTTTCGATCGATTGGGCATAAAGTGTGCTTTCTTAGCTGGCCGGTTAGCGATGTCGAAGCATTTGATGATGAAACAGTGATTTCGGCATCAGATCCGTGATGTTGACAAAGATCAACAGATTTCGTGCCCGAAAATCAGATTTTTGAAAAACTACAGGGGCCAAACATCACGAAACGCAAAAAAGGACCCAAAAAAATGGGTTTTTTGGCGAAAATCTGGCGACCCGAATTTCTAGAGTTGCCGACGGCCATGCATCCATGGTCACCGGTGACCATGGGGCATTTTTGCCCTTTTGGTTGCCGGTTTTCGAACGTTTCTTAGTTTTTTCCGCTTCTTTTTTCTTTGGTTGTTTTCTTGACATTTTGCACATGTATTGGCCTGATTTTATTGAAGAAAAATTGACGAGAAGCCTTGCAAATCAAAGGAAAAAGTTTCGGATTTTCCAAGAAAGCTGAAGACTTTGTTGTCCATTTTCCGTCAGAAGTCAAAACTAGGTCAAATGATATCGGAATAACCTGAAATTTGAGGTGAAGCCTCCTGAATATTAAATAAGACCAGCCATAGGCTTTTTTTGTGTTTTAAAGCCATGTGGGTCTAGTCGCCAGTAGACCTGATTTTGTCGCGGGGAAAATGCCGTGCTTTGATGTATGGTCAACCAATGTTCGATTGACCTGGAATTTGACAGGGAACCTATTGGAGTCTTTTAAAGACGATCTATTAGCTCTGATTTGGAAGTCATGGTCCCGGGGAGCTCCGCCGCCGGGAGGTGTAATTTAGCTTCCAAGAGTCAAAGTTGGGTCAAATGTCGTCGAAATGACTTGAAACTTGATGAGTAGCCCTTTGGAAGTGTCTTGAAACCACCCATGCACTCCGTTTGATGAGTGATGGTCTCGGTGGTTCCCGCCGCTGAGAGGCTTGGTCTTGCTGTTTGAGGATTGATGGAGGGTCAAACTTTGTTGGTTCGACCTTAAATTTAAAGTAAAGCCTTTTGGAAGTATTTTGAGACTATTTATAGGCTCTTATCAAAGACCTGATGTCTTTGGTGCTATCGCCGCTGTAAGACCCCGCCCCGAGAGTTTCCGATTAGTGTTAATTAAGACGTGTTTTAGCTATAAGCGAGATTAGTGGAAATGGGTTAAATCTGGATTAGAATAGCTTTTTATAGCTTTGGACAATTTTGGGAATTCTTTTGATCTAGTGGGGCCCTTTGGGAGTTCCTTTTTAGTGTGTCTTGATTAGTTTGGGGATTTAGTTATAATTCTGGAAATCGGTAATTAGCTCCGTTGAATGTATTTTATGATTCCCGACAACTTTCGTATTTGCTCCGTTCCCGTCCGAGACCTTTAAACCCTACCTTGCCATTGATAGGGGTAAAACAGTCTTTTTACACAAAATCTGGACACCATTTTCGATGTCTCCGAAACTTGTAAAATATATACTTTTTGGAAAGTAGAAATTTCGACGAACAATTCTTCCTTCTTCGTCGAATCCATCCGAAGCCCGTAGATTGATGTTTTAGCCCATTTTAGACTTTTAAGTTGTGGGACCTATTGCCTTAGCTATATAGGGAGAAGCCCTCTTCTTCTTCCTCTTCTTGCAATTTCTTGAGAAAGAGGGATCCCAGCCCAGCCCTAGAGTTCTTCCATTTCTTCTTGCTCCTTCTTCTCTCAATCACTCCCAATCTCTTGCTAAAGGCTAAGTGGATGCTACAATCTTCTTCCCCTCCATGAGAGCTCCTTCTTGGTACCATTTTTAGAGAGAAACCACCATTCAAGGACCCTCTTTGAACAAGCCTTGTGTATTTGAAGAACTTCCATGTAAGCCCTTCTTCTTATCTTTTAGATTTGGATTATTCTAGTCTAGAGGATGCTTCATTTCCATTATTGGAAGTTATCCCTTTCTATTTCATAGTTTTGCCATGTTAGGGCTTGTAATGATTGTATTTTGGGGATTTTGTGTAGATTGTAGATTTTGAGCTTGATAGAGTGATTAGAGCTTGACTAGCATTCTTGGAGACCAAGGCAAGTGGATGAATGGATTCAATTTGAATAAGTTCTTATTTTGTCAAAAATGTGGATTTTGCTATTCATATGTCATTTGATTCATTATGTCTCATAAGGCTTTGGAAATGTATTTATTGTCATGGTTTTCTCTTATTTAGTTTTATGAGAATATATGCATGCATTCATGAAGTTTATTTTGGGTTGGTATGACCCCTTAAATGAGATTTGAATTTGCATTAAATGAGATTCGGATTTGGTAGGTGAATGAATGCATTGATGGAATGGTAGTTGGTGGAGAGAGTTAAATGTAAAAGGGAAGGGAATAGACCCATTCCATGTTAGGAAATGGTTGGAGTTGAAGTGAAGGGGTTTGGAAGAGAAAACACTGAAATCTGCACCTGATGTGTAGTCCCCGCAGCTGGGCGGTCAGCGGGCGGTCACCTCGGCGGCTAGCCGACAGGTGACCGGCGGCTAGCCGACCCAGATGCGGTTAGAAACACAGAATGCTGCATTTTGACAGGCAAACCGCGGTCAGCCGCGCGGTCACCTTACGGCTAACCGCCAGTCCAAAACCCCAGTGACCGCTAGGTAGCCGAGAGGCGCGGTTAGAAACACAGAATGCTACATTTTAGCAGGGTGAACCGCGGTCAGCCCCGCGGTCAGCCAGCGGCTAACCGCCGATCACCTCGACGGCTAACCGCCAGCTAACCGACAGGTGACCGAGTTTTACCCAGAATTCCTGAGTTCTTTCCATTGTGTTCAGTTATGATATTAAAAGGTTTGGATGGGTTGTTCTGATGCCCTACCACCTTGGAAAGACCCAGGGGATGACATAAGGAGAGTGACATAGAAAGAAAAACCATTTCGGAAGAGGTATTGGGCCTTTTAGATTCATTAACGTGCATAAGAAAACTTAGTATGTCCTCTATCATTCGAGTACCATATTAGGGTTATATGGACATACAAGATCCTTATACATGTTGCTTGAATATGGAAGCCTCAATATTTAGTCCCTAATGATATAAGAAATTATTGCTTTGTTTTACTCAAATTATATCTGTAATTACCCGATCTTAATGATTTTATCTCAAATTCCGATTTGTACACCCGATATGTCCTGCCAGCCGTGTAAACATGAACTGAGAATGATTTGAATGTGTGTGCCTTCGAGCACCATGCCCCGCCTGTCCGCATGTTTTATATTGATATAGTTTTGTATATGTTTTGGATTTATCATGTAACCTAAGAGTCGGCACCACTAAGCTTGGACATCCTTGTCAGTCTGATCAACTGACTTGGGTCTCCCCCTGTGCTCCCGCCAGTTGCAACTTGGATCCCGTACTGTCCCGTTACCCGGTTCGCGGCCGTGGTCTTGCCTAGCTATATGTATATGTATATGTATCTGTTTATAATATTGGTTCTCGTCACTTCGTGTGATTGAGCCCAATGCACGCAATGTGCTCTCGTCACTCTAGTGATAGAGAGGATTTGGCTTTAGTGTGGTTGCCATCTAGTCAGTTCCTGTACCTTGAATACCCCGCATGCTTTATATTGCATTTGTATTTCAAATGAACTATGCATCCTGTTTTATGACAGATTTCGTTATAACTATGATATGTTTGATTTCTTTCTTGGTTTATCTATTCACCCACCTGCCAGACCGTCGTGTCTGACCCATTTTTGTGGTACTCAGGTCCAGCTCCCGTCTTTGCCCTTGAGGAGGAGTCAGAGGAGGCGGTCGGTGAACCGCAACGTTTAGTGGAGTGGCAAGCTGACGATGTCATGTAGACATTCGGTTTAGCCCGGAGCTGCGAACATTTTGGGAATTTTGAGAATGATACTGTTTTATACTTTTGAGTTGTATTGGCCTTTGTTGGCCTTTATTTTTGGGGAATGTTAATTAACTTGTTCTTTTGTTAAACTTTAACTTAATATTTTGGGAATGCTAATGAGATCATTGCTCACTCTGACATCATGCTATACTTGTTTATTAACAGTCTTACTTGATGTGATTGGAATAAGAGTTTGATTTGCTACACGCTTCCGCACCAATATAAATGTTCTACGAGTGTATGAGGAATCCTCACCGCGGAAACCTGTGGGAAATTAAGGAAATGTATAATTATTATCTAAGGGGTGGTCCCTTATCCACACCACCCCCGTCGCGGTCCCGGGACCCCGGTCCGGGGTCGCGACAGGCTGGTATCAGAGCGAGACGTGTTTCAGGCAATTAAAAGAAACTAGAAATCCTAAGGACGTGGCGAGGATCCGTTAGACTTCTTGTTAGACTTTTCGTTAGTTAGACTCGTGTGAGCAATGTGTAACCCTTATATGATTTTATGTGCTAACAATTTGTTTTACAGTGATATGCCACCTCGAAAAAGACCCGTAACCGACAATCCCACCGCAAGCAATAGTGAGCACACCGGGCCACTAGGAAACGGTACTCCAGATCCAAACATGCAGAATCAATTCCAACAGATGATGCAAGTTATGCTTGACCAGCAACGTCAAGCCAATGAGAACCAAGCCAGATTGCAAGACCAAATGGCCAGGAAGGATGAAGAGCATGCTAGGGAGATGGCTACGATGCAAAGGCAGCTGTTAGAAGTGTTAGAAAGGAGACCTGAACCGGCACCAGCGCAACCTCCAGGCACTCAGATTGTCATCAACAATAGGGAACATGATCCCAATGCGCTGTACGAAAAGTTTAGGAAGAGGGGTCCCAAGGAGTTCACTGGGCATGAGGACCCACTAGCTGCAGACGACTGGTTGGAGCAGACAGAGAACATCTTTGAGATATTTAGATGTACCGGTAGACAGCAAGTGCAACTCACCTCCAAAATTTGCTAAGTTGATTGATATGCCAGCTAGAGAACTTGAGTATGTATTGACGGTGTCCACCCCAGTAGGCAAACAAGTTGTGTGTAGGAAATACTATCCTAGATGTGCTGTTAAGATAGGAGATGTGGTGTTACCGGCGAATCTCATTTTGTTGGAGATGTTTGACTTTGATGTCATTTTAGGAATGGATTGGTTAGCAGGATACCATGCTACGATGGACTGTTTCCATAAGACCCTCACGTTCAAATTAGAGGAGACCCCGGCAGGCGTATTGTTCCACGGGGAGAAGAAGAATTCTTGTCCAAGATTCGTCTCAGCATTGAAGGCTGATAGACTAGTGAGAAGTGGATGTGAATGCTATTTAGCGTTTATCACGGAGGATAAACGGTCCCAAGGGGTGGAGGAGATCCCAATTGTTTGCGAATTCCCAGACATTTTTCCAGAAGAAATCCCAGGTTTACCACCTGTTAGGGAGATTGACTTCACCATCGAATTGTTACCAGGGACCGCTCCGATATCTATTGCACCATACAGAATGGCTCCAGCGGAGTTAGGAGAGTTGAAGATTCAGTTGCAAGAATTGTTGGATAAAGGTTTTATTAGACCGAGCGTCTCACCTTGGGGAGCTCCAGTTTTATTCGTCAAGAAGAAAGACGGTTCCATGAGAATGTGTATTGATTACCGGAAATTGAACCAAGCTACCATCAAGAACAAGTATCCATTGCCAAGGATAGATGAGTTGTTTGACCAATTGCAAGGTGCTGCTTATTTTTCGAAGATCGATCTAAGATCCGGTTATCATCAGCTGAGAGTTAGAGATTCAGATGTATCGAAGACGGCGTTCCGGACGAGATATGGACACTATGAGTTTCTAGTGATGCCATTTGGACTGACGAATGCACCAGCGGTATTCATGGCTTTGATGAACAAAATATTCGCTGAGTACTTAGACCAATTCACAGTGGTGTTTATTGATGACATTTTGGTGTACTCTAAGTCTAGAGAAGAGCATGAAGAGCATTTGAGGATAGCATTGCAACTCCTAAGAGATAACCAATTGTATGCGAAGCTCACTAAGTGCGATTTTTGGCTTGAAGAAGTTGCATTTTTAGGTCATATCATTTCCAAAGAAGGATTATCAGTGGACCCAGCCAAGATAGATGCAGTTGTGAAGTGGGAAAGACCAAAGAACGCGTCAGAAATCAGAAGTTTTCTTGGATTGGCGGGTTACTATCGAAGATTTGTGCAAGGATTTTCGTCGATTGCAGCTTCATTGACAAAGTTGACTAGGAAGAATGCACTTTATGTGTGGACAGACCAATGCGAGACCAGCTTCCAAGAGTTGAAAAAGAGATTAACTTCAGCACCAGTCCTCACTTTACCATCCGGGAGCGGCGGTTACACTATTTTTACAGACGCTTCGAAGATAGGACTCGGTTGTGTGTTGATGCAAGATAGGAAAGTCGTTGCTTATGGATCACGTCAGTTGAAGGACCACGAGAAGAACTATGCAACGCATGACCTGGAGTTAGCAGCGGTCGTTTTTGCACTAAAGATGTGGAGACATTACCTCTACGGAGAGAAATTCGAAGTCCACTCCGATCACCGCAGCCTACAATATTTGTTCTCTCAGAAGGAATTGAATATGAGACAAAGAAGATGGATGGAATATATCAAAGATTATGATTTTCCGATCAAGTACCACCCGGGAAAGGCAAATGTAGTAGCCGATGCCTTGAGTAGGAAGTCAGCAAGTTTGGCAAGCCTAAGAGTTACGTGCTTCTTTCAGCAATTTGAAGAGTTGGGCGTAGATTTTCAGCCCCTAAGCGAGGGAGTGATGTTAGCCAACATGTCAGTGTCTGAACCCTCGTTCATCCGGAAGATCAAGGACAACCAATTGCAAGATCCAGAGTTGGCCAAGATTTCAGAGCATATAGCAGAACGCCCTGATTTTCGTATTGTAGATGGAGTCTTATTCTTTCGTGATCGTCTATGCGTGCCCAACATTGAAGATTTGAAGAACGACATTATGACAGAGGCGCACAGTGCGAAGTACTCTATGCATCCGGGTAGCACGAAGATGTATCAAAACTTGAAAGGCAGATTTTGGTGGAACAACATGAAGAGGGAAATAGCAGCTTTCGTTTCCCGATGTTTGACGTGTCAGTTGGTGAAGGCAGAGCACCAGAAACCTCCAGGGTTATTGCAGCCATTAGAGATACCAGAATGGAAGTGGGAACATATCACCATGGATTTCATCTCGGGATTGCCAAGGACCAGAAGAGGGAACAACTCCATATGGGTCATTGTGGACCGTCTCACCAAATCAGCTCATTTTATTCCTATGAAGACCGGAGAGAAAATGCATATGTTACCTCTCGCAGAATTGTTTGTCAACGAGATTGTCAGCCGTCATGGGCAGCCAGTCTCCATTACTTCAGATAGAGATAGCAGATTCGTCTCGAGATTCTGGAAGACTTTGCATGAGTCGATGGGAACAAAACTTCAGTTCAGCACAGCGTATCACCCACAAACAGATGGTCAGTCGGAGAGAACAATTCAGACCCTTGAAGATATGCTTCGAGCGTGTGTACTAGATTTCAAGACTCAATGGGATGAGACCCTACCACTTTGCGAATTCGCCTACAATAACAGTTATCATTCGAGCATTGGAATGGCGCCTTTTGAGGCATTGTATGGTAGGAGGTGTAGAACTCCAGTTTGTTGGGAAGAAGTAGGTATTCGCAGTTTTCATGGACCAACTATGGTGAGTGAAACCAGCGACAAAGTCAAGTTGATCCAGGAACGTCTGAAAGTAGCCCGGAGTAGACAGAAGAGTTATGCAGACTCTCATCGAAGGGACTTACATTTTAAGGAAGGAGATAAGGTTTTCTTGAAGGTGTCACCTACTAGAGGAACTTTGAGATTCGGTCAGAAAGGCAAATTATCTAGGAGATACATTGGACCCTATGATATCGTGAGCAAGATTGGTGACGTGGCTTATAGATTAGCCTTACCACCTGAGCTTTCCGGCGTACACAATGTGTTCCATGTGTCTATGTTGAAAAAGTACGTCCCAGATCCATCACATGTACTCCGTCATGAACCATTAGAGATCAGAGAAGATGCCACCTATGTCGAGAAGCCTATTCAGATCATCGATACGAAGGGACAAGAACTGAGGACAAGGACTATACAATGGGTGAAAGTGCTCTGGGAAAATCACGGACCTAAAGAGGCAACGTGGGAATTACGGGATCAAGTTCAGAAGAAGTATCCGCATCTACTACCCGAGGTTAGTTATTTTATTTCATTTGGTGGACCAAATGCCCTAAGGGGTGGAGGATGTAAGACCCCGCCCCGAGAGTTTCCGATTAGTGTTAATTAAGACGTGTTTTAGCTATAAGCGAGATTAGTGGAAATGGGTTAAATCTGGATTAGAATAGCTTTTTATAGCTTTGGACAATTTTGGGAATTCTTTTGATCTAGTGGGGCCCTTTGGGAGTTCCTTTTTAGTGTGTCTTGATTAGTTTGGGGATTTAGTTATAATTCTGGAAATCGGTAATTAGCTCCGTTGAATGTATTTTATGATTCCCGACAACTTTCGTATTTGCTCCGTTCCCGTCCGAGACCTTTAAACCCTACCTTGCCATTGATAGGGGTAAAACAGTCTTTTTACACAAAATCTGGACACCATTTTCGATGTCTCCGAAACTTGTAAAATATATACTTTTTGGAAAGTAGAAATTTCGACGAACAATTCTTCCTTCTTCGTCGAATCCATCCGAAGCCCGTAGATTGATGTTTTAGCCCATTTTAGACTTTTAAGTTGTGGGACCTATTGCCTTAGCTATATAGGGAGAAGCCCTCTTCTTCTTCCTCTTCTTGCAATTTCTTGAGAAAGAGGGATCCCAGCCCAGCCCTAGAGTTCTTCCATTTCTTCTTGCTCCTTCTTCTCTCAATCACTCCCAATCTCTTGCTAAAGGCTAAGTGGATGCTACAATCTTCTTCCCCTCCATGAGAGCTCCTTCTTGGTACCATTTTTAGAGAGAAACCACCATTCAAGGACCCTCTTTGAACAAGCCTTGTGTATTTGAAGAACTTCCATGTAAGCCCTTCTTCTTATCTTTTAGATTTGGATTATTCTAGTCTAGAGGATGCTTCATTTCCATTATTGGAAGTTATCCCTTTCTATTTCATAGTTTTGCCATGTTAGGGCTTGTAATGATTGTATTTTGGGGATTTTGTGTAGATTGTAGATTTTGAGCTTTATAGAGTGATTAGAGCTTGACTAGCATTCTTGGAGACCAAGGCAAGTGGATGAATGGATTCAATTTGAATAAGTTCTTATTTTGTCAAAAATGTGGATTTTGCTATTCATATGTCATTTGATTCATTATGTCTCATAAGGCTTTGGAAATGTATTTATTGTCATGGTTTTCTCTTATTTAGTTTTATGAGAATATATGCATGCATTCATGAAGTTTATTTTGGGTTGGTATGACCCCTTAAATGAGATTTGAATTTGCATTAAATGAGATTCGGATTTGGTAGGTGAATGAATGCATTGATGGAATGGTAGTTGGTGGAGAGAGTTAAATGTAAAAGGGAAGGGAATAGACCCATTCCATGTTAGGAAATGGTTGGAGTTGAAGTGAAGGGGTTTGGAAGAGAAAACACTGAAATCTGCACCTGATGTGTAGTCCCCGCAGCTGGGCGGTCAGCGGGCGGTCACCTCGGCGGCTAGCCGACAGGTGACCGGCGGCTAGCCGACCCAGATGCGGTTAGAAACACAGAATGCTGCATTTTGACAGGCAAACCGCGGTCAGCCGCGCGGTCACCTTACGGCTAACCGCCAGTCCAAAACCCCAGTGACCGCTAGGTAGCCGAGAGGCGCGGTTAGAAACACAGAATGCTACATTTTAGCAGGGTGAACCGCGGTCAGCCCCGCGGTCAGCCAGCGGCTAACCGCCGATCACCTCGACGGCTAACCGCCAGCTAACCGACAGGTGACCGAGTTTTACCCAGAATTCCTGAGTTCTTTCCATTGTGTTCAGTTATGATATTAAAAGGTTTGGATGGGTTGTTCTGATGCCCTACCACCTTGGAAAGACCCAGGGGATGACATAAGGAGAGTGACATAGAAAGAAAAACCATTTCGGAAGAGGTATTGGGCCTTTTAGATTCATTAACGTGCATAAGAAAACTTAGTATGTCCTCTATCATTCGAGTACCATATTAGGGTTATATGGACATACAAGATCCTTATACATGTTGCTTGAATATGGAAGCCTCAATATTTAGTCCCTAATGATATAAGAAATTATTGCTTTGTTTTACTCAAATTATATCTGTAATTACCCGATCTTAATGATTTTATCTCAAATTCCGATTTGTACACCCGATATGTCCTGCCAGCCGTGTAAACATGAACTGAGAATGATTTGAATGTGTGTGCCTTCGAGCACCATGCCCCGCCTGTCCGCATGTTTTATATTGATATAGTTTTGTATATGTTTTGGATTTATCATGTAACCTAAGAGTCGGCACCACTAAGCTTGGACATCCTTGCCAGTCTGATCAACTGACTTGGGTCTCCCCCTGTGCTCCCGCCAGTTGCAACTTGGATCCCGTACTGTCCCGTTACCCGGTTCGCGGCCGTGGTCTTGCCTAGCTATATGTATATGTATATGTATCTGTTTATAATATTGGTTCTCGTCACTTCGTGTGATTGAGCCCAATGCACGCAATGTGCTCTCGTCACTCTAGTGATAGAGAGGATTTGGCTTTAGTGTGGTTGCCATCTAGTCAGTTCCTGTACCTTGAATACCCCGCATGCTTTATATTGCATTTGTATTTCAAATGAACTATGCACCCTGTTTTATGACAGATTTCGTTATAACTATGATATGTTTGATTTCTTTCTTGGTTTATCTATTCACCCACCTGCCAGACCGTCGTGTCTGACCCATTTTTGTGGTACTCAGGTCCAGCTCCCGTCTTTGCCCTTGAGGAGGAGTCAGAGGAGGCGGTCGGTGAACCGCAACGTTTAGTGGAGTGGCAAGCTGACGATGTCATGTAGACATTCGGTTTAGCCCGGAGCTGCGAACATTTTGGGAATTTTGAGAATGATACTGTTTTATACTTTTGAGTTGTATTGGCCTTTGTTGGCCTTTATTTTTGGGGAATGTTAATTAACTTGTTCTTTTGTTAAACTTTAACTTAATATTTTGGGAATGCTAATGAGATCATTGCTCACTCTGACATCATGCTATACTTGTTTATTAACAGTCTTACTTGATGTGATTGGAATAAGAGTTTGATTTGCTACACGCTTCCGCACCAATATAAATGTTCTACGAGTGTATGAGGAATCCTCACCGCGGAAACCTGTGGGAAATTAAGGAAATGTATAATTATTATCTAAGGGGTGGTCCCTTATCCACACCACCCCCGTCGCGGTCCCGGGACCCCGGTCCGGGGTCGCGACAGCCGCCGGGAAAGCCGACTTTGTTGCGACTGTTTCCTTTTTGGGCCAAACGATGTTGGAATGGCCTGAAATTTGATGTAAAGCCTTTTAGTGGCATTTTGAGGCCAACTGTGTGCTCTGTTTCTTGAGTCGGGGTCTCTAGCATCACCGCCGCCAGGTGCTCTTGTTCAACCACTGGACGAGTGAAGTAAGGCTAAATAATGTCGAAATGGCTCGAAACTTCATATGTACTCTTCTTATGGCCCTTTTGAAGGATCTTGCAGTTTTTGTTTGATTCTAGTAAGATTCGATGTTTGAAGCAGCATTGCCTGGTTGTGGTAGGATGCGACTTCATGTAACTTCTTATTGTCAAGAGTGTATGAAGAGCCAAAGTGACATTTTTGGTGTCAACAGAACTATGGATTCTGCATAAACTGACATGCGGAATTAATAAAAAAAACGCCAAGTCAGGCCTAGTTAAAGTAAGAATCTGAAGGGCACCCACGATACTAAGATAATGAGATGGGTCAGGATAAAGAGCATCTTGATTCTTTAGAAGAAGTTTAGTTCGAACAGCCGCCATATGGGTACCAATGCTTTCGCAGGCATCCATCCCGGTACGACGTAATAAATACTTGGCATACTTGGATTGAGTAAGCTAAAGACCACTGGGGCCAATAGGATCCTCAATGACAAGAAAATAATGTAATGGCCAAATATCCCTCACGCGAAATTCGCTGCTTAAGATGTCAATAAACAAGTGTAGTAATGCAGTGTTATCCCCGGTCAAGATAATATCATCCATATACAATAATAGAATAAGAAGACCATCAGGTGCCTGATGTGAATTTAAATTCAATCCCTTAATACTGCAAGTGCACAATTGTCTTTTTGAGACAATGGCAAGTACAAGTCGAACCCATAGTGAGCACCATTGAAATATATATATATATATTTTACTAGAATCAGATTTTTTTTATAAATGATAATGACAAGAGAGATAATAAAAAAAAAATAGTAATAAGATTGAAAAAAAATTCTAGATCTAAAGTATAAAAATAAAATTTCAGAAAATGCAAATCAAAATGTCAAGAATCCATTAAGTAGTCCCACCATCATTCTATGCAATTGATAAAATAAATTTATCCCAAAAATCCTTCAAATCAGAAACTTATCAATGTTTCTTATTCGGATAATTTTTCTATTAAATAGCACAATTTTTCACAATTTATTTAAGGCAAAAATCTCCTTCACCTAATGAAATTATGAACTTAACTAAATATCACATATTATAGGTTATCAAAGAATTTCAATCTAAGAATAATCTATTAAGAAAACATACATGATTAAAGCATTGTTCAAATAAAAAAATTTGAATAACATAGGTTCTCAATGGCAGAAGGCAGATTTATTATTATAATAAATCGCAATAGACAAAAATATCACATAAAATAATGATGAGAAACACTTAACTTCATTTGACCCTCTGATCCAGGGATCTACTCCTCCATTACAAAAGATGTGATTTTCATTAAGAACTTCATGGGAATTACAATTTTCTCTCACACTCTTCAAACCTAGTTCTGGAACAGGGCTCCTGAATATCCATATTTTTTTTTTCGTTTCTTTTTCTAGAAAGAAAAGGTAGAGAGAGGAAAAGATGGAATGAGAGAGAGGGATGTAAGTTCTCTCCTTTTAAGGGCATGGGATTGGCTGTACCACCTTGTGGGTTCCCTGTTGGCTCCTCTTTTGTAGGCTATGATAGATTTCTTTTAGAAATATTGGGCCTAAAAGTCAGCCCTTATATAGCAAATACAGGATCCAAGAAAGATAATCCTTGGTTGTTCGCATGATCCCATATGCACCGAATTTTGTGTAAACAATCCCTTGTTTTCAGGAACCGGTTTCCCAATTCCTATCTTGGTCCACACTTGTACCTTGAAAATTAGAATCTTTATTTAAAAAGAACTCATTCCATCAAAGATGGGCTAGCATAAAGATGGCTTGCCATGTCATTTGTTTGACTATACAACAACCAACATAGTAATAAGGGGAGAATCATTGGTTTCTTCCTTCATTCTCTGAATATCTTCTTCCAATTCCATTCGGTGTTGTATAATAACAATGAAGCAAATAGGGCCCTCTCATTTAATTTTCAATGCAAAGATGAGTGGACTCCCCTTGGCTGCCCGAAGGTGAGTGGAACCCAATTGCTTTTCAATTTCCTTGTGGTTTTGTGGGTCCTGCCATTTCCTACACATACTAATTAAACTTATCAAATGCTAAAGAGCCCACTTGAAGTGGGACCCGTCCGGATAAAGTTTTACTCCATCTAAATTTGCAGGATCAAAACTCCATCTAAATTTGCACAATCAAAACTTCTTAAAGAGATTGTGTAAGATCTGATCTAGTGGACCACCGACACCGATAACCAGGTCCATTAGATCAGGTCTGACATAATCTCTTCCAGAAGTTTTGATCGTGAAAATTGACAAGGGGAAGATTGTAAGGCTTGAGTTGATGGTTAGATGAGAGAAGATGCTGATTTTCTCTATTGAAATAAAAAAAATTGACCGTGATAATTGCGGAAGCAGGATCGTATCCAGCTTGATCACAAGATCATCGTTGATTTTCTTAGGGCTTAAAAGTCTATACTATTGAATGTCTTATTATTGAAAATCTTTTGGGTTGGTACATGGCTTCTTATATGGTATTAGAGCTTGGGGCCCGGCAATGATCTTGTCATCGGCCGGGTATGATCCCTTCATCGCAATTATCACCGTCAATTTTTCTATTTCAATAAAAAAACCACCATCCTCTCTCATCCATCAGTCATTCTCTCTCATCCACCCATCAACTCACGATCTTACCACCTTCGTCAAATCTCCTTTCCTCCATCAATTTGCATGATCACATCATATTTGATTTAGCAGGTTATTGGCACCAACGAATTCAACAGGAGTGGGTTGCAACAGTGATGGATCCACAGACGGACGGTGATCCCATCCCCGATATGAAGATACGATCGTTTTTGCAAAATATTTATCATTTATATTTGTTTTAGATGAAAGGGTTTCTATTTTTAAAGTCAACAATCATTGAAAGGATCATGTGATTGAGGGGTATGTTAGAGATTAGTATCTTAGATAAGGATTAGTTTGGTTGTTAGAGATTTTAGGTAGTTTAAATTTTGAATAATTATTGATTAGGTTTGCTCTTCATTGTATAAATTGAGATCATTTCTCAATTAAATGTTACGGCGATATTATGGGAATGTCTTATGATTGAAAGTCTATAAATACAATAGTCTTTTCGACTTTTTTAAAAAACAAGAATATAGTGGTCTTTGTTAACAGGCTCCTAACAAAGTTGGCCCAGCCCAAATCGCTCCTTATGGTTGTTATAGGCCTAGTTTTAGGCCATGTGGATAAATGGGTTAGGACTAGGTTTGTAAACCAGCCCAATATGATATCTATGGCAGCAAAATGGATGGAATTTTGCCTTCATATTGCCTTAGAGGGCATGTTTGTTTTATAAAATACATATATTGAATACAAAGGATTTCAGCTCAAATTATAAGCTCCATCAAATGATTATTGACCAAGCGAGGGGTAATATATAGAAGGTAACGAAGTAGGTGCGAGCTTGACTATACTAGGAATTTTATTACTAGCTAGGGTGGTGGCTACGCATTCATTTTTTTTATCTTCTCCTTGATTCAATTTTTATTGAAAAAGAGATTATTTGATGGTCATTTTCAATATTCTCTTTTGATTCTTCGGAACTCAATTAAACAAGACAATGTTGCTCTACACCAACATCACCATCATCGTCTTCATCCTCACTCATCTCCTCATAATCTTCACCATGAAATACCCACCTTGTATAAGTTTTATCCATTCCATTTTCCTCCAAATGTGCTTTAACCATATTGATGGGTTTGAAATATCTATTGTTGCACTTGTTACATCGACATTTTATCCTATTGCCTTTATCCGCATAATTACGTGCACACTCAATAAAGTATTTTACTCCTTTCGTGTAAGCAGGTAAATGTCTGCCCCGAAGCTGCATCCAACTTTTATCCATATTTAACTCCCTACCACAAGAAGAATAAATATGAGTATTATGTATTGATGAGAAATTACTTGATTCCCTACCACAAGATTATGGAGTTACTGACACTGAAATGTCCCTTGGAAGTATTCCCAAAGAGCACCATAAAAAATTCAAGATTAAGTGTTCGGTAAGTGCAAAATCCATTTTTGGGTCAACTTTAGGTCCAAACCTGAAAAGTAACATTACCTTTTACCACCATGTACAAAAGTAAAATAATGAGGCCAATGACTAAATGTAGGCTGGGCTCTTTGCCCCTATGCAAATTAATTACTCAACCCTACCAAAGTGAAAATGGAGAACTTTGATGATGTTTTGTAAATTGAAGCAATTGATGTAATGGGAAGGTTTCATGACACTTGAACAATACAAATTGGATCCATTTCTCATACAATTTACTTGATGGTCACACACCAAAAGAGGAAAAAGCAAAGACAAATTCCTAAACTCCAAACAACTGATTTGATGGCCCCACCAAAAGAAGAGAAAGGAAAAACAAACATAAGGTAGTTCAATCCGAAGAAACATAAGGTAAATTTCTAAAAATAACTATCAAATTAATTATCACTCTCTAGCGGAAAATGAATCAAGGGGAGATGAGAACTAACTATGGAGCCATCACCACGGTAATTTAAATCCGAGAAAGCCAAGGTTCCTTCTACATATCTACTTTATATCATTCATTACTCACTTCTTTTGTATTCCTGTATTAATAGCTCATTTTACTATGAATTCCTATGTATTTATATACATGCAAAGGTACTGTCCTAAAAGTTACTACTCCTTTGATATTGCCAAACCATTAACAAACTCCAAGGGGTCACCCCTTTAACCTGACCCGTCCCTTTCACCACCCCCAAAATGTTTTATGCCTCCTTGAGGAGATGAGAGGCCTATGGGTACCAAGCCTCTGCATGTTGGGTGTATCCTTCCAAATAAGATGCTCATCACAGGAGGGGTGCGCCCAGTACATGTTGTCACCATCGTAAGCTCCATGGCAAAATAGATAGAGATGTATGTGCATATCAATAATAGCACTAGCCATGTGCCTCTCCATGTGGCTTGGATCATGACATTATAATCCAAATCTTGTCATGGATATGATCCTATATGCAAATTGGCTTTAAAATCCACATGCCATGGATCAGATCTTCCCTGTGCCTATTTGAGCAACCTCCTTGTCTTTTGGTGGGTAAGCTGCATGAGTAATGCTTTACCATCCCCATTTCATAAGCACATGCAACAACTTAATTGGTCTAGATGTCAAACCAATAAATGTTCGACAAACTGGAAATTCATTGGCATCCACATAATGAATCAATGAAAAAAATTATATGAATCAAAAGATTAAGAAATACTTAATTGTGTCTAGATCCCTAGCCCAGCTACAGCAGAACCTAACCCCAACTTTGAACCATTATGAAAAGGATCTTCAGTCCTCGTGTTATGCGCCAAATCACCTATGATAATTGGGGTTTTCTCTTTATCAATGTTGTAAACTAAATCCATGGCCACCCTCCTAAAGTGGTTAGAAAAGTATCAAAAAATGTAAAGACTGAAGATTAACTCCAAGGCTCTCAGACTGATCAGATCACCAAGATTTCTCTGCTGAATGAGTCCACAATGTGGATGCATTTCTCTTCATAAAAAAATAGGTAGAAGAGGTTTCTGACTCTGTTGCTATGGACATGGTATCTTCCCCTTTCTCTACTATGGAGAGATGGATGGAAACTTAAGGTGCTGGCCGAGGAGGAAGGTGACATCAGCCCTAGAAATTCAAATTTCAAAGTTTCCTTCTCAGATTAGGGGTTTAAGTTAATCTTTTGAGGCCACGAGGCGAGGAGAAGTGTTAGGCCCTATCTGGAGTCAAAGTCAAATTCTGAGACATCTGAGAAGGCCAGTGCTTCCTTATTTGACAAACCAAGGGCGTGATACTCTTTGAAGGTGCCAACATGCCTGTGCCATTATGAGGAAGGCGAGTTATGTCCAACTAAGGATAGATTGAGAAGCATTTCTATGCTCCGTAGACAAATTATTGAGGTCTATCTTCCCCCCAGTCAAAAACAAGGATTCTTATTATGAAGACTTTTTATTGTATTCTTATTATGAAGACTTTATTGTATTCTTATTATATTGATATAAGGGCAGGTTCTGTGTCTGCCAATGTGCCACATTTTTTTTTTTAAATCTTTTTATTTGTTAAAGAATTAGAATCGTTGATGCTTTTCTTATATTTTTTGGTCTTTAATTGGAATTGTATGGCCCTGATATTATTATGCAATTCTCACTTTGCAGTCATTTAATATCCCTCCCTCCCGCTCTTTCTCTCTCCCCATTTCTATATATTGATTCTGTGTGTGCATTGATCTCATAAAGATAAAATAAATAAAAAATCTTGCTTATGTTATTAGAGAATAAGAAGATCCCTGCACCATGTTTTCTGTTGTGATTGGATTTTCGTTTTTGTTTGGAGCTTCTGTTGTTGCTGACTTCTCCCTCTTTTTTCTGTTTTTTTTCTGTTTTTGTTTTGGGAACAGTTCAAGGGCAATTGGAGTCTGAACTGCAATTGTGTCACCACCTTCTCACTGAAAAAGCTGATGCTGATCTTTTTAAAAGACATGGGTTCTGAACCATTAATGTAGAAACTTCTTTTTACTTTCAAACCTTGTGTTATTTTTCCAACTAGTAAAATCCCAAAACCTGATTGAACCATTTGTGGGTTGTTTACCGCTCTGCCTGCTCCTGATTGAATTTATATGGCTAGTTAACCTTTGTCAGCTCCAAGAAGCATCACAGAAAGTTGCAGGGGAAAAAATGAGGTAGGCTTGTAGTAGATAATGTTTGAATGAGGTGTAAAGGTGCAGGATAAGGCATATGCCTTTTAGTTCTTTCTTTTTGTAACTTGGTGTATCACTAGCTATGCAAATGCTCTGAGGATGTGCTCAGGTCCTAGCTCTTGATGTAATTTCAGAATTGTAGGTTTTCTATTGTATTCTTTCAAAGAGTAGAAACAGGGAATTGATTTTAGTACAGAGCTTCCCCATAATGTGGTAAGGTGATATAAATACCCTTTGTCCTTTGACCTTTTGCACATGGCGGGGTGAGATGAATATTGTCGTCCCATCTTGTGGTTTGTACACATTACCAACCACAACTCGAATGATTGTTTCCATCATTTTGCTATGCATTACTATTTTAGCTGGGCCTTTTTAGTGCTTTGATGTTGCAAGTTAGTGTATTACTATTTTTCTATGCAAATGCTCTGAGGATGTGCTGAGGTTCTAATTCTCTTGATATAATTTCAGAGTTTTAGGTGTTTCTTTTGTGTTCTTTTTAAGAGAGGAAACAGGGGACTAATTATGTACAGAGGAGCTTCCCCGTAATTTGGTAGGGTCAATCTACCACATTAATTTCTATTCCCGTTTCATGGACCTTCTTTTCCTCTCTTGGGCCTATCTTAATCATTGAGAAAGGAATGGAACTCAACATGTTCTTGCATGTTAGGGTAATTATTTGTACTTATGGCTTTAACATGACGGCTGTTACTTAATGGTTTTGACCACTGCATACTGGTTATGGAGCCACCATTTCAGTTATTTGGTTATGGCTATTTCTATTGAACCTATTCAGATTCTATTTTCTCAGTGTTACTTGGCCGCTAAGCTTTTATTTATTGTTTGAAACCCTAAAAGTGATCAATATGGCTGGTTCAGATAAAAAATGGGGGGTTGTTCCACTGTCTTCCTTTTGATGGCTAAAGAAAAGGGAAATATCTGTGAGCGTAATAAGTTTGTGTAATGCATTTTGTCAGGTTTGCTTAGCAGCGTCTTGTGTGGCTTGTTATTAGGTAAGGCTTATATGTAGCTGCTCTTTGCTTTGGAAGAACATAACGTGCTAAATGCAGATTTAGATGAGAGTAACCCGGTGCAAGTGACTCGAGTTAATGCATGGGTAAGCCCATAGTTGTTGCATTTGGAAAACAATGAGTTTACACAAAATTTAGAACTCATTCATTCTTTGCAACAACAGATTATAGGGAGAAGCAAGTTGACCCTAACTTGACCAATTTAAATGTTGATAAGTTTTTCTGACCCATGACCTACCTGTGTGTGCTCTGAGTCTAGATTAGGAGGGAGATGGAAACACCAAGTTCTTCCAAGGGATAACTTATAAAGGAGCCGCGCCAACCATATTCCAGTCCTAGTTGATGACGAGTTGAGATTGAAAACGGCGAAGATAGCACTGACCATATACTGATTATCAAAATGTTGTATGCTAGAAAAAACTTTGATCAGCACAGCTTCCAAAACTTTGAATTTTATACAATTGGGAATCAAGACATGGAGTAGTTGGAAAAGATCAAGGAGGAGGAGGTTAGGGCTGTAGTTCTTGATTAGGGGGAGACAGCCCCCTGTCGTTACTGATGGCTTTCTTAAGAAGAAAAAAAACATAACTTTTGTTATGGGATTGTATCAAAGTCAATCCTAAAATAAATTTGGGATCATCATTACAAAAAAAGTCTCATCAAATTAGATAAGGGGGCTGTCTCAGACAAAGACCATTATTATAAGCATGGTCACTATTAATCTTGAAGTGGAAAATAAAACATAAGAGTAGAAAATGCATATCAAATAGAAGATAAAACATATAGTAGAAAATAGGGAATGATTGCAATCAACGTAAAGAATATCATGGACATTAAATATCCGGAAGGAGAAAATAATTTCGTTCATCAACATTAAATGCATTTCAAATAGAAGATAAAAGATAAAACATAGAATGTAAAAATGAAATTGATCCAATCATATTAGTAGGCATTAAGAAGAATGTAAAAACAAATTGTAAGGACATTATTGCGTTTCCAATTTCTTAATAGGAGTCCAAATAAAAATATTCTTAATAGGAGTCCAGAAACATACCTCTTTACTTTTCTTTGATTGAAACTGATTGTTAATAGCTGTCATCAAAAACACAGAAAACGAATTGATCCAAAGTGATACTAAATGAGTGTTAGGAAGAATGTAGAAAACAAATTGTCAGGGATTTTGGGTTTCCAATTCATTAATAGGATTCCGGAAATACCACCTCTGTACTTTTCTTTGATCCAAACTGATTCTTAACAGGCATCACGAAGAATGAATAAACAAATTGCTAGGCCAAAAATAGATGAATCAAAAATTACAAAAAGAAAGGAATGACAAATCATAAGGAAAACAAATCGAAAACAGAGATGAATCACAAACTACTTAGGCATGTTTGCATGTTGCAGAGATGAATAGCAGAGGAGGAACACAAATCGAAAAAAGAGATGAATCCCAAATTAACGAAGAGGACTTATAATGATAAAACAAACAGACACTACAAAACTACAAACATAGAAATACAATAGAGAGGAGAATCCAATATTTGTGGAACTCTTTTTCCTTTTTCACCTTCTTAGTCTCCGATTTGCAGTACAAAAAAAAATCTCCAAACCATCTCCAAACCCTAAACAGAAAAACATGTCTAGGCCTATATTCCCAAACACCAAGCCCTAAAAAGAGAATGAATCGCTAACAAGAAAAGATCAATATGAAAGAAATAGAAAATAAGAAGAAATCGAAACACACACTGCTACTACCTCATGACAACAAGATGAAGCCCCTGTAAAGAAAAATCGTCGGAATGTACCTGCATTTCGTTCCTAACGGACGCAAGTTGACGACCACGCCCCCAAATCGAATGGTCTCTCTCTTCTTATGTTCTTCCTGTCTCAAAAGAGAACACCAGAAACCCTAATTCAGACTGAGCACCTCCGAGGAATCCAACCGGATGTTTGGCACCTTTGTATGCCGGAACGAGAGAGAGATATAGAGAGAGTGTGAAGAGCAGAGAGAGCGAAGCAGAACGAAGACGTGCGCGCGTTTATACCAAGAACATTAACAGAAGGCGAGGATCAATAAAAATAAAAGAAACAAAAGGCGGGAGAGGGAATAAATAGGGAAATTATACTTTTTTTTTTTTTTTGCAACGCCATAAAACAATGTTGCTAAAACAAAATTATCTACCACGCATTTAAATTCATGTCGCGAAAAAAATATTATCTGCGACGCTTCACGTATACTGCCGCAACTAAATATTATTTGTGACGCCAAATTTGCGTCCCAAATAAATGTAATTTTTTTTTCATAATGGTGACAAATGGAAAAATTCTGAATTTTTTAGCTTGGAATTTTTACGACGCCATATGATGTAGGTTGCTAATAATAATTATCTGCGACACAAAGGCATCAGAGTCGCAAATGCGATATTATGTGCGACGAAAAAAGGAAACTGTTGCAAATAACCTTAACTTTTTTACAACGTAATAAGTTAACTGTCTCAACTAAAAACCACTTGCGACGTGAGGATTGCATTGCAAATAGAGACACTTATTTACGACATATGACTGTGTTGCAAATGTGTATATAGCGTCGCGAATAATTTTACCGCCATTTGGTGCTAAGGATTTTGTGACGCATTTGTTTGCGACACACAATATTCATTGCTAAAAGTATCTATTTGCAATGCTTAAAGTCTTCTATCACAAATACTTAACTTGTTGCGACGGGTCTAGTTTTACATTGCAAAAAGTCTTTTTTTTTTGCGACACTTTTGGTTGCATCACAAATAGTTTCGTCACTAAAAATCCCATTTGTTGTAGTGTAAAGATGAGTATGAGAGGTTCGTTCAATATCACATCACAGTTTCTATCGTGTTCTCCTTTGCATCTAAGAAAGATGTACTAATCGTGCCTAGCCCAGCTAATAAGAATATCAGTCGTTGGATGCAATCCTATTCTACACCTTGAGCTCCTACTAATCCCACCATCTACTAACTAATTAGAATGGCATAGGGCTCCGAAAAGTAGGTTTTTCTGTTGAAAAATATTTTTACTGACTATATTATTGCCTTGAGGTTTTGGTATGAGTAGTTACCGTGGGAAACTTAATATGTATCAAAGCCAACTAGTTGTGAGCTCAAATTTTAGGAAGAATGACTCATGCGAAAGAAACTTACTTGCACCACGAGCTATTGGCAAAAATGGTTAATTAAGACATCGTACTATAGTATTAGTTTAGCTGGGAAAAGTCCTCTTCCTCTACTAGAGGCCCCAGGTTTTGGTGCGAAAGGTTAGTGGAGGAAACTTGTTATTGTTTGGTTCCTGCCATCAAAGTACAAGGGTCCTTGTCATTAGATGGGCGATTAAAAATCCTGCACTAATTTTTATTTTTATTTTTGTTTGTTAAAGGCACTAAAGGAAATCAGCTGTAAGACCCCGCCCCAAGAGTTTCCTATTAGCGTTAATTAAGAGGTGCTTTAGCTATAAGTGAGATTAGTGGAATTTGGTTAAGTTTGGATTAGAATAGCTCTTTTATAGCTTTGACTTGTTTTGGGAACTATTTTGATTAGTGGGGCCCTTTGGGGGTTCCTTTAATTGTGTTTTGATTAGCTTTGGGATATATTTAGTAATTCTGGAAATCTGTAGTTTGCCCCGTTTATCGTATTTTATGATTCCCGACAACTTTCGTATTTGCCCCGTTTCAGTCCGAGACCTCTGAACCCTACTTTGCTAGTTATAGGGGTAAATCAGTCTTTTTACACAAAATCTGGACACTATTTTCGATATCTCCGAAACCTGTGAAATATATACTTTTTGGAAACTAGAGATTTTGACGAACAATTCTTCTTTCTTCGTCGAATCCATCCGAAGCCCGTGAGATGAGGTTTTAAGCCCAAGTAGTTGATAGGTTGTGGGACCCATTCATGTTGTCTATATAAGGGAGAGTCTTCTTCCTTCTTCTTTTTCTTGCAACTTTTCCTTGAAGAGCTAGTGAGTTCCAGCCTAGGGTTCTTCTTGCCCTTTTCTTGCTTCTCCATCTCTCAATTTCTCTCAAGTCATTACCAAAGGGAAAATGGATGCTCCAACCTTCTTCCACTCCAAGAATACTTCCTATTGATATCATTTTCAGAGAAAACCCTCCACTCTAAAATATTCTTTGAGCAAGCCTTGTGTATTTGGAAGTCTTCTATGTAAGATCTTCTTCTCATCTCTTGGATTTGTGTTCTTGTAGTCTTCATGATGCTTCACTTTCATTATTGGAAGCTATATCTCTCTACTTCTTGTTTTGTCATTCTAGTGTTATTTTGGGGATTTTGTGTAGATCTTTGATTTGGCTTAAGGAGTGGTGATTAGAGATTGATTAGCTTAATTGGGAGCCAAGGCAAGTGGATGAATAGCTTTCTTGAATGATTTCATGTTTTAACAAGATTTTATGGATTTTTCACTATTCATCTTCTCTTATGTACCATGGTTGATAATGAGTTTTGATTTGTGCATCTTGTTAAGTTATTTCCCATTATTGGAACTTTTGAAGAATGTATATGCATTATGTTTGTAAAAGCTTGTTTTTTGACCACATATAGTTTGTCATTAATTTGGTGGTTGTGCATTGAATGGGATTGGAAAGGAGAATTGATGTGATTTTGGTGTTAATGGATGGTTGTTGGAGGATTGGAATGGGATGGAAGTTGGTAGGTTGAGAGCTATAAATATTGTGTGAAGTGTTGGCTGAAATGAAGTTTTGAAGAGAAGGAAAAATGAGATTCGGACTGCTGAAACAGAGAGTTTCTGAAGCAGTTCGCTCGAGCGAACCCTCCACAGAACCTCTATCGCTTGAGCCAATCTCTCCCTTCGCTGGAGCCTTCCTGTTCCGGAGCAGTTCGCTCGAGCGGACTTATACTCGCTAGAGCGAACCCCTCACAGAACTTTGGTCGCTTGAGCCTCCTTTCTTCTTCACACGACCTTTCCTGACTCAGAGTAGTTTGCTCGAGCGGACTTATACTCGCTCGAGCGAACCCCTCACAAAACTATGTTCGCTCGAGCCTCCCCATTCTTCGCTTGAGCCCTCCTGTACTGAACCAGTCCGCTCGAGCGAACCTCCTGTCCGCTCGAGCGAACTGTACAGAATTCCTAGGTCTTTTCCTTTGTCTTCAGAAATTATGTTCTAAGGTTAGGATGGGTTGTTTTGATGCCCTACCACCTTGGAAACACCTAGGGGATGACATAAGGAGATTTACTTGGGCGGAAACACCACTTCGGAAATGTATTGAGAATTGTGGATTTACCAAACTGTACAAGGAATCTTGGGATGTCTATCATCAGAGTACCATGCCAAGGGCAATAATAGACATACAAGGTTTTTATACATATTGTGTGAATACGGAAGTCCCAATACATAGTCCGTAATGGTATAAGGAATCATTGCATTGTTTATGCAAATTATACTTGTCTTAACCCGATTTCTCCCGATATCACTGGTTTCATCTCAAACTATGATTTATGCACCTGACATGTCCTGCCAGCCCCGTTTTTACATGAAGAGATAATGACATGAAATGTGTGCCTACGAGCACCATGCCCCGCCTGCTTGAGAGTTTTTACACCGATATAGTTTTGTGCATGTTTCGATTTCTCATATAACCTATGAGTCGGCACCACTAAGCTTGGACGTCCCTATCAGTCTGATCAACTGACTTGGGCCTCCCCCTCGTGCTCCCGCTAGTTGCAACTTGGATCCTGTCATGCCCCGTTACCTTGTTCCGCGGCCGTGGTCTTGTCTAGCTATATGTATATGTATATATTATTGGTTCTCGTCACTTCGCGTATTGGAGCCCAATGCACTGAATGTGCTCTCATCACATTAGTGATAGAGAGGATTTAGCTTTAGTGTGGTTTCCACCTTGCTAGTTCCCTGTTCTTGATATCCTGCATGTTTTATTTTATATACGTATTTTGACAAATGATATATCTTGTTTTATGAAAATACATGTTTAGACAGATTTCAATGTCTCTTGAATTTTATCTTTCGATTTCTCTTATTGTATTATCTATTCACCCACCTGCCAGACCGTCGTGTCTAACCCATTTTTGTGGTACTCAGGTCCAGTCCCCGTTATTGCCTACGAGGAGGAGCCAGAGGTTGAGGTTGCGGTTGGTGAACTGCAGTGTTTAGTGGAATGGCAAGCTGACAATCTCATATAGACATTTGGTTTAGCTTTGAGCTGCGATACATTTTGGGGAGACTTAGAGTGACATTTGATTTATACTTTTGGATTGTACTGGCTTTTGTTGGCCATTGTTTTTAGGGGTTGTTAACTTAAATGATCTTTTGTTTAAACTTTAAATGTTATATTTTGGGAATGCCAATGATATCATTGCTCACTCTGACATGATGTCATACATATGTATTTATCAATCTTGTATTGTTGGTTGAATTACGAATTTAGTTTGCTACACGCTTCTGCACCAATGCAAATGTTTTGTGAGTGTGTGTAATCCTCACCACGGAAACCTGTGGGAAATTAAGTGCATGTACGATCATTGTTAAAGGTATGTTCACCTAAGCATCTTCGTTCGCGGGCTTGGACCCCGATCCGGGGTCGCGACAGCAGCTAAAAAACATAAGATATTGTTCATGAGTGAAAAAAAAATTAAAAAACCATTCTTGTCACCAACTATGATATTGAGAATGGTCAGAAAAAATGAGTTTTTAAAGAATCCGACCGAGTCAGGTCCTCCCAGTTTGGGAATGCCACCTCTTGCGGTAATTCAATCTTTAGCACCTTCTCTGTCCGCAGGTTTGATTTTTCGTATTTGGGGTAAACCCACAAGTTTGATTTAACAAATGCCAATATATGTCGACTTCTATAAGAAGATAAATATTAGCTACTCAGTGTAATTGCATTAGATCTGACCTACTACACTTTATGAATGAAGAGACCTTTTTATAAGTGAGTTAAGAGAGAGGACCGGAAAACCCTTTTTATAAAGAGAATTTTGTCAATACCCTCTAAGGTTTGTAGGGTTTGCAAATAGGCCCCTGAGGTTTTAGTATTTACAAATTGGCCCCTGTAATTTTATTTTAATACCATCCATGTCCCCAAAATCAATAGTGCTCCAACCACCATAGGCTTTTAGTGAGAAATGACACTTTTGTCCGTGCCTTCTATCCTTATATGCATAATTTCAAAAGCTTAGACTCAAATTTTTATTATAAAGCATATAACATTAACAATTGCACTTACTGGGAGAAAACAACCCTACATAAACTCAATTTTTATCATTACAGGGCTCATTTCTTTAAGTATAAATTGATTATGACGACAATAAACACTTGTACTTATAATTGGTTATGATTTTTATTCAATCCATGACCCATGATTGAATTGATGAAAGTTTTAAAATACATGATTTTGCTTCCTGTGTAGGGGATGTAAAAGAAATACTGGGGGAATGAGCAAATGTAATAATAATAATAATAATAATAATAATAATAATAATAATAATTTTTAGAAGTTGCGAGGGGGGTGATGTTTAGCTCTATGTAAAAGAAATATTGGGGAAGAGGCAAATGTTAAAAATATATATTGAATTTTAGAATTTGAGAGGGGAGGAGGGATTTTACACTTTTCTCACATATGGATGGGGGCTTAAGTCCCCAGGCCCTTGTACTTGGGTCCACCCCTGGTCTTGTGCAAGAGAGAGTTATTGGGAGAAATCATTGGAACTTGAGATAAAATAATGGTATTTTTATAAATAATAATACACTCATTTTATTTAATGGATGAAAGGACAGAGCTGTCATTTATGTAGAAATCGAAGACAAGTCTCATGGTGGCTGCCCATTCTTGTTTGGAATATTAATTTTGGGGACATGAAAGGTATTAAAAAGAAAAAACAGGGGCGTTTTTACAAATACTAAAACCTCAGGGGCCTATTTACAAATCCTATAAACCTTAGAGGGGTATATACAAAAAGCTCTTTTATAAAATAACCCTAAAGAGATATCTTCTTATCATAGAAATCAATTAGCAATAAGTTTCCTTAGTTTCCTCAATGATTAGTCAACCAAGAATCTTGATTGATTGGGCTTTCCCAAACTAAATACAAGAAAGATTTAACAAAATCAAAACTAAAGGGGAAAGCTAATGAGTTGACTTGGAGTGGGGCCCTTCAACTATTAGACATGTGGTCATGGGGACCACTTACGTCTAACAATCTCCCACTTGGTCCGAATGACCACACATATCTGATCTCCCACTTGGTCATGATAACCACCAATATGCAATCGATCTTTTATTTTTATTTTTATTTTTTGAAAATTATGTTTTATGAAATTACTCAACTTGGATTTAACAGATTTAAAAAATCCCGACGAGTGGCCACTCATTTGAAAGCAAAATAGCCCAGTCACTCTTGTTTATACTAAGTCACATATAAAGTAACTAAATGAAACCATTATTGTGGATCATGGCTGTCAAACATCAATAATCCGACATAATTCCTTTCAAGTATCACAACTTTAATAATTCCATTTTATCAAGTCATAAATTGAGGAAAAACAATAGGAGAAATCTAAAATTCCTATTTGTTGGTCCAAAATAAATTAATATTTCTTTTCAATAATTCACTAATGAGCACAAAATTAAGCAAGAAAAGGAATCATCATTAATGAAAATAAATCAATGGAAAAAGGTGTTTAATAAATTAGCATTATCCATTTCAACCAAATACATTAAGGTAATACAATGAGGCCCATTTCTGTAACATGATCTTTATAAGCCTCTGCAGGTAATGCTTTGGTCAAAGGATTTGCCATCATGAGCCTTGTACTGATTTGCTCTATAGACACCAAATGATCCCGAACTTTCTCTTTAATGGCAAGATATTTTATCTGAAAACGTCTTGCAGCACTGGAACTCTTGTCGTTGTTAGAGAAACAAACAGCTAAGGTGTTATCACAATAAATTTTCAGCGGCTTAGAAATAGAATCCATAATTTGAAGCCCTAAAACAAAATTCCGCAGCCATATAACTTGAGTAGTGGCTTCAAAGCATGCCACAAATTCACCTTCAAATGTAGAAGAAGCAGTGGTTTTTTGTTTGATGCTTTTCCATGAATAGCACCACGAGCAAGGAGAAAAACATATCCTGATGTAAATTTCCTCATGTCGAGGCACCCAACAAAATCTGAATCTGAATATCCAATCACTTCCAAGTGATCATATTTTTTATAAGTGGGCATATGCTCTTTAGTCCCTTGTAAATATCTCATGACTTCCTTTGCTGCCTTCCAATGTGTCATGCCAGGGTTAGATTGATACCTTCCTAGCTAGCCTACTGCAAAATTGATGCCTGGACGTGTACAAGTCTGTGCATATAGAAGACTTCCTATTGCTGAAGCATAAGGAATGTCATACATCTGTCTTTTCTCGATGTCATTTCCAGGACATTGATCCTTGGATAGTTGAACACCTCTAAATATAGGTGCTTTTCCCCAGAACAATTCTCCATATTGTATCTTTCAAGAACTCTATTGATATAGGCTTTCTGTGAAAGTCCCAGTAGTCATCGAGATTTGTTTCTAATAATTTTGATTCCAAGCACAAAGGATGCTTCACCCATATCTTTCATTTTGAAGTTCTCTATGAGGTATTCTTTTGTCTCATGTAGTAGGCCTAAATCACTACTAACAAGTAGAATGTCATCTACATATAGGACTAAAATAATGAACTAGCTCCAATTGATCTTCAAGTATATACATTAATCAACAATGTTTTCCTTAAACCCGAAGGAGGTAATGATATCATTGAACTTAATATACCATTGCCTTGAAGCTTATTTAAGTCCATATATAGATTTTTTAATCTACAAACTAGATTTTCTTTGCCTTTTTCCTCAAATCCCTCCAGTTGCTTCATATATACCCCTTTAGATAAATTCTCATTTAAGAACGTTGTTTTCGCATCAGTTTGATGTGACTCTAAATTAAAATGAGCTATTAATGCTATTATGATTCGAAAAGAGTCCTTCGAAGAAACTGGTGAAAATGTCTCTTTATAATCAATATTTTGCCTTTGAGTAAATCCCTTATCTACAAGTCTGGCCTTAAATCGTTTGATTTTACTCTTTGAGTCTCGCTTGGTCTTAAAGATCCATTTACATCCTATAGTCGCAGACCGTTGAGGCAATTCAATGAGATCCCAGACTTTATTTATTGGCATAGATTTTAACTCTTCTTGGATGGCATCAATCCATTTATTCGAATCATCACCTTTAATGACTTGTGAAAATGTTACCGGATCTTCTCTAACACCTATTTCAAAATTAGATTCTTAAAGATAAATAATATAGCCATCTAATATAGTAGACCTCTTAGATCATTAAGATCTTCTTAAAGCTTCTGATTCTACTAAATTTTGACTTGGATGAATAATATCTTCAATCATATCATTATAAGTGACATTCTCATCTATTGGTACGTCTGGAATGATAGGTTCTATTTCCATCATATCGTTCTGAACAAAGTCATTTGGAATACCAACTCTAATCATTTCAATCGATACCTGAATATTTATCCGATGTTTTTCAAATACCACATTTCGTGTTGCAATGCTCCCACTAATGTCATCATTTTCTATGAATTTAGCATTTTCGATTTCAACAATTTTAATTGTATGAGTAGGATAGTGAAATCTAAAACCTTTGGACCTTTCAAGATATCCAATAAAATACCCGCTAATAGTCATAGGGTCCAATTTCCTCTCTTGCGGGTTATAAATTTTAGCTTCCACTGGACAACCCTAAACATGCAGATGTTTTAAACTTGGCGTCTTACCTGTCCATAACTCTTAAGGAGTTTTAGGAATAACATTAGTGGGTACACGGCTTAGGATATATGCAGTTATTTTTAGGGCTTCTCCCCACATAGAGTTAGGTAATTTAGAATTACTTAACATACTCCGTCCCATTTCCATAAGCTTTCTATTACGTCTTTCAGCCACACCATTTTGATGCGGGGAGCTAGGCAATGTATATTCAGCACGAATGCCATGACTTTCCAAGAATCTAGCAAATGGTCCATGATTTTGACCAGATTCATCATACCTCCCATAATACTTTCCACCCCTATCAAATCTCACAACCTTTATTTTTCTATCTAACTATTTTTCAACTTGAGCCTTATAAATTTCAAAGACTTTCAAAGATTATGATTTCTCATATAATAGGTAGACATAACCATATCTAGTGAAATCATCAATAAAGGTGATAAAGTATTTTTTTCCCACTATAATATGGCGTAGGAAAATAACCACAAATATCTGTATGAATTAATTCAAGTGGTTCTAAACGTCTTGTGTCCTTATGTTTATTAACATGTTTAGTCTGCTTGCAGTCTACACAGACACCAAAATCAGTAAAATCTAGGGCTCGTAATACCTCATAATTTACTAATCTTTTTAATCTCTTTTGAGAGATGTGTCCTAGCCTTTTATGCCACAAAATCAAGGAATTCTCATTCAATATTTCTCTCTTAACACCAACATTCATAACATCATTCTCGTGCAAGGTAAGTAAGGAACTAGCAAAACATGGATCCCGATTTAATTTATAAAAACCATCACATAAAATACCACCACCAATTAAAACTTTATTCTTATAAATACTCAAAGTACTTTGTCCAAAAGAGAAGGTACAACCTTCCAAATCAAGTCTAGATAAAGAAACTAAATTTCTACTTATTGTAGGAACATAAAAGGTGGTAGTAAGGTCCAACTGGAATCTGGAATCAAGAATCAGTGTACAAGTCCCCACAGCTTTCACATCAGCCTCCAACTGGTTGCCCATCAAAATTTTTCTTTGTTCATTACTTGGACTCCAGCATGAGTGAAAGCCATGCATGGAATCTGCCACATGAACGGTGGCACCAGAATCAATCCACCAAGTATTTGAAGGAACATCTAAAAGATTTGTTTCATAACAAATAAAAGAATTATTTATACCTCGAGATTCAAACCATTTATGTCTCTTCAAGCAGTCTTTCTTCAGATGTCCCTTTTTGCGGCAGAAGAAGCACCTTGGTTCACTACCTTTCTTGCCAACTTGATTAGTCGAAGCAGGTTTCTTGCCTTTCTTTTTCAGATCTTTCTTACCCTTAGGATATTGTTTCTTGTTCAAAGGGGTATTGGAGATGAAATTTACTTTGTGTAACTGCCCTTCTTGCCTAAGTCTGCCTTCTTCTTGGACACACATTGAGACCAACTCATTCGTAATCCATTTCTCCTTATGAGTATTATTTGAAATTTTGAAAGGCCCAAATTGAGGGGGCAAGGAGTTCAAAATAAATTGGACTATGTAATTCTCAGAAATTGTGATTTCTAGAGAATTGAGTTGGGCCGCTATATCCCTCATGTCCATGATATGTTCCCTGACACCGCTAGATCCATCATATTTCATTGAAGATAATTTGGCAATCAAAGTAGCTACCAAAGCCTTATCAAATGCTTGAAATTGCTGCTCCACAGATTCGAGATAGGCCTTTACAATTTCATTATTCGGGAGAGAACCACGGATATTCTTAGCTATGGATCTTTTGATCATCATGTGACTTAGACAGTTGGGCTTGATCCATTTTTCATAAGATGCTTTCGTAGGTTGAGAGTTATTTTCAGTAAGATCAGCGGGTTTGGGTTCCATTATTGCAGTGTCCAAGTTTAAGTAACCCAAGGTTAATAAAAGTTTATCTTTCCATTCTGTAAAATTCGATCCATTCAACACTGGTATGCTCGAGAGATGTCCATTCAAGGCAGCGAGAGTCAATGCTAAAATATAAAGGGAAAAAAAACTCAATTACTTTAATGATTTGAGTTCACGCTAAAAACACTAATCCAGAATGATTCGTTGCATAAATGAAGCATATCTGGTGAGTGATTCAGTTCATCATCGTAGTCCATCCATTGGGTTGAGACTAGAACATGCAATAAGATCGCTCGTGGAAGAATCCTATCCATCCATAGGGCTAATGAGCTAGTATGAACGCAATTTGCTAGGCTTTATACCTTTGGGTATAAGAACCAATTCTAATTATATCAAATTACCCTATTCCCGTCTTACAATTATTTGAGTGGCGATCGCACCTTTGGACCGATTTCCACTCTCATAATTTAGGATCGCAGGTCTAATGCTATTATCCTTACACATGAAAGAGGGTTAAGGGTCTTAAATCTCAATTGATACCTATAAGTTTTTATAATTGGGCCACTTTGGTGACTACCACACTACTTAAACCTATGGGTTTCAATTGAGTTAATAGCATTCATAAAGGGGGTCTAATTAAGATTGGTTATTGTGTCACTAGAGGTGAAAATAAGATATTGGGCCATTATATCTCCAAAATTGATCCATATGTTTTCTAATCTCATAATAGTTTATTAGGTCCATGAAATAAACACACAGTTACTAAATAGTTCCCAAATATTCATGGACATTTTGAATGTATTTAAACAAAATGGTAGGATCTTATAACAAATGACCCAAACTAAACAAGGAACAGTAAAGGTGACATAAAAAATAAATATATCCAATCTAGATAATAAATAATCAAACCCTCTAAAAAATAATTGGAATAATAAACGCACAGGAAAATTATAACAAACAAATGTAACAATCACGGCTTAATCAATAATAGTGAGTACTAAACTGATATGGGCCTTTAAATTGTTAATATAAGCGAGTTGGACGAGTGATCAGATCTTACCACTATCTAATTAAACTGATATGATAAAAAGAACTAACATTATAAGTGTACAATAGTCCAGCCAAGAAGATCGTGATTTAAAATCACTATCTAATTATGCCATGGTTTACAAATCGTTGGATGAGTGATCAGATCTTACCACCGAATAGATCTAACTTAAATGAACACACATGCGAAAATAGATTGTAAATCCGATTCATTAATGAAATAGAAATCAAAATGAACTTTTTTAATGGATGAAACTGGTTGATCTGGTCAACCTGGGTGATGCGCGCTTTCAACAGCAAGAACTGTGTTCTTATCTATCATATGACAGATTCAGATCGAGTAAGAAAAGAAAAAGAAAAAAGAGAGGGCTGAAATATCCAAAATAGAATCCCTACCAAACTTTAGATGTACACATGAAACTACGTAACTTGGCCCAGCTGGAACCCGAAACAGTAGCAGGATTTGTACACACACCCATTGAAATTCCTAAAGTGGAGTGGGGTCAAGGGCCGAGAGTCAATGATACTAGTATCCGGCCCGGCTGCATAACAGGGTGAAAGCACAGAAGACCCATATCCTACTCATCACTTTCTTTGCCCAGATTTCATGGTAACACTCCCGCCACCTGCAGCAAGAGGCAGTAGCCAGTAGTGTTACATGTCCACGTTGCACGTTCGCACATCACATGAGTGTTGAGTGAATACAAGGTGCACTCACACCAACTACGAGCCCTTTGATAACTCATTGTAAATGACTTGCAACACTAATCCAGAGAATCACATGGTTATGTGTGCACTCATATTCTTTGGATCCATAACGTGATGCGACAACCACTAAACTCTTATTGAATAATCGATTTACCTGGAACCAATAAAAGTAAAACTAGATGTGCATAAATTTTGAAATATGCAAATATCAATTGAGTCAAATATGCACAAAGTAAAGTCCATCAGGCGACCATCATAAAAACCAGTTAATCGATTATTCATGATCCAAGATCCCTTTTAATTAGAATCATAACAAAAGACTATCTTCCAACTTAGAGATTGTTGAATGCATATCGGAACCTATGGCTCTGATATCAATTGTAAGATTTAATTTTGTTTGCAATACAAATCAAACCTATGGATCTTGATCTATGCATTAACAATGGATAATCTAAAATACTAAAAGCGTACCATGAGCCATGATCTTGAGGACGAGCGGCATGGATGGATCTAAAGCTTTTTTCGCTACGAGATCAACAGCCTATCTCTCTCGTCACTCACTCTAAGATGCGTGCGAGTTAATGGGCACTTTGCAAATAACGAGAGTTAAGAGAAAGGATCGGACAACCCTTTTTATAAAATAATCCAAAAGAGATTTCTTTCCATTAAAGAAATCAATAAGCAATAAGTTTCCTTAGTTTCCTCGATGATTGGTCAACTAAGAATCTTGATTGATTGAGGCTTCCCAAACTGAATCCAAGAAAGACTTAATCAAATCAAAACTAAAAGGGAAAGCTAATGAATTGACTTGGAGTGGAGCCCTTCAACTATTATACATGTAGTCATGGGGACCACTTACGTCTAACAGAAGGAAGATGAGAAACGGAGTAAAGAAAAGATAAAGATTTAGATTGATTAGGTGGGCCTATAATGATATAGTGCTATAACCAAGCCATCATATATTCTATAATAATTGCATAACCACAATGATTTTTGACCATCGCAATGTCCAATCATTGTAGTCATCTGACATGCACCATTATAGCTTTGATTTGGAATTGGCTTCCAAAGGGTGGGCTCCATACATATGTAGATAAGCCACAGGATTGATCTAAAATTGAATCAACTCTATTTGAATTTGAAAATACTGGCCAAACAGGGCCTATGTAGAACTCTTGAGCCTCTATGTTTAGTAGTTCTAGAGGCTGGGTCCAAAACTGCATGAACCCAGACCGTAGAGTTGGCCTAGGACCGAGGTTTGCATCCCGGAGGTTTTGGGTTTCAGACTGCGCTACCACACTGGGACCACAAGGGAATTTTACCCGGCTTTCTCTTGTGGGCCCGTACGTAGGGATTATTCTAGCCCAAAGGGTTAGGACACCCTGCATTATAAAAAAAAAAAAAAAAAAGGGTATGAAGTAAATATTAGTACCCTGCTCGAAATGGGTTGGGTTTGAAATGAGTTGATTGGGTGTGGGTGGGTACATATTGCCATCCCTGACTTATATAGGCTCATGAGTCTCAGTCTGGGTCCATACATGAACCCAGACCATAGAATAAAGGGACAATTACCGTGCGGACGGTGTTAAAACTAACAATAGCCCCAGAACAGCCCAAGAAAGTATATTTATCGCAGAGCTATTCGATCCGTAGGATAACACAACTTGCTATATCCTAGGGACGTAGGATATCCCATAATCAAAAGTAGGAAGACTTGAACAGTCCATTTTTTTTCTTGACTGTGGGACCACCAAACCACCATCCAAACCGTTGGATAGCTGCATAAGTGTAAGAACTAATATCGCACTAAATTTGAACTGTTGATCACTCATGCAGCTATCTAACGGTTTGGATGGTGGTTTGGTGGTCCCACAGTCAAGAAAAAAAAGAAAAAAGAACGGACTATTCAAGTCTTCCCGCTTTTGATTGTGGGATATCCTACATCCATAGGATATCGCGAGCTACGATATCCTATAGATCAAACAGCTCTGCGGTAAATATACATTCTTAGGATGTTCTGGAGTTATTGTCAGCTTTAACACCATCTATCCGGTAATTGTCCCTAGAATAAATGGGTCCTAAGTACATATCACTAACCTGTTTTACGTGTTGCATCTGAAACGGGTTGGTTGGGTGTGGGTTCATGTCCATAGAATTAAATGGTTCTGAAGTACATATCCGTACCCTGTTTTTATGGGTTGGGTCTGAAACGGGTTAGTTGGGTGTGGGTTCATGTCCATAGAATTAAATGAGTCCGAAGTATGTTTTTATGATTGCCACCCCTTACTTTATGGCTCATGACTCTCGGTCTGGGTCCAAAACTGCATGAACCCAGACCATAAAATTTAATGGGTCCGAAGTACATATCACTGCCCTATTTTATGGGTTGGGTCTGAAATGGGTTCGTTGGGTGTGGGTGGCAATCCTGATGCGGGCATCAAGTAATGGTTCTGTTCTTTTTTTATACTTTTTGTGGTAATCTTTCTACAAGTTACATTCTTGACTCAGGCACTCACAGACACGCACATGTCCTTAACAATGCTTTGTCCACCACTAGTTAAATTCATCCATGCTGCAATGGTGGAAATAAATGGTCTCACGAAGAGGATCACGGCTTATAATGGTGCAAACCCTGCCTAGGCCTACAACTGTTATTACAAACCGTAAATTTTGGGTTCAAAGATTGAAAGTTTTGGTCAAGTTAGAGAAGAGACTCCTAAACTTGGATTTTTTAATTCGAATTTTCTTTTTTTTTTTTTAACAATGAGACAATGAAAGTAAGCAATGTTCTGAGTTTTTTTTTTTTAGAAATTTCAACGTAAGGATGAAAATTCCAAAAGAAGTGGGTTTAACAAGCAAGTACATAGGAATAGGCTTTGGCCATGTAGGCAACGCTCTGACCCAGTGGAAGAAGTCTTCAAGGTTAGTACCTCTTCAATAACTTGTAGTTGATGGACAACATACATCTGTCACCCTCCATTTTTAGGAGAGCTTATGCACCGTTGGAGAAGACTTTGTCGATGACATATAGTCCCTCCCATTTTTGTTCGAATTTGCCCTTGGACTTGTGGACGAAAACCATTAGCTTTCTTACTACAAGAACCAAGTCACCATTTTTGTAGGCGCATTGCTTGACCGTCTTGTCGAAAGATCCTTCCATGCGTGCTTGGTAAAGCTCAATGCTTTGTCGAGCTTCCAGCGCCTTTTATTGAGATTATCCCGCTCTTGGAGTCTCAACTTCACATTGCTTTCTTGATTCTTGTCATTTTGTAAAGATACCCTTAGGGAAGGAATTTGTACCTCCAAAGGCACAACAGCTTCTCATCCATGGACCAAGGAGAATGGTGTGCTATGGGTTGGTCCTCGAACGGTGGTTCGATAGGCCCATAAAGCTTCAGGCAATTTGTCACCCTAGTCGCTTTTGTGACGAAAGACTATTTTCTTGAGGATTTTGCAGAGTGTCTTGTTGAAGGCTTCAGCTAGTCCATTCGCTGCCGGATTATATACAGTCGAAGGATAACTTTGGATTTTATATTTGTCGCAGAACCTGTAGAATCTGTGATCCCGGAATTGTAGTCCGTTATCATGAACAAATCTTTTAGGTATGCCGAAATGACAAATAATGTTGGTGCGTGTTGACACCAAAAATGTCACTTTGTCTCCTCAACATCAAAAGCTATACGGAGCCGCATCCTACTATAAATAGACAAAGCTGCTTCAAGCATCAGATCTTGTCAAAATCAAACAAAAACTGCAAGATCCTTCAAAATAGCCAAAAGAGAGGTACAAATGAAGTTTCGGGCCATTTCGACACCAGTTGGCCTAACTTCAATCCTCCAACAGATGAGCAGGAGCTCCCGGCGGCGATAGTGTCAAATACATCAAATTTTCGATCAGAGCCTATGGATGGTCTCAAAATCCCTCCAAAAGGTTCCATGTCAAATTTCAAGTCAAACCGACACCGTTTGACCCTCCATCAACTCTCGAACGGCGAAATCAAGCCTCCCGGCGGCGAGAACCTCCGATGCTGCCACTCATCAAACAAAACACATGAGTAGCTTCTACATGCTTCCAAAAGGCCGCACATCAAATTTCAAGTCATTCCGACAACGTTTGACCCGGTTTGGACGCTCCGAAGCAAAATCAAGCCTACCGGCGGCGAAACTCCCCGGGACCATGGCATCCAAATCGGAGCTAATGGATCATCTCAAAATGACTCCAATAGGCTGCCTATCAAATTTCAGGTCAATTGGACATCGAATGACCGTACATCAAAGCTAGACATCTTCCGCACGGTCAAATCAAGTCAAGCATCGACGGGACCCCAAATGGCTTCAAAACTCAAATAAAAGCCCATGGTTGGTCCTACCTAATGCCCAAGAAGCTTCACCTCAAATTCCAGGTCATTCTGACATCGTTTGACCTAGTTTCAACTCTTGGCGGAAAATCGGCAACGGAGTCTTCGGCATTTCCAAAAATAGGAAACTTTTTGCTCTGATTTTCACGACTTCTCGACGGGTTTTCTTTAGTGGAATCAAGCCAATAAATGAGGAGAAATGTCAAAGAAAAATACAGGAGAAAACAGAAGCGAAAAAGCCCGAGAAACGGCCAAAAAATGGCGACCGGACGGCGACCGAAAAATAGGCAAAAACCCCATGGTCGCCGGCGACCATGGCCTAGGATTGCCGGCCCCATGGTCGCCGGTGACCATAGGGATCCGGGTCTCCGGATTTTCCTCGGAAACCCACTTTTTCCGATCCGTCTCGCGTTTCGCGACGTTTGGCCCCTGTGATTTTCTCAAATTCTGATTTTTGGAGCATGATATCCATCGATCTTCGTCAACATCACAGATCCGACGTCAAAATCATTCGATCATCATTGGACACTCCAAAACTGCCAACCGGCCTACAAAAAAAGTACACTTTCTGCCCGACCGATCGAGAAATCGACTGGACAGATGTTGCCGGCTCATTGGTGTCAACCAATGTCTGAATTTGCATCGTCATCCGACATCAAACAACGTGCGGATCCATCGATGATCATCGCAAGAAGAATTACAAAAGACGCGGCGCGGCCCGCGACTCTTCAAGCGAAGCGGCGGCCGATTAATGAAGTTAAATGACCTTTTTATGACAACTTATTAGGGTCATTAACTCATTATTTTGAACGACCCAATTAGAAGCAAGCAAATGGGAGTTACAAGTCCAATTAATCATGACAATTTACCATGTAACTCCTATCATTATGGAGATTAATCATGGTAATTAACCATGAAACTCCCATCATCATTGAGATTAAATGCCCATTATTCTCCATCGGCCAATCAAAATCCAAGAAAAAGGAGTTACAAAATTCTGAAATTAAATCTTGTAACTCCTCCCATCATGGAGCATTAATATCATTAATGCCCATAAAACCCTCCTAATGGCCATCAAAAGCCTATAAATAGGCGGTCATTCCAAAAGGAAAGGGTCCTGAAAAATTGTCTGAAAACTATCTTGAAGATTTCTCTGCACAAAGAAGCTCTCCTACCTTGAAGAAACCCTGCTGCAAGAACTACAAGGTGATCAAAGTCCCTTGGGGGACCACCCCCCCAAGGTTTCACCCTCTTCTTCTATCAAACATGGCTTAGATTCGGCTTTTCAGCTCGTCTACCTGTTTTTTTATTGGATATAGGACCTTCCCTTGGTCTTTGTCCTCTAAAAATCTGGGGTCCAAGCCAAGTCAAGTGAACTAAAGCATCAAGTGTTCTCATATGAAGGATGATGGCGGAGTCCATACATGACTCGCGACCGTCGATCTGAACGAGTCTCCACAATCGCTTGAGAAGTCAGATCCCTCTTTCTTCCCTTTCTATTGTATTTTGTATTTTTTTAAAGAGAAAAAAAAATCACAATTCTTGTCCTTCACTATTGATAAGATTTGTAAAATCGCCTTCTATGGCAAAATCGCCTTCTACGGCACAAAACTGCCTTTCATGGCAAACTAAAAAAAAATCGTCCTTCACGGCATTCTAAATTTGTCTCTTTCTTTAAAATATATGTGCAATGGAAAGTTAGAAAAAATTCTTGATTTCTTTTCTACTTGTGAAGGTGAATCTTCGGATCACCATTTAAAATTCCAAGTAGAATAGAAAATCTGGCATACCCGTACAAAAAAAAAAAAAATATTGATGCTTGCTCTTTTTTTTCTCTTCGCCCCGCCACACCACGGCGGACCCGGGACGGAGGAAGGCAAGAAAGAAAAAGACGGGTCCATCAAGTTGGCATACCCGGTGGGACTCGTTCATTTGAGAACACGATGCTTAGAATCCTTGGCTCCTTCCTAGTTGGTGGCCTATGTTGGATCTTGTATCTAAGAAAAAAAACATGAGATGGGATTCTTTGGAAACTTCTTTCTTTGAACTTGTTTCCACTCTTTCTTTTCTCAACCAAAAAAAAAAGTTTTCTTTTTTTCTTTTGGATTCAAATTGGAGAAACTTTGGTTCTTTCCTTTTCGTACAATGGCTCGCAGAAATGTTTGAGCCAACGTTCGGATTGGGAGGGGCCATTTTCCTCTCTTTGATGGGTCCATTGGAATTCTTTCAAAAAAAAAAAAAGTTAAAAAGAAAAAATTTCAAATTCCTTTCTTTTGGATTCAAATTGGAGAAACTTTGGTTCTTTCCTTTTCATACAATGGTTTGCAGAAATGTTTAAGCCAACGTTCGGATTGGGAGGGGCCATTTTCCTCTCTTTGATGGGTCCATTGGAATTCTTTCAAAAAAAAAGAAGTTAAAAAAAAAAAGATTTTCAAATTTCTCTCTTTTGGATTCAAATTGGAGAAACTTTGGTTCTTTCCTTGTGGTACAAAGGCTCGTAGAAATGTTTGAGCCAACATTCGGATTAAGAGGGGCCATTTCCCTCTCTTTGATGGGTCCATTGGAGATCTTTTAAAAAAAAAAACACCAAGGTTGCACTAATTGCGTTCTTTGACCAAAGTGGATCTAAGAAAAGCCTTGTCCAAAGTGTGGAGGTAGCTAGACTATTCGAGGTAAGGGTCTTTCAAACGGGTTCATTAAGTAATCCTACCCTTATCTGGGGGCTAATCTATCTGCTAAAGTTTCATAAGACCGAATTGGAAGACCTATGTGCACTCTTCAAAAAAAAATCTTAAAAAAAAAAAAAACTTCTGTCACTATTGTGTTCAAATCTGAGAAATCCTGGTTCTTTCCCTTTTTGGATTTAGGCTCGCAGAAATGTTTGAGCCTGTATTCGGATTGGAATACCATTTGCTCTCTTTTATGAATTCAATCTTGACTTTTCAAAAAAAAAAAACTTCCGTCATTATTGGATTCAAATTTGAAAAATCCTGGTTCTTTCCTTTTTCGTATTTAGGCTCACAGAAATGTTTGAGCCTGTATTCGGATTGGAATACCATTTGCTCTCTTTTGAGAATCCAATCTTGGCATTTCAAAAAAAAAATCCCATCTCGTGTCCTTTTTCAAGGATGCGATTTACAACATTTGTGCCTAGCGGTGCTAGTACGCCCTTTCGGGTCTACTGTATTCGCGACCTACACATTTGTATCTCCAACCTTATATCATTTTACCTCGAGTGAGCTTTGCTTCTCGGTAACTTAAATTAAGGTTTACAATTGCTTCTAGCAGTCACTGGAACGCTCATTTCGAGCTGACCATACTTGCGTTCAGAACAATTGTACCATCTATGGCCTTTTTGTCTTCTTCATTACGCTCAGAACGGGCCATGCCCCTGAGCGATTTGAAAAGACAAAACCATAGTATAACCCATTTATGATCACCATATTCTTGTGATTACTAATGGATGTGATCTTGTTTCAGAAGTTTTTCCAAAACCAACAATGGTAGTCTCATTCACCATCACCTTCGACGAGAACAAGTACCAAGTCATGCTTCAAGAGAAGCAAAGCAAGGGCACTTTCAAGCGCCCCGCCAGCTGCTGAAGCGTCACCTCCCTCGCCAACTCTCAAAACACCGGGTCTGCCTCCACTCCCCGGACCATCGTCTTCGGGTCACTGGGACCATTCCCACTACCCGTAGAAGAGACAGTGCCTGCTAAGAAGCAGAAGACCGCCCCTCAACGTGTCACTGCCCCGACACCAAAGGCGGTCGCCAAGAAACCTGAGGCCCGTGGCAATCCCACAAAGCCTCAACCTACAAAAAACCAGGTCTGCCCTAAGACTTGGTCCTCGCGATCTTCGCCAAAACAAAGAAGGTCCCGGACATCTGCAAAGCCTGTATACCTGGCACCTCTCAAGGAGAATAGGTTCTATCCTCTTGTTTACATCAAAGGAGAGAAACCTACCCTCCACCGAACTACCAAAACAACTCAGCACGAGTCCGCTAGTTCATACAAGCCCAAAATCAAGTCGTGCATCACAAGGCCTCGACAAGAACCTGCCAGGGCCTGCTCTCCTACAACTCGACCCTTCATCTCAACAGGGGCCGAGCTTGCAAAATTTAAAGCTTTGCTGCGACAGGCCAAGGACCGCTTCCAGTTCCTGTCCATGCCAATCTTCAAGGAAGACAAGCTCGGTTGCTGCGCACGAGGGACCACGTCCTTCATTGCCAGAGCATAGCCCGAGCTAACCGAAGCTCAAATTGCTCGCCGCATACGTCGCTGCGCGGCATATCAACAAAAGAGATTAGAGAAGCAAAGAACTCAGCATTCTGAGCTTCACATCTCCCAAAAATGGGTCGAAAAAGAAAGACCCGACCAAGTTGCTGCTGTCCACATGGTTGGCAAAACCAAAAGAAGGCAGAAATCAGCAACAAAAATACATGTCAGACGACCGATGACTCACAGCGTCTCCCAGACGAGAAGACATCAGGAAGACTCTCCCACTCCTTCGAGCCAAGGACACCGGAGTGATCATTCCTCTGGCTCTTCATCTAGAAGAATGAGCTCCAGCTCAGTCACTAAGACAGTATCCTCTTTCGACTCACGAAGGATGAATGTCATGGTCACAAACTCTGAGCAACCTCCACCACATGACGACATGGCTCAACGCATTCAGCAGCTAGAGCAAGGACATCAGAGAATAGAAGTTCTAATGGAAAACCTCCTCCTCACTCTCCAGCGTCCACCAAACAATGATGAAGTTCCTCCACAAGATGAGGCGAACGGTGGATAAGATGAGTCACGCACCCTTACTAAAAAGGACGTTGACAATATCCTCGCCAAAGCAAAAGAAGAGGATACACTGAAGGAGCATGGGATCAAGCCACCATATCCCTTATGGATGGACTCAGTTCCGTTCCCTCCAAAGTTCAAACAACCTCTTCTCCAAACATATACGGGGAAAGGTTCAGCTAGACAGCACGTCATCCACTTCAAGATCCTGACAGGAACGATTGCGGATCAAGATGCTCTCAAGATCCGTCTCTTTGCAAGTACCCTAAAAGGTACGGCCTTTGATTGGTACTCCACTTTGCCAAAGGACTCCATTCAAAATTGGACCATGCAAGAGACACGTTTCCTGACCCACTTCAAAGATGAGGATCATCCTGTTTCTATGGCTCAACTCTGCAGCCTTAAACAGGGAGAGAATGAGTCGACATACGACTTCATTCACAAATGGAAAGCAAAGGCATACAAATGCTCAAATGTGTTACCACAAGCGTCGCTAGTCGACATTTGCCGAAACAACATGAGAGCAACGATCCGCTCCATGATCATCAGCAACAAATCAAAGAACTTGGGAGAACTCCTAGAAGCGTCTATGGAGGCTGAAACGATGATCAAAGACCTCAACAGTCAAAAGTCATCAAAGAAGGAGCCGACCTCCATTCCGACCTCCAAGCCAAAGAAAAAGGAAGTTCTCAATGTGCAAACCAAGTCAGCCCCTCAGCCGCCAAAGAAAGCTAAAAACAAAGCTGCAGGTAAGAGACCTGAACTCTTTGATGCCTTCAAAGAACGAGTAGAGAAGAAATACCCATTCGATGAAGATGTTGAAGAAATCTTTGGGGCTCTCTTGGCAAATGGTAAACTCACCTTGCCTGACCCCAAAAGACCGGGAGATGTTGGCAAAACCAATGATCCCCGATATTGTCCATACCACCAAATGGTCTCGCATCCTCTCAACCAATGTTTTGTTGTGAGACAGAAGATTAATGAGATGTGGAAAAACGGAGTCATTACCTTTGATAAAAACTACGGGTCTGCCTCCGTTAAAATGGTGTCATACGGACAAACATCCAAATCACCAAAGGAAAAAATCACTACTTCCTTCAAGGTGATAAAAATGACCCAGACGTCCCAAGAGCTGGTGCCTTATCCAACACCAGATGGACAGCCCATATGGGTACATCCCGATCTCCTAGAAGATGAAAATTGGGAGATCGTCAAAACAAAGCCAACCGCTCAACAACGAAGACAAGCCAAGAGAGAACTCCGCAAGCTCAAACAGCAGGAGAAGGCTCAAACTAAACAAGAGGTCCCTGAAAAGGCAGAAACCTCCTCTACTGCTTCACTGGGGGCAATAGAGGAGTCCCTCCCCAAAGCTCCAAGAGTGATAAGAAAATTCACTCTCAGTGATTTCATGCCACCACGGCTCAGGGATGAGACTATGCAGGGGGCATCATACTCTTGTAACTCGGTAGTTGGATTCTCCATGAATGGATACGAGTCCAGTGATACTGCCAGTGACACAGATGAGTGAGAGGAATCCCTTGAAACCGGAGAATATCTCTCCGATGAAGAATGGATTCCGGAATCCCACCTTATGCCAGTAATCTGGTATAACCCCTTCCAGCCACAAGGATCCTGGTCTGATAATGATGAAGACCAAGAGGCTGCTCAAAATGCTATTGACACAGCACAAACAAATGCTCTAGTGGATCCCAATCAGGTGGAACCACAAAGAGTAGATGAAAAAGAAGATCTGGCTCCTATGCCCGATCTCGAAGAATATGCGAGGATCTTGCAGCGTCTCGCCATAGAGCAGGAACAGGATCACATCAACCAGCTTCATCAAAATCCAGAACCGGAAGTCCCGGAGAATCTACAAGCATCTCCTCCAGTGACTCCGGAAAATGAAGAAAGTTGCTGGATTGATGATCCTCGTACATCGGAGGATGAGTCTGATTCCCAACAGTCCATTGTGGAGGCATCTTCTATCAAAGTTGCCTGCAATGTGATAGTTTAGGATGATAGTGCCTTTGAAGCTTCATCTGCTGAGGCCACAGACTCTCAAAATGCATCCGCAACATATTTTCTGGAGCTACATATTCTCGGGGTGACTTCCACTGAGATAGCACCTTCTAAGTCGTCGTCTCCTGAAACGGTGACATCGGAATTCAAGCCTCTTCCGACTGATCACCAGGAAGAAGCTCTGGCTGATGAAGTCTTCAAAGAAAACCCAATCAATTGGTCCCAGGTACCCAACCGCATAGGAGATGTCTGGACCGATGAAATACTGGACAAAGAAGAAAAGTTGTTGGAAGCTGTTCAGGACTTGTTCCTGAAAAATGCTCCATGCAACGTAATAACTGAAGACGGCAATACTGCTGCAGAAGCGTTTTTAGCAAATGGGGAGGATTGGCCTCTTGAGCCCAAAGGGGGTCTTCCGAAAGAAGAGCCACCTCTAGAAGCTTTTGAAGTTGGGAAAGGTACCCGCTCTGGCCGGGGATTACCACAAAAACTACAACCAACCTTCTTCTTCTTCTTATGTAAATCCTTCGGGAAAACAAGCTGTAAATGCCCCAAGCAGCGATCATAATGAAAATGCAGGCCCCAAGGAGGCTTTTAAGTATGACTTGATCACGCACTTCAAACACATACCTGCACGACTGCACATCCTAGACTTATTACGAATGTCACTGTCGCGACCCCGGACCGAGATTTCCCCAGTCCGGGCCCCGTGACGGTGATGTCCATCCAACTATGATTAACCCACAGGTTTCCGCGTTGAGGATTCCCAAAAACGAACATGTAACAATCTCACACGAACAATGATTTGCGGAAGCGTGCAAGTAATCTCATCACAATTTAATAACATAAACCTTACGATTCCAAATTGCATAAGTTAAATCATCATTAAGATAATAATCAGAGGAGGAAATGTAAGCATAGCATTACCAAGTTTAGTTCAAGTTTCAAGATAACAAAAAGTGTTAAGTTACATAACCCCAAAAGTATGAAAGGGCCAACAAAGGCCATACATCCCAAGATAACAAAATAATCCCATCTACGTGTATCGTACTCAAGACCCCGCCCAACGTCTAGAGGACGTCGTTGGGTTGCCTCTCACGGGCTGGGGGTGGCTCAAAAGCCTCCTCCGGGCGCTCCTCCGCAATAGCAACGACGCCTGCATCTAAACACCAAAACAAAAGGGTCAGACACAACGGTCTGGCAGGTGATCAGTTTAGACATAATACAAGTCAGTTAATATGAAAATAATCAACACTTAAAACATGACATGAGTTCTGAACAAAACATGTATGAGGTGCAATTCAAAACTAATATGCTTTTCAATAAAACATCATGATTCACGAATCCACATTGAGCTCATCCTTTCTCCGCCATACGTGATGACAAGAGCAAGTGAAACGAAACAAAACGAGACGAAACGAAACAAAAGTCCGAGCCACACAAGGTGAGCGGAAAAACCGGCCGTGGAACCGGACAAAACAAAGATGTGTATAAATACACGACTAATCTGCAGATTGCCCTTAGGTTTAAGGACCCCCCAACTAGTGGATCAGACTGAGAGGGCAGTCCAAGCTCAGCGGTATTCTATGATATCCATGTATGCATAAAACATATCAATACTTGTACAAAACTTAGCGAAAAATGGGTAAAAACACTTATCAAAACAATGCAAGACGAGACTAAACAAGAATAGCATAACCTATAACAAACAAGGCTGGAAAAGTGTCCCCATTATAGTTCTTGAAACAAATCAAAAGCTAAACACCTGCTTGTAAATCAAAACAGGTACGAAACGGTATTCTTCGTGTCAAAATTCAAGATTTCGAAACAATTATGTCAAGTATATGCTAAGACTCTTTATTTGATTCTTGTGAAGTTGAAACCCAAATGTTGGAGTTTAAAATGAATTGGTGTCCCCGAAGCTAGACAACATTTCATGTCTCAATTGCACAACATCAAGCTAAAGACCCCTTAACATATTCTAGTTTTTCTCTCCCATCGAAGCCCCTTCAAAATTCTCCTTCTGTACACTCGGTCACCACGCGGCTACCTGGCGGTTAGCCGCCGGTTGGATGGTCGGCTGGCCGACCAACTGACCGACCGCTGACCGACTGATCAGGAGCAATACTACTTTTCAGTTTTCTTGCGCAGGTCGGCCAGCCGCCTACTGACCGCCCGCGGGCCGACCACGCCCTGTGCAGAAACTGGGTTACTGTTATTCTTACCGACACAGGGGCGGCTAGCCGTGGGTCAACAGTCGGCTAGCCGACGGCTGACCGCCGATGTGCGGCAGCTTCAAATCATTACCCAAATTAGAATGGAGAAAGAATCAAACAATGAAAGCTAAAACAATCAAACATTGCATGCATCCTGAAGCTAAGTTGATCACTTGCCTTTACCAAAATCCAAGCCCAACAATCTCAGAAAAATCCTACCAAATGTACTCCATGAAATCTAGAAGAAAACCCATGAAAAGAACTTCAAAAATCCACCAAAAAGTGAAGACAATGACCCATTTCGAAATGGGTGTTGCATGCTTAAAAAATGGGCTCCTAAGGAACTCAAAAGACCACATTGAAGAGGAGAAAGAGATCCATTACCTGAAGCTCACTAAACCAGAAGAGGAGAAGAAAATGGAGTGGAAACACAGCTGGGATCTCCACGAAAATGGTAGCAATGGATTCCTTGAGTTGAGAGGAAGAAGAAGGTATGATCAGTTTTTGGTTTGAAGTTTTCTACCTTAGGCATGCAAGGAGAAGCAAGGAGAGGAAGAAGAAGAACTCTCAGCTGAGTATAAGAGAGTTGCAGGGAAGAACCGAAGTGAATAGAATGAGGGAGAAGAAGACTCATTTCAAATGGGTTCTTGTGGGCCCCATTGCTCAAAACTTGCAATGGTTAAAACACTGACTTGTAGGCCCCGGATGAAAACAACGAAGAAGACTAAAATGATCGCCGAAAAATCTAGTTTCCAAAAAGCATAAATTTGGCATAGTTTTGAGATTTCAAAATTTGAGTCCAGATTTGGTGTGAAAAGACTGATTTACCCCTTTGGGCCAAAACTTGGGTTTCTAGGCCTCAAACACAGACGAGCTGAACACAAAAGTTAATCAATAAAATAAAACCATTCAAAAGAGATCGAAATCATGATTAAAATCAGAAAACTGGAATTTCCTCCCAAGCTTACACTTACACTCAAGGCACCCTTAAGTGTGACCAAATAGCAGAAAACGCTCTCAAAATTCCCCAAAGCTAATTTTAGACTAAATCGGACCAATTTCTAATCCCACGAACACTAAACTCACATTACAACTAAACACGCACTTAGTTGACACTAATCGCGCTAATCTAGGGTCGAGGTTTGACAGTCACCACAAACTCGTGATAGTCTCATTTCAGAACTACAAAGGCTGAATATTGATGTCGACAAACATGCCCCACAAGTCCTACAAATTGAAATGGACTATAGGGTCAAAAAATCAAAAACCTCCTCAAAGGGAGAAAAGAAAGAAGCTAGGGGACCTTGCACTAAATGCCTCTCGATCCAAAAAGCCGCAAGTGCTACCATCGCCTTCAATAAGGAAGACCTCCTGTTAGGCGAGACAAAGCACAACCGACCTTTGTACTTCACAGGGTACATCAAAGAGATGCCAATACACAGAGTCCAGATCAACCAAGGTTCTGCACTTAACCTCATCTCTACTACGGCACTCGAAGAGCTGGGTATCCCACCCAGCAAACTAAGCCATACATCTGTGTCCATCTTTGGATACGATGGGAGTGCTCAAAGGCCCACTGGCAAAATCCGGTTCGGGTTGCAAATCGGAGATCTTATCTCTGAGGTCACCGTGTATGCAATAAAAGCCCCTTCATGCTACAACATCCTTTTCAGACGCCCCTGGATACACGAGAACGGTGTCGTCCCTTCAACTCACATCAGTGCATCAAGTTTGTTGGCGACGACGGCTTGATACATCGAGTGTTTGCAGACAAAAAGCCCTTCAAAGGCAAAGAAGTCCATTTTGCAGACTCTCAGATGTACAGAGACGAAAAAGAAGAAAAGGAGGAGAAAATAGCATCGTTCGCCGGCAATCTCCAAAAAGACAAAGGCAAGGCTCCTCAGCAATCATTGGAAGAAAACAAACCTTTCGGCAAATCCGGAGAGAGCAATCCGTCTCCTTTCGTTGTCTCCTTCAAATCTTCCAAACCCTTGGTAATCACTACTAAGGCAAACAAGACAAAGCAAATGACTGGGGGCAAGTTTGTCGTCTCCTTCGTGTCTATCATATAAGACACGGATTCGGATTCAGAGACTGAAGACGATACATCGCCAAGCCAAGCTGATACTCAGGAAGTTCAGCCTGCCCTCGTTCCATTGGAGGCACCTGCTGATGTAGAAGGTCCTACGTCCGCTACCTTCATCGTTCCGGCAACATCGGCAGAAGAGAAACCAATCTTCTTCCATAGATCGGACGCTTCTTCATCAAACTCCCTGCTTGAGCCTTTCCAAAATGAAGGTATGCCTCAACTATCCTTGTATAGTCCAATGGCACAGGCTATCATGAAGAAAATGGGCTATGACGTTCAAAATCCAATTGGTTTGGGAGGTGGCCGTGGTATCCTTATACCATTGGAACCCACCCTGACCAAAAGTCAGCTGGAAGATTGGAAACTCTACCGTCGCATAGACAAGTCTTCATACGGGTTGGGGTATGATCTTGACATTCCGATGAGACAGCTGACACAAAGGCTGCAAAGTCATTTTCCCGACCAGGCCTCAACATCTCGTGTTAATGAAGACATCGATCTTCCTGGATATCTCTTTGAAGAGTTACCTGACAAGGACCCAGGAAGCTCATCAAATTGGTATGATTTCTCTGATGATGAAAAGGAATTGTCCGATGACACAGACGCACGATTGTCTAATTCAGAAGAGCCATCGTCTCCAAAAGAAGTGCTTTACTTCGACCCAGTTTCAGCAGGTGATTGGGATCATCTCATAGCAAGTCTTGAGAAGAATACCGATCAAGAAGATTTATGGACAGAAATGGAACCATGGTCTGAAAATGCCCCTGGAAATCTAGAAGGTCTTGTTGAGCTAGAAGCCTCTGAAAATATTGTGGAGGAACCACCTTCAAACCTTCCAGCAGAAGATTCTGTTCAAAAGATAGACTTGGGAACACCAGATAACCCACGTCCTGTATTAATAAGCAAGAATATAAAGGATGATGAGTTACTCGCGTAGGTCTCTTTTCTTCGTAAGTTCATTGATTGTTTTGCATGGTCTTATGCTGAAATGCCTGGCTTTGATCCCAAAATAGCAGTTCACAAACTCAACTTGCAAGAAAATGTCAAGCCTGTAAAACAAGGCCAAAGAAGATTCCGTCCTGATGTGATGGACAAAATTGAACAAGAAGTTCAGACACTAAAAAACGTTGGCTTCATCCGCGAGGAACAGCATCCTGAATGGTTGGCCAACATCGTCCTTGTGACAAATAAAAATGGGCAAATCAGAGTCTGTATTGACTATAGAGACCTGAGTAACGCTTACCCCAAAGATGAATTCCCGCTCCCCATACTGGAGGTAATGATTGACAACACCTGCGGGTTTGAGCGAATGACTTTCATGGACGGCTTCTCTGGCTACAACCAGATAAAGATGCATCCCGAAGATGAAAGGCATACATTATTTCCGACCCCATTTGGCGTGTATTGCTACACTGTCATGCCATTTGGTCTGAAAAATGCCGGTGCAACATATCAGAGGGCTATGATGAAAATATTCCAAGATATGCAGCACAAGACGGTCGAATGTTACGTTGATGACCTCGCCGTCAAAAGCAAAAGAAAAGAAGACCATCTCCAAGATCTTCGAGAAGTCTTCCTCCGGCTTCGCAAACACAAACTGCGAATGAATCCCCTTAAATGCTTCTTCGGTGTCTCATCGGGTAAGTTCCTCGGATTCATAGTTCGGAAAGCTAGAATAGAACTTGACCCCATCAAAGTCAAAGCAATTCTAGAAATGCCATCTCCAAGAACCCTAAGAGAACTAAAAGGGCTTCAAGGAAGATTGGCATACATCCGACGGTTCATTTCCAATCTATCAGGAAAATGCTATCCATTTTCTCGCCTGATGAAGAAAGGTGTAGACTTTGTTTGGGATGCTGAATGTGAAGCTGCATTTCAAGATATCAAGTCATACCTGACCAAACCTCCGGTGTTGGCTGCACCCACAACCAGAAAACCATTCATCTTGTACACAAGAGCTCTCGACTATTCTTTGGGTGCTCTACTTGCACAAGAAAATGGTGGAGGAAAAGAAGTTGCTCTATACTACCTCAGTCGCATGTTGGTAGGTGCAGAGCATCGCTACTCTCCAGTCGAAAAAGAATGCCTGGCAGTGATGTTCGCTGTACAAAAGCTACATCACTATTTGCTGTCAAACACAGTATACTTGATTTCGAGGATCGATCTCCTAAAGGTTCTTGATACAAAAGCGGGTTCTCTCAATGCCCGGCTGGCAACATGGTCCATCCTTCTGTCACAATTTGATATTAGGTATGTACCACAAAAAGCAATGAAAGGCCAAGCTCTAGCAAATTTTCTTGCAGAGCATCCCCTGCCTAAGGATTCTCCGCTTAGGGATGATCTCCCAGAAAAGCCTGTCTACAGCGTGGAAACCTCCTTATCAAATGCCTCCTGCAACATGTACTTCGATGGTGCAACCAGGACAAATGAAAAAGGAAAGCCGATATCAGGAATTGGAATTCTCTTTGTTAGCCTCGATAAATACATGATTCCTCACGCATTTTCGCTACTGGAACCATGTTCAAACAATGCAGCTGAGTACCAAGCCCTGATCTTAAGATTGGAACTCGTCCTCGAATCTGGCATCACCATGCTGGAAGCATTTGGGGACTCCCAATTGATCGCCAATCAGATGAATCAAAAATATGAAATCAGGAAGCCTGATCTGTTGCCTTATTATAACAAGGCACAATCGCTTCGTCAAAAGTTTGACATCTGTCACATCACCCACATCCGCAGAAGTGAAAACATCCGTGCAGACGCCCTAGCTGGACTTGCTGCATCCATGGCAATCCAAGAAGGGGAAAACATGCAAATTACAGTGTGTCAAAGAAGGATTCTCCATCCTCTCAACACACACCAAGCAGTTGCTGAATGCCACCGAGTGGTTGGAAGTCGGATTTCCATCCTTAAACCTCCAATTGGCGACTGGAGGGATCCGTTCATCGATTACATTATGTTCGGAATCCTACCTGAAGATCCAAAAGAGCAGGTATGCATTCAAAGACAAGCCCCAAACTTTCATTTGGATATTCACTCAAAAATGCGTTACAGAAAATCCTTCAGTGGAGTACTCCTACGCTGCTTGTCACGACAAGAGGCGGAAGAATCTCTAAAAAAAGTTCATGCTGGTCTTTGTGGAGCCCATCAGGCTGGTCCTAAGCTCTACGATCAGATAAAAAGGTTGGGTTACTATTGGCTTACCATGGTGGCTGACGCAATGCAATTTGCTAAACGTTGCCAACAATGCCAAATTCATGGAGATTATGTACACATGCCTCCAGAATCGCTACATCCTACAGCGATCTCATGGCCCTTCAAAGCCTGGGGTATGGACATCATAGGTCCTATCTCTCCCCTATCAAGCAAAGGTCATTGCTTCATCTTCGCCGCTACGGATTATTTCTCCAAGTGGTCAGAAGCATTTGCGTTCAATGAAATGAAGACCTCCTCAGTCCTTCAATTCTTACGAACCAACATCATTTGTCGCTTCGGCATACCTAAAAGATTTGTCCATGATAACGGACCACAATTCTGGGATCACAGATTCTACAGGTTCTGCGACAAATACAAAATCCAAAGTTGCCCTTCGACTCCGTATAACCCGGCAGCGAATGGACTAGCAGAAGCCTTCAACAAGACACCCTGCAAAATTCTCAAGAAAATGGTCTCTAGTCACAAAAGAGACTGGAGAGACAAACTGCCTGAAGCTTTATGGGCCTACCGGACTACCGTTCGAGGACCAACCCATAGCACACCATTCTCCTTGGTCTATGGATGTGAAGCAGTTGTCCCCCTAGAGGTACAAATTCCTTCTTTAAGGGTATCTCTACAAAATGAAATGACGTAAGAAAGCAACGTCAAATTGAGACTCCAAGAACTGGACAATCTCGATGAAAGACGGCTCGAAGCTCTACAGAGCGTTGAGCTTTACCAAGCATGCATGGCAGGATCTTTTGACAAAAAGGTCAGGCAACGCACCCACAAAAAGGGTGACTTGGTTCTTGCGGTGAAAAGGCCAATGGTTTTTGCTCACAAATCCAAAGGCAAATTCGAACCAAAATGGGAGGGACCCTTCGTCATCGACAAAGTCTTCTCCAATGGCGCATATGCTCTTCTAAACATGGAGGGTGACAGATGTATGCTGCCCATCAATGGTAAGTTCTTAAAGCGGTACTACCCTTGAAGACTTCCTACATCGGGTCAGAGCGATGCCTGAACGGCCAAAGCCTATTCCTTAGTACTTGCTCGTCAAAACCACCCCTTTTAGTGTTTTCATCCCTATGTTGAAATTTCTAAAGACCTAAAACAATGTTTACTTTCAATGTTTCATTGTTCAAAAAAAAAAAAAAAACAAAACCCAAAATCCAAGTTTAGGAGCCTCTTCCCTAACTTGACCAAAACTTTTGATCCTTGAACCCAAAATTCATGGTTTGAAACGAAAATCAGGACTCAGGAATTTCCACCCTAGTCCACCCCGACTTTTACCACCAAAAATGGTTTAGAGTCAAAATTTATGACCTTCGTGGCTTTAAACAAAAAAATGATTTTTCATAAAACCATGGGGAAGCAACGTTTAGTCGATACTCACACAAAACCCAAAAATCGGAAGGATGCGAACCCCATTCGATACTTCCAAAACCTCAAAATCGCAAGAAAGCGACACCTCAAAAATTTCAAAAAAAAAAAATCGTGGAGACACAACGCTTCAGTTGATATCCACAACCCAAATCTCAAAACAAAAACAAAGGTTCGAAAAAACCTCAAAATTCAAAAATCGTGGGGAGGTGGCGTTCTATCGATACCCACAAAACAAAATTTTTGAGAAAAAAGGAAGGAAGAGACATTCAGTTCATACTTGCACCCAAATCCGCGAGGAAGCGATATTCCATCGATACTCGCAACCGAATGAGCAAGGAAGCGACATTCCATCGATACTTGCAACACCATTCAGCAGGGAGGCGACTCTTAGTCGATACTTGCATTTTGAAAACCAAAAAACCTGGCTTTCATGCCGAAAACCTGGCTTTCATGCCAAAAACCAAAAATCTGACTTCCACGCCAACAAAACAAAAACCTGGCTTTCATGCCAAAAATAAAAAAGTTGGCTTCCATGCCAACAAATCAAAACTTGGTTTTCAAAAAACTCGGCTTTTATGCCACAAAATCTGGCTTTCACGCCAAACAAACAAAAACCTGGCTTTCATGCCAAAAATAAAAAATTTGGCTTCCATGCCAACAAAACAAAACTTGGTTTTCAAAAACTCGACTTTTATGCCACAAAATCTAGCTTTCACGCCAAACAAAAAAAAATCAACTTTCACGCCACCCAAAATTCGGCTTTCATGCCATCTCAAAAAATCAGGCTTTCATGCCACAAAAATCGGCTCTCATGCTAAAAATCGGCTTCCATGCCACAAACAAAATTTGGCTCCTATACCACAATAAAAATTCGGCTTTCACGCCATCCAAAATTTGGCTTTCAAGCCATCAGAAAACCAGGCTTTTTGCCACAAAATCTGGCTTTCATGCCCAAAACAAACTTTTGACAAAAGATTTTCACAAAATGACAACCTTTTGATCAAAATTTCAAACAAACCATTCCCATTCAATTTTTGCTTATGTTTTCATCAAAAGTGAATTTAAGTGAAATAAGGGGATACAAAAAAAAGAGAGTGCAAAAAATGTTTATACATGGAGGTACTAAAAGAAAAGAAGAAAAAGTTTCTTACAAATCAGGAGGCTAGTCTGACATGGTCTTCAGCCAAAGGCTTAACTCCTCAAGCAAACTCTTGGCCTTAGCCTCCAAAGCTTTCAGGCCGCGTTTCTTCAAAATCTTCCCATAAAAAGCAGTAGGCCGTCGCGATCCATCTTCAGCACGAGGAAGCTCTTCCTAGAGAATCTGCCATTGTTCATATTCTTAAGTCTTCCTCCGGAGATTACTTTCGACCTCCTCAACTTGGCGAATGAGAATCCTCTCTCTATCGCGAGCTTTCAAAGTGGCAGTCCACTTGGCAGCAGCTTGTTCTTCTAATAGCTCAAGGTGCTGTCTGGCTTCGGTGACCTCCCTATCAAGACGGTGATGGTCCTGTGTCAGCTCAATAATAGCCAACTCGGTGACGTTCCTCTCCCGAACGAGTTGCTTCCGAGTCTGCGAGATCTCATTTAGTTCAGATTTGACCTCGCTGGAAGGCTTCAAAAACACCTCGTTGAAGAAGTCATCTTTTGGAAAGCTCTTGGTCTCAGTCCACTTGTTACCTAGAACGATGACTTCATAAACAAAAGCCTTGGCATATGTAATGTCCAAACCAACTTCTTCGCTATCAGCAACAATGTCCTATACATGCTTCACCATGCCAAAACCAGCCTCCAAATGGCCAGAAGAAAGAGTCTCGACCCATGAGCTCAAGACTCTCTTCAACACCTTCCTCGCAAACTGACGGGATGGCTAAGATGAAGACTCGCCATGCTCCGTTGGTCGACTACCCGTGTCAGGCACCGTTGGAAGAGTAATCAAGAAGCTCTTTCCAACCGGAGCCGCTGGGGAAGGAATCTCAGTAGGCGAACTCGCCTCTGCCTCATCAAAACTGGTGGAAGAAGCCCCTACTCCTGGATCGGTCACAGGTACCCCCTGCTCTAGTTCTGAAAAAGATAAAGGAACTTCTTTTGTCACCTCACAGCCTGCCAATGAAAGATGAAAAAGGTATGAATATGATCTTGTCAAAAATCAAAATATCAAGATTATCACTACAAAGTACCTTCTTCGACGACTGGTGGAATGGTTTCTGCTTCCATGAGTTCATCCGAAGCATCATCAAAAGTTGCATCCATGGATGGCTCAAAGTCGTCGGAATCCTCTAGCAAGTCAGCTGGCAAAAAAAAAAAAATATATATATATATATATAAGAAAAAAACTGTCAGCAAGCGGCGGTAGAAAAAAAAAACAAAAAAAAGGAAGAAAAGAAGTTATACCAGGATGAGATTCTGAGTCTACTTCAGAATCTCTAAGTTCTTCCTCAGATGCCACGATCGGATCCGTCACCGCTTCATCAGCCGGAACCTCAGGTATCATCAAACCATCATCTTCTGTCAAAAGAAAGAAAGCAGTAGATCAAAATAAAAGCTCTCATGAAAAAAAGAGAAACGGAAAGAGAAAAGGGAAAAGCATACCATCATCAATGGTCTCTTCCCCTCGGCTTCTCTTCTCTGGAGGCTCGTCATCATCCCTTGATGCCTCCTCCACAATGGTGGAAGGAATTTCTAGATCAGGAGAGCTTTCGTGCCGCCTCTGACTTCGGCGCTGTCCTCTTTTCCTCTTGCTCCTACGGGACAAACTGCTGGAAGCACCCTCCCCACCATCGAAATCTGGCCTCTCGCCAAATTCCTCATTGGATGGTCTGCTCCTGCTAGTAGACTCCATGGAAGCCTTTGCTCGTTCTGCTTGTATCCAAGCAGCGACCTCAGCCTCCTCCTCGGCAAGTTGTTCTAAGGCCTCACCAGGTATCTCTTGTGCAGCTCCCGATCTGATGACGTCCCGGTCCTCGAAAAAACCTGTTTTGTGCTTTTCTTCAGAAAGGAAAGCCATAACTTCTTCTCGGCGGACGCCATCTGACTTCCCAAGGCCCTTCCCGGAAGACTGCTTTACATCAAGCTCGTTCTTGGAAAGCCCTCGGTATGCTGAAAAGCTTTCTACAAACAATTTTGTGAAGCCAGCAGTCCGGAAAGTAGGCAACTCGGGATAACAAATTAGGGCAGTAGTGTCTTCCGCACTATAAAACGCCCATGCATTTCTCCCGTCCTGCAGACCTCCAAGACACTTCACCTTGCTCGAAGGCGCTCCAACAACGCCTTGAGAGAAGCCCAACTGCACGCCAAAACGCGAGGGAACATGCGGCTGGATGTCGACGAAAAGATGTTTGCGGTACACCATCGTGCCGACACGTATGTTAAATAGCCAACTCCTCTTTGCGTTTGTCAAAGAATAGTGTCTCCCCGACCCTGCCCTGGTCGAATCACGGGAGACACCAAAATCAAAAGCCTTCTTCCGTAAGCCCGAAGAAAGCTTCACTGAAGAACGTCCCAGAATCGTCGGATCCTCAAGCGGGCAGATAAAAGAGATTCGGAAACAGGCCTCCCTCTAGCCAACCGAATCATGAAAGGATCATCGTCCTGATCAGCACCCAATCGGTGGAAACTGGGACAGTGGTATACATACCACGAATAGAAAATATGGGCTGAAAATACCCTGTTCATGGGAAGCCCATGCCGAACCAGGAAAGCAGCAGCCTACAGTTCGGTGCACAAGTAAAAATAAAGAGGAGGCACCAAAGCAAGCCGCTCTCCAAACGCCATCTGATAAGCCGGAAAAATGCAATGCGGCTTGATGTGCGTTCCATCTCCTCTAGTAAAAATGGCCTCGCCCAGCCAATAAGTGAGGAAGATAGCGAGATCTCTCCGCAGCGCAATGTTAGAATGAATGGCGTCTGTGCTTGTGAAGAATACCCTCAAATTCTCTCGCATGACGGAGATCTTCTTCGAATCCAGGTTCTTAGCCCTGGCTTCTTGGGTCGTACTCTCAGAGGACTCCCCGCTGTCAAAGAAGTTGGAAGACGAAAAGCTTCCACTCCTCCAACTGCTACACCGAACTTTCGAGCCCTCCTTCTCCTTTAAAAAATCGTAGAAGGCGACGAGCTGAAAGTACAAAAGCCTAAACTCCTCAGACTGCTCCTCAAGGACGCTGTCAATAGGCATAAACTCCTCATAGAGATTGCCGAGGATAGGCAGCCCGATGATGGCACTCAGTTCCTTTAAAGAAAAACCAATCTAACCATTCGTGACAACGAAGGTGTTGGTTTGTGGAAGGAACGACTCCAGCATGGCCATGAAGGCCTCATCAGAGAAAACCACGGTTTGCCGAAAAGCGCGAACCACTTCAAAAATCTCGGCCTCCTTCAGAATGGCACCGCCAACCTACAGGATGTGATCAGTCCACGACTCTCAGCTCGAGTCAGTACTGAAACGGCCGCGAAGTCGAAAAGGCTTCACCCAATTGCTGCCATCGCCCTTGAAAATGCCAAGGTCCACCGGTCTCAAATCGACCGAAGGATGATCGGAACCTTGGTAGCAGCTGGCCGGCATCAAAATGTCCATGCGGGCAGGCGACTTCTCTGCAAAACCAGAAGGGCAGCCAACAAAAACCCCGGTCTTGATCACGCTTGTCCTCTTCACCGAGCTTGGAGGATCTTCCCTCTTCGAGCATGTGGAGGAAAGGCTCATGATCGAGATAGTCCGATCGAAGGTCGACCGGGTAGAAACCGTTCTCTTCTCACCATCAACTATGAAACAAAACTGAAAACATCTCCTTTGGTATGTTGAATCGTCGGGGACGGCATCACCAAAGAAGAAGGTAGGTTTGGGCACAGTGCTCTAATCATCCGTGACCCAGGGACGGTTGCTTACCATAATCTTATAAAACTCCTCACCCTTGAGGGCAATCAAACGTTCCCTCATCTCATCTCGGTTGAGAGAGTCACACTCTTCCAAGTTCCTTTCAACATACTAAACCTCTTCCCAGGCCTGCTGTACGGCCACATTAGAGGATCTAGTAGAACGACGAGGCACATCAGTGACGGGCTCCTTACCCTTGTTCATTCTGGAGGAACTACTTGCAAAGGATGGAAAGAGAGAAAAATCAATCATCAAAATGACAGAATTTTGCTTAGAAAAATTCTAGCGAAATTTTAGCATGGTTCCGGGGCAATTCCGAAGAAAAGGGAAACACCCCGAAAGAAATAGGAGCTTGAAGATGGGCGCAACATCGCTGCAAGCTCATAATCAATGGAAATTTTTTTAAGAAGGCTTGAACTCAAACATTGCTATGAGATCAAACTAAATCTTCTCAAATATCCGCAAGACTGGAAAAGGGCTCAACATTGCTGCGAGCTCCAGAATCCAAAACTTACAAAGCTCCTCAGAAAATCCCCGCAAGACCAAGAAAGGGCTCAACATTGCTGCGAGCTCCAGAATCCAAAACTTACAAAGCTCCTCAGAAAATCCCCGCAAGACCAAGAAAGGGCTCAACATTGCTGCGAGCTCCAAATCCCAAGACTTGCGAAAAGATTTCCAGGTGTGCACTATCATACTTCCAATTCTATTTTCTAAAAAGAAAAAAAAAATGCATAGAAGGAAAGTTGTCATGCATGTGCGTCTCGAAATCCGAAAAAAGGGAGAGAAAAGAGGAAGAAAGTTTCTTTTTTTCAAACAACAAAAAAAAAAAAGAGAAAAAAAAATGCCCATAGGCCACGTTCATACTGCCACACACAAAAAGAAAAAAAAAACAGAGAAGAAAAAAAAAAAAAAACAAAACATGGTAAAAAAAAAACAGAGAAAAAACCGTGTAAGAAAAAAAAAAGAAAGAAAGAAAGAAAGAAAAACGTGTGAGAAAAAAAAAAGAAAACACGTGGAAAAGAAAAAACAAAGAAAGAAAAAAAAACGTGTGTAAAAAAAAAGAAAAAGAAAAAGAAGAATGCACGTGAAAAAGAGAAAAAAAAACAGAGAGAGAAAGAAAAAGAAAAGAAAGAAAACCTTTTTCTATTCCTACATGGGGTTTCTTAAGGAAAAAGAAGAAACTTACTTGAAGCCATTGATGGAAAAGAAGAAGAAAAAGCTTGAAGATCCTTGAAGAAGAAGAAGAATTCTTGATCTTGGAGCACTCTTGAAGACTTTTGCAAAAAGAAGGCAATAGGAGCAAGAGATCCAACCTCCCCTTGCTTTTGTAGAAGAGAGCAAACCAAAAGAGGAAAGGAGGAGAAAAGAAAGGAGGTAAGTGCTACAAATTAGCAAACTTCCTAAAAGAAAGGAATCATGGGATATTCTTTCCCAATGAGGAGATCTTTTGAGAAATTCTCTCCAAAAAGAGAGGGATTATGAGAAACTTTCTTCCAAAGAAAGATACTTTGAGAAAATCTCTCCCAAAATCAAGGAAACTTGAGAGATTCTCTTCAAGTAAGAATATCTTTAGCTATTCTCTACCAAAAAGAGATATTTTTAGATATTCTTTACAAAAATGACACTACATGAGATCTAAGCCATCTTTAAAGCTTAAGGTCCCATGGGCTAGCCCACATGAGCCAGGTTTGACCGCCTAGGCACTAAAAGTGGCTTTTAGTCAAAATTCCTCTTACCAAGAGCAAACAAAAATGGTTCCATGCCTCTTTTGAGTTGATTGGACCATACAAAAAAAAATCCAAGCCTCATGAGTTTCCAAAAATCCAAACCATCCCACCTCATGAACCAAATTAAGCCAAAACCTTGAAATTGACATTCCACAAAAACCCAAACCACTCCAATGGACCCAAAATTGTCCCAAAGAGTGACCAAAATCCAAACCATGGTCCCCTAACTCGCCACATATAACTTGTTGGGTTACAAGACCAAAACCAAAAACCAAATCCCGGCCCCCTAACCTGCCACATACAGCTTGTTAGGTCACAAGACCAAAAATGAAAATTCAAAACCCGACCCCTAACCTGCCACATACAGCTTGTTAGGTCACAAGGTTAACAACCAAAAACCTTCTCGACCGCCTGATGCGCCACACAAAGCCTTTAGGTTCACAAGGTCAAAAAGAAAATCCAAAACCCAAAAACCCAATCCAAATGTCATTTTCAAAATTTTTCCTTGAGATGGTATGTGATCTCTCTCACTGCCATAAAATCCCCTTGGAAACTCAAAAGGCTACTCTATCAAGAAAAATGCTTAGAGACTCTTGGTCAAGTCATAAGTTCTCCTCCAAAATTTTCTTCGAGGCACATCCACTGCAGAAGCTATCCAATTCGTCGATGTACCTCGAGGGGGCATTTGTTGACACCAAAAATGTCACTTTGCCTCCTCAACATCAAAAGCTGTCACGCCCCCAAACCCGGACCCCACAGCGGCCCGACCTCGGGGGGCGCGAACTTGGGATATAAGTAATAATTATATTCCTCCCAGGATCCGCGTGAGTGAGGATGGCAATTCCACTCATTCTGAATATTTTGCGGAAGCTTACGTGGCGTTGCGTCTCGGATTCCGTGGCTATCGGATTCCGCATCGCACCCAACCGCTAGTATATAGCTATTGTATCAAGAATCATATCAGACTGGAACAAACCATCACATTAAAAATTACAGAGCTGACGGTAACAGGATATTTCATTCCCACATATGTTCAAGTTACAAGTATCAAAGTGCATTAATTACAAATCCCTGAGAACAGGCTAATAAAAGCCATACAAGTAACAAGCTAGATAAACACTACCCCATATGTGACGTAACTCAGATGTCGAGCTAAATGTCTACATGACATAGTCGACGCTACAAATCTGCAACTCAAGGCTCCACAGCCAACACGTGCACTCAGCTCGGGGCAAAGAAATCTGGACCTGAGTACCAAAAGAGTGGGTCAGACACGACGGTCTGGCAGGTGGGTGAATAGATAAACCAAGAAAGAAATCAAACATATCATAGTTATAACGAAAACCGTCATAAAACAGGGTGCATAGTTCATTTGAAATACAAATGCAATATAAAACATGCGGGGTATTCAAGGTACAGGAACTGACTAGATGGCAACCACACTAAAGCCAAATCCTCTCTATCACTAGAGTGACGAGAGCACATTGCGTGCATTGGGCTCAATCACACGAAGTGACGAGAACCAATATTATAAACAGATACATATACATATACATATAGCTAGGCAGGACCACGGTCGCGAACCGGGTAACGGGACAGTACGGGATCCAAGTTGCAACTGGCGGGAGCACAGGGGGAGACCCAAGTCAGTTGATCAGACTGACAAGGATGTCCAAGCTTAGTGGTGCCGACTCTTAGGTTACATGAGAACTCAAAACATGTACAAAACTATATCAATATAAAACATACGGGCAGGCGGGGCATGGTGCTCGTAGGCACACATTTCATGTCATTAACGGTTCATGCATAAACGAGGCTGGCGGGACATATCCAGAGTATGAATCAGAATTTGAAATAAAACCAGTAGGTCGGGTAATTATACATATAAACTGAATAAAACAAAGCAATAAATCCTATATCATTAGGGACTATGTATTGGGATATCCACATTCAGACAACATGTATAAGGGTCTTGTATGTCTAAATTTACCCTTAGTATGGTACTCGAATGATAGAGGACATACTAAGTTTCCTTATGCACATTGATGAATCTAAAAGTCCCAATACCTTTTCCGAAATGGTGTTTCTTTCTATGTAAATCTCCTTATGTCATCCCCTGGGTCTTTCCAAGGTGGTAGGGCATCAGAACAACCCATCCAAACCTTTAAATCCCATAACTAAAAACAATGGAAAAGACTCAGGAATTCTGGGTAAACTCGGTCACCTGTCGGTCAGCTGGCGGTTAGCCGCCGAGGTGATCGGCGGTTAGCCGCTGGCTGACCGCGGAGCTGACCGCGGCTCACCCTGCTAAAAAGTAGCATTCTGTGTTTCTAACCGCGCCTCTCGGCTACCTAGCGGTCACTGGGGTCATTGGATTGGAGGCTAGCCGCGAGCTGACCGCTCGGCTAACCGCGGTTCGCCTGTCAAAATGCAGCATTCTGTGTTTCTAACCGCATCTGGGTCGGCTAGCCGCCGGTCACCTGTCGGCTAGCCGCCGAGGTGACCGCCTGCTGACCGCCCAGCTGCGGGAACTACACATCAGGTGCAGATTTCAGTCATTTGTCTCCCAAACCATATCACCTTCATTCCAACCATTTTCTGATGTGGAATGGGTCCAATCCCTTCCATTTAACATTTACTCCCTTCCACCAACTACCATTCTACCAATGCATTTATCCTCTTTCCAAAACAAACCTCATTCAATGCAAGTGCAAATCTCATTCATGAAATCCATAAGTACAAATAAACAAGCTTTAACAAGATCAAAAGCATACATTTTCAAGAGACTGAACAAGACAGAAAGACTCATCAACATGCATATTTCGAAATCAATATAAACCATAGCAAGAATAGGTCTTAAATCATCATAAGCAAGTAATAAAATCCACATTTCCTCATAAAACCTGTTAGCATTCAAAAACCATCCATTCATCCACTTGCCTTGGTTTCCAAAGTAGCTAATCAATCTCTAATCACCTTCTCAAGCCACAAATCTCCAATCTATACAAAAACCCCAAAATAAACCCATCTTAGAACCCTAAAATGGCAAACCAAAGAACAAAAAGAAGAGAGTTCCCAATAGAGAAGATGGAGACTCTCTAGGGCTAGGAAAACACAAGTCTAGGAGATTGAAAGGATTGCTTACTTGGAAGTGCTTCAAATGAAGAAAACTAGCTCAAGGAGAACCTCAATGTGGCCGGATTGCTCTTCTAATGGCATCCATAGAGAGCTTGAGATGAGGGGAAGAAGAAGATGGACACCAATCTCTCATTTTGGCAAGCTTGGAGGTGAGTCTTGTGAGAAAACAAGAAGAAGAAGAGGAAAGGGGAAAACCCTAGGCTGAGTTCCTCTCCTAACGCTGGGAACGAATGGGGAAGAAGAAGATGGGCTGGGCATTTGTAAAAAGGGTGGGTGTGGGTCCCACTATCACTAAAACTTGTCGGGATTAAAACATCGGTTTCTGGGCTTCGGATGCGATCGACGAAGAAGAGAAAAATGTTCCTCATAAAATCTATTTTTCAAAAAGTATAATTTTGGCATGGTTTTGAGATCTCGGAATTTGGGTCCAGCTTTTGTGTAAAAAGACTGTTTTACCCCTATCAATGGCAAAGTAGGGTTTAGAGGTCTCGGATGGAAGCGGAGCAAATACAAAAGTTGTCGGGAATAATAAAATACATTAAACGAAACAATTTACAGATATCCGAAATTATCGCACAAATCCCAAAGCTAATCAAAACACAATAAACGAACCCCCAAAATCACACAAACTCACAAGGGAAACCCCCAAAGGTTCCACTCAATCAAAAGAGTTCTCAAAATCAATCAAAGCTATAAAAAGCTATTCTAATCCAGATTTAACCAAATTCCACTAATCCCACTTTAGAAAACTAATCCAAAATTAAGAAAACACTAATCCCAGAAATTAGGGGTCGGGTTCTCACATCCTCCCCCCCTTAGAACATTTGGTCCTCCAAATGAACTAAACAAACCCAAAACAACAAGTGGAGATATTAGTCTCACACTCCAAACACAAAACCTCGAACGAAAGCTCTAAATCGGCCCTCTCGGGAGCTCCTGAACTCGCTGGGTCATCCACGCTGCAGAACTCTTCGGTCCACTTATCCATAGTCATCAAACATTTCTCCACTGGCTTGAATCTATTACTGCCCTGCCAACCTGACTGCTCAAGAAATCTACCAACTCTGACTTTCTTCTCGGTTCCACTAAGTCCATCGCTTCTAACCACCTTAATCAAGAAACCCTTGGAACGATTTTGTCGACTTCCTTACAACTGCCGAACCTAAGTCTCGTATCAAATGCACAATCTTCAAGGTGAACTCTTGCTAGCTCTAACTCTTTCAGATCATTGCTCTTAATCCTCTGCACCATAGTCGGTTTCTGACACTAACCTGCTTGTTCCTTCATCATTCTTCAACATTTGAAGCTCTACACTTGCCCTTGTAATCGTTCGTAGCTGTTCTGCCAAATTTGCTTCCTTCCACAACATCCAATATAACTGATTTCCTGCTCCATGTATCTGTACTTTGAAATCCCATGTTTCTCTTGTTGATAAAAATCTGGGAAAATCTTCGTTGTCGGGCGATCAAGTAGAGATCCTTTCTGCAGTCGACTCCTTTGCTAATTGCTGAAATTTGACTTCAAATGCTTCTAACATCTTGTCGGGTCTACTCCTCCACATGGATGCGCTTGTTGAAAATTCCCGAATACTTCTCTGACAAAACTCATCGACTCTTAGAAATCTCTAGCTCTGGACATCTCCTTGGAACTGAAAATTGTCTCTAAATATTGATGATCCGCGTTGCTCCTATACAACTGCACTATCCCCGGTCAAACATGGTGGTGATGCGCCTCTGTGGTCAAGGTCTCTGATTTGGTTAAAGATCTTGAACTGTCCAAACTTTTACTTAACAACCTGCTCCTCTTACACAATCAATATTCGAAGAATTCCTCCATCAACCCCTGACACCCATCAGTTTTTCTTACATTGCCTCGAATCTGCTATTTGTCTTGTCCATCGATGTCGGTCCAAGAAAATGAAAGTTTTGACTCCTTCCGACGTACTGTAACTCTATCTCTGTCGTAAAACGCTGTATATAGTGTCCTTCGATGCTTGCATGAAAGTTGTCATCATGGACGGGCTCGAATAGAAGTAATCTCTATCAAGGTTGTCAAAATCAGGTCACTTGTCAACACACAATCTTTGACGTAGATAACTTGGAAATATATCAATTCTTCACATGTTAAGTTCCAGGTCATTCCGACATTGTTTGACCTAGTTTCAACTCTTGGCGGAAAATCGGATACGGAGTCTTCGGCTTTTACAAAAATAGGAAACTTTGTGCTCTGATTTGCACGACTTCTCGATGGGTTTTCTTCAGTAGAATCAAGCCAATAAATGAGGAGAAATGTCAAAGAAAAATACAGGAGAAAACAGAAGTGAAAAAGCCCGAGAAACGGCCAAGAAACGGCGTCCGTACGGCGATCGAAAAATGGGCACAAACCCCATGGTTGCCGCCGACCATAGGGATCCGAGTCGCCAGATTTTCCCTAGAAACCCACTTTTGCCGATCCTTCTCGCGTTTCGCAACGCTTGGCCCCTGTGATTTTCTCAAATTCTGATTTTTGGAGCATGACATCCGTCGATCTTCGTCAACATCATGGATCCGACGTCGAAATCAATCGATCATCATTGGACACTCCAACACCGCCAACCGGCCGACCAAGAAAGTACACTTTCTGCCCGACCGATCGAGAAATCGACTGGATAGATGTTACTAGCCCATTGGTGTCAACCAATGTCTGAATTTGCATCGTCATCTGACATCAAACAACGTGCGGATCCATCGATGATCATCGCAAGAAGAATTCCATAAGACGTGGCGCGGCCTGCGACTCTTCAAGAGACGCGGCGGCCGATTAATGAAGTTAAATGACCTTTTTATGACAACTTATTAGGGTCATTAACTCATTATTTTGAACGGCCCAATCAGAAGCAAGCAAATGGGAGCACAAGTCCAATTAATCATGACAATTAACCAAGTAACTCCTATCATTATGGAGATTAATCATGGTAATTAACCATGAAACTCCCATAATCATGGAGATTAAATGCCCATTATTCTCAATCGGCCAATCAAAATCCAAGAAAATGGAGTTACAGAATTCTGAAATTAAATCTTGTAACTCCTCCCATCATGGAGCATTAATATCATTAATGCCCATAAAACCCTCCTAATGGCCATCAAAAGCCTACAAATAGGTGGTCATTCCAAAAGGAAAGGGTCCTGAAAAATTGTCTGAAAACTATACTGAAGAATTCTCTGCACAAAGAAGCTCTCCTGCCTTGAAGAAACCCAGCTGCAAGAACTACAAGGTGATCAAAATCTGTCTCTTTCTTTAAAATATATGTGCAATGGAAAGTTAGAAAAAAAAGTTTGATTTCCTTTCTACTTGTGAAGGTGAATCTCCGGATCGCCATTTCAAATTCAAAGTAGAATAGAAAATCTGGCATACCCGTACAAAAAAAAATAAATGTTGATGCTTGCTCTTTTCTTTCTCTTCGTCCCGCCGCACCCCGGCGGACCCGGGACGGAGGAAGGCAGAAAAGAAAAAGACGGGTCCATCAGTGCCCAAGAATTGAAGGACTGATGAGGTCTTTATTTCACTGAGCGCAAATGCTTCTGACCACTTGGAGAAATAATCCGTAGCGGCGAAGATAAAGCGATGGCCTTTACTTTATGGGGGAGAGATAGGACCTACGATGTCCATACCCTAGGCTTCGAAAGGCCATGAGATCACTGTAGGATGTAGCCATTCTAGAGGCATATGAGCATAATCTCCATGAACTTGGCAATTGTGGCAGTGCTTAGCAAATTGCATAGTGTCAGCTACATGGTTGGCCAATAATAACCTAATCTTTTAATCTGATCATAAAGCTTAGGACCAGCTGATGGGCTCCACAAAGACCAGCATGAACTTCTTTAAGAGTTTCTTCGGCCTCTTGTTGTGACAAGCAGCATAGAAGTACTCCGTTGAAGGATTTTCTGTAAAGGATTTTTGAAGGAATATCCAAATGAAAGTTTGGAGCTCGTCTTTGAATACTTACCCGCTCTATTGGATCTTCAGGTAGAATTCCGAACATAATGTAATCAATGAAGGGATCCCTCTAGTCACCGATCGAAGGTCTAAGGATGAAGATCCAACTTCTAACCACTCGGTGGTATTCAGCAATTGCTTGATGTGTGTTGAGAGAAGAAAGGATCCTTTTTTCACACACTATAATTTGAATGTTTTCCCCTTCTTGGATTGTCATAGATGCACCAAGTCCAACCAGGGCATCTGCACTGATGTTTTCACCTCTGAAAATGCGGGTGGTGTGACAGATGTCAAACCTTTGCAGAAGCGATTGTGCCTTGTTGTAGTAAGGCAACAGATCAGGCTTCCTGACTTCATATTTCTGATTCATATGGTTGATGATACGTTGAGAGTCCCCAAAGACTTCCAGTATTGTGATGCCAGATTCGAGGGCAAGTTCCAATCCTACGATTATAGCTTAGTATTCAGCTGCATTGTTTGAGCATGGTTCCAGTAGCTAGAAAGCATATGGAATCATGTATTTATCACAGTTAACAAAGAGGATACCAACTCCCGATATTATCTTTCCCTTTTCATTTGTCCCGGTTGTGCCATCAAAATACATGTCCCATGAAGTATTTGACGAGGAAGTCTCCACGTTGTAGATAGATTCGTTTGGGTGATCATCCCTGAGTGGAGAATCCTTAGGCAATGGGTACTCTGCTGTGAGAAAGTTTGCTAGAACTTGGCCTTTGATCGCTTTTTGTCGTTCATCCTGATTGGACTCCCTAGGTACTCGGTTAATAGCAGCCTCTTGGGTTCTTTTCATCATCAGACTAGAATCCTTGTGCCTATAATGGATTATACTAGATTACCGGTATGAGGTGAGATTTAGGAACTCATTCTTCATCGGAGGTACTCTCATGTTTCAAAGGATTTTTCTCACTCGTCAGTGTCACTGAACTCGTATCCATTCATGGAGAATCAGATCACTGAAATGCAAGAGTATACTGCACCCTGCGTAGTTTCAATTCTGAGCTGTGGTGGCACGAAATCATTGAGAGTGAATCTTCTTACCGCCTTTGAAGTCTTAGGAAAGGACTTTTCTGTTGCCCCCAGTGAAGTGGTAGACGAGGTCTCTGCTTTTTCATGGACTTCTTGTTTTAGCTGAGTATTTTCCTGTTGTTTAAGCTTGCGGAGATGTTTCCTGGCTTGCCTTTGCTGTCGAACTGTTGGCTTTGTTCTGACAACCTCCCAGTTTTCATCTTAAAGGAGATAGGATGCTCCAATATGGGTTGTCCATCTGGTGTTGGGTAAGGGACCAGCTCTTGGGATGTTTGAATTCTTTTTATCACCTTGAAGGAAGTAGTGATCTTCTCCCTTAGTGACTTTGATATTTGTCCGGATGGCACCATATTGACGGAGGCGGACCCATAGTCTTTGTCAAAGGTGATGACTCCATTTTTCCACATCTCGTTGATTTTCTCTCTCACAACGAAGCATTGATGAAGAGGATGCGAGATCATTTGGTGGTATGGACAATACTAAGGATCGTTGGTTTTGCCAACATCTCCCTGTCTTTTGGGGCCAGGCAAGGTGAGTTTGTCGTTTGCTAAAAGAGCCCAAAGATTTCTTCAATATCTTCATCGAACAGGTATTTTTTCTCTACTCGTTCTTTGAAGGCATTAGAGAGTTCAGGTTTCTTACCTGCAGCTTTATTTTTAGCTTTTTTGGGCGGCTGAGGAGCTGACTTGGTTTGCACATTGAGAACCGCCGTTTTCTTTGGCTTCGAGGTTGTAACGGTTGTCGGCTCTTTCTTTGATGATTTCATACTGTTGGAGTCTTTGATCACCGTTTCAGCCTCCATTGATGCTTCTAGGAGTTCTCTTAGGTTCTTTGACCTGTTGCCAATGATCATGGAGTGGATCCTTGCTCTCATGTTGTTACGGCAGACATCAACCAATGATGCTTGTGGCAGTACGTGTAAGCATTTGTACGCCATCGCTTTCCACTTGTAAATGAAGTCGTATGTTGACTCATTCTCTCTGCGTTTTAGGCTGTAGAGCTGAGCCATAGTAATAGGATAATCATCGCCTTTGAAGTTGGTCAGGAAGTGTGTCTCTAGCATGGTCCAATTTTGAATGGAGTCCTCCTGCAGAGTGGAGTACCAATCAAAAGTCGTACCTTTTAGGGTACTTGCAAAGAGAAAGATCTTGATGGCAGCCTGATCCGCGATGGCACTCGTCAGGATCTTGAAGTGGATGACATGTAAGACCCCGCCCCGAGAGTTTCTGATTAGTCTTGATTAAGACGTACTTTAGCTATAAGTGTGATTAGTGAGTTTTGGTTAAGTTTGGATTAGAATAGCTTTTCATAGCTTTGGATTAATTTGGGGAAAATCTTTTGATTTAGTGGGGCCCTTTGGGGGTTCATTTATTGTGTTTTGATTGGTTTTGGGATTTAACTATTAACTCTGGAAATCTGTATTTTGCCCCGTTCAATGTATTTTATGATTCTCGACAACTTTCGTGTTTGTACCGCCTCTGTTCGAGACCTCTAAACCTTACTTTGCTAGTTGTAGAGGTAAAACAATCTTTTTACACAAAATCTGGACACTATTTTCAATATCTCCGAAATTCGTAAAATGTATATTTTTTGGAAATTAGAAATTTCGTCGATCGATTCATCCTTCTTCGTCGAATCCGTCCGAAGCTCGTAGAGCGATGTTTGAGCCCATTTGGATTTTTAAGTTGTAGGACCCATGGCTATTGTCTATATAAAGAAGAGTCTTCTTCCTTCTCACTTTTTCTAGCAACTTTCATTAGAAGAAGAGGAGTTCCAGCCCTAGGGTTTTCTTGCATGTCTTCTTGCTTCTCCATCTCTCAATCTCTCTCAAGCTAGTGCTAAGGGATAAATGGAGGTTGCAACCTTCTTCATCTCCTTCTAAGCTCTCTATTGATAGTCTTTTTAGAAGAAACCCTTCATTCCAAGCTACTCTTTGAGCAAGTTCTTGCCATTAGAAGACCTTCCATGTAAGCTTTCCCTCCCATCTCTTAGATGTGAGTTCTTAGAGTCTTAGAGAAGCTCCATCTCTATTATTGGGAGCTCTCTCACTCTATTTCTTATTTTGCCATTTTTAGGGCTTGAAATGAATGTTATTTTGGGGGTTTTGTGTAGATCTTGATTTTGGCTTGAGAAAGGGTGATTAGGAGCTTATTAGCTTAATTGGAGACCAAGGCAAGTGGATGCATAGCCCCCCTGAATGATTTCATGTTTTAATAAGATTTATGGATTTTTCCTTATACATCTTTTCCTATGTACCATGGTTATTAATGATTTTGAATTGTGCACCTTGCTAAGTTATTTCTTTTATTGGAACTTTTGAAGAATGTACATGCAACATGTTTTGTTAAAGTTGATTTTGGATCATATGTAGTTGTCATTAATTTGGGTACTTTTGCATTGAATGTGAATGGATGGAGGAATACATGTGATTTTGGATGGTTTTGAATGGATGGTTGGTGGTGAAGTAAATGGTGATTTGAGTAGAAGGAAAGGCCATAAATATTGCCAAGAGAATGGCTTGAATGGAGTTTTGAGTTGAAGAGAAGTTGAGGTTCAGACTGCTGAAACGGAGTGTTTCTGAAGTAGTTCGCTCGAGCAAACCTCCCTTCACTTGAGCGAACCCTTCACAGAACCTCCATCGCTTGAGCCAACCCGTTCCTTCGCTCGAGCCTTCCTGTTCCGGAGCAGTTCGCTCGAGCGACCCCATCATTGCTGGAGCGAACCTCTCACAGAACCTTGGTCGCTCGAGCCTCCACCTTTCTTCACTCAACCTTTCCTGATTCGAAGTAGTTCGCTCGAGCGAACTCACATCCGCTTGAGCGAACCCCTTCCAGAGAGTTGTTCGCTCGAGCCATCCTAGCTGTTCGCTCGGCCCTTCCTGACTCGAACCAGTTCGCTCGAGCGAACTTATACTCGCTCAAGCGAACCCCTCCCAAAATACTATTCGCTCGAACGAACCTTCCAGTTCGCTCGAGCGAACTGTAGAGAAATACTTGGTTGTTTCCATACATGATCAAAAGGTTATATTAAGGTCTAGTGAGGTTGGTTTGGAGCCTAATATGATGTGGAGGAATAAGAGGTGTTTTATGGAGAATGATTTGGAAAAGAACCCCAATTCCGGAGATTATTAAGGATGATGGACTTATCAATTTGTATAGGGACCTCGGGATGTCTCAAACCTTCCGGAGTACCATTTCATTAACTTAAATTGACATACAATTCCCTTATACCTATTGTTTAAATCCTGAAACCTTAATGTATGGTCCGGAAATATGTGGGTGTCCATAGTGTTTGCTTTTATCAAACCTTATACGTTTCAACAGTTTTTGCATATTAGTACAAGTGGCACTTCAAAACCACTAAAATCTGTAAATTGAGTATTTGATAAGCCTTATGCATTTTGATAAGAGGTAATTGTGTCAAATGCGCTTTCGAGCCTTCAGCTCAGTTTCCTTTGAGTGTTATACACTCCCTTTAGATATGTATATGTCTTGAATGTGTTTTAACCTATGAGTCGGCACCACTAAGCTTAGACGACCTTGTCGGTTTGATCCACCGACCTGGGGTCCCCCTTTAGCTTCTGTCAGCTACAGTCTGAATTCTGTTCTGTTCTGTCACCCGGTTTCGTGGCATTGGTTTTGCTCAGTATATTATATGTATATAGTTGTTTCTCGTCACCTCATGTGCTTCGAGACCAACACCTTTAGTGTGCTCTCATCACACTAGTGATGGAGGATTTAGCTTCAGTGTGGTTGCCATCTTGTCAGTTCCTATTCCTGGTTATCTTCATGATTTATCTTGCATTGTACTTTATATAATCAATGCATACTGTTTTATTACAATTGTTGTTTTTGTAAGTTTTCATTATGTTTTCAGTTATGCCCTGTTTCTTAAATGTTATTATCTATTCACCCACCTGCCAGACCGTTGTGTCTGATCCATTTTTGTGGTACTCAGGTCCAGTCCCCGTTATTGCCTATGAGGAGGAGCATGAGGAGGTGGTCGGTGAACCGCAACATCTAGTCGAATGGCAAGCTGATAATGTCATTTAGACATTGGTCTGATCTTCGAGTTACGAACACATTTTGGGGGATTATTGGTTTACTTTTGAGATATACTTTTGGGTTGTATTGGCCTTTGTTGGCCTTTGTTTTGGGGAATGTTAATTTAACTCATCTTTTGTTAAACTTATAACTTTTCATTTTGGGAAATGCCATCGATATCACTTTTCACTCTGACATCATGTCACACATATGTATTTATCAGTCTTATACGAAGAGAATGGATTAAGAATTTGATTTGCTACACGCTTCCGCACCAATGTAAATGTTTTGTGAGTGTGTGTGAAATCCTCACCTCAGAAACCTGTGGGAAATTAAGTGAATGTATGATCGTTGTTAAAGGTATGTTCACCTACCTAAGCATCATCAATGCTCGCGGGCCCGGATCCCAGTCCGGGGTCGCGACATGACGTGTTGCCTGGCTAAACCTTTCCCTATATATGTTTAGAGAGTAGGTTGTTTGAACTTTGCAGGGAACGGAACCGACTGCATCCATAAAGGATATGGTGGCTTGATGCCATGCTCCTTTAGTGTATCCTCTTCTTTTGCTTTTGCGAGAATATCGTCAACGTCTTTTTTTGTAAGGCCGCGTGACTCATCACCTCCTCCATTTGCTTCATCATTTAGAGGGACTTCATTGTTTACTTGACGGTGGAAAGTGAGAAGGAGGTTTCCCATTAGAGCCTTTGTTCCATGTTGACTCTGCTCCAACTGCTGGATGGATGCGGTCAAGTCATCATGAGTTGGGGGTTGTTCAGAGTTTGTAACCAAGACATTCACCCTTCGAGAGTCGAATGAGGATATCGTCTTAGTGACTGAGCTGGAGCTCATTCTTTTGGATAAGGAGATCGAGGAATGGTCACTCCAATGTCCTTAGCTTGAAGGAGCAGGAGAATTCTCCTGATGTCTTCATGTCCTACTAACACTGCGAATCACTGGTCGTCTGACATGAATTTTAGTTGCCGACCTTAGGCGCCTTCTGGGTTTTCCAACCATATAGACAGTAGCAACTTGGTTGGGTATTTCTTTTACGACCCATATTTAAGAGAACAGAAGTGTAGGATACTGGGTCCCTTACTTCTCTAGCCCCATTTTGTCAATATGCCACACGGCAACGTATACGATGAGCAATTTGAGCTTCAATAAGCTCTGGCTGGGCTCTAGTAATGAAGGATGTGCTCCCCTGAGTGCAACAACTGAGCCTGTCTTCCTTAAAGTTTGACATGAAGAGGATCCAAACACGTTCCTTTGCCTATCGCAGTGAGGCTTCGAATTTTTCAAGTTCGGCCCCTGTTGAGATAAAGGGTCGAACTGAAAGAGTGCAGGCCTTAGTAGGTTCTTGCAGGGGCCTTGTGATGCATGATTTGATTTTGGGCTTGTAGGAGCAAGCCAGCTCATGCTGAGTTGATTTTGTAGTTCGACAGATGGCGAGCCTATCCTCCTTCATGTAAGAGAGAGGGTAGAACCGGTTCTCCTTGAGAGGAGCCAGGTATGCTAGCTTTGTAGATGCTTAGGACCTTCTCTATTTTGGTAAAGGTCTTAGGGACCGAGTCTTGGAGTAGACCTGGTTCCTTACGGGTTGAGATTTTGCGGGAGCGCCGTAAGCTTTTGGTTTCTTTATAGCCAACTTTGGTGTCATGGCAGTGACGTGTCTAGATGCAGTTTTCTGCTTCTTGGCATGTACAGTTTCTTATATGGAGAGTGGGGATGGTCCCAATGACCAGAAGACAATGGTCCAGGGAATAAAGATCGACCCAATGTTCAAAGTGATGCCGAAAGAGATGATGCTTCGGCAACTAGCAGTGCGCTTGTGAGTGCGCATGTTTTGCTTTTCTTGAAGCATGAGTTGGTACTTATTTTCGTCGAAAGTAATGGTCAAAGAAGCTGCCATTGTTAGTTTCGAGAAAAGTTCTGAAACAAGACCACATCCATTAGTAATCATAACAATATAATGATCATAAATAGGAAAACTATGGATTTGTCTTTTCAAATCGCTCGAGGGGACATGGCTCGGCCTAAGTGAGTTGAAGAAGGCAAAAAGCCATGTACAGTTGTTCTGATCGCAAGTATGGTAGGCTAAGAATGAGCATTCCTGTTGCGCCCCCAAACCCGGATCCCGGCAGCAGTCCGACCTCGAGGACGCAAATTGGGAAGTAAGTGATAAATATATTTCTCCCCGGGATCCGCGTGTGTGAGGAAGGCAAAATTTCCAAACACATCAAGAACATTTCGCGGAAGCTTACGTGGCATTGCGACCCGGAGCCCGTGGCCATCGGGTTCCGTGTCGCACTCAACCCGTCAGCATAAAGCTGTCATAGCATAATCATACTCAGACTGGAACAAACATGATATCAAAATACACAGAGCTGACAGTGACAGGCTTATCAATACCCAAGAATATTCAAGTTATAATTTAACAAGTGCATTAATTACAATCCCAAAAGAAAAGGCTAACAAAAGCCTTACAAAATAACAAGCTAAGAACAAATACTACCCAGGCGTATAATGTATCTCCGGAGTCAAGCACGACGTCTGTATGACATCACTGAAATAACAACCTGCAAAACTCGTGGCTCTACAGCCATCTGCACACGTACTAGCTCAAGACGAGAACCTGCTACCTAAGGCACCAAACAAACAAGGTCAGACACGACGGTCTGGCAGGTGATCAATTTAAGCATGAGTATGAATCATTTAAAATTTATAAGAAACCATATACTGAATTTAAAACTATTTACAAATCTTGAAACGATGCTTGAACGATATACACTTCAAGAAAACAAAAGTCCACGAACGAGATATGAGGCGAAAGTAGCATGAGTACATGTGGTCTAGCGTTTAAAACCATTAAATAAATTTTTAAATAGTACATGAACAAAAGGCAAGACAAAGCTAGCGTGATTACGAGAAAACATCATGATTTGTAAATCCACATTGAGCTCATCCTTTCTCCGCCATACATGATGACGAGAGCAAGCAAAGACAAAGCAAGACAGGTGAAACGAAACGAAAGCCCGAGCCGCACAAGGTGGGCGGGAAAACCGGCCGCGGAACCGGAACGAAACAAAAATGTGTATAAATACAAGACTTATCTGCAGATAGTCCATATGTTTAAGGACCCCCTAACTAGTGGATCAGACTGAGAGGGCGGTCCAAGCTCAGTGGTATTCAACGGAATTCATGAATGCACAAAACTAATGGAGACTCGCCGTTTGAGGCCCGTGGTTGACACGCTACGCCCCCTGGTTAAGGGTGCCCCTAAAGGTAAACAACATTTCAGATTTCCAAGTACACAATATCAAGACAAAAGACCCTCAACATATTCTAGTTTTTCGTTGATCAAAATATCCACTTTCTTTGTCAGCCTTTGATCATTAAGCATAGTATACCATTGGATTCCTTGCTTCGAGAGCTTTCCAACGGTATATAGAACTCCAAATTCTGACGAACGATTCAAAAGTTATGGCTTCCGGAAGATGGTCATTCCGAGCTCGGAACAGTTAGTTCGAGCGAACAAAAGTTGGCTCGAGCGAACTGGTCATAGAACCTCCTTGGTACCAACAGTGAACTCCACTGCTCCAATTCCACTCCAATATCCATTAACAAATAACATCTAAAGACTCAACACCTGTGAAAAATACAGAATTTCAAAAATAATTCGAATTCATACTTTCATAACCAAATAAAACAATGCTGGAAACAACATATCTCAAATCAGAATTTCAAGAAAACAATTTCAGATTTGAATGCAATTGCAGGAAACAACATATTTGAAACCAAAATTTTTTGAAAACAGGTTCAGATTTGAATCCAATAGATCAATGCAGGAAACAACTAATTTCAGCAGTGCAGAATTCTGAATTTTAGCAGTACAGAATTTTTCACATAACTGAAACATTAAATCAACTCCAGAAATCTGAGTCTAGCTGAAACATTAAAACAAGTGCAGAATTCTGAATCTGAAACATTAAAACAAATGCAGAATTCTGAGTCTAGCTGAAACATTAAAACAATTGCAGAGTTCTGAATCTTTCTGAAACATTAAAACAAGTGCAGAATTTTTCACATAACTGAAACATTAAATCAACTCCAGAAATCTGAGTCTAGCTGAAACATTAAAACAAGTGCAGAATTTTGAATCTGAAACATTAAAGCAAATGCAGAGTTCTGAATCTTGCTGAAACATTAAAACAAGTGCAGAATTTTGAATTTCAGCTGTGCAGAATTTTTCACATAACTGAAACATTAAATCAACTCCAGAAATCTGAGTCTAGCTGAAACATTAAAACAAGTGCAGAATTCTGAATCTGAAACATTAAAACAAATGCAGAATTCCGAGTCTAGCTGAAACATTAAAACAATTGCAGAGTTTTGAATTTAGCTGAAAAGAAAACCAAATCATACATAACCAAAGAAATCAACTAAATGAAAGAGCATTTTCTACTCAGAAATTTAAGAAAGACCAAAAATTTAATGATATATATCCCAATATCTAATTATTCACTTGCCTCAAGTTGAAATGGGTCTCAAGTTCACTCCAAACAACTCCTACACAGCCAGTTGAAATCCTACACCAAACCCATGGAAGAACCCATTTCAAAATCCACAAAACTTTAAAAAAACAATGGAGTTCTTAAAAAGAATCCATGCATGTATGATAAGAGGCTCTACTTGGTCCAATAAAAACCAGATTGAGAAGAGGTATCCATTGCTAACCTTGAGAAGCTCTATACAAGAAGAAGAGTTTGGAGAAGAGAGAAAGCCCAGCTGAAATCCCCCAAAAACAGTACCCTTTTGAAGCTTGAAAGATGGGGAGAAGGTTGGTGGAATTTGTTCTTCACTTTGAGCTTGGTTTCATTAACATGCAAGAGGAGAGAGAAGACAAGAAGAAGAAGAAGTCTTCTTTGGTTTCGTTGCAGCAGAGAAATGAAAATGAAGAAGAAGGTGAAAGGAGCCAACGTGGGTTCTTATATAAATGGGCAAGTTGTGGGCCCCATTGGCCCTTAAAGCTTCAAAGCTTTAAAACTCATGTTTGTCGGTCCCGGATGAAATCGACGAAGAAGAACAAAATGATCCTTCAAAAATCTAGTTTTAAAAAGTATACTTTTGACATATTTTTGAGATTTCGAAAATTGGGTCCAGTTTTAGGTGTGAAAAGACAATTTTACCCTTTTTGGGCCAAAACAAGGGTTTCTGGGCTTCGGATGGACTCGACGAAGAAGACTAAATGACCCACATAAAATCTACTTATCAAAAAGTACATTTTTGACATGATTATGAAATTTTGAAATTTGGGCTCAGATTTTTAAATGTAAAAAGACTGTTTTGCCCCTCGGGCTGAAAAATTGATTTTCTGAGTTTCGAATGGGGTAGGTCTAAACACAAAAGTTGTTGGATCTGATTTGACCTATCAAAAGAAACCAAAATTGTAGTTTTTCAAAATCAAGAACAATCCCCAACGCTGACACGTACAGCCCAAGGCATCCCCGGGCTGTCAGACCGGGTCCAACCGCCCTCAAAATTCCCCAAAGCTATAGAAAAATATTATAAACCATGATCTAACTCAATTAAGATCAAATCTCACTTAGAGAACTAACTCACAGCTAAAAACACACTAATCACGAAAATTAGGGGTCGGGGTTTTACATCCTCCCCCCTTAGAACATTTGGTCCTCCAAATGATCTAAACCAACTCAAAATAAAATAAAATGGGGATATCACTCCGGAACTAGATCATAAAAATCTCAAGAGGTCTATTCAAACACACGGTTATCCCGGAATCCCCTGAACTCACTAGGTCAACCTCTCCTGAAACACTGTCTCTAAACATTGATGATTTGCCTGCTCCTGCTCAACTGCAATATCTCCTGGTCAAACATGGCGGTGACATCAGTATGTTGTCAAGGTCTCTGATTCGATTGAAGATCTCAACTATCCAAAGTTTTACTAGGCAACTTGCTCCTTGACACAATCAATGTTCGAAGAATCCTTATGTCAATCCCCAACGATCATCAACGGTCCTAGCATTGTCTTGAATCTGCTATATGTGTCTAGTCCATCAATGTTGGTCCAAGAATAAGAAAGTTCTGACTCATCCCGGTGTACTGCCACTCCGTCTGCTCGTTGAAATCACAAGGTTCGCAACACTATAGGTTTCCTGCCCTGACTTGACCGCTAACACTCTAACTATCATACTACTCCACATGTCCAAACTCTATAGGATGTACCTCTATCAAAACTCATTTGTCCGGTTTTCTATCCCTAGCATGCATAATTGACCTTGTAAGTTTGATTTGTGTCCACAATCCTAGAGTGAAGTCTTTCTTCAAAGTACTCCAAAAGTTCTTGTTACTCTGACTCTTTATGCTCATCGTCCTTGGTCCTCTATACAATAATTGTCTACTCATCATCACACCTCAAACGGTTACAAGTTTGCATTCAAATCTCAAAACTGTCCCAATCAAACCTTGGTTGCCCAATCTTCTGTCTCTATTTCAAGTTTGTTGTCCTTAAGTCTTACTCCTGTGTCATTCTTTTCTAAATCTTTCAACTAAAATTATCCATAGGTTGTGATTCTCCATCTCCTATATGTACTCAGTCAAAACTGATGTTCTACTAGTTGGTAAAATCCACAAAATCTACTCTATCAAGTGATTAAGTAACAATTAATTCCGCATACAACTCTCTACACAGCTGCCGAAAACTGACTTCCTATGCTTTTAACCGCATACTGACGCATTCTACTGAGTTAAGTTCATCATCATTATGGAATCGTTGAAAATCTTATAACACTTCTCCGATAAAAGTTCGTCAAATTTGAGAAATTTCTAGCTTTTGGCATCCACTTGAAGCTCTATCAACTGAAAATCACCTCAAACTTCTTAAAATCTACCACTAATCCGGCTTCAGAGGTCCTCCGACTTAGGACAATAATCTAAGTTTATCCAAAAATTTTGCACTTACTTGTCTAACACACCACCTAATGGTCCACAATCAACTATAATTATATCTCGATATGTTGTTCACCTTCCTTACTAATTAACAATTGTTCACATATTCCCTTCCTAACTCCATTTGCGACATCGAAAAGCTGAAAATTTTGTCAAAGTCCTTCGCGAGACACATGCTAAGTCCACAAAACTCTAACTTTCTAACGCAAAAGCAAGCAAAGGATACTAAATATGGGTACGGAGACATTAAATTCTCCCCCAATAGAACGGAATTTGGTCCCCCAAATTCCCTAACCACAAGAACAAGAACACGAGACAAAAAGAGTCTCCCCCACTAGAAGGAAACCAAACCCGAAGTTACAAAAACGATTGCTAGCCAAAACAAAATCTACAAGGTCTAAGGAGTCTTCACCACACGTCTTAAGGTTCCTAGAGTGTTTTATTTCCTAGAAACCTGCCCGCTCTGATACCAGTCTGTCGCGCCCCCAAACCCGGATCCCTGCAGCGGTCCGACCCCGGGGACGCGAATTGGGAAGTAAGTGATAAATATATCTCTCCCCGGGATCCGCGTGTGTGAGGAAAGCAAAATTTCCAAACACATCAAGAACATTTCGCGGAAGCTTACGTGGCATTGCGACCCGGAGCCCGTGGCCATCGGGTTCCGTGTCGCACTCAACCCGTCAGCATAAAGCTGTCATAGCATAATCATACTCAGACTGGAACAAACATGATATCAAAATATACAGAGCTGACAGTGACAGGCTTATCAATACCCAAGAATATTCAAGTTATAATTTAACAAGTGCATTAATTACAATCCCAAAAGAAAAGGCTAACAAAAGTCTTACAAAATAACAAGCTAAGAACAAATACTACCCAGGCGTATAATGTATCTCCGGAGTCAAGCACGACGTCTGTATGACATCACTGAAATAACAACCTGCAAAACTCGTGGCTCTACAGCCATCTGCACACGTACTAGCTCAAGACGAGAACCTGCTACCTAAGGCACCAAACAAACAAGGTCAGACACGAAGGTCTGGCAGGTGATCAATTTAAGCATGAGTATGAATCATTTAAAATTTATAAAAAACCAAATACTGAAATTAAAACTGTTTACAAATCTTGAAACGATGCTTGAACGATATACACTTCAAGAAAACAAAAGTCCACGAACGAGATATGAGGCGAAAGTAGCATGAGTACATGTGGTCTAGCGTTTAAAACCATTAAATAAATTTTTAAATAGTACATGAACAAAAGGCAAGACAAAGCTAGCGTGATTACGAGAAAACATCATGATTTGTAAATCCACATTGAGCTCATCCTTTCTCCGCCATACATGATGACGAGAGCAAGCAAAGACATAGCAAGACAGGTGAAACGAAACGAAAGCCCGAGCCACACAAGGTGGGCGGGAAAACCGGCCGCGGAACCGGAACGAAACAAAAATGTGTATAAATACACGACTTATCTGCAGATAGTCCTTATGTTTAAGGACCCCCTAACTAGTGGATCAGACTGAGAGGGCGGTCCAAGCTCAGTGGTATTCAACGGAATTCATGAATGCACAAAACTAATGGAGACTCGCCGTTTGAGGCCCGTGGTTGACACGCTACGCCCCGTGGTTAAGGGTGCCCCTGAAGGTAAACAACATTTCAGATTTCCAAGTACACAATATCAAGACAAAAGACCCTCAACATATTCTAGTTTTTCGTTGATCAAAATATCCACTTTCTTTGTCAGCCTTTGATCATTAAGCATAGTATACCATTGGATTCCTTGCTTCGAGAGCTTTCCAACGGTATACAGAACTCCAAATTCCGACGAGCGATTCAAAAGTTATGGCTTCCGGAAGATAGTCATTCTGAGCCCGGAACAGTTAGCTCGAGCGAACAAAAGTTGGCACGAGCAAACTGGTCACAGAACCTCCTTGGTACCAACAGTGAACTCCACTGCTCCAATTCCACTCCAATATCCATTAACAAATAACATCTAAGACTCAACACCAGTGAAAAATACAGAATTTCAAAAATAATTCGAATTCATACTTTCATAACCAAATAAAACAATGCTGGAAACAACATATCTCAAATCAGAATTTCAAGAAAACAATTTCAGATTTGAATGCAATTGCAGGAAACAACATATTTGAAACCAGAATTTTTTGAAAACAGGTTCAGATTTGAATCCAATAGATGAATGCAGGAAACAACTAATTTCAGCAGTGCAGAATTCTGAATTTCAGCAGTGCAGAATTTTTCACATAACTGAAACATTAAATCAACTCCAGAAATCTGAGTCTAGCTGAAACATTAAAACAAGTGCAGAATTCTGAATCTGAAACATTAAAACAAATGCAGAATTCTGAGTCTAGCTGAAACATTAAAATAATTGCAGAGTTCTGAATCTTCCTGAAACATTAAAACAAGTGCAGAATTTTGAATTTCAGCAGTGCATAATTTTTCACATAACTGAAACATTAAATCAACTCCAGAAATCTGAGTCTAGCTGAAACATTAAAACAAGTTCAGAATTTTGAATCTGAAACATTAAAACAAATGCAGAATTCTGAGTCTAGCTGAAACATTAAAACAATTGTAGAGTTCTGAATCTTTCTGAAACATTAAAACAAGTGCAGAATTTTGAATTTCAGCTGTGCAGAATTTTTCACATAACTGAAACATTAAATCAACTCCAGAAATCTGAGTCTAGCTGAAACATTAAAACAAGTGCAGAATTCTGAATCTGAAACATTAAAACAAATGCAGAATTCCGAGTCTAGCTGAAACATTAAAACAATTGCAGAGTTTTGAATTTAGCTGAAAAGAAAACCAAATCATACATAACCAAAGAAATCAACTAAATGAAAGAGCATTTTCTACTCAGAAATTTAAGAAAGACCAAAAATTTAATGATATATATCCCAATATCTAATTATTCACTTGCCTCAAGTTGAAATGGGTCTCAAGTTCACTCCAAACAACTCCTACACAGCCAGTTGAAATCCTACACCAAACCCATGGAAGAACCCATTTCAAAATCCACAAAACTTTAAAAAAACAATGGAGTTCTTAAAAAGAATCCATGCATGTATGATAAGAGGCTCTACTTGGTCCAATAAAAACCAGATTTGAGAAGAGGTATCCATTGCTAACCTTGAGAAGCTCTATACAAGAAGAAGAGTTTGGAGAAGAGAGAAAGCCCAGCTGAAATCCCCCAAAAACAGTACCCTTTTGAAGCTTGAAAGATGGGGAGAAGGATGGTGGAATTTGTTCTTCACTTTGAGCTTGGTTTCATTAACATGCAAGAGGAGAGAGAAGACAAGAAGAAGAAGAAGTCTTCTTTGGTTTCGTTGCAGCAGAGAAATGAAAATGAAGAAGAAGGTGAAAGGAGCCAACGTGGGTTCTTATATAAATGGGCAAGTTGTGGGCCCCATTGGCCCTTAAAGCTTCAAAGCTTTAAAACTCATGTTTGTCGGTCCCGGATGAAATCGACGAAGAAGAACAAAATGATCCTTCAAAAATCTAGTTTTAAAAAAGTATACTTTTGACATATTTTTGAGATTTCGAAAATTGGGTCCAGTTTTAGGTGTGAAAAGACAATTTTACCCTTTTTGGGCCAAAACAAGGGTTTCTGGGCTTCGGATGGACTCGACGAAGAAGACTAAAATGACCCACATAAAATCTACTTATCAAAAAGTACATTTTTGACATGATTATGAAATTTTGAAATTTGGGCTCAGATTTTTAAATGTAAAAAGACTGTTTTGCCCCTCGGGCTGAAAAATTGATTTTCTGAGTTTCGAATGGGGTAGGTCTAAACACAAAAGTTGTTGGATCTGATTTGACCTATCAAAAGAAACCAAAATTGTAATTTTTCAAAATCAAGAACAATCCCCAACGCTGATACGTACAGCCCAAGGCATCCCCGGGGTGTCAGACCGGGTCCAACCGCCCTCAAAATTCCCCAAAGCTATAGAAAAATATTATAAACCGCGATCTAACTCAATTAAGATCAAATCTCACTTAGAGAACTAACCCACAGCTAAAAACACACTAATCACGAAAATTAGGGGTCGGGGTCTTACAATTCCAGTGACTGCTATAAGCAATTGTAAACTATAATTCAAATTACCGAGAAACAAGACTTACTGAAGGTATAAGGTTGGAGATACAAATGTATCGGTCGTAAATACAGTAGACCCGAAAGGGCGTACTAGCACTACTAGACACAAATGTTGCAAATCACATCCTTGGAATGGACACGAGATAAGATTTTTTGAGAGGCCAAGATTGGATTCATAAAAGAGAGCAAATGGTATTCCAATCGGAACGCAAGCTACAAACATTTCTGCGAGCTTTTATCAGAAAGGGAAGGAACCAAGATTTCTCATATCTGAACCCAAACGTAACGGAAGTTTTTTTTTTTTTTTTTTGAAAGGTCAAGATCGAATTCATCAAAGAGAGCAATTAGTATTCCAATCCCAATGCAAGCTACAAACATTTCTGCGAGCTTTTATCTAAAAGGGAAGGAACCAAGATTTCTCAGATCTGAACCCAAAAGTGACAAAAGTTGTTTTTTTTTTGTTTTTTTTTTTTTGAAAGGTCAAGATCAAATTCATCAAAGAGAGCAAGTGGTATTCCAATATGAACACAAGTTACAAATATTTCTGCGAGCTTTTATCTGAAAGGGAAGGAACCAAGATTTCTTAGATCTGAACCCAAAAGTGACGGAAGTTGTGTTTTTTTTTTTTTTTTTGAAGATTTTTTTAAAGATTAAAAAACATGGTTGGAGAGCACATTCAGGCTTCCAATTCGATCTTATGAAACCTTAATAGATAGATCAGCCCCCAGGTAAGGGTAGGATTACTTAATGAACCAGTTTAAATGACCATTGCCTCAAACAGTCTAGCTGCCTCCATGCTCTAGATAAGGCTTTTCTTAGATTGACTTTGGTCAAAGAATGCAATTGGTGTAATCTTAGTGATCTTTGACCTTTTTTTTTTTTGAATGATTACTAATGAACCCATCAAAGAGAGCAAATGGCCCCCCCTAATCCGAACGTCGGCTACAAACATTTCTGCAAGGTGTTGTTCGAAAAAAGAGAAAGAACCAAAGTTTCTCAAATCTGAATCCAAACGTTAGAAATCAGATTTTTTTTATTTTTCTTGAAATAAAAGAGAGCAAATGGCCTTCCCTGATCCGAACATCAGCTACAAACATTTTTGCGAGCTATTTTCTGAAAAAGAGAAAGAACCAAAGTTTCTCAAATCTTGAAAGTTAGAAACCAAATTTTTTTATTTTTTTGAAATCAAAGAGAGCAAATGCCCCTCTCTGATCTAAATGTCAGCTACAAACATTTCTACAAGCTATTATCCAAAAAAGAGTAAGAACCAAAATTTCTCGAAATCTTAAAAGTTAGAAATTAGATCTTTTTTATTTTTGAAATCAAAAAGAGCAAATGGCCCCTCCCAGATCCGAACGTCAGCTGCAAACATTTCTGCGAGCAATTGTCCGAAAAAGAGAAAGAACCAAAGTTTCTCAAATCTGAAAAGTTAGAAATCAGATTTTTTTTGGTTTTTTTTTTTGTTTGAAATCAAAGAGAGCAAATGGCCCTTCCCTGATCCGAACGTCAGCTACAAACATTTGCGAGCTCTTGTTCGAAAAAAGAGAAAGAACCAAAGATTTTCAAATCTAAAAGGTTAAAAATCAGAGTTTCTTTTTTGAAACGAGAAAGAGTGGAAATCAACTCAGAGATAGTAATTTCCAAAAAATCCATTCTCATGTTTTTTTTTTTTTTAGATGCAAAATCCAACATATGCTACCAACTAGAAATGAGCTAACGAATCTAAGCATCATGTTCTCAAATGAACGGGTGCCACCGGGTACGTTAGCTTGATGGACTCGCTTTTTCAGTCACAGATTACCGAAGTCGACAGGCGTGAGAGTCCTCTGGGCCCAACACTTTCTTAATAAGGGGACGAAGTGATAATCAACATTTTTGTACGAGTATGCTAGATTTTCTACTCTACTTGGAATTGAGAAGTGGTGGTCTGTAGATCCACCTTCACAAGTAGAAAAGGAAATCAATTTTTTTCTAATTTTCATTGCACATTTATTTAAGAAAAGAGACATGGTTTGCCGTGAAAAGCTATTTTTTGTTTGCTTGCAGTGAAAGGGGATTTTGTGCCGTAAAAGGCAATTTTATTTGTTTGCCGTGAAAGGTGATTTACAAATCTTATCAAAAGGAAAGACAAGAGTTGCGATTTTTTTTTATGTCTCTTAAAAAAATACAAATGATACAATCAAAAGTAAGAAAAAGAGACCTGACTTCTCAAGAGATTGCGAGGACTCGTTCAGATTTACGGTCACAAGTCATATATGGACTTTGCGGTCATCCTTTCGATGAGAACAGATGACTCTTTTGATTTGCTTGGCTTGGCTTAAAACCTCAGATTTTTAGTGGATAAGAACTGAGAGGAGGACCTATATCCAATAAAAAGCTAAGTAGATGGGCTGAAAAACCACGTCTAAGCCATGTAGAAGGGGAGGGCCTTGGGGGGAGTGCCCTCTCCCAGGGACTTCAGTCACCTTGTAACAGTGGTTGCTGCAGAATCTCTTGGACGGAGGAGATGTTGTTGTAGAAACTTTTGCAGAAGCATTTGCGAATTTGTGTTTTTCTGGATGGATTCCAATCCATTCTTCTTGGAATGACCCCCTTTTATAGGCTTTTGGTGGCCATGATGGGTTTTATGGACTTTTAATGCATTAAAGCCACATGATGGGAGGAGTTACAAGTTTTTATTTCATTATTTTGTAACTCATTTTTCTTGGCTTTTGATTGGTCGATAGAGAATGACGGGCATTTAATTGCCTTTAAGCTCCATGATAGGAGGAGTTACATGGTTTGATGCCATGATTGCTCTGATTTGTAACTCCTTTTTCCTTGCTTTTAATTAGGCTATCCAAAATAATGAGTTAGTGATTGCATTAACTTGTCATAAAATGGATCATTTAACTGCATTAAGTGGTCGGCGAGGCATTTGAAAAGTCACGGGTTGCACCGCGTCTTTTGGAATTCTTCTTGCAATGATTGCCGATGGATCTTCATGCATGCTGATTGATGTTGAATGACCATGCAACTTCAGACATTAATTACTACCAATGGGCCGGTAACATCTATCCAGTCGATTTTTCGATCGATCGGGCAAAAAGTATGCTTTCTTGGTCGGCCAGTTAGCGATTTCGAAGCATCAAATGAGGATCCAATGATTTTGGCGGCGGATACGTGATGTTAGCGAAGATTGATAGATTTCATGCCCCTAAAATCAGATTTTTGAAAAACCATTGGGGCCAAACATCTTGAAACACTATAGACTGAAGAAGGAAATTCCAAAACCATGTTGTGGGACCAACAGTGGTGTGCTTCCCCCTACACCTCTAACGAGCTCGATTCGGAGCTCGAGTCAGGCACTGCTATGGTTTATCACCAATATGTACTGGACTTAAGTTCGGATGTGGACATTACCTAAACAACAAACCCCCCCACCACCCCCCCCCCCCCCCCCCCCCCCCCCGACTAACCAATAAAGCTATAAGTATGATCAAGGGTAACTGATATTGAGTTAAATAAATTTACAAGTTTTTTGGATGTATGTGTGGTACAATGCTACGTCATAGGTATGCAAGCAAGGGACCTTAGTTGTCAACCACCTTTAGAGTGGCAACGTAGTGATATGCTGCGAATAATTGGGATACCGTGGCTACATATAGACAAATGGGTTCGTACCACTTATGGATGGCAATCCTGCCCGTATGATTGATAGAGTATAATATCATGCATTATCCACCATTATTCAGCATTATTGACATAAATGGATCTAAGTGACTTCTGACTGAGGGATATTGACATCCTCATGTGGTTATGGATTTGCTGTAAGATAGATGGGTATTACAAAGTGTCGGAATCACAATTCTTAGAAATAAAGACCCATCGGAGAAACCCCTGTCCTTAGCTAATCTAGACTCACACCAAGGAGTCCAAAATATTCTAAATGGGCTAGTCTTGTTGATGGACCCGTCTTTTTCTTTCTTGCCTTCCTCCGTCCCTGGTCCGCCGGGGTGCGGCGGGGCGAAGAGAAAAAAAAAGAGCAAGCATCAACATTTTTTTTTTGTACAGGTATGCCAGATTTTCTATTCTACTTGGAATTTGAAATGGTGATCCAGAGATTCACCTTCACGTCTAGAAAGGAAATCGAACTTCTTTTCTAACTTTTCATTGCACATATATTTAAAGAAAAAGACAAGATTTTAAAATGCCGTGAGAGGCGATTTTGTTTAGTTTGCCGTGAAAGGCAGTTTTGTGCCGTAGAAGGCGATTTTGCCATTGAAGGCGATTTTACAAATCTTATCAATAGTGAAAGACAAGAATTGTGATTTTTTGTCTCTTTAAAAAAATACAAAATACAATAGAAAGGAAAGAAAGAGGGATCTGACTTCTCAAGCGATCGTGGGGATTCGTTCAGATCGACGGTCGCGAGTCATGTATGGACTCTGCCATCGTCCTTCAGATGAGAACACTTGATGCTTTAGTTCACTTGGCTTGGCTTGGACCCCAGATTTTTAGAGGACAAAGACCAAGGGAATGTCCTATATCCAATAAAAAACCGGGTAGACGGGCTGAAAAGCGACATCTAAGCCATGTTGGATAGAAGAAGAGGGTGAAACCTTGGGGGGGTGGCCTCCCAAGGGACTTTGATCACCTTGTAGTTATTGTAGCAAGGTTTCTTCAAGGCAGGAGAGCTTCTTTGTGCAGAGAATTCTTCAGGATAGTTTTCAGATAATTTTTCAGGACCATTTTCCAGGACCTTTTCCCTTTGGAATGACTGCCTATTTATAGGCTTTTGGTGGCCATTAGGAGGGTTTTATGGGAATTAATGGTATTAATGCTCCATGATGGGAGGAGTTACAAGATTTAATTTCAGAATTTTGTAACTCCTTTTTCTTGGATTTTGATTAGCCGATGGAGAATAATGGGCATTTAATTTCCATGATGATGGGAGTTTCATGGTTAATTACCATGATTAATCTCCATAATGATAGGAGTTACATGGTTAATTGTCATGATTAATTGGACTTGTAACTCTCATTTGCTTGCTTCTGATTGGGCGGTTCAAAATAATGAGTTAATGACCCTAATAAGTTGTCATAAAAAGGTCATTTAACTTCATTAATCGGCTGCCGCGTCGATTGAAGAGTCGCGGGCCGCGCCGCGTCTTTTGGAATTCTTCTTGTGATGATCATCGATGGATCCGCACGTTGTTTGATGTCGGATGACGATGCAAATTCAGGCATTGGTTGACACCAATGGGCCGGCAACATCTGTCCGGTCGATTTCTCGATCGGTCTGGTAGAAAGTGTACTTTTTTGGTCTGCCGGTTGGCGGTTTTGGAGTGTCCAATGATGATCGAACGATTTCGACGTCGGATCCGCGATGTAGACGAAGATCGACGGATATCATGCTCCAAAAATAAGAATTTGAGAAAATCACAGGGGCCAAACGTCGTAAAACGCGAGAAGGATCGAAAAAAGTGGGTTTCTGGGGAAAATCCGGCGACCCAGATCCCTATGGCCGCCGACAACCACGCACCCATGGTTGCCGGCGACCCTGGGCTATGGTCGCTGGCGACCATGGGCCAAGGTCGCTGGCGACCATGTTGTTTTTGCCCATTTTTCGGTCGTCGTCCGATCGACGTTCTTGGCCGTTTCTCGGGCTTTTTCGCTTCTATTTTCTCCTGTATTTTTCTTTGACATTTCTTCTCATTTATTGACTTGATCCCACTAAAGGAAACCCGTCGAGAAGTCGTGCAAACCAGAGCACAAAGTTTCCTATTTTTGGAAAAGGCCAAGACTCCGTAGCCGATTTTCCGCCAAGAGTTAAAACTAGGTCAAACGATGTCAAAATGACCTGGAATTTGAGGTGAAGCTTCTTGAGCATTAGATAGGACCAACCATGGGATTTTATTTGAGTTTTGAAGCCGTTTGGGGTCCCGTCGATGCTTGGCTTGATTTCACCGTGCGAAAGATGTCGAGCTTTGATGTGCGGTCATCTGATGTCCGATTGACCTGAAATTTGACAAGGAGCCTATTCGAGTCATTTTGAGATGATCCATTAGCTCCGATTTGGATGCCATAGTCCCGGGGAGCTTTGCCGCCGGTAGGCTTGATTTTGCTTCAGAGCGTCAAAACCTGGTCAAACGTTGTCGAAATGACCTGAAATTTGACGTGCAACCTTTTGGAAGCATGTAAAAGCTACTCATGTGTTTTGTTTGATGATTGGCGGCATCGGAGGTTCTCGCCGCAGGGAGACTTGATTTTGCCGTTCGAGAGTTTATGGAGGGTCAAACGGTGTCGGTTTGACTTGAAATTCGACATGGAACCTTTTGGAGGTATTTTGAGACCATCCATAGGCTCTGATCGAAGATTTGATGTATTTGACACTGTCGCCGCTGGGAGCTCCCGCTCAGCTGTTGGAGGATTGAAGTTAGGCCAAATGGTGTTGAAATGGCCTGAAACTTCATGTGTACCTCTTTTTTGGCTATTTTGAAGGATCTTGCTGTTTTTGTTTGATTTTGACAAGATCTGATGCTTGAAGCATCTTTGCCTATTTGTAGTAGGATGCAGCTCCGTGTAGCTTTCGATGTTGAGGAGGCAAAGTCACATTTTTTTGTGTCAACACTCGTAGCTTAGCACGCACTCACATGCCTTGCTTTCGCCTAAAGACTTGACACGACCCGATGTATAGTCATTTCGCTGGGTGGCTCCCATTATATGCAATGCACCCTTCCAAGTTGATTGGGTCCATCCCTCTTTTCTAGGGCCATCAATTGGGTTGTGTTAACGAATTCGGGTTGCGGGTCAAACGAATTCGTGTTAGAAGCACTTCAACCCGAACACGACCCATTAAGAAAATGGGTAAAAAAAGCTAAACAAGAACACGACCCATTTATTTAACGGGTTACAAGACATGACCCGTTAACTCGTTAAATAATTAATTCATTTCAAAAATCAAAAGAAAATCCATACAAAAATTAATAAGGAGAAAAATATATACGCCACATGAAACTATAAGTGATGATCTTGAGTGGATCCCACTTAAAACCCCCACTATAAAAAAAATTTTAATTTCTTCTTTATGAATATAAATTAATTATATCTACACTTAGGGACTAAAAAAGATTTAACGGGTTAAGCGGGTTGTTAACGGGTTACTGGTTTAATTCATACACGACCCGTTAACTTAACGTGTTAACCGGGTTTGACCCGTTAACGACCCGAACCCATTAAGAGCCCACCCGAACCCATTAATATCGTGTGGGTTCGTGTGGTGTTAACGGGTCGTGTGGCATTTTGACAGCCCTACTCTTTTCCACCCTTTTTGGGGCCAACTCCAGCATACCAAAATGTTGTCCGGTTTTAGGGTGGGTTGGGTATGGTGGATTTGGGTTCCCTAGGACTCACCTAAGCACATGCATAAATGTACTCACATTTTCATCATAGGTTTCATGATCTGCCTACGCATGCTTACAAGTCCATGTCATGGTTCGTCTTACAAGTATTATGCTTATCAGCTCATGCAAGTATCATATCTTAAGTGTGTAGGGGTAGCGTCTATGGCTCCCCTGAAGAAGAGCAAGTGGGTAGAGTGGAACAACCTGCTTGCATAAGAAGGGGCCCGCACATGGGCCTAGGTTTGCGGAGTTACCTCCACCTTATGTGTTATCATGCATGTTGTGTGCATGCCCTCGGTGTAAGGTGTGTGTGACTCCTTTGAAGAAGGGCAAGTGGGTAGAGTGGAATATCCTACCAGTGTAAGAAGGGATTGATGCATGAGCCTGAGTACCGGAGTTACATTCTTGGCATATGGTTCACGCAAGTCATGGTCATGTATACACATAGTTTATTATTCACGACTTATATCTCTGTCATTGTTCTTGCATAATGTGCACAACCAGATTGTATTATACTTCACAGGTTATGATAGTCACTCACATTGGTTATTCATGCTACTATATAGTTGTTATTCATGTATGTTCAAGCATTTGTATTCTACATTGTTGTAGCATGTACTCTTGTATATTCTATATACACACACACACGCAACAAAGGCCCGTGCTTAGCCCGGTTCTTATTGTAAAATATATTAAATTTTAAATATTATTTAATACACACAATGAGTACATAGAGGTATTGGGTCAAAATTGCATTTTTAAATACATATATATATATATATATATTAATGCATTCATAATGAGTATGTAAATTAGAATAAGCTAATAGAAAAAAATATCTATTGAATTTAGTTTAAAAAAACAGAGAAAGAGATCACGTATTGGCCCAAGTTATGTAATCACCCACATAACCATAACAACATTTCAAAAAAGAAAATCAACATCAAACCCAAAAAAGAATCTAAAAAATCATAAAAAAGAATAAAAAAGAAATTGGTAATTACAATGGAAAGTGAGCTCCTCCTTATCTACATATATAACTTAGATTGAAATACTATTCTCATGTGGCTTTGCGAAACTCAAAACATCAAATTCCCACTCTGAAGTACTCATTATTTGAATCACCCACATAACCAAACAACATTTCAACAAAGAAATTCAACATTAAACTCAAATTTTTATTATAAAAACATAACAAAGAAATGTGCAATTACATTAGAAAGTGGGCTCCTCCTTATTTACATATAAAACTTAGACTGAAATACTATTCTTGTGTGGCTTTGCAACTGTAATATAATAATTCTATTTGTTTACAATTTTTTATAATAACAAGTCAGTGGTTGCCTCCATAGCGTTTGGAATTTCCTATCTAACATGTGAAATCTTTAATTAAAAAAACCCAACTTTGTGAATTATCAAGTTTAACTTACACAATTATTCAAACTCCAATTCTCAGAGTGGAATGTATGCTTGAGAATTTATGAATTCACCTGTCCAATGGTAAAGAGTGTAAGCCATCATCTTTGATGTAATTGTAGAAAACAATAGATCATCAATTCAATGGCAAAGATGATGCGGATCATTAAAGTGATGACTAATAAACCTCGCCTCGGTCATTTATAATAATGAGAGTGACTCAAGTCATTGTCTAAGTGACAAAAAGAAGTGGAATACTAATCAACTAATGAAAAACCTTAAAATCCTTGATTTGGTAGCAAAACAAATGTAGATGATCTATCCAATATTAAAATATAAGATTTTTTTAATTATTAATGGAAAGATAGATTTTATATAAAGAAACATATAATTTATTATTATCAATTGAATTAATAGCATTTATAAAATGACATAAAGGGGTCTAAAGATAGATTTTACATAAAGAAACATATAATTTATTATTATCAATTGAATTAATAGCATTTATAAAATGACATAAAGGAGTCTAATCTAAGTTGGTTATAATGTCATTAGTGGTGCCTCTAAAAGATTAGGCTACACTTAATTTATAGCATGTTGTCGTTATCAAACATCCACACATAAAAAATTTTACATGTATATAAATCAAATGGTGGGCCGTAAGCATAGAACCCAAAAAATAGGCAAATCCAATAAAAGTGATAAAATTAGACCAATCTAGGCAATAAATGATCAAACCCGCACAAAAAAAAAAAAATAATAAAATGCAATAATAAAAGCACAGTAAAATGACAGCAAACGAATTTAATAATCATATTCTTAATTAGTCAAAGGGTCAAATTTAGGTTCATTGAAGGCTAAGGGGCCTTTTTCTAAATTCAAGAAGCTAAAGGGCAGGAAAGTGAATTAACAGAACTCTAAGTTCTTTAACATAAGTGAGGTCCACACTTTCCCATACACCCCGAGGTCAAAACAAGGTCCATACTTTCCTATACACCCCCAAGTCATCCAATTCCCACACTCACCTCTTCCTGTCAACGTAGGTTCTAAAGCAGAACCTCTTTCAAAACAGTGAGTTCCTCGCCTGATGTAGCCAGGGCGCTAGGATAGTGGTTAGATCCACAACTTGAATGGTCATGATAAAAAAAAATTAGCAAGGATCATTCCACTATTATAACCATATCCTTAGACATACTAGTGTGGCCCATCATGCCCCATGTAGGGCCCATGTGAGATGTGACCTATATTTAGGCCAATAGGCCAGAGCGCAGATCACAAGCATGTCCATAGCCTCTCAGGCACAGCCTGAGCCACATGAATCAGTGTGGCACCCATGTTTGTGAAAAGGTGGTGCCCCACTGCATGGCTCAGAGTTCATCCCATCCATTCATCAGGTGGGTCCCACAAAGCTGAGAAGTTCTCAAATGGTCCATCTTTTTATACCCTCAACACCCTGTGTGCACACATGTCTTGAGATCCAAGCAACCCATGAAAAATTATCCTAACTAAAGTAGCTTGATTATGATCTTTATCTAATAGGTCCCACTTCAAAGTGTGTATTGGTCAAGTCCTATGTAATGGGTCCCAGATTCTGTTTTTGTGCTCTATTTAGATAATAATGTTTGCTACCATTAAGAGAGATTTTAGGAATTCAAAGAGATATTATAGGTCTTAGAGAGAATTTTGGAGATTCAAACTGTATATACGAGTATTCCATGTATTAGTGAGGAGGGATCATTGGATGAACCTCAAACCATGCATTCTTTTTCTTCTATATTTCTTTGAAAGGCGAGACTTTTTAAGGATGACATGGCACCCTCCATAGCCCACCTCCCCCATTGTTTTAATATATTTAATTTAGCTTCACCGTGCACGTTTTATAACTGACTCATTACATAGATTCGTAATTCTACGGACTGTCTACTTGCTATGACTATTTCATATTCTAATGATGCTACTCTTGGTGTTATGGTTAACAACTCCACTACCGGTGAGCAAGATATTGCGGAGGTCCAAAAGACTCCACAGAGCTTCAGGAAGTGGAGTGCAAACAATGCGATCTAAGCATCAGGCTGACACCAGGAGACACATTATCGATTTTAGGAAGCAGACCTATTTTAGATTTTGTCATATTGAAGTGGCCTTTGTTGGCCTTTTATCCTTGGGTTGTAATTAACGCACTTTTGATATACAACTCTAATATGTTATGGGAATGAACTATCATGTTTTCTTGTCATGCTTTACTCCTTTGGTTTATGCTGATATGTATATCGTTTGTTATTATAATATGAGATTCCAGATATGTATTAAATGCATTCGTGTAACTACACAGAATCCTAGGGCCCAGGACTACGAGTTGCAACATGATGTAAGCTTCCTCAAAATGTTCGTTACGTGATGCAAATTGAGTTATCACTCGTTGATCTTAGGGAGGTAAATATTCTATTATATAAACCCCCGACACTCGCCCTAAGATGTGGATCTTTACTGTAATCTGGTTTGGGGGCTAGACATATTTCTTACGGGAAAAGGAGCTAACTTGGAAAGAAGGGTTTGAGTCGATGTTGAAATGTACATGAATTCTTTAACCATTTTCATTTTAGCAGTTCTACTTCTACTTGTAACTTATATATCTATATACATATATTATGTAAATATTCTAGCAAAATAACACATTATATAATACATATGTAATAAAACATAGATTCTTATTATTATTTTTTATATTCTTTAGTCAATTACGATATACATCAAAGTATACTAATTGCCTTTAAAGAGAAGGGACTTGGGAGTCTCCATTTCTAAAGTAGAATAACAGTTGAACAAATGTGGCTTGAATCTAGTTCCTTGATTGAATATGTTCTTGAAAAACCTACGGAATGAGAAGTTATTTGATTATATTATTTGTTCATTTATGTCTATTTTTTATTTTTAATTTACACGGAAACTATTTTGATTTTTAAACTTATCTTTGGAACATCCTTCATAAATCAAACGAGATAATTTATGAAATTAGTTATAGAATTTTTTTTTGGTAAATTACAGTTGTAAAGTCTATATTGAGAACGAGTTGCATAGGAAAAAGGAATGTTTTCTAAAAAACTGTATCTGAAATCATTACGCCCCTGACTCCACATATCACCTTTCACATTTTTGTTCAGATATAGAATTATAGGGAACAATGACATAAGTGATTACGAAAAAGTGCTAGACACAAGGAATTTGTTGGGATTACACCGTTTTTAGCAGACACAAATTCCCTGAGTGAAGACTTAAGCGGCAAATGATGTAAAATCTCCGCTAATTGATCTTCACCCAAGGTGTTCTGCTCAGCATACCTGCACATTCTAAACTGCATCTCCTCATACCTCAATGAGTGCTTCTAATGTTAGTGATATAGGTTTTATTCTACCAGGATAGTTGTGTGACAATGAGCCTTTCTTTTAAATATATACTAGTTTTAATTTTTCTTTAGTTGCTGGAAGAAGATATGTATACTATAAGACAAAAAGAAAAGTTACAAAAGAGTTACAAACCGAAGAGAAAACAACTAAAACTAAGACAAATTAACAATAAAGCCTCAACTAAAACAAATAAACAAAAAGCTCAGAGAGCTGGATCTGTGCCGTCCTCATTTTGCTCGTGGAGTTACTCAACTGCCACCGTGTGTGCTGAAGTGAAGTTAATAAGTGGAGCAATTGAAGCTTGTCTCATTTGTGCTGATGAAATTGTGTTAAATTCTACCAGATACTATGAGACTTATTGATGATGGGAATTTCATATATCAACTCCACAAGCTGCAATAATATGAAGAGGCAATTGGGTATTAAATAGAGTAATATAAGGGGAAAATAGATAAGCCACATGATTAGTAGAGAGCCTGCAAAGATGATATTGTCACGATTTATATTTGGTGGTTAAAAACTTGATCTGACTCAAAACATGCATAAGATTCCAAGAAAGGTTTCCCTCCTTATGCATACTTTCCATGATGACAGCACAGTCTCCTTCTATGCTCAAATCATGAATGGGATATTTATTTGCAAGATGAGTCCATGAAGAAGTGTTCGTATGTAGTTCAGATTCAACTAGAGAAGAACCTGAAATTTGACCAACATATGCTAAGAAGGGAAGACCAACATTATTTCTGAATATACCACACACAGATGATAACCGTTCATTAGAAGAGGTAAGCCCCATCAAAGTTAAGTTTCAGATAACTTGCCAGTGGAGGAAACCTAGGCAAAGAAGGTAAAGCAATCTTATTAAACACCAAATTCCTTAACCAGTGTGATATCCGCCATTGAAGTAAATGTGTTAATAAGGTAGAGAGGACCATATTTGGATGAAGGGGGAAATAATTGAAAAGATAATTATTACGGGCCTACCATATATACCAAGTAACTATAACTCCCACAACTCTATCTTTAACATTAGCTGACCAAAACCAATCATTAAATCTGGTGCAGGAAATGGGTTTAGAAAAGTTAAAGGGATTTTAGTCCAGATGTGTTTTGAAAGAGGACAAGCGGTAAACAATTGATCAGTACTCTCCAAGGCCGAATGGCTTGGCCATTTTTTTAAGGAGAATAGGCTTTTTTTTTTCCTACACTAGTGGCCTCTTAATTTTTATAGTTTTGCACTCCTCTTTTGGTTAAGAGTTGTTTCCTTTTAGAAATGACTCTTGGCTTAGCTTTCAACCAAAACTTCTCACTTAGGCAACAATTTGAATTGGAGAGGATTTGTTACTAAGTGTGGTCTCTTGGGCTCCAAGTCTTGGAAAATTGAACTCCTCAAAGATCTCTAATGTTGTCAATTTTGAAACTTTTTGCAATTCCCGCATAGAATTATAACAAGTAACTTCCCAAGGTCATATCTCCCTCAATATAGCTCCGATTGACACACTCTTGGGCTCCATGGATATCTACTCAAAAAGTCCTTTCCAACGGTATATAGATTGTACTCATCTGACACTCAGGTTGAAAGTTATGACAATTCCAATTTGCTGCCCCTGAAAAATCCGGGAATAATTTGCACACATAGAAGCTTCTATATTTGGCATGCTATGGGATGTGTGGGACCCATGTTGGACGTCCAAGGCATGCTTGGGCTCTTTATTTGCTTTCTTATTTGATTCGCTTCCCATAGTTGGCCCGCTTCCTCACTTGCAACTTTGACTAGCCAACTCCCCTTGCAAAGTTTCTAATTTTCTCTTTCTTTCTTGATTTTAGTTTCCAAATTTAGCAAGTCAACATCATCTTTCCAAATTTGAGCTTCTTCTTTCCCCTTTGAGAATTTTCAATCTTTCCAACTGCACCAAGATGTCAAGATATGTAGGCCGACCATGAAGGGTGTCCCGCCTTTGTTATCTCTCAAATTTCACCAATGCATGTCCCACTCTTGATTTCTCCTACATAAATAAAATTAAATAATGTTAATAATATTCAAGTGTGAAGAAACTAGATGGACCATGCATGGGACCCTACATGCTTACTTAATGCACAAAAAATACCCAACTTTCCAAAAATAACACATGGTGTCAAAATTAGCAGGTCTGCATTAGTGAACCTAAAAAAAACTATTTTTTGGGTGATGAATGAGATGAAAATCCCTAATTTCACAAAAGTCATGTAATATAATGAATTTTGACCAAATTTGACTAAGATTCCAACTTGGATGCTCAAATGCATGAAATCATGAAATTAAGTGTAATTCTATGCAATTAACCTAATTAAGTCCACAAATGCATATGAAATGATGAATGAAAGCTACAATTTTGTGGACTTATCACCCCCGAAACCAACTTTTTGCTAGTCCTCAAGGCAAAACAAGTGAAAAATGAGAAGTTTACTATCCTAACAAATGCAGAAAAATAAAAAGAAAAAATGCCACTTTCGCTGGCCCTTTCGACTCCATTTAGCGTATGCAGCAAGCCCTTAAACCCCTAGGTTCCCCCTAGTGGATGAGTTGTGCCTCGTGAGGGTTTGCAGTGAATCTACCCACAAAATTCATTTATCCTAAAATAAAATAAAATAAAATTCCCAAAAGGACATCAAGTCATCTCGGATGCAACTTGTATAACCTAGAATAATCAAAATCTCAGACTTTTCAAAATTCAGTTCACCTTTCAATTTTAAAGAATTTTTTTTTCTTTTCAAAACTTTGTGTGCTCTATGTAGGTGTATACATCAAATACATCCTTCAAATGTTCCGCTATGGTGCCATGAAGACAAAATCCACTTTCAAATGCTCTGATCTATCCAAGATTTAGTGGCTCATAAGTTTCCCTCTCAAGGCTATCATGACGGCTTTCGATGGTGCCATGAAAACAAAATCCACTTTCAAATACTCTGATCTTTCCAAGAGTTAGTGGCTCAGAAGTTTCTCTCTCAAGGCTATCATGACGGCTTTCGCACTACTGTTTTTTCAAAGGCCACAAAATTTTTTTTTTTTCAAACACACACATGACTGTGCAATGCCTAGGTCCCTTAAGCTTTCTAATTAACCCATGTAACGAGCATTAGGCCAATGACTCTCAAACAAGATGGCTTTAAGGCACTAGGTATGTAAATACCCCTATGGGCTTACTGGCTCAGGTTAAAAAGGCTACGAACTCAAACTAGTCACAAACTTTTTATTATTTTCAAGACTTTTAACTAAACATTTTTTTTCTTTTCTTTTTTCTTTTTCTTTTTTTTTTTTTTTTTCTGCAAACCCCAACAATAGGTAGCCCTTTCAATTCGCCCGAACTAATCCACTGGTTTTGGTTGACCTAACCATCCCGATGAATCAGGTAGACTTACAAGGCTAAACTTCAGAAAGTCATCCAAGCTTTCTTGAGAAATCCCGAATTCGGTACTAAAGCTTCCTATCTAAAATCTTGCTAGATGTATACGTGTTTCAATGAAAAACAAAGTTTGAAATATTCTAGGAAAGTCTTGAACTTTCATTTTACTTCCTTCCAAGGATTTCGAAATTCTGAGTTTCCAAGAATCATTGAATTTTATCAATTCCTTTGAAAACTTCCCTTTTTTAAAACAAATAAAATAAAATTGCACAACTGAAAAGTTTTCCTAAAATTAAAAAAAATAAATAAAAGTTTGCCTAAAATTGAAAAAAAATCACCTAAAATTGGACAAGTGTGCTTGTTCCCACCCCCAAATCTAAACTAGACAGCATCCTCGATGTCATGCATGTAATGCAGAAATTTATAATGGAAGATGAGGAAAAATAAATAGCAGGAGGTAAAGGAAAGAAGTTACCTGATGATTTTGCATGGCGCTCTCTATCCAAAGTTAGTGAAAACAATGACAAAAGATAACCTAAACTAATAATAATATATATAAAAACAAAGAAAACGAAACCACCCTATCTGACACCTAATTAACATGGAATCCACCTGGATCCCAAACAAACCTACCTTCCAGAATTGAGGTCAAGATCTTTTGCTTAGGTAGCCACCTATTCTTTTTCATGAATGGAGTTGTGGCTAGCAGTGCATTCACCTTTTCAATGTAGCCATCTACATCAAAATCACTGCCAAAGTGGGCAAGACAAGCCTCTAGTGGATCTTCAAGTTTCAAATGGGGTAAGTGATTTTCCACCAATTCATGAATGTAATTGACTTCAAAAACCCTATCGTCCTCATCAGGAGGTTGCTTACCAACATTAAAACTGTTCACTTGAATAGTCATGGTCCCAAAAGAGATTTGCATCACTCCATTCCTGCAATTGATCAAGGCATTTGAGGTGGCTAGGAATGGTCTCCCCAAAATTATTGGAATTTTGGGTTCAACCCCAAATATGTATTTAGTATCCAAGACAACAAAATCGATAGGAAATACAAAGTCTCCGACTTTGATCAGAACATCTTCGACTACCCTTTTGGGGTATCGAATAGATGCATCAACCAATTGCAAGGTCACATGTGTCATTTTCAACTCCCCCAAACATAATTCTTCATAAACAGAGTACGGAAGAAGGTTCACACTTACACCCAAATCTAGCAAAGCTTTCTCTACGTGATGGTCCCCTATTTGGCAAGAAATGGTAGGACACCCTGTGTCCTTGTATTTGATTGGGGTTGGACAAGAAATGATCGAGCTGGCTTGTTGGGCTAGAAAAGCTTTCTTCGGCACATTAGTAGTCTTGTTAAAGGTGCAAAGGTCTTTCAGGAATTTTGCATAGGCCGGAATTTGTTGGATAACATCAAGTAGTGGGATGTTGATCCTCACTTGTTTGAGTACTTCTAACAGTTTATCCAACTGAACATTTGATTTTGCTGGGCGTAGCCTTTGTGGGTATGGTGCCTTAGGAACATAGGTCCTAGGAGTGGGCTCACTAGGTGATGGTTCAGGATTGATGGGGTTCTCTTTGAATGGCTTTGGTTCTAGCATGGGTTCAGCATCTACACTTGGTCCCTCAATTTCCGTGGGTAATTCAACCTTGTTATCAACCTGTGTACCTGACCTAAGAGTGATAATGGATTTGACTTGTTCTGGCCCTTTTCCTTTAGGATCATGAAAAACTTGGCCCTTGGGATTAGGTTCGGGTTGACTAAGGAATGTTCCTTTGTCTCGGCACTGATGCAGTTGGCCAGTTGGCTCACTATGTATTCCAATTTTGCAATGGATTGTGTTAGCATTCAAGCTCTGAATAGTGCTTTGCTGGAACTGGAGGGTATTCTGAGCTAACAGTTTCTTGGTTTCCTTAAGAGAATCCATCTGCTGATTTTGCGGATTAGGCGTGAAATTTTGCACAGGTGGCTTTAGGAACCCTGGAGGAGGCATGGCCTGAGATGGAATGGTCTGAAGTTGATGGGCCTGGGATGGGCCACCCTGAGTTGGACCCTTGGTCCAAGAAAAGTTCGGATTATCCCTCCAACCTGGATTGTATGTGTTGGAGTATGGGTCATACCTCTAACGATTATCAAAACGAGTGTTTTGATAAAGCGCATTCACCTCCTCAACAGACTCGGTCTAACCCAAAGTTGTTGGGTCAATCCCTCCATCCATGGCCTGATTATATTTCAATGACTCCAAAGTGTTTGGAGTGGGTTTTTGGTTTAGCTCTAAGTCATCTATTCTCCTCACCAGTGTGGCTAATTTGGCATCTGCCTTAATTTTAGGTTCAACCTTGAACATTCCCCCTTTTTCAAGAATGGTGGGTTTGATTGGCTCCCTCTTGATAGGGGCCCACTGCAGTGTATTTTCAGCGGTTTCTTCCAAAAATGTCCATACTTCATCTGCTGTTTTCTGTGTAAACTTTCCACTACAAAAAGAGTCCACCATCTACTTAGTAGGGTAATCCAAACCCTCATACACGATCTGGACCAATTGAATTTTTCCAAATCCGTGGTGGGGACACTGGATTAAGAGGTCCTTGAACCATTCCAAATAACTGGAAAGTGTTTTGCCTTCCATTGATGGCTTGCCTAATCGAAGTTGTTTTCTGCTTGGAGTAGAATTTTTTGTAAAATTCTTCGACTAGCTTGGCCCATGTAGTGATGGACCCGGCTTATAAGGCATAAAGCCAAGCTTTAGCCTTTTCTTTTAGGGAGAAAGGAAATAATCTAAGTTTAAGGGCATCTTCAGTCTTATGATTTATCCGCAGGGTCCCCCAAATATCCTCGAATTCCCTAACATGCTGATATGGGTTTTCCTAGTCTAGCCCACGGAATACTGGGAGCATTTGGATCATGCCAGATTTCAACTCAAATGTGGCATTGGTCTGAGGCAAGGTGATGCAGGACGGTTAAGTTGTCCTGATGGGGTACATGTAGTCCTTCAAAGTCATGGGTAGGTCCATGTGATCAGTCATTTTTTCTTCGAAAATTGATGAACTTCCTATGACGGTCAATGCTAACTCAGGCTCTATTCGAGTCAACATTCGATTTTCGCGTTCCCACAATTTTTTCCTTTCAGGTTTGGATTGCATGCACCAGGTCTAACCTAAAAATGTTAGCCTAATCTATATGCAGGGTCCTACTAGTTCTAATATGATGCACAAACAAATCAAGCAGTCATGCACAAGGATTAAGCACAATAAAAGTCCTAGGGTTGGCCAAGACACTAGACGGCTCCTAACTGGTGAAGAGAACACGTGGGCGTCCAATTCGGTCCTATGAAACCTCAGTTGACCAGGAAGTCACCAGGGAGTGGTGGGGATGAACCCTCCTAAGTAACTGTACCCTGAACAGTTAAACTGTGGCACCTTCAGGAGCAAAGGCTTTCTTGGGCATTAACTTCGGTCAAAGAGCGCAATTGGTGCAACCGTCAGTGGTCTTCGTCCTACTAAGCTTGAATCCTAGGGTCTCGTTGCTACTTGATTTTAATTAAAGTTAGGATCCTAATGTGGGGAATGATTAAACCTAGATGGGCAAGGATCTGGTGATGAAATCCTGACCTTATCTTTTTTGGGTGGATTGCCCTTAACTAAGTGTGTGTCCAATTAGATGGTGTGTCAATCAAGCATTCACACTTTACAAAAATTAAATCATCCAATCCCCAGTTGTAAGTAAAAGATTCGTGAGGTAAAGTTTAGAAACTCTTACAGCGGGTCCACGCAAATCTTTAAACTGTGCAAGCTTAACCTGTATTTTTTTTTAATAATTTTGCAATTCTGAGAGCAATTTTAGCAACTCTGAGAGCAACTTGTTTGCTTCAAAGAAATCCCCACGATTTCCTTCCTTTTAGAGTCCTTCAAAACTCAGATTGTAACCTAAAAGAAAACAACTAAAATGTTAGATCTAAATAATCTACAAAAAATAGCAAAAAACAATTGTTAATAAAATTCCTAAATTGAAAAATCAACCTAATCTAAATTTCACAACCCTAAATTACTACAATTTGAATGAAAGATGCACTTCTAAAACTCCTAATGTAGTCCTAAGTTAAATGGAGACAATGCTGTCAAGTGCTGGAAAAAATTCCAAGTGTTAGAACCTGTTGTACAGGTCCAAGTTTACAGATCTGTATGATCCACTCTTATTAATCAAAACCAGAAAACAATGAATGAGATGTAATCTCCTAATATGCAAGAATCAGACAAAAGAAACAGAGACTAAAAAGGATAAAAAACGTAGAAGTTATGCTATCATGAAGTTGGCTACTTTAACAAGTTTTTCTGCTGATTGCAGATTCTGCTTGATTGACTGGCCATATTCGCAGCACTAAAAGTTGGACTTCCAAAATGTATTTCTTTCTGAAATTTGGATGGTTCAAAGTCAATATACCAAAGTCCAATCCAGCAAAATTTCAAGTCCAAAGGAGTCCGTTGGCTGGTTTAATAGTGTGAACTTTTGGGGAAAAAACAAGCCAAATTTCTTAAAAAAAAATTAGTGCTGAAATTTTGTCTTCTATGTAACCACTAGCAATCAGTCTGAAAATTATTTAGAAATCAGGAACCAAAACATGAAAAACAGTAACCACAAATATTAAGAAACACAAAAACTAAACCTAATGCAAGCTATGAATGAAACTAACTACAAAAATATGCCATGATATGCAAAAATTAATATTAGAAATCCTAACTAAAAGGTTCCTTTTGAATTGGCTCCCCAGCAACGGTGCTAAAAACTTGATGTGATCTTTATCAATCATAAAATACCGCAAATGCACAGGTGTCTAGAAGAGATAGTGGCAAGAACGGGTCGCCAATAAGCTAATTTTAGAAACTTTTAGATTAAGAAAACTAATTAACTAACAATTAAGGAAAGTTTTGAGTATTTAGAAATAAAAGAAAGAAACTAATTTAGAAATTCGAAATCTACCAATTAATGAAAGCGATTAGAGCATAGGAATCCAATAAGCATCCGCAAATTATTTATCAAGTAACCCTTACTTGTTCCAATTTTTACTTCAAATCAAAGACAAATCAATGTTTTTAATTTGGAAAATCTAACTTTAAAAACCCCTTTTTTTAATTATAAAACTCAAAATCCAAGACTTCCTTCACCTCATAAAAGAATAAAAATAATCTAAGCACTACCCATCAAAAGTAAGGATAAACCATCAAAAGATTTAAATCCTAAGCATGGCCTATCAAACCTAAGCATGAATAGTCAAAAATTAATTTTTATTTTCAGAAATTAAGAATGGAAGTTTGCTTATGGCACGAAGACAAGTCTACTAATCATTAAGAAAACAACATATGGAACTAAATTAGAATAACTAAATAAATAAAAAGCAATCACTTATCTTCATCCATCGCTCTAATCAAAATTATCTCGCCATTGTAAAGAAGACTTCTTGATTTGTCATTAAAGATTACATCTTTATAACTTCTCCTTCAAGTACTTGCTTGGACAAGGCCCAAAGCTACCCAAAATAAAAACCACATGGAGAAGTAGACCTCGAACTAGAAGAGGGAAGAAGAAGAAGAGAGAGAATGGCTTGGCCACTTTTTGAAGGAGAATAGGCTTTTTTTTTTCCTACACTACTGGCCTCCTTTTATAGTTTTGCACTCCTCTTTTGGTTAAGAGTTGTTTCCTTTTAGAAATGATTCTTGGCTTAGCTTTCAACCAAAGCTTCTCACTTAGGCAACGATTTGAATTGGAGAGGATTTGTTACTAAGTGTGGTCTCTTGGGCTCAAAGTCTTGGAAAATTGAACTCCTCAAAGATCTCTAATGTTGCTAATTTTGAAACTTTTTGCAATTCCCGCATAGAATCATAACAAGTGACTTTCTAAGGTCATATCTCCCTCAATATAGTTCTGATTGACATGATCTTGGCTTCCAAGGATATGTACTCGAAAAGACATTTCCAACGGTATATAGATTGCACCAATCTGACACTCAGGTTGAAAGTTATGATAATTTCAATTTGCTGCCCCTCAAAAATCCGGGAATAATTTGCACACATGGAAGCTTCTATATTTGGCATGCTATGGGATGTGTGGGCCCGTGTTGGGCGTCCAAGGCATGTTTGGACTCTTTATTTGCTTTCTTATTTGATTCGCTTCCCATAATTGGCCCTCTTCCTCACTTGCAACTTTGACTAGCCAACTCCCCTTGCAAAGTTTCTAATTTGCCCTTTCTTTCTTGATTTTGGTTTCCAAATTTAGCAAGTCAACATCATCTTTCCAAAATTTTGCTTCTTCTTTCCTCTTTGAGAATTTTCAATCTTTCCAACTCCACCAAGACGTCAAGATATGTAGGCCTACCATGAAGGGTGTCCCGCCTTTGATCTCTCTCAAATTTAGCCAATGTAGATCCCACTCTTGATTTCTCCTACATAAATAAAATTAAATAATGTTAATAATATTCAAGTGTGAGGAATGTAGATGGACCATGCAAGGGACCCTACATGCCAACTTAATGCGCCAAAAATAACCAACTTTCCAAAAATAACACATGGTGTAAAAATTAGCCGGTATGCATTAGTGAAGCTAAAAAAACTATTTTTTGGGTGATGAATGAGATGAAAATCCCTAATTTCACAAAAGTCATGCAATGTAACGAATTTTGACCAAATTTGACTAAGATTCCAACTTTGATGCTCAAGTGCATGAAATCATGAAATTAAGTGTAATTATATGCAATTAACCTAATCAAGTCCACAAATGCATATGAAATGATGAATGAAAGCTTCAATTTTGTGGACTTATCACCGATCGACAACAAATACACTGAGGATTAATATCTAGCATTAGTGAAGATAAATAGGTAGAAGTGAGAAGTTTGTTGTGTAAAGTACGCTTAGCAGATAGTTTGATTTTAGATTGAATAGGTAAACACCAAAGGGTTTCCATGGATAGTGAGGACCCGTTGGGTGAAGTTCCAAAGATTTGTAAATAGCCTTTAAGGTACATGATCCCGCCGGTTCATCTTCCTAACAAAGTAACTTCTGACCTAGCTCCTATCGGGATTTGAAGTATATGAGGTAACTAAACGTTACCAAGCATGCTTCTAATCCTCTCTTGGTTCCACCTAGGTCCCGAGTCAGTCTTGAGAATAAAAGTATCCAGTGTACGAGGATGTTTAAATTGATCAGGAAAAAATGAGACAACTTATGGCCATTTGGGATTCATTTATCATGAAAGACATCAATATGTGAACCATCACCAACTACCCAAGAGACAAGTTCCCATAAAATAGCGTCAGTGGGCTTAGGAACACACAATCTGAACGACTGATGGCGAAGGTATTTCTGAATTAAATAGTTAGCCCACAACTCATTTGGAGATTGAAGAAAACGCCAAGATTAATGAGGAAGAGAAGCCTGAGCTTGTAAGGAAGCTTTACGTAAACCAAGTCCACCATAACAAAGATTTTTTGTATAACAAGACCCAACTAATGGGGATGAAATGTCAATGACTGATATTCTTGCTTGTCCACAAAAAAAGTACTATCTAAACGAATACACGTGATGACATATTTTTTGTGAAACACGTTGACTAGAAAATCAATAATTTGGAATAGTGGAAGTAACAGATTGGATAAGATTTTTCCTACCGGCATGAGAAAGAATTGTAAAAGACCAAGTAGAAATCTTTGAGGACATACATATTAATGAGGTTTCTGCCAAAGATTTTGACAAGAACGAATAGAAATGGCCAAGGTTGCACCCAAATATTGAATAGAATTGGAAGAGTTAAAAATACGCAGAATGCTCTACGTGGATTTTAATACAAATGGTGAAGTAGATTTAGAGAAAAGAAGTTGGCTCTTAGATTTGTTAACAACTTGGCCTACTTAACATGCAAAACTCTGAAGAATATGTAAAATGGAGAAAAGGGGTTTTGGAGTTGGATGAATAAAGAAAAGAAGATCATGAGCAGACTACAACAAATTATGGTATACGAATACCTCCAAGAGTTATATTGTTAGGGACTTTGTGTGTTGCAATTTGATGGATGCTTTATCATTTCAGCACCATTTGAACTTTCATATGAGTATTGATTTTGAAAAACTTGAAATCTTGATTTTCTCATACATGTTTTTTTATAAATTTTAAAACTTAATTTTTCATGCATGTTTTGGGTTTCAAAACTTGGATGCATATGTAAATTAAGAAATTATTTTAATCATGCTTGCCTATGAACTTAGAATTTCAAACTCATCTTAGGGATTGATAGGTTTCATGTTTGGAAAACATCTTTTTGGATTGATTTAAACATGAAGCCAAGTATGATTTCCAGGACCAAAAATTCCCTTTTAGGAAATCATTTTCAAATAAAAAACCTTGGGAATTTTCGGTTAACCGACCCTCAGTTCAGTCACCTCTCGGTCAAAATAACCAGATGCAAAAACTGTCAAAAACTGTCAAAATATGCATGTAGGTTAGCCCTTGGTCAACCGATAGCTAACCGAAGTGCAAAAATCTTCTTTTTGACTAGAGGTTAACCTAGCCGTTTTTTTACTGTTGAGAGTTTGATTGACCGAACTGTAAGTTGGTTAACCAACCAGATAGCCTTTGAAGACCTTTTTGCTATGTATTTGAGCCTCTTCCTTGGGTTTGGGTTAACATAAATGAATCTGTTGAGGTGTTTTGAAGCCTAAGGAAGGAGAATGAGCTAAGGAAGGCTAGTGGGTCATTTGAAAAGCAAAAGCTTGGATTCATTGAGCTAAATCTCTAAGTAAGATTTGGTTTTCCACATCAAATGTTACATGCTTTATTTAAATTATTGGTAAATTAAATTTAGCATGCTAACTATGATTTGTTGAATCCATTACATGTATTTCACTTTGAGTTGCCTTGTTGCTTTGGATTCTTCATTTAGATTTAAACCAAGTTAGTTTTAACTTTCATATCTTAATAGTTTCTTGCTTTGTTTAAAACTTTGATTTCTCTCATTAGCATGATTCTAATACTTGGTTGAGTCTCTTGTTGCTTTCCATACCTTTAAACTCATAGATAAACTTCTTTATTTTGGAAACAACAAGTCTATGCAGCACATGTTTCAAGCTTGAGGATTTTCGTACAACTTGTGAGCATTTGTAGGCATATCATTAGCAAATTAATTTCGAAAAATATGTAATTGGCTTCGTTGCTTTAATTAATTTTAAACTTTCAAAAGCTTTAAGCTTACATTTATTGATCTATCATTTTCAAAATTGATTGCGGTCATCATGCATACACCTTGAGCATTTATCTTTGCATTCATAAAGTGTATGTGTGAGTTAGATTTTCACTTTTATATCTGCCTATTTTGGAGGCATTGTAATTGAGCTTAATTATATATCTCTTCAATTGTATTGTAGACACATGGAGATAACCAACTTTATGATTATAGGTTAGTGCTAAGCCTTCAAAAAGCATAAGTGTAAAGGTTAAGGGTAAACCATAAAACCCAATAGGTTATTGCTTAGCATTGGAAAGCATATTGTAAAGGTTATTGCTTAGCCTATTGAAAATCATAGATAGTGGAAATTCGGTGGTGTGTAGGTTCACAAGCGGGTAGCGGATGTAAGCATTGAGACCGAACCACTATAAATCATTGTGTTATAGTATATGCTAACCACTATAAATCATTATGTTATAGTGTAAGCTATGCTTTGTGGTGATTGTTTTTGTTAACTTCTATCATCACTTGTGACTAATTGATTTAAAGAAGTTAAAATTTTCCATAATTGGTCAATAAGTCTAACTCACCCTATTCATTCACCCAAGACACACCACGCGCCCCCCCCCCCCCCGGGTTCGGATCCAGGACTCAATACGAGGTGAAGATAACAACTGATTGTTTTGGTAAACAGTAGTCATTTGAGAAAGAGCCTCACCACAGAATATGTACTAGTATGGTGACAAAGGGTCACCTTGACGAAGTCCACAAGATGGAATAAATGTACCGGAGAGGGCACCATTAATTTTACATGATAACAAATAGAAGTAACACAAATCATGATCTTAGAAATGAAATGAGAATGGAATCTTAATGCCAAAAGAGTGTGCTTAAGAAAATTCCAACTAATAGTATCATAAGCCTGGGTGATGTCCAATTTGACCGCAACCAAAGGTTTTTGTACGATTGGACATAAGATTAATGATCTCTTTGACAATAATTATATTTTTGTTGCTCGTCAACCTTTGATAAAAGCAGATTGATTAGGAGAAATCAAGGAGGGAAGAAGTAGACAAAGTCTATGAACAAGCAGCTTAGCTATAATTTTATAAGCAACATTACATAGGCAGATGGGACGAAAATGGGTCAATTGATTGGCATTAACAATTTTTGGAATAAGCACAATATGAGTGAAATCATAAAATATAATGAAATATGTTGTTTAATTAACATATAAAAGACATAATGAAATCATACGCCAACTGGGAATATTCTCTTTAGGACATCCATCCAATGCTACAAATATATCTAGACTTTAAACCCAAATAAACAGACGTGTATATCAGACCCACCTGATAACTGTTCTTCAATAAAAGACCAAAATTTCATTTAAAAAATGGCGATACCAAAATAGGAAGGTGTTTAAAGAACAGGTCTAATATTGCGTAAGTATCTCAAAGAGATGGAGAAGAAATGGTTGGGCACTATTTGTTTACATTAAAATACATAGGAATTGAATAGATAGGGTGTTTAAAAATGAAGATCAAAGATGAGTTTTGAAAGATGAGCATCAAATAGGATCCTCTTATGATTATATTTCCTCAACAAACATGTTATTTGATGTTCATTTTGTGAAAATCACCTTTAACCTTCAATTTCAACCAAACCGTATTCAATTTCAATGTGTATCTTCTAATGCAACAGACAAATAGGTCTGGAAGAATCAACTCTATATGAATCTACCATCTCATGTGTGTCTCTCTCTCTCTCTCTATATATATATATATATATAGAGAGAGAGAGAGAGAGAAAGCCAGCAAGGCTCTCCTAAGCTCGAGCTTAGGATAAAATTTTGTAAACTCATTCTTGTGGGGCCCACCATTGGTCCATCCAAATGGACCAAACACATGACCCCCTTAAATTGCACTTGTCGACCAACTTTTGATCAGATCCAATTTTATTGGACCTTTGGATCGACTATGTATCGATCTAGATGGACTGTTGACCATTAAACTTTTAGGCCCATATGGATATGATAGAAATCACAGTTGTAGCTGATTTTTTGCAGAGAAGAGAATCTCAGGGCACCCTTGAAATACTTGCCATAGCCATCCCCATGTAGGTCCCTAGGTGGGCCCCAGCACACACTTGAGCTTGCCTTATCTTAAGCTTGAGCTTAGGATAAAATTTCGTAAGCTCATGCTTGTGGGGCCCACCTTTTGTCCATTCAAATGGACCAAACAAGTGACCCCCTAAATTGCACATGTCCACCAGCTTTCACTCAGATCCGAATTTACTGGACCATTGAATCTACTACGTATCGATCCAAATGGACTGTTGACCTTTTAACTTTTGGACCTAGATGAAGATGATAGAAATTACGATTGGGGCTGATTTTTTGCAGAGAGGAGGATCCTAGGGAGTCCTTGAAATCCCCCCCATCTGCATCCCCATGTGGGCACTTAACTTATCCTAAGTTTGAGCTTAGGAGAGCTGGTCCCTATATATACATATATATATATATATATGAGACGAGAACAAAAGATGATACTTCAGTATTAAAGCATATTTTTTCTTCGTAGAATTAGGGTGGTGGAAGTGAGGAAAGCATTAGAGCAAATGAATATAGGAAAGGCTACGGGTCCAGATGACATCCCGATTTAGGCTTGAAAATGCTTAGGAAAAGTTGGGGAGATTTGGTTAACTAGACTCTTTAATAAGATATTAATGACAAAGAAAATATCGGATGAATGGAGAAGAAGTGTTGTAGTACCTATTTATAAGAATAAGGAAAATATGCAAAATTATACCAACTATCGTGGAATTAAACTTATGAGTCATACTATGAAACTATGGGAAAGTAATGGAGCAAAGACTTAGATACAAGACTAAGATATTTGAAAATCAACTTAGTTTTATGACAGGGAGGTAAACGATAGAAGCAATCTTCTCACTTAGGCAATTAATGGAAAAACATCAAGCAAATAGGAAACATCTGCATATGGTCTTTATCGATTTAGAAAAAGCCTACAATAAGATACCAAGAGATTTAGTTTGGTGGGTTTTTAATAAAAGGAATATTTCAAGAGGTTATATTGAAATTATTAAAAGCATATATGAAGGAACAATAACGAGTGTAAGAACTACTTGTTGAGAGATAGGGGAGTTCCCAGTGACCATAAGTTTGCATCAGGGGTCAGCCCTAAGCCCTTATCTCTTTTCACTGATTATGGAGGAGTTAACTGCTCATATTCAAGGAGAGGTACCTCGGTATTTATGGATGATATTGTATTGGTAGACGAATCAAGAGATGGTATGAATGCAAAACTCGAGAGATTGTGGAAGGCTTTATAATCCAAAGGATTTAAAATAAGTTGCAGAAAGACAAAATAAATGGATTATAACTTAAGTGGGCATATATGAAAAGGTAAAGCTTCTATGAGAATTGAAGACCATGAGATACCACAAAATGGTTCTTCCACTACCTTGGCTCTATAATTAGTAAGGATGGGGATATTGATGAAGATGTCGAACATAGGAATAAAGAGGGATGGTTGAAGTGGAGACTTGGTTCTGAAGTACTTTGTGATCGATGAATGCAAACAAGAGTGAAGGAAAATTTTTACAAGACAGTGATTAGATCAGCTTTAACCTATAAAGCAGAATGTTTGTTAATAAAGAAGCAAAACATGCACAAAATGGATGGAGCAGATATGAGTATGTTGAGGTGGATGCGTCATAAAATTAGGAAGGATAGAATCAGAAATGAGTGCTTTCGAGAGCCTTTTTAGTAACAACAATCAAGGATAAAACTATTGAAACTCATTTGAGATGGTTTAGAGATGTCCAATGTAGGTCGATAAAGGTGCCCGTAAGGAAAAGTTTGGCCATTAAGGTTGATGGCCCACCAAGGGAAAGGGGTAGGCCGAAGAGAATATGGATGAAGGTAATAAAAATAGATATAAAGAACTGTAATTTATCTAAGGATATATTTAGCTTAAGATATATAGATCGGAATGGAGAAACAGAATTCGTGTAGTCAACCCCAACATAGTTGAGATAAGGCTTTGATGATGATGATGATAGCGATGATACATAGAGAATTCTTGACTAAGATTGTTTTGAAAGTTTGCCCACCATGAATAACTAGCATTTTTTACCAAACTCTATAAATCAAATAAAACCGTCAAACAAGAAAACAACATGTAATTTAGGCTCGCAGTAGAACATGCATACTACACGTAGAAAGAGAATCAGAAAGAAGAGAAGATAAAGAATCAAACCTGGAAAGATGTACGAGAAATGAAATCCTAAATAATAAGCCCAGAAACTAAACCTGTGGTCTTTATCAAATTTGAATCAAATATATGCAGTGAAAGAGAAGGTGCAATTACCGTAGCTTCTGAGAGAGGAGAAAAGGTGTCAACGAGACTTGCTTCTGTGATACTTAAATAATCACTCACTAAGTAATTACAAATAAAAATAGAAAATAAATATAAATAGATGTACATTTTAATGTAGTTCTTATCAGTTTTTACTGTTTAGTTTTCATAACCTCACAAGTTCAAGTAAGACTTAAAATTTTCCACTATTATGAAAATATCAAGATTGTAGGCGGTAAAAACGACACCTACTTAGATTGAGATGAGATCGGGGTAGACTTCTTAGGACAGGGAAATGCTGAACGCCTAGAACCTGAAACGGAAGGAGAAAGGCTAAAGTCAGAGCCCCTGGCTGCCGTGAGCCGAAGGCACTCCGATGCCTGAGTTAGTTCTGAGGAGACTAAACAGGAGGAGGAAGAAGAGAATGAAACAGTGTATAGTATTGAGAGCTGGATGCTGCGTATTGCGTACCTTTCATGGGACCAATCCCATGCGTATATATAAGCGAGCGTTCCTTGTTCATTCTCTCTGTGAGTGGGGGTAGGTGAGGTGAGGTCCCATCGGTCCTTACCTTGGCTGGCTGCAGTGGGTAAAGTGGGCAACGTCCCATCCTCACTTTCCATGCCTTCAGTCAGTTGACGTACAGGGCTGATAAAGCAAACCTCTTATCGCCATAAATGAGCGATCCTATCGTCATAAATGAATGCTCATATCTGTCTGAGCGCGCCGTATTTCCAGGAGGGGGGTGGCGGCCGACTCTGACTCTAGCATTCTAGTCTGAGACCATGGACGGCTCGGCCGTGGTGCGCCTACATACCGAGCTGGAATCTGTGCCGAGCTGGAACCTGATCCGAGCTGCCGGACCACTGTGCCGCGCTGGGACGGTTTTGACTGAGCTACCGAGCTGAGGGATTTACCGCGGAGGGCGAGGTGATTGGCGAGTCTAACCGTAATCCTCGCTTAACTTCGTCATTACGGTGTTTTACCCACACAATTTCCCCCTAGCTTTTGACTTCTGAGAGCCCTCTAGCTCGAGGAGGTCGGAAGCTTGATGACCGTACAGCCGGCTCCGCCACCGAGCTCGAGTGAGGGTTACCGTCATGAGGGAAATACCGGGGCGAGGGAGCTTTGGATCAGGAGGGTCCCTTTCGAGATGTCCCCTCGCCTGTCCTGGATATTTAATAGCCTTCGGATATCGCGCTAATGGTGGCACGTGTACCTTCTCTTAGCTGTCTCGCAATTACTTCGAGGAGACGTTAGGGCTGCGTGACGGGACATTAGGGCTGATTGAGGGGACGCCTCTTAAAGGCTCTCCTCGAAAGTCGAGTCGACGCCCCTGGGCCCTATAAATCAGAGCGCCTCCCCCGTCTTCACTTTCCTCTGCTTTCTTTGCACTTCTACTGCGCTCTGCAAGAGAACTTCTCCGGCGCCTGCGAACTTCCGACGATCCTGCTTGTGCAGTCCCCATTCGTAGGACTCCTTTCCGCTTCCCTCGTCTTTTCTTTTAGATAGGTCCTCGTCTGAGTCGAGAATGGGAGTCTATAGACATTTGTTAGGGGACCCGGGTTCCATAGATCATTTTAGGGGTTTATACAAGGTCCCCTCCAATGTGGAGATCAGGCCGGATACCCCAGACGACGGCCTCACCTATCGCGACGGCTGGATGCCGTTTTGGCTGGTCTCCGTCTTGGAGGGAGGAGTCCGCTTCCCCCTGCACCCACTGGTCCGGGACTGCCTCCGAGAGTGGAGGTTGTGCCCATGCCAGCTACTCCCCAATGGATATAAAATCATAATGGGGGTAGTGCGGCTCAACCAGATCCTGGAAATCGGCCTTGGTGTCCCGGATATCGAGGACACGTATGACCTCAGCAAATCCGCAGAGGGGGATACTTATTACCTCCGGCTGAGGGTCCGCCGGACTGGGTTCGTGACCGCGCTGGAGGACTCCAATAGGTATGCGGGCGAAGACCGAGTGCTCGTCAGAGGAGGATGGGAGTTCGGTGAAGCAGAGCCTGCTACCACGGTCCGGGTCCCCCGAAAAATAGGAATTCCTCCAAGTAAAGGCCGGAGTTCTTTCGGTTTGCAGTTCTTTCCTTTCTTTCTCTGTCTGGCTCCTGATATGATTTTGTCTACGCAGATTTCCGCGAAAAGAGGGAGCTCGCGCGAAGGAACCGCTGGAAGGTGAACAGCGCGTGGCACGAGCAGGTAAGGAACTACCGCGGCCACAACTGTCGTGCTGCGTGGTCTCTCCTGGGGTACGTGCCCCACTACAAGTCCTTCAACACCTCCCGAAAGGTATCGGGGATAGACTCCGTGCTGAGCGGGGAAGGCGCGAGTCAAACAGAGACGAGCGTGGTACCAGGCTCGGCTGTGGTGACCGTTGCGCTTCCCGCCGGTCGTCTGGTTGAGTCGGTAGAAGGTGCTCCAGCAGTCTCCGCCGCGGGGCCTGCCGGGACTTCGAGAGCCAGGCCCCTGCCTTCCCGAACGAGGCTAGTAGTTTCCAGTTCGGAGGAAGAAGAGGAAGAGGAAGAGGGGATGTTGCGCCAGCGCGGGCGACGCTATGCCGCAGAAGACCTGTCTGCGGCGGCCTTCGGGGATGTCGGGGGCGAAGCCCGGGATCCTTCTCAGGCAGTGGCTCTGACGCCTCCGGCATCTGCGGGTGGCACTCTTGCCCCTGTTGCCGAGACGGTCTGTATAGCCGCGACCGGAGCTGCTCGACCTGGGGAGGCAGAGGCCATCTCAGCTCCGCCTCAGGTCGTCGTCGTGGACGATGCGCCCTCTGAAGGTGCCGTGGGGGCTGGAGGTCGGGCTCGCTCCCCCGAGGTTGCTGAGGGCGGGTGACCCGAGAAGAGGGCAAGAGTCGAGGCCTCGCCTGGCCCCTCCTCGCCTCCGCCTGCCGGAAGGACGATCTTGCCTCCTCCTATGGCTTCGTGGAGGCCGGCCATCAAGGAGGTTCTGGGGAGGCCGCTGGCCGAAACAGACCGCGCAGCCGATCCCCAAGTTGTCGCAGCGCTCGGACGAGCCTGCGCCCTTCCTCAAGACATGGCGAGGTGGGCCGCGATGGACAACGAGTCGCTCCTGCTCTCCTCGATGCGATCCCTGGTGTCGGTAAGTGCAGTATTTTTTCCTTAGTTTTCAGTCCGGTGTTGCTTTATTGACTTCTGGTCCTCATTTTGCAGCTGTTGCAGAAGTGCCAGATAGGCATTGAGAGGCTCGATGCGGCCGAGGCGCGGGCAGCGGAATGGGTCGTTGAGAGGGACGAGCTGCGGGCGTCCGTGGCGTCTAAGGATGCGACGCTGGCAGAGGTGGCGGCCAGGAATGCCGGTCTCGTCTTTGATTACGAGGAGTCGAAGGTCGAGGTCGGGCGCCTCAAGGACGAGCTGGCGGAAGAGAAAAGCCAGAACCTCCACCTTGCCACCGAGCTCGACGATCTTCGGATCGCGGCAAAACGACTGGAAAACGACCTGGAGAGCGCCAAGGGGACAAACCGGAAGCTCCTCTCTCAGCGGAACCAGGCGCAAGGTTCCCTGGAGATGGCGCTGAGGGAGAAGGCGGCCGAGATTGAGTCTGCCCTGGCAAAACAAGAGGCCAGGCTCAAGGAGGAGTTCCTCGCCGAGCATGACTCTGTCATGGAGGAGGAAGTCGGCAGGCTGTCCGCTGAGTACAAGGCTCAGTTGCCGGGAATCCGGGACCGAGCCTGGGAGCTTGGGTGGAAAGCAGCCTTGAACAAGGCTGGGGTTCCCGAGGATAGCCCTCTCTTCCTGAATCCCCCAAGATTTTCCTGCTCGGACTCGGGACTTGCGGCCGAGTCTCAGGCTGCCGACCTTCCCTCGCAATCGTGTCCGGAGGCGAACGCTGCTCCCGGGGCGCCTCAAGAGGCTCCTGCTGCCAGCGCTGATCCCGAGGGCTCCCAAGTGCGCCCGGTCGTTGAAGCCCTTCCTGAAGTCGTCGCGGTCGTTCCCGAAGCTACCCCGACCGCTCCCGAGGCCAGCGCGGTCGTGGCCGAGGTCCCTCCATAGATAGACTGTAATGTTGAGGCTGCAGCCCTCTGAGGCTTTTGTAATTTTTTCTTTTCCATTCGTCTTGTAATCAAGAGCTTTGATTAATAAAGGATTTGAAACTTTGCTCGAATTCTGGCTGCCTTTCTGTTTTGTCTTTATTAACATGTGTGGCTGGCCTTAATGTCGCATCGCCTCTCTGTTTGAGTTGTTGGTCCGGATAGCCGAACTCCGGATCATTCTTAGAATTGAAACATCCGCCACTGACCGAGACCCGGTCCATGAACCGTGGTCCCCATCTGATGTTTTGTACCCATAATCTCCCCCCCAGCTTTTGGCCTGCGAGCTCCTTGGAGCAGGTCGGAAGCTGAGTGGCTTTGTCAGGCCGGGACTGCCGCTAATCTTTTAAGAGTACCTGGTTTGCCGAGACGGCGGGGTCTCGGTTGGTGGGGGATTCCTCCTTATCGCCTGTTGCCGACGCGGAGTGCCGCATTAAGTGACTTTGCTGACGTGGAGTGCTTCATTAAGTGCTTTTCGCCAGTGGAGGCGGTCGCCCTTTCGTCTGTCGAGGCATTTATCATCCCGTCTGTCGAGGCATTTAATAGTCCTCTGGAAGTGCGGCGACGGTGCCACGTGTCGCTCCTCTGAAGGGCACGCAATCACATCTGCAGGACGCCTGGGCTGCCCGAGACGGCGTTAGGGCTATTCGAGGTAATGCCTCATTAAAAGCCCTTCTTGAAACCTGAAACGGCGCCCCCAACCTATATAAACTAGGGCACCTCTTCCGCCTTCCTTCTTTTCGATCTTCAGACTCCCTGTTGCAATCTGCTGAAGAACAGTACTATCCCTGTTGCCTGCGAGTGCTCTGTTCGCCCAGCCTTTCATCGTAGGATTTCTTCCTTCTGTCTTCTCCCTTTCCAGTAGGTAGTTCTTCGTCTAGGGTAGAGAATGGGCATTTACAGGCACTGGCTGGATGACCCACTGTCCATAGGATTGTTCAGGGACACATACAAGGTCCCTGCGAATGTAGAAGTCAGGCCAGACGGCCCTCACGATGGCATTACATACAACGACGGTTGGATGCCATTTTGGCTGGTGTCCGTCGTGGAGGGAGGAGTCCGGTTCCCCCTCCACCCACTCCTCAGGGACTGTCTCCGGGAGTGGGGGTTGAGCCCCTGCCAGCTGCTGCCCAATGGGTACAAGATCATCATGGGAGCAGCGCGGCTCAACGAGATATTGTCCATCAACCTCGGTGTCCCGGACATCGAGGAGGTGTACGACCTCTGCAAATCCGCAGAGGGGCATACGTACTACCTCCGGCTAAGGCTCCACCGAACTGCCTTCGTGACCGCACTGGAAGACTCGTATAAATACGCGGGGGAGGACCGTGTCTTCGTCCGCGGGGCATGGGAGTTCGGCGAGGCGGAGCCCAGCACCACAGCCCGGATACCACGCAGAATAGGAGTCCCCCCAAGTAAAAACCGAAGCCCCCCTGGAGTTTGTATTTTAATCATGTTTCTTTCCTTCTGTTGACATCGTTCTGTTTCTGCAGGTTTTCGACAGAGGAGGGAGCTTGCCAGGAGGAACCGGTGGAAGGTGAACAGTGATTGGCACGAAAAGGTGCGGAAGTACCGCGGCCATCACTGCCGAGCCGCGTTCTCGCTCCTGGGATACAAGCCGCACTACAAGTTGTTCATCACCCCGAGGCGGGTGACCGGAATCGACTCCGTGCTCCAGGGGGAGAGCATCGGACAGGGCACCGCACAGACCGAGGTCCCTGTCCCGGAGACGGTGACTATCGCGATTCCCAGCGGGGTTCCGGTAGAATCGTGCAGACAGTCTGCTGTCCGTGAACCAGCAGCGGCCGAGAGAGCCGAGACCGGCGGCAGGCGGCAGAGGCAGAAATTTGTCGTCTCCAGCGAGTCCAGGAGCACATCCAGCTCGGAAGAATCCGAGGTCGAGATGTTGCGCGGCCGTTGCCAGCACTTCGTTGCGGAAGACCTTGCCGCCGCGGCATTCGGGGACATGGGCGAGACCGCGGGCCCCTCCCGAGGTGCTGACGTCGCCCCAACTACGTCCTCGGTGGCTGCTGCAGAGGTTATCTCTCCCGAGACCGAGACGGCTCGGAAGCCACCGAAGGTGCTCAATCAGGTCCTCCTGCAGCAGCCGAGGTCGGCGCGGGTCCTCCGGCTATCGTCATTGAAGAATCGCACTCCGACTTAGGCAGAGGGGGTACTGCCGAGGTCGTCGAGGGGCGCAGGCCGGAGAAGAGGCCCAGGGTTGAAGCCCCATCTGCCCCGGAACCTGCCATGTCGGTCGGGGGGTCCGCCACTCCCTCCGATTTCATTCCTTGGAGACCGGACATCGAGGGGGTGCTGGGGAGGCAACTAGCCGAGTCGGACCGAGCGGTCAACCCCGAAGTGGTTGCCACTCTGGGACGAGCTTGCGCCCTTCGCCAGGACATGGCAAGGTGGGCGCAGATGGATAATGAATCCCTGCTGCTTTCCTCAATGCGGTCATTGGTAGCGGTATGTACAGTTAATTCTTCATGTTCTTTTGTTTTTCTGCTGCATTTCATTTGGTGACACTCTGTTCTTGCTGCAGCTCTTGCAAAAGTGCCAAACTGGCATGGGTAGGCTAGACGCAGCCGAGGCCAGGGCAGCAGTTTGGGCAGCGGAGAAAGAGGAACTGCTGAAGTCCCTGGCGGCGAGGGACGCAACCCTGGAGGAGGAGGCGAGGAAAACTGCGGATCTTCTTGCCGAGCTCGACGCAGCGCGGGCCTTGTCCGAGCACCTCAAAGAGGAGGCAAAGGAGGCGAAGGATCAAAACGCCCGCCTTTCCTGGGAGCTAGACGAGGTCCGGCTTGCGTCGTCACGGCTGGAGGAAGACATGCAAATGCTGCGGGGGACGAACAAGAGGCTCACCTCCGAGAGAAAGCTAGCTGAAAGAAAGCTAGAGATGGCTCTGGAGGGGAAGGCGGCCGAGCTCGCGCAGGCTCTCAACGTGCAAGAAGCCAAACTCAAGGAAGAGTACCTAGCCGAGCACGAGTCCGTGATGAACGAGGAGGTCAGCAAACTGACGGCTAACTACAAGGCCCAGCTGCCAGAAATCCGAGACAACGCGTGGATACTTGGGTGGAAGGCGGCCTTAAGGAGGGCTGGCGTCCCTACGGACAGCCCTATCTTTCAGAACTCCCCCAGGTTTCCTCGCTCGGATTCGGAGTTGCGAGCCGTCTCGGGAATCGCCCCCGGCCCTTCAGCCTTGGAGGTACCTCCTGCTCCAGCCATTCCCAGCGAGAGCGCTGCCGGGACTGATTGTAATGAGGGAGCAGCACCTCCCTGAACTATGTATTTTTTTTTATTTTTTTTTTTTTACTATACATTGTATTCAAGCAGATTCTTTTGTAATAAAACAGCATTTTTTTCATATTCTGTGAATGATCTTGGTATTGCTTATGGTGGAATGAGTATTGACGCAAGTAGCCTATCGGGTAGCTTTGTCGGTCCTAAGCGAGGGCGGTGTGGGTACCAGACCCCGATGCTTTCGGCTGTGCCGCCCCAGCTGGTGAAGGCATTGGCCCTCTGAACAGAGGCGCCGAGCCGCGAGGGTGGTACTGTTACCGGACCCTGAGGTGCATATGGCTGTGCCGCCCCAGCTGGTGCAGGGACCGAGCTGAGGGCGGTTGGCCCTCTGAACAGAGGGGCCGAGCCGCGAGGGTGGTACTGTTACCGGACCCTGACGTGCATATGGCTGTGCCGCCCCAGCTGGTGCAGGGACCGAGCTGAGGGCGGTTGGCCCTCTGAACAGAGGGGCCGAGCCGCGAGGGTGGTACTATTATCGGACCCTGATGTGCGTATGGCTGTGCCGCCCCAGCTGGTGCAGGGACCGAGCTGAGGGCGGTTGGCCCTCTGAACAGAGGGGCCGAGCCGCGAGGGTGGTACTGTTACCGGACCCTGATGTGCGTATGGCTGTGCCGCCCCAGCTGGTGCAGGGACCGAGCTGAGGGCGGTTGGCCCTCTGAACAGAGGGGCCGAGCCGCGAGGGTGGTACTGTTACCGGACCCTGATGTGCGTATGGCTGTGCCGCCCCAGCTGGTGCAGGGACCGAGCTGAGGGCGGTTGGCCCTCTGAACAGAGGGGCCGAGCCGCGAGGGTGATACTGTTACCGGACCCTGATGTGCGTATGGCTGTGCCGCCCCAGCTGGTGCAGGGACCGAGCTGAGGGCGGTTGGCCCTCTGAAAAGAGGGGCCGAGCCGCGAGGGTGGTACTGATACCGGACCCTGATGTGTGAGGCAGGAGATGGCACCGTGCTAACAGTCGGTACTCCGTTTAGAGGCGAATCCAAGTAATGCAAAGACTGGTTCCAGAAAAGTCGCCTTTTTATTGATACTTGATTTTTCTAATACATTTCAGAAGTAGAATTTTTTGAGATGCGTCGCATTCCATGGTCGCGGGAGTGCCTTCCCCTCCATATCTTCAAGTCGGTAGGCAGATCTCCCGGCCGTCGACGTTATTCTGAACGGTCCCTGCCAGTTGGGCGCCAGTTTGTCGTCGTTAGGATCTCGGTCGCCAGGTAGTGTCTTCTTCAAGACCAACTCTCCTATCGCGAATCTTATTTCCTTGACCTTCTGGTTGTATCCCCTGGCCAACTGTTGCTGATAGGCGGCCAGGCGGATAGCTGCCGCCTCTCTCTGTTCTTCAGCCAAGTCCAGCTCCCGTGCCACGTTCAGATCGTTTAGACCTTGTTCGCAGAGTTCCGACCTCAAGGTCGGGAGGCCGACCTGAAGGGGAATCACTGCTTCCATACCGTAGGCAAGGGAGAACGGGGTAGCCGAGGTGGAACGCCTTGGGGTAGTTCGGTAGGCCCATAGAACACTGGGCAGCTCCTCTGCCCAACGACCTTTGGCTCGGTCGAGTCTCTTTTTAATTCCGTCAAGAAGCACTTTGTTTGAGATCTCGGCCTGGCCGTTGCTCTGGGGATACGCCGGGGTGGAGTAGATGTTGCGAATGCCGTACTCCTGGCAGAAGCTTTTGAAGAAGTTGGAATCGAACTGCGTACCGTTGTCGGAAATGAGAGTGCGGGGAATTCCAAATCTGGTGATGATGTTCCTCCACACAAAGTTCTTCGTGTCTAATTCGGTGATGGAGGACAGTGGTTCAGCTTCGACCCATTTCGTGAAGTAGTCCGTGGCCACAATCAACCATCTTTTGTTCCCTGGAGTTCGGTGAAGTGGTCCGACGATGTCCAGGCCCCACTGGGCGAAAGGCCATGGGCTGGAGAGGGAACTCAGGTCCTGGGCTGGCTGGTGGAGAGAGTGGGAGAACTTCTTGCACTTCTCGCACTTCCTGGCGTAAAGCTGGGCGTCCTTCTGCATGTATGGCCACCAGTAACCCTGGCTGATAGCCCGGTACGCAAGTGACCGACCTCCTATGTGACTGCCGCAGACTCCTTCGTGAATCTCGTAGAGGAAATCGTCGACTTTGCCGGGGTGAACGCACTGGAGGTAGGGCCCTTTGAATGACTTCCTATAGAGCTTGCTGTCTGGGGACAGCCAGAACCGGGTCGCCTTCAATCTGATCTTTCGAGCTTCAGTCTTGTCCTCGGGTAGCTGGTCGTCCTTTAGGTACGCAATGATGGGGTCCATCCAGCTCGAGCCGAGGTCTAGGCACATGAGCTGCCGGGGTTGCTGGAGGTCGATGCTGGGCTCCTGCAGCGTTTCCACTTCAATAGTTCTCTTTTCACCGGCTTCCACTGCCGAGGCGAGGCTGGCGAGGGCGTCTGCATGGGAGTTGGATTCTCTGCCGATCTGCCGGACCTCGGCCCTCTCGAACTGGGAGAGAAGTCCCCTGGCGTGGGCGAGGTAGGCTGCCATCCTGTCATCCCGAGCCTGGTAATCCCCGCTGAGCTGGCTCGTCACCAGTTGGGAATCGCTGAAAACCACAACGGACCGGGCTTCCAAGATTTTGGCACTGTTCAGTCCGGCAATGAGCGCTTCATATTCGGCCTCGTTGTTAGATGCCTTGAAACCAAGTGTCACAGCTTGCTCGATGACGAGGCCTTCGGGAGACTGGAGAACTACGCCAGCGCCAGCTCTCTTGGATGTTGAGGATCCGTCGACGAAGACTTTCCAGGACGAGTCTAGGAGTTCTCTCCAGGACTGTTCTTGCTCAGTCTCGGTGACAACCTCTGCACCCCTATCGCCCCCCAGTTCGGTGTCGAGCGCGGTCGGTGCCGAACTCGGAGGAGTAAATTCCACAATGAAGTCAGCTAAGACTTGAGCTTTGATGGCCGTCCTGGGCTGATAGCTGATATCATATTGCCCCAGTTCGACAGCCCATTTGGAGATCCGTCCGGAGAAATCTGCCTTCCGGAGGAGAGCCTTCAGTGGGTACTCTGTGACGACCACTATTGTGAAGGTTTGGAAGTAGTGGGAGAGCTTTCGGGAGGCGCTAACGAGTGCCAAGGCGAGCTTTTCGAGCTGCAAATACCGGGTCTCGGCGTCCAGCAGGGTCTTGCTCGTGTAATAGATGGGCCTCTGCTGGCCGTTGTCCTCTCTGATGAGCACCGAGCTCACTGCATGGTCCGAGACCGACAGGTACAAGAACAGTGCCTCTCCGAAAGTCGGGGTTGATAGCAGTGGTGGAGAAGAAAGGTACTGTTTTAGCTGTTGCAGCGCCTGAGCGCAATCCGACGTCCACTGGAACTTGGAGCCCTTTCGCAATAGTTGGAAGAAGGGTCTGCACTTGTCCGAAGCGCGGCTGATAAAGCGGTTCAGGGCGGCAGCCATTCTGGTCAGCCGCTGAACTTGTTTCGCCGAGGTCGGACACTGGAGCTCCTGGATCGCGGTGATCTGATCAGGGTTCGCTTCGATCCCCCTTCTTGTGACCAGGCTCCCTAGGAACTTGCAGGAACCGACCCCAAAGGCGCACTTGGACGCATTAAGCTTCAACTGGAACTGGCGGAGGATGTCAAAAATCTGGCGGAGGTCGGTCAAATGGTCCTGCGACCTCTTGGATTTGACGACCATATCATCGATGTAGACCTCCACCGTCTTGCCGAGCTGGGCCTGGAACATCTTCGTCACCAAGCGCTGGTATGTCGCTCCGGCGTTCTTTAACCCGAAGGGCATCACCTTGTAACAATAGGTGCCCCTGGGAGTGATGAAAGCTGTCTTCTCCTGGTCTGCCGCGTACAGGGGGATCTGATGGTATCCTCGGTAGGCATCCAGGAAGCTCATCCGGTCGTGTCCGGCAGTGGCATCGATGAGTTGGTCGATCTTCGGAAGAGGGAAGCTGTCCTTTGGACAGGCCTTATTGAGGTCGGTGAAGTCCACGCAGACCCTCCATTTTCCCGTCTTCTTCTTCACCACCACGGTGTTAGCTAACCACTCCGGATAGTGGACCTCTCTTATTGCACCTGCCTCGAGGAGTTTCTGAACTTCCTCAACCACGGCCTCAGTCTGCGGGACCCCAGTCCGGCGCGGCTTTTGAAGCACGGGCTTATGGTTGGGATCCACCTTCAACTCATGGCAGATGACTGCCAGGTCAATGCCGGGCATCTCATATGGTGTCCAGGCAAAGACCGCCTTATTCTCTTCGAGGAGGTCGAGCAATTCTGTCTTCTCGGTCTCGGGGAGTTGGCTTCCCACGAGAAAGAATCTGTCGGGGTCGGCGGGATCAATGTTAACCTTGGTGAGGTCCTCGATGCTTTTCTGCGCCGGAGCCCTGCCGACGTCACCGAGCTCGGCCTCTCTATCCAGTTCGGCCACATTGACTTGGGATGGCTCAGCCTCGTCAGGCAGCACGGCCAGCAGGCATTGCCTGGCCATGTGCTGGTCGCCTCTAACGGTGACTACCTCCGCTCGGCCCGACCGGTTTTCCAAAGGAAATTTAAGCTTCTGATGCCGGGTGGAGGGTACCGCCTCCATGCTGTGCGGCCACGTCCTCCCCATTATGACATTGTACGGGGAAGGGACGTCGACCACTAGGAAGTCGACTTGCCTGCAGGCGCCACCTACTTGGACTCTAAGGGAGATCTTGCCCTTGGGATAGACAGGCTTGGAGCTGAAACCGACCAGAGGGGTTCGGGCAGCCTGGAGGTCCTCGTCCTTCAGTTTTAACTTCTTGAAGCAATCGTAGTAGAGGACTTCGGACGAACTGCCAGGGTCGACAAGGGCTCTCTGAACCAAGAAGTTTTGCAGCTTCAAGGTGAGAACTAGAGCGTCGTTGTGCGGGAGCTCGACGTCTTCCAAGTCTTTGTCAGAAAACCATATTCTGACCCCCTCCGCTCTAGCCTTCTTCGCGGCCGGCTCTTGTGCCGCGGTCAGCACCTGCTTTTGGTGGGAGGCGCGCCTGGCCTCGGCGCGGGCCTGAGAGCTCTTCTTAGGTGGGGCGGCGAGGTGAATGACGTTGATGATACCCTCCGGCTCGCTGTCGTGGTTGTCAGCGTCTCGCCGCGGGGGTCGGTCATCACCTCGGCCCTCCTTCTTGATGTACTCCCTCAGGTGCCCCTCCTTCACGAGGTTTTCCAGGTGGAACTTGTAGCTCTTACACTCGTCGGTCCTGTGCCCATTCTGCTTGTGGTAGGCACAGAACCTACTCTGGTCCCGGGAGGAGGGGTCGGTCGTCATTGGGCGTGGCCATTTGAAGAAAGGCTGCGCTTTTATTTTGTTGAGGAGCCTATAGATTGGCTCCTTGAAGATGGTGTTGACTGCCACATGGGAGGTCGGCTCGTGGCCAGACCTTCTGCCGCTCCCCGACAGCGCTGACGAGGCAGAGGGAGTTCGGCGGTGCTCCGAGGACCGGGCCTTGGGCCGATCCGGGGATGGGTCTCTGCGACGATCCTCCCTTCTGGAGGACCTGTTGTCTCCCTTGGCCGGTTGGCTCTTCTTAGTGAGGCCGAAGTTTTCCCGACCTCGGACCGCATCTTCTTCCGCCAGGATGAACCGATTGGCTCGGGTCATCAGCTCCTTCATGGTGGTCACGGGGTACATGACCAGCTGCGCCCGGAGCGGGATGCCTGGCTGCAGAGCCAGCTGGAAGGATCTCACTGCCAGCTCCTCAGAAGCGCACTCGATCTGGCTGTAGACAGTCCAGAATCGGCGAGCGAACTGGGTGACGTTCTCGTTCTCCTGCATCCGGAGGGCCATCAGGTCGGCATCGGTCTTTGGGATGACGCGATGAGCCTGGAATTTTCCCAGGAAGGAGGTCCGGAGCTGCCGCCAACTGGAGATGGAATCCTCTGGAAGCGAGCAAAACCACCGCAGGGGTAGATCCGCCAAACTGGAGGAGAACACTCGACAGTTCAGGGAATCGTCATCCCCCCAGACCGACATCCTCTGGACGTAATGTCGGAGGTGAGCGGCAGGGTCCGAGGTTCCGTCATACAGGGTGAACCTCGGGACGCTGAACTTCTCGAGGAGTGTATATTTTCTTATCTCCCTAGAGAAAGGAGACGCGCCAGTGTCCTCAGCTTCGAAGGCGGTGTACTGGTCTCGGTCGATACCAGCAGTCTCCATATTCTGGCGGATCGTTTGCTTCACCTGCTGGTCGATCCACTGTTTTAGCTCCAGATCTTCCGAGACCTGGCGTTGCTTCTTTGGCCCTTCGTGCATGTGGCTGCTGCTGGAGCCTTCTTCTCTTTGGTCTCGGTCACGCCTCTTACTGTTGAGGACGTGCCTCAGGTCTCGCCCGTGGCCCAAGCGCTTGGGTGGCGGGCTCTGACCCTTCTTGTCTTCGAGCTGCTGCTCGAGCCGTTGGATAAGCTCACGCTGTTCCTGGATGAGGCGGTTCTGTGCTCTGATGTCCTCCAGGCGGGGGTCTTCGTTGTGATCAAGACTGGCCTGATGGTGTGATTGCGATCCAGCCCGGGCTGACTTCTCGTGTGGCTTGGTGACTGACTTGTCGCCCTGCGCGGTCCGCTTATGGCTGTGATGGGGTTGCTCCGGAGGTGGGACGTCGCGAAGGGAGAGCATGGTCACTCCCCTAGACTGCGACTGTGTCTGGACCGTGGGAGACCTCCCCCCAGACCTCCTTTGCTGAGGGGGTGGAGGCGGAAGATTTTGCGCCAGTGTAGGCTGTATGGACAAAGCCTTGCCTTTGGAGGGTCCTTCGCCGTTTCTGGTTTTTGGAGGCATAGTGTGTACAAGCTTTTTGTTCAGTTTCCCACAGACGGCGCCAAACTGTAGGCGGTAAAAACGACACCTACTTAGATTGAGATGAGATCGGGGTAGACTTCTTAGGACAGGGAAATGCTGAACGCCTAGAACCTGAAACGGAAGGAGAAAGGCTAAAGTCAGAGCCCCTGGCTGCCGTGAGCCGAAGGCACTCCGATGCCTGAGTTAGTTCTGAGGAGACTAAACAGGAGGAGGAAGAAGAGAATGAAACAGTGTATAGTATTGAGAGCTGGATGCTGCGTATTGCGTACCTTTCATGGGACCAATCCCATGCGTATATATAAGCGAGCGTTCCTTGTTCATTCTCTCTGTGAGTGGGGGTAGGTGAGGTGAGGTCCCATCGGTCCTTACCCTGGCTGGCTGCAGTGGGTAAAGTGGGCAACGTCCCATCCTCACTTTCCATGCCTTCAGTCAGTTGACGTACATGGCTGATAAAGCAAACCTCTTATCGCCATAAATGAGCGATCATATCGTCATAAATGAATGCTCATATCTGTCTGAGCGCGCCGTATTTCCAGGAGGGGGGTGGCGGCCGACTCTGACTCTAGCATTCTAGTCTGAGACCATGGACGGCTCGGCCGTGGTGCGCCTACATACCAAGCTGGAATCTGTGCCGAGCTGGAACCTGATCCGAGCTGCCGGACCACTGTGCCGCGCTGGGACGGTTTTGACCGAGCTACCGAGCTGAGGGATTTACCGCGGAGGCCGAGGTGATTGGCGAGTCTAACCGTAATCCTCGCTTAACTTCGTCATTACGGTGTTTTACCCACACAAAGATATTGCCAATAAATGTGAGTAATTGTTTTCATTCTATCACAATATTTCTATGGAAGATAACTATGAACTATGCTTCTCTTTTTTTTTTTTTTTTTTTTTTTTTTTCTGAAGTATGAAATCTGTTATAATCTTGTCCTTTGATCCACCTACTCGAGGACCCAGAAAGAAAAAAGACAATAGAATATATTCGTTAAAGAGATACAGACAGGTTTCTAAAATACTAAAGAGAGTTGTTTGGTTTGGGATGGGAAAAGATGCAGTATCATTTATAATATTTCAGAACTGGCTCGACCACATGACTCAGCAGGAGTTGGAGAGCCAACCCCCACCAATTTTTGCTCACCCAACCCAAGGCGGATCAAGCATCTGTCTCTTGTGCTCACGACATTAGAAATAAAATAATGGTCGCGGTGCAGAGAGCCTTCCAATAATTTCCGTTGGTTAGCTAGGGATGCAAATGGTTAAGTTTGTTTTGGGTCCATTGTGTTCTTGAATCTGACTCTGATCCAAGACCCAGGTACCGGCCCGACCCATGATATAAACGTAAAACGCTACCACATGCTGGAAGTTTGGTCCAAGTTCATTTTCGTTAGAGAATATAAATATGATGTCTAATTTATACATGCATTAGATAAGAGAAACATTCATTTATGTTTATTAATCACTCAAGTAAATGGGTATTTAGCATGGACCTGACTGAATTTGGACTCGGACCTGTTTATCAATTGAGTCCAGACAGAGAGTTCATACCTGGATTGCAGGTCCACTTCAACCATACTTCTTTAATCCCATGTTCGACATCTTCATTCCGTAACTAGATAATTGTAGGTCCATTAGCATTCCTACATTTTCCTGCCCCAAATGGGAAATGATCAATATGTATGTACTGATTTGTAACACTCATCTCCAAAAATTCCTCAAGTCCCCAAGGTGGACTGGAACGGTCTGTTAAGTCCCTTTCCTGTGTCTCTTTCATGGTAGGGCTGTAAGTGGACCCCTGGTTCGGTTACATCTGGATCCCATTAGCAATTTGACGTGTAGTACTATAGATTGGTGAGGCTGGACCTGAAACCTGATGGCAACTGATTTTGATATAGATTTTGCATTAAGCTTCTTGAATCAAATTTGATCATATTAACAATCTTGACCAGAGTGCTAACCAAAATTAAATTCTAGACTACACTGGGGATGCAAGCGGGTATCCAATTATCCGATTTGAAAGTTCGGGATCCAAACCCCAGAGTGGGGTGAATAGGGTGAGCCAAATTCTAATCCAATTACGACCAATTTTAAATTCTTCTTACAGTATAGGCAAAATTGAAGTTTAGAGAAATTTAAAAACAAAAGCATAAACAATAAACATTCACCATAGAAGGAAAGCAACCACCACAATACAATTAATTATAGTGGTTCAACCAAAATCCCTGCATCCACTCCCGGCTTGTGATTTATCACCCTACCAATATTTCACTAGTCACTTATAGGGTTTTAGTTCACCTCCAAACCTTACAACCATTAAGAGTATTTTTGCCTAATCTAGAATCATTTCAGGCTGAACAATAACCTTTACAACAAGAGGCTTTCTCTTAAGAATGTGTTTAGAACACAAGAAGAGATAAAATAAAGTATAAGAAAACGCCTCTAAAATAGGCGGATATTAAAGTGATAGTCCGGCCTTATCAGGCTAATCTAGAATCATTAAAAATGCTTTTCAGGCTAAATAATAACCTTTGCAACAATAAATTTTCTCTTAAGAATGTGTCTAGAACACAAGAAGAGATAAAATAAAGTATAAGAAAATGCCTCTAAAATAGGCGGATATTAAAGTGATAGTCCAGCCTTATACGTACACACATAATGTGAACATACAAAGATTATAGTGCAGCGTGTGCGTGTGTTCCATCAATCCAAGAAGGTGATAGTATGTAAAAATTGTCATATAAAATGAAAACATACTCTAGTTTGATTTGCCTATTGAAAGATATGAAATCATGATATGATTTGATTGAGACAATATGTCAAGAATACCGTTGAAAATCAATGCATCATAAGTTGATCAAAGATTTAAAAACAAGGCATGTGATGTATGAGCATCGTTAAATCTAAAATATAACACAGATTGAAAGTGATTTTCATGTGATGGAATTGGGCATAAAAGGATTCAACTAAAGAAACATTCTAACAAGGTAACAAATAAAGTTTCAACAAAGCATGTAAAACTTCGAATATGAAAGTTTCAGGCTAACTTGGTATGAATTAAGGTTGAGAATCCTTGCTTTAGCTTTTCATCTTCTCGTTTGAAATTCTCTAGCTTTAACCCCATCGCTTACGCTATTTTCTATCAAAAGCCCAGTCCACAAAAGCCTTGGAACTAGCTTTGAATTTATTTTAAAAAGCTTCACCGGTACTGTAGTAACGACCTTGTAGCAATGTTAATGTAGCAACAGTCTTCAAAAGTTAGCCAAATAAAATAAATTGATTAACTAAATTTGTCATGGGTTCTAAGGACCTTATCTAGGTTAAAGTCAAAAATTCAAAAAAAAGATTGCATAAATAAAATAGAAAAAACACATGTGATGCAATCCTAAGAGATCCATGATGTTTCTTTTAAAAACAATTTTGCATGAAAAATTAAGCACACAATCAATCAAATTGCAATAAATAAAATCCCTAGCACGATTATCCAAAAGTTCCCACTGTAAAAGATCAGGTTTAGAACTTTAGGTTCCAATTCATAAGGGGATATCCAATATAGGTTTACAATGCTAATTAAACAGATCAAATTCTGAGTCTATATAGGTTCTGACCCTTGAATGAGGGACCTAGCCCGTGGATGTGTATTTCTTAAGACACTTCTTGACTTTTTTGTATAGGCTAATGAAAAATCTTCATGTAACAACCTATATATTAGTTCTAAAGATGTTGGAATTTATCAATCATATATCCCTTTTTGGATGTTTGGGTTGATGAGATCCTAGTTTTATGTAAGAAAATAAATAATAAAATAAAGAAGTTGGATCCGGCCCTCTTATAGGAACTGGGTCCTCTTATGGGAACTGGGCATGAAGCCAAGAACCAGATTCTAAGTCGGAACGGGATCCATTACCCAAAACAACCATTACAAAACGGCTCCAGTTCTGAGTCCAACAAGGTTCTGGCCCAGAACCAACCCGTTTGCATCCCTAGACTGCAGTGATGATTAAAACACTAATTTTTACAATGCTTCCATTAGAAAAACAGGCACCGAATCCAACTTGATTATCAATTTGATCCGACTCAGTTATTGACCGCGGTCTGGACTGTGGATAAGAATCCAAACCCTATCGCTGAACGGACAAGATAATATGTCCTAATGTTTCTGTGGCAGGATCGTTCAGGAAAATTGAGTAAATAGATCTCTGTAGAAAGCAGGTTCCAGTGTAAGATCGGTCATTATTACTATTATTTTGAGGAATGATCAAATGTATTTGAATATACCACAAAGTGCAGTCTCTGATGATTGTCATGCTTTTTCCAATCGAAACTGTTGCGTCACATTCATTTAATGATTTTTATTTTACTCTTTCAATTCAACGGTATATATCATTTTCCTTTCTAGATCATCGGTGGTGGCTGAGGCTAGCCCTAGAAGTCCAGCAGTGGGCCTGATTCTGCAATCCAAACTGCTCAAAATTATTGTCTTTTCATGTAGACGGTAGTTGAACTTGGCCAAATTACAAACCAACCAGAGAAGGTCCTACCATCGAATTGATCATGTAAAAGTCAATGGTGATTGGAGCAAAATATAGCATTGCAAAAGCACACAAGGGGCCGTGCTCGACTAAGTTAGGGTTTCATGCACGACCGCAGTCATAGTTTTATAGGGATGGCTTCAGAAAACTATCAATTTAGATGAAGCAAAGTGAGCCCCGCGATGAAGATCTCTTGGGGAAGCACTCCATGAATTGTCCTATTGTTCAAATCAATCATGTATCGGATGGCCTTTAGTTCTATAGAGATAATCATCCTCAACAAGCCATGACATTGGAAAGTGGGTGGATCCATATCTCCTGCCCATGCACTAATTCCTATAAGAAAACGGGGTGACAGACTCATACACTATACTTGAGATCCTAGAACTGTTTCAGATTACAGATACAGGTACTGTTCTTTAGGTTTGTATACATGTTGTCTTGGGTGACTTGGACCCAAGACTGAATTGGATCCAACCTGAAAAGTGCGGCATCTCCGTGGGGGTCTAGACAAGATGGATTGGATCTGGTCCACAGCTAAAACCTTACGACGACCAAATATAAATATACCTTATAATATTGAGAAAGGATCTTATGATCTTTAGATGAAATTGAGACTCAAATAGCTATCAGGTGTTCTATAAATATTCAAAGGAGAGACTACATAGCATGTAACCATTATGCTGATATTGCAGTCCAAGAAAGTTATGAAACCAATAAGTTAAAAAACGAGAAAAGTTAAGAAACAGAAAAGGCAGCGCCGATACTGGGCCTGTTTGTTTACATGTGTGTTCCAGGTAAAAAAAAGTCTGGGTTTCAGGCCAGTGCACCAAACTAAAATTATTAGTCTGGTCCAGATATGGATCCTAGGATGGAGATCCAGACCCAAATTCAAGCCAAACCCAACCAGCTTGCAGTCCTTAATTACTCAGCAATACATATTTTCATAACCAATCCATTTCCAGCCTCACCTTTTGAGCTGGGTGCGATGAAACTACAATCCAATTATTAGTTATTGTTCTGTTGCAGAGCAGATGGCCAAGAACTCTCCCCACTCGCCTTTAAAAAAAACACTGGAACTCACTCCAAAGACAGTTTACCCGGGTAGATGAGGTCTTCAACCACCCTAATAACCAAAATTTTAATAAACAGAGGGTTGCTTCCTACTACATATCCTCCAAGTATAAATTAAGTGCTATACAGTGATTTGCTGCACTGGAGAAACTGGAGCTTATTCTACATACGCTCCTCTGTTCTCCATAGCAAGAAAGAAAGAACGAAGAATCAAGGCAGATATGACCAACCAAACCATGGTTTTCAACGAATTCACCTTCCCTGCATTCACAGATCACAGCTCTATGAGCCATTTAGGCTTCTTGGGCTTTGATGCCTCCTCTTTCTGGTATGCATCGCCGATGGTGGTTTCGAATTGTTATCAAGGCAATTCAGAACAAACATCCCCAGAAGAAGATTATGACTTCACACAGAACACCGCTGAACGGAAAAGCTTCGTGATTGACGATGGCTGTCATGACAATTCTTCTATTTTCCATGAAGTGGATGAAAGCTTTGGCAATGGTGAGTATAAGATGGACATGCTGTGGGAGGATTTCAACGACGAGTTGGGTCGCTCTTCTTTTGTTCGAGACGATGTGGTGGGGTTCAATAGAACCTTCTCCCATTCAATGCTGGGTTACAAATTTGATGTAATTTCTCCATTGAAGATGTCCAGGAGAAGTACTAGTTCTATCAATCGCCCCAGAAGGCTAAGCTTGCGGTTAATATTGAAAGTTTTGAAGAAACTGCTCTTGCTTAGCAGATCTCGTTGTCCCAAATGCAATGATATGTGATGTGGAGGAATGAAAATATCACCTTCCTATATGAATGTAGTTAAGAGAAATGTTAGTCTATAGAGCTACTGCTAGATGTTTACTCATGGATAGGCAAGCTGTTCCTATTTTGGATATGTTATGATGCAGGGGAAGAAGATGCATAGTGGCATCAGAATGTCGTTGAGATCTTACTTTAGTTTAATGATTATAAATAATTTCTTAAGGGCTTCTTAATGGTTGCACCAACTTTTCTAGCATTTTTTAAGGCCTTCTCTGGCATTTTTTTTGACTCCGAGGGAGCCTAGCACCAAGGTTTGCAGTCGGAGATTGAGTGTTCGAAACTGCAATGCCACACTAGGGCCTTAGGGGATTTACCCGGCTCCCCTGAGCCCGTCGGGATTATTCTAACCCAAAGGGCTGGGACACCCTCCGTAATAAAATAAAATAAAAATTAGAATCATTGAGTCAAGTTGAAATTTTACCCCTTTATAATCAGTGATCTATATTTTTACTTCCCATCCCTCTGTCTAGATGCATTATCACGGATCCAGAAAATTCCAGATGGGTTCACTTCTCTCATTGCATTTTGGTAATGTAAAGAGGGCGCACTTGATCATTTCCCTTAGGGAAAATAGCAGAATACCTACCTGTACTTTAGTCAAAAGTCAGACCACTGCCCTATAGTTTGGTATTTTGTACTAAACCTACCTGAAATTCTAATTAACATGCAAAATGAGCTGATTCTGTTAGTAGTAACGGCATATATGTATAAATGGTGTCTTGTGCATAGTGGCGGCAACTTTCTCACCCAAATAGGTACGGACAAGACTCATTTGCTCCTGAACTTATCCTATAAAAAAGGTGGGCAAGAGCAGCTCTATCATTTTTTTCAGCCATATCAAATGGCTTCCTCCCAAAACTCCTATACCCAGTTTTCTCGTGGTCAAAACTCTCAATTTGATGGTGAAATTCGTTACTGTCATTGCGGGCATAGGACTACTTTGAGGACCTCCCGAACACAGCGGAACATGGGGATGAGATTTCTTGGATGTGCACTATATGAGGTTATGCTTTGATCCATTTGATTGATCTTCTTGGTGTTTGGGCAACCATGGTAGTATTAATGTTTTTTTTTTTTTTCAATTTTTTCTCAAATCCAACCATTGTGTGGATTTTTTGAATGAGTTGATAGAGAAATAGAGCTTGTGCCGAAGCTATTGGATAAGATTGATGTGTTGGAGAGGGAGCTGAAGTTAGCTTGTCGAAGGGAAAGCTATTACCTATGTGTGTTGCTCGGGACTTGGGCTGGAATTGTATTTGTGTTGTTCATGTATTACCTACTGATAGCTTGGACTCCTCTAAATGGGTTGGAATTACCATGAGCATATGTATCAGTTGAATATAATATTATGAAAATAGGTTGGTGCTGTTTGTTTGTCAATGCATGCTTTGGTTCACTCTACTTTTTTTATGAACTTTAATTAACTTGTAATAAGAAAACCATAACCTGACAGCATCTCAATGAACTTTCAATTGTTAACTGAATTGGAAATCTCCTATCAACATAATAATATAGTTCAATAGAAGTCCTGCTCCAACAGTAAAAAAAGAAACTGGGAACATCATCATCCAAACAATAAAAAAGTTCATCCAAACAGTCATCCAGAAAAAGTTATAAAACATCCATAAATAGTTATACAACATCCAAGAAATTCTATGCTGCTCCATAAACAGTCATACAACATCTGTTGTCATCAACCAGATGCGCTGCGTTTTCCTGCTCCAATTCTCCCTCTACCTGCTTGTGACTTCCCTCTACAACTGGTACTGGGTGCTGATGGATTTGGTTGAGAAGAAGCTCATCTGACTCTCCCCTGACGAATCAAAATTCCATGACCTAAGTGAGTTAAATGCATATAATCTAGTTAAAAGTGAAAAAAAGGGCAAAAAAACAGTACTCTGGATGGTGGCTGAGAAGCTGGCATAGAAGTTGGTTGGGGCTAAGAAGCTGCTTGAGAAGTTGGAATGGGCTGAGAAGCTACCTGAGAAGCTGGCCGGGGCTAAGAAATTGCCTGAGAAGCTGGAATGGGCTGAGAAGCTAGCTGAGATTCAGAACTAAAGAGTCTTGAATTGGGATGCACTGGTCCCTTGCAAGACCTAGCATTATGGCCTGTTTTCAAGTATCTAGCACAAGATATTGTTCTATTCCTTCAAGAAACTCTACTGAAATTAGGTAACTCATCTGCATCCCTCCTCCTCAATTTCCTTGGCCTACCTGCAGGTCTTCTATACAATGGAGGAGCAACTACTTCCATTCCACTTTCTACCCAATCATGCATTCCAGGTACTGAGTGTATCAGCTACTATATGCCCTCAAATACATTTCTTTACTGTAACATGCATGAATGTAATCTTCAGGCTTTTCTTGATTCATGTATACACATGCTATGGCATGCTGACAAGGTATCCCAGTCAAATCCCACATTCTGCATAAACATGTTCCACTCTCGATGTTAACAACAAAAGTTTTGGCAAAACAATCAACCTCAAACTCACCTCTACCTGACTAGTTGGAAAACAGTGTCTGATGTCATTCTTGTTCTTTTCTAACTTTGCCAATATCCTTGGACAAATTGTCCCATCATACTTGGTTATTCCTTTCAACTTCAATTGAATTATGTTCATAAGCTTCCTCCTCACACACTCAAGCATGCCAACTATTGGTTTCTCCCTTGCTTCAAGTATGTAACTGTTGAAAGACTCACAGAGGTTGTTTATTAATGCATCACATTTGGCCCTTGTGGAAAAATGAGATCTAGCCCACCTGTTTAGATTAGCAGCTATCAGCCAATTATATGCAGCCTGGTCCAACTCTTTGATTCTCTGCATATTCCTGTCATATTCTCTTGGTGATCCACATGATGCTGCTGCCCACATAGCATCTTTTAAGAATTTTCCTCTGAAAAGTTTCTTGAAGTTATCATACATATGCTTCAGACAGTGTCTTACCTCAGCAATAGGAACAACTATCTCAAATGCTGCATCAAGCCCTTTCTGTCTATTGGACATAAAAATCCAACCCATGTCACCGCCATCTCTGATGTCATCAATTAATGACTTCAAAAACCAAGTCCATAAGTCCATGTTTTTAACCTCTACAACAGCCATTGCAATTGGGAACATATTCTCATTCCCATCTCTACCTATTGCAGCCAGCACTTGTCCACCATAAATACCTTTGAGGAAACACCCATCTAGACCAATTACGGGTGTACATCCACTCACGAACCCTACCTTTTGTGCCTCGTAACAGATATACAATCTTTGGAAATATGGAATTTTATCCATGTGAAGTCTTTGTGTCACCACAAATATACTTGTGTTAGGATTGTACTTCTAGACAGTGACACAGTAGTCCCTCAATTTAGTGTACTGCACTATCATATCTCCAGAAATGTTATCTGCTGCCTTCCTCTTGGCTCTATACAAGTTATCCTTCAACAAATCCACCTTCAGTTCTCTCCTCAACTCTTTCTGCATTGCAGGGATTGATCATTTTGGATTGTCACTCATCCTCTGCTGGTATTTATTAGCTAAATAGCTGGAAGTAACCAAGTGGCTTTTAAACTTCATACCACATGTATGCTTAGGCTTGAATGTCTTAATTTGAAATGTCTTCTCACCCTGCATGGGTGATGCATGAATCCTAAATCCACAATAAAATTTACAAACAGCCGTGATTTTCTTGTTCTCATTTTTCAAATATTTAATGTCATAGCTTTGCCTTACAGTCCATTCAACAAGCGCTTGTCTGAATACTTGTGGACTTGAAAATATCATACCCAACTTCAATTGAGGATTCTCCATATCAGTCAACTCATTAAATTAAAGCCATTTACCGTTCTTCTCATCAGATGAGCTGCATAAAGACTGAAGCTCATCCCCATCCTCATCATCTGTAATCCAATTCTCATCAACGGGTACTTGTTGGTTGTAGTTCTGTTCTTCTTCCACACTCCGGTTCATGAGGTCGTGATTCCTTCTCACAATTTCCTCTAAAGATATCCTCATCATCAGCCTTCTCAACATCCTCATATAACTCCGGAGGCGCATCAGGATCTAATCTGATGTGATCTTGCTTAGCCTCACTATCATCATCATTAGAGTCATCATGATGACCATGGTTCTGATTTTGGTCATCATCACTGCCTTCATCAACAGTTTTATCCTCAACATCAGCAGCATAGTCCTCATCACTGTGAAGTTTCCTGCTAGCTGATGCAACTTCTGCTGCAGGTAATTGCTTCAAGGGACCTTTGGTGTGAATATTTTGCATCAAGATCTTCCCCTTCGGTGACTCTACCATCAAAGGTTCATGTCCCTTCTCTACATAAATAGTAACCTCACTGTCCTTATAATGTTCTAATAGAAAACCTACATCCTTATCTGATTCAATCCGTCTCAAACCACCATCAAAATCCAATCCTGGCACCTTAAAAAACATTGAACTGTTCGCTGGGTAGCCTAATTCCATCACATAATTTCTGAACTCAAAACATGATGCTCTATCAATATCAAATTCAGTGATTTCATCTACCACACAACCAATGCATACACTATTTGGTGGGTCTGTAAAATAACCACCATGGTGGAATCGAACTGTTATTTCATCAAACGACACCTGCATGTAAACGACATTTCTTTGAGGCAAATTCATGTAGAATAACAACGAAAATTCCATTTTTGACAAATCCATAACTTTTTTTGTATCACTGTGATCCTCTCCATGTGTGACAGCCAAAAGAAGCTAACACAGTGCAGACAAGTGGGGATTCTACTCCACCAACATTTAAAAAAAAATAAAATGAAATAGATAACACAAGATGGGACAATTTTCAGACAACATCAACATATCGAACAACGAAAGGTCTTACATCCCCATTCACTAAATGAGAAAGAAAGGGACAATTTTCTAATTCAAATTTCACATAGAGATCGTAAAAACCCATCGACAACTTTAAAATCCATGCACATAGAGATATCAATCTAAGAAAAAAAGTCCAAACCCCTAAACCCAAAGCCCTCGACATCAGAATATACATGGCATTATTAGGGTTTGAGGAATATACATACCTCTGAAATCGCTGATGCTTCCCCAAAATCGATTCTCGCTAATGCTTCTTGATGGATGACAGAGCCCTAACCGTAATGAAGATCGCCTTTTTTAAGGAGAGGCGGCTTCTCCCAAAGTCACTTCGCAATAAAGATCACCTTGTTGAACCCTAACCGCAAGCGAAAAATGGGCAAAATGGATTATCGCTGATGCTTTTTTATGGATGGCAGAGCCCTAACCGCAATGAAGATTGCCTTTTTGATTGAGGGGCGTTTTCTCCCAAAGTCCATCGCAATGAAGATCGCCTTCTTGAACCCCTAACCGCAAGCGAAAAATGGGCAAAATGATTGAACAGGCAAAGACACAACTTATATATGGAGGGGTAAATTCGTCATTCCATCACGGCCGTCTCTAATTGCATTGTGATTTAAAATACAAGTAGGTTTAGTACACAATACCAAACTATAGAGGGGTAGTCTGACTTTTGACCAAAGTACAAATAGGTATTTTGCTATTATCCCTTCCCCTTATGATACACTGGTGATCCAAATTCCAAAGACCAAAAATCTTGATTTGTTGTTGGGTTATCATTTCCGTGAAATGGTAATCAAGAATGTGGTCTTCTTTTCAAATCTATGAGTTCCATTTTCACCTTAACTGTTGGGGAAGATGATGGATTCCAAACCCGAATTGAAACTTCGGGCAACAGTCATATGTTTAGACCCGTTTGATAGCTCGGGTCAGAGTTTTGTTCCACGGGCCCAAATTAGACTCCATGAGCTCGGGTTTATGGGTTCTCTCCAAGGACCCGAGAACTAAATGCAACAATCATTAATTGTATATTTATTTATGTATATTAAGAGTCTTAAATAAGTTTATAAGCATTAATGCCAAGGGAGGAACTTTTTTTATACCGAAGCCCCACCTGACGCACAAGGATATTTTTTTGGGTCAGCCACTGATTAAGAGACCAATATGGGTCTAGGTAGAGGTCCTTTCACTTGTTTGGGTCTTTAATTTAATTTCAGCTATGGGCATGGATCTTACTAACTTGAATACAAGTAGGGTTTTGGTTCAGTTGTTGGTCCTACTAGCACTTAACGTCCAGATCTGAGTACACTATGGGTCAGACTAAAACAGTGCCATCCATGTTAGCTTCCTTAGACCATTTGGGTGTGGAGAAAATTGGTGGGGAAAACTGTCTGTGGTGCAAAATTGAACCGTGTACACCAGAAAATTGATATATCTATACTTGTATAAGCATCTTACAAAATACATCAATCGAACCATGAGAAATTTGGCTTGGAAATGGCTTATGGATTCCATTATCTGGTGCATTGCATTTGAATTTGACTGTGATCTAGTAGGCCGTGGTGAGGCCTACTGTAGGTCAACACACCCCATCAAATGGGTCAGACCACCAAGCGTTGCAAGAGTAGACACAGCCCTATCAACTGTGGCACGCATTGTAATAACAGTTGTAGGCCTAGGCAGGGATTGCACCATTCCAAGGCGTGATCCTCTTCGTGAGACCATTTATTTCCACCATTGCAGCATGGATGAATTTAATTAGTGGTGGACAAAGCCTTGTTAAGGACATGTACGTGTCTGTGAGTGCCTCGGTCAAGAGTATAACTTGTCTTGTACAAAGAGAACCACAAAAAGTATTTAACAAAAAAAAAAAGAAAAAAGAACCATTACTTGATGCCCGAATCAGGATTGCCACCCACACCCAACGAACCCATTTCAGACCCAACCCATAAAACAGGGTAGTGATATGTACTTCGGACCCGTTAAATTCTATGGTCTGGGTTCATGCAGTTTTGGACCCAGACTGAGACTCATGAGCCATAAAGTAAGGGGTGGCAATCATAAAAACATACTTCGGACCCATTTAATTCTATGGACATGAACCCACACCCAACTAACCCGTTTCAGACCCAACCCATAAAAACGGGGTATGTGATGTGATTTAAAATCAATCATTTAATACTGCAAGTACACAGTTGTCTTATTGAGACAGTGGCAGTTACAGGTCAATCCCACATGGAGCACCACTAAGTTAAAATTTAAAATCTGATTTTTTTTATCAATGATAATGACAAGAGAGATAACAAGAAACAATAATAAAAATTGAGAAGATTCTAGATCTAAAGTGCAAAAAGAAGATATGAGAAAACGTAGATCAGAATATCATGAATCCATTAAGTAGTCCCACCATCATTCCATGCAATTGATAAAATAGATTTATCCCAAAAATCTTTCAAATCAGAAACAAATCAATGTTTCTGATTTGGATAATTTGTCTATTAAAGAGCACAATTTTCCACAATTTATTTAAGGCAAAATTCTCCTTCACCTAATGAAATTATGAACTTAACTAAATATCACATATTAATCAAAGATAGATTATCAAAGAATTTCAATCTAAGAATAATCTATTAAGAAAACATACATGATTAGAGCATTGTTCAAATAAAAAAATTAAATAGCATAGGTTGTCAATGACAACAAAAAGCAGATTTATTATTATAATCAATACGCAAAAAATATCACATAGATTAATGATGAGAAACACTTAGCTTCAACTAACACTCTGATCTAGAAATCTACTCCTCTATTGTAAAAGATGTGATTTTCATTGAGAACTTTATGGCAATTACAATTTTCTCTTACACTCTTCTAACCTAGTTCTGGAACAGGGCTCTAAAATACCCAAAAATAACTCTAAAATTCTATTAATTAAGGAAAGAAGATAAAGAGGAAAGAGAGTAATGTAGTGGACGTCCCAGGGAGGGAGTGTATCCATGCATGCTTCCTTTGGTTCCTTTTATAACTCCTGGTTATCTTACAGATACGTTGAATCCGGAAACCTTCTTTGCAGATTGATTTATCTTTAATGAGAAGGTATATCTTTTATCCTTTTTGAATTTGAATGAGGTGGAAGCTTCTGGAAACCTCTGGATGGCTTGGCTAATCTTCATACGGGGTCCCACATGGGATATGCTGCAATGGATTATCAACTGTGTGGATTTAATTGCAATCCCGTCTAAAAATAAACATGAAAATTTATGGGCCCATAACTTTGTCAATTTAGCTCCGATTTGCGTGGTCTTGGGCTCCACGGATATCTACTCTGAATAATCTTTTCAATGGTAGGTAAATTTCATCAATCCGATGGTCGGATTGAAAGTTAGGTCCATTTGAAGATGAGTTATCATGAGAAAAACGGGATTAACTTTTGAAATTTGATTTGTAATGAACTCTATCTCTGCACAACTTTCATTTTTGAAAGGATATTAGATGTGGATGATTCATACTCTTCTTCTTTTATTCCAATCAAAGTTTTACTCTTTGAATTATCCATTAATAGTTTCAAATTTGCAACTACTGCAGACCCTGCCATGTGGAACATTTCATCTGCTTGAACAATGGGCCCTATGAGAAGTCTTTTGTTGTACTTAGGACTCTTCAACTGCCATGATGAGTGAACCCCTCCTTTGATTCATTTGCACATAGCTTGTATGTGGGGTCCACGTGGTGAATTCTTCAATTTACTTCTTTTCAAGCTTCTATTTAGCAATGTAGGGCCCAAGATGGCAATATGTGCTTAAAAGTAGGTTCCGTGATAGAGGCTTGCAATTCTTATTTTCTGCACATTTTAATTCAACACATCAAATACTGAAGAGCCCATATTGAAGCGGGCTCCATCTGGATAGAGTTCTACTCAAACTGGGACTCTTCGAAGAAAAATTGCATAATATTCTAATTTAATGCAGAAAATGTATGAAAAATATGAAAGTTTAGGTTTCTAGGTAAAAATGCATGAAATGATGGAATTAAATGAATAATGATGCAATTCACCAAATAAAACCCCTAATTCATCCTAAATTTATGCGTAAATATGCAAATCCATGAACTCAATACACCCCCTAACGAGCATTTTGCTAGTCCCTTAGCAAAAGTTAAGGGAAAAAAGATTTGTATCTAAGAAAAACAAGTAAATATGAAAACCACTTTTGCCAATATTCTCTGTTGCATTTAGCATATGCAATAAGCCCTTAAACCCCTAGGTTCCCCATAGTGGATGAGTTGTGCCTCGTGAGGGTTTGCTGTGAATCTACCCACAAATTTTTTTTTTCATATATATATATATCAAAAGCAAAAGAAATTTCTCAAAAGAAAATCCACTCTTGTCAAATATTTTCAAAATTTAGAATAATCAAAAGTCCAGACTTTTCAAAATCCAGTCCACTATTCTAGTTTCAAAATTTTTATCAAATTCATAACAAGATTTGTGTGCACGGTGATATTAAGTAGACATCACTAACCGGTTTTGAACTTTCCACACCAATGCCACGATACAGAAAATTCACTCAAATTGTTCGGTTCCCCAAAATCTAGCCAAAATAGATTTCCTCCTCTCAAAGCTATTATGGCGGCTGCACACTATTGTTAAAGGCTGAAAAATTTCTCCATTCCCCTCTTTGTTTTTTTTTTCTTTTCTATATATATATATGTCTTTTTTATTTTTTTCGAACACACACATGTAACTGTGCAATGCTTAGGCTCCTTAAGTTTTCTAATTAACCCATGTAATGGGCATTAGGCCAATGACTCCCAACCAAGATGGCTTTAGGGCACTAGGTATGTAAATACCCCTATGGGCTTACTGGCTCGGGTTAAAAAGGTTACGAACCCAAACTGGCCACAAACTTTTTATTCTTTTCAAGACTTCTAACTAAACCCTTCTTTTTAATTTTTAATTTTTTTTATTTTTAAGAGAGAATAGGGAGAAGCTCATTAGACCCCGAACAAAAGGTAGCCATTTTTAATTATCCCGAATTAATTCTCTTTACTGAACCAGGAGATAAAAAAATTCTTGAACTAAATCGTGTGTTCACAAGTATTTTCTGGAAAAGTCCGAGAGTAACATCTTAGCCTCCTATCCAAAACTTTGAGAAATGTATACGTGTGTGTATGTGAGGATAAGCTTAGATACTTCCTTGATAGGTTTCTTCAAAAAAATAATGGACCTTCTTTTTAGTTCCTTCTGAAAATTCAAAAAATCAAAATTCCTTAAATATCTTCAATTCATCTCAATTCCTTTGAAAACGTCCTTTTTCCTAGGTTTTTTTTTTCTTTTTTTTTTTTCGGGCAAAAGATGTTGAAGAATAAGCTACTAAGTCGCATGCACCCCCCAAACTAAACCTGATATTGTCCTCAATGTTAATAATTAAAAAAAAAAAATGCAACGGGGAGAATGCAATGGCGATGCTGACTACTCAGAGTAAATGGGATCCTGAAGCAAGATTTCCTTAGTGTGTTTGTCTTTTAGTTCAAGAAACGGTTTCAACCGTTGACCATTCACTTTGAAAACATCCCCATTTTGGGATTTTCAATTTCCACAGCACTATGAAAGTAAACAGTCCTGACAATGAATGGGCCAGTCCACCGGGTTCATAACTTCCCTGGAAATAGGTGTAACCGGGAGTTATACAAAAGGACTTTCATACCCGGTTCAAAGGATTTTCTTAAAATTGACTTATCATGGTTCAACTTCATTCTTTCCTTGTAGATCTTGCCATTCTCATAGGCATCATTTCTAAGTTCTTCCAACCCATTGAGTTGCAATTTGCTCAAAGTACCCGCAGTGGGTAAGTCAAAATTGAACTTCTTAATGGCCCAATAAGCTCTATGCTCCAATTCAACGGGCAAGTGGCATGCCTTCCCATAGACCAACCTATATGGGGACATCCTAATAGGTGTCTTGTAAGCGGTTCGATACGCCTATAGCGCATCCAATAGTCGCAAAGACCAGTCTTTCTGATTTCGATTGACCGTCTTTTCTAAAATTTGTTTAACCTACCTATTCGAAATCTCCGCTTGGCCACTTGTTTGCGGGTGATAAGGTGTAGCAACCTTATGGGTGACTGAATATTTTTTCAACAAATGCTTAAAGGGATGGTTGTAAAAGTGAGTGCATGCGTCCGTCACTAATGATCGCCCTAGGGGTACCGAAGTGAGAAAAGATGTGATCTCTCACAAACTTGATCACCACCTGGTGGTCATTCTTCTTTGTCGGTATGGCTTCTACCCACTTGGAAACATAGTCTACCACCAGCAAAATATAGAGATTTCCAAAGAAATTTGGAAATGGCCCCATGAAGTCAATTCCCCACACATCAAAAATTTCCACCACAAGTATGGGATTCAAGGGCATTATGTTCCTCCGATTGAGCTTGCCAAGCTTTTGACACCTCTCACAGTTCAAACAAAAGATGTGGCAATCTTTAAAGATTGTGGGCCAGTAAAATTTACACTGCTGTTGACACAAAAAATGTCACTTTGCCTCCTCAACATCAAAAGCTACATGGAGCCGCATCCTACTACAAACAGGCAAAGCTGCTTCAAGCATCAGATTTTGTCAAAATCAAACAAAAATTGCAAGATCTTTCAAAATAGCCAAAAAAGAGGTACACATGAAGTTTCGGGCCATTTCGACACAATTTGGCCTAACTTCAATCCTCCAACAGCTGAGCGGGAGCTCCCGGCGGCGACAGTGTCAAATACATCAAATAATCTATCAGAGCCTATGGATGGTCTCAAAATACCTCCAAAAGGTTCCACGTCGAATTTCAAGTCAAACCGACACCGTTTGACCCTCCATCAACTCTCGAACGGCGAAATCAAGCCTCCTGGTGGCGAGCACCTCCGATGCCTCCACTCGTCAAACAAAGCACATGAGTAGCTTCTACATGCTTCCAAAGGGCTGCACATCAAATTTCAGGTCATTCCAACAATGTTTAACCCAGCTTTGAGGCTCCGAAGCAAAATCAAGCCTACCGGCGGCGGAGCTCCCCGAGACCATGGCATCCAAATCGGAGCTAATGGATCATATCAAAATGACTCCAATAGGCTCCCTGTCAAATTTCAGGTCAATTGGACATAGGATGACCACACATCAAACCTTGACATCTTCCGCACGGTGAAATCAAGTCTAGCATTGACGGGACCTCAAACGGCTTCAAAACTCAAATAAAAGCCTATGGTTGGTCCTATCTAATGCTCAGGAAGCTTCACCTCAAATTTCAGGTCATTCCGACATCGTTTGACCTAGTTTCAACTCTTGGCGGAAAATCGACTACACAGTCTTCGGCTTTTCCAAAAATAGGAAACTTTGTGCTCTGATTTGAATGACGTCTCGATGGGTTTTCTTCAGTGGAATCAAGCTAATAAATGAGGAGAAATGTCAAAGAAAAATACAGGAGAAAACAGAAGCAAAAAATCCTGAAAAACGGCGAAGAAACAGCGACCTAAAGACAATCGAAAAGGGGGCCAAAGCCCCATGGTCGCTGGCGACCTTGGCCCATGGTCGCCTGAGACCCTGGAAGTCCGGGTCGCCGGATTTCTGCCGAAACGTTCGTTTTTTCGATTCTTTTCGCGTTTCGCGATGATTGGCCCCTGTGATTTTCTTAAAATCTGATTTTTGAGGCATGATATCCGTTGATCTTCGTCAACATCACGGATCCGCCATCGAAATCATTTGGTCATCATCGGACACTCCGAAACCGCCAACCGACCAACGAAGAAAGTACACTTTCTACCCGACCGATCGAGAAATTGACTGGATAGATGTTGCCGGCCCATTGGTTTCAACCAATGTCTGAATTTGCATCGTCATCCGACATCAAATAACATGCGGATCCATTGATGATCATCGCAAGAAGAATTCCAAAAGACGCGGTGCAGTCCGCGACTCTTTAAGCGATTCGGTAACCAATTAATGAAGTTAAATTACCTTTTTATGACAACTTATTAGGATCATTAACTCATTATTTTGGACGGCCCAATCAGAAGCAAGCAAATGGGAGTTACAAGTCCAATTAATCATTGCAATTAACCATGTAACTCCTATCATTATGGAGATTAATCATGGTAATTAATCATAAAACTCCCATCATCATGGAGATTAAATGTCCATTATTCTCCATCGGCCAATCAGAATCCAAGAAAAAGGAGTTACAAAATTATGAAATTAAATCTTGTAACTCCTCCCATCATGGAGCATTAATACAATCAATGCCCATAAACCTTCCTAATAGCTACCAAAAGCCTATAAATAGGCGGTCATTCCAAAGGGAAAGGGTCCTGAAAAATCGTCTTGAAAATTATCCCGAAGAATTCTCTACACAAAGAAGCTCTCTTGCCTCGAAGAAACTCTACTGCAAACACTACAAGGTGATCGAAGTCCCTTGGGGGGCCACCCCCCCAAGGTTTCCCCTCTTCTTATATCCAACATGGCCTAGATGCGGCTTTTCAGCCCGTGTACTTGGTTTTTTTATTGGATATAGGACATTCCCTTGGTCTTTGTCCTCTAAAAATCCGAGGTCCAAGCCAAGCCAAGTGAACTAAAGCATCAAGTGTTCTCATCTGAAGGACGACGGCGGAGTCCATTCATGATTCGCGACCGTTGATCTGAACGAGTCCCCACAATCTCTTAAGAAGTCAGATCCCTCTTTCTTTCTTCCCTATTGTATTTTGTATTTTTTTAAAACAGACAAAAAATCACAATTCTTGTCTTTCACTATTGATAAGATTTGTAAAGTCGCATTCCATTGTAAAATCGCCTTCTACGGCACAAAACTGCCTTTGACAGCAAACTAAACAAAATCGCCCCTCACGGCATTCTAAAATCTTGTCTCTTTTCTTTAAATATACATGCAATGAAAAGTTGGAAAAAAAGTTTGATTTCCTTTCTAGTTGTGAAGGTGAATCTCCGGATCACCATTTCAAATTCCAAGTAGAATAGAAAATCTGGCCTACCCGTACAAAAATGTTGATGCTTGCTCTTTTTTTCCCTTCGCCCCGCCGAACCCCGGCGGACCCGAGATGGAGGAAGGCAAGAAAGAAAAAGTCGGGTCCATCAAATTGGCAATACCCGGTGGGACTCGTTCATTTGAGAACATGATGCTTAGAATCCTTGGCTCCTTTCTAGTTGGTGGCCTATGTTGGATCTCGTATCTAAAAAAAAACACGAGATGGGATTCTTTGGAAACTTCTTTCTTTGAACCTGTTTCCATTCTATCTTTTCTCAAATGAAAAAAAAAAGGTTTCCAAATTTCTTTCTTTTGGACTCGAATTGGAGAAACTTTGGTTCTTTCCTTTTCGTACAATGGCTCGCAGAAATGTTTGAGCCAACGTTCAGATTGGGAGGGTCCATTTTCTTCTCTTTGATGGGTTCATTGGAAATCTTTCAAAAAAAAATGTTTTCAAATTTCTCCCTTTTGGATTCAAATTGGAGAAATTTCGATTCTTTCCTTTTCGTACAATGGCCCACAGAAATGTTTGAGCCAACGTTCGTGTCACGCCCCCAAACCCGGACCCTACAGCGGCCCGACCTCGGGGGGCGCGAACTTGGGATATAAGTAATAATTATATTCCTCCCAGGATCCGCGTGAGTGAGGATGGCAATTCCACTCATTCTGAATATTTTGCGGAAGCTTACGTGGCGTTGCGACTCGGATTCCGTGGCTATCGGATTCCGCATCGCACCCAACCGCTAGTATATAGCTATTGTATCAAGATTCATATCAGACTGGAACAAACCATCACATTGAAAATTACAGAGCTGACGGTAACAGGATATTTCATTCTGTCACGCCCCCAAACCCGGACCCTACAGCGGCCCGACTTCGGGGGGCGCGAACTTGGGATATAAGTAATGATTATAATCCTCCCAGGATCCGCGTGAGTGAGGATGGCAATTCCACTCATTCTGAATATTTTGCGGAAGCTTACGTGGCGTTGCGACTCGGATTCCGTGGCTATCGGATTCCGCATCGCACCCAACCGCTAGTATATAGCTATTGAATCAAGAATCATATCAGACTGGAACAAACCATCACATTAAAAATTACAGAGCTGACGGTAACAGGATATTTCATTCCCACATATGTTCAAGTTACAAGTATCAAAGTGCATTAATTACAAAACCCTGAGAACAGGCTAATAAAAGCCATACAAATAACAAGCTAGATAAACACTACCCCATATGTGACGTAACTCAGATGTCGAGCTAAATGTCTACATGACATAGTCGACGCTACAAATCTGCAACTCATGGCTCCACAGCCAACACGTGCACTCAGCTCGGGGCAAAGAAATCTGGACCTGAGTACCAAAAGAGTGGGTCAGACACGACGGTCTGGCAGGTGGGTGAATAGATAAACCAAGAAAGAAATCAAACATATCATAGTTATAACGAAAACCGTCATAAAACAGGGTGCATAGTTCATTTGAAATACAAATGCAATATAAAACATGCGGGGTATTCAAGGTACAGGAACTGACTAGATGGCAACCACACTAAAGCCAAATCCTCTCTATCACTAGAGTGACGAGAGCACATTGCGTGCATTGGGCTCAATCACACGAAGTGACGAGAACCAATATTATAAACAGATACATATACATATACATATAGCTAGGCAGGACCACGGTCGCGAACCGGGTAACGGGACAGTACGGGATCCAAGTTGCAACTGGCGGGAGCACAGGGGGAGACCCAAGTCAGTTGATCAGACTGACAAGGATGTCCAAGCTTAGTGGTGCCGACTCTTAGGTTACATGAGAAATCGAGACATGTACAAAACTCTATCAATATAAAACATACGGGCAGGCGGGGCATGGTGCTCGTAGGCACACATTTCATATCATTAACAGTTCATGCATAAACGAGGCTGGCGAGACATATCCAGAGTATGAATCAGAATTTGAAATAAAACCAGTAGGTCGGGTAATTATACATATAAACTGAATAAAACAAAGCAATAAATCCTATATCATTAGGGACTATGTATTGGGATATCCACATTCAGACAACATGTATAAGGGTCTTGTATGTCTAAATTTACCCTTAGTATGGTACTCGAATGATAGAGGACATACTAAGTTTCCTTATGCACATTGATGAATCTAAAAGTCCCAATACCTTTTCCGAAATGGTGTTCCTTTCTAAGTCAATCTCCTTATGTCATCCCCTGGGTCTTTCCAAGGTGGTAGGGCATCAGAACATCCCATCCAAACCTTTAAATACCATATTTGAAAACTACAGGAAAGACTCAGGAATTCTGGGTGCAACTCGGTCACCTGTCGGTCAGATGGCGGTTAGCCGCCGAGGTGATCGGCGGTTAGCCGCTGGATAACCGCGGGGCTGACCGCGGTTCCCCTGCCAAAATATATCATTCTGTGTTTCTAACCGCGCATATCGGTCACCTGGCGGTCGCAGGGTTTTGGGGTGGCGGTTAGCCGCTAGCTGACCGCGGGGCTGACCGCGGTTCACCTGTCAAAACGAAGCATTCTGTGTTTGTAACCGAATCTGGGTCGGCTAGCCGCCGGTCACCTGTCGGCTAGCCGCCGAGGTGACCGCCCGCTGACCGCCCAGCTGCGGAAACTCTGCATCAGGTGCAGATTTCAGCTCTTTCCTTCCCAAACCATTTACATCTCAACTTCACCCATTCCCAAACATGACATGGGTCTATTCTCTTCCATTCCACATCTCATTCTTTTCTCCAACACCATTCCATCAATGCATTAATCCTCTTTCCAAAACAAACCTCATTCAATGCAAGTGCAAATCTCATTCATGAAATCCATAAATACAAATAAACAAGCTTTAACAAGATCAAAAGCATACATTTTCAAGAGACTGAACAAGACAGAAAGACTCATCAACATGCATATTTCGAAATCAATATAAACCATAGCAAGAATAGGTATTAAATCATCATAAGTAAGTAATAAAATCCACATTTCCTCATAAAACTTGTTAGCATTCAAAAACCATCCATTCATCCACTTGCCTTGGTTTCCAAAGTAGCTAATCAATCTCTAATCACCTTCTCAAGCCACAAATCTCCAATCTATACAAAAACCCCAAAATAAACCCATCTTAGAACCCTAAAATGGCAAACCAAAGAACAAAAAGAAGAGAGCTCCCAATAGAGAAGATGGAGACTCTCTAGGGCTAGGAAAACACAAGTCTAGGAGATTGAAAGGATTGCTTACTTGGAAGTGCTTCAAATGAAGAAAACTAACTCAAGGAGAACCTCAATGTGGCTGGATTTCTCTTCTAATGGTATCCATAGAGAGCTTGAGATGAGGGGAAGAAGAAGATGGACACCAATCTCTCATTTTGGCAAGCTTGGAGGTGGGTCTTGTGAGAAAACAAGAAGAAGAAGAGGAAAGGGGAAAACCCTAGGCTGAGTTCCTCTCCTAACGCTGGGAACGAATGGGGAAGAAGAAGATGGGCTGGGCATTTGTAAAAAGGGTGGGTGTGGGTCCCACTATCACTAAAACTTGTCGGGATTAAAACATCGGTTTCTGGGCTTCGGATGCGATCGACGAAGAAGAGAAAAATGTTCCTCATAAAATCTATTTTTCAAAAAGTATAATTTTGGCATGGTTTTGAGATCTCGGAATTTGGGTCCAGATTTTGTGTAAAAAGACTGTTTTACCCCTATCAATGGCAAAGTAGGGTTTAGAGGTCTCGGATGGAAGCGGAGCAAATACAAAAGTTGTCGGGAATAATAAAATACATTAAACGAAACAATTTACAGATATCCGAAATTATCGCACAAATCCCAAAGCTAATCAAAACACAATAAACGAACCCCCAAAATCACACAAACTCACAAGGGAAACCCCCAAAGGTTCCACTCAATCAAAAGAGTTCTCAAAATCAATCAAAGCTATAAAAAGCTATTCTAATCCAGATTAACCAAATTCCACTAATCCCACTCTAGAAAACTAATCCAAAATTAAGAAAACACTAATCCCAGAAATTAGGGGTCGGGTTCTCACACATTCCCACATATGTTCAAGTTACAAGTATCAAAGTGCATTAATTACAAATCCCTGAGAACAGGCTAATAAAAGCCATACAAATAACAAGCTAGATAAACACTACCCCACATGTGACGTAACTCAGATGTCGAGCTAAATGTCTACATGACATAGTCGACGCTACAAATCTGCAACTCATGGCTCCACAGCCAACACGTGCACTCAGCTCGGGGCAAAGAAATCTGGACCTGAGTACCAAAAGAGTGGGTCAGACACGACGGTCTGGCAGGTGGGTGAAAAGATACAAACGATAATCTGAATAATAAAACATATGGTAAATCATGCTATTCGATCAAGAGTTTCATAGATCTAAAACCAGTGTAAACATGTATATCTGGCAAAACATGTAATCATTTTAAAGCATGAGTAAAAGCATAAATATCTGGTAAAACATGCATTCCTTTAAAACAACTGTAAAACATGTATTCCTTTAACATGACTGTAAAACATGTATTCCTCACATTGCAAACCCAGTCCATAGGCGGACCCTGCAAATTGCCCTTCTTCAGGGGAGCCACAATCGTGGGGAACGGATTGGCAACCACACTAAAGCTAAGTCCTCTCTATCACTAATGTGACGAGAGCAAGATCGAGCGTTGGTCTCTAACACGCGAAGTGACGAGAACCAACATTATACATATATATACATATAGCTAGACAGGACCACGGCCGCGGAACCGGGTAATCGGGACAGGATCCAAGCTACAGCTGGCGGGAGTACGATGGGGGAGGCCCAAGTCAGTTGATCAGACTGACAAGGACGTCCAAGCTTAGTGGTGCCGACTCAAAGTGACATGAGAAATCAAAACATGTACAAAACTATATCGGTATAAAACATTCGGGCAGGCGGGATACGGTGCTCATAGGCACGTATTACATATCACTATCTTTTCATGTATAAACGGGACTGGCAGGACATGTCAGGTGCATAAATCAGAGTTTGCGATAAAACCAGTGATATCGGGTAAGGATACGTATAATCTGAGCAAAACGATGAAAATGAATCCTTATACAGCTACGGATTATATATTGGGGCTCCTATATTAAAACAACATGTATAAGGATCTTGTATGTCTATTATTACCCTTAGTATGGTACTCGAATGATTGAGGACATACCAAGTTTCCTTATGCAAGTTGATAAATCCAAAAGTCCCAATACATTTCCGAGATGGTGTTCCTTTCTAAGTCAATCTCCTTATGTCATCCCCTGGGTCTTTCCAAGGTGGTAGGGCATCAGAACATCCCATCCAAACCTTTAAATACCATATTTGAAAACTATAGGAAAGACTCAGGAATTCTGGGTGCAACTCGGTCACCTGTCGGTCAGATGGCGGTTAGCCGCCGAGGTGATCGGCGGTTAGCCGCTGGATAACCGCGGGGCTGACCGCGGTTTCCCCTGCTAAAATATATCATTCTGTGTTTCTAACCGCGCATATCGGTCACCTGGCGGTCGCAGGGTTTTGGGGTGGCGGTTAGCCGCTAGCTGACCGCGGGGCTGACCGTGGTTCACCTGTCAAAACGAAGCATTCTGTGTTTGTAACCGAATCTGGGTCGGCTAGCCGCCGGTCACCTGTCGGCTAGCCGCCAAGGTGACCGCCCGCTGACCGCCCAGCTGCGGAAACTCTGCATCAGGTGCAGATTTCAGCTCTTTTCTTCCCATCCCTTTACATCTCAACTTCACCCATTCCCAAACATGACATGGGTCTAATCTCTTCCATTCCACCTCTCATTCTTTTCTCCAACACCATTCCATCAATGCATTAATCCTCTTTCCAAAACAAACCTCATTCAATGCAAGTGCAAATCTCATTCATGAAATCCATAAGTACAAATAAACAAGCTTTAACAAGATCAAAAGCATACATTTTCAAGAGACTGAACAAGACAGAAAGACTCATCAACATGCATATTTCGAAATCAATATAAACCATAGCAAGAATAGGTATTAAATCATCATAAGCAAGTAATAAAATCCACATTTCCTCATAAAACTTGTTAGCATTCAAAAAAACCATCCATTCATCCACTTGCCTTGGTTTCCAAAGTAGCTAATCAATCTCTAATCACCTTCTCAAGCCACAAATCTCCAATCTATACAAAAACCCCAAAATAAACCCATCTTAGAACCCTAAAATGGCAAACCAAAGAACAAAAAGAAGAGAGCTCCCAATAGAGAAGATGGAGACTCTCTAGAGCTAGGAAAACACAAGTCTAGGAGATTGAAAGGATTGCTTACTTGGAAGTGCTTCAAATGAAGAAAACTAGCTCAAGGAGAACCTCAATGTGGCTGGATTTCTCTTCTAATGGTATCCATAGAGAGCTTGAGATGAGGAGGAGAAGGAGATGGACACAAATCTCTCATTTGGCAAGCTTGGAGGTGGGTCTTGTGAGAAAACAAGAAGAAGAAGAGGAAAAGGAAAAACCCTAGGCAGAGGCTCCTCTCATATGGCTGGAACGAATGGGGAAGAAGAAGATGGCTGGGCATTTGTAAAAAGGGTGGGAGTGGGTCCCACTATCACTAAAACTTGTCGGGATTAAAACATCGGTTTCTGGGCTTCGGATGCGATCGACGAAGAAGAGAAAAATGTTCCTCATAAAATCTATTTTTCAAAAAGTATAATTTTGGCATGGTTTTGAGGTCTCGAAATTTGGGTCCAGCTTTTGTGTAAAAAGACTGTTTTACCCCTATCAATGGCAAAGTAGGGTTTAGAGGTCTCGGATGGAAGCGGAGCAAATACAAAGGTTGTCGGGAATAATAAAATACATTAAATGAAGCAAATTACAGATATCCGAAATTATCGCATAAACCCAAAACTAATCAAAACACAATAAACGAATCCCCAAAATCACACAAAACTCCAAAGGGAACCCCCAAAGGTTCCACTCTATCAAAAGAGTTCTCAAAATCATTCAAAGCTATAAAAAGCTATTCTAATCCAGATTTAACCAAATTCCACTAATCCCACTAGAAAACTAGTCCAAAATTAAGAAGACACTAATCCCAGAAATTAGGGGTCGGGTTCTCACAGTTCGGATTGGGAGGGACCATTTCATTCTCTTTGATGGGTCCATTGGAGATCTTTCAAAAAAAAAAATTAAAAAAAAAAGTTTTCAAATTTCTTTCTTTTGGATTCAAATTGAAGAAATTTCGATTCTTTCCTTTTCGTATAATAGCTCGCAGAAATGTTTGAGCCAACGTTCGGATTGGGAGGGACCATTTTCTTCTCTTTGATGGGTCCATTGGAGATCTTTCAAAAAAAAAAAATAAATAAATAAAAAGTTTTCAAATTTCTTTCTTTTGGATTCAAATTGGAGAAACTTTGGTTCTTTCCTTTTCTTACAATGGCTCACAGAAATGTTTGAGCCAACGTTCGGATTCAGAGGGGCCATTTTCCTCTCTTTGATGGGTCCATTGGAGACTTTAAAAAAAAAAAAAAAACAACAACACATGTTAAGGTTACACCAATTGCGTTCTTTGACCAAAGTGGATCTAAGAAAAGCCTTGTCCAGAGTGTGGAGGCAGCTAGACTGTTCGAGGTAAGGATCCTTCAAACGGGTTCATTAAGTAATCCTACCCTTACCTGGGGGTCGATCTATTCACTGAGGTTTCATAAAACCGAATTGGAAGACCTATGTGTACTCTTAAAAAAAATCTCTCTTAAAAAAAACAAAAAAAAACTTCTGTCATTATTGTGTTCAAATTCGAGAAATTGTGGTTCATTCCTTTTCGGATTTAGTGCTCCCATAAATGTTTGAGCCTCTGTTCGGATTGGAATACCATTTTCTCTCTTTTATGAATTCAATCTTGACTTTTCAAAAAAAAAAAAAACTTCCGTTATTATTGGATTCAAATTTGAGAAATCCTGGTTCCTTCCTCTTCGGACTTAGGGCTCGCGGAAATCGCTGAGCCTTCATTCGGATTGAAATACCATTTGCTCTCTTTTGCGAATTCGATCTTGACCTTTCAAAAAATCCCATCTTGTGTCCTTTTCAAGGATGTGATTTACAACATGTGTGCCTAGAGGTGCTAGTACGCCCTTTCGGGTCTACTGTATTCGCGGCCGACACATTTGTATCTCTAACCTTATATCATTTTACCTCGAGTGAGCTTCGCTTCTCGGTAACTTGAATTAAGGTTTACAATTGCTTCTAGCAGTCACTGGAACGCTCATGACCAGCCGACCAAACTTGCGTTCAGAACAATTGTACAATCTATGACTTTTTTCCTTCTTCATTACGCTCAGAAATAGGCCATGCTTGCTGAACGATTTGAAAAGACAAAACCATAGTATAGTCTATTTATGATTACCATATTCTTGTGATTACTAATGGATGTGGTCTTATTTCAGAAGTTTTCCAAAACTAACAATGGCAGCTTCGTTGACCATCACCTTCGATGAGAACAAGTACCAAGTCATGCTTCAAAAGAAGCAAAGCAAGCGCATTCACAAGCGCCCCACCAGCTGCCGAAGCGTCACCTCCCTCGGCAACTCCCAAAACACCGGGTCGACCTCCACTCCCTGGACCATCGTCTTCGGGTCACTGGGACCATTCCCACTACTCGTAGAAGAGACGGCACCTACTAAGAAGCAGAAGATCGCCCCTCAACATGTCGCTGCCCTGACACTAAAGGCAGTCACCAAGAAACCTGAGGCTTATGGCAATCCCACAAGGCCTCAACCTACAAAAGACCAGGTCTGCCTCAAGACTTGGTCCCCGCGATCTTCACCAAAACAAAGAAGGTCCCGGACATCTGCAAAACCAGCATACATGGCTCCTCTCAAGGAGAACCGGTTCTATCGTCTTGCTTACATCAAAGGAGAGAAGCCTACCCTCCACCAAACAACCAAAACAACTCAGCACGAGCCGGCTTTCGACTCATGAAGAGTGAATGTCCTAAGACACTAAGACAGTATCCTTTTTCGACTCACGAAGAGTGAATGTCCTAGTCACAAACTCTGAGCAACCTCCACCGGATGATAAATGGCTCTATGCATTCAGCAGCTAGAGCAAGGACAGCAGAGAATAGAGGTCCTGATGGAAAACCTCCTTCTCACTCTCCAACATCCACCAAACAACGATGAAGTTCCTCCACAAGATGAGGCAAACGGTGGAGAAGATGAGTCACGCGCCCTTACTAAAAAGGACGTTGACAATATCCTCGCCAAAGCAAAAGAAGAGGATACACTGAAGGAGCATGGGATCAAACCACCATATCCCTTATGGATGGACTAGGTTCCGTTCCCTCCAAAATTCAAGCAACCTCTTCTCCAAACATATACGGGGAAAGGTTCAGCCAGACAGCATGTCATCCACTTCAAGATCCTGACAGGAACGATTGCGGATCAAGATGCTCTCAAGATCTGTCTCTTTGCAAGTACTCTAAAAGGTATGGCCTTTGATTGGTACTTCACTCTGCCAGAGGACTCCATTCAAAACTAGACCATGCTAGTGACACGCTTCCTGACCCACTTCAAAGGTGAGGATCATCCTGTTACTATGGCTCAACTCTGCAGCCTTAAATAGGGAGAGAATGAGTCGACATACGACTTCATTCACAAGTGGAAAGCAATGGCATACAAATGCTCAGATGTGCTGCCACAAGCGTCGCTAGTTGACATTTGCTAAAACAACATGAGAGCAAGGATCCGCTCCATGATCATCAGCAACAAATCAAAGAACTTGGGAGAACTCCTAAAAGTATCTGTGGAGGCTGAAACGGTGATCAAAGACCTCAACAGTCAGAAGTCATCAAAGAAGGAGCCGACTGCCATTCCGACCTCCAAGCCAAAGAAAACGGAGGTTCTCAATGTGCAAACCAAGTCAGCCCCTCAGCCGCCAAAGAAAGCTGAAAACAAAGCTGCAGGTAAGAGACTTGAACTCTCTGATGCATTCAAAGAGCGAGTAGAGAAGAAATACCTGTTCGATGAAGATGTTGAAGAAATATTTGGGGCTCTCTTGGCAAATGGCAAACTCACCTTGCCTGACCCCAAAAAACCGGGAGATGTTGGCAAAACCAATGATCCCTGATATTGTCAAATGGTCTCACATCCTCTCAACCAATGTTTCGTTGTGAGAGGGAAGATCAACGAGATGTGGAAAAACGGAGTCATTACATTTGACAAAAACTATGGGTCTGCCTCCGTTAACATGGTGTCATATGGACAAACATCGAAGTCACCAAAGGAAAAATCACCACTTCCTTCAAGGTGATAAAAATGACCCAGACGTCCCAAGAGCTGGTGCCTTACCCAACACCAGATGGACACCCCATATGGGTACATCCCGATCTCCTAGAAGATGAAAATTGGGAGATCATCAAAACAAAGCCGACCGTTCAACAGCGAAGGCAAGCCAAGAGACAACTCCGCAAGCTCAAACAGCAGGAGAATGCTCAAACAAAACAAGAGGTCCCTGAAAAAGCAGAAACCTCCTCTACCGCTTCACTGGGGGCAACAGAGGAGTCTCTCCCTAAAGCTCCAAGAGTGGGAAGAAAATTCACCCTCAGTGATTTCATGCCACCATGGCTCAGGGATGAGACTACGCAGGGGGCATCATACTCTTGTAACTCGGTAGTTGGATTCTCCATGAATGGATACGAGTCCAGTGACATTGCCAATGACATAGATGAATGGAAGGAATCACTTGAAACCGAAGAATATCTCTCCGATGAAGAATGGATCCCAGAATCCCACCTTATGCCGGTAATCTGGTATAACCCCTTCCAGCCATAAGGATCCTGGTCTGATGATGATGAAGACCAAGAGGCTGTTCAAGAAAGTGTTGTCAACCCAACGCAAACAAATGCTCAAGTGGATCCCAACCAGGTTAAACCACAAAGGGCAGATGAAGAAGAAGATTTGGCTCCTATGCCCAATCCTGAAGAATATGCAAGGATCTTGCAGCGTCTAGCCATAGAGCAAGAGCAGGATCGCATCAATCAGCTTTATCAAAATCCAGAACCGGAAGTCTCAGAGAATCTACAAACATCTCCTCCAGTGACTCCAGAAAATGAAGAAAGTTGCTGGATTGATGGTCCTCTTACATCGGAGGATGAGTCTGATTCCCAACAGTCCATTGTGGAGGCATCTTCTATCGAAGTTGCCTGCAATGTGATAGTTCAAGATGATAGTGCCTCTGAAGCTTCATCTGCTGAGGCCACGAACTCTCAAAATGCATTCGGAAGTATATCTTCTGGAGCTACATCTTCTCGGGTGACTTCCACTGAGATAGCATCCTCTCAGCCTTCGTCTCCTGAAGCTGTGACATCAGAATTCAAGCCTCTTCCGACTAATCACCAGGAAGAAGCTCTGGCTAATGAAGTCTTCAAAGAAAACCCAGTCAATTGGTCCCAACTACCCAACCTCATAGGAGATGTCTGGACCGATGAAATACTGGATAAAGAAGAAAAGTTGTTGGAAGCTGTTCAAGACTTGTTCCTGGAAAATGCTCCATGCAATGCAATAACTGAAGATGGCAATGCTGCTGAAGAAGCGTTTTCAGCAAATGCGGAGGATCAGCCCCTTGAGCCCAACGGGGGTCTTCCGAAAGAAGAGCCACCTCTAGAAGCTTTTGAAGTTGGGAAAGGTACCCGCTCTGGCCGGGATTACCACAAAAACTACAACCAACCTTCTTCTTCTTCTTATGTAAATCCTTCGGGAAAACAAGTATTAAATGCCCCAAACAGCGGTGATAATGAAAATGCAGGCCCAAAGGAGGCTTTCAAGTATGACTTGATCGAGCACTTCAAACACATACCTGCACGACTACACATCCTAGACTTATTACTAATGTCACCACAAACTGGTGATAGTCTCATTTCAGAACTGCAAAGGCTGAATGTGGATGTCGACAAACATGCCCCACAAGTCCTACAAATTGAAATGGACTATAGGGTCAAAAAGTCAAAAACCTCCTCAAAGGGAGAAAAGAAAGAAGCTAGAGGACCTTGCACTGAATGCCTCTCGGTCCAAAAAGCCGCAAATGCTACCATCGCCTTTAATAAGGAAGACCTCCTGCTAGGCGAGACGAAGTACAACCGACCCTTGTACTTCACGGGGTACATCAAAGAGATGCCGATACACAGAGTCCAGATCGACCCGGGGTCTGCACTCAACCTCATCTCTACTACGGCACTCGAAGAGCTGGGTATCCCACCTAGCAAACTAAGCCACACATCTGTGTCTATCTTTGGATACGATGGGAGTGCTCAAAGGCCCATTGGCAAAATCAGGTTCAGGTTGCAAATCAGTGATCTTATCTTTGAGGTCACCGTGTATGCAATAAAAACCCCTTCATGCTACAACATCCTTCTCGGACGCCCTTGGATACACGAGAACGGTGTCGTCCCTTCAACTCTACATCAGTGCATCAAGTTTGTTGGCGACGACGGCTTGATACATCGAGTGTTTGCAGACAAAAGGCCCTTTAAAGGCAAAGAAGTCCATTTTGCAGACTCTCAGATGTACAAGGATGAAAAAGAAGAAAAGGAGGAGAAAATAGCATCCTTTGTCGGCAATCTCCAAAAAGATAAAGGCAAGACTCCTCAACAATCAATGGAAGAAAACAAACCTTCCGGCAAACCCAAAGAGAGCAATCCATCTCCCTTCGTTGTCTCCTTCAAATCTTCCAAACCTTTGGTAATCACTACCAAAGCAAAGAAGACAAAGCAAAATACAGGGGGCAAGTTTGCTGTCTCCTTCGTGTCTATCATACAAGACACGGATTCGGATTCAGAGATAGAAGAAGCTACATCGTCAATCTAAGCTGATACTCAGCAAGTTCGGCCTACCCGCGTCTGCTACCTTCATCGTTTCGGCAACAACGGCAGAAGAGAAACCAATCTTCTTCCATAGGTCGGACGCTTCTTCATCAAGTTCCTTGCTTGAACCTTTCCAAAATGAAGGTATGCCTCAACTATCCTTGTATAGTCCAATGGCACAAGCTATCATGAAGAAAATGGGCTATGATGCTCAAAATCCAATCAGTATGGGAGGTGGCCGTGGTATTCTTATACCATTGGAACCCACCATGACCAAAAGTCAGCTGGAAGATTGGAAACTCCACCGTCGCATAGACAAGTCTTCATACGGATTGGGGTATGATCCTGACACTCCGATGAGACAGTTGACACAAAGGCTGCAAAGTCGTTTTGCCGACCAGGCCTCAACATCTCGTATTGATGAAGACATCAATCTCCCTGGATATCTCTTTGAAGAGTTACCCGACAAGGACCCAGGAAACTCCTCAAATTGGTATGATTTCTCTGATGATGAAGAGGAATTGTCCGATGACACAGACGCACGTTTCTCTGATTCAGAAGAGCCATCGTCTCCTAAAGAAGTGCCTTACTTCGACCCAGTTTCAGCAGGTGATTGGGATCATCTCATAGCAAGTCTTGAGAAGAGTACCGATCAAGAAGATTTATGGACAGAAGTGGAGCCACGGTCTGAAAATTCCCTTGGAAATCTAGAAGGCCTTGTTGAGTTGGAAGCCACTGAAAATATTGTGGAGGAGCCACCTTCAAACCTTCAAACAGAAGATTCTGTTCAAAAGATAGACTTGGGAACACCTGATAACCCACGTCCTGTATTCATAAGTAAGAATATAAAGGATGATGAGTTACCCGAGTATGTCTCTTTTCTTCGTGAGTTTGTTGATTGTTTTGCATGGTCTTACGCTGAAATGCCTGGCTTAGATCCCAAAATAGCAGTTCACAAACTCAACTTGCAAGAAAACATCAAGCCTGTCAAACAAGGCCAAAGAAGATTCCGTCCTGATGTAATGGATGTAAGACCCCGCCCCAAGAGTTTCCTTTTAGTGTTAATTAAGTCGTGCTTTAACTGTAAGTGAGATTAGTGGAAATGGGTTAAATCTGGATTAGAATAGCTTTTTTATAGCTTTGAATTATTTTGGGAACTCTTTTGATTTAGTGGGGCCCTTTGGGGGTTCCTTGTATTGTGTTTTGATTAGTTTTGGGATTTATTTAATAATTCCGGAAATCTGTAATTTGCTTCGTTTAATGTATTTTATGATTCCCGACAACTTTTGTATTTGCTCCGTTCTCGTTCGAGACCTCTAAACCCTACTTTGCCAATGATAGGGGTAAAACAGTCTTTTTACACAAAATCTGGACACTATTTTCAATGTCTCCGGAACTCGTAAAATATATACTTTTTGGAAAGTAGAAATTTCGACGACCGATTCTTCCTTCTTCGTCGAATCCGTCCGAAGCCCGTAGAGCAATGTTTTAGCCCAATTTGGACTTTTAAGTTGTGGGACCCATTGCCATTGTCTATATAAGGAGGAGCCCTTTTTTCTCTTCCTCTTCTTGCAACTTTCTTTGAGGAAAAGGAATTCCAGCCCAGCCCTAGGGTTTTCTTCAAATTACCTTGCTTCTTGCTTCTCCATCTCTCAATCTCTCTCAAATCTCTTGCTAAAGGTAAAATGGAGGTGGTAATCTTCTTCCCCTCCATGAGAGCTTCATCTTGATACCATTTTTGGAGAGAGCCTTCCATTCCAAGCTACACTTTGATCAAGCTCTTGCCATTAGAGGACTTTCCATGTAAGCTCTTCTTCTCATCTCTTGGTTGTGTGTTCTTCTAGCCACGGAGGTTCTTCACCTTGATTATTGGAAGCTATCTCCATCTATTTCTTGATTTTGACATTCTAGGGTTGTGATGGATGTCATTTGGGAGATTTTGTGTAGATTGTGGATTTTGGGCTAGAGAGTGTGCTTAGAGCTTGACTACCATATTTGGAGACCAAGGCAAGTGAATGAATGGATTTGATTTGAATGAGTTCTTGTTTTATTGAAAATGTGGATTTTACTATTCATATTCCTTTAGTTTACTATGTTTCATAATGCTTTTGGAAATGTACTTATTGATATGATTTTCCTCCTAGTTAGTTTATGAGAATGTATGCATTCATTCATTAAAGCTTATTTTGGCCATTATGGACTTCTTAAATGATATTTGTACTTGCATTGAATGGGATTTGTGTTGGAAGGAGAATTAAATGCATTGATGGAATGGTGGTTGGAGGAAAGGATTAGATGTGGAATGGAAGGGAATAGACCCATTTCATGTTAGGAAATGGATGAAGTTGAGGTGAAAGGGTTTGGGAAAGAAAGAGCTGAAATCTGCACCTGATGTGTAGTTCCCGCAGCTGGGCGGTCAGCGGGCGGTCACCTTGGCTGCTAGCCGACAGGTGACCGGCGGCTAGCCGACCCAGATTCGGTTACAAACACAGAATGCTGTGTTTTGACAGGTGAACCGCGGTCAGCTCGCGGCTAACCGCCACCCAAAAACCCTGTGACCGCCAGGTAGCCGAAATGAGCGGTCAGAAACACAGAATGCTATATTTTAGCAGGGTGACCGAACTTCACCCAGAATTCCTGAGTCTTTTCTATTGTTTTCAGATATGGTATTTAAAGGTTTGGATGGGTTGTTCTGATGCCCTACCACCTTGGAAAGACCCAGGGGATGACATAAGGAGATTAACTTAGAAAGAAACTCCATTTCGGAAAAGTATTGGGAATTTTGGATTCATCAACTTGTATAAGGAAACTTGATATGTCCTCTATCATTCGAGTAACATACTAAGGGCAATAATAGACATACAAGATCTTTATACATGTTGTCTGAATATGCAAGCCCCAATATATAGTCCGTAACTGTATAAGAATTTATTTCATGGTTTTAACTCTGATTTATGCACCTGACATGTCCTGCCAGCCCCGTCTATGCATGAAAAGATAATGATATGAAATGTGTGCCTACGAGCACCATGCCCCGCCTGCCCGAGTGTTTTACACCGATATAGTTTTGTACATGTTTTGATTTCTCATGTAACCTATGAGTCGGCACCACTAAGCTTGGACGTCCTTGTCAGTCTGATCAACTGACTTGGGCCTCCCCCTTGTGCTCCCGCCAGTTGCAACTTGGATTCTGTCCTGTCCCGTTACTCGGTTCCGCGGCCATGGTCTTGTCTAGCTATAAATATATGTATATAATGTTGGTTCTCGTCACTTCGTGTGCTCGAGCCCAACGCACTGAATGTGCTCTCATCACATTAGTGATAGAGAGGATTTAGCTTTAGTGTGGTTGCCATCTAGTCAGTTCCTGTACCTTGAATATCGTACATGATTTATATTGCATCTGTACTTTACATGAACCATGCATCCTGTTTTAAGACAGTTATTGTTTTAATAAGATTTTGTTATGTTTAAGATGTGCTTTGATTTCTCTCTTGGTATTATCTATTCATCCACCTGCCAGACCATCGTGTCTGACTCAATTTTGTGGTACTCAGGTCCAGTCCCCGTTATTGCCTTCGAGGAGGAGCCAGAGGAGGCGGTCGGTGAACCGCAACGATTAGTGGAGTGGCAAGCTGACAATGTCATATAGACATTTGGTTTAGCTTTGAGCTACGTAACATTTTGGGGAGTTTATAGAATGATACTTGATTTATACTTTTGGTTGTACTGGCCTTTCTTGGCCATTATTTTTGGGGAATGTTAATTTAACTTGATCTTTTGTTTAAACACTAACTTATAACCATTTTGGGGAAATGCCTTGGATAACACTGTTCACTCTGACATCTTGTCACACATATATGCTTATCAGTCTTATATAATGAGAATGGATTAAGAGTTTGATTTGCTACACGCTTCCGCACCAATGTAAATGTTTTGTGAGTGTGTGTGAGATCCTCACCGTGGAAACCTGTGGGAGATTAAATGTGTATATTCATATAATCATTCATCCACCACCGTCGCAGGCCCGGATCCCGGTCCGGGGTCGCCACAATGGACAAAATTGAACAAGAAGTTCAGAAACTCAAAAACGTTGGCTTCATCCGCGAGGAACAGCATCCCGAATGGTTGACCAACATTGTCCCCGTGACAGAAAAAAAATGGGCAAATCAGAGTCTGTATTGACTGTAGAGACTTGAGTAATGCTTGCCCAAAGATGAATTCCCGCTCCCCATACCGGAGGTAATGATTGACAACACCTGCGGGTTTGAGCGAATGACTTTCATGAATGGCTTCTCTGGCTATAACCAAATAAAGATGCATCCTGAAGATGAAAGGCATACATCATTTCGGACCCCATTTGGCATGTATTGCTACACTGTCATGCCATTTGGTCTGAAAAATGCCGGTGCAACATATCAGAGGGCTATGATGAAGATATTCCAAGTTATGCAGCACAAGATGGTCGAATGTTATGTTGATGACCTCGCTGTCAAAAGCAAAAGAAAAGAAGACCATCTCCAAGATCTTCGAGAAGTCTTCCTCCGACTTCGCAAACACAAACTGCGAATGAATCCCCTCAAATGCTTCTTCGGTGTCTCATCGGGTAAGTTCGTCGGATTCATAGTTCGGAAAGCTGGAATAGAACTTGACCCCATCAAAGTCAAGGCAATCTAGAAATGCCATCTCCAAGAACCCTAAGAGAACTAAAAGGGCTTCAAGGAACATTGGCATACATCCGACGGTTCATTTCCAATCTATCAGGAAAATGCCGTCCATTTTCTTGCCTGATGAAGAAAGGTGTGGACTTTGTTTGCGATACTGAATGTGAAGCTGCATTTCAAGACATCAAGTCATACCTAACCAAACCTCCGGTGTTGGCTGCTCCCACAACCAGAAAACCATTCATCTTGTACACAAGAGCTCTCGACTATTCTTTGGGCACTCTACTTGCACAAGAAAATGATGGAGGAAAAGAAGCTACTCTATACTACCTCGTCGCACGTTGGTAGGTGTAGAGCATCATTACTCTCTAGTCGAAAAAGAAGACCTGGCAGTGATGTTCACCGTACAAAAGCTACGTCACTATTTGTTGTCAAACACAATATACCTGATTTTGAGGATCAATCTCCCAAAGGTCCTTGTTACAAAAGCAGGTTCTCTCAATGCCCGGCTGGCAAAATGGTCCATCCTTCTGTCACAATTTGATATTAGGTATGTACCACAGAAAGCAATCAAAGGCAAGCTCTGGCAGACTTTCTTGCAGAGCATCCACTACCTAAGGAATCTTCGCTCAGGGTCGATCTCCCAAACGAACCTATCTACAGCGTGGAGACTTCCTCATGAAATGCCTCCCGGAACATGTACTTCGATGGTGCAACCAGGACAAATGAAAAAGGAAAGCCGATATCAGGAATTGGCATTCTCTTTGTTAGCCCCAATAAATACATGATTCCTCACGCATTTTCGCTACTAGAACCATGTTCAAACAATGCAGCTGAATACCAAGCCCTGATCGTAGGATTGGAGCTCGCCCTCGAATCTGGTATCACCATGTTGGAAGCATTTGGGGACTTCTAACTGATCGTCAACCAGATGAATCAAAAATATGAAATTAGGAAGCCTGATTTGTTGCCTTACTACAACAAGGCACAATCGCTCCGTCAGAGGTTTGACATCTGTCACATCACCCACATCCGCAGAGGTGAAAACATCCATGCAGATGCCCTGGCTGGACTTGCTGCATCTATGGCAATCCAAGAAGGGGAAAACTGCAAATTATAGTGTGTCAAAGAAGGATTCTCCCTCCTCTCAACACACACCAAGCAATCGCTGAATGCCACCGAGTGGTTGGAAGTCGGATTTCCATCCTTAAACCCCCGATTGGCGACTGGAGGGATCCGTTCATTGATTACATTATGTTCAGAATCCTACCTGAAGATCCAAAAGAGTGGGTAAGTATCCAAAGACGAGCCCCAAACTTTCATTTGGATATTCCCTCCAAAATGCTTTACAGAAAATCCTTCAATGGAGTACTTCTACGCTGCTTGTTACAACAAGAGGCAAAAGAAACTCTAAAAGAAGTTCATGCTGGTCTTTGTGGAGCCCATCAGGCTGGTCCTAAGCTCTACGATCAGATAAAAAGGTTGGGTTACTATTGGCCTACCATGGTGGCTGACGCAATGCAATTTGCTAAACGTTGCCAACAATGCCAAATTCATGGAGATTATGTACACATGCCTCCATAATGGCTACATCCTACAGCGATCTCATGGCCCTTCGAAGCCTAGGGTATGGACATCATAGGTCCTATCTCTCCCCGTCAAGCGAAGGTCATCACTTCATCTTCGCTGCTACGGATTATTTCTCCAAGTGGTCAGAAGCATTTGTGTTTAGTGAAATGAAGACCTCGTCAGTCCTTCAATTCTTACGAACCAACATCATTTGTCGCTTCGACATACCTAAAAGATTCGTCCATGATAACGGACCACAATTCTAGGATCACAAATTCTACAGGTTCTGCGACAAATATAAAATCCAAAGTTGTCCTTCGACTCCATATAACCCGGCAGCGAATGGACTAGCAGAAGCCTTCAACAAGACACTCTGCAAAATTCTTAAGAAAATGGTCTCCAGTCACAAAAGAGACTGGAGCGACAAACTGCCTGAAGATTTATGGGCCTATCGGACTACCGTTCGAGGACCAACCCATAGCACACCATTCTCCTTGGTCTATGGATGAGAAACAGTTGTTCCCCTAGAGGTACAAATTCCTTCCTTAAGGGTATCTCTACAAAATGAAATGACGCAAGAAAGCAATGTCAAATTGAGACTCCAAGAACTGGATAATCTCGATGAAAGACGGCTCCAAGCTCTACAAAGCGTTGAGCTTTACCAAGCATGCATGGCAGGATCTTTCGACAAAAAAGTCAGGCAATGTGCCCACAAAAAGGGTGACTTGGTTGTTGCGGTGAAAAGTCCAATGGTTTTTGCCCACAAATCCAAAGGCAAATTCGAACCAAAATGGGAGGGACCCTTCGTCATCGACAAAGTCTTCTCCAATGGCGCATATGCTCTTCTAAACATGGAGGGTGACAAATGTATGCTGCCCATCAATGGCAAGTTCTTGAAGCGGTACTACCCTTGAAGACTTCCTACAACGGGTCAGAGCGATGCCTGCATGGACAAAGCCTATTCCTAGGTACTTGCTCGTCAAACCCACCCCTTTTAGAGTTTTCAACCCTATGTTGAAACTTCTAAAAACCCAAAAACAATGCTTACTTTCAATGTTTCATTGTTCACAAAAAAAAAAAAAAAAAAAACAAACACAAAATCCGAGTTTAGGAGCCTCTTCCCTAACTTGACCAAAACTTTCGATCCTTGAACCCAAAATTCATGGTTTGAAACAAAAATCAAGACTCAGGAATTTCCACCCTAGTCCACCCCGACTTTTACCACCAAAAATGGTTTTGAGTCAAAATTTATGACCCTCATGTCTTTAGACAAAAATGGTTTTTCAAAAAACCGTGGGGAAGCAACGTTTAGTCGATACTCACACAAAACCCAAAAATCGGAAGGATGCGAACCCCATCCTATACTTCCAAAACCTCAAATCGCAAGGAAGCGACACCTCGTCGGTACTTGCAAAATTTCAAAATCGTGGAGATACAACGCTTCAGTTGATATCCACAACCCAAATTTCAAAACAAAAACAAAGGTTCGAAAAAACCTCAAATTTCAAAAATCGTGGGGAGGCGACATTCCATCGATACCCACAAAACCAAATTTTTGAGAAAAAAACAAGGAAGCGACATTCAGTCGATACTTGCACCCAAATCCACAAGAAAGCGACATTCCATCAATACTTGCAACCGAATGAGCAAGGAAGCGACATTCCATCGATACTTGCAATACCATTCAGCAGGGAGGCGACTCTTAGTCGATACTTGCATTTTTGAAAACCAAAACCCGGCTTTCACTCCAAAACCCGACTTTTATGCCAAAAACCAAAAATCTGGCTTCCACGCCAACAAAACAAAAACCTGGCTTTCATCCCAAAAATAAAAAATCTGGCTTCCATGCCAACAAAAAAAAAATTGGTTTTCAAAAAAAAAAAAAAAAAAATCGGCTTTCATACCACAAAATCCGGCTCCCATGCCACAAAAACTGGCTTCCATGCCACAAACAAAATTTCGGCTCTCATGCCAAAAACCGGCTCCCATGCCACAAAACTGGCTTCTATGCCACAAACAAAATTTTAGTTTTCATGCCACAAAAATCAGCTCTCATGCCAAAAACCGGCTTCCATGCCACAAACAAAATTGTGGCTCCTATGCCACAATCAAAATTCGGCTTTCACGCCATCCAAAGTTCGGCTTTCAAGCCATAAAAAAATCAGGCTTTTTGCCACAAAATCCGGCTTTCATGCCCAAAACAAACTTTTGAGAAAAGATTTTCACAAAATGACAACCTTTTGATCAAATTCTCAAACAAACATTCCCATCCAACTTTTTACTTACTTTCATAAAAAAAAAAGAATTTAAGTGAAACGAGGGAATACAAAAAAAAAAAAAAGGGTGCCAAAAATGTTTTTACATGGAGGTACCAAAAGAAAAAGTATGTTACAAAGTCAGGAGACTAGTCCGACATGGTCTTCAGCCAAAGGCATAACTCCTCAAGCAAACTCTTGGCCTTAGCCTCCAAAGCTTCCAGGCCGCGTTTCTTTAGAATCTTCCCATAAAATGCGGTAGGCCATCGCGATCCATCTTCAGCACGAGAAAGCTCTTCCCAGAGAATCTGCTTTGTTCATATTCCTGAGTCTTCCTCCGGAGATTGCTTTCGACCTCCTCAACCTGGCGAATGAGAATCCTCTCTCTATCGCGAGCTTTCAAAGTAGCAGCCCACTTGGCAGCGGCCTGCTCTTCCAATAGCTCAAGGCGCTGTCTGGCTTCAGTGACCTCCCTATCAAGACGGTGCCGGTCCTGTGTCAGCACAATAATAGCCAACTCGGTGACGTTCCTCTCCCGAACGAGCTGCTTCCGAGTCTGCGAGATCTCATTCAGTTCAGATTTGACCTCGCTGGAAGGCCTAAAAAACATCTCGTTGAAGAAGTCATCATTTGGAAAGCTCTTGGTCTCATTCCACTTGTTGCCTAGAGTGATGACTTCATCAACAAAAGCCCTAGCATCTGTAATGTCCAGACCGACTTCTTCGCTATTAGCAAGAATATCCTGCACATGCTTAACCATGCCGAAACCAGCCTCCAAATGGCCAGAAGAAAGAGTCTCAACCCATGAACTTAAGACTCTCTTCAACACCTTCCTTGCAAACTGACTGGATGGCTCAGATGAAGACTCGCCATGCTCCGTTGGTTGACTACCCATGTCAGGCACTGTTGGAAGAGTAATCAAGAAGCTCTTTCTAACCGGAGCCGTTGAAGAAGGAATATCAGCAGGCGGACTCGCCTCTGCCTCATCAAAACTGGTGGAAGAAGCCCCTACTCCTGGATCAGCTGTGGGCACCCCCTGCTCTGACTCTGAAAAGGATAGAGGAACTTCTCCTGTCACCTCACAACCTGCTGATGAAAGATGAAAAAGGTATGAATATGATCTTGTCAAAAATCAAAATATCAAGATTATCACTACAAAGTACCTTCTTCGACAATTGGCGGAATGCTTTCTGCTTGCATAAGCTCATCCAAAGCATCATCAAAAGTTGCATCCATGGATGGCTCAAAGTCGTTGGAATCTTCTAGCAAGTCAGCTGGCAAGAAACAAAAAAATATGTTAGCAAGTGGCGGTAAAGAAAAATAAAGAAAAAAAAAAAGCCATACTAGGAGGAGATTCTAGATCTACTTCAGAATCCCTGGGCTCTTCCTCGGTTGCCGCAATCGGATCCATCACTGCCTCATCGGCCGGAACCTCAGGCATCATCGAACCATCATCTTCTGCCAAAAGAAAGAAAGCAGTAGATCAAAACAAAAGCTCTCATGAAAGAAAAGAAACGGAAAGAGAAAAGGGAAAAGCATACCATCATCAATGGTCTCTTCCTTTCGGCTCCTTTTTTCCGGAGGCTCATCATGATCCCCTGATGCCTCCTCAACAATGGTGGAAGGAATTTCCAGATTAGGAGAGCTTTCGTGCCGTCTCTGACTTCGGTGTTGTCCTTTCCTCCTCTTGCTCCTACAAGACGAATTACTGGAAGTACCCGCCCCACCATCAAAATCGGGCCTCTCGCCAGAGTCCTCACTGGATGGTCTGCTCTTGCCAGTAAACTCCACGGAAGCCTTTGCTCGCTCGGCTTGTATCCAAGCAGCGACCTCAGCCTCCTCCTTGGCAAGCTGTTCCAAGACCTCACCAGGTATCTCTTATGCAGCTCCCGATCTGATGACGTCATGGTCCTCGAGAAAGCCTGTTCTGTGCTTTTCTCCAGAAAGGAAAGCCAAAACTTCCTCTCGGCGGACGCCATCTGACTTCCCAAGACCCTTCCTAGAAGACTGCTTTACATCGAGCTCCTTCTTGGAAAGTCCCCGGTACACTGAAAGGCTCTCCATGTACCATTTCGTGAAGCCAGCAGTCCGAAAAGTAGGCAACTCAGGATTAGAAATCATGGCAGTAGTGTCTTCCGCACTATACAACGCCCATGCATTTCTCCCGTCCTGCAGACCTCCAAAATGCTTCACCTTGCTCGAAGGCGCTCCAACAGCGCCTTGGGAGAAGCCCAACTGCATGGCAAAACGCGAGGGAACATACAGCTTGATGTCGACGAAAAGATCTGTACGGTACACCATCGTGCCGACACGTATGTTAAAAAGCCAACTCCTCTCCGCATTTGTCAAAGAATAGTGTCTCCCTGACCCTGCCCTAGTCGAATCACGGGAGACACCAAAATCAAAAGCCTTTTTCCGCAAACCTGGAGAAAGTTTCACTGAAGACTGCCCCATCTCGACGTCCCAGAATTGTCGGATCCTCAAACAGGCAGATAAAAGAGATTCGGAAACAGGCTTCCATCTAGCCAACCAAATCATAAAAGGATCATCGTCCTAAGCAGCACCCAATCGGTGGAAGCTGGGACAGTGGTATACATACCATGAATAGAAAATGTGGGCTGAAAATACCCTATTCATGGGAAGCCCAAGCCGAACCAGGAAAGCAGCAGCCTGCTGTTCGGTGTATAAATAGGAGTAAGGAGCAGGCACCGTAGCAAGCCTCTCTCCAAACGCCATCTGACAAGCCGGAAAAATACAGTGCGGCCTGATGTGCGTTCCATCTCCTCCAGCAAAACAGCCTCACCCAACCAATAAGTGAGGTAGACAGCGAGATCTCTCCGCAGCGCAATGTCAGAATGAATGGCGTCTGTGCTTGCGAAGAATACCTTCAAATTTTCTCGCATGGCGGAGATTTTCTTCGAATTTGGGTTCTTAGCCTTGGCTTCTTGGGTCGTACTCTCAGAAGACTCCTTGCTGTCAAAGAAGTTGGAAGACAGAAAGCTACCACTCTTCTAACTGCTACACCGGACTTTCGAGCCCTCCTTCTCCTTCAAAAATTCGTAGAAGGCGACGAGCTGAAAGTACAAAAGCCTGAACTCCTCAGACTGCTCCTCAATGACGCTATCAATAGGCATAAACTCCTCATAGAGATTGCCGAGGATAGGTAGCTTGGTGATGGCGCTCAGTTCCTGTAAGACCCCGACCCCTAATTTTCGGGATTAGTGTGTTTTTAACCGTGGTTTAGTTTTCTAAATAAGATTTGAGTCTAATTGAGTTAGATTGTGGTTTAGAATGGTTTTCCATAGCTTTGGGGAATTTTGAGAGCGGTTGGACCTGGTCTAACAGCCCGGGGATGCCTTGGGCTGTACGTGTCAGCGTAAGGAATTGTTCTTGATTTTGAAAAATTACAATTTTTGGTTTCTTTTGATAGGTCAAATTAGATCCAACAACTTTTGTGTTTAGACCTACCCCATTCGAGACTCAGAAAATCAGTTTTTCAGCCCGAGGGGCAAAACAGTCTTTTCACATTTAAATCTGAGCCCAGATTTCGAAATTTCAGAACCATGCCAAAAATATACTTTTTGAAAACTAGATTTTATAAGGATCATTTTAGTCTTCTTCGTCGATTTCATCCGGGGCCCGCAAGACCATGATTTAGCCATTTTAAGTTTCAGCTGTATTGGGCCCCACATTTTTCCACTCACCCCATTTAAGTCAACTCCTTCACCCACGTTTCTTCACTTGCAAACTCCCTCCCAACTGCTGCAACTCAGGAAACCAGAGAAGAACCCATTTTTCCTTCATCTTCTCCACCTTGCATGTCAGCCCATTCTAGCTTGGAGTAAAAATCTGATCTCATCTCCTTCTTCCTCTCCTCCCAAGCTTTCCATTACTACCATTTTCTTGAGGATCCCAGCTGGATAGCTCCTTCATTTTTGTTCTTACTTCTTGTTTAGCAAGCTTCAGGTAAGGGATCTTCTTCTCCTTTTCAATAGAGTCTTTTGAGCCTACAAGGATTGTGTTTTTCATACATGCAACAGCCATTTCGAAGTGGATTCTTATTTTTCAAATTTGGTTGGATTTTGAGGTTTATTTTTGGGGCTTTTTGTAGATTTCGGTTCAGCTCTTGAGAGTGGTTTTGAGGAAGGTTTTGGATTGACATTTGGGTCAAAGGCAAGTGATCAACTTAGCTCTTCTCATGCATGCAATGTTTGAATGTTTTAGCTTCAATGGTTTGGTTCTTTTTCCATTATAATTTGAGCAATGTGTTGTTTCAAATATGTGTTATGGTTTGAATTTTTGTTTAGTTTGAAATGCATTTGCTAGTGGTTTATCTTGCTGGTTTTCATTTAATTGAAGTGGTTTTTGTCTTGCCTAAATGTTTTGTAAATGAATGGAAGAATGGAAGAGTATTTTGTGAAATGATTAGATGTGTTGGTTGTTAAAAATTGAATGGAAATGGCCCTTGGAGAGCATGGAGGCTCAAGGGATGTGCAGGGACTTGACAAAGGAATGGAAGGATGTAAAATGGGTGAAATGGTGTGAAAAATTTGAATCCAGCTGAAGCTGCCGCAGACAGGCGGTTAGCAGTCGGCCAGCAGTCGGCTAGCCGACTGTTGACCCACGGCTAACCGACCCTGTGTCGGTCAGAATAACAGTAACTAAATTTCTGCACAGGGCGTGGTCGGCTCGCAGGCGGTCAGCAGGCGGCTAGCCGACCTGCGCAGAAAAATGGAAAGTAGTATTGTTCCTGAACAGTCGGTCAGTGGTCGGTCAGCCGGTCGGCTAGCCGACCACAACCAGCGGCTAGCCGCCAGGTAACCGCGTGGTGACCGAGTGTGCATAATGAGAATTTTGAAGGGTTTTCGATGGGAGAGAAAAACTAGAATATGTTAAGGGCTCTTTAGCTTGATGTTGTGCAATTGAGACATGAAATGTTATTTAGCTTCAGGGGCACCAATCCGCTTTTAATTCCAACATTTGGGTTTCAATTACACAAGAATCGAATGAAGGGCCTTAGCATATACTTGAAAGTCTGTTTTCAGGAACTTAGTCTTGACATGAAGAATATTGTTTTGTACTCGTTTTGACTTACAAGCATTGGTTTTGTCTAGAATCTCGTTTTGCACTTGTTTTGACTTACAAGCATTGGTTTTGTCTAGAATCTCGTTTTGCACTTGTTTTGACTTACAAGCATTGGTTTTGTCTAGAATCTTGTTTTGCACTTGTTTTGACTTGCAAGCATTGGTTTCGTTCAGCTATTGTTTTGCACTTGTTTTGACTTGCAAGTATCAGTTTTGTTTCGGATATTGTTTACACTTGTTTTGACTTGCAAGTATCAGTTTTGTTTTCGGTATCGCTTTGCACTTGTTTTGAGTTACAAGTATCAGCTTTGTTTCAAATTGTTTTAAGAACCCAAAAGGGGACTACTTAGTGCGCTTCGACATGCTTATAGCTTATGATACCTTGTTTTGTCTTGCGTGCACCGTCCACCCTGTGGTCTATAAGGGAAATGTGAGAACTTGGTCCGGGAGGCACCCTTAACCACGGGGCGTAGCGTGTCAACCACGGGCCTCAAACGGAGAGTCTCCATTAGTTTTGTGCATTCATGAATTCCGTTGAATACCACTGAGCTTGGACTGCCCTCTCAGTCTGATCCACTTGTTAGGGGGTCCTTAAACATAAGGACTATCTGCAGATAAGTCGTGTATTTATACACATTTTTGTTCTGTTCCGGTTCCGCGGCCGGATTTCCCGCCCACCTTGTGTGGCTCGGGCTTCTGTTTCGTTTCGCCTGTCGTGCTTTGTCTTTGCTTGCTCTTGTCATCATGTATGACGGAGAAAGGATGAGCTCAATGTGGATTTACGAATCATGACGTTTTCTCGTAATCATGCTAGCTTTGTATTGCTTTTTGTCATGTACTATTTTAAGATTCATTAAATGGTTTAAAAGTGCTAGACCACATGTACTCATGCTAGTTTTGCCTCATATCTCGTTCGTGGACTTTTGTTTTCTCGAAGTGTATATCGTTCAAGCATCGTTTCAAGATTTGTAAACTGTTTTAAATTCAGTATATGGTTTCTTATAAATTTTAAATGATTCATACTCATGCTTAAATTGATCACCTGCCAGACCGTCGTGTCTGACCTTGTTTGTTTGGTGCCTTAGGTAGCAGGTTCTCGTCTTGAGCTAGTACGTGTGCAGATGGCTTTAGAGCCACGAGTTTTGCAGGTTGTTGTTTCAGTGATGTCATTCAGACGTCGCGCTTGACTCTGGAGATACGTTTCACACATGGGTAGTATTTGTTCTTAGCTTGTTATTTTGTAAGGCTTTTGTTAGCCTTTTCTTTTGGGATTGTAATTAATGCACTTGTGTAATTATAACTTGAATATGCTTGGGTATTGATAAGCCTGTCCCGGTCAGCTCTGTATATTTTAACATCATGTTTTATTCCAGTCTGAGTATGATTATGCTATGACAGCTTTATGCTGACGGGTCGCAATGCCACGTAAGCTTCCGCGAAATGTTCTTGATGTGTTTGGAAATTTTGCCTTCCTCACACACGCGGATCCCGGGAAAAAAAATATATATTTATCACTTAATCCCCAATTCGCGTTCCCGAGGTCGGACCGCTGCAGGGATCCGGGTTCGGGGACGCGACAGTTCCTTTAAAGAAAAACCAATCTCACCGTTCGTGACAACGAAGGTGTTGGTTTATGGAAGGAACGACTCCAGCATGGCCATGAAGGCCTCATCGGAGAAAACCATGGTTTGCCGAAAAGCGCGAACCGCGTAAAAATCTCGGCCTCCTTCAGAATGGCACCGCCAACCTGCAGGATGTGATCGGTCCACGACTCCCAGCTCGAGTCAACAATGAAACGGCCGCGAAGTCGAAAAGGCTTCACCCAATTGTTGCCATCACCCTTGAAAATGCCAAGGCCCACCGGTCTCAAATCGACCAAAGGATGGTCTGAACCTTGGTAGCCGCTGGCCGGCATCAAAATGTCCATACGGGCAGGCGACTTCTCTGCAAAACCAGAAGGGCCGCCAATAAAAACCCTGGTCTTGATTACATTTGTCCTCTTCACCCAGCTTGGAGGATCTTCCCTCTTCGAGCATGTGGAGGAAAGGCTCATGATCGAGATAGTCCGATCGAAGGTCGACCGGGTAGAAACAGTTCTCTTCTCACCATTAACGGTGTAAAAGAACTAAAAACATCTCCTTTAGTATGTTGAATCATCAGGGACTGCATCAACAAAGAAGAAGGTAGGCTTGGGCACAATGCTCTGATCGTCCGTGACCCAGGGACGGTTGCTTACCATAATTTTATAATACTCCTCATCCTTGACGGCAATCAAACGTTGCCTCATCCCATCTCGGTTGAGCGAGTCACACTCTTCCAAGTTCCTTTCGACATACTGAACCTCTTCCCAGGCCTGCTGTACGGCCACATTGGAGGATCTGGTAGAACGGCGAGGCGCATCAGCGACAGGCTCCTTACCCTTGTTTGTTCTGGAGGAACTACCTGCAAAGGATGGGAAGAGATAAAATCAATCATCAAAACGACAAAATTTTGCTAAAAAATTCTAGCGAAATCTTGGCATGGTTTCGGGGCAATTCCAAAGAAAAGGAAAACACCCCGAAAGAAATAGGAGCTTGAAGATGGGCTCAACATCGCTGCAAGCTCGTGATCAATGGAAATTTCTCGAAGAAGGGTTGAACTCAAACATTGCTGCGAGATCAAACCAAATCTTCTCAAATATCCGCAAGACTGGAAAAGGGCTCAACATTGCTGCGAGCTCCAGAATCCAAAACTTGCAAAGCTCCTCAGAAAATCCCCGCAAGACCAAGAAAGGGCTGAACATTGCTGCGAGCTCCAAATCCCAAGACTTGCGAAAAGATTTCCAGGTGTGCACTATCATACTTCTAATTCTATTTTCTAGAAAGAAAAAAATGCATAGAAGGAAAGTTGTCATGCATGCGCGTCTCGAAATTCGGAAAAAAAAAGAAAGAAGAAATGAAGAAAGTTTCTTTTTTCAAACAACAAAAAAAAATCACCCACAAGCCACGTGGCTGTACGGCCATGACCGTACGGTCTTGTCCGTACGGCCCCAAAAAAAAAAAAAAGAGATAGAAAAAAGAAGAAGAAAAAAAAAACACACGATAGAAAAAAAAAAAAAAAAGAGAAACCGTGAGAAAAAAAAGAGAAAAAAAAGGAAAGAAAAAAAAAGAAAAAAGAAGCCACGGTAAAAAAAAAAAAGGAAACCGTGAAAGAAAAGAAAAAAAAAAGAAAGAGAGAAAGAAAAAAAAAAGAAAGAAAGGAAAAAAAAAGGAAAAAAAACGTGTGAAAAAAAAAAGAAAAAGAATGCACGTGAAAAAGAAAAAAAAAAGAGGAGAAAGAAAAAGAAAAGAAAAGGAAAGAAAGAAAACCTTTTTCTATTCCTACATGGGGTTTCTTAAGAAAAAAAAAAACTTACTTGAAGCCATTGATGGAGAAGAAGAAGAAAGAGCTTGAAGATCCTTGAAGAAGAAGGAGAATTCTTGATCTTGGAGCACTCTTGAAGACTTTTGCAAAAAGAAGGCAATAGGACCAAGAGATCCAACCGCCTCTTGCTTTTATAGAAGAGAGCAAACCGAAAGAGGAAAGGAGGAGAAAAGAAAAGAGATAAGTGCTATAAATTAGCAAACTTCCTAAAGAAAAGGAATCATGGGATATTCTTTCCCAATGAGGAGATCTTTTGAGAAATTCTCTCCAAAAAGAGAGGGATTATGAGAAACTTTCTCCCAAAAGAAAGATACTTTAAGAAAATCTCTCCCAAAATCAAGGAAACTTAAGAGATTCTCTCCAAGTAAGAATATTTTTAGATATTCTCTACCAAAAAGAGATATTTTGAGATATTCTTTACAAAAATGACACCACATGAGATCTAAGCCATCTTTAAAGCTTAAGGTCCCATGGGCTAGCCCACATGAGCCAGGTTTGACCACCTAGGCACTAAAAGTGGCTTTTAGTCAAAATCCCTCTTAGCAGGAGCATACAAAAATGGTTCCATAACTCCTTTGAGTTGATTGGACCATACAAAAAAAATCCAAGCCATATGAGTTTCAAAAAAAAAATCAAACCGTCCCACCTCATGAACCAAATTAAGCTAAAACCTTGAAATTGACATTCCACAAAAACCCAAACCACTCCAATGGACCCAAAATTGTCCCAAAGAGTGACCAAACTCCAAACCATGGTCCCCTCACTTGCCACATACAGCTTGTTGGGTCACAAGGCCAAAACCAAAACCAAATCCCGGTCCCCTAACTTGCCACATACAGCTTGTTAGGTCATAAGACCAAAAATCAAAATCCAAAATCCGACCCCCTAACCTGGAACATACAGCTTGTTAGGTCATAAGGTCAAAAACCCCAAAACCTTCTTGACCGCCTGATGTGCCACACAAAGCCTTTAGGTTCGTAAGGTCAAAAAGAAAATCCAAACCCAAAAACTCAATCCAAATGTCATTTTCAAAATTTTGCCTTGAGATGGTACGTGATCTCTCTCACTGCCATAAAATTACCATGGAAACTTAAAAGGCTACACTATCAAGAAAAATGCTCAGAGACTCCTGGTCAAGTCAGAAGTTCTCCTTCAAAGTTTTCTTCGAGGCACATCGACTGCAAAAGCTATCCAATTCGTCGCTGTACCTCGAGGGGGCATTTGTTGACACCAAAAATGTCACTTTGCCTCCTCAACATTAAAAACTACATGGAGCCGCATCCTACTACAAACAGGCAAAGCCTCTTCAAGCATCAGATCTTGTCAAAATCAAACAAAAACTGCAAGATCTTTCAAAATAGCCAAAAAAGAGGTACACATGAAGTTTCGGGCCATTTCGACACCGTTTGGCGTAACTTCAATCCTCCAACAGCTGAGCGGGAGCTCCCGGCGGTGACAGTGTCAAATACATCAAATATTCGATCAGAGCCTATGGATGGTCTCAAAATACCTCTAAAAGGTTCCACGTCGAATTTCAAGTCAAACCGACACCGTTTGACCCTCCATAAACTCTCGAACGGAGAAATCATCCCGGCGGCGAGAACCTCTGATGCCGCCACTCATCAAACAAAGCACATGAGTAGCTTCTACAAGCTTCCAAAGGGCTGCACATCAAATTTCAGGCCATTCCGACAACGTTTGACCCGGCTTTGAGGCTCCAAAGCAAAATCAAGCCTACCGGCGGCGGAGCTCCCCGGGACCATGTCATCCAAATCGGAGCTAATGGATCATCTCAAAATGACTCAAATAGGCTCCCTATCAAATTTCAGGTCAATCGGACATTGGATGACCACACATCAAAGCTCGACATCTTCCGCACGGTGAAATCAAGTCTAGCATCGACGGGACCCCAAACGGCTTCAAAACTCAAATAAAAGCCCATGGCTGGTCCTATCTAATGCTCAGGAAGCTTCACCTCAAATTTCAGGTCATTCCGACATCATTTGACCTAGTTTCAACTCTTGGCGGAAAATCGACTACACAGTCTTCGGCTTTTCCAAAAATAGGAAACTTTGTGCTCTGATGTGCATGACTTCTCGATGGTTTTTCTTCAGTGGAATCAAGCCAATAAATGAGGAGAAATGTCAAAGAAAAATACAGGAGAAAATAGAAGCGAAAAAGCCCGAAAAATGGCGAAGAAACGGCGACCGAACAACAACTGAAAAGGAGGCCAAAGCCCCATAGTCGCCGGCGACCTTGGCCCATGGTTGCCTGCGACCATGGCCTCAGTTCACCGGCGCCATGGTCGCCGGCGACCATGGGTGCATGGTCGCCGGTGACCCTGGAAGTCCGGGTCACCGGATTTCCGCCGAAACGTCCGTTTTTCCTATTCTTTTCGCGTTTTGTGATGATTGGCCCCTGTGATTTTCTTAAAATCTGATTTTTGAGGCATGATATCCGTCGATCTTCGTCAACATCACAGACCCTCCATCGAAATCATTTGATCATCATCGGACACTCCGAAACCGCCAACCGGCCGACCAAGAAAGTACACTTTCTGCTCGACCGATCGAGAAATCGACTGGACAGATGTTGCCGGCTCATTGGTATCAACCAATGTCTGAATTTGCATCGTCATCCGACATCAAATAACATGCGGATCCATCGATGATCATCGCAAGAAGAATTCCAAAAAATGTGGTGCGGCCCGCGACTCTTCAAGCGACTCGGCGACCAATTAATGAAGTTAAATAACCTTTTTATGACAACTTATTAGGGTCATTAACTCATTATTTTGGACGGCCCAATCAAAAGCAAGCAAATGGGAGTTACAAGTCCAATTAATCATGGCAATTAACCATGTAACTCCTATCATTATGGAGATTAATCATGGTAATTAATCATAAAACTCCCATCATCATGGAGATTAAATGTCCATTATTCTCCATCGGCCAATCAGAATCCAAGAAAAAGGAGTTACAAAATTATGAAATTAAATCTTGTAACTCCTCCCATCATGGAGCATTAATACAATCAATGCCCATAAACCTTCCTAATGGCCACCAAAAGCCTATAAATAGGCGGTCATTCCAATGGGAAAGGGTCCTGAAAAATCGTCTTGAAATTATCCCGAAGAATTCTCTACACAAAGAAGCTCTCTTGCCTCGAAGAAATTCTATTGCAAACACTACAAGGTGATCTAAGTCCCTTAGGGGGCCAACCCCCCAAGGTTTCCCCTCTTCTTCTATCCAACATGACCTAGATGAGGCTTTTCAGCCCATCTACTTGGTTTTTTATTGGATATAGGACCTTCCCTTGGTCTTTGTCCTCTAAAAATCCGTGGTCCAAGCCAAGCCAAGTGAACTAAAGCATCAAGTGTTTTCATCTGAAGGACGACGGTGGAGTCCATACATGATTCGCGACCATTGATCTGAACGAGTCCCCACAATCTCCTGAGAAGTCAGATCCCTCTTTCTTTCTTCCCTATTGTATTTTGTATTTTTTTTTAAAAGAGACAAAAAATCACAATTCTTGCCTTTCACTATTGATAAGATTTGTAAAATCGCCTTCCATGGAAAAACCGCCTTCTACGACACAAAACCGCCTTTCACGACAAACTAAACAAAATCGCCTCTCACGGCATTCTAAAATCTTGTCTCTTTTCATTAAATATACATGCAATGGAAAGTTAGAAAAAAAAGTTTGATTTCCTTTCTACTTGTGAAGGTGAATCTCCGGATCACCATTTCAAATCCCAAGTAGAATAGAAAATCTGGCATACCCGTACAAAAATGTTGATGCTTGCTCTTTTTTTCACTTCTCCCTGCTGCACCCCGGCGGACCCAGGACAGAGGAAGGCAAGAAAGAAAAAGACGGGTCCATCAACTACAAAACTTTTGTAGCTGTCTTTTTTGAACTAAAGTGGCTACCACATGCATGATTAAGGCAGAATGAAATGACCGAGTAATGGTCATGATCAGGAATGCATCTCCTGATGATCTGGTGTGGACAGTACTTAAAAAGATACGGGTCATCCCAGATAAAGTACTTGACCTAAGCTAGAAATTTTGATCGATCATGTTTTGACCAATGGGTGGGCATCTTCCCTGTAACAAGGTAATTGATTATATTTGCAAATTAGGAGATTTGAGAAATACTGAGCAATTGTTCATCAAGAAAATTTTCATTTAGTGGGACCTCATCTAACGTCTTTAAAGGTAACCTCGAAAGATGGTTTGCTACAACATTCTCACATCTTTTTTTTATCTCTTATTTCTAAATCAAACTCTTGTAGCAGAAGGATCCATCGGATCAATTGAGCTTTTGCATCCTTTATAGACAGAAGGTATCTAAGAGCTGTATGGTCCGTGTAGATGATGACTTTGGACCCTATCAAGTAAGACCGAAATTTCTCCAAGGCAAAAATCATAGCTAGCAACTCCTTTTCAGTGGTTATGTAATTTAGCTGTGCATCATTGAGGGTGCTACTTGCATAGTAAATCACATGAGGTAACTTCCCAACCCATTGACCCAAAACAACTCCAATAGCAGTATCGGATGCATCACACATTAGCTCAAATGGAATGGTCCAGTCAGGTGGCTGAATTAGTTAGTTCATTTTTCAGTCTCTGACAAGCCTTTAGACACTTTTTATCAAATTCAAAGGAAGCATCTTTTGTCAACATTTGGCACAAAGGTTTAGAAATTTTACTAAAATCCTTGACGAATCTACGATAAAAACCAGCATGACCCAGGAATGATCGAATCTACATAACTTATTTGGGTGGTGGCAATTTGGAGATCAAATTGATATTTTCTTTGTCCACTTCAATTCCATTATAAAAAATAATGTGTCCAAAAAAACTATGCCCATTTTTACTATAAAATGACATTTCTCCCAATTTAAGACTAGATTCTTTTCTTTGCATCTTTCAAGCACAAGGAACAAATGATGTAAGCACTCCTCAAAAGAATTTCCAAAGACTGAAAAATCATCCATGAAAACCTCAATGAATCTTTCTACCATGTCAAAAAATATGTTCAGCATGCACCTTTGAAAGGTGGCAGGTGCATTGCATAACCCAAAGGGCATGCGCCGGTAGGCGAAAGTTCTGAAGGGACAGGTGAAGGTGGTATTTTCCTGGTCCTCAAGTGCAATTGGAATTTGATTGTAACCGGAATAACCATCATGAAAACAATCATATGCATGACCGGGTAGCCTTTCGATCATCTAACTCATGAATGGGAGGGGAAAATGATCTTTCTGGGTGACCGAGTTCAACTTCCTATAATCAATACATACCCTCCATCCAGTCTGTATCCGAGTGGGTACTAATTCATTACCCTTATTTTGAATCACTGTTATTCCTGATTTCTTAGGTACCTCTTGAATCGGGCTCACCCATGCACTATCAGATATGGGGTAAAGCACCCTGGCATCAAGTAATTTTAAGGCTTCCGACCTAATCACTTCCTTCATTTCAGGGTTCAGTCACCTCTGTGGTTCACAGGAAGTTTTTGCATTTTCTTCCAAATGTATTCTATGTTGAACCGCTGATGGGCTTATTCCTTTGATATCTACGATGGACCATCTGATAGCTTCCTTGTGTTCATCCAAACTTTTCATGAGTTTTTCCTCTTGGACATGGTCCAAGTTTGAAGCTATAATCACTGGAAGGGTTTCTAGTGTCCCTAAAAACACATATTTCAAAGTATCCGGCAACGGCTTGAGTTCTAACTTAGGGGGGATCTACAATCTATGGGACAAGAGGGTAAGCAGATGGAGTTAGAATGTCATGCTTCGGTTGCCATTTGGAGCAGTCCATGGATGGGGTTGAGTCTAACAGTGCATTGACTTCCTCAATTTATCCATCTACATCAAAATCACTTCCAAAGTGGCCTAGACAAGCCTCTAGTGGATCTTCAATTTTCAATTGGGGTGAGTGATTTTCCACCGATTCATGAATGCAACAAACTTCTAAAACCCCATCATCCTCATCATGTGGTTGCTTACTAACAATAAAAATGTTCACTTGAACTGTCATAGTCCCCAAAAGAAATTTGCATCACTCCATTCCTACAATTGATCAAGGCATTTGAGGTGGCGAGGAATGGTCTCCCCAAGATTACTTAAATTTTGGGTACAGCCGCATATGTGTGTTTGGTATCCAAGACAACAAAATCGACAGGAAACACAAAGTCTTTGACTTTGATCAGAACGTCTTCGACTACCCCCTTAGGGTATCAAATCAATGCGTCAGCCAATTGCAAGGTCACATGGGTCTTTTTCAAATCCCCCAAACCTAATTCTTCATACACAGAGAACGGAAGAAGGTTCACACTTGCACCCAAATCTAGCAAAGCTTTATCTATGTGATGGTCTCCTATCTGACAAGAAAGTGTAGGACACCCTGGGTCCTTGTATTTGATCGGGTTGGACAAGAAATGATCGAGCTAGCTTGTTGAGCTAGAAATGCCTTCTTGGGCACATTGGTAGCCCTTTTAAAGGTGCAAAGGTCTTTTAGAAATTTTGCATAGGCCAAAATCTGTTGGATAGCATCAAGTAGTGGGATATTGATCCTCACTTGTTTGAATACTTCTATCATTTTATCAAAACGAACAGTTGATTTTACTGGGCCTAACCTTTGTGGGTATGGTGCCTTGCGTACATAAGTCCTAGGAGATGGCTCACTAGGTGATGGATCAGTTATGATTGGGTTTCTTTGACTGGCTCAGGTTCCACCATAGGTTCAGCATTCACAATTTGTTCCTCACTTTCGACATCTCACTTGGTTTTTCCTTAGATTCTTTGGGTAGTTCAACCTTGTTATCAATTTGTGTACCCGACCTAAGAGTAATGATGGACTTAACTTGTTTAGGGCCGTTTTCTTTTATATCATGAATGACTAGGCCCTTGGGATTGGGTTCAGGTTGACTAGGGAAGGTTCCCTTGTCTCTAGCACTAAATGAATTGGCTAGTTGGCCCATTTGGTATTCCAATTTTGTAAGGGTTTGAGTGTGCCCATTCAAAAGTTGAGCAGTGGTATGCTGGAATTGAGCAGTACTCTGAGACAATTGGGCCGTGGTTTGAGACATAAGTTTCATGCCCTCTTCTAAAGAATCTACCCGCTGGGTTAATGGACTGGGATTGAAGTTGGGTCTTTGGAAACCGGGTGGGGCATTGACTTGTGATTGATTGGGTTGAAATTGAGTGGACTGAGATGGGCCACCCTGAGTTGGACCCATGGTCCAAGAAAAGTTTGGATTATCCCTCCAACCTGGATTGTATGTGTTAGAGTTCAGGTCATACCTCTGACGATTATCAAAATGAGTGTTTTGATATAGTGCATTAACTTCCTCAATAGATTCGGCCTGACCCAAAGTTATTCAGTCAATCCCTCCATTCATGGCCTGGTTATATTTCAATGACTTCAAAGTGTTTGGAGTGGGCTTTTGGTTCAGCTCTAAAGCCTCTATTCTCCTCATCATTGTGGCTAGCTTGGCCTCTGCCTCAATTTTGGGTTCAACCTTGAACATCCCCCCTTTTTAAGGAATGGTTGTATTAGTGGGCTCCCTCTTGATTGGGCCTCACTGCAATGTATTCTCAGCGGTATCTTCCAAAAATGTCCAAGCTTCTTCCGTTGTTTTCTGTGTAAATTTCCTACTACAGAAATATTCCACCATTTGTTTGGTTGGGTAATCCATGCCTTCGTACACAATTTCAACAAATCATATTTTTTCAAATCCATGGTGGGGACATTGGATTAAGAGGTCTTTGAACTGTTCTAAATAACTGTAAAGTGTCTCCCCTTCCATTTGATGGAATCCATTGATGGCCTGCCTAATCGAAGCGGTTTTTTGCTTAGAGCAGAATTTTTTGTAAAATTCTTTGACTAGCTTGGCCCATATAGTGATGGACCCCGCCTATAAGGCATAAAGCCAAGCTTTAGCCTTCTCTTTTAAGGAAAAAGGAAATAATCTAAGTTTAAGGGCCTCCTCAGTCATGTGATTGATTCTCATGGTCCCACAAATGTCCTTAAATTCCCTAACATGTTGATATGGGTTTTCCTGGTCTAGCCCACGGAATACTAGGAGCATTTGGATCATGCCAGAGTTCAGCTCAAATTTGGCATTGGTCTGAGGCAGAGTGATGCATGACGGTTGAGTTGTCCTGGTGGGGTACATGTAGTCCTTCAAAGTCATGGGTGGGTCAACTTGATTAGCCATCCTAACAATTTCTTCAAAGATGGAAGACTTTCCGACAACGGTTAAGGCTAATTTGGGCTCTATCCTTACTAACCTTTTACTCTTGCGTACCCACAATTTCTCTCTTAGGTCTAGAGCGCATGCATTAGGTTCAACCTTACAGAAATGTAAGCCTAATCTATATGTGGGGCCCTGATGGTCTTACGAGATGATGCACAAGTAGTCAAGCACAAAGATTGAGCACAAGAAATTATCCTTGGGTTACCCTAACTCACTAGACAGCTCCTAACTGGTTTGAAGAGTGCACCAAGGCCTCCAATCCTGTCTTATGAAGCCAAATCGACCAGGTAAGTCCCCAAGATGAGTGGTGGGGTCACAATGCACTTGGCAAGGGTCCCGCTTAAGAACCAAACTCCTAGAACCGAGACTGCCACCCTTTGGAGGGACAGGACTTGCCTACACATCCACTCAACCAAAGAGCGCAATTGGTGCAACCTTTTGTGGTCTTCATCCTAATGAGCTCGAGTCCTATGGTTTCATTTCTACTTGATTTTAATTAATGGTTAGGTTACCATGTGAGAGGTGGTTAAATCTAATTGGGCAAGGATCTGGTGATGAAATTCAGTCCTTATCTTATTGGGGTTAATTGCCCTTAACTAAGTGTGTGGGTCCAATTAATTGGTGTGTCAAGCAAGCATTTACATTTTGCAAAAATTAAATCACCCAAGCCATACTTGCAAGTAAAAGATTCGTGGGGTAAAGTTTAGAAACTCTTATAGCGGGTCCACGCTAATCCTTAAATCGTGTAAGGTTAAACCCCCCCCCCCCCCCCCCCTTTGTTGGCAAATTTTGCAATTCTGAGAGCAATTTGTTTTAAGAAAAATTATGGGAGCAACTTGTTTTTAGCAATTCTGAGAGCACTTGTTTGCTTAAGAGCAAATCCACACAGTTTCCTATTTTTTTGCAACTCTCCTCTTAGCAAGGTCACCTATCCAGAAGAAACTCTTATTACTAAATCGTAAGTTAACAAACCAACTCAAATTCTTATCCTATCCAAAAAATTCTTTCTTATCCTAATTGCAAACAAAAGACAACCAAGTTAATCAAAACTCTATCTAAAAAAAATTCAGAAATTCTAAATTATCCAAACAAGTGTCCATATATGGTTAGAGTTTTCAAAAAGTTTCCAATTATCAGAAATCTAATCTTATCCAATTCAAATTTCAGATCTTAAAACTCTAACTAATCTAAACAACTTAAGGGATAGAATTTTAAATTTTCTAACTACCTAATTTTAGAATTCAAATGTTAGTTATTAATCAAAACAACTTACTCCTAAAGATTTTAAACTCTACCTTACCAATCCTAATCTAATCCAATCAACATATTAGTAAAACCAATCTAATTTTTTTTTTGTTTTTATTTATTGAAATTCGGAATTAAAAGAAATCCTTCCAAAAAAAAATTTTGGTTATTTATTTATTAATTATTTATTCCGAAATGTCAATTAATTATAAAAAAATATCAGAAAAGTCTGAAAAATTAGCAAAGTGAAATACTAGCTAATACTAATTGCAAAGAACACTACTAATCCATATTAGATGACTAAACAACTAATGCAACCTAAATATGAGCATGCGTATGAATCTAATGATAATAAAAAAAAATCATATTTTTAACAAAAACTCAAATTTGGCGCCCCGACAACGGCGCCAAAAACTTGATGTGATATAAAATCAATCCTTTAATACTACAAGTGCACAGTTGTCTTGTTGAGATAGTGGCAATTACAGGTCGATCCCACAGGGAGCACTACTAAGTTAAATTTTAAAATATGATTTTTTTTTATCAATCATAATGACAAGAGAGATAATAAGAAACAATAATAAAAATTGAGAAAATTCTAGATCTAAAGTGCAAAAAGAAGATATGAGAAAAAGCATATTAGAATATCATGAATCCATTAAGTAGTCTCACAATCATTCTATGCAATTGATAAAATAAATTTGTCCCAAAAATCCCTCAAATCAGAAACAAATCAGTGTTTCTGATTCTGATAATTTGTCTATCAAAGAGCACAATTTTTCACAATTTATTTAAGGCAAAAATCTCCTTTATTGAATGAAATTATGAACTTAACTAAATAACACATATTAATCAAAGATAGATTATCAAAGAATTTCAATCTAAGAATAATCTATTAAGAAAACATACATGATTAAAGCATTGTTCAAATAAAAAAATTAAATAGCATAGGCTGTCAATGACAAAAGGTAGATTTATTATTATAATCAATACGCAAAAAATATCACATAGATTAATGATGAGAAACACTTAACTTCATCTGACACTCTGATCCAGGAATTTACTCCTCCATTGTAAAAGATGTGATTTTCATTAAGAACTTTATGGCAATTACAATTTTCTCTTACACTCTTCCAACCTAGTTCTGGAACTGGGCTTCAAACTAGCCAAAAATAACTCTTAAATTCTATTAATTAGAGAAAGAAGAGAAAGAGGAGAAAGAGTAATGTAGTGGACGTCCCAGGGAGGGAGTGCATCCACGCATGCTTCTTTTGGTTCCTTTATAACTCCTGGTTATCTTACAGATACATTGAATACGGACACCTTCTTTGCAAAATTGATTTATCTTCATTGATAAGGTATATCTCTTATCCTTTTTTAATTTGAATAAGGTGGAAGGTTTTGGAAACCTCTGGATGGCTTGGCTAATCTTTGATGGGGTCCCACATGGGATATGCTGTAATGGATTATCAGTGGTGTGGATTTAATTGCAATCCCGTCTAAAAATGAACATGAAAATCTCCAGGCCCATTACTTTGTCTATTTAGCCCAATTTGCATAATCTTGGGCTCCATGGACATCTACTCTGAATTTTGCTTTTCAATGGTAGGTAAATTTCATCGATCCGATGGTCGGATTGAAAGTTATGTCCATTTGAAAGTGAGTTATCCCGAGGAAAACGGGATTACCTTTTGAAATTTGATTTGCAATAAACTCTATCTCTGCACAACTTTCATTTTTGAAAGGATATCAGATGTGGATGATTCAGAATCTTCTTCTTTTATTCCAATCAAACTTTTACTCTTTGAATTATCCATTAATAGTTTCAAATCTGCAACTACTGTGGACCCTGGCATGTGGGACATTTCATCTGCTTGAATAGTGGGCCTTATAAGAAGTCTTTTATTGTACTTAGGACTCTTCAACTGACATGATGAGTGGACCTCTCCTTTGATTCATTTGCACATGGCTTGTATGTGGGGTCCACGTAGTGAATTCTTCAATTTACTTCTTTTCGAGCTTCAATTTAGCAATGTAGGGCCCAAGATGACTATATGTTCTTGAAAGTAGGTTCTGTAACAGAGGCCTGCAATTCTTATCTTCTGCTTATTTTAATTCAACACATCAAATATTGAAGAGCCCATATTGAAGCGGGACCCATCCGGATAGAGTTCTACTCAAACTGGGACTCTTCGGAGAATAATTGCATAATATTTTAAGTTAATGCAGAAAATGTATGAAAAATATGAAAATTTAGGTTTCTAGGTAAAAATGCATGAATAATTCATCCTAAAATTATGCGTAAATATGAAAATTCATGAACGCAACAGTATGGATATGTACTTCGGAACCATTTAATTCTATGGACATGGACTCACACGCAACCAACCCATTTCAGACGTAACACATAAAAAAGGTTAGTGATATGTACTTAGGACCCATTTATTCTAGGGACAGTTACCGGATGAACGATGTTAAAGCTAACAATAACCCCAGAACATCCCAAGAATGTATATTCACCGCAGAGCTGTTTGATCTATAAGATATTACAGCTTGCGATATCCTATGGATGTAGGATATCCCACATTCAAAAGCGGGAAGACTTAAATAGTCATTTTTTTCTGTTTTTTCTTGACTGTGGGACCACCAAACCACCATCCAAACCGTTGGATAGCTGCAATAAAAACTTTTTTTGTAAATTTCTCGAAACTGTATTAGATCAACGATTCAAATTTGGTGCGATACTAGTTCTTACACTCATGCAGCTATCCAACGGTTTGGGTGGTGGTTTGGTGGTCCCATAATCAAGGGAAAAAATTGGATTGTTCAAGAGATTGTGGAATATCCTACATCCCTAGGATATGGCAAGTTGCGACATCCTACGAATCGAACAGCTCTGCGGTAAATATACTTTCTTGGGTTGCTCTGGGGCTATTGTCAGCTTTAACACCGTTCGTACGGTAATTGTCCATTTATTCTATGGTCTGGGTTCATGTATGGACCTAGACTGAGACTCATGAGCCTATAAAGTCAGGGGTGGCAATATATACCCACCCACACCCAATCAACTATTTTCAAACCCAACCCATTTCGAGCAGGGTACTGATATTTACTTCATGTCCTCTTTTTTTTTTTTCTTTTCTTTTCTTTTCTTTTCTTTTCTTTTCTTTTTTTTTTTTTTTGACAATGCATGGTGTCCCAGCCCTTTGGTCTAGAATAATCCCTACGTATGGGTCCACAAGAGAAAGTCGGGTAAAATTCCCTTGTGGTCCCAGTGTGGTAGTGCAGTTTGAAACTCAAAACTTCCGGGGTGCAAACCGCGGTCCTAGGCCCACTCTACGGTCTGGGTTCATGTAGTTTTGGACCCAGGCTCCAGAACTACTAAACATAGAGGCTCACGAGTTCTACTTAGGGTCTGTTTGGCCAGCGTTTTCAAATTCAAATAGAGTTTATTCAATTTTAGATCAATCCTGTGGCCTATCTACATATGGATGGAGCCCACCCTTTGGAAGCCAATTCCAAATCAAAGCTATAATGGTGCATGTCCGATGACTACAATGATTGGACATTGCAATGGCCAAAATTCATTGTGGTTATGCAATTATTATAGAATATATGATGGCTTGGTTATAGCACTATATCATTATAGGCCCACTTAATCAATCTAAATATTTATCTTTCCTTTACTCCTTTTTAATCAATCTAAATATTTATCTTTCCTTTACTCCTTTTCTCATCTTCCTTCTGCTAGACGTAAGTGGTCCCCATGATCACATATCTAATAGTTGAAGGACCCCCCTCCAAGTCAATTCATTAGCTTTCCAATTTAGTTTTGATTTAATTAAATCTTTCTTGGATTCAGTTTGGGAAAGCCCAATCAATCAAGATTCTTGGTTGACTGATCATTGAGGAAACTAAGGAAACTTATTGCTAATTGATTTTTTTGATTGGAAGAATCTCTTTTGGGTTGTTTTGTAAAAAGGGTTTTCCGATCCTCTCTCTTAAATCACGTTGTTTGCAAAGTACCCATTAACTCGCACGCATCTTGGAGTGAGTGACGAGAGAGAGAGGAGAAAACCCAAAGGCTGTTGATCTCACAGCAAAAAAAAGCTTTAGATCCATCCATGCCACTCGTTCTCAAGATCCATAGGTTTGGTTTGTATTGCAAACAAAATTAAATCTTACAATTGGTATCAGAGCCATAGGTTTCGATTTTTGCATTCAACAATCTCGAAGTTGGAAGATAATCTTTTGTTATGATTCTAATTAAAAAGGATCTTGGATCATGAATAATCGATTAACTGGTTTTTATGATGGTCTCCTGGTCGACTTTACTTTGTGCGTATTTGATTCAATTGATATTTGCATATTTCAAGATTTATGCACATCTCGTTTTACTTTTATTGGTTCCATGTCAATCGATTATTCAATGAGAGTTTAGTGGTTGTCAAATCACGTTATGGATCCAAAAAATATGAGTGCACACGTAAACAGGTGATTCTCTGGATTAGTGTTGCAAGTTATTTACAATGAGTATCAAAGGCCTCATAGTTGGTGTGAGTGCACCTTGTATACACTCAACACACATGTGATGTGTGAATGCGCAACGTGGACATGTAACATTACTGGCTACTGCCTCTTGCTGCAAGTGGCGGGAATGTTGCCATGAAATCTGGGCAAAGAAAGTGATGAGTGGGATATGGGTCTTCTGTGTTTTCACCCTGTTATGCAGCCGGGCCGGATACTAGTATCATTGACTCTCGGCCCCTGACCCCAGTCCACTTTAGGAATTTCAATGGGTGTGTGTACAAATCTTGCTACTGTTTCGGGTTCCACCTGGGCCAAGTTACGTAGTTTTATGTGTACATCTAAAGTTTGGTAGGGCTTTTATTTTGGATTTTGCAGCCCTTTCAAGAGAGATTAAAAAGATTAGTAAATGATGGGGTATTGCAAGCCTTAGATTTTACTGATTTTGGTGTTTGTATAGACTGCAAGCAGACTAAAGTTGTTAATAAACGTAAGGCCACAAGACGTTTAGAACCACTTTAATTAATCCATACAGATATTTGTGGTTATTTTCCTACGCCATGTTATTGTGGTAAAAAATACTTTATCATCTTTATTGATGATTTCACTAGATATGGTTATGTCTACCTGTTATATGAGAAATCAAAATCTGTGAAAGTTTTTGAGATTTATAAGGCTCAAGTTGAAAAACAGTTAGATAGAAAAATAAAGGTTGTGAGATCTGATAGGGGTGGAGTGCATTATGGGAGGTATGATGAATCGGGTTAAAATCCTGGCCATTTGCTAAATTCTTTGAAAGTCATGGTTTTCATGCTGAATATACATTGCCTGGCTCCCCGCATCAAAATCGTGTGGCTGAAAGACGTAATCGAACGCTTATGGAAATGGAATGGAGTATATTAAGTAATTCTAAACTACCTTACTCTATGTGGGGAGAAGCCCTAAAAGCAACTGCATATATCCTAAACTGTGTACCCACTAAGGCTGTTCCTAAAACTCATTACAAGTTATGGACATGTAAGAAGCCAAGTTTATGACATCTGCACGTTTGGGGTTGTCTAGTGGAAGCCAAAATTTATAAACAGTGATGGACCCGGCTTTTGCCTTCCTCTGCCCCGGGGCTGCCGAGGTCCAGCGGACGAAAAAAGCGAGCATCAACATTTTTATACGGGCATACCAGATTTTTTCCTCTACTTGAGATTTAGGAATGATGATCTGGAGATCCACCTTCACAAGTAGAAAAGGAAATCAATCCTTTTTCTAATTTTCCATTGCACATATATTTTTAAGAAAAGTGACATGTTTTTTTTTTTTTTTTTAACGCCGTAAGATGGGATTTTCATTTATTTACCATGAGAGGCGGTTTTGCGGTAAAAAGCGATTTTTTGCCTTGAAAAGCGATTTCATTTTGTTTGCCGTGAAAGGTGGTTTTTTGTCGTGGAAGGTGATTATCAAATCTCATTAATAATGAAAGACAAGAGTTGTGTTTTTTTTGTCTCTTTAGAAAAATACAAAATACAATAGAAAAGTAAGAAAATGAATTCTAACTTCTCAGAAAATTATGGGGACTCGTTCAGATCAACGGTCGCAAGTCATGTATAGACTTCGCCATCGTCCTTTAAATGAGAACATATGATTCTTTGATTCGCTTGGCTTGGCCTGGACCTCAGATTTTTAGAGGATAAAGACCAAGGGGAGGTCTTATATCCAATAAAAAGCCGAGTAGACGGGCTGAAGGGCCACGTCTAGCCATGTTGGATAGAAGGAGAAGGGACCTTTGGGGGGGTGGCCCCCCAAGGGACTTCGGTCACCTTATGGTGCTTGTTGCAGCAGAGTTTCTTCGGAGTAGCAGCGCTTATTTGCACAGTGTCTGAATTTTGGAGATTTTTTCGAGACTTTTCGAGGATTTTTTTGGACGGACCTATTCTTCTTGGAATGACTCCCCTTTATAGGCTTTTGGTAGCCATTAGGCGGGTTTATGAGCATTGATTGCATTAATGCTCCATGATGGGAGGAGTTATAAGTTTTTATTTCATGATTTTGTAACTCCTTTTTCTTGGCTTGTGATTTTTCCGATGGAGAATGATGGGTATTTAATGGCCTTTAAACTCAATAATGAGGGGAATTATATGATTTATTGCCATGATTGCTTGGACTTGTAATTCAGTTTTTCTCGCTTCTGATTGGGTTGTCCAAAATAATGAGTTAATAACCGCATTAACTTGTCATAAAACGGGTCATTTAACTGCATAAAGTGGTCGCCAGAGCGCTCGAAGAGTCGCGGGCCGTGCCGCGTCGTTTGGAATTCTTTTTGCGATGATCGCTGATGGATCCACATGTTGATTGATGTCGGATGGCGATGCAATTTCAGGCATTGATTAATACCAGTGGGCCGGCAACATTTGTCCTGTTGATTTGTCGATCGGTCGGGCATAAAGTACACTTTCTTGGTTGGCTAATTGGTGATTTTGAAGCGTCCGATGATGATCCAATGATTTTGGCGACGGATCCGTGATGTTGACAAAGATCAAAGGATTTGATGCACCGAAAATCAGATTTTTGGAAAACCACAAGGGCAGAAATTCTTGAAACGCAAAAAGGGTCGGAAAAATTGCCCTTTCGGCGAAAATCCAGCAATCCGGATTTCCAGGGTCGCCGACGACCATGGGGATTTTCCCCCTTTTGGTGGCTGTTTTTCAATCTTTTTCATTTCTTTTTTCTTCTGTATTTTTCTTGACATTTTTTCTCATGAATTTGGCCTGATTTTCCTGAAGAAAACTCGACGAGAAGCCGTGCGAATCAGAGCACAAAGTTTCCTATTTTATGGAAAAGCCGAAGACTTTGTTGTCGATTTGCCGTCAGAAGCCAAACCAGGTCAAACGATGTCGGAATGACCTAAAATTCGAGGTGAAGCCTCCTGAGCAGTAGATAGGACCAACAATGGGCTTTTGCTTGAGTTTTTAAGCCGTGTGGGGTCTTGTCGCCAGTAGACTTGATTTTGCCTCGAGGAAGATGCCGCGCTTTGATGTACGGTCAACCGATGTCCGATTGACCTGAAATTTGATAGGGAGCCTATTGGAGTCATTTTGAGACGATCCATTAGCTCCAATTTGGATGTCATGGTCCCGGAGTGCTCTGCCGTTGGGAGGCCTGATGTGAGAACCCGACCCCTAATTTCTGGGATTAGTGTTTTCTTAATTTTGGACTAGTTTTCTAGTGGGATTAGTGGAATTTGGTTAAATCTGGATTAGAATAGCTTTGTTTAGCTTTGATTGATTTTGAGAACTCTTTTGATTGAGTGGAACCTTTGGGGGTTTCCCTTGTGAGTTTTGTGTGATTTTGGGGGTTCGTTTATTATGTTTTGATTAGCTTTGGGATTTGTGCAATAATTTCGGAAATCTGTAATTTGTTTCGTTTAATGTATTTTATTATTCCCGACAACTTTTGTATTTGCTCCGCTTCCATCCGAGACCTCTAAACCCTACTTTGCCATTGATAGGGGTAAAACAGTCTTTTTACACAAAATCTGGACCCAAATTCCGAGATCTCAAAACCATGCCAAAATTATACTTTTTGAAAAATAGATTTTATGAGGAACATTTTTCTCTTCTTCGTCGATCGCATCCGGAGCCCAGAAACCGATGTTTTAATCCCGACAAGTTTTACTGATAGTGGGACCCACCCCCACCCTTTTTCAAATGCCCAGCCATCTTCTTCTTCCCCATTCGTTCCCAGCGTTAGGAGAGGAACTCAGCCTAGGGTTTTCCCCTTTCCTCTTCTTCTTCTTGTTTTCTCACAAAACTCACCTCCAAGCTTGCCAAAATGAGAGATTGGTGTCCATCTTCTTCTCCTCCTCATCTCAAGCTCTCTATGGATACCATTAGAAGAGAAATCCGGCCACATTGAGGTTCTCCTTGAGCTAGTTTTCTTCATTTGAAGCACTTCCAAGTAAGCAATCCTTTCAATCTCCTAGACTTGTGTTTTCCTAGCTCTAGAGAGTCTCCATCTTCTCTATTGGGAGCTCTCTTCTTTTTGTTCTTTGGTTTGCCATTTTAGGGTTCTAAGATGGGTTTATTTTGGGGTTTTTGTATAGATTGGAGATTTGTGGCTTGAGAAGGTGATTAGAGATTGATTAGCTACTTTGGAAACCAAGGCAAGTGGATGAATGGATGGTTTTTGAATGCTAACAAGTTTTATGAGGAAATGTGGATTTTATTACTTGCTTATGATGATTTAAGACCTATTCTTGCTATGGTTTATATTGATTTCGAAATATGCATGTTGATGAGTCTTTCTGTCTTGTTCAGTCTCTTGAAAATGTATGCTTTTGATCTTGTTAAAGCTTGTTTATTTGTACTTATGGATTTCATGAATGAGATTTGCACTTGCATTGAATGAGGTTTGTTTTGGAAAGAGGATTAATGCATTGATGGAATGGTAGTTGGAGAAAAGAATGAGATGTGGAATGGAATAGAATAGACCCATTTCATGTTAGGGAATGGGTGAAGTTGAAGTGAAATGGTTTGGGAAGGAAAGAGCCGAAATCTGCACCTGATGTGTAGTTCCCGCAGCTGGGCGGTCAGCAGGCGGTCACCTCGGCGGCTAGCCGACAGGTGACCGGCGGCTAGCCGACCCAGATGCGGTTAGAAACACAGAATGCTTCGTTTTGACAGGTGAACCGCGGTCAGCCCCGCGGTCAGCTAGCGGCTAACCGCCACCCCAAAACCCTGCGACCGCCAGGTGACCGATATGCGCGGTTAGAAACACAGAATGATATATTTTAGCAGGGGAACCGCGGTCAGCCCCGCGGTTATCCAGCGGCTAACCGCCGATCACCTCGGCGGCTAACCGCCATCTGACCGAAAGGTGACCGAGTTGCACCCAGAATTCCTGAGTCTTTCCTATAGTTTTCAAATATGGTATTTAAAGGTTTGGATGGGTTGTTCTGATGCCCTACCACCTTGGAAAGACCCAGGGGATGACATAAGGAGATTGACTTAGAAAGGAACACCATCTCGGAAATGTATTGGGACTTTTGGATTTATCAACTTGCATAAGGAAACTTGGTATGTCCTCAATCATTCGAGTACCATACTAAGGGTAATAATAGACATACAAGATCCTTATACATTTTGTTTTAATATAGGAGCCCCAATATATAATCCGTAGCTGTATAAGGATTCATTTTCATCGTTTTGCTCAGATTAGACGTACCCTTAACCGATATCACTGGTTTTATCGCAAACTCTGATTTATGCACCTGACATGTCCTGCCAGTCCCGTTTATACATGAAAAGATAGTGATATGAAATACGTGCCTATGAGCACCGTATCCCGCCTGCCCGAATGTTTTATACCGATATAGTTTTGTACATGTTTTGATTTCTCATGTAACCTAAGAGTCGGCACCACTAAGCTTGGACATCCTTGTCAGTCTGATCAACTGACTTGGGTCTCCCCCTGTGCTCCCGCCAGTTGCAACTTGGATCCCGTACTGTCCCGTTACCCGGTTCACGACCGTGGTCCTGCCTAGCTATATGTATATGTATATGTATCTGTTTATAATATTGGTTCTCGTCACTTCGTGTGATTGAGCCCAATCCACGCAATGTGCTCTCGTCACTCTAGTGATAGAGAGGATTTGGCTTTAGTGTGGTTGCCATCTAGTCAGTTCCTGTACCTTGAATACCCCGCATGTTTTATATTGCATTTGTATTTCAAATGAACTATGCACCCTGTTTTATGACGGTTTTCGTTATAACTATGATATGTTTGATTTCTTTCTTGGTTTATCTATTCACCCACCTGCCAGACCGTCGTGTCTGACCCATTCTTTGGTACTCAGGTCCAGATTTCCTTGCCCCGAGCTGAGTGCACGTGTTGGCTGTGGAGCCATGAGTTGCAGATTTGTAGCGTCGACTATGTCATGTAGACATTTAGCTCGACATCTGAGTTACGTCACGTATGGGGTAGTGTTTACCTAGCTTGTTATTTGTATGGCTTTTATTAGCCTGTTCTCAGGGATTTGTAATTAATGCACTTTGATACTTGTAACTTGAACATATGTGGGAATGAAATATCCTGTTACCGTCAGCTCTGTATTTTTAATGTGATGGTTTGTTCCAGTCTGATATGATTCTTGATACAATAGCTGTATACTAACGGTTGGGTGCGATGCGGAATCCGATAGCCACGGAATCCGAGTCGCAACGCCACGTAAGCTTCCGCAAAATATTCAGAATGAGTGGAATTGCCATCCTCACTCACGCGGATCCTGGGAGGAATATAACTTTACTTATATCCCAAGTTCGCGCCCCCCGAGGTCGGGCCGCTGTAGGGTCCGGGTTTGGGGGCGTGACAGACTGGTATCAGAGCGGGCAGGTTCCTAGGAAATAAAACACTCTAGCAACCTTAAGACGTGTGGTGAGGACTCCTTAGTCTATGTGTGTTTTCTTTTGGCTAACTGTCGTTTCTGCGAGTTTGGGTTTGTTTCTTCTAGTGGGGGAGACTATCTTTGTCTCGCCTTCTTGTCCTTGTTGTTAGAGAATTTGGGGGACCAAATTCTTTCTAGTGGGGGAGGATTTTATGTCTTCGCACCCACATTTAGTGCTCTTTTCTTGTTTTCGCACTAGAGAGTCAGAGTTTTGAGGGCTTAGCATGTGGATCTCGAAGGACCTTGGCAGAAATTTCAGCTTTCCGATGTCACAGATGGAGTCAGTGAAAGAATTTGTGAGCAGTTGTTAGTCAGCAAGGAATGTGAACAGTTTATCGAGACCCAATTACGGTTGGTCGTGCACCGTCAGATAGTGCGTCAGGCAGGTAAGTATGGATTTTTGGATAAACGTGGAGTATTTTCCTATGTCAGAAGGCTCCAGAACCCAGAGAAAGGGTCGATCTTTGGAAGTTTAAGGTGATTTTCAGTTGATAGAACTTTAAGTGGATGCCAAAAGCTAGAAACTTCTCAAATTTGATGAACTTTTGTCAGAAAAGAGTTAGATAATTCTCAACACATCCAGAATGATGGTGAAGTCAACTCGACAAGATGCTTCTGTGTGTGGTTAAAATCATAGGAAGTAAGCTTTCAGCGGTGGTCTAAAGAACTGTATACAGAATGGATGGTTGCTTGGTCTTATAATAGAGGGGATTTTGCGGACTCTACTGACTTTTGGAATGTCAGTTTAGACACTGTGCAGATGCAAACTGGAGAATCATAACCTATGGGCAAGGCCAGTTGAAAGATCTAGAGAAGAATGACACACGTACAAGACTTGAGGATGATGAACCTGAGACAGAGATACAACCCACAGAGATGAGAACTTTGTGATTCCAACGAGTGGATGGAGATTGGTGAAGTATCCAGATGACCGTCCGAACATTTGATTGAGCCAACTTAACATGTGAAGAATTGATATATTTCCAAGTTATCTACGTCAAAGATTGTGTGTTGACAAGTGACCTGATTTTGACAACCTTGATAGAGATTACTTCTATTCGAGCCCGTCCATGATGACAACTTTCATACCGGCAGCGAAGGACACTATGTACAGCGTGTTACGACAGAGATAGGGTTACAGTACGTCAGAATGAGTCAGAACTTTCATTTTCTTGGACCAACATCGATGGACAAGACAAATAGCAGATTCGAGGCAATGTAAGAAAAACTGATGGGCGTCAGGGGTTGATGGAGGAATTCTTCGAATATTGATTGTGTAAGAGGAGCAGGTTGTTAAGTAAAAGTTTGGACAGTTCAAGATCTTTAACCAAATCAGAGACCTTGACCACAGAGGCGCATCACCACCATGTTTGACCGGGGATAGTACAGTTGTATAGGAGCAACGCGGATCATCAATGTTTAGAGACAATTTTCAGTTCCAAGGAGATGTCCAGAGCTAGAGATTTCTAAGAGTCGATGAGTTTTGTCAGAGAAGTATTCGGGAATTTTCAACAAGCGCATCCATGTGGAGGAGTAGACCCGACAAGATGTTAGAAGCAATTGAAGTCAAATTCCAACAATTAGCGAAGTAGTCGACTGCAGAAAGGATCTCTACTTGATCGCCCGACAACGAAGATTTTCCCAGATTTTTATCAACAAGAGAAACATGGGATTTCAAAGTACAGATACATGGAGCAGGAAATCAGTTATATTGGATGTTGTGGAAGGAAGCAAATTTGGCAGAACAGCTACGAACGATTACAAGGGCAAGTGTAGAGCTTCAAATGTTGAAGAATGATGAAGGAACAAGCAGGTTAGTGTCAGAAACTGGCTATGGTGCAGAGGATTAAGAGCAATGATCTGAAAGAGTTAGAGCTAGCAAGAGTTCACCTTGAAGATTGTGCATTTGATACGAGACTTAGGTTCGGCAGTTGTAAGGAAGTCGACAAAATCGTTCCAAGGGTTTCTTGATTAAGGTGGTTAGAAGCGATGGACTTAGTGGAACCGAGAAGAAAGTCAGAGTTGGTAGATTTCTTGAGCAGTCAGGTTGGCAGGGCAGTAATAGATTCGAGCCAGTGGAAGAATGCTTGATGACTATAGATAAGTGGACCGAAGAGTTCTGCAGCATGGATGACCCAGCGAGTTCAGGAGCTCCCGAGAGGGCCGATTTAGAGCATTCGTTCGAGGTTTTGTGTTTGGAGTGTGAGACTAATATCTCCACTTGTTGTTTTGGGTTTGTTTAGTTCATTTGGAGGACCAAATGTTCTAAGGGGGGGAGGATGTGAGAACCCGACCCCTAATTTCTGGGATTAGTGTTTTCTTAATTTTGGACTAGTTTTCTAGTGGGATTAGTGGAATTTGGTTAAATCTGGATTAGAATAGCTTTGTTTAGCTTTGATTGATTTTGAGAACTCTTTTGATTGAGTGGAACCTTTGGGGGTTTCCCTTGTGAGTTTTGTGTGATTTTGGGGGTTCGTTTATTATGTTTTGATTAGCTTTGGGATTTGTGCAATAATTTCGGAAATCTGTAATTTGTTTCGTTTAATGTATTTTATTATTCCCGACAACTTTTGTATTTGCTCCGCTTCCATCCGAGACCTCTAAACCCTACTTTGCCATTGATAGGGGTAAAACAGTCTTTTTACACAAAATCTGGACCCAAATTCCGAGATCTCAAAACCATGCCAAAATTATACTTTTTGAAAAATAGATTTTATGAGGAACATTTTTCTCTTCTTCGTCGATCGCATCCGGAGCCCAGAAACCGATGTTTTAATCCCGACAAGTTTTACTGATAGTGGGACCCACCCCCACCCTTTTTCAAATGCCCAGCCATCTTCTTCTTCCCCATTCGTTCCCAGCGTTAGGAGAGGAACTCAGCCTAGGGTTTTCCCCTTTCCTCTTCTTCTTCTTGTTTTCTCACAAAACTCACCTCCAAGCTTGCCAAAATGAGAGATTGGTGTCCATCTTCTTCTCCTCCTCATCTCAAGCTCTCTATGGATACCATTAGAAGAGAAATCCGGCCACATTGAGGTTCTCCTTGAGCTAGTTTTCTTCATTTGAAGCACTTCCAAGTAAGCAATCCTTTCAATCTCCTAGACTTGTGTTTTCCTAGCTCTAGAGAGTCTCCATCTTCTCTATTGGGAGCTCTCTTCTTTTTGTTCTTTGGTTTGCCATTTTAGGGTTCTAAGATGGGTTTATTTTGGGGTTTTTGTATAGATTGGAGATTTGTGGCTTGAGAAGGTGATTAGAGATTGATTAGCTACTTTGGAAACCAAGGCAAGTGGATGAATGGATGGTTTTTGAATGCTAACAAGTTTTATGAGGAAATGTGGATTTTATTACTTGCTTATGATGATTTAAGACCTATTCTTGCTATGGTTTATATTGATTTCGAAATATGCATGTTGATGAGTCTTTCTGTCTTGTTCAGTCTCTTGAAAATGTATGCTTTTGATCTTGTTAAAGCTTGTTTATTTGTACTTATGGATTTCATGAATGAGATTTGCACTTGCATTGAATGAGGTTTGTTTTGGAAAGAGGATTAATGCATTGATGGAATGGTAGTTGGAGAAAAGAATGAGATGTGGAATGGAATAGAATAGACCCATTTCATGTTAGGGAATGGGTGAAGTTGAAGTGAAATGGTTTGGGAAGGAAAGAGCCGAAATCTGCACCTGATGTGTAGTTCCCGCAGCTGGGCGGTCAGCAGGCGGTCACCTCGGCGGCTAGCCGACAGGTGACCGGCGGCTAGCCGACCCAGATGCGGTTAGAAACACAGAATGCTTCGTTTTGACAGGTGAACCGCGGTCAGCCCCGCGGTCAGCTAGCGGCTAACCGCCACCCCAAAACCCTGCGACCGCCAGGTGACCGATATGCGCGGTTAGAAACACAGAATGATATATTTTAGCAGGGGAACCGCGGTCAGCCCCGCGGTTATCCAGCGGCTAACCGCCGATCACCTCGGCGGCTAACCGCCATCTGACCGAAAGGTGACCGAGTTGCACCCAGAATTCCTGAGTCTTTCCTATAGTTTTCAAATATGGTATTTAAAGGTTTGGATGGGTTGTTCTGATGCCCTACCACCTTGGAAAGACCCAGGGGATGACATAAGGAGATTGACTTAGAAAGGAACACCATCTCGGAAATGTATTGGGACTTTTGGATTTATCAACTTGCATAAGGAAACTTGGTATGTCCTCAATCATTCGAGTACCATACTAAGGGTAATAATAGACATACAAGATCCTTATACATGTTGTTTTAATATAGGAGCCCCAATATATAATCCGTAGCTGTATAAGGATTCATTTTCATCGTTTTGCTCAGATTAGACGTACCCTTAACCGATATCACTGGTTTTATCGCAAACTCTGATTTATGCACCTGACATGTCCTGCCAGTCCCGTTTATACATGAAAAGATAGTGATATGAAATACGTGCCTATGAGCACCGTATCCCGCCTGCCCGAATGTTTTATACCGATATAGTTTTGTACATGTTTTGATTTCTCATGTAACCTAAGAGTCGGCACCACTAAGCTTGGACATCCTTGTCAGTCTGATCAACTGACTTGGGTCTCCCCCTGTGCTCCCGCCAGTTGCAACTTGGATCCCGTACTGTCCCGTTACCCGGTTCGCGACCGTGGTCCTGCCTAGCTATATGTATATGTATATGTATCTGTTTATAATATTGGTTCTCGTCACTTCGTGTGATTGAGCCCAATGCACGCAATGTGCTCTCGTCACTCTAGTGATAGAGAGGATTTGGCTTTAGTGTGGTTGCCATCTAGTCAGTTCCTGTACCTTGAATACCCCGCATGTTTTATATTGCATTTGTATTTCAAATGAACTATGCACCCTGTTTTATGACGGTTTTCGTTATAACTATGATATGTTTGATTTCTTTCTTGGTTTATCTATTCACCCACCTGCCAGACCGTCGTGTCTGACCCATTCTTTGGTACTCAGGTCCAGATTTCCTTGCCCCGAGCTGAGTGCACGTGTTGGCTGTGGAGCCATGAGTTGCAGATTTGTAGCGTCGACTATGTCATGTAGACATTTAGCTCGACATCTGAGTTACGTCACATATGGGGTAGTGTTTACCTAGCTTGTTATTTGTATGGCTTTTATTAGCCTGTTCTCAGGGATTTGTAATTAATGCACTTTGATACTTGTAACTTGAACATATGTGGGAATGAAATATCCTGTTACCGTCAGCTCTGTATTTTTAATGTGATGGTTTGTTCCAGTCTGATATGATTCTTGATACAATAGCTGTATACTAACGGTTGGGTGCGATGCGGAATCCGATAGCCACGGAATCCGAGTCGCAACGCCACGTAAGCTTCCGCAAAATATTCAGAATGAGTGGAATTGCCATCCTCACTCACGCGGATCCTGGGAGGAATATAACTTTACTTATATCCCAAGTTCGCGCCCCCCGAGGTCGGGCCGCTGTAGGGTCCGGGTTTGGGGGCGTGACACCTGATTTTGTTTCCGAGCTTCAAAGTCGGGTCAAATGTTGTCAAAATGACCTAAAATTTGACGTGTAGTCTTTTGAAAGTATGTTGAAGTCACCCATATGCTTTGTTTGATAAGTGATGGCCTCGGTGGTTCTTGCCGCAGAGAGGCTTTATTTTGTTGCTCGAGGATTGATGGAGCGTCAAACGTTGCCGATTTGACTTGAAACTTGAGAAGGAGCCTTTTGGAGGTATATTGAGACCATCCATAGGCTCTGATCAAAGATTTGATGTCTTCAACATTGTCGCCGTAGGGAGAGCTGACTTCGCTGCGACTGTTTCCTTTTTGGGCCAAACCATGTAGAAATGGCCTGGAATTTGATGTAGAGCCTCCTAGTGGCATTTTGAGGCCAACCGTGTGCTCTATTTTGTGTGTTAGGGTCTCTGGCTTCACCGCCGCCGGGAGCTCCTTCTCAGCTGCTGGAAGGGTGAAGTTGGGACAAATGACATTGAAATGGCCCGAAACTTCATGTGTACCCTTTTTTTGGCTGTTTTGAAGGATCTTGTAGTTTTTGTTTGATTCTGACAAGATCTGATGCTTGAGGTGGCATTTGCCTATTTGTGGTAGGATGCGGCACCATGTGGCTTTTGATGGCAAAGTGACATTTTTGGTGACAACATAGCTTTTGATGTTGAAGAGGCAAAGTGACATTTTTGGTGTCAACACATGCACCCTTGAGGTAAAGCGATGATAGCTTTTGCAGTCGATGTGCCTTGAAGAGAATTTCGAAGGAGAGCTTCTGGCTTGACCAATAGTTTTGAGCAAAATTTTTTTTTATAGGGTGGCCTTTTGAGTTTCCAAGGGGATTTTATGGCAGTGAGAGAGATCATGTACCTTTTCAAAGAAAAGTTTTGAAAATGACATAAGGGATTTTGGAATTGGTTTTTGGGTTTTGGATTCTTCCTTTTGACCTTGTGATCCTAAAGGCTTTATGTGGCGCATTAGGTGGTCAAGAAGGGTTTTTTAGTTTTTGACCTTGTGGCCTAACAAGCTGTATGTGGCAGGTTAAGGGATCAGGTTTTGGATTTTTTATTTTGACCTTGTGACCTAACAAGCTGTATGTGGCAAGTTAGGGGGTCGAGATTTGGTTTTTGGTTTTGGTCTTGTGACCTAACAAGTTGTATGTGGCGAGTTAGGGGACCATGATTTGGTTTTTGGTCACTCTTTGGGTCCATTTTGGGTCCATTAGAATGGTTTGGGTTTTTGTGGAATGTCAATTTCAAGATTTTGGCTTAATTTGGTTTATAAGGTTGGATGGTTTGGATTTTTGGAAACTCATGAGGCTTGGATTTTTTGGTATGGTCCAATCAACTCAAAAGAGGCATGAAACCATTTTTGTATGCTCTTGGTAAGAGAAATTTTTGACTAAAAGCCACTTTTGGTGCCTAGGTGGTCAAACCTGGCTCATATGGGCTAACCCATGGGACCTTAAGGTTTTAAAGTTGGCTTAGATCTCATGTGATGTCATTTTTGCAAAGACTATCTAAAAATATCCTTACTTGGAGAGAATTTCTCAAATCTCCTTTCTTTTGGGAAGGTTGCTAATTTTTAGCACTTACATCCTTGCTTTTATCCTTGTTTTCTCTTTTGGTTTGCTCTCTTCTACAAAAGCAAAGGAGGTTGGATCTCTTGCTCTTGTTGCTTTCTTTTTACAAAAAGTCTTCAAGAGTGCTCCAAGATCTTCTCTTCTTTAAGGATCTTGAAGTTCTTCTCCATCCATGGCCTCAAGTAAGTTTTTTTCCTTCACAAGAAACTCCATATAGAGGTAGAAAAGCTTTCTTCTTTACTTCTTTTTCTTTCTTTTCTACTTCTTTTATTTTCTTTTTTCTTTCATTCTCTCTCTTTTTTTTCTTCTTGTTGCTCATGGTTTTTCTTTTTTTCGTTTTTTTTGTCCTTTCTTTTTTTTTTTTTTCATTTTTTCTTCTTTCTTTGATTCTCCCCACGTGCTTTCTTCTTTTTTTTCGCACGTTCTTTTTTGTTTTTTGTTTTTTTGAGGAGGTTTCTTTTTTTCTTTTTCCCTTTTTTGCTCACCATGATAATGAGGTTTATGCAATTCAAGATGTACATATATTTTTTTGTTTGATGCATCAAGATAAAAGGCTAGGGTTTCTAGGTCAAGTTAACATGAATTTTGACTTGGACGAAGTCTGATTGGTTTTGACCAAATTGGGTTGGATTTGGTCAAACTTTTGTCAAGGTTTTCCTATCATCTAATGCATGGTAATTTCCTTTTATGCATGATTTTTTGTAAATTGAATTGGAAGCATGATAATGCATACCTGAAATCTTTTGCAAGTTTTTCGGATTTGGAGCTCGCAGCAATGTTGAGCACTTTCCCAGTCCTGTGGGGTTTTGAGGAGCTTTGCAAGTTTTGGAGTGTGGAGCTTGCAGCAATGTCGAGCCCTTTTCCGATCTTGCGGAGATTTGAGAAGATTGTTTGATCTCGCAGCAATGTTTGAGCTCAAGCTTTCTTTGAGAATCCTCCATTGACTATGAGCTCGCAGGGATGTTGAGCTCATCTTCAAGCTTCCTATCTTTTTAGGGGTCTCTCTTTTCTTCAGAATTGCCCCGGAACCGTGCAAAAATTTTGCTAGGATTTTTTTTAGCAAAATTTTGTCATTTTGGTGTTTAATCTTTTCTTTTCTAACCTTTGCAGGATGTTCCTCCAGAACGAACAAGGGTAAGGGCCATGTTACTGACGCACCTCGTCAGTCTGCCAGATCTTCTAATGCGGCCGTGCAGCAGGCCTAGGAGAAGGGTCCAGTATGTGGAGAGGAACTTGGAAGAGTGTGACTCGCTCAACCAAGATTAGATGAGGCAGCGGTTAATTGCCCTCAAGGATGAGGAGTTCTACAGGATTGTGGTAAGCAATCATCCTTGGGTTACGAACAATCAGAGCATTGTGCCCAAGCCTACCTTTTTTTTTGGTGATGCAGTCCCTGACGGCTTTACATACCAAACGAGATGTTTTCAGTTTTCTTACACAACAGATGGTGAGGAGAGAACTATTGCTACCCGATCGACTTTTGATCGTACCATCTCGATCATGAGTCTTTCTCCCACATGCTCCAAGAGGGAAGATCCTCCAAGCTGAGTGAAGAGGACTAATGTGATCAAGACCGGGATTTTTGTTGGCGGCCCTCCTGGATATGTGGAGAAGTCGCCTGTCCACATGGACATGTTGATGTCGGCTAGCGACTACCAAGGTTCTGATTATTCGCTGGTCGATTCGAAAGCAGTGGGACTTGGCATTTTCTGGGGTGATGGCAGCAATTGGGTGAAGCCTTTTCGACTTCGTGGCAGTTTTAGCGCTGACTCAAGTTGGGAGTCGTGGATTGATCACATCCTGCAGATTGGTGGTGCCATTCTGAAGGAGGCCAAGATCTTCGATGCGGTTTGAACTTTTCGGCAAACTGTGGTTTTCTCCGATGAAGCCTTCATGCTATGTTGGAGTCATTCCTTCCACAAACCAACACCTTCATTGTAACGAATGGTGAGATTGGTTTCTCTTTGAAGGAACTGAGCGCCATCATCGGGCTGCCTACCCTCGGCAAACTCTATAAGGAGTTCATGCCCATTGACATCGTCCTTCAGGAGCAATCTGAGGAGTTCAGGCTTTTGTACTTTCAGCTTCTTGCCTTCTACAATTTTTTGAAAGAGAAGGAGGGCTCGAAAGTTAGGTCCAGCAGTTGGAAGAGCTTCAGCTCTTTGTCTCCCAACTTCTTTGACAGCGGGGAGTCTTTTGATAGCATGACCCAGGAAGCCAGGGCTAAAACTCCCGGTTCGAATAAGATCTCCATCATGTGAGAAAATTTGAAAAACTTTCTCACGAGTACAGATGCCTTTTGCTCTGACATTGCACTGCGGAGAGATCTCGCTGTTTACCTCACTTACTGGCTGGGTGAGGCTGTTTTTGCTGAAGGAGATGGAACGCACATCATGCAACACTGTATTTCTTTGGCTTGTCAGATGGCATTTGGAGAGTAGCTGGCTTTGGTACCTTTTCTTTACTCCTATTTGAGCACCGAACTGCAGGTTGTTGCTTTTTTGGTTCGGCTTGGGCTCCCCATGAACAGGGTGTTTTCAGCCCATATTTTCTATTCATGGTATGTGTACCACTATCCGGGCCAGCTTCCACCGATTAGGCGCTGCATAGGATGATGACCCTTTTATGATTCGGTTGGCTAGAGGGACAGCCATTTCCGAATCACTTTTGTATACCCGTTTGAGGATCCGACGGTTCAGGGATGTCGAGATAGGGCAGTCTTCAGTGAAGGCTTTCCCGGGTTTGCGGAAGAAGGCTTTTGATTTTGGTGTCTCTCGTGATTCCACCAGGGCAGGGTTGGAAAGACATTATTCTTTGACTACGCAGAGAAGGGTTGGCTTTTTAACATACGTGTTGGTACGATGGTGTACCATAGACATCTTTTTGTCGACAACCAGTCATATGTTCCCTCGCATTTTGCATTGCAATTGGGCTTCTCTCAAGGCGTTGTTGGAGTGCCTTTGAGGATGGTGAAGCGCTTCGGGGGTTTGTAGGATGGGAGGAATGCATGGGGTTTTTATAGTGTAGAGGACACTACCGCCATGATTTCCTATCTTGAATTGCCCATTTTCCAGACTACCGGCTTCACGAAGTGGTTCGTGGAGAGCTTTTTGGTGTACCCGGGGCTTTCCAAGAAGGAGCTTTATGTAAAGTAGTCTTTTGGGAAGGGTCTCGTTAGATTAGATGACATCTAGTAAAAGGAAGTTTTGGCTTTCCTTTCTGGAGAGAAGCATAAGATAGGCTTTCTCGGTGAACAGGACGTCATCAGATCAGGAGCTGTACAAGGGGTACCTGGTGAGGTATTGAAATAGTTGGAGGAAAAGGAAACCGAGGTTGACGCTTGGATGCAAGAAGAACGAACGAAGGCTTCCATGGAGTCTACTGGCAAGAGCAGACCATGCAGTGAAAGCTCAAGTGAAAGGCCTGATTTTGATAGCGGGGCAGGTACTTCAGGCAAACTGATCCATAGAGGTAAGAGGAAAAAAGGACAACGCCGTGATAAGAGACAGCACAAAGACTCTCCTGATCTGGAAGTCCCTCTTACCATTGCTGAGGAGGGGTCAAAGGACATTGACAAGCCTCCGGAAAAGAGGAGTCGAGAAGAAGAGACCGCTAGTGATGGTATGATTCTCTTTCTTTCTCTTTCCGCTTCTTTCTTTTATGAGAGATATTTTTGTTTTGATCCACTGCTTTCTTTTTTTTAGCAGAAGATGATGACTTGGAGATGCCCAAGGTTCCGACCAGTGAGGCAGTGACGAATCCGATCACTGCATCTAATGAAGAACCAAGGGACTATGGAGTGGTTCCAAAACCTTCACAGGGTATGATTTCTTTTGTTTTTTTGCCTTTTCGTTTTTCCTTTGCCACCATTTGTTGACATATTTTTTGTTTTCTTGACAGTTAACTTGCCGCAGTCGGCCGATGGAGCATGGTAAGACTTCATCTGGGTCGTCTCTTTGATATGCGAAGAGAGTGTTGAAGAGCATCTTGAGTTCTTGGATCGAGACTCCCTTCTTGTCATTTGGAAGCTGGGTTCGGCATGATCAAGCATGTGCAGGAGATACTTGCCAAGAGTGAAAAGGTTGGTCTAGCTGTCACGAGTGCCAGAGTTTTTGTTGACGAGATTAGCGCACTGGGCAATAAGTGGACTAAGACCAAGAGCTTCCCAAATGGTGCCTTCTTCGGTGAGATGTTTTTGAAGCCTTCCAGCGAGGTGAAATCTGAACTAGATGAGATCCCGCGGACTGGGAAGCAGTTCGTTCGGGAGAGGAACGTCACCAAGTTGGCCATCATTGAATTGACACTGGACTTGTACCGTCTTGATATGGAGGTCGTTGAGGCCAGGCAACACCTTGAGCTATTGGAAGAACAAGCTTTTAGGCAAGCTTTTGAAGAAGCATGGCCTGGAAGCTTAGGAGGCTAAAGCCAAAAGTTTGCTTAAGGAGCTAAATCTTTGGTTGAAGACCATGTTAGATTGAGCTCCTGATTTGTACAAACTCTTTTCTTCTTTTCTTTGGTACGTCCATGTATAAACATTTTTGGTACTTTTTTCTCTTTTTCTGGTATTCCCTCATTTCACATAAATTCTTTTTGATGAAAACAAGAAAAAATCGAATGGGAATGTTTGTTTGAAAATTTGATCAAAAGGTCATCATTTTGTGAAAATTTTTTGTCAAAGGTTTGTTTTTGGGCATGAAAGCTAGATTTTGTGGCAAAAGCCTGATTTTTTGATGGCTTGAAAGCCGTATTTTGAGATGGCATGAAAACCAAATTTTGGAACTGAATTTTGGTGGCATAGGAGCCAAAATTCTGTGGCATGGAAGCCAAGTTTTGAGATGGCATGAAAGACGAATTTTTGGGATGGCATGAGAGCCAAAAGGGTTTTGTTTGTGACATGGAAGCCAAACTTTGGTTTATGGCATGAGAGCCAAAATTTTGTTTTTGGTATGAAAGCTAGGTTTTATGGCATGAGAGCCGCAGTTTTGTGGCATGGAAGCCCTTTTTTTTGTGGCATGAGAGCCAAAATTTTGTTTTTGGCATGAAAACCAGGTTTTGTTTGTGGTGTGAAAGCCAGTTTTGTTTTATTTTTTGGCATGAAAGCCAGATTTTTGAAAACCAAGTTTTGTTTTGTTGGCATGGAAGCCAGATTTTTTATTTTTGGCATGAAAGCCGGGTTTTTGGCATAAAAGCCAGGATTTTGGTTTTCAAAAATGCAAGTATCGACTAAGAGTCGCCTCCTTGCTGAATGGTATTGCAAGTATCGATGGAATGTCGCCTCCTTACTCATTCAGTTGCGAGTTTCAATGGAATGTCGCTTCCTCGCGGTTTGGGTGCAAGTATCGACTAAGTGTCGCTTCGTTGCTTTTTCAAAAACATTGTTTTGTGGGTATCGACTGAATGTTGCTTTCCCATGAGTTTTTAAATTTCGGTTGTGGATATCAGTTGGAATGTTGTGTCTCCATATTTTTTTGAAATTTTGCAAGTACCAACGAGGTGTTGCTTCCTTACGATTTTAAGGTTTTAGAAGTATTGAATGGGGTTCGCATCCTTCTGATTTTTAGGTTTTGTGAGTATTGTCGTGACCCCAGACCGAGATCCGGGCCTGCGAGGTTTGTTAATGGTGGTTACAACGATAAACATATGAATACACTCATTTAATTTCCCACAGGTTTCCGCGGTAAGGATTTCACACACACTCACAATTCATACATGTTGGTGCGGAAGCATGTAGCAAACTAAATTCGTAATCCATTTCACATTTCAAAACTAATAAAACATATATATGTAACATGACGTCAGAGTGAGCAATGACTCCATTGGCATTCCCAAAATATAAGATTAGAAGTTTATACAAAATGTAAGTTCATTAAACATCCCCAAAAATAATGACCAATAAAGGTAAGTACAACCAAAAGAATATTCCCCCAAAATGTGTCGATCTAAACTCCCAAAATGTACGTATCTCAAAGCTCGACCCAATGTCTAGATGACATTGTCAGCTTGTCATTCGATCACACGTTGCGGCTCACCGGCTCCTCCTCAAAGGCAATGAGGTTAGGACCTGAGTACTATAAAAATGGGTCAGACACGATAGTCTGGTAGGTGGTTGAATAGATATACCAATAAAGGAAACACAAAGCATATTTTAGAAACATATTGCAAATCTGTCAAGTAATCATTTTCCTTGACACATGATGCATGTTTTTGTTTAAAGTACATATGCAATAAAAAACATGTGGGGTAATCAAGGAACAGAAACTAACAAGATGGCAACCACGCAAATTCATCAAAAATCGATCCAAACACAACCCTTGCTCTATCTTCTTCGCATCTCATGCAAAGATTAGAACAAGCCTACTAATCTAATATGATAAGCGATGAGGTATGACTTTGATACCAATTGTTGGAAATAGGTGGGCCTCTAGGATAGGTTTTTAAAACTTTTGACCCACTTGACTCAGGGATCAACTATCCAGAAGGCTACAAAACCCAATCCAAGATCCATGTCCTCTTTCTCATGATCATGTACAGTAAAAAAACTCTATCTAGAAGATAGAAATAACAGCATACAAGCAACCACGAAATCCACAACATACAAGGAAGTAGGTCATACCTATGGAGCTCGGGTGTGCTCTAACGGAGGAGTTGATTTCTTTCTTTGATGATGAAACACTTTCACAAACCAAACCAGAATCTCCAAGACCTCTTGGCCTTCCACGCTATGACCCGAATCAGATCTCTTTCCTCAAGGAAGATGGTGGGATCTCCAAGAGAAAAACCAACTAGAAACTCAAGGGAAACCAGAAGAGAACTAGAAGAGGAAGAGGAGAGGATGCATGTGCAACTCTTGCACAACAAGAGCCTTGGGCGTGAATCCCTAGGGGGATATAGTGCATGGACGTCCAAGGGCCTCCTCTGCTCTCCTATTTATAGCTTTAAGCAACTCCTATTTGTTTATTATTAGAAGTCCAACTTCTATAATAACTAGTAACTCATTAATCCTACTATTACCACTATTAGAAGTCTCACTTCAAATAGAAATAGTAGTTTTTCCTTTCCGAGTTCAAATAGAATTAGTAAAGATCCAATCTTGGGCTAGCGTGGGGACCACTAGGGATTCCATAGAAAGTTGGCTCCAACTGGGACACCGCAACCCCACATCTCACGTGCAATCCGGGCCCGCAGTTAATTGCAAATAACTCCACTAAATAAATGTAATTGAACTCCAGTCATAGGAATAAATTACATGAAGACCCTAAACTTCCCAATGTCCACAAGTAGGCCCCTCCATCAATATCCATGGATCAATTGGACCTGTCTTCCAAACTTAGATCCATATCTTATTATCCTTGAGTCCCAATTAATTATAATAATCATTTGGTACCGATCCAATTAACTCTTAATCGGAATGGGTGCGCACTTACCAATGATAAATCCATTAATTGGCACAAGGGGATATTAAAGATAAATTCCATCTTGACCATCGAATGTTCCCACAGCTCTACTACCAAGTACCCAAATCACCGAGGTGTTGACCTACAATTGGCATCACTCATTGGTGACTCAAAGCAAATGAATAAATAGAAACTTGAGTTCATTAATGTCTTAGGATTAAGAGCCTATTGCTAGGGAATTATGAGAGCAGACCTTAAAGTAAAGACAGTGTTCATAAGGTGCTTCTCATGGTCCTTCAATACATCCAATGTACCAGCACTATGATCCAGAATCTTACATTCTGATGATCGAGACAAATCACACTATCTCATAGTAATCTAAGTACTGCAACCTTGTCAGATGAGATGTCCAATCTCATCACTGGTTGTGAAGATATTCTAGTATAAGATTTGCTATACATGTCTCCTGTATGTGGATCTCATCTATACACATGTATTGCATCTAGTATACTTATGGACTCCGGTTCATCTCATGAACCGTCATGTCATTCGTATTAGTTATGTGCAAACAAGTAATAAAACACCATTCATCTCATGAAAGGAAAACATGAATATATTGGTAAATAAAGAAATTAATCAATTTATTACATCAATCTTAATGGATTGAGACCATAAAACTAATAATCTCCCACTTGGGCTTAATGCCATTCAGGGTTGCATCTCATGCTCATCGCATTTACATACTGCACAAAGACTTTGGTGGTCAAAGGCTTAGTAAAGTGATCTCCTAGATTGTCTGCAGAGTTTATCTTGGTGATTGCAGTATCACCTCTCTGCACAATCTCTATGACCATGTGTTTTTCCCCTCTGTATGTGTTTTTGGTTTTGAGTTCCTTGGACTTAGTGACTGCCCTGCTGTTATCACAGTAAACTGTGAGCGGCTGTCCTGCCAAAAGTACTACTCCAAGTTCCATAAGGAATCTTTTAAGCCAAACTGCTTCCTTAACTGCTTCTCAACTGGTTACAGCATAAACACATACCCAGTAGTTGATTTCTTGGAATCCTTATTTGACATGAAGTCAGTATCTATGTTACCGATTGGAATCAACTCATCATTGTTGTAAATCAACATGTGATCTCTAGTCCTTCTCAAGTATTAGAGAACACATCTTACAGCAGTCCGATGGTTAGGACTTGAGTTAGACTGATATCTGCTGACTAGGCACCTAGCGTGACAGATATCCGGTCTAGTACAAAGCATAGCTAACCGTACCAGTACCTTATCTATGTATGCATCATGGGATAAGCCTATCATCTATTTTTCCGGTCTCAATGGTAATTGATCACTAGGATGTAGCTGGCTTCTCCTAAGTCCTTTATATAAAAAATCTTAGCCAACTAAACTTTTCATTGTTGACAACATCCCTATAGCACTCCCTAGGAGAAGGATGTCGTCGACAGAAAAACTACCCTGCCTCCTGCAGTTTCATGTACACTCATGACTCATCCAGATTTTGACAAAAAACAAATGACTTGATTGCCTAGTCAAAACTGATGTTCCAAGTTCGGGATGCCTGCTTCAGTCCATAAATGGACTTCTGCAACTTGCCAACTCTTTGCTCTTGGTTGTTAACCATAAAACCGTCTGGATGCATCATATAGATGTCTTCCTCAAGATGGCCGTTGAGAAAACGCCGTCTTGACATCCATTTGCCAAATCTCGTAAACGAGATGAACCGCAATGGATAAGAGTATCCGGATTGATTTGAGCATGGCTACCGGCGAGAAGGTTTCCTCATAATCGATATCTTCTTTCTGAGTGTATCCTTTCGCAATAAGCCTGACCTTAAAGGTCTCAACGCGTCCATCTGGTCCTCTCTTTCTCTTGTAGATTCACTTGCACTCAATAGGTCTAATATTGGCAAGCAAGTCCACAAGTGTCCAGACCTGATTAGAGTACATAGACTCCATCTCAGCTTTCATAGCATCTTTCCAACTTCCCGAATCTATGTCATTGATTGCTTCATCATAGTTACAGGGATCTTGTTCCAGTTCTTCCGGGATTGCCTCGTAAGACTCTCCCAAAAACCGAGAACCTCTCAGGGGTCCTGACAATGCTCCCACTACGACAAGGCACTGGTGTAATTACTGGGTTAGGTATGGGTGAATTTTCTTCAAGTTCAGTCATATTTGGGTTTGGAATTGATCTCTCTTTGAATTTCTTCCAAGATAACCTTTTCTAAAAGATTTCCAGTCAATCATACAATCTTCCTTCAGAAAAAACCGCATTGGTGCTGATAAGCACTTTCTGCTCTCTCTGGGATTATAGAATAACCAACCTTTAGTTCCTTTGGGATATTCTATAAAAGTGTATACTTCCAACTTCAATTCCAAATTATCCGTCTTAACCTTCAGCACGAGTGCCGGACAATCCTTATGTCGTAGACTAGGCTTTCGCCCGGACCACAACTCCCGAGGAGTCTTAGGTACATACTTAAATGGAATGAGGTTTAGTAGAACATATCCCTATAGGTAACCATGAGAAACTCAAACATAGACCTGATCATATCTAAAAGAGTCTAGTTCCTTCTTTCTGCTACTCCGTTCTGTTGAGGCATACCAAGAGCAGACAACTGGGATAATATCCCATTTTCTGATAAGTATCCCATAAAATCAGCGGAGAGATATTCTCTTCCTCGATCTCATCGAAGAGTATTTATACCTTTACCTAAATGCTTTTCCGCTTCCGCTCGAAACTCTTTGAACTTTTCATAAGTCTCAGACTTGCGGTGCATAAGGTATATGTATTCATGTCTTGAGTCATCATCGGTGAAAGTGATGAAATACTCGTATCAATCTCTCGCTCTAAATTTATGGGTCCATACATATCAGTGTACACTAATTCCAATAAATCTTTGGCCCTTCCGCCCTTAGATGAAAAGGTTATTTTGGTCATTTTGCCTTCCAGACAAGACTCGCGGACAGGCATTGGTTCTACCCCCATTGAAGGTAAGATACCATCTTTCACTAGCCTATCAATCCTATTTAGGTTTATATGACCTAGCCTCTGGTGCCAAAGTTTTGTTGGATTAGATAAAGGTGACTACTACTTTAAAGATGGTCGATTATTAATTTCAGTGTCATGTATCTCATACATTATGGGAGTTAACAAATAAAAGCCATTGATTACATTGTCAGAATATATAAAAGCATCGTATCTCTTTAAGAAAATTTCAGTACCAAAAGTAATAGAATAACTCTTATTCATCATACTAGAAACTAAAATTCAAAATCCGTCTTAAAACGGTACATTTAATGTATCTGACAAAATCAGCTTAATATCTGAAAATAACAAAGTTACTACTCCCACTGTCACTGTATCTGCCTTGGCTTCCAATCCCAGGTTAGCAATGATTTCTTCGCCACTAATCCTTCTGGTTACCTGTAACTCCTACAATGTATTACATATGTGATTAGTCGCACCGGAGTCTACACACCAGGATTCTGAAGTACTAGTTGCAAAACTAACTTCAGAAACAAGTGACTCAATCATACCTGAGGTCCTTTTCTTAGACAGAAGATCTGGACAATTCATTTTCCAATGTCCTGTCATACCACAGTGGAAACACTTTCCCTTTACTCTCATACGCTTAGCCTTGGCCATACCACAAGTAGATCCATTCTCCACCTTAGGACCCTTGATGACTGATTTCTTCTTGCTATCTCAGTCTTTGCCTTTCAGCTTGGTCCTAGCAAATGACTTTTCTGTCATGAGGGGATTTTGCTCTTTCTTCATGATTTCCTCAGTCACTATCAGCTAGCAAGACAACTCAGCTATAGTCATTTCCAATTTATTATAATTGATCTCGAAATGATTGAAAGAATCCGGTAGTGACTGAAGGATCATGTCGATCTGCGATTTTGTATCAATCTTAGCACCCAGTACATCTAAATCATTCAGTGCGAAACTCATTTTCAACAAATGTTCTTGTATTGGGATTTCCTCAACCATCTTTGTGTTTATCAGCACCTTCATAACAACTTGCCTAGCAGGTCTAACCTGGTCCGCAAACATCTCCTTTAAGTTCGATATAATATCGTATGCTGACTTATAGGATTGATGTTGGTGTTGTAAAACACTAGACATGGATGCCTGTATAAAATATTTGGCCATCTCATTGTCTTTGGTCCACTTGGTGTAAAGGTCTTTCTCAAACTGTGGTGCATCAAGCTCAGACTTTGGAATGGAGGGTATGCTAATGACATATCTGCATCCTGAAACTGTCAGGACAATGTCCAGGGCCTTTTTCCAGTCTATAAAGTTGGATTCCATCAACCTATTCTGGTTGAGGATGGTTGCAAGTGGAAGAATAGTATTTGAATTCATGCTGAATTAACTGTAGCACATAACCATACATTCAATTAAAGAATATTAATGACATTGAGGTTTAGTAATCTTCCAAATTTATGTGGGAATCCTCATAACCACTAAATTCATAATACATCGAGATTCCAATCCCTGGGATATGCCTCCTTGGGGAGTGCAAATACCACCTAGATTGGTGCGGATCAAAGTGAGTCAAAATTATTGATTAAGACTAACCATCCATGATCCCCTATCATTCATTGTTATCTAGGTATCTCATACCAAATAATGTATGACTCCCGATTAGCTTTGGTTTCTAAAATACATGAGGCAAATCCTTAGGGATACTACATCACTATTTTAGTTAAGTGTGACCCACCAATTAGCATTGCGTGACAACCGTTGTGGGCAGCTCCTCCTTTGGGAGTGAACCCCCACCCCGTCTCACCAACACTATCCTTTTGGGAGATCCATATCTAGTAACCAGACAAATAAAAGCCCTCCGCAGGGAACGGCCATTCTCAAGATGGCGCGAGGCTAATACTTTCCTTACAATGGACCTATGGTGGAACACCATGGGGTTATAAGATTTAAATGCCCCGCTCCCACTTAATATTTTAGAATTGAGGATTTTTCTTTTAAGGAATTAGGGTCCATATATATAAATATGAACATCAAATCATCTCATGATGTGATCAAAGATTAGTTCCAAGTCAAGTTATTTTAAGGAAAGTCCAGTTCTTTAAATTAGTGTTACCAATGTATCCATCTCATGGGTCATCAATACTAATTAGAACTCTTTCCAAAAATTAATGTAATTTGACCAATTTTAGTAACTTTCTATGTTTGGATCAGATTTGGAAACATTCTAAATCAAGCATTCATCCATAAATAGCAAATGCTAAAAATAGTAACTAGTCCTCTCCTCCACATGGCCCTAGCGGAATAGACTTCTTGGACTTCTAGACTTTCCAAAACTTTGGGATTCCACAAACTCTTTGGGCATCTCCAAAACACCTTTTGGTAATCTTCAAACTCTTTGATTAGGAGTCCAACTTCACTTTCCTTCTTCGTCTCGGACATCGCCAAAATTTACAAGTTCAGAAAATTACATAAATTCGTATGTCTTTACAATGTGACTTACATGGTAATCTAAACATGGAAATAAAATGGCTATAGGGAAACCACTATGCCTTGCCCTTTCACGGGAAACCAAGGAAACCATGATGCCCTTTACACTTAGCCTTAAATAAACCAACAACCATATAAAGAAAGTAAAAGACTTGTGGGCCATATGGAGAGGACAAAATCACCTGCAAGTTAGTATCTCATACAACCAAGCAACTCACAAAACCGGGTTACCAAACAACAATGGAAAAACAAGATGCCAAAAGTTGTCATCCTTTTGAAATTATACACTCCACAAAGGGGGTCCGGGGGTGTCCCCCGACGGGGGTCGAGCTGCCCAGTCAGCTCGCCGGGGCCCAGGGGGCAGCGCCCCCGACAAGAAAGAAAAATAGAACAGACTCGAAACCGAAAAAGCCCAGTTCTGTGTTAGTGTACCCGGTCGACCGCGAAGTTGGCTCGGTCGACCGCACCTACAGTCTGCAGTCTGCTAATACAGTGTACCCGGTCGACCGGCAAGAAGGCCAGGTCGACCAGCCTATAAGTACCAGATCGACCGGACACGAGTCCCGGTCGACCGGACTGATGAACATCAGCAATGTGGGTTTTCCTGTTTCGTAACCAAACGACTCCAAAACTCTTCTGAAGTCTCCCAATGGCTTCCTACCATCCTTCCATCATTGTTAAACCCTTTTGTGCCTATCCAAACATGAATCTACTAATAACCAAGCAAATTCATCAAAAATCGATCCAAACACAACCCTTGCTCTATCTTCTTCGCATCTCATGCAAAGATTAGAACAAGCCTACTGATCTAACATGAAAAGAGATGAGGTATGGCTCTGATACCAATTGTTGGAAATAGGTGGGCCTCTAGGATAGGTTTTCAAAACTTTTGACCCACTAGACTAGGGATCAACTATCCAGAAGGCTACAAAACCCAATCCAGGATCCATGTCCTCTTTCTCATGATCATGTACAGTAGAAAACTCTATCTAGAAGATAGAAATAACAGCATACAAGCAACCACGAAATCCACAACATACAAGGAAGTAGATCATACCTATGGAGCTCGGTTGTGCTCTAACGGAGGAGTTGATTTCTTTCTTTGATGATGAAACACTTTCACAAACCAAACCAGAATCTCCAAGACCTCTTGGCCTTCCACGCTATGACCCGAATCAGATCTCTTTCCTCAAGGAAGATGGTGGGATCTCCAAGAGAAAAACCAACTAGAAACTCAAGGGAAACCAGAAGAGAACTAGAAGAGGAAGAGGAGAGGATGCATGTGCAACTCTTGCACAACAAGAGCCTTGGGCGTGAATCCCTAGGGGGATATAGTGCATGGACGTCCAAGGGCCTCCTCTGCTCTCCTATTTATAGCTTTAAGCAACTCCTACTTGTTTATTATTAGAAGTCCAACTTCTATAATAACTAGTAACTCATTAATCCTACTATTACCACTATTAGAAGTCTCACTTCAAATAGAAATAGTAGTTTTTCCTTTCCGAGTTCAAATAGAATTAGTAAAGATCCAATCTTGGGCTAGCGTGGGGACCACTAGGGATTCCATAGAAAGTTGGCTCCAACTGGGACACCGCAACCCCACATCTCACGTGCAATCCGGGCCCGCAGTTAATTGCAAATAACTCCACTAAATAAATGCAATTAAACTCCAGTCTTAGGAATAAATTACATGAAGACCTTAAACTTCCCAATATCCACAAGTAGGCCCTTCCATCAATATCCATGGATCAATTGGACCTGTCTTCCAAACTTAGATCCATATCTTACTATCCTTGAGTCCCAGTTAATTATAATAATCATTTGGTACCGATCCAATTAACTCTTAATCGGAATGGGTGCGCACTTACCAATGATAAATCCATTAATTGGCACAAGGGGATATTAAAGATAGATTCCATCTTGACCATCGAATGTTGCCACAACTTTACTACCACGTACCCAAATCACCGAGGTGTTGACCTACAATTGGCATCACTCATTGGTGACTCAAAGCAAATGAATAAATAGAAACTTGAGTTCATTAATGTCTTAGGATTAAGAGCCTATTGCTAGGGAATTATGAGAGCAGACCTTAAAGTAAAGACAATGTTCATAAGTTGCTTCTCATGGTCCTTCAATACATCCAATGTACCAACACTATGATCCAGAATCTTACATTCTGATGATCGAGACAAATCACACTATCTCATAGTAATCAAAGTACTACAACCTTATCAGATGAGATGTCCAATCTCATCACTGGTTGTGAAGATATTCAAGTATAAGATTTGCTATACATGTCTCCCGTATATGGATCTCATCCATACACATGTATTGCATCTAGTATACTTATGGACTCCGGTTCATCTCATGAACCATCATGTCATTCATATTAGTTATGTGCAAACAAGTAATAAAACACCATTCATCTCATGAAAGGAAAACATGAATATATTGATAAATAAAGAAATTAATCAATTTATTACATCAATCTTAATGGATTGAGACCATAAAACTAACAATGAGAGCACACTAAAAGCGTTGGTCTCGGACACGCGAAGTGACGAGAAACAACTATATACATATATACATATACTGAGCAAAACCACGGTCGCGGAACCTAGTCACAAAACAGAATTCAGACTCAGACTGCAGCTGACAGAAGTTAAAGGGAGACTCCAAGTCGGTGGATCAGACCGACAGGGTCGTCCAAGCTTAGTGGTGCCAACTCATAGGTCAAAACGCATTCAAAACATATACATATCTAAAGAGGTGAGGAACACCCAAAATAGACTGAACAAAAAGGGCTCGTGAGCACCTTTATCACAATAGTGTCTTATCAAAATGCGTAAGGCTGACAAAAGTTCATAATACGAACTTCAATGGCCAAAAGTGGCATTTGCATTAACAAAAGACGACCGTCTGAAACAAATGAAATTAAAAAAAAACTAACTCGATGGATCTCTGTGTAAATCCGAACCATGTATCGAGGTTTCAGGATTTGAACAATATGTATAAGAGTCTTGTAAGACCCAGCCCCGAGAGTTTCCTTTTAGTGTTAATTAAGTCGTGCTTTAGCTATAAGTGAGGTTAGTGGAAATGGGTTAAATCAGGATTTAGAATAACTTGTTATAACTTTGAATTATTTTGGGAACTCTTTGATTTAGTGGGGCCCTCTGGGGGTTCCTTTTATTGTGTCTTGGTTAGTTTTGGGATTTATTTAATAATTCTGGAAATCGGTAATTTGTTTCGTTTAATGTATTTTATGATTCCCGACAACTTTTGTATTTGCTCCGTTCTCATTCGAGACCTCTAAACCCTACTTTGCTAATGATAGGGGTAAAACAGTCTTTTTACACAAAATCTAGGCACTATTTTCAATGTCTCCGAAACTAGTGAAATATATACTTTTTGGAAAGTAGAAATTTCGACGACCGATTCTTCCTTCTTCGTCGAATCCGTCCGAAGCCCGTAGAGCGATGTTTTAGCCCAATTTGGACTTTTAAGTTGTGGGACCCATTGCCATTGTCTATATAAGGAGGAGCCCTTTTTCCTCTTCCTCTTCTTGCAACTTTCTTTGAGGAAAAGGAATTCCAGCCCAGCCCTAGGGTTTTCTTCAAACTACCTTGCTTCTTGCTTCTCCATCTCTCAATCTCTCTCAAATCTCTTGCTAAAGGTAAAATGGAGGTGGTAATCTTCTTCCCCTCCATGAGAGCTTCAGCTTGACACAATTTTTAGAGAGAACCTTCCATTCCAAGCTACACTTTGATCAAGCTCTTGCCATTAGAGGACTTTCCATGTAAGCTCTTCTTCTCATCTCTTGGTTGTGTGTTCTTCTAGCCATGGAGGTGCTTCACCTTGATTATTGGAAGCTATCTCCATCTATTTCTTGATTTTGACATTCTAGGGTTGTGATGGATGTCATTTGGGGGATTTTCTGTAGATTGTGGATTTTGGGCTAGAGAGTGTGCTTAGAGCTTGACTAGCATATTTGGAGACCAAGGCAAGTGAATGAATGGATTTGATTTGAATGAGTTCTTGTTTTATTGAAAATGTGGATTTTACTATTCATATTCCTTTAGTTTACTATGTTTCACAATGCTTTTGGAAATGTACTTATTGATATGATCTTTCTCCTAGTTAGCTTATGAGAATGTATGCATTCATTCGTTAAAGCTTATGTTGGCCATTATGGACTTCTTAAATGATAGTTGTACTTGCATTGAATGGGATTTGTGTTGGAAGGAGAATTAAATGCATTGATGGAATGGTGGATGGAGGAAAGGATTAGATGTGGAATGGAAGGGAATAGACCCATTTCATGTTAGGAAATGGATGAAGTTGAGGTGAAAGGGTTTGGGAAAGAAAGAGCTGAAATCTGCACCTGATGTGTAGTTCCCGCAGTTGGGCGGTCAGGGGGCAGTCACCTTTGCGGCTAGCCGACAGGTGACCGGTGGCTAGCCGACCCAGATTCGGTTACAAACACAGAATGCTGTGTTTTGACAGGTGAACCGCGGTCAGCCCCATGGTCTGCTCGCGGCTAACCGCCACCCAAAAACCCTGTGGCCGCCAGGTAGCCGAAATGCGCGGTCAGAAACACAGAATGCTGTATTTTAACAGGGTGAACCGCGGTCTGCCCCGCGGTCAGCCAGCGGCTAACCGCCTAACACCTCGGTGGCTAACCGCCAGCTAACCGACAGGTGACCAAATTTCTCCCAGAATTCCTGAGTCTTTTCTATTGTTTTCAGATTTGGTATTTAAAGGTTTGGATGGGTTGTTTTGATGCCCTACCACCTTGGAAAGACCTAGGGGATGACATAAGGAGATTAACTTAGAAAGAAACTCCATTTTGGAAAAGTATTGGGAATTTTGGATTCATCAACTTCTATAAGGAAACTTGATATGTCCTCTATCATTTGAGTACCATACTAAGGGCAATAATAGACATACAAGATCTTTATACATGTTGTCTGAATACGGAAGCCCCAATATATAGTCTGTAACTGTATAAGAATTTATTTCATGGTTTTAACTCTGATTTATGCACCTGACATGTCCTGCCAGCCCGTCTATGCATGAAAAGATAATTATATGAAACGTGTACCTACGAGCACCATGCCCCGCCTGCCCAAGTGTTTTACACCGATATAGTTTAGTACATGTTTTGATTTCTCATGTAACCTATGAGTCGGCACCACTAAGCTTGGACGTCCTGGTCAGTCTGATCAACTGACTTGGGCCTCCCGCTTGTGCTCCCGCCAGTTGCAACTTGGATCCTGTCCTGTCCTGTTACCCGGTTCCGCGGCTGTGGTCTTGCCTAGCTATATGTATATGTATATACTGTTGGTTCTCGTCACTTCGTGTGCTCGAGCCCAACGCACTGAATGTGCTCTCATCACCTTAGTGATAGAGAGGATTTAACTTTAGTGTGGTTGCCATCTAGTTAGTTCCTGTACCTTGAATATCCTACATGATTTATATTGCATATGTACTTTACATGAACCATGCATCCTGTTTTAAGACAGTTATTGTTTTAATAAGATTTTGTTATGTTTAAGATGTGCTTTGATTTCTCTCTTGGTATTATCTATTCATCCACTTGCCAGACCGTCGTGTCTGACCCAATTTTGTGGTACTCAGGTCCAGTCCCCGTTATTGCCTTCGAAGAGGAGCCAGAGGAGGCGGTCGGCGAACCGCAACGATTAGTAGAGTGGCAAGCTGACAATGTCATATAGACATTTGGTTTAGCTTTGAGCTACGTAACATTTTGGGGAGTTTATAGAATGATACTTGATTTATACTTTTGGTTGTACTGGCCTTTGTTGGCCATTATTTTTGGGGAATGTTAATTTAACTTGATCTTTTGTTTAAACACTAACTTATAACCATTTTGGGGAAATGCCTTGGATAACACTGTTCACTCTGACATCTTGTCACACATATATGCTTATCAGTCTTATATAATGAGAATGGATTAAGAGTTTGATTTGCTACACGCTTCCGCACCAATTTAAATGTTCTATGAGTGTGTGTGGAATCCTCACCGCGGAAACCTGTGGGAAATTAAATGTGTACATTCGTATAATCATTCATCCACCACCGTCGCGGGCCCGGATCCCGGTCTGGGGTCGCGACAGACTAGTATCAGAGCGGGACATGTTTCAGGCAATTAAAAGAAACTAGAAATCCTAAGGACGTGGCGAGGATCCGTTAGACTTTTCGTTAGACTTTTCGTTAGTTAGACTCGTGTGAGCAATGTGTGACCCTTATATAATTGTATGTGCTAACAATTTGTTTTGCAGTGATATGCCACCTCGAAAAAGACCCGTAATCGACATTCCCACCGCAAGCAATAGTGAACACACCGGGCCACTAGGAAACGGTACTCCGGATCCAAACATGCAGAATCAATTTCAACAGATGATGCAAGCCATGCTTGACCAGCAACGTCAAGCCAGTGAAAATCAAGCCAGATTGCAAGAGCAAATGGCCAGGAAGGATGAAGAGCATGCTAGGGAGATCGCTTTGATGCAAAGGCAGTTGTTAGAAGTGTTAGAAAGGACACCTGAACCGGCACCAGCACAACCTCTAGGCCCTCAAATAGTCATTAACAATAGGGAACATGACCCCAATGCGTTGTTTGAAAAGTTTAGGAAGAGGGGTCCTAAGGAGTTCACTGGGCATGAGGACCCATTAGCTGCAGATGACTGGTTGGAGCATACGGAGAACATCTTTGAGGTATTTAGATGTACAGGTAGGCAGCAAGTGCAACTCACCGCTTCCATGTTCACCGGCCTAGCGGATATATGGTGGAAAACAGGCAAGGTTGAGTATAGGACCATAGCAGACGCAGAGGCTTGGACAAGTTTCAAGAGACAATTTAGTGACAAGTTTGTACCGACGCATGTGAAGAGGCAAAAGGCCATTGAATTTCAGCAACTCGTACAAGGTAGCACGACCGTCCAAGAGTACCTCACTAAATTCGAGAGACTGTCTCGATATGCCCCAGAATTAATTGACACCGTGGAGAAAAAGATAGCAAAGTTCCTTGAAGGACTTAACCCGATCATTGAGAGGGATGCCACGGGTGTTGTGCCACCTGCCACTTTCGAAGGGGCTGTGAGAAGGCCCTATAAATTCGAGAACATGAACAACAAGATCCTCAAGATCCAAGGAAGGACTCAGACTCATCAACAAAACAACCAACAGAGGAAGCATCAGAACAAGCGACCTAGGCAAGAACAAAACGTGCAGAATGCTCTAGTTTGCGTTCATTGTGGTAAAAACCATGAGAGTGCTCAATGTCGTACGATTACGGGAGCATGTTTTAGATGTGGCTCCATGGCGCACCAGCTTAAAGACTGCCCAAGGCAAGTTGGACAAGGTAACAACAGACAGAATCAGCAACAACAAGGAACACAACGCCAGGCACCACCCCAGAACGCATTAGCTGTACAGAACCAGCCTAGGCCACTCCAGCAGCAGGCTCTGCAGCAACAGTACATACCTCCACAACAGCAGCAAGCGCGTCAGCAAGGACAGAATCAGAATCAGCGTCCTCCTCAGCAATATAGGAATGCACAGCAAGGAAGGCAGCAACAAGCTCAGAACAGGCCTCAGTAGCGAGGACAAGTGTATGCAATTAACCAAGCTGATGCAGAGGCGGCAGATAACGTGGTGGAAGGTACACTCCTAGTTTGTGGATTTGAAGTTAAGATTTTGTTTGACCCTGGCTCTACGCACTCTTTCTTGTCCCCAAAGTTTTCTAAGCTGATTGTTATGCCTGCTAGAGAACTTGAGTATGTGTTGACAGTGTCCACCCCCGTAGGCAAACAAGTTGTGTGTAGGAAGTATTATCCTAGATGTGCTATTAACATAGGAGATGTGGTGTTACCGGCGAATCTCATTTTGTTGGAGTTGTACGACTTTGATGTCATCCTAGGGATGGATTGGTTAGCAGGATACCTTAGTGATAAAGAGGATTTAGCTTTAGTGTGGTTGCCATCTAGTCAGTTCCTGTACCTTGAATATCCTACATGATTTATATTGCATCTGTACTTTACATGAACCATGCATCCTGTTTTAAGACAGTTATTGTCTTAATAAGATTTTGTTATGTTTAAGATGTGCTTTGATTTCTTTCTTGGTATTATCTATTCATCCACTTGCCAGACCGTCGTGTCTGACCCAATTTTGTGGTACTCAAGTCCAGTCCCCGTTATTGCCTTCGAGGAGGAGCCAGAGGAGGCGGTCGGCGAACCGCAACGATTAGTGGAGTGGCAAGCTAACAATGTCATATAGACATTTGGTTTAGCTTTGAGCTACGTAACATTTTGGGGAGTTTATAGAATGATACTTGAATTATACTTTTGGTTGTACTGGCCTTTGTTGGCCATTATTTTTGGGAAATGTTAATTTAACTTGATCTTTTGTTTAAACACTAACTTATAACCATTTTGGGGAAATGCCTTGGATATCACTGTTCACTCTGACATCTTGTCACACATATATGCTTATCAGTCTTATATAATGAGAATGGATTAAGAGTTTGATTTGCTACACGCTTCCGCACCAATGTAAATGTTCTATGAGTGTGTGTGGAATCCTCACCGCGGAAACCTGTGGGAAATTAAATGTGTACATTCGTATAATCATTCATCCACCACCGTCGCGGGCCCGGATCCTGGTCCGGGGTCGCGACAAGTCTCATATCTTGGTTTGGTCATTCACTTGGTACTCATTAAGATTTAGAGACATTCCGAGATCCCTATACAATTGATAAGTCCCAAAATACTCAATACATTTCCAGAATGGAATACTTTCAAAATCAAACTCCTTATGTCATCCCCAAGGTTTTCCCAAGGCGTTAGTACATCAAATCAATCCAACCGAGCCTTAAAACAGCCTTCTTGAAAACACTAGGAAATACCCAGGAATTCTGCACATTTCGCTCTAGCGAACTAGAAGTTAGTTCGAGCGTAGGGCTTTCTGGAAGGGTTCGCTCGAGTGGACATGGGTTCTCTCGAGCGAACTAATCCGACTTAGGAAGGTTTGAGCGAAGGGAACAAGTGGCTCAAGCGATCAAGTCTCTGGAAGAGGGTCGCTCGAACGTACAATGGGTCGCTCGAGCGATTTAGCTTCTGGAAGAGTTGGCTCGAGCGAATTGGGAGGTTGGCTCGAGCCACCCGGTTTCTGTAAGGGGTTTGCTAGAGCGAATGTAGGTTCGCTCGAGCGAACTACTTTAGAAACTGCACATTTCAGCAGTTCGAGCCTCATCTCCACTTCACTCATAAACACATTTGAAGCCACCATTTAATACAATATTCATGGCATTTCAACATACTCAAACCACATTCACTTCCTCCAACAACCATCCACTAAAACTCACAATTCCCATTAAATTTCAACCTCATTCAATGCAAGAAACAACCATCATTAATGAAGAACATAAATGAGAAAAATACAAATTCTAATACACAAATCTTAAGAAAGCAAAAGCTCATCCATATGCACATTTCTAAAGCATTATAAACCATAGGAAACATAAGAGAGAAATAAATCATAAAACCCATATTTTTCCTTAAAATAAGAAACCATTCAAATAATCTATTCATCCACTTGGCTTGGCCCCAGGAATAGCTAATCAAGCTCTAATCACGCTTCCAAGCTCAAAATCACAATCTACAGAAAACCCCCCAAAAATAAACCTTTTACAAACCCTAACATGGGAAAATCAAGAAATAAGAAGAGGGAGCTTCCAATAATGAAGATGAAGCTCCTCTAGGACTAGAAGAACAACAATCTAGAAGATGGAGATGATCACTTACATGGAAGACCTTCAAAAAGACAAAGCTTGCTCAAAAAGACTATTGAAGTGGATGGTTCCCTTCAAAAATGGCATCAATGGATAGCTTTCATGGAGAGGAAGAAGATTGTGGCCTCCATTGTTCCTTTAGCAATAGCTTGGTGGTTGGTTGGAGATGAAGGACAAGAAAAAGAACAAGATACCCTAGATTGCCTTAGTCATATCTCTACAAGAAGAGTTGCAAGAAGAGGGAAGAATGAAGATGGGCTTCCCTTATATAGAGAATGAAGGTGGGTCCCACAACTAATGGGGTTTGTTGGGATGAGAACATCATCTTCCGGGCCTCGGATGGATTCAACGAAGAAGGAAGAATTGTTCATCGAAATTTCTAGTTTCCAAAAAGTATATGTTTCACGAGTTTCGCAGACATAGAAAATGGTGTCCAGATTTTGTGCAAAAAGACTGTTTTACCCCTATCATGATGAAAGTGGGGTTTGGAGGTTTCGAACGGAAATGGAGTGAATACGAAAGTTGTAGAGAATGATAAAATAAATCAAACAGAGAAAAAAATATAGATTTCCAGAAATATCAGATAAACCCAAAAGTTACTCAAAACACAATAAAGGAACCCCCAAAGGGTCCCACTTAATCAAAAGGTTCTAAAAATAATCTAAAGCTATGTAAAAGCTATTCTAATCCCATCTTAACCAAAATCCGCTAATCTCACTTATAACTAAAGCATGTCTTAATTAGCACTAATCGGAAACTCTCGGGGCGGGGTCTTACATCCACCACCCCTTAGGGCATTTGGTCCTCCAAATGAAACACAACAACTAACCTCGGTTAGTAGATGCTGGTACTTTTTCTGAACTTGTTCCCGTAATTCCCACGTTGCCTCTTCCGGTCTGTGATTTTCCCAAAGCACTTTCACCCAGTGAATCATCCGTGTCCTCAATTCTTGTTCTTTTGTATCAATGATCTAAGTAGGCTTCTCAACATAGGTGGCATCTTCTCTAATCTCCAACGGTTCATGTCGGAGTACATGCAATGGATCGGGGACGTACTTCTTCAACATTGACACATGAAAGATGTTGTGTACGCCAGAGAGCTCAGGTGGTAAGGCTAATCTATAAGCCACGTCACCAATCTTGTTCACAATATCATACGGTCCAATGTACCTCCGTGATAGCTTGCCTTTCTGCCTGAATCTCAAGGTTCCTCTAATAGGTGACACTTTCAAGAAAACCTTATCTCCTTCCTTGAACTGTAAGTCTCTTTTGTGAGAGTCTGCATAACTTTTCTGTCTACTTCGGGCTACTTTCAGACATTCCTGGATCATTTTGACCATGTCACTAGTCTCACTTACTATAGTCGGTCCATGGAAACTGCGAACACTTACTTCTTTCTAACAAACTGGAGTTCTGCACCTTCTGCCATACAATGCCTCAAAAGGCGTCATTCCAATAGTCGAGTGATAACTGTTATTGTAGGCGAACTCGCAAAGCGGCAGGGTCTCTTCCCATTGAGTCTTGAAGTCTAACACACAAGCCCGAAGCATATCTTCAAGGGTCTAAATTGTCCTTTCTGACTGACCATCTGTTTGCGGGTGATAAGCTATGCTGAACTATAACTTCGTACCCATAGACTCATGAAGTGTTTTCCAAAATCTCGAGACGAATCTGTTGTCCCTAACTGAAGTGATGGAGACTAGTTGTCCATGATGACTGACAATCTCTATGACAAACAATTCTGTTAGAGGTAACATGTGCATCTTCTCTCCGATCTTCATGGGAATGAAGTGAGCGGATTTGGTGAGTCGATCCACAATGACCCATATGGCGTTATTGCCTTTTTTGGTTCATGGTAATTCCGAAATAAAATCCATGGTAATATGCTCCCACTTCCATTCCGGGATCTCTAATGGTTGTAACAACCCTGGAAGCTTCGATGTTTTGCTTTCACTAACTGGCATGTCATACAACGGGAGACAAAAACTGCAATTTCTCTTTTCATAATGTTCCACCAAAATCTGCCCTTCAAGTTCTGATACATCTTCGTGCTACTTGGATGCATGGAATACTTCGTACTGTGAGCCTCTGTCATGATGTCGTTCTTCAATTCTTCAATGTTGGGCACGCATAGACGATCACGATAGTATAAGGTTTCATCCACAATATGAAAATCAAGACGTTCTGCTATATGCTCTGAGATTCTTGCCAACTCTGGATCTTGCAATTGGTCATCCTTGATCTTCTGAATGAATGAGGGCTCAGACATTGACATGTTGGCTAACATTACGCCCTTCCTTAGTGGCTGTAAGTCTACACCCAACTCCTCAAACTGCTGGAAGATGCAAGTAACCTTTAGACATATCAAGCTTGCTGATTTTCTACACAAGGCATCGGCGACTACATTTGCCTTCCCTGGGTGGTACTTGATCAGGAAATCATAGTCGTTGATATATTCGATCCATTTTTTCTGCCTCATGTTTAATTCTTTCTGAGAGAACAAGTACTGCAAGTTGCGGTGGTTGGAGTGGACTTCGAACTTCTCTCCATAGAGGTAGTATCTCCACATCTTTAGTGAAAAAACGACCGCTGCTAACTCAAGGTCATGCTTTGCATAGTTCTTCTTGTCATCCTTCAACTGTCGGGATCCGTAAGCAATGACTTTTGCATCTTGCATCAACACACAACCGAGTCCTATATTCGAAGCATCGGTAAAAATGGTGAAACCGTTGCTTCTAGATGGTAGAGTAAGGACTGGTGCTGTAGTTAGTCTCGTTCTCAGCTCTTGAAAACTAGCCTCACACTAATCTATCCATACATATAGTGCATTCTTCTTAGTCAACTTCGTCAATGATGCCGCAATTGACGAAAATTGTTGCACAAACCTTCGGTAATAACCTGCTAATCCAAGAAAACTTTTGATTTCGGAGGCATTCTTCGGTCTTTCCCAATTCATAACTGCTTCAATCTTGGCCGGATCCACTGACAATCCTTCTTTAGAGATGATGTGTCCCAAAAATGTGACTTGTTCAAGTCAAAATTCGCACTTTCTGAGCTTTGCATACAGCTGGTTGTCTGTTAGGAGTTGCAGTGCTATCCTCAAATGCTCATCATGCTCTTCTCTGGACTTGGAGTAGACCAAAATATCATCAATGGATACTACTGTGTACTGATCCAAGTACTCTGCGAATATCTTGTTCATCAAGGCCATGAACATTGTTGGTGCATTCGTCAGTCCAAATGGCATCACTAGGAGCTCATAGTGTCCATATCTTGTCTAGAAAGCTGTCTTTGATACATCTGAATCTCTAACTCTCAGCTGATGATAACCGGACCTTAGATCAATCTTTGAAAAATAGGCAGCGCTTTGTAATTGATCAAACAATTCATCTATCCTTGGTAATGGATACTTGTTCTTGATGGTTTCTTGGTTCAATCTCCGGTAGTCAATACACATTCTGATTGAGCCATCTTTCTTTTTCACAAACAACACCGAAGCTCCCCATGGCGAAATGCTAGGTCTAACGAAACCTTTGCTCGACAATTCTTGCAATTGTATCTTTAATTCTCCCAATTCCGCCGGAGACATTCTGTATGGTGCTATAGAGATCGGTGTGGTCCTCGGTAACAACTCAATAGTGAAATCAATTTCTCTAATGGGCGGCAATCTTGAAATCTCTTCTGGAAAAACATCTGGGAATTAATCAACAATGTGGATCTCCGCCACCCATTGGGACCTTTTATCATCCGTGATAAATGCCAAACAGCCTTTACATCCGTTTTTCAATAGTCTAACAACTTTCAATGCTGAAATAAACTCTGAACGAGGATTCCTCCTCTCTCCTTGGAACGATACTCCTGTTGGTGTCTCCTCTAGTTTAAAAGTGAGGGTCTTATGGAAGTAGTCCATAGTGGCATGGTATCCTGCTAACCAAACCATCCCTAGGATGATGTCAAAATCATACATCTCCAATAAAATGAGATTCGTTGGTAACACCACATCTCCTATCATGATTGAACAACTAGGGTAAAAAGTCCTACACATAACTTGTCCGCCTACTAGGGTGGACACAGTCAAAATATACTCAAGTTCTCTAGTAGGCACATCAATCAACATAGAAAATTGTGGGGATAGAAAAAAGTGTGTAGAGCCAGGGTTAAACAAAATCTTAGCTTCAATTCCACCAACAAGGAGTGTACCTTCCACTGTTTGTAGCCTCTGCATCAACCCGATTGACTACATTAAGTTGTCCTCGCTGCTGTGCCCTGTTTTGGGCTTGCTGCTGCCCTCTTGTTTTGCATTCCTATTTTGTTAAGGACGGTTTTGCCCTTGTTGATGGACTTGATGTTGCTGCTGTTGTGGTCTAGACTGTTGCTAAGGGGCTTGTTGCTGGAGTGACCTTGGCTGGTTTTGAACAACCGGTGCATTATGGGGCGGTGCTGATGCTGTACTCCTTGTGGTTGCTGATTCTGCCTATTACCTTGTCCAACTAGCCTTAGACAATCGTCGAGTTGGTGGTTTATGGAACCACACCTGAAGCGTGCTCTTGTCACTGCCCGACACTGTGAAATATCATGGTTCTTGCCATAATGCATACAAACCACTTGTCCTGGAGCATTCTGATCTTGCCTCTACGCATGTTGGTCTTGCCTCTGTCTCTTGTTCTGATGGGGCCTCTGTTGGTTATTCTACCGGTGTATTTGAGTCCTTCCTTGAATTCGAAGGATCTTATTGTTCAGATTCTCAAATTTATAGGCTCTCTTGACAGCCTCTTCAAAAGTGGCAGGTGGCACAGCACCTGTGGCATCCCTCTCGATAATAGGGTTAAGTCCCTCAAGGAACTTGGCTATTTTCTTCTCCACCGTATTAATCAGATATGAGGCATATCGGGACAACCTCTCAAACTTCGTGAGGTACTCTAGGACAGCCATGTTGCCTTGTACGAGTTGCCGGAACTCGATGGCTTTTTGTCTCTTAACGTGTCCCGGTACATACTTATCACCAAACCGATCCTTGAAATTTTCCTATGCCTCAGCATCTGCCATGGTCCTATATCCTTCCCTGACTGTCTTCCACCATATATCTGCTAGACCGGTGAACATGGATGCTGTCAGTTCCACTTATTGTTTCCCCGTGCATTTGAATATCTCAAAAATATTCTCTGTGTATTCGAGCCAATCGTCTGCAACAAGGGGATCTTCATGTCCGATGAATTCCTTGGGACCTCTCTTCCTGAACCGTTTATACAAGTCATTAGGGTCATTCTCTCTGGTGTTAAAGACAATTTGAGTACCTGGTAGTGGGGATTGTACCGGTTCGGGTCTCCTTTCCAAGACCTCTAACAATTGTCCTTGCACTTGGGCCATTTCTCTAGCATGGTCCTCATCCTTTTTGGCCATTTGCTCTTGTAATCTGGCTTGGTTCTCATTAGCTTGACACTGCTGATCAAGCATAACTTTCATCATTTGCTGGAATTGATTCTGTATATTTGGATCAGGGGTACCGTTCTTAAGTGGCCCTGTGTGGTCGCTATTGCTTGCAGTGGGATTGTCGTTTACAGGTCTCTTGCGAGGTGGCATATCACTGTAAAAAAAATTGTTACCACATAAAAATCAAGCAAGGGTCACACATTGCTCGCAAGAATCTAACTAGCGAAAAGTCTAACAAATCCTTGCCACGTCCTTATGATTTCTAGTTTCCTTTAATTGCCTAAAACACATCTTGCTCTGATATCGGTCTGTCGCGACCCCGGACCGAGATCAGGGCCCACGAGGTTTGTTAATGGTGGTTACAACGATAAGCACATGAATACACTCATTTAATTTCCCACAGGCTTCCGCGGTGAGGAGTTCACACACACTCACAATTCATACACATTGGTGCAGAAGTGTGTAGCAAACCAAATTCGTAAACCATTCCACATTTCAAAACTGATAAAACATATATATATATATATAACATGACGTTAAAGTAAGCAATGAATCCATTGGCATTCCCAAAATATAAGATTAGAAGTTTATACAAAATGTAAGTTCATTAAACATCCCCAAAAATAATGACCAATAAAGGTCAGTACAACCAAAAGAATATTCCTCCAAAATGTGTTGATCTAAACTCCCAAAATGTATAAATCTCAAAGCTCGACCCAATGTCTAGTTGACATTGTCAGCTTGCCATTAGATCACACGTTGCGGTTCACCGGTAGCCTCCTCTGGCTCCTTCTCAAAGGCAGTGGGGTCAGGACTTGAGTACCACAAAAATGGGTCAGACACAACGGTCTGGCAGGTGGGTGAATAGATATACCAATAAAGAAAGCACAAAGCATATTTTAGAAACATATTGAAAATCTGCCAAGTAATCATTTTCCCTGAAACACGATGCATTTTTTTGTTTAAAGTACGTATGCAATATAAAACATGTGGGGTAATCAAGGAACAAAAACTAACAAGATGGCAATCACACATAAGCTAAATCTTCCATCACTAATGTGATGAGAGCAAACTAAATGCGTTGGTCTCGAACACGCGAAGTGACGAGAAACAACTATATACACATATACATATACTGAGCAAAACCACAGCCGCGAAACCTAGTAACAAAACAGAATTCAGACTCAGACTACAGTTGACAGAAGTTAAAGGGAGACTCCATGTCGGTGGATCAAACCGATATGGTCGTCCTTAGTGGTGCTGACTCATAGGTCAAAACGCATTCAAAACATATACATATCTAAAGAGGAGAGTAACACCCAAAATAGACTGAACAAAAAGGGCTCGTGATCACCTTTATCACAATAGTGTCTTATCCAAATGCGTAAGGCAGACAAAAGTTCATAATCCGAATTTCAATGGCCAAAAGTGGCATTTGCATTAACACAAGACGACCATCTGAAACAAATGAAATTCAAATAAAACTAACTCGATGGATCTCTGTGTAAATCCAAACCATGTATCGAGGTTTCAGGATTTCAACAATATGTATAAGAGTCTCATATGTCGGTTTGGTTATTCACTTGGTACTCATTAAGAGTTAGAGACATTCCAAGATCCCTATACAATTGATAAGTCCCAAAATACTCAATACATTTCCAGAATGTAATACTTTTAAAATCAAACTCCTTATGTCATCCCTTAGGTTTTCCCAAGGCGTTAGTACATCAAATCAATCCAACCGAACCTTAAAACACCCTTCTTGAAAACACTAGGAAATACCCAGAAATTCTGCACATTTCGCTCTAGCGAACTAGAAGTTAGTTCGAGCGTAGGGCTTTCTGGAAGGGTTCGCTCGAGTGGACATGGGTTCTCTCGAGCGAACTAATCCGAGTTAGGAAGGTTTGAGCGAAGGGAACAAGTGGCTCAAGCGATCAAGTCTCTGGAAGAGGGTCGCTCGAACGTACAACGGGCCGCTCGAGCGATCTAGCTTCTGGAAGAGTTGGCTCAAGCGAACTGGGAGGTTGGCTTGAGCCACCCGGTTTTATTAAAGGGTTCGCTCGAGCGAACTGCTTCAGAAATTGCATGTTTCAGTAGTTCGGGCCTCATCTTTACTTCACTAAAAAACACATTTGAAGCCACCATTTAAAACAATATTTATGGCATTTCAACCTACTCAAACCACATTCACTTCCTCCAACAACCATCCACTAAAACTCACAATTCTCATTAAATTCCGACCTCATTCAATGCAAGAAACAACCATCATTCGTGAACTTAAATGAGAAAAATACAAATTCTAATACACAAATCTTAAGAGAGCAAAAGCTCATCCATATGGACATTTCTAAAGCATTATAAACCGTAGGAAACATAAGACAGAAATAAATCATAAAACCCATATTTTTCCATAAAATAAGAAACCATTCAAATAATCTATTCATCCACTTGCCTTGGCTCCACGAATAGGAAATCAAGCTTTAATCACGCTTCCAAGCTCAAAATCACAATCTACAGAAAACCCCCCAAAAATAAACCTTTTACAAACCCTAACATGGGCAAATCAAGAAATAAGAAGAGGGAGCTTCCAATAATGAAGATGAAGCTCCTCTAGGACTAGAAGAACAACAATCTAGAAGTTGGAGATGATCACTTATATGGAAGACCTTCAAAAAGATAAAGCTTGCTCAAAGAGACTCTTGAAATGGATGGTTTCCTTAAAAAATGGCATCAATGGATAGCTTTTATGGAGAGGGAGAAGATTGTGGCCTCCATTGTTCCTTTAGTAATAGCTTGGTGGTTGGTTGGAGATGAAAGACACGAAGAAAAACAAGAAACCCTTGATTTCCTTAGTCATATCTCTACAAGAAGAGTTGCAAGAAGAGTGAAGAATGAAGATGGCTTCCCTTATATAGAGAATGAAGGTGGGTCCCACAACTAATGGGGTTTGTTGGGTTGAAAACATCATCTTCCGGGCCTTGGATGGATTCGACAAAGAAGGAAGAATTGTTCATCGAAATTTCTAGTTTCCAAAAAGTATATGTTTCACGAGTTTCGCAGACATAGAAAATAGTGTCCAAATTTTGTGCAAAAAGACTGTTTTACCCCTATCATGATGAAAGTGGGGATTTGAGGTCTCGAACGGAAACGGAGTGAATACGAAAGTTGTAGAGAATGATAAAATAAATCAAAGGGAGCAAAAATACAGATTTCCAGAATTATTAGATAAACCCCAAAGTCACTCAAAACACAATAAAGGAACCCCCAAAGGGTCCCACTTAATCAAAAGGTTCTAAAAATAATCCAAAGCTATGTAAAAGCTATTCTAATCCCATCTTAACCAAAATCCACTAATCTCACTTATAACTAAAGAACATCTTACTTAGCATTAATCGGAAACTCTCAGGGCAAGGTCTTATAAGTATCGACCGAACGTCGCTTCCCCGTGGTTTTTTGAAAAACCATTTTTGTTTAAAGACATGAGGGTCGTGAATTTTGACTCAAAACCATTTTGGATGGTATAAGTCAGGGCAGACTGGGTGGAAACCCCTAATTCCTTATTTTTACTTCAAACTATGAATTTTGGGTTCAATGATCGAAAATTTTGGTCAAGTTAGGGAAAAGGCTCATAAACTTGGATATTTGGAATTTTTTTTGAACAATTAAACGATGAAAGTAAGCATTTTTTTTTAAAAGAAATCTCAACGTAAGGATGAAAATTCCAGAAGGTGTGGGTTTGACGAGCAAGTACCTAGGAATAGACTTTTGGTTGTACATGCATTGCTCTGACCCGATGGAGGAAGTCTTCAAGGGTAGCACCGCTTCAAGAACTTGCCGTTGATGGGCAGCATACATCTGTCACCCTCCATGTTTAGGAGAGCGTATGCGTTGTTGGAAAAGACTTTGTCGATGACGTAGGGTCCCCCACATTTTGGTTTGAATTTGCCTTTGGATTTGTGGGCGAAGACCATGGGTCTTTTTACCGCAAGAACCAAGTCACCCTTTTTGTTGGTGCGTTGCTTGACCTTTTCGTCGAAAGATTCTACCATGCGTGCTTGGTAAAGCTCAATGCTTTGTTGAGCTTCATGCCATCTTTAATCGAAATTATCCAGCTCTTGGAGTCTCAATTTAACATTGCTTTCTTGCGTCATGTCATTTTGCAGAGATACCCTTAAGGAAGGAATTTGTACTTCCAAAGGCACAACAGCTTCGCATCCATAGACCAAGAAGAATGGTGTGCTATGGGTTGGTCCTTGAACCGTGGTTCGATAGGCCCACAAACCTTCAGGTAGTTTGTTGCCCCAGTCTCTTTTGTGACTAAAGACCATTTTATTGAGGATGTTGCAAAGTGTCTTGTTAAAGGCTTCTGTCAGTCCATTCGCTGCCGGATTATATAGAGTTGAAGGACAACTTTGGATCTTGTATTTGTCGCAGAACCTTTAGAATCTGTGATCTCGGAATTATGGTCCATTATCATTGACAAATCTTTTAGGCATGCCGAAGTGACATATAGTGTTGGTGTGCAGAAATTGAAGGACTGATGAGGTCTTCATTTCACTGAGCGCAAATGCTTCTGACCACTTGGAGAAATAATCCATAGCGGCAAAGATGAAGCGATGACCTTTGCTTGATGGGGGAGAGATAGGACCTATGATGGCCATACCCCAGGCTTCGAAAAGCCATGAGATCGCTGTAGGATATAGCCATTCTGGAGGCATATGGACATAATCTCTATGAACTTGGCATTGTTGGCAGCGTTTAGCAAATTCCATTGCGTCAGCTACCGTGGTAGGGCAATAATAACCTAACCTTTTTATCTGGTCGTAGAACTTAGGACCAGCCTGATGGGCTCCAGAAAGACCAGAATGAACTTTTTTAAGTGATTCTTCGGCCTCTTATTGTGACAAGCTGTGTAGAAGTACTCCGTTGGAGGATTTTCTGTAAAGCATTTTTGAAGGAATATCGAAGTGAAAATTTGGGGCTCGTCTTTGAATGCTTATCTACTCATTTGGATCTTCAGGTAGGACTCCGAACATAATGTAATCAAAGAACGGATTCCTCCAGTCGCCGATTGGATGTCTAAGGACGGAGATCCGACTTCCAACCACTCGGTGGCATTCAACAACTGCTTGGTGTGTGTTGAGAGGAGGGAGAATCCTTCTTTCACACACTGTAATTTGCATGTTTTCCCCTTCTTGGATTGTCATAAACGCAGTGAGTCCAGTCAGGGCATCTGTACCGATGTTTTCACCTCTGAGGATGTGAGTGATGTGATAGATGTCAAACTTTTAATGAAACAATTGCGCCTTGTTGTAGTAAGGCAACAGATCAGGCTTCCTGATTTCATATTTTTGATTCATCTGGTTGACATCAGTTGAGAGTCCCCAAAGGCTTCCAGCATGGTGATGTCGGATTCGAGGGCGAGCTCCAATGCTACGATCAAAGCTTGGTATTTAGCTGCATTATCTGAACATGGTTCTAGTAGTGAGAAAGCATGTGAAACTATGTATTTGTTGGGACTAACAAAGAGAATACCAATTCCTGATACCAGCTTTCCCTTTTCTTTTGTTCTGGTGGCACCATCGAAGTACATGTCCTAGGAAGCATTTGATGAGGAAGTCTCCACGTCGTAGATAGGTTCGTCTGAAAGATCATCCTTGAGTGGAGAATCCTTAGGCAAAAGGTGCTCTGCGAGAAAGTCTGCTAGAGCTTGGCCTTTGATTGCTTTTTGTGGTACATAACTAATGTCAAACTGTGATAGAAGGATGGACCATCTTGCCAGCTGGGCACTGAGGGAACCTGCTTTTGTAATAAGGACTTTTAAGAGATTGATCATCGAAATCAAATAGACTGTGTTGGACAGCAGATAGTGACGTAGCTTTTGTATAGTAAACATCACTGTAAGGCATTCTTTTTCGACTGGAGAATAGCGATGCTCTGCATCTACCAACATGCGACTGAGGTAATATAGAGCCGCTTTTTTTCCCTCGTCATTTTCTTATGCAAGTAGAGCACCCAAAGAATAGTCGAGAGCTCTTGTGTACAAGATGAATGGTTTTCCAGTTGTGGGAGCAACCAATACTGGAGGTTTGGTCAGGTACGACTTGATGTCTTGAAATGCAGCTTCACATTCAACATCCCAAACAAAGTTCATATCTTTCTTCATCAAGCGAGAAATTGGACGGCACTTCCCTTACAAGTTGGAAATGAATCGCTAGATGTATGCCAATCTTCCTTGAAGCCCTTTTAATTCTCTTAAGGTTCATGGAGATGGCATTTCTAGGATAGCCTTGACTTTGATGGGGTAAAGTTCCATTCCACCTTTCCGAACTATGAATCCGAGGAACTTACCCGATGAGACACCGAAGCACTTGAGGGGATTCATTCGCAGTTTCTATTTGTGGAGTCAGAGGAAGACTTCTCAAAGATCTTTGAGTAGGTCTTCCTTTCTTCGGCTTTTGATGGCAAGGTCATCAATGTAACATTTGACCATCTTCTGTTGCATATCTTGGAATATCTTCATCATAGCCCTCTGGTATGTTGCTCTTGTTAGAAAAGAGTTTCCGCCAGGAACCCTAAATATTGCGTACAGATCAATGCAGAAATAGCTTTAAACGAAGATGATCAAAAACCATACCTGCGAGATCTCTCTGATTTCATCTCGGTCTTTCTGATCTGATCTTGGTCTTGCAGCAGCCCGAAAATCTCAAGATCTTCTATTGTATTCCTCTATGCTCGAATTCGCACCAGGGAGTGGGCCTCTTTTGCGAATTCTCTCTGCTCTCTAAAACGAGATTTTTCTTCTTTTTTTTTTTTTTTTTTTAAGACCTAGAGAGCAATAGCGCATATTTATAGGCTACAATAGGGACCTTAAGAAGTAAATAAGGATAGGCTCCTTATGGAAGCAGGAAACCCTAATTCGACCCAAATTAAAATCCTAGTTCCATAAATTATAATTCAGTCCACTAGAGAATTATAATTGCACTCCTGTCCTTATTCTCAAAATTAATATTTCGAACTTCATGTCATTAAATGCTTATTAATATCCCCACATTAAGATTTCAGATGTCCATCGATTAAATAATTACCGACATCTATATTTAATCAATATCTTTATAATTCCTTAAGACCTTACACTTAACTTATTTGATATGTCGGACACAAAGTCCACCTGCAGGGTTTGACATAATCAAAACTTAAAAGCTTCATCAAGGGGATATCATCAATCCCAATTATGGGACGTGGATTCCGTCAATAAACTAATATGCACCACACACATAGTGTAGTCATCCAATTTACTAAGATTATTGACCCATAAAAGATCTCACTCCTTTGTAAATCAAAATGGCAAATGCTAAATGTATGTGTCTATTATTTATGTCAGGATTAAGAGTACAAGCACTCATAATAATCATTTGGATGTTAATCATCTTATATAGTCATGAGTATAAAGATAATAAACCCAAAAGCAGTCCTGTTCAATACACACAAAGCGTACTAACATGATGAGTCGAAACTATACCGTTTCCCTTAGCCAAGACAAGCTTGCTGAAACATCATGCTACAATCATACCGATGGTGTGTCCAAGTCCATCTAGACTGTGAACAAAAACTTATATTCTATAAGAACCGACAGATAAGTCCTCCGTGTATAAGTAGAACTCTATACACCAACTTGTCTACATTATAGAATAAAAGACACACATGCATAATCATAAATAATGCAACCATTTGCCCACACAAAATCTCATTTAGATGAAAAGACAAAATATATTAATTAGTCAAAGACAAATACATAAAAGTATGCTTTTAGTATAAATTTCCAACAGCTCTAGCATTTTTCAGACCAAATGTATGACTGTGTAGCAATACACGCCAAATGGGGTCCGAAATGATGTGTGTTTTTCATCTCCAAGATGCATCTTTATCTGATTGTAGCCAGAGAAGCCATCCAAGAATGCCATTCGCTCGAATCCGCAGGTGTTGTCAATCATTACATCTAGTATGGGGAACGTGAATTCATCTTTAGGGCATGCATTATTCAGATCTTCAATACAGACCCTGATTTGCCTATTTTTCTTTGTCACGGGGATGATGTTGGCCAACCATTCAGGATGCTGTTCCTCGTGGATGAAGCCAATGCTTTTGAGTTTCTAAACTTCTTGTTCAATTTTGTCCATCACGTGAGGACGGAATCTTCTTTGGTCTTGTTTGACAGGCTTGACATCTTTTTGCAGATTGAGTTTTTGGACTACCATTTTGGGGTCTAACCCAGGCATTTCAGCATAAGACCATGCAAAACAATCAACAAACTCACGAAGAAAAGCGTTATACTCGGGAACTCATCATCATTTATATTCTTATTTATGAATACAGGACGTGGGTTATCTGTGGTTCCCAAGTCTATCTTTTAAACATAATCTTTTGTTGGAAGGTATGAAGGTGGCTCCTCCAAAATATTTTCGGAAGCTTCCAACTCGACAAGACCTTCTGGAGTCCCAAGGGCATTTTCAGACCAAGGCTCTGCCTCTATCCATGGGTCTTCTTGATCGGTAATCTTCTCAAGACTTACTATGAGATTATCCCAATCATCTACTGAAACTGGGTCGAAGTCGGGCACTTCTTTTAGAGACGATGGTTCTTCTGGATCAGAAAACTGTGTCTGTGTCGTCAGACAATTCCTCTTCATCATCAGAGAAATCGTACCAATTGGATGAGCTTCCCGGATCCTTGACGGAAGACTCTTCAAAGAGATATCCAGGGAGATCGATGTCTTTATCAATCTGAGATGTTGAGGCTTGGTCGGTAAAAGAACTTTGCAGCCTTTGTGTCAACTGTCTCGGGGGAGTGTCAGGATCATACCCCAACCCATGTGAAGACTTTTCAATATGATGGTGGAGTTTCCAATCCCCCAGTTGGCTTTTGGTCAAGGTGGGTTCCAATGGCGTAAGAATATGACGGCCACCTCCCAAACCGATTGGATTCTGAGCATCGTAGCCCATTTTTGTCATGATAGCTTATGCCATAGGACTATACAGGGATAGTTGAGACATACCTTCATTTTGAAAAGGTTTAAGTGAAGAATTTGATGAAGAAGCTTTCGATCTATGGAAGAAGATTGGCTTTCCTTCTGCCAAAACTGCCGGAATGACGAAGGAAGCAAACGTAGGGTTTTCTACATCGTAGGTGTCTCTAATGGAGTGAGATTGGGCTGAACTTACTGAGTATCAGTTTGACTTGACGGTTTATCGTGTTCTGGCTCTAAGTCTGAATCCGTGTCTTGCATGATAGACACGAAGGAGATAACAAATTTGCCCCCAGCCTTTTGTTTTGTCTTCTTTGCCTTGGTTGTGATTACCAAAGACTTTGAAGATTTGAGGGAGACGACAAAGGGAGAATGATTGCTCTCTTCGGATTTTCCTGAGGGTTTGTTTTCTTCCAGTGATTGCTGAGGAGCTTTGCCTTTGTCTTTCTGGAGATTTTCGGCAAAGGATGTTATTTCTTCCTCCTTTTTTTTTTCGTCCTTGTACATTTGAGAGCCTGCAAAATGAACTTCTTTGACTTTGAAGGGCATTCTATCTGTAATTACTCGATGTATTAAGCCGTCGTTACCAACGAACTTGGTGCACTGATGTAGAGTTGAAGGGACGACACCATTCTCGTGTATCCAGGGGCGTTCGAGAAGGATGTTGTGGGGTATGTTTGTCGACATCCGCATTCAGCATTTGCGGTTCTGAAATGAGATTATCACAAGTGTGTGGAGACATTCGTAATAAGTCAAGGATGTTCAGTCATGCAGGTATGTGTTTAAAATGCTCAATCAAGTCATACTTGAAAGCCTCCTTGGGGCCTGCATTTTCATTATTGTTGCCACTTGGGGCGTTTACAACTTGTTTTCCCGAAGGATTTACATAAGAAGAAGAAGGTTGGTTGTAATTTTTGTGGTAATCCCGACCAGAGTGGGTACCTCTACCAACTTCAAGATCTTCTAGAGAAGGGTCTTCATTTGGAAGATCACCCTAGGGATCAAGGGGTTGATCCTTCTCATTTACTGAAGACGTTTCTATGTCAGCATTGCCGTCTTTAGTGATTAAATTGCATGGAGCATTTTTCGGGAACAAGTCCTGAATAGCATCCAATAACTTTTCTTCCTTGTCAAACATCTTATCAGTCCAGACATCACCTATAAAGTTAGGCATTTGGGACCAATTAACTAGGTTTTCATTGAAGAAGGCTTCATCAGTTGGAGCTTCTTCATGGTGGTCCGTTGGAAGAGGCTTGAGTTCAGATATCACAGTTTCCGGCGACGACGCCTGAGAAGGTGATATCTCAATGGAAGTCAATTGAGAAGATGTAGCCTCAGAAGATATACTACCAGATGTGGTCTGAGAGTTTGTGGCTTCAGCAGATGAGGCTTCAGAGGAACTATCATCCCAAATTATCACATTACAGGTCACTCCGATAGGAGTTATTCCTTGAATGGAATGTTGGGAATCGGACAGGTCCTCGGATGTAGGAGGATCATCAATCCAGCAACCTTCTTCATTTTCAGTAATTACCAGAGGAGGTACTTGTAGATCTTTAAGGACTTCCGGTGCTGGATTTTGATTGTGACGAAGCTGATTGATGTGATCTTGCTCTTGCTCTATGGCAAGATGCTGAAAGATCCTTACATATCTTCGAGATCAGGCATAGGAGCCAAACCTTCTTCTTCGTCTGCTCCTTGTGGTTCAACATGGTTGGGTTCCAATGGAGCATTGGTGGGTGTTGGATCAACAACATTTTCTTGAATAGCCTCTTAGTCTTTTTCATCATCAGACCGGGATCCATGTGGCTATAAGGGGTTATACTAGATTACTGGCATAAGGTGGGATTTGGGAATCTATTCTTCATCGGAGAGGTATTCCCCTATTTTAACAGATTCCTCCCACTCATCGGTTTCACTGGACTAGTATCCATCCATGGAGAATCCAACGACCGAGTTGCAAGAGTATGATGCCCCCCGTGTAGTTTCATTTTTGAGCTGTGATGGCATGAAATCACCAAGGGTGAATTTTCTTGCTGCCCTCGAAGTCTTAGGGAGGGACTCATCTGTTGCCCCCAATGAAGCGGCAGAGGAGGTCTTTTCTTTTTCAGGGACTTCTTATTTTTTCTGAGCCTTCTCCTGCTGTTTGAGCTTGCAGAGTTGTCTCCTGGCTTGCGTTTGCTGTTGAACGGTCGGCTTTGTTTTGACAATCTCCCAGTTTTAATCTTCTATGAGATTGGGGTGCACCCATATGGGTTGACCGTCTGGTGTTGGATAAGAGACCAACTTGTGGGACGTTTGAGTCATTTTTATCACCTTGAAGGAAGTAGTGATCTTCTCCTTTGGTGACTTTGATGTTTGTCCACATGACACCATGTTATGGGAGGAAGACTCGTAGTTTTTGTCAAAGGTGACGACTCCATTTTTCCACATCTCGTTAATATTCTCTCTCACAACAAAGCATTGATTAAGAGGATGCGAGATCATTTGGTGGTATGGACAATACCGGGGATCATTGGTTTTACCAACATCTCCCGGTCTTTTGGGGTCAGGCAAAGTAAGTTTGCCGTTTGCTAAGAGAGCCTCAAAGATTTCTTCAATATCTTCATCGAATGGGTATTTCTTCTCTACTCGTTCTTTGAAGGCATCAGAGAGTTCAGGCTTCTTACCTGCAGTTTTGCTTTCAGGTTTCTTTGGCGACTGAGGAGCTAACTTGGTTTGCACAATGAGAACCTCCTTTTTCTTTGGTTTTGAGGTTGTAATGGCAGTCAGCTCTATCTTTCATGATTTCTGACTATTGAGGTCTTTGATCACCGTTTTAGCCTCCATAGATGCTTCTAGGAGTTCCCCTAGGTTCTTTGATTTATTGCCAATGATCATGGAGTGGATCCTTGCTCTCATGTTGTTACAGCAGATGTCGACTAGCGATGCTTGTGGTAGTACGTCTGAGAATTTGTATGCCATCGCCTTCCACTTGTGAATGAAGTCGTATGTTGACTCATTCTCTCCCTGTTTTAGGCTGCAGACCTGAGCCATAGTAACAGGATGATCATCACCTTTGAAGTGGGTCAGGAAGCGTGTCTCTAGCATGGTCCAGTTTTGGATGGAGTCCTTCGATAGAGTGGAGTACCAATCAAAGGCCGTACCTTTTAGGGTACTAGCAAAGAGACGGATCTTGAGGGCATCTTAATCTACGATAGCTCCCTTCAGGATCTTGAAGTGGATGACGTGCTATCTGGCTGACCCTTTCCCTGTGTATGTTTAGAGGGTAGGTTGCTTGAACTTTGCAGGGAACGGAACCGAGTCCATCCATAAGGGATATGGTGGCTTGATTCCATGCTCCTTTAGTGTATCCTCTTCTCTTACTTTGGTGAGGATATTGTCAACGTCCTTTTTAGTAAGGGATCGTGACTCATTGTTTTCCCTATTTACCTCGTCATCTTGATGACTCGGAGGAGCTTCATTGTTTGGTGGCCGTTGGAAAGTGAGAAAGAGGTTTTCTATTAGAGCCTCTATTCTCTGCTGTCTTTGCTCCAATTCCTGGATGCGTGCGGCCACGTCATCGTGCGGCGGAGGTTGCTCAGAGTTTGTAACTAGGACCTTCACCCTTCGAGAATCGAATGAGGATATTGTTTTGGTGACTGAGCTGGGACTCATTCTTTTGGATGAAGAGCCCGAGGAATGGTTACTCCGATGTCCTTGACTTGAAGGAGAGGGAGAATCCTCCCGATGTCTTCATGTCCGGGAGACGCTGTCAGTCACCAGTCGTCTGACATGAATTTTAGTTGCCGACTTTTGACGTCTTCTGGTTTTGCCAACCATATGGACAGCAGCAACTTGGTTGGGTCTTTGTTTTTCGACCCATTTTTTAAAGACCTGAAGTGCAGAATGCAGGTTTCTTTGCTTCTTTAGTATCTTTTGTCGATATGCCGTGTGGCAACGTATGCGACAAGCAATTTGAGCTTCAGTTAGTTCGGGCCGTGCTCTAGCAATGAAGGATGTAGTCCTTCGTGCGCAGCAGCCGAGCTTATCTTCTTTAAACCTTGGCATGGATAGGATCTTGACGGGGTCCTTTGCCTGTCGAGTGAGGCTTTGAATTTCACGAGTTTGGCCCCTGTTGAGATGAAGGGTCGAACAGCAGGAGTGCAGGCCTTAGCATGTTCTTACAGAGGCCTTGTGATGCATGATTTGATTTTGGGCTTGTAGGAGCAAGCTGGCTCATGCTGAGTTGATTTTGTTTGGTAGAGGGTAGGTCTCTCCTCCTTCATGTAAGCGAGAGGATAGAACTGGTTCTCCTTGAGTGGGGTCAGGTATGTTGGCTTTATAGATGTTCAGAGCCTCTTTTGTTTTGGTGAAGGTCTCGGGGACCAAGTCTTGGAGTAGACCTGGTTTTTTGCAAGTTGAGGCTTCACGGGAGTGCCGCGGGCTTCGGGTTTCTTGATGGCCGCCTTTGTTGTCGTGGTAGTGACACGTCCGGAGGCAGTTTCTGCTTCTTGGCAGGTGCAATTTCTTCTACGGGAAGTGGCAATGGTCCTAGTGACCCGAAGACAATGGTCCGAGGAGTTGAGGTCGACTAAGTGTTCTGAGAGTTACTGAGAGAGGTGATGCTTCGGTAGCTAACAGGGCGCTTGTGAGTGCGCTTATTTTAGTTCTTTTGAAGCAAGAGCTAGTACTTGTTCTCATTAAAGGTGATGGTCAATGAAGCTGCCATTGTTAGTTTGGAAAAACTTCTGAAACAAGACCACATCCATTAATAATCACAAGAATATGATGATTATAAATGGCAAAAAGGAACTATGGTTTTGTCTTTTCAAATCACTCAGGGGACACGGCCTGGCTCAAGCGAAATGAAGAAGGCAAAAAGCCATAGAGGATACAATTGTTTTGAACGCAAGTATGGTAGGCTCAAAGTGAGCATTCCAGTGATTGCTAGAAACAATTGTAAACCTTAATTCAAATTACCGAGAAGCAAGGCTCACTCGAGGTAAGATGATATAAGGTTGGGGGTACAAATATGTCGGTCGCGAATACAGTAGACCCGAAAGGGCGTACTAGCACCACTAGCCACAAATGTTGCAAATCGCATCTTTGGAATGGACACGATATGGGATTTTTGAAAGGCCAAGATTGGATTTATAAAAGAGGGCAAATGGTATTCCAATCCGAACCCCAGTTACAAACGATTTCCGCGAGCTATTGTCCGAAAGGGAAGAAACCAAGATTTCTCAGATTTGAACCCAAAAATGACGGAAGTTTTTTTTTTTTTTATTTAATTTGAAAGGTCAAGATCGAATTCACCAAAGAGAGCAAGTGGTGTTCCAATCCGAACGCAAGCTACAGACAATTTCCGCGAGCTCTTATCCGAAAGGGAATGAACCAAGATTTCTCAAATCTGAACTCAAAAGTGAAGGAATTTTTTTAAGATAATTTTTTTTTTTGAAGAACTTTTGTTTGAAAATTTCCTTTTTAGAGGTTGGAGAGCACATCGAGTTCTCCTGATTTGGTCTTATGAAACCTCAGTTGATAGATCAGCCCCCATGTAAGGGTAGGATTACTTAATGTACCCGTTTGGAGGACCCTTTTCTAGAACAATCTAGCTGTCTCCACACTTTGGACAAGGCTTTTCTCAGATCCACTTTGGCCAAAGAACGCAATCGGTACAACCTTAGTGTTCTTCACCGCCCTCTTTTTTTTTTAAGATGACTAATGGACTCATCAAAGAGAGCGAATGATCCTTCCCTATCCGAACGTTAGCTACAAATGATTTCCGCGAGCTATTGTCCGAAAGGAATGAACAAAAGTTTCTCAAATTTGAATCCAAAAGAGAGAAAACTGAATTTTTTTTTTTTAAAGATTTGAAAAGTTTGAAATCAGATTTTTTTTGTTTTTGAAGATCCCTATTAGACTCATCAAAGAGAAAAGATGGCCCATTCCCCGGTATGAATGATAGCTACAAACATATCTGCGAGCTATCAAGTTCGAAGAGGAAAGGATCAAAGTTTCTCAAAAATTGAATCCAAAAAAGAGAAAATTGATTTTTCAATTTTTTTTGAAAGAACCGAAAGTTTGAAATCATATTTTTTTTGTTTTTGAAGATCCCTATTGGACTCATCAAAGAGAAAAGATAGCCCATTCCCCAACATGAACGATAGTTACAAACATTTCTATGAGTTATCAAGTTCGAAAAGGAAATGATCAAAGGTTTTCAAAATTGAATCCAAAAAGGAGAAAACTGATTTATTTTTTTTTTTAAACGAGAAAGATTGGAAATAAATTCAAAGATAGAAATTTCCAAAAAATCCCATCTCATGTTTTTTTCTTTTAGATGCAAGATCCAACACAAGCCGCCAACTAGAAATGAGCCAAAGAATCTAAACATCATGTTCTCAAATGAACGAGTCCCACCGGGTGTGCCAACTTGATGGACCGGGCTTTTGCCTTCCTTCGGCCCGGGCTGCCAGGGTCTGGCGGACAAAAAAAGCGAGCATCAACATTTTTGTATGGGTATGCCAGATTTTCTCCTCTACTTGGAATTTACGAATGGTGATCCGGAGGTCCACCTTCACAAGTAGAAAAAGGAAATCAACGTTTTTTCTAACTTTCCACTGCACATATATTTTTAAGAAAAGAGACAAGTTTTTTTTTAATGCCGTAAGAGGCGATTTTCATTGAAAGGCGGTTTTGCCGTAAAAGGCGATTTTTTGCCTTGAAAGGCAATTTTATTTTGTTTGCTGTAAAAGGCGGTTTTTTGTCATGGAAGGCGATTTACAAATCTCATCAATAATGGAAGACAAGAGTTGTGATTTTTTTGCCTCTTTAGAAAAATACAAAATATAATAAAAAAGTAAGAAAAGGAATTCTAACTTCTCAGGAAATTGTGGGGACTTGTTCAAATCGACGATCACAAGTCATGTATGGACTCCGCCATCATCCTTTATATGAGAACATAAGATGCTTTGATTCACTTGGCTTGGCTTGGACCTCAGAGTTTTAGAGGATAAAGGCTAAGGGGAGGTCCTATATCCAATAAAAAGTCGAGTAGACGGGTTAAAGGGCCACGTTTAGCCATGTTGGATAGAAGGAGAAGGGACCTTGGGGGGTGGCCCCTCAAGGGACTTCGGTCACCTTGTGGTGTTTGTTGCAGGAGAGTTTCTTCAGAGTAGCAGCGCTTCTTTGCACGGTGTATGGATTTTGGAGATTTTTCCGAGAATTTTCCAAGGATTTTTTTGGACGAACCTTCTTCTTGGAATGACCCCACTTTCATAGGCTTTTGGTAGCCATTAGGCGGGTTTATGAGCATTGATTGCATTAATGCTCCATGATGGGAGGAGTTAAAAGTTTTTATTTCATGATTTTGTAACCCTTTTTCTTGGCTTTTGATTGGCCGATGGAGATTGATGGGTATTTAATCGCCTTTAAATTCCATGATGAGGGGAGTGACGTGATTTATTGCCATGATTGCATGGACTTGTAACTCCTTTTCCTCGCTTCTGATTGGGCCGTCCAAAATAATGAGTTAATGACCGCATTAACTCGTCATAAAATGGGTTATTTAACTGCATTAAGTGGTCGCCAGGGCACTCGAAGAGTCACGGGCTATGCCGCCGTCATTTGGAATTATTCTTGAGATGATCGCCGATGGATCCGCATGTTGATTGATGTCGGATGGCGATGCAACTTCATACATTGATTGATACCAGTTGTTAGTTTTATAGTCTCAATCCATTAAGATAGATGTAAAAAATTGATTAATTTCTTTATTTATCAATCTATTCATCTTATCATTTCATGAGATAAATGGCGTTTATTACTTAAATGCAAATGACCAATACGAATGACATAATGGTTCATGAGATGAACCGCAGTCCATAAGTATACTAGATGCAATACATGTGTATGGATGAGATCCACATACGGGAGACATGTATAGCAAATCTTATACTTGAATATCTTTACAACCAGTTATGAGATTGGACATCTCATCGGACAAGGTTGCAGTACTTTGATTACTATGAGATAGTGTGATTTGTCTCGATCATCAGAATGTAAGATTCTGGATCATAGTGCTGGTACATTGGATGTATTGAAGGACCATGAGAAGCACCTTATGAACACTGTCTTTCTTTTAAGGTCTGCTCTCATAATTTCCTAGCAATACGCTCTCAATCCTAAGATAGCCGCCTGCTGACCGCCTGCGGGCCGACCACGCCCTGTGCAGAAAATGAGCTACTGTTATTCTAACCGACACAGGGTCGGTTAGCCGTGGGTCAACAGTCGGCTAGCCGACTGCTGGCCGACTGCTAACCGCCTGTCTGCGGCAGCTTCAGTTTGATTCAGATTTCACACCCCCCTTTCACCATTTCTTTCCTTTGTCAAATCCCTGCATATCCCCTGAGCCTCCATGCTCTCCAAGGGCAATTTCCATTCAAATTATAACCATCCACACTCCCATTCACCTCACAACATTTTCCTCCATCCTTGCATCCATTTAAAACACCATTTGGCAAGATAAAAGCAACATCAAATGAATAAAATCCACTTATACAAACCATTAGCATATGCAATTCAATTAAATCAAAGTTTCAGACTATATCACATCCTTGAACCAATATATTGCCCAAGTTAGAATGGAAAAGAGATCAAATCATGAAAGTTAAAACATTCCAATATTGCATGCATTATGAATCTAAGTTGATCACTTGCCTTTACCAAGGTCCTAGCCCAACAAACTCAGAACAATTCCTACCAAAAGCACTCCACGAAATCTACAAGAAAACCCATAAAAAGAACTTCAAAAATCCATCAAAAAGAGAAGACAATGACCCATTTCGAAGTGGGTGTTGCATGCTTGAAAAATGGGCTCCTAAGGAACTCAAAAGACTACATTGAAGAGGAGAAAGAGATCCATTACCTGAAGCTTGCTAAACAAGAAGAGGAGAAGAAAATGGAGTGGAAACACAGCTGGAATCTCCAAGAAAATGGTAGCAATGGATTCCTTGAGTAGAGAGGAAGAAGATGGTAAGATTGGTTTTTGATTTGGAGCTCTCTAGCTTAGGCATGCAAAGAGAAGAAGGGAGGGGAAGAAGAAAAGTCTCAGCTGAGTTCAGAAGTTGCAGGGAGCTTGACTCGAGAGTGAAAAAATGAGGGAGAAGGAGATTTAGTTCAAATGAGTTCTTGTGGGCCCCATTGCTCAAAACTTGCAATGGTTAAAACACTGATTTGTGGGCCCCGGATGAAAACGACGAAGAAGACTAAAATGATCGCCGAAAAATCTACTTTCCAAAAAGTATAAATTTGGCATAGTTTTGAGATTTCGAATTTTGAGTCCAGATTTGGTGTGAAAAGACAGATTTACCCCTTTGGGCCAAAACTTGGGTTTTTTGGGCCTAAAACACAAACAAGACGAACACAAAAGTTTATTAATAAAATAAAACCATTCAAAAGAGATCGAAATCACGATAAAAATCCGAAAAATGGAATTTCCTCCCAAGCTTACACGTACACTCAAGGCACCCTTAAGTGTGACCAAAATGCACAAAACGCTCTCAAAATTCCCCAAAGCTAATTCTAGACTAAATCGAACCAATTTCTAATCCCACGTACACTAAACTCACATTACCACTGAACACGCACTTAATTAACACTAATCGCGCTAATCCTGGGTCGGGGTTTGACATCCTCCACCCCTTAGGTTATTTGGTCCTCCAAATAAAAATAAATATACCTCTGGTAATAGTTCAGGATACTTTCTCTGGACTTGCTCTCGTAGTTCCCATGTCGCTTCTTCTGGCTCATGATTTTCCCACTGTACTTTGACCCAGTGAATTGTCCGATTTCTTAACTCTTGTTCTTTGGTGTCCACAATTCTAACCGGCTTCTCCACATACGATGCATCTTCTCGAATTTCCAATGGTTCATGCTGTAAAACATGTGAAGGATTTGGGACGTATTTCTTCAACATAGAGACGTGAAAAACATTGTGTACTCCTGAGAGTTCCGGCGGTAACGCAAGTCTATAGGCAACATCTCCTATCTTGCTCAAAATCTCATACGGTCCGATGTACCTTCTCGCAAGCTTGCCTTTCTGTCCAAATCTTAGAGTTCCTCTAACCGGAGATACTTTCAAAAATACCTTGTCACCTTCTTTAAACTGCAAATCTCTTCTACGAGTATCAGCATAACTCTTTTGTCTACTTCGAGCAACCTTTAACCGTTCTTGAATCAACTTGATCTTATCACTTGTTTCTCCAACTATTGTCGGTCCGTGAAAGCTACGAACACCGACTTCTTCCCAGCAAACAGGAGTTCTGCATCTCCTACCATAGAGTGCTTCGAAAGGTGCCATCCCGATACTGGAATGGTAGCTGTTGTTATATGCAAACTCACACAGTGGTAAATACTCATCCCATTGAACCTTGAAATCTAGCACACAAGCCCGTAGCATGTCCTCTAAAGTCTGTATAGTTCGCTCTGACTGGCCATCAGTCTGAGGATGGTATGCGGTGCTGAATTGCAACTTAGTGCCCATAGATTCGAATAGGGTCTTCCAAAATCTCGAAACAAATCTGCTATCTCTGTCGGAAGTGATGGAGACGGGCTGTCCATGTCTGCTGACTATCTCAGTAACAAATAAATCTGCAAGTGGTGCCATATGCATCTTACTCCCTGTCTTCATAGGAATGAAGTGAGCAGACTTCGTAAGACGATCTACTATAACCCAGATAGCATTGTTCCCTTTCTTGGTAGTAGGCAAACCGGAGACGAAATCCATAGTGATGTGTTCCCATTTCCACTCCGGAATGTCCAATGGTTGCAACAACCCTGGAGGTTTCTGGTGTTCTGCCTTAATCTGCTGACACGTGAGGCACCGAGATACAAAAGCTGCAATCTCTCGCTTCATGTTATTCCACCAGAATCGGTTCTTCAAATTTTGGTACATTTTTGTACTCCCAGGATGCATAGAGTATCTCGTGTTATGAGCTTCAGTCATAATTTCATTCTTCAAGTCCTCGAGGTTAGGCACACACAAACGGTCACGGAAGTACAACACTCCATCTACAACTCTGAAGTCTGGACGTTCTGAAATGTGTCCCACAATCTTGGCCAAATCCGGGTCTTGCAATTGACTGTCTTTGATTTTCTGGATGAAAATAGGTTCAGACGCTATCATACTTGCCAACATCACGCCCGGCCTTAACGGTTGCACCTCTACTCCCAATTCTTCAAATTGATATAAGACACTGACTCCCCTCAAGCTAGCCATAACCACTGATTTTCTGCTCAATGCATCAGCTACTACATTCACCTTGCCCGGATGATACTTGATTGGGAAGTCATAGTCTTTGATGTACTCCATCCATCGTCTCTGCCTCATGTTCAACTCTTTCTGCGAAAATAGATACTGTAGACTCCGGTGATCTGAATGTACTTCAAATTTCTCTCCATATAGGTAATGTCTCCACATTTTCAAAGCAAATACAACCGCTGCTAATTCCAAATCATGAGTTGCATAATTCTTCTCATGCTCTTTCAACTGCCTTGAACCATAAGCAACTACTTTATCATTCTGCATCAGCACACAACCCAATCCTACATTTGAAGCATCTGTATGGATAACAAATCCTCCACTTCCCGACGGTAAAGTGAGGATTGGAGCTGTAGTCAATCTTTTCTTCAGCTCTTGAAAACTTTCTTCACAATGGTCTGTCCATGTAAAAGGCACATTTTTCCTAGTCAACTTTGTCAATGGTGCTGCAATAGATGAAAACCCCTGGACAAACCTCCTGTAATAACCTGCTAGTCCCAAAAAGCTTCTGATTTCCGTCACACTGCTTGGCCTTTTCCAATTGACGACTGCTTCGACTTTGGATTGGTCCACTGCTAAGCCTTTTCTTGAAATAACGTGGCCTAGAAAAGCCACTTGCTCTAACCAAAATTCACATTTACTTAGCTTTGCATAGAGCTGGTTGTCCTTCAAAAGCTGTAATGATGTCCTCAAGTGCTCTTCATGCTCTTCCTTACTCTTAGAATACACTAGAACGTCATCGATAAACACCACTGTAAAGTGATCCAAGTGCTCCGTAAAGACTTTGTTCATGAGAGCCATAAATACCGCGGGTGCATTAGTCAACCCAAATGGCATCACCAGAAACTCATAGTGCCCGTATCTAGTTCGAAAAGCTGTTTTAGGCACATCTGACTCTCTAACTCGCAGCTGATAATACCCAGACCTCAAATCTATCTTGGAAAAATACGCTGCTCCTTGCAATTGATCAAACAATTCATCTATTCTCGGCAACGGATACTTGTTCTTGACAGTCATATGGTTCAGTCTTCTATAGTCTATGCACATTCTCCAGCTTCCATCCTTCTTTTTCACAAACAACACTGGTGCTCCCCAAGGTGAAACGCTTGGTCTAATGAAACCTTTGCTCAATAGTTCTTGCAATTGGAGTTTTAGTTCACCTAATTCTGCTGAAGCCATCCTGTAAGGTGCAATAGAAATTGGAGCTGTCCCTGGAAGGAGCTCAATCGTGAACTCAACCTCCCGAATTGGTGGTAAACCTGGGATTTCTTCCGGAAAAACATCTGGAAACTCACATACAACGGGGATTTCCTCCACCCCTTGGAACCGTTTATCCTCCGTGATAAACGCTATAAAAGCTTCACAACCACAAGACACCATTCTGCTTGCCTTTAGTGCTGAAATAATCCCCACTTGGCCTTTCTTCCTGTTTCCTTGAACAATCAAATCTGCCTGTTCTCCTTTCAACTTAAAAGTAATAGTTTTACTAAAGCAATCCATGGTTGCATGATACTTCTCTAACCAATCCATGCCTAAGATGACGTCAAAATCATGCATGTCTAAAATAATAAGATCTGCTGGAAGGTTGACTTCTCCTAATAGAACTGAACAATTTGGGTAATAATTTCTACAAACGGCCTGTTTACCTACTGGTGTAGTGACAGTCAAGATATAATCAAGAATTCTAGATGGCATAGCAATCAGCTTCGCAAACACAGGAGATAAAAATGAATGAGTGCTTCCAGGATCAAATAAAATTTGAGCTTCTACTCCACAGATGAAAAGTTTACCTTCAACTACATCGCCCGCAGCATCGACATCGACACGATTAAGATTGTATGCTCGGCCTTGCTGCTGTGGTCTAATCTGCCTCCCTTGTGCATTTCTGTTCTGCTGCTGCTGCTGAGGAGGACGAGCATTCTGATTTTGAACTTGTTGCCTGCCTTGTTGCTGCTGAGGTGGTCTTGCTTGGTTCTGGGCAGGAGCCTGTGGTGCTGCTTGCCTTTGTGGCTGATTCCTATTAGCCTGGTTTTGAACTTGTGGGCAATCCCGAATGGCATGGTCCATAGCCCCACATCTAAAACAAGCTCCTGTGGCTTTACGACATTGTGCAGTTTCATGATTTTTGCCACAATGTGCACACGCACCTTGCCTTGGAGGATTTTGTTCTTGTCTTGGCTTCTTGTTCTGTGACCTTTGGTTCTGTTGGTGGTACTGTTGCTTTCTATCCCTGATGATCTGATTGTTGATGTCCTCGAACTTGTATGCTCTTTTGACTGCTTCATCGAAGGTGGCTGGTGGAACTACTCCCGTAGCATCCCTCATGATGATGGGGTTCAGCCCTTCTAAGAATTTAGTAATCTTCTTCTGCTCGGTGTCTATCAACTCTCGAGCATATCTAGCAAGCCTTTCAAACTTCGTCACATACTCCAAAACTGTCATGTTACCCTGCTTGAGCTGCTGAAACTCTATAGCTTTCTGCCTCTTGACATGAGAAGGGACATACTTATCAGTGAATTGAATTTTAAAAGTTTCCCATGTAACCCCATCTGGCATAATCTGATACGGTTCCTTAACCGTTTGCCACCAAGTGTCCGCTAATCCATAAAATAGAGAAGCTGTGAGGTTGACCTTCTGTAAGCCTGTACAAGTGAATACATCAAAGATCTTCTCTACATTAACTAGCCAGTCATCTGCAGCCAACGGGTCTTCTTGACCTGAGAACTCCTTGGGTCCTCTCTTCCTGAACCTCTCGAACAAAATGTTAGGGTCTTGTTCTCGATTGTTGATGATAATATTCGGTCCCCCCGGTTGTCTAGGAAGGGGTTGAGGCCTAGTTTGTAAAACTTCCAAAAGCTGTCTTTGAACTTGTGCCATTTCCTCATCCTTCTTAGCTAGCTGTTCTTGGAACCTAGCTTGGTTCTCATTGGCCTCTCTTTGTAGCCTAGCTTGGACTTCATTAGCTTCCCTCTGCATTCTTGTCTGACTTTCATTAGCTTGCCTCTGTTGTTCTAACATGGCTTGCATAAGTGCCTGAAACTGAGTCATTGTAGGTGGCTGTTCATCATGTGTGTCACTGTTATCATTATTGGTATTGCTCCCTGAAGCATTCTGATTCGGAGTTCTTTTTGGAGGCATGATGCTGTAAAACAAATTGTCAGTACATAATAACAAATTGGGGTTTGGTCTCTAAGTCCACACTACTGATCTAACGTATTCGCGGATCCTCGCCACGTCCCTAAGAGTTTCTAGTTTCTTTTAACTGCCTGAAACATGTCCCGCTCTGATACCAGTCCTGTCGCGACCCCGGACCGAGGTTTCCCAAAGCCCGGGCCCCGCGACGGTTGTTGTCCATCCAACTATGATTAACCCACAGGTTTCCGCGGTGAGGATTCCCAAAACGAACATGTAACAATCTCACACTAACAATGATTTGCGGAAGCGTGCAAGTAATCTCATCACAATTCAATGACATAAACCTAATGATTCAGAATTGCATATGTTAAGTCATCATTAAGACAGTAATCAGAGTAGAAAATGTAAGCATAGCTTTACCCGATTCAGTTTAAGTTTCAAGATAACAAAGTGTTAAGTTACATAACCCCAAAAAGGTGAAAAAGGCCAACAAAGGCCATACATTCCCAAAATAGCAAAATGATCCCCTCTATGTGCATCGTGTTCAAGACTCCGCCCGACGTCTAGAGGACGTCGTCGGGTTGCCACTCACGGGCTGGGGGTGGCTCAAAAGCCTCCTCCGGGCGCTCCTCCGCAATATCAACGGCGCCTGCATCTAAACACCAAAACAAAAGGGATCAGACACGACGGTCTGGCAGGTGAACAGCTTGGACATAATACAAATAAGATAATGTGAAAGTAATCAGCACTTTAAAACATTGCATGAGATCTGAACAAAAATTATGTTTTAAGTGTAATTCAAAACTAACATGCTTTTCAATAAAATAACATGATTCACGGATCCACATTGAGCTCATCCTTTCTCCGTCATACGAAATGACAAGAGCAAGCGAAACGAAACAAAACGAGACAAAACGAAACAGAAGTCCGAGCCACACAAGGTGGGCGGAAAACCGGCCGCGGAACCGGACAGAACAAAGATGTGTATAAATACACGGCTAATCTGCAGATTGCCCTTATGTTTAAGGACCCCCTAACTAGTGGATCAGACTGAGAGGGCAGTCCAAGCTCAGCGGAATTCTATGATATCCATGTATGCATAAAACATATCAATGCTTGTACAAAACTTAGCGAAAACTGGGGAAAAACACTTATCAAAACAATGCAAGACGAGACTAAACAAGAACAGCATAAGCTATAACATCAAAGCTGGAAAAGTGTCCCCAATATAGTTCTTGAAACGAATCAAAAGCTAAACATCTGTTTTTAAATCAAAACAGGTACAAGACGGTATTCTTCATGTCAAAATTCAAGATTTCGAAACAATTATATCAAGTATATGCTAAGACTCTTTAGTTGATTCTTGTAAAGTGGAAACCCAAATGTTGGAGTTTAAAATGAATTGGTGTTCCCGAAGCTGGACAACATTTCATGTTTCAACTGTACAGCATCAAGCTAAAGATCCCATAACATATTCTAGTTTTTCTCTCCCATCAAAGCCCCTTCAAAATTCTCATTATGTACACTCGGTCACCACGCGGCTACCCGGCGGCTAACCGCCAGTTGCTGGTCGGCTGACCGACCACCCGACCGACTGCTGACCGACTGATCAGTAACATACTACTTTTCCAATTTCTTGCGCAGGTCGGCTAGCCGCCTGCTGACCGCCTGCGGGCCGACCACGCCCTGTGCAGAAAATGAGCTACTGTTATTCTAACCGACACAGGGTCGGTTAGCCGTGGGTCAACAGTCGGCTAGCCGACTGCTGGCCGACTGCTAACCGCCTGTCTGCGGCAGCTTCAGTTTGATTCAGATTTCACACCCCCCTTTCACCATTTCTTTCCTTTGTCAAATCCCTGCATATCCCCTGAGCCTCCATGCTCTCCAAGGGCAATTTCCATTCAAATTATAACCATCCACACTCCCATTCACCTCACAACATTTTCCTCCATCCTTGCATCCATTTAAAACACCATTTGGCAAGATAAAAGCAACATCAAATGAATAAAATCCACTTATACAAACCATTAGCATATGCAATTCAATTAAATCAAAGTTTCAGACTATATCACATCCTTGAACCAATATATTGCCCAAGTTAGAATGGAAAAGAGATCAAATCATGAAAGTTAAAACATTCCAATATTGCATGCATTATGAATCTAAGTTGATCACTTGCCTTTACCAAGGTCCTAGCCCAACAAACTCAGAACAATTCCTACCAAAAGCACTCCACGAAATCTACAAGAAAACCCATAAAAAGAACTTCAAAAATCCATCAAAAAGAGAAGACAATGACCCATTTCGATGTGGGTGTTGCATGCTTGAAAAATGGGCTCCTAAGGAACTCAAAAGACTACATTGAAGAGGAGAAAGAGATCCATTACCTGAAGCTTGCTAAACAAGAAGAGGAGAAGAAAATGGAGTGGAAACACAGCTGGAATCTCCAAGAAAATGGTAGCAATGGATTCCTTGAGTAGAGAGGAAGAAGATGGTAAGATTGGTTTTTGATTTGGAGCTCTCTAGCTTAGGCATGCAAAGAGAAGAAGGGAGGGGAAGAAGAAAAGTCTCAGCTGAGTTCAGAAGTTGCAGGGAGCTTGACTCGAGAGTGAAAAAATGAGGGAGAAGGAGATTTAGTTCAAATGAGTTCTTGTGGGCCCCATTGCTCAAAACTTGCAATGGTTAAAACACTGATTTGTGGGCCCCGGATGAAAACGACGAAGAAGACTAAAATGATCGCCGAAAAATCTACTTTCCAAAAAGTATAAATTTGGCATAGTTTTGAGATTTCGAATTTTGAGTCCAGATTTGGTGTGAAAAGACAGATTTACCCCTTTGGGCCAAAACTTGGGTTTTTTGGGCCTAAAACACAAACAAGACGAACACAAAAGTTTATTAATAAAATAAAACCATTCAAAAGAGATCGAAATCACGATAAAAATCCGAAAAATGGAATTTCCTCCCAAGCTTACACGTACACTCAAGGCACCCTTAAGTGTGACCAAAATGCACAAAACGCTCTCAAAATTCCCCAAAGCTAATTCTAGACTAAATCGAACCAATTTCTAATCCCACGTACACTAAACTCACATTACCACTGAACACGCACTTAATTAACACTAATCGCGCTAATCCTGGGTCGGGGTTTGACACTTACCATGCCCCCCCTTGATGAGCTGGGGCCAGATGCACCACAGGACGAGAAAGACCATTATGCCAAATGGACCAAAGACGATGAGATGCCAGATATTATATACAGGCATCCATGTCTATTGTTTTGCAACACCAACATCAATCCTATAAGGCTGCATACGATATTATATCGACCTTAAAGGAGATGTTTGCGGACCAGAGCAGGCCTGCTAGGCTGCTATGAGGGTGCTCATAAGCACCAAGATGGCTGAGGATACACCTGTATAGGACCACATGCTAAAGATGATGGACTCATTGAATGAGTTAGATGTACTGGGTGTCGCGATTGATGCAGAATCGCTGATTGACATAATCCTCGAGTCGCTACCAGATTCATTCAACCATTTTAAGATCAATTATAATATAAATAAAATGAATTTGACCATAGCTGAGCTGTCTAGCCAGCTGGTAGCAACTGACGGGATTATGAAGAATAGGCCAACTGCCCTAATGACAGAAAAATCAGATGCAAGGTCTAAGCTGAAAGGCAAAGGCCAGAAAGGCAAAAAGAAATCAGTCCCCAAGGGTCCTAAGGCGGAGAATGGTCCTACTGGTGGTGTGGCCAAGGCTAAGGGTTCAGGGACCAAGGGAAAGTGTTTCCACTATGGTAAGACAGGACATTGGAAGAGGAATTGTCTAGATTATCTGTCTAAGAAGAAGACCTCAAGTATGATTGAGTCACTTGTTTCTGAAGTTAGTTTTGCAACTGGCACTTTAGAATCCTGGTGTGTTGACTCTGGTGCAACTAATCACATCTGTAATTCGCTGCAGGAGTTCCGGGAAACCAGGGGGCTTAGTGATGGCGAAATCATTGTCAACCTAGGATCTGATGCTAAGGCGGAGGCGGTTTCAGAGGGCGTTATTACTTTATGTTTTTCAGATAATAAATTGATTTTGTCAGATACATTATATGTACCATCTTTAAGGCGAAATTTAATTTCAGTTTCTAGTTTGGTGAATAAAAGTTATTCAATTACTTTTGGTACTGAAGTTGTCATAAAGAGGAACAGTACTTTCATATGTTCTGGCAAGGTAATCGATGGACTTTATTTGTTAACACTCACGATGTATGAGATACATGATATCGAAATAAATAATAGACCATCATTAAAGAGAAAATCACCTTCATGTAATCCAACAAAGCTTTGGCACCTGAGGCTAGGTCACATTAACCTAAACAGGACTGATAGGCTAGTGAAAGATGGAATCTTGCCTTCATTGGTGGTAGAACCAATGCTTGTCTGCGAGTCCTGTCTGGAAGGCAAAATGACCAAAAGACCCTTTTCATCCAAAGGCAATAGGGCCAAAGATTTATTGGAATTAGTGCATACTGATGTGTGTGGACCCATAAATGTTAGAGCGAGAGGATGATATGAGTACTTCATCACTTTCACAGATGATTACTCAAGATATGGATACATAGACCTTATGCACCGCAAGTCCGAGGCTTTTGAAACGTTCAAAGAGTTTTGAGCGGAAGCGGAAAAGCAATTAGGTAAAAGTATCAAAACTCTTTGATCAGATCGAGGATGGGAATATCTCTCAGCTGATTTTATGGGATACTTATTAGAGAATGTGATTCTATCCCAGTTGTCTGCTCCAGGTATGCCTCAAAGGAAAGGAGTAGCAGAAAGAAGGAACCGGACTCTTTTAGATATGATCAGGTCTATGATGAGTTTCTCAGGATTACCTATATCCTTTTAGAGATATGCTTTGAATACTGCAATGTACATACTAAACCTCGTACCATCTAAGTCTGTACCTAAGACTCCCCGGGAGTTGTGGTCCAGGCGAAAGCCTAGTCTGCAACATTTACACATTTGGTGTTGTCCGGCATATGTGTTGTAGGTTAAGACGGATAAGTTGGAATCGAAGTCATAACTGTGCACCTTTGTAGGATATCCTAAAGGAACCAAAGGTTGGTTATTCTATAATCCCAGAGAGCAGAAATTGCTTGTAACCACCAATGCGGTTTTTCTGGAGGAAGATTATATGATTGGCCGGAAATCTTGAGAAAAGGTTATCTTGGAAGAAATTCAAGAACGATCAATTCCAAATCCTAGTATGACCGAACTTGAAGAGAATTCGCCCATCCTGAACCAGTAGTTACACCAATGCATCGTCGTAGTAGGAGGATTGTCAGGTCCCCTGACAGGTTCTCGTTTTTGGGAGAGCCTTACGGGGCAATCCCGGAAGAGCTCGAACAAGATCCCTGTAACTATGATGAAGCAATTAATGACATAGATTCGGGAAGTTGGCAAGAAGCTATGAAAGCTGAGATGGAGTCGATGTACTCTAATTAGGTCTGGACACTTGTGGACTTACCTGCCAATATTAAACCTATTGGGTGTAAGTGGGTCTACAAAAGAAAGAGATGACTAGACGGAAGAGTTGAGACCTTTAAGGTCAGGCTTGTTGCGAAAGGGTACACTCAGAAAAAAAGGTATCGATTATGAGGAAACCTTCTCGCTGGTAGCCATGCTCAAGTCTATTCGGATACTCTTATCCATTACGACTCATCTCGATTACAAGATTTGGCAAATGGATGTCAAGATGGAGTTTCTCAACGGCCATCTTGAGGAAGACATCTATATGATGCAACCAGACTGTTTTGTGGCTAAAAACCAAGAGCAAAGAGTTTGCAAGATGCAGAAATCCATTTATGGATTAAATCAGGCATCCCGAAGCTGGAACATCTGTTTTGACCAGGCAATCAAGGCATTTGGTTTTTGTCAAAATCCGGATGAATCATGTGTGTATATGAAAAGTGAAGGAGACACGGTAGTTTTTCTGGTATTGTTTGTCGATGACATTCTTTTTCTTGGGAGAGACATAAGAATGCTATCAACGGTAAAAGTTTGGTTGGCTAAGGCTTTTGATATGAAGGTCTTGGGAGAAGCTAGCTACATCCTAAGGATCAAACTCCACCGAGACTGGCAAAATAGGATGATTGGCTTATCTCAAGCTGCGTACATAGATAAGGTACTAGTGCAGTTCACAATGCAAGACTCCAAGAAGGGTATCACACCTTTCAGGCATGGAGTGCACCTTTCCAAGGATCAGTGTCCTAAGACACCTCAGGAAAGGGAGCAGATGAGAGAAGTGCCATACGCCTCGGCTGTTGGCAGCCTCATGTATGCTATGCTTTGTACTAGATTGGATTTATGTCATGCAGTGGGCTTAGCCAACAGATATTAGTCTAACCTAGGTCCTGACCATTGGACTGCTGTGAAGTGTATTCTCAAATAATTGAGAAGGACTAGAGATTACACGTTAATTTACGGCAGTGATGAGTTGATTCTAGTTGGTTACACAGATTCTGACTTCATGTTAGATAAGGATTCCAGGAAATCAACCTCTGGGTATGTGTTTATGCTTGGCGGCAGAGCTATTAGCTAGGGGAGTATTAAACAAGAATGTACCGTTGATTCCACCTCGGAAGCTGAATATGTAGCGGCTTGTGAAGCAGCTAAGGAAGCAGTTTGGCTCAAAATATTCCTTATGGAACTTGGAGTGGTACCTTAGGCGCGACAGCCGCTCACAGTTTACTGTGATAGCAGTGGGGCAGTCGCACAATCCAAGGAACATAGAAGCCATAAACGAGAAAAACATGTACAGAGGAAATATCATTTGGTCAGAGAGATTGTACAGAGAGAAGACATTACCATCACCAAGATAGCATCTACGGATAATCTTGCAGAACCCTTTACTAAGCCTTTGACTACCAGAGTCTTTGAGTAGCATGTAGATGGGATGGGCATGAGATGCAACCCTGACTGGCATTGAGCCTAAGTGGGAGATTGTTAGTTTTATGGTCTCAATCCATTAAGATTGATGTAATAAATTGATTAATTTCTTTATTTATCAATATATTCATGTTTTCCTTTCATGAGATGAATGGTGTTTTATTACTTAATTGCACATAACCAATACAAATGACATAATGGCTCATGAGATGAACCGGAGTCCACAAGTATATTAGATGTAACACATGTATGTGGATGAGATCCACATATAGGAGACATGTGTCACAAATCTTATACTTAAATTGATTCACAACCGATGATGAGATTGGGCATCTCATCTGACAAAGTTGCAATATTATGATTACTATGAGATAGTGTGATCTGTCTCGATCATCGGAAATTAAGATTTTGGATCATCATACTGGTACATTGGATGTATTGAAGGACCATGAGAAGCACCTTAGGAACATTGTCTTAACTTTAAGGTCTGCTCTCATAATTCCCTAGCAATAGGCTCTCAACCCTGAGACATTAAAGAACTCAAGTTTCTATCTATTCATTTTCTTTGAGTCACCAATGAGTGTTAAGAGTTAATTGGATAGTACTAATGATCACTATGATTAATTGGGTCTCAAGGATAATAAGATATGGATGTAAATTGGTGGGACAGTTTATCCAATTGATCCATGGATATTGATGGAGGGGCCTACTTGTAGTGATAGGGAAGTTTAGGGTCTTCATGTAATTTATTCCTAAGACTGGAGTTCAATGGCATTTATTTAGTGGAGTTATTTGCAATTAACTGCGGGCTAGGATTGCACATGAGATGTGGCGTCACGGTGTTCCTGTTGGAGCTAGCTTTCTATGGAATCCCTAGTAGTCCCCACGCTAGCCAAGATTGGATATTTACTAATTCTATTTGAACTCAAAAGGAAAGTTACTATTTCTATTTGAAGTAAGACTTCTATTAGTGGTAATAGTGGGAATAGTGAGTTACTAATTATTATGGAAGTTAGACTTCTAATAATAAACAAAGAGGAGTTGCTTAAAGCTATAAATAAGAGAGGAAGAGGCTTGGACGTCCCATGCTTAATTCCCCATTGGAATTCATTCCCAAGCCTCCACTTTAGTGCAAGAGTTGCACCTCTCTCCTCCCTCTCTCTTCTAGGTCCCTTATACTTTCCTTAGACATTCTAGTTAGTTTTTCTCTTGGAGATTCCATCATCTCCTTTGAGAAAAGAGATCTGAAGCGGGTCATAGCGTGGAAGACAATTGGGCATTGGAGATTCTGAATTGCTTTGTGAAAGAGGTCTTAATCAAAGGAATTAATCAAATTTTCCATTAGAGCACAACCGAGCTCCATAGGTATTATCTACTCCTTGTATGTTGTAGAATTTCGTGGTTGCTTGTAAGGTGTTGTTATCTATCTTCTTGATAGGTTTATTTATTGATCATGATGGATGAGGTTAAGGACATGGATCCTGGATTGGGTTTTGTAGCCTTTTGGATAGTTGATCCCTGAGTCAAGTGGGTCAAAAGTTTTGAAAACCTATCCTAAAGGCCCACCTATTTCCAACACAAACAAGGCCAAAGAAGATTCTGTCTTGACGTGATGGACAAAATTCAACAAGAAGTTCAAAAACTCAAAAGTGTTGGCTTCATCCGTGAGGAACAACATCCTGAATGGTTGGCCAACATTGTCCACGTGACAAAGAAAAATGAGCAAATCAAAGTCTGTATTGACTATAAAGACCTGAATAATGCATGCCCCAAAGATGAATTTCCGCTCCCCATACCGTAGGTAATGATTGACAACACCTGCGGATTCGAGTGAATGAGTTTCATGGATGGCTTCTTTGGCTATAATAAAATAAAGATGCATAATGAAGATGAAAGGCACACATCATTTCGGACCCCATTTGGCTTGCATTGCTACAATGTCATGCCATTTGGTCTGAAAAATGACGGTGCAACATATCAAACGACTATGATGAAGATATTCCAAGATATCCAGCACAAGACAGTCGAATGTTATGTTGACGACCTCGCCGTCGAAAGCCGAAGAAAAGAAGACCTTCTCAAAGATCTTCGAGAAGTCTTCTTCTAACTTCGTAAACACAAACTGCGAATGAATCCCCTCAAATGCTTCTTCGCTGTTTCATCGGGTAAGTTTCTCGGATTCATAGTTCGAAAAGCTGGAATAGAACTTGACCCCATCAAAGTCAACGCTATCCTAGAAATGCCATCGCCAAGAACCCTAAGAGAACTAAAAGGGCTTTAAGGAAGATTGGCAAACATCCGACTGTTCATTTCCAATCTATCAGGAAAGTGCCGTCCATTCTCTCGCCCAATGAAGAAAGGTGTTCACTTTGTTTGGGATGCTGAATGTGAAGCAGCATTTCAAGAAATCAAGTCATACCAAACCAAACCTCTAGTATTGGTCACCCCCACAACTGAAAAACCATTTTTCTTGTACACAAGAGCTCTCGACTATTCTCTGAGTGCTCTACTCGCATAAGAAAATGACGGGGGAAAAGTAGCTGCTCTATATTACCTCAGCCGCAGGTTGGTAGGTGCAGAGCATCGCTACTCTCCGGTCGAAAAAGAATGCTTTGCAATGATGTTTGTTGTACAAAAGCTACGTCACTATCTGCTGTCCAACACAGTCTACCTGATTTCAAGGATCAACCTCTTAAAGGTCCTTGTCATGAAAGCAGATTCTCTCAATGCCCGATTAGCAAAATGGTCCATCCTTCTGTCGTAATTCGATATTAGGTATGTACCACAAAAAGTAATCAAAGGCCAAGCTCTCGCAGACTTTCTTGCAGAGCACCCATTGCCTAAGGATTCTCCACTTAGGGATGATCTCCCGGACGAACCTGTCTACATTGTGGAGACTTCCTCATCAAATGCCTCCTGGGACATGTACTTCGATGGTGCAACCATGACAATTGAAAAAGGAAAGTTGACATCGGGAATTGGCATCCTCTTTGTTAGTCCCGGCAAATACATGATTCCACACGCTTTCTCGCTACTAGAACCATGTTCAAATAATGTAACCGAATACCAAGCTCTGATCATAGGATTGGAACTCGCCCCCAAATCCAGCATCACCATGCTAGAAGCCTTTTGGGACTCTCAACTGATCGTCAACTAGATGGATTAGAAATTTGAAATCAGGAAGCCTGATTTGTAGCCTTATTACAACAATGCGCAATCTTTTCGTCAAAAGTTTGACATCTGTCATGTCACCCACGTCCGCAGAGGTGAAAATATCCGTGCAAATGCCCTAGCAGGACTTGCTACATCTATGGCAATCCAAGAAGGGGAAAATATGCAAATTACAGTGTATGAAAGAAGGATCCTCCCTCCTCTCAACACACACCAAGCAGTTGCTGAATGCCACCAAGTGATTGGAAGTCGGATCTCCATCCTTAAACCTCCAATTGGTGACTGGAGAGATCCATTCATTGATTACATTATGTTCGGAATCCAACCCGAAGATCTAGAAGAATGGGTAAGTGTCCAAAGACGAGCCCCAAACTTTCATTTGGATATTCCTTAAAAAATGCTCTATAGAAAATCCTTCAACGAAGTACTTCTACGCTGCTTGTCACAACAAGAGGCAGAAGAAATACTCAAAGAAGTTCATGCTGGTCTTTGTGAAGCCCATCAAGCTAGTCCTAAGCTCTATGATCATATAAAAAGGTTAGGTTATTATTGGCCTACCATGGTAGCTGACGCAATACAATTTGCTAAACACTGCCAGCAATGTCAAGTTCATGGAGACTATGTCCACATGCTCCAGAATGGCTACATCCTATAGCTATCTCATGGCCTTTTGAAGCCTCGGGTATGGACATCATAGGTCCTATCTCTCCCCCATCAAGCAAAGGTCATCGCTTCATCTTCACCGCTACGGATTATTTCTCCAAGTGGTTAGAAGCATTTGCGTTCAGTGAAATGAAGACCTCATCAGTCATTCAATTTTTGCACACCAACATCATTTATCGCTTCGGCATACCTAAAAGATTTGTCCATGAAAACAGACCACAATTCTAGGATCATAGATTCTACAGGTTCTGCGACTAATACAAAATCCAAAATTGTCCTTCTACTCTATATAATCCGGCAGCGAATGGACTAGCAGAAGCCTTTAACAAGACACTCTGCAAAATCCTCAAGAAAATGGTCACTAGTTACAAAAGAGACTAGATCGACAAACTGCCTAAAGCTTTATGGGCCTATCGAGCCACCATTCAAGCACCAACCCGTAACACATCATTCTCCTTGGTCTATGGATGTGAAGTTGTTGTCCCTTTAGAGGTACAAATTCCTTCCTTAAGGGTATCTCTGCAAAATGACATGACGCAAGAAAGCAATGTCAAATTGAGACTCCAAGAACTAGATAATCTCGATGAAAGATGGCTCGAAGCTCTACAAAGCATTGAGCTTTACCAAGCACGCATGACAGGATCTTTCGACAAGAAGGTCAGGCAATGCGCTCACAAAAAAAGAGACTTGGTTCTTGCAGTAAAAAGGCCAATGGTTTTTGCTGACAAATCCAAGGGCAAATTCGAACCAAAATGGGAGGGACCCTTTGTCATCGACAAAGTCTTCTCCAACGGCGCATACGCTCTTCCAAACATGGAGGGTGATAGATGTATGCTGCCCATTAACGGCAAGTTCATGAAGCGGTACTACCCTTGAAGAATTCTATCATCAAGTCAGAGCAACGCCTACACGGCCAAAGCCTATTCCTAGGTACTTGCTTATCAGACCCACCCCTTTTTGGAATTTTCATCCTTACGTTGAAATTTCTGAGAAAAAAACTCTCAAAACAATGTTTACTTTCATAGTTTCATTGTTAAAAAAAAAATCCCAAAATCCAAGTTTAGGAGCCTCTTCCTCGACTTAACCAAAATTTTCAATCCTTGAACCCAAAATTCGTGATTTCAAACAAAAAATCAGGACTCAGGGATTTCCACCCTAGTCCACCCTGCCTTTAACCACCAAAAATGGTTTTGAGTCAAAATTTACGACCCTCGTGTCTTTAAACAAAAATGGTTTTTCAAAAAACCGAGGGATACGACGTTCAGTCGATACTTCCAAAACCCAAAAATTGGAAGGGTGCAAACCCTATTCGATACTTCCGAAACCTCAAAATCACAAGGAAGCAACACCTTGTCGATACTTGCAAAATTTTCAAAAATCGTAGAGACACAACGTTTCAGTTGATATCCACAACTCAATTTTCAAAACAAAAACAAAGGTTCGAAAAAACCTATAATTTCAAAAAATCATGGGGAAGCAACATTTCATCGATACCCACAAAACAAAGTTTTTTGAAAAAGCAGGGTGGCGACACTCTGTCGATACTTGCACCCAAATCGGCGAGGAGCGGCATTCCATCGATACTCGCAACCGAATGAGCAAGGAGACGACATTCCATCAATACTTGCAATAACATTCAGCAACGTAAACGTTTCAGTTGATATCCACAACTCAATTTTCAAAACAAAAACAAAGGTTCGAAAAAACCTATAATTTCAAAAAATCATGGGGAAGCAACATTTCATTGATACCCACAAAACAAAGTTTTTTGAAAAAGCAGGGAGGCGACACTCTGTCGATACTTGCACCCAAATCGGCGAGGAGCGGCATTCCATCGATACTTGCATTTTTTAAAACCAAAAACCCGGCTTTTATGCCAAAAACCTGGCTTTCACGCCAAAAAAACCAAAAATCGACTTTTATGCCAAAAACCTGGCTTTCACGCCAAAAAAAACGAAAAACCCGGCTTTTATGCCAAAAAACCTGGCTTTCATGCCAAAAATAAAAAATCTGGCTTCTTCCAAGCCAATAAAACAAAACTTAGTTTAAAAAAAAAACTTGGCTTTCATGCCAAAAATCTGCCTTTCACAGCAAACAAAATTTTGGTTTTCATGCCATAAAACTAAAACTTGGCTTTCACGCCACAAAAATTTGGCTTTCATGCCAAAAAATAAAAAACGGCTTCCATGCCACATAATTTTGGCTCCCATAAAAATCTGGCTTTCATGTCAAAAACAAAATTTTGGCTCTCATGCCATTCCAAAATTCGGCTTTCATCCCATCTCAAAATTCGGGTTTCACGCCATCTCAAAATTTGGCTTTCAAGCCTTCCAAGAACCAGGCTTCACCACAAAATCTGGCTTTTATGCCCAAAACAACCATTTGACAAAAGATTTTCACAAAATGACAACCTTTTGATCAGATTTTCGAAACAAATCATTCCAATTCAATTTTTTCTTATTTTCATCAAAAGAATTTAAGTGAAACGTGGGAATACAAAAAAAAAAAAAAGAAAGGTGCCAAAAGTGTTTATACATGGGGGTACCAAAGAAAAGAAGAAAAGAGTTTGTTACAAATCAGGAGCTCAATCTAACATGGTCTTCAACCAAAGATTCAACTCCTCAAGCAGACTCTTGGTCTTTAGCTCCAAAGCTTTCAGGGCGCGCTTCTTCAAAATCTTGCCATAAAATGCGGCAAAATGCTGCAACCCATCATCAACACTAGGAAGCTCTTCCCAGAGAATTTGCCATTGCTTATACTCCTGAGTCTTCCTCCGGAGATTGCTGTCAGCCTCTTCAACTTGGCGAATCAGAGTCTCCTCTCTAGCCCGAGCTTCCACGATGGCAGTCACTTGGCAGTAGCTTGTTCTTCCAATAGCTCAAGGCGCTGCCTGGCCTCGATGACCTCCCTATCAAGACGGTGTAGGTCCTGTGTTAGCTCAATGATAGCCAACTCGGTGACATTCCTCTCCGGAACAAATTGCTTTCGAGTCTGCGGGATCTCATCTAGTTCAGATTTGACCTCGCCGGAAGGCTTCAAAAACATTTCATTGAAGAAGTCACCATTTGGGAAGCTCTTCGTTTTAGTCCAATTGTCGCCCGAAGCAATGACTTCATCTACAAAAGCCTTGGCACTTGCAATGTCCAGACCGACCTATTTGCTTTCAGTAAGAATGTCCTGCACATGCTTGATCATGCCAAACCCAGCTTCCAAGTGACCAGAAGAGAGAGTCTCGATCCAGGAACTCAAACGTTCTTCAGCACTCTCTTTGCATATTGAAGAGACGGCCCAGATGAAGGCTCGTCCCTCTCCATCGGCCTACTGCCCATGTCAAGTCGAGTTGGAGGAGTAATCAATCAAAACCTTCCAATTGAAGAAGCTGGTGAAGGAATCTCATCATGAGATTTCACCTTTGTTGCACCAAAAATGCTAGAAAAAGCCCCTTCTTTTGGATAAGCTACTAGCACCCCTTGCTCTGGCCCTGAGGAAAATGAAGGAACTTCTCCAGTTACTTCACAACCTGCCAATGAAAGACAAAAATGTATGAATATGATGTTGTCAAAAATCGTTATCAAGATTATTACTACAAAGTACCTTCTTCGACGATCGACGGAGAACTCTCTACCTCCATGAACTCATCCGGAGCATCGCCAAAAGTTGCATCAATGGATGGTTCAAAATCGTCGACATCTTATGGCAAGTCAGCTGGCAAGAAAACAAACAATATGTCAGCAAATGGCGGCAATGAAAAACAAAAAAAAGGTGAAAAAGCAAAATAAATTATACCGGGTGAAGGTTCTGGAACCACTCCAGAGTCCCTTGGATCTTCTTCAGATACTGCGATCGAGTTCGTCATCGCCTCATCAGCCGGAACCTCGGGCATCACCAAGTCATCATCTTCTGCTAAAAAGAAAGAAAGCAGTGGATCAAAACAAAAAAAAATCTCCATGAATGTAAAGAAACGAAAAGAGAAAAAGGAAGAATCATACCATCACCAGTGGTCACTTCTCCTCCGCTCTTCTTCAGATGCAGGGATCGGATTCGTCACCACCTCATTGGCCGGAACCTCGGGCATCACCAAGACATCGTCTCCTGCTGTCGGCATCAAAATTGAAACTGGCATAATTCCAACATTAGAAGATGGTTCTTGTTGTCTCCTGATGTGAACTTCAAACTCCAATGGCCGCAACCTTACAAGTATGTCATTCCATACCATCCAATTCCTTTCCATAAAAAACTCATGCATTTACATAAATCTTCATGCATTTGGAATTAGGAAGCCTTTTCCAAAATCTGACCAATGCCAACCCAAATTTGGTCAAAATCAAACTTTGTTCAAATCAAAATCCATGTTGATTGAACATCGAGCCTTAGCCTCTTTTTCTTGATATCATTCACTCAAAAATGTATATGCATATTGTCTTGCATAAAAACCTCATTTGCATTGTGAGGAAAATAAATGCCACAAAAAACAGAGAAAAAAAAAAAGGAAAGGCAAAAAAATGGTCAAGGGGCCATAAAAAAAAAGAAAAAAAAGAAAGAAAAAGAAAAAAAAGAGAGAAAAAAAAAAAGAAAAAAGAAAGAAGAAAAAAAGGAAGAAAAAAAAAGAAAAAAAGAAAAGAAAGTGTTTCATACTTCTACATGGAGTTTCTTGTTGAGGAAGAAAACTTACTTGAAGCCATGGATGGAGAAGAAGGAGAACTTGAAGATCCTTAAAGAAGAAGGGTTCTTGATCTTAGAGCACTCTTGAAGGATTTTGCAAAAAGAAAGCAATAAGAGCAAGGGATCCAACCGCCCCTTGCTTTTATAGAAGAGAGTAAATCAAAAGAGGAAACAAGGAGAAAAACAAGGAGGTAAGTGCTAAAAATTAGCAACCTTCCCAAAAGAAAGATTCTTCGAGAGACTTTCTCCCAAAGAAAAATGCTTTGAGATATTCTCTCCCAAAAGAAAGGAAACTTGAGAGATTCTGTCCAAGTTAGGATATTTTTAGATATTCTCTACCCAAAGGAGATATTTTTAAATATTCTCTACAAAATGACACCACATGAGATCTAAGCCATCTTTAAAAGCTTATGGTACCATGGGTTAGCCCATATGAGCCAGATTTGACCACCTAGGCACCAAAAGTGGTTTTTAGTCAAAATTCCTCTTACCAAGAGCATAAAAAAATGCTGTCATGTCTCTTTTGAGTTGACTGAACCATAAAAAAAATCCAAGCCTCATGAGTTTCAAAAAATCCAAACCATCCCACCTCGTGAACCAAATTAAGCCAAAATCTTGAAATTGACATTCCACAAAAACCCAAACCACTCCAATGGACTCAAAATTGTCCCAACGAGTGACCAAAAACCAAACCATGGTCCCCTAACTTACCACATACAGCTTGTTAGGTCACAACACCAAAACCAAAAACCAAATCCCGGTCCCCTAACTTGCCACATACAGCTTGTTAGGTCACAAGGCCAAAATAAAAATCCAAAACCTAACCCCCTAACCTGCCACATACAGCTTGTTAGGTCACAAGGCCAAAAAACCAAAAAAAAAAGAAGAAAAAACCCTTCTTCACCGCCTAATGCGCAACATAAAGCCTTTAGGTTCACAAGGTCAAAAGGAAAAATCCCAAAGCCCAAAAACCAAAATCCAAATCCCTCATGTCATTTTCAAAACTTTGCCTTGAGTGCATGATCCCTCTCACTGCTATAAAATCCCCTTGGAAACTCAAAAAGGCTACTCTATAAAAAAAAATGCTCAAAGACTCTTGGTCAAGTCAGAAGCTCTCCTTCAAGGTTCTCTTCGAGGCACATCGACGACAAAAGCTATGCAGCTCGTCGCTATACCTCAAGGGGATATTTGTTGACACCAAAAAGTCACTTTGCCTTTTCATATATAACCAACATCAAGAAGCCACATGGAGCTGCATCCTACCACAAACAGGCAAATGCCGCTTCAAGCATCAAATCGTGTCATAATTGAACAAAAACGGTAAGATCCTTCAAAATAGCCAAAAGAGGGGTACACATGAATTTTCAGGTCATTTCAACATCATTTGGCCTAACTTCATTCCTCCAGCAGCTGAGCAGGAGCTCTCAGCGGTGGTGAAGCTAGAGATCCTGACACACAAAACAGAGCACACGGTTGGCGTCAAAATGCCACTAAGAGGCTCTACATCTACTTTCCATTCAGACATCATTTGGCCCAAAAAGGAAAGAACCGCAACATAGTCAATTCTCCAGGCGGCGACAGTGTCGAAGCGAAGATATCAAATCTTCGATCAAAGCCTACAGATGGACTTAGAATACCTCGAAAAGGCTCCATGTCAAATTTCAAGTCAAACTGACACCGTTTGACCCTCCATCAACTCTCAAGCAGCAAAACCAATCCTCTCGGCAGTGAGAACCACCGAGGCCATTACTCATCAAATAGAGCATATAGGTAGCTTATGCATGCTTCCAAAGGGTTACACGTCAAATTTCAGGTCATTCCGACAACGTTTGACCCAGCTTTGACGCTTGGAAACAAAATCAAGCCGCCCGGTGGCGGAGCTCCCCGAGACCATGACATACAAATCAAAGCTAATGGATCGTCTCAAAATGACTCCAGTAGGCTCCCTGTCAAATTTCAGGTAAATCGGACATCGGTTGACTGTATATCAAGTCTAACAGCGACGGGGCCCCGAACGGCTTCAAAACTCAAACAAAAGCCCATGGTTGGTCCTATCTATTGCTTAGGAGGCTTCACCTCAAATTTCAGCTGATCTTCACCACCATCTCGGATCTACCATCAAGAGCATGTGATCATCGTCACACGCTTCAAAATTGCCAATCGGCCAACCAAGAATGTACACTTTATGCCCAACCGATCGAGAAATCGACAAGACAGATGTTACCGGCCCACTGGTATTAATCAATGTCTGAAGTTGCATCGCCATCCGGCATCAAACAACATATGGATCCATCGGCGATCATTGCAACAAGAATTCCAAAAGATGAGGTACGGCCCGCGACTCTTCGAGCGCCCGGGCAACCAATTAATGAAGTTAAATGACCTGTTTCATGACAAGTTAATGCGGTTATTAACTCATTATTTTGGACGGCTCAATTAGATTTAAGGAAAAAGGAGTTATAAGTCCAAGTAATCATGGCAATAAATCATGAAACTCCCCTCATCATTGAGATTAAAGGCGATTAAATGCCCATCATTCTCCATCGGCCAATCATATTCAAGGAAAAAGGAGTTACAAAATCAAGAAATAAAAACTTGTAACCCCTCTCATCATTGTCGCGCCCCCGAACCCGGATCCCTGCAGCGGTCCGACCTCGGGAACGCGAATTGGGGATTAAGTGATGAATATATTTTTCCCCGGGATCCGCGTGTGTGAGGAAGGCAAAATTTCCAAACACATCAAGAACATTTCGCGGAAGCTTACGTGGCATTGCGACCCGTCAGCATAAAGCTGTCATAGCATAATCATACTCAGACTGGAATAAAACATGATATTAAAATATACAGAGCTGACCGGGACAGGCTTATCAATACCCAAGCATATTCAAGTTATAATTTAACAAGTGCATTAATTACAATCCCAAAAGAAAAGGCTAACAAAAGCCTTACAAAATAACAAGCTAAGAACAAATACTACCCATGTGTGTAACGTATCTCCAGAAACAAGCGCGACGTCTGAATGACATCACTGAAACAACAACCTGCAAAACTCGTGGCTCTAAAGCCACCTGCACACGTACTAGCTCAAGACGAGAACCTGCTACCTAAGGCACCAAACAAACAAGGTCAGACACGACGGTCTGGCAGGTGATCAATTTAAGCATGAGTATGAATCATTTAAAATTTATAAGAAACCATATACTGAATTTAAAACAGTTTACAAATCTTGAAACGATGCTTGAACGATATACACTTCGAGAAAACAAAAGTCCACGAACGAGATATGAGGCAAAACTAGCATGAGTACATGTGGTCTAGCACTTTTAAACCATTTAATGAATCTTAAAATAGTACATGACAAAAAAGCAAGACAAAGCTAGCATGATTACGAGAAAACGTCATGATTCGTAAATCCACATTGAGCTCATCCTTTCTCCGTCATACATGATGACAAGAGCAAGCAAAGACAAAGCACGACAGGCGAAACGAAACAGAAGCCCGAGCCACACAAGGTGGGCGGGAAATCCGGCCGCGGAACCGGAACAGAACAAAAATGTGTATAAATACACGACTTATCTGCAGATAGTCCTTATGTTTAAGGACCCCCTAACAAGTGGATCAGACTGAGAGGGCAGTCCAAGCTCAGTGGTATTCAACGGAATTCATGAATGCACAAAACTAATGGAGACTCTCCGTTTGAGGCCCGTGGTTGACACGCTACGCCCCGTGGTTAAGGGTGCCTCCCGGACCAAGTTCTCACATTTCCCTTATCGACCACACGAGGTGGACGGTGCAAGCAAGGCAAAACAAAGTAGCATAAGCTATAAGCATGGCGAAGCACAACAAGTCGTCCCCTTTTTGGGTTCTTAAAACAATTTGAAACAAAGCTGATACTTGTAACTCAAAACAAGTGCAAAACAATTCCCGAAACAAAACTGATACTTGCGAGTCAAAACAAGTGCAAAACAATACCCGAACGAAACCAATGCTTGTAAGTCAAAACAAGTGCAAAACAAGATCCAAGACAAAACGAATGCTCGTAAGTCAAAACAAGTACAAAATAACATTCTTCATGTCAAGACTAAGTTTCTGAAAACAGACTTTCAAGTATATGCTAAGGCCCTTCATTCGATTCTTGTGTAATTGAAACCCAAATGTTGGAATTAAAAGCGGGTTGGTGCCCCTGAAGCTAAATAACATTTCCTGTTTTAATTGCACAACATCAAGCCAAAGAGCCCTTAACATATTCTAGTTTTTCTCTCCCATCGAAAACCCTTCAAAATTCTCATTATGTACACTCGGTCACCACGCGGTTACCTGGAGGCTAGCCGCTGGTTGTGGTCGGCTAGCCGACCGGCTGACCGACCACTGACCGACTGTTCAGGAACAATACTACTTTCCATTTTTCTGCGCAGGTCGGCTAGCCGCCTGCTGACCGCCTGCGGGCCGACCACGCCCTGTGCAGAAATTTAGTTACTGTTATTCTGACCGACACAGGGTCGGTTAGCCGTGGGTCAACAGTCGGCTAGCCGACTGCTGGCCGACTGCTAACCGCCTGTCTGCGGCAGCTTCAGCTGGATTCAAATTTTTCACACCATTTCACCCATTTTACATCCTTCCATTCCTTTGTCAAATCCCTGCACTTCCCTTGAGCCTCCATGCTCTCCAAGGGCCATTTCCATTCAAATTTAACAACCAACACATCTAATCATTTCACAAAATACTCTTCCATTCTTTCATCCATTTGCAAAACATTTAGGCAAGACAAAACCCACTTCAATTGAATGAAAACCAGCAAGATAAACCACTAGCAAATGCATTTCAAACTAAACAAAAATTCAAACCATAACACATATTTGAAACAATACATTGCTCAAATTATAATGGAAGAAGAACCAAACCATTGAAGCTAAAACATTCAAACATTGCATGCATGAGAAGAGCTAAGTTGATCACTTGCCTTTGACCCAAATGTCAATCCAAAACCTTCCTCAAAACCACTCTCAAGAGCTGAACCGAAATCTACAAAAAGCCCCAAAAATAAACCTCAAAATCCAACCAAATTTGAAAAATAAGAATCCACTTCGAAATGGCTGTTGCATGTATGAAAAACACAATCCTTGTAGGCTCAAAAGACTCTATTGAAAGAGAGAAAAAGAAACCTAACCTGGAGCTTGCTGAACATGAAGCAAGAACAAAAATGAAGGGGCTATCCAGCTGGGATCCTCAAGAAAATGGTAGTAATGGAGAGCTTGGGTTGGGAGGAAGAAAAGGGTATGCTCAGATTTGAATTTGGAGTTCCCTAGCCTTGGCATGCAAAGAGAGAAATGAAGAAGAAGAAGAAGTTCCTCTCAGCTGGGTTGAGGAAAGAGTTGCAGGAAACGAATGGAGAATTCTGAATGTGATTAGTGAAGGAGATGACTTAAGTGGGGAAAGTGGAAAAATGTGGGGCCCAATACAGCTGAAACTTAAAATGGCTAAATCATGGTCTTGCGGGCCCCGGATGAAATCGACGAAGAAGACTAAAATGATCCTTATAAAATCTAGTTTTCAAAAAGTATATTTTTGGCATGGTTCTGAAATTTCGAAATCTGGGCTCAGATTTAAATGTGAAAAGACTGTTTTGCCCCTCGGGCTGAAAAACTGATTTTCTGAGTTTCGGATGGGGTAGGTCTAAACACAAAAGTTGTTGGATCTAATTTGACCTATCAAAAGAAACCAAAATTGTAATTTTTCAAAATCAAGAACAATCCCCTACGCTGACACGTACAGCCCAAGGCATCCCCGGGCTGTTAGACCGGGTCCAACCGCTCTCAAAATTCCCCAAAGCTATGGAAAACCATTCTAAACCACAATCTAACTCAATTAGGCTCAAATCTTATTTAGAAAACTAAACCACGGTTAAAAACACACTAATCCCGAAAATTAGGGGTCGGGGTCTTACATCCTCCCCCCCTTAGAACATTTGGTCCTCCAAATGATCTAAACCAACTCAAAACAAAACGAGGGCATTACTCACACACTAGATCGAGAAAATCTCAAAAGGTCTATTCAAACTCACGGTTATCCCGGAATCACCTGAACTCACTAGGTCATCCTCTTCTTAAACACTGTCTCTAAACATTGGTGATCTGCTTGCTCCTGCACAACTGCAATACCTCCTGGTCAAACATGGCGGTGACATAAGTATGTGGTCAAGGTCTCTGATTTGGTTGAAGATCTCAACTGTCCAAAGTTTTACCCGGCAACTTGCTCCTCTGACATAATCAATGCTCAAAGAATCCTTCTGTCAATACCCAGTGATTATCAACTGTCCTAGCATTGTCTCGAATCTGCTACGTGTCATGTCCATCAATGTCAGTCCAAGAATAAGAAAGTTTTGACTCATCCCGGTGTACTACCACTTCGTCTGCTCGTTGAAATCACAAGGTTCGCAACGCTATAGGTTTCCTGCCCTGACTTGACCCGCTAACACTCTAACTATCATGCTACTCCACATGTCCAAACTCTATAGGATGTACCCCTATCAAAACTCATTTGTCCGGTTTTCTATCCCTGGCATGCATAATTGACCTTGGGAGTTCGATTTGTGTCCACAATCCTAGAGTGAAGTCTTTCTTCAAAGTACTCCAAAAGTTCTTGTTACTCTAACTCTTTATGCTCATCGTCCTTGGTCCTCTGTACAATAATTGTCTACTCATCATCACACCTCAAACGGTTACAACTCTGCATTCAAATCTCAAAACTGTCCCAATCAAACCTCGATTGCCCAATCTTCTGTCTCTATTTCAAGTTCGTTGTCCTCAAGTCTTACTCCTGTGTCATTCTTTTCTAAATCTTTCAACTAAAATTATCCATAGGTTGTGATTCTCCATCTCATATATGTACTCCGTCAAAACCGATGTTCTACTAGTTGGTGAAATCCACAATATCTACTCTATCATGTGACCAGGTAACAATAAATTCCGCATACAACTCTCTACACAGCTGCCGAAAACTGACTTCCTATGCTTTTAACCTCATACTGACGCATTCTGCTGAGTTAAGTTCATCATTATTATGGAATCGTTGAAAATCTTATAACACTTCTCCGATAAAAGTTCATCAAATTTGAGAAATTTCTAGCTTTTGGCATCCACTTGAAGCTCTATCAACTGAAAATCACCTCAAACTTCTTAAAATCTACCACTAATCCGGCTTCAGCGGTCCTCCGACTTAGGAAAATAATCCAAGTTTTTCCAAAAATTTTGCACTTACTTGTCTAACACACCACTTAATGGTCCACAATCAACTATAATTATATCTCGATATGTTGTTCACCTTCCTTACTAATTAACAATTGTTCACATATTCCCTTCCTAACTCCATTTGCGACATCGAAAAGCTGAAAATTCTGTCAAAGTCCTTCGAGAGACACATGCTAAGTCCACAAAACTCTAACTTTCTAACGCAAAAGCAAGCAAAAGATACTAAATATGGGTACGGAGACATTAAATTCTCCCCCACTAGAACGGAATTTGGTCCTCCAAATTCCCTAACCATAAGAACAAGAACACGAGACAAAAAGAGTCTCCCCCACTAGAAGGAAACCAAACCCGAAGTTACAAAAACGATGGCTAGCCAAAACAAAATCTACACGGTCTAAGGAGTCCTCACCACACGTCTTAAGGTTCCTAGAGTGTTTTATTTCCTAGAAACCTGCCCGCTCTGATACCAGTCTGTCGCGCCCCCGAACCCGGATCCCTGCAGCGGTCCGACCTCGGGAACGCGAATTGGGGATTAAGTGATGAATATATTTTTCCCCGGGATCCGCGTGTGTGAGGAAGGCAAAATTTCCAAACACATCAAGAACATTTCGCGGAAGCTTACGTGGCATTGCGACCCGTCAGCATAAAGCTGTCATAGCATAATCATACTCAGACTGGAATAAAACATGATATTAAAATATACAGAGCTGACCGGGACAGGCTTATCAATACCCAAGCATATTCAAGTTATAATTTAACAAGTGCATTAATTACAATCCCAAAAGAAAAGGCTAACAAAAGCCTTACAAAATAACAAGCTAAGAACAAATACTACCCATGTGTGTAACGTATCTCCAGAAACAAGCGCGACGTCTGAATGACATCACTGAAACAACAACCTGCAAAACTCGTGGCTCTAAAGCCACCTGCACACGTACTAGCTCAAGACGAGAACCTGCTACCTAAGGCACCAAACAAACAAGGTCAGACACGACGGTCTGGCAGGTGATCAATTTAAGCATGAGTATGAATCATTTAAAATTTATAAGAAACCATATACTGAATTTAAAACAGTTTACAAATCTTGAAACGATGCTTGAACGATATACACTTCGAGAAAACAAAAGTCCACGAACGAGATATGAGGCAAAACTAGCATGAGTACATGTGGTCTAGCACTTTTAAACCATTTAATGAATCTTAAAATAGTACATGACAAAAAAGCAAGACAAAGCTAGCATGATTACGAGAAAACGTCATGATTCGTAAATCCACATTGAGCTCATCCTTTCTCCGTCATACATGATGACAAGAGCAAGCAAAGACAAAGCACGACAGGCGAAACGAAACAGAAGCCCGAGCCACACAAGGTGGGCGGGAAATCCGGCCGCGGAACCGGAACAGAACAAAAATGTGTATAAATACACGACTTATCTGCAGATAGTCCTTATGTTTAAGGACCCCCTAACAAGTGGATCAGACTGAGAGGGCAGTCCAAGCTCAGTGGTATTCAACGGAATTCATGAATGCACAAAACTAATGGAGACTCTCCATTTGAGGCCCGTGGTTGACACGCTACGCCCCGTGGTTAAGGGTGCCTCCCGGACCAAGTTCTCACATTTCCCTTATCGACCACACGAGGTGGACGGTGCAAGCAAGGCAAAACAAAGTAGCATAAGCTATAAGCATGGCGAAGCACAACAAGTCGTCCCCTTTTTGGGTTCTTAAAACAATTTGAAACAAAGCTGATACTTGTAACTCAAAACAAGTGCAAAACAATTCCCGAAACAAAACTGATACTTGCGAGTCAAAACAAGTGCAAAACAATACCCGAACGAAACCAATGCTTGTAAGTCAAAACAAGTGCAAAACAAGATCCAAGACAAAACGAATGCTCGTAAGTCAAAACAAGTACAAAATAACATTCTTCATGTCAAGACTAAGTTTCTGAAAACAGACTTTCAAGTATATGCTAAGGCCCTTCATTCGATTCTTGTGTAATTGAAACCCAAATGTTGGAATTAAAAGCGGGTTGGTGCCCCTGAAGCTAAATAACATTTCCTGTTTTAATTGCACAACATCAAGCCAAAGAGCCCTTAACATATTCTAGTTTTTCTCTCCCATCGAAAACCCTTCAAAATTCTCATTATGTACACTCGGTCACCACGCGGTTACCTGGAGGCTAGCCGCTGGTTGTGGTCGGCTAGCCGACCGGCTGACCGACCACTGACCGACTGTTCAGGAACAATACTACTTTCCATTTTTCTGCGCAGGTCGGCTAGCCGCCTGCTGACCGCCTGCGGGCCGACCACGCCCTGTGCAGAAATTTAGTTACTGTTATTCTGACCGACACAGGGTCGGTTAGCCGTGGGTCAACAGTCGGCTAGCCGACTGCTGGCCGACTGCTAACCGCCTGTCTGCGGCAGCTTCAGCTGGATTCAAATTTTTCACACCATTTCACCCATTTTACATCCTTCCATTCCTTTGTCAAATCCCTGCACTTCCCTTGAGCCTCCATGCTCTCCAAGGGCCATTTCCATTCAAATTTAACAACCAACACATCTAATCATTTCACAAAATACTCTTCCATTCTTTCATCCATTTGCAAAACATTTAGGCAAGACAAAACCCACTTCAATTGAATGAAAACCAGCAAGATAAACCACTAGCAAATGCATTTCAAACTAAACAAAAATTCAAACCATAACACATATTTGAAACAATACATTGCTCAAATTATAATGGAAGAAGAACCAAACCATTGAAGCTAAAACATTCAAACATTGCATGCATGAGAAGAGCTAAGTTGATCACTTGCCTTTGACCCAAATGTCAATCCAAAACCTTCCTCAAAACCACTCTCAAGAGCTGAACCGAAATCTACAAAAAGCCCCAAAAATAAACCTCAAAATCCAACCAAATTTGAAAAATAAGAATCCACTTCGAAATGGCTGTTGCATGTATGAAAAACACAATCCTTGTAGGCTCAAAAGACTCTATTGAAAGAGAGAAAAAGAAACCTAACCTGGAGCTTGCTGAACATGAAGCAAGAACAAAAATGAAGGGGCTATCCAGCTGGGATCCTCAAGAAAATGGTAGTAATGGAGAGCTTGGGTTGGGAGGAAGAAAAGGGTATGCTCAGATTTGAATTTGGAGTTCCCTAGCCTTGGCATGCAAAGAGAGAAATGAAGAAGAAGAAGAAGTTCCTCTCAGCTGGGTTGAGGAAAGAGTTGCAGGAAACGAATGGAGAATTCTGAATGTGATTAGTGAAGGAGATGACTTAAGTGGGGAAAGTGGAAAAATGTGGGGCCCAATACAGCTGAAACTTAAAATGGCTAAATCATGGTCTTGCGGGCCCCGGATGAAATCGACGAAGAAGACTAAAATGATCCTTATAAAATCTAGTTTTCAAAAAGTATATTTTTGGCATGGTTCTGAAATTTCGAAATCTGGGCTCAGATTTAAATGTGAAAAGACTGTTTTGCCCCTCGGGCTGAAAAACTGATTTTCTGAGTTTCGGATGGGGTAGGTCTAAACACAAAAGTTGTTGGATCTAATTTGACCTATCAAAAGAAACCAAAATTGTAATTTTTCAAAATCAAGAACAATCCCCTACGCTGACACGTACAGCCCAAGGCATCCCCGGGCTGTTAGACCGGGTCCAACCGCTCTCAAAATTCCCCAAAGCTATGGAAAACCATTCTAAACCACAATCTAACTCAATTAGGCTCAAATCTTATTTAGAAAACTAAACCACGGTTAAAAACACACTAATCCCGAAAATTAGGGGTCGGGGTCTTACAATCATGGAGCATCAATTCCATCAATGCTCATAAGCCCACCTAATGGCTACCAAAAGCCTGTAAAAGGGGGGTCATTCCAAGAGGAAACGATCTAGAAAAATCCAAGAAAAATCCCAAAACTTCCCAAAGAAATCTCTGCGCAAAGAAGCTTTGCTACTTTGAAGAAACTCTGTTAGAAGAAACACCACAAGGTGATCGAAGTCCCTTGGGGGCCACCCCCCAAGGTCTCCTCTCCTTCTATCCAACGTGGCCGAGACGCAGCTTTTCAGCCCGTCTACTCAATTTTTTTATTGGATATAAGACCTCCTCTTGGTCTTTATCCTCTAAAAATCTGAGGTCTCCTCTCCTTCTATCCAACAAGGCCTAGACGCGGCATTTCAGCCCGTCTACTCAGTTTTTTATTGGATATAAGACCTCCTCTTGGTCTTTATCCTCTAAAAATCTGAGGTCCAAGCTAAGCCAAACGAATCAAAGCATCATATGTTCCCATCTGAATGATGATGGTAGAGTCCATACATGACTCGCGACCGTCGATCTGAACGAGTCCCCACAATCTCTAGAGAAGTCAGATTCATTTTCTTACTTTTCTATTGTATTTTGTATTTTTCTAAGGAGACAAAAAAATCACAATTCTTGTCTTTCATTATTGATGAGATTTGTAAATCACCTTCTACAGCACAAAACTGCCTTACACGGCAAAATCGCCTTCTACGGCATAAAACTGCCTTTCACGGCAAACAAATGAAAATCTCCTCTCAAGGCATTCAAAATCTTTGTCTCTTTTCTTAAAAATATGTGTACAATGGAAAGTTAGAAAAAAGATTGACTTCCTTTCTACTTGTGAAGGTGGATCTCCACATCACCATTTCTAAATTTCAAGTAGAATAGAAAATCTGGCATACCCGTACAAAAAATGTTGATGCCCGCTCTTCGTCCGCCGGAACCCGCCAGCCCTGGGGAGAAGGCAAAAGGCAGGTCCATCACACTACTTCACCCAAACTCTACAAAAGCTCCACAACTTCGAAAAAATGGGGAAACTCTATCAAACTTCCTCCATCACCTTCAACCTCCAACAAAAGGTACTTAACCACTAGAAACACAACCAGCGGAATAAAAAATGTACCTAAAGCCATGTTAAACGCATAATTCATCCAAGATCCCATAGTCTTCTAGGACTTTCTTTGTCTTCTTCATATAAGGAGAATGAGATCCTTGACTGCATCGTGTTCATTACTGTAGCTTACCATACAACAGCCCCATAGCGGCACAGCCTTGGATTCTTTGTTGGCACAAAAAACCAATAGCTTCCCTTGAATTCGCAACTCACATTATCAGGAAAATGAGTGATATGCTAGAAAGATTGCCTAAAGGATACCAAAACACATCCATCTTCAGACTCTGAATTTGACAGCCCTCAAAGAGCTTGCTGAGACGTTTTCCATTAACTTCAAAGGAAGAAAGAAAAAGAAGAAGGGCTGCTACCAACAGTCAACCAATATGCCAATTTGCGGCAAACTACCGACCAAGCCATATGACGTCTGACAGTTCCACAAAATTTATTGATTTCTGTATTCTTTTTGTATTTCCATGTTTTTCTTTTACACTTGATCTCATAATCCAAACAGGGGAGTTGTACAAGAAAAAAGTGTAAACAACTTGTACCCATGAGGTGATAGTGTAAAACCCACATAAAAATAAAAATGGAAAAGAAATGAAAGTGCACTTTGATGTTTCATGCAAATTTATGTCTTCTCATGCTTTCTGTTAATTCTTCAAATTATGTGACACTGTCCAAGTTCACAATTTTCGGGGCAACAAGCTCATCTCCCAATTGGCCACCTCGAAGCCTTCTAGGGTACCAACTATAAGGTTACCTCACATTCTCAAGTTCGTTAAGGGTTGCAAGACTTAAAATGCAATGAGCTAGATCAAGTACCAGCCAAGACTAAGTAAAATTGATGTTCCACGCTGAGCACCCCTAATGGGTCTCAACCAAACAGAATTGAACATGTATCGAGTAAACTAGTAACTAAAGCCCTAACAGACAATACTAAAAAAAGACTAGACAAAGGAACCAACTATATGAGTGAAACTAGTAAACTCAACACGTTAAACGAGAATGACTTGACAGATTGAGTACCAAAGGTAGACGGTGCTTAAAACAAACCAAATAAAATTAGGTAATATCTCAACTAGAAATGGATAACCCCAAATGGGTAGAAAAAGGTAAGTGTAGATCCAAGAAACTCGGAAGGCGGCCAAGTACGGATGTGAGCTAGCCAACAAAAGAAACCTCTTGAGGGTTCAATCAGTCTAGGGGAGACGTAGGGCAACATTTTGTGCACTAATCTCAAGGGAGACCTACATAACTAACCAATTCACTAAGATCTGGGACGTCCATTAGTATGACAAGTAACATTAAATAACAAGGAAAGGAGTGCATGCACAATGCACGCGAGTAATGTGTACTAATAATTAATGACCCTCTACCAAGCTAGAATAGCATTCAAGGATCCATTACAGTAATACCTAGGACACAAGTTCCTCTTAATATCCATGTAAAACAACATTTAACTCTATGCGCTCTTAGGGTCCGGTTGTCGGGTTTCAATACCCTTGGTGCATTGAAAGGTGTGGGGCATCCCATATCCTAAGCTCGAATATCCTTGACTTATTACTGTGCTCCACATGTCTCTAGGCAATTTGAAAAGTGAGTGTTAGCTCAAGACACCACTTTCCACAAGTCTCAAGTAAAACAGTGTCTAAACAAGCGTGAGGTACAAGGATGCACCAATTTATAAGTCTTTAAAGATAAGAAACATACCTAACCTTGGAAGTGTGGCAAAGACAAGAAATCCATAAAATCCAAACTGTCAGAGTCGTTCGGCGATACACTATAGAAGCACTCACTAGTCAGCCTGACAGGCAAAACCCGGGTCGCCGCCGACCATGGGGCATGGTCGTGGCGACCAGGGGGCATTTTCGCCCTTTCGATTGCCAATTTTTGGCCGTTTCTTGGTTTTTTCTGATTTTTTTTCTTCGGTATTTTACTTGACATTTTTACACATGTATTAGCTTAATTTTCCTGAAGAAAACTTGATGAGAAGCCATGCAAATCAGAGGGCAAAGTTTCTGATTTTCCAGGAAAGCCGAAGACTTTATTGTCAATTTGTCGTCAGAAGCTAAAACTAGGTCAAACGATGTAGGAATGACCTGAAATTTGAGGTGTAGCCTCCTGAGCAGTAAATAAGACCAGCCATAGGCTTCTTTGTTTTAGTTTTAAATCCGTGTGGGGTCTCATCGCCAGTAGACTTGATTTTATCGCGGGGAAGATATCGCGCTTTGATGTACAGTCAACTGATGTCCGATTGACCTGAAATTTGATAGGGAGCCTATTGAAGTCATTTTGCGATGATTCATTAGCTCTGATTTGGAAGTCATGGTCCCGGGGAGCTCCGCCGCCGGGAGATCTGATTTAGCTTCTGAGAGTCAAAGTTGGGTCAAATATTGTCGAAATGACCTAAAACTTGACGAGTAGCCCTTTGGAAGTGTCTTGAAACCACCTATGCACTCCATTTAATGAGTGATGGTCTCGGTGGTTCCCACCGCCGAGAGGCTTGATTTTGCTGTTCGAGGGTTGAAGGATGATCAAACTTTGTCGGTTCGACCTGAAATTTTGATGTAGAGCTTTTTTGAAGTATTTTGAGACTATCCATAGGCTCTAATCAAAGACCTGATGTCTTTGGTGTTGTCGTTGCCGGGAGAGCTGACTTTGCTGTTGTTATTTCCTTTTCGGGCCAAACGATGTTGGAATGACCTGAAAATTGATGTAAAGCCTTTTAGTGGCATTTTGAGGCCACTTGTGTGCTCTGTTTCCTAAGTCAGGGTCTCTGACTTCACCGCCACCGGGAGCTCTTGTTCAACCACTAGAAGAGTAAAGTAAGGCCAAATAATGTCGAAATGGCCCGAAACATCATGTGTACTCTTCTTATGGCCCTTTTGAAGGATCTTACAGTTTTTGTTTAATTATGGCAAGATTCGATGTTTGAAGTAGCATTGACTGTTTGTGGTAGGATGCAACTTCATGTAGCATCTTGATGTCGAGAGTGTATGAAGAGGCAAAGTGACAGTTTTGGTGTCAATAGACCCATAATTGGATTCTGCATAAATCGACATGCGGAATTAACAGAAAATGCCAAGTCAGGCTTAGTTAAAGTAAGGTACTGAAGGTCACCCACGATACTGAGACAATGAGATGGGTCAGGATAAAGAGCATCTTGATTCTTTAGAAGAAGTTTAGTTCGAACAGCCATATGGGTACCAATGCTTTCGCATGCATCCATCCCGGTGCGACGTAATAAATACTTGGCATACTTGGATTGAGTAAGCTAGAGACCAGTGGGGCCAATATGAGCTTCAATGACAAGAAAATATTGTAATGGCCCAAGATCCTTCATGCGAAATTTGGTACTTAAATGTCAATAAACGAGTCCAGTAATGCAGTGTTATCCCCAGTCAAGATAATATCATCGATATACAATAATAGAATAAGAAAACCATCAGGTGCCTAATGTGAATTTAAATTCAATCCCTTAATACTGCAAGTGCACAGCTATGTTTTTGAGATAGTGGCAAGTACAGGTCGAACCCATAGGGAGCACTATTGAAATATATATATTTTTACTTGAATTAGATTTTTTTTATAAATGATAATGACAAGAGAGATAATAAAAAAACAATAATAAGATTGAAAAACAATTCTAGATCTAAATGCAAAAATAAAATTTGAGAAAATGCAGATCAAAATGTCATGAATCCATTAAGTAGTCCCCCCATCATTCTATGCAATCGATAAAATAAATTTATCCCAAAAATCCTTCGAATCAGAAGCAAATCAATGTTTCTAATTCGGATAATTTGTCTATCAACGAGCACAATTTTTCACAATTTATTTAAGGCAAAAATCTCCTTCACCTAATGAAGTTAAGAACTTAACTAAATATCGCATATTAATCAAAAATAAATTATCAAAGAATCTCAATATAAGAATAATCTATTAAGAAAGCATACATGATTAAAGTATTGTTCAAATAAAAAAAATTGAATAACATAGGTTTTCAATGACAAAAGGTAGATTTATTATTATAATAAATCGCAAGAGACAAATATCACATAAAATAATGATGAGAAACACTTAACTTCATCTGACACTCTGATCCAGGAATCTACTCCTCCATTGCAAAAGATGTGATTTTCATTAAGAACTTCATGGCAATTACAATTTTCTCTCACACTCTTCTAACCTAGTTATAGAATAGGGCTCTAGAATACCCGTAATTTTTTTCCTTTTCTTTTTCTAGAGAGAAAAGGTAGAGGAGAGGAAAAGATGGAATGAGAAAGAGGGACGAAATTTTTCTCTTTTTATGGGCATGGGATGGGTCGTACCACCTTGTGGGTTCCCTATTGGCTCCTTTTTTCTAGGCTATGATAGATTTCTTTTATAAATATTGGGCCTAAAAATCAGCCCTTATATAGCAAATCCAGGATCTAGGAAAGATAATCCTTGGTTGTTCGCATAATCCCATATGCACCAAATTTTGTGTAAACAATCCCTTGTTTTCAGGAACCGATTTCCCAATTCCTATCTTGGTCCACACCTGTACCTTGAAAATTAGAAGCTTTATTTAAAAAGAACTCATTCCAATCAAAGATGGGCTAGCATAAAGATGGCTTGCCATGTCACTTGTTTGACTATACAACAACCAACACAGTAATAAGGGGAGAATTGTTGGTTTCTTCCTTTTTTTTCTGAATATCTTCTTCCAATTGCATTCTGTGTTGGATAATAACAATGAAGCATAAGGGACCCTCTCATCTAACTTTCAATACAGAGATGAGTGGACTCCCCTTGGCTGCCCGAAGGTGAGTGAGACCCAATTGCTTTTCAATGTCCCTGTGATTTTGTGGGTCCTACCATTTCTTACACATACTAACTAAACTTATCAAATGCTGAAGAGCCCACTTGAAGTGGGACCGTCCGGACAGAGTTTTACTCCATCTAAATTTGCAGGATCTAAACTTCATCTAAATTTGCACGATCAAAACTTGTGAAAGAGATTGTGTCAAATCTGATCTAGTGGACCACTGGCACCGGTAACCAGGTCCACTAGATCAGGTTTGACATATTCACTTCCAGAAGTTTTGTTCGTGCAAATTGAGAGGGGAAAGATCGTAAGCCTTGAGTTGATGGTTAGATGAGAAAAGATGTCGATTTTCTTTATTGAAATAAAAAAAACTGACAGTGATAATTGCAGAAGTAGGATCGTGCCGAGCTTGATCACAAGATCGTCGCTGATTTTATTAGGGCTTAAAAGTCTATATTATTAAATGTCTAATTATTGAAAGTCTTTTGGGTTGGTACATGGCTTCATATATGGTATCAGAGCTTGGAGCCCGGTAATGATCTTGTCATAAGTCGGATACGATCCCTCATTCGCAATTATCACCGTCAATTTTTCTATTTCAATAAAAAAAAGCACCATCCTCTCTCATCCACCCATCGTCCTCTCTCATCCACCCATCAACCACGATCTTACCACCTCCGTTAAATCTCCTCTCCTCCATCAATTTGCAATATCACGTCAGATTTGATTTAGTGGATTATGGCACCGACGAACTCAATAGGAGCAGGTTGCAATAGTGATGGATCCACAGATGAATGGTGATCCCGTCCACAATATGAAGATACGATCGTTTTTGCAAAATATCTATCATTTATATTTGTCTTAGATGAAAGGGTTTCTATTTTTAAAGTCAACAATCATGGAATGGATCATGTGATTGAGAGGTAATGTTAGAGATTAGTATCTTAGATAAGGATTAGGATGGTTGTTAGAGATTTTAGGCAGTTTAAATTTTGAATAATTATTGATTAGGGTTGCTCTTCATTGTATAAATTGAGATCATTCCTCAATTAAATGTTATAGCGATATTATGGGAATGTCTTATGATTGAAAGTCTACAAATACAACAGTCTTTTCAACGTTTTTTAAAACACAAGAATACAGTGGTCTTTGTCAACAGGTTCCTAACAAAGTTGGTCCAGCCAAAATTGCTCCTTATGGCTGTTATAGGCCTAGTTTAAGGCATTGTGGATAAATGGGTTAGGACTTGGTTTGTAAACCAACCTAATATGATATATATGGCAGTAAAATGGATGGAATTTTGCCTTCATAATGCCTTAGAGGGCCTGCTTTTTTTTATAAAATACATATATTGAATACAAAGGATTTCAGCTCAAATTATAAGCTCCATCAAATGATTATTGACCAAGCGAGGGGTAATAGATATAAGGTAACGAAGTAGATGAGACCTTGACTATACTAGGAATTTTATTACTAGCTAGGGTGGTGGCTGCGCATTCATTTTTTATCTTTTCCTTGATTCAATTTTTATTGAAAAAGAGATTATTTGATGGTCATTTTCAATATTCTCTTTTGATTCTTCGGAATTCAATTAAACAAGAAAATCTAGCCCGAAATGAATGACCGCTAAAGATGAGTATGAGAGGATCATTCAATGTCACATCATAGTTGCTATCGTGTTCTCCTTTGCATCTAAGAAAGATTTACTAATTGTTCCTAGCCCAGCTAATAAAATATCAGTTGTTGGATGCAATCCTATTCTACCACCTTGAGCTCCTAGTAATCCCACCATCTACTGACTAATTAAAACGACATGGGGCTCCAGAAAGTAGGTTTTTCGATTGAAAAATATTTTTACCGACTATATTATTGCCTTGAAGTTTTGGTACGAGTAGTTACCGTGGGAAACTTAATATGTATCAAAGCCAACTAGTTGTGAGCTCAAATTTTAGGAAGAATGACTCGGTGTGAAAGAAACTTACATGCACCACAAGCTATTGGTAGAAATGGTTAATTAAGACATCGTAATATAGTATTAGATTAGCTAGGAAAATTCCTCTCCCTCTACTAGAGGCCCAAGGTTTTGGTGCAAAATGTTAGTGGAGGAAACTTGTTATTGTTTGGTTCCTGCCATTAAAGTACAAGGGTCCTTGTCATTAGGATGGGCGATTAAAAATCCTACACTAATTTTTATTTATTTATTTTGTCTGTTAAAGACACCAAAGGAAAGCAATTAAAAAATATAAGATATTGTTCATGAGAGAAAAAAAAATAGAAAACCGTTCTTGTCACCAACCATCTTATTGAGAATGGTCAGAAAAAATGAGTTTTTTAAGAATACGACCAAGTCAGGTCCTCCCAATTTGGGAATGCCACCTCTTGCTGTAATTCAATCTTTAGCACCTTCTCTATCCACAAGTTTGATTTTTCGTATTTTGGGTAAACCCACAAGTTTGATTTAATAAATGCCAATAGATGTCGACTTCTACAAGAAGATAAAAATTAGCTACTCAGTGAAATTGCACTAGATCTAACCTACTACACTTTATGAATGAAGAGACCTTTCAATATCAGACTGAAGTAGGATCAACTTTTGATCCTCTCGATTCCCTTTCGATCAGTCGTTGCAGAATTTTATAAAAGCGTATTGGACCGTCTATCTTTCCTCATTAATACATCTTGTATGTCAAACCAGAGTGTTTATTTTTTATGTTTTAACCTTTAGGGAAGAATTTGAAGATGAATGAAACGTGCCTATTTGTAAAATCATCTAAAATTGAATCCACTCAATTTGAACTAGTGTGAGAGGGCCGTGTTGGAATAGAAAAACTAGATTTTTTTATAAAAGTAATATCTGTATATATTAAATAAAATATAAAAAAAATATTGAATTATGAACAAGAAAGATTTGTAGAATGTGTAAGATTTAATATGGTTTGCAATACAAATCAAACCTATGAATCTTGATCTATGCATTAACAATGGATAATCTAAAATACTAAAACCATACCTTGAGCCATGATCTTGAGAATGAGCGGTATGGATAGATCTAAAGCTTTTTCTGTTGCGAGATCAACAACCTTTAGGTTTTCTCCAATCTCCCTTATCACTGACTCCAAGACGCGTGAGAGTTAATGGGTACTTTGCAAATGCTGTGAGTTAAGAGAGAGGGCTGCAAAACCCTATTTATAAAGAGCTTTTTGTATATACCCCCTAAGGTTTGTAGGATTCGCAAATAGTCACCTGAGGTTTTAGTATTTCCAAATTGGCCCCCAGTAAATTTATTTTAATACCTTCCGTGTCCCCAAAATCAATAGTCTTCCAACCACCATAGGCTTTTAGTGAGAAATGACACTTTTGTCCGTCCCTTTTATCCTTATATGCATAATTTGAAAAGCTTAGACTCAATTTTTCATTACAGAGCATATAACATTAACAATTGCACTTAGTGGGAGAAAACAACCCTACATAAATTCACTTTTTATCATTACAGGGCTCATTTCTTTAAGTCCAAATTGATTATGACGAAAATCAACACTTGTACTTATAATCGGTTGTGATTTTTATTCAATCCATACATGACCCATGATTGAATTGATGAAAGTTTTAAAATACAAGATTTTGCTTCCTGTGTAGGGGGTGTAAAAGAAATATTGGGGGAATGAGCAAATGTAAATAAAAATATATATATATATTTAGAATTTGCGAGGGGGGTGTTGTTTGGCTCTATGTTAAAGAAATATTGGGGAAGAGGCAAATGTTAAAATTATATATTGATTTTTAGAATTTGAGGGGGGAGGAGGGATTTTACACTTTTCTCACATATGGGCGGGGGATTCAGTTCCTAGGCCCTTGTACCTAGGTCCACCCTTGGTCCTATGCAAGAGGGAGTTATTGGGAGAAATCATTGGAACTTGAGATAAAATAATGGTATATTTATAAATAATAATATACTCATTTTGTTTAATGGATGAAAAGGCAGAGCTGTCATTTATGTAAAAATCCAAGACAAGTCTCATGGTGGCTGCCCATTCTTGTTAGGAATATTAATTTTGGGGACATGAAAGGTATTAAAAAGAAAAGACAGGGGCCTATTTACAAATACTAAAACCTCAGCGGCCTATTTACAAATCCTAGAAACATTAGAGGGGTATATACAAAAAGCACTTTTATAAAATAACCCTCGAGAGATATCTTCTCATCAAAGAAATCAAATAGCAATAAGTTTCCTTAGTTTCCAAATGATTAGTCAACCAAGAATCTTGATTGATTGGGCTTTCCCAAACTGAATCCAAGAAAGATTTAACTAAATCAAAACTAAAGGGAAAAGCTAATGAGTTGACCTGGAGTGGGGCCCTTCAACTATTAGACATGTGGTCATGGGGACCGCTTATGTCTAACAATCTCCCACTTGGTCTGAATGACCACACATATGTGATCTCCCACTTGGTCATGATAACCACCAATATGCAATCCACCTTTTATTTTTATTTTAATTTTTTGAAAATTATGCTTTATAAAATGACTCAACTTGGATTCAATAGATTTAAGAAATCCCGATGAGTGGCGACGAGTGGCCACTCATTTGAAAGAAAAATAGCCCAGTCACTCTTGCTTATACCAAGTCTTATATACAGTAACTAAATGAAACCATTAACGTGGATCATGGCGGTCAAACATCAATAATGTGACATAATTCCTTCCATGTATCACAACATTAGTAATTCCATTTTATCAAGTCAAAAATTGAGGTAAAACAATAGGAGAAATCTAAAATTCCTATTTGTTGTTCCAAATTAAATTAATCTTACTTTTCAATAATTCACGAAATGAGCACAAAATTGAGCAAGAAAATGGAATCATCATTAATGAAAATAGATCAATGAAAAAAGGTGTCTAATAAATTAGCATTTTCCATTTCAACTAAATACATTAAGGTAATACAATGAGGCCCATTTCTATAACATGATCATTATAAGCCTCTGCAGGTAATGCTTTGGTCAAAAGATCTGCTTGTCAGATTATATGGTCTCAATCTAGTGGATGATGTAATAAATGTTAGGGATTTTGTATATTGCAATTTGATGGATGCATTATCATTTAGCATCATTCGAATTTTCACACATGCATTGATTTAGAAAATCTTGAAATCTTGATTTACAAATGAATTGTTTTTTAGACTTGTGGAAATATTGATTTATGCATGTCTTTTATTTTAAACTTGGATGCAATTAGTTTTGGAAAAGAAGTTTTATGAATCACGCAAACCTATGAGTTTTAAATCTTTCAAATCATTTTAGGCTTTTACGTTTCATGTTTGTTTAAACATCTTAGTTTGATTTAAAACGTGTTTCCAAGCATGATTTATTGGCCCAAAAGGCCCCATAAGGAATCGCTTTAAAAATAGAAATTTTGGGGAATTTGGTCCTTGGGCCAGGGTCGACTTGCAGTGTACCCGGTCGACCGAGCTCATGGACCCGGTCGACCGGGCACACTGCCAGTCGACCAGGAAAGAGCCGTCGGTGCTCTTTTCAAATGGTTAGATTTTTTACCGTTAAGTACCCGGTCGACCGGGTAAGGGACCAGGTCGACTGGGGACACGCAGAAACTCATATTTTGAGTATAAAAGCTAGTTCATTCCTTTGAAAAGTTTGAGGAACCAAGAGGCCCTCCTTGAGGTGTTTTGAGGCCAAACAAAGGGGAATGAGCTAAGGGAGACTAGTTCGTCAAAAGGAAAGCTAAAGCTTCGAATCAAGGTTTAAATCACTAAGTTAGCTTTACTTTTCTTAATCATATGTTTTCATGCCTTGCTTTAAGTATTGGTAAATCTTTTCTAGCATGATAAACTATGATTTGTTGTGTCCTTAACATGTATATATTTTGAATTGATTTATTGTTTTGGATGCATCACCATGATTCAAACCAAGTAGGACTCCAATTGGTATATCTAAGTGAATCATGTTTTGGAATCATCTTTGAAATCATATGTAATATAATTCCTATACTTGGTTGAATCTTTGGTTGTTGTTTTTCATCATAAGAAAAATCACTTTCAAATCTATCTTATTTTTTGGATACAACAACTTCAGAAATCATATGAACTTTTCTTTTAAAGTTTCACAACTTGCTTAGCATTGATAGGTATATCATTTTCAAGTTGAATTTTTAAATACATATGATTTGTCTCTTCACTTCAATCAAATACCTTTTAATGTTCTACACTTTCAAATGCGTTGAGCATACATGTTTTGAGCTACATTGTTAAACTTGATTGAAGACCTCATGCATCACATGTTTTATTCTTAGAATTTCACAACTTGTTTGGAATACATAGGTATATCTTTTACAAGTTGCTTTTAACATGTGATTAGCATTCTTTCCTCAATCATAAATGTTTTCATGAGCTAAAACTTTTAAAAGCCTTTGGCATACATTTATGAGCTTTTATTTTCAAATTGATTGAGGGCATCATACATACACATTGTGCACTCATCTTTGCAATCATAGTGTGTGTGTGTCTGAATTAGGTTTTCACTTTCATATTCGCCTAATTAAGAGGCATTGTAATTGAGCTAAAATTGTATCTCCATCAAGTGTATTCTAGACACTACTTAGAGAGAGAACCAACCTTTTGGTTGCATAGGCTATTGCTTAGCCTTAGAAAAGCATAAGTGTATGGTTAGGGGTGAACCATAAAACCCAAGAGGTTATTGCTTAGCCTTGGAAAGCATATTGTAAGGTTATTGCTTAGCCTTGAAAAGCATTGTGTAAATGTTATTGCTTCGCCTATTGAAAAGTATAGGTAGTGGAAATCCGGTGGGGTGTAGGATTACAAGCCGGTAGTGAATGTAGGCATTGAGGCCGAACCACTATAAATCATTGTGTGATGGCGCATGCTTTGTGGTGATTGTTTTTATTAGCTTCCGCATTTAGTTTGATAATCATCACTAGTGGCTAATTTAATTTAAAGAAGTTAAAATTGGTCATAATTGGTCACTAATTTGAAGCTCACCCTATTCAACCTCTCCCCCCTCTATGGTTCGGATCCCGGACTTTCAATTGGTATCAGAGCGAGGTTACTCCATTATAGGGCTTAACTACCCAGAGTTTATCCTTAGTCTAGGTTCCTCCAATTTGAAATCCTATCGGAGTAGGACTTTCAATTGGTATCAAAGCCAAGTTGGTCTATATTATGATCAAGTGCATTGAAACTCTTGATTAGGTGTAAAAACCTAGAGTTAGAACCCTAGTATCGTGCTTTATTGAAAATCATTCCACTATAGTTGAAAATGGAGATTCCTTTCTAGCTCACTCTTTTCCCTAAGAAAAATTCTCACCAAACTAAACTTTCTCAACTGAAATTTTTTCAAAGTTGGTGGGATGACAAAAGTGAACCCTCAAGGACAACCCTATCAAGACATTAGGTGGATTCTCAAAGGTTGACAATTAGACAAACCTTAAGGCCTTGAACCTCGTTGGACCAACCTATTCTTTTTAGTTATATCTAATTGTTGGTCATGTTACATTTGCATTTTGTTTCTATATAGTCACATCTCTTAAAATGCAATGTTTCTTTGTGATCATTTGATTTTGTCTTCATGAACTTTTAGTTATATCTCATGGTTTTCAAAATCCTTTGATTGCAATATTATCATGATAGGTTTGCATTTTGTTCATATAGTTATATCTCTTGTAGTGCAGTTCTATTGATGATCAATTGATTGTGATTACAAAAGCTTTCATAGCTAGATTTTTCATGATCAATGTTGGAAAATCATTTGATAAATGTCATAATTAGATCTTTTTGATAAATCAAATGATTTGAAGCAATTTAAGTTTTCCATTGATTGTTTAAGTTATATCTTTTGGTATGGAAAATATGTGTTCAATTTGTATGAGTGTCTATTGTTATATTTAGGATACAAATTGAAAATTTATAATAGTTCACTTCATGTTTTTCAAAATCGATTGATCACAATTTTATAAATGATCCATTGTTGGGATTTTGAATATTGAAGTGATTTACTTTGGAAAATGTTCTAAGCTTTATTGGTTATATTTATAGAAGCATTTTCCTTGAATTTATTTCCTTGTGCTTAATTATGATTATATCTTTTGGAAGGAAATAAATTTTACAAACAATTTGCATTTTTGCTCAACACAGTCACATTCTTTCAAATGCAAATTGATTTTGATGTTATGTCTCACATTGCGTGGTTGGGTATGGTGTCATTGATTTGCATGTTTGTACCTAACTTTGTATATATTTTCATTAATGCAAATTGATGATTGTTTATGTGCTTTATAGTAAAATATTTTTTTTTATTATCATTTGAGCTTAATAAGTACATATGTGATTTAGTGTGCTAAGCTCATTTGGTATAATCCTCATATCCATTTTCCATTGCATTGTAAGCTTAGCACATTTGCTAGAGTGGAGATGTTGCGTAATAGATTAATGGGTCATTTTAGATGAATTGGAATTAAACCATTGTTCTTAATAGGTATACCCATATATGAGATCCATTTACATCTATATGCGATTCATGATATCCTTCTAACTCCATACCTTCTTGTGCATGCATAGTTATATTCCTTATTGATGATATGGTATGAGTTAGATCTTGAGTGTTGATTGATCCTCTCTATGCAAATGTCAAATCGTTCCATGTATGGTTGTGCTCTTAAGTTATATTTGTAGATACCATACTAGAACTCTCAAATCCATCTTTTGTGCTTTCTAGTCATTATTTTTGAAATTGATGGTTATGATGTTGATTCATGTATATTCTTTAAGTAATATCATCCTTATACATGTTTCAACTTCATAGTAGTGATCTTGATCATATGAACCTCTTTGAAATCCATTCTATGTATCTTAGAGGCATATCTCTTGTTTGATGGATATCTTAGATGCTGAATTCATATGATTTTGACACTATGAAAATTGCATGCATCACCAAGCTATATCCTTTTATGCAATTTAACTTGTTCATCACTATGCTCATTAGTTATATCATTAAAAGTGATGAATATCCATTTATGATGCTTGATGGAATTTTGTGCTTGTCACATCATTGCTCTTAATCTTGTGTTGATATTCAATTAGTATCAATTGGTTCCATGATCAATTGGTATCATATTCATTTGGTATATCTTGAGAATGTGATAGACCTTGTGCTCATTGGATTGTACTTGATAGCAATATGCTTTTGTTCCATGTCACATTCCATTAGCATCATAATTTTCATGTTTGCCCCCTCTCTTGCACATAAAGGTAAATCTCATGACCACCATGTTTATGTATTCATAATCTTGGTTGGTTAATGGTTGAGGTAGGCTTCATGTTTGAATTTCATTTCACTTATCTTGCACATAATAGTCATATTTAATGATTGAATGAAATGATTTCAAAATATTCATAGCATATGATTTTCATAGTTATATTGATTGATGCTATGTTTAGTAAAACCCCATAACATCATGGACAGCTCTAATTTAGATTAATCCTAGTAGTTATATTCTTTTTAACTCCATTTTAGAGTGATTGAGTTAATAGTCTTCTCCTTGAATCTCAATTGGTATTTTTTTATTTTATTCCAATTGGTATCCATGATCGCTCATCCTCATGGCCTTGCTCTTTATTTTGGTAATTTGATCATATTGAGCTCATAGTTAAAAGTATCTAATCCTTCTCTTGAAGATAACCCTCAATTGGTTAAACCATCTTCTCCTTGCACCAAATAGTTATATCTTTGTCAAAAGTTTGACGAAAGGAGAGAATGGATTGAGGGGGAGTAAACCTTCATAGGAAGTATTAGTCTTGATCAAATTCACCCTTGTATTGGCTCTATACCCTTATAGCTTTCTACCCATACATGATACCCTGTTATGTATCTCATTTTTGAATTATTTTGTTAATAGGTGCTACTAAAAGGTATTTTCCTTATTTCATGTGTGTAGGTACCTTTACAGTTTAATGTCAAAGGGGGAGAGTGTGTACAAGTTGTCTAAAGGGAGAGAGAATGCACATCTTACCAAAGGGAGAGAGTGCATGGCCAAAGGGGGAGAGTTGAAAAAAGAGAAAGCTTGGGAGATAAAGAAGATGCTTGGCCAAAGAGAGAAAGATGAAAAGGAAGCTTGAAGAATGATCAATCCCCAAACATCAAGAATAATTAAGAAAAAGTTCCAGAGCCCAAGCTAAGTAAAGGAGCATCCAAGAAGATTTCAAGTCTTGTTTAGCTTAGGGGGAGCTGAAGACCTAGTGTGTAAATTCGGTGATGAGTAAGTTGCCATCAAATTGCAAAGGGGGAGATTGTTAGGGATTTTGTATATTGCAATTTGATGGATGCATTATCATTTTAACATCATTCGAATTTTCACACATGCATTGATTTAGAAAATCTTGAAATCTTGATTTACACAAGCATTGTTTTATAGACTTGTAGAAATATTGATTTATGCATGTTTTTTATTTTAAACTTGGATGCAATTAGTTTTGGAAAAGAAGTTTTATGAATCAAGCAAGCCTATGAGTTTTAAATCTTTCAAATCATTTTAGGCTTTTACGTTTCATGTTTTTTCAAACATCTTAGTTTGATTTAAAACATGTTTCCAAGCTTCATTTATTGGCCCAAAAGTTCCCACAAGAAATCTCTTTAAAAATAGAAAATTTGGGGAATTTGGTCCTTGGGCCCAGGTCGACTTGCAGTGTACCCGGTTGACCGAGCCCATGGACCCGGTCGACCGGGCACACTGCCGGTCAACCGGGAAAGAGCTGTTGCGGCTCTTTTCAAACGGTCAGATTTTTATGAGTACTCGGTCGACCCGGTAAGGGACCAGGTCGACCGGGGACACGCAGAAACTCATTTTTTGAGTATAAAAGCTAGTTCATTCCTTTGAAAAGTTTGAGGAACCAAGAGGCCCTCCTTGAGGTGTTTTGAGGCCAAAGAAAGGGGAATGAGCTAAGGGAGACTAGTTCGTCAAAAGGAAAGCTAAAGCTTTGAATCAAGGTTTAAATCACTAAGTTAGCTTTACTTTTCTTAATCATATGTTTTCATGCCTTGCTTTAAGTATTGGTAAATCTTTTCTAGCATGATAAACTATGATTTGTTGTGTCCTTAACATGTATATATTTTGAATTGATTTATTGTTTTGGATGCATCACCATGATTCAAACCAAGTAGGACTCAAATTGGTATATCTAAGTGAATCATGTTTTGGAATCATCTTTGAAATCATATGTAATATGATTCCTATACTTGGTTGAATCTTTGGTTGTTGTTTTTCATCATAAGAAAAATCACTTTCAAATCTATCTTATGTTTTGGATACAACAACTTCACAAATCATATGTACTTTTCTTTTAAAGTTTCACAACTTACTTAGCATTGATAGGTATATCATTTTCAAGTTGAATTTTTAAATACATATGATTTGTCTCTTCACTTCGATCAAATACCTTTTAATGTTCTACACTTTCAAATGCGTTGAGCATACATGTTTTGAGCTACATTGTTAAATTTGATTGAAGACCTCATGCATCACATGTTTTGTTCTTAGAATTTCACAACTTGTTTGGAATACATAGGTATATATTTTACAAGTTGTTTTTAACATGTGATTAGCATTCTTTCCTCATTCCTAAATGTTTTCATGAGCTAAAACTTTTAAAAGCCTTTGGCATACATTTATGAGCTTTTATTTTCAAATTGATTGAGGACATCATACATACACATTGTGCACTCATCTTTGCAATCATAGTGTGTGTGTGTGTGTGTGTGTGTGTGTGTGTGTGTGTGTGTGCGTGCGTGTGTGTGTGAATTAGATTTTCACTTTCATATTCGCCTAATTAAGAGGCATTGTAATTGAGCTAAATTTGTATCTCCACCAATTGTATTCTAGACACTACTTAGAGAGAGAACCAACCTTTTAGTTGCATAGGTTATTGCTTAGCCTTAGAAAAGCATAAGTGCATGGTTAGGGGTGAACCATAAAACCCAAGAGGTTATTGCTTAGCCTTGGAAAGCTTATTGTAAGGTTATTGCTTAGCCTTGAAAAGCATTGTGTAAAGGTTACTACTTAGCTTATTGAAAAGCATAGATAGTGGAAATCCGGTGGGGTGTAGGATCACAAGCCCGTAGTGGATGTAGGCATTGAAGCCGAACCACTATAAATCATTGTGTGATGGTGCATGCTTTGTGGTGATTGTTTTTATTAGCTTCTGCATTTAGTTTGATAATCATCACTAGTGGCTAATTTAATTTAAAGAAGTTAAAATTGGTTACTAATTTGAAGCTCACCCTATTCACCACCCCCCCTCTAGGGTTCGGATCCCGGACTTTCAATAAATTGATTTATATAATTATAATCATGCTTTCCTTCTATGAGATGAATGGTGTTTTATTTACTTACTTGCACATAACCAATACGAATGACATGATGGTTTATGAGATGAACCGGAGTCCACAGGTATATTAGATATAATACATATGTGTGGATGAGATCCACATACAGGAGACATGTGTCATAAATCTTATACTTAAATAACTTCACAACCAGTGATGAGATTAGGCATCTCATTTGATAAGGTTGCAGCATTATGATCACTATGAGATAGTGTGATCTGTCTCGATCGTCAGAGTGTAAGACTCTGGATCATTGTGTTGGTACATTGGATGCATTGAGGGACCATGAGAAGCACCTTATGAAATACTGTTTTTACTCTAAGGTCTGCTCTCATAATTCCCTAGCAATAAGCTCTTAATCCTGAGACATTGATGAACCCAAGTTTCTATCTATTCATTTGCTTTGAGTCACCAATGAGTGGGGCCAACTATTGGTCAACACCTCGGTGTTTTGGGTAGGTGGTAGTAGGACTGTGGGAACATTTAATGATCAAGATGGAATTTATCTCTATTATCTCCTTGTCCCAATTAATGGACTTATCATTAGTAAGTGCGTACCCATTTCAATTAGGAGTTAATTGGATGGTACTGATGATCACTGTGATTGATTGGGTCTCAAGGATAATAAGATATGGATCTAAATTGGTGGGACAGGTTTAGTCCAATTATCCATAGATATTAATAAAGGGGCCTATTTGTGATGATAGGGAAGTTTAGGGTATTCTTGTAATTTACTCTCAAGACTGGAGTTCAATTGCATTTATTTAGTGGAGTTATTTGCAATTAACTGTGGGCCCAGATTGCACATGAGATATGGGGTCGCGGTGTCCCAGTTGGAGCAAGCTTTCTATGGAATCCCTAGTGGTCCCCACGCTAGCCCAAGATTAGATCATTACTAATTCTACTTGAACTCAAAAGAAAAGGAATTAGAAAGTTACTATTTCTATTTGAAGTGAGACTTCTAATAGTGGTAATAGTAGGAAGAGTAGTTACTAATTCTTTTGGAAGTGAGACTTCTATATTAATTAGTAAGAGGAGGTTTCAAAGGATATAAATAGAGGAGTAGGGCTGGACATCCAAGGCACCTTCCTCTATAGGAATACACGCCCAAGCCCCCTTGTGCAAGAGTTGCACTCCTTTTCTCTCTTCTCTCTTCTAGTTTCTCTTCCAGGTTTTTCCCTAGAAGTTCTAGTTGGCTTTTCTCTTGGAGATCCCACCTATCTTCTTGAAGAAAGAGATCTGAGACGGGTCATAGCGTGGAAGACAATTGGGTCTTGGAGATTCTGATTTGATTTGTAGAAGAGTTCTTCATCAAAGAAAGAGATCAACTTCTCCATTAGAGCACAACCGAGCTCCCAAGCTATAATCTACTACCTTGTTTGTTGTGGATTTTGTGGTTGCTTGTTTGCTATTGTTTCTATCTTCTAGATAGAGTTTTCTACTATACATGATCATGTGAAAGAGGCCATGGATCCTAGATTGGATTTTGGAGCCTTACGGATACTTGATCCTTGCGTTAAGCAGGTCAAAAGTTTTGTAAGCCTATCCATGAGGCCCACCTATTTCCAACATTGCTATCATGAGCCTTGTACTGATTTGCTCTATAGACACTAAATGATCCCGAACTTTCTTTTTAACGGCAAGATATTTTATCTGAAAATGTCCTGCAGCGCTGGAACTCTTGTTGTTGTTAGAGAAACAAACAACTAAGGTGTTATCACAATAAATTTTCAGCGGCTTAGAAATAGAATCCATAATCTGAAGCCTTGAAATGAAATTCCGCAGCCATATAGCTTGAGTAGTGGCCTCAAAGCATGCCACAAATTCAGCTTCAAATGTAGAAGAAGCAATGGTTGTTTGTTTGACACTCTTCCATGAAACAGCACCACCAGTAAGGAGAAAAACATATTTTGATGTGAATTTCCTTGTGTCAAAGCACCCAGCAAAATCTAAATATGAATATCCAATCACTTCCAAGTGATCAGATTTTCTATAAGTGAGCATATGTTCTTTAGTCCCTTGTAAATATCTCATGACTTCCTTCACTGCCTTCCAATGTGTCATGCCAGGGTTAGATTGATACCTTCCTAGCAAGCCTACTACAAAACTAATGTCTGGACGTGTACAAGTCTGTGCATATGGAAGACTTCCTAAAGTTGAAGCATAAGGAATGTCATACATTTCTCTTTTCTTGATGTCCATTCTGGGACATTGATCCTTGGATAATTGAACACCTCTAAATATAGGTGCTTTTCCCCAAAACAGTTCTCCATATTGAATCTTTTAAGAACTCTATTGATATAGGCTTTCTGCGAAAGTCCTAGTAGTCCTCAAGATTTGTTTCTAATAATTTCGATTCCAAGCACAAAGGATGCTTCACCCATTTCTTTCATTTCGAAGTTCTCTGTGAGGTATTCTTTTGTCTCATGTAGTAGGCCTAAATCACTACTAACACGTAGAATGTCATCTACATATAGGACTGAAATAATGAACTAGCTCCAACTGATCTTCAAGTATATTCTTTGATCAACAATGTTTTCCTTAAACCCGAAGGAGGTAATGGTATCATTGAACTTAATATACCATTGCCTTGAAGCTTTTTTAAGCCCATATATAGATTTGTTTAATCTACAAACTAGATTTTCTTTGCCTTTTGCCTCAAATCCTTCTGATTGTTTCATATATACCTCTTTAGATAAATTCCCATTTAAGAACGTTGTTTTCACATTAGTTTGATGTGACTCAAAATTAAAATGAGCTACTACTGCCATTATGATTCGAAAGGAGTCCTTCGAATAAACTGGTGAAAATGTCTCTTTATAATCAATATTTTGCCTTTGAGTAAATCCCTTATTAGCTACAAGTCTGGCCTTAAATCGTTCGATTTTGCCCTTTGAGTCTCGCTTGGTCTTAAAGATCCATTTACTTCCTATAGTAGCAGACCTTTGAGGCAATTCAACGAGATCCCAGACTTTATTTATTGACTTAGATTTTAACTCTTCTTGCATGGCATCAATCCATTTATTCGAATCATCACCTTTAATGGCTTGTGAAAATGTTACCGGATATTCTTTAACACCTATGTCAAAATCAGATTCTTAAAGATAAATAATATAGTCATCTGATATAGCAGACCTCTTAGATCATTAAGATCTTCTTAAAGCTTCTGATTCTGCTAAATTTTGACTCGGATGAATAATACCTTCAATCATATCATTATGAGTGACATTCTCATCTAGTGGTACATCTGGAATGATAGGTTCTATTTCCATCGTATCGTTCTGAACGAAGTCATTTGGAATACAACTCTAATCTTTTCAATCGGTACTTGAATATTTATCCGATGTTCTTCAAATACCACATTTCGTGTTGCAATGCTCCCACTAATGTCATCATTTTCTATGAATTTAGCATTTCCGATTTCAATAATTTTAGTTGTATGAGTAGGACAATAAAATCTAAAACCTTTGGACCTTTCAGGATATCCAATAAAATACCAACTAATAGTCATAGAGTCCAATTTCCTCTCTTGCTGGTTGTTGACACCAAAAACGTCACTTTGCCTCTTCAACATCAAAAGCTATGTTGACACCAAAAATGTCACTTTGCCTCCTCAACATCAAAAGCTACATAGAGTCGCATCTTACTACAAATAGGCAAATGATACCTCAAGCATCAGATTTTGTCAGAATCAAACAAAAACTACAAGATCCTTCAAAACAGCCAAAAGAAGGGTACACATGAAGTTTCGGGCCATTTCAATGTCATTTGGCCTCACTTTGCCCCTTCCAGCACCAGAGCAGGAGCTCTTGGCGGCGGTAAAGCCAGAGACCCTGACACACAAAACGGAGCACACAGTTGGCCTCAAAATGCCACTAGGAGGGTCTATATCAAATAAGAGTCCGGGATACGAACCTAGAGGGGGGGTGACTAGGGTGAGCTTCTAATTAGTGACCAATTATGCCAAATTTTAAAGTTCTTAGAATTAATTTAGTCACTAATGATGATTATGAAACACAATTCAGAAGCTAACAAAAACAATCATCACAAAGCATTCACCATAACACAATGATTTATAGTGGTTTGGCCTCAATGCCTACATCCACTACCGGCTTGTGATCCTACACCCCCACCGGATTTCCACTATCTATGCTTTTTAATAAGCTAAGCAATAACCTTTACAAAATGCTTTTCAAAGCTATCCAATAACCTTCCAACAAGCTTTCCAAGGCTAAGCAATAACCTCTTGGGTTTTATGGTTCACCCCTAACCATACATTTATACTTTTCTAAGGCTAAGCAATAACCTCTTCACTGTGCTTTTCTTAGGCGACGCAATAACCTTTACAAGAGATGATTTCTCAAATAAGTGTCTATACAAATACTTTAAGAGATACAATTAAAGATCAATACATTTGCCTCTAACATAGGCTGATATGAAAGTGAAAATCAAACTCACACAACACTCTATGAAATGCAAAGATGAATGCTCATAGTACTTGTGTGAAGACTTCAATCAAGTTTAAACATTAAGCCCAATGAATATATGCTCAAAGCATTTAAAAGTTTAAGGCACACAAAGAGATTTGATTGAAGTTAAATGCAACTCACATGTAAAAATACTAACATGTTGATGACATGAAAATCAAAGGCTCACAAGTTGTATGAAACTATTTAAGACTAAACATGTGATGCATATATAATGTTGTTTTAAAAAAACCAACTAGGTTAACCATTGTTCTTATGTGATTGAAAACAATATATATAGATTCAACCAAGTAAATGATCCATGCTATAAAAGAAATCAAAGATTTTAGCAAAGCATGATTTATGAAATTTAAAATAAACTTGGTTTAAATCAAGGTGAAGAATCCAATATAACTAAGATTAAAGATTAAATGTAAGTAATGGATTTAACACATTATAGTTATCATGCTAAAAAGGATTTTTCAAATATTTAAATGAAGCATGAAAACATATGATAAGGAAAAAAGATTACTTAGATGATTAACTCATGATTCCAAGCTTTAGCTTCCTTTTTTGACCAACTAGCCTCCCTTAGCTCATTCTCCTTTGTTTGGCCTCAAAACACCTCAAGGAGTACCCCTTGGATCCTCAAATTTGGCTTTGGAATGAGTTGTTTACATAGAAAAAATGGTCCAACGACTAGCTTGTCGGTCAACCGACTTCAAGTTCAGCTAACTGAACTCCCAACGGTAAAAAAAGGGCTAGTTTTGACCTTACTGAAAAGCGAACCGAAATGGGTTCGATCAGGGTTCGGTCAGGGTTCGGTTAACCGACATCTTGAGTTCGGTTAACCGAACTCAACGGTCATAAAAATGGCCGTTTGAAAAACAGTAGCGGGGGTCGGAGGCCGCCGGTGAAAGTCATTTTTCTTTTAAAATGTGTTTTAATGCTCATGTGAAAATTCAAATGATGCTAAACTGATAATGCATCCATCAAATTGTAAAACACCAAATTTGTAACATCTCCCCCTTTGCAATTTAATGGCAACTTACTCAACACCGAATTTACACACTAAGTCTTCAGCTCCCCCTAAGCTGGACAAGACTTGAGATCTTGTAAAACCCCGACCCCTAATTTTTGCGATTAGTGTATTTTTAGCTATAGGGTAGTTCTCTAAGTGAGATTTGAGCCTATTTGGGTTAGATTGTGGTTTAGAATATTTTTCTATAGCTTTGGGGAATTTTGAGAGCGGTTGGACCGGTCAGATAGACCGGGGATGCCTTGGGCTGTACGTGTCACCGTTGGGGATGGTACTTGATTTTGAAAAATTACAATTTTGGTTTCATTTGATAGGTCAAATTAGCCCCAACAACTTTTGTGTTTAGACCTACCCCATTCGAAACTCAGAAAATCAGTTTTTCTGCCCGAGGGTCAAAACAGTCTTTTTACATTAAATCTGAGCCCAAATTTCGAAATTTCAGAACCATGTCAAAAATATACTTTTTGAAAACTAGATTTTATGAGATCACTTTTGTCTTCTTCGTTGATTTCATCCGGGCCCCGCAGGTTGATGTTTCAACTGTCCCAAGTTTTGAGTACAGTGGGGCCCACAAAACCCATTTAACTTAAGTCTTCCTTTCTCCCTCTCCTTCCTCACGTTTCAGCGACCATTCTTGCAACCTTTTCTTCTTCAAAAGAGTTGAGAAAACCTCTTCTCCTTCCTCACTTTTCCTTGCATGCCATAGCTAGAGAGCTTGGATTAAAAATATGAAAATACCTTCTTCTTCTTCACATCTCAAGCTCTCCATGGCTACAATTTTCTTGGTGATTTCAGTTGGATAGCCCCTCCATTTTCCTTCCTTCTTCTTGTTTAGCTAGCTCCAGGTGAGATCTCTTCTCCTCCTCTCTAATGGAGTCTTTTGAGCCTACAAGGATTGTGTTTTTCAAACATGCAAACCCATTTTAGAAATGGGTCTTTGTTTTCAATTTTTGGTAGGATTTTTGAGGTACTTTCCATGGGATTTTTGTAGACTCGTAGCTCGGCTCGTGGGATAGGATCTTGTGGAGGTTTGTTTTGCATTTTGTTGATCCAAGGCAAGTGATCCTTTTAGTCCATTATGCATGTATTTTCTTGGTACATTGTGTTTGAAAATAATAAATTGTTCATGCATGTTATCTCTTTACAATTAATTGTTTGTTAACCAAGCTTGATTTGGTTTCAATTTCTATACATGCAATTGGTGTTGGTTATCTTCCAAAACTCTAAATTTCTGTTCATAATGGGAACTTGTGTATTGTTTATAAATTGAATGATTTTACTGAAATGTAAAAATTTGTTGGAGAATGGAGGAGTTGGTGATGTGAAATTTTGACTTTGGAGACTTTGGAGGAGAGCATGTAGGCTCTAGAAAGGCAATGGTCTTGATGATAATGAAGGGAAGTGAAATGGGGGAAAAGAATGAAGGACAGACAGAAAAATCTGACTTGAAATGAACCACCCGTACATGGTCGGTCAACTGGCGGTCATATGTCGGCTAGCCGACAACCCCCTCTTGGTCGACTGACCGTCAACCGAACTAGTTCGGTTCCATTTCCAAAAGCTTACATTGCAACAGGGGAGTGTTGGTCAGCTATCGGTTAGACGACAACCTTATCTTGGTCGACCGACAGCCAACTGAACCCCCTCTCGGTTCCAATTCCAGAATGATGCTTTTTCTGACCTAAGATGTGACAGTTAGCCGTCGGTCTGATGTCGGTTAGCTGACAAGCACCTCTTCGGCTAGTCGACAGGTAACCAAGATTTGACCGAATTTCAAGATTTGCTTGGTTTGTGGAATTTTCTTGCTAAATGAAAACTAGAATATGTTTAAGGACTTTTGACTTTATATTGTGCATATGGAACTCGAAATGTATTGTATCTTCAGGGGCACCAATCCGCTTTTAATTCTAACATTTGGGCTTCAATTACACAAGAATCAAATTAATGGTCTTATCATATACTGAGAGTTTTTTTAAAAAAAATGAGTTTTGACACAAAGAATATCGTTTTGAACTTGTTTTGATTTATAAGTATCAGTTTTGTTTCAGGTATCGTTTTGCACTTGTTTTGACTTGAAAATACCTAATTTTCTCGAATTGGCTCTAATTTGACAAGTTTTACTTGTTTTGCCTGTCTTTGTCTATTTCTACTCGTTTTACTACAAAAGTCATCTGGTCTTATGACTTCACGTAGTCTGCAACCAATAAACATGTGGGCGGATCACCCATCATGCTTTTACCTGATTATTTACGTGTTTACGTGTCCTTGATTGTCGAGTAGCCATTTTCTTGACATAACTGAATTTTTGTACCATGTTTTAAAGGATTCTGAACATTGCTTGTTGAAAGATTCTGATTAACGAAACTCATGGGCACTACTTTTGCTCTTGTACATGTTAATAGCTTATGCTATCTTGTCTTGTCCTGCGTGCGCCGTCCGCCTCGTGTGGTCGATGAGGGAAATGTGAGTACTTGGTCCGGGCGGCACCCTTAACCATGGGGCGTGGCATATCAACCACAGGCTTCAAACGGCAAGTCTCCACTAGCCCTCCTCGGAAATGTTTAGGTTGCTTGCTCCGTCCACCTCGCATGGTCAAGGATATCTTGTCTTGTCTTGTCTTGACAAGTAGTTTCACCTTTTTGCATGATTTGTCTCGTAAATATATTTTCGTTTTGTGCATTCATGAATTCAGTCGAATGCCACTGAGCTTGGACTGCCTTTTCAGCCTGATCCACTGTCTGGGGGTCCTTAAACTCTGGACTATCTGCAGATTAGTCGTATATTTTTATATACACTTTTGCTCTATTTCCGGTTCCGCGGCCGGACCCCACCTACCTAGTGTAGCATGGGATTCTGTTCTGTTCTGTTCTGTTCTGTTATATTATGTTCTTTTATGCTTACTCTGGTCATCATGTATGACAGAGAAATGATGAGCTCAATGTGGATTTACGAATCATTATGTTTTCTTGTAATCATGCCAGCTTTGTCTTGTCTTTTGTTCATGTACTATTTCAAATTCATTAAATGGTTTTATGCACTAGACCATATGTACTCATGCTAGTTTTGTCTCGTATATTATTCAAGGACTTTTGTTTTCTTGACGAATATATCGTTTAAGCATTGTTTTAAGTTCTATAACCTATTTTAAATTCAGTATATGGTTTTAACATTGTTACTTTAGACTTTAATTAATTTATACTCATGCCTAAATTGATCACCTGCCAGACCGTCGTGTCTGACCCTGTTTGTTTGGTGCCTTAGGTAGCAGGTTCTCGTCTTGAGCTAGTACCAGTGCAGATGGCTGTAGAGCCACGAGTTTTGCAGGTTGTTGTGTCACGCCCCCAAACCCGGACCCTACAGCGGCCCGACCTCGGGGGGCGCGAACTTGGGATATAAGTAATAATTATATTCCTCCCAGGATCCGCGTGAGTGAGGATGGCAATTCCACTCATTCTGAATATTTTGCGGAAGCTTACGTGGCGTTGCGACTCGGATTCCGTGGCTATCGGATTCCGCATCGCACCCAACCGCTAGTATATAGCTATTGTATCAAGATTCATATCAGACTGGAACAAACCATCACATTGAAAATTACAGAGCTGACGGTAACAGGATATTTCATTCCCACATATGTTCAAGTTACAAGTATCAAAGTGCATTAATTACAAATCCCTGAGAACAGGCTAATAAAAGCCATACAAATAACAAGCTAGATAAACACTACCCCACATGTGACGTAACTCAGATGTCGAGCTAAATGTCTACATGACATAGTCGACGCTACAAATCTGCAACTCATGGCTCCACAGCCAACACGTGCACTCAGCTCGGGGCAAAGAAATCTGGACCTGAGTACCAAAAGAGTGGGTCAGACACGACGGTCTGGCAGGTGGGTGAAAAGATACAAACGATAATCTGAATAATAAAACATATGGTAAATCATGCTATTCGATCAAGAGTTTCATAGATCTAAAACCAGTGTAAACATGTATATCTGGCAAAACATGTAATCATTTTAAAGCATGAGTAAAAGCATAAATATCTGGTAAAACATGCATTCCTTTAAAACAACTGTAAAACATGTATTCCTTTAACATGACTGTAAAACATGTATTCCTCACATTGCAAACCCAGTCCATAGGCGGACCCTGCAAATTGCCCTTCTTCAGGGGAGCCACAATCGTGGGGAACGGATTGGCAACCACACTAAAGCTAAGTCCTCTCTATCACTAATGTGACGAGAGCAAGATCGAGCGTTGGTCTCTAACACGCGAAGTGACGAGAACCAACATTATACATATATATACATATAGCTAGACAGGACCACGGCCGCGGAACCGGGTAATCAGGACAGGATCCAAGCTGCAGCTGGCGGGAGTTCGATGGGGGAGGCCCAAGTCAGTTGATCAGACTGACAAGGACGTCCAAGCTTAGTGGTGCCGACTCAAAGTGACATGAGAAATCAAAACATGTACAAAACTATATCGGTATAAAACATTCGGGCAGGCGGGATACGGTGCTCCTAGGCACGTATTACATATCACTATCTTTTCATGTATAAACGGGACTGGCAGGACATGTCAGGTGCATAAATCAGAGTTTGCGATAAAACCAGTGATATCGGGTAAGGATACGTATAATCTGAGCAAAACGATGAAAATGAATCCTTATACAGCTACGGATTATATATTGGGGCTCCTATATTAAAACAACATGTATAAGGATCTTGTATGTCTATTATTACCCTTAGTATGGTACTCGAATGATTGAGGACATACCAAGTTTCCTTATGCAAGTTGATAAATCCAAAAGTCCCAATACATTTCCGAGATGGTGTTCCTTTCTAAGTCAATCTCCTTATGTCATCCCCTGGGTCTTTCCAAGGTGGTAGGGCATCAGAACATCCCATCCAAACCTTTAAATACCATATTTGAAAACTATAGGAAGGACTCAGGAATTCTGGGTGAACTCGGTCACCTGTCGGTCAGCTGGCGGTTAGCCGCCGAAGTGATCAGCGGTTAGCCGCTGGCTGACCGCGGAGCTGACCGCGGCTCACCCTGCTAGAATGTAGCATTCTGTGTTTCTAACCGCGCATTTCGGCTACCTGGCGGTCACTGGGTTTGGGGTTGGCGGTTGGCCGCGAGCTGACCGCGCGGCTGACCGCGGTTCACCTGTCAAAACGAAGCATTCTGTGTTTGTAACCGAATCTGGGTCGGCTAGCCGCCGGTCACCTGTCGGCTAGCCGCCAAGGTGACCGCCCGCTGACCGCCCAGCTGCGGAAACTCTGCATCAGGTGCAGATTTCAGCTCTTTTCTTCCCATCTCTTTACATCTCAACTTCACCCATTCCCAAACATGACATGGGTCTAATCTCTTCCATTCCACCTCTCATTCTTTTCTCCAACACCATTCCATCAATGCATTAATCCTCTTTCCAAAACAAACCTCATTCAATGCAAGTGCAAATCTCATTCATGAAATCCATAAGTACAAATAAACAAGCTTTAACAAGATCAAAAGCATACATTTTCAAGAGACTGAACAAGACAGAAAGACTCATCAACATGCATATTTCGAAATCAATATAAACCATAGCAAGAATAGGTATTAAATCATCATAAGCAAGTAATAAAATCCACATTTCCTCATAAAACTTGTTAGCATTCAAAAACCATCCATTCATCCACTTGCCTTGGTTTCCAAAGTAGCTAATCAATCTCTAATCACCTTCTCAAGCCACAAATCTCCAATCTATACAAAAACCCCAAAATAAACCCATCTTAGAACCCTAAAATGGCAAACCAAAGAACACAAAGAAGAGAGTTCCCAATAGAGAAGATGGAGACTCTCTAGGGCTAGGAAAACACAAGTCTAGGAGATTGAAAGGATTGCTTACTTGGAAGTGCTTCAAATGAAGAAAACTAGCTCAAGGAGAACCTCAATGTGGCTGGATTTCTCTTCTAATGGTATCCATAGAGAGCTTGAGATGAGGAGGAGAAGGAGATGGACACAAATCTCTCATTTGGCAAGCTTGGAGGTGGGTCTTGTGAGAAAACAAGAAGAAGAAGAGGAAAAGGAAAAACCCTAGGCAGTGGCTCCTCTCATATGGCTGGAAACGAATGGGGAAGAAGAAGATGGCTGGGCATTTGTAAAAGGGTGGGGGTGGGTCCCACTATCACTAAAACTTGTCGGGATTAAAACATCTGTTTCTGGGCTTCGGATGCGATCGACGAAGAAGAGAAAAATGTTCCTCATAAAATCTATTTTTCAAAAAGTATAATTTTGGCATGGTTTTGAGGTCTCGAAATTTGGGTCCAGCTTTTGTGTAAAAAGACTGTTTTACCCCTATCAATGGCAAAGTAGGGTTTAGAGGTCTCGAACGGAAACGGAGCAAATACAAAAGTTGTCGGGAATAATAAAATACATTAAACGAAATAAATTACCGATATCCGGAATTATCGCATAAACCCAAAACTAATCAAAACACAATAAACGAATCCCCAAAATCACACAAAACTCCAAAGGGAACCCCCAAAGGTTCCACTCTATCAAAAGAGTTCTCAAAATCAATCAAAGCTATAAAAAGCTATTCTAATCCAGATTTAACCAAATTCCACTAATCCCACTAGAAAACTAGTCCAAAATTAAGAAGACACTAATCCCAGAAATTAGGGGTCGGGTTCTCACATGTTGTGTCAGTGATGTCATATAGACGTCATGTGTGACTCCGGAGATTCGTACACACCCGAGTGGTATTTGTTCTTAGCTTATTGTTTTGTAAGGCTTTTGTTAGCCTCTTTCCCTCTGGATTGTAATTAATGTACTTGTCAAATTATAACTTGAATATGCTTGGGTAATGATCATCCTGTTACTGTTAGCTCTGTATATTTTGATATCATGTTTTGTTCAAGTCTGAGTATGAGTATTGTTATGACAACTTTATGCTAACAGGTTAAGTCCGACACGGAATCCGATGGCCACGAGCTCTGAGTCGCAATGCCTCATATGCTTCCGCGAAATGTTCTTGATGTGTTTAGAAATTTTTTTCTTCCTCGCACACGTGGATCTTGGGGATAAACATTATTTATTACTTCCCAATTCGTGTCCCCGAGGTCGGACCGCTGCAGGGATCTGGGTTCGGGGGTGTGACAAATCTCTTGGATAGTCCTTTGATTTGGCTTGGGCTCTAGGTCTTTTTCTTCATTCTTCTTGATGCTAGGAGCTTGATCACTCTTCAAGCATCCTTTTCATCTCTCTCCTTTGCCAAGCATCTTCTTGATATCCCAAGTTTTTTATCTTCTTTCATCTCTACCCCCTTGACCATGCAACCTCTCCCCCTTTGGCGAGCTATACATTCTCTCTCCCAGTGGAAAGTTATGTATTCTCTCCTCCTTAGACAAAATGTCCATTCTCTCCCCCTTTGCCATCGAATTGCAAAGGATCCTACACACATGAAACAAAGAAAATACCTTTGAGTAGCACCTGTTAATAAAGAAAATCGAAAATGAAATTCATAACAGGCAATCATGTATGGTTAATATCATCTCTAAGGAGTCAAAGACAACTGAGGGTAAATTTGATCAAATCTAATGTTGCCTTTAAATGTTTATACTTCCCCTCAATCCATTCTCTCCTTTTATCAACACTTTGACAATGATGGGTAGAAAGAGAAGGTGATTTTACCAATTGAGGATAAACTTTAAGGGAATGATTGGTCAAGCTTTATATGATCGAATTATCAAAATTAAAAACAAGGTCAAGAGGATGTGATGGGGGTTACATAGCATAACATCAACTAATATACCTATGAAAATCGTATACTATGTATTGAAATCATTTCATCCATCGTTAAATATAACAATAATGTGCAATGAGAATGAAATGAAATTGAATCATGAAGCCAACCTCAACCATTAATTGTTAGTTTTATGGTCTCAATCCATTTAGATTGATGTAATAAATCGATTAATTTCTTTATTTATCAATATATTCATGCTTTCCTTTCATGAGATGAATGGTATTTTATTACTTGTTTCCACATTACTAATACGAATGACATGATAGTTCATGAGATGAACCGGAGTCCATAATTATACTAGATACAATACATGTGTATGGATGAGATCCACAAACGGGAGACATGTATATTAAATTTTATACTTAAATATCTTCACAACCAGTGATGAGATTGGACATCTCATCTGACAATGTCGCAATACTTTGATTACTATGAGATAGTGTGATTTGTCTCGATCATCAGAATGTAAGATTCTGGATCATAGTGCTGGTACATTGGATGTATTGAGGGACCATGAGAAGCACCTTATGAACGCTGCCTTTACATTAAGGCTGCTCTCATAATTCCCTAACAATAGGCTCTCAATCTTGAGACATTGATGAACTCAAGTTTCTATCTATTCATTTGCTTTGAGTCACCAATGAGTGAGGCCAACTGTAGGTTAATACCTCAGTGATTTGGGTACGTGGTAGTCGGACTGTGGGAACATTGAATGGTCAAGATGGAATCTATCTTTGTTATCCCCTTGTGCCAATTAATGGATTTATCATTGGTAAGTGTACACCCATCTCAATTAAAAGTTAATTGGATGATACTAATGATCACTGTGATTAATTGGGTCTCAAGGATAAAAAGATATGGATCTAGTTTGGAAGACAGGTCCAATTGATCCATGGATATTAATAGAGGGGCCTACTTGTGGTAGTAGGAAAGTTTAGGGTCTTCATGTAATTTATTCCTAAGACTAGAGTTCAATTGCATTTATTTAGTGGAGTTATTTGCAATTAACTGTGGGCTCAGATTGCACATGAGATGTGGGGCCGCGGTGTCCCAGCTGGAGCCAGCTGTCTATGGAATCCCTAGTGGTCCCCACGCTAGCCCAAGATTGGATTTTTACTAATTCTATTTGAACTCAAAAGGAAAATTACTATTTATATTTGAAGTGAGACTTCTAATAGTGGCAATAGTGGGAATAGTGAGTTACTAATTATCATGGAAGTTAGACTTCTAATAATAAACAAAGAAGAGATGCTTTAGGCTATAAATAAGAGAGGAAAAAGGCTTGGACGTCCCATGCTTGGAATGCCCTAGGGATTCACGCCCAACCTCCTTTTTGAGTGCAAGAGTTGCACTTCTCTCCTCCTCTCTCTCTTCTAGTTCTGTCAAACCCCGACCCAGAATTAGCGCGATTAGTGTCAATTAAGTGCGTGTTTAGTTATAATGTGGGTTTAGTGTTCGTGGGTTAGAAATTGGTTCGATTTAGTCTGGAATTAGCTTTGGGGAATTTTGAGAGCGTTTTATGCTATTCAGTCACACTCAAGGGGTGCCTTGAGTGTACGTGTAAGCTTGGGAGGAAATTTTAGTTTTTCTCGAGTTTTTTTAATCATGATTTCGATCTCTTTTGAATGGTTTTATTTTACTTTTCAACTTTTGTTTTCAACCTGTCTGTGTTTGAGGCCCAGAAACCCAAGTTTTGGCCCAAAAGGGTAAAACAGTCATTTCACCCCAAATCTAGACCCAAATTTTGAAATCTCAAAACTATGCCAGGTTTGTACTTTTTGGAAACTAGATTTTTCGATGATCGATTTTGTCTTCTTCGTCGATTCCATCCGGGGCCCACAAGTCGGTGTTTTAACCATCACAAATTTTGAAGTCAATGGAGCCCACAGCCCATTTGACGTAAGTGGGTTGTCTTCTTCCCTCTCACTCACTCACGTTCAGACGACCTTCTTGTAGTTTTCTTCTCCAAGCCCAGCTGTGGAAACTCCTTTTTCCTCTTCCTTGTTTCCTTTGCATGTCAAGGCTAGAGGTCCCCAAATTAAAATCTGATCATACCTTTTTCTTCCTCTCAACCTAAGCTCTCCATTGCTACTGTTTTCGTGGTGATTCCAGCTGTGTTTGCACTCCATTTTCTTCTCTTCTCCTCGTTAGCAAGCTTCAAGTAAGGGATCTTCTTCTTCCTTTCAATGTGGTCTTTTGAGCTAATTAGGAACCCATTTCTCTAACATGCAAACCCATTTTCGAAATGGGGGTTTTGGTTGACCAAAAATGGTGATTTTTGAATGTTTTCTTGGGGCTTTTGTGTAGATTTAGTGGCACAGCTTTGAATAGGATTTTTGGGAGATCTTTGGATTAGCTATTGTCAAGGCAAGTGATCAACTTAGCTCTTCTTGATGCATGCAATGTTTAAATGATTTAATAACAATGGTTTGGTACTTTCTCCATTTTAGTTTGAGCAATGTATTGATTCAAATATGTGATGTAGTTGAAAATTTTGTTTTAGTTTGAAATGCATATGCTAGTGGTTCTATCTTGATGGTTTTCATTCAATTTAAGTGGCTTTTATCTTGCCTAAATGTTTTGCAAATGGATGAAAGAATGGAGGAATATGTTGTGAAATGAATGGATGTGTTGGTTGTTAAAATTGAATGGAAATGACCCCTTGGAGAGCATGGAGGCTCAGAGGATGTGCAGGGATTTGACAAAGAAGGAAGGGAAGTGGAATGGGAAGAGATTAGAAGAAAGAAGAACAAAAATTCTGACTTGAACTGGGCTGTCGTGCACAGTCGGTCAGCCGGCGGCCAGCCGACATGTCCACTTCGGTCAGCCGACAGCCAACCGAGTTCAGTTCGGTTCCTCTTCCAGAAGCGTGTTTTGTGGCAGGGAATCCTCTGTCAGCTGTCGGCCAACCAACATGCATAACCTCGGTCGACCGACAGCCAACCGTGGGGAGTTCGGTCCCATTTCCAGAATGATGATTTTTCTGTCAGGAGACCTGGCGGTCAGCCGTCTGTCAACTGGCAGCTAGCCGTCGGTCACCTACTCGGCTAGCCGATAGGTGACCAAGAGCTGACCGAGTTTTCAAAATAGGTTGTTGTGGGAGTTTCTTGGGATTAAAAACCTGAATATGATTAGGAACTTTTAATCTTGAGTTTCTGTGCTTGGGGCTGCCAAAATGTCCTTTTTAACTTCCGGAATCTCTTTTGCATTGAGACATTTGGGTCTCAACCACATGAAGATCAAATGAAAGGTCCTAACGTATGCTCGGCAATTTCGCTTTGGGATCGTGATTTGATACGATGAATATCGTTTTAGTACTTGCTTTGTTTTACAAGTATAAGTTTTGTCGCGACCCCGGACCGAGATTCCCCCAGTCCGGGCCCCGCGACGGTGATGTCCATCCAACTATGATTAACCCACAGGTTTCCGCGGTGAGGATTCCCAAAAACGAACATGTAACAATCTCACACGAACAATGATTTGCGGAAGCGTACAAATAATCTCATCACAGTTTAATGATATAAACCTTACGATTCCAAATTGCATAAGTTAAATTATCATTAAGACAATAATCAGAGGAGGAAACGTAAGCATAGCATTACCAAGTTTAGTTCAAGTTTCAGGATAACAAAAAGTGTTAAGTTACATAACCCCAAAAGTATGAAAAGGCCAACAAAGGCCATACATCCCAAGATAACAAAATAATCCCATCTACGTGTTCGTACTCAAGATCCCGCCCAACGTCTAGAGGACGTCGTCGGGTTGCCACTCACGGGCTGGGGGTGGCTCAAAAGCCTCCTCCGGGCGCTCCTCCGCAATAGCAACGGCACCTGCATCTAAACACCAAAACAAAAGGGTCGACACGACGGTCTGGCAGGTGATCAGTTTAGACATAATATAAGTCAGTTAATATGAAAGTAATCAGCACTTAAAACATGACATGAGTTCTAAACAAAACACGTATAAGGTGCAATTCAAAACTAATATGCTTTTCAATAAAACATCATGATTCACGAATCCACATTGAGCTCATCCTTTCTCCACCATACGTGATGACAAGAGCAAGCGAAACGAAACAAAACGAGACGAAACGAAACAAAAGTCCGAGCCACACAAGGTGGGCGGAAAAACCGGCCGTGGAACCGGACAAAACAAAGATGTGTATAAATACACGACTAATTTGCAGATTGCCCTTATGTTTAAGGACCCCCTAACTAGTGGATCAGACTGAGAGGGCAGTCCAAACTCAGTGGTATTCTATGATATCCATGTATGCATAAAACATATCAATACTTGTACAAAACTTAGCGAAAAATGAGTAAAAACACTTATCAAAACAATGCAAGACGAGACTAAACAAGAATAGCATAAGCTATAACAAACAAGGCTGGAAAAGTGTCCCCATTATAGTTCTTGAAACAAATCAAAAGCTAAACACATGCTTGTAAATCAAAACAGGTACGAAACGGTATTCTTCGTGTCAAAATTCAAGATTTCGAAACAATTATGTCAAGTATATGCTAAGACTCTTTATTTGATTCTTGTGAAGTTGAAACCCAAATGTTGGAGTTTAAAATGAATTGGTGTCCTCGAAGCTAGACAACATTTCATGTTCCAATTGCACAACATCAAGCTAAAGACCCCTTAACATATTCTAGTTTTTCTCTCCCATCGAAGCCCCTTCAAAATTCTCCTTTTGTACACTCGGTCACCACGTGGCTACCTGGCGGCTAGCCGCCGGTTGGCTGGTCGGCTGGCCAACCAACTGACCGACTGATCAGGAGCAATGCTACTTGCAGTTTTCTTGCGCAGGTCGGCTAGCCGCCTACTGACCGCCCGCTGGCCGACCATGCCCTGTGCAGAAACTGGGTTACTGTTATTCTGACCGACATAGGGGCGGTTAGCCGTGGGTCAACAGTCGGCTAGCCGACGGCTGACCGCCGATCTGCGGCAGCTTCAATTTGATTCAGATTTCACACCCCTTTTCCACCATTTCATTCCTTTGTCAAAACCCTGCACATCCCCTGAACCTCCATGCTCTCCAAGGGGCAATTTCCATTCAAATGTTAACCATCATCACTTAAATCATTTCACAACATACTCCTCCATTCTTTCATCCATTTATAAACCATTTTGGCAAGATAAAAGCAACTTCAAATGAATGAAAACCATTAATACAAACAATTAGCATATGCATTTCAACTAAAACAAGATTTCAAACTATAACACATCTTTGAAACAATACATTGCCCAAATTAGAATGGAAAAGGAACCAAACCATGAAAGCTATAATAATCAAATATTGCATGCGTCATGAAGCTAAGTTGATCACTTGCCTTTACCAAAATCCAAGTCCAACAATCTCAGAAAAATCCTACCAATTGTACTCCACGAAATCTACAAGAAAACCCATGAAAAGAACTTCAAAAATCCACCAAAAAGTGAAGACAATGACCCATTTCGAAATGGGTGTTGCATGCTTGAAAAATGGGCTCCTAAGGAACTCAAAAGACCACATTGAAGAGGAGAAAGAGATCCATTACCTGAAGCTTGTTAAACAAGAAGAGGAGAAGAAAATGGAGTGGAAACACAGCTGGGATCTCCAAGAAAATGGTAGCAATGGATTCCTTGAGTTGAGAGGAAGAAGAAGGTATGATCAGTTTTTGATTTGATGCTTTCTAGCTTAGGCATGCAAGGAGAAGAAGGGAGGGGAAGAAGAAGAAGTCTCAGCTGAGTTGAAGAGAGTTGCAGGGAATGAGTTTAGAATCATGAGTGGAAAATGAGGGAGAAGAAGACTTAATTCAAATGGGTTCTTGTGGGCCCCATTGCTCAAAACTTGCAATGGTTAAAACACTGACTTGTGGGCCCCGGATGAAAATGACGAAGAAGACTAAAATGATCGCCGAAAAATCTAGTTTCCAAAAAGTATAAATTTGGCATAGTTTTGAGATTTCGAAATTTGAGTCCAGATTTGGTGTGAAATGACCGATTTACCCCTTTGGGCCAAAACTTGGGTTTCTGCGCCTCAGACACAGACGAGCTGAACACAAAAGTTAATCAATAAAATAAAACCATTCAAAAGAGATCGAAATCACGATTAAAATCAGAAAACTGGAATTTCCTCCCAAGCTTACACGTACACTCAAGGCACCCTTAAGTGTGACCAAATAGCACAAAACGCTCTCAAAATTCCCCAAAGCTAATTCTAGACTAAATTGGACTAATTTCTAATCCCACGAACACTAAACTTCACATTACAGCTAAACACGCACTTAGTTGACACTAATCGCGCTAATCCTGGGTCGGGGTTTGACAAGTTTCGTTTTGAACTATTCTAGAACTATACTGGGGAACATCTTTTAGCTTCATTCTAATATAGCTTATGCCACTCTTGTTTAGTCTCGCCTTGCATTGCTTTGATAAGTGTTTTCCCCCATTTTCAATAAATTTTGTACAAGTATCGATATGTTTTGTGCATACATGAATATCATAGAATACCGCTGAGCTTGGACAGCACTCTCAGTCTTATCCACTAGTTAGGGGGTCCTTAAACATAAGGACAATCTGCAGATTAGTCGTGTAATTATACACATTCTTGTTTTGTCCGGTTCCACGGCCGGTTTTCCCGTCCACCTTGTGTGGCTCGGGCTTTCATTTCGTTTCGTGTCGTTTTGCTTGCTCTTGTCATCACGTATGACGGAGAAAGGATGAGCTCAATGTGGATTCATGAATCATGATGTTTTCTTGAAATCATGCTAGTTTTGCTTTGTACACTAAGTATGTTTTGCTCAGAACTCATGTCATGTTTTAAGTACTGATTATTTCCATATTAACTGATTTGTATTGTGTCTAAATTGATCACCTGCCGACCGTCGTGTCTGACCCTTTTGTTTGGTGTTTAGATGCAGGCGTCGTTGCCATTGAAGAGGAGAGCCCGGAGGAGGCTTTCGAGCCACCCCCAGCCCGTGAGTGGCAACCCGACGACGTCCTCTAGACGTCGTGTGGAGTCTTGAGTACGACACTTGATGGGAAGGAATGTTTTGTATTTTGGGATGTATGACCTTTGTTGGCCCTTTTCATACTTTGGGGCTATGTAACTTAACTTAACATACTTTTGTTATCTTGAAACGTAAACTAATCTTGGAAATGTCATGCTTATGTTTCCTCCTCTGGTTATTGTTTTGATGATGATTTAACTTATGCATTTTGGAATCATAAGATTTATGTTATTAAGTTGTGATTGAGATTACTTGCACGCTTCCGCAAACCATCGTTCGTGTGAGATTGTTCTATGTTTGTTTTGGGAATCCTCACCACGGAAACCTGTGGGTTAATCACAGTTGGAAGGACATCTAACCCTTAGTCGCGGGCCTGGGCCAGGGCCGGGGACCTCCGTTCGAGGTCGCGACAAGTTGCCTTCTAGTTTCCTTAGAGTTTCTAGTTAGATTTTCTCTAGGAGATTCCACCATCTTCCTTGAGAGAAGAGATCTGAAGCGGGTCATAGCGTGGAAGACATATTGGGCATTGGAGATTCTGATTTGCTTTGTGAAAGAGTTCTTCATCAAAGGGTTTAATCAAATTCTCCATTAGAGCACAACCCAGCTCCACAGGTATAATCTACTCCTTGTAGAATTTCGTGGTTGCTTGTTAGGTGCTGTTTCTATCATCTTGGTATGTTTATTTGCTGATCATGATGGCTGAGATTGAGGACATAGATCCTGGATTAGGTCTTGTTGCCTTTTGGATAGATGATTGCTACATCAAGTTGGTCAAAAGTTTTTGAAACCTATCCTAGAGGCCCACCCACTTCCAACATTAATCAACCAAGATTATAATCACATAAAAATGGTGGTTATGAGATTTACCCATATGTTCATGAGAGGTGGCAAATATGAATATTATGATGCTAATGGAATGTGACATGGAATAAAAACATATTGCTATCAAGTACAATTCAATGTGCACAAGGTCAATCACATTCTCAAGATATACCAATTGAATATGATACCAATTGATCATGAAACCAATTGATACAAATTGATATCAAAACATGATTAAGAGCAAGGATGTGACAAACACAAAATTCCACTAAGCATCAATAATGGCAGATTCATCACTTCAATGATATAATAACTAGTGAGCATAGTGACAAATATGAGAAATTGCATTTTGAAAATATGACTTGGAAGAGCATGCAATTTGTAAAATCATATGAATTCAACATAAAGGACATCCATCAACAATAGAATGGATTTTGATGAGTTGCATATGAACATAATTATGACATTGAAAAATGCACAACAATGATATTACTAAAGTGAACAAGCATGAATCAACATCATGGTCATCTATCTCATTAACATATTTTACTTAAAAAAAAAAAAATGTGATAGACATTGTGAGATTGCATTTCAAGATTTTACTATAAGTTAAGAAGCGATCTCATTTATCTCAATATATATGACAATACGCACATGAGATGATTGGGTTCTGAAATGGTTTCTAAAGATGTAACTATGAGCAAAAACCATATATGGAACAATTCGACATCTGCATACTCACGATCTAACTCATACCATATCATCAATAAAGAATATAACCATGCATAAACAAGAAGGTATGAAGTTAGAAGTATATCATGGATCACATATAGATGAAAATGGATCTCATATATGTGTATACTCATGAAGAATAAGAGTTTAACACCAATTCATCTAAAATGATCCATCAATCTATCACACAAAATCTCCACTCTTGCAAATGTGCATAGCTTACAATGTGATTGAAAATGGATATGAAGATCATATCAAATGAGTGTAGCATGACACCATTTCCATCCAAACAATGTAAGACACAACATCACAATAAATTTACATTTGAAAGAATGTAGCTTTGATGAGCAAAAAACGCAAATGGCTTGGAACAACATATATTTTCAACTAAAATGTTTTAACCACAATAAGCACATGGAAATATGTTCAAGCGAAATTCTTTTTATAATCGTAACTTATGAAGCTTGGAACATTTTCCAAAAAAACTTCAAATCAATTTAACATTCAAAATCCAACAGTGAATCTCTTATGACCAAGTGATTTTGAAAACTATGAAATGAACTCAAATCAAATTTCAATTTGCATTAAAAAAAAATGTCTGTTGGCACACATACAAATTGAACACATATTTTCCATACCAAAAGATATAACATGTGAGTTCATGGAAAATGCATTAAGAATTGGGGAACATATGGGCAAACTAGAGAACAACAACTGTCAAAGATCTTACTCAAATTAATTGAGTTCTCACAAATATGCAATCATCTAGCACAATGCCCCAATAACCATCAAAAGATATAACACTAAGCATAAAACAAATTTCAACTTGCATTTCAAAAGATGTAACTATGCAAGAACAAAATGCAAATGTATCATCACCAACAATATGATGTGAAAAAAAAATAGGTTGGTCCAACGAGGTTCAAGGCCTTAAGGTTTGTCTAATTGTCAACCTTTGAGAATCCGCCTAAGGTCTTGATAGGGTTGTCCTTAAGGGTTCACTTTTGTCATCTCACCAATCTCTGAAAATTTTCATATGAGAAGGTATAGTTTGGTGAGATTGTTTCTTAGCAGAAAGAGTGAGCTAGAGTGGAATCTTTATTTTCAACTATAATGGAATCCATTTTTACTTATTCTCAATAAAGCACAATACTAGGGTTCTAACTCTAGGTTTTTACACCTAATCAAGATTTTCAATGTACTTTATCCTAATATAGAGAACCTAGGCTTTGATACTAATTGAAAGTCTGGGATCCGAACCCTAGAGGGGGGGTTATAGGGTGAGCTTCTAATTAGTGACCAATTATGCAAAATTTTAAAGTTCTTAGAATTAACTTAGCCACTAATGATGATTATGGAACATAATGCAGAAGTTAACAAAAATAATCATCATAAAGCATTCACCATAACACAATGATTTATAGTGGTTTGGATTCAATGCCTATATCCACTACCGACTTGTGATCCTAAACCGCACCGGATTTCCAATATCTATGCTTTTTAATAGGCTAAGCAATAACCTTTACAAAATACTTTTCAAGGCTATGCAATAACCTTCCAACAAGCTTTCCAAGGCTAAGCAATAACCTCTTTGGTTTTATGGTTCACCCCTAACCATACATTTATGCTTTTCTAAGGCTAAGCAATAACCTCTTCACTATGCTTTTTTTAGGCTAAGCAATAACCTTTTACAAGAGATGATTTCTCAAATAATTGTCTACACAAATACTTTAAGAGATACAATTAAAACTCAATACATTTGTCTCTAACATAGGCTAATATGAAAATGAAAATCAAACTCACACAACACTCTACGGAATGCAAAAATGAATGCTCTTGGTGTTTGGGTGAAAACTCCAATCAAGTTTAAACATTAAGAGCCCAATGAATATATGCTCAAAGCATTTAAAAGTCTAAGGCACACAAAGAGATTTGATTGAAGTGAAATGCAACTCACATGTATAAATACTAATTTGTTGATGACATGAAAATCAAAGGCTCACAAGTTGTATGAAGCTATTTAAGACTACACATGTGATGCATGTATAATGTTGTTTTTAAAAAACCAACTAGGTTAGCCGTTGTTCTTATGTGATTGAAAACAATATATATAGATTCAACCAAGTAATTGATCTACACTATAAAAGAAATCAAAGATTTTAGTAAAGCATGATTTATGAAATTTAAAACAAACTTGGTTTAAATCAAGGTAAAGAATCCAATACAACTAAGATCAAAGATTAAATGTAAGTAATGGATTCAACACATCATAGTTATCATGCTAAAACGGATTTTTCAAATAATTAAACAAACCATGAAAACATATGATAAGGAAAACTAAGCTTACTTAGATGATTAACTCATGATTCCAAGCTTTAGCTTCCTTTTATGACCAACTAGCCTCCCTTAGCTCATTCCCCTTTGTTTGTCCTCAAAACACCTCAAGGAGTACCCCTTGGATCCTCAAATTTGGCTTTGGAATGAGTTGATTACATAGAAAAAATGGTCCAATGGCTTGCTTGTCGGTCAACCGACTTCAAGTTCGGTTAACCGAACTCCCAACAGTAAAAAAAATGGCTACTTTTGACTATTCTGGAAATCGAACCGAAGTGGGTTCGGTCAGGGTTCTGTTAACCAACATCTTGAGTTCAGTCAACGACCATAAAAATGGGCGTTTGAAAAACTACTTTTAGCGGGGACCGGAGGCCGCCGGTAAAAGTGTTTTGGCTGCCGATAAAAGTCCTTTTTCTTTAAAAATGTTTTGTTCAAAGTATTGCTCTTGTGGGGACTTAGGGCCATGGGATAAAGCTTGGAAACATGTTTTAAATCAATCTAAGAGTTTTAAAAAAATGAATCCTAAAATGCCTAAGATGATTTGAAAGTTTTAAAACCATAGGCTTGTTTGATTCAAAAATTTTCTTTCCAAAACTTAATGCATCCAAGCTTAAAATCGAAAACATGCATATAACAGAAGTTCAAAAAGCTTTAAAATAGTGCATGTGAAAATCAACATTTCAAGTTTCAAATTCAATGCTCATGTGAAAATTTGAATGCTGCTAAAATGATAATGCATCCATCAAATTGTACAACACAAAATCCCTAACATCAAACTCCAGGCCATTCCGACATGGTTTAGCCCAAAAAGGAAATAGCCGCAGCGAAGTCTACTGTCCCGGCAACGACAATTTTGAAGACATCAAATCTTCAATCAGAGCCTATGGATAGTCTCAAAATATCTCTTAAATGCTCCATGTCAAGTTTCAAGTCAAGCTGACAACGTTTGACCCTCCATCAACCCTTGAGCAGCAAAATCAAGCCTCTCGACAGCGAGAACCACCGAGGCCATCACTCATCAAACAAAGCATATCGGTGACTTCAACATACTTTCAAAAGGCTACACGTCAAATTTCAGGTCATTTTGACAACATTTGACCTGAATTTGACGCTCGGAAACAAAATCAAGCCTCCCGACAACGGAGCACTCCGGGATCATGAGATCCAAATTGGAGCTAATGAATCATCTCAAAATGACTCCAATAGGCTTCTGTCAAATTTCAGGTCAATCGGACATCGGTTGACTGTACATCAAAGTGCGACATCTTCCTCACGATAAAATCAAGTCTACTGGCGACGAGACCCCACACGGCTTCAAAACTCAAAAAAAGCCCATGGTTGGTCCAATCTACTGCACAGGAGGCTTCACCTCAAATTTCAAGTCATTCCGACATCGTTTGACCTGGTTTGGCTTCTGACGGCAAATTGGCGACAAAGTGTTCGCCTTTTCCAGAAAATAGGAAACTTTGTGCTTTGATTTGCATGGCTTCTCATCGAGTTTTCTTCAAGAAAATCAGGCCAAATACATTAGAAAAAATGTCAAGAAAAATATAGAAGAAAAAAGAAATGAAAAACATCGAAAAACGACCGAAAAACGGCAACCAGAAGGGGGAAAATCCCCATGGTCGCTAACGGTGACCTTGGCCCATGGTCGCCGACAACCCTGGAAATTCGGGTCACTGGATTTTCGCTGAAAGGGCCATCTTTCCGACTTTTTTCACGTTTCGAGATTTCCGACCTCTATGGTTTTCCAAAAATCTGATTTTCAGTGCATGAAATCCATCGATCTTCGTCAACATCACGGATCCATCGCCAAAATCATTGGATCATCATCGGACGCTTCAAAATTGCCAACTGGCCAACCAAGAAAAGTGCACTTTCTACCCGACCGATCCAGAAATCAACTAGACAGATGTGCCGGCTGTTGGAAGTGGGTGGACCTCTTGGATAGGTTTCAAAAACTTTTCACCAACTAGAAGTGATGAACACCTATCCAAAAGCTATCAAAACCCAACCCAGGATGCATGTTCTCAAACTCAGCCATCATGATCAGCAAACAAACTATGAAGGAGAAAGAAACAGCACTAAACATGCAACCACGAAATTCCACAACATACAAGGAGTAGAAGATACCTATGGAGCTTGGTTGTGCTCTAATGGAGAACTTGATTCAACTCTTTGATGAAGAGTTCTTCTAAGATCAGAATCTCCAATGCCCAATCATCTTCCACGCTATGACCCGCTTCAGATCTCTTTCCTCAAGAGAGATGGTGGAATCTCCAAGAGAAAGACTAACTAGAACCACTAAGGAAACTAGAAGGAACTAGAAGAGAGAGAGGGGAAGGAGAAGAAGTGCAACTCTTGCACAAGGGGATGATGGGCCTGAATCCCTAGGAGGAATTGTGCATGGACGTCCAAAGCCACCCCTAGTCTCCTTTATATAGATTTTCAACTCTTCTCTTTGTATATTATTAGAAGTCTAACTTCCATTATACTTAGTAACCCTTTGTTCCACTATTACCACTATTAGAAGTCTCACTTTAAATAGAAATAGCAGGCTTCCCTTTTTGAGTTCAAATAGAATTAGTAAAGATCCAATCTTGGGCAAGCATGGGGACCACTAGGGATTCCATAGAAAGCTGGCTCCAACTGGGACACCACGACCCCACATCTCATGTGCAATCCGGGCCCACAGTTAATTGCAAATAACTCCACTATATAAATGCAATTGAACTCCAGTCTCAGGAATAAATTACATGAAGACCCTAAACTTCCCTATCACTACAAGTGGGCCCCTCTATCATTATCCATGGATCAATTGGACAGACCGTCCCACCAATTTTGACCAATATCTTATTATCCTTGAGACCCAATTAATTATAGTAATCATTAGTACCATCCAATTAACTCTTAATTGAGATGGGTGTACACTTACCAATGATAAATCCACTAATTGGCACAAGGGGATAATAGAGATAGATTCCATCTTGACCATTAAATGTTCCCACGGTCCTACTACCACGTACCCAAGACACCGAGGTGTTGACCTACAATTGGCCTCACTCATTGGTGACTCAAAGCAAATGAATAGATAGAAACTTGAGTTCATTAATGTCTTAGGATTGAGAGCGTATTGCTAGGAAATTATGAGAGCAGACCTTAAAAGAAAGACAATGTTCATAAGGTGCTTCTCATGGTCCTTCAATACATCCAATGTACCAGCACTATGATCCAGAATCTTACATTCTGATGATCGAGACAAGTCACACTATCTCATAGTAATCAAAGTACTGTAACCTTGTCCGATGAGATGTCCAATCTCATAACTGGTTGTAAAGATATTCAAGTATAAGATTTGCTATACATGTCTCCCGTATGTGGATCTCATCCATACACATGTATTGCATCTAGTATACTTATGGACTGCGGTTCATCTCATGAACCATTATGTCATTCGTATTGGTCATTTGCATTTAAGTAATGAACGCCATTTATCTCATGAAATGATAAGATGAATATATTGATAAATAAAGAAATTAATCAATTTATTACATCTATCTTAATGGATTGAGACCATAAAACTAATAGTCTCCCACTTGGGCTCAATGCCATTTAGGGTTGCATCTCATGCTCATCGCATTTACAAACTGCACAAAGACTTTGGTGGTCAAAGGCTTAGTAAAGTGATCTCCTAGATTGTCTGCAGAGTTTATCTTGGTGATTGCAGTATCACCTCTCTACACAATCTCTCTGACCATGTGTATTTCCCTCTGTATGTGTTTTTGGCTTTTGAGTTCCTTGGACTTAGTGACTGCCCTGCTATTATCACAGTAAACTGTGAGCGGCTGTCCTGCCAAAGGTACTACTCCAACTTCCATAAGGAATCTTTTAAGCCAAACTGCTTCCTTAACTGCTTCTCAAGCTGTTACAGTATAAACACATACCCAGCAGTTGATTTCTTGGAATCCTTATCTGCCATTAAGTCAGTATCTATGTTACCGACTGGAATCAACTCATCACTGCTACAAATGAACGTGTGATTTCTAGTCCTTCTCAAGTACTAGAGAACACATCTTACAGCAGTCCAATGGTTAGGACCTGGGTTAGACTGATATCTGCTGACTAGGCACCCAGCGTGACAAATATCTGGTCTAGCATAGCTAACCGTACCAGTACCTTAGCTATGTACGCATCATGGGATAAGCCTATCATCCTTTTTTTCCAGTCTCAATGGTAATTGATCCCTAAGATGTAGCTGCCTTCTCCCAAGTCCTTTATATCAAAAATCTTAGCCAACTAAACTTTTCATTGTTGACAACATCCCTATAGCACTCCTTAGGAGAAGGATGTCGTCGACAGAAAAACTACCCTGCCTCCTGCAGTTTCATGTACACTCATGACTCATCCAAATTTTGACAAAAATCAAATGACTTGATTGCCTAGTCAAAATGGATGTTCCAAGTTCGGGATGCCTGCTTCAGTCCATAAATGGACTTCTGCAACTTGCAAACTCTTTGCTCTTGGTTGTTAGCCATAAAACCGTCTGGCTACATCATATAGATGTCTTCCTCAAGATGGCCGTTAAGAAAACGCCGTCTGGATATCCATTTGCCAAATCTCGTAAACGAGATGAACCGCAATGGATAAGAGTATCGGGATAGATTTGAGTATGGCTACCGGCGAGAAGGTTTCCTCATAATCAATATCTTCTTTCTGAGTGTATCCTTTCGCAATAAGCCTGACCTTAAAGGTCTCAACTCGTCCATCTGGTCCTCTCTTTCTCTTGTAGATTCACTTGCACCCAATAGGTCTAATATTGGCAAGCAAGTCCACAAGTGTCCAGATCTGATTAGAGTACATAGACTCCATCTCAGCTTTCATAGCATCTTGCCAACTTCCCGAATCTATGGCATTGATTGCTTCATTATAGTTACAGGGATCTTGTTCCAGTTCTTCCGGGATTGCCTCGTAAGACTCTCCCAAAAACCGAGAACCTGTCAGGGGTCCTGACAATGCTCCCACTACAATAAGGCACTGGTGTAATTACTGGGTTAGGTATGGGTGAATTTTCATCAAGTTCAGTCATATTTGGATTTGGAATTGATCTCTCTTTGAATTTCTTCCAAGATAACCTTTTCTATAGATTTCCAGTCAATCATATAATCTTCCTCCAGAAAAAACGCATTGGTGCTGATAAGCACTTTCTGCTCTCTCTGGGATTATAGAATAACCAACCTTTAGTTCCTTTGGGATATTCTATAAAAGTGTATACTTCCGACTTTAATTCCAAATTATCCGTCTTAACCTTCAGCACGAGTGCCTGGACAACCCTTATGTTGTAGACTAGGCTTTCGGCCGGACCACAACTCCCGAGGAGTCTTAGGTATAGCCTTAAATGGAACGAGGTTTAGTATATACTTTGCAGTTTCCAAAACATATCCCTATAGGTAACCATGAGAAACTCAAACATAGACCTTATCATATCTAAAAGAGTCTGGTTTCTTCTTTCTGCTACTCCGTTCTGTTGAGGCATACCAGGAGCAGACAACTGGGATAGAATCCCATTTTCTGATAAGTATCCCATAAAATCAGCGGAGAGATGTTCTCTTCCTCGACCTCATCGAAGAGTATTTATACTTTTACCTAAATGCTTTTCCGCTTCCGCTCGAAACTCTTTGAACTTCTCATAAGTCTCAGACTTGCAGTGCATAAGGTATATGTATTCATGTCTTGAGTCATCATAGGTGAAAGTGATGAAAAACTCGTATCAATCTCTCGCTTTAAATTTATGGGTCCATACATATCAGTGTACACTAATTGCAATAAATCTTTGGCCCTTCCGCCCTTAGATGAAAAGGGTCTTTTGGTCATTATGCCTTCCAGACAGGATTCGCAGACAGGCATTGGTTCTACCACCAATAAAGGCAAGATACCATCTTTCACTAGCGTGTCAATCCTGTTTAGGTTTACATGACCCAGCCTCTGGTGCCAAAGTTTCGTTGGATTAGATGAAGGTGACTTCCTCTTTAATGATAGTCTATTATTTTTAGTGTCATGTATCTCATACATTGTGGGAGTTAACAAATAAAAGCCATTGATTACCTTGTGAGAATATATATAAATATCGTATCTCTTTAAGACAATTTCAGTACCAAAAGTAATGGAATAACTTTTATTCATCATACTAGAAACTGAAATCCAAAATCCATCTTAAAACAGTACATATAATGTATCTGACAAAATCAACTTAATATCTGAAAATAACGAAGTTACTACTCCCACTATCACTGCATCTGCCTTGGCTTCCAATCCCAGGTTAGCAATGATTTCTCTGCCACTAATCCTTCTGGTTACCTTTAACTCCTGCAACGTATTACATATGTGATTAGTCGCACCGGAGTCTACACACCAGGATTCTGAAGTACTAGTTGCAAAACTAACTTCAGAAACAAGTGACTTAATCATACTGTAAGACCCCGCCCCGAGAGTTTCCGATTAGTGTTAACTAAGACGTGTTTTAGCTATAAGTGAGATTAGAGGAAATGGGTTAAATCTGGATTAGAATAGCTTTTTATAGCTTTGAATAATTTTGGGAACTCATTTGATCTAGTGGGGCCCTTTGGGGGTTCCTTTTTATTGTGTCTTGATTAGTTTTGGGATTTAGTTATAATTCTGGAAATCGGTAATTTGCTCCGTTGAATGTATTTTATGATTCCCAATAACTTTCGTATTTGTTCCGTTTCCATTCGAGACCTCTAAACCCTACTTTGCCATTGATAGGGGTAAAACAGTCTTTTTACACAAAATCTGGACACTATTTTCAATGTCTCCGAAACTTGTAAAATATATACTTTTTGGAAAGTAAAAATTTCGACGATCAATTCTTCCTTCTTCGTCGATTCCGTCCGAAGCCCGTAGAACGATGTTCTGGCCCATTTTGGACTTTTAAGTTGTGGGACCCATTGCCATTGTCTATATAAGGAGGAGTCTTTTCTTCTTCCTCTTCTTGCAACTTCTTGAGAAAAAGAGGGAATTCCAGCCCAACCTAAGGTTCTCTTCAACTTCCATTGCTCCTTGCTTCTCCATCTCTCAATCTCTCCCAAATCTATTGCTAAGTGTATAATGGACGTAGAGATCTTCTTCCCCTCCATGAGAGCTTCGTCTTGGTACCATTTGTAGAGAGAGCCTCCCATTCCAAGCTATCCTTTGAGCAAACTCTTGCCATTTGAGGACTTTTCATGTAAGTTCTTCTTCTCATCTCTTGATTGTGTATTCTTCTAGCCATGGAGGTGCTTCACCTTGATTATTGGAAGCTATCTCCATCTATCTCTTGATTTTGACATTCTAGGGTTGTAATAGTGTATTTTGGGGATTTTTGTGTAGATTGTAGATTTTGAGCTTGATAGAGGATTAGAGCTTGACTAGCATACTGTCGCGACCCCGAACCGGGGGCCCGGGACCGCGACGGGGGTGGTGTGATGAAGAACCACCCCTAGATAATAATTATACATTTCCTTAATTTCCCACAGGTTTTCGCGGTGAGGATTCCTCATACACTCATAGAACATTTATATTGGTGCGGAAGCGTGTAGCAAATCAAACTCTTATTCCAATCACATCAAGTAAGACTGTTAATAAACAAGTATAGCATGATGTCAGAGTGAGCAATGATCTCATTAGCATTCCCAAAATATTAAGTTAAAGTTTAACAAAAGAACAAGTTAATTAACATTCCCCAAAAATAAAGGCCAACAAAGGCCAATACAACTCAAAAGTATAAAACAGTATCATTCTCAAAATTCCCAAAATGTTCGCAGCTCCGGGCTAAACCGAATGTCTACATGACATCGTCAGCTTGCCACTCCACTAAACGTTGCGGTTCACCGACCGCCTCCTCTGACTCCTCCTCAAGGGCAAAGACGGGAGCTGGACCTGAGTACTACAAAAAATGGGTCAGACACGACGGTCTGACAGGTGGGTGGATAGATAAACCAAGAAAGAAATCAAACATATCATAGTTATAACGAAAACTGTCATAAAACAGGATGCATAGTTCATTTAAAGTAACGATGCAATACAAATCATGCGGGGTATTCAAGGTACAGGAACTGACTAGGTGGCGACCACACTAAAGCTACATCCTCTCTATCACTAAAGTGATGAGAGCACATTGCGTGCATTGGGCTTAATCACACGAAGTGACGAGAACCAATATTATAAACAGATACATATACATATACATATAGCTAGGCAAGACCACGGCCGCGAACCGGGTAACGGGACAGTACGGGATCCAAGTTGCAACTGGCGGGAGCACAGGGGGAGACCCAAGTCAGTTGATCAGACTGGCAAGGATGCCCAAGCTTAGTGGTGCCGACTCTTAGGTTACATGATAAATCCAAAACATATACAAAACTATATCAATATAAAACATGCGGGCAGGCGGGACATGGTGCTCGAAGGCACACACATTCAAATCATTCTCAGTTCATGTTTACACGGCTGGCAGGACATATCGGGTGTACAAATCGGAATTTGAGATAAAACCATTAAGATCGGGTAACTACATATATAATTTGAGTAAAACAAAGCAATAATTTCTTATATCATTAGGGACTAAATATTGAGGCTTCCATATTCAAGCAACATGTATAAGGATCTTGTATGTCCATATAACCCTAATATGGTACTCGAATGATAGAGGACATACTAAGTTTTCTTATGCACGTTAATGAATCTAAAAGGCCCAATACCTCTTCCGAAATGGTTTTTCTTTCTATGTCACTCTCCTTATGTCATCCCCTGGGCCTTTCCAAGGTGGTAGGGCATCAGAACAACCCATCCAAACCTTTCAATATCATAACTGAACACAATGGAAAGAACTCAGGAATTCTGGGTAAAACTCGGTCACCTGTCGGTTAGCTGGCGGTTAGCCGTCGAGGTGATCGGCGGTTAGCCGCTGGCTGACCGCGGTGCTGACCACGGTTCACCCTGCTAAAATGTAGCATTCTGTGTTTCTAACCGCGCCTCTCGGCTACCTAGCGGTCACTGGGGTTTTGGACTGGCGGTTAGCCGTAAGGTGACCGCGCGGCTGACCGCGGTTTGCCTGTCAAAATGAGCATTCTGTGTTTCTAACCGCATCTGGGTCGGCTAGCCGCCGGTCACCTGTCGGCTAGCCGCCGAGGTGACCGCCCGCTGACCGCCCAGCTGCGGGGACTACACATCAGGTGCAGATTTCAGTCATTTCTCACCCAAACTATTTCACATTCATTCCAACTATTTTCTGATGTGGAATGGGTCCATTCCCTTCCATTTAACATTTACTCCTTTCCACCAACTACCATTCCACCAATGCATTTATTTCACCTACCAATCCAATTTCATTCAATGCAAGTACAATACCATTTAAGAAGCTTATAATGACCCAAAATAAACTTTGATGAGGATTGTATTTATTATCATAAAGCTAAGGAAGAAACCACGTCAATAAATACATTTCTAAATCATTATGGAATCATGATAAATCAAATGACATATGAATAGTAAAAATCTACATTTTTGACAAAGTAAGAACTTATCCAAATTGAATCTATTCATCCACTTGCCTTGGTCTCCAAGAATGCTAGTCAAGCTCTAATCCACTATCAAGCTCAAATCTACAATCTATACAAAATCCCCAAAATACAATCATTACAAGCCCTAAAAAGTCAAAAATCAAGAAATAGATGGAGATAACCTTCAATAATCAAGGTGAAGCACCTCCTAGACCAGATGAACACACAATCAAGAGATGAGAAGAAGAACTTACATGAAGAGTCCTCTAATGGCAAGAGTTGGCTCAAGAGGTAGCTTCGAATGGGAGGTTCTCTCAAAAAAAGATATTAAGAGAAAGCTCTCATGGAGGGGAAGAAGATTGTAGCGTCCACTTAGCCTTTAGCA